>OX276409.1:512800-3116494 GCA_946251805.1 Cybosia mesomella
CGACCCGGTAATCGAATCCAAGACCTCAGACAGCAGTCACCCTCGCTAGCATTATGACACTGAGGCGTGATTCGAACGAAGTAGCACGCACGAAGGAAATACTAGGCGATAAAACCTACGATATATAGCATAAGTTATTTCCTTGTTCCCCACCCTACTGAGTACCACAACAAGTACCACAAACGTTCCACACCTTAGTAGAATACAAAAAGCGGCCAAGTGCGAGTCGGACTCGCCCATGAAAGGTTCCGTAGCAGCAATTAACATACTAATGTTTTTTTTTAAATTTTTATATTTGAGTTGATTGAATGAAAGGTCTGACCAACCGGCCCTTTTCAGGGCCAGCTGACCCCATTGCACGATGAAGTCGTGGTATGGCGGGCCTGTAAGGCCCGCGGGGGTGGTCGCTCCAGGTACCCCTCTGCTGTTATCAGAGGGGACACTGCGAATGGCCCAGGGTCAGTCGGAGTGCGAGGGATATGCTCTATGGGTAACCTTACACCCCGGCGTCTGTAGATCCGAGACGGCGTGCGGTTTTAGTCGGTTCAAGCCCGACATAACCGCCCCCGCTAGCCGGCGGGGGGTATCCGAAGGGATTTCCGCACAATTAAAAAAAAAGGTAAATTGCGGTTTACGATTTATGACGTATTAAAAAAAGCTACTTACTAGATCTCGTTCAAATCAATTTTCGGTGGAAGTTTACATGGTAATGTACATCATATTTTTTTTTAGTTTTATCATTCCCTTATTTTAGAAGTTACAGGGGGTGGGGGGACACATTTTACCACTTTGGAAGAGTCTCTCGCGCAAACTATTCAGTTTAGAAAAAAATGAAATTAGAAACCTCAATACGATTTTTGAAGACCTTTCCATAGATACCACACTCGTATGGGTTAGACGAAAAAAAATTTTTGACTTTCAGTTTCAAGTTTCAAGTGGACCCCCAAAATTTAATGTTTTTTTTTTTCTATTTTTGTGTGAAAATCCTAATGCGGTTCACAGAATACATCAACTTACCAAGTTTCAACAGCATAGTTCTTATAGTTTCGGAAATAAGTGGCTGTGACATACGGACGGACAGACAGACAGACATGACGAATCTATAAGGGTTCCCTTTTTGGCCATTTGGCAACGGAACCCTAAAAAGAGGACGCCGATTCATTTTACAAGTACACGACATAGTTATTTAGGGACACAGTACCCTAAATAACTAAAAACAGCTTGTATCCCAATTAGTACTCCATACAGCGGGTGCTCACCGAGCCGTGGCCGACACGACGACGCGACGGCGCATACCGTCCGGTGATAACTTTACTGCGCTAATAATAGCACGCGGTGCTGCCTGCTGCAGTCATGTTGTTTATGAACACGCTGTATCTGAGTTGTTGCTGATGTCCGATTTTAGTTTATAATGTTAGTGTTTGTACATGAATATGTAATAGTGTTAAATATTTACATGCATTTATAAATGAATGAAGTTTTGATATTGTCGGAAGTTTACGCGAATGTCACACATTGAAATAAAACTATTTTTAACGGATTGTATCGCGGTTTATTTGATGTTATTTTATATTTTACATTGATCCCGACGTTTGAAAAGCAACCGAAACGTCGAGTTTATTTCAATGAATGAAGTTTTGCCTCATTCTTTTGGGTTAAAAGGACTATCTTCCTACTGCCTGCGATTCACACACATCTTTTCACTTCATCATCATCCTCATAGTTATTGAATGGTATGTCAGTTTTTCTGAGAGCAACTGCCTTCTGACCTCCCAACCCCGAGAGGTGCGCCTGCGCCAGAGCAGGTGTTGTTTAGCAGGTGCACCGACTTGCTGGTGACGGTGGTTGGCTTGGGTTCCGAAGATGTTGGGAGGGCCTGCACACCCTTATACTTTCATGAAAAACAACCAAAACATAACTTCACGCCTGTATCCCCGAAGGGGTAGGCAGAGGTGTATTACACACCCACGATTCGCCAGTTATTTTTAGGTCCCAATGTAATAGGGGGCGAGCCTATTGCCATCTACCGGGCACATTACTAAGCGAGCGATAATTAACATTTTTAATACATACATAACTACGAAAAGTAAGAGGTGTGTGCCCGGGGGGACTGGGGATCGAACTCGAGACCTCTTCTCGGCAGTCCGATACGTACACAACTGGGCCATCGACGCTTCGTAAGATATATTCATTAAGAAATGAACATATTACAAGTTAAACAAAATCTTTTGCAGAGATCTACTCTTAAATACGAACTCGCTCACAACACTTGCGTAAATCGACCCTACAATATTAGCTAGACACAAAACAAGGATAGCAACTGGAGTACCTCCCTAAAACCCAGTTTAACTTCTGAATACGAAAACTAAAAAAGCGGTTTTTATCCTTGAAAATGATGTAAGCCCGTGCGTTGCCCGGCTTCCCGCAAGCAAGTCACGTGCGGCAGAGCAGTCGAGGGTTATCTCGACAATAAGCCGCCAAATATTTCAAAGGATTATTTTGGTAGATTCGTTTTTATTAGGGTTCCGTAGCCAAATGACAAAAAACGGAACCGTTATGTCTGTCTGGATGCGGCAAGCTGAAGACAGGGCGCTATGGCGCTCATTAGGGGAGACCTATGTCCAGTAGTGGACTAATAGAGGTTGATGATGATGATGATGATGATGTCTGTCTGTCCATCCGAATGATAAAACTGAAAAAAAAAAGATGTATATTACCATGTAAACTTCCACCGAAAATTGGTTTGAACGAGATCTAGTAAGTAGTTTTATTAATTCAATCAACTCAAATATCCTGGGGTTATCCTTTCGAGGGCTTACCCGGGGTGCCCGGCAACGGCCACTTGGGGAGGACACCGTGCGGTTTTAGTCGAGACACGACATAACCACCCCCGCTGGCCGGCGGGGGGGTATCCGAAGGGATTTCCGCACGTTAAAAAAAAAAAAAAAAATCAACTCAAATATAAAAATTATACTTGCTGCTACGGAACCCTTCATGAGCGAATTCGACTCGCACTTGGTTGCTTTATATTACTAAATTATGTTTTAGCTTCACCACGGTTTTATATATGGAAAGGTTTTTTGATTTATTTTTTTATTTACCATCCTACGAAAATATAAATGTGAAATGCTTGGACGTCTGTTACCTACTCAACCACGCTCAAAGGCTTGAACTTATCTGGCTGAAATTTGGTACAGGGATAGCTTATAACCTGGAACTGGCTACTTTCTATCACTGAAATAGGTTCCCATATGGTGTATCAGAATTCAGAGTCACGGGCAACATATAGAGCTAGTATATACATAATACGCACTCATTTCTAGCGTCATTTTAAGCGTCGGTAGCTTAGTGGTTAAGGAGTCAACCTTACGATCGAGAGGTCCCGGGTTCGAAACCTGGCCATTACACTACCGACGCGGACGTGAACCCACTCCTAACACAAGCCATTTAGCTTAGCTGGAGGGGTTAGGGGGGATATTAGTAATTTCGGTTACTAATAGTCTTTAAAAAAAAAATACAAAATTCGCAATGTTGAAACAGCATGATTAGCAATCAATTTTTTTATACCACTCAGTTGGCAGACAAGCTCACGGCCCACCTGATGGGAAGCGGTTACCGTGGCCTATGGACGTGTGCAACACAAGGGGCGTCGCATTCGCGCTGTCGACCCCGTAAAAACCTTCTAATGCCCTTCTTGAAGAACCCCATATTGTAGTCGCTTGGGAAAAACCACAGTTTGTTTGAGTCGAATTATTATTAAGGGTTACCAGGCTCATAAACTGATGTTATTTCGCAGTGGCACAGGAAATTATACGAAATAAATAACAAGCAAAAATAACTAATAACATTGAGATAAAATGCATTAAATGTTATTATCAATTGCACATATAAGTCAAGAAATTCGCATTAAAAATGAATAATTAAATTAACCCGCCCCTCACCGTACCCGGACTATTAAGTATATAAATCATTATACTAAATCAGCATCGCGGTTTTTTTTTTGGCCCCAAACATATATTTTCAGAATATACTCCTCCAGGCGAATCTTTTAAGTTCTCATAATTGTTAACTTCAAAGTTTCCAATTTTACTATAAAACAAAAGTAAATGACCAATTAACAGACAGTAACTGACATATATTTTCTTTTCATTTAACTCTCAAAATTACAATCGCCCCAATTGAGAATAAAACGTGTTATTCTGCAACACTGGCAGTTCAACCCGAAAGTAACCACGGGTCTATTCGGCCCTTCCCGCCCTGCTTTGGTCGCTCATATGTCTCGCCCCCTCCATTTTACACCACCTAATTCTTGTTATAGGAATAATTTTCGAACTTTTTTTTGGTGGCCAGAGATTTGAGTTTTATGGGATATTTCTGTTAATTAATTTTTACTTTTTTTTATTTTTATTTTTTTATACCACTCAGGTGGCAGACAAGCTCAAGGCCCACCTGATGGGAAGCGGTCACCGTGGCCTATGGACGTGTGCAACACCAGGGGCGTCACACTGGCGCTGCCGACCCTAAAAAAAAGAAATTGCAAAGCAGGAATAGCCTTTAGTCTTCCGGGAAGACCAAAGGCTGCTCCCGCCTCTCCCTTCTTTTTTAGTTTTTGTGCTGTCAGAAGGAAGACTCTTCCCTCTGACAGCACAAAAACTCTCAGTGAGCTCTGGCTACCCTACAGACCGCCGGGAACACAACACGAGGTTATTATGGCCGCGGTATTCTGTAGGGCGGAGGTACTTTCCCAGTCGGACTGCTCAGTTGGACGGGAATACCGTCATGTCCTCACTAAAGTCTTCTTGTTTCTGGAAATAACAAACTTTTGTTACGGAGAAATTATATTTCCCATGTTTCTGGTAAAATGTTAATTCATTGTTATTAATTAGGAGATAGATTGGCGCAATTTACAGTTGAATATTGTCATGTATAGTTATATGTATAGTTCTTGATAAAAAAAATTGAAGGGTTTGGAAGCAAATGGCGCTCTGTTGTCTCTTACTACCCAGAAGGGAAAAAGGTGTGAATAAATGTATGTATGTGTATACACCGATACCATAACTGTAAAATTCTTATCTCGAACTCGAAGCCTTGAGTAACAGCATTTTTTTCTTATTTAGTGACATAATAAGTAAGTTAAGTTCACCCAAGTGCGTTATCATGCACAAAATAATCAAATACCAAGTGCTTACGAGTTCTGACAATGTTCTCCTCCAATCTAAAGTCTGCAGTAAACAAAATCTTCACAAGGGGAAAATACGGCTATAAAAGTTACAGCGTAGCGTGGTCGCCCTAGCGGATTTTTCATTATTCATGCATTCTCATGGAAATTTATTACATGGAAGATTTCCAGCGGAGACCGTTTTGTTTAAATAAAAGTGATATAAACATAAAACTAAATAACCAAGGATGACAGCCCTTCAGCTGCTTTATTGAGGAGTTCTAGAAAAGGCTGCTTAGGCAAACGGAAATTGTCAGCAGAGGGTCGTATAACAATGGAATAATTCAGAATGGGTCTCCCTCGAAGGCTTCTTTGTTTTTTTTTTCAATTATTGTAGAATTTCGTATATCATAACAAAATAGGCACTAACTCTCGTTAATTTATTTTGTTCGTACGGTAAAATATGAATTCAAAGACAACAGCGATAAAAATAATGTTTGTTCATTACTTACAACTCCGAAACCTGATTTTTCAATATAAATTAAAGTTAGAATGAAATCAGTGTAAGACAAACTAATATTTATCGTTGTACTCTGAATCAATTAACATGAACAATAATCTGAGTTCTTTCATAGCGAACTATAAACAAAAGTCAAGTCAAATCTAGTTAGGTACCACAAATTAGTATGAAAAGTTACCCCCTAGATACAATTCATTCAGTACTCGCAAAATTTGAGCGTCGGTAGCTTAGTGGTTAAGGAGTCGACCCTACGTCGACAGGTTCCGGGTTCGAATCCTGGCCATTACACTACCGAACATGAACCCACTCCTAACACAAGCGATTTAGCTTAGCTGGAGGGATTAGGGGGAATATTAGTAATTTCGGTTACTATTATTCTTTTTAACAAAAAAAAAATGCTTGCTTGTCACACGAACACGCTCTTGGGGCTGCTGGAATAGGTGGTTTATGCGATATACTAAATTTATACTAAACTATAATAAATAAAATAAACTATATTTATACTAAATTTATATGTGTAATATATCCGGGAACATTCTAGAATATTATCAGTAAAGTTCCCGAAGATTTATTTCAACGTAAATTAATGTTCAAATTCTTCTTTCTCCGCTGTCTGTATTGATACCTGTATAAAAGGAGGTATTGACGCGGAACTTGGGCCGAGTTGCGAAGTTCCCCGTTCACCGATGTCGCGAACTTTTAATAGCTTACGACTTTCTATGTAATTGCTTTGTGAGTGGCGCGTTTGTGTTGATTATGCTGCGGAATCCGGCGTTGTGTACCGTGGTAAATTGTTTGTGACGTAGGGAGCTAACCTGTTTCGTGCCTTGTTACTGATATTTCTTTTATATGAACTGGTTTTTGTTTACATATTTTTTTTAACTGTATATTACTTTGTTATTGTATAAAAGTTATTTCAGATATCAAAACCCATACGGTTTTGATATCTGAAATAACTTTTAAATATAATTCTATAAATAGTTATGTAACACAGCAAAAAAAAAGTACAACTGATATGCAAACTGAAATTGGCATTCTCCTTTGGTATCATATGGGTAGCCAGGAGTCTAATGAGGATTTGTAACACATGTTGGAGCAAGTGCCAGTTGTGACTGATGACAGCAAATTTTTCAAATTTGCTGTCATCAGTCTATTAGAAAATTTTTTTTTGATTGAAAAGAAATTATCACGCATTTTTGCAATGCATTCTTGATATACATTCTGAGGATTTATCGATGTATTAATCTTCAGCTTTGGCTAGAGAAATAGTTCTTACTTCAACGGACCTGCTTAAAACCCTATTATCACTTATAAGATAATATAAACTCAGCTTCTCAGAACGCTACAGCGAAAGTATTTAACAAAACCTGATACTCATCGCTGTGGCGCATCCACGATCATCTTTGCCTCTATATTGGCCATATATTCGAAGCCTTCTCTCCTCGCCGGGAGCCTGCCTTTGTGTACTGACCATAAATCTAACATACCCCCATCCTCCACATAGGGGTGAATATGGCGGAAATATATTAGCTCCTACATGTTATTTTTTGTACTAAGTTATTGGTTGTAATATTGTGAGGATGAACGGTGTTATTTGAAGTTACTTGGGTAATAACGATTTTAATTGAGAAAGACACTAGTAATAACCTGAAGATGCGCAGTGGTTCGAGTAACGACTATTGCGTCGAGTTGTAGTGGGTTCAATTCTAGGATATATAACACAGCGCCTTCTAGACCCACACTAAGCAGAGCTTGTCATATGGGTTCTAGAATGCGGATAAACATACCACAAACTTTGCACCGGTCACGGTGAGGGGCGGGTTAATTTAATTATTTATTTATTTTTAATGTGAATCAGAAATTAAAATAAATACTTTGTTTTGTAAATAAATATATATCATAGAAACACCTAGACCAATGCAAATGAGCAGGAATTTGCAATGAGCGGGAATTAAACCCGCGACCTCTGACTTAACAATTCTCTACCGCGACGCAACAGAGGTCGTCTATTGGTCTATTGGCCTATGGGCCTATTATGGGGCCCACAAATAGTTATTTTGAGCGTCCTTCTACATTGGGTGCTTTTTTTTTTTTTTACGTGCGGAAATCCTTTCGGATACCCCCCCCCCCCCCGCTGGCCAGCGGGGGTGGTTATGTCGTGTCTCGACTAAAACCGCACGGTGTCCTCCCCAAGTGTCCGTTGCCGGGCACCCCGGGTAAGCCCTCGAAAGGATAACCCCAGGGTTGCCGGCGGACTTTGGCCGCCACCGCGGCCTCGCCTGGTGGGGTCGGGTTTTATCCCGCTTCGGTGAGTTGGCAGGCGTGTGAGGGCACACACGACACGCCTCCGTCACGGCCTGCTTCTGTAAGGACGGCGAGTCGGCCAGTGCGTCCTCAGGCCCCGATCATGGAGGTCGGTAGTCCCGGGCGTAGATGAGTCTGCGGCGTCCTCGCCGCAGACTACATTGGGTGCTTGTAAAAACTTCTCGTTATGGTTCAGCAAGGTTCTCGGCGAAACTTTGTATACTCATCTCTTCCTGTCGGATTCGAACGAGACCATCCGATACCAAATTAAAATAATGTGATCAATTTACGGCAATAGGTTCGCCTTGTATTACGAAAAACTTGGAAAATATGCCCACTGGAAGTATATGTAAAGCCAACCGGCTGGGGGAGGGGAAAATACTAAAACTTTTTTTACCCCATAGATTTTTATTTTGACTAAAATGGACTTTTGGATGAATTTGGACTTTGTATTTATCAAAGCTAGATTATATTGTCAGAAGTTTACGCGAATGTCACACATTGCAATAAAACTATGTTTAACGGATGCTATCGCGATTTATTTGATGTTATTTTATATTTTACATTGATCCCAACGTTTCGGTTGCTTTTCAGTAGCCATGGTCACGGGGAGATGACCACTGATGACAGCTGAAAAGCAACCGAAACGTCGGGATCAATGAAAAATATAAAATAACGTTTTATTAACGTTTCGGTTGCTTTTCAGTAGCCATGGTCACGGGGAGATGACCACTGATGACAGCTGAAAAGCAACCGAAACGTCGGGATCAATGAAAAATATAAAATAACGTTTTATTAACGTTTCGGTTGCTTTTCAGTAGCCATGGTCACGGGGAGATGACCACTGATGACAGCTGAAAAGCAACCGAAACGTCGGGATCAATGAAAAATATAAAATAACATCAAATAAATCGCGATAGAATCCGTTAAAATTAGTTTTATTTCAAAGCTAGTTTATTTCCCGATGCAATTTTTTTTTGTAGGACACGTCAATTTGACTTCACCTCGCCTGATGTTAACCTGAAGGTAAAGTCTCAGGAAAGAGGGTCACCATTACATACACGTATCATGTTAACAATGGTGGCACTCAGCTTGACGGCCTCATCAGAAGAGGATTGTCGTCGCAGCACCGCGTGACACCTACCGGTCCCACTAGTGCTGCGACCACAATCCCCCTGCCCGGCTATGCACTTGCTGACCCCTGAACGCAATCAAACCGAAATTGGATTACTACGGAGGGTTTTTCGCAATCGTGTACGGTGGTACCCACCCGGCCGAATTTTGTGACAAATTTGTGTCATCAAATTTCTAACACCAGTAAATCTTCTCAAGAGTGAACTTACTTTCTTTCCCTTTCTGACTAAATATAGCTTCTGATGGTAAGCTGTCACCATAGCATATTAACGCTTAAAACGCTAGAGGTGTGTATGCGCCTCTACGCTACAGGAGGGGGACAAGAGGGGAGTGTGAAAAAGTAAAAGAAGAAAGGCAAAAACTGGTACTTAACGTCGATAATATCATTAGTAGGAGGGTGGTGCTTCCCAGGCCACGGCCGCGGCCGGCGCGACCCTGAAGCAAAGCTTTAACACTTCGAACTTTTTTATAAAATAAAAGTTTACCTACGTAGAATTTGTGTTCAGAACTGAACAAATACGAGTACGAATTAGTAATTTGGGTTCTGTAGTTCATCGCGAATAAATAATTTCCCTTTGTATTTGAAGCCTTCCCAATTTTTTCTAGTAAATACGAGTAACTGAAATTGCTAGTTGACAGCTCCATCAAAGGTAATAAAAAAAAAAAAAAAATCTACGACATTCTACACAGCGCACTCTAGACCCAAAGTAAGCATAGTTTAACTAGCGTGTGTTATGGGTTCTAGAATGCGGATAAACTTACTTATATACTTTTGTTTTGTAAATACATACATATTATACATAGAAACACCCAGATCAATGCAAATAGACATATTCATGCATAAAAATATTTGTACTGAGTGGGAATCGAACCCGCGCTCCCTATCGTAGCCGTCGAATGCACTACCGCTGCACCACATAGGCCGTCAAAATAGCTTGTATTAGGATTTGTCTTCGGTTTGAACCTGCGATCTCTAAAATTCACAACGCCACAGACACTAGGCTAGTAACTAAAAATAGTTACTGTGTTTCGTACGGGTTGTGAGAATAGAGGGGTTTATCACTCCTCCTTTCCTTTTTTTTTTTTTTAAAGAAGAATATTAGTAACCGAAATTACTAATATTCCCCCTAACCCCTCCAGCTAAGCTTAACTGCTTGTGTTAGGAGTGGGTTCACGTCAGTAGTGTAATGGCCAGGTTTCGAACCCGGGACCTCTCGATCGTAGGGTCGACTCCTTAACCACTCTCTACTGATACCCAAACGCTTATCAGCAGATGTGTGATGTAAACTCGTGTCCTTGTTTGCTACGTAAGCAGAGTAGGAGTAGACAGACTCAGTGCTCTGAAGTAATAGTCTCAGATGCCACCGGGAATGAAGTTATGGTGAAGATGACGAGTGAGTTGTTTTCCACGGTTTTTATAATAACGCTACGGGTCTCTAAGGGCACATTTATTCCACGCGGCTGAATTTCATAGAAGTCCATTAAAAGGCTGTAAGTATAGTGTAAGTGGTGTGTTAAAATTTACGACCCGACTTCGCCCGTGGCAAGAAGTTAAACGATATGTTTTATTTCTTAGTTAAAAGCCTTTTGGGGTACTGCGCTTGGCTTCAGCATCTGTGGAATCATAGAGATGTTTTCTAAATGTACTGAGACTTCAAACAATGAAAAGTTAAATATCTTTATTTCGAAGTAGAAATCACAAATACGCTCGTTCTTACAGGGTAGGCAGGATATAACAGCTCGCCATCTGCTTGTTTTTTAGGGTTCCGTTGCCAAATTCCAAAAAACGGAACCCTTATAGATTCGTCATGTCTGTCTGTCTGTCCGTCCGTATGTCACAGCCACTTTTTTCCGAAATTATAAGAACTAATCTGTTGAAACTTGGTAAGTAGATGTATTGTATGAACCGCATTAAAATTTTCACACAAAAATAGAAAAAAAAAAACAATAAATTTTGGGGGTCCCCCCATACTTAGAACTGAAACTCACATTTTTTTTTTCATCAAACCTAAATGTATGTGGTCTATGGATAGGTTTTAAAAAATGATATTAAGGTTTCTATATTATATAATTTTTTTCTAAACTGAATAGTTTGCACGAGAGACACTTCCAAAGTGCTAAAATGTGTCCCCCCCCCCCCTGTAACTTCTAAAATAAGAGAATGATAAAACTAAAAAAAATTGGTGATGTACATTACGTAAACTTCCAACGATAATTGGTTTGAATGAGATCTAGTAAGTAGTTTTTTTAATACGTCATCAATCGTAAACCGCAATTTTATTTACCTTTCATTCAATCAACTTAAATATAAAAATTAAAAAAAGAACATTATTATGTTACTTGCTGCCACGGAACCCTTTATGGGCGAGTCCGACTCGCACTTGGCCGCTTTTAAAAAAAATGAGAAATATAGTTTTCGATTTCTCGTTCCCGTTTCCCACAGGAACCTGTTCCCGGGATGAAAAGTATATAGTCTATTAACTCTACTCTCTAATTTTCATGACTTCTGTACAACGGTTGACGCGTGAGTGAGTAACAAATATGTAAACATTTCACAAACTTTCACATTTTTAATATTAGTAGAGGTTTATTGTAGCGTTCTCTTCTTGTCTTCTATCGTGTTGGTTCATACGCATTCCATTCCGCTTAAGAGCACGTATTCTACGAAATGTTAGTGACAATTTATATCTAATCCTGTAATTCCACGACAGAGCACAAAACATCTACTTATGCACAGCATATATTGTCATAAATCTTACAGTACGTACCCATTTCCGTTTTCCTGTTCCCGAAACGAACTGAGGACATATCTAGCGCCTGCGACAATAGAAATGACATACCCTATAATGCTCGACTTCAAAAGAGAGTGTTAGTTCGGGTAATATTCACGCTTCATCGAGCACGGACCGAGGACGGGCCGGGGACGAGCCGGGAGCGTCTAGTGACCGGTCAGGGGCCGTGTTTAAACGTCGTAATAGTCGAGCGTATATTTGGAAATGGGTGTTTGGTGTACACTTAGAAAGGTTTTTTTACTTTGAAAGGTGTTTTGTTAAGTAAAAACTCTGGTTTGAAATATTACTTAACGTTCACGCTTACTCAAACTTGTAAAGGTTGTAGGCAGAGGCCTGTTTATTTTTGCAATTTCGAGGAAACTAACGAATCGTAGATCCTCACATGTCCTATATGTGAGCTATGTTTTAGGTTCCACGTGATTAGCTTAAGAACGAGGCGAGTCTACTGCCGACTACTAGGTATTTTTTGCTGAACTCGTGGTGCTATTAAAAATTTCCAAACAAAAATCCAAAGGAATCGAATACAGGACCTTATATACTTTATAACTTTCATGAACACTTCACTGATCACATCTAAAAGGTGGCTGAATCAAAAACCTACAGGTATACCCCAAAATACAACCCTTCTTCATCATCTAAGTCCTTCATAATCAGTTCTTACATAGATAGGTAGGTCAGTATATTAAAATCTAATACTCCCTATTGCGATTTTGCGAGTCTGTGCGTGTGTGCATACATTTTACTAACAAGTACTCTATAGCCAAATACTCTGTGTATAACACAACAGCCGTTTTCACAAAAAATATTATCCAGTTTGTGTTTTCAAAAGAGAATATATTTCACACCGTAAATGAAAAATCCCTCATCCATCACCTTTAATATTGTGTCACACGCCTCTCCACAAGAAAAATATTAAGCCGGCTCCACACCCACCCCACTAGGTGCCACTAGGCCACTGGGTGTCACGTTACAAGTAGCACCTTTGACGTTTTATAATTACACCTCTATTTTCAACTACTTTCACAATTATTTTACAGGATAAATCACTGTTTTAATTCTTTGAAAAAGATCTTTCACTTCAATTCAACTTCACTGGTGGTAGAAATTTGTCACAAAATTCGGTCGGGTAGGTACCACCGTGCACGATTGCGAAAAACCCTCCATAGTAATCCAATTTCGGTTTGATTGCGTTCAGGGGTCAGCAAGTGCATAGCCGGGCAGGGGGATTGTGGTCGCAGCACTAGTGGGACCGGTAGGTGTCACGCGGTGCTGCTACGACAATCCTCTTCTGATGAGGCCGTCAAGCTGAGTGCCACCATTGTTAACATGGTACGTGTCTGTAAGCTTACCATCAGGCGAGGTGAAGTCAAATTGACGTGTCCTAAATATAAACAAAAAGAAAAAAAAAAGGAGTTTTATTTCTAATAAGCATGTTGAAATGAAACCTAGGACTTCATGCACAACACTACCACCTCGAAATATAATATAAGTAACTTACAAATACCTATAGGTACTTTGAAAGAACCGTCAATTTTCTTATGTCCCTTTCACATAAAAAAACTACTACATATTTTACGATGTCAACACTGAAAGTGTTTTTTAACCCTACACTAGGAAGTCATTACCGACTTCACAAATACACGTTATCAATCACTGAAACAAATAAATGCAAAGGTAAACCTCGGTAATGTTAACCCTGCTAATGCACCGAGCAATCAATCAGGCGAGCGTCGAGGCGTTTGATTCACTTTACATGCTCTGCACAACGAACCAATCAAGGACATCTGGTGACCACACGATATACTGTCGTTTAGGATTCTTTTAAAAGGTAACCATGAGTTACTTTTGATAGGCTGTGATTGTACGCCTACAACAGGATATTTACTGACAATTTTTCTATACTAATTTACAGTTAACACTTTTGTATTATAATTATAAATGTGAAAGTTTGAATGGAATTTTTTTTACGTGCGGAAATTCCTTCGGATACCCCCCGCCGGCCAGCGGGGGTGGTTATGTCGTGTATCGACTAAAACCGCACGGTGTCCTCCCCAAGTGTCCGTTGCCGGGCACCCCGGGTAAGCCCTCGAAAGGATAACCCCAGGGTTGCCGGCGGAATTTGGCCGCCACCGCGGCCTCGCCTGGTGGGGTCGGGTTTTATCCCGCTTCGGTGAGTTGGCAGGCGTGTGTAGGGCACACACGACACGCCTCCGCCACGGCCTGCGTCTGTAAGGACGGCGAGTCGGCCAACTGCCGTCCTCAGGCCCCGATCATGGAGGTCAGTAGTCCCGGGCGTAAATGAGTCTGCGGCGTCCTCGCCGCAGACTGCGAGACTCGAGGGGCAGGGTTCTCTCCCGCTACCTCTCCGCCGTCTCTTTCGCGCACATTACCTGCTCGCAGAAAGAGGCGGCGGCGTGCCACTTGCTCCCGTCAGAGACCACGGCCCTCACCATGGTCTCCAACGAGAGAACGTCCACGCCCAGGACCGCAACGAGATCCCGACGTTGACTCGCCCACGCAGAGCACTCCACCAAAGTGTGGAGCGCTGTGTCTTCGCCAGGATCCTCGCAGTGCTGGCACTGCGGCGTTGTCTCCCGGTGGATGCGCCATAGATACTTCCCGAAACACCCGTGTCCGGTAAATATCTGGCACATCCGGTAGGAGAGGTCCCCATGGTCCCTATGGCCGCCAGAGTCTCCGCTCATACGGGGGCCCCGTATAGGGCCATGCTTCGCACGATCCCCAGGTACAGTCTCCTAGTGGGGGCGTTGGGTCCCTTAACATTGGGCATCAGCCGCGATAGCGCGGCCGCAGCCCCCCTCAGTTTCGGGACCAGACTTTGGAGATGTGGTCCGAAGTCCCATCGGCTATCGAGTACGAGCCCAAGGTACTTCATCGTGGGCTCGATGCCGATGCTTACGCCCCCAACGGTTATGCTGGTTCCCGCAGGAGGCCCCCTCCGAGGCCCGTGAAAACACATAGCCTCGGATTTGTGGAGAGCCACCTGGAGTCCCAACCGCCGTATTCGACCCACGACTTGAGCAACCCATAACGAGGGTATCGTCAGCATAGCACACTATGCTGACCCCCTCGAGCAACGTGCCGCGCAGCACCCAGTCGTATCCGATGTTCCACAGGAGTGGCCCTAGAACCGACCCCTGTGGAACACCGCACGACACTTCTCGCCGCCCTGGCCCTAGCCAGCTCGGGTAAACTATGGCCCTCTCAGATAGGTATGCCTCGACAATGCGGCGGAGGTAAGGAGGCACTCCGTGATACGCGAGCGCCTCCCTAACGCAGCTCCGGGGTAGGGTGTTGAAGGCGTTGGCGATGTCCAGAGACACCGCCACCACCACCCCACCCCGCGAGACTACTTCCTCCGCCAGGCGCCTAACGCGCATGATCGCTTCCACGGTGGAGCGCCCCCGGCGGAAACCGAATTGGTTGTCCGCCAGATCTGGCCCCACGTTCGTGAGATGCTCGACGAGGCGCTCTGCAATAATCCGCTCAAAGAGCTTGCACACCTCGTCGAGCAACACGATCGGCCGGTAACCGGATGGCTGATCCACCGGCCGCCCCGCCTTCCGGATAAGGACCAGTTTCCCCGCCTTCCACGCCTTTGGAAACTGGCCCCTTTCGAGGCATGCGCTAAAGAGCGCCACCAGTCGAGGCCCTAGTTCCTCAAGGGCCAGGACCCATGCTCGGCCTGGAATGCCGTCGGGTCCGGGGGCAGTGCATTTCCGGACTTTAAGCCGGAGCACTGCTACCCCCATTTCACTCTCCCTGACTTCGGGCACATCGCTCTCGCTATTATCAGCGTCAGGCGCCTGAGGCGGAGCCATACGCGGAGGAACATGCTCCTCCGCTCTAGCTGGGAACAAGGAGCCCAGTATCCCCTCCAGTCGCTCCGGCTGGAGGCTCTGGGTCAGTAGGGGCGCCCTTGGGCGGATTTTGCCCCTGACCGCAAGGTAAGGGCGCCCCCATGGGTTCTGCTCCAGAGACTCCAGCAGCTCTTCGCGGGCCCGCCGTTTGGCCTGCTTAATGGCTACCTGGAGGGTCCTCTTGGCCCCCTTGTACGCCTCATATAGCTCCGCCTCTCGGGCTGCCGCATTGTCTGGGCGGCGACGCCTCCGGCGAAAGTTTGAATGGTTTGAAATATTTGTTACTCAATCTCACCAGAACCTTCCTTGAACAGATGTAGATGAAATTTGGCACAGAGATAAGTGTATGGTCTGAAAAAGCAAATTGGTATTTTTTATTCCGGGAAGGTGGATCCGCGGCCAATAAATAAAAATAAATATTAAAATAAATAAATATTCTACGACATTCTACACAGCGCTTTCTAGACCCAAAGTAAGCATAGTTAAGGATAAACATACTTATATACTTTTATTTTTTTTTATTTTTTTTAACTATATTTTTTATATTTTAATAGTTAGTAGAGTATAAATTTAAAATGAATGACTAATCTAAATACCTGGATGGAGTACTCTTACAAAATTATGATATTATGTGTTGTAAGTTATTGTCTTTCATTATTTAGGTCTTGGAATAAAATGGTCTTAAAATTAAACCGTAGCATATTAAAAGCATGGAAAAACGGAATTGTCGTATAGATTTAGTATATGTAATATATATAGTACTGCCTCTTCGAGGAACTCTAAACTTTTTAATTTTCTCTAGTGGCTAGCACAAGGTATTTTTTTTTAAATTGATATTATTCCACTCATATCAATGACTAACATACATACAACTAAGGAACACAAAGTACACCTATACGTATTAATAAATCTACGAGTTCTATGTGGGGCACGAAACTATAACCAAATTTAATTCTTGCTGAATAATGAAGTACTTGCAGTTTTTATTCTGACTGCAGCATGTAACCTTAAAATATAAAATTTATTTATCCAGATGATTTTGATATAAGTAGAATTTCTACCGAGGCTTTTGTTTGTTGATTGGTTGCCAAATATTGCGCTAATTTTGAAAAATCCTATAAAATTGTTACATGCCTGTATACATAAATACGTGTACATAAGAAAAAATGAAAAAACTACATAGCATGGTCGCCCTACTGTGTAGAATTCAATTTATCAGCCGTACCTACACATCTTGCGGGATTGCGGCGCGGGCGTGACGGCTCGCCCGGCGCCGACCCCGCAATGGGCTGTGACAGGGACTCGTTAATACAACGACAATATTTATCAGTGTTATGTTGTTAAGGTTTTATCTGTAAATCAAAATCTCAGCCATGAGACGGCTCCCGAAGCCCTAGGGAGAGATGAGCTGTAGACTTTTATGTTAAATTTGCGTACCATTTTTTGTATGTTTAAAAAATCTGTGTTAAATAATAATAGAATCATATTGCCATATCTAGAAGTAGCTAGAATTTGAGTCAGTTACTACTTTTAATAATATTATTATATACTTTTAATAATTAAAATATTTTTATTGATAAATTTTCAAGCTAATACAATACGCTCGCGTTAATGTACGACCGTATAAAAGTTATTTTTCTTTTTATACTAACATATAATTTATATAAAAACTATGTAGCTCCATTATACCATACTATATACTATATACCCGGAACACGAACCCTGTAACATATAATGGAAGGCCTTAGAGTATACATAAGCAAGCTATGTAGCGCGGTAGAGTATTAAATACTCTTACGCGCGCTCTATAGCTTGCTTGGAAGGCCCTAAGTACGTTTCTTCTTCATGTTCATGACGGCCTCGGTGGCGTAGCGGTAGTGCATTCGACTGCTACGACAGGGGGCGCGGGTTCGATTCCCGCTCAGTGCAAATATTTGTATGCATGAATATGTCTATTTGCATTGGTCTGTGTGTTTCTATGTATAATATGTATGTATTTACAAAAAAAAAGTATATAAGTATGTTTATCCGCATTCTGGAACCCATAACACAAGCTAATTAAACTATGCTTACTTTGGGTCTAGAAAGCGCTGTGTAGAATGTCGTAGAATGTATATCCTTTTTCGTACCCCTAACATCGTGTAAAACATGAAAAAGTAACAAACAAACGAACTCACTTTCGCATAGTATTATGTTAACTCAATGAAATTTTTAAGCAATTTGTATATATATTAAATTCTCCGATATATTATATACGTCTTAAGGCGACGCTGGAGCCATCTACCGTAATTCTTGCGAACTACGGAAACAATGAACGACTTTACACTCATTTTCAAACATTGTTATTTGATGACTCCACCTGATTAATTCAATTAAATTATTAAGCAATTTGTATGCTTACTTTTCCTATAGATTTAGATCGGAAAAAGAGAATATCTAGGACGGGACTTGAACCCTCGACCAGTCCCTTACAGGGGAACGTTTTAACCAGCTGAGCCACCTAGACACGTCCCAGATATTCGAAATTCTCCGATATATTATATACGTCTTAAGCCGAAGGAGGGTTCAAGTCCCGTCCTAGATGTTCTCTTTTTCCGATCTAACTCTATAGGAATATTATGTTAGTTAAGATTTTTGCTTATTTTTATGTTCCTACTTTTATAAGCTTATTACAGTAACAAAATTCTTTGCGCAAAGGAATAGTGCTCATAGAAGCAAGGAAAACTAATTAAAACTTAGCAAAAAGCTTAAGACTCGTAAAGTACATCTGAACAAAAGAATTAATCTAAATGATAGGAGAATCTACTGCACATCTCATTCCTCTTTTAATTAAAATTAATTAGTTCCATGTCTCTAACTTCGACTGGTTCTAAACGGCTTGCACAGATTCAAACACACTTTATCCAATTTCGTGAAAAGGGTTCTCTACTCGACAGTTTTTATGTTTGTACGGTGATTCCACGGTCCCCTCAGACTGCGAGGTCAGACTCCTTTGGCCGACCAATGAAATTCGGTTACACATTTGATTAAAACCATATACTTTATGATATTTTCGGTAGTTTATGCAAATATTACACTCTGAAATAGTTTGATTTAGTTAGTGTTATTTTATAACATTTAAATATTTATCATAATTAATGGATAGCTATGTGTAGTGATGTTAGTGCGGTAGTCCTCAATCACGATCAGTAGTATCAGCAAGCCGTTTTCGTGATCGGACTGATGCACGTTATTTGTATCAACGGTGCTTACCGTATTACACACCCACGATTATACACCTCTGCCTACCCCTTCGGGGATACAGGCGTGAAGTTATGTTATGTTATGTTATGTTACCGTATCTTCCTAATATGTAAGGCATCTTAATCTATATGTTTAAAATGTTGACAGCCCACTTACACATCGCCAATAATGTAATTATTCTATTAAGATAGTAATGCCTTTAGCTGAGTTAGATGTTAATCTAAATATTGAAAGAATCTAATGCAAGTCCGTTCGACTGTCCCATTCAATCGAAGTGCTTTTGTTTTTAAGAAAGTATACACGGAATAGTTTCAATTATTCGCCTAACTTTCACCCTTCTCGAAGTTATACTCAAATGCTAAATATCCTTTGATACTTTTCTTATGTTTTTATAGCTTTCTTTGTATATAATATATGTCCGTTTCAGACGTGTTTTGGTTAGGAGTACTCGCTAAAACAAGCTCTTTCATTTGGGATATTACTTAGTTTTTTTTGTGTTTTTTGCGTTGTATAGTAGGTAGTTAAGTGTGAGCATAAATGTAAAAGTGAGTTTGTTTTTTAATCATGCAAAAGCGGCTCTATGGATTTAGCTAAAATTGAGCACACAGGGGGGTGGCGGGTGAGGCCACCTGTCACCCCAGCAGAAGCAGGCCGGGACGGTGGGGCGACTAGCGCCCCTCCCCCAAACCGGGGCAAGACGGGGACACCGTGGTTCCCAAACCCGAGGGGGCCATCTCGAAACCGGAGATGGCCCAGGGTCAGTCGGGGTGCGAGGGATATGCTCTATGGGCAACCTTACACCCCGGCGTCTGTAGACCCGAGACGGCGTGCGGTTTTAGTCGGTTCAAGCCCGACATAACCGCCCCCGCTACCACGCGGGGGGGTATCCGAAGGGATTTCCGCACGAAAAAAAAAAAAAAAATAAAAAAAAGGTAGAGTCCGAGAGAGAATATGGTATAGGTTACATTTTTCGTTATTGTGATGAAATTTTGAGGAAATTTGTCAGTTTTTAACTCCGAAGAAGCGAACATCAAGGATGGGACTTGAACTCGCGACCAGCCCCTTACAGGGGGAATACTCTGGCCAACAGAAGAACCTGGACATGTCCTAGATGTTCGAAATTCTCCGATACATTACAGGAATTTTTATCCCGAGAATATGTTTCTGTGGGCGCAGGAATGGAATCAGGATATGTATGGCTAGAACTCTACCGATTACTAAATATTAATAATAATAATTATTATTATTGTACCGATAGTCGTGTCAGCACATGGACTCATCGCCAAGAGCCTCGATCAACACCTTATGAGGCTCTCGTTAGGCAAAGGCTTGATGCAGAAGGCCGTTCTGCTAGGCGCGGCACGCATAGTGAGGACGTTCCTCTCCCTGGAGCCGTAACCACCGGCAGCTTGGTCCCTGTACCCGATGCCGGTGGAGCAATATTTTTATATTTTTAAATATATTTGTATTTTATTATACATATTTAAAAATGTAATTATATGTATAGAAAAAAGGAAATAATAATAAAACGACAATAGCACGAACACGCACAAACGACAATAGAACGAACACGCACGCACCCACACAGACTAAAGACAATAGAACGAACACGCACGCGCCCACACAGACTAAAGACAATAGAACGAACACGCACGCACCCACACAGACTAAAGACAATAGAACGAACACGCACGCGCCCACACAGACTAAAGACAATAGAACGAACACGCACGCGCCCACACAGACTAAAGACAATAGAACGAACACGCACGCGCCCACACAGACTAAAGACAATAGAACGAACACGCACGCACCCACACAGACTAAAGACAATAGAACGAACACGCACGCACCCACACAGACTAAAGACAATAGAACGAACACGCACGCACCCACACAGACTAAAGACAATAGAACGAACACGCACGCGCCCACACAGACTAAAGACAATAGAACGAACACGCACGCACCCACACAGACAAACGACAATAGAACGAACACGCACGCACCCACACAGACTCAGCAACACGATCCCACAAACGTAATGTAAAAAACACAATTGGTTAAACACTTGGCTTAGGCCCGTGTCTTCCTAAAACGCCGGCGGGAGCCGAGTTCTTAAAAAGAATGACAACAAAATAATAATAATAATAATAAATACTCTACGACAATAATAAATGTCTAGTATGATATAACAAAATCAAGTGACAATAGAGCGAGCGTTCCTATCTCATAGAAATTTATTCTTAGTAAACGAAGTGAAATACTCATAAAAAGGTCTCTCATAAATTGTATTATATATTTGAATAGGAAGATTTTTGCAAAGGCCATTTTATGTTCGCCGTTTGTAAGGTACCGGGCGAGCTGTTCCGAAGTAGGAATTTAGTTTTTTTTTTATACCACTCAAGTGGCAGACAAGCTCACGGCCCACCTGATGGGAAGCGGTTACCGTGGCCTATGGACGTGTGCAACACCATGCCGACCCTGGAGAAACCTTCTAAAACCCTTCTTGAAGAACCCCATTTACTATGTGTATATAACTTTTTTTTTTTTTTTTTTTTTTATCGTGCGGAAATCCCTTCGGATACCCCCCCGCGTGCCAGCGGGGGCGGTTATGTCGGGCTTGAACCGACTAAAACCGCACGCCGTCTCGGGTCTACAGACGCCGGGGTGTAAGGTTGCCCATAGAGCATATCCCTCGCACCCTGACTGACCCTGGGCCATCTCCGGTTTCGAGATGGCCCCCTCGTATATACCTTTTTTTTTTTTTTTTTTTTATTATCGTGCGGAAATCCCTTCGGATACCCCCCCGCCGGGCAGCGGGGGCGGTTATGTCGGGCTTGCACCGATATATACCTGTAATAATAATTAACTTTTGACTTGTTTTTGTAATTTATTCTACGACATTCTGCACAGGACGTACATCTGTTCAGAAGCTACGATGCCACAGACAGACACACACACACAGACACGTCGAACTTATAACATCCCGTCATTTTTGCGCGGGCTATAAACGAAAGAGAAACCAAACAACAAGGACTAGTTTATAACAGTTCCAGGCATTCATAGTGACGTCATGATGCTCTGATGTTTCACGCAGTTTGCACTTTTGCGCCCTCGCGTTTCACCCCTCGTTGAACTGTGAATGAATCACTCCTCTACTCTGAACACGTTATGGAAATTTTAACAAGCCTTTTTCACTGGAAACCTTTATTGTGAAGGGTGTAGTACTTTTGGGTGAATCTGTTTTATATGAACCTATATTTGGTTAACTAGATGCTGTTTCAGAGTTTATTCGCATTGTAGGACTGTAAAATATGTAACATAATTATAACATAACTTCACGGCTGTACCCCCGAAGGGGTAGGCAGAGGTGTATTACACACCCACGATTCGCCAGTTATGTTAAGGTCCCAATGTAATAGGGGGCGAGCCTATTGCCATCTACCGGGCACATTATTAAGCGAGCGATAATTAACATTTATTAATGCACACATAATTACGAAAATTCAGGGGTGTGTACCCTTTTTTTTTTTTTATCGTGCGGAAATCCCTTCGGATACCCCCCCGCGTGCTAGCGGGGGCGGTTATGTCGGGTTTGAACCGACTAAAACCGCACGCCGTCTCGGGTCTACAGACGCCGGGGTGTAAGGTTGCCCATAGAGCATATCCCTCGCACCCCGACTGACCCTGGGCCATCTCCGGTTTCGAGATGGCCCCCTGGGGTTTGGGAACCACGGCGTCCCCGTCTTGCCCCGGTTTGGGGGAGGGGCGCTAGTCGCCCCACCGTCCCAGCCTGCTTCTGCTGGGGTGACGGGCGGCCTCACCTGCCACCCCCAGGCGTGCGCTCATGGAGGACGGAGGTCGTTAAGCGACCTCCGGCGCCTGAGTCGCCTGCGACGCGCGGCGAGCATGTTGCGGGCTCGGCGGGCCGGGAGAGTTCTGAACTTCTCCCGGGCGCGCTCCGCCATCTCCTTCGCGAGCATCACATGCTCGCAGAAGGAGGTGGCGGCGGCCCACGCGCTCGCGCTCCGCACCATTGCCGCAATCATACTGCCGAGCGAGAGGACTCCCACCCCGATGGCTGCCACGAGGTCACGCCTCGGCACCTCCCACGCCGGGCAGTCCGCCAGCGTGTGCAGCCCTGAGTCCTCGCTCGCGTCACAGTGATCACACTCAGGCGTTGGCTCCTTCGTGATCCGATGCAGGTGGTCCCCGAAGCACCCCTTCCCGGAGATCACCTGCGTCAGTCGGTACGAGAGGCTTCCGTGTCGCCTCTCTAGCCAATCCTCCATGATGGGCCTTACCGCCGCTATTGCGGCGTGCCCTGACCTGTGTGTGTACCTTTCTGCATTTTTTTTTTCCGTGCGGAAATCCCTTCGGATACCCCACCCCCCACCGGCCAGCGGGGGAGGTTATGTCGGGCTTGAACCGACTAAAACCGCACGCCGTATTGTATCTTAAGTGTGTGTACCTGTGTTCGCCAATAAATGATGATTATGATTAAAATACCTTACAGGGTTCTGGGGAATTCCTTTTTAGGATATATCCGTGTTCTCTTCGTAGTAGGCACACCGTTTTAGTCAGTCCGACACTGCCACTTCACCGCTAACCCTAGTGTGAAGTGGTATTCATGGGGCATTCCACACCTAAAAAATATATGAAAAGAAGTGGGGAGCCTACTGTTGTCTGCCAGCCATATTTTTAGACTATGTATAGTTTCAGGTACCTTGAACTGTTCCTATAAGTTACCTTGAACTGTTCCCATGTAATATGCAAAGGTATGAGAGCTTATGGTGCTGTGTTGTTTATAAAATAAATGTTGTAATAAATATATATAATAAATAAAAAATATAAATATATATACAAATAAATAAATATTCTAAGTCATTATACACTGCGCTTTCTAGACCTAAAGTAAGCATAGTTTAACTAGTCTTATGGGTTCCAGAAACATACTCACATACTTTTTTTTTGTAAATACACACACATTATACAGAGAAACACCCAGACCATTGCAAATAGATATATTCGTGCACACAAATATTTGCACTGAGCGGGAATCGAACCCGGACCCCCTGTCGTAGCAGTCGAATGCACTATCGCTACGCCACAGAGGCCGTCATAGGTTAGGTTAGATGTTAGGTGCATAAATACGCTACGTGCTCATTTCAGGATATAGAAAAACTTCATTTTTATAGACAGTAATCGTGTAAGGCACCGCTTTAAATGAGATAGCCTTAAAATTATTCATTTCAAAACAAAAAAATATCTGAACGCTTTTTCATTTCCATATACCCTTTTGCAAAAAACGGTACCCATTTAGACTCGTCATGTCTGTCTGTCTGTCCGTCCGTATGTCACAGTCACTTTTTTCCGAAACTATAAGAACTATGCTGTTGAAACTTGGTAAGATGTATTCTGTGAACCGCATTAAGATTTTCACGCAAAAATAGAAAAAAAACAATTAATATTGGGGGCTCCCCATACTTAGAACTGAAACTCAAAATATTTTTTTCATTAATCCCCTACGTGTATCTATGGATAGATCTTCAAGAATGATATTGTGGTTTCTAATATCATTTTTCTCTAAACTGAATAGTTTGCGTGAGAGACACTTCCAAAATAGTAAAATGTGTGTCCCCTGTAACTCCTAAACCAAGAGAATGATAAAACTAAAAAAATATATGATGTATTATATATTACTATGTTATATCTATATATATATCTATATTACTATGTAAACTTCCACCGAAAATTGGTTTGAGATCTAGTGAGTAGTTTTTTTTAATACGTCATAAATCGTAATTAATATATATAATAGTATATATATATATATATAATATATATATATATATAATATATAATATATAATAATAGTAATAAACCGCAATTTACCTTTCATTCAACCAACTCAAATATAAAATTAAAAAAAAAAAGCATTATTATGTTACTTGCTGCTACGGAACCCTTCATGGGCGAGTCCGACTCGCACTTGGCCGCTTTTTTTAAAACCAATGTCTCCATCTCTACCTATTTTCAACTACTTGAACAAATTTCATCAAGTATATAAAAGTATTTCGTTTCTAAGTCAAAGTAAATCGTTTACCGTCACGCGGAGATAAGACCCTGGAGCTCACAGGAACCCAGCACAAAATCAATAGGTCTGTTGGACGGCAAGCGGCTCGACTGATTTTGTTTGAGATGAAATTACGGCGCCTTGAAGAGAGGAGGAACGTATGTTTTTGTAACTCATTAGGAAGCATTCTCGGATCGAAAAATTACTTTCTGATCGGGCGTTAGGTATATTAGAAATTTACAAGTGTTCAATTAAATTTTTAAGCAATTAGTATGCTTATTTTCCCTATAGAATTTAGATCGGAAAAAGGGAACATCTAGGACGGGACTTGAACCCGCGACCGCCTTAAGACGTATATAACATATCGGAGAATTTCGAATATCTGGGACGTGTCTAGGTGGCTCAGTTGCTCAGAGCATTCCTCCTATAAGGATCTGGTCGCGGGTTAAGTCCCGTCCTAGATGTTCTCTTTTTCCAATCTAAAATTTATTTACTAGTGTTGTTTTTAAGGAAATAAATATTTTTAGTAGAAAATTTCACGATGCGATTATAGCATAGATATGTGACTATGTACTTTAGGTGTATAGGAGCCCTACCAAGAACTCTGGAGTCCGAGCCAACATCGCCTGCTAGTACCTTTTTTTTTTCGTGCGGACATCCCTTCGGATACCCGGATGAGAATTTATATCTCATTCAAAGAAATCCAAGTTCATGAAATATTTCTGATACAAACTACAATATCTTAACGAATACAAAGACAAAATAAGTAATAAATATTTCAACCGGAACATATCTAAATATGAAGCTCTCATATAAATGAATTGCCGTTAGTAACCGAACGAATAATACCTTTTTTTTTTTTTTTTTTTATCGTGCGGAAATCCCTTCGGATACCCCCCCGCCGGCCAGCGGGGGTGGTTATGTCGGGCTTGCACCGACTAAAACCGCACGCCGTCTCGGGTGTTCAGACGCCGGGGTGTAAGGTTACCCATAGAGCATATCCCTCGCACCCCGGCTGACCCTGGGCCATCTCACCACTAACAGCATCGCTCATCCTGTCTCCTCTGAAAGCAGAGGAGTACGGAGAGCGATGTGTTCCCGCCACGTTGGGTATTGGCCGACGATCAATGCCAACCCTATGAAGGGGTGAAGGGGAAGCCATTGACCGCCGCCCAGGGTGTACCGGCCGCTCCGATTCCGTTCCCCACCGGACTGCAGCGGGATCGGAATCGGAGCGACACTCGAGGAGGTTACCCAACACACACCCCAACGAATAATACCTATGATCTTTCGTAGGTAATAAAAAGAAAAATGCTTCCTAGACCCAAAGTAAGCATAGTTTAACTAGCTTGTATTATGGGTTCCCGAATGCGGATAAACATACCAATTTTTTTTTTCGTAAATACATACATATTTTACACAGAAACACCCAGACCAATGCAAATAGACATATTCATGAATACAAATAGTTGCATTGAGTGGGAATCGAACCCGCGCCCCCTGTCCTAGCAGTCGAATGCACGACCACTACGCCACAGAAGCCAAAGGTACCTACGCATTACTGCCAACTTAAGAAACAAGTAGTTGTAGGTACTTTTTGAAGTAACAACTTCTTTAAACGCGTTTAAAATCTTATAAGTTCGTATTCCCAGCCAGCAAGATCGGAAGCTAAGTATTAGGTGTTAAGATTCAATAGCAGTAAATACATTTCTGCCTGAAAACCAGCTGCCACTGGTTAAACCATTGCCATCATTTCTAAATTAATCAATAAGCAGACATCTTGACCGATATTTTCTTTCGTATTAAATCTATTTTAAATATTTTCAGCCTGTATCTGAATACATATATTCTCGAAGGGTTAATACCGCTGGCTGCTCCCTCTGGGTTTTACAGGCGTACACTCAATCCTAGTGAACGTATCTTCAATTCTTTGTTAAAAATAATGAGGGAAATGATTTAAGAACTTCATCATTTAGGTAATATTGTTATGGCGTAACGTCCATTGTCCCTTTCATCCCTCAGAACAACCGACGTTTAACGACCATCTAATTCACTGGAGTTACCCGAGTTACCCTACTAAAAGAAAACGTTAAAAACTCTTGATCAAAGAGAAAAGCAAAAAAGGTTCTTATTCTCAACTGAAAGCAAATAAAAAGCTATGAATTCGTAAAGAATACAAAAATTATATTTTATTTATAAAGAAAAATACAATGGGCAAAGAAACAGGATAAAAATAATCCGAAGAAAGTCTTATGAATAATGAAATCGTGTTCGGGGCTGGAGACGTCGCTGGACTTGTGTTGCCCGCCTGAGTATGACAAATATACAGGGATACGCTCTTTTTACGTATTGCAGAATGTCACTTAGTAGACGAATAATGTACTCGTACTTGTATGTTTCATTTAGACTTATAGAGTTTTTTTTTAAAGATTAACTATAACTCCACCGTCTAAGCTAAAGTGCTTGTATTAGGAGTGTGTTCACGTCAGTAGTGTAATGAATTCGAACCCGGGACATACGGATCGGAAAGCTGACTCCCTAACCAATAAGCTGGTTTTCGTTTAAATTCTCTTTGACTCTTTTAATCATAATGTTTTCCTTTGACAGACACGTCTGCCAACTCACCGTCGCGGGATAATACCCGACCATATAGGCGAGGCCGCGACGGCGGCCAAAGTCCGGTAACCCTGAGGTTATCCTTTCGAAGGCTTACCCGGCGTTCCCGGCAATGGACACTTAGGGACACCGTGTGGTTTTAGTCGGTCCGATTTCGACACGCACATCCCATCGGTGCCAATGATGGGATGGGCGTTTCGGGATCGGACCGACTTCGGACGCCGAAGCCAGTCACGTAACACGTAAAAAAAACACTTGATATTGGCGAAATCGTAATAGCTCTTCCAGAAAAGCTACAACCAAAAGTTCAGGTTGAAGCTAGTTTGCTTTTTATGCTACTTCCTATCCAATCCTATTTCCTAGTAATACTTGGGCGGTAACCAACTTCGCAATCAACCCAAATTTAAGCGTAGCGAGATTTGCCTATCCAACAATAGGTCAACGTGACCGGTCGCGGGATAAAACCCGACCCCACCAGGCGAGGCCGCGGTGGCGGCCAAAGTCCGCCGGCAACCCTGGGGTTATCCTTTCGAGGGCTTACCCGGGGTGCCCGGCAACGGATACTTGGGAAGGACACCGTGCGGTTTTAGTCGAGACATGACATAACCACCCCCGCTGGCCGGCGGGGGGGTATCCGAAGGGATTTCCGCACGTAAAAAAAAAATACGTGACCGGTCGACCGGTTGATTTTGTTTTTCGGTGATCCTCGATGGTAAGACCGATCTGGACATTCGACCCCTTACGACACTCAGTAATGTCTACTTGATCACCGTGGCAAATTTGGTCGAGATCGGTCAAACGGTCTCGGAGGAGTATTATTTGTTTGAAATGCAACTTTGAAACCAAAGACGCTTCGCTCGCCTTCGGCTCGCTACGCTTAATTATAAATGTTTGTGAAGATGTTTGTAAGTTTGGATGTTTGTTACTCAATTTTGCTCTAACGGCTCAACGGATCTGGCTGAAGTTTGGTATAGGGATAGATTACAGTTTGGAATATAATTTTTATTCCCGGAATAGGTTCCTAGGTGAAGCAGGAACGGAAACAGAGTTCCATGCGGGTTAAAGCTAGTACTAAATATGGATATCATTGCTAGGTTCAAATATTGGAATGTATGAATTTATTTTGGTTTGGGTGTGGCTATGTGTCCTATGTATTTACAAAAAAAATAGTTTCTAGGTATGTAGAATATACTGCTTCTGGGCTGTTTGGCTGCATATGAAACTTGTGTTCCAAACGTTTCCTCGATCACCGTGGTACACCGTGGACCTGTACCACTAAAGATGTCGATCTTCAGTGGTACAAGTCCGGTCGGCGACGAGTGTGCAGAACTGTCGTCAGCGGCTCCTTCTCTGCAACTTTTAGTTCAGTCGCAGAGAAGGCGCCGCCGGCCGTGAAAGCTTGAAGAATTATATTATCTTGGTATGTTTATCGTTATTAAAGAACTTATATTCCAAACTTTGCTTGGTTAGGGTCTAGATTTTACTGGTGGTAGAAAATTGATGACACAAATTTGTCTCAAAATTCGGCCGGGTAGGTACCACCGTGCACGATTGCGAAAAACCCTCCATAGTAATCCAATTTCGGTTTGATTGTATAGCCGGGCAGGGGGATTGTGGTCGCAGCCCTAATGGGACCTGTAGGTGTCACGCGGTGCTGCGACGACAATCCTCTTCTGATGAGGCCGTCAAGTTGAGTGCCACCATTGTTAACATGGCACGTGTATGTAATGGTGACCCTCTTTCCCGAGACTTTACCTTCAGCTTACCATCAGGCGAGGTGAAGTCAAATTGACGTGTCCTAAATATTAAAAAAAAATAAAAAAATAAGGCTGCATAATCTATCATTGAATTTTTTTATTGTTACTGCTATTCATTTAAGCGCTATCCGTGTAAACAAAGTTTGACCGACTTTTACATTATACTCATATAAATACGTATTAGGTTTGTAACAATATTAAAATACCTAATCCATGAGCATTCGATATTAGGAATAACATCTTACAGCAGCCCTATAAAAAAGGGAGCGCCCGAGGGCAATATCTGACAACCCTTCGGTTCATATTAACCGTCATATAGAATTTTTTTATATCCATTTGACACGGGTAACTTTATGATAGACGACATTGGCACGTACAAAGATTTTGACTTTACGGCATCTATGAAATATTTTTATAACATTCTAGCTGTTGACCGCGGCTCCAGCTGTGTACAATATTGATTCTGTTCCCAAGCACCCTATATTCCCCGGACGCCGCCGGTGTAGCAAAACATGCAATGTACCGCATTACTTACAGTTTGTGACACTGCTAGAAGCCTTTATTTTCTCTAATGCTTCTCTTATATTTCTCTTTTTCCTTCTGCAGATAACAACCTGTGAATTACACCTCTGGTTTAATAAAAAAAAATAATTAAAAAGAAACTCCCGACTAATTTACTATCTATATTTTTTATTTACTATATATAACAAAAAATCTAAATCGGTTCATCTGTTCGGGAGCTACGATGCCCCAGACAGATAGAACACACAGACATGTCGTTTTTGAATCGGGGGTTGAAAAAAAGAGGGGGCGGGGGCCTGTACTATCATTCTTGATCATAGCTCAAGACCATTCTTGTAGTATAAAGTCATTGGCAATATTTAAAGTCAAGCCTAAATTAGAGGCACTGTCGTGTCGGAACCGTGTCGTTAAGTTTTAATGTCTCTTAATTCTCGCTAAGACACCCTCAATCATTGGAACAGGTTTAATATTGTTCAATCAGCTTTAGCAGCTATGCCGGCGGGCTGTTTAATTATATCGTTATTCAATCATGTAAGTATTTCATACAATAATTTAACGGGAATCAACGCGATCATGTATAGGTATATACAAGGCTGAGTCAGCCTGTGACCACTGCGCCAGTGTAACCTGGTTGAAACGTCAGGCAATCCAAAGGTATGTATATTCCTATACATGATCGCGTTAATTCAAATTAAATTACAGTATATCATGGAACGCGAAAGTTTAAAATTAGTAAATATTTCAATTTTGGTTTATATTAATTTTTAAATATTAAGACGAATGTGATCAACGACAATTAACAAGTTTTTATAGTTACATATACTATTAGAGGTCCATCCATAGTAGACCTTAACCCAACTTTGCCCCAGATCCAGAACAGAACTCTTCCCCAAAATCTGGAAACCTTACACACTAATAGTAAATAAGGAGTGTGTTTTTCCTGTGGTTTTCTGTATGATGGCTTTATTATTGTGAGGGATTATGTCTTAGCTCCTCCAGCATGTTAAGACATCGACTTTGACCTGGAATAATACAGCATTTATTCATATAAGCGGCGATAGCCCAGTGGCGTACGTAACGGACTGCTGAGACGAGGTCTCGAGTTCGATCCCCAGTCGCCCCGGGCACACACCTCTGACTTCTCGTAGTTATGTGTGCATTAATAATGTGCCCGATAGATGGCGATAGGCTCGCCTCCTATTCCATTGGGACCTTAACATAACTGGCGAATCGTGGGTTTAAAATACACTTCTGCCTACCCCTTCGGGGATACAGGCGTGAAGTTATGTGTGATATGTTAAGCATAAGCACAAAACATAAACGCAAACTTACACCAAGGGACCAGCGACATAGTCTAGTGTAGCAGTATTTACCTACTCGTACATACAGATGAAATATATTGACCGTAATCGCAATTTTTTGGCAGAAACTTGATATAAATAAAACGAAAAATTGAAATTCGAGCGTGTCAGTCGACAAAATAAAATCTCTACGGACCCCAGCGCGAAAGCGACTGACAGCAATTGGCAAACGATTGCCATGTTGCGACATCAGATTAATTGGTATCGGAATAAGCCTGTCGTTGGCCACGGCGATGCTTCAGGCAATATAAGTGATGAGATAAACGGTTTTGATTCGAAGTCTCTTGAAAATATCGATTTTGACCTGACAGATGGAATGATAGGCTCACGTTTGACCTCTACCTCACCTGATAGTAATTGACGATGTGGTCTACGGTGGATTACGTTTGCCTAGAAGGAACCTATTCACTCGAGACTTGAAGATTCCGAGGTTATAGCTTTCTAGAAACACAGACTCAGGCAGGCAATTCCACGCTGTACGCATAATAAATGTATCGCCGAAACGTTTCGTGCGTATGAGTGGAATATCCACCATGTAGCGGTGGCGTGTCGCTGTGCGTCTGGTCGTTCGTTGGTGGAAAGGGCTTGGAGGTATCAAGTTGTGCAATTCACGTGCACACTCTCCGGAATGCATCCGGAGAGTGTGCCATTTTCAAAAAAAATTAATTTCCACTTATACCTACTACTAAAGTGGTAAACTTACTCAACTAGGAACTCCTCTAACTTAAGTAACATTGTACACAGTTGCTTGAGGTTTGGACACAAGCGCTGTACTTCCATGTAACTTGATTTGCTTATTTTATTCAATAGCAATAACATGTATTCAGATCTTTATTTTGAGAGCCTTTCGGCACTTCATTCATTCGGATTTCGGAATTATAAAAAGAAGCTTTCTTTATATTCGATATCACAAAAGAGCCCTGTTACAATTTACCCCAAAGTACTCGATCTTCTTCATCTTTTTAAAAGTAATTAATATTCAGCGAATTGTTTTTGTTTCGTTTTGTTTTTCATGCGATCGCTGTAATTAAGTATTCCTAGTTGATCTGTCCAATCCCTCGCGTCCCTTTTCTCTCACGTAATTAACTTGTTCCTCTCGTTGTCTTTTTAGCACTTACCCCATTTTGCCAATTTAATTAAATTAGAAGGCTTTGTTTTAACTAACTGCAAAAAAGAAGTTTCATTGTTTTCTTTAAATCTGGCCATTAATGTTTCTCATTTTTTAAAGTCGGTCCAGAGGTATAATTAAGTGTACAATTGCGTACTATTGTGAACTTTTCTTCTGTACAATGAATGATGAACTTACTACCTTTAATATCTTGGCATTTTTGATAAATGTTTCCATAAAATTACATATTAAAAACCATGTGTTTGATGCACAGGAATAAAAAAGTTAACTTATTTTTAACATATTAAGTCTTCAGAAGACAATATTCATCGTGTCGAACGTGTTGCAAACATGTAATAAATATCACTTTGATTTATGTTTCGAACGCTCTCATGTTGAACACGAAACAACAAAAAATACAGTGTGCTCGGTCGCATTTCGCAAACATCCCAATACAAGCAGAAAGTGAATTCTCCACTCACAAGGGTCTAATTAAGAGGACGAAACAGGTAACTGTTATTTGCTAATAAAAGTATAGCGATCAATGTCTTCACCATCTCCCGGTGTTCGGGAAAGCCGATAGGTTAGCACTTAAGGGTTAATAGAACATTAGCTGAAATGTCTCAATTTTTTATACTGTTTAAAAGGTTTTGTCGGAAAATCATCTCTTATAATGGGAATCTTAAACGTCGACTTCGTTCGCGTTACATTCGGAATACATCAAGGTATGTTTACTTCTGCAGTTTCGAACCCAACATGTATTAGGTTACGCATTTCATCGTTATATTTTCAATCATTTATCATGAAGAAAAAGTGGTTTATATGTAACATCGAAATTAATTCTACTCAGTTCCCTAATATAATAGTGTGATGATATTTATTATCAAAGGTTGAATGTCTAATCAACTATCTTTTACTGCTTATCACCATTAAGCTTTAACGTGATGATTTATAGTTCGAACGTTAACATGCCCGAGTTCTATCGAACTGCAGAATTTCATGATGATCTGTTTCGTAATAATAAAGAAATGATTTGATAGATTTGGCCGATTGACTCTGCTGCTCCTATCACGCACTTATAATAGCGGGATGTTATATAGCGCAGTTTATGACCCATACTCTAGAAGAATGTCCATGCAAAATTTCAGCTGAATCTATTCAGCGGTTTTCAAGTGATGCTCGAACATCGATAATAAAACCGGCCAAGTGCGAGTTGGACTCGCCCATGAAGGGTTCCGTAGCAGGAAGTAACATAATATAAAAGTTTTTAATTTTAATATTTGAGTTGATTGAATGAAAGGTGAATTGCGGTTTACGATTTATGACGTATTAAAAAAAACTACTTACTAGATCTCGTTCAAACCAATTTTCGGTAGAAGTTTACATGATAATGTGCATCATATATTTTTGATAGTTTCATCATTCTCTTATTTTAGAATTTAAAGGGACTTATACACACATTTTACTACTTTAGAAGTGTCTCTCGCGCCAACTATTATTCTTATAGTTTCGGAAAGAGGCTGTGACATACGGACGGACAGACAGACATACGGAACCCTTATAGATTCGTCATGTCTGTCTACATGACGAATCTATAAGGGTTCCGTTTTTTGTCATTTGGCTACGGAACCCTAAAAAGTAGATAAACAGACGAAAATTCTAAAAATCACATTTTTGGCATCGGTATCGTTCCTAGAACACATAGCAATAGTTTTTTTTTATAAATATATTCAATGTACAGCTTCCTCCTTGTTATGATTTTTATTATATGTATAGATGTTAATTATCGCTCGCTTAGTAATGTGCCCAGTAGATGTCAATAGGCTAGCCCCCTATTACATTGGGACCTAATTATAACTGGCGAATCGTGGGTTTGCATACACATGTTATATATATGTATATGTTTTTCTATGATCAGCTCCTTGCGTTGCGAGCCCTAGGCTCCTACTTTTGTAAAATAATCAAAAGTTGTAAGCATATCTACGATACGTTGCGGTAACTGATAACAACTTGAATAAAAATTAGAAACAGAAATGAAACATTCTCAAACTTTATACAGTTCTCGAAAATGTTCCTTAATGGGAAGAAAATTTCATCATAGTCACCAAGAACACCTGTATCTGCCTACATATTAGATACAGGTTTTTTTTAAATCTCAATTAATTTCGCGGGGTACAACCCCATCGTACCTTTTTTTTGTTTGGAAATCCCCTCGTATTGAACAGACTTGAATCGACTAAAACCCACGGCGTCTCGGATCTTAAGACACCGGGGTGTAAGGTTGCCCATAGAGCATATCCCTCGCACCCCGACTGACCCTGGGCCATCTCCGGTTACGAGATGGCCTCCTCGGGTTTGGTAACCACGGTGTCCCCGTCTTGCCCTGGTTTGGGGGAGGGGCGCTAGTCGCCCCACCGTCCCGGCCTGCTTCTGCTGGGGTGACAGGCGGCTTCACCAGCCACCCCGACCCCATAGTACCTACCTTAATTCTAAGTTAAACACAAAAAAGTCTTATGATTAATACAGTCTAGTGCATTAATTGTAATAGGTAAATCATTGAAGATACAGGTGTAGTTGCGTAGTTCACTACCGATATCGTTACTACACTATTCTAACTGTCCATATATTAAGTGGTAATAGCGAAAGGGTTTAATGATGTGGGAGTCGCATGTGAGTTTGCAATAATAACAGACTTTTTGTCGTTCTTCGAAACAATATTTCCTCAGATATTTCGATCATTAAAAGACGTTAATTAAGTTCTACGACCTGGGGCTATTGCATTTGTGACTAATTGACGGCAATCAATTACGAATTTACGTGTTACAGCTGAAGAATATTAAAAGCGCGATAACAAAATTTAAAATTCAAATCATAACACCATCCCGAAATCTTTGACTTGGCAACTTACTTAGAATTCATTAATTTATTTAATTAGTCGAATTATCATCTAAGGCTAGGAGGTACCGGGGGGGAGGGGGGCGGACCGACAAAATATTCTCTTTGATGTCACGCAGAGGTGAAGTTTTTGCACAGTAATTGGTATGAGAATGAAATTTTGACTCAGGCAAATCCTATTTAGAAAACAAAGGAATTGAACAAGAACAAACATCTGGTTTCATAAAATACTTTGTTATGCAAACAACTTATACGAAAAAAAAACTTGTAAGTACACATTGATTTTGTTATTCTAATAAAATACTTTAAAAAATGATGTGACATTATTTTCATGTTAAAATTATATTAAACATAACATAATATAACATAAACTCACGCCTATATCCCCGAAGGGGTAGGCAGAGGTGCTAGCACCCACATTTCGCCAGTTTATGTTTAGGTCCCAATGTAATAGGTGGCGAGCCTATTGCCATTAACCGGGCACTTATAAACCTGCGATAAATACACACATAACTTCGAAAAGCATCGAAAAGTCATTGGTGTGTGCCATGGTAAAACCTGGGATCGAACCCGAGACCTCGTCTCAGCAGTCCATTACCCATACCACTAGGCTACCGCGGCTTATTATATTAATTAAAATTATATTCGAATATTGAATAAATCGATAAAATCTTTTTGTTAATCGGCCGAATGTATTTGTGCTTGGTTTCTATAAGTTAAAACTGATCAAAAAAACTATGAAACATCAAACATTAGATAGACTAGAGACGCCATCAAAGTTATATTTCATTTGGTATTTTGTAAAAGAAATAAGAAACAGAATAATGTAATCGAAAAAAAAAACATTTAAAATAAATATAATTATATTAATAATAATTTAATACAATAAAAGTGAATAAGCAACGCCCGGGCCACCACTGTTGAACATTGCGAGTAACAAGATGCGAGTCTTGACTCTTGACGGCAAAATAACTCCACTTTTAAAGATTTAGATCGGAAAAAGAGAACATCTACAACGGGACTTGAACCCGCGACTAGTCCTTTACTGGGGGAATGCTCTGACCTGAGCTGAGCTGTCCCAGAACGTCCCAGATATTCGAAATTCTCCGATATATTATATACGTCTTAAGGGGACGCTGCAGCCATCTACCGTAATTCTTGCAAACTACGGAAACAATGAATTCTTTATTTAAACATTTTTTTTAAAAAGTAAGCATACAAAATGCTTAAAAATTTAATTGAAGTACCTTTTTTACCCGGCCAGCGGGGGCGGTTATGTCAGGCTTGAACCGACTAAAACCGCACGCCGTCTCGGGTCTAAAGACGCCGGGGTGTAAGGTTACCCATAGTGCATATCCCTACTGTCATTCCCGTCTCTTACCTAGCAATTCATCTTAGTTTCACAGAGCACGAAGTTGTCCGAAACTGTGATCAATAAGCTTAGAGTTTGAGTTAACCCTTCGATAACCACTAATAGCAGCCCGTTAGTGGGCTATTAGGACCTCGTTAAAAGAAGATTTTAGGGTTAACTGTTAAACCGAATGCTCGTTCTTTTTGACGATCAGCGTAATGTATGAATGTAACTTGGGTTTACATTATATGGATAGTAATTGTTGTAAGTTTTGGATTTTATGCTTCAACCATTGTTTGATCATTACGTGTTTTGAAGGGGGATATAATAGGGAGAAATGTAATACAGTTAACAAGGGTTCACGTAAAATCTAAATAATACAAGTCGGTAACAGGCTGACTGGCTTACTGGTGGATGCCCTTTAAGATCCGGTCCGTGAGGCAAAATTTCTTAATTTTAGAGTGAGTTTCGGTTCACTGTTGTCTTATATATTTTGTCTGTGTTTGATATTAAAACAACAAAATCTTTGCATTATCAGCCTGTAATGTCGTGAGTTTTGTTTGAATTTAGTATTTATATATTTAATACATTTATTTTACATCCTAAAATAGATTGCCACAAAGACTTGTAAACTATTACTTGTAAAGTATTACGCGACGGCCTCTGTGGCGTAGCGGTAGTGCATTCGACTGCTACGACAGGGGCGCGGGTTCGATTCCCGCTCATTGCAAATATTTGTATGCATGAATATGTATATTTGCATTGGTCTGGGTGCTTTTATGTATAATATGTATGTATTTACAAAAAAAGTATATAAGTATGTTTATCCGCATTCTGGAACCCATAACACAAGCTAGTTAAACTATGCTTACTTTGGGTCTTGAAAGCTCTGTGTAGAATATCGTAGTACATTTATTATTATTATTACATAACATAAAGTATTACAAAGGGTGATAATATTGCTTATGTATTTTTAAACGATCTATATATGTACACATAGTCTATATATGTTTAGTATATTTAGTATATTTCTATTTCAGCGGACATAACCGGTTTTCCGGTATCAAAAACTAGTGCTCCACTGTTACACTTGCGGTCTCTGTTGAAAGGTTCGAAACATTTTTGTAACCTGTTATTTTAATAACGTTATTAACAGTTTTTTTTTGTAGATATTTTCGTATATTACAGTAACAAATTAACTCCCCTGTGAGGAGCCAGTTTTCAATAATACTGCTACTTCAAATTCTTATAGAATTAAGTTGAAAATTTTGAATGTTGAGGCTTTATGTTAATTGATTTAATGTTTTAAATACTTTTAGACCTGATTGTGCATAATTTTCTAATCGCATTGAAACGATTCTATTTCTTGTTGATCTGCACTAAGTAAATTATGTGTAGGCACAATATACTCACCTATATTACATGTTCAATGTCTTGCTTTCTAGATTTTCATACATACCTTCGTTATATAAAATACAAGCAAGCCCTCCCCGGCTTCGCTGTGGCGTAATTAGAACTAGTGTTGTATAGCCTATGACACTCACAAATAATGTGGCTTTCTATAGATAAAATAATTTTGAAAATCGGTTCAGTAGATCCAGAGATTAACCCCTGCAACCTCACAAACTCACAAAGTTTACCTTTTTATAACATTAATGTAGCTTTATTAAATTAGTGACTGGATACAGCCTCGCCCAAGAGCATGTCGAAACGATACTATTGGACTTGAATGCAATAAAATCTACGTATCTCCGACATCAGATCCATTGCCTGGAGAGTCATGTAGCGGAGTGGAGTGAGTACCAACTCGCTTTAACCCTGCCTAGCCTTCTCGAATGAGGACTCGTGCAAGATACGAGCGTGGCGCCATATCTGGTTGTTAAGAAACTGACGTGGACGCGAAGGTCTTTTTTCGTCCTAATAGCCCAAGCTCAAGCCCAAACCCAAGTCGCATTTCTGCCGATAGTTTGACAGCGTTACGGTTACACTAATGACGGTAGACAGATGTATTCCGTGGGAGTCTTATGGTTGGGAGAGATTAGTGGATCCGTTACTCATTATTTCATTTACTTCATCATCTTCCTAGCGATTTCCCGGCTGTTTTACACAGCTTAAACTTTGGAGCACCTGGTACGGTTATTATTTTCGATTCGTGTTTTGACTTTTACTAGAGTGACTGCCATCTAACCCCCAACCCTGAGAAGGAAGCCTGCACCGACTAGCAGGTGAGGGTGACCTGGGACCCGAAGGTATTGATTGAACATAGAGGTATTGATTGAGTATTGATCAGTCCCCCCCCCCCTCAAACCGGGGCAAGACGGGGACACCATGGTTCCTAAATCCGAGGGGGCCATCTCGAAACCGGAGATGGCCCAGGGTCAGTCGGGGTGCGAGGGAAATGCCTTATGGGCAACCTTACCACAGATTAATAAATAGTTACTAACGTAACAGATACATCACTCCCATACAAAAGGAAAATACCTACTCTATATTAACCTACACAATTTTAGTAATAATACCTGCTGCACAGAACGAGAAGAATTGTACCTTAAATACGCGTTCATAGAGTCGAGACTGTGATACCCGCCGTGCGAGTGACGCCATCGTAAGAATGCGCTAGGGTTGTACCTATGATGATTATTGTAATAAAACGAATGTTACGAATCAACCATCTTTTTATTGGTCAGTTCAACCATTGGTATAAAATTACGAAATAATTTACAGTAGATATATCTATATATAGACTTTCGTATTAAAGTTTTCGGGATATTTACCATGTTGTATTGTTTGGAAGCTGTCGCAATGCCTAATACAATATGGTAAATATCCCGATAACTTTAATATGAATGTGAATGACCATGATAGTTTAAATACCTATATACAGACGCTTATTCCTATATACCCATAGCTAAAATATCAAAGAAATCTAAAATTAACGGATATTCGGCATCGGCAGCCCTCTGCCAGTTTGTATCGTCGACGATACGCCGAGCGGTAGGTATTTAGCGCGCGGCCTTGAGCGAGTGACGGAGGCCCGACCTTACACCCCGGCGTCTGAAGACCCGAGATGGCGTGCGGTTTTAGTCGGTTCAAGCCCGACATAACCTCCCCCTCTGGCCGACGCGCGACGTAGGGGTATCCGAGGGGATTGAGGCGTGAAAAAAAAATGTACAGTAGTGATTTTCACCCCATTCTCCTCCGTGGATTACACCACCAAAGTTACATATTCATATATTCATATGCCACGGTAAGGGCTTTTTTTAAACCACTTAGCTGGCAAACAAGCACATGGCCCATCTGATGGGAAGCGGTTTCCGCGGCCTATGGACGTGTGCAAGACCAAGGAACCACGCTTGCGCTGTCGACCCTGTAAAAACCTTCTAATTGAAGAACCCTATATTGTCATTCCACAGCCTGAGGGTGCGCGGAATGAAGCGCCTTTTATACCTTTTTTTTTTTATCGTGCGGAAATCCCTTCGGATACCCCCCCCGCGTGCCAGCGGGGGCGGTTATGTCGGGCTTGAACCGACTAAAACCGCACGCCGTCTCGGGTCTACAGACGCCGGGGTGTAAGGTTGCCCATAGAGCATATCCCTCGCACCCCGACTGACCCTGGGCCATCTCCGGTTTCGAGATGGCCCCCTCGGGTTTGGGAACCACGGTGTCCCCGTCTTGCCCCGGTTAAGCGCCTTTTATACCTCATGTTTATTTTACCACCTTAGTAGAGTCGACAACTCAATCTAACATGAATAGTCCCAAACGACGCCATGTCGAGAGGGAGACCTCTGGACGAAGTTTACCACTTCGGTGAAATGATGATAGGCTAATTGAACGGGCACGTCTTAACTAGTTGTCAACTTCCTGGTAGTGGAGAAAGTTTGTTCGTATGAATTAGTCCCACTCCATTAAACTAAATAAAATCACACTGAGGTACACTATCTATGCATAATATTATTGGAAAGTGGTTCAGTGGACAAGTGGTAGACATTTAAAAATAAATACTAATAAATAAACATACTACGACATTCTACACAGCGCTTTCTAGACCCAAAATAAGCGTAGTTTAACTAGCTTGTATTATGGGTTCCAGAATGTGGATAAACATACTTATATGCTTTTGTTTTTGTAAATACATACATATTATACATAGAAACACTCAGACCAATGCAAATAGACATATTCATGCATACAAATATTCGAACCGGAATCGAACCGGCGCTCCCTGTCATAGCAGTCGAATGCACTACCGCTACGCCACAGAGGCCGTCAAAAAAGTAGGTTAGTATAACAGATCGAGTCAGAGACAATATAAGCAAATACATTTTTAGGGTTTACCTCAACAGGAAAAAGCAACAGAACCCTTATACGATCAGTTCATTTTCTGTCTATCAGGCAAGCGTAGAGGTGTTAAGTTTCATGTGGCGTCGGTAGCTTAGTGGTTAAGAAACTCCTTAACCAGTAAGCTACCGATGGCACTTGAAACTGTCATCTCTCTCTTATCGATTGTAAATGTAAGAAACATAAACATAACAACATAACATAACTTCACGTCTGTATCCCCGAAGGGGTAGGCAGAGATGTGTATTACACACCCACGATACGCCAGATATGTTAAGGTCCCAATGTAATAGGGGGTGAGCCTATTGCCATCTACCGGGCACATTATTAAGCGAGCGATATATTAACATTTATTAATGCACACATAACTACGAAAAGTCAGAGGTGTGTGCCCGGGGCGACTGGGGATCGAACTCGAGACCTCGTCTCAGCAGTCCGTTACGTACGCCACTGATCTATAAATACTTAATTTATCTACATCTAATAGCCTATTGCATTCCCTGCTAGACATGTTACAGTAATAATAGATAGCACTCAGATAATAGCAAATTTCACAGTCTTAGATATTCATATAACTCACGCTCCTTCCTTCAATATTTCTTATCTCTTCGAAGTTACCAAACTCTCATATATTTTCCTCCACCATACAAAGTATGTATTATAGCTAGGTAGAGTGCATACTCAACTCTAACCTTATTACAAAGTAGTAAAGTTGAAATTCCAAGTTACAATGTGCTTTGATTGCATGATCTATAATTCATAAAAGTCGTATATTTAGAACGAGATTGGTTCAAATGTTTGTCTTAAAGTATTATTTGTTTGGAAAATGTTCTCTGTTGTGTTTGCTTTACAGTTGTTTACTTAAACGGTTGGTGAAATTATCGACAAATGGAAGAAAACAGTGCAGTAATTACGCCGCGGAGAGCAATTGAATGAATCATTATTATTCTGTGTTGATATTTCGGAGATCAATTCACTAAGTAGTAGTTTTGATACTATCAGGTGTATCTGAGGAACTAAAATATAGCCCAGCAGCAATAGTCCAGTGGCGTACGTAACGGACTGCTGAGACGAGGTCTCGAGTTCGATCCCTATGCGCCCCGGGCACACACCTCTCACTTTTCGAAGTTATGTGTGCATTACTAAATGTTAATTATCTCTCGCTTAATAATTTGCCTAGTAGATAGGCTCGCCCCCTATTACATTGGGACCTTAACATAATTGGCGAATCGTAGGTGTTTAATACACCTCTGTCTACCCCTTCGGGGATACAAGCGTGAAGTTATGTTTTGTATGTTATGTTAAGTAAAATATATATATATATATTCTTGAATAATACACGTTCAAAGTTTACGAGATCGGTGGAGAATTAGAAATTAAAAATGCCAAGGCATTCTACAAATTTCGATGTCAAATCTTTCCCCGTTCAAGCTGTTCGTTTGTGCTTTGCCGGTAACGATTACACGCGCATAATCATTGTCGGTATTTAAAAAATCTGTCACAACTACCATCGTGAAATCGGCTACATATAGATTATGTGCCCACGCTTGGCACTCCATTAAAGTGTGAAACGCATTATCCTCGTGACGGCTCCCGCTCCTATACGTCATAGGTACTTCCCGAAGCAGCTGTGCCCGGTGAGTACGTGCGTCAGCCGGTAAGAGAGGCTGCCATGTCGCCTGTCCAGCCAGTTCTCCATGATGGGTCTTACCGCCTCAATTGTGGTGTGTCATGCGCTTGGTCGCCAAGTCGCTCAGATATAGTACCACTACTACTGTTTTACTTGAAGATTGGTTATAATAATGTGGGAAATTGTCGACACCAGTTCCTTTACTTACGAGGTTTAGTAATAGTAAATATAATTAGTTTGTATAAGTAGTGTGGCGATACCACATGGGTATATGTGGTATCGCCATCTAGCGGCAACAAGTTGAACTACTTCGATACTACTACGTCACTACCGATCCTGAATCGCGAAAGTGAAGTTCGCGCTCTGGTATTTGTTTGTTTTTGTTTTTAATAAAAACAAAAACAAACAAATTCAAGAACAATTTACATTATATTTGAATTCATGCAGTTGAAATAATATTAAACATAAAAGAAATTATTTAAAGTCACAAAAAAAAAGACATACATACAGATTAACACAAATCATTACAACCTTAAACAATATAACAAAAATAAAAAAAGAAAATAATAAATGTCAATGTAAAATAATGTCACACTTCAGTACCAACCTAAGATTGTCCCTGATATTTACTTGAGCTTTCTATTCTGTAATATATACTGATTTTTACAGATATTTTACTTAATAACGCATGGACTCTCGACTGTATAGACGGACTTGACATTGGCGTCTTCGCCATTAATAATTTTTTAAACATTTATTATATTTTGATACTCTTTGAGAAAACCGTACGACGTTGCCGTTAATTTGAAATGCTTAGATTAATATAATTTTATAAACATTCACTATATTTTACTTGACATTGGCGAAATTGCGGTGATTCTGCAGAAGCCATTAACTAAAAGAAGAAGAAGAAGAAGAAGATTGTCCCTTTCAGATGTCAGATGAATCGATGTCAATCCCAGATCAGAATAAAAACGAACTAAATACAGAAATTAATTTTAAATTATTAAACCAATTTGTTCATCCAACAGTTTAATCATAACCCATCATCATAAACTCAGATACAGAATAAAGACATTTTTCTAATAAGAGTGTTTTTAGGCTCGATCTAAATAACTTAGTATTGTAAAGAACATCCTTCAGATGTTTTGGCAATTTATTAAATATTTTCACTGATTGGTATGCAGAACAATGCTTAGTTATATCTAATTGCGGAGTGATTTTGGATTTGAATGTATTTCTCCGTGTACTTTCTCTTAATTTTCTTTCCTCTAGTGTTTCATATAAGTGAATATATTTAGAGAAGTGTGTTAAAAGAACTAAAACGTATAAACTAGGAACTGTAAGGATGCCTAATTTTTTGAAAAAAGGTCTACACGACTCCCATTGTGGTATTCTTACAATCGTTCTGACGGCACGTTTCTGTAGTATAAAAGCCCTTTGAATGTTGTACTCATAGCTGTTTCCCCAAAACATAATGCTGTACCTAATCTTAGATTCAACTAAGGCGTGATACACTAGTTTAAGTTGATTCACGCTGATTTCGTCTCTTAGCGTTCTAAGTGCATAACATGCAGATGAAATTGATGAATCAATTGCCCTTAACTCTTTTTTCCAATTGAGTACTGAATCTAAAGTGTCACCAAGAAACTTGACTGCATCCACCACTACAATTTTATTTCCTCCAAACTCTACTTCCAAATTGTCATTAAAACGAGATGTGGTTCTGAACAACATGACACTCGTCTTATTTGTGTTCACTGTTAATCCATTTGCTACGAACCACTCATTCATGATATCGAAAATTTTATTAATATTCAACGTGAGGGCTTTTAAGTCACATGCTGCAGATATAATATTAGTATCATCTGCATACACGACTGCTCTAGCATCTGCCTCTGTCGTTTCTAGCATGTTTATTAGGTCATTTGTTACCAAGAATATAATATCAAGAATATTGGCCCCAAAATTGACCCTTGGGGCACACCTGGATTATTTTAACTACCTTAGACTTGCATATCGTCTCTTAGCCTTCATCATTAACATTTTTAACTTCAACAAATATTTGCCTATTTTGTAAGTAAGACTTCATAAGTTGTAATGCATTACCTCTAATACCATAATATTCCAATTTAGCTAGGAGAATTTCATGGTCTATTGTGTTGAAGGCAGAACTAAGGTCAATAAACAATCCAGCTACTTTCATTTTTTGATTCAAATTACCTACTACGTCATTTACTAATGTGTCTATCGCATCCACTGTTCCCACACCTTTTTGATATTCAAATTGTCTCTCATTAATCACTCTTTGCAAATTCAAATGTGCCATGGGCCTGCTTTTTATGATCCTTTCAAAAAAATTTGCGACTGTTGGTAACAGGGATATCGGTCTATAGTTTAAAGGGTCTGTTCTTTTATCTTTTTTGTATATTGGCACGATCTTAGCAACCTTTAACTGTTCCGGTAAGACGGACTCCGTCACACATCTATTAAAGAAAACTGCAAGTGGGTGCGCAAGCTCTTGTATATTGTCCCTAAAAATTGAGATCGGAATATCATCATAACCGCATGACTTTGTATTTGTCATATTTCCTATTATCTTTGCGATTTCACTTGTTATATATATGTTGGGATGTTGTATATATGTTATAACATATTATACAACATCCCAACGGCAACCGATGGGCCGCGGCCCGCCAGGCGTGATCACCTTGCTTCCTTGGATCCTCCCTTTGTGTTGGAAGAACATCATACCCCTTTCTTCCACAAGTCGTTTAATTACTATCTAAGCGATGGTATAAAATTGTTTCATTCTAACTATTTACTCATTAAAGACCAATTCGCAATGTAACCACATTATGTTAAGCTACATCGATTTACTTCTAAGTAAATGACATCTACTTTAAAATACATCATTGGTTTTCATCCAATGTGTTAATGGAATACCGCTACCAATTACACAATTTACTCCAAACGAAACGAAAGTGTCTGGCGTATTTAACAATGTGGTTGGATCATATGGTACCGATGCTACGTCACATTTGAATAATTTAATGCTGAATTAGTACACATACGTTTGACAAATCGCTCGCCGGGGATCTCTTCAGAATAGATCTCATTCATTTGTTTATTTCACATAAATAATATTAGTGATACATTTGGGACGCGTTTATTTGACGTTTTTTTCTTTTTGTAAGTTTTTGTTCAATCGCTGTGTTCCTGGATTGTTATTACCAAATGTTTAGGATTTTACCACAGAAGACAAAATGAGAAAATAAATAATATCAGGCCGCCGGTAACCCTGGGGTTATCCTTTCGAGGGCTTACCCGGGGTGCACGGCAATGGAAACTTAGGGAGGACACCGTGTGGTTTTAGTCGGTCCGATTCCGACACGCCCACACCATCGTTGGCACCGATGGGGTGAAGCCCGTGGGGTTACCACACGTAAACAAAAAAGGATAAACATGTTTTCTTTCTTTCCTTTGACTGCAACCGATGAGAATTGAATGAGTTTCTTCTAACGTGAGCGCTGTGTTGCAAAATGGCAAACTATAACTGTAATTCCATAGGCGATAAAGTTCCAAATCGAAAAACCTGATAACACTTTGCCAGCTCCCAAGACTTTGCGCACAGCAGTCACCCTGTTCGCTTATTGGTTTTAAATGGTATGTTGACTTTTCTGGGAGCGACTGCTGTTGTTTAGCTTGTGTACTTAATCAATCAATCAATCAATCAATCAATCATTTATTTTGCTAAACATGGGTACATAGTAGGGTGTTAGAACTGTGGTTGTCCAATCCATGTTTTACCATGTTGGTGTGCAAAGTGTTATGGTTAGTATGTTAATTATGGTTAGGTACTTATACAAGATTCATTATAATCATTATGCAAAACAATTAGCATTAAGCCTACATTTACAACACAATGGATATAAAATGAAGATTATTAGTTATTTTACAGTACTTATTCACCAGTACCATCTAAATTCAGAAAATTCAATAAAATCATGTCATTATATAAAAAAAGAAAAGTTTAACGTCAATAAAAATGTCACAAATTTTTTGCAAAGTAAAGTAAAATTCAATGTCAATTTAGATAGTTATTGGTTAGATGTCAAGTATTACAATAATAGATAAATTTTGTATAAGAAGAGTATTTTAGTGTCATTAACAATACATATTATCAATAAATTCATTAATTGTGTAGTACACTCTATCGATTAACAATTCTCGCACTCTATTTTTAAAAATATTTATGGATTCTGCGGTTTTAACAGAATCCGGTAGCTTGTTATATATCTTTGCACTCATTCCAAATATGCTTCTGCGAAATTGTGTTGTTCTACATTTGTCAATACAAAGAGTGTTTTTATGCCTTGCACTTTTAAGTGTTGTATAGTTGTTGAGCTTACCAGCAGGTGAGGTTGGATGGGGTCTTTAGGGTGTTGGTAGGGCCTTGTACACATGTAATATAAACTAAATATAACATATTGTTCCTAATGGTACCCAGTTTCGTCCACCTCACAGCAAGAGGCAAAGCTATGAAAACGAATTATATAGTTCTTAATAAAATAATACGCCACTTTGGAGCCGCTGTATACCTTCATGCCAGTAGCGGTGGAAACCCTCAGGGTTTGGGGCAGGGCAGGGAGGCCAGAATAATGATTAAGGAATTTGGACAAAGGCTCCAAGAAACGACTGGGAACTCTCTTTCGGGTCGTTCCAGGTGCAAATGCTGGAAATCGCAATCCAGCGTGGAAACGCGGCGAGTGTGATGGGCACTTTTGCATCTGGAACATTCAGGGGCAGGGTATTTTTGATTAATAACGATTGTGACTTACTTTTGTATTGATAAAAGCTTATCAATAAATAAATAAAAATTACATTAAATCGTTCTTTATTATATTTTTCTTTGCCACAGTGACAGCCCTCCGCGAGCACTGGGATGAGGCGAACGCTCGCGTGCTCCAGCGCAAGGCGCAGCTGGACGCCATGTTGGGCGACTCGCAGCGCTACGAGGCGAGGCGGCGGGACGCAGACGCCTGGCTCTCTCGCATGGAGACGCGCCTCGCGGCCATGCAGCCTCCGGCCAATACCGCTGATGTGCTTGAGATGCAATTGCGTGAGCAGAAGGTATGTACCCATTCTTATAAATAAGTAATTTGAAACTACAGGCTCGCCTCTTGCTAAGTTATTGCTTATATTAACATAAATGGATTCAATTCCTCTTTCCCAAATAGAACAACACGTGTAGGGCTGAGGTGTCACTCTCATACGGTGTAATCAATTCCATCCACAATCATAAAAAGCATATCTGCAATGGTGATCCTTATTCCTGAGACTTCCTCTTTAGCTTCGCTTCCCCATCAGCCGATGTGAAGTCAAATATAGTTAAAAAAAAATTGTTAAAAATTTAACTACTTAAAAAAAGTAATGGCAAAATGTGTTCACCAGGATGAAAAGTTACATAGCTCTTATAACTATCACTTAAAAAAATATTTAAAAAAACACGCTTTTGCAGCTAAATTAATTTTCTGTGGCGTAGCGATAGTGCGTAGAACTGCAAAGCCAGAGGTCGCGGGTTCGATTCCCGATCAGTGCAAATATGTATATTTGCATTTATCTGGGTGTTTCTATGTATAATATGTATTTATTTAGCTATCCACATTCAAGAACCCATATGACAAGCTCTACTTAGTTTGGGTCTAGATGGCGTTGTGTACTTTGTCCTACTATATTTATTATTTATTATTATTTACAAAAATAAAATTATAGCCAGTATCGCTCGGGAAAATGTAAGGATTCCTATGATACGTTATACATTCAGGGATTTAAAAGTTATGATGGAATAAAGGAACTCACAGCACATAGATGAACACTGAAAACATTGTTGTCCTTTTTTGGGCAATCGCGTAACGACTCTGACTTTTCGTAGTTATGTGTGCATTAATAAATGTTAATGGTCGCTCGCTTAATGATGTGCCCGGTAGATGGCAATATGCTCGCCCTCTATTACATTGGGACCTTAACATAACTAGCGAATCGTGGGTGTGTAATACACCTCTGCCTACCTCTTCGGGAATACAGGCGTGAAGTTATGTTATGTTGTTGTAACGAGATAAAACCAATACAATATTATGTAGGTAGGTTACCACCATACATACGAATCGGCGTACAACACGGGTGGAGGTTCTGAATTGCTTTCATTAACTGAACTGATCCCGATCACGAACGAAATATCGAAAGCTGGATTTCTTGTTATTAACTTCTTAGTATTTTCCTCGTGTAGTTATTACGACTACACTTATGTATGGTAGATTTCTCTGATGAGTCCATGAATTTAATGTAGGATTATTGAAATTATGTTAGTATCATTATAAAGAGAGATGCCTAACTTTGTGAGTTTGCTTATATTCTTGGGATAATCTTTGAATCAACCATTTGAAAGGTATATTATCCTCGATGGACATTGGCTATTATATTACGTGTAAATTACAATTTCTTGAGTTACAAAAAAACTCATATGAATCGAAGCGAAGTGCTAGTGCAAGCTAGTGTTTAATAAATGTGACATTGAGTAAAGCAGAGATACCCTCAAGTCTACAAATCTTTCTCCTAATGGTGTGACTATGTATAAAAATCCCTTATAAATTGTTGTTACCATATCAACGCTAGTATTATCGCAACGCTAGTATATAGTTGTAATTATAACCTTTATGAGGTTTATGATTTTGAGGAGATACTTTTGGCTCGGATTTTCGTTTTGAAGTTTCCATGGTCGTAAACGTCTTCTCTAAAAATGATGAAAACTCTTCCAGCTTGAGAATTTCCCTAGGTTCTTTTAGAGAGAGTAAATAATCATTGAGAGTCTCCGTATCCAATTTTTGGCTCATGAGATGAACGATAAGTGGATCCCACGAGTCCACGCTTACTCCTAAGTTCTTGATGGCGTTCATGGTTTCTCGGGTAACATCGTGAATTTTCTTGATATGGGGAACAGATTTATATTGTATCACGGGGATGTTAAGTATTTGATCAATAAGAGAACTCATTATCAGCCGTTTATTGTTGTACTGATGTTTAAGTAATTCCCAAAAAGTAGAGTAATTGTCGGAAGAGATCAGTAAGTGTTGGATGAGTCGTTCCGCTTCACCCCTAACCTTAGATTGAATTGCATCTTCTGAGCGCAAGATAAACTCGGATTCACGTGAATAGTCTCTGTGAAGAGATCTTTAAAGCTGGACCATTGAGGATAGTTGCCAGAGAAAATAGGGATATCTATTTTAGGAGTAGATTTTTCAAAGTGAGATACAGACCAAAGATTTTTGTTAATAGACTTGACAATGTCCATAAACTTCTTCTCCGTTCGGTAGAAGTGAGATTCGTACTCCGGATTCCGCTGACCTAGCTTCCTATCCAGCTCCCAATGAAGACTATCGATTGCTGTCCAACGAGATTGTACGCTACGTAACAAGTTATCAAACTCCCATTTTTCAGATACTAAATCTAAATTGATAAGCGAAACAGTATGCTCAAAGGCCTTGAAATTACTGCTCTGTTTTCGCAACATCTCATCAGTTTTACTGTTGCAAACCCGAGCTTGAGAGGAAAATTCTAGCATGGGAGACACAGCCATGGGGGTAGCTGATTTGATTTTGAATAGCAGCTTTGATAGAGGAGTACCTATCTCCGGTTTGCTCGAAATAATTGCTGGTAAAATACTGAAAAAATGATGTTGATACCTTTTTTTTTTTTTTTTTCGTGCGGAAATCCCTTCGGATACCCCCCCCGCCGGCCAGCGGGGGCGGTTATGTCGGGCTTGAACCGACTAAAACCGCACGCCGTCTCGGGTCTACAGACGCCGGGGTGTAAGGTTGCCCATAGAGCATATGCCTCGCACCCCGACTATTTTTAAATCCTACACGTATGGGTATGATGGAAAAAAACTTTTTTCAACGGCATAGTTCTTATAGTTTCGGAAAAAAGTGGCTGTGACATACGGACGGACAGACAGACAGACATGACGAATCTATAAGGGTTCCGTTTTTTGCCATTTGGCAACGGAACCCCTTAAAACGATAACCGACCTATAGGAATTTTCTCATCATTACGAGAAACTAATCACTAACCTCACAAACTCAAAGACGTGGGAAATATTCTCACATACTCCGACTGTAACATTCCAAGTCGCAAGGAGTTATTCCACGTCGCTGAACCTTGGCATCTCCACATCTCCTTCATTCTATGTAGGTACGCATGTTTATGTACGAGTATAACCCTCATACATACAGATATTGGTACCCTTCAGTTTCAGCTTCTCTCCTGGTGTAAAAGACATAGAAATTGCGTCTGAAATAGCAAAGGCATTGCACGGGTGTGGGTGTAGAAATAGAACTGTATTATAAACTACCCGCGTTGATGTCGGTTATTGCGATCAACGAACTATTTCATATTTTTCATTTCAGAATATCTTTTGAATGGAATGTCCGATTTTAATAATTCAAGAAGTAATTAATAGTTATTGAAACAGTCTTGAATACAAAATAATGTATTTGTATAAGAAATAATACGAAGATATGGATAACATGATCTGATTTGGATTAGCATGTCTGTTAACTTTAAAAATGTAAAAAGGTTGTTAAAGTGACATAACTACAATAGTTGAGTTGAACACATGGTCTCGGGAAGTTTTTTGTAGATATTGTTATGTTCTATAATATTCTAGAACACTTTTTTGTTCTATCATCAATCTTTCCACTGCGCATGCGATGAAATAAATTTTATGACAATTTTTTTTACACCTTGGGTTGGTTTTAGTATGGATTTCTAAGGATCTCTAATTTTTTCTAGTAATAAATATATCCTATGTTACTCAATGATAATGCAGCTTTCCAGCTGAAATCGGTCTAGTAGTTTTTAAGTTTATTCGTTACATACAAAAATACAAATCTTTCCTCTTTATAATATTAGTGTAGATGAAGAACAATGAAAAGTTTGGTGGTGTATGCGTTTATGTAGGAGGTCCGTAACTGAATTTCGAGAGACATATGTTAGATTATTGGAACATCGACATCAGTCAGTTTTTTACTGGTGGTAGAAATTTGATGACACAAATGTGTCACAAAGTTCGGCCGGGTGGGTACCACCGTGCACGATTGCGAAAAACCCTCCATAGTAACCCAATTTTGGTTTGATTGCGTTCAGGGGTCAGCAAGTGCATAGCCGGGCAGGGGGATTGTGGTCGCAGCACTAGTGGGACCGGTGGGTGTCACACGGTGCTGCGACGACAATCCTCTTCCGATGAGGCCGTCAAGCTGAGTGCCACCATTGTTAACATGGTATGTGTATGTAATGGTGACCCTCTTTCCTGAGACTTTACCTTCAGCTTACCATCAGGCGAGGTGAAGTCAAATTGACGTGTCCTAAATATAAAATAAAAAATAAAATAAAGTCTAGCGATTGATAAATATTCGAAGAATCGTTCAGTGTAAGCAGCGTTTGGTGACAAAAAGTTTTTTCGCAATAAACTCTATTCGCACAATCTTTCAGTCGATATTCCAATAATCTATCATATGTCTCTCGAAATTAAGTTACGAACCCTTATGTATGAGCTACTGTTTTGCTAAATCTTTACGCTGAAGCAACTAGATATTTCAATTAAACTTAGAATGGAAATAGCTCAAAAATGAATACAGGCTACTTTTTATCCCTGAAAAAATAAACCGCGAGTAAAACCGTGATGTGCAGCGACAAAGCCCCCCCCCCATTTTTCGGGGCAAGATGGAGACACCACAAACCCAAGGGGGCCATCTCGAAACCGGAGATAGGTCAGTCGGAGTGGGTGGGAAATGCCTTATTGGCCACCTGGGCGTGCGGTTTTGGCCGGTTGAAACCCGACATAACCGCCCTCGCTGACCGGCGGGGGGGTATCCGAAGGGATTTCCGCACGGAAAAAAAAAGGTATTGCATATGCCATAGTTACATCACTAGTACTCTGGGTAACCCCTCCACCTGAGCATGGTGTTGACGTCCTGGGTGGATTCTTAGGATTACGATTTAAGACGATACAAACGTTTACGCTTTATCTCAAAATTAACTAAAGTTTTTGCCCTAAAACATTTTCAATACTTCAGTAAGCAACTGCTGTGAAACAGAACACAATATTCGCTAATTAATTTGTTCATGATACTCGCAAAAATATTAGCACTGCACTTAACCGATAAAGTTAGTGTATTTGCATAATTATCCAGACGGTACCAGATGCAACACTGGCTACGTGTGCTTAAATATTTTAGACTAGACTACTTGTTAAATTGTATATTATACTGTGCATAATAATAATAGCGCATTATAATTAATAATAATAGCTTATGGCGAGCAGAACTCTGCCTGTCTTGCCTTCATTGACCAGCCAGAGGGAGGCTAGCGTTGTTGTGTATGGAGCCTCATTAATTTTGCAAATAAGTACTTATTTTACTATCGGTTTTATTAGGGGTTAGTAGATGTCTTATAACACTAACCATTCGACTACTATTTTCGGTCCCACTGATGCGAACCAATTGTTTAAGATCACCATTTTGCAAACCTGTATTACTACTTAAAATGACCTACAAGAAAAACACAAAAGCACTTACTCAGAACAAGGAATCAAACCCACTACTATCGACACTACCCACTTATTCAGATAGTAGCACAATATCAAGTTAAAGATAGTTGAATTATATCCTCTATAGAACTAACTCTGAATGTGGCACTAAGCGCGTCAATTGAAACCGAGCCGACATCAGAAACTTTTAATCCCTGCTCCTTCAAGGGTCGTATTCACGAAGACAGTGTCCTCCCGTCAATATTACTTAGATAAGTTAGTCCAAGTTAGGGGACAGTATGTGCCATAAATCCAAGTTAATTGGGGCCCCGCCAGGCCCTTTCAAGTTCCACTTTGCATACTTAGCGTTTTACCGTAAAGCCTTGCACGGACTAAGCGTAGTCTTAGTTTAGTTGAATACGCTTACAGGTAGTTGTATACGCGAATAGGGTACAATGCATTGCTGAATTATGAACGCCTAGTCGAGAGTCGTCCAGCCAGTATGGTGACGTCTCACCGCGAGGTGGGAGTCGACACGCGTGTTCAAATTGCATACGCGTGTATGTAGATATGGACTGTCGTTCCTGTGTATACCAAATTCCTAATTCAAAAATCTTGACAATTGCGTAGTCCATATTTTTAGGTCTCTTTAGCGGTAAGCGGGGGCGCGATGGGCGGAGGCGCGCGAATCATCCAATGTCAGATTATTTAACCGTCAAAATTGTTTAAACGGCTCGCGTCATTGGTTGATCAGTACTTTTTCTAGTTTGTTGATTGGCAGTTAGTGAAAACAAAACAAAACAAAAGTTTTGAAAAAGGCTGTTAAGTTGTAAGTTTTCCTAAAATAATTAAATAAATACTTCTTTAGGCATCTTATAATCTATCTGCTATCTTCAGATCTCTTGACAAGGCCTCGACTTAACCAATGGTCTCTACCTCACATCGCCCTTTTTCTTCATATCTGTTCGCAACTTTTCTTAAACCTTTTTGTCTTTTGGCATCGCGTGAGTTATAAGATCCTTCGACCATTTTTTTTTCTTGGAGTAATTATGGGTATACAAAAAATACTGGTTTAGAAATGAGTTTGGGTTGCGAAAACGGGATCATCAACTCCATGCGGGCGGAACCGCGGGCAACAGCGAATACTAAATATACCTGTATCTTCAGATCCGTGTGCCTCCAGGCACCGCGCTACGTTTTTCTGATAAACTCATTTCACATTGATTTATCTAAAAACTACAGTAGGCACTTATCTAGCCATAAAAGTATTCAAATCTGTACTTTCTGTACTTTCTGTACTACTGTAAATTCTAGAGACTGCCAAAATTACCTGGTTTATCCAACATACATAACATAACACACCATTGAAAAGTAATAAGTAAAGTAAAAGCATGATTAAAAAGATATATTTTAATTACACACTTACCGTAATTAATTTCGAATCAAAATGACCGATCTCTGTAGCTTTACGATGTTTAAGTTTACTGCCATCTAGCGGTGGAATTTAGTAACATTGTTTTATGAAAGTTCAGGACCAAGGAATCAGATGACGCTTTACCTTATTTTATACTTTCAAATTACTTGAACTTGTTTTGCCATAATAGAATGTAGATTCAAAATTATATCAGTTAGATTGATAAGTAAGAAAGATAATAACACTTGTATTCTTTCCTTGTTACAGTCTTTCCACGCGGAAGTTCATCAATATAAGCATCAAATTGAGCTGTTTGGCCAGTTGACCCAGCGACTGATTGCAGTATATCGCAATGATGATACTACCCGTATCAAGCGCTCCACAGAGGCCATTAACCATAGATATAATGAGCTTAATAACAGGTAAGAGTTTCTGCGCATATTATTCACATGGAGGTGGATTATCAATAGTCTTTTGTAGTCCATTGCTGGACATGAATATCTCCTGAAATAAGCTATAGCACCCGATCGTAGGTGTGCAAATTATATTTAATTGAGCAAACACAAAGTAATTTCATTTATTGCAATGTTACCGCTAATGTGCGTTAATCTGTTAGAGAGCTGATTAACTTGTTAATCTGCAGATTACTTAGTTCAGTCCATTAAAATGTCAAAAATGTTTCAGTTCTAATATTAAATAATTAATCTGCAGACTTTCTAGATAATCTGCAGACTACCGGCCATGCATACGGTAAAGTTAATAATACAGGTGCTTTGCTTAAATAAAAGATTCGGATTCATAGAGATGATTTATTTAATTGGTTAAATGCATACGCCACGGGAGCAAGCGAAGTGAGCTCGTGGACACCCATGCGCACCGACACAGATACATTTAGGTTAGGTTATTTGTGATAATGCATGAAGCTATAAGAGCCTCCAAATTAACTAGGAAAAATGGAGATATCTGCTACTTTGAGTCAAATTTCGCATTTGCAACGCAGTTTGTAGATTACCCAGTTAATATGCATATTAACGTATTCCGTACTTTAACGGAAACCGTAACAGATGAACGAGTACTACTAGCGACATCTGTATATTATTTCTAGTTTTTATTGTGTGTAGTGCCATCTGTCTCGATTAAAAGGAAGTAATGTAAGTGATGACTGACTTTACCGCGTTGGTATCTATCAATTAATGTTATTTTATTTCGCTACGCTGCTGTGTTGTTTAAATTATTCAGTTATTTAATATTCAGCAGGGTTCCGTATAAATTAACTTATAAGTATTCTCATTGAGGGAGAGCAATGCATGAATTATTCACAAGAGAAGTGTTGATTAAAATAACAATATTAATTAAAATATCGTAACGATATAACTTTCAACTCAACTTCTACTTGAATTTTATTATCATACAAAAATAAACCGTTTATTTAATTGAATTTTACCATTTCTTTAAGTCCCAGTCCTTTCCTTCTGGTAAGAGTGTATAATTTAGGTGTCTATATAGTTTGTGACAATTTTAAGTATACAACAATAAATAAATAATGCAAACAATATAAGTACGCATAACTTGTGTTTAAGTTCGGAATACAATTCCTACGAATCGATTCTTAGAGTATCAAAAAATATTCAACAAGCCTTTTCATCCACAGTATCGTAGCTCGCGGTAAGGCGCTGCACTCAGCGGTTTCATCGCTACAGAACTTCGATCGTTCCCTGGAAAATTTCGTTGCATGGCTGAGTGAAGCAGAATCGTTGCTGGATGCTGCTGAACGAGACCCGCATCTGTTAAAGGTATTTATCTTATAATCATTTTCATGAAACTTTCAGAGAAAAGAATACTTTATGTCTTGAGTTATCAAGAGAAGCTGCTCTCAGTTTCAAAGCTCTTAGTTTTTAATATAACTATATTATAATATAACATAACAGGTGAAATACCATACCGATATTCATTTACTACTAAATCTGACATGATAATTTCACAAGAAAACGTGGTTACAAAAGTTCCATAATCTGAAAAGAGATGTCGCTGAAATTGTTCTGTGCAACGCCATCTCTGTAAGGGTGTGCGTACTACGTGCATACTCACCTCGCTAAGTAGCAAATAAATGTAAACCAGCAGCACCTAAAGTAGGACCTAAAGTTTCGACGTCTTTTCAACAGATGTAGTGACCGTCATTTGGATTTAATCTTATTGTATCTATCCCGTGCATAATAATACATTATTTAGGTGCCGAAGATAACATTCCATTCCAGGTGTTAATACAGAGGTCTGTATTAACAATATTAAAGCAATAGATTGAGTTTAATGCTAAACAAAATTATATAATTAGGTGTATCTACCAAACGAATTTGAACATTTGATTTCTAAATAACAAGCAAGACGGAGATTAATCTAATCTGGAAGCACACCAACGATAGCGAGGGAAATTTTAATTCAATTCCATTATTCCCGAGTATACCTTTTACTTACGCGAATCACGATGAAACAATCATCTTAAACAATTAATTTGAGGAAATAATAATAATAATATAAATAAATATTCTAGGACAAATTACACAACGCCATCTAGGCCCAAACTAGGCAGAGCTGTCATATGGGTTCTAGAATGCGGATAAACATAATTAAATACTTTTTTTTTGTAAATGAATACATATTATACATAGAAACACCCAGACCAATGCAAATATACAAAGTTGCACTGAGCGGAAATTGAACCCGCGACCTTTGGCTTAGCAGTCGAACGCACTACCGCTACGCCATAGAGGTCGTCAAAACACACAATAGTGCCACTATGCAAGTGTAAGTTAGAAGAACAACTTGATTTTGTTTTTGGAATTTTGGTATAAATGATTTTAATATGGAATTACTTGTCAGGATAGTCTTAAAAATATATTATGATTAAATATATATGGATCTCAGAGCTCAGAGACAAGGGAAATTGGTTGGTAAGGTTTGGTAGGGTTCGTAGGAGGAAATGATCCCCATTGCGTAGTAAAGATATTGACTGCAACTGGCTCGTTTGCTACTTAATACGCGTTTTAATTGCTTGGAAATCGATGTAGAAGGATCATTTACGATTGTACAATGATAGGATTTAAGAGGTATAACGTCGAATCTATATTTAAATGCAGCAATTGGTCTAAAAAAATTACGAATATTTAGTGCACTTAAAGACTCTAATACTACATTAAATCCTTTATTTAGGATTAATTCCACCCCCGCACTGAAACTCCTCAAAACAAGGATCAACAGCATTTTTTTTTAAACTGCTGACTAAAACCGCACGCCGTCTTGGGTCTCATATACCGCCACCGGGGTATGAGGTGGCCCAATAAGGAATTGACAGTACCTAGTGATCCATGAAACATCGAGTGATGATACTTGGGTGACTTGGGAAGTCTCAGGGAAAGTTAAATTGTCTTGGAACCCGCATTGAAATTAATCATAAGTGAATTATTGAAGGAGTTGATGTATATCATCCATGTATATTTATAGTATTGTGTCGTCACTAACAATATTTTTAAACTTAAAGAAGATAAATTCTCAAGGGCTATACGATCTTAAATACGATAACTAACTGCATGCATTAAATGCATAATAACATGCAGTAGGTTGCGGTGCTTTCAAATTATTGTGGTTTTAAATTGTTGTATTATCGTTAACCATTTCTATTAAGCTAAATTACCTGAGTTGGCATTTAGTTCATATCGGTGGTTTCTGAATTGATTACCAATTCTGTTTTCAATACTCAGTACTACCACTTAGTAACTTTCATGGTTCTGGACTGAAATTACTCAACACAAACTCTAAACACAATACATAATGAAGGGTATATATATTACGCGTCGGTCCTGGGCGCCTATCAAAGGGTAATACGGGTTTATAGGGTAATACTGCAGAGCACAGCAGGTTTCATATGAAATATAACTGCATAAGTAATATAAGTTTTGAGTTTATATTTTAGTTCAATCTTGAGTTCCTCTAATCAATAAAACATAAACTCACGCCTATATACCCGAAGGGGTAGGCAGAGGTGCTAGCACCCACATTTCACCAGTTTAATCAATCTATGGGTCAGAAAATTTTCAATCGCAGTATAAAGTCGGAAAATGTGCTCTTCGCTTTTTTGGTCCTTCGTCTTACAGACAAACGATCAAAAATAAATGTAGTTTGTAGAATGTAATTCCTCGTCGGTTTGTCTACTTCTTCTGTTTCTAGAGAAAAACAATAACTTGGGTAACTTGCTAAAGGTGACACTCGGAATAAGTCAAAATACTGCTATACTAAATTTAAAAGTCATGGCAAGCAAAACACAGTTGCTACGTAGCAGTGTGTTTTGTATGGCAACCACCATATATAACAGGGTACCTGCGAAGATCCGATCGGAAAATATTACAATATTTAGGGGTAAAATTACTAAAGTGTTGGCAAATAAGGCTTACTATACTATTAATGAATTTTTGAATGATAAATCCTTTTTATGATATTCTTAAAGTATTTAATTAATTAAATTCTGTTAAGCATATTTGATTTGTACACGATATTCTATGGTAGGACACAGCGCACTTAAATGTAACCTAGAATGAGAACTGTACACAAACCTATGATCCACAAATAAATGAATTGAATTGAATTGAACTAATCTATACTAAGAATAGCTGCATCCTACGGTTTCACCCACCGTACTTACTTCTCTTCTATCGCGTTACATTGCCTGCTTATGGCGTCTTTTAGGTAGATTTCGATGAAATCGATCTACCTATTGGTTTCTTGACTACTGTCGAATTAAAAAAAAAAATCTTCATAGGAGGTCTAGTTATGACCCCCTGAGTCCGAAATGACCACTGGTCAAAAAGTTTATATATATATATATATATATATATATATATATATATATATATATATATATATATATATATATATATATATATATATATGTATGTATATATGTATGTCCGAGATCGTATATATGTATGTATGGTTCCACTTCCCAAAATTTGCGGCACTCTCACGGTCGCATTTTTGCCCCGATCGCTTTCAAACTGCGGTCAAAAATTGCTTGGGTGTAAATTTAGTTTAAGTTCGTGAACGGGTGGAATCCGGCCTAAGGGGACGGTAGAGCCTCACTTTTTGTGAAATCAGTTTTTCCTCAAAATTTCACGTTCCATGAAAGATATTCGAACCGTTCTAATTTTATCCCATAGTATACATGAATACCAACAACTTTTAATTACAAACCTATAAGATTAAAACTTTAACTAAAAGTGGAGGGGGGAAAAACCAAAATTTTTCGGGAAAAAAAAAAAAGTTCTAACCGGTGAACATTCTTTGTCGCAAACATTTTTAATCGATAGGCCATTTTTAAGTCTAAAATAAATGTCTGAAAAGTTTTTCGCTGAAAGTTACCGTTTTCGTGAAAAAAAAATTTTACATGTTAAAAATGCGCTCGGCATGGGAGTCCGTAGTTCTCTATATAAAATGATATGTGTACCTGTGCGTTCCCCCTGCGGGAACGGATTTTCTTATTATTGCTCGGCTCCTAAGTGTCATAGCGTGATGTTATATAACCTATAACCTTGCCGAAGAACTGACCTATCAAATGCAAAAATAATTTTCCAAATCGAAAATATACTTTTTGCGGCATGCAAGTTAAGAAAGAAAGAAAGAAAGAAAATACATTTATTAAACACACAACACAACTAAGTAGATAATAATAGGTAATAATAGATAATAGTAGGTAATAACAACAATAACAATAATAATATAATAAAAAATAAAAATAAAAACAACAAAACAAACCTCACAATATGTGTCAGTGTGGGGGGTGTGTTTAAATGGTCACAGTTCAGCTAATGCTACAGATAGGTATAATTACCATCTGCAGCGCTGTTTTTCCACTGCAGCCGTTTGCACTAGGTAGCTGTCTGTATAAACGCGAATTCCATAAATTGTAATTTTATGCCTTATCCATCATGATTTGGTAGTCCTAGTTTACATAAATTAATGGTAGACAATATGTGTGAACAATAATTGTATAGGTAGCATTTTAAACACTTAAATGAGGTGTTTTAGGCTAGCTTCTTAGTGACAACTTAAAAAAAAAAAAATTAAAGCAAGATTTTTTTTTTCTTTTTAGGTACATCTCCCACATCCGTGTATGTAAGGGCATTGGCAGCATTGCCACCATGCCATGCTAAAACGCCTTATGTTCGAGGCTCAAGCGCCGTTATGCACTCAATTTCTGTTTATCGAGTAGTACGTTTTTGAGCTTAACCCGGAAGTTATGGATGCTTGTGAGTGTCCTAAGAGGCGGAGGAATATTATTCCATATCTTGCTAGCCGAATACTTAAAACTACCTTGAAATGCCGCAGTCTTGTGTTTTGGTACATGTAAGTTCAGACGCGACGCTCTCGTAGGGTACCTACTGCCTTCATTGAGCCATTTAAGTTTGGAGTACAGGTAGAGCGGTTTTCCTGTCTTAACAACCCCAAAGAGAACAGTAGCTAGATGCAACTCCCTTCTATACTTCATTTTAAGTATGTTCCATCTATTTAGATATGGAGTCACATGGCTTCTAGGTGGTATATTATAACAGAAACGCGCGCACGCATTTTGCACTCTTTGTATTAAGTTAGCCGTTTTAACTAGTAGTCTAGGACCGTAAACCACATCCAAATAATTAAATTTGGATAACACCAGGGTATCGACCAGCCTTTCACGGAGCTCAACACTGAGGTAGCTACGCATTTTATAAAGAAGTTTTAATCTGTAAAAACAGTTCCTCACGCATTCCGCAATATGTCGTTCAAACCTCAACCCCTCGTCCATTAATAAGCCTAGATTCTTAGCCTCTTGCACACGCTCAATAGAGACGCCATCAATGTATAATTGAGGATTTAGTTGTGAAATTTGTGTGACTTGAGTTTTTGAGTCTAGGATTAAAAATTGAGTCTTGTTGCCATTTAATACTAATGTATTTTGGCGAGCCCATTGATAAATGCTAGTCAGATCCTCATTGATTTTCGTGATGGCTTCCTGGAATTCATTGGCCTCGAAGGAGAAATAAATCTGAACATCATCCGCGTACATATGGAATTGGCAGTGTTTTATAACTTGAGCAATGTCCGCACTATATAGAATGAACAGTAAGGGCCCCAGAACAGATCCCTGTGGTACACCTCTATTTACGGCTGATAGAGAGGAACGCAGTGTAGATCCGTCAGTTTCTTGGGTTTCCACAAACTGTGCCCGGCCACTTAAGTAAGAGTGGAACCATTGTATTGTGTTACTGTCAAATCCATAATACGCCAGTTTGGAAAGCAAAAGAGAAATATTCAAACCATCGAAAGCCCTAGAAAAGTCCAGTAGGACTAAAACCGTGGCCTTGCCGTGGTCCTGTGCTGCTAGTACATTATCCGTAACATCCAAAATAGTTGTTGCGGTACCCAGGTTCTTTCTAAAGCCCGACTGGACATCAGATAAGATATTTCGCGTTTCTAAATAGTGTCTCAATTGTGATGCGACCACCTTCTCTAATATTTTAGAAAGGCATGGCAAAATACTTATCGGACGTAGGTCCTTGGGGTCCTTGGGGACCTTAGGGCTGTGACATACGGACGGACAGACAGACAGACATGCCGAATCTATAAGGGTTCCGTTTTTATCCATTTGGCTACGGAACAAAACTCATTTAAACCAAAGCAAAACTAAGGTGGGTTGCTAGTAGAATATAAAGAGAAAGACTAACAAAAATATTCATTTTACAGTGTTTGCTTCGGTACGATTTTTTTATACGTGTAGATTTTGAAAATTAACATAAACATAAACTCACGCCTATATCCCCGAAGGGGTAGGCAGAGGTGATAGCACCCACATTTTGCCAGTTTATGTTTAGGTCCCAATGTGGCGAGCCTATTGCCATTAACCAGGTACTTATAAACCTGCTATAAATACACACATAACTTCGAAAAGCATTGAAAAGTCATTGGTGTGTCCCATGGTAAAACCTGGGATCGAACCCGAGACCTCGTCACAGCAGAACATTACCCATACCACTAGGCTACCGCGGTTATAATGAAAATTAACGTACTGTCAATTACCTGTATAATGACAGGGATTAACGGAATGTTTCGTAACGACGCGCGAACTACCTCCGCGTTCCGCGAACTTAGTCCCGGAATCTGGGACCCGTGTGTTTATTGCTACGGCACGATAGTAACATCGTGCACCTTCAACAAATTGTTTCTAAATTTTGGTATAACCACGGTGATGGATCAAAGACTAGGAATGTCTTACAGTCATAAAATTTGAATGAAATTTTGGAGCGTTGGACGTTGGAGGCGGCTGGTATTAACGTCGGCCTCAGACGTATGTTTATATATGAAACTTTCGGCTATACAGTCCATGAGCGCAGGCTTAAGGATGACAGGTCAGTTTTATTCCAGGGGCAAGACGGGGACACCGTAGTTCCAAAACTCTAGGAGGCCGTCTCAAAACCGAAGATTGGCCATCTTCGGTTTTGAGACCTGGGTCAGTTGATTGCGAGGGAAAGGCCTTGGGCTATAAATGGGCTTATAACCTTTCTCCCCGGCCTCTGAAAACCCGAGACGGCGTACGATTTTAGTTGATTTGAGTCCGACGCAACTGATGGCTGGCGTGGTATCCGAGGCAATTTTAAATTAAATATTAAACCAAAAGTCCGATGAAACGCTAACATTATTAACTCTACAGATAATAATATATTCGTAGCATTCGCGTTGCTCGTCTAGATTCGTAGCAGTTCGTAGCACTTGTTTTTTGACGAGTTCATATATTTTGTGAATAAGCAGGTTCATTGGCGCAACTAAAATGAGCCTGAATCCGCGGAGCCTCCTCGAAAATGTTAATAAGCTCAGAGCGAATAGGGAAATGTGCTCATTTTTAAACTAATTTGTAAAATTTGACGTCATTCTTCAGTTGGATGAATTCACTCAGAATTTTGCTAATAAAAATTCAGTTAATTCGGCAAGAATTTTTCATTCGCTTATGAAATATGAGATTAAATATTAAGGAATTTTATACGTAACAATATTTACCTTATATTTAAAATTATTTTTATTCATATAGAAGTGGTAGGCACAGAAATGTTAATATTTCTGTGCCGACTATTGGTCACCTATATTTTCGTTTCCAAGTAATGGTTGGCAAGCCTATTATCGGCAATCAGGCATTGTGTACAGACAATAAAAAAGCGTAATAGTGGTAGGGTGAGGTATATTAACACGTACATTGCGTCAAAGATGTTTTCGAAACCACCTAAAGAGCGAGTGGTAAGATTATACGGTAGTATTACTGGGAAAAATCGCTTTTTACTTATAATATTTTATCCAATCTGGGAATCGAACCCTGATGAAACTCATTGTATCACACACGCTACTGCTAAAAATAATTTATTTGTTTTTGTTTTAGGTAAGTGCTGTTAACGATATCCAACTAATGGGTAAGTAATGTTAAACTTAATTTAGAACGGTCCCGAACCCAGTGGCTCGGTGCATCCTTTCTTTGTCGCACGATAAAGAGCTGGAATGCTCTGCCCGTGCACGTGTTTCCTTCTTCTTACAATCCCGGGTTCTTCAAGCGGGCGTGAAGAAGCATCTTTTGAGGCCGTCAAGGTAGGGTCTACCATTGTAGGACCGTCAGCATATGGGATGGTGGCCCATATCTTCTGGACTTCACCCTAGCTTCTCACCATCCAGCGGGGTGTAGTCAAATGACGGAATAAATATAAAAAGACCAAGATGTTTCGGTTTCAAATCCTGGCCAATACCCATCCCTAGCACAAGGAATTTGACTTTGGCACCGAAATTACTAGTATTCCCCTTTGCCAGAGGGGTTAAGGTTAATACTAGTAAATTCGGTTCCTAGTAATTTATTTTTAAGAACTCATAACATTCGACGTGGTTTCATTTGGTAAAGTAACCATTAAAATCATTCATTCAGATCTATTTAATTGCATAAATAACTTTATTTCAAGCCGTTGACTACCTATTACTAGGTTTTAAATTCCTCAAAACCAAAGAAAAAAACGAAAAATGATGGTTTAAGTTCATTGTCTTTGTTAATCCACGTTTGGCAGCATTGCAAGCAGCAAGCAGAGCATTTTAAAATACATCGAATCCAAAAACAGCTCGATCAGCTAGAAAAGGCCCTATAACGGTGTGTAACTAGATTTATTGAGTACCTACGCTCAAGAACTGTGGTTACACAGGACCTTTCGTAGATTTTGCTTTTTTATATCTAATATATGAAACCGAATATTACTTTCGATTCGATCAGTAACACGTAATAAAATATTACCACTCTCAGCACTACTGTTACGAATACAAATCGTAGCTTGCTACGGCGTAGACGTCTACATATCTATCACATTACGCGCCGTAGCCGATCCCAAAACAAACTGAATAACAATATATTATAAGGCTTGACACACACTTATCCAGACGTAGGGGGTTATATCTTGTATTTTAGTCAACGTCATCTTAGCGTTGTTCCTGGTCACATCGGAGGCTTTTAGCCCGGTACCGGTAGTACCTCTTACTCCTCCTCCATCTGTAGATTTTGTTTAGGTGACTTTTATGGGAGCGACTGTCATTTGATGACCAAACTTCAAGAGAACCTGCATCAGCAGATGCAACGGCTTACAGGTGAGGTTGCCTCCGAAAGTCTTGGTAAAGCCCCGTACCTTGTGAAAACTACCCCAAGAGAAGTATAAATGATAAATCCATTTATACTTCTCTTGGGGTAGTTTAGTGTGTTTAGTGTACATATGTAAGAAATACAAAGTACGTCCATCATAATTATTATTTACTCTAATAATTCCTAATGGCGTTCCAAATATATCTGCCACCACCGTAAACACTATATTGCCAGTTGAATTCCCCAGTGTACAACCCGCCTAATTTAGATCAAGGCGAACATTTGTCGACCACATTTCTCTAAGGCAAACATTTGTAAGACTTGAAACAAAATATTGCCCAAATTTTAGCAGGCCTTCTTCGAGCAACGGTCGGCAAGTTACAGGCTTCACTTTCAGTTTTTAGGGTTCTGTAAATAAAAGATAGAACCAAAATTCTACTATCAAATCGTTGATAGGCTAGTTTTTGGGGCCACGGACTGGCAAGAACGTGGGATGTCAAACTTTTCAACCGATGTATAGACAATCTGCAAAGTTGCAGGCAGTTGTCGAACGTAGGGTAAAACCCCTTATTACGACACCTTTGTTGTGGCAAACGTTCGTAAACAAAGGATTCGATTATGTTGATTGATGACCGACTCAGATGATTTGCAGATCTGAGGACCATTTATCTTTAAGCCAAACTATTAAGTATAATAACTCAACTATAAGGTTAAGCCTAATTACGTACGTACTTATCCAAAGCTATACTTATCGGCCCGTTGTCACTCACGTTTCGAGATAATACCGCACTCAGGTACCCTCGAGGAAGGATCGTCTAAAAACTGACACTATTCGAACCCACGTCACCAAGTAAGTGTAAACATTAAAACCTTGGTTTATTATAAGCCCTTTTGATTGTTCGCTAATATTTTGATGGAATAACAAATGGCCTCACTGTCCTGGGTCTTCCAGGAGACTAGTGAATTTCCCAGAATTTTGAGGATTTTGGAAGAAAGGTATTGTATGAGTTACTTTACAATTACTACCAAGCCGTTTTTTAATTAGCTATCTGAAAGGAGTATTTATAAATACAGTTTGTTTGATGGTACCTAAATATATAGTTTTTTCTCTTTTGAGTGATCTTTATATGACCAAAGGGCTTATTATCCCTTTTTCACTGAGAATTCATAGTTAGAACTAACGGACATCAAGTACAAAAAAATATATTTTAAAACCGTTTTAGTTTAATTTTAAAAACAGCTATGGTATGGTATGGAAACACGCATACGATCCATCTTGTAGTGTTTAACAAACGCTTGCAATATGAGAGGGGAAGCGTAGTTTAGAAGAATGTGAATAAGACAAAACTTAAGGTTAGTAAAGCCTATATTATCCACAAACCTTGTCAATTACAGCATACTGCAGCTACTCAAAATGAGAAGTTACGTGAAAGTGTGGTATTTCCATGTGCAAGCCAGCTCCGAATAGAATCCACAATTCGTGTCGCAGGCAAACATATAAATCACTACGCTAGACGTGCACTCACATAAAAAACTAAAACCTAAAAACAGAAACCTTAAAAAACAGAAACATCTTCTGTACCTCAAAGAGCACATCAAGCCGTTAGTTCTGAATAACCATATAAATAAAATAAATAAATATTCTACGACATTCTACATAGCGCTTACTAGACCCAAAGTAAGCACAGTTTAACAAGCTTGTGTTATGGGTTCCAGAATGCGGATAAACATACTTATATACTTTTTTTTTATAAATACATACGTATTATACATAGAGACACCCAGATGCAAATATATATATTCATGTATACAAATATTTACACTGAGCGGGAATAGAACCAGTGCCCCCTGTCGTAGCAGTCGAATGCACTACCGCTACGCCACAGAGGCCGTCAACATGTCAGTAAAGAGTGGGACTACTGATCTAACAACAGAGCTTTGATATCGCCAGTGCGTTGTGAAGGTCAGATGACAGTTGATGAATAAAGAGAAACCGCTTCGCTTCAGCACGACTCACGCTTGCCGACTTTATTTTTGTTCCACGTCGGTAAAAAGACTTATTACTTTACTTGAAAGGGTATGATTTTCTTTCACTGGTGTCGTTCATTACGTACGAAATGTATTTGCGAGGGAGCGAGCGCTTTTTGTGAGGAATATACTTTTATTTCGCTTCGATTATGACTTTCGCACTTACGATCGGTCACACGTTTTCATTTTCTGGATTTGAGCCAAAATATTGTGTAGTAATAAATTGGGATTGCGTAATATCTTAGCATGGAGCTAAAGGTTCTTGTAAAAGTGTACTTAAGTATTAGTATGAACCAGTGAAAGAAGAAATTTAGAAAGAAGAATATTCTTTGACTGTCATACAATTGTGTGATAGATACAGTTTATGATATACTAGCGTGAAATACTGACCTATTCCCACGGTCCACAGGAAACTAACCCCAGGATAAAAGTAGCCTATATGCTATTCCAGACTATGATCTGTACTTGTGCTATATTTCGTTTAGATTCGTTCAGCCGTTTGGGGTCTAAAATGCAAATATAAATAATCTTCCACGCAATTATATAGAGTTCAAATCAAACCCGCGCTTCGGTCATCGCCAGTTATGTCTCAATTTTGACGGCCTCTGTGGCGTAGTGATAGTGCATTCGACTGCTACGACAGGAGGCGCGGGTTCAATTTCCGTGCAGTGCAAATATTTGAATGCATGAATATGTCTATTTGCATTGGTCTGGGTGTTTCTATGTATAATATGTATGTATTTATTAGAAAAAAGTATATAAGTATTTTGATCCGCATTCTGGAACCCATAACACAAGCTACTTAAACTATGCTTACGTTGGGTCTAGAAAGCGTTGTGTAAAATATCGTAGAATATTAAATATTGGTTGTTATTTTTTAAATTTTTATATCTAAACTCCTCAAAACATTAAACTTTATGAACAACTACTTGAAAATGTGGATAACGCAGTAGGTTACATAATTGCAACTACTTTAATGTAACGATTTTTTTTTTCATGAATACATAAAAATAAAAATGAAATAAACAACTAGCTGACCCGGCAAATCAAGTAATGTTGGTTACTTTATCAGCTGAATTTATTTCATGAATGTCTAATATTTTTAATAACCCTTATTGTTTGTATAGGGACAGTATCCCGAGGGGGCCATCTCAAAGCCGTAGATGGCCCAGGGTCAGCCGGGGTGCGAGGGAATTGCCTGTTTTGGCCACCTTACACCCTGGCATTATAGACCCGAGACGCCATTCGGTTTTGGTCAGTACGAGTCTGATATAACTACACTCACTGGTACAAAAAACACAAAATGGCACAGTATCGGCGGAGACAAATCTAATTAATCAAAGATCATGAAAATTGGTTCACCCGTTCTTGAATTATAAACGGTATCACTAACACGATTTCGTTTTATATATATAGATAATCGAAGTACCGAATGTTGAGGTAATTTCAAGAAAGGAAGGTAGTTTCAGCTCAAGACATTAATTACTTAGCAAATTAGAACGCAGCCGTACATGCCCTCACTGAATCCCCTGCACTGCTCTTAACTTGTAAACTTCTACTCGTTTGAGAAATGTTTCTAACTTCACTAAGCCCGATATTTACTTACTCGCGATTTGAATTTTATCAACACAGTGACACCGCCATCTTGTATCTTATATCAGCTTTGTCATTTAACCGACTTGAAACAATGAGAACCTTCTCAATTTATTCTTCAATTTAATAATTACGTACAAATTATATATAGAAATACAACAACACATTCATGCATACAAATAATTGCACTGAGTGGGAATCGAACCCGTGCTCTCCAACGTAGCTCTACCGCCATGCTAAAATTCTATTTCAGATTACGTTCATTCAATTACAGCGTATACAATAATTATCATCGGCTATCGGCGACCAATATTATAAGCGTTTGGTTAATGTAACCAAACCCCTATAATATTGGTCGGCGTTTAAAGGCACGTTAATCTAACCACACCCTTATAATATACATAATACATAAACAGGCTGTATTATAAGGCGGTGTTCGCGTGGCTTGTCGTGCGTGCGTCAAATAGCGGCCGGTCATGCATAATGCGCATATTAGTCGCAGCGGCACGATATTAATATCGGCGGGCACCTGCGCCGCTGCATAGCGACGTGTGATTCCGATTCGTATTTCGTATAAGCCTTTACTAATGTTTGCTTCAGTAACAAGTGAGTGCTGAGGTTCGGAGTTTGATTCCTGACTTGGGAACAATGTTATTGGATTTTTGTTAGGAAGTTCTTGTTAGCAGCAAGGAGTCTGATCCAGAAGCTATCTTCTGGATTTCGCCCCCTTATTTCCTTTTTTTTTGAAAAGAATTTTAGTAACCGAAATTATTAGTAACCCCCTAACCGCTCAAGCTATGTTAAATTGCTTGTGTTAGGAGTGGGTGCTCGTCAATAGTGTAAGGACCAGGATTCAATCCGGGACCTCTCGATCGTAAGACCGACACTTTAACTACTGAGCTATCGTCACGAATAAGGACACAAAGCAATCAACGGATCTTGGTGCAATTTTATACAAGTTTATGAGTATTGGCGTGGACATATTTTGCCAACTGCTCTTTTAAGAAACGAGCTTATTCCCCTCAATAACACCCAATAACACTTTTACCAGCCCCGTGGTTGGCACTTGTGGCCTTAGCATAACAGTAGTACTCGCCACTGTTGTAGGCAAAAAAACATTAAACTCTCATTAAAGTACCTACAAATTAAACCCGTGTTTATCATCTGCGCCATTTCTTTTGTTCGTACAAATTTGCCGGCGACGCTTCCCGAATTAAAACCAGCAGGAAACGCGCAATGCAGAACTACATGAGGTACAAATATTTTCAATTTAAACTCTGTTCAACACGTAATTAGTATACAATTATATTCACGGGAATTATCGCGATCATTTTACAACGTGTGGCGACGGCCAGTAGAATGGTTTTCATTAATTCTAGTCGGTGGATGTCACCTGGCTGAAACGAAAGTCGGATTCATCTATACTATTATAAAATTGTAAATTGGTTGTGACTGTACATTGGTACGGCTTATTGCCCGGCAGATGGCAATAGGCTCGCCCACTATTACAGCGGAACCTTAAGATAACTGGCGAATTGTAATACACCTCTATACCCATTGCTGCTGCACATTGAAGATATTTAAAAATATAAGGTATCACAAAATTAGGTTTCTGAATTTGGTGAGATGACTTGGTATCGACAAAATATGTATTTGAAACAAAAAAAAAAAGTATCGGGTAATATAAAAAAATAAAATAAAAAGAATATATAAAAAAAATATATGAGGTATTTCCCACACACCTAAATCGCGACCAGCGTCAGGTGTGGGGTATCCGAAGGGATTTCCGCACGAAAAAAAAAAAAGTTATTTCCCACACATCCGCTTGGAGAATACTGCGAGGAGAAGGACTGCACGCCTACCACGTGCGTCACGGGCTTGTCGCGTCAGGCGACGCTGGTCGCTGGTGGTGTTTTTTTTTAAATATTTTTTTTTTTTATATATTTTTTTATTTATTTCTTTTACTTTACACGATTTTTTTTGTTTCCAATACCTATTTTGTCGATACCAAGTCATCTCACCAAATTCAGAGACCTAATTTTGTGACACCTTATATATACTTGGGTTTTGTTAAATGAACGATTTTGAACACAAAAATATGTTTTTGGAATTCTTGTCAGTTTGTCTGTTTATCTGTGTGTTCGCAATGGACGCAAACACTATTGAACGGCTTTTGATGTGGTTTTTTCTATTAAAAAGGCCTTTTTTACGTATGGAAATCCCCACCCTTCACCCCATCGGTGCTAAGGATGGGATGGCCACTAGTGAATTTCACTACGATATGGGGTTCTTCAAAAAGGGCACTAGAAGGTTGCTAAATGGTAACCACTTCCCATCAGGTGGGTCATGTGCTCGTCTACCACGTAAGTGGTAAAATAAAAAAATAAAACTAGGATTCGAACTCGGGACCTCTTGTTCGTAAGGCTGACTCCTTGGCAACTAAGTTACTGACGCTTTCATAAACATAATCAATTGCCCTTTGAGCGACTCATCATCATTTTAGGGACGATTCTAGTCCGCCGCGAAGGAACCCAATGTAAAACTTCATTGACACACACTTTTCACCAAGTCTTCGATTGCATGTAACAGCGACGAGTCCATTGCGTCAACCGGGCACTATTTCATGAGATGTATATTTAGCGTCAATTCATGTACAGCCATATCATAGCCATAGCTCAAGTGGCTGCTAAAAAGCTGGGTATTCTGTCGAAGGTGCGACAGTACTTCACACCGGAACAGTTGCTCAACTTGTACCAAGCGCAGGTTCGATCCTGTATGGAGTACTGCTCGTACCTCTGTGATGGCTCAGCTAAATACCACCTGGAAGTGCTTGAGACAATAGAGAGACGGGCCAAGAGGCTCATCAATAACGATGCACTCGTCGAGAAAAGGCTTCAGAGCCTTGAACATCGACGCAAAGTTGCAGGCCTATCGGTTTTTTACCGGATGCATTTCGGAGAGTGTGCGCTGGAATTGCACAACTTGATACCTCCAAGCCCTTTCCACCAACGAACGACCAGACGCACAGCGACGCGCCACCGCTACATGGTGGATATTCCACTCATACGCACGAAACGTTTCGGCGACACATTTATTATGCGTACAGCTAAGGAGTGGAATTGCCTGCCTGTCTGTGTTTCCGGAAAGCTATAACCTTGGAATCTTCAAGTCTCGAGTGAATAGGTTCCTTCTAGGCAAACGTGATCCATCGTAGACCACATCGTCACTTACGATCAGGTGAGATAGGAGGTCAAACGTGAGCCTATCATCCATAAAAAAAAAATATTGATTGTAAACAATATTATAACAAAAATTTTAACTTTCGACAGTACCATACAGTTATATCCCATAGCGGCCTTGTACGAAACTCACAGGAAGTGATAGTGACCCTTGCATTTCAAAAGATACTAGCTGTTGGCCGCGGCTCCGCCTGCGTGAAATTTTGATCCCGTTCTCGTAACCAATGGGAACGTGTTCTAGAGATAAAAAGTGATTGAGTAACAAACATCTAAACATCTAAAGATTTAGATCGGAAAAAGAGAACATCTAGAACGGGACTTGAACCCGCGACCAGTCCCTTACAGGGGGAATGCTCTGATCAGCTGAGCTATCTAGACACGTCCCAGATATTCGAAATTCTCCGATATATTATATACGTCTCAAGGCGACGCTGGAGCCATCTACCGTAATTCTTGCGAACTACAGAAACAATGAATAACTTTACAGTCATTTTTAAACATTGTTTTTTGATGACTCCGCCTAATTAACTCAACAAATTTTTAAGCATTTTGTATGCTTACTTTTTCTAAAGATTTAGATCGGAAAAAGAGAACATCTAGAACGGGACTTGAACACGCGACCAGTCCCTTACAGGGGGATTGCTCTGACCAACTGAGCTATCTAGACACGTCTCAGATATTCGAAATTCTCCGATATATTATATACGTCTCAAGGCGACGCTGGAGCCATCTACCGTAATTCTTGCGAACTACGGAAACATCTTTAGAAAAAGTAAGCATACAAAATGCTTAAAAATTTAATTGAATCTAAACTTCTGTATAGATTTTGATCGGCATTTCAATCAACTTCAAAAATGTAAAAAACTAGTTATAGTGACATAACTACAATAGTTGGACATATCGTCTCCCGAAGTGTTTTGTAGATATTGATATGTTCTAAAATATTATAGATCATTTTTTCGTTCTATCATCAATACTTTAATGCGCATGCGATTAAAGACATTTTACAACTATTTTTTTTTACACATAGCGTTGTTTTAGTAGGAATTTCTAAGGATTTTAATTTTTTTCTAGTTATAAATATAGCCTATGTTACTCAGTGATAATGTAGCTTTCTAACGGTATAAGAATTTTTGAAATCGGTCCAGTAGTTTTTGAGTTTATTCGTTACATACAAAAATACAAATCATTCCTCATTATAATATTAGTGTAGATGTAGCACACCCCGACCTTACTCGATGCAGCAGATTATGTGACATTTAAATTCCCACACCATCTCGACCCCATTGTAAAACTTTGCTAACATAAAAATAAAATTCAACTAAAATGATATCGTCAAGTTTCAATCGATTCCCAGTAAAAGTTAAGTTTCTTTACGACTTCCAGCATCCGCTGTGGGGCGTGGGCAGTAAACCTAAGTCGTCGATAATAACAGGCTACTCATCGACTCGAATGACTCGCCTTCGACTCCACACAATTAACGAAGTCTATTGTGAGAACCTTTTCATTTTACGCCCTCTTATAAAGTTTTAAGCTTATTTAATTTCCGGACCTCGGTTTTGTTACGAATAGTTAAGTTGGAGTTATACCAAGTATATATATCTTTTCTCTAAGAGATGGCGTTTAGAATATAGAAATTTAAGACTAACGTGTCTTACGAAACCAAGTCATCCATTTCCCCTGATCCTCCCTTTTGGGAAGGATATGGTGGCATTCTGTCGAACCTACCTGTATCTTTGCAAAATCTTACGATCTGGTCCACCTTCAGATCCTCCAGTCTTTTGTGTCCAGTGTATCCAAACCCATTGTCTCCCTTCTTATCAGTGAGTACATGGAGCATTCGGCATACTGTATTATAGGATTGCCTATGTTTCTAGTCATACACCATTACCCACGATCCCATCCCATCCCTCACATACATTGCCCACGACTCATTCCTTCCAAGGCAGGGAAAGAGAATAGTCTGCCATTTGCATTTGTCTTCACGACCTACTTTTTGTCATTGCCCAAGGATATACACTAAATTATTAGAATATTATTATTATAAGGGCTCTTCCCCATCTGACAGTAACATATACATCCCCTAAAATAGCACTGAGTAGCAATAGCCTCACTACCAATTACGGGAAGCAAAATGCTTCATTGACAAAATGTTATACATTAAATTATTCACATTCGATTCAAAAGCGCGATATTTTCCAGTAAACAAATTGGTTTGACAACAAAGCAAACACCAAAAAGTTATTGAACGTCGAAGTGTTCGACAAGACGCGGAAGACATGTTGAATTCAAAAGGAATCGGTGCGAACAGACGCGACGAACTCGCGCTAACTTGGTCGGCGCCGTTTGACAAACAGTTCCGCAAACACATCTGAGCGGCGCTCAAAGCGGCGAGTAGCACCGAGTGCTTGTATGCTGCTTGTCTTGACAACTTAAATTATTTCTGATCGTGTATTTACATTGTATAACGAGTGTGAGAGGTCCTATTCCCGGGCCAGTGTAGTTGAGTGTTTCTTAATTCGGCACAGTAATAAAATATACATTGAAATGTTTCATAAAAACTATTTGATGTATAAAATGAGCCTAATTCAATATTGAGTTATCTTTTTCCAAAACTTCGGGATAAACGAAAAAGTGCAATGCAAGCGTAAATGAACGTGACAAATCTACAACCCGACAGAGCGATAGCTCAGTTGGTGAAAGTATTCCCCCTGTAAGGGATTGGTCGTGGGTTCAAGTCCCGTCGTACAGGATCAGTTTTTCCGAAATAAATATATACACTGGACACATAATGATGATAGATAATGATGTTATAAACGTATTTATACAAACACAGGGGCCGTATGCGACCCCACCAAGAGCTTTTGGGGGTGTCCGTTATGTTAGCGTACACAAGAGCTATATCGAGTTGGTTACTACGCCATTAAACTCTGTGTAAATACTGCCTATATAGTGTAAAAATAAAAAAAACTCTTCCTCTTTAGTCTAGGAAATAAACACTTATTTCACTGTGTACGCTGGCGTCACGATCAAGCTAGCGTACACATGGCCGTACTCGAAAACTGCTAATTGTAAAGCAACAAAGTTTACACACAAAAATAGTGCTCTAATACTTCTCCCACTATGCAAAATTTCATAACGATTGCTCTTGTAGGAACAGAGATATTGAACAAGACTTTTAAATGACATTCGGAGCTGGCGTTATGGCAGCGTACACATAGTAGTTCTTATAGAAAGGTAACTTTTCTTTTAATAAATGCTATATGTATAAATAGTGCGTGAAATTCTGCCTCTATTAGTGTAAATGCTTGATGCGAATTCGCAGTGGAATAATTAAAAAATCTACCAGCGTACACAGTGAAAATGGTGTTTATTTCCTAGAATAAAGAGGAAGAGTTTTTTTTATTTTTACACTAATTAGGCAGTAGTTACACAGAGTTTAATGGCATAGTAACCAACTCGATATAGCTCTTGTGTACGCTAACATAACGGACACCTTTTGGGGAGTCAGCCTGCCCTGCAAGCCGGTCTATCTGCTGATTGACGGACGAGGCTCTGGTGCAGGTTTTCCTCTTGGGGTTGGGGGATCCGACGGCAGTATAGCTGTCAACCTGGTACCAAAAAATATACAGACATTTAGGTGTATAATATTATTAACACCTTTGTGTACATGTGTAGGAAAAATTTTGACAAAGTCAATAGAAGATTTAGATCGGAAAAAGAGAACATCTAGAACGGGACTTGAACCCGCGACCAGTCCCTTACAGGGGGAATGCTCTGACCAGCTGAGCTATCTAGACACGTCCCAGATATTCAATTCAAGTTCCGTTCTAGATGTTCTCTTTTTTCGATCTAAATCTTTAGAAAAAGTAAGCATACAAAATGCTTAATAATTTAATTAAAAAAATCAATACAAACTAAAATATAGTACAGAAACTCTAAGAGTTTAGCCAAAATTAATTAATTATTACTAAGATTGTACGGCGTACAACAACTCTTAGCAAACAGACTGGCTAGTTCAAGTTTGAAATGAAGTTTCCATTGAACATTGGCACGTGTCATTAGCACTCAGGTAACGCTACGTAGAGTCGCTCTACAACTGCTCTACAAGAGCCACAACTTTCCTAGCTAAAGTGCCGTTAAGAGAGCTATATTACCATCTTCAATCGACTAACATTCAACTTTCTATTATTAGCTATACTTCTTATAGAGGTTCAGAATATAAAAATTGGTGATTAGGTCACGAATTTGTTTGGATTTCCGTTCAAAGTTTTCTTTCTTTTCTTTTAACTAGCTGTTGTCCGCGACTTCACTCGCGTATTATTTTGATCCCGTTCCCGCTTCCAATAGAAATCAACTCCAAGGATAAAAACTAGCATTTATGTTACCAAATTTCAGCCACATCCGTTCAGCCGTTTTTGCGTGTAAGATTAACAAACATCCATTCATCCATCTATTTAAACTTTTACATTTATAATATTAGTGGATTTATTAGTAAGCAAGATGTAGGGAATGAATACTCTACCATGGTGATGAACTATTACCGTGGTCCGTGAAAGTGTTGTGGAGGTTCAGTAATCCTACAATTCACTCGGGATTGTCGGAAGACGGTAGAGGTCCGTCTTCCGAATGGCCATGAAAAAAATACTCTGCATAGCCGTAGCAAGAAACTTTGTGGTTAAGGAATTAGCCTAACTATCGTGAGGTCCCTGGTTTGAATCTTGGCTATTTCAGTGCCGACGTGAACAACTCCTACCGCATGCATATCTTAGCTGAAGAGGTTAGAGAGAATATTAGTAAACTCTATGCAAAATAAAATTAGTAAACAGTAATTCGCAACTCCGCCTGTGTGAAAACCCTGACTTTAATTTTGTGTTCGCATAAGTATGCATGAAGACTTAAATCTAAACTACAAGCAATTTTCTATCTACTCTAAATTGCAAACGTTTACTTCATCGATTAAATATAGAGCAAAAAAAAACTCAACACCAAATGGCATATTAAAAAGTTGTTAAGCGAAAGCGTAGCTTTTGTTTTAGAGCAACTCATTGTTTTGGTTCCCATGGCAACATCCACGACTCTACCTCTCTACCAGACTCTACTTATAGCTGTAGATAGCTCTAATGGACAACTATTTGCATTATTGTCTGACTTTTATTGTGCGACGGCTCTATCGTTCTTCGGTAGAGCAGTGGTCTTTGAGGCCAAGAGTTTGGATTTGACGCTTTTGTTTATTGGCATTGTAACTACAAGGCTCTTGAATTGTTATTGTATTTGGATTCCAGACCGACTCTACATAATGAAACAAACAATAGAAACCTTAGTTTAAATAAATTGAATAATTATCAGAAGTGGGATCAATAAAGGTCGCAGTTCACTATGGTCACCGAATTTGTACATCTAAATGTTTAAATTTTCATCAGTTTTAAGTCTCTTAGCTTTGTTCATAGTTGAATCCGAGGCTTTCAGTTCACAACCCGGGGTCCGTTTGGGTTTGACTTATATGACTTTTACGGCAGCGACTGTCGTGTAACTTCTTATCCAGAGAAGAACGCCTGGGCCAGATCCTCATCCTTATTAACGTAATCTTATTAATGTTATAAATGTTAATGGTCGTGAAGATATTCTGACGTTAGTTACTCAATTCCGCTTAAATGGCTGAACCGATCTAGCTGAAATTTGGTATAAAGATAGATTATAGTCTGAAATAACACATAAGCTACTTTTATCTCTGGAAGGTTCCCATGAGTTGCAGGAACGAGATCAGAATAACACGCGGCTGGAGCTGCTATCAACAACTAGCCTGCAATTTATTTAGTAAATAAAAATAGAAAGATAGTGGTTGTTCGTCTCATAAGCGAACTACCCAAGTCTCGACCTTGAATCTTTCCCCCTCCCTTTCCTCCCAAAATAAAACTATATAAAAGTGATGCTGGTACACGTAAAGATCAAGTTGAGCCATTAATTGCTCACAGATAAAGGTACAAGTTTATCTATTGCGGCATCCGTCGATAATCACTCAGTTGTTGGTAAGGCTGGTGGCACACTCCGTGTCATAAAAATAGAACTCTAGAAAATAGCTTTGATATAACTCCTTCTTACAATCTTGGGTTCTTCAAGCGGGGCGCGAGAAAGCAACTATTGTGGCCGTTAACGTAGGGACCACTATTTTAGGCTCATCTGCATCTGAGATAGAGTCCCGTATCTTTTGGACCTCACCCTAATTTCTCACCATACAGCAGGTTGCAGTCAAAATTAAACGCTAAAGCTGGATTTCACATTGAGCATCCTTTCTACTATATTAGGCGCTTGCGTTTACTCAGTAAAGTGATAACACAGTTTCATTTGCCTTGATCGCGGTTTCTATCATTGGTGAAATCAGCTCTTTAAGAGAACTTATTATATTATTCCCTATTAACTTTATACTTCTTCCTTCTCAGTTTCCAGGCAAAATACGAGTATATTCAAGTCAGGCGTAAGTTATTTAGAATTAAAGTATTTAGATTATACCATTTACCAAAAGATAGGTTATCACCATCTTCTTTGAAGATTGAGGGTGGATTTTACCAATCAAAAGTAAATGTTTAAGTTATACCTATTAAAGACTTATTTAAAATACTGAATAAGACACTAGCTTTTCATCGCTTGCGTAGCTTTTCCTCGCCAGTGTGCTACCTGCCTTACAACCGTACCAATCTGTCGAGAGGCTGTACGAACAACTTTTCGGAAGTTCTATCTCGTCCGGAGAATATTGTTGCTTTTAGCGATCGATTGAATTGTTTTATTATTACAACCTTTAGTGATTTGTTTGATCTAGTTAGGAGGCCTGATGTTTCATTAACTTCGCGCATCAGAATTACTCGCATCGATGTTACGTTTACACAGTTGTGTTCAACTTAAAGGCATCCATCTGGAAGTACAAGCAAAAACGAAAGTTATCATCAGCGTGGCATAGTTCCTGGCTACACCAAGTCTTCCACCTCCTAGCCCAGGATCAACTGTCCTACTCATCCTTTTGATTTGCCATCTGATCTCACAATAAGAGGAAAGCCTTTGCCAGAACCTTGTCCTTCAATCAGCAGACGTGCTGGCGTATGGGTGACGTTTTTTTGGCCATGAAGGTTTTGGTGATGCCCCAGACACCCAATTAATGATAAAATTGACCACTGTAATTTATAGAATATATTAAATAATAAATAAATAAATATTCTACTACATTCTACACAGCGCTTTCTAGACACAAAGTAAGCATAGTTCAACTAGTTTGTGTTATGAGTTCCAGAATGCGGAAAAACATACTAAAATGCTTTTGTTTTTGTAAATACATACATATTATACATAGAAACATCAATGCAAATAGACGTATTCATGCATACAAATATTTGCACTGAGTGCGAATTGAACCCACGCCCCCTGTCGTAGCAATCGAATGCACCAACGCTACGTCCACGAAACTACTGGGGATAAAGGGCCACAGAGGCCGTCAATTCCCATTTGCTTAAACGAAGAAGTTAAAAGTAACCAAACGAAAAGATTTCACCAACGGTCTATTCTATCCGATTGCTAGCTGTTGCTGTTGCGTTGTTGGAGTTCTGATCCCGTTCCCACCACCCATGGAAACCTATTCCTGACTATAATCTATCCCTGTACCAAATTTCAGCCAGATCCGTTTAGCCGTTTGAGTGTGATTGAGTGACAAACATGTTTGGATGTTTGCATGTATCTTCACAAAATTTCAAATTTATAATATCACAGTAGGAAGGAAGTAGGTTTGCGTTACAAGTTACCCCGGGAGACCCGTGACGGAGTAAGACCCATAAATCTGCCTGCTTGCATTTATAATATTAGTGTGACGAAGACAGGTGCTTTTTCGAAGCGAATATAAATAAGTCCGTGATTAATGGTCAGTCCGCCGGTAAGTAAGAAATATTGTTTTTAATAACAAATGGCGTCTACCTGTCTATTGAGATGTTACCCTTAATTTTAGTGAAAAATATCTGCTGTTTTAAGTCGAGAGTTTTAAGTTTTTTTTTCTTACTGCGCACTACATACATACAATCACGCCGCTTTACCAATGGGGAGGCGGAGACTATAGTTTCCTTTTTGTATGATCCTGGCATACGCCTTTCGGTTGCTATATTTTCATAAATCTTTACACACATGCTCGCTGGCTGGCTTTACTTACCTCAGAGGAAATATACTCATCATCGTTTTAGCGTGGAACCTGGCATCCGATGCTGTCGCCTCAGATGCCGGTGTCTGCTGATTCCTTCTCCTCCTTTAGATTAGTCCCATAAGGCTTTTATGAGAGCGACTGCACCGAAAAGCCTGCGCCAGAGCCTCATCTGTCAATCAGTAGGTGTACCGCAGGTGAGTTTAGCTTGGCCCGAAAGATACCCATACTACCCTATATATTTATAAGCATTATCTACCTATAACAATTCCTCATACAGGCAGAAATCAAACCAAGACAATTACTAAGCAATAAAACAACAAATCAACAAGATGGCGTGATAGTAGTGCCTTCGACGGCCACGTCAGATGTCGCGGGTTCGATTCCCAAGTGGGTGCAAGTATTCGAATTGGTCTGGGTGTATCTGTGTTTATATTTACATAAAAAAAGTAACTAAGTAGATGTTTATCCGTATTTTAGAACCCATAACAAAAGCAAGTTGAACTATGCATACTTTGAGTAGATAGCGCTGTGTAGAATGTGTTTGAAGCGTCGGTAGCTTAATGGTTAACTAGTCGACCTCACAATCGAGAGGTCCAGGGTTCAAATTCTGGCCATTACACCACCGACGTGAACCCACTCCTAACACAAGCAATTTAGCGTAACTGGAGGGGTTAGAGGGAATATTAGTAATTTCGGTTACTAATATTCTTCTAGAATATTAATACATTTTTTTTTTATCGTGCGGAAATCCCTTCGGATACCCCCCTCACGATCGATCTCACGTATCAGCGACTACTAATTTCACCTTATCATTAAGGTAGCTAAATTAACATTATTTCACTAAGAGCATAAGCAGGCTAGCTTCAGTCCATGGGCGAATGTTAGACAATTATAGTGCCTTGTCATCAAATGACAAATAACAATTTGTGTTCGAATTAAAGGAGTATTTGTTATATTATGTGATTCAATGCTTAACAGGCAGCGAGCTGGCGATAAGCTAAAGAATTTATGAAGGCAACTCGCGATCAGGCCTTTCTTGGATTGACTTTTTAGATTTTAATTATAAGGAAAGGTTAGCATAATAATTTCAATAATTTGATGTAACCAAGTAATCTTAAAACAATGTTTAAAAATGATTGTAATTTATGTTCGTAAGAATTTCGGTAGATGGCTCCAGCGTTACCCCAAGATGTATGTATAGGAGTAATTCGTCTTTGCAGGACGCGCCCAGGTAGCTACTTGGTTAGTGTATTCCCTCTAGAAAAGGACTGGTTTCGGGTTGAAGTCCTGTTCTGATTGTTAACTTTTTCCAATTTAAATTGATTGACTCATTTATCTGCTCATATACATACATAAATAACTAGTTGTCACAAAAGAGTTAATTATTAATACAGAGCCTAAACCGCAAGGTCTACAAACTTGAAATTTTATAGATAGATAGATACATAACACTTTATTTGTACACCATTACATACACAAGTAGCACATTAATTATTATTAATAAGGTTATTGCAATTAACAAAGGGCGGCCTTATCGCTAAACGCGATTTCTTCCAGGCAACCTTAGGATTTTACAGTTGATGCCTTTGATATTGTTAACATCCACTAAATCACTATCGGGTAAAATAAAAGTTACCATTCCAGATCCCATAAATTCAGAAAATTTTGGTCTCTAGTTTGACAACATCGATGAATGGCGAAACACTAAAACGTATAGGTAGTATTTGCAAGCTCCTTCATTTCATTCTCAATCCGCTTCAGTCAACAGCTTGTATCTTACAGAGCCTCGTTAAACAGTGGCCCTCGGAACGTTCCTTTGTGGACGGCGAACACAATTACACGTCGCCGATAGATTGATTACGCGGCGCTCTGAGGACGCAGCGGGGCGATACGCACGGTGAGTACTGGGCGTTTTTGGCGTTTTGGGGTGAGTAGGAGGGATTTATTTCGTGAATTCGCTTGAGGGGAAGTGATATTATAAGATAATGGGATTGTATGGAGTTTGTTTTCAATCCATAAATAGGTGACACATATTGGACTCATGGTTCTGAGAGTTTATACTTCTAACTTGTAAATTTAATTTGGAAAAGTTAACCTCATCATATACCACAGTCATCTGGCGGAATTTTAATAACATTATTCACAAGTAGAAGTTGCTCAACTGTCATAGTAATCTCCTAACGCGAGGCTGTCGCAGGTTCATGTCCCAATCCTGGTTTTGAGTTTATGGAGAAATGAGTCCGACCAGGCAAGATTATCACAATGGCGGTCGTTGGTGTTGAACGTTGAGTTATTGTATTGTTACAACGGTCATTGATATCTCGAAAACTACTGATCGAATCTTCTAGAAATTAAAACGCATTGTTAATGTTGAAGTACTCTATCGATCGGTGTCGAAAAATCCAGAAAAGTATGACATTCGGCATTAATAGGGCGATGCAGTATCGGTAGTTTCTTAGTAGTTCAGCTTGCCGTTGCTAGATGGTGCTGGGTACATATGGTATCGCTAACATTTGTTCCAATTTATACATTTATGTACTCGCGCTAAGTAACCTTGAAGACATATGTAGGAATGTATTAACACCCTCATTTTGGGCTCGCAATCATATTTTTCAGTCCCTTGTAATATGACACGAGTCCATCAACTAAACGCTTTGTATTTAAAGTACTCTAATAATAAACAAAGAATAAAAACATCTCTTTAAATTTAAGAAAACGGATTCTTTATTATACAGAATTGAATATACAAAATTAACTTTGTCTGCAAACAACTTACTTCAAAGTTGAGTCTAAATAGAAATTGCTGAGTGAAGGAACTTTTAGGATTTGTAATATAAAACCTATATTTGAACTCAATTTGTCAAGGGTAGGCACACGTGGTACTTGAGGGCGGGTGACAGATGATATTCTATAGTGATTCATTCTGCACAACTCAGAACTTAGCATACAGTAACTTTATGCTAAGCAATTGAGAGCCGGCAAAAGAGGCTGTGGATGTAGCACTCAGTTGTAGTAATTATTTGCTTCTTATAAAGCTCAAGTTAACCTTCTGAAGTAATTTTTATATAACTATTTTTAAAACCTTGAGTGTCCTTTATAATAAATGCACAAATTTGGATGAATGGCTGGATTGATGCATGAAAGTCCAACTTTACCAGATAAGCTTTAAAACTGAAAATAATTTCTACTCCGCTATAACTTGTATTATTTATAAGGCTGTGACAAAAAAGTGCAATCAACTTACTTTCTCAAACATCCTGTTAAACCAGTAATATGAAAACAAAAATCCATTCAAAAGTATCGCTAAATAAAAAATAAAAAAAATTCTATGATATTCTACACAGCGCTTTCTAGACCCAAAGTAAGCATAGCTTAACTAGCTTGTGCTATGTGTAGATTTAGATCGGAAAAAGAGAACATCTAGGACGGGACTTGAACCCGCGACCAGTCCCTTACAGGGGGAATGCTCTCCGAAATTCATTCATTCGAAAGTCTCCGATATATTATATACGTCTTAAGGCGATGCTATGCTGTCTAGGTGGCTCAGTTGGTCAGAGCATACCTCCTGTAGAGACTGGTAATCGGGATTCAAGTCCCGTCCTAGATGTTCTCTTTTTCCGATCTAAATGTATAGGAAAAGTAAGCACACTGATTGCTTCAAAATTTCACTGAAAATCAAAAAAGAATGTTGAAAAATGATTGAAAAGTCATTCATTGTTTCCGTAGTTTGCAAGAATTACGGTAGATGGCTCCAGCATCGCCTTGAGACGTATATAATAATATCCGAGAATTTCGAATATCTGGGACGTGCCTAGGTGGCTCAGTTGGTCAGAGCATTCCCCCTGTAAAGGACTGGTCGCGGGTTCAAGTCCCGGTCTAGATGTGTTTTTTTTCCGATCTACATCTATAGGAAAAGTAAGCATACTAATTGCTTAAAAAATTCACTGAATTGTGTTATGTGTTCCAGAATGCGGATAAACATACTTATACACTTTTTTTTATAAATCCATACATATACATAAAAAAACACCTGGACCAATGCAAATAGATATATTCATACAAATATTTGCACTGAGCGGGAATCAAACCCGCGCCTCCTGTCGTAGCAGTCGAATGCATTACCACCTCGCCACAGAGGCCGTAAATAAGAAGCAAGTTGTTTCCCCACCCTGAACTGCCAGAATTCTGCTCAGTGCGCCGATTATCCCTTTCCTTTAGGCCAAATTGATTTATAGTTTCATAGGAAAATTGCGTCTCACGCATTCCTAATATCGTATTAGGGAATTACGCATACGGGTCTCAGTCGTTTCTGGCTCGCACCCTTTGATCTCTGGAATCCCTTTTCCCTTGATTTTGTTTAGGGCTGGATTAAAAAGGGATTTTCTTTTGAAAGTTTTTTTACTTAGGACGTGGTAAGGGATATGGATGTTGTGTTTATCTGCCAAGATGTTTAATAAAATATATGAAAATATAAGGCTTAGTAACGTATAGGCTTTTAGGGCGGGAGGGATAAAGACCTTGGAATCATGCTTGGCGGCTTTATATACGAAACATTATACACAAGGGTTTATGGAAATATACTTTCCAAATATAAAAGTACAGCATTGTTTGTATAATAGTACAAACACATTCTTAATCGGCGATTATAATTTAAATTAGCTTATATACATATTGTTAATATATATTATGTATACTCAGCGTCAAAAGTAGTTGATCATTTTCGAATTTGAAAATTTATTTTTGAGCTGAGTAATTATATTTTCTAACAAAATGCTGTTTAACTGCTTAATGGGCTCTATTAAAGCATTTATTGATGTTGATTAAAATATAGAAAGAAAAATAAATAAATAATTTTAAAACAGATTTTTTATAGATAGATCGGAAAAAGAGAAAATCTACCAGTCCCTTACAGGGGGAATCCTCTAACCAACTGAGCTACCTAGACACGGCTCACATATTTGAAACTCTCCGATATATTATACACGTCTCGTGGCGTCGCTGGAGCCATCTACCATAATTCTTGCGAACAGCGGAAACAGTGAATGAGTTTACAATCATTTTTAAACATTATTTTTTGATTACTTCACCATATTAATTCAATGAATATTTTGAACCATTAGTATAATTTTTAAATTAGAAATCTTTGTAATCATCATCGACTTTTGTTGCTGACTGTCCTTAGCTTAGTTGGTAAAGTTACGTATTGTAAGTTCTATAAACGACCTGAAAAACATGACACCGTAGGTATGATGGAAAACCTATGTTAAAGTTGAAGCGACCAAGGTCGAACTTCACCAGTGAAAATATTTGCGTTCAAGTTTAACTAAACTAGGTTCTCGTATTATATTCACTAAAATTCGTAGTGTAGAACCACTATAGTATATGTATTGTATGTGTGGTTTAGCGGTAGAGCGTTTCACTCTTACGTTAAAGGTCGTGGGTTGGATTCCCGATCAGTGTAAACATTTTGTATGCTTGTATTCTTTTTATATATATTATGTTTGTATTTACAATAAAAATATTATAGTATATTAGTGTTTATTATATACATTCTAGAACCCTTATTACAAGATATGCTTAGTTGTGTCTAGATGGCTGATATTTATATAATATTTATTTACCTATGAAAACCGCGCCTTGTCGTGGAGTTGCGGATACCAGCTCCCGAAACCATACCATACCATTTACCTATGAAATGGCCGAAATTTTCTTACAAATTCATGAGTTCGTTATTCCTGTAATCTAATAGCTATTTCCATTATATATATTTTGTTTGAAAGTTGATTTCAAAATTTTACAACTCTGTATTAAATTTTGTTTTTATTGGCCGCTTGATAAATTAATTCGATCTTCAAAAACAGTACTTCCTAAATGCTATCCATTTTGATGATAAATTTCGTATTACTTAACAGCTGTCACTTTTCAAAAATGTAATAAAAGTTGCTTTTTGTTAGCTTAATGTTGTCTCATTCATACACAAAAAAAATCATAAAATTTAGATTTGTCATTCCTAAAAAAAATGTTAAAATGTTAGTACTGAAAATTGGGTTTCCTCCAATTTCTTTAAGAAAAACGGCAATTTCATATGTAACGACTTAATATTTAATCTTTCACTCACACCCAAAATGAAAACAGTAACACTGATTATCACACATACATTATGTAAAAACCCTAAATGTCAAAATCATAACCCTACAATCACTAAAACAATTCCAATACACACAACTGCCATTATCGACGTCAGTGTCGCATTCGCAACTCGTTAACGTCCACTGCGGGCAGCCGGTGGGTTAATGTCAGGCCTCCCTGTTACGTGTTGCAGAGTAATAGCGTTTATAACTCTTTGTAAGGGTTATTATCAATACTTGAATGTAATGATTCGGGTATACGTCTTATTAAATTGTTATTAACGGCCACAGGGGTGTAGCGATAGTGCATTCGAATGCTACAACGCGGCCGCGGGTTCAATTCCTGCTCAGGGAAATATTTGTATGTATGAATATGTCTATTTGTATGGGTGTTTCTATGTATAATGCGCTATGCGCTATGGAGAATGTCATAGAATATTTATATTTAAATATTAATACGGGAAGGGAAAACTTTTCATCCCTTTTTACGAAAATTGCGCGGACGGAGGAGCGTGAGATTTGGCATAGTTATAGCTTATATGGAGGAGAAGGGCAGAATGCTAATATTATTTACATTTTTTGCATAAAAATAAATTAAATCAATAAATAAAACATTACACACACTACCGTGCATTTGGAACACACACACCCATGTTACTTACTTATGCTATACCGCCAATGTCAAACGTGTTATGACATATTTGTATAATGTTCACAGCTGACGTATGTCTATGGTGTAGCTGTAGCGGGGGCGCGGGTTCGATTCCCGCTCAGTGCAAATAAGTGTATGCATGAATATATCTATTTGCATTGGTTTGGGTGTTTCTATGTATAATATGCATGTATTTACAAAAAAAATATATAAATAGGTTTATCCGCATTCTAGAACCCATAACACAAGCTTGTTAACCTATGCTTACTGTGGGTCTAGAAAGCGCTGTGTAAAATGTCACGGCAGTCGCTCCCATAAAAGCCATATCAGCCAAATCGAAACGAGGAGAAGGAGGAAGTGAACCTCGGGCTCAGAGATAAAAACCTCGGACGCAGGAACCACGCTAAGATAGTTGATTGATACTTATGAACTATATATATACTGCGCCTTTATCCCTCCGAGGTAATAACCCGCCTGCATGTGTTTCTATGTATAATATGTATTTATTTACAAAAAAAGTATCTAAGTATGATTATCCGCATTCTAGAAACCATAACACAAGCTCTGCTTAGTTTGGGTCTAGATGGCGTTGTGTTATATGTCCTAGAATATTTCTTTTTATTTTATTTTTATGTCCTTCCATGATTTTCCTCTACTAGATGAATGAAAAAAAAAATATTTAAAAAAATACTTACTTTGTTGTGTTGGTAAAATACTTCCTTACTTTTTAGTTTTGTATATAATTTATAATTGTACATATTTTAAGCTCCAATATGTATTTTTTTTTATATCTAATAAAAAACTTCGTTGTGAAACTTCATTAAAATGAATAGTAACGACGGTTTGGAGTCTCGTTAGTTTCCAAAAAAATGGTCCTATACAAGATTTTTTTTTATATTTGATCAGTCAAATGACTGCATCCCGCCTGATGTTAAGCTGAAGTAGGGTCCAAAGATATATTTCATGGACAGTTTATTATACCGTAGTAGAACAAAACATTATTTGTAAAGGGCCCATTAAATCAGATACAAATATTCTATAAGCCGGCATAATGGTTTCATGACAAATCTCGGCTTGTTCATCTGAAGTCGATCCTATCTAAACACTACGCGACAAAAATGTAATGTCGCCCGACCAAAAATAATAAAGCCCTTTGCTAGTTAAGTGAGGGATGTTTATTTAGGTAAATATGTATTATGGCAATTAAACATAACTTTTTGATAAATCGGAGTTCACCAGCCAAAATAATTACAATTTATAATGTGATAATGCAGCTGGTATCATTGTTGGAATTCGCACTAAGTTGACTTGCGGAAGAGAACTCAGATTCTAATCTAGAGTTTAATAAACTTAAACTACCGAGGTGGACCCACTAACACCTAGCCCTTAGCTGAAGGAGTTAGTGGATTAATAAGCTTGGTCTCCAATACGATCAAGGCGTTTGTTGAGAGTTTCGACACACACAAACCCAAATCGAACTCTAAACTCTACGATAGTACAGAAACATAAACGCAACAAACAACAAAAATGTGTCATGTCATAACATCTCAAAAAAACCATGACCACACTCAAAACGTATTTCATTAACATGCGCCGTATTTCGTCCATAAATAACCCTTTGAACGCTCAAGCTATTAATAGGAACCCTTAAATAAAAATTGGTATCGGCCGCACGGGCTGGAACACACCACTTGAGGTGCATTACAGTCGTTTAAAGTTCGTTGCATCCACTCTACGGATAAGTACAAGCTATTTATCAAACCCGTGCGCGCTACAAATGAGTTAGTTTGTTGGAATTGTGGAAGGGTAATGTATCTTATAAGCAAAAGAACTGTATTTTCGTTATGAATTCATAAACAAATTTTGTTTGGAAAGAGAATTTATTCGCAAAAGACAGCGCAGTGGATAAAAGATTGTTACAATTTTTGTATAAGATACAGCATCTCATTTTTTAAGCACTAGTTCAGCTAGTGCTTGCCCGCGGTTTTGCGCGCATGGATGTAGGTTATATGAGTCTATTTGTGGTCATATCTCAGATTCTACTTAACTAATTGCAATCATGCATATCCTAGTCAGACACGCTAAACAAGAACTTTTCAATACAAAAACCACATCAAAACCCATTCTGTAGTTTTGCATTCATCGTAAACAAACAGATGAACAAAGATAAGAATTTCAAAAAAATATTTTGGCCTCTTTTAAATATCTCAACTAATTTACAATTTTGAAATTTCTTCTTCTCTTATTAAAAATCTTATTTTATTATATTTTTAACATTTACAATTATAATATGTTAAATAAGTCCAACACATCAACATGATAACACGTAGATTATAATTATTTGAATTAAATCTGAATAGATCTAATGCGTTTTTATGTCATTTTTATCATGCACAAACATATACATTTATATTGCATCCCTATATATGATTACGGAAGTAAAAATTCGCAGTAAGTGATGTTCCGTGTTCGCTACGCGTGCCCTTATGGGATAAGCCCTAATGGTATTCCTGAAAATATATGTTTTGTTAACTCTATTGTCATAGTGTAAACTACGTGACTTTTTATTAAATGAAGAGTGTCAAGTAACCAAATTGTCCTTTTACATATTTTAAAACACTATACAACAATACAAGTTGAATTCCTGAGACGAGCTCAGCCTAATACAAGGGATTTTCGATTTTGCGATTTTTTTTTTGCGATTTTTTGCGATTTTCTCTTTATCTTGCAATGGTTCACCCCAGCACGAATCTATTACCGAAAACAGCAACTCGATAGCTCATCTCCTTCATACCCAAAACCGTGACAGAAAATTGGCAACGACGACGTCGACGACGACAACTCGATAGCAATAGGGCTTTTCTAAAGAAAATCCCTAAAAATACTGTAAATACATTTTTAAGACAATAATCCCGTGTACATAAAATTTTTAAAGTGTTAACATTGTTCCGGGAACATTCCAGTGCATTACGATTGTAACAGAAATGCTCTATCAATAAAATTAGTCGTTAAACATAGTTCAACTGTGAGTTGCTATTCTAAGCATTTTTATAACAGTTTTAATAGCTCGTGAACAGGTATAATGGGAGTAAATCATAAGTTTGAGAACGTTCGATACAGTGCCGCGACTGGCGGACTGGCGGAAGGGAACGATATTTTAGCGACGTCGATGGGGTATTATGAACCCATCGTTGCAGTCGGGGGTTAACACACAACGGTGGTAGTTTATTGTGTACATTAATTTTGTAATATTAAGATATAAATTTCGGTTTCTTATATAAATTTTCAAGTTGATACTTAATTTTCCTATTACAGGGAAAAGTCTTATTAATTAATACATGCGCCATATTAACTTAACTTATAAACTAGAATGTTTACCTAATGTATTTGTAATTCAAACAAATGTTTGCACTACACAAATAATTACGAGGTAAAGTAAGTGTTTAAATCAATAATATTAAATAAAATAATATATGATATAATAAGAAATTAAATAAAACAACATTCAACAGTATAAATATGTAATTTAAATAAATCTTGATAAAAAATAACACAGGATGAAAACTAGCAGATATTTTACATGTCGATGTTCCGTTTAATCAAACATTTAGCAAAGCGATAAATTACGACATCGAATTCGCAACAAACATCTCGTAACTCACGCACGTTCCCAAACAAACGAGGAGCTGTGAAAAATTGTGCCCAAACCAAAACAGAGAGTGCGTCGGTGCAGAGCGGCGGGATGGGATGCAGGCAGACGCGGCGGCAGTCGACCGGCGGACGCCGCGCGCGACGGACGCTGCGCCATGTGACGCGCTGCCGGCTCAGGCCGCCATGACCGAGGGGGCGGCCAGGCCACGGCCACCGCCGCCCCGAAAGCCCGACTCGCTGGCGCTAGGCTGGCCGCGCTGGGACGATCCGCCACCGCCCGCGCCCGACTCCCGCCAACAACCGCAGCATCTTAAAGACTTCGATGGTTTCAGTCCTTATACGCCACCGAACCCGATACACGGCGAACGCCGACCGCGTCGTCCGGCCAGTGTGATATCACCGCGGCCCGTGGTGAACCAACTCGCAAGGCGGCCGCACTCCATCGGCGCTGTCGACGATGAGTGGGGACCCGTGCCGCTGCTGGTTCCGGTCCCGCGCCGGCCGCGGCCCGGGGTCCCGCCACCAAGCATGGCCACGCTTCCGCGTGCTTCCCTTCTACCGTCCTCGAGAAGTGATTACCAGTTGCAAAGGCCGGCGATTATGACGAACGGTTACGGCGCGGTGCCGCCGTCGACGTCGCGCCGGTTGTCGCTGCCGGGTGGTGTGAATAATCCGCCAAAGACTTCGGCAACTTTCCATGGCTTATCGGGGCTGGTGGGGCCGTACCCTACGTTAGGAACCCCTGCCACCCCTAGCACGCCCGCAGCTGTGCGCGAAGCTGTGCGACATCTCCTTATGCAACCTCGAAATGGTTTTCCGATTATGGACCAAAAGTTATCCCTTTTCATCGACATCCTTGATGCCCAGGAGCGCTTCTCACAGGTATGCCAGGCAAGTGTTTTATGCTACTAATCCTATTATATTTATATTGAAGAGAATAAATGTAAATAAGAACGTTCTTCAACGTTCAAAAAGTTTCACTTTTGTAACACGAACTTGTTGATCGATAAATATATGCACATTGTGAGCACGAATTTTAATAAACATCAAAATCTGCAGAATTGTTCTAAAGTATATTATATAACAATAGTGTGTTGTGAACCTATACAAACTTAATAGTTTGTTAAATGATTATTTACACAACATCGGTTGTTTTCACAGATAATGCAAATTCGGCTCGTGTTAGCGCGACTTAAGTTCGTAAGTGTCGGGGGAAGTTTGCGCCTGTCTCAATCACGCGACCGTCTGCTCAGGAATTTATAATGTTTACAAGGTTTTATTGAATAATCCAATACGTGGAGTTTGTGCGAGGCGGTTGTCGTCAACTCCGAGACAACACATTGAACTTTTTAAAAGCTTCGCTGAAAATCGAGAAATTACGAAGTGTGTTTTGAGAAACTTGCGTGATTAAGTTATAAAGTATATGAAAACAAATAAGTACAAAGTTTGAATCGTGGACCATATTGAAGATGTGAGCGTGTTGCTTGTAAAGATAAATTCTTTAATTGACTTCACGCCTTGATGATCTCCCCATCGGGGCGACTTGTCAGAAACACGTGTTCTTTCTTAGATTATCTCTTTCACTACCCTAGTAGTAGAGTAATTAATAAACCTTTTAAGTAGGCGGTTACAACAATCCTACCCAGTGAAAAAATATGTGTTCTCTGCCTGTCCCATGATGGCGCGACTGTTTGTATGTATGTGTGCACGAGATAAAATTAAGTTTAGCTTACCTTATTTATTTCGTAGAGAATTGAGTCCACAAATATTCACAGATATCGTTATTGGATCTTGAAATATATAGATAAAAAGCGATATGATAAAAACATCACAGAATTTATTTCCCTAACTATTTCTTTTAAACTTCTCCCTCCATTCGTAAAGGCGTTTATCCCTTTTAATATACCCTCAATCTATTTATCTATTAATCCTGAAGTACTCGGTTGTTAGAAATAGTCATGCTCTCCATTAATTAACAAAATATGTGCTCGTGTCCCCATACTTCGAAATTGTTTGAGCATAAACTCATAGACGTAAAAACAGCTTGTGGCATTTATAGGCAATATAACTCTGATATTGATTAAACGACATGTATGAATACTGTTTGTTTGAATATCTAACATGTATTGCAAGTAATCACTACAGTTATGAAGTCAATATGGAGTATTCAGGTTGCAGGGAGGCCCTCACTGGTCGAATAGATTGTGCTGAGCGTAATAGCGCCTAAAATATTGAGAGCTATTTCAGCGGAGTGCTGTTTATTTATTTTTGGGGGAACAGTTTGCTACTCTAGTGAATTAAACGGGAAACGATATTTTTGTAAAGAGTCCATAAACAGACAGGATGTGGGGTTAGTTTGTATCGTTCAGTAGTAATTGATATAGTTTGGAGAACCTACAGTTATACTGCTTTAATATTATTACGCTTTTAAAGATTATTTATCTCAGATCTAGAACTAAACTCAGTCTGAAGTCTTGACATGAAACTAGTTTTAACTACAGATTGTACACTAGAAATAAACTTGTATGGAGATCTTATGAAAGTAAATCAACTGAGCGTTCATAAAATCTTCACTCAAGTTAAGTTCTAGAATACTATTTGTATTTAAAACTAGTTTTAAGTAGCCTTAACTAGCCTTACTGTTGGTTTTGTATACTTCTCCATCCGGGGTAATAGCCTGCCATCTGCTTCTGTCCATACATGCTTCATTTCCTGATAATAAAGTCAATAAGTAATGTTCATTACACTGATCCCGGTTGCGTCCGAGGATTTCACCTCGGAGTCCGGGGTATACTTGACCTCTGACCCCCTAACCCCAAAAGGAAAATCTACGTCGTCTCATCCATCAATCAGCAATAGTACCATCTCGCAGATGAGGTTGACAAAAGAAATAAGAAGAATTTTCGCATTTTAGAATTCATACTAAAATCTAGTCAAGCTGTAAGCTGGTTCAGTTACATGTCGTATTATAATTATTACAATATCTACCTAACAAACATTCAAACTAAGAATAAAAATTATGTGTGGAATAAAAAAATTACATCATCATCATAATCATCATTTAACAAAGGTTTTATCCCATAATATATTAACATTTAAAACATTACATCCCTTACCAAACCGTATGATTACCAAAGCCAGATTCAATTAAAAAAGTATGATTTCCAACAAGAGAGGCTACCCACAATCGCGGAGTGAATTTCCCTCCGCCCCTCACTCGACCTCTTTTTTGAGGGTCCATTGTTTCGATATGAAATATTACTGAAACTGAAAACCGCTGAAAAGAATTACATCTTTGGATGTTAAGTGTTCATTACGGGGAGCTGGGAGTGGGGATTTGGAGGTTCAGTAATGATAAGCAGGATATTCTGTATTGTATGTTTATACGTCATAGCTTTATATTAAACTAGCTGTTGCCTGTGGTTTCGCCCGCGTGAAATTCTAATCCCGTTCCCGCAACCCAAGGAAACCTATTCCCGGAATAAAAATTAGCCTATGTGTTATTTCAGACTAGAATCTTTCCCTGTATGTATAAAATTTCAGCCAGATTCGTTCAGCCGTTATAGCGTGATTGTGTAACAAACATCCAAACATTTTCACAAAATTTCACATTTATAATATTAGTAGGAAGGAGAATAGTTGGATAGGTTACTTTTAGTTTTTTAAACGACGCTCGAAAAAGGAGTATAATGTTTTCTGGGTTAATGTGTGTATGTGATTTTTGTTATTTCAACTTTTTCAATTTATTTTATATACTACCTGTTGCCTCCGGCTCCGCTCGCGGAACCTATTCCTGGGATAAAAGAAGTCTTTGTATTTTCCAAACTATAGTCTATCAGTTAACCAAATTTGAGCCGTTTGAGAATGATTGCATAAAAAACATCCAAACATCTTCACAAAATTTTGCATTTACGAGTATAATATTAGTATAAATAGGATTTAAGTTCATATATACACTTAATCAAACATTCTTCAATGCGAAAGAAGAGTGTGAAAAATAGAACAGTAGTGAAAATTGTGAAGAGAAAATGAGAGCTAGTTTTATTTAAGACAAATAAAATTCATCTATCTATTGATTCGGGAATAAAATTATATTCACTTTTTAACCCCCGACGCAAAAACAATGGGGTGTTATTAATTAAATTATAAATCAGTCTAGATATTTTTTAATCTAATCCAAGAATACCGTAACAAGTTGAATTCCTGAGACGAGTTCAGCCGAAAACAAGGGATTTTCGATTTAGCGATTATTATTTTTTTGCTATTTTTTGCGATTTTTTCTTTATCTTGCAATGGTTCACCCCAGCACGAATCTATTACCGAAAACAGCAACCCGATAGCTCATCTCCTTCATACCCAAAACCGTGAAAGAAAATTGGCAACGATTTCGACGACAACTCGATAGCAATAGGGCTTTTCTAAAGAAAATCCCTAAACAAGTTGAATTCCTGAGACGAGCTCAGCCGAATACAAGGGTTTTTTTTTGCGATTTTTTCTTTATCTTGCAATGGTTCACCCCAGCACGAATCTATAACCGAAAACAGCAATTCGATAGCTCATCTCCTTCATACCCAAAACCGTGACAGAAAATTGGCAACGACGACGTCGACGACAACTGGATAGCAATAGGGCTTTTCTAGAGAAAATCCCTAAAAACGAAGCAGACTAACCCGAGATAAACGTACTAAGTTATGAACATAAACGTAGATTAAGTTCATGAACAAACTTAACTCATAAAGCCATAGATTTGATGTGAATAACATTATTAGACTCATGATTTTAATATACCTACCGAGCGACTCCGTAAGTCGTAGCGCCCGTAGACGTACCTACGTCGTAGACGCGTAGCAAGTGCTACGAATAGGCTACAACAAACTATTTTGCTTTAATGTATTTCGAATTTCTCGTACGGTTGGGATTTCTATATCAAATATTTGTTTTATGTATTTGTATTGTATTATTTCTGGGACACTAAATTTTATTGAGTACTAGCTGTTGCTCGCGACTAAGCTCGTTCGAACCTAACCCGTGATACAAAATAGCAGCCTATGTGCGATTCCAGACTATAACCTACTTCTGTGCAAAAGTTTTTCCAGATTCGTTTAGCCGTTTTTGTGTGGTCCATCCAACCATCCAAACTTTAGTAAGAATTTCTTTTGTTTTGCATTTATAACACTTGACTGTCACCTTTAATGTATTTGAACTTTGTATCGGAACCCAATAAATATATATACCTAGCAAAATCTGAACCCATTCTACTTACCTGCTTCCGCCTATCACTTGCAACGTCCAATGGTGATTTCTCCTGTCTGTGTGTTTTGGCGAAAATTTTAAAATTTCCTATCAATTCGAATCAATGTGAAAAGAAAAAAGACACCCTATTCTAAAAAAACTAATGGAACAGATTCCAAAATTATAAGAAGAAATATATTATCAGATATTTGATGACATCTAATATTTACCTGAATTGGTTCCGTGAGGCTCATGGAGTTATTGTTGTGGCTCTTTTGACGCACCTTGTTTACTTAGGCTCCAACCTTTTTAATGAGTTGGGACTTCAGGGAGGGACCCTGAAGGAATGACTCAAGATCAGATTATTGGACTGGCAGTTTCCGATTGACAACGGTAAATAATATGTGGGATTTATTTACTCATTTTTCATTTAATATTTACCATATTTTCGGTTGAAATTCGACCAACATTATTATTGAAAATTTGAGGAATTAGGTGGAGGAAAAATCAAACAATTTTTTTATTTTTTTGATGATACTAAAACTCGATAAAACTAAAGACTAACTAAAAGAAATGAAAATCGGTTTCGACTAACTAAAAAGACTAAAAATACTAACTAAAAAATTCGGAAACGTATCATTCGATTCCAAAATGTTCGCGAAATGTTCACTTAGCACACGGTTAGACACTTCTGTATCATTTGATACTTCTTTTAATGAACTAAAGTAAAAATTTGCATGTGTAATATTCTTAAAATTTTTACGATATGTTTAAATGTGTTTCGTAGTATACAATACATTGATGTGGTATAGTTTCAAAGACCTTTAGATACAAAAAAAAGTTTAAGCGGTCAATTCGTCACTACTAGTTATGTTCGCCCCTTTGACCAAAAAGGGTGTGAGGGTGTTTGTGTGTGTGAGGGTGTGTTTGTGTTGAATTGGAACATTTTATTCAAAGGGGCAAGATCCAGGGGGCCAGTTAATCGAAATCCCAATAACATTTTCGTAGTCTTGACACACATCCTTTTTGTTAGATTGCAACAGATATTTTTTGTAAGTAAATATTTAAACAAGCCAAAACCTATTGCACGACCGCCGCCACTTTGCGAATATAGTATTACTCTTTATTATAACTCTGTGCTTATATGTCTATAGGGACCCAATTTGTAGAGGTTATCTAGTTTCAGATATAATAAAATAGTTTTTATGTTATTTCAGCAATAAAACTATAAAATAACCTAACCTTAATGTTTATTGGATTCATTTGATTATTATTCATGAACTTGTAATAAATGAGTCGTCATTGTATTGTCTGAAGTTTACGTGAATATTACACCTGAGAATAAAACTATTTATAACGAATTCTATCTAGATTTATGTACCACCAGCTTGGGATCCAATCATACAATTAATTAAAAGCAAGAAAAAACAAAATACAACAAGACTTCATGTCAAAGTGAGCTCATTCTACGTAGATAGTAACACCAACAATTCAACTTAGTTCCGGAAGTATGTGATACCTTATACTTCAAACTCTAAAACAACCGCCATCTTTAGTCTTCCCTTGCGCAGGGCTGCTGAAAAGATCAAAACGTCGAGATCAATGTATCTAATAAAATAACATTTTTTTTTATATTTAGGACACCTCAATTTGACTTCACCTCGCCTGATGGTAAGCTGAAGTTAAAGTCTCAGGAAAGAGGGTCACCATTACATAAACGTACCATGTTAACAATGGTGGCACTCAGCTTGACGGCCTCATCAGAAGAGGATTGTCGTCGCAGCACCGCGTGACACCCACCGGTCCCACTAGTGCTGCGACCACAATCCCCCTGCCCGGCTATGCACTTGCTGACCCCTGAACGCAATCAAACCGAAATTGAATTATTATGGAGGGTTTTTCGCAATCGTGCACGGTGGTACCCATCCGACCGAATTTTGTGACAAATTTGAATCATCAAATTTCTACCACCAGTAAACACATCATAAATCACCACAAAATCCTATAAAAACTAGGACGGTTACTGGCTTCGCAATCAACCCAAACTTAAGCGTAGCGAGATTTGCCTATCCAACAATAGGTCAACGTGACCGGTCGACTTTTTCCATTGATTTGGTTTTTCGGTGATTATTCCTCCATGATAAGACCGATCTGGACATTCGACCCCTTACGACACTCAGTAATGTCTACTTGATCACCGTGGCAAATTTGGTCGTGATCGGTCAAACGGTCTCGGAGGAGTATCATTTGTTCGAAATGCAACTTTGATTCCAAAGACGCTTCGCTCGCTTTCGGCTCGCTACGCTTAATAATATTTATTTCAAAACGATTGGTCATTTACAACGTCTTTCCACCTGACTGGGTGTCGCAGTTGTAGCAAAAATAAAACAGTTTTAGGAACTCGTAATTTACCGTTCTAATTTGGTGACACTTATCTAGGGAAAATCTCGCAGATAATTACAGATTAAGAAAACAACTTCCTTCGTGTTGTATTTTTTCGGGTAAATAGGAATTCCAAAGCTCAAATGTACAAAAGCTATAGCTTATAAAAGTGACGGCTTTCTATAAGATTTTTATTTCTAAACTAGCTGATGCCCGCAGTTTCGCCCGCGCGGAGGTTGATTATCGTTTCATGGTCATATCTCCGGTTCTACTTAACTAATTACAATCAACCACACGATAGATTTTATGTCTTACCAAGACCTTTCTAATAAAAAAAACCGCATCAAAAACTGGTCATTAGTTTTTGCGTCCATCGCGATGATACAGACAAACAGACAAGAATTGGATTTAAAAAATGGTGTTCAGAATCTTTCCCTTAACATAAACGAAGTTTTTTTTAATATCCCCATACAGACAAAACTAATTTACAATTTCATAATAGTATTGAAGAATATTACCTAAATTACTAATACTCTCCCTAACTTAACTAAGTTTAATTGCCTGTATTAGGAGTAAGTTCACGACGATAATATAATGGCCAGGATTCGAACCCAGGACCACTAGATCTTAAGGCCAAGTTCTTAACCACTAAGCTACCGTACCCATACTCTTGTTGCTGACTTAGTAGTTTATAAAAATGGTAAGATCATTTTTAAAAAGTTATATAGATATCTAAAACTTTTACTCAGCAACATTGAACAGGTGCTGTTAAAAGCCCCATGTGTGTACTCTCCGCACATGCAGCATGTGCGGCTAGACTCAAACGCACGCTCTCACTAATTTTAACTTGAAACAAAATAAAATAGAAAAAGCCCAGTTTGCTTTTAGCGTGAAAGCTAGACTTTTATAGTGAGCGGGACGACCGCGATACGGGGACGATACTCCAACATTTTAGTTTAAAGCCGAATTTTAATGGACGAATATTGGCTGGTGACAATTTTTTTGAAGTAATTTGTTCTTTTTGGAGCTTATACAGCTATTTGAACTTTTTATTAATAGTTTAAAATTATCGAATACATATTTTTAGTAGTAGTAGCTGACGGCATTTGTGGTGTAGCGGTAGTGCATTCGACTGCTACGACAGGGGCGCGGGTTCGATTTCCGCTCAGTGCAAATATTTGTATGCATGAATAAGTCTATTTGCATTGGGCTGGGTGTTTCTATGTATAATATATATGTATTTACAAAAAAAGTAGATAAGTATGTTTATCCGCATTCTGGAACACAAGCTAATTAAACTATGCTTACTTTGGGACTAGAAAGCGCTGAGTAAAATGTCGTAGAATATTTATTATTATTTCCTTTATTAAATTTTAAACACATATAAATTATATTTTTAAATACATTCTATACATAAAAAATAAAACAAATATATTTAAAAATATAAAAAATAGTGGCCCACCGGCATCGGGTACAGGGACCTAGCTACCGGTGGTTAGGGCTCCAGAGAGAGGAATCTCCTCAAATTACGTGCCGTGTCGAGGAGTACCGTCTTCTGCATCAAGCCCTTGACCCGACTGCCTAACGCGAGCCTCTGGAGATGTTGTTCCAGGCTCTTGGCAATCAGTCCGTGAACCGATACAACTATCGGAACAATAATCGTTGAATCCACACTCCACATGTCGACAACCTCGTGAGCCAAATACAAATATTCAATTTGTTTTTCTTTTTCGGCTTTCACAAGATTCTCGTCATGTGGAATGGTGATTTCGATAATTATGCGCGGCGCTCTGATCGATCAATCAACACTATATCAGGTTTATTAGCTACAATAGTCCTGTCAGTGATGATAGATCGATCCCAGTACAACGTGATGTGCCCATTTTCGAGAACTGCGTCGGGCACATACCTATAGTACGGTACCTCTGATTCCAAAAGGTTGTACTTTGGAGCAAGTTGATGAACAATCCTGGCTACTTGGTTATGTCTATGCAAATACTCGCCGTTGGCAAGACAAGAACAACCAGACATTATATGTCTAAGGGATTCTCCGGGACGGTGGCACGCCCGACATATGTCAACCGTAGCATCCTTATTATTATTATTATAAATGTGGCATCGTAACTGTATAAAAGGACGGATCTAATGATAGTTTTATAGACCTGCCCTCTTCAACCTAATCAGTATTTTTGGAAATTCTATTTCTACATTCTATTCTATGTCCCCGTGACCATGGCTGCTGAAAAGCAACCGAAACGTCGGGATCAATGTTAAATAAAAACATTAAAATAAATCGCGATAGAATCCGTTAAAAATAGTTTTATTTCAATGGTAAACTTCCGAAAATATCAGTATTTTAGGGTCACATGCCATCTGCCTTAAGCTACTTGGCACACGTGGCAGCTATGAAAACCTTGACGTCACTATATTATATTATGTACTAAATAAGCCGCGTCATGAATATAAATTATAGACGATCCCGCGGCTCCGCCCGCACGTAGGTTGGTTATCCTTTTTTTGGTTATATCTCCGGTTCTACTTAAACAATTACAATCAAACATACGGCCGATTTGAAGTCTGACCAAGATCTTTTTAATAGAAAAACACCGCATCAGAATCGGTTTCATTTAATATAATCCAAGTTTTTTTTTAAATATCTCCAATGTACAGACACAAATAATTTTCAATTTTAAGATAGTATAGATAGACGTCCACCTCGCCTGATGGTAAGCAAAAGCGCAAGTCTCAAGAATGGGTCACCTATGTTTATGGCAATACCCGAGTAACCCACTCCCATAACGAAACATCGTGTGGTTTCTGTCGACTGCTGCAACATCACTAGCTCTGTTCCAGGCGTCAAAGGTAAAGGTGTAACTTATAAGAGCGAGACCTGGCAGCTGACTCATGATCACACTTCTATATTTGCCAATAATGACAAGTAAGCTGCTGTACATACAATAATGTTAACGGGAATTAACGCGATCATGTATAGATATACATACCTTTGGATTACCTGAAGTTTGTGAAGTTCACTTGTGAAACTTGTGTTCCAACCATGTGTATGGACCACGGCCAAACAGCCCGGAAGCAGTATATGCTACATGCAACGCCGGCCGTGAAAGTTTTAAGATTTATTTTAACATTAGTGTAAATCATGGAACGCGAAAGTTTAAAAAAAAAGCTGATGTACCCTATATAATGGGGCCCAACCAAGGCTTTGTGAGCTAAGTCAACCTCATCTACAAGCTGGTACACCTGATGTAATGGTATTCTGTAAGAGTGTCTATAAATCTCGACAGATGACAGCGAGGTAAGATTCAATGAAATTTTTAAGCAATTAGTATATATAGTATTAGCTTATTTTTCCTATAAATATAAATCGGAACAAGAGGAATAGAGGAATAGGAAGGGACTTGAACCTGCGACCAGTCCCTTACAGAGGGAACGCTCTGACCAACTGAGCTACCTAGACAAGTCCCAGATATTCGAAATTCTCCGATATATTATATATTTCTCGGGGCGATGCGAGATATCATATTCGCCATAGGAAATTAGATACTCACCACAGATTCAGTTATCGAGATACATAAATGTTCTTACATAATGGCGTAACTGACTTACAGACGGTTCTGGCGCAGTCTATCCTTGGGAAGTCAGATAGCAGTTGATCCCATAACAACTTTATAAGTGAAATAATGTAAAGCAGGAGAAGGAGTATTCAGACCTTGGGTTACAAAGTGGAAGCGTCCGGGAACAACGCTAAGATGATCGAAATTACTGGTATTCCCGTTAAAATCTCCAGTGAAGCTAAATTGCTTGTGTTAGGAGTAGGTTCACGCCGGTAGTTTAATAGCCAGGATTCGAACCCGGGACCTCTCGATCGTAAGGCCGACTCCTTAACCACTGAGCTACCGATGCTTAGAATTATTATTGATGATGATGATGTTCAAATGTTGGTTGTACCTTTGTTGTTTTAATCACTATCATAATAATATTGTAGTAGCATCAATTAATCTATAGAGAGTGAACTGAAGAGTTTGTTTGTTTGGTTGAACGCGATAATCTCAGGATCCACTGGATCGAATTAAATTATTTTTTTTGTGTTGGATAACCCATTTATCTAGGAAGGGTATAGGCTATATATCATTACGCTACTACTTAAGAGAATGAGGCAGTAATCATAAACGTCAACCAATCGGATGAATTGCCATACATTATGGTAGAACTGATAAGTAACGGGCATGTATGGGAAGAATGGGTGCCAGGGGGATTACTGGTGGTAGAAATTTGATGACACAAATTTGTCACAAAATTCGGTCGGGTAGGTACCACCGTGCACGATTGCGAAAAACCCTCCATAGTAATTCAATTTCGGTTTGATTGCGTTCAGGAGTCAGCAAGTGCATAGCCGGGCAGGGGGGTTGTGGTCACAGCACTAGTGGGACCGGTGGGTGTCACGCGGTGCTGCGACGACAATCCTCTTCTGATGAGGCCGTCAAGCTGAGTGCCACTATTGTTAACATGGTACTTGTATGTAATGGTGACCCTCTTTCCTGAGACTTTACCTTCAGCTTACCATCAGGCGAGGCGAAGTCAAATAAAGTATGCCACGGGTAAGGCACGGCTACTGGAGAATAAAATAGACAATGAGTCCGCAGCGTGTACTGTAATGTTCTTGTTCACTTCGCTAATTGCAGTGGACAGACGCTGCACTCGGCGTGTTTTCTTTCGCCCCAGTCGGACAAATAGAATGCTCCTAACATAATATTGGGTCCTTCCGTCTCCCGCACTCAGGTGGAACTCACTTACGTTGGAAATCCAACTTTGTTTTTATATTGGCAAATATTTATTCTCTACGCACATCTTAGGGGATATTTTTGAAGAAAAGACGGTTCTGTGCACTAATGGGATTAAAATTTTAAAATATATTATTTAATTTATTTGGCGAATATATAAATATATAAGAATATATATATATATATATAAAGCGGCGATAGCCCAGTGGCGTACGTAACGGACTGCCGAGACGAGGTCTCGAGTTCGATCCCAGTCGCCCCGGGCACACACCTCTGACTTTTCGTAGTTATGTGTGTATTAAAAATGTTAATTATCGCTAGCTTAGTAATGCCCGGTAGATAGCAATAGGCTCGCCCGCTATTACATTGGGACCTAAACATAACTGGAGGATCGTGGGTGTGTAATACACCACTGCACATACACCCACTTCGGGGATACAGGCGTGAAGTTATGTTATGTTATGTTTGGCGAATTTGTAATGAAAGTAAAACAAAGTAATTTTTCACTTGGCACTTACTTTTTAGGGTACCGCACCCAAAGGGTAAAAAGAAACCCTATTACTAAGACTCCGCTGTCCTGACCAGGCTGTAGCTCATGAACCGTGATAAGACAGTTGAAATTTTCACAGATGACGTATTTCTGTTGCCGCTATAACAAAAACTAAAAACAGGATGAAATAAATATTTAAGGGAGCTCCATTACAAATAAACGTGTTTTTTTTTTGCTCCATATTGATAACAGCAACACGTAGACGCTTGAAATATTCACAGTATATTCAGTTAAATATTAACTTTAGAAATAATAATTAAATTAAAATGAAACAAATATTTAAGGAGCTGCCATACAACAAACGTGATATTTTTTAGCCGTTTTTAGGGTTCCATAGCCAAATAGCAAAAAATGGAACCCTTATAGATTTGTCATGTCTGTCTGTCTGTCTGTCCGTATGTCACAGCCACTTTTTTCCGAAACTATAAGAATTATGCTGTTAAAACTTGGTAAGTAGATGTATTATGTGAACCGCATTAAGATTTTCACACAAAAAAAATTGGGAGTTCCCCTATTCAGAACTGAAACTCAAAATTTATTTTTTCATCAAATTCATACGTGTGGCGTATTTGTGTATGTCTTCAAAAATGATATTGAGGTTTGTAATATCATTTTTTTCTTAATTGAATAGTTTGCGCGAGAGACACTTCCAAAGTGGTAAAACGTGTGTCACCTCTGTAACGGTAACTTCTCAAACAAAAGAATGATAATTAAAAAGTATATATATAGGTATATGATGTACATTACCATGTAAACTTCCACCGAAAATTGGTTTGAACGAGATTTATGAAGTAGTATTTTTTAATACGTCATAAATCGTAAACCGCCATTTACCTTTCATTCAATTAATTTAAATATAATATATTTACTTGCTGCGAGCTACTGCTACTTCGTGTTTATTTGATACGAAGTTATATAAAATAATCATTTAAATAACATGATAAATAATATTTTTACATTAAAGGATAAAAATTGGGACACTAAGAACCTCCTCCTTTTTGAAGTCGGTTAAAAGAACAAAGTGTTAGTTTCCATTGATAGGCGGTACGGTATTCCATGTAGCCAGTACGCCAGACGGTAATAGGTTCGCCTGTAATTACAAATGAGTCGCCATAAATAATTATACGAAGTTTCAAAATCATTTCTACCTCCTACATAAAAAAAAAAACTTGATATAAGGAATTTGAATAGTGTATGAAAATATCGACAGTACGTCGTGACTTTACCGCAAGTCTTCAAGTATTTGTGGGAAGTTTTGGGATATTTGAATCTTATATAGAATTTATGTGGGATATATGGTAGGTATTATGATTGTGTAGTGTGAGTGAGTGAGATGGAATGCGTGTGAGCGTGAGGAAGGATATGAGTGAAGTCAAACAGACGAATGAATAGAGAGAGAGAAAGGGACAGCGTCCGAGAGAGAGGGAGAAACGGGGGAACTGTGGAAAAAATGGTGTGTCGCAGGTGTTCATATAAGATTTAAATAAGAATATACGAGTTTAAAGTGATTACCGCGTTTATTTACCGCTCCCTCCCACATTTTTGGGGGCTCGTCCGGTTGAAAATCAATAATCGAGAAAAAGTTAACAATTAAAATTAAAACATCAAATTCTAACGAATAACCTTACCTACCGGCATACGACGGCGGCGTTATCTTAAAAGTTATAACGACGATTACTGATACTTACCAAAAAGTGACGACGATTACACGGAATTGCACCTATCTACGACGACGATTACTTACCTACGATTCAACGATTACGACGAGCGATGACATCCAAAGATGATTTTGGCAGTGAAAATTCGGTGTTGCAGCTATCTAAAGACATCATCCCGCAGTTTAGTGGAGTAGATAAAACCTATCCAGTGGGTAAATGGGTACAGGATGTTGATGACCACGCGGAAATATTCACTTGGAGTCCATTGCAAACTCTTCTGTTCGCCAGGCGGTCACTCACGGGCACAGCAGCGTTATGGTTGCGCTCTGAAAAGTTATTCAAAACATGGAACGAGCTAAAGGCTGCTATTGTTAAAGAATTCCCTGACGTTCTAGATCAAAAGACGGCGCATGAAATTATGTCTACACGGAAAAAACGCTATGATGAATCCTACTTAGAATATGTCTTTACGATGCGTGAACTAGGAAAACGAAGCAAAATGCCGGATTACGTAGCGATAAAATACATAATTGAAGGCATACCCGACTTGGAAATTAACAAAATCATGTTGCATGGAACCGCTACCTACCCAGAATTAAAAGAAAAAATCAAAATCTACGAGCAATACAAGGAAAAGACTAAAAAAGACTCGAGCAAGAAAAGGCCTACATTTACAGAAAGAAAGGAATATTATGGTAACCAGCAAGCTAATGTGCGGTGCTATGGTTGTGGCAAGCGTAGTCATGTATCGGAACAGTGTCCACATCGTGATCAGGGCAGAAAGTGCTTCAATTGCAACAATTTTGGGCATATTTCTGCAGAATGTCCTGAAAGAAAAATGGCGGCTACGACATCAAAATTCAACCGAGAGCAACGGCAATCAGCTCGCGTGGCAACGTCATACCAAGATCGGCGAAGTTCGGATAATTTCGGCAATCGGCGAACGAATCCTACGCACGATGACCAACGGAAACACACGACCCCGCCACCAAAGCAAAGTTACTTCAATCTTCCGTACGAGGGCGCTGACGACGAAGATCCGCAAGACGATTCAGTCTATACAATTCATACGTCGGGATCCGGAGTGAAGTTCCACGCGGAAGGCCATCATTCATTACAGTCAACATCTTCCAATATGGCGAAAGAACAACGGCTTGTGATTGGTTCCGATGACAGCCAAACGTCACTGACGAATGGTCGACAAGATGACGTTTCTGACTTCACAGCCGATGAGCAAAACGTAAACAAACGACTAAATAAGAAGAAATTGTTAAAAACGATCCAGATTGTTAAAAATAGTTATGAAAACTGCTTGGTGGATAGTGGCAGCGATATTAACCTAATTAACGAAGAAATCAGTGTAGAAATGATCAACGGAACATGGATAACGACCAACTTGTTACTATCAGGACTCGGCAACTCGAAAGTAACGGCGAAACGTGCCTGTAAAGCAGAAATTATTATCGACGGACGAAAATATTACGATGTTTTGTTTTATGAAGTACCAAAGGACAGCATGCCGTTCGATATCGTGCTAGGAAGTGACTTTTTAAGGACTGTAACAACTATCATAAATAGGTGCTCTGTTTGGTTTCGACCGAAAGATGAAGAATGGATGTGTGGTTTGATTTATACTGACGATGAGGTTTGTGATATTTGTCCCATAGGTCATATTACAAACATGGAGGTAAGGAAGGAGATACAGGAGTTAGTGAAAAACTATCAACCGCGACAAATTTACGAAGCGCCAATAAAAATGAAAATTGTGCTTAAAGACGACATCCCAATAATACAACGACCGCGACGATTGTCTCAAAAAGAACAAAAAGAAGTGGAATATCAAGTAAATGAATGGAAGGAACAAGGAATAGTACGGGTAAGTCATTCAGAATATTGTAGTCCAGTCACCGTAGCTAGAAAAAAAGATGGATCGGCCAGAGTGTGTATTGATTTTAGAAAATTAAATCAAAAGATACTAAAAGATGAATTTCCCCTTCCACTCATTGACGACTGCATAGATAAATTATCAGGTGCAAGGGTGTTTTGTACCCTAGATTTAAAAAATGGATTTTTTCATTTACCAGTGAGCGAAGAGTCCATAAAGTACACATCATTCGTGACTCATCAGGGACAGTTTGAATTTTTAAGAGCTCCTTTTGGTTTGTCTATTTCTCCAGGCTATTTTATGAGATTTATATCCATTATTTTCCGAGAATATGTGACAAGGGGTTGGATGATTATTTATATCGATGATATTATTATTACAGCGAAGGACGAGGACAAGTGCAAGGAACGACTAAAGAATACATTACAAACGGCAGCTAGTTATGGTTTACACATTAACTGGAGTAAAGCTAGTCTGCTGATGACGAGCATCGGCTTTCTAGGTCACAAAATTGAAAATGGTGAAGTAAGACCATCTGCAGAGAAATCGGAAGCTGTGGCTAAATTCCCAGAGCCAAAAACACTTAAACAATTACATAGTTTTGTGGGCCTTGCTTCATATTTCAGAAAGTATATTCAAAATTTTGCATATATTTCTAGTCCACTCACCGATTTATTAAAAAAAGACATAAAGTTTGAATTTGGTGAAAAAGAAAGACTTTCATTCCAAACATTAAAGCAAAAATTGATGAGCAGTCCAGTCTTGAAGATTTATAACCAAAAGTATGAAACTGAGTTACACACAGATGCCTCATGTTTGGCATATGGAGCTATCTTGATGCAAAAAGATGAGTATGGTGATTTACATCCAATTTACTACATGAGCAGGAAAACAAACGAAAATGAAAAGAAATATACAAGCTATGAGCTGGAGGCATTGGCCATTATTGAAGCAGTTAAGAAATTCAGACATTATTTACATGGAATTAAGTTTAAAATAATAACAGATTGTAAAGCATTTGAGATGACTTTAAAGAAAAAGGATTTATCAGCCAGAGTAGCCAGGTGGGCTTTATTTCTTCAGGAGTTTGAATATGTTATTGAGCACAGATCGGGTAACAAGATGAAACATGTGGATGCACTCAGCCGTAACCCATTTGTAGGACTGTTAGACAATCTGCATGACAACCTGAGAAAAGCACAACAGACAGATGAAGGAATAAAGGCGATTTGTGCTATTTTACAAGAAAAACCTTATGAAGATTATAACTTACAAGACGGTCTACTCTACAAGGGTATAGAGAAGCTATTAGTGGTGCCATTGGTCATGGAAACAACAATTATAGAAAAAGCACACTCAAATGGTCATTTTGCAGTGAAAAAAACTATTGAACTTATCAGTAAAAATTATTACATAAAAAACTTGGAATCAAAAGTACAAAAATATATAACTACATGTATACCATGCTTACTAGCAACAAATAAGACTAGAAAGGAAGGACTTCTAAACCCAATAGATAAAGGAGAATCGCCATTAAAGACTATACATCTTGATCACATTGGTCCTATGACAGAGACTAAAAAACAATATAATTACATATTAACTGTAATCGACAGTTTTACCAAATTTGTGTGGTTATTCCCAACTAAGAATGTGACTGCTAAGGAAACTATAGATAAAATAAAGATTCATCAACAAACATTTGGAAACCCTATGAGATTTATAACAGATCGTGGAAGTGCTTTTACGAGCAACGACTTCATACAATATTGTGAGGATGAAGGCATAGAACATGTTAAAATAACGACAGGTGTACCTCGTGGAAATGGACAGGTGGAACGGGTTCACAGAACATTAGTAGCTGTTCTGACGAAGCTATGCATTGAAGACCCTACCTTATGGTACAGACATGTCAGCCGTGTGCAAAGAGCTATAAACAGCACATACCATAGAAGTGTGAACACAACCCCATTTGAACTTTTGACAGGATCTAAAATGAGAACTGGAAAAGATGAGGAAATATATGATTTATTACAGCAGGAAGAAAGAAATAATTTTATTGAAGAAAGGGACGAGTTACGGAAAAAAGCTAAAGAACAAATACAGAAAATTCAGGAAGAGAATCAGAAAAATTATAATAAAAATAGAAAAGAAAGTACTGCATATAAAGTGGGAGACCTAGTGGTTATTAAACGTACACAGTTTGGGAGCGGAATGAAGCTTAAACCAAAATTCTTGGGACCTTACAAAGTAACAAAAGTGAAGGGAAATGACCGCTATGATGTAGAAAAAGTTGATGATAGCACAGAAGGCTCAAAGAAAACATCTTCTTCTGCTGACAACATGAAGAAGTGGCCAGAAGAATAACAGTTTATAAGGTATTAAAATCATTATTACTCCTTAAAAAAAAAACTTACTATTTAAAAAATAAAACTTTTATTTTATATTTTCCTACATGTACTGATGATAGAGTGAATGTAAAGTACATAATGGTACAGCACCTATAGATAAGAGAGATAAGAGCTTTTTGTTTATTAAGTAACAACCTAATTACATTGTATAACGATACCTATATACTTACATATTTACATTGTTTAACTACATACCCAATGAAAGTGTGAAGCTATGTACAATTAAATCTATAAAACTACATAAAGATTTATTGGCTTCGTTAAGAAAAGTGTTCTTTTTAAGTCAACTTGTATAATTTGTAACTAAGAACTAATAATTTAACTTAGTATATTTTTTTTATTTTTGAATGTTTGTGTAGAGCCACTTTATAATAAATATTTCGTTTATTATAAATGTGATAGCAGGTAGTGATTTTGTAGTCTGCATAGTCTGAGGACAGACTAGTGGTCAGGACGGCCGAATGTGGGATATATGGTAGGTATTATGATTGTGTAGTGTGAGTGAGTGAGATGGAATGCGTGTGAGCGTGAGGAAGGATATGAGTGAAGTCAAACAGACGAATGAATAGAGAGAGAGAAAGGGACAGCGTCCGAGAGAGAGGGAGAAACGGGGGAACTGTGGAAAAAATGGTGTGTCGCAGGTGTTCATATAAGATTTAAATAAGCATATACGAGTTTAAAGTGATTACCGCGTTTATTTACCGCTCCCTCCCACATTTATATAGAGGTACCTGGAGGCTGTTTTGATTGGGAACAAGTCGACCGTGGAGGGTAACTTGTGAATAAATAAATTGAGGATAAATACCGCATTTCAGTCCACTTTATGTAGCTTAGTTTTACTTTTTGCGATTTTTTGTACCTTTTTTTCGTGCGGAAATCCCTTCAGATACCCCCACCGGCCAGCGGGGGTGGTTATGTCGGGCTTGAACCGACTAAAACCGCACGCCGTCTCGGGTCTACAGACCAGGGTGTAAGGTTGCCCATAGAGCATATCCCTCGCACCCCGACTGACCCTGGGCCATCTCCTGTTTCAGATAGCCCCCTCGGGTTTGGGAATAGTACTTTGATATTTTTGGGATGAAATTCCTTAATGAGGCTTGCAAGTGAAGTGACTTGTTAGAAATCGTTACGTAACGAACTACGGTATTGATAGATCTCCACAGTATTCGATGAAATAATGCAAGATTTTCTTGTTGTAAACAGATTGATTATAAATTAGACAAATCGTTTGCACTGTTCGACATTTGATTTTTCTATAATAGCGCTTGTCTCTCTAGTCTATGTTGAAGTGACATCTTATGTCAAAGACCTATATGTCACTTCAACATTTACATTCGTGAACTTACTAAATCGGTAGTGTTACCATAGCACAAAAATAAACTAATTCAATAACTAGGAATTCAGTGGGGGTGCGACTGAAATAAATTGAGCTGAGCGAGCATTACTCTTACTTGAAAATAAAACATCTTACTACGGTCACGCGCTTAGCTAAGGCCGTGCGCTCGTGAAACTGTTTTTCGGTGATTATTCCTCAATGATACATCGTGCATGAACCATCTCACTTCAAAACACTCCTCAGTGTTCCACACTATCACCGTGGTAAATTTGGTCAAGAACTTGATAACCTGTGTCCGCTGTTGACTGCTACGTCAAAGCTTCGATTATCGAGCCGTGAAAAAAAAAGACTACTGCTCTCGGGGTTGTGAGGTCAGACGACAGTCCCTCCAGCAAAAGTAAAGAAAATAATCCAAATCAAGAAACAGAGTAGAAGGGCAGATCGCGGGCTCCCAAAGTGCAAGTTTTGGATGCTGCCAAGATTAGTTCTGGTTGCACACAGCGTTGGTGACCTGATAATGATGACTTTTGTCGTTGACTGTCCGTTTATCCGTAGCATAACATTCGTGCGAAAGGTTGAGTAGTCAAGTCACCCACGCCATCTACTGCGGTCGCGATTTCAGAATTATAAATTCAAGCGCTCCTCTGCCAGCAGCCCACGTTTGCTAATGTCTTTAGTTTCAAACTTTGTCACGGTTATTTAAAAAAATATATATTGTCGAAGCTCACTTTTTTTTTGTGCTAATTAGTAAGCTATCAAACAGGCACCTGGTCCACTTTATAGTGATATATACGTTTTGAAATAGAAAATAATGATATCACTTCTTGCCTTTTTTTTTACATGCTGAAATCCCTTCGGATTCTGCCCCGCCGGTCAGCGGGGGTGGCTAAGTCGGGCATGAAAAGACTAAAACCGCACGGTGTCCTGCCCAAGTGTCCATTGCCGGGCACCCCGGGTAAGCCCTCGAAAGGATAACCCCAGGGCAACCGGCGGACCTTGACCGCCAGCGCGGCCTCGCCTGGTGGGATCCCCTCTTGCCTTAGTTAAATAAAATACATATCTACCAGTCCAAAGTTTCATCCAGTTTGTGTGATCTGCCAAAATAAATTGACATATAAAGAGCACCAATAGAATAGAATGACAGAATAAATATAGAATTGAAACGTAAAAAAAGCTTTGGTATTCCGGTTGATTTGTCAACACAAAACCTACGTTTCGTTAGGAACCTTCAGAATGACTCATAATTGATTGAGGTCGCGGTAGCCTAGTGGTATGGGTAATGGACTGCTGAGACGAGGTCTCGTGTTCGATCCCAGGTTTTACCATGTCACACACCAATGACTTTTCGATGCTTTTCGAAGTTATGTGTGTATTTGTCGCAGGCTTATAAGTGCCCGGTTAATGGCAATAGGCTCGCCACCTATTACATTGGGACCTAAACATAAACTGGCGAAATGTGGGTGCTAGCACCTCTGCCTACCCCTTCGGGGATACAGGCGTGAGTTTATGTTTATGTTTATGTTATGTCATAATTGATTTCATTTACACTAAAATTTCGAAATAAGAATTTTAAAAACATTCATGTTTTCAAATTACACGTTTTAAAAACGTAATTTTACTGAAATCGGGGTAAGCCCCTATTTGACAAGTTTGGCGCTAACCGAACCGTATCGTATTAACCGACGCATTTACGTCGGTTTAGTTATACGCTAGTTCTTTTCTCTATAGTAATCAATTGAAATCCACTGAATTCTCACGTTACGACTGTGATTACAACTCGATGTCAATCATTGGCACTATTCGCCAATGATTTGATTTTCCTGACACCGTTAGTTTATTTTCCATTTTAACACTACACATCACACATCAACAACACAATAAAATTCTACGAACAGCTGCTTAAATAAAACACTAATAAAACATTATCTTGGCAACAGAATGAACCCATCAATGCATCTATATAATTGTGTTTGTTTACAAATCAAGGAATAGTTTTTGCCATAAACTTGCCCCTGTCGTTATTGTTGGCAGGTGGCCACGGTGCTATGCCAATATATCGTACTTACTGAAGTATGTTCACGGCTTAACGGGATGTTGGTAGACAGGGTAGGACTAAAGGCTGTATAGTATATTTGTGAGGAAAAGAACAAACTTTGAAAGTATTGATGATTGAATACAATTAGACGTTTTAGGGCAAAACAACTCACGGCCGCTATTTTTTTCCGTGCTGAAATCTCCTCGGAGACCCCTCCTCCCCCGGCGGTTATGTCGGGCATGAACCGACTGAACCGAACGCCATCTCAGGTCTTCAGAACCGTCCGAACAGGGCCATCTCAAAACCGGATATGATCTTGGGTCAGACAGGGTGCGAGGGAAATGCCTCATGGCTTATCGGTTCGAATCCGACATGGCCGCTACTGCTGGCCGGCGATGGATGTACATGTGGATTTCCCGAACAAAAAAAATATGAAAAAAGGCCTCCTGCGCAAATCAAAATACGATAGTGTCAGCTCTTGCTAGCTGTGACAGGCAGACCGAATACAAAGTCTATAAAATATTTATATTAATACAATTTTACCTCTTCGAAAATATACAGGTTGGTTTACATATATAAATGAGAATTGATAACATAAACAAAATGTCAACTTACAAAAACTTGCCTTTATTTAAATGGACAAGGCAAAGTTGGTAAAGTTGTCCGTATTTTTACTACCTATACTAATATTACAGCCACAGACACTTAGGCACGTTTCGATACTCCCCACTTTGCAGCGTTTTATTGTTTATCGTAACAGCACCCCTGTGGAGCAGTAATAACGTTACCACACTTATTGTTTACGTGACAACTTACTTCTAAGCTTCTGGGAACAGAACTTTTGTGGACACCATAAAATGCACAAGACAAATTTAATTTACAAAAGTACTGGTCTATTGATTGAGAATTAATAAAATAGAAAGTCCGATATTCTAATAAGATAAACAATTTCATATTTTATAAATTGGTAATAGGCTCGCCCTCTATTCTGTCAGATTATTTAATATTGTTGGCGAAATATGAGTGTTTAATAAACATTTGAATATCCCCATAGTTGTGATTATATTAACAAAAATAATCCAGATTAAAACCCGTGACAGTCATATACCGAATAAGATTAACATACTATTGAACTGAGCCCATAACTAAGCCACTTGGAATATGTAGGCTTATAGGCGCGATCAATCACCTTAACGTAATGAGTGACAATATGAATTGGAATTCCTGAAGGGCCTTAGGCAGAGCATTCTAGTAAGACAGTTGCGAGCTGCAGACCCCTTAATAAGTGGTAACTATTTCATTATGAAAATAATACTTACGATATTTTGTACCGAATCCAATAAGTACAACATTACCCATAGCTACACCAGCTGTCAAACTGACGATGAGCACTATAAAAATAAAACATATTTTTGTTTAAAAATATTCGTATCCTTCAACATACACACTATATGTCTAAAACACAAAAGTATGTAATTCAAAAGCTAGCGTAATAGCTTTAATAACGATTAGAGAACAAAACCCGATGTGTTTTCGTTTCAAATTGTACAAAGACCGACTTCAAAGAGCACATTCCTACCATACATCTGTTTTTACCAAAGTCACAATACATTCGCTGAACAATATAACAACCTTATCACAACTACGTTAGATATATTTTCCTTCAATGCGGGCAAACTTAAAATTGCACATCTAAAGTACAGTCTACCAAAATGATTTACAATTAAGGGTGTCTCCACATCTTGTCTACTCTTAATTCCTTTGTGAGGTTCGAATTAAAAAAATAATACGTTTCCCTTGTTCAAACCGTTTGATGAAGAGGAAGTAAGGAATATTGGGAACAGATATTCTAGATGTTAATGAGATCAGGCTCTTTTGTAGGGGAGATATTGGACACTGTCTCTGTGCGAGTATTTTTTTTATTGGAATTATTTACATTCTGTTACATTTTAGATGAAGTGGCTTAGTAATTTGATTGCTAAAGGAATTTTATATTTTATAGCAATTTAGTATGATCAATAACTTTGCCCGTGTACAAAAATGTTTAAAGTTTTGCATATCAGTACCTTATAAAATAAATCAATATTTTAGGACATTCTACATAGCGCTATTTAGACCCAAAGTAAACATAGCTTAACTGAACATAGATGAATACGGCAAAGTAATTATGTTGCAATTAAAACGACTAAAAGTCACCGTGTCTGTCACGAAACCTTCTAGGTTTAAGTAGGGTTGAAATGAAGCCAGCACAAGGCCGCTTAAATTATGCCGTGATTATATTTTTGTTAAATTTTGTCGTATTGTCTTGCTATGCTACTGATGTAATGTGGTCGAATTTCGTTGTAATAATAAAAAAAGAATATATAAAGATAATAAAAATATTTCAAGATTTATGCCGATCTCGCGTCAAAAATTCAAAGGCAAAATTGGCATCAAATTTCAATTTAAGGATAAATAAGGATTTATGCTCTGTAGTTTGAATTCCAGTCATTTCCAACGTATTTAAAAATTATCTTCAAAAGAAAAATATGTTCACATCTGAAATATTATATTATCTGAACTGTAAAGAAACCCCAAACTTTTCATCTCATTGCTAAATGACGAACAAATTTGTAGATAATTTAGAGGTGGCGTAACATTTTTTCCGACATAAAAAACTGTATAACATACACGAACGAACGTAATGGTCCGTCCAATGATTCTGTTTACTCATCTCTCCGTTACCAACTTTACCAGACCTCCCACTCCTCTTTTCAGTAATGAAAATTTCACATTTAGAGGGGCAAAGTTACGTACAAACCAGGATCATATTAAAACGGCTGGTATATAACAGATTGGTAAACAACTTTAGTGGGCCTGTCAAAATAAGACTGATGAACTTTTAACTTGGATATCAAACGATAAGTATTTTAATATTATCGACCGATGGGGCGAAGTTTTCATACTGTGTATGTAATATCTGTGTGAGTGTATTACAACGTTTTGGACATTTGGGCGTTAAACTGACTCGTATGCCATGACGATAATGGTATGACATCAGATCATCGTATGCCATTCATGGCTGGATGACGCAGACCTGGATGCCCTTTCAACCATGAAAGTTTAGGTAAAAATTAAAATGCATCCTACTAATATTATAAATGTGAAAGTTTGTAAGTATGAATGTGTGGATGTATACATGTTTGGTTACTGTTTCACGCAAAAGCGGTTGAACGGATCTGGGTGAAATTTGGCACAGGTATAGCTACGTGGCGTGGCGGTAGAGCGTTCGATTGCTACGTCGGAGTTCACGATTCCCGCTCAGTGCAAATTTTTCTTTTTTTTTTCATATTTAGGTCACGTCAATTTGACTTCACCTCGCCTGATGGTAAGCTGAAGGTAAAGTCTCAGGAAAGAGGGTCACCATTACATACACGTACCGTGTTAACAATGATGGCACTCAGCTCGACGGCCTCAACAGAAGAGGATTGTCATCGCAGCACCGCGTGACACCCACCGGTGCCACTAGTGCTGCGACCATGCCCGGCTATGCACTTGCTGACCCCTGACCGCAATTAAACCGAAATTGGATTACTATGGAGGGTTTTTCGCAATCGTGCACGGTGGTACCTACCCGGCCGAATTTTGTGACAAATTTGTGTCATCAAATTTCTACCACCAGTATATAACATTTTCTATGCATGAATATGTCTATTTGCACCAGTCTGGGTGTTTTTATGTATAATATGTATGTATTTACAAAAAAATATGTGTTTATCCGCATTCTAGAAACCATAACACAAGATAATTAAGCTATGCTTACTTTTGGCGTAGTGATTGCTGTCCTAGAATATTTATTATTTTATTTGTTATAGTTTGGAATAACACATAGGCTTCTTTATATCTAGAGAATACCTATTCTCTACCTTACCATGTGAAACGGAAACGGAAACAAAATTACACGCGGGGCGAGATACATTCTACAATTCATTTAAAATATACTCACAATTGTTTTCTGACATACCACAGCTTTAGAAGACACATTAAAATCCCTTTTATAAATGCATATATATGTAGGTAGCGTCTCCTACCTACATATATATATATATATTACGTCAATAATGGCAACTCGAAGTAGCTAAGTGCAAAGCCTCTCAGTGAATACACGGACCACCATTTTGACAAATGATCGCACAGTGACGTGTGTGAATGTCAGTGGGTAATGACAGGTCATGTGACGTTTTGTGAAAACTTATGAACTTAGTGCTTGATATTGTGCTTTTGTATTACTTTCTACATACCTAGTATATTTGTAATATAGTTTCACAAAACGACACAGGGTCCTACACACGCCTGCCAACTCACCGTCACGGGATAAAACCCGACCCCTCCAAGCGAGGCCGCGGTGGCGGCCAAAGTCCGCCGGTAACCCTGGGGTTATCCTTTCGAGGGCTTAACCGGGGTGCCCGGCAATGGACACTTGGGGACACCGTGTGGTTTTAGTCGGTCCGATTACGACACGCCAATCGGTGCCAACGATTGGGTGGGCGTGTCGGAATCGGACCGTGGGGGTTTCCACAGGTTAAAAGAAAATAAATTAAAACGATATAGGATACAGGTAGTACAATTCATTTCTGTGTTAATAATTTCAATGTCTTTGTGTAAATGTTCCACGAAATCGAAACGGCGATAGCCCAGGCTTACGTATCGTATGATCCGGAGGTCATGATAATCTATACTAATATGATAAAGCTGAAGAGTTTGTTTGTTTGGTTGAACGCGCTAATCTCAGGAAGTACTGGTTCGAATTGAAAAACTTTTGTGTTAGGTAGCCCATTTATCGGAGAAGGTTATAGGCACGCTACTACCCAGGAGAGCGTAGCAGTAATTGTAATTGTCAACAAATCGGGCAAATTAATATAGGGCACATTATTGTAGTGTAGAAGTAATAAATTACGGGCATTACATGGGATAAATGGGTACCACGGGGGCGAAATATGCCACGGGTGAAGTATGCCACGGGTAAATTAAGCCACGGGCGAAGTATGCCACAGGCGAAGTATGCCACAGACGAAGTATGGCACGGGCGAAATATGCCACGGGCGAAGTATGCCACGGGCGAAGTATGCTACGGGCGAAGTATGCCACGGGTGAAACCACGGGGTACAGCTAAGTTGTATATAAGTTTGTTATAAGAAATAAATTCACTAGAACTGAATTTCTATTTACGAAAACCAGAAATCATGTTGTCTATACACACTTTATTGCTATAGATCTTGTAAAATTTTGTGAGTGTAACAGAATAACTTAAGTTTACCAGCGTCGTGTCGTGAGTTTCTTTGATCTATTTTGAGTTCATTACTATTTTTAAAACTTGAAAAAAACTTGACTCAACTAAATGGGAAAACACACTTAGAGAAATGTTTTTTTTTGCATTTTACACGTTTGGTTAGTAATTATGGAATAGCTAACAGCAACAACCTCTTTTATTTACACATCTGTAAGCTGATATTAGGCTGTTCGATTGTTACGCCAGAAGCCACAGGTTCGATTATCGAATTCTCTATATTTCTATGTATATAATACCTACAATATGTATTTACAAAAAAAAAAGGATGCTATCTGCATTCTTGAATCCATATTAGAAACTATGTTTAAACAGGGTCTAGATGATGCGTAATTTATTTTGTAAAAATTGCTCATCAATCGCGCAGCAACTCAATCAATACAAGCCTATCTGTCATCGAAACCAAAACATTTAAGAGCTAACGAGGCTTTAATTAAAAAATAAAATATCAAACACTCAGCTATTCACGATAGATGGCAACATTTTCACGTTGCAAACTAAAACTGCCATTAAATAAACCGTCCATTCTCCAGGCAACGGCCCAGGTGAGCACTTGCGGAATGCGCGATTTCAATGGCACTCGTTCGCGCTACGATTTGATGCAATTGACCCAATTAAAACGTCGTCAAAATGAAAATAGTTTTAAAAATTATATTCCTCAATTTCACTTGCGCTTGCGTACTGGTTGATAATGTTATGTGAACGTTTAATGCTGTTTTCAAATGAGAAAACAGTTACTTTTGTGCTAATTAATATGTACAAATAAATGAAATTGTAAAGCCAGTTTGTAATGTTACAAAAAATCACTTTTCAATTAATGCATACGATTGTTTTAACGGTAAGTACTTACAACAACAAAAAATAGCATTTTTGTAAATTTTTATCTATCTGTCTTTCTGTTTGTTTGAACTAAGTAATCTCCGGAATGGCTGGGCTGATTTGGACCGGACTTTCACTGAAAGATAACTAATGTTGTAAGGTGTAATTCAGGCTTTAGAAAAAGCATTATGGTTACGCGCAAAAAAAAAATAAGACCTAGATTTAAATCCAGGTCGCGGCACATGCATTTGAATTTTCATTTGTATAGATAGCTCGAAAGTCTATTCAAACTCGCAACTGAATAGTTTTCACTCGCACGTGGTCAACCATACCCCAGGAAGCTATGGTTCTTGACCGTATAAATCTGCAAACAACACTGAATATACAGGCCCAGCGCTTAGGTTGGCACTTCGGAAAGAAGAGAGAGAGTTCGGCTAAGACCGACTTACTTCGGTTTTGTAGAGCGATATCTTTGTCTTACATCGGACTGAGAGTAAACGTAGACCTATCATGAACTATAGACTGGCTATTAGCGTATACGAGAGAAGAGTAGGGATAGTTTTATTGCCAAGCTATGAATTTTACCCATAATATAGGTAATAATTCAGAATTTTTTATTTTTATTTTTTATCTCTGATCTTCTGAAGTTGATAACTTCGTATAATTTTGATTTGAGAGATTTTACTGTAGGTAATAAAAATCATAGCAAAATAAAACAAAGCGAATGACAAGCGTGCTGTGTTGCTATATGTTTCCAAAAATAATTACAATAGTCGGTATCGACAAAGGTCATCGAAATTTTCAAGTTATCAATATGTAATATTGACAGCCTCTGTGGCGTAGCGGTAGTGTATTCGACTGCTACACAGGGGGCGCGGGTTCGATTCCCGCTCATTGCAAATATTTGTATGCATGAATATGTCTATTTTTTTTATATTTTTTTTATATTTAGGACACGTCAATTTGACTTTACCTCGCCTGATGGTAAGCTGAAGGTAAAGTCTCAGGAAAGAGGGTCACCATTACATACACGTACCATGTTAACAATGGTGGCACTCAGCTTGACGGCCTCATCAGAATTTGCATTGGTCTGGGTGTTTCTATGTATAATATGTATGTATTTACAAAAGAAAAAAGTACATAAGTATGTTTATCCGCATTCTGGAACCCATAACACAAGCTAGTTAAACTATGCTTACTTTGGGTTTAGAAACCGCTGTGTAGAATGTCGTAAAATATTTATTAAAAAAAAAAACACTTAATCTGACCATGCTCCATTTATGAGTAAATATAAATTCAGGTGTTTATTATATTGTTAAATTTATACGCACTGCGTTTACACTATATAATTTCATAGCTGTATATTTTTTAAATGATATGTGGGAACTTTTCTAGCTCTATGATTATGAAAACAATTTAAGACGACCCGTCAAAAACGGTCATCGCCTACTGAACTAGTGCTTTCTATTCCAGTCGAATAGTATGTGCTTTTTTATTTTAGTGTTGTGCCCCTATTTATTCTCTGTCTACAACTAACTGTCAGAATAATGTGCAACAAAGAGAACGCTCTACAAAACCAAAGCATACTGATTTTAGTCGGACACTTTACTTCCCGATGTGCCAACCAAAACGCCGTTTACTGTAGATAGTTGTTTAGCTTCTGTGAAACGATTTGAGAAAGGATCATAATAACTGACTTCCATAAAAAAAGGTTTAGGTTTAACTTTGCTCACGGAAATTTATCTTTGCCAATTGGCAACGTGAACGTTTAACTTCTCCCATGATTATTATCATTAAAAGGATCCTGCTGTATTTCGTTTGTTTTAATGTATTTTGTTATAAACATGTTTTGTTTCAAACTTATTAATTTGAGTTTTTATTTTCTGAATTTTTTTTTCGTTTCAGTATTTCATAGTAAGGCTTTGTGTAGTATTTTTCATATAAAATAGTATTTGCGTGTAAGTATTTTGAACTCATATAATTATTTTACGAAAATTACTGTGTATCTCTGGATTACTATAAATAAAAAAAACTAATCCACGATACTCGTGATTTTTTTAATAAAATGGAGCTTACCTAACGGTGTGTTTTCCACACAGATTCAGTTACAAATAAAAAAAATGTCGCGGATTTCATTGAATTTTCCATTTCATGTTGTGTAAGTGACTGCAGTATACTTATCTTAATAAATATACACTATTTTCCTAGTAGGTGTAGTAGGTGGACTACGTAGGCAGACCAGGGGCAATAAACAGTATAAAATATTGTGTATGCCTCGAGAGAAATTGCGATTACCAATCTTGGGTGCTAAAAGCACTCTTGTCGGTAATGTCACTTCTTAAATAATCTCAAATTGACTCATTACATCACTATTAATAGTACTACATACCATGTATTTATATAATATAGATAATAGTCAGGATAATAGAACAAGCGCGGTGTTTTACCGTAGTCAGACAAAGCTACATCCGTTTGTATTAATGAACTTTGTTAAAAGGCTTAAACCCTAAACCAACACAGCGTTCACAGCACATTTGTGAGATGCAACTCCTACTATTTGTTGATCTAATATTTGATTAAGGGCAACAAAACATTCATCACTTATTCACGGGTGGGCTGGGCTGCCTTTAATTTGTTTAGGCCTTTCATTATGGGGTACCAACGGTTCTCGAATCAAATTGATGAATGGTTCTCGAGCGAATGAACGAACCATCTCGATTCGTAATGTAATTAGTGTTGTGACTGTTTTGTTTTCATGTTTGAATTTTGGAGATTTCAGATTTGAATTTATTCACTCTGAAGCCTTATTTTATGTGAATAGATATAACTTGAGGGATAAAAGGTGTACTTCAGTTGAGATTTAGTTAGAGATGAAGTGTGTCATGTGGTTGTAGTATTCATTAGTATTACAAAACAATCTCCTCGTGATTAAATAATTTACTCCATTATGCATTCATTTTGTATCTTATAAAATATGTCCGCCTTTGTATCTACATTATATCATTTTCGAGTCTTCTATCGTATCGATGGAATATCATTCGTGTAATTTTATTTACCTTCGCAGAAGTTATTTAAAAATATATATAAAAACTGGAGACTGAAATTCCTAAGTAGGTACCCACTTAGGCGCTTAACCAGCTCCGTCCTCCATGAGCGCAGGCTTGGGGGTGGCAGAAACAGGCCGGGATGGTGGGGCGACTAGCGCCCCTCCCCCAAACTAGGGCGAGCAAGGGACACCGTGGTTCCCAAACCCGAGGGGGCCATCTCGAAACCGGAGACGACCCAGGGTCAGTCGGGGGGTATCCGAGGGGATTTCCGCACGAAAAAATAAAGACCCTCTTAGGAATTTCACTCCCTACTCCCATTTAATCTTCTTCTAAATATTTTTAACTACTTATTGTTAAAACTCGTTCATTATTTGAGCCAGAACGCCAGAACACTTTATAATTTAGAGCTAAATTTGAATTTACCCAAAGTATGTAGTATCTTTTTGGATTTTAAATGTAGTTAAAGGTATTTTGTACTAAATTTTTATCTTAATTCTTCAGTGCCAATTTTATTGTATTGAAATGTATTATAACTATGTTTTATTGTTTTACAGGTAAGTGCTGCTCTAATCGTGAAAGAGCTGTAGCATCGTAACGGTATGTTATTTAAAAAAAAACTAGACTTACTGCTGGAATATAAACCCGTTTGAATTCGGAGCCGCCACTATGGAAATAAAATTTTACTAGCTTATGTCCACGTGGCTCCGCCCGCGTGGAGGTCTGTTATCGTTTAAGGCCATATCTCCGGTTTTACTTAACCAATTGAACTATCTAATAGAAAAAACCGCATCCAAATCCGTTCTGTAATTTTTGGGTTCATCGCGACCAAACAGATAAACAGACAAAGAGACAAGAATTCCAAAAAATATATTTTTGTGTTTAAAATCATTCATATAACAAAACCCAAACGTTTCGTCGATCACTGCGGTCGACATCTTCAGTGGTCTGAGCGCCAACGATTGCAGAGAACTCTCCTCGGCGGCGCGGCGGCTTCACTGCGACTGATAGTCGGCGCTCGGACCTGTACCACTGAAGATGTCGACCGCAGTGATCGACTAAACGTTTGGGACACAAGCTTCCTATGGACCACGGCCAAACAGCCCGGAAACAGTAAATTCTCTATTAGCCTCTGTCGTATAATATCATTTAACCTATACAATATTGTTAACGGGAATTAACGCGATCATGTATAGGTACATACATACCTCTGACGGGCCATCTCAAAACCCGAGGGGGCCATCTCGAAACCGGAGATGGCCCAATGTCAGTAGGGGTGCGAGGGATATGCTCTATGGGAAACCTTACACCCCGGCGTTTGTAGACCCGAGACGGCGTGCGGTTTTACTCGGTTCAAGCCCGAAATAAGCGCCCCGGCTGGCCGGCGGGGGGGTATCTGAAGGGATTTCCGCACGAAAAAAAACAGGTATAATCATACCTTTGGATTGCCTGACGTTCGAATCAGCCTGTGACCACGGCCAGTGTAACCTGGTCAAAACTTCAAGCAATCCAAAGGTATGTATATACCTAAACATGATCGCGTTAATTCCCGTTAACAATATTGTACCTATATCATGGAACGCGAAAGTTTAAAAATTAGTGTCATTTAACCTTATCATCAAGTCCCCCGGTCTAGGATAAATGGTCGAACGAACCCCGTGACCTCTGGCTTAGCAGAAGTTAACAGTTCTGAATGTAACATAAAACTAAAATCGAATAAATTACCGAACACAAAGAGACTGCGACAGCAATTTCGTTGTCTATACAAGATAAGTACTTATATGAGTATCATTTAAGAGGACGTACACATACTCGTAGTAGCTCTCTGCGATGACGTATAATATTCACGCGTCAGAGGCGGCTGGCTCATTATATTTTAATATTTCGACCTTATTTACTTGCGCTTCGTAATTGAGCGTGCGACTATACTATAGTACCATATTCCTTTGTGTCTCTTCTTTGATTAAATTTTGTACTGACGTGTATATAAGGGTGGTACTATGGACACGGTTGGGTTAATCGTTTACATTTTATTCGCGCACAAAACAATTTGGAATAATAAGTTTGCTGAGTTTGTTTAATATATGTTAGGCTTAAGAACGAAGACGTTTATTTAGTGGCAAAATAGCTCAGTTTGTTGCCGTTTTACGCATGCAGAACTTCGAAGCCCAAGACAATCTCAATTGCTGATTATCGGAAGAGTCTCTAGCACAGGTTTTCCTCTCGGTTATGATGCCGCGCGGTTATGTGGGGCTCTCACCACACTAAAACAACCTACCGTGTGCCATACACCGCGACTTAGTGAGTGAACCGTCGCAAATACTACGCACTCATCGACGAAACACTCATTCGCCGGCCCGCAAGGTGCGGTGCGGGCCCGTCTCTAGGCGATGTCCAGACACACCGGGACATCACCCTTTCGCGGGGGGCTCTACCGGAACATATATAACCTTTTTTTTTTTTTTTTTTTTGTTTTTTTTTTTTTTTTTTTTTTTTTTGTTCAGGCAGGAAAAAATGTACCTTCCGCATACCGCGCGGCGCGGGGACGCCGCGCGGTTATGTGGGGCTCTCACCACACTAAAACAACCTGCCGTGTACCATACACCGCGACTTAGTGAGTGGACCGTCGGAAATACTTCGCACTCATCGACGGAACACCCAAGCGCTGGCCCGCAAAGGTGCGGTGCAGGCCCGTCTTCTAGGCGATGTCCAGGCACACCGGGACATCACCCCTTCGCGGGGGGCTCTACTGCGGGTGGAGGGCAAGCCCCGTCCCATCCACCCGCGGCCTCACTACGGCGGCATGAGGCGCAGAAATGCGCGTGCACGCCGCCCAGTTCGCCGGCGGCGGATCGGATCCGCAAGGCCGTCTGCCTCTCTGATCCTCTCCGCCGCCTCTTTCTGCGAGATGACTGCCTCGCAGAAAGGGAACATATATAACCTAACCTAACCTATCCTAACCTAACACTCCGCTGGCTAGAAATAAAAATAGTAACCGAAATTACTAATATTCCTACCTAACTCCTCCAGTTAAGCTATTTGCTTGTGTTAAGAATGGGTTCACGTCGGAAGTGTAATGACCGGGATTCGAACCTGGGACTTTGCGATCGTAGAGTCGACTCCTTAACCACTACGCTACCGACGCTAATAATGTTTATTTGAAATAGATAACATAAATATACAATGTTTTAAGGTTATCGCAGTACATTCAGATAATCTATGCTCAAGTAGTTAGAAACCCTGACTCCTAAATTAATGATACCCCTGTATCTTAAAAGACAGTTATTTTGGAGCGATTACTACAGGTGTTGGATTAACATTGTGCTGACAAGTCAGCTTACTCTGAAGCAAATGTGTGCGCGCGTGTGTTTGTGTGTGTAGGCATATGAGAGAGAGTGTGTGTGTATATGTGTGAGCTTGTGTGTGTGTTTAAGTACAAGGGGATAATTCAATAACTTTAACTTTCTGTAATATTATATTATGCAATGTAAGTAAGTAATGACACTGTGCTGAAGTAGTCTAGATTTAGAAGTCATTCTGTTATATAGATTTAGATCGGAAAAAGAGAACATCTAGGACGGGACTTGAACCCGCGGCCAGTCCCTTACAGGTGGAACGCTCTGACCAACTGAGCCACCTAGACACGTCTCAGATATTCGAAATTCTCCGATATATTATATACGTCTTACGTTCTCCTTTTCCGATCTAAATCTTTAGGTAAAGTAAGCATACAAAATGCTTAAAATTTCAATTGAATCATTCTGTCATTTTAAGTTTTATTGTGTATGTATTCAATTTAAGTATATTAAGTTCTTTTTGTATTTTTAGGGATTTTCTTTAGAAAAGCCCTATTGCTATCGAGTTGTCGTCGTCGACGTCGTCGTTGCCAATTTTCTGTCGGAGATGAGCTATCGAGTTGCTGTTTTCGGTAATAGATTCGTGCTGGGGTGAACCATTGCAAGATAAAGAAAAAATCGCAAAAATCGCAAAATCGAAAATCCCTCGTATTCGGCTGAGCTCGTCTCAGAAATTCAACTTGTTTGTATATCTGCGAGCTTAATACTTGGCTAGATTTTACTGATGAATATAAACGTGTTCAATCCAATTTTAACTGCACTAGCACATTTTACTTAATGTATTTCACTGAGTGACTCGTGTAAAATCAGTTCAGTTAACCGGATTGTCACTTGTGAAATCCAGCCTAAGAGCAATTCGAATTGGATAAGTTATGTTAGAAGCGTGCTTCAGGGTCGTAAGAGTGCAATGTACATAATTACAAAGTTTATTTAGGATGTAATACATATGAACTTTCCATAAAAATATCTGCAGGACAGTGGATAAAACCGTATAAAAATCTGTTGTGTGGTTTAGAAGAAAATAGTGGAGAAACCGACATACTAAGTAATGATGCACAAACAAACATCCCCTACCTCTCTCCCTCCCCAGTAGGCAGAAACAGCAGCCATTTATCCCTGTCCTCACTAGCGATGTACCAGATCGTTAAAAATGTACGGATATTTGGTGTCAAGAGCCGCGTGTCTGTGCGGCCTTGAAGCGATAGTTGAGGCTACTGTTGAAAGATCCGTACACCAAAAAAAGGAGCGGATACGGATCTTATTCTCGCTCGGGTATCCGCAGATACGGACGTCCAGCACATCACTAGTCCTCCCATATCTTAAGACTGCAACCAATTATAGTTACAGCCGTATTTCATCGGCAGACAAACGAATAATAAGTAGTGACACAGTTTATTTGCCTACCCGAGGGGTGTGTCGGCTCGGAGGGGGGTGAAGCTGTCTTCTACAGACGCCTGGTACCTACTGAGTTGTACACTTTTTGTGCCCACTGATACAATAGCTGGCTGCAATTACAGGAGCTTATGCTACTGGTATTTTCTGTTGAACGCATTCGAAAGGACATCTAGGTTTGTTATTCTGAACAAGTGATGTAAATAATATTGTCGGAAGTTTACTCCAATATCACTATATGTTTATAAACTATTTTTAACGGATTCTACCGCGGTGTATTTGACGTTAGTTTATTTATTTTTTTATATTTAGTCTGTCAAATTGACTGCACCCCGCCTGATGGTAAGCTGAGGTGAAGTCCAAAAAGTAGCGGCTACCATTTAGGTAGAAATAATAATCATAAATAATAAATATTGTAGGACAAAGTACACAACGCCATCTAGACCCAAACTAAGCAGAGCTTGTCATATGGGTTGTAGAATGCGGATAAACATACTTAAATACTTTTTGTAAACAAATACATATTATACTTAGAAACACCCAAACCAATGCAAATATACATATTTGCACTGAGCGGGAATCGAACTCGCAACCTTTGGCTTAGCAGTCGAATGCACTAATGCTACGCCACAGAGGTCGTACCGGAATTTAGTTCAGGGATACATTACAGTCTGTTATAACACATACCCTATTTTATAATCCCTGGGATAGATATTGCGGGAACGGAATCGGGAACGCAATCTGAATTTCACGTGGGCGGAGCCGCGGGCTCACAGCTAGTTAGGTTAAGGAGCGTAGTAAAGCGAACAGCTAATTCCCAAGCATTTTCATCTAAATATAATCTCTGCCATAACTAGCACCTAGAAATTATCGGCTTCCATACGTAACACACAATACGGAGAGTATCCCGGCCTGCCAGCCTATGACCCAGTTAGCATACTCCAATAACCTGTCTAATTGCTAGAGGAACTGCCTCCGTACATTCATCCCGCGCAGTGTACTTTATTTTTAATTTCCGCCCCCACCGGCGTCGGATGCGCGTCGAGCGACTGCTCCTATTGTGGAAAAATAAATGTTATTGTGTGTTGCCAGCTTACAGATTAAGTAAATGTTTGAATTATATAATAAGCCCTATCATTTGCGTGTTACAACCCTCACAGATATCACCAAATTAAGATTTGAAGATAAGTTTTGACAACCTTTGTAGAATGAAGGCAGTGCGTTCTATTGCTAAGTTAAAGGATGCAGGTTCGATTCGATTGCAAATGATGTATTGATCTGTTTGTACTTATGTATGCTAATTATATGTATAACATACACATAACATAACTTCACGCCCGTATCCCAGAAGGGGTAGGCAAAGGTGTATTACACACCCACGATTGGCCAGTTATGTTTAGGTCCCAATGTAATAGGAGGTGAGCCTATTGCCATCTACTGGGCACCTTACTCAGCGAGCGATAATCAACATTTTTAATAAACACATTACTACGAAAAGTCAGAGGTGTGTCCGGGGCGACTGGGGCTCGAACTCGAGACCTCTTCTCGGCAGTCCGTGACGTGCACCACTTGGCTATCGCATTCTTTTTTTTTTAATTTTATGAATATTTTTCCAAAAGAAAATTAAATAAGTATGTTTATCCACATCTTCAACCAATATTACAAGTTAGCAAGCAGCAATTTTCTCCTTAGAAAAAGTTTAGAGGGTAACGAATAAATTGGCATGAACTATTGAAAAAATGAATGATATTAATGTAATCATTTTAACCAATGTTATATATTTAGATCGGAACATCTAGGCCGGGACTTGAACCCGCGAACAGTCCCTTACAGGGGGAATGCTCTGACTAACTGAGCCACCTAGACACGTCCTAGATATTCGAAATTCTCCGATATATTATATACGTCTTAAGGCGACGCTGGAGCCATCTACCGTAATTCTTGCGAACTATCGAATCTAAATGCGATCTGAATCTATAGTAAAAACTTACATACTAATTGCTTAAAAAATAAAGTCGGTTTACTGAAGATAGTTGAACGTGACGACGCCATAAGAAAATACTTACTATATGTATAGCAGCTGTCCACGCGGACGCATCGCTTGCACTTCAAGCCCAGAGCGAGGTAACGCCGCATACGAGGTAACGGCATACGAGGTAACGCCGCATACGCCAGGTAACGGCATGTTGCGTCATGTTTTTTCGTGCGTGTAGCCGGCTCCATCGATTTATGAGACGTTGTCACGTCAAAAATTAATTGAATTTAACCATTGTTTTTAATTCGTCACATAAAAATTCCATTGATATAATATGATACGAATTGATATTGATATCATAATGAATACCTACGCAACAAACGTGAATGCAATACAAACGAGTTTCATCAAACGAATTGATGAAATACAAAATCTAATATCTGAATAATGCGTACTCTGCCTAGTGCACGTACTTCTGTGCGTATATCTCTGAATTATGTATATTGTACGGTTGTCCCGTACATTACTATTAAAACACGGAAGCGAACAATTTGTTATAATGAAAGTCGTAATAACCATTCGTTCTGAGGCTGTTACGTAGAATGAACTGCAGTACAGTGCAGTGCACACCCGCGTCGGCGTCGTTAAACTGAATAACAGTATCGCACTATAGGCGCAAAGAATGGCCGCCCTCCAGGAAACAGATAATGTTGGCTATCAATAATACTCGCTTATAATTTCGTGAGACACACGGAGAAAAAGAGCCGATAACAAGCATGTACTAATTGCCTATTAAAAATATGTATCGCCTATTAAAATTGCTCAAGCAAAAAAATTTCAAATTCTTTTGTTGCCAAAAAAATTACACATTTTTCGATAGTCAACTAAATTTACGAACAATATTTCCATAGAAATACATCAATAAATGAAAAACTGGGGATTTCCGAACGGAAAAATAGGGTTCGAACGTCAAAAACATACATGACAGCTGATCTGTAAATTGGAAAGTGTTAATGCAGTATTTCATTTTCTAAAATTTGTGTAATTTCGAGTTTTTATGTGTTACAATGGTGGGTTTTTAGACATAACGTCGTGACAACATGCACAAGTGTAAGAAAGTGACAAATTTACCGTGAAATGTGATTTTCCGTGTTGTATCCAAAACTCCACAGAAGCCTCTAGTAGAGCCTCCACTACTTTACTAGGTTAGGATTTTAACTTGACTATGACTATGATGGACTTTTCTTGACCTTGACTAAATGAAAAAAACACTGCATTGTATTGAATTCACATGAAACTGGCTTGATTTATCTAATTACTTGGCGCTGGAATTCATTACATATTTGTCAAAGAAGGAAAAAAAAGCTTCTTTTGCCGCAGATTGTATCCAGCATTACACTTCTAATGGAACTATAATAAACGTTTAGTTACCTTAACTTTTCACCAAGTGCAGTTTTCATGTAGCAACAGCATAAGAATTAAATTAAAAAAATGTTGATTATGATCTGCACCAGACAGACGCAACATGTTTTAATAATACAGCCTTGAAAATATAATCACAAAATTGTTTATAGACTATAAAATGTTCAAATATGTGATAACTAGCTAGTTTTAAAATAGACACTATAAAATTGCCATACGGGCTAGTGTGAGCTCAGTAAAAAAAACTCTTTTATGTTAAAGGAGATGGAAAATCGTGAACTATACATATGAAATTGCCGTTTTTCTTGAAGAAATAGGAGGAAACCCAATTTTCAGTACTAACATATTTGCATTTTTTTAGGAATGACAAATCCAAATTTTATATATTTTTTGTGTATGAATGAGACAACATTAAGATAACAAACAGCAACTTTAATTAAATTTTTGAAAAGTGGCAGCTTTTAATTAATAAGAAATTTATCATCAAAATGGATAGCATTGAGGAAGTACTGTTTTTGAAGATCGAGTTAATTTATCAAGCGGCCAATAAAAACAAAATTTAATACAGAGTTGTAAAATCTTGAAATCAACTTTCAAACAAAATATAAATAATGGAAATAGCTATTAAATTACAGGAATAACGAACTCATGAATTTGTAAGAAAATTTCGGAAATATCATAGGCAAAAACCTATTATCTAAAATTAGCTACATTGTAAGTCTTAAAACGGAGAAATATGAGAAAGATAGTTTACATAAGATTGTCGATGAAAAGTTGCGTAATCGATTACAAAATAATTATAAAAGAAAATTTTGCACTAGGTACCTATTTAACTCTAGGTAATTAAATGCACGGTTAATACTTATATGTATACAGAATTTAATTATAGCAATATTAACAAATGAAATATTTATTAATTACTGAACATCCAATAGAATGATAATCGAATCTACATTAGCAAAATCAGGCTTCCATTTTAGTAATGATTGCATGTAGAAAAAAAAAATTTAGGGTATTTGACAACACTGTCGAATGCTTTGGTTTACTCCATAGCTTTACTCATTGCTCACTTATTTCGGGTTTTCCGATGCGTTTTCAGTGCTTTAATTTTAACTGATTTGTGCACGGATCGCACATGCTTGCTTTCATACTGGACTCCAAAGATCACTCACACAATTGACTTTACTGCTGCATATTGTTGAAACTAAAAATCCTTACCATAACTTCATACCTACCTTGCTTTTACTAAAACTCAGCTCTCAAATTGTCAAAATTTACGAAACATCCAGTAAGGAGCTGATAAGTCTGAATCTATTCATTCACACCATTTTCATCTGTGACAGCCTCTGTGGCGTAGCGGTACTGCATTCGACTGCTACGACATGGACGCGGGTTCAATTCCCGCTCAGTGAAAATATTTGTATGCATGAATATGTCTATTTGCATTGGTCTGGGTGTTTTGTATGTATAACATATTAGTATTAGGGCATATTAGTAATTTCGGTTGCTAATATTCTTTAAAAAAAAAAAAAAAACAAAAAAAAAAGTATGAATTTCCAAAAAAATGTATATAAGTATGTTTATTCGCATTCTGGAACCCATAACACAAGCTAGTTAAACTATGCTTACTTTGGGTGTAGAAAGCGCTGTGTAGAATGTCGTAGAATATTTATTTATTTTTATTTATTTGCCTATGTCCAGCAGTGGACTAGAATAGGTCGATGATAATGATGATGATAATTTATTTATCTCATTACAATTATGGCCCCAGGTTGTATGTAATCTTATGCACGCAGCTTCGCGGGTGCACGATATAGTGCTAATCCTGTTCTCCCAAACCATAAAAAAATATTTCCGGAAACAAGAAATACGGTCGAATTGAGATACCTTCTTCTTTTGAAGTAGGTGAATAAATATTGGCCTATGTTTTACTCCCGACCGTACTTTCTCTGTGGGGAAAATTTCAGTTGAATCCCTCCTGTTTTTGTTCTGATAAACATACTTTGACAACTCTGTGGCGTAGCGGTAGTGCGTTCGACTGCTAAGTCAGAAGTCGCGGTTTCGATTCCCACTCAGTGTAAATATGTAAATTTGCATTGGTCTGGGTTTTTCTATGTTTAATTTGTATCTATTTACAAAAAAAATGTATCTTAGTATGTTTATCCGCATTCTAGAACCCATATGACAAGCACTGCTTAGTTTGGGCCATCTAGGCGTTGTTTAATTTGTCCTAGAGTATTTATTTATACTCACTTCCTAATTTTGAATATGCTTTAAGTAGTTACGATTTTTACCGATTTGTAACAATCGTTACACATTATAAACTATATTTTGTATAATATTTTGTGACCACTGAATTAAAAATTGACACAATACACCTTCCCAGGGAATAAGATTCTTTGTTTTACAAAGAACAGTTTGTCCGTAAGTATCTGAACTTGCCCGTACAAAATACAACCCGAAGTGAACTCGCCTTCGTCCCAGAGCGAGAATAATAACTTTATAACATGATTTATACCCCAAACACTGTTGTCATAGAACATGTATACACGCTGTACTCACTCACTAAACTTGTAATTAGGTTAGACGTTGTTCGCGTCTGTGTGTCTTACACGGGTCAACATTCGTAATTCTAAAGATTTCAATGGTTATAACATAACATAACATAACTTCACGCCTGTATCCCCGAAGGAGTAGGCAGAGGTGTATTACACACCCACGATTCGTCAGTTATGTTAAGGTCCCAATATAATAGGGGGCGAGCCTATTGCCATCTGCCGGGCACATTATTAAGCGAGCGATAATTAACATTTATTAATGCACACATAACTACGAAAAGTGAGAGGTGTGTGCCCGGGGCGACTGGGGATCGAACTCGAGACCTCGTCTGCGCAGTCCGTTACGTACACTGCCACTGGGCTATCGCCGCTTTATATAATGGTTATAACTTAGGAAATTACTTTAAACGGATAAGCCTAAGTGTTCTTCCAGATTATAATCTATGCCTGTTCCAAAATTTCAGTCAGATCCGTTCAGCCGTTTGAGCGTGATTGACTTACAAATATCCATATATCCACACAATCGAAGTTTAAGACCTATATAATAAGCACTTGACTATGTATATTATATGTACACATGTTTTTACAAATAAATATTATCTTATCTTATCTTATTTTATCTCAAACTTTCACGTTTATAATATCAGTAAGATTAAGTATGATAATTGAATTAAAACCTGTTCAATTAAATTTTTAAGCAATTTGTATGCTTACTTTCCCTATAGAATTAGATCGGAAAAAGAGAGTCAGTTGGTCAGAGCGTTCCCTATGTAAGGGACTGGTCGCGGGTTCAAGTCCCGTCCTAGATGTTCTCTTTTTCCGATCTAAATCTATATAAAACCTGTTTTTAACGGATTAGATATTAGATTGCGATTTATTTGATGTAATTGTTTTTATTTACACTAAAACCGAAGTTAAGTGTAAATTAAAAGAAATAACATAAAATAAATCGCGATAGAATCCGTTAAAAATAGTTTTAACGGATTCTACGAAAAATAAAAATTATAGTTTACAAGGCTTCAAATGCTAAAATTTTACGTTTGTAGCCCCAGTGGTGCAGGCTCTGTGTAATTGAATCAGACAATATAAGCCCTTGTTCGCAACGAGTCACACTGCATCCTGTCACACTGTGACTGGTTGAGAAAAATATTCGCATCGAGCAACAGTGTGACTCGCTGCGATTTTTTTATTCTCATCTAGTAACACTGCTTAGTTATTATGGTAGTTTCGTGACTAGTGTTACTCGTTCAGAAGAACAAATCTCATCGAGTAGCAGTGTGACTGGCTGCGACTTTTTATTCTCATCTAGTAACACTGCTTAGTTATTATGGTAGTTTCGTGACTAGTGTTACTCGTTCAGAAGAACAAATCTCATCGAGTAGCAGTGTGACTGGCTGCGACTTTTTATTCTCATCTAGTAACACTGCTTAGTTATTATGGTAGTTTCGTGACTAGTGTTACTCGTTCAGAAGAACAAATCTCATCGAGTAGCAGTGTGACTCGCTGCGACTTTTTATTCTCATCTAGTAACACTGCTTTGTTATTATATTCCAAAAATAAGTAAAGTGGGTTAGGTTAGGTTAGAACTGTGACCCCAACAGAGCGCGAGCCGAGCGAGCGTAGCGAGCGTGCCGCGGCATCGGCCGGCGAAGCGCCGGTATTGATGTTTCAATTGATTGGGTACACGAAGCAGTATTACTAGATGAGAATAAAAAATCGCAGCGAGTCACACTGCTACTCGATGAGATTGTTTTTCTGAACGAGTAACACTATTCACGAAACAGTGTTACTAGATGAGAATAAAAAATCGCAGCTAGCCACACTGTTGCTCGATGCGAATATTTTTCTCAACCAGTCACAGTGTGACTCGTTGCGAATAAACGGACATTTTCATGCATACAAATATTTGCACTGAGCGGGAATCGAACCCGCACATCCTGTCGTAGCAGTCGATGGCGCTACCGCTACGCCACAGTGGCCGTGGGATATTTGACTTCGTCTCGCCTAGTGGTAAGCTAGGTGTAAAGACCGATAATGCTACAATTATCGATTATCGATGTCTGTCATTATATACCTATTGTGACCCTTATTCCAGAGGCGTTGCCTTTAGGTTACCATTAGGTGAGATGAAATCATATTGACGTCACCATAATAAAAAACACACACACACACACACACAAAACACTACCACTAGTGTGTATATAATATAACTAGCTTTATTGAGCTGAGCGAAGCGAAGCTTAAGAGCTTAAGTACGTGGCTAAGCCGTGTGGTCGCGACTGTACTCCTCCGGAACCACAATACCGATTTTGACCAAATTTGCCATGGTGATAGTGTAGACACCGCTGAGTGTTTAGAGTGGTCAGCTGTTCAAATACAATGTACCATTGAGGAATAATCATCGAAAAACAGTTACACGAACGCGCGGCCTTAGCTATGCGCGCGATCGTAGTAAGATGCCTTATTTTTCAAGTAAGAGTCCTGCTCGCTCAGCTCAATTTATTTCAGTCGCACCCTGCACTGAATTCCTAGTATTAAAGAAATACATAAAGTAAATAATAATATATTGTTTCATATAAATCTGTTACCATCGTCACAAAATTTCACCTAATCAGAACAATAACCTATGCAGCCCACCCAGCATCCGCTTTATCTAACCGACAAGCTATTTAACTAATACAAAGTTTCTAAGCTGGACAATTGTCACCAAGTTAAGCTAGATTTCTACCTATCTCCAACCCACTGTGTATTGCAGTTGCTGCTTCGTAATGCAAAATTTGGTATCTTGAATGGGCACGTCTTTGTGGCTTCCAGTTGAACGATCTAACGGTCAGTGTATTGTGTACTTGGAATAGATTAGCCACTGGCGCGAGTAGGGAGCCAACTTGCTCAGTGCACAAATTAGTTTTGTATTTTCAATGTGTATTGTTAAATAAATAAATAAATAGTCTACGACATTCTGCACAGCGGTGTCTAGACCCTAGGTAAGCATAGTTTAACTAGCTCGTGTTACGGGTTCCAAAATGCGGATAAACGTACTTATGTACTTTTTTTTGTAAATATATTTATATATTGTACATAGAAACCTGGGTGGTATGATGACCTATGACGAAGCATATGATGAGGCCATCAAGCTGAAGGCCACCATTGTAGGTTCTTCAAAGGCGACCCCCAGTCCTGAAACTTTACCCCTAGCCTACCATTAGGTGAGGCGAAGCCATATATCCGACGGCCTCTGTAGTGTAGCGGCCTCTGTGGTGTAGCACTGAACGGGAATGGAACCCGCGTCCCCTGTCGTAGTAGTCGAATGCACTACCGCTACGCCACAGAGGCCGTCATTACGATTAGGGATTGTAATACCGAACCAATGTTTGCTATTTCTGGTACCTACAGGTAAATTCCAATATTAAGGTATTTGTACTGTCTACAAGATTTGAAGAAGGTTCAGGTCATTATTAAAACTGGTTCTTGTAAAGTTATCATCGTATTTTTAAGTCCTTTGTTTTATTCGGTATTTTCGGAATTCTAGTAGGTATTTCGCGACCCCTAATTATGTTTGAGATTTTCTCTGTTGCATATTTCTTGTAGTATTACAAGCATTCATAGGCAACGGTGAACACTTACCATCAGATGGGCATTTGTTTGTTACAACATTAGTAAAAATATGTCAAATATTGTGGTATTGCAAGTATTTATAGGTAACGATAATCATTGAATATCAGAAATGCACTTGTTTGCAGGATTCAATACAATGTATTACCACAAAATACTGAGGGTAGGTGTGAAAAATTGAATAAACTCAGGTTTTCCCGTTCAAATATTATCCTATACAACCTTTGAGTAAATAATTGTGGGGCGGGCCCCATTGAGGTGCCAAAGTGACGAATGTGAACCGCCAAACCTTTGTGAGAGCATTATAAAGAAATTCTCCCTTTCTCTAGGTACGTTGAAAGAGTTGTTTATTTACAGAATATATTGGAACGAATGTATTGAAAGTTTGTGTAACAGACATTCGATTTTATATCTATGAATCAGATACGATAAATTTATCATACTTAGAACTTTTAGAAGTACAATGTATCATCATCAACCTATGCTAGTCCACTGCTGGACATAGGTCTCCCCTAATGAGCGCCATAGCGCCCTGTCTTCAGCTTGTCGCATCCAGCATCTGCCCGCAGTCTTTCGCAGGTCGTTATCCCACCTGGCTCAAGAACATGTGTTCATAGTGTATGTTGAATACTAGTACTCTCCCATCCCATCTAAATCCCGGTGCACCACTGAGCATCAGAGAGCGTTAAAGAATCTCCGTTCTCCATGAGAGTGGGTCTAGAGGTAAAGGGGAGGGGTTACCGTCGGCTTTAGCAGAAGCAGGCCCTAGACGGTCGCGCATCTTGTTTCACGCGTACCTTTCTCAACGAAGGGGGCGAAGCCAGGGGGCCACAGTGAGGCTGCCTGTTATACGATAGGTGGCTAAGTCTCGGTATACCTGGGGTTTATTCATACTCCGGTGAGGTGGTACCAGTGAGGGTTTCCTTGTTAAAACAAGGCCTGGCAAACCGCGTCCGGTCCTCAGTCTTGAATAGCATGTGGCCCAAATCGCCCATTCGTACTGTAAAAAACATATCTACTACATTGATGTGTATATATAGTATTAATTAGTGTGATGTAACGATTGCTTCATACTAGCTTTGGTAGAGCCTAACGCTTCTTGCGCCTCATGCCGCCCTAGTGAGGCCGCGGGTGGATGGGACGGGGCTTGCCCTCCACCCGCAGTAGAGCCCCCCGCGAAGGGGTGATGTCCTGGTGTGTCTGGACATCGCCTAGGGACGGGCCCGCACCGCACCTTGCGGACCGGCGCTTGGGTGTTCCGTCGATGAGTGCGCAGTATTTCCGACGGTTCCCTTACTAATTCGCGGTGTATGGCACACGGCAGGTTATAAAAAAATGGTGAAGCCTAACGTCTGCGACATACCCAGGTTATAAGTGTCGATTGTAGATGAAGACCAGAATTTTATGGAATCTGGGAGCTCTACTGCGTCAGATTTTTTGGATTCTACAATCACACCTCTTTTTACATGTATGATGGCACATTTGTCCGCACCAAAATCTATCCTGATAGAGTTACTAGAGGTTTCAGGCAGTTTTAATAACGATACCTACCCCAGAGTGAAAAAGTCGTGAGTGTAGATATGTATATTAGTTAATATAACTCAATGGTCTACCATCTAAATATCACTCCAAGTTACATCCTGTTATCTCACGTAAATCAGACCGCACTGCCTAATCATCCACGACACCCCATTGTTCTCCATCTGCAGAAGCTCTTGAATTTGTCAGTGTATGTCATTTGGACCATCAACTACTTACCAAAGTATAATAATATATCTTCCATCGATAGATCTGTTCATATTCATTATTTTCCAAGTCATTACTCGTTGTAGAATACGGATTATAAAAACATCAAGAAGTGTCTTGATGCTGTACAGATGATCAACATAATTCGTAACTCATTTATTGGTTACCGGAATAATGGTACGGTAGCACATATAAAATACGAACAAATAGACATGCAAACATTGATTTTTATATATTAAAAAATGAATGTAGCGGAAAATACTGTTTTTTTTTTTTAATTTGAAAATGCTAAAATTTATTAATAACTTCCAAAGAAACAAAAGGAAAATCGATTGAAAAACAGGTAGCTCAGTTGGTCAGAGTATTCCCCATAGATGGTCACGGGTTCAAGTCTAAGGTCTCGTTCTGAATGTTGAATTTTTCCTATTTAATTTAGAGAAGGAAAAGTACTCCTATCTATCCGCTATTGGTAGTACGTACGTAGTACTTTAACATAGATACGAACAGCGTACTTGTTGCTTATTTCAAATAGCGTAAATATAAACCCTAGGCGACACAGGTGGTCAGGTACAGTTATATGTCACGAGATGTATTACGGAGCCTGACACTTCACTACCTCTGCCGTCTCATCTTATTTTGTGTGAGAAAATAGGTTCCTGGGATATCTGCAATTTTCAATTCTTCTTCTATTTTATCTGCAGTCTCTGAAAATACAAGTTTTAGATTTATACGGTAGATGGCGCCAGCGTCGCCTCGATATGCATAATGTATAGTAGCTCAGTTGGTGAGAGTATTCCCCCTGTAAGTTACTGGTTGCGGGTTCAAGTCCCGTCCTGGATGTCTATGTTTTTCCGAACTAAATCTAGCATAAATAGACAAAAAAATGATCAATATTGTTAAAACACTCATCTTCTTTTTCTTATGTTCCATGAGTATATGAGTGCCATACCGTCGCAGTATAAAAACCGTATTTTTGTAGTATAACATTGTGTATATCTTTTGATTTGGCACGTCGGGAATTTTTTGTCCGATTGAGAATCAAAGGCAAGAACTCATGCATCGCAGTCGCACTCACTAACGCTCTTGCACTGAACCTGCATGAATTATATCGATTACTAGCTGTCCCCCGCGGCTTCGCCTGCGACATATTTTGGTCCCTCGTCGTACCTATGTAACCAATTCATACATTAGTTTTGAAATAATATATGGAAATTTTCCCGATTTGCTGACATATTATATGATTACTATACAATAATTTAATTTAACGGGAATTAACGCGATCATTTATAGGTATATACATACCTTTGGATTGCCTGACGTTTCGACCAGGTTACACTGGTGACCACGGTCGAAACGTCAGGCAATCCAAAGGTATGTATATACCTATAAATGATCGCGTTAATTCCCGATAAATTAAATTATTGTATATTATGGAACGCGAAAGTTTAAAAATTAATATATGATTACTACTCTACTCCCCTGGTTAATAGCGATTATATATAGCCTGTAACCTTCCTCGATAAATAGGCTATCCAACACAAAAATATTTTTTCAATTCGAACCAGAGTTCCTGCGATTAGCGCGTTCAACCAAAGAAACAAACAAACTCTTCAGCTTTAGCGCAGGCCACACTGCCAGCTGACGGACGGAGCGGGCGGAGCGGGCGGGTGAAGCGAGCGAAGGAAACTACGCGAAATATTGGCGAGCCAAACTAAGGGTTCACACCGAAAACTGGCTGGCTGAGCGGGTGAAGCGGGCGGAGCGGGCAGGGGTGCGGATGGGAGACGGAGCGTTGCTAGCTTTCGTCGATATATAACATATTCGCGACGAAAGTGTCTATCGTTCCCGTAGAGCCACGGTGATCGATTTGCATATAAATTATATAGGCACGCAACGTAAATACTACACTGCCATTCGAAAGACAAGCGTTGACTAGTTCGAATACTCGAAACGGGGAGGACGGGCGAACGAACTGGGCGAGCTAAGCTAGCGAAGCGGGCGGGCGAGCGAAGCTAGCGAAGCTAAACGAGAAGCTTCGCTGGTCTTTCGTTGGCTTCGATCACGTCGCTCGCATCGCTGATGTAGCTTAGCTCGTTAGTTGGCGGTGTGAACCCAAGTATGAAAAGAGATGAAACGATGTCGTCCGCTCCGCCCGCTCCGTCCATCAGCTGGCGGTGTGGCCTGCGCTTTATAATATTATTAGCGGACGCCATTCGCTTCGCCCGCGTGGTGTATACATTATAAACAATCCTCTTGAATCACTCTATCTTTTAAAAAAAACAGCATCAAAATCCGTTGCGTAGTTTTAAAGATCGAGGCATACATAGAGACAGACAGACGGGAAAAGCGAGTTTGTTTTATACTATGTAGTAACTAGTGTTATTATATTAGTATGAACTCATATAATTTATCACCACACGAAGTGATAGATAGCTCTCGAGCGCGTGATAGTTATTCGTAAGTGCCTGATTATGCTTCATCTTCTATTTGGTATTTATTGTACAATCGCCAGTGGTATACATATTGCACATCCTTAAGGTACACGCTTAACGACCTCCGTCCTCCATGAGCGCAGGCCTGGGAGTGGCAGGTGAGGCCGCCTGTCACCCCAGCAGAAGCCGGCCGGGACGGTGGGGCGACTAGCGCCCCTCCCCCAAACCGGGGCAAGACGGGGACACCGTGGTTCCCAAACCTGAGGGGGCCATCTCGAAACCGGAGATGGCCCAGGGTCAGTCGGGGTGCGAGGGATATGCTCTATGGGCAACCTTACACCCCGGCGTCTGCAGACCCGAGACGGCGTGCGGTTTTAGTCGGTTCGAGCCCGACATAACCGCCCCCGCTGGCCGGCGGGGGAGTATCCGAGGGGATTTCCGCACGAAAAAAAAAAAATGGTACACTATAACATAAAAAAAACTAAAATATCACATTTTAAATGTGAAAAATAGACAATTTTTTTATGGATGATAGGCTCAGGTTTGACCTCTATCTCACCTGGTCGTAAGTGATGATGTGGTCTACGATGGATCACGTTTGCCTAGAGGAACCTATTCACTCGAGACTTGAAGATTCCGAGGTTATAGCTTTCCGCAAACACAGACTCAGGCAGGCAATTCCACTCCTTAGCTAATGAATTAATTCTAGGAATCTTTAAGTCTCGTGTAAATAGATTCCTTATAGGCAAACGTTTTACCGACCACATTGGACTTACCACCAGGTGAGATAGAGGTCATTAAAAAATAGATAATCAGTAATCACCCTTTTTTTTTTTTCGTGCGGCAATCCCTTCGGATACCCCCCCGCCGGCCAGCGGGGGCGGTTATCTCGGGCCTGCACCGACTAAAACCGCACGCCGTCTCGGGTCTTCAGACGCCGGGGTGTAAGGTTACCCATAGAGCATATCCCTCGCACCCCGACTGACCCTGGGCCATCTCACCACTAACAGCATCGCTCATACTGTCTCCTCTGAAAGCAGAGGAGTACGGAGAGCGATGTGTTCCCGCCACGTTGGGTATTGGCCGACGATCAATGCCAACCCTATGAAGGGGTGAAGGGGAAGCCATTGACCGCCGCCCAGGGTGTACCGGCCGCTCCGATTCCGTTCCCCCCGGACTGCAGCGGGATCGGAATCGGAGCGACACTCGAGGAGGTTACCCAACACACACCCCAATCAGTAATCACCCTCATATAATAATATCATTATCTTTTTAACGTTTTTCCTGGTCACATCTAACACTTCCACTTTAGAGCCCAAGGTCCTCTTTAATACTTCTTCTCCTACTCCACTTCGTACGGCTTCAGCATCCGTTTTAGTAAGACCACCAATACGTATCACTTATTAAGAAGTCATGCCAGCACTTTTTGGGTTGGTGGAAGTGGCAAGGCCAGATATTTCATACCCCGCCGATTGTCGCAAATCTTAGCCGTATTAGCGAAGGCGACTCTCGTCCAGTTTATCCGCGATGTCACGCTCTTGAAAGCTTGTACTAATCAGATTATAGTCATGCAGAAAAACACAGCCAAACCGTCAATATATTAGCTAGAAGCAACAGCACCAGAAGTAATAATTTCAAAGTTATAAATTAAACTTGATGAACAACATCCTCCGCCCTCTCGTGGCTCAGAACATTTTCAAATCTTTTAAAACATTGCAGCAATAACATACAGGGTTTATCTTTAAGACTTTGTCTCAAACTGTATAACTGCCACGATACTTTTGCTAGAAAACCATCCTTATATGAAAAGAATAGAATTACTTTTCTAGAGATATTGTTTATGTAGTTACATGATACGGAATGTGGTACAGAGCGCCGATATTGTAGCAAGAGTCGGACGTGATCCATCAGAGTACAAAGGAGAGTATAGTATTAGATTTATAGATAAACTTAGTGAAATTGTTGCGGATAGAGGTGACAGTTGCTAGGAATAACTATGATGAACGTTCCGTTGTCTAACTGAGCTTAAGATGTGTGCCTGTTAGCAAACTTAATTATTACTTTCTGTGGGCATTCATTGTCAAGTCTCAGGAAACAGTATCTAGTATTGCGATTGCTTCTGCAGGGAGCGACTTCTGCGATTGAGAGTTCCAGAGTCACTCACCATCAAATGGGAAGTGTCCTGGTTTACCACCTTACTAGCCCATGAAAAGTAATAAATCCTGCTATTTTGAAAACACGATAGTATGCATAGTCGTAGTCTATTTAACACATAGACTGGAGAGGAAAAATCGGCAAATACTTCAACTAAACTGCAAAAACTCGCAAGAACTCGCTACCTCTCAATTAACAGCTTCAAATAAAAATATATTCTAGATTACAGCAAATAAAGTTAACAATTCAAACCTGCTATTCTCTAGTTGTATTCAATGAAGCTAAGCTGGGAGAATTGAAGAAAGCACTTATAAATTATATATTCAGGATACTGAGCTATGCAGCGGTGTTAAACAATTGGAGTAAGCTTAAATTTTGTTTCGCTAAACCACTCTTTATACACGCAAACGTTGAACCGGAATGAGATTTTTCATTCTTTTAAAAAATCTCTCTTTTACTGTTGGTTTATAAATATAGTTAAGTTCTAAGCGGCGATAGCCCAGTGGCGTAACGGACTGCCGAGACGAGGTCTCGAGTTCGATCCCCAGTCGCCCCAGGCACATACCTCTGACTTTTCGTAGTTATGTGTGTATTAAAAATATTAATTATCGCTCGCTTAGTAATGTGCCCGGTAGATGGCAATAGGCTCGCCCTCTATAACACTGGGACCTAAACATAACTGGCGAAACGTGGGTGTGTAATACACCTCTGCCTACCCCTTCGGGGATGCAGGTGTGAAATTTATGTGTTGAGTTCTAATGACTATTACTACTAGTTATAAATTGATGAAATATTGAGACTACACTGCTCTATCTGTATCCCAACGCTTCTTTCAACAAAACTAGAATTATAATAAAAATGTATGCAAGTTTATTATCCTAGTAGTAGTAAGTATCCTAGAATACATTACAAGCTAGTTAAGCTAGGCTTACTTTGGGTCTAGATAGCGCTGTGTAGAACGCTTTAGAATATTATATTAGAACACTTAAAACAAAACAATTCCTGCAGGATAAAACATTAATTAAATTCAAGGTATTTTCATCTAAATACTTCCAAACATTCATAGCACGACACAGAACAAATAACTGTGAAAAACAAACAAACACTAATTATTTAGTCTGTTCGAGGTTCAAACCCTCATCATTTGGCAAATTGTAAGACAATCACACAGACTTAAACTGATATTAAATTAAAATGATAACGTAATCAGTTACGATATCATTTTAATTTAATATGTGTTTAACAATGTTTGGTTCTTGTATTTAATATCCACACTATATGCAAGGCTAACCAAAAAATCTTCAAAAGGAGTAAACATCAAATTTATAGGCAGTCGCCATTTTGTCCTAATTCCTGATTAAACTTCCAAACCGCCGTACACTCATCAAATATCAAAGCAATTTCGAGCCTCGACAAAAATGTTTCATCAGAAAAATGAAAATAAGAAATATAAAAGTACAAGTTCTCGAAGTGCCCAAAATGTCCCAAAAAGCGGCCGAATACGTAAGTAATTACTGACAACTGAGACCGATTCTTTTGAGGCAAATTTAAAAATAAACGAGAAGTGTCTGTTTAGGCCCAATGTAGACGTGCGACTGTCGATGGTGTCCCGATATTTTTATTATTTCATGTGCTCTGGATGGAGAGTATCTGAAAACTTGTCTTAAATATTATCATCAGGCAAGGCAGTTTATACGCGGAGCGAAGAATTTACCATCCGCTGCAGGTTCCGAGTTCCATCAGAAGAGAGCGTACGAAACACGAACGTATCTCCTCTCTGGTGGCTAGAAATTTCTAAATTCTTTCTTTCTCTTTCGGCAAGCCGTAGTAGTGTTGCAGCCTTGTCCGGCAACGTCTGAGCCAGATCCCCATCGGTTGAAAACTAGTAAAACTACTAATTTATTAATCTAATAATAAAATACCGGCCAAGTGCAAGTCGAACTCGCGTCCGTAGGGTTCCGTACCATCATCTAGCTGTTGCCATTATCCATATCAAGTAAAAAAAGGCAAAAAAAATAAATACGTGTGTTGTATGGACGCCCCCTTAAATAATTATTGTATTCTCGTTTTTAGTATATTTTGTTATAGCAGCAATAGAAATACATCATCTGTGAAAATTTCACCAACACGGTTCATGGGATACAGCCTGGTTACTGCGTTATTAATATCGAGCAAAAAACGGCAAAAAAATTACGTTTCTTGTATAGGACCCGCTTAAAAAAATCTTTTATCTTGGTTCTAGTATTTGTTGCTATAGCGGCAACAGAAACACATCATCTGTGAAAATTCCAATTTTCTACCTATCACGGTTTATGAGATACAGCCTGGTGACATACGGACCGACGGAGTATTAGTAATATGGTACGGAACCCTAAAAATGAATTTATATTTCGCAACAAATAAAAATACAAAAGTTGGACACTGTACAGTTCGAAGTTAAACTTGCGTACATTTTGGTTTGTGTCCAAAATACTTGTGGCGTCCGAAGTTTAAATAGAAATACCAACTTGAATTTTTATATCAGGACTTGCATTGAATTTATTTGGTGCACGTATTTACAACTCTGCCACGCTCTGAATACAATAGGAAGTTATTTAGTTTTATAGAGAAATTCGCTTTTTAGTAGTTTTGTAGATGATTTATTGCGCTGGAGTTGGTTTTTGAGTTTCTTTCACTTTACATGTTTCATAAAGTAAAAAACTTTAAGTCGAGTTTTGCTTCATATATGATGCTGCATGCATGCATGATAGATGATTTTATTGGATCTGCTATTATTTTATTTTCAAGGATAGTGTTATGGTTATGTTAAAATGCTGAGTGTAATTCATAGTTGCGAAGTTCAATATCGCGATGTACGTTACAGCGAAAGTTTACTACTGCGACAGACGTTGTCGCGAAAGTTCTATACTAAAAAGAAAAAGACCAGTAGTTCTCTGTTGGGGTCACAGTTCTAACCTAACCTAACCCACTTTAGTAGCAACCAAAATTCGTGACAACGTCTGTCGCAGTAGTAAACTTTCGCTGTAACGTACATCGCGATAATGAACTTTCGCAACAATGTCCGTTGCAATAGTAAACTTTCGCTGTAACGTACATCGCGATATTGAACTTCGCAACTATGAATTACACTATAAAATGCTTCAAGGTAACTTGGCACACTGACAGATTTATAGTCTGAAATGGCACATAGACTACTTTTATCCTTTTAATTGGTTCCTTTGAGTCACGGGATCAATATTTCACGTATGCGGGACCTGCGCTAATAACTATTAAAAAAAAAAACCTATTGAAGGTAGTATAGAATAGAATTCTAAATGAAAAGTAGAAACTACACTCGTAATAATGTAATATTGTGCAATTTTCGATATATTTTTTAAATTGAAAGTTATCTGGGTAGTACGGATTAACCCTTCGCTCGGCGTGTGGCTACATACCGCACATCGACGCAGCGGGCCGCATAGACCGCACTCTAATGACGCCACCAATGTGAGCCGTAATCACGACGCATTTGTACCACACAACATTCAACGAACACAAACCGTCGACTAGTGGTCTGGAAAAGTTGTATGCGCAAAAGTGTTTAATACGTAGTGAGACCGAGTGAGGTTTGTAATTTACCATTTGCAATTGTTTACAAATATTGATATGAAGAGAAACATTTACAAAAGTCTAGTACAGTTAATGACTGATATTTTATGTAATAAAATCTAAAAGATCAATATTTTAGAAGTTTCAACTTTTTGTTATTCATATTTTCCGAAGTTTCACTATTAGATATAAAAAACAACCTAGACTGTTAAATGTAAAAATATACGTTCATATTTTTTTGTAAATTTATGAAACAAAAATTAAAATGGATATTTTTCTTTATTTTTTTTTTGTTTCATAAATTTTCAAAAACCTAAATGTTGAACATTTAAAATTGACAAAAACTTTATATTTCATTCAGATAGGTTTTGTTTAATATAAATATACGGGTGGGTGTACTTTCCAATTCATGCCCTTAATCCAGTTTTATACGGAACCCTCGAAAGTGCGCGAGTCTAACTTGTACATCCCCAGTTTTCATTGTAACAGTTAACGTTTTTAGATATTTTTATTTATTTCATAAAACACTTCTTATTTCCACATTTACGAAAGAGACTGATCGAGGGCTTGAGTCTCAAATGAACAATGCGACTGGTAGTGTAAAGTTTATTAATTGAATGACGCTACTTGCAACCAACATCTTAGAGAAACTATGAATGCATGGTGTGTTTTTATGTAAAACTATTGTAATTCTTTGTAAATCATACCTATCAAATACAGTTCAAATATCTGTTAATAAAACTAGAACTTGTAAATACGAGTTTCGAGTTCTCCTAAAGTCCAGATAACATTACTGTTACGCTACAAACTATCAGGTCTTTTAAGTCCCGGTATTGTAGTGTGGGGTCAACCCTGCCGCGGGGGGCGGGCTTTAGCCGCACGCCGCACCGCATATCGGTTCGCGGGCCGTAACGACCGATGCTAATTAACCGCAAACAAAAGGCCCTACTACTCACCGCCGCATCCCTCTTTGATTTTCAACTTTAATAATAAAACACGCCATTTTATATTTCACGCGCTTTATTGAAAATTAGTTCAAATTCGTATTGTTTTAGACGCCTTTCTCAACTTTAAGTTTAAGTGATTTCAATTAACGAGAAAGACGTATTAACGAGATTCCCAGTGTCTGATGTTGTGAACTTTAGTTTTTTACTTTAAATATTTATGGGACTTTTAGAACAAGTAGGTACTAGCAATAAACCATGGTCGTAAGATTTTACGATACAGAGATGCTTTGTGTAATTTAACTATTTAAGTCTATCAACAAGTTGAAGAGACAGTAGGTTAGCAGCTAAGGCACTGGACTTGTCATCAATATGTAACGGGTTCGATCCTCAGCCATCGCCAAGGTGAACACACTTCTAAAACATGCCGTTTATCTTAGAAGAAGAGGGTTACAGAAGAATAGTATACAGATGAGAGACCTATTTAGGTCCTATTTACCTGTTTAGGTACCTATTTAATAGAAGATATAACCAGAAGGAGGTGTCGTTTATTGTCGGTGGCCCACCTGCGTAGTCCAACTGGGTGGTCCACGGGAAATATTTCTGTCCTTAGTTCACATGAATACCACATTTTGCCAATTGTCTCCCACAAATATCAATACAACAGGCTATATGTTGGTTGCGAATAAAATGTGTGCTTTCAACACACAGATTATGACCAGAATTAGGGCAAAAGATAACATAACATAACTTAACGCCTGTATCCCCGAAGGGGTAGGCAAATGTGTATTACACACCCACGATTCGCCAGTTATGTTTAGGGCCCAATGTAATAGGGGGCGAGCCTATTGCCATCTACCGGGCACAGTACTGAGCGAGCGATATTTAACATTAGGTGCAAAAGATAATTTTTATTCTTGTAAAATGTTCCTATGGCAAAAAATATTCAGTTGTAACCGTTAAACTCATATAAACGCATTCACAGGTACCAACTTGTCTAACTGAATGAATACTATTGACTTGATTAACAATACCACGGGACCCAATACAGTAAAATGACGTTTTTAAAACGTGTGTAAAAAACTTACGAAAACGTATAAAATTGAAATTACAAAATATAATAATTAATACAACGAATCAAAATATGAGGACTAATTTAGAAAGTTTAATAACATTACGAAAACGAACGTATTTTTAGGGTTCCGTTGCTAAATGGCAAAAAACGGAACCCTTATAGATTAGTCATGTCTGTCTGTCTGTCCGTCCGTGTGTTAGAGCCACTTTTTTCCGAAACTATAACAACTGAAACTTGGTAAGTAGATGTATTCTGTGAACCGCATTAAGATTTCCACACAAAATTTAAAAAAAAAAATTTTGAGGGTTCCCATACTTAGACCTGAAACTCAAAAATTTGTTTTTCATCAGACCCATACGTGTGTAGTATCTATGGATAGGTCTTCAAAAATGATATTGAGGTTTCTAATTTTTTTTTTTCTACTGAATAGTTTGTATATATGATGTACATTACCATGTAAACTTCCACCGAAAATTGGTTTGAACGAGATCTAGTAACTATTTCTTTTTAATACGTCATATATCGTAAACCGCTATTTACCTTTCATTCAATCAAATCAAATATAAAAATTAAAAAAGAAAACATTATTATGTTACTTGCTGCTACAGAACCCTTAATGGGCGAGTCCGACTCGCACTTGCCGCTTTTTTGATATGAAATACCATTTGTTTTACGATTTTCATTTACGCTTTTACGTTTCTAATGAAATTGAAATCACGCGTCTTGAAAAAATTTGATGTAACTGAATCACGCCCAACTAACTTAACACCTCTTCCAACACTCTGTGCCAAGAAATATTTTTCTATTTTAAAAGTTTCATCTTATTGAAATATGACAAAGAGGTGAGTGGATCCATTGGACGTTATCCTTGATTCCGTTACGTTGAACCAGATCCGTTATTGAACCGGCCACAGCTGTTGCAGAATCGATAATATGGACCTTCAGTAAAGGTCTCGTACAAAGGACGGCCAGTTGCTAAAGGGGCTCGGCTGTCTCTTGAATTATTGAAGCTGATAATCATATTGCCAAACCAGTAACTTTCTGCCCTTAACGGGGAGACCACAGGGCTTATAAACGATGGATATGGAATGTATTTATGTCGATTGAGTTGATTTTTAGGTCAATAGTGAAAGTCGGTAATCAGTGGTGGTCTTAGAGTAATTAATCACCTCAATGTGATATAATATGCTATATAATATTCTTATTATAGAATAGGAAACAGTGGCGATAGCCCAGTGGCGTACGTAACAGACTCCTGAGACGAGGTCTCGAGTTCGATCCCCAGTCGCCCCGGGCACACACCTCTGACTTTTCGTAGTTATGTGTGCATTAATAAATGTTAATTATCGCTCGCTTAGTAATGTGCCCGGTAGATGGCAATAGGCTCGCCCCCTATTACATTGGGACCTTAACATAACTAGCGAATCGTGGGTGTGTAATACACCTCTGCCTACCCCTTCGGGGATACAGGCGTGAAGTTATGTATGTATGTATGTATGTAGAATAGGTTGTACAGTAAATATTTACAAGAATAGAGTGCCTGATTTGTCAATGTGGCTCCATCTGGAAACCAGCGCTGCGCATAGGCGTAGCATTTATGCTGAGATGGCGGCCATATTCGGGATCGCACGGTGTGCCTAGATATTCTTAGATTGTAAAATATTTATTTATTATGTTAACATTTTCTTTGTAAGTGTCCTTAAAAGTAGTCCTTTCTTTCTTAACTCGCTGGGTCTCAAAACTACATATTTGGGCAGTTGATATTTTTAATGTTGAAAGATTTTCAAGAAAAATCCGCTACGTTCTGCTTAAAATCATATCTTTATCGGAAAATTTTAACACTTCTCATGACCAGGGTACAAGTCTAATGAACTGCTTAGCATATTTGCATAACCGTACTCGTATAATCGCACGCGCATATCTGTCATGCAACTATTTAAAACTACCAAACTGAATTCCACGTGAACGAACCCGCGGGTAACAGCTAGTAATATTATAAATGTGAAAGTTTGTGAAGATGTCTGTATGTTTATTGCTTAATCACACTCTAACGGCTGAACGGTTCTGGCTGAAATCAGTTAGGTACATAGATAGATTACAGTCCGGAATAACGCATAGGCTACTTTTTATCCCTGGAATTGGTTCCCATAGGTAGCGCGAACGGTAAAAGAATTCCATGCGGGTGGAGCCGCGGGCAACAGGCAGTAGAGGTATGAAGCGCCAATTGAAAAATGTGTATGACATCGTTCGAGATGCTTGATTCTAGAACTCAAGTATATAGCATTAGATATTTATGGGTATGAAGGGTTAAGACGCATGTGGTATATTTATGCAAATATGGGCTTCAGCCGTCGATAGGTACTGATACATGTGACCCCAGCAGCAGCAGGCCGGGATGGTGGGGCGACTAGCGGCAAACAGGGGCAAGACGGGGACACCGTGGTTCCCAAACCCCAGGGGGCCATCTCGGGGATCTCGGGGATCCTGGCGAAGACACGGCGCTCCACACGTTGGCGGAGTGCCCTGCGTGGACGAGTCAACGCCGGGATCTCGTTGCGGTCCTGGGCGTGGACGTTCTCTTGTTGGAGACCATGGTGAGGGCCGTGGTCTCCGACGGGAGCAAGTGGCACGCCGCCGCCTCTTTCTGCGAGCAGGTAATGCGCGCGAAAGAGACGGCGGAGAGGGAGCGGGAGAGAACTCTGATCCCCGTGTTCCGCAGTCTGCGGCGAGGACGCCGCAGACTCGTCTACGCCCGAGACTACCGACCTCCATGATCGGGGCCTGAGGACGGCAGTGGCGGAGGCGGGTCGTGTGTGTCCTACACACGCCTGCCAACTCACCGACGCGGGATAAAACCCGACCCCACCAGGTGAGGCCGCGCTGGCGGCCAAGTTCCGCCGGTAGCCCTGGGGTTATCTTTTCGAGGGCTTACCCGGGGTGGGGTGCCTTGCAATGGACACCTGGGCAGGACACCGTGCAGTTTTAGTCGATGCACTACATAAGCGCCCCCGCTGGCCGGCGGGGGGGTATCCGAAGGGATTTCCGTACGTTAAAAAAAAAAAAAGGTACTGATACATGTGATACAATGATCTCCGAATTTCCATTTCAATGTCATATATTATATAATGTGAAAGGGGAAAAGTCCGCCGAATACTATCACATTAAAGTTCACCCTCACCGTAATGGCAGCGCAGCAATCCAGTTACTCGATATTACGAGAATACACTTTATTACTATGATTATAGCGTATAAATTAGTAGTTAACTTCGAGAAATGGATTTTTCTACATTTCTTTTGATCCTCTGTAATAAGTACCCCTATTACAGTTTATAACCGTCTATCGGATACGTCTTCGAATACTGAGAACCATTCAGTCAGCATATTGCACACTGTTGGACTCACGCCTATGTCAATTACCACAGTACCTTTTTTTTTTTTTTTTTTTTTATCGTGCGGAAATCCCTTCGGATACCCCCCCGCCGGCCAGCGGGGGCGGTTATGTCGGGCTTGCACCGACTAAAACCGCACGCCGCCTCGGGTCTTCAGACGCCGGGGTGTAAGGTTACCCACAGAGCATATCCCTCGCACCCCGGCTAACCCTGGGCCATCTCACCACTAACAGCATCGCTCATCCTGTCTCCTCTGAAAGCAGAGGAGTACGGAGAGCGATGTGTTCCCGCCACGTTGGGTATTGGCCGACGATCAATGCCAACCCTATGAAGGGGTGAAGGGGAAGCCATTGACCGCCGCCCAGGGTGTACCGGCCGCTCCGATTCCGTTCCCCCCGGACTGCAGCGGGATCGGAATCGGAGCGACACTCGAGGAGGTTACCCAACACACACCCCAATTACCACAGTACCTGATTCTGCAACTGTTACACATAAAGACTAAAATCTAGAAACTTTGTACATAAACTCACGCTTTTTTGCTTCCGGGGTAGGCAGAAACAATAGCCTGCCATTTACTTACATCCTTACACACTTCACGAGATTGGATTTCACCTAGAAACTAGGTAAAATCCATTTGTTATAAATGTATGACGTTCACTGCAAGAATAAAATTAAACTGCGGATAAAGTGAGTCAGTTGAATATAAATTAATCACATTATAGATCTAATTATATAAAGCTCGGAGTAAATTGTGGAACAATCGTATGATTTTAATTACGCCGCCTCTCGGTGCGGCGAATTATAATTCATAGCGGAATACAAGTGGATGAATTTAAATGAATATTGTACGACAATGCCTCGGCAATTGTACTTGTACTGTACATGTTTTTGTTTGAAAAATACTTAGAAATGTAGTGTTAAATTTGCAAGGAGAGAGTGCTAACAGTTGTATTTGTAAATAACTATTGTGACATCAAACTTAATGCGATTGAGATCCCTATTTAGTATTAAATTAAAGTGGTTGCTTATGGTGAGGCAGTGGATGAAGGGACAGAGTTTGCCTTCCACTTGCAGTAGAGCCCCTGCGAAGGGATAATATCTTTGTGTGTCTGGATATTGCTAGATTAACAGACGAAGCCTGCGAGCCAATTTGCTGAAAGACGCTAAGCATGTCTTCTATGTCATATCAAAGCAGCGCGGACGATTTTTTTTAATATTTAGTCCATCTAATTGACTGCACCCATCCTGATGGTAAGCTAAGGTGAAGCCCAAAAAGTAGTGGCCACCATTTTCAGAGATTGTCCCTAGAATGGTGGCCCCTACCTAGACAAAATATGTTTTTTCACGCCCCGCTTAAAGAACCCAGGATTGTAAGAAGAGAACACGTGTACGGGTAAAGCGTTCCATTTTATTTATGGTCCGACAAGAAAAGGAGTCACCAAGCCACTTGGTGTTCCGTGGATTCACTGACATTGGACGTAGTATGGTAGACGGCAGATTGTTTCAGTATGGTCGTAAGGTAAAGTAAAAACCAATGGGGTAATGTATTATGTATCGTGATACGTGTGTCTTTATAATACGTCCTTACAAAAGCAGGCCGTGGCGGAGGCGTGTCGTGTGTGTCCTACACACGCCTGCCAACTCGTCGATGCGGAATCAAACTCGAACCCAAAAGCGAGGTCGCGACGGCGGCTGAGGTACGTCTGGGACCCTGGGGTTATCTTTTCGAGGGCGTTCCCGGGATGCCTGGCAATGGGCGCTTGGGAAGGACACCGTGTGGTTTTAGTCGGTTCGATTCCTACATACCCACCTCATCGCTGGCACCGGTGGGGTGAAGCCCGTGGGGGTTTCCAGTTAACAAAAAAGAATAGGGAAAGTAAAATATTGAAAGCTTTTTATGAAAGTGACACTGTTATTAGGTAACCTTATTCGTCCCTTGAGATCATCTACCTTTTAGATTTACAAGATCTGTGAAGGTGCAAATATACGTGTGTTTATGCTCAGCGGGGACACTCGAACTCGTCCAGCCTTCATGATGATGATTAAACTTGCTTCGTGTCTATTTATGGAGCTGAAGACGGATAAATAGAATCTAGAGCCAAACACATCTTACGAAGTAAGTAACGTACGAAGTGTTGAACATGTGAACGAGTAACCAAGAATAGATTTACTCAAACTATATCCCAAACATAAAAAAAAAGTTTCTTTTCCAAGTCTGTTGCCGGAAAGCAAAATCGCAATTTATAAGACCATACTGAATACCGACTGAACACCGATATGGACTAGCGCATTCATTTGTGGAGAACAGTGTTACATTTAATTCTTGGAACCTTCCACAGCAAACCACTAAGAGCCATGCTAAATATACCGTATTATATGAACAACAAATATATACAAGAGGATCTAAACATCAGAGCAGTCAAACAGGAGGTCTCCATACATAGTAAAAGCTACCAAGCTAGAATATTAATACACGTTAATGCACTGACTTCAGAACTCCAGGGAATACACTTCCTGTACCCTGGAGGTACAGGAAGTGTATCACATAACCGATTGGGGCGGCCTGATGTTCCTACGCTAATATTAGAATGTGTGACTTTAGAACTATAGATGCCATGAAATATAGTAGGACAAAGTACACAACGCCATCTAGAACCAAACTAAGCAGAGCTTGTCATATGGGTTCTAGAATGTGGATAAACATACTTAAATACTTTTTTTGGAAATAAATACATAATATACATAGAAACACCCAGACCAGTGCAAGTATACATATTTGCACCGAGCGCGCATCGAACCCGTGACGTCTTTACCGCTACGCCACAGGGGTCGTCAATGGGGTTATTGTGACAACACATTGATAAGTTGCAGAAGGAACACGAAAACAATAGTGTGAAAGGGGCTCCACTAAGATCTTCGGGGCTGATTGATGGCTCTGAGGAAGGTGCCCTTTTCGGAGTTTCGAGATCAGAAGGTACTCGCAAAAAAAGCATATAAGTATGTTTATCCGCGTTCTGGGACCCATAACACAAGCTAGTTAACCTATGCTTATTTTGTGTCTAGAAAGCGCTCGCTGTGTAGAAAGTCGTACAATTATTTATTTATTATTTTAGTTCGTACCTACGATGAACACAAAAGACGAACTGAAACCTTACCTAACTAGTAACAAAATAGATATTTTTAGTCTTCATTTTGTAACTGTATCCATCAATTAGTCGTACACTCCCAGGACGCGGCTAAGTGACGGATACCATACTAAGTTTTCCCCGAATTAGCTTTACAGTAAGCTTAATTAATACTAAATAGACATTATTAACATCGCGCGTAGCTTAATAATACGAAAATTGCTAAGCTTCATATATCTTTCGGTATATATACTACTTGCTGATGCCCGCAGCTCCGCTTGTGGGGAAGTCGGTTATTGTTTTTGTCATATCTCCGGTCCTATGCGTCCATCGCGAACAGACAAACAAGAATCCTAAGACTAAAGGCTATTCCTGCTTGCCAGGGATATGCTCTATGGGCAACCTTACACCCCGGCGTCAGCAGACCCGAGACGGCGTGCGGTTTTAGTCGGTTGAAGCCCGACATAACCGCCCCCGCTGGCCGGCGGGAGGGTATCCGAAAAAAAAGGCTATTCCTGCTTTGCAATTTCTTTCTTTTAGGGTCGGCAGCGCGAGTGTGACGCCCCTGGTGTTGCACATGTCCATAGGCCACGGTGACCGCTTCCCATCAGGTGGGCCGTGAGCTTGTCTGCCACCTGGGTGGCATAAAAAAAAAAGTAGTTTATGCAACTGTCATATAAGAAGGGGTATTAAAACATGAGAGTGTTTATCTGATAATAGGTTGACTCGAGTGTTTTAATACCTAAGTTATATGCAGTTTCATACACTACTTTATCTTCACTCATAGGAAAAATTGAAATTAAACAAAGTAGGTAGGGTACAAGGACGCCATTTTTTCACAGTTCGAACTGCGCATGCGTTCGCCTTTATTTTCATATTCAGCCTAAAACCTTAGACTAGTTTAATGAATAAAAAAAGATAGCGGTGCTATAATGAGTTTTATGATACAGTTGGCGGCACTATAATAAGTTTTATCTACACCCATGCTTTAAATCCTCTATAAAAGATTCTGAAACAGTTAGCTTATTGCCAACATTAATACATCCAATGTCCTAATAACCATAATATCATCCGAACGGGTGTTATAATGTTGTATGAAATTTCATAATAACACTCCTTTCGCTTTTTCAATCTCTTCCGCGCAAAGGGTTACTCATCAGACAGCCAAATTCTTACCGCTCGATGCGTGGAATCTGTATGAGTTTCAAAAAAAGAACTGTCATTCACGCGCGTTGCATTGCACTACCACAGCGGCGGCGCGCCGTAAAAAAAAATTAAAGCTTATTCGTTCGAATTCGAATTCCCGCTATTTTTCTTCGCTATTATTCTTGCAAATTGTTTTGTTTACTTACGAAAATGAGCGATTCAAGTTTTGATAACACACCTCCAGACATTTCGAATGCAGCAAAGGACATTTCTAACAAATTACTACCGGAAAAATCTAGAAAACAGTATGAAAAGGCGTACCAAGTTTTCATGAATTGGAAAATATCAAAGGGCAGTACATCATTCTCTGAAGATGTATTATTAGTTTATCATGGGTGTAGATAAAGTCTTGTATGCAACTGTATAATTACGTATTAAAACACTCATGTGATACTATTATCACACTCAGCTTCGCTTCGTGTGATAAACCCACATTCATGTTTTAATACCCCTCATTATACCACAGTTGCATAAATAACTATTATTTTTAATTTTATGTATATGCGTTTATAAAGTGCGTATGTGTAGAATCGTCTTTGAATTCGTAATTCAAATTTTTCGATTTGAGTGTAGATAAAAAATATTTTGGTATTCAGAATTGTTCATTCAATATAAGTCAAAATTTTATAACGTTATATAGGTAGTGGTTAGTAGATAGGTAGGTACTCCTTAAAATAAGCAATAAATATAGGTATATTAAAGATAAAACTTTATTGTATATCAACACTGACAGTAATGTACAGGTTCGATTAAGTTTTTAAGCATTTTGTATGCTTACTTTTTCTTATATATTTAGATCGGTAGATGGCTCCAGCGTCGCCTTCAGACGTATATCGGAGAATTTCGAATATCTGGGACGTGTCTAGGTAGCATAGCTGGTCAGGGCGTTCCCCCTGTAAGAGACTGGTCGCGGGTTCAAGTCTCGTCCTAGATGATCTCTTTCTCCGATATAAATCTATAAGAAAAAGTAATGTACAGGGTTTACGGGGCTCAGCCATGATCTTCGGGGCCCAAGATAACCTCATCAGCAAGCCGAAAAAGCTGCAAAGACCAACGAAACTCTTACGCAGATTTTCCTCTGGGGAAGTTACTTCTGTGTAATAAAAAAAAAGCAATAATAGAAAGACGAAGAAGGAGAGCGGATCTCATGCTACAAAGTATAATATGTATCTATTTACAAAAAAAAAGTAATTATGTTTATCCGCATTCTAGAACCCATAACACAAGGTAGTTAAGCTATGCTTATTTTGGGTCTAGACAGCACTGTGTAGAATGTCGTAAAAAAAATTAGCACTCCTGGAGTGCCGACAAAAGTGAAAACACAAAATAATATATACAAATTACAGAGTCATCTATGTTGTTCATTATGAATCAGTTCAAAACTTTATCAAGATCAGAACAAAATCATTGTGTTAAGGTGGCGTTGTTAATATGTAAAGCGTTCAGTGACGATGACGCGAGTTCCATGATTTTTGGTCACCCAAAATGTGTTCAACGTTTTAAAGAAGTATTCACTTCACAAAAAGTTTAAGCTTTATATGCTATCGATACTATGGACGCTTCGACAAAGAATACAATGAGCAGCCTTACCGCGAAAACAATCATCCAAGAAATAAAAGATAGAAGTTTTGTTCTATCTTTTATTTTATTAAACACTTGAGATATTAAATCAAAATAGTGCTAATATTAGAAATAAATCCAACGGCACCTAACCGTCCCACCGCTGCGACGCTATCTTCTCGGACGTGTTGCATACAAAGTGGCAGCATTATGCCGCCCAGTGGTTGATTTTATTCATACAAGGCCGGCTTGCGTTTAATTCATTTTAATTTTCTGTTCGTCGAGTATACCGGACGCCAATTTTAATTATTAACTTTATATTTACTGTTAGCATTTTAGGGTTAAATCAACCTTTTCAGAATAAAGCTTTGTTTTGTGTTTAAAGGTCTTTTAAGTGAATGTTGGCAGTATTTAATTTGCCGCAAAGCCAAATCTCTGCGGATAATGAAATGTAACAGATGTTTAATTTTTATTTTTCATTTCATTTGTAAAATGTATTGTGTACATAACATATATTATATATTTAAACATACTCACTTTATGTTCATTTTTTATTCGGGATTCGGATGAACACCTAGAACTTACTATTGGTTGTGTTATAATTTGTCATATAAATAGCTTAAATTATGAAAAACATGCTTTTATTAATAAAATCAGATGTACTAAAACAAAAATAATAATTCTATGCCAGGGTTGTGCTGATTTCAAAAGCTTGTATCGCGCAATTTTTTCTCTCTGTGTTCTTATTGCACTAGCAAGCTTGTAGCTTTTTAAATCAGTACAACCCTGGTTTAAAATTATTATTTTCGAATTAGTAAAACTGTTTTTTTAACCCGTAGTAAATGCCACAGATGTTTAATGTGCAGGACCGATGGTTTAACGTGCTCTCTGAGGTACGGATGGCTCTCGCACTTGCCGCAATACTGAACTAAGACTAACCGGGCTAGCATCACTTAACCTTGCAACGTGCTAACTTAAAATATGATACTTTTATTTCGAAAATAAATAAATGAATTATCTCATTCGAAAAACTAATAGTAACGATTAAATCATTTGCTCAAGTAGACGTCAGACACAACAACACTGGAAACTGCATTTAAAACACGTTGTTGTTTAATTACAACGCTCCAACGAAATGCCATTTCTGAACGAAATGCAGCCGCGACAACTGCGTTCAATACCCACACCGTGAGCTAAACAGAATTGGAATTACACCTAAATAGCGTGAACCAATAATATTTGTTACTACCAACCCGCCCTCGCTGTGCTTTATATAAGTTTCTCTTTACTCAATCCATCGTAATTTACACATAATATATAGCCTGTTAAATAGTGGAAGAATGTTTCCAATAAACGCAGTGCTTCCGAAGATTACCCCTTTTTTTTTTTTTTTTTTTTTACGTGCGGAAATCCCTTCGGATACCCCCCCGCTGGCCAGCGGGGGTGGTTATGTCGTGTCTCGACTAAAACCGCACGGTGTCCTCCCCAAGTGTCCGTTGCCGGGCACCCCGGGTAAGCCCTCGAAAGGATAACCCCAGGGTTGCCGGCGGACTTTGGCCGCCACCGCGGCCTCGCCTGGTGGGGTCGGGTTTTATCCCGCTTCGGTGAGTTGGCAGGCGTGTGTAGGGGCACACACGACACGCCTCCGCCACGGCCTGCTTCTGTAAGGACGGCGAGTCGGCCAACTGCCGTCCTCAGGCCCCGATCATGGAGGTCGGTATGATTACCCCTAACATAATTATTAACTAACTCACGAATTCGACCTCTCTCTTTATAACATTAGTAGGTATAGAATATATTTGTTATGCACTGAGAAATCCTTGTGTAGTAATTTGGTAGACTTCAAAAGTTATACATTTCTGAATTGGAGAAGCTATTTAGACCAAAATTCGTGTTATATTTTGGTAAGAGTTATAACTTAAATTATTTACAGCGCTAAAGCGAAGTTATCATCTAAACTCAAAGATTCTAGAATAGTTTTTCTATCTTCTTATCGCTAAGTTCTCGGCTGACGTCAAGTCTTCTTTTACGTGGAACAAAAAAAGATACCATTATCAATGTGAATTTAATAAAATAATTGCTCGACCGGGGAATAATAATTTTGATGAAAAATTAAGATGCAGTATTTTTAAGAAAAGGGTAAAGTACAAACTTTTTCAAATATTCTAATAACTAAATCGGCTTTCTATATAGAACCGAAATGATTAATATAAAGAAAATATCGTATACATACTTATTTCTCTGTAACCTCATTATATTTGACTACCGTAAACATATAATCAAAGAGCTTCCATTGTCCCAAATAACATTCGAATAATAGGCATCAAAATAAACGCTTTTATTATATATAAGAACATGACATGACCGAATCCGATAAACAGGGTCACTTAGACCCCAAAACATTATAGCGGTTACATTGGTAATCGACAAGCGACACATAATAACCGAGCCAGACCTGAAAGGGTCCGTGAAATGGAGCAATTGTCGGTTAATTATGCGTGGCAGGTCTCCCAAGCCCGCCCACTTTTTGTAAGGGTTGAATGTTACGGTGAAACTATCAGATATGTGTCTCTAGGTTTCAGGATACCTCTTCATACTATGACAATCAATATCTCACTAGGCAGATAATTTTGATAATTTATATCTTAGTATAAATGGATATGCTAATGGAGTTTGGGTATGTAGAACGAATGAGTACTGAGCGAAATACACAACTAGTATATAAGGCAAGTTTGTAAGTGGGTAGGCAAGCCGGGGTCGACCTCTTCAGGTTTAAATCGTCTTCAGACGATGTCCTCCAGGGTCTAAATAAATTGTATTACAAAAAGCGTTTCAGTGCTAATTCATAGATTATCTTTGGTCTATGAATAAACGTGCGTGACCCCTAGTTTGAAGTTAAATAAACTGTTGCTTAGGTATAGGTTTATCTTTGTTAAATAAGATGAATTTGAAGTTTAATTGCCTATTATCCTTTGATTCTTAAACCTATAACCTATATAGGTGGATCGGATAACAACCTTATATGATAACATTCCGTCCGTTAGAGATATATTCAAATTCATACAATGAACAGAAAATCGAATGAAATTCCCGCACATGTCTGCGTACCAGCCTTAAGTCCATTCGGCTCCGGTCTGATAGGCCCCAGTATTTGTTATTCAAATAGTTTGCTGACGCACTATTGAAAGGGTTAGCTTGTACACTGGTTCTAGATTTTGGATTTTAATACAAAATTTTAAAATCATTCTTGAAGTGGTACCATTTTAGCGTTCGAAAAAGGGTGATTCTTTTGTACCACCCTTGACGTTTGAACACTATTTGACTTTATTGAGTTGTGACAATATTTCAGGGAGTGGACCCTCATGGTTGACACATGTGGCAAGAGACTGTGAAGAGTAATTCTTTCCTTTTGAGAATCTGTCCTTATGCGAATAAAGGTTTTACGCAAGCTATTATAAAGGCCATAGAACTCAGTTCGAGACATGAAATACCTCCTAAAAATAAGCAAATTAATGGAAGCGATACTGTTTGCAAAGATGAAGTCGTTGACGTATGTTAATTAAGAATGTTAAACAAATTAAGTGTGTTCCATACTTAATTAACAAATTAAGTATGTTTCATGCTTAATTAACAAATTAAGTATTGTTCCATACTTAGTTAGGTTAGGTATATTTTTAGAATTTTGTAAGTACACGCTGAGCAGTCTCAATAATTATTCTATATAATATGGACATAAGTATTTCCTTTGAGAAATAGATAAAGTATGCTCGTATATTCATAAAGCTTATTCCTCTCAAGAAGAGGATCGTAAACATTGACTATCTTTTGATATTAAAGTATGATGTTTTTGACTTGGTCCTTTGATGAGTTACTGGATAAAATGGTAACTATGTTGTTAGGCTAATAGGGTTATGAATTAGCAATAATTAGTTGAATTTATTGAGCGAATCTCTGAAAGAGTGAAGCTCTCTTTTAGATGACTCATGTATTTCGTTAGACCATCTTCTCCTCCCAAACGGCTGAACCGATTCTAATGAAATTTCACACAAGCAAAGATGTTACTGATGGGAAGGACATAGGCTAGGAAAATCAAAAATCAAAAGTACCACGGAGGAATAATCACCGGAAAAATAATGAAAATCTGATTTCTTAATGAACAAAAAGCCTCATTCACGCAATTGGTATTAAATTAAGTAATTTGTTCATATATACACAAGACAAAAAAGAAAAACGAAAATCGGACTAGCCATTGAGGAATTATCGCCGTTAGAAAAGGTACTGGTGAAATTGATTCGCTCAATTTTTGCAACAGCGGAATGAATTGCAGACCTAGTTTAGCACTTTGATAAATCTCTTTACAATTGCAAAGTTAGTTAATTATGTGTTGTTTTGTTTACAGGTATGTACTGTTATGAAGCTGATGCTGACTCTGGTAATGTTGTTCATTCTTATTCTTATTCTTACTTAATATTCAATACGCTAGCCCAGTTGTTGGTGGAATCACTGCTTCATATTTGGTTGGCAAGTCTGGACAGGATATGTCTGACAATAGTCATGTGATCATTAAAAAATTAGGAAAAAGCCTATAGTTACCTGTAACTCCATTTAAGTTATCCTACTCAACTCTTAAGCCTTGTATGGACTAAGAGTTCCAATGTACGCGTGCACATTAACGATATTCTGTACCTACAGTACGCGTGTAAAATTTGAGTGCACGTGTCGATTGCCCGTCAGCTCTTGGTTGCGCGTCAAAGCGTCTCGACTTACCACCACGCATTCATAATCCAGCAATGTATTGGGCGCTGTACACGAATACACTTGTACGCGTATACACTTGTACGCGTATTCGACATACCTAGATTATGCGTACATTGGAACGCTCAGTCCGTACAAGGCTTTATAGTAGACATTTATACCTATTTTGTGGCGGAACTGGATAACGTCATCACCCAAAACCATCACCCAAGAGTATCATTCGTCCTTTACTCATGCATTTTGAGTAGATACGACCTCTTTTTGCCACTGCAACATGATTTACCCTCTGTCCCCAAATATTACAAAAATAATTTTGATCCAGAATACTTCCTCTCAATCATTCATCATCATTAGAATAACATCATCATAAAGTATTGAAATAATATTCATTACCAAGTGCTGGTTAATTAATAATCGATATTGTGTTGACCTTAATTACTTAGCAAAGATGAACGATACCCAATATTGGTTAGATCCCTTGATAACATAACTTGATATTATTGTATTACATTTCGTTATTGTCGTAAAGCAACTGGATCAGATTAGTCTTATGAATGAATGTGTTAATTGATGATTGAGTGATCAATCAGGTCTAGGCTTTATTCAAATTCTAATTCAAATTCATTTATTTGCAGAAATGTGGTCATACATGATGTTACATAAAGCTAATACAGTTCCGCACATCTACCATTCAGTGGCATGCAAATATTAGCTTAGGCTCTATTTAAATTCTTCCATGCAAAACAAAATTCAAATACAATTATTATCATAAGAATAAAATTAGATTACAATACAAAATGTCATAGAATAATCATAGTCATAATAGGATGTCAACATGGCAATAATAATGATGTAGTCATAATGTCCAAGATAATTCATAATGTCCAAAATAAATACATTAATAATGTCCACAATAGGTATTACAAATTTGAATGTCATTGAATACATTTAATTTTTAAAGTAGTCGTCTAAAGAATAAAATGAGTTTTCTAAAATCCATAATTTAAATTTTCTACAAAACCTATTTGTGGGTAAACGTTTTAATTCATCTGGCACTGCTTTATAAATACGGCCACACATTGCTGTACAATTTTTGAGAAACTTTGTGGTTCTTGGTATCTTTGCCAAGACGATTCTGTCTGGACGTCTAGTGTTTCTGGGATATGGATCTTTTGCCTTTTTGAACAGGTGTGGGCGTAGTTTTACAAATTTAGCAGCTTCTAAAATGTATATACAGGCCAAGGTAAGTACACGGTACTCTTTATAGAAAGGTTTATTTTTGTTTATTGCAACTGCTATGACGATAACAGTTAATTAGCCTATCGCAGTGTACTCTGGCTATAGGGTATAGGCTATAGGGCTTCTTCCAATATATGCCATAGCACCTGATCCACTGGGGAGGCACTTTAAAAAATCAATCAATTGGCCTGTTGCAGTCCACTGCTGGACATAGGCCTCTCCCATAGTTCCCAATCCTCCGCCTTCCACATCAAGTGTCTACCAGTTACCTTTTCCCATTCGTTTGGGGGGGAGGGGGGGAGGGGGGGAGTGTGGTCCTTCCTTCCGTTTGCCGACTGGCAAATCCGTAAATCATCCAATACAAATACAAAATATTCATAACACGTTTGCTATAAACTTTACGGAAGTTTATAGCAAACCATGATGTTTAAATATTGAAATAATGTATCACTTATACTCCACTATATATTTTTAATAAATTACACCTAACCGGTTATTTATACTATAAAATTATATTATATATTATATTATAAAAAACAAGTTGAATTCCTGAGACGAGCTCAGCCGAATACAAGGGATTTTCGATTTTGCGATATTTTTTTTGCGATTTTTTGCGATTTTTTCTTTATCTTGCAATGGTTCAACCCAGCACGAATCTATTACCGAAAACAGCAACTCGATAGCTCTCCTTCATACCCAAAACCGTGACAGAAAATTGGCAACGACGACGTCGACGACGACAACTCGATAGCAATAGGGCTTTTCTAAAGAAAATCCCTAAAAACCTTTGAGAATGCCGTGAGGCGAAACCAGTCAAGTGTCATTTATTAAAAATATACATAATATACTTAGTGCAAAAGTACAAGTGACAAATTATTTCAATATGCGTAGCAAGTTCCACCAAATGCCATCAATCAACACCAAAAAAATAATGTTTAAAAATTCGAAATTTTATTTGACAAAATTATCTTTACTTCTAAACCTATTCTGTCATAATATCGAGTACTATGATAATTGAATCTCCTACGTTTCTATGAATTAAACTCATAATTATGTACTAAGTATTGTATTATATAATGTGTATTATGCCGAATGTTCATTTAATCGGCGATAGCCCAGTGGTGTACGTAAAAGACTGCCGAGACGAGGTCTCGAGGTCGATCCCCAGTCGCCCGGGTACACACCTCTGACTTTTCATAGGTATGTGTGTATTTTTTTTTTTATTATCACTCTCTTAGCAATGTGCCCGGTAGATGCCAATAGGCTCGCCCGCTATACGTTGGGACCTAAACTAACCTAAAATGACTGGCGAATCGTGGGTGTGTAATACACCTCTGCCTACCCCTTAGGGGATACAGGCATGAAGTGAAGTTATATGTTCATTTAAAATAAAATTGTTAGTATTAGAGTGAACGGGATATTTACCATGGGTTGTTTTGAGTATCCCAAATTTTGTAGTACTAAAACTGATTTTTAATACTTAAAGATTTGCTGAAAATTAAGGTTTAGTGACAGAAACAAATTGTTGTGAATCGGACTCTACGCAGTCTTGTCTGCCTTACCCCTGGAATGTAATTTGGTCTTGCCTTCCACATCAAGTCTATCACAGCCACCTTTTACAGATCCTCAGTCCAGTCCAGGTTAGGAGGCCTCCCACCTGGTTCCATCTGTAGTGTTGCACTTTTAATTCTCATTATTTCTTATACATGAAGTCACGCCTCTTCACCATTGGGGTAGGCAGAGAGAACATCATTCTATTGGCTGCGATTCTGGCATACGCCATTTGCTTCTTTATAATTGTTTCATACATGCACGCTGATTGCGTGTACTCTTGACCTGATATTTTCATAAAACACCTTCGATTTGATTAACATACATACTTGTTCAGTGCAGATCTGAATCTTAAATTGATTTTATTAAGTTTTAGAGTCGTATACTGCTAGGTACCTCTAATTTCTCCTAATCTAAAATTCTTCATAAAAATTGGTTCAACCTAATTTATATAACGAAATGAACAAGTAACACACATCATACCCTTTTGATTCAATTCCCAATTGTACAAAAATCTTACAAGGAAACTTGCGATTTCCCTAAGAAAATAGAACAAGAAAACCGGTAACAAGCGGTTATTACTGCGACAATATATATATCTGGAATTGGACGCTCATTACTGGAAGAAATCTGTTTTATCTGGTTTAATATCATATAAAATATGGTATTGTTGAGATATAATTGTTTTCTTAAAGGTTTAGTGTATTCTTCTCTAACCTGAATCTATATAATAAAACAAGTTGAATTCCTGAGACGAGCTCAGCCGACTACAAGGGATTTTCGATTTTGCGTTTTTATTTTATTTTTGCGATTCTTTGCAATATTTTCTTTATCTTGCAATGGTTCACCCCAGCACGAATCTATTACCGAAAACAGCAACTCGATAGCTCATCTCCTTCATACCCAAAACCGTGACAGAAAATTGGCAACGACGACGTCGACGACAACTCGATAGCAATAGGGCTTTTCTAAAGAAAATCTCTTGAAAACTTGAAAAGTAATCGATGCATTGGCTTGAAATTCTAACAAATCCGTTAAAAATTGTTTTATTACAAGTCGTTGTATTTTTACTTAAGACTATTCTGGCATACTTGGTATCCTGAAGTTTCTAAAGGAATGGGATTTTTTTTATATTTGGGTAACAATGGTAACCGTGAGAGTTATATGAATTTGGTTATAGTATTTTTTAAGAAATTTAACCGCGCGTAGCCGGGACAAGCCGGCTAATTGCTTATATTATATAAACGATAACTGTAAAATAACGACCTCCGTCCTTCATGAGCGCAGGCCTGGGGGTGACAGGGTGGAGCCGCCTATCACTCTAGCAGCAGAAGCAGACCGGGAAGGCGGCGCGTTGCTCCCCCCCCCCCGTCCCCATTTTTCCCAGGGCAAGACGGGGACAACGTGGTTCCCAAACCCGAGGGGGTCATCTCGAAAGCGGAGATGGCCCTGGGGCAGCCGGGGTGCGATGGAAATTCCTTATTGAGCCACCTTATACCCTGACGTTTGAAGACCCGAGACGACGTGCGGTTTTAGTTGGTTCAAGTCCAACATAAGAACCCCCGCTGGCCGGCCGCAAAATTGATGGGTAACTGAATATTAATCCAGTGTACTCAACCTTGGTACTAAGATAGTAGTGGTAAAGGGAAATGATTGACGAAAGAGTAGTTTTATGGTGTATAGATATAATATTTATTACAAATTTATATTTTTATATTGCTTTCTTCGGAAAGCTCAAGCTTCAGCCTCGAAGAGCTAGGTACTGTTTCTATGCCGGTCAACTCAATCGTTATCACTAAAGGACCTGTCCACATCTTTTCCATACTTATAATGCATTATGCGCTCAATCAAGGCATGCGTAGCTGACAATCTTTGAAACTTCAGGACTTCAGGAATCTTTACAGCATTATAATATTTATAACTTACCTATATTTCATCACAATCGGATGAACATTAAAGGAATGTAAAGAGGTTAAACAAAAAAACAAATATTAGTTTTTATATCATCATCACTAGTCCCCCTATTGCAGTCCACTGCTGGACACTGGGCTCTCCCAAAGTGTGGCATAGCAGCTCGAAATTAGACTGAAATTAAACTGGATGCGGAAACCGCCTTCCACATCCTGTTTAAGTTTTATAAAAACTTCAAGACACCTCAAAATGGTTGGCACTATGCGAACTATACTTCACACCATAGAGTTTTACTCAAAGAAAAATTTATGAGTAGCTCGAAACGACTTGATACTTATAAAAGTTTATATTAGTACTAGTAACTAACTTTAAAAGTTAGAACCTGGTGCGCTAGTCTTTAGAAATTGATGCTGAAGTTAAGAAACTTGAATTTTATCCATTGAGTTTAATCTCAAATAACTATCATTTCGCATTAAATTACAGAAAATTAATATTTTAATATCTGTCCATTTTATCGGCACCCATTTGTTTGTTCTGGATAAATAAACTCAAAACGTGCAATCAAAATTATACCGTAACGTTAAGAGATAAAGTTTCGTTTCTTTTACTGTTATTAAACCAGGGGTTCTCAAAGTTAAGTTGGGAGTTGAACGCATAGGCAGGTGTGAATTTTTAAAAAGATTATTTGAGTTGTCAGCGAGAGTAATGGAGTGACGTTGCCAGCCTGTAATTACTCTCTGAAGTGATAAACTGTCACCGGTGCCAAGTTTATGTGGCGAGATTTTCGCCTATATTTTGACGTGGTATATTGTTTGATAAGATTAATTTTACTTCACTAGAGATTTTGTGAGAAGTTTTACGGATAGTAACCGTCTCGTTCTTTACTGGAGTCAAATAGTGAAATATTGTACTTCAAAATTGAGCCGACTGTTTGTTTTCATCTGCATGTGTTATGGAAGAACCAGATACAACCTAGGAAAGAAAACCCTTGGACTATTAATATTAATTGTACCGACGAAGCTTCATTGGCAATAAGAGGGGCTCGAAACTGAGACTTCTCGATGACAAATTAGGTCATATATCTTTGTTGTGAAAATGAGACTTTTCGATGACAAATTAGGTCATATATCTTTGTTGTGAAACTGAGACTTCTCGATGACAAGTTAAGGCATATATCTTTGTTATGAAACTGAGACTTCTCGATGACAAGTTAGGTCATATATCTTTGTTATGAAACTGAGACTTCTCGAACACAAATTAGGTCATATATCTTTGTTATGAAACGAAGACTTCTCGATTACAAATTAGGTCATATATGTTTGTTATGAAACTAAGACTTCTCGATGACCAGTTAGGTCATATATCTTTGTTATGAAATTGAGAATTCTCGATGACAAGTAAGGTAAATATCTTTATTATGAAACTGACAATTCTCGATGACAAGTTACGTTATGAAACTGCGACTTCTCGATGAGAAGTTAGGTCAAATATCTTTATTATGAAATTGAGAATTCTCGATGACAAGTTAGGTCAAATATCTTTATTATGAAACTGAGAATTCTCGATGACAAGTTAGGTCATATATCTTTGTTATGAAACCTCGACTTCTCGATGACAAGTTAGGTCATATATCTTTGTTATGAAATTGAGAATTCTCGATGACAAGTTAGGTCAAATATCTTTATTATGAAACTGAGACTTCTTGATGACAAGTTAGGTTATATATTTGTTATGCTACCGTTTCCTTTGCTGTTGCACACTAAGCTAAAGCTATTCGTCGCCTGGACTGGGACCTAAAAAGTCTAGACTAAGGTAATTTCAAACGGGTCCCGTTTTGTGGTTATTAATCAAAATATAACTTAAAAAATGGCAGGCCTGGCTACAAATATGATGTGACTATTGCAATTGCAAGCGTGCACAGACCATGGTGAGTGTTTTCCATCACGCAGGTCGTATGTTACTACCATACGTTTGTTTAACATCACGGTGGTGTAAAAATACGATCTTAATCCAAATATATTTTAGTATTTACTTTAATCATAAAAAAATTGACATCTGTATTTAGATACTTCTGCAACCAACTCTCGAAATAAAAGAAAAGTTTAACCTAAGCCAACATCATGCAGATTTTCCATTTGGCAATTCCCACTGCATATTATTATATCCACAAGATGAATCAAAATTACAAGGAACATTTTCAGTATGCGAACGTTAAGAACTTATGTTCATAACCCACTTTACGCTCTCCTTGGCTAACGATATTCCATTATTATAATTACTATTACTTTAGCCTATATAAACAGCCATTGTAGCGAAGGAAAATACTGGCTGAAGATTTTTTCATTACATTAAGACTTGAAGACACGAAACAACGACTACAACAGATTTTATGTCCCCTATTTAATCAACTTGGATCCCCACTTCTGTAATACAAACCTTATTCTTTAATTTACAGAGTTGGAAATAGTTTGTTGCAATTGTTAGGTCAAATGGAAGTCCCACTTTTAAAAGACTGCTATACTGTTCTGTTTAGAGGGTTGAAGTTAGCTTACTGTAAAGGTGAGGTTAAAAAGGGGTCGAATAAAGGTTTTCATACAGTCACCTGTTGCCGGTACGTACAAATTGTTATTGTTCAATAAAAACGTACATCGCTGCGGAGTGACACTCGGTCACGCATCCTCATGAATTCCAAAGTAGTGTCATAGTATTCTGTATGTGTTTTAGTAGTTGTAATTTGCACCACTGATTTTATGATCCTCGCTCAAAAGTGGTGAGGAAATTGTAGGGGTTTATAGTCGAGTGGTGAGTTTTTTGGATACGTATAAAATATGTTGTTTCTGTATTGCATGAAGGTTTCAGTTACGTGAAATTTGGGCATCGATTTTCACTGTATTGAATCAAATTATGGATACGACAATGAAATACGATTGAATATCATTTCTGCACATATTCCCTGTGAAAAGGTCATTCAATTCCCATAAATAGTGGACCTGGGCAGAGCTAAAGCTTTTTATAAAGTTTAACATTTAAGTGTCAACAATATAAGAATTTACCTTATAGGTAGCAGTTAGCGAAAAATATGAACGCTGAAAATTGCCAGATAAATAAATAAATAAATAAATAAAATAAATAAATATTCTACGACATTCTACACAGCGCTTTCTATACCCAAAGTAAGCATAGTTTAACTAGCTTGTGTTATGGGTTCCAGAATGTGGATTAACATACTTATATTCTTCTCTCTTTCTTTTTTTTTGTCAATACATACATATTATACATGTAAACACCCAGATCAACGCAAATAGACATATTCTTTCATACAAATATTTGCACTGAGCGGGAATCGAACCCGTAGCAGTCGAATGCACTACCGCTACGATTTATCAAAAAATATCTTAGAAATATATTCTAATACCTCTTACCTTACCGCTACCTAAGAACACATTCTAAGTGTTACTCCTTCACAGATAATTTAATTGTTAAAGCTTAGATAACCAGAAAGCTATATCGAGAATACTGTTCAGCGACGTAAAAATGGTTTGAGTGCAAACAAAGGCCCTTACCATTATAGCAGGAAAGATATTTTACATTAAAATAATTTTAACACAAAGAGAAAAGCAACTTTATTCAAATATTCCAACCCATTACATATTAATAACCAAGTGAACAGTGATGAGGGGTGAATTGTTATAACTTTTAATTAAATATCTCATTAGATATTTCTTAAACAAGCTTTGAAGTTCAGTGTGGTACCCTGGTACCCAAGGCTGGGAGCGCCAGTCCTCGGGGCGTAGGGCCCAATATTGTGCGAACACTACGTGACAATGAGTGTCACAATCGGCCAGTCGGCTTAATGCGAGCCTTATTGTAGCCCTTTTTATGTCCCTTCGCTAAATTACGGTGACATTAGGGCTAACCGATTTGTTTTGTCCTTAATAAGGAGAATTCCAGCGATAAGGTCAACACTTAATAACAATGGTAAACATTTTTCATGAGACCGGCAATTTAACAATCACAGACTGAATAATACTTTTTGATTGAATTAACCCAGATTTTTTTGTATTTAATCTAGAGTACATACAGAACTGTGTGTTTTTACCCATCTGCGCCAGAATAAGGGTTATGTTTTTCTAGAGTATGTATGTAAGCATGTTTAATTGTTTGGAACGCTCTGCAGCTTGAATGGCTCGATGGATTTTAGCATAACAGGTGTCGTAAGATTCGTATTTACTGTGAGAGTGCTATAGGTTATATCCTCAGAGCAATAATGGTTTATATTAATTGGTTTATTGCTCTGAGGTTATATCAAAAAAAAAAAAAAAAAAAATAGCGGATATTTGGTGCTAAAATGTATGTTGTTAAAAATATTTTCACTCAAACTTATCGAGTAGGTTATGAAAATGAAGAGCTTTAAAAGGTGATTTCAAAAATATATATATCATAACTAAAAAGTACACAATAAAAATACTAACTTACAAAATCTAAAAACTCGACTGCTTTAAAAAGACCGAAACAAGTTTAATGGCAGGCGGGACCCATTTGCAAATCGTACACCGAAAGATAATTTATGGGTCCTGCCTGCAATCAAACTTGTTTGGGAATTTTCAGGGCAGAAGGGATTTTAGATTTTTTATTTAATATTTTTTATTACACTGTCGTTAAGTTGTTCAAATAAACAAACTTAAGCTGCTGAATTAAAAGGACTATATTTACGAAAGATGTTAAAAAATATTCTAAAATTTTCTATTTTCAGTTGGCTACCTTTTTTTTTTTTTTTTTCGTGTGGAAATCCCTTCGGATACCCCCCCGCGTGCCAGCGGGGGCGGTTATGTCGGGCTTGAACCGACTAAAACCGCACGCCGTCTCGGGTCTACAGACGCCGGGGTGTAAGGTTGCCCATAGAGCATATCCCTCGCACCCCGACTGACCCTGGGCCATCTCCGGTTTCGAGATGGCCCCCTCGGGTAGGGAACCACGGTGTCCTCGTCTTGCCCCGGTTTGGGGGAGGGGCGCTAGACGCCCCACCGTCCCGGCCTGCTTGCTTCTTAACGTAAAAAGTAACAATATGTAAATTAAGTCGGTTTTTTTTAAATTATTATCAAGTAATAAAATCGCGTGAATGGTGCGCTACACTCCTTCATGAGTGGTTAGTCAGTGCCGAAGAAGGCACGACTGGTGGTTCATAACGGCGTGCTAGTCCACACATTAATGTATGGAAGTGAAAGTTGGGTAGGGCAGAAAAATCATGAAAGTAGAGTGAATGCAGTGGAGATGCGGTCATTGCGTAGTATGTGTGGAGTAAGGTTGGCTGATAGGAAGAGGAATATAGATATACGAGAATGGTGTGGCCTGAAAGAGAATGTTGTTACAAGAATTGAAAAGGGTATGCTAAGGTGGTTTGGGCACTTGGAACGAATGAGTACTGAGCGAATGACACACCAAGTATATAAGGCAGATGTAATAATAATATATATATTAAGCAGTAGTGCATTCGACTGCTACGACAGAGGGCGCGGGTTCGATTCTCGCTCTATGTATTAACAAAAATAAAACAAGTGTGTTTATCCGCATTCTGTAGCCCATACCACAAGCTAGTTAAACTATGCTTACTTTGGGTCTAGAAAGCGCTGTGTAGAATATCGTAGAATATTACTTCGGGCCACAAACCAGGTGGACACCGAAGTCTTAAAATCACGCAAAAAAAAATCAAAATCTTAAACCCACTTTTTATCACTTTTCTCGACGTTTCACATGATTCTAAGTCTAATTAAGCAAAAAAAAATTTTGTGTCGGTCTGTCTGTTGGTCTGGATGTCTGGATGTCTGGATGTCTGTTTACGCAATAACTCAAGAACCACTTATCCGATTTAAAAAATTCTTTCGCCAATCATCTTGTTTGGTTAATGGGAAGAACTGATTAGATTTTGGGGTTTGTACGTTCAAGGTTTCGGGTACCTTTTTTTTTTTTTTTTTTATCGTGCGGAAATCCCTTCGGATACCCCCCCGCCGGCCAGCGGGGGCGGTTATGTCGGGCTTGCACCGACTAAAACCACACGCCGTCTCGGGTCTTCAGACGCCGGGGTGTAAGGTTACCCATAGAGCATATTCCTCGTACCCCGGCTGACCCTGGGCCATCTCACCACTAACAGCATCGCTCATCCTGTCTCCTCTGAAAGCAGAGGAGTACGGAGAGCGATGTGTTCCCGCCACGTTGGGTATTGGCCGACGATCAATGCCAACCCTATGAAGGGGTGAAGGGGAAGCCATTGACCGCCGCCCAGGGTGTACCGGCCGCTCCGATTCCGTTCCCCCGGACTGCAGCGGGATCGGAATCGGAGCGACACTCGAGGAGGTTACCCAACACACACCCCAGGTTTCGGGTACCTACCATACAAATTGTCCCTAAAAAACTTTTACAAGTGAGTTTCTTTCGAGTTATCAGAGTAACGCGTATTTGACTTTGACATTTGAGTGACAATGACAATACGTATATTGTATATTTACATAAAACAACCAGACTCTGAAAGAAACTGAAATATAAAATCATTTTTTTGTGTTTTTGACGTCGAAGACGTTTGATTTGATTTCATTTTCTTCATATTTATTGCTCAATATATAAAGACGTGTCGAATTAATATGCATAAAGCCTAGGTAGCATTTGGTTCTTCGGCGACCGCGACGAGCGACTGCGACCAGCGACTACGCGACCATGGTCGCCTGTCGCAAGGCGACCCCTAGCTTTCGGATGTCAGCGACCGCGACATCGCCAGTCTTCCCGCAGTTTTTATGTGTGACGGTTGTGTTCTATTGTAGTACGATATGTCGGACAATTTCTCCGGAGCAAAAAAGTTATTCAACAGATATTGGAGGATGAGGAAGATGATGATAATCTTATCATGTCAGCGACTGCCTCCTGTGCTCTCATTTCCGCTTGTCTTTGTTTGTCTCTCTGTTTCCAATATTCTAGTAATGATGTATGAATATTATTCTCCGATTTACGCCATTTTGATGTGCTTCTCGCCTGCGTCGCGCGACGGCACTGCCTCCGGAACGACCGGGTCGCAGTCGCCACGCCGCTCCCTGGCCCCGCTCCCTGGCCCCGCCCACCGGTCGCGCGACGCGGTCGCGGGATTTGTTTAGTGCTCCATATAAATTGATACTAAGCAGTGGGTCGCGCGACCCGGTCGCGGTCGCGGGTCGCCGTCGCGCGTCGCTGTCGCTAAGAACCGAATGCTACCTTAAGGTCTGTAATTTTGAATAAAAATACTGCAACAAAAATATCTAAGTTTGGCCCGAAGTTTGACAATCACTGTGTGATTTCCGCCCCACTAGATTTATTTATAATATCTGAACAGGAACTCATATAAAGTAAGCATTTATCACAGTATGGGAGCATGAATTCTCATGAAATAATCTAGTTATATTAAGATAAAGCCTGTTTTTTTTATATTTTATCTTATATTATTTACATGTTTTAGTCTCCCCGTCGGGTTCAATGTAAATAATAAAATGACATCAAATAAATCGCGATACAATCCCTTAAAAATTGTTTTATTTCAATGTGTGACATTCGCGTAAACTTCCGACAATATCATAAATTTAGTTAATTTCCAACACGTAGCAATAACATTAAAGCAATAATTCACATGTAATTATTGAGACAAGGATATCTTAAGTTTAGTGTTTCAAGAACTGTATTTACATTTTTTATGCTTACTGCAATTAATTTGAAGAACAATTTATTTTGATAACAGCTCGCACCAAGCATAACACTATCTCCTCAATCCAAGGTCCGAAAACTTCGTTATTTATTTCGTACTAGCTGACCCGGCAAACTTCGTCCCGCCTGAGCATCAAGTTACGTTGGTTAACTTATCAGCTGAATTTATTTGGTGAATGTCTCCTTACACCCCGGCATTAACCACCCCCGCTGGACGGTGGGGTGTTAACCGTAGTGATTTGCGCGAAACAAAAAAACAAAACAAAAAGGCACAGTATAAACGAAGACAAATCTATAAATATTAAAGATAATTAAAATCGCTCCACAAGTTCTTGAGATCATCACTAACACATTCTCTATCTCTCTATTTTTAGTAACCGAAATTACTAATATTCCCCCTAACCCCTCCAGCTAAGCTAAATTGCTTGTGTTAGGTGTGCGTTCGCGTCGGTAGTGTAATGGCCAGAATTCGAACCCGGGACCTTTCGATCGTAGGGTCGACTCCTTAACGCTTCAATGTACACGATTGTGTCTTCCATCGCTCCTTAAAACTGTGATGTAAGGATTTTTTAATTAAGGCATCTCTAGGCGGCGATAGCCCAGTGGCGTACGTAACGGACTGCCGAGACGAGGTCTGGAGTTCGATCCCCAGTCACCCAGGCACACACCTCTGACTTTTCGTAGTTATGTGTGTATTGTTAAAATGTTAATTATCGCTCGCTTATTAATGTGCCCGGTAGATGGCAATAGGCTCGCCCCCTATTACATTGGGTCCTAAACATAACTGGCGAATCGTGGGTGTGCAATACACCTCTGCCTACCCCTTCGGGGATACAGGCGTGAAGTTATGTTATGTTATATGTTATGCATCTCTAGGCTCCAACTTATCTAACCTGATTATTTCTGGTGCCTAAAGTACCGACTAACTAAACCGAGATCTGCATAATTAAGATTATTGTAACATAACTTTGATATTTACTTCAGATTGTACTTCTTAATGTTGGGGTATGGTTCTTTTTTTATTTATTTTTTTCGATACCACTAAGGTGGTAGAAAAGCACACGGCCCACCTGATGGGAAGCGGTTACTGCGGCCTATGGACGTGTGCAACACCAGTGGCGTCACACTCGCGCTGCCGACCCTGTAAAGGAAAGGGGATGGGAAAGGAGTTTGGGAGGGGATGGGAAAGGAGTTTGGGAGGGGATAGGAAAGGAGTTTGGGAGGGGATGGGAAAGGAGTTTGGGCTCCGGCACTCTCACTCACCAAACGGAACGCAACAGTTCAAATACTGTTACTTGGCGTTGATATTCTGTGAGAGGGTGGTGTTTCCCCGGTCGAGTCGGCCCATTCATGCAACGGCCAAAATGACTGTTGCTTGACTCTACCACTCATATGTGTACTCTACCACTGTATGTGTTTATTTATATTCGTATATAATATAATTTCGTTAAAAATATAGAAAAAATTGACGAGTCATTGTTTAAGCAGTTTTCTAGGGTTCCTTTTCTAAGCTAAGCTTTTTAAGCTATTTTTAGATCGCTGAGTAAAACAAAAAGACACTTCACATTCATATTATTAACATTTTATGCAACAGGAACACTCTCCATACATTAAAATCTAAATCCAGACCTAAAATGGAGTCTGAAATTAAGTAACAAAACGTTTAAAAGCACAATCCTGAGCTAGTGAACGCACATATTACCTAACAATACAAATGTGGCGACGAATCTACTTGCGCCTCCCTCTATCTACACTCTATACCCCTGAAATTAAGTCCTCCGACGAGTTAACAGGATTCCACAATCTTGGTAACATGGCTGCTTAAATTCAAGCCCTATTGTCTGATTTTACAGGCTTTAAGCATTAGGTAGTGTTGTTTGGTATTCAACTGAGACGCATGTGTCGTTCGTTAACGATTTCACCTTTGCTAGCTTAGTATGTACCTGTTATTATGTCAAAAACAGCCTATGTATGTGTTAAAAATAGGGGTTACCATTTTTTTTAAAAATTGCCACTTTTCCCCTTTTTACCTTTTCTATATTTCCCGTTTTTACGCTTCCCACATTTCCCCTTTTTTCCTTTTTTACATTTCCCATTTTTAACCTTGCCACATTTCCCCTTTTTACCCTTTACACAATTCCCCTTTTTACCCTTTTATAGAGTGCGTGTGTCCAAATCACACGATAGAATTGAAACTTCTGAAAAGTCCCTGATTAAAAAAAAACTATGGACTTATTTTTTCGTTTCATTTCGTTTCATCGAGTTTGAAATCACAACGAATGTAAAGAAGTTTCACTTCAAAAATGAGGTTGACCTTGAAATGACTTTGAAAATGAGCTTCAAGGTCAAGTCACAGGCCACCGTTGAATTCCTCATTGAAAGTTACCTACAATATGAGCTTTGTTTCGCGACTAACCTCGTGCGGTTTTCCGAATTCTCCAGGGCTTCCATAGTTTTTCCTCCCCCGGTATAACACTTTTTTGGTAATGATGTAATTTTAAAGTAATATGGTATTTTGTCTTGAATGGTGGCCCCACAAGGACCAAACTCGCTTGCAAGGCGGTACACCGGCCGACTGACGGACGAGGTTTTGGCGCAGGGTTTTCTCTCGGTTTCTCTCGGTTGGGAGATCAGACGGCAGTAGCTCCCATAAAAGTTCCAAGGTGAAAGCCTTGGATGCGATTGAGAACAACGCTAAGTTACTTCATCTTAAGCTAATCATCAGGCGAGATGAAATCATATGACGTGCTGGATTCTCCGGGCTGACATCATTTAGAATTGTCTTATCTATTACATTGGGACCTTAACGTAACTGGCGAATCGTGGGTGTGTAATTCACCTCTGCCTATCCCTTCAGGGATACAGGCGTGAAGTTATGTTATGTTATTCTATAAGAAGAATGTTCTAGATACGTATCCGTGTTATATTTCCGCTGCGATAACCAGGTACCTAGTTGAAACTTGTCCACATTTACACGGAAACTTCCAATGAGACTTGTTTCTTACCTAATTTGCCAAACTTCCATCGTTATCCGAACAGCTATGTTGTCTGTATAAATACTTGGGGACTAAAAACGCTTGTTCACGGAATTTTTCTACTGGACTGCGCAGACGGGCTACTTATTGATGCCTTTGGATAATCGCATCTGGCAGTCAAAATTGGACTGAACGTGCCGGTAAATTCGGTCAAGTTATCACTGCGAGGTGCATTTTAGGTTTGATCCAAATAAATATACAAACATATTTACTGTCATTTTTCAACCATCCCTATCTCTAGCCACAAAATAATTGGGCACTCGTCGCATCCTGTTTTTTTATTTTTTTTTACGTGGTATCCCCCACGGGCTTACCCCATCGCTGCCAACGATGGGATGGGCGTGTCGGAATCGAACCGACTAACACCACACGGTGTCCTCCCAAAGTGTCCATTGCCGGGCACTCCGGGTAAGCCCTCGAAAGATCCTGCTGGGTGTAGGTGCATAATTATACTTAAACTATCCAGTGCGATAGGCCTGGTATATTTCAAAGTACCCGAGCAAAATACAAAAATGTGTTCTTTCCATACAAGTTTAAGCATGGGGGTATCCGAATAATGAGTTCCCGAGGGGGCCATATCGAAACCGGAGATGGCCCAGGGTCAGTCGGGGTGCGAGGGATATGCTCTATCGGTAACCTTACACCCCGGCGTCTTACGACCCGAGACGGCGTGCGGCTTTAGTCGGTGCAAGCCCGACATAATGACATAATGCTGGCCGGCGGGGGGGTATCCGAAGGGATTTCCACACGAAAAAAAAAAAAAAAAAAGGTAGGTATTAGGAATGACTCCGAATAAATTATATAAATATATGTACATATAAATATAAAATCATTTAAGTACATATTTTTGAATTGGAAAGCTAAATTCACACTTGTAAAACTAAAAACGAGTGAGATATAAAGTTCCTAATGTCTTTTTAGTCCTCAAAAATGAACGGGAACAGTAATGTTTTATTATAAAGCTATAGTACCATAGGTAATCGTTCAATTCAAACCAATCATAGAAAAATAATAGAATTAAAAACAAAACGTAGCTCGTCTGTGTGGTTCGTAAACCTGTCTTGGACAAGGCTTTAACACGACGAAGTAATTTGGCACTTTTTCGCAAATCATGGGCATCACGGGCGGCCCGACAGTGGCGCCTCCTGTAGAATTACTAATGGAACTTGTTTACTCGAAAGTCCCCTAGCGACACCTGTCGGTTTACAAACGAACTAATTATGGCAACCTGCCTTACTTGAAATGTGGCAAAATGGTGTATATTTTCCTTTTTTATGGAGTTTGTCGTAGAAAAAATAAGGAGGTATTTTTCTTGAGAAGCTGAATTTTTTTGGACTTTCGAACCGTTTTCCTTAAGATTGGCTGAATTATGAATACAGCCATTAATTATGCTCTGGTAATAAATCTATTTCTGAGCGTTGGAATAATTGTTCTCGCTTTAGACTTTTATAATATTATAATGAAATTTTGTTTTCGGCTTTTATAACTTGAAGCTATTAATAGTGATCTGATGTAATTGACTTGAAAAAATAATTGATAGGAGTGTTCTTGCACGACTGCAATGTTTTCAGGGTTCGTATACCTTTTTTATTTTCTTAAAAAAGAAGTTTGTGTACCTTTCTTTTTTCGGAAATCCCTTCGGATACCCCCCCCCCCGCCAGCGGGGGCGGTTATGTCAGTCTTGAACCGACTAAAACCGCACGCCGTCTCGGGTCTTAAGACGCCGGGGTGTAAGGTTACCCATAGAGCATATCCCTCGCACCCCGACTGATCCCGGGCCATCTCCGGTTTTGAGATGGCCCCCTTACTTGCTCTCCACTGTACCATCTGCTAATCAGAGGGACACGTGGAAAGCTTCCGAACAGCCCTCAACAAGGCCTCGCCTCGGTCGGAGTTGGCCGTAGGCGGCAGCGTCTCTCCCGCCCTAGGAGAGAGGCGCTGCTGTCTCCGTTGCCTAGGGTGCACCGCGTGGAGGTCCCCAACCGAGCACCCCAGAAGTTTGTGTACCTGTAGATCTGTGAGTTCCTTTACTCCACAATATCTTTAAATTAATATAATAGGGTATCGTTATAATTCTTACATGATCCTGAGTGTGTCACTCTCTGAATTAACTATTAATATTTTTGAAGAAATATATTTGTAGGGTTCCGTAGCCAAATGGCAAAAAACGGAACCCTTATAGATTCGTCATGTCTGTCTGTCTGTCCGTATATCACAGCCACTTTTTTCCGAAACTATAAGAACTATGCTGTTGAAACTTGTTAAGTAGCTGTATTCTGTGAATCGCAATAAGATTTTCACACAATAATAGAGAAAAAAAAACAAAAAAAATTGGGGGTTCCCCATACTTGAACTGAAACTCAAAATTTTCTTTTTTCATCAAACCCATACGTGTATCTATGGACAAGTCTTCAAAAATGATATTGAGGTTTCCAAAATCATTTTTTTCTAAACTGAATAGTTTGCGCGAGAGACACTTCCAAAGTTGTATAATGTGTGACAGGGGGCCTCCCCCCTCCACTGTCACTGCTAAAATAAGAGGATGATAAAACTAAAAAAAATATATGATGTACATTATTACCATGTAAATTTCCACCAAAAATTAGTTTGAACGAGATCTAGTAAGTAGTTTTTTTTAATACGTCATAAATCGTAAACCGCAATTTACATTTCATTCAATCAACTCAAAAACAAAATTTAAAAATAAACGTTATTATATTACTTGCTGCTACGGAACCCTTCATGGGCGACTCGCACTTGGCCGCTTTTTTAAATATTGATAAAACATGACATTTGTTACGGGTTTAACTTTAATGTTAGTTAACTGTGAATGTGTCAACCTAGAAGTTAGAAATAGCAATAGCTATCGGTCATACAATATGACTAAAAACCATTTCACTCTCTTATGGAATTCAATCACAAATAAGCTAGCTAGAATGTATGAGAGCTAATATAAACGCGCGTAAATAAACACGTTTACACAAGTCTAGTTCATGGCGAAGAAGGTTTTAGGGCACGAACTTCGAGTTAAGCACATATTAAAACTCCTACGGTTTCATCATATTTACCAACAAGCTGATGCTCGCGGCTCCGCGTTTTCGGTTCTACCTAAACAATTGTAATCAAAAATACGGCAGTCTGAGTAGGACCTTTCTAATGAAAAAAACCGCATCAAAATCCGTTCAGTAGTTCATCGCAAACAGACAGACGAAAAGATAAAAAGAAAAGAATTCCAAAATGAAATATCATAACATAACATAACATAACATAAACTCACGCCTATATCCCCGAAGGGGTAGGCAGAGGGGCTAACACCCACATTTCGCCAGTTTATTATGTTTAGGTCCCAATGTAATAGGTGGCGAGCCTATTGCCATTAACCGGGCACTTATAAACCTGCGATAAATACACACATAACTTCGAAAAGCATCGAAAAGTCATTGGTGTGTGCCATGGTAAAACCTGGGATCGAACCCGAGACCTCGTCTCAGCAGTCCATTACTCATACCACTAGGCTACCGCGGCTTTCACTAGGCTACCGCGGCTTTTATATCATAAAATATCTTTATAATATCAAAAAAGAATCGTTCAACATAACCCAAGTATTTTTTTAATATCCCCAACGTACAGACAACTTATTTACAATATATACATGCAATAAAATCGTAACGAGGTGAAAAAAAATATTGGTCTGTGTTCTGGAACGATACCGATACCAAAAATGTGTTTTTTAGAATTTGTGTCTGTTTGTCTGCTTTTCTGCTTTTATTATCGACTCGGGATGAAAATATAACCATGAAATAGGTACCCTAACACATGTTGGGTTCGAAACTGCAGAAGTAAATATACCTTGATCTATTTCGATTTTAACGCGAGCGAAGTCGCGGGCAACAGCTAACATAACATAACATAACTTCACGCCTGTATCTCCGATGGGGTAGGCAGAGGTGTATTACACACCCACGATTCGCCAGTTATGTTAAGGTCCCAATGTAATAGGGGGCGAGCCTATTGCCATCTACCGGGCCCATTATTAAGCGTGCGATAATTAACATTTATTAATGCACACATAACTACAACAGCTAGGTTTATAATATTCACCAACCGCGGTACAGTGCGTAGGTAGGTGCCTATTTCAATTACAAAATAATATATATTTACGTACATCCAATTATTTACATGTTACGTTTCCCTTTTGAATACAAAACAATGATATTACGTGCTCAACCATACGAAATGAAGAATTTTCTAACATATGCGGAACAGAACGCGCCCTTAAGGTTCACAGTTAGCTAACCGTTTGTCGTTAAATACCCCAATCTTCTGTGTTATTCGTACTTCAAAGAGTTCTCAAAAATATTGTTGTGCTTAAATCAAACTCAATGAATAACGCATTGTAACAAATAACCAGCGGCGATAGCCTAGTGGCGTACGTAACGGACTGCTGAGACGAGGTCTCGAGTTCGATCCCCAGTCGCCCCGGGCACACACCTCTGAATTTTCGTAGTTATATGTGCATTAATTAAAGTTAATTATCGCTCGCTTAATAATGTACCCGGTAGATGGCAATAGGCTCGCCCCCTATTACATTGGGACCTTAACATAACTGGCGAACCGCGGGTGTGTAATACACCTCTGCCTACCCCTTCGGGGATGTGGCGTGAAGTTATGTTATGTTATGTAAGTGACAAATTAAAATACTTTTCGTCCAAGCAGAAGCAAGTCGGTGTCTGATTACCTATTCCTTGGTTAATACTTTCCACCTTGCCACTGGGTAGGTTGTCTCGTAAATTTAAGGCATTAATTTATTTTATCCGTACTGTTCAACTTATCAAACTAATAGTCTAACAAAACGGAATAGTTCCTAGGGTTCTGAGCTCACAGTCATATAAGATTATACATTCCAACGTTTCTAATTTAACGACCTCCGTCCTCCATGAGCGCAGGCCTGGGGGTGGTAGGTGAGGCCGCCTGTCACCCCAGCAGAAGCAGGCCGGGACGGTGGGGCGACTAGCACCCCTCCCGCAAACCGGGGCACGACGGGGACACTGTGGTTTCCAAACCCGAGGGGGCCATCTCGAAACCGGAGATGGCCCAGGGTCAGTCGGGGTGCGAGGGATATGCTCTATGGGCAACCTTACACCCCGGCGTCTGTAGACCCAGAGACGGCGTGCGGTTTTAGTCGGTTCAAGCCCGACAAACCGCCCCCGCTGGCCGGCGGGGGGGTATCCGAAGGGACTTAAGCACGAAAAAAAAAAAAGGTACATCATGCTACACTAATACAGCTACATGCTACAGCTACATAACACACATAACATAAACTCACGCCTATATCCCCGAAGGGGTAGGCAGAGGTGCTAGCACCCACATTTCGCCAGTTTATGTTTAGGTCCCAATGTAATAGGTGGCGAGCCTATTGCCATTAACCGGGCACTTATAAACCTGCGATAAATACACACATAACTTCGGAAAGCATCGAAAAGTCATTGGTGTGTGCCATGGTAAAACCTGGGATCGAACATGCTACAGCTATATCCACTGTTTTAGTAGTCCTGGTCACTAAATAACACTAAATTAACCGCTATAGACTCTGTTAAAATTATTATATTTGAGTCTATTTTAAAGTAACGGTACCAATTGAAATAAAACTATTTTTGTTAAAATTAGAATTATAAACGGGATATTTACCATGTTTAGTATCTTTTTCGAGAATCCGATATTTCGGCACTGTTACAAGTACCATGATCACGGATGTACTTTTAATGTAAATGACCATGTCAATCTAAAATCATATATAAAACTATTTTTAATGGATTCTATCGCGATTTATTTGATGATATTTTATTACACACACACACACACACACATAAACTCACGCCTATATCCCCGAAGGGGTAGGCAGAGGCGCTAGCACCCACATTTCGCCAGTTTTATTTTATTATTTATATTCCATTAAAAATAGTTATTTCAAAGTGTGACATTCGCTTAAGCTTTCGACAATATCATAAGGGTACTGAACTCAATGCACTAACATACCGTTAGGATTCAAATATACAAAAGTACTATGAACTGGTTTTTTTTTGGTTTTTTTTTTACGTGCGCAAATCCCTTCGGATACCCCCTTGCTGGCCAGCGGGGGTGGTTATGTCGTGTCTCGACTAAAACCGCACGGTGTCCTCCCCAAGTGTCCGTTGCCGGGTACCACGGGTAAGCCCTCGAAAGGATAACCCCAGGGTTGCCGGCGGACTTTGGCCGCCACCGCGGCCTCGCCTGGTGGGGTCGGGGTTTATCCCGCTTCGGTGAGTTGGCAGGCGTGTGTAGGGAACACACGACACGCCTTCGCCACGGCCTGCTTCTGTAAGGACGGCAAGTCGGCCAACTGCCGTCCTCAGGCCCCGATCATGGAGGTCGGTAGTCCCACTATGAACTGGCTAACTTAAGATTTCCAAGCCAAAGATTGTGGACTCGAATCCCACACCGTATATTAATCTCATTGCAACCAATTTGGAGCGAATAACGAGAACATAGCGATATGTAGTACCCCTTTTTTCGTGCGGAAATCCCTCGGGTACCCCCCGTCGGCCAGCGGGGGTCGTTATGTCGGGCTTGAACCGACTAAAACCGCACACCGTCTCGGGTCTTCAGATGCCGGGGTGTAAGGTTGCCCATAAAGCATATCCCTCGCACCCCGACTGACCCTGGGCCATCTCCGGTTTCGAGATGGCCCCCTCGGGTTTGGGAACCACGGTGTCCCCGTCTTGCCATTGTTTGGGGAGATGCGCCAGTCATCCCGCCGTCCCGACCTGCTTCTGCTGGGGTGACAGGCGGCCTCACCTGTCACCCCCAGGCCTGCGCTCATGTAGGACGGAGGTCGCTAAGCGACCTCCGGAGCCTGAGTCACCTGCGATGCGCTGAGCATGTTGCGGGCTCTGATTGAAAAGTTTTCATTTCACCAAACGCATAACAAAGAGTATGCCGCAAAGTATTCGCGTTACGAATACCTGCCCTAAATACGAGCCACATTGCATATTTTAACGCACGATTAAAATCACTCTGGCGTTCTTTCAAATTGGAATTTCCATAACATTAATACAATTTGAAGCCTTTTATTGCTATCGATTCGCATAAAAAGTCAACGTAGCCTTCCTACGATATGTGCTTTTTGCAAATAGAATATGAAATTACGTCTGAAAAACGTCTTCAGTAAGTTTTCAGGTTATTAGAGGGCTTATATATTGAAATTGAATAAATTGTGCTATTTTTATTGCGGTTGAATGTGGGTTGTGGATAGCTAATAAAACGAATTACTTTTGTTTTTGTAATTTAATCTATTGGTATAGGGTAACAAATAAAAAGCGGCGATAGCCCAGTGGTGTACGTATCGGACTACCGAGGCGAGGTCTCGAGTTCGATCCCCAGTCACCCCGGGCACACACCTCTGACTTTACGTAGTTATGTGTGTATTAAAAATTTCGATCATCGCTCGCTTAGCAATATACCCGGTAGATTGCAATAGGCTCGCCCTATTACATTAGGACCTAAACATAACTGGCGAACCATGGGTGTGTTCTACCCATGGTTCACTAATCGAATCTCACCTGTAAGCCGATACATGGAGGATAGGATCTGGTACGCCTGCGCCTTTCTTGTCCAAGTTGGGAGGCCAGGCGATAGGCGCTCCCATAAAAGCCGTATAAGGCGAAGGGGTAACCTCTGCTTACCCCTTCGGGGATACAGGCGTGGAGTTATGTTGTTATGTTGTATTGCTGGGCCTCAATGTACCAACATCATTGAGGCTCAATTCAACCTCAATTACTAATTGGTGCACCTAATAAACATCGGACGAGGCTCTGGCGCCTCTTCTCTCAGGATGGAGAAGTCAGAAAGCAGTCGCGCCTGGAAACCCGACATACCAAACAAAAATAATAAGCGAACCTTGGGCTCCAAAGTACAAACTTTATACGCAACTGGGTGGCTCAATACACTCATCATCAAAAATCAACTTGATGGGCAAAATTTGGGCCTCATCAAGTTCTTTAGCGCCAATCCAATCTCTCCTGTAAGCCGATACATGAGGGCTATCGCTATGCTCTGACACGCCTTTTTTCTCGGAGTTGGGAGGTCAGACGATAGGCGCTCCCATAAACGGCGTATAGTAGTAGAAGGAAAAGTAGTAACCGCATCCTGGACTCCGAGGTGGAAGCCTCGAATGCGACATGGAACAATGCTAAGTTCAACATTATATTCCGTGGCTATCATACATTGAGCTGTGGACTATCACGCTGTTTAAAATTACCTGGCAGTTAATATAATAGAAGAAGTAAAAAGCGGCGATAGCCCAGTGGCGTACGTAACGGATTGCTGAGACGAGGTCTCGAGGTCGAACCCCAGTCGCCCCGGGAACACATCTCTGACTTTTCGTAGTTATGTGTGCATTAATAAATGTTATTTATCGCTCGTTTAATAATGTGCCCGGTAGGTAGCAATAGGCTCGCATTACATTGGGACCTTATCATAACTGGCGAATCGTGGGTGTGTAATACACCTATGCCTACCCCTTCGGGGATACAGGCGTGAAGTTATGTTATGTTATGTATTACATATATGTATATGAGATCCCGCCTCTACGTTCTCTTCTGTATAACCTAACGATCTGTCGCTGATACGGATGTGCCGAACCAACTTTGATTTATTGTTCGAACTTTGTAGTTATATAAATTTACTAGTCATACTCCCGCAGTTCCATCTTGTAACAGAGATGATTTTCCTATAAATAAAACATATATATCTATAAACAATAGAAAATTAATGGCTAAATGCCACCGAGATATCAATGCTGAGCTGGATTCACAGCATGACAAGGATGGATAAGGTTAGGAATTAGTACATCAGAGGGAGTCCGAAACTAAAACTAGCCAAAGTAATACAACGCACCGTCGCGGGATAAAACCCGACCCCATAGGCGAGGCCGCGATGGCGGCCAAAGTGCGCCGGTAACCCTGGGGTTATCCTTTCGAGGGCTTACCCGAGGTGCCCGGCAATGGACACTTGGGGAGGACACCGTGTGGTTTTAGTCGTTCCATTTCCGACACGCCCTCCCCATTGTTGGCACAGATGGGGTGAAGCCTGTGGGGGCTTCTACACGTAAAAAAGAGCCAAAGACAGATAGATAGACAACTCTTTATTGTACACCAATATTAGGTTTAAAGACAAAGTAGCATGGATAACAGTAATACAGTTAAATGCACAATGCCTTATCGCTAAATGCGATCTCTTCCAGGCAACCTTAGGATGGAAAAATTATTTCAAGACATGCCCATTAGACGGTGGTGTAGTTGTCAGGTACAGGTCAAAGTAATGCTAGACTATTAGGATGGGGGACCATTCTTAACATATCCAGACCCCTCTGTGCCTCGGAGAGCACCACCAATGGGTTGTTGAGATCAGATGGCAGTTGTTTCACTTAAAATATTGAAGTTCTGCCGCTTCGTTAGAACGATAAAGACCCCAACTAAGTTGGAAAAAAGCTCTGACGATGATGAGGAGAGGAAGTGTGACAATAGCCTCATTCATAGAAGCACCGACTAAAACCGCACGCCGTCTCGGGTCTTCAGACGCCGGGGTGTAAGGTTACCCATAGAGCATATCCCTCGCACCCCGGCTGACCCTGGGCCATCTCACCACTAACAGCATCGCTCATCCTGTCTCCTCTGAAAGCAGAGGAGTACGGAGAGCGATGTGTTCCCGCCACGTTGGGTATTGGCCGACGATTAATGCCAACCCTATGAAGGGGTGAAGGGGAAGCCATTGACCGCCGCCCAGGGTGTACCGGCCGCTCCGATTCCGTTCCCCCCGGACTGCAGCGGGATCGGAATCGGAGCGACACTCGAGGAGGTTACCCAACACACACCCCTGGCCGCTTGCCCTGGCTTAAAGATGTGATGCGCAGAGATGATAGTCTCAATCAACATCTGTAAGTATTTTACTAATTAATCGGCTTTTAGTATATATCTGAAGTTGATATAAAATGTTGAACGTATATCATTTTGCTTCCAAGAACTAAATATTGTCCACAGTTCCATGAAAACATAAGCGAAACTAGTCTTGATCGTACAATATAACGTAATTTGCGTATAATATTGTTGGCAGAAGCTAAAACCTTTACCATTTGAAGATATAAGCTGCTTACCGGCTCGCACTGTTTCTGAATCAGCATTATACATAATAATAAGATTTTAGAGCCCGGCCCGGGATGCTGAACGAGGGTTTTCCTTGCGAATTGTGAAAGCATGCAGGACGATATTATTATCTGGTAGATGCTGATATTATAGTATCTACATACTCGACTGCGGTAATGACACGAAAAGAGAGTTATGTGTTTGATCCACATGTATGTAATTATGTATATATGTCAGTCCTTATGTTCCGGCTGAGCCGATTTTGTCGACTAATATGCGTTTAGATTGGTCTTCATTGCGCAAGTGTCACTGAAAAATGTTGATGTTCTTATTATTTTTTATTTTTTTAATATTTGGGACACATCAATTTGAGTTCACCTAGCCTGATGGTAAGCTGAAGGTAAAGTCTCGGGAAAGAGGGTCACCATTGCATACACGTACCATGTTAACAATGGTGGCACTCAGCTTGACGGTCTCATCAGAAGAGGATTGTCGTCGCAGCACCGCGTGACACCCACTGGTCCCACTAGTGCTGCGACCACAATCCCCCTGCCTGGCTATGCACTTGCTGACCCCTGAACGCAATCATACCGAAATTGGATTACTATGGTGGGTTTTTCGCAATCGTACACGGTGAGACCCACCCGGCCGAATTTTATGACAAATTTGTGTCATCAAATTTATTTTTATTTGTATTGATATTAAATTTGTCAGATTAAAGGTATTGAAGAGAGATACTATTACCTAGATCTATGTAGTCTGTTTATAGCTAAAACTGAAAGAAATAATAAAAAAATACTAACTTAAAGTTATGAAAGTTTATTATTATTTATAACTTATACTTCAGCAAAGACTGAACATTTCAATAACCTATAGAACTTCATAAACTTCATGAAGGGGGAAGGTATTTAGTTAGGTTTTGGGTTTACGCAATAGTAAGCGAGCCTTTGCTGTCTACTGGGTATGTTTGTAGACTATGCTCCTACTGTGAATAGAGAAACCTAGCCCGACCAGGAACTCAGGTTGCATACAAGTTTATAACCCATTTGATGTAAGCAGTAACTGGTGCCGGTAAACACAGTCATGGTTAACGAAATTTAGCGGTTATGTCGGGCTTGAACCGACTAAAACCGCACGCCGTCTCGGGTCTACAGACGCCGGGGTGTAAGGTCACCCATAGAGCATATCCCTCGCATTCCAACTGACCCTGGGCCATTCGCAGTGTCCCCTCTGATAAGAGCAGAGGGATACCTGGAGCGACCCCCCCCCCCGCGGACCTAGCAGGCCCGCCATACCCCGACCCCCTCGTGCGATGGGGTCAGCTGACCCTGAAAAGGGCCGGTTGGTCAGACTCTTGGCCGTTGACGTTGACGCCAGCTACTCCAGAGGAGCAATCAATGATGCGTCATCGCCCACGTTGCCCAGGGTGCACCAAACTTGGAGGTGATCCAACCAGTCGCACCCCTTAAGTGCCTTTACATCTCTACCCACCCCTTTATACATAATACGTAAATGCATAAAATACAAAACACAAAATATACATACCGCTGATACAAATGAGACAGTATTAGAACAAAATATCACCTGTCACATCTACAGGGTGTAGAAAAAAAAACATTCCCAGAAACGTAGTGTCGCATGAAATCAGGCAAAAACGAGGCGCGCATCGCGAGCGGTGTGGGGTACGGCGGGTTGTCGGCCGTTAGACAAATGGGATGCTTACTTAGCCATCCAGGTTTTTTCACTTGCCGACTGGAGACAGACGTTTGTTGACAAAGCGCTTTTTGCGCTTCATCGAAACGGTTGATAGTTGTTTTTGGGTAACGTAAATTAAGCTTCACGAGAATTGTGTTCAATTTAGTGTGAAAAAGATAACTATGTTTCTTTATTATTGTCAAACGTCTATAAAAGATTTTCTATAATATATTAGACGCGTGGCTAATGCCAGGGTGATTACATCCTTGAAGTGTATCTGATATGTTTTCAGTGTCCTATTAGAGAATCTCCTAATAGAGGAATCTATTTAAACTATGCCCTACCGCGAATTGGAATCGATAACCTCAAGATCTAACACAATCTAATGATTTGCTCAATTTATAAAGAAAAAAAATCGACACACCTTTCAACAGGTCTCTTGGTACTTCAAAAACACCCTCTTACAAACTTACTCTTTTATTTAATATCAACCTGTATATTTGACACGCCACGTGACATTTTGCCTTAAGAACATGCAGTGTAAAGTTCAAATTTCTAAGCGAACGTTAACCGGTTTACGTCCTTTTGGAACGGAGCGAAACTTTAACCATTTTGAGGTAAGAAGAGAGTATTAGTTCCACAACTTTAGGAGGTTTTAGCGCTGTCTGGACGATAGTTCGAGCTAAAGTAAAATGAACTATTTCATGACGTGTTACAGTGTACATTGGCTTACTGGAGTTTGTATTGAAAGACAAAATTTGCGCGCTTTCGAGTACTAACACATCGAATGTGCTTTTGTTTATTTTAATTGGCGCTTGTTTATCGAGCTCTTGAGGAAATGGGATACGATTTGAAATCTAGGCATCAAATCAATCGCAGGCGACTCAGGTGCCGGAGGTCGCTTAACGACCTCCGTCCTCCATGAGCGCAGGCCTGGGGGTGGCAGGTAAGGCCGCCTGTCACCACAGCAGAAGCAGGTCGGGACGGTGGGGCGACTAGCGCCCCTCCCCCAAACCGGGGCAAGACGGGGACACCGTGGTTCCCAAACCCGAGGGGGCCATCTCGAAACCGGAGACGGCCCAGGGTCAGTCGGGTTGCGAGGGATATGCTCTATGGGCAACCTTACACCCCGGCGTCTATAGACCCGAAACAGCATGCGGTTTTAGTCGGTTCAAGTCCGACATAACCGCCCCCGCTGGCCGGCGGGGGAGTATCCGAAGGGATTTCCGCACGAAAAAAAAAAGGGCATCGAATCAAATGATTAATGACGATTTTGTAACTGACATACAAATGCAGTTGGTGAACAAAGATATTACAATAGGTCACGCATTGGACAAATTACGAATATAATTATAATTATTCCAATGGCAAAGGGCCAAATGTTTCTTTGAATAGAATAATAAAATATAATAGTTTATTATAAACATAACATAACATAACATAAACTCACGCCTATATCCCCGAAGGGGTAGGCAGAGGTGCTAGCACCCACATATCGCCAGTTTATGTTAGGTCCCAATGTAATAGGTGGCGAGCCTATTGCCATTAACCGGGCACTTATAAACCTGCGATAAATACACACATAACTTCGATAAGCATCGAAAAGTTATTGGTGTGTGCCATGGTAATACCTGGGATCGAACCCGAGAGCTCGTCTCAGCAGTCCTTTACCCATACCACTAGGCTACCGCGGTATTATATATTTATATGCGGTTTTATATATAGTTTATTATATATTATTATTATTCCAATTTTATATATTAGTGTAGATGTGTATATATATAATAGTTGAAAATATAATAGGTGTAACTAACAAGATTTTCATTTAACGTCGAACCCGTTATTATACACGTATCATAGGTTACAACACTACTACTACTCGATACTGTGGTGGTATGGTTTGGGACCTGGCCTACCACTAGAGGTATGGCCGGTGGTATGGTGGGTCCGCAGGGGAGAAGACGGGCAAGTCGTCGTATGTAGTAGTGGTGGTAAGACGGAGGACTGGCTAGAGAGGCGACACGGGAGCCTCTCGTACTGACTGACGCAGGTGGAAGGGGTGATTAGAGGACCTGTTGGATCAGGAAGGGGCCAACGTCTGAGTGGCATCACTGTGATGCAAGCGAGGACTCAGGGCTGCACACCCTGGCGGAGTGCCCGGCGTGGGACGCGCCGAGGCGGGCCCTCGGAGTGGGAGTCCTCTCATGCGGTGTCATGCTCACAGCGACGCGCGACGCGTTAGTGCGGAGCGCGAGCGCGTGGGCTGGAAGTAATGCTCGAGAAGCATTGCATCGACTTAAACAGAAACGTCTTACGCGTATTTTCTCAAATATAATTTTTTTAAACAAAACATTATTATGTTTCTTGCTGCTACGGAACCCTTCATGGGCGAGTCCGACTCGCACTTGGCCGGTTTTTATTTTATTTCATTTTAACTTAGAAAATATCATAAAATAGAGATTATTAGCGCTCGGAACCCATAACTATGACGTTTCAACTACTTCAATTTGTATTATACCTTTTTTTTTTCGTGCGGAAATCCCTTCGTATACCCCCCCACTGGCCAGCGGGGGTGGTTGTCGGGCTTGAACCAACTAAAACCGCACGCCGTCTCGGGTCTTAAGACGCCGGGGTGTAAGGTTGCCCATAGAGCATATCCCTCGCACCCCGACTGACCCTGGGCCAATTGATTATTTAGTTATTTGGTTTTATCTGCTAATTATCACCGATAACCGTTACATTTACTGATTGACGGACGAGGCTCTGACGCAGGCTTCTCTCTCGGGGTTGACGGGTTATATAGCAGTCGCTCCCGTAAAAGCTGGGATAAACCAATCAGACCTTGGCCTCCAAAGAGCAAGTTATGAATACAACCAGTATTGTCACTGGGACGATGATGACATTCTGATAATTCCCCAAGAGACAATAACGACAGATTCATACAAAGATAAAATACACAGTGATTTATAAAGTAGAACTTTTATTAAATTTTCAGCTCATAATTAGTGGCTGAATATCAGCTTCATAACTCTCGGTGTCGTTTCTTATCGGGACGTATAAATAATATTAATGTATTCTGTGCGTTTGTCACAGTGCGTTTGTCATTTTAATAAAAGCTTTTATTTTATGGTTTATCTGATGCTGTGACTTGGCGACGAATTATTTAAATGTCAAGGCTGAAAGATGACCTTCATTTTTATGTGCCCCATTGAGCTTCATTTTAAGAGAGGTAGGACATGACGGTATTCCCGTCCAACTGAGCAGTCCGACTGGGGAAGTACCTCCGCCCTACAGAGTACCGCGGCCATAATAACCTCGTGTTGTGAGTAGGGTATCCCGGGTTCCCGGGTTCCCGGCGGTGAGTAGGGTAGCCAGAGCTCACTGAGAGTGTTTGTGCTGTCAGAGGGAAGAGTCTTCCTTCTGACAGCACAAAAACTAAAAAAGAAGGGAGAGGCGGGAGTAGCCTTTGGTCTTCCCGGAAGACTAAAGGCTATTCCTGCTTTGCAATTTCTTTTTTTTAGGGTCGGCAGCGCGAGTGTGACGCCCCTGGTGTTGCACACGTCCATAGGCCACGGTGACCGCTTCCCATCAGGTGGGCCGTGAGCCTGTCTGCCACCTGAGTGGTATAAAAAAAAAAAAAAACCTCATTGGAATTATTTCTAACCGGTTCACTCTACTAATATATCTCTTGATTGGACTTAGAGAGTCTGATTCGAAAGCTCCATCAGAGCCTCGTGTGTAAGTCAGCTGGTGTTTTGGCTAGCAGGCCAGGTTGACATGACCTCAAAGGTAGGTAGAGCCCCTTGCACCAACGCCATTCGTGATCCAATAAATACTGTGCCGACAATGCCAATAGCGATCTTTCCGAATGCCATTATTCCCGATAGCCCGCTCATTTATCTTTTTTTTTTTTTTTAAAGAATATTAGTAACCGAAATTACTAATATTCCCCCTAACTCCTCCAGCTAAGCTAAATTGCTTGTGTTAGGAGTGGGTTCACGTCGGTAGTATAATGGCCAGGATTCGAACCCGGGACCTCTCGATCGTAGGGTCGACTCCTTAACCACTAAGCTACCGTCGCTTCTGAGTAAAACCCTACATCGAAGTTTCATATTAATGAAAGGCTGCTCTAGAAAGCCAAACTACATTAAATCCTCTATACAGAACTACTCAAAAACTGGCAACCAACGCATTATATGTAGCTATAATTTAGAGGCAGCGTCCACAAAGACTATCTAATGCGATTTGCGAATCACTCTGCCCCGACTGCGCTTCAAAGAAGAATTAACCGCTGTAACAGTCACCTTTTACGTTTGAACATTTTTCACTCGCTTAATTTCATTATAAGATTATGGATATTGTAACTGTGGTTGTTCTGCGAGCTTTTGTCTGTGGTTTTCCTTGCAGGATCAGCTCTATGGTTAGTTGGAACACATTCCTTAGTAGTAGAATATACTGCCTCAGGGCTGTTTGGCCGTGGTCCATAGGGAACTTGTGTTCCAAATTTTTTGTCGATGACTGCGGTCGACATCTTCAGTGGTACACGTCTGGGAGTCGTCGAGTGCGTAGTTCTACAGCAGGGCAGCTCGGAAGCAGTATATTCTACATGCAACGCCAACCGTGAAAGCCTAAAGATTTAAATTCCTAGTAGCTTTATTTGCTATTATTATCAGTATTTTTATATTTTCTAAGCCGCTTTGTAAGTTCAGATAATGTTATGTTCGAGCCTTTTGCTAACTCAGTTGGGGTAGGCTTCCCGTCTAACAATAAAACTGCCATCTGACACAAGCCACTGGCTGTGAAGTTCTGTAGTTTGACCAGGTTGTCGCAGTTTTTAGGGCCGCAACTACACGTAACGAATGCCACACAATACATGTGCAATGCCTTCAAGAGGTATTCTATGGACGCAACTGGTATTGGTAATCGGATGACAAAGAGTACTTAGATAGTATAAAAAACTGAAATGAATTATCTGTCGAGCAAAAATCTCAAGCCAATGATAGTTATGTCTACCATTAGTTTTTAAACTTATAAATGTAATTTAAATTACCTAACACCTGTGTTTTCATTGTACTCAGAAGCTCAGACCCATAACGCTAAATAAAACGTAAATAATTCCTTTTTCTAAAGCTGCAAAATAAAAAGGCAATCTCAGCTTAAAAATGTAGTGACTCGAGTACAATTTGCTCCAGCGCCTGATAATTTTCTTACAGCAATGAGTGTCGGTTATGGTTGAGCAATAATAACTTGCAGGCGTTAATTTCGTATCGGTCGGTGTTCTGAATTAAAAATGAGGTAGTGTGGAATAATTAATGATAATATAATTAATTATTCATTGGGTAATTTGGATGAAATGAAACAAGAGCGCGGTTAGAAATTGATTTCATAATTAAATGCGTTTAAATTTGAATGCAAGATTCAGTTTATACTAGAGGCGGACTGGGCTCGGGCCTGGCAGGCTATTAGAGGCATAAATGTCAATGAAAATTAGACTTAGTAAATGAGGGTGGCCTAGGGTGGCCAACTCAAATCTTGGAGAATTGCCTATAATTCATATCAATTTTGAAAATATATATGTTGGTCTATCTTTTGATGGGTAAAAACCATTAGTTAGACTGACTTTATGCCGACAAATGGACACTCTTATACTTACCGTCGAGTTTTTTTTAAATATTTCGTTACAAATGTGATTTTAAAGTTAGATAGGTATCTATCTGCTAGGCATCCCACGATAGATCATTCTTTATTGTCTTCACACGACTAAATGTAGAAACTTTATAACCGATATTCTTCAGCAAGGAATTTTGAGTAAAAGTTGGAATTTTAATGAATACACTGACTTTCTATTACCAAATATTTAAATGAATTCGGCTACGGCTATAGTCAATCAAACTATATAAAACCGCACGGTATTCCATCATGGAAGCCTGGTACCAAAGCCCCTATACCCTAGGAAGGAAATCAATGGTTACCCTTGCACTCGCCTTGGAGTAAAGGGAATCTTGGGAACCTCTGTTCTGAAGGCCTATGGCCTTCCAACCTCATACTCATGCTTATGGTAATTAAGATCATTCAGCGCTCTCAAATGCGTCTGCGAGCCAGCAACAGATTTGCATGATTCCTCTCGGGTGATAACTCGTAAAATGCTTCAGAGATTTGTATCATGATGTCCCGAGTTCGTTAGCTGCGATGACGTGGGTTCTTGGACTACAATGCTATATATATATAATGATATGCAAACTGAACAACAAGCGTTCAGCATCAAAACGTTAAAATATCGATTCGTGTACCAAGCCCGCCATCCGCAATGGACATAAACACCGAAACGTGTTGGACAGTGAAACCCTCATCTCATTCGGTTTCATAATTACTTCGCTGCGTTAAATTTTCATTGCCCTCTCCCTAATAATATGAATATTAAAGTAAAAGGTCGGAGCTAGTGATGTGAACTGACTTCGCTCCCGTCATGTGCTCTCCGTTTTCCGGGACTTTAATTCCGGACGGATGATTAAACGGTCACCATTTTGTTTTATCATATTAAATATGTTATTTGATGCGATGATATGGGATGACTTCGTAAATGATTAATCCATGCGTGTTTTCTATATAATATGTGTGTTTTCTCTAAGGATCCATTCTTGTTTATTCTTAGACATAGATAATTCGGACGACATCGGCTATTTATAAATATGCAGTATTTAGATGTTGAAATAAAACTCATGAACACAAAGGCGAGCATAATGACTTAAAGGCTGTTGATGATGTTACTTTTAAATAAACAACCAATGCCAGTAAACAAGTTTTTTTTTTAATATTTAGGACACGTCAATATGACTTCACCTCGCCTGATGGTAAGCTGAAGGTAAAGTCTCAGGAAAGAGGGTCACCATTACATACACGTACCATGTTAACAATGGTGGCACTCAGCTTGACGGCCTCATCAAAAGAGGATTGCCGTCGCAGCACCGCGTGACACCCACCGGTCCCACTAGTGCTGCGACCACAAGCCCCCTGCCCGGCTATGCACTTGCTGACCCCTGAACGCAATCAAACTGAAATTGGATTACTATGAAGGGTTTTTCGCAATCGTGCACGGTGGTGCCTACCCGGCTGAATTTTGTGACAAATTTGTGTCATCAAATTTCTACCACCACAAGTCAAGTGGAATGGAATTGACCAAAGTACCGGTAGTAGATATAATTGTTTCTGTAATACCGAGCACTCATCACTTCCACGTATTCGACTTACAGCTCTTTATCGAAAGAAAGAACGTAATTAAAATAAAATTGAATGATAATATATAATCAATCAAACAATATAATGATAAAAGATGAAAATATAAATGATAAAATAATCCAGCTCACACACTGAAAAACCACTCGGGCTTCACCCCATCGGTGCCAACGGTATCGGAATCGGACCAACTAAAGCCACACGGTGTCTTCCAAAAGTGTACATTGCCGGGGCACCCCAGGTAAGTCCTCGAAAGGATAACCCCACGGTTACCGGCAGACTTTGGCTGCCACTGCGGCGTCGCATATGGGGTCTGGTTTGATCCCGCGACGGTGAGTTAGCAGGCGTGTGTAGGACATACACGACACGCCTCCGTATTGGCCTGCTTCTGTAAGGACGGCGAGTCGGCCAACTGTTGTCCTCAGACTCCGTTCATGGAGGTCTGTAGTCCCGGGCGTAGACAAGTCTGCGCTGCCCTCGGTGTCTGACCCACAGACCAAGAACCGAGTGCTAATCCCGTACAGGTACACCTACCTAAGTACAACACTAGTTGTGATATTAATTAATATTACATTTTAAACTTAGTTATACATTTTGTGCTTTTGTGAGACTTAACGTCGAATGATAATTATTATGATATTTAGTATTGAAGTGCAGTATAGTTGTTTCTTCTTCGCGAATTTTCTTTCAATAAACGTTTGAAATAAATACGCACTTAGGTTGGTTAGTTACTATTATTTTTATTTTATTATGTTACAAAACAAATAAAAGTCGGTAGCCACATTTATACAAGTTGTCTCTTTGTAAAATGTTGCCACAAGACAATTCGCAGGCGTTTTGTCTTCCTTTGTAAAATGTACAGACTGTACATTTAATATCTTAATAAATGCACTCTCCTTTTGAAACATAAAATGTGTACAGTATTTATGAGACACTGTGTAGGGGTGCCAACACCCTATCTTTGCAAGAAGCCACTAAATTATTCAGAGGGATGGACAAGGAATCTCGCCTAAGTAGCTACCTACTCGCTCTGTTCAGATCATTAACAGCGTGTGCCTTGTCAGGTAGAAGGTACTTTGGGTAGAATTTATATATGTCTAAGTACCAGGCCACTAAGTTATTCTCGAACTATTTAACCAAAGCTGAAGAATAAAAAGCATGAATTTTTTTATCTGAATGATCAGTACCAGTAGTTATCGCTTTTATACAATAATGCTGAACACATGCTCAATGTAATTCACAAGGTGATTGATTATTACTTGATATTAACTCTTAGGCTGTTCATCATCACCATCATCATCACAGCGTTTGTCCCGGTTGCATCCAAAGCTTGTATTTTATTTATATAATACTTAGGTGGCAGACAAACCCACGACCCACCTGATGGGAAGCGATTACCGTGGAATATGGACGTGTGCAACATCAGGGGCGTCACACTCGTGCTGCTGACTCGTACTTGGGGAAAGTCGAAGGTCGAGAAAGAATAAGAACTCTTTTTCTTGATTTAGTTCGTCATGGCTTTGGCGGGAGCGACTGTCACCTGACCTCGTAACCCCAAGAGGGAAGCCTGCGCAAGAGCTTCGTTCGTTGATCGGCAGGTATACCGGGTAGCAGATAAAGTTGGCTTGGGCCCTGTAGAGCTTGGAGAGTTCCCATATACCCAATGCTATTAAACATTGCTTTTGAATTGCATCTATTGACAATCATAATATGTGTGAGTTTGGCGACACCAGTTTCCATACTTGGTAGTTTCAAGAACAGAAAATCATCAATATTCCTTAGGTATTACAGTGACTCGGAGATGGCCCAGGCTCAGTCATGGTGCGAGGGGTATGCTTTATGGACAACCCTACACCCCGGCGTGCGGTTTAATTCGGTTCAAGCCCGACATAACCACCCCCGCTGGCCGGTGGTGGGGGGGGGGTATCCGAGGGGATGGGGATTTCTGCACGAAAAAAAAAACTTTTACAGTGACTGTTTGTTACCTTAATAGCACAAAAATAAATTAATTAACGACACATATTCTGTAACCACGTCCGTATGAGTATAAATGTGGGCTCAGAACACCGCCTAATCTCAAACAACAATAGCCAATAACCAAAGGACGTTACCCTCGTATTTATTTTGCATAGCTAATCCGCGTGTTGGTCACCCTGGCCAATTTAAAGAGGACACGCCTAAGCCGCCCTTTGTAATGGCCCTACTTTCGGGTTCAACCCTTCCTGATACCGCAGGTATTTTTTTAACCCTACCAATTTATATCGGTTAATTATCATTGTTGTCTGTGCGATTATTCGGTGCGCGGTGTCACGAAGTTCAGCGAAAATATCCGAAGTTTATTCTCCAGACGGTAATTAGGATTGGTTTTGGAGTAATTGTGCGTTTTAATTAAAAGTTTATGTTTATGTGTTTACGTTCACGGGCTTTAGGAAGGTTGCGTATGTGAATGTAATGATCGTAATAAAATAATATGTTTTATACCTACTTATCTTAGATCAAGATTACTATTTTAAAGTTTTATTTGAAGAGCCTGACTATATCTTTCCATGGGCGTCGTACAGAGTTACTAAAGGATATAGCTTTTCTTCATCAGACACTGGTACAGGAAGCCGGTATAATGCGTAGGATAATAAAAATGGAATATTGAACTTGTAACTCCTGGGAGACATCGTTCCTCTTGCTGGTCCATTGTAAGTTTCCACTTACAACCTGCGTGTGTTATCGGGCGAGGAGATAAAACCACTCGATACACGAATCGCTATAGTTCAACACCTCTGACTTTTCGTAGTTATGTGTGCATTAATTAATGATAATTATCGCTCGCTTATTAATATGTCCAGTAGATAGCAATAGGCTCGCCCCCTATTACATTGGAACCTTAACATAACTGGCACGCGCCGTTAAACTCATAAAAAAAAATGTACTTTTAGACCTTACCTAACAATAACGAAATAAAGTATATGCAGAAACGCAAGGGCACTATCCGCGGTAATCGGCGGCCATGGAAAGAAAGAAAGAAAGATTCTCGGAAAGCACTTATCAGAATTTTCTGTTACCGAACTTTCAGTAACTTCACGGAATTAGAAAAGTAACCGGTTAAACCGGTATGTGACCGAAAACATACCGAACAAACACAGTATTTTAAAATGAACTGAATTAATTTTCCGCATAATACAAACACATTTGAAGAAATTCAAACGTAAGGCGATACAAAAAAACGTGCGTCTTAATCCTACCCTACTTTCGTATTAAAATGACCGACACCACCTTACCTAGCTATCCAGTTTTATATTCCCCATCTCTACACCCCACGTCTTAGAGTTCAAAATCGCTTGGTAATTTATTTTCGTCTGCGGTATCAAATCGTGGTCTTTTCTGAATGACACTTGGCACAAAGGGTGCCTCTTACGTTTCACGGGTACTCTTAAATGGTGACCTTGACTTGCTTTGTGACTAAGAACTGGAGATTTTTTCCATTTTCAGTGTATACAAGTTTAGATGACACCTCTTTTCAAGTACTTACTGGTGAATAAAACAGTGTAGATACCAATCCTTAGAAAATAGGTTGGTTAAATTACTTCGAAAGTGTGTGACCTCGTTTTCGCTGGGTCAAATTTAATGATTTCTATAGTTTTTATTTTAAAAATATATCACGATTGTCTTATTGTGATTGGCATAAAATTGAGCTTGCGTTTACGCGCGGTAATTGCTTAAAAAATATTGAATTAATATGGCGCTGTAATCAAAAAATAATGTTTAAAAATGATTGTAAAGTCATTCATTGTTTCCGTAATTCGCAAGAATTACTGTAGATGGCTCCAGCGTCGCCTTGTGACGTATATAATATCGGCTTTCAGTCCAACCATCTGACCTCTTCAACCAACTGGTATCACGATATAGTATTCCTAACGTACGCATTCGAGAAACTTCTACCATGTCAACCCAGTAGTAAAAACAGGGGTACCAACATTCACGACAGTTAAAAAATAAATAAGCCTCAAGCATTGAATAACAATCGGGTACATCCCATAAAAGATTTACAACACAGCCCACACGTAAAAGAAATATCACATCTTTCTAAGAAATCAACCCATACATACACATAAAACACGTTATTTGAGCGCGACAATATTCATCTATGCAAATACGGTAATACGGCTTACCCCGTCCCGAGGGAACCGGGCATTCCCGGTATCGGGAAACATCAAATGATGCGATACTTTCGCTATAGGAATTTAAGGGATTATTCAATATTTTCTAGCTGAAATGCGTTTCTTTGCGACGAGTTAATCGGGCTTGCTTGTTGTATCATATGGGAACGATATGTATTAATATTTGAATTGAAAACTTCGGATATCTTTTTGAAAGTATTGCGTGCACGGACGAATGTGAGATTTGTTATGGTTAAAGTTTATATGGAAACGAAGGGGAACAATTTTTTATTGGCCAAAGAGATTTGAGTCTGAATTCCCTCCAGTCATTCTAATAGTATTTTAAATGTGAAAGTTTGTGAAGGCGCTCAAAAGGCTGAATTTTGATACAAGGATAGATTATAGTTTATAACACAGGCTACTTTTTGTCCCTGGAGTAGATACCCATGTGTTGTATACCACTATAATCTAGCCCTGTACAAATATCAACCATATCCGTTCCGCCGTTTGAAATCTATTGAGTAACAAACATCCAAACATCGATTGTTCTACACAAGTTTATCAATATGTCGCAAACATCACAAGAAAAAAACCGGCCAAGTGAGAGTCTGACGCGCCCATGAAGGGTTTCGTAGCAGCAAGCAAGCCTCCCTCCACTAGGATCCACAGTTTAGATCCACATGTGGATCATTGGAAACTTTTATATCCGCTCCGATCCACAAATATAAAAGTTCTTGTAGGAAGTTGTAACTTTGATCGAAGGTAAATTGAGGTTTACGATCTATGACGTATTAAAACGAAACTGCTTACTTGATCTCGTTCAAACCAATTTTCATCATATATTGTTGTAGTTTTATCATTCTCTTATTTTATAAGTTACAGGGAGACACACACACACACATATTTTACCACTTTGGAAGTGTTCCTCGAAAAAATAACTAAACTATTCAGTTTAGTTATTTTTTTCTATTTATGTGTGGAAATCTTAATGCGGTTCACAGAATACACCTACTTACCAAGTTTCAACAGCATAGTTCTTATAGTTTCGGAAAAAAGTGGCTGTGACATACGGACGGACAGACAGACAGACATGACGAATCTACAAGGGTTCCGTTTTTAGCCATTTAACTACGGAACCCTAAAAACCAGAAAATTTGCCAGTAGACTTCGAGAGTGCAGTAAAACTATCTCGAGGCTGTCGCTACGGCAATTTGCGTTCAATAAACCGTCGCGTCGCCTAGAATCCAGCTATTATGAGCCGATAGGAAGACGTGTTCGCACTGATGCCTCTAGGAAACGTACTTTAGATCCGCTCCGGCTTTAGTTGGAGTAATTTAGTGGCACTTATGCGTATGTGTGAAGATACTACTACACGGAGACGGTGCTGAGTGTTAAGTTCAGTGATATCATTATTCGAATGGGTTATAGTTTAACGTAGTATCTATATGAATATATATATTTAGTAGGAAGTATAGTAATTCCATCGACTTCGATTTCGACCGGTCTGTAGCGGCCACCGAGTCCCTGCACTCTTTACTAGGTCGTCGGTCCACCTTGCGAGAGGCCTTACTAAGCTGCGCTTGCCCACACGTGGTCTCCACTCAAGAACCTTTCTGCCCCACCGGCCATCGGTTCTCTGAGCTATGCCCTGCCCACTGCCATTTCAGCTTGCTGACTCGCTCTGCTATGTTGGTAACTTTAGTTCGTATACGGATCTCCTCATTTCTGATTCGATCTCGTAGAGAAACCCCAAGTAATAATAATAAAGAAAAACCGAAATATGGTGTAGGTTTAGCCTTACTAAAACCTTTGGGGCTAAGCCAACGAAACCTACAAACCAGTACACCTGCTGATTGACGGACGAGGCTCTTGCGCTGGGTTTCCTCTCGAGTTTGAGAGTTCCGACAGCAGTTGCTCCCACAAAAGCCGTATCAACCAAACTAGAAGCAGGAGTTCGCGGACCCCGAGCTTCGAAATAAAAGCCTCGGGTACAATCGGGAAAAGCGTTAGAGATTTGATAATTAGTAGTTTGGAAATAAACATACGCACAAAAACTGTACATCCGCGAAGAGGTATTCAGAGACGTATTTATATGCCGACATTTTAGATACTACATTTTGGTTCCATGTCATAGTAGGGGGGTGAGTTAATCAGGCACTTAAGTGAAGGTAACCTAGTGGCTAAGACATTGAACTTGCATTCTTAGGGTCTCATCGTGGCTTAACTTGACTCAATTAGTCCTACACTTAAGCACGATTCCTTCTGGAATAATATACAACTATAAGACCCAAAATAGTGTTCAGCGTAATAAAATGATTGTATCCCACAGAGTCCACAAGCTTCGGGCGAACTGAAGCAATTATCCTTATTAAAGATTCAGCCATTTTGCATAATCTTCTACTCTATGATGTGAAAAAATTGGGCCTCACAGGTTTGAACCCCAGCCATTAAACTACCGACGTGAACCCACCTCTAATTAGTTGATAGTATATCTTAGGCACATGCCAATTGATCGGGGCCTGTAGACGGCAGTTGGCCGACTCGCCGTCCTTACAGAAGCAGGCCGTGGCGGAGGCATGTCGTGTGTGTGTCCTATATACACACGCCTGCCAACTCACCGACGCGGGTTAAAACCCGACCCTACCAGGCGAGGCCGCAGTGGTGGCCAAAGTCCGCCGGTAACCTTGGGGTTATCCTTTCGACGGCTTACCCGGGGTGCCCGGCAATGGACACTTGGGGAGGACACCGTGTGGTTTTAGTCGGTCCGATTCCGACACGCCCACCCCATCGTCAACACCGATGGGGTGAAGCCCGAGGGGGTTTCCACACGCTAAAAAAATATACGTTATAGAAGAGACGGACATGCATGCACATAACCATCTTTTTTTGGTTGCACCGCAGGCGGGTGATAAAAAGGAATATTCTTATCCGTTATATTTGACAACCAAATGACGTCACAGCAAATATCTCACCACCATGTGTTGTATGAGCATCGAGAGGCCGCATGTGGCGCTAGACAGTTTTATTAAAGTTTATAATAATATTCAGTGTTGTTTAAGAGAATGTCGTAGACCGATAAAATGAGAGACTGGTATGGCGGCAGAACGTTTGACTGCCACGTCAGAGGTCGTGGGTTCGATTCCCGCTCAGTGCAAATATTTGAACGCATGAATACATTGATGTCTATGTTATTTAACTAACCACGAATGTGGCAGTTTACATCGGTCTGGTGGTTTCTATGTATAATTATGTATGTAGGTATGTATTCCACATATCTATTCGTAATCTAGAACATGTCTAGAATACATACAAGCTATTCTTAATTTATTTATTTATTCATTACTAAGTATTCAGCCACTAGAATATCGGTCAGGTGCTGTCAAAACATTTAAAGCTGAATCTAAAACCACCAGATCGCTAAACTTTGCATATTTTCTTTAAAAAATCGTAGGTTTTTTTTTTTTTTTTCGTGCGGAAATCCCTTCGGATACCCTCCCGCCGGCCCGCGGGGGCGGTTATGTCGGGCTTGAACCGACCAAAACCGCACGCCGTCTCGGGTCTTAAGACGCTGGGGTGTAAGGTTACCCATAGAGCATATCCCTCGCACCCCGACTGACCCTGGGCCATCTCCGGTTTCGAGAAGGCCCCCTTACTTGCTCTCCACTCTGCCGAAAGCCCTGGAAAGCTTCCGAACAGCCCTCAACAGGGCCGTCCTCGCCTCGGTTGGAGTTGGCCGTAGGCGGCAGCGTCTCTCCCACCCTAGGAGAGAGGCGCTGCTGTCTCCGTTGCCCAGGGTGCACCGCGTGGAGGTCCCCAACCAAGCACCCCAAATCGTACGTACCTACTAGAAAATTTCTGATGTTTTTTTACAACATAAGTCTAGATTCAATCTGGACTTCTAGATATGTAATCTAGTAGATTATTTATTAAATACTTCCTTTTACTAGATACTATTTAACGTATGAATAAAATTTCCTGAATCTACGCATTACCTCAGCGAAAAAATGATTTTACTCAACAATATTTTCAGCATAAGTAGATGTTTTTAATATTAACAATGATTAAGGCTCTGGGGCCGGAGGGACGGGGTATTTATTAAAAAATAACTCAGATGTAAAAGCGTTTTAAGGATTTAATTCAAAAGCGGTGGCGGGAGCGGGGTGACTTTCAAGTCAATATTCATTTAAGACAAAGCCCAGTCCAAAATAGTAAGTATAACAGTTGTGCAGAAAATAATAATTTTAATATAAAAAAGACGCGACGTAAATCGACACTTTGAAATAAAACTATTTCTAACGGATTCCATCGCGGTTTATTTGATGTCTACCTAGGATGCTCCGCGAAGCTATTGAAATTAAAAAACATCCTAATTTTAATAGAGAAGATGGTTGGAATTAGCTGCTTGGGACCCAGTCATTCACTTAATTAATTCCAAGAAAAAACAAAATACAACAAGACTTCATGACACTGTGAGCTCATTCTGTGTAAATAGTAACACCAACAATTCAACATAGTTCGGGTACTTTGAGATAACTTTCACTTCAAACTTCAAGACAACAACCATCTTTAGTCTCCCCGTGACCATGGCTGCTGAAAAGCAACCGAAACGTCGGGTTCAATGTAAAATATAAAATAACATCAAATAAACCGCGATAGAATCCTTTAAAAATAGTTTTATTTCAATGTGTCATTCGCGTAAACTTCCGACAATATCAAATCGTCACTTTTTTACTATGTATCATTAGTCTACATTATTTGAAATACCTGCAAGTGAGACACTGCCCATCGGCACTGTGTTTCACCTTTAATCCTATAATCGGAGTCTGAGGATTAATAATACACATATTTCGCCAATTATGCTTTTTGGTCAGTTTTATACATATTGCTATCAACTTGACAGATTTGGCATGAGCCTTATGTTTACTTACGACACTATCTCGGTACGATACTCACGGAAAAAATGGAGTGATATTTTGATTTTATATAGCCGATAAACATGCAAAAAAGCCAGAAGACGTTTATTAGAATAATATGATACTGAAAAATATATTGCCTACTAATAAAACCCAGCACCCATCCCCGTTATATTCGAAGCTTTGGAGCTCGGGATTACTTACCTCTGGGTCAGCCGGGGTACGAGTGAAATGCCTTATGAGCACCTTACACCCACCCACCTTGACGGCGTGTGGTTTTATTTGGATCGATATTTTTTTGAAAGACTTACAGCTGATACAGTCTATATTCGCAAATAATAAATAGCTGAAGGCCATTTACAAGTTTTCACGAACAAATTTTAAGAAGAAAGAAGAAGAAATTTTAAGAACAGTCACTCGCCCACTCCTCTTTGCCATGTTTTAGTTACCTTTTCCTTTACGGAAGCGACTACCATCTGACCCTGAATCTGAGAGAAAAACCTGCGCCAGAGCATCGTCCGGCAATTAGCAGGTATACCGGCTTACAGGTGAGCTTGGCTTGGTCCTGAAGATCTTAGTGGGGCTTCATACTTACACCCTTACCTACTAATACAACTATGATATAAATATCATAATAGAAAAGCTATAATTTTGAAGTAATTTATCCATTTCCTTCGTCACTATCCGCTGACAACTTGCACCGCAGCATAACAAACACCCCGGCTATGCGTGAACGCTGTCAAAGGTCTACGGAGCGTCGTTATTGAACATTTTTGTTGCGTTGCCTTGATTAAAATAATACGCGCGCGTCGCTGATAACGTCTTCATCTCTTAGATGGATGCGGTTACAGTTCTAGAGGAGAAACAAGAATAGAACTGTCAAGAATTAATAAGAAATTTGTGGTGGTAGAAATTTGATGACACAAATTTGTCGCAAAATTCGGCCGGGTAGGTACCACTGCCCTGCCCCAAACCGGGGCAAGACGGGGACACCGTGGTTCCCAAACCCGAGGGGGCCATCTCGAAACCGGAGATGGCCCAGGGACAGTCGGGGTGCGAGGGATATGTTCTATGGGCAACCTTACACCCCGGCGTCTGAAGACCCGAGACGGCGTGCCGTTTTAGTCGGTTCAAGCCCGACATAACCGCCCCCGCTGGCCGGCGGGGGGGTATCCGAAGGGATTTCCGCACGATAAAAAAAAAAAAAAAAAAAAAGGTACCACCGTGCACGATTGCGAAGAACCCTCCATAGTAATCCAATTTCGGTTTGATTGCGCTCAGGGGTCACCAAGTGCATAGCCGGGCAGGGGGATTGTAGTCGCAACACTATTGAGACCGGTAGGTGTCACGCGGTGTTGCGACGACAATCCTTTTCTGATGAGGCCGTCAAGCTGAGTGCCACCATTGTTAACATGGTACGTGTATGTAATGGTGACCCTCTTTCCTGAGCTTTCCTTAGTTTACCTTGCCAGCTTACCAGCTTGCCATCAGGCGAGGTGAAGTCAGACGACGTGTCCTAAATATAAAAAAAAAAAGAAATATTCGGTACAACAGGACTTATTGGAGGAAAACAGTTAGTGGCTGAGTAATACGTCAAATTTGAGTGTCTCAGGCTGGCTGCAGTCAATTGACGGACCAAATATTTCAAAAAAAGTTTAGTGGAACGTCAAAATACTGTTTACTCCAACTGTGACTGTCTCTGTTCAGAAGGCAGTCGCTCCCGTTAAGGCTGAGATAAACCACATCAGGATGAGAATGCGTTGAACCTTGAGTTCCACATTTCAAGCTTGGGGGATGGGAATATCCGCTGGGGTCATGATGAATAAATTTGTCTTTGAGGTTTATTAATAGACTCTTTATTCAACGACCATATCTTTTGTCTATAAACACTTCCACAACACTCTGATTTATTAAGTTACTAGGTGTTTCTTGCGATTTCACCCGCCACCCGCGCGCTGTTTTATTTTTCATTCAATTCTTTCTGACTTTTTCTTATGACTCGGCTCTTAAAGGCGATAGTATAATTTAAATAGACCGAACTCACCAGGCGAGGCCGCGCTGGTGGCCAAGGTCCGCCGGTAACCCTAGGGTTTTCCTTTCGAGGGCTTACCCGGGGTGCCCGGCAATGGACACTTGGGCAGGACACCGTGCGGTTTTAGTCGATGCACGACATAACTGCCCCCGCTGGCCGGCGGGGGGGTATCCGAAGGGATTTCCACACGTAATAAAAGCCTATAATCTTATCCAAGAACTGGGTTATCAATTGAAAAAAATAGCCTATAATTTTACCAAAGAACGGAGTTGTCAGTTACAAAAAAAATCTCAACTGGCAAAGGTAGTTCCCGAGTTGTAAATAGATCTATCCAGTGATATAACTTGATTGTAATCACTCCAATTCTACCAAAACCTATTATTTTCTACCAGATATCGTGATTCAACAACTTCCAACTAACACTATACTCCATTATAAGCACTCAAATATAAATAAAGTGCGAGAATATCAGATTTTCTTCGGTGACACCGCAGTTATTAGATTGGTCCCACCATCAAGTGCTCATCTCTCTGTAAATAAGCCCACTAGTGGGAAGATTCGATTCCGCGTCATAAACTAGGTGAGAGATATTGTCGATGGTACATTACCATAACGGGAAAGTGATAGTTCTATTATAGTATAGAAATACGAGATTGTTTTCAAACAATAGCCTACGTACCACCAGTGGCTTAAGTAACGAACTGCTGAGACGAGGTCTCGAGTTCGATCCCCAGTTGCCCCGGGTACACACCTCTGACTTTTCGTAGTTATGTGTGCATTAAGAAATGTTAATTATCTCTCGCTTAATAATGTGCCCCGTAGATGGCAATAGGCTCGCCCCCTATTACATTGGGACCCTAACATAAGTGGCGAATCGTGGGTGTGTAAAACACCTCTGCCTACCCCTTCGGGGATACAGGCGTGAAGAAGAAGAAGTTATGTTTCAAACAAAATGAATGTATGCACATCATATTTCATACTGCACAAAGTTTACGAGAATATCACTCATTGAAATAAAATTATTTTAATGGATTCTATTGCGAATTATATGACGACCTCTGTGACGTAGCGGTATTCGACTGCTAAGTCAGAGGTCGCGGGTTCGATTCCCGCTCATTGCAAATATGTACATTTGCATTGGTATGGGTGTTTCTATGTATAATATGTATTTATTTACAAAAAAAAGTATGTTTATCCGCATTCTAGAACCCATATGACAAGCTCTACTTAGTTTGGATCTAGATGGCGCTGTGTAATATGTCGTAGAATATTTATTTATTAGGTTATGTACGTTTAGGTTTACTTTAAAACGGCATTCAGTGGCTTTTCCGTAACCATGGCTGTTGAACACCAACCGAAACGTTGTAAATAATTAAATAACGCTTTAGGATAGTTTCATGTCAATATTTCATATTTGTTTCAAATTATTGAAGATTTTTTACTATTAATACATAACTACTAAGCATAACATAACATAACTTCACGCCTGTATCCCCGAAGGGGTAGGCAGATGTGTATTACACACCCACAACTACTAACTATATACCTTTTTTTTTTTTTCGTGCGGAAATCCCTTGGAGAGCGGGGGTCTCCAGCGGGGGCGGTTATGTCGGGCTTGAACCGACTAAAACCGCACGCCGTCACGTGTCTCAAGACGCCGGGGTGTAAGGTTACCCATAGAGCATATCCCTCGCACCCCGACTGACCCTGGGCCATCTCCGGTTTCGAGATGGCCCCCTTACTTGCTCTCCACTGTGCCATCTGCTAATCAGAGGGACAAGTGGAAAGCTTCCGAACAGCCCTCAACAGGGCCGTCCTCGCCTCGGTCGGAGTTGGCCGTAGGCGGCAGCGTCTCTCCCGCACTAGGAGAGAGGCGCTGCCGCCTCCGTTGCCCAGGGTGCACCTCGTGGAGGTCCCCAACCAAGCACCCCTACTAACTATATACCTACTAACTACTTACTTAAGATAACTACTAAGACTTACCTATATCCCGATAGGTGTAGGCAGAGGTTAGATGTAGGTAATTTCATCAACTTAAATCACCGTCGGGACATCAGATCTAGAGTTACCTATCTATATAAAATCTTAAATAGTTTGGAAGATAGATAGGTATTAATATTAGAAAGCAGTCACCGTGATTATATTTTTAACATAACATAACTTCACGCCTGTATCCCCGAAGGGGTAGGCAGATGTGTATTACACACCCACGATTCGCTAGATATGTTAAGGTCCCAATGTAATAGGGGGCGAGCCTATTGCTATCTAAACGCCTAAACCGGCTGTTAAGCGGCTGAGAGCTACCATTGATGCCTACCAAAGCTATTCTCTTCAGGAGTGCAGCATTTTGCAGGATGCACATAATCTATACTATATAATTCACAGGCTACTCAATACTCAATAGCTTTATTGCATTCCATAATGTTATGCAGTTGTTAAATTAAAATTAGGTTACAATTATGAACCCTGTCGGCCACAGCACAAAGTTTGGAGTGAGGAATAGTTTGTTAGACTTAATTATTTTATCTAAGTATTAGTTTATTTTATATTACAACAATTGCAAAACATAAGTGTATTATTTTGGATCTTATTATGCAATTTATTTTAATGTTTAATGTATCATACAACTTTTATTTTATTTCATTGCATTTATTATTTATATTTAAATTATTATTTATATTTACATCTGAAGCAGTATGCTATATGCGTATCTTGTATTAAATACAAGTCAATAATACAACAAATATAATATCTGCTATGTACACTGTTTTGAGATATCAGGATTTTGCCTATTTGTAACACAAAAAGTTTATAACTTCTCTAAAGATATTTTACGTAAAAAACAGAAATGTCGTTGAAAACAAACAAAAATTGAACAAAGCCAATACAACGAGGAACTTTGAAACACGTGTCAAACAAAACACGTGGACGCAACAAATTGAACAACTGCTAACTGGCACAAACTGTACGCAGCTGTGTATAGGAAGCTCAACTTAACTGTACATTCAGGCCTATCTGTTTAGTAGCGACGTATGCAGGAACTGGCAGTTCATTTAATATGCGGTTGAAGTAATAACTACAACAGATTATGTATGGAGGCCCAGCAGGGCCTTCAGAGCCCAGGCCAACGTTACAGCCGGTATACCTGCTGATTGATGCACGAGGCTGGCGCGGGCTTACTTCAGGTTGAGGGGTCAGATGACAGACGCTCCCATAAAATCAAAGATAAGCCAAATCAAGAAAAATAGGAGTTCCGGCAACCCAAACAAACGTATTTCAGGGATAGAAATAGCTTATGTGATTATAATCTCTCCCTGTACCGTATTACAGCCAGATCCATTCAGCCGTTTGTGCATGATTGAGTAACAAACATCCAAACATTTTCTCAAACTTCCACATGTATATTATGTTAAATGAACGATTCCAAACACAAAAATATTTATTTTGTAATTCTTCTTTCTATGTTTGTTCGCGATGAACGCGAAAACTACTCAACTTATTTTGATGTGGTCTTGTTTTCTATTAGAAACTTCTTGGTCAGACTTAAAATTCGCCCTATGTTTGATTGCAATTATTGTTTAATGAGTGTTTAATGAATGAGTGGTAGAGTCAAGCAACAGTCTGTTTGGCCGTTGCATGAAAGGGCCGACTCGACCGGGGAAGCACCACCCTCTCACAGAATATCGACGCCAAGTAACAGTATTTGAACTGTTGCGTTCCGTTTGGTGAGTGAGAGTGCCGGAGCCCAAACTCCTTTCCCATCCCCTCCCAAACTCCTTTCCCATCCCCTTTCCTTTACAGGGTTGGCAGCGCGAGTGTGACACCACTGGTCCATAGGCCGCGGTAACCGCTTCCCATCAGGTGAGCCGTGTGCTTGTCTGCCACCTTAGTGGTATAAAAAAAATAAAAAGAACCGGATATAATTATGACCAAAAATGATAACCGACTTCAGATATTAGTATAATGGGATACCAGCCAGACATCCATCCCGAGAGCGTCGGTAGCTTAGTGGTTAAGGAGTCGACCTTACGATCGAGAGGTCCCGGGTTCGAATCCTGGCCATTACACTACCGGCGTGAACCCACTCCTAACACAAGCAATTTAGCTTAGCTGGAGGGGTTAGGGGGAATATTAGTAATTTCGGTTACTAATATTCTTATTAAAAAAAAAAAAAAAAAAAGTGCACTTATGGTAGTTCATCTTACACAAGTAACTGCACCGAAGTGCAGTGTGCAGCGGTGATGGACCTAGCCTCACCGGGTAACCTATTTAGGGCTGATTGTAGCCCGGGCCGCGGGACTGGCAGCTTCAGGCTTCGCGTTAAATATTTATGAGACAGCGAATAGCGCGCACGTGTTTCCACAGCGGTTAATATTTCGACCAATTATGTTTTAGCTATGGTTGGGACCAAGTAGGCTGCTTACTGGTTAAGGAGTTGGCGTTACGTACGAGAGGTCCCAGGGTCGGATCCTAGCCATTACACTAATAATGTGGATACTCTTAATTTGGGTTCTAGCAACCCTTTTGGGTTAAGCAATCTTTTTAAAATATTGATGTTACTTTAGTAATCACATAGGTACTTTAAAAACATAAAATTTTCTACTCTATACTGGTGGTAGAAATTTGATGACACAAATTTGTCACAAAATTCGGCCGGGTGGGTACCACCGTGCACGATTGCGAAAAACCCTCCATAGTAATCCAATTTCGGTTTGATTGCGTTCAGGGGTCAGCAATTTCAGCCGGGCAGGGGATTGTGGTCGCAGCACTAGTGGGACCGGTGGGTGTCACGCGGTGCTGCGACGACATTCCTCTTCTGATGAGGCCGTCAAGCTGAGTTCCATTATTGTTAACATGGTACGTGTATGTAATGGTGACCCTCTTTCCTGAGACTTTACCTTCAGTTTACCATCAGGCGAGGTGAAGTCAAATTGACGTGTCCTAAATATAAAAAAAAAAATTTGGTACATATATTTCTACTCTACAAATTATACGTCCTAAAACAAATCATTGCTGCCTACATATAACACAATAAAACGTCTGAATATATATAATGAACAAACAACACATAATGGCCCAATTATGTTTTAACGTTATAATAAGGCTGTTATTACCGTGATGGTACGTCCGTCATGTGCGCGCCATCTATTAAGCGCAAAAACTGCCCGGCGTGTATCGCATACCTTATTTATGAGATATCCTGCTGGTACAACGAGCAGGTGGCACGATTCATGAGCGGTAGCGGGGAGTTCAAAAATTCTCCATATTATTATAAATACGAAAGCGTAACAGACAGTTATAAACAGTTTAAACCACTGAACCAGTTTTGTTGAAATTTGGTACGGAGTTGGCCTAGTGCTTGAAAGGACATATTCTGTGTTGCGATAACCGACATCTACGCGGGCGGATATATTTATATCTTTGATTATCGAAGTGTTTTAAAAGTAAAAATAATGTAGCTTGCATTAGGATCATAACTACAGAGTCTCTATAGTACCTTTTTCTTTTCGTGCCGACATCCCTTCGGATACCCCCCTGCCGGGCTTGAACCGACTAAAACCGCACGCCGTCTTGTGTCTGCAGACGCCGGGGTGTAAGGTTGCCCATAAAGCATATCCCTCGCACCCCGACTGACCCTGGGCCATCTCCGGTTTCGAAATGCCCCCCTCGGGTTTGGGAACCACGGTGTCCCCGTCTTGCCCCGGTTTGGGGAAGGGGCGCTAGACGCCCCGCCGTCCCGACCTGCTTCTGCTAATAATCTCTAATACAAGGCCCAAAAATTCTAGATAAGTTGCCTGCCAATGAAAGCGTATACTAACCTTAAAAGCCGGTAAGCCCAAGAATGTTTTATCTTATAGCATCAAAAGATATTTACACAAAAATTTAAAAACAGTGATGATGGCTGAGTTTATTCCTGCTGAAAAATAATGGTTAACAAACAAATAAATAAGACATTAGAGTCATAATTGATTGTATTCGAAATCGCGTAGGTCTTTTCACTTAAACCGCTTCGTATCTTAAGAACTCTTAGATTAAAGCCGGGGTCGGACACGATCCATCCCGGGAATCATGAATCACAAGCGTAAACCAACTTCAATGAAAAGTGCCGTCTTTATACCCGAGCTTAGATTTTTGTTTCAAATTTTAACTGTTCGTATTACAAAGGCGATGTTCATTAATTATTCAACAACTTTACGTAACAATATAGCGCCGCTCGTGAAGTTTAAGTAAAATACTACCTTACCATGACAAAGTGCGACAAATTAAAAAAGAAATTGCGCTGAAAAGCTACTGAAACGTCGGAAAAATAATACAAAATATTTCGCTATTATGATTTCTAAACAATCATTTTATTTCAATATTTAACCATTTTTTCATAAGCTTTCGATATAATTACTACTTTCAAAATGCAATAATTATCGAAAATTGTTGTATGTCCCTTTAAGTGGGTAACAAGAAAATGCTGATTTCTTATTAACCAAGCTTAACCTGGTCTCGAGATCTAAAGTATCCTATGTGAACATACATAACATAACATAAACTCACGCCTATATCCCCGAAGGGGTAGGCAGTGGTGCTAGCACCCACATTTCGCCAGTTTATGTTTAGGTCCCAATGTAATAGGTGGCGGCGAGCCTATTGCCATTAACCGGGCACTTATAAACCTGCGATAAATACACATATAACTTCGAAAAGCATCGAAAAGTCATTGGTTTGTGTGTGCCATGGTAAAACCTGGGATCGAACCCGAGACCTCGTCTCAGCAGTCCTTTACCCATACCACTAGGCTACCGCGGTATTATATTATATGTGATAATCTAGAAAAAGGTTTACCTTATGTGTCAATTTACATTCAAGTCTGTTAACCGGTTTACGGGTGATTTAGTAAGAAACATCTAAACATCTTCACAAACTTTAACGTTTATCATATTAGTAGGATTAGTTCGATATAATTAGCTATTTCCTAAGATGTTTTTATAAAGTACACTTATTTTGCACAATAATTTCCTCTTAAAATTCCTTGTATTTTATCTAAAACTAAACGAAAACCACACTTAAGTTTTTGTGCAAAAACGACTCATTAAGAATGTAATGAAACTTATTTGTATAACATTTGATTAAAATATAATCAGCAGATTTTGCAAACGAGTGCTTAACAAAACATAGAATGTAAATGATAACATTTTGTTTACGCACCTTTGAGATATAGAGGTGCGTAGAGCAAAAAATTTACAAAGTAGAGGTCCGTGGCGTAACGGAAAGGGTGAGGTGCTGTATTAATGTAATGGTCCCGGCTGCGGCTGACCGTCACACCGAAGTGAAACGAACTGGGGGTTAACCATGACCGCTTGATAGCAATTTAGTTACAGACCGAAATTGAATAGTTTCGTACTCATCCCATGACGTCGTATTAATCATTTTCACGTTCCAAATATAAATAAACGAACCAAACGCGAACGCGTTTCGGTTTAATCAAATAATAATATAAATTTTCTCCGACATTATACACAGCGCTTTCTAGACCTAAAGTAAGCATAGTTCAACTAGCTTGTGTTATGGGTTCCAGAAAGCGGATAAACATACTTATATACCTACGTTTTTTTTTGTAAATATATACAAACTATACATAGAAACACCCAGACTAATGCAAATAGACATATTCATGCATACAAATATTTGGACGGAGCGGGAATCGAACCCACGCCCCCTGTCATAGCAGTCGAATGCACAACCGCTACGCCACAGAAGCCGTCATGTCATAGTACGGATCATAGCAATTCAGTTTACAAGCTTGTATTGAATTACTCCGAAACTGAACTGTTTATAAGTCATCATTGTAAGGCCCTTGATTGTTGATCATCTGTTGTTATTACGTTTGCCATGTGACTTTTTGAGCGAGTGGATAAACATGACGTGCAGTTTGGTTTCGTAAATCAGTATTTTTGCCAATTAGGTTCATAAATTGAAAATTTATTACTGTACTTTTAACTTTAATAGCGTTATTTTTGCAAGTCTAGTATTTTTTCAAAGAGTAATCGCAATTATTAGTATTCCTGTTAACCCATCCAGCTAAGCTGAATTGCTTGTGTTAGGAGTGGGCTCACGTCGGTAGTGTAATGGCTAAGATAGGAACCTGGGACCTCTCGATCGTAAAGCCGACTTTTTAACCGCTAAGCTACCAAATATATTTTGTTTACCGCCAATAACTTAACAGGGAAGATAAAAGAAGAAAATAGGAGTATATACGCTCAGGAAGTCAAGAACGCATTACTTTAAGTCTTGACCGCGCAGTTAACAGCACATACTTCAACTCAAAAGTGATGGCCCTAAAACAAAATCAAAGTCTCTACTATATTCTCCAAAGCAAACTAAATTGAAACAAATGAATCCCTATAACAAATGCGAAACAATACATCAATCATTCTGCACAATCGCTTGCCAAAATTTCCATTTCGTGCATTTATAGCGACACTCCATTACACGTCGGTATAACCGCAGCCATGTATCGCAGCTCGTATTTTACGTCCAGATGTCCTCCGTTTATGGCCTGTTACTGCCTGTATGGCGTCGATAAAAAATAACTGTTTCATGAGACCCGCTCCAAGTTTCAACATAACTAGGTACTTAGTTATTATATGCGATTTTTTTCGACGCAGCGTGTAGAAAATTAAGTTGCGATAATAACGCCGCGTGCGATTTATTAAAGTATACTATATATAAAACAATGTGTTTTTATGATGATAGGGTGAAATAGGGAGAAAGAAAATATAGATAAGGACAACAAAGTGGTCTAGGAAGAGGATTTTATAGTCACTAAAAGTACCAGCGAGTATGTGTATGGGTACTAACCCTCATGCACTCCCACTACTGTAACTCATACCAGGATCATTAGGACATTAGTGAACCACGAACACACCAAGTAATGAAACTCGGGAAGTCCCAGGGAAAGTTTAACTGTCTTGGAATCCGCTTCGATAATTATCAGAAGTAAATTGATGCAATATAAATATAATAAATTAATAATTGTTAATATAATTGTTTAATTACGAAAATAGAAGAGAAATGTTTAGGCCTGGATCATAGCAAGTAGAAACATTTACTATCTGCCTACCCCACTAGGAAAGAGTCGTATGTGTATGTAGAAGTGAATTTGAAGTCCAAACAACAGATCAATACTAATATTATAAAGAGATATACTAGCGGTGATAGCCCAATGGCGTACGTAACGGACTGCCGAGACAAGGGCTCGAGTTCGATCCCCAGTCGCCCCGGGCACACACCTCTGACTTTTCGTAGTTATGTGTGCATTAATGAATTTTAATTATCGGTCGCTTAATTATGTGCCCAGTAGATGGTAATAGCCTCGCCCCCTATTACATTGGGACCTTAACATAAATGTCGAATCGTGGGTGTGTGTAACACACCTCTGCCTACCCCTTCGGGGATACAGGCGTGAAGTTATGTTATGTTATAACGAGAGAGGCCGAATTTTGTGAATTTGTTCAAATGATCGGGTCAATCTTCGGAACCACTGCATTTATTGAAAAAATTATTTCATCATTTGAAAGGTACTTTATCCCCAGTGGACATGTGCTATATATGTGTAAACTACGATGGCTTGATTTACAAAAAAAAACAAACAACCGAAGCGAAACCAGGCTGGGTTGCTAGAATTTTATATAATTGTTCACATTTAAAGCACCGACTGCAGGATCTTTGATAATCCTCCTTGCTTTAATTGTGAAAATATGTACCCCTAACTATGTAGTGAGTGTCCAGTTTAGTGAACCTAAAAAAACAAAAGCTGAGAGTACACTAGACAGTGATTTGCGATGTAATAGAGTACAAATCAAGATAAAACAGCTAATATACTTCACAGCGATTAGGAGAAGCGATTGTGATACAATGGAGCCACCCACGTATTTACTAGCACTCTTGAGCTGCCCCCTTTTTTTTTATGTGTGTGAACCCCCACGAGCTTCACCCCATCGGTGCTAACGATGGAGTGGGCGTGTCGGAATCGGACCGATTAAAACCACAACGTGCCCTCCCGAAGTGTCCATTGCTGGGCACCCCGGGTAAGCCGCCGCGGCCTCGTCTAGTGGGGTCGGGTTTTATCCCGCGACGGTGAGTTGGCAGGCGTTTGTAAGACACACACGACACGCCTCCGTCTTGGCCTTTGATTTTTGATTTTTGATTTATTATTTTTTTATAATTTTTATTATTTGGTTTGACTAACCGTACCGTGACCACACGTGCTCGTATTAGCCAACATATTTACGTTTTTTTAGTTTTACGCCAGTACTTTCTTTTATGCTAACCAATTTAAAACCCACTCACTTCGCGGAGCCCATTAACTGGTGACGGGTCACCAATTAATGGGTTCCGCCTGCTATTAAACTTGTTTCGATCTTTTTAGCAGCAGATGGGATATTTTATTTTTTAATTATTAAGTTTTTCACTCTACTTTGTAGATTTTGTAATAAATGTATTTACTAATAAATGTATTTCTTTTTGTTAAAGGTACGTGCTCTCAGTGATGTCAAGGTTGTAGTAAATCGTATTAGATTAATTGTCAACTATGGTTTTTGAAGACACAAAAACAAAAGTGGCTTCGTCTCATAGTTGCGACAAATAAATACGCGGTGACAATACCATACCATCAGTGGTTTTATAGACAGCACATCAGCTCGACGTACATACAGATTTTATTTATTTTTATAGTTTTTTTTTAAATTTCTTTTTAAATCAAATTGAATCGGATTTCCCCCTGTAAGGGACTGGTCGCGGGTTCAAGTCCAGTCCTAGATGTTCTCTTTTTCCGATTTAAAAAAATCTATAGGAAAAGTAAGCAAATTACATACATAACTTCACGCCTGTATCCCCGAAGGGGTAGGCAGAGGTGTATTACACACCCACGTTTCGCCAGTTATGTTAAGGTCCCTATGTAATAGGGTCGAGCCTATTGCCATCTACCGGGCACATTACTAAGCGAGCGATAATTAACATTTATTAATGCACACATAACTACGAAAAGTCAGAGGTGTGTGCCCGGGGCGACTGGGGATCGAACTTGAGACCTTGTCTCAGCAGTCCGTTACGTACGCCGCTTTTTTTATGTGTGGCAAATACCTAAATCGCGACCAGCGTCGTGTGCTCGTCGCGTCACGTGACGCTAATCGCTGGTGGTGTTTTTTTTTCATTATTTTTTAATATTTTATTTTGTTTTTTTTTTTATTTTAGCCGATATTTATTTTTTGTTTCAAATACATATTTTATCGATACCAAGTCATCTCACCAAATTCAGAGACCTAATTTTGTGACACCTTATGTAGTATATTCTACATGCAACGCCGGCCGTGAAAGCCTTAAGATTTATACTTCTATTTTGCAAATCATTTTCTCTATTTATAAAAACATAACATAAACTCACGCCTATATCCACGAAGGGGTAGGCAGAGGTGCTAGCACCCACATTTCGCTATTTATTCTGTCGTTGTAATAATCAATGAGACAGTGATACTTCACGATTGATCAGCCGTATGTATACTAGGAAAAGCAAGATTAAACCATCCTCCTTTCAATATCATAATATCAATGAACAAGGTCAGTTACTATGAATAGAATTCGCTATTTACGTACACAAATCCCTTCCTTTTTGGCCCTACCCTTCCACAATACACTTTGTGAAGGTTCTATAACGCCTGCCATGACTTCGCAGATTCCATTAACGGTGTGGTATTTTGGGTGCGGTGCCTACTGATGTCAGGTAGTCGTCTGCTAGCTGACATGGCTTCATTATGAAGGGGTCATCCTCTGTGGAGTTATGGTGTAGCTGTGATTGAGAGTTTGGGCATAACTTCACGGCTGTATTATTTTTTTTTTTTTTTCTTTATATTTAGGACTCGTTACTTTGACTTCACCTCGCCTGATAGTAAGCTGAAGGTAAAGTCTCACCATTACATACACGTACCATGTTAACAATGGTGGCACTCAGCTTGACGCGTGACACCCACCGGTCCCACTAGTGCTGCGACCACAATCCACCTGCCCGGCTATGCACTTGCTGACCCCTGAACGCAATCAAACCGAAATATTTTTTTTTTTTATCGTGCGGAAATCCCTTCGGATACCCCCCCGCGTGCCAGCGGGGGCGGTTATGTCGGGCTTGAACCGACTAAAACCGCACGCCGTCTCGGGTCTACAGACGCCGGGGTGTAAGGTTGCCCATAGAGCATATCCCTCGCACCCCGACTGACCCTGGGCCATCTCTGGTTTCGAGATGGCCCCCTCGGGTTTGGGAACCACGGTGTTCCCGTCTTGCCCCGGTTTGGGGGAGGGGCGCTAGTCGCCCCACCGTCCCGGACTGCTTCTGCTGGGGTGACAGGTGGCCTCACCCGCCACCCCCAGGCCTGCGCTCATGGAGGACGGAGGTCGTTAAGCGACCTCCGGCTCCTGAGTTGCCTGCGACGCGCGGCGAGCAAGTTGTGGGCTCGGCGGACCGGGAGAGTTCTAAGTCTCTCCCGGGCGCGCTCCGCCACCTCCTTCGCGAGCATTACATGCTCGCAGAAGGAGGCGGCGGCGGCCCACGCGCTCGCGCTCCGCACCATTGCCGCAATCATGCTGCCGAGCGAGAGGACTCCCACCCCGATGGCTGCCACGAGGTCACGCCTCGGCGCCTCCCACGCCGGGCAGTCCGCCAGCGTGTGCAGCCCTGAGTCCTCGCTCGCGTCGCAGTGATGACACTTGCACGGTGGTACCTACCCGGCCGAATTTTGTGACAAAATACATTACATGGATACTTAGATTGTATTTTTTAATCGACTTCAAAAAGAAGGAGGTTATATGTTCGTCTGTATGTATATATGTTTTTTTTATGTGTGTCCATCGATGTTTCCGTCGTTTATGAACTGATATTAAACTTTGCAGTTTTTAAGTCTGAACAAGACGTTTCTAATAATAAAACCGCATCTAAATCCGTTCAGTAGTTTTTGCGTTCGCGAACAAACTGCGAATTTACAAATTTGAAGATACTGACCATTTTTTTTATATAAAACTATTATGTAGGTATAATAGTATTATTGTTATACTCTTCCTAGCAATGAAAATACCATTGAAATCGGACAACGTTGTGAAAAAATCAACTATGACTTCCAACTTTTGTATTAAAATCTCTATGTGTATCTATATGTACTTACATAATATAGCGCCCCTCCCCCAAACCGGGGCAAGACGGGGACACCGTGGTTCCTAAACCCGAGGGGGCCATCTCGAAACCGGAGATGGCCCAGAGTCAGTCGGGGTGCGAGGGATATGCTCTATGTGCAACCTTACACCCTCTGTCTGTAGACCCGAGACGGCGTGCGGTTTTAGTCGGTTCAAGCCCGACTTAACCGCCCCCGCTGGCTGGCGGTGGGGTATCCGAAGGGATTTCCGCACGAAAAAAAAAAAAAAGGTACCAACGTCTTTTTCCCTACGGGATAGGCAGAGATATCAGCCCGCCATCCACTTCTGCCCTTACACACTTCACGAGCTTCCTCTACTGTCATTAAACCTTTCATACAATTGTTAATATTAGCAATTAAAATATTTCAATTATATCAGCGTCATTACGTCACACGTCAGCCCCTTCACAACCTATATATAATGATATAATACATTGTATTTAGATAGAGATTGTATGTCGGTCCAATTTAGTCCCATGTAGTCACCAGGGATTGCAAATTGCCCGCTGACGTACGGCGTCAGTGGCGGCCCCTGCCCACTCCGCGTGACATCATATGTTCACTTGATTAAATTTCTCATCGTAAACACAAAAGTATTCTTATATTTGTGGAGTAATGAGATTCAGTAGAGGAATAGGTGGATTGTATCTTAAATACGGAGAAGACATTTTTTTATTACTTTAAAGAATATTAATAACCGAAATTACTAGTATTCCTAACGGGAATAAGTAAATAATAATAAAACCCGCGTTATTATTGCGGTAGCCTAGTGGTATGGGTAATGGACTGCTGAATTACCGCGGTAGCCTAGTGGTATGGGTAATGGACTGCTGAGACGAGGTCGCGGGTTCGATTCCAGGTTTTAACATGGCACACACCAATGACTTTTCGATGGTTTTTGAAGTTATGTGTGTATTTATCGCAGGTTTATAAGTGCCCGGTTAATGGCAATAGGCTTCGCCACCTATTACATTGGGACCTAAACATAAACTGGCGAAATGTGGGTGCTAGCACATCTGCTTACCCCTTCGGGGACATAGGCGTGAGTTTATGTTATAAACCCCTCCATTTAGCTTGAAATATTTAGGCTTTCACGGCCAGCGTTGTACGTAGAATATACTGCTTCCGGGCTGTTTGCCGTGGTCCATATGAAACTTGTGTTCCAAACGTTTCGTCGATAACTGCGGTCGACATCTTTAGTGGTCCAGGTCCGGGCGGACACGAGTGCGTAGAACTCTCATCGGCGTTGACTTGAGAGAAAGCTTGTACTAAGAATTGGTTCACGTCGGTAGTGTAATGGCCGGACTCTTTAATCATTAAGACCGGCATAGGATATACAATTATATTTAAAAGAATTGTAGCTAAAAATCAGGATGTGGCTGTGTTATATTTTACGTGAATAGGTGTACTTAAAAGTGTACTGAGACAGGGGTCAGGGACTCAGGGTCAAGCCAATCTTACTTGCAAGCCAGAACATCTGCTGAATGATGTACAAGGTTTTGGTGAAGGCTTTCGTTTCGGGGGGGGGGGAGGTCATATGCCAGTCGCTCCCGTAAAACCCGTATCTAAAGAAGGAGTTAGTAGACCCTGGTCTTCGGGGTGGAAGCCTCAAATTAAACCGGGAATCTCGTTTACATGATAATGATGATGACGTAGACATAATAATGGTATTTTCGCCAATGTTGTCCATCCCACATAACAGAAGGTAAGCCTACTGCCGTCACCAGGCACTTTTCTTCTGATATTTTGCTGCTAATAAAAACTTTTCAACAGAAAATCCAAAGTATCAGATAAAGTGATGCCGGACACTTGACTCTGCAGCCTTACTTAAAAAAGAAAGTAATTATTACAAAAAATAAAATATGTAAGCATATGCTCAAAATGTTTCACTAAAATATGACGTAAAAATATTATATCATATTATTCATACTTATTGTTAAACATACACCAGAATACCTTTTCAGCCATTAATCTAAATTTTCAAACAAATTTCGACTTTAAGACCCGAAACTTAAGGTGTTTATAATACTTTGTATGCTAGAATATTTTTTTGTGTAGATCTTACTGTGAAGCGAGCCGCAAATGAGAGTTGTCACCTGTGATACGTAAAATAATAAATATGGAGCGACAGCAAAAAAGTTAAAAAAGAATTTCTGCAACATTATATTTTTAATCATTACACTGTACTTATGCTTTAAAAAATCTAATACCTACTCGTACATACTTCATGATGCTACATGTTCCGCATCATAAACACAAAATTTCATTATGTACAAAAGTGAGTAGGTGTATGACAAGTTTTTCATACTTTTCAATTGTCCACAATTATCGCCGTGCGATAGTGTGCAAGGTCAGAATCAGATGGCGGGCTGTTATCTCTGCCTACCCCAGAGGGAAAAAGGCGTGAGTTATGTTTGTCTTTTTGTTGCCTCTTCATCTATCATCTTCAAATTAGATTATTTTTTTGTTTTCCTTTCTTCTATGGTGATCCCAACAATTCCGCCAATTACTTAGTTTTTCTATTGATCGAAATAAACAGTTGAATTTGAAAGGTGGCTAAAAGGTTTATAGTGTGTTGAAGTACCTGAAAACAGTAGATAACATAAAAGCAAACACAGTGTTAATGTGGTATAGGGCAAACGAACACAGGTTTACAGGTTAATATTGTTAAGATCTATAAAGTAACATAACATATTAAATAAGTGGGGAATTGACATAAGTCAGAAGGGTGTTACAGTTGGCAGGAAGAGGGATATCATTAGAGGCTAGGAGATCTTACAGGGATAAATTAGACTCAATGGCAACAACAGTCCTGTCAGTGATGATAGATCGCTATTATTATATTTGGTATACCATCATGCAAAATCCACAGATAGCCATTTTTTATAAAGCTTTTAAAAGAAATATTTTCTATTTTTTCGCATATTAAACCAACATTCCTTATGCATTACTCTGTGAATATGCTGATTACATTGTTAACATCTCTGGCTTTTTTTTCTGACGGTACCGGCAATTTTGGCCAACCCTCCTTTGCGATGTAAATAGGCGATTACACGCAACGAGCTGCACATTTATGCGTAGAACTTTAATAATGACAGATAAATGTGACAAAAACTAATACCTTGTGGTTGGTACAAAGCCTCCGCGACCTTCCCGTGTCGCATTATATGCGAATTAAGTAATTAAGAAAGGTATGGTGCTTAGGAGATTCGTATAATACCATTGACCATTCTAACACAACAGGTAATCGAACTGGGTAACCTTTAGAAGAAATATGACGATTCATAGAAAAACAAAATCAACCCAAAACCTCGCTTCAAATTCGAAATTCAAAAATGCAAACTAAACGTAAAAATGGCGACGTCACATGGCTTCAAAAGTGCTCCATTACAAACGCATTTGCACATTTTCATACCTGTAGTGTCATCAAACAAAATCAGTCTTTCAGACAACGCGTTAAAGTCTACATCAATTCCAAACTTATCATTGTATCTATCTATCTGTGTACCTTTCGTACAAATATATAAACGCATATCATTTAAGCGAATATGAACTGTATCACTTTGACGTTAAGGTCTTTCCAGCGAAGTGGAGTAGACTGCAATAGTGTCTCATCACGCACTTGTCTGTCTGTCTGTCTGCATGACAAATTGCTGTAAGCAAACGATTAATGGTTGTATGACGCAATGTGGATTTATGATCCGATGTAAGATAATGGGATTTGATTTATGTGACTCGTATGTTATATTTTCCGTGTAGTTCAGAATTGTATCGTTTTATTATGTTTCTAAGACAGGTATCATTATGACAAACTACCCTCAACATCGGAATAATGTAATGTGTTAATTTAAAAAAAAACCGGCCAAGTGCGAGTCGGACTAGCCCATGAAGGGTTCCGTAGCAGCCAGTAAAATTTTTATATTTGAATTGACTGAATGAAAGGTAAATTGCGGTTTACGATATATGACGTATTAAAAAAAAACTACTTACTAGATCGCGTTCAAACCAATTATCGGTGGAAGTTTACATGGTAATGTATATCACATATGTTTTTAATTTTAGGGGGCACACATTTTACCACTTTGGGAGTGTCTACCACGCAAACTATTAAGTTTAGAAAAAAATGATATTAGAAACCTCAATATCATTTTTGAAGAGCTATCCATAGATACCTCACACATATGGCTTCGATGAAAAAAAAAATGTTCAGTTTCAGTTCTAAGTATGGGGAACCCCCAAAATTTATTGTTTTTTTCTATTTTTGTGTGAAAATCTAAATGCGGTTCATAGAATACATCTACTTACTAAGTTTCAACAGCATACTTCTTATAGTTACGGAAAAAAGGCTGTGACATACGGACGGACAGACATACAGACATGACGAATCTATAAGGGTTCCGTTTTTTGCCATTCGGCAACGGAACCTTAAAAACCGTATTACATAACAATACTAGCTGTTGTCCGCGACTCCGCCTGCGCACAGTTCTAATACCTAGGAGTATACATTTTAAGGGAACACCCAAAAATACCGAAATATATTTTTTCCGAATTTCATTAGTACGAATAATTAAAAAATTATAAAATCCGAGTTTGGCGGAGGTCACACAAAGACCCCTGACAAAACCCTTCGTGTTAGGTTACTTGTGATTATGCACGAAGAAATAGGAGCCCCGCGAAGCGGTGCTCTGTCGACATCTCTCATTAATAAAGTATAAAATAGTTAATGAGTTTAATTGATAAACTTTAAAAAATTGTATCAAAAATACGTAACGACCAAATTCCATTCCACAAATTTATTCGCTGCGGGAGCGAGCGAAGCGAGCTCGCGGACACCGCGTGCCCCAACTTGGATAGATATAGGTTAGAACGGGTCTCTGCGAGATCTCCGCGAAAAAACCCATCGTGTTGGGTTACTTGTGATAATGCAAAAGCTCCGTCAAAATTTCTCCCTCATAAAGTTTAATAGATATGTGATGAGTTTCCATAAAATAATTATCGCATTTTATTGTGACTCAAATAATTATTAGACTTACTTTCAGATAACAGATAATATATAGTGAAAATACATGGTAAATCAGTTTTGCTATATTTATCAAACATTTTCTTTGTTTCACTTAAATTTATTGTAACTTAGTGTACCTCCAGAATAGTTCATTTTGTTTACTTCCTTACCTTAAATAGGGACTGTGGCGCGGTGGCTAGCAACCCTATTTACTTCAAATTACTCATGTAGTTTTATAAGGCGTTATTGTATAATATAGGCGTATTAATTTTCGGGCTTGTGTTTATTCGGGTTTTTGATAATCGGAATTCGTATTTATGATATTTCGGAATTTTAATGGTTCGGTATCTTGAAATTCGGAATTAATAAATATTCAATAAATTCACTATGACATTCTACACAGCGCATTCTAGACCCAAAGTAAGCATAGTTTAACTAGCTTGTGTTATGGGTTCCAGAATGCAGATAAACATATTTATATCCTTTTTTTGTTATTTACAAAAAAAAAAAAAAAATATGAGAATAAACATTTTGAAATTCCGGACTAGTGGTTCCGTTGGGGTTACAGTTCTAACCTAACCCAGAAGCGTCGGAACTACTAGTCACTCTAATAGGCACTCTAATCGCAACAATGTTTTTCGAAACAGCGTCTTTCGCGACTATTTCATTCGAGTCCATGAGCTTTCGAACCTGTGAGGCAGTGGAAAAATAATTCGCAACAGCGTGTGTCGCCACAGCGGCGTTCGAAACAATGTACGCCCCTCTCCCCCCCCCCCCCTTGAAGCAGGGTAATTGGTAATTAAGTGAACAAGTTAAATAACATTTCAATCTTTATTGTGACGTAAAGCAAGGTCATTTATAGCCAACTTTTCGAGGCTTGCTATCTTGTCCGAGTTCCATGATCCTGATTCGGAGGACTTAGACTGGCTTGTTTCTCGACTGCTACTACTTTCATCTTCTGATTTCGATGAGTCGATACTGAGGTCTACCTTGTAGTCATAGAAAAAATGTTCTCCGTGATTTGAAATATTCGATGCATTTTGGCAACGGTGGTCCGCTATCTTCGTGAACACTGGTAAACAGAATATTAAATTTGATCATTAGGCGAATCCACACCAGACGACCAATTATGGATCGCCTATCCCGCTATTCGGAGCATAGATCTTGGATCGTTCTCGTCTGCCAGTTTGAATATAATAGCAATCCTGCCGTGACGCTACGACACGCTCCAGCCGATTCACGCAAGATTCATTACAAAAAACGCAACCAACGGATCGCTCGCGGCAAGAAGCAAGCGCATCGGCCACGCAAATTAGCACGTCCACAACAACTGCTCCTATGGAGCACGCTCCTATAGAGCACACGCTCCTGCCACGCGTGGTTAGAACGCGTTGAATCGTCTGATGTGGATCCGCCTATTTAGTTTTTCTTGAATTAACGTAGATGAAAAAAAAGTATCTAAGTATGGTTATTCGCATTCTAGAACCAATACCACAATTTTACACATTTGCTTAGTTTTTTTCCTCCACGTTGTTCCACCAAGAGTTGCTCGCTGAAAGGTATTAGATTACTATATAACAACAGGGTATAACTTACTGGTTCCATCCTGACAGTTCCTATAATGCATCATGCAGAGGCTTTTGAAAGACCTCCTTGCGCGCTGGTACCCAGCACAAATCCATCTGATGCCAGGTTCTCGCCACTTCATGCGCATATCCTCAGGACACTGTTGGCATTTACGGTGCCATTTTTCCTAAAACAAAATAGTGAAGAACATACACAGGTTGAAATTATTTCTAAAATGGTAGATAAATTACACGTGATGATAAGCCATCACAAGTACCTTTGTTTTGTGCGGAAATTCCCTTGGATACCCCCCGCCGGCCAGGAACCTTCCTTGAAAACCACTTTATCCATTGGTGAAAACAGCATAAAAATTCGTGCAGTAGTTTTTGAGAGTATCGCGAACAGATAGACAGACGCGGTGGAGGACTTTTTTATAATATGTATTGATTACCTATACCTTCGTAAACCTCGATTGCGATCGGGACATCATGGTAATTGAGCGTATGGGGCTAAGTATAATTCTATTTACCATCCTGTTCTTTCGTGACTGGACTTCGGCCTATAATCTTTCTTCTTCTTTTTCTTATGTTTGCCGCTTGCCGATGATTCAGACAGACTGGCATCGAGACTGTGGCCGCTGGTCGATTCATCATCTTCCATTGACATAGGTATATGAAAGTAATGTGAAATTGTAACAATGTTGACACAATTTAAGTTACAAGCGCCAGACCAATGTTGTTGAGCGTTTTTTGTTTCAAAATGTACGTTACATACAGATAAATTTCCAAAATAATCTAAAATATTTAACCGGCAGAACTCAACACGCATCTATTGACCCTTATAATAGTAACAGTTAGAGATAAACCTGTGAAGTTTCAATAGAAAGCATATTTTGTAGAATATACTGCTTCCGAGCTGTTTGATGATGTCGACCGCAGTGATCGACGAAACGTTTGAAACACAAGTTCCTATGAACCACTGCCAAACAGCCCCGAAGCAGTAAATAGTTATTCTGCATGCAACGCCGGCCGTGAAAGCCTTAAGATTTATAGAAAGCATATTTATTTGATACTACTTGATTTTCTTACTTTGCGTAAATTATCAGTGAAATGAAGAATATTTTAAGTCTTCCTCCATAACTAATTTTCAATTTTTTGCAGACGTAAGTTAAAATCACAAAAATAACTATTAACTTATCACCATTTTCATTCAAAAACTTTGACGTTATAAAAGACAGTCTAAGTGATAAAATTTGTCATTGTAATATGTTTTACTTGGACATCGATTTGGAATTGATTTATATACACATGGCCAAGGAACTAAGTATAAACCTTTATATGTGAAGGTGTATGTAAAGTTGTATAGTTATTGGCTTGGTCATGTGTACTTGCAACTGTATATAGATTTGTGTCCTCATTAATGAAGCTTACAAATAAATAAATAAATAAATAAATAAATATTCTACGACATTCTACACAGCGCTTGCTAGACCCAAAGTAAGCATAGTTTAACTAGCTTGTGTTATGGGTTCCAGAATGCGGATAAACATACTTATATACTTTTTTTTTTGTAAATACATACATATTATACATAGAAACAGCCAGACCAATGCAAATAGATATATTCATGCATACAAATATTTGCACTGAGCGGGAATCGAACCCGCGCCCCCTGTGTAGCAGTCGAATACACTACCGCTACGCCACAATAACTCAGCTTTTAAGTTTATTTTCATTGCCCTCGCTAACGGCATCAAACGTATTACCAAAATCAAGATTATAAGACTGTTGACACCATTCTTCTCTTAATTTTTGCTGGTACATAAATTACAAAACACCGAAAATCGATTATTATAGTTTATCACCTGCACCGCCTTTCTTCTCATTTGATGAAGATGATGTTGATCGGTCGCGGCCCTTCCGTCTATTCTTAAGTACTTTTACTTCGCCTGTTGCGTTGACTTGCTTGAGCGGGTCGAATGTCCCATTAAATACAGCTGATATCACCAAGTCCACTGAAATGTATAATCAAATAAGTAAAATGAATGTATCTTTCTCTTTATCCTTCATATATGCCGTTACCATTCATCTGTTTGAGATGAAACTTTGTATAGTTGTTATTGCCAATGGGAGAAAGTTTCAGGACAGGGAAAGAAAATAAAATTACAAAGGATGTATATTTACTGTTGGATGAACACCATCCTTCAGTCATATCAGCTAAAACGTCACCCACAGGTAGAGACGGGGTAGCTATTGAACTCTACTTAAGTAGGGTCAATAGTAGGTTATTAGATAATTTTGAAGACTTGTAACGATAGCAAACAGGAGCGAATGTGACTACTTTGCCAAAGGTCTTGAATTCGATTTTCGGGTAGTGCAAACTGTTGCTGGGTTTTTCTGTTAGAAAATTCTCACTTTTTTTTTAAAGCCACCTCCGCCTTAGCCTCCAGCTAAGCTTAATTGCTTGTGTTAGGAGTGGGTTCACGTCGGTAGTGTAATAGCCAGGATTCGAACCCGGGACCTATCGATCGTAGGGTCGGCTATTTAACCATTAAGCTACCGACGCTTTTTATGTACTAGCAGTATGAAGTCAGGAAAAAATGCTTAAGATCTTCCAAATATTCTTAAATTGTATGGACCTTGAAATCTAAGAGTGACTAGCTGATTTGTGATTTCCACTAACCATTTTGCAGCAGTTATTTTTGGATAGTTTTTATATAAATCACTGTTGTCAGCTGCATTTAATAAAATAATTATGTACCAAAGTTGCAATTATTTTATAGTATTTAATTTATACAATGATGTTTCATTTAAATTTCTGGACACATTTTTATTATTATTGACACTATTGCCATTGATTTGATTTCGATTGATTCCTGTATTTTTATACCAATTTCATTGATATTTCGATTTTAATTTTGATTTTTATAAATACCTAATTATTAATTTTTGACATCTCTATATGACATCATTAATTTTTTTTTATTTCAATTTCATTTATAATTATTAATTAAATTCAATAATTTCAATTTTTATTTTATTGTTATATTCAAATTATTTTATTCGTAGTTGTAAGTACGTACGTAAGTCATAGTTCTAACTAAAAATTGTTACTAACCTTATAGTTGCTCGAAAAAAAGAATTTATTATTATAAATTGAGGAAATAATAGTATTCATAGTTAACTTACCCAAAGCGAACAATATAATAAACCGTAGCATATACGCCATGGCAGAAATGGATCACTTCATTCTCCTTTTCATAAAAACCGTCAATTGTTAACCATAAGAAATTGAAAGCGATTCAATTCGATTTTTACGATGCGATTTGTGCGTTTTGCGTAGTGCCATTTTAGTTTTATCGCCTTATTTTACATTGGTTTTGCTTGCATCATATAACACATGTTACTGCATATTGCTTATTTTTTACAATTTAGAACGTTTGTTTTTTAAAGACTACCAGTAACCGAAACCGCTAGTGTCCCAAATGCTTGTGTTAGAAGTGGGTTTATGTCGGTAGTGCAATGGTCGGGGTTATAACCTCGGATCTCTCGGTTGTAAGGCCGACTTCTTACCCAATAAGCGTCTGACGACGCTAGATTTGCGCTATTATTATTTTTTCTATATTACTTTCGTACGTGATTCGTCGTCGTGGCATCACCAAAATCTTAGGGGCCCAAGGTTACCTAGCCTACAAGCCAGTTCAGCAGCTGACTGATGGAAGGGGGCGCTAATCGCCCCACCGTCCCGGCCTGCTTCTGCTGGGGTGACAGGCGGCCTCACCTGCCACCCCCAGGCCTGCGCTCATGGAGGACGGAGGTCGTTGAGCGACCTCCGGCGCCTGAGTCGCCTGCGACGCGGTTCGAGCATGTTGCGGGCTCGGCGGGCCGGGAGAGTTCTGAACCTCTCCCGGGCGCGCTCCGCCATCTACTTCGCGAGCATCACATGAGGCTATCATACCTCGAACCCCTCTATCAACATTACTTTCAACTCTTCTCATATTATGTCCATAAATGACAGCCGCTCGCTTCTCAAATTCTCCTTACCTTTCTTATATATACATATAGAACTTATATGTATAGGGACTTATTGTGTATGTATGTACAGTCAACGACAAAAGTAGCTTTCCAAATTCGAATTTATTTATAACCTTAGCGTGAAAATGAAACAAAACATTAATTATTTTAACTTTGTCTTCAGGGAAATATAAAACTAACTATACGTCTATTTATTAGTACATGTATTCGTATGGAAAACAAAAAACCGACCAAGTGTGAGTCGGACTCGCCCATGAACGGTTTCGTAGCAGCAAGTAAAATTTTATATTTGATGTTGATTGAATGAAAGGTAAATTGCGGTTTACGATTTATGACGTAATAAAAAAAAACTACTTACTGGATCCCAAACTTCGAACCACTTACTAGACTTCAAACCAATTTTCGGTGGAAGTTTACATGGTAATATACATCATATATTTTTTTCAGTTTTATCATTCTCTTATTTTAGAAGTTACAGGGGGGGGGGGGGGGCATTTTTACAACTTTGGAAGTGTCTCTCACGCAAACTATTCAGTGTAGAAAAAATGATATTAGAAACCTCAATATCATTTTTGAATACCTATCCATAGATGATATGGGGAACTTATTGTTTTTATTCTATTTTTATGTGAAACTCTTAATGCGGTTCACAGAATACATTTACTTACCAAGTTTCAACAGCATAGTTAGCAAAGTGGCTGTGACATACGGACGGACAGACAGACAGACATGAGGAATCTATAAGGGTTCCGTTTTTTGCCATTTGGCAACGGAACTCTAAAAGGGTTTGTCAATATTTTAGTGTATATCAACTTTTGTCGCTGACTGTACTTTAATGTAACGTAGAATAAAACAAAGTACGGTACTAGATAAGTACTTACGGTATGTTACTACAAAATCAATTACCGTTTAAGCGTTTGAAGGGGAATTACTTATTATAATTTTAAAATCGTTTTCGGAGCTGAAGGTTTGATTTATTAACCAAAAGTCAAGAACATTGGTACGGCCATATTAAAGCAGAAGGAACATATTTCCTAGCGTATCAGAGAAATTATTCCCGAGGGTGTGAAAATCAAATTTAATTTCGTGAGTGAGAAGATTTATAAAAAGTCATTAGTATTTCTGTCTGTGTATTTATTTTTTTAGGGATTTTATTTAGAAAAGCCCTATTGCTATCGAGTTGTAGTCGACGACGTCGTCGTTGCCAATTTTCTGTCACGGTTTTGGGTATGAAGGAGATGAGCTATCGAGTTGCTGTTTTCGGTAATAGATTCGTGCTGGGGTGAACCATTGCAAGATAAAGAAAAAATCGCAAAAAATAGCAAAAAAAATAATCGCAAAATCGAAAATCCCTTGTATTCGGCTGAGCTCGTCTCAGGAATTCAACTTGTTACATCCGTAGAGGCATATGCAGAGGTATATTACACACAAATATTTTGCCGATTATATATATTGCTCTCGCATCAATGACCTAACTATACTGCCTTTAAGAATTATCTAGCAAAAAAATTTGCGTAACCTGCGATCGAATGTGCAAACTGCAAACTTTGGACGCTACTATGGTAATCTCTATAAAGATGATGAGTAAAACAACTCTCGCTTTAGTGAAAGAAAAGTGAGTTAGTGATGACAAGCTTATATAATAGGTCTTTACCTATGAAATTGCCTAAATTTTCTTACAAATTCATGAGTTCGTTATTCCTGTAATTCAATAGCTATTTCCATTATTTATATTTTGTTTGAAAGTTGATTTCAAGATTTTACAACCCTGTATTAAATTTTGTTTTTATTGGCCGCTTGATAAATTAATTCGATCTTCAAAAACAGTTCTTCCTAAATGCTATCCATTTTGTTGATAAATTTCGTATTACTTAACAGCTGTCACTTTTCAAAAATGTAATAAAATTTGCTGTTTGTTAGCTTAATGTTGTCTCATTCATACACAAAAAAAAACATAAAATTTGGATTTGTCATTCCTAAAAAAAATGCAAAAATGTTAGTACTGAAAATTGGGTTTCCTCCAATTTCTTCAAGAAAAACGGCAATTTCATATGTAATATTAGAATACACGTGCAAGGTGCAATACAGTTAATCATTTTCTACACTATTGGTAAATCAAAACTGTGTAAAATGATTTATTGTGCTGTAATTAACCGGCACCGTGCTTCAGGGGATATGGTAATAAACCCTTTGTAGGAGGTGGGTCATAACGGTATTTGCCGTTCGAACTAAAACCTACTTGGTTTGGTAAGTACTTTATACGTATTTGTATAGTGCGATATCCGAAGGGATTTCCGCACGATAAAAAAAAAAAAAAAAAAAAAAAAAAGGTATATCGGTGAATAGGATTACAGAAATATTTGAGGCGGAAAAAACAACGGTTTCAGATTCATAAAAAAAGATATGACAAAGGCAAATTTTACAGTAGAGATTACATTTATTTACATACTTATATATACATACATTATACTGGTGGTAGAAATTTGATGACACAAATTTATATTGTCGGGTCGGGTCGGGTAGGTAGCCCGACATAACCGCATTGTTAACATGGTATGTGTATGTAATGGTGACCCTCTTTCCTGAGACTTTACCTTCAGCTTACCATCAGGCGAGGTGAAGTCAAATTGACGTGTCCTAAATATAAAAAAAAACATTATATACACAAAAAATCAAAACTCTGGCTTGAATTCATCAAATAACTCATTTAGGTAGTTTCCCTATAATATAATGAATTATTTGACTGAGCTTGTTAAATAAAGAATATAAAAAAAGTTAGACATTACATCCCTTTTTACTTTAAGACAAATTAAAAGAAGGAAAAAAGGAAAGGTAAATTTTGGTACCTACAAGTATATATATTTAGATTTATCTTTAAACTTAAAACTTAGGCACCTATAAAAATGGTACCAATTTTATCATCATCAACCTATGCTAGTCCACTGCTGGACATAGGTCTCCCCTAATGAGCGCCATAGCGCCCTGTCTTCAGCTTGCCGCATCCAGCATCTGCCTGCAGTCTTTCGCAGATCGTCATCCCACCTGGCCGGAGGGCGTCCTATATTTTATAATGACGGGATAATGGGCAGGCACGGAAGCCTCGGCGTACGAGTTCGACTTGCACCTGACCGGTTTTTTTAATCATTCACCCAACCACTAACAGTATATTATGATTTGATAATAGAGGTATGACGTCATAACTTGTTATTTCAAAGTGTCCGTAACATGACGTTTAATAAAAAGACACTAGGGCTATTCTATTTGACATCGAGTTGTAATCACTGTCGTAACGTGAAAAGTCGATGGATTTCAATTGTTTAACACAGAAGAAAGAACTGGCGTAGAACTAAACCAACGTAAATGCGTCGGCTAATACGATACGGTTCGGTTAACGCCAAACGTGACAAATCAAATATGGGACCTGATTTGACTTGACAGTCAGCGAGCATATTTGTGGCAATAGCAAGAAACTATAATAGGAAAGTCCTCGTCATCCTCATAGCGATTCCCCGGTTGCTACCAAAGTTTACACTGGAGCCCGGGGCATTTACGAAAGCAACTGCCATCTGAACCCCCAACCCCAAGAGAGAAGTGTACTCCAGAACCTCGTTTTGTTATTAAGTAGATGCACGGACTAACAGGTGAGGTTGACTTGGGCCCTGAAGGTATCGGTAGGGTCTTGTACACCGCCCGCAACATGCTCGCCGCGCGTCGTAGGCGACTCAGGCGCCAGAGGTCGCTTAACGACCTCCGTCCTCCATGAGCGCAGTCCTGGGGGTGGCAGATGAGGCCGCCTGTCATCACAGCAGAAGCAGGCCGGGACGGCGGGGCTACTAGCGCCTCTCTCTCTCCCCCAAACCGGGGCAAGATGGGGACACCGTGGTTCCCAAACCCGAGGGGGCCATCTCGTTAGCGGAGATGGCCCAGGTTCAGTCGGGGTGCGAGAGATGTGCTCTATGAGCAACCTTACACCCCGCGTCTGAAGACCCGAGACGGCGTTCGGTTTAGTCGGTTCAAGCCCAACATAACCACCACGCTGGCCGGCGGGGGGTATCCGAAGGGATTTCCGCACGAAAAAAAAGGGTCTTGTACACCCACCAACATTGGAAAATCAAAGGCACTTTATTTTTTTTTATTCTTTTATACAACATTATACTTTATAGTCATAAAACCAATGCTTTCCATGGTAAGCTAAGGTAGCGTTACCCATTGGCCCGCTTCTTATTCCGCACTTATGGTCGGCCAGCTTCACGAACACTGAAATAATTAATATAACGGGTTCAATGAAATTCCAAGTTCTTGCAAAGTTTTGGTGTCCTACCGGGGGTCCAATGGGCACCTATATAGGGGCCGCTGAATCTACAACTTTTATTCCGGGGGACGAATATTAAGGGACCAGTGGGTTTGGTCCCGTTTGTACACTGTTGACGCCTTTTACATAAGACCGAAAGTACCGAAATGTGGATTATTACATCTCTGCCTGAGCCTAAAGGGATAAAAGTGAATTAAAAAAAACATAACAAAACCAATGTATTCTTCCCAATCCTTTGCACAAGCTGTCAAGATGTGATTGGTTACAATTTTTAGCTCAAAGAGATTCGCGGTATGACGATGATAAAGTTGAACAAAAGTGTTTAAGTATTTTCATTCACGTTCTAGAACCTATATTACAAGGTAGGAAATTTATGCTTATTTTAATTCTAGATAGCGCATCTTAGAATGTCCTAGAATATTATATTATATTATGTTATAATTTATTTTATTCTGCTCTTATACGCGGCATAGCCGTTTGTTGGTGGCTGAACTCCTCCGTAACCTCTCGCGCGATCTTGACCAAATTTACCACGGTGATAGTGTGGACACTGAGGAGTGTTTTGAAGCGAGATGGTTCATGTCCGATGTACCATTCAGAAATAATCACCGAAAAACAGTTTCACGAGCGCGTGGCCTTAGCTAAGCGCGCGGCCGTAGTAAGATGTCTTATTTACAAGTAAGAGTCCTGCTCGCTCAGCTCAATTTATTTCAGTCGCACCCTGAATTCCTAGTTTTATTTAACTATTTAGAAAACTTACAGTTTTAGTTCACAAATGTTATACATATACCATAGCTTATCATATAGTTGCTAACGACCTTTCAGTATGAAAACTAAAAAAATACCATCACAATACTGTTTAACACGAAGAATACTATTTAGTTAATAGTGAGCTTCAGTGCTTACTAGTTCCATCCTGGCAGTTTCGGAAACGCATCATGCAGATGCTCTTGAAAGTGCGTCTTGCTCTCTGGTAGCCTCCACAGATCCATTTAATGCCAATATTCTTGAAATTCTTCATCATCTCGTGAGGACACGGAGTGCAGGCACGGTGCATTTCAGTACTGGGAAACGACAAATTTATTTGTTGAACATAACATAACTTCACGCCTGTATCCCCGAAGAGGTAGGCAGAGGTGTATTACACACCCGCGATTCGCCAGTTAGTAGTTTAAGTACCAATGGTAATAAGGGGCGAGCCTATTGCCATCTACCGGGCATATTACTAAGTGAGCCATAATAAGCATATTAATACACACGTAATAGGAAAATTTATTGAAATTTAAATGCTTTCAGAGGAGACAGGATGAGCGATGCTGTTAGTGGTGATATGGCCCAGGGTCAGCCGGGGTGCGAGGGATATGCTCTATGGGTAACCTTACACCCCGGCGTCTGAAGACCCGAGACGGCGTGCGGTTTTAGTCGGTGCAAGCCCGACATAACCGCCCCCGCTGGCCGGCGGGGGGTATCCGAAGGGATTTCCGCACGATAAAAAAAAAAAAAAAAAAGGTATCGTATGTATGGTATGTAGGGTAGGTATGGTATGGTATAGGTGTTTGGTAGATATTATGAAAATATTATTATACCACAAATGGGTCAAAGGGGCACAGAATAGTCGAATGCTGCGTTATATCTGTTTGTGAGACTATCTTGACTCACTTTTTGCCTTTCTTCCAATCTGTTCTTTTCCCTCTACTTTCTCTATCACAGGTAAAAACGTACGAGTAATTGTTCATAAATGGTGAGCTGTATGCTTGTTTGTTATGTTAATAGTAAAAAATAACTAGCAAACGTTAAATAAATAATAATGGAAAATTGATGTCTGATGTTAACTGTTGAAGAGTTTCAATATCTGGAGGTATTCCTGGGTGACAATTCATATCATGTTCATCTTGAAAATGTGATGCTATTGGCACTAAACCAACCTGTCTAAATTACATTCCTTAAGATTAGATGAAATAGTTTTGATTAACAGCCACTTTCGCTTGCAAGATATTACCTTCGGAAACAAATATACACACATTGCAAGTTGAAAAAAGTAAGTTAATGCAAGTAGCCACTAAGTACATTTCGCGTCCTTTAAAACCCAAACAGCAGATAGATAGTATGAAAGTTAACCATTTTGAATTTAATGTTGTATTGTATGTAAAACATGGAAATCTTACACTTTTCTTCTCTCTTTGGTATCTTTAGACGAAGCGAGACTTGAAGACTGACTTTCAGATGAGTCCCTCGATTCTGAAGGTTCACTGAAACAGAAAAAAAAACTTTTGTGAAATTTTCAATCCAAATTATGTTTACTGGTGGTAGAAATTAGATGACACAAATTTGTCACAAAATTCGGCCTGGTAGGTGCCACCGTGCACGATTGCGAAAAACCCTCTATAGCGATCCAATTTCGGTTTGATTGTGTTCAGGGGTCAGCAAGTGCATAGCCGGGCAGGGGGATTGTGGTCGCAGCACTAGTGGGACCGGTTGGTGTCACGCGGTGCTGCGACGACAATCCTCTTCTGATGAGGCCGTCAAGCTGAGTGCCACCATTGTTAACATGGTACGTGTATGTAATGGTAACCCACTTTCCTGAGTCTTTACCTTCAGCTTACCATCAGGCGAGGTGAAGGCAAATTGACGTGTCCTAAATATAAAAAAAAAAAATTCAAAACTGAAAATTTAATTCAAAAAAAAGAAGAAAATATTATAAAAAGTAATTTTTAAAGTCCTTAAAGGCTTCAAAATCAATTTTTACTACCCGTAGGTGGTCATGATGATAACAACAACATGGCAACTTATAACAAACTGCAACTACGATACCTGACGGAACTGATTGCACTCTCCAAGTCACTAGCCGACTCCTTGGACCTCACGGAGTAGTCATACCAATTAGGACCTCGATGTTCTGCGTCCTGAAAGTGAGCTACATTCGGTAGATCATTTATGTGCATCAAGTACGGAGTGAGAGCTACTAATTTGGAGACCTCTCCACTGTCGTCGCTTTTTGCTAAAAAAACATTGGTAATTAATATAATTACACGAGTTTATTCATCGAAATGATCATTAAAGGTACATGCATGAAACATGAGGAACATTTGCCTAATGTTACCCATTTTTAGGGTTCCGTTGCCAAATGGCAAAAAACGGATCCCTTATAGATTCGTCATGTCTGTCTGTCACAGCCACTTTTTTTCCGAAACTATTAGAACTAAGCTGTTGAAACTTGGTAAGTAGATGTATTCTGTGAACCGCATTAATATTACCCATACGTGTGGGGTTCTATGGACAGGTCTTCAAAAATGATATTTAGGTTTCTAATATCATTTTTTCTAAACTAACACTTCCAAAGTGGTAAAATGTGTCCCCCTGAAATTTCTAAAATAAGAGAAAGATAAACTTAAAACTTAAAACTTAAAACTAAAAAAAAATATATGATGTACTTTATCATTTAAACTTCCACCGAAAATTGGTTTGAATGAGATCTAGTAAGTAGTTTTTTTAATACGTCATAAATCGTAAACCGCAATTTACCTTTTATTCAATCAACTCAAATATAAAAATGTTACTTGCTGCTACGGAACCCTTCATGGGCGAGTACGACTCGCACTTGGCCGGTTACAACAGTAAGCTAACTAGTAGCAAATAATAACAACTTTTCCTTTTATTTTCATTTAAGCTTCGAATTATAATTTATGAGAAATGGAGTTAAGGTAAGTTTTAGTATTCAATTTTATTTATTCATCGTCATCAGAGCGTGATCTTCACAGTGAAGTTTAGAAGTCAGTAGACAAAATTTCGGTTATTTCCTTTTTAGCCAAGGTTGACAGCAGGTTATAGCAAATTATTTAATATGCAGCATTATCTTTAAATATTACAATAGAAAATATATCGCTTAATGTAGGCGCTTATTGCATAACGCATCTCGTTATCAGTGCTAATTAAAATAGCACGAAAGACTTGGATACCAGGAAAATAAATTAAATTGTAAGTTTGCAGGACTCAAAGTCAGTATGCACTTAAAGTTCTTACTTTAGTATTAAATTTCAAATTTACTTCCAGTGGCGCTATAAAAGTGCTCAAGCTGTTTAACTTGAAGCGTAGCAGTCGCAATTTAATAAATATCTGTAATACAAATGGGGGCCTTCTTCTGAAAATGTGAATTTCGATGTTATATTTATGGCCTGTTTCATTAGTCGTAGTCATGTTCACCAGTTGTCCCTATTAGTGGGCACAAATTCCTATTTGTGTCCATTGTAAAAAGTGGAAGGAATCCTTTCTTTCTTCTCCTTTACCATGCGAAGCAGTGATACATGAGTGGATCGATCAATGGCGTGTTACGCCAGTGATACAATGCCAATCACGCAATTTTGATATTTTCGTCTTAGTACTGGTCAAAGTCTTCCTCAAAACCTGTCTTTTGTGTGATCCCCCCAATCTTTGCAATGATTCTTTGGTCTGGAGTCTGTTTACAATATTCTGGCTTCCAAGTTATGTATAATAGTTATCAGTTAACATTTGGTATGCGTATGCGAAATGAATAACAACTTGCTTTAATTATTGTGATGGAAATTGTCATGGAAAGTCCTGCATTCTCAAAAGTTGTACTTAAATCGTCAAAGGTTTGTGCAGTGTATTAAATCACACAATGCCAGTGTGGTTAACAATAACCTAACGAGATACTTTATGATTAGAAATCATAAAAAAACATGTTCCAGTCAACATTCAGAAGATTCATATCATTTTCACATGAAAATATAAGTTATACTTACCACGTATAATAGTTATCGTGTATAACAGAGTGAGAAACTGAAGTAACATTGTATTGTCATTATTTGCTGAATTTTCACATTGCACAAGGCACACAAATAAAGTATCACTTGCGCAGGCATATTTATTTTTCGCTTTATATTTTATTAGCCATAAACTTCAAACCTATTATTATATTCAGTTGTTCGTGAATAGTTTTCAGTAGAGAAACAAGTAGAAAATTCATTTACAGCATTTTCTTTATTATTATACGATAACATTATTACAAAAGGTATGCATTTTTGAAACTATCTTAAGATTGAAAACATTATTAAAATATTTTATAACGAAAACTCCTCCCAGAATTAAACTAGATAGTAGGTTTTGTAATTCCTTGGAATTCATTATCCATAAAGCGTGATTACACACACATACTTTCGACATTATTATAATGTTTGATGATGAATATTTATAAAATTAATTATTCAACTGGGATAGACGTATCTACACTAGGATAGTAAATCTGACTGATAGAAAACTAGCCACGTGTTTTGAAACTTCCACGGTTGTATAACTAAGATGGAAATCAAATCAACAACTGCTAGAAAAAGAGATATAGAAAGTAAAATAAAACAAAACTAACGATGCTTTACTTGTATTAAATGTATAAATTGAGTTTAAAGCATCTTTTGCTAAGCACACTTTTAAACTAGTCATCTTTTCCGTGTTCTAGCCGTATTGTCGTCCTTAAAATTAAATATTCTGAAACAATGAATATTCGTGTAAACATATTTTTAAAATCAATTTTAAATTGTACACTTTTCAGCTAGAAATGTTTTGATTACTTAGTTGAGTCATAATGAATGAATTGATACATAATGTCACTTACATACAGTTACGCCACTTACATACAGTTACGTCACTTTACTTGGCCTCGGCTGAATCTCCCTCGTAACCTGCAAAATTAATGCAAACCTTAACTTTTGGGACCCAAAACTTTGTACCAACTAACCCAAATTAAAAACTAGCAAGTCCAAACATCCCACAAAGAAAGTACTAGAGAAATCCAATAAGTAGTGACGGTTCAAAGTTTGATTAAATATAATTTGCATGGCAGCCGCTGCGCCATCTGGGCTCCTAATATATTTTTAATTTATGTCCAAAAAGTTGAGGGATACGCACGGGAATACGAGGCAATGCTTGTTAAAAATTATACAGAAGCTTAGAGTTTCTTTAGTAAACAATTGTGGCATCGGTTGTTCAAGACTACAAGTATCAGCTGTTTCTAAACAATAGCTAAGTTTAGACGAATACATTTTAAAGCGTTTTATAGAAAGTTTTAACTACCTTCGCCAGATTTACTTTGGTATTTTACACTTGTCGTCGCTTGTGCAGTGCTTTGCGCATCTAAAAAAATATTCATTTAATAAAAGTTTAGTAAAAAAAATTAAAAAGTAGCGAACTACATTTTTAGATTATACTCACTTGTACCTCCAAATTGTCCAGGATGGTATAATGGAGATATGTGATTATTTTTATTCGGGTATAGAGAAGGATATAAGCTGGACGCTGGTACACTCTGAGAGTATACTGTAGTATAAGGATTGTAGTTGTTTGGAGAACTTAAAATATTTATAGCATCAGCTTGTCCATTGTATTCAAAGTTTCCAGCATATTTCACGGGGCTGGTATTATATTTTCCATTTAACCCAATATCAGATTTACTTGGATAGGAAGAGTACTGTGGATTTTGGTAGTAGTTATTTGATTGATATGGATATCCAAGTGATGGGTTAGACAACGGCTGAGCATATAGTGAATAATCTTGAGATTGAGCTATTGCTTCGGCTATACCTAACGACTGATCATCACCATTATTAACACTGCCTAATGCAGTTGTCGTTTGGTATGGCCCAGAAAGGTAGTAGCCTTCATTAGCCAATGAATTCTTAGCTTTAGCGTTTGCTTCAATATATGCTTGATTTTGGGATCCTCCTGCGTTGTATGGATTGAATAATACTGGTGATTTATCAGTTAAAGTAGGAGCTCCTTTATAGAGAGCATTGGCAGTAGCATATGCCAGGTTTTGAGAAACAGCTGGATTATATCCATTGTATAATGCTGCTGACCGCGGAGTGCTAGTTAAGAGACTATTAAATTTCGAATTTGCTTGAGCATACACTTGATCCTGAGACTGTTCTGGCTTGTATTGGTTATATAATATTGAAGGTTTGTACGTACTGGTAATAAGACTATTGTATTGTGCATTTGCTCTTGCAAAGGCTTGGTTTTGAGACAAACCTGGATTATATTGTGGGAATAATGGATTAGTTGCAGTATTACTCATAAAATCATTGTACTGAGCAATTGCCTCTGCATAAGCTCCGTTTTGAGATACTTCTGCATTGTATGGCGTAAATACTGCTGGAGGCTTATATGTAGTAGATACAATTCTGTTGTTTTTTGCAATTCCCTCAAGATATCCTTGGTTTTGTGGAATTCCTGCATTATATCGAGAAGGTAAAGAAGGTTTGTATGTGGCTGTTGAAGGTTTATATTTTTCAATTATTCCACCACTATTTATGCTACCTTCAGCTGTTGAAGACTGATATGAGGCTGGTGGCTGGTAGGCAGAATTACTCAATGAACTTTGAGCACCAGCGCTTGCTTCAGCATAAGCTTGATTTTGAGAAACGCCAGAGTTATATGGACTAAATGCGGAAGGGCTATTATGTTCAGCATTTGCTTCAGCATAAGCTTGATTTTGAGCAACTCCTGAACTATATGGATTTAGTACTGAGGGGCTATTATGTTCAGCGATTGCTTCAGCGTAAACTTGATTTTGAGAAACTCCAGAGTTGGATGGACTAAATGCGGAAGGGCTATTATGTTCAGCATTTGCTTCAGCATAAGCTTGATTTTGGGAAATTCCTGGACTATATGGATTTAGTACTGAAGGGCTACTGTATTCTGCATTTGCTTCAGCATAAGCTTGATTTTGAGAAACTCCAGAGTTATATGGAGTAAGTGCTGATGGGCTAATAGGTATAGCGTTTGCTTCAGCGTAAGCTTGATTTTGAGCAACTCCTGAACTATATGGATTTAGTACTGAGGGGCTATTATATTCAGAATTTGCTTCAGCGTAAGCTTGATTTTGAGAAACTCCTGAACTATATGGACCAAGTGCTGAGGGGCTGTTATAAATTGCGTTTGTACCAGCTGATGTCTGACCATTTACGTTACTGAATGCGTTTGCTGTCTGATATGACCCAGGGTATATGGGACTATTCATAGAGTTTTGTGATAACGCCTTGGCTTCGGCGTATCCATGATATGTTGAATCTTCTGGATTATATATATTAGAATTTTGAGCTATAGTATTTGCCTCTGCATACGCTTGATCTTGCGTAGGCCCATAATATAAGTCAGAATTTTTCACTATAGCTGTAGCTTCAGCATAACCTTGGTTTTGAGAGCCACCTGGATTGTATGAACTTATTAACTGTGATGGTTTAAATTTACTGGTTGGAGATCCATTTGGTAGACCATACCCTGCTGCATCATCGCCAACTCCGCTACTGGCTTCTAAGTAAAAACAAAATTAAACTTATCAGTAAACCTTTCAGGTAAATATAAGACATTTATACTATTCAAACTGTAATAAAATAAAATTATGAATGCTATTGGTTAACTAGCAAGTGCTAATTTTGCCCCTCTATTAGTAAACAAATAACGGTATCAAGTTTATTGAAATGTTTTACATCAGCACTTTGATCTGTACGTCATAAAAAGTGTTTTATGTAAACCAATAGAACCCTGATAACAGAAGTAGAATCTGAATAAAAATACAATTACCCCTGCTATCACGTTCAGAGGAGAGTGGTTCCAATGAATGGGCATCGAGGTGTCAATACACTTGAGGGCCAATCTATGGCACTTCAGTTAGTTCGATTGGTACTTATTGCCGGCCCTCATTGTGTTTCCCTATTTCCCTATTGTAGTGATTTTCCTTGATGATTTCTAATTAGGATCTCATTTAATTCACGATTCTTGATTTGAAATGTAATATTGAATATCTTACCCTGATTTTATTTTCTTTCACAAAAATATTCATATTATAATTTCACCTTAATTTAATGGGAATTAACGCGATCATGTATAGATATATACATCCCTCTGGATTACCTGACGTTTCGACCAGGTTAGTCGAAATATATTAAATCTACATTTAACATGTTTAATTCATTTTTTCTTCACTAAAGCTATTGCAGATAAAATACGAATCGCAAAATGAATCGCGTTAATTCCCGTTAAATTATTGTTTGTTGAAAGTTTAAAAATTTGTATAATTTCACCTCCTCTAAAACCAATTGTATGATTCAGTAGACATAAATCTGTACTGTTTTATGACTATTGTATAGCAATCACATTTTACTTTATAAAAGTGATAAAATTCTAGAAAAATATCAATATAACAACTTTATACTTCTAATCTTTATGCCGTTTTACGAACGAATATACCCTATCTTTTTATGCCACCTGTATTTGCAATTTTGATGGTGAGTCGCTACTGGCTGTAAAAAAATCTTTTTTGTTTTAATGTTCTATTTGATATCATTTTTTTCATCATCATTTGCTATCTCCATCTCTTGATCTCTCTTTACACATCAAATTGAAAATAAGTTTTTCCAAAATGATATCACACACTTCTAAACTTAAAACTGTCCTGAACTCAATGAGCCGTTGAGTTATCTGAAACAAGATAATTTTGGGTTAAGATCAAGAATTTTATGATTCGTTAATTTTTTTGCCTGAGAGTCAATAATGCTTACCTATACTTATATAATATATGTTTTACCTGAAATAGCTGTAGTGAAGAAAAAAATAATTAAATATTTTAAATGTAGATTTAATCAATTATACTTTTTATGAAATCTACAATGATCTGGTCTGTAATCTCACCTGTAATCACGTGATCCGGTGACTCTATACCTAAAATATGTAAACAATTTAGGTTATTCCATACAAAACAAATAAATCTTATTATTTTAAATTAGATATACTTACAACAAGACAGTTTTGTATAGCAACTGATTTCAACGTTCACCAGGTTTATAGATTTAATTTCAGAGCATTGGCAGACTTGACAGTCATCCCAAGGATGCTGGAACGGTTGGTTAGGTGGGTAAGGCCGACAGGAGTCATCTGAAGAAAATTTATTTATATAATTTTCGAAGGTAGATTTATTCACAATGTTAAAAAAATAAGTATAGCCATTCAACTAATAACGATGTTTATTTTTGTCAACTTACGTGGGGAGGGTCCCGGTAATGGTCCTTTAGGTAGCAATGGTATCAGTGCAGGAGCAGGTGTTGATATGGGGGGCCATGGAACTGAGAAAAAGGTTGGTTGTTTTCATTTTAACATCAGTAGATACACACCTAAATCACACAAATATAGTGGAGAAAACCCGCGTGGAATGTTTATTTTAATAAATTTTTCTGGAAGCATGAACAATATAACAACTAGAGCAAAATTGGATCGATGATAGCCGCAAATATATATACCGTGGCGCAGCCATAAACACCACTCCCCCGATAAGAAGGTAGATTGTTCCAAGTTTATACAATAATAAGAAGAAAGTAATACAATTCTGTTCCCATTCCTGCTTCCCATGAGTACCGATTTCAGGGATAAAAAGTAGCCTATTCCAGACTATAATCTTTTCGTGTACCAAATTTTAGCCAGATCCGTTCAGCCGTTAGAGCGTGATTGAGTAACAAACATCCAAAAATCTAACTACTCAAACATCTATAAACATCCAAACTTACTAACATCTTCAGAAACTTTTACATTTATAAGGTTGTCAAGGAATGTCAACTTCCCAAAATGTCCCCTGGTACCAAAATGTCAACTTCCCAAAATGTCCCCTGGTACCAAAATGTCAACTTCCCATAATGTCCCTTTCCCAAAATTTTGTGGGTTAGGTTAGGTTAGAACTGTGACTCCAACAGAGAAAAATAATTTGCAGATAATAAACATACTTCGGGGATATCCGCAAGATAAAAAAAAAACAAAAAAAAAAGAAGGTAATAAACATACTTTTCGGAAAGGGACATTATGGGAAGTTGACATTTTGGTACCAGGGGACATTTTGGGAGGTTGACATTCTGAGCCACAACGATTTATTATACTAGTAGAATATTTCTCTTATAAACAGGACCCTTTCTTGGTTGAAAGGTAGCCTATATCTTTATCTGTACTCCTAGTAATGCGTATGCACAAACAAAATGATGATTGATTAGTAGTTGAGAAATGAAAATATATCAAGCAATTAAACAATCTCACTTTCGTATTTTTAATATTAGTTAGGATTAGATTAGATAGGATTACTTGGCTCTTCCGGTGTCACGGCGTTGGGTGGCACTGGACCAGCAGGACCCGGGTAAGGTTCTACTGGTATTGGTATAGGTGGAGCCGGTGGAGTTATTGGTTCTGGAGTGGTTTCAATTTTTGGAACTGCAAAAGATATTTTATTTGATACAAAAAAAACTACCACATACAATTTACGCCTAATTCCCATTGATGTAGAGAGACCTTCCATTTTCCCACTTGCTACCACCCTGGCATATATCTTTCGCTTCTCCCACTTTCTAAAGTGGTTTCATACATGTTGCCGTCTACGGGTACTCTAAATCTGAATAATTTAGAGGGAATAATAATCAAGATTGGAAACCCATTGAATCGTTACCTAACTCTTGTTTTGTTAACCCCTGTGATGGTAACAGTTAAGGTAACTTTGATATAAGAGGACAAAAGGAGATGGGAAACAAGGTTAACCCGAACGCTCGGTTAATTTTCATAAGGCTATTATAACATTATTTTCTGACTGATGAGTCATTTCATTCATAAAATGAAATCCTCAGGTGTTGTAAACAATAATAATTGGCTCACCACAGTCCGAGTCGTGGTAGCAAGTTATCTGCTGTTCTGGAATACCAGCGTCAGATATTTCCAAGGAACACTTGCATTGTCTGCAGTTATCGGTCGGATGAGGGAAGGTCACATGTGCCGGAAACTTTTCACAGGCGGGAACTGAAATAATCCATTTCTGGTATTAATAAAAGTTGCGAAAGAAGTATGAATTGCAGAAAATAACTATACCACAGCTCGAACCAAGCTTTTAACTAAGTCTATAACGCGAGAATGACAGTCCAATCTTAGCAGCGATCATAACATTGAGTGACTACTGGTCGTCAGGTAGACTGTGTACTTGTTAGCTGAAAGATAGGTCTAGGTCTAGATTTATTTAAAAAATCGTTTAACCGTGGCACTGAAAAATACATAATAAGTATAATGTTTAACTCTAGGATCACGTAATTTAATTATAGAAAGCTGGGTTCAAAATTTCACGAACGTTTTTAAGAAAATAATCTAGTTACTTTATCTTTTGGTGTCAACGTAATACGTAGTGATACTTATATCAAAAAACAAATATTTGAGTAACGAAAAGAAACTATTAACCATGTTTCTGGCACAATAGATACTAACTGGATAAAGTTCGTCGCGAACAGTTGTCACATTTTTCATCTGCACAGTTGGTTCATGCCAAGCATGAAAGACATAGAAACCATTTAATTTCCCCCGCACCCTCGAACAATTAATTGAAATTGATTGAAATATTGACAGTGTATAGAAACTACACAAGCTAGATACTTACGAGGTACTAGAACTGGTATATCTGGTATTGGTGCTAGAATAATAAGAAAATATTTATTGTTTATAATTACAGTTTCATTTAGTTCAGATTGATATTTGAATTTGTATAAAACTTACGTAAAGTAGTGACGTCTGTAGGTAATACTGTAAATAAGAGGAAGTTTAAAATAAAGTGAATAACATGCACCATGTTTTAGAAAGAGAGAAAAGTGTTTTTAAAGATTCTGTGACTCACCACAATCATGACTGTCCTGACACTCAATTCGGGCATCAATTTTACCAAACGTGGTAAAAGTCTCTTTGCATATGCATACCTGGCAAGGATGCAATGGGTTTGTAAATGGCTGCTCCGTCGGCAATGGACTGCAAGTGGCTGAAACTGAAATATGATGCGCACATTGCAAAATATATTCAGCAATTTATGACACTTATAAGATCGAGAGAGAGGGACTTTCCGTTATTTGTTTTGTTTTTACATTACTAATATATTAATAAAAGTAAGTTACATGTTCATGATTAGGGATTGGAACAAAATTAAGGTCCCTATCAAAAACAAATATTTCTTCACAAGGGTATTAACCAAAACGGTAGACTAGAAGACAGCCGTTTTCGGCAGATCGTTAATCTTTCCTCGTGCAATATTATTTCTAAATTTTGGTTATATTCCGATAAGACTTACCTACCGAAAATTCTATTAAATTTCTACTACCTGTTAGAATAATGATTTAGTGATATAATAATGTGCAAGTATTTATAGAATTCATATCATAATTCAAATTTAATGTATGTATATCCAAATTTGCTTAAAATATAGACTTAAAGTGTACAGGTAGCGACTTTTTTGAGGCAAAATACTACAAACATTTTAAATCTTATCTACGTGAGTTAAAGTACAAAGTCATTCATTCATAACGAAGGGCAGAACCTTCTCGCAACTACTTCAAGTAACAAATTTCGGCCACTATATCGGGCGGTAGCCAGTGCTCTTTCAATGAGAATTAACCCTTATTGATAAGAAAAAACCTTAATCGAATCTTACCTTCTCGCACTGGTAGTAGCGTTGTTGGATGTATATCCTGTTGCTCAGTAGGTTCCAAAATAAGCGATGGTACTGATGGTGCATAAGGTGCAAGATCCGGTAGAGGTAACGGTACGTAAGGATCAGGTATAGGAAGAGGGACGTAAGAGTCAGGGGTTTGAGGATACTGTTCCGGAGTGAATGTTTCAGGTTTCCGACAGCCTGAGCATTTGGCGCACAATGGCTCTAAAAGACCATAAACATTGACGCAGATGCACACCAAGCAGTCAAACGTTCTAGACCAAAAGTGGTACATTTCATTTTCTCTGGTGCACTGTATTACGTTTTCACCCCCTGAAAAGTATACCAATCGCGGTAGAAAAGCATTTGTTTAATACCAGACAGAAAAAATGAATAACAAATGAGGATGTGTTCGATTTTGAATTTAGAAAAAATAACATTTTATATTACTTGCATTGACAACACAAGTGATAAATATTTCATGAAACAAAACAAAACAATCAATGATCGTCAGCCATAACCAGTCATAATCATGCTAGAGAATTTTGACTTAATAGTGAATATGTGAGAATATTCGTTAAGCGCAAGATTAAATCCCAAAGGAATAAACCCAGGTGTCACGTAGTATCAAAATGGAAGGGTAAGGTATGACAAGTTGCGTATTCCAGTGTCTACTCCTCATCAACTAGATTTCTCAATGGACCCGTGTATACGATAAGTCAATCAATCAAATAACGTAGACAATTTAAACAAAGATAATAAAACAGATTTAAATCAATACATTGGAATATTTGGAGGCAAAAATACTTACCGGGTATTTTGTTTGGAAGTATTAATTCATTTGGCCATATTACTCTTGATTTTGCATCTAGAATCATTAATTATAATTTAAAGTTTATTCGATGAATAAATGTCTTTAATTATGTCAATGAAATTATTACCCTTGATTACAGCTGGCGAACTTTGTGCGCCTGAAATACGAGAACAAAATATTTCAGTAAACAAATGAAAACATTTATTATAGAATCTTACTATACCTTTTTTTTCGTGCGGATATAACAAATTTGAATTCAGTTATGAATTTTGCATTCATGGAGAAGATATGCAAATGTATCTAACAATACAATTACAGAAACCAAATGTTTATATTAAGTACTTATTATGGTTATATGATTTATTTTCCAAAAAGAGAAATATTTATTTAAAAATTTCATAAGTTATTAATCAATATAACTAAAGAAATTACGACTTACTAGTAGTTCCACTAGATGCATGGGCAGACGCTGTTACTATATGATTAGATACTGGTCCAGGAGGGTGACCAAAAGAATAAGGATCAGACGCTTGATTGTTTTCAATGAAACTGTCACTAAACGATTGGGCTTGGCCACCGGCATAAGCTTTAGCAGAACTCACAACTTTATTTATAGACGGATAATAACTATGATCATATAAAACCCCGCTACGCATCTCGTTTGACTTACTGAAATTAGAATCAGATTTGCTTGGTGGACTATACGGGTATTCATTCATTGTTGCGTTATATTGACTTTCATCAACGTTTCGTACTTGTATCTCTTCAGGCTTGGAATCTCGACGAGTTTCCTCAAAAGCCGATTTAGAAATAAAATATGATGGAAGTGTTTGAGCATTCTCACGTTCTAGATTATTTTTTTGTTCTATGCGAGTAGCATCTACTGAAAAAAGAGGGCTGAAATGGGACTCCTCTTTAGCTACTTTATTTGTAGTAGCTGCAAGGTGAGCAGCATATAAGGGTGGTAAAATATTTAATCCTGAATAGTAATTGTTGTCATTATTTTCCATTTGTTTAGATTCTTTAGCAATTTGTGTATGTAACATTGGATACGCAAAATTTGTTCCAGTGTTTTGAACATTTGTATTTGGTTTAACAATTGGGACAGCAACACCTGCCAATTCTTGAGGAATCAAATGAGAGATTTTATCTATATTATAATCTCTTCCACTGACACCTTCTACTGGCAATTCATCTTCTACATTAAATTGTGAATCCATAATGTAAGCCCCTTTTTCATTGGATTCCATGGTCCTGGACTGACTCGAAAAATCTGATGATGATGGATTTTTGGAACTATCTAACGGTGTTACAAAATCTGGAAAAGAACATTTTTATAATACAAAAAAAAAACTATTATAGTAATTTTTTGGCTTAAAGTTTGCATGTCATCTATACCTCCTCCATATGGTTGTGCTTTTCGTGTCTGTGAGCTTGGTTTTGAACTGTCCACTAATGAATTATTTGCGCTGATAACCAAACTTGTATCTGAAATATTCAGTTTCAAAATGAATTCAAGACTCTACATTTGAGTTAAACGTGAGGTTTAGAAATATATATTATATCGAAATTTGACTGAAAGGACTGAAAAAAGTGCAAGTCCTTTGGAAAATCAGTCTTAATCGATATTCTGCTAAACTATGTCATGAATTCTGTAATAAATAATATATTTATATATTGTAATACGAACGAAACGAAATTTATTTTCTCTTCGTTCTATAAACGTCAAAATTGTCATTTTTGTGATACAAATACATATTGGTAGGTAAACGTTTTTGTGAGATTAACTCTCAATCTCACAAAAACGTTTACGATCGTAGATTTTATTTATTTGTTTATGTGTTGTTTTATTTTAACACTGCGACTTATAGATTTGCATCCATAAGTCGCAGTATTAAATATTTAATATTATGAGTGGATATGGACGTTGGTATTATTTGTAGAGTGCCCAACGCGCAGCCAGAAGAAAGTCTGCTGAACGAAGACGAAATTTACGATGTCCTCGTATGGCCACAGATGCTTTCAGTAGTACTAGTGATGAAGAGTTTATTAAAACTTATAGATGTTCACTTTTTCCGATTTAAATTTATAAAAAAATTTAGTATACTATATACCGTACTAATACTATTCATGAAATTTTGAAGCAATTATGCTTCAAAATTTCATTAAACTATAGGTAGGTGCCGCTACTCGTAGTTAAATGGTTATTAGTTAGTATTAACCTAAAAATTGTGAATATATATTTTTTTTTCAAATCAAAAATGTAAGGTTCCATCCGCCTTATTTACAAGGAATATTATTATATTTATATTTTTTTTGTCTAAATTACTTCACAACATAGTACAATACAGATAAGAGGAACAGTCTCGAGTCTCTCGATTTTTTACTAGTTTTTACGACAGGGTTTAATTAGATTAGTATTAGTATCATAATCGAATGATATGATCGCTCGATTATAAAAATAAGTTGGTTACTAATCTCATTATCGATTTTTCAACATTAGTACTCGTAGTCTTAACGTAACTAATTCGATCATAACAATCACTCATAATCGCCTACGTTTAATTGACAGTTTTTCTTAATTCTTTGTGGATTTCGCACAAAATAAGGATTAGGCTGACGCCGCCAACCAACCGACGTGGGATAAAACCCGACCCCACCAGGCGAGGTCGCGCTGGCGGCCAAAGTCCGCCGGTAACCCTGGTGTTATCCTTTCGAGGGCTTACCTAGGGTGCCCGGCAATGGACACTTGGGGAGGGCACCGTGTGGTTTTAGTCGGTCCGACTCCGACACGCCCACCCCATCGTCGACACCGATGGGGTGAAGCCCGTGGGGGTTTCCACACGTAAAAAAAAGGATTAGGCTGATGGTCTTGTGCCAAAGCCCTAGGAAACTAAAACAATGCATATTATTAATCTATATCAGCTAAGATTTTCAAATAGATCGTCATGCGTCTGAACTGAGAATATACCGAAACCGGACTGAATTTTATATTGCTAGAATACCTTATCTTCGGTTAATTCAATTCAGTCGTAATTCAATCAAATTTCGGTCCGTGTTCGTCAAGCTGAGGGCCACCACGGTAACATTATCGGTGTCTGTAATGGTGACCCTCATTCCTGAGACTTTACTTTTAGCTTACCATCAGGTGAGGTGAAGTCATATTCACGATGACGTGACCACTATAAAAACAATCTTAATATATAAAGTGCCGATACATCTTTATTAAGCGATGATTATTGTAATATTATCTGCAGTCAATAGTACAGTGGGTGGACTGGGCTACAGGAAATCACCTTTGCACCTACTGTTGGGTGAAGCCAACGTGTGCTCGGGTCACGCGTCTTTCCGTGCAAATTTAACCTTTTGTTTCAAAACATTTCAAACTAAATACTTACTGGTATTATTGAGATCATCGGAAGCTACTCTTGATGTTTTCGTATCATTTGTAGATTGCTTAGAATCTTCTATTGAGAATTCCGTTCTTTTTGTTAGTGATACATTGGATTCGTCTAATTGCTTGGAGTCACCAAGTTCCTCTCCTTGACCTTCAGATAACAGGAAGGCAAGGAGGCAGATGCCTCCAATCACCCCTCTCTGCATCTCAACTTACTTATTAATTTGATTCAACATAAAGCCTGACCCCAATGTAATGTAGCGTAGTAGTGGTTTTTCAGAAGTATATATATGGAAATTGTAATTCTATTTGACATCCGTTTAGTATTTGAGAGAAATAAACGGTAATTTATGATGTAATTAGTAAGTTTGCATGGAATTTGATTCGATAAACTGTAATTTATAGTCACGGATGTCAAATTATGTTCTGTTCATTTATCAAATGACTGAACCAGCGTTCCAAGGTGCATATTTTACCTCTCTAAGCCTTAGGGTAAAAATTTAAAATCCTCTAAACATAAAAAAACATCAATAGCATCATCATAGCTCCAGCGGTTTAGGGTCTGCGTTGATGAATCATTCAGGACAATATATTATAAATAAGGTAATATACTTTGGTCGATGGATGTCGTGTGAATATGCAAGACATTCATCAACGGTGATCAAAAATCTTTGTGAAGTTCCTTTTTTACCAACTGAAGACTTTCTTTTCGCCTTATGCACTGAGCATAATTCTTTGAATTTATTTGTCGTAAATTCTATGTATTGGAGTGTAAGTTGATGATGTAGATAATTATCGATTTTGTAAGTCAATGCATTTTCAATAAGAATTATAGCTCTACGTGCAAGTACGTACAAAAATAATCTACTACTACTAAATCTACTTTTAATCTGTTCATGTCATGTGTTGTTTAGAGCTCTCGTTCTGTAATATAATTACTGACTTATTGGTGATGAAGTAGTTTAAGTGGTCTATGTCTGGTTGTTTTGTGTCTGTTTGTACCTTAGCTTCCCTTATTTAGTATATATTATAAAGATTTCTCATCCTACGAGCCTTTTCCCAACTCAGTCGACTTTCCGTCTAACTACAAATCAGCTGACATTCGAAGTTTTTTATGCAGCAATTACTATCTGACTTACACAACCCACTGGCGATATCAAAGTTCTGTAGAAAGAGCAGGTGTCGGACTTTTTAAGGCTCTCAACTACCCGTAATGAAAGCCACAGAGGTTCGTATGGCAACCGGGATCGGTGGCTAAACGTACTGTCTAAGGGGCCTCACTGTGTTAAAAATGCTCAACCATCCCTTGACTGGCTTTAACCTCGCAATTAATTGCTTTTAACCTCGCAATGTTACGACTCAGCCACGACCGCCTAAATTCCAGAAACCTCTATTTATATCTTAGTCTAAGCTAAGATTTGTTCCACTTATCAGGATAGGTTATTGTAATCCATTCATTTGTCATTCCTAGCGGTTGTAGTGTAAAATGAGTGTATTTTTGTATATAGTACAAAAAGTGTATGTGTGTATAATGTAACATATATGTGTGTAAGTATATCTATTTTTAAACACTACTTTGCCTTTATTCAGTTAAGCTAATCTATAACCGCGCTCATCAGGGCAAATCTCAATTTTGAAAGCATCTAAACGATATCCCGTCTATTGTGTTCAACCATATTCCAAATGCATACTTTTCCATAGCTTTAAAATGAAACAAGACATATCCCACTAAATGCTTTAATAAATACAATATGAGTGTGTAGTTTACTGTCATTTTACATGCTTGTCACTAAATCTAAGATAAATCGAGTCCGGATTCTTGCATTAATTGTCGAGAGATCATTGTGATAGGCTTCGCAGTTACTTCAGCTGTAACAACAAAAAAAAACTTTACTGCGCTTGCTCAACAGTTATACAATTCTGACAATTTATGTTTTTTTACAAAAATTCTAGGACAGTCTACACAGTGCTATTTAGACCCAGGGTAAGCGTAACTTAACTAGTTTGTATTATCTTTGGATTTTGGACTGTAGATAGTAGTAGTAGATATACTTAAATAATCCTACTATTTTTCGTAAATACATACATACATATTATATAGATAAACATCCATACCAATGCAAATCGACATATTCGCGCATATAAATATTTATACTGAGCGGGAATCAAACCCACGACCTTCAACGTTGCATCGTTACTATATTGACGAATTTCATACAACTTCCATTAAAAATTACACACGTAAACATGATACAAGTGTTACTTAATAAAAAAAATGAAAGTATACATTGCTTAAGTACTTACACAATTCTTAAGCTTTCATCCTGTGTGCGTTACGTTTTTTTCTGGAATCCGCTGCATCATATGTTCGGGACTCAGAATCAGCCCTTCCTTCTGCTCCATCAGCTCCACTTCGAATGAAGCCATAGTTAGGGCTAAATCCGTAATTATTCGCATTAGCACTTGAAGCGGCGTCTGCACTCGAGGAACCTCCGAACCCTCCAAATCCACCGACATTAGATGCTGCATTTGCTACCGCGTCGGCACTTGAGTAGCCTCCTCCCCAACCACCAAGGGTATTAGCTGCGGCGTTTGCTGAGGCATCGGCCTGTGAGTAGCCTCCTCCCCAACCACCAAGGCTATTAGCTGCTGCGTTAGCGGCCGCATTGGCGCTAGAGTAACCACCGCCTCCGTAACCACTTAGAGTGTTGGCTGCGGCATTCGCTGATGCATCGGCATTCGAGAAGCCTCCTCCCCAACCACCAAGGCTATTAGCTGCTGCGTTAGCGGCTGCATCGGCGCTAGAGTAACCACCGCCTCCGTAACCACTTAGAGTGTTGGCTGCGGCATTCGCTGATGCATCGGCATTCGAGAAGCCTCCTCCCCAACCACCAAGGCTATTAGCTGCTGCGTTAGCGGCTGCATCGGCGCTAGAGTAACCACCGCCTCCGTAACCACTTAGAGTGTTGGCTGCGGCATTCGCTGATGCATCGGCATTCGAGAAGCCTCCTCCCCAACCACCAAGGCTATTAGCTGCTGCGTTAGCGGCTGCATCGGCGCTAGAGTAACCACCGCCTCCGTAACCACTTAGAGTCTTGGCTGCGGCATTCGCTGATGCATCGGCATTTGAGTAGCCTCCTCCCCAACCACCAAGGCTATTAGCTGCTGCGTTAGCGGCTGCATCGGCGCTAGAGTAACCACCGCCTCCGTAACCACTTAGAGTGTTGGCTGCGGCATTCGCTGATGCTTCGGCATTCGAGAAGCCTCCTCCCCAACCACCAAGGCTATTAGCTGCTGCGTTAGCAGCTGCATCGGCGCCAGAGTAACCACCGCCTCTGTAACCACTTAGAGTGTTGGCTGCGGCATTCGCTGATGCATCGGCATTTGAGAAGCCTCCTCCCCAACCACCGAGGCTATTAGCTGCTGCGTTAGCAGCCGCATTGGCACTAGAATAACCACTACCACCGTAACCGCTTAGAGTGTTGGCTGCGGCATTCGCTGATGCATCGGCATTCGAGAAGCTTCCTCCCCAACCACCAAGGCTATTAGCTGCTGCGTTAGCGGCTGCATCGGCGCTAGAGAAACCACCGCCTCTGTAACCACTTAGAGTGTTGGCTGCGGCATTTGCTGCTGCATTGGCATTGGAGAAGCCCTGTCCCCAACCACCAAGGCTATTAGCTGCTGCGTTAGCGGCCGCATTCGCGCTAGAATAACCACTACCTCCGTAACCGCTTAGAGTGTTTGCTGCGGCATTTGCTGCTGCATCGGCATTTGAGTAGCCTCCTCCCCAACCACCAAGGCTATTTGTTACAGCGTTAGCTGCTGCATCTGCACTTGAAAAACCACCTCCTCCGAAATTACCAAATCCGCCGTACTTACTGACAGCGCTGGCTGCAGCGCCAGCTGCAGCATTAGCAGCAGCATTAGCTACGGCATTCGTTGCAGCTTTGGAGAATGCACCACCATAATTAGATGCAGCATTGGCTGCAGCGCTAGCTGCAGCGCTAGCTGCGGCATTAGCAGCAGCACTGGCTATGGCACTAGCTGCAGCACTGGATGATACACCGCCATAGCTAGATGCAGTACTTGCTGCAGCACTAGCTGCAGCACTAGCGGCAGCATTAGCAGCAGCAGTAGCTACGGCATTGGCTACAGCACCACCGCCATAGCTAGATGCAGCACTGGCTGCAGCGCTGGCTGCAGCACTAGCTGCGGCATTAGCAATAGCATTAGCTATGGCACTAGCTGCAGCATTGGAGTATCCACCACCATAAGATGCAGCATTGGCTGCCGCTTCAGCGTTTGCAAAACTACCGCCGTAACCTCCACCAGATATTGCATTCGCAATTGCTTCAGCTGATGCACTAGAACTACCGGATCCTGGGAATCCTCCGTAGGGACCAAGACCACCGCCATAACCTCCACCAGATATTGCATTTGCTATAGCTTCAGCTGATGCACTAGAACTACCGGATCCTGGGAATCCTCCGTAGGGACCCAGACCATAACCAGGTCCAAGAGGGTGTCCATATAATCCAGGGCCTACCGGGCCAAGTGGTGAAGGACCTAAAAAAATTCAAGTTATTTTTATATTCATTTGACTATATGACTTTGATTACTTCAAATTAATTTAGATACGTAATGCACCAACTAAATATTTGTCATTTTGATTCAACTTACGTAGCAAGCACGAAGGGTCAGGGGTGGATTCAAGGTACACGTAATTGTACTTGATTTTACAAACAAGAATCTTGCATGGATCATTTGGAGATCGGAAAGCTATTAATGGCTGATGGCGTCTGCATTCAGGATCTGAAACATTTCGTTAAAATACAGTTGGCGTAACTCATAACAAAATTTAAACAGTACTGTCATACAGTGGACCCAATGAGTGTACCCCCGGTAATCCGGCCTCTGCCTAACACGGCGCCTCCTGTAATCCAACATGCCTGTCACTGTAAGTACTGTAGGCACAGACACATGGTTACGTAGAATTGAATTTTCACTATACACTTCTTCGTTAATTTGTGAGTTCTATTGATATGATTAATTTACTGAATTTGACGTCCATAATGTAGTATGATTTGTAGTTCAGATATAATCTTATCGTTTTGATCTGTAATTTATCGGATTACAACTTTTGAAAAAATCCAGATTATAGGGGTTCTTAGGCAGTACCCTATAATCCTACAAATTCGATAGTCCAACACTGCCCTGTAGAACGTTTGTTGGATAACCGGGGGTCCACTTTTTATTGTTGTAACGATACTTACTTACATATATGATGACCGGTACGGGGTAATACTTGGTGGCTGAAAAAATTTACCAAATTGTGATGATTAATGTAGCTACATTGAGAACGTCTATATTTATTATATTTTGGTTTATTTTAACTTACTGCTGATTGGGACTGGTACTGGAACTAATACGTCCTTGCCAGGAACTGGTATGTAATGATTGACGGGTATCCTCACTGGTGGGGATGGTACGGGTATAGGAATAGGCCTGAAATTTTACCGTGTAATTACCAATTAAAAACGTGGAATACCTTTTTTTTTTCTTTTTTTTTTATCGTGCGGAAATAACGTGGAATACCTAAAGAAGAAAATGACCACTTCGAACATATTATTCAGTAACATACATACACGTACTTTATAGAGTAGAAATTAGGTATATAGTAATATAGGTATCCTAAATACATAACCATATGTGAAATTTGAGCTGTTTACCAATAGTGTTACCATGTAAGTTTCTGCATCGACCTAAATTTTATTGCAGTTTTTGTGGGGCATTTTTTAGGGTTCCGTTGCTAAATGGCAAAAACTGGAACTTAGTTTGCGCGAGAGACACTTCCAAAGTGGTAAAATGTGTGTGGGGCGGACACTGTAACTTCTAAAATAAGAGAATGATAAAACTAAAAAAAAATGTATGATGTACATTACTATGTAAACTTTCACCGAAAATTGGTTTGAACGAGATCTAGTAAGTAGTTTTTTTTATATGTCATAAATCGTAAACCGCAATTTACCATTCATTCAATCAACTCAAATATGATAATTTTACTTGCTGCTAAGGAACCCTTCATAGGCGAGTCCGACTCGCACTTGGCTGGTTTTTTTTTAAACTTATTTCACTAAAAGGATTACATAAACACAACCTAATACTGATATACACCTTCACGGATCGGACACTAATTTTGTTACAAATGACGTCCTTCATAATACGACTGTTAAAGCTCATCAGGCAGCAATTTCAACTTATTACCGGCCATACTATATTTTAGCACCTCCCTTAAAGTGTTAAAGTCCCTTAAAGGTTTTTACGATCTTACCTATTCACAGGATATGGAAAGGGTATATTCTTTGTCACATGTATTGGCACAGGAACTGAAGGTCCTCGGATGTAAATCTTCTCTGGGGGCAGATGGACGGGTACTGGTATACGCACCACTACTGGTTTACCAGGCACTGGGACTGGTACTGGGTATGGGCGAGGAGGTCCAGGAATATACACGGGCGGTGGACCTGGAAATGAAGATATTTACAACAGAAATAACATTGATCATTTTGAAGATAGTAATAAAGTCGCTATCCTTTTGTAGAATATACTGCTTCCGGGCTGTTTGGCCGTGGTCTATAGGAAACTTGTGTTTCAAACATTTCGTCGATCACTGCGGTCGACAGCTTCAGTGGTATAGGTCCGGGCGCCGACAAGTACGGAGAACTCTCCTCGGCGGCGACTTCAATGCGACTGATGTAGAGGCCCGAGTCACTGGCGTATTTATAGGCGCAGTTGGAGGAGGGAAACGATGTGATCGATCCTGATTGGTCGAGAGCTGCGGAACCGACGCACTCGATCCTGATTGGTCGAGGCTAAGCAAAGGGCGTGGCCTCCCGATACCGGGGATGGTGTTGGCTTCGTCATGTTTGAACCGCGATGACTGTTTTAGACATTGTCTATATTCTTTGAGTATGCAGTGGGCTGTCATATCATCATCATTATCATCATCATCTTTGTGTTAGTCCCGTCCGCATCCGAGGCTCTCACCTCGGAGTCCGGATTCCCCTTTTCGTACTTTTACTTCTTCGCTTCATTGAGTGAGACCATTGGTCATACAATAGACCGTCGTTTCGTACGTATTTAAGAGTGTTCCCTGCATGTATTGTAATAATACATCTTTATCTTCTCTTATATATAAAAATGAATTGCTGTTCGTTAGTCTCGCTAAAACTCGAGAACGGCTGGACCGATTAGGCTAATTTTGGTCTTGAATTATTTGTGGAGGTCCAGAGAAGGTTTAAAAGGTGCTATCGATTGAGGCAGTGCGAAGTCTGCCAGGTCAGCTAGTAAAATATATATCATCATTTTCGTATTAATGCCGATGTCGAATGTATGTTCCTTAGTGATACGTCCAGTGGAACGGAAGTGAAAGTCAGAGTTAGAGCCTAGTACTAATAAATAAATAAATATTGTAGGACAAAGTACACAACGCCATCTAGACCCAAACTAAGCAGAGCTTGTCATATGAGTTCTAGAACTTGGATAAACATACTTAAATACATTTTTTTGTAAATAAATACATAATATAGAAACACCCAGACCAATGCAAATATATATATTCGCACTGAGCGGGAATCGAACCCGCGATCTACTTAGCAGTCGAACGCACTACCGCTACATGTATGGTTATTTGTCAAGTATTAAAAAAAAGTAAAAAAACTCACAGAATGGTGGATACACTGGATTTGGTTCTGGTCGTGGGAGCGGAATTGGTCGTGGCGGTTGCGGTATTGGTAGCGGCGGCTGAAGATCAGGAATTGGGTGGAATGGCAGTGGTATTGGAGCTGTAAAAAAATGAGTTGCTATTGAACTAAAATACGAGATTGTCGTCTAAATATTGAAAATTAGTATTTCTTACTTTAATAATCACTAAAAATAAAATATATTATTTAGTTAATAACCTGGTGCTGAGTGTTCATCTGTTAGTATTTTATTACAAAGAAATAACATTAAATATCAATTCGTGGTTTAAATTGAGTTGAAATCTATTCAAACATGATTTTAGATTGACGTGGTCATTTACATTGTTATTATAACTATTAACGGGATATTTACCTTGTTTATTAGTATCTTGTAGTATCCAATATTTCAGCACTGTTACAAGTGGAGTTCGGCGAGCTAGAACGTATTCCCAGTAACAACTAGCTCGACGAACTCCAGCACATCCGTGATCATGGCACTTGTAACAGTGCCGAAATATCGGATACTTAAACAAACGAAGGTACTCACCTCCTTCTGCGAGCATGTAATGCTCGCGAAGGAGATGGCGGAGCGCGCACGGGAGAGATTTAGAACTCTCCCGGCCCGCCGAGCTCGCAACATGCTCGCCGCGCGTCGCTGGCGACTCAGGCACCGGAGGTCGCTTAACGACCACCGTCCTCCATGAGCGCAGGTCTGGGGGTGGCAGGTGAGGCCACCTGTCACCCCAGCAGAAGCAGGCCCTTGCTGGTTCACCCAGCTGGTTCCCAAACCCGAGGGGCCATCTCGAAACCGGAGATGACCCAGTGTCAGTCGGGGTTGCGAGGGATATGCTCTATGGGCAACTTTACACCTCGGCATCTTAAGACCCGAGACGGCGAGCGCGGTTTTAGTCGGTTCAAGCCCGACGTAACCGCCCCCGCTGGCCGGCTGTGGGGGGGTATGGGGTATCCGAAGGGATTTCCGCACAAAAAAAATTAAAAAATAAAAGGTACTCCGCCATGGTAAACACTAATATTTTAATATTCACATTCGTGGCAAAAATTGTTCTAATATGCACTTCAAAAACAATTCCATGCAGATTTTAAATTTTAATTTTAATTTTAAAATAACTCAAAATAATAACTGTGTACTTACTTTCACAGCTATAATAACAGCTCATTTCAAAGTGTTCATTTTGAATACATCAAGATTGCAAAACAATAAAATACCTACACCAAACTCTGACCAAACTTAGTAATTCATACTCAATCCATAAAATATCTTTGAAGCCAAAAAAATATAGAAATGAATTCCTTTCTACCTTATTGTTAAAAATTCACAAGACCTTTTTAATAAAAAAATATTTTATCTAGTGTAATCGTAATTCATGTACCATACCATAGCCTCACCGTGTCTTGTGGTGACAGATTCTGGTAATTTTATACAGTTTTATGATCCACTTATATGAACATACAATTTAAACAAGATCGTTTACCTGGTAACTCTTGAGATGATACTTCTGTAACAATTTTAAACAAAATGTCTTATTAGACCAGAAGACCACCTATACAAACATCTCAAACAAAATGTCCAGATTACATCAAGAATATAGTGAGAAAAATATTCATTTACACACGTCCGTGCCCGGGCTGGCGACGAAGCTTGAGCCGACGCCGGCCACGGCCCTAACACGTCCCCAGCACGGCCCTGATGTGTTTGGATAGACCCTTAGGCTACGTGTCTTGAAACAAAGTCGGAGATTCAAATAAAGCAGGATCAACATACTTATATAATAAACATTACATAACAATTTAACAAACGAGAAGGTATTGTACACCAAGGAGGTGGTGTATATTACAGACCTCCTCGTTTTACACGTGTACATATACGAGGCGGTGGGAAGGTAAAAAGTCTAGCAGAACCTGGCACTGCAGACTACAAAATGATTCATCAGTCTACATGAGTGCAGGTCTGAGGCCGATAGGTAGTCCTGACAGAAGTAGTCCTAGAACTGAGAGGTATATATTCCTATCTTCTATTCCAATATAATTAATGTAAACCCTTCTAAAGCTATTATTGCCATATAATATGTATTTAGGGATAAAGTATGGAAATAAGCAGAACTGAACAGACTTGCAGTTGACATGTATTGTATTTCAACAATAATTGTGTAGTCGATTATGTTAGAAATATTTAAAAGACCAAGAAAGAAATAACATTATTATGAAATTAATATTGTAGTGTTATCTTGACTGTGGGCCTAGCTGAGGGCCTGGTAGACCAGAAAAATCTAACAATAATATTATTACATCATAGTCATATGCCATGGGGTTGTGAACCTCGTGTAAATAATTAAATGTTTTGTGTCATTTTATTAATTTTGAATCATATCAAGAACTAAATTTTGAACAGTTCAATAGAATACTTGCATTCGATTTTACAGGGGACCAGAAGGTTGAAGAATTGGTGAAATGAGAACAGAAAAAAAAACCTAAATTAACGATCGGATAAACCTCTAGACTTTACAATATTTTGGGTATATTACCTTCTTGCTTAAGCACGTACACATCACTGAATAAAGAAAGAAAGGAGTTGACTTCTAGTATTTACGATTTCACAATATCTGAAAGAATGCCTGGATAAGGATATTTTTTGTTGAGATATGATCAATCCAGAGAATTAATGATAATATGAATAGACAAATTGGAGGGAAATACTGTTGTAAACTTCTATATTCTATAAAGACGCAATATAAATATTTGTAGGTCGTTTTCACCTGGAAGCAAATCCTGTCGATCTATCCATATTAATTTTATGCACATTTTTTTTAAAGTTGGGTATGTAATGTCTTTTAGTATTTCATATTTCTTGTAAGAATATTGTTTTCGTTGAACCTACAAGTATGTATGTACAACGCATAGATGCTCAGAGCCTTCAAGGCAAACACTTAAATATAAAGTAATGTTTGAAATTCTGGCAAAAAGGGCTGGATACTTATTGCTAGTAATCCCAGTACTTCGAATTCGTCGAGCTTAATGAAATATGGATCAAAAGTTTGATTGGTCTGTTACGAAAACCACGGTAAAGTATTCTTGGAGACTTTTTGTTCGACACAAGATAATTATACTAATTCATTCATTCTGATTACCGTCAATCAATAGTGTTAAGAGGACCTGGAATGTACCCAATGAAGTAAATTATATTAATAAATGTTTACCTGGTATCGGCATTGGTACTGGTCCCCCTGCAAGAAAAATAAATCATTATTAATGCAGTTCATTAACAAATAAACATTCGAGTTAACAAATGTGTAATACACAGGGCGTTCAAAGTAAAAGTAGGCTAACTAGCCTACTCATGGTCTTGGAAACCCTCCGTGCCTCGGAGAGCACGTCATGTTGGCGGTCCCGGTTGCCATACGAACATCTACGAAGCGTCGGTAACTAATATTCTTTAAAAAAAAAAAAAAAAAACTGGCATTCGTTACAGCCAGTTGGAGCCCTAAAATGTCCGAAAATAGAGTGTAACTACAGAACTTCGATATCACCAGTGGATTGTTGAGGTCAGATGGAAGTCGCTTGACTAAAAATATCATAGATCGGCCATTTTGTAGTAGAACTGAAAGGCGACTCACGTGTGTTGCGAAAAGGCTCGGTGTAGAGAAGTGTAGAGAAAACTGATTCTTACGTGAGCATGTGCAAGGTGCACATTTCGGGTACACTCCACCGTAATTGCTGAAGCATCCGCACACCCAGCAGCTGTCTCCTCTCGTCTCGTAGTACATGTCACCTTCAGCAGTGCATTGGTTCATAAGCGATCCACTTGTTATAGGAGCTGTAAGTTAAATATGTCAGTGATATATTTTTTAAATAATACATCATATTTTTTACAAATTAAATTAGTTGACCGACAGTTAAAATAAGTAGTAGCTTTTATAGAAAAAGTTAAATGAATAAATATAGTAGGACAAAGTATACAACGCCATCTAGACCCAAACTAAGTAAAGTTTGTCATATGGGTTATAGAATGGGGATAAACATACTTTTTTTTACTTTATAATTTAGATCGGAAAAAGAGAAAATCTAGGACGGGACTTACAGGTCCGATCTAAATCTATAGGAAAATAAGCATACAAAATGCTTAAAAAATTAATTGAAAAAATACTTAAATACTTTTTTTTTGTAAATAAATACATATTATACATAGAAACACGCAGACCAATGCAAATATACATATTTGCACTGAGCGGGAATCGAACCCGCGACCTCTGGCTTCGCAGTTCTACACACTACCGCTACGCCAAAGGTTCGTTAAATACTACAAACAATGCGTGTTGTAACCATAGTAGGGTGTTTGGAGCCCTACCAAGACCTTCGAGGCACCTGGAAGCTGTTATAACTGCTGATTGATGGAGGAGGCTCTGAGGCAGGCTTTCTTCTCATGATGGCAGGTCAGACGGCATTGGCTATGAGGAGTAATCGTACCCCGGGCTCCGTGGTAAAAGCCTCGGATATAATCGCAAAGATGATGATGATTTTTTAGCGTCATCTTAACTGCTCTGTGTTTAGAACTATCGTTATCGAAGGATTTTTTCAATAAAAGCTCATTAATACCTGCTGGGACAGGAGCAGGACTGATGAGAGGAGTCAGTCCGAATATGTCTGTCGGATTGAACATACGAGCTTCATCTGTACGCGAGTCTTCAGCTTGGCTGTCTCGTGAATCTGCAACAAAAGGTTAAAATGGGATTTAAACTACTAAATAATTTAAACTTCTTCATTGGTCTAATACCGTAAATTTGCACTTATGTTTTCGTGCTATCTTGCGGTCCTGGGCCTGATTCCCGGGTCAGACAACATTAAAAAAAATGAATATTCTCAGCATCTGAAAGGAGTTTGAAACAGTGCTCGGTATATGTAGATATTAATATTTCTAAACCTTTTTAACTGACATAAAAAAAGGAGGAGGTTGACAATTTGAAATCAATAATTGCATTTTTTCCGTGGTTCACCCCGCAGTTCAGTGAGATTAGGAATTTATTGTGGTATCACTTTGAGGACCTATAGGTGTTAGTATAGTTTAAATTAAACAATAAATAAATACTGTACGAATCTACACAACGCTGTCTAGACCCAAAGTAAGCATAGCTTAACTAGCTTGTGTAATGGGTCCTAAATTTAACATACATTTTTTTTGTAAATACATACATATTATACACAGAAACACCAAGGCCAATTCAAGTATTCATATTCATACACACAAATATTTTCACTGAGCGAGAATTGAACCCAGGACCTCTGACTTAGCAGTCGAACGCTTTTCCGCTTAGCCACAGAGGTCATCAATTGAACTCCGTTTTCATTTTTTCATCTTAGTTAAATTAATGGTTGTACCTGAGTTGGCTTCTACAGCTACTCGGGGCTCTACTACTGACTCTGAATTTCTTGATTCTGCTGCCTCAAGGAGCAAACCTGGGCTTCCTGGACTGCTTCTGGCATGATCCTGGGCCAGTGATGCCCGGTACTCCGAACTGCTTGCTCCTAGCAGCTCAGCTGTTGCCCCGCAATTTTTAAACAACGTTAACTCACAGTACATCACACCTCTAACATCTAAATATTCACAGCTCAGACACTTAAGTCGGCGAAATTTAACCATTACGAATATCTTACCACTTTCGGGACGGGCCCTGGTCCCAACGACCAGCAGACAGAGAAGCCAAAGGCTCCACTTGATCTTCATCATTATTTTTGGACCCTGAACTTTGGACCCAACAGTGAGCTGCGGAGAACTCACCGAAGATGCTCATGAGTTTGCGTGCTTCAGTATTTAAACCAGTTCGGCCTGTACGGATTGAAACGTGTAAAAAATCAATTTTGTTATTAAACTCTCTGCAATATATTGATTTAATCTCATTTTTAATATATTTAAACAAGCCGTGAGCATAATATGGAAATCAATTAAGGTAATTGTTTTTTGATATAATTTCTTTGCACTATGGCGGTCATAGCCTATTTAGTACGTTTCATGTAATTTCTTTCCTCTAATTGTGATTAATTCTTCTAAGTTGGTATGAATGGCTGGCTTATTTTAGAATTTTATTTTCATTTTTGAAGTTTTTTTTTAAGAGTACTAACATAACATAACATAACATAAACTCACGCCTATATCCCCGAAGGGGTAGGCAGAGGTGCTAGCACCCACATTTCGCCAGTTTATGTTTAGGTCCCAATGTAATAGGTGGCGAGCCTATTGCCATTAACCGGGCACTTATAAACCTGCGATAAATACACACATAACTTCGAAAAGCATCGAAAAGTCATTGGTGTGTGCCATGGTAATACCTGGGATCGAACCCGAGACCTCGTCTCAGCAGTCCTTTACCCATACCACTAGGCTACCGTACAGTAGTAACCGAAATTACTAGTATTCCCCCTAACCCCTCCAGTTAAACTAAATTGCTTGTGTTAGGAGTGGGTTCACGTCAGTAGTGTCGTGACCAGGATTTGAACCCGGGACTTCTCGATGCAAGGCGGACTCCTTAACCACTAAGCTACCGTCGCTTAATACCCTCTCACACTCTCACTTGATATCGACTAAATAATAAATAATATTCTACGACATTCTACACAGCGCTTTCTAGACCCAAAGTAAGCATAGTTTAACTAGCTTGTGTTATGGGTTCCAGAATGCGGATAAACATACTTATATACTTTTTGTAAATACATACACATTATACATAGAAACGCCCAGACCAATGCAAATAGACATATTCATGCATATAAATATTTGCACCGAGCGGGAATCGAACCCACGCCCCCAGTCGTAGCAGTCGAATGCACTACCGGTACGTCACAGAGGCCGTCGACTACGACTAAGGAGTTATATGAGACAGTAAAGCTCTGTAAGAGGCAATTAGCAAGTTAATACTTCTGCAATCGTCTATAAGTCATGGTAACCGCTTATCATCCCATAGGCTATATGCTTCTTTGCTACTTTAGTAGTAAATTAACATACTTTAAAAAAAAAGTATCTGCTAGTAATCGAAATTGCTAATGTTCCCGTTTACCGCTTCAGATAAGTGCTTGTGTTAGAAGTGGTTTCTCGTCGGTAGTGTAATGGTCAGGATTTGAACCAGAGACCTCTCGATTGAACGGCATGTTCTACTGACTTGAACTTTCCAGCATTTGATTCTTTCCTTACATATCCAAACATCTCCAAACATCTGTCTACATATCTTCGATTCTCTAAATATCATTAAACATTTAAGATAAATTTGTGACTGACTGTACCAAGTAAAAAAAGAAACAACTTATTACTTTGAACGAAATGAAGTATGAAGACTCAATTTCACAATCATAAGTATTTAATATCATAATATTTTGAAATTACATTTAAAATGTCTGAAAGACAAGAGCCAACAATCGCGGCGCATCGCCACAATGGGGTGGGCCGCCGGAAGCGGGGTGGGGCCACCGGAACAGGCAGTGCGACCCACTAATGACGCACCGTGGTGCCATCTACGTGCGACCCTACGTAACATTGACATTATTCTAAAACTGTCCAAAACTATTCGTTGCTAACTTGGTGTTATGATATTTTTTGGGGTGTAGGTATATGACTGTAAAGTAGCGGTGGTTTTGTGGCTAAGTGTTGTGTCTTACGATTGAGTGATCGAGGGCTCGAACCCGGGCCATTACAACATAAGTAATTTACCCCCAGCTGGAAGGGTTAACATACAAATAATTTCGATTGCTGGTATTCTATCCAATATCCAAAAAAGAAGGCTTCATAAGGCGAAAATTAATGCTCCAATCTAAAGGTATCTGCATATTTCATATCGGCAGTAGACCATAATGTATATATAATTATGAGATAATAAACCATCTTCGTTCCTACTAGAGAAGACGAAATAGAGATGAGATGTACTTTTATCTTATTAGATGTGAGTGCGTTTCGAAGAACTTCAAGAGTTAGTCAATGGATAATATATATTTTTTTTTAATCTTTTTATCTCTTGTGGAGTCAATATCAGGTTGGTAAGTATTAATGATTGTGTACTTCACGATATATACGATTTATGCGATTGGTTTTTATCGTGCGGAAATCCCCTCGTATATTCACCCGCCGGCCAGCGAGGGCGATTATGTCAGGCTTGAACCGACTGAAACCGCACGCCGTCTCAGGTCTTCAGATGAGACGGGACGTAAGGCATTTTCCTCGCACCCCGACTGACCCAGGGCTAAATGCGCCTGACAAAAACCCGGGCCGGGACTCGAGTTTCAAAACATGATGGTCTAGTATCCAATCCTATCCTACTATTTCTTATAATTGTGAAGTTGTTTGGATGTTTGTTAATCAGTCAAGCTCAAACGGCTAAACGGATCTGGATCAAATTTGGTACACGGATAGATTATAGACTGGAATAACACATACACTTTTAATAGGTTCCCATACCATCAGAACAGTGAGTACAGATTAATTATGTTATACAAAATGTAAATAGACTTCTACGAAATTTACAACATAAATGTTATCGTTGTACCCACAGCGACCAATTGAATTACAGAATAACAGAAAATCTATTTCAAAACTAATCATTTCCATTTGGCGGGCACATGGGCACATGATTGATTAAAACAAAATGGCTGACGTTATATTGACAACCGATGTCAAATCGTAATGCTTATATTGGAGAGAAAGTATTTCTATATATTTTGATTGCTATGATATATATTTTTGATTACATTTTGATATTATAAGTAAGTGGTGCCTGGCTTGAGGGATTTTTAGATTCATATTCAATGAAATCGTTATACAATATATATAATTGTAGCTTTCCCTTTTACTCGTAATACCTAATATAATTACTTCTATGTACAAAAGACTGGCTGTTCGGAACAAAAAAAAATGTTTAGATTTTTGATCGCATCTGTACACAACTTTACTGTACACAAGACTGGCTGTTCGGAACAAAAAAAATTGTTTAGATGTTTGAACGCTACTGTACATAACTTTACTGTACACAAGACTGGCTGTTCGGAACAAAAAAAAATGTTTAGATGTTTGAACGCTACTGTACATAACTTTACTGTACACAAGCCTGGCCCATCGGAACCAAAAAATTGTTTAGATTTTTGAGCGCTTCTGCACACAACTTTACTGTACACAAGACTGGCTGATCGGAACAAAAAAAATTTTTTTACACTTTTGAACGCTGTACCTTTTTTTTTTTTTATTTTTTCGTGCGGAAATCCCTTCGGATACCCCTCCCGCCGGCCAGCGGGGACGGTTATGTCGGGCTTGCACCGACTCTGTACCTACACAACTTTAGCGCCACCTTTTGTTGCTATAAAATTGCATATTAAATTTATTTTATACGATTTTATATAAGATCATCACCTAACAGCTGTAAAGTAGTGTAAGGGCGCCAAAATTAGGAATCTATGGTGAGGCGCCCCGTACCCCTCCCCCGTTCCTGTCTCACCCTTTTTGTTTGACACATTTTGTTCTAAACTGGTTGTGTAGTATACATAAAATAATTATAATAAATATTCTAGGACAAATTACACAACGCCATCTAGACCCAAACTAAGCATAGTTGTCATATGGGTTCTAGAATGCGGATAAACATACTTAAATACTTTTTTTTTGCAAATAAATACATATTATACATAGAAACACCCAGACCAATGCAAATATACATAATTGCACTGAGCGGGAATCGAACCCGCGACCTCTGACTTAGCAGTCAAACGCACTACCGCTACGCCACAGAGGTCGTCAAAATATATAATATAATAGATAAAAGTCATTGATCTCTTATTGATTCTAACAAGAAAACAGAGGTAAAAAATATGTGTGCCTTAAAAAGGGATTGAAACCACATGCAGCACCAGAAATGACATATATGTCATTCTAATGTCACCTGTCAATATTTACAAACCCTTATAACCATAACAAATAATACATTGGCATGCACGTACTAATAAATAATTTATGTATAAGTTTCTTTTTATAATCCCCAAAAGACAAAGTTAATATAATTCATATTTTGATTATTATATCATTAAAGGTTTAAGTGTTAAGGAGATCAATAAAATGGAATTTGTTAAGCTACTTTTGTTGTTGACTGTACCTACCTAATTTATACAAACAACAATCTTAATATTTTCTAGGTACACAATAATACAAAAATATGTAGATAACGGAAAAGTTCAATGGTATATCATTCCCGAAGATATATGAATTAATGATTAAAAGACTCCTCTGGTAATTTCCCCTCTGGCAAAGTTGCCATCAACCTCCTAACTACCGAAAATTTTAATATATGTATAAAAGAAATCCTATTTTCGCTCAACAACCTCAAAAAAACTTTTCATTTTTCTCGTAAGTCTTCGAAAGATAGTTCCAGGACTTGTAAGAAAACAAGAACTTCATGTTTTTGAAATTAAAATACTTTATTTCAACTTGACGAAAAAAAAAACGGAAGTCTTGTAAAGTAAAAGTCGCTTTAAACTTTTAATTGCACGATGCTAGCTCGGTGAGTTGATTTTTTAACCCCCGAAGCAATAAGAATAGTCTTTTAAGTTTTACGAGTATCTGTGTCTGTTTCTAGTACCATAGCTCCCAAACGAAACCTCGTTCTGGGATTTCCCGACGTGTATGAATTGGCCATCCCCAACCCCGAGAGGAAACTCTGCAGCAGAGTGTCATCCGTTAATCTGTGGATGTACTGGTTTGTAGTTGAGGTTGGCTAGGGTCCCGAAGACGTTATCAGGCCCCATACACCATCAGTAAGTTAGTAACAGGTGAATCTAATAAAAGTGTGTTAAATAAATGTAATGTGTTGTAAATTCGTGTGAGTAAGGCTGACCTCATACTGCTGGAATATATCTTTAAGTTCATATTTATAAACTCCAACTCTTAAACGCAAGATAGATCAATATGCTTGTATTACACGGCTCATACAAATGTCTTTTTGGGGGAGGAATTAATACTAACCGCACTCCTTTTCACTCTAGCGATATAATTAAAATTCTGAATCTGGGTCCAATATATTATATATATGCAGCTCTATTCAAATGTATGTATTTACACGCGCTAATCTAAAATATTCCGATTCATAATATGATTTATCCAGAATTTGGGTGGAGCATAATTGCTATGCATAGAATGCCGGGCTTTCTGAATTTATAATATAAATTCAGATTATGAATTCTGAGAAATATTTCAGCTGTATGAGACCCGCCTAAGCATATGATATCAATATTTAATTTCGTATTGTTATTGTTACAGGTAAGCGAGTTATTTACGGATTGATTGAATAAATTGATAAGGTAATATAAACGTTTAATATAATATTGTTATTAAACTCGAGAATTACTGTGTAGTAACTAGCTGTTGTCAGCGTTTCTAATCGCCATAATACTGATCCTGTTTCTGCGACCCCCACGAACTGGGATAAAAAACCTAAAAGCTATTTCTGATCATAATCTAACTATCTCTGTGCCAAATTTTATCCAGATCTGTTGTTGTGCTGTGTTTTTTTTAAATACATATCTACATAGAAACACTAAGCAATAAATGTTCGCACGGAACGGAAATCGAACCCTCGATCTCTTACATATTATATATAGAAAAACCCAGAGTACTGCAATAAATATTTGCAATGAGCGGGAATCAAACCCGTGACCTCTGACCCTGCAGTCTATTTCCACCGCTACGCCACAGGGGTACATCATACAAACATTGCCAGTTAAATAATAGCTTGTTACATAACAAACCAAATTCCCACAGCCAAAACTAGCGTGCCTGCTTTATCCGAACACAATTTTGCAAATTCCATTAAATATTTTAAGCAGTCTCGGCTCCGGGCCCCCAGACCCTAGTTCGTCAGCAAACACCTCCACATGCAAATCTCCAGGGCCTGTACTGCAAGTGTCTCTGATCAAATCTACGTATGCAATTTAAACTTTGCGTCTGCATCTGCGAAGCTGCGTTGTTTGTTTTCAAATGCATATTTTCATTCATTTGAATTGTGGACCAAGTGATAACGTTGTATTCAAAATAATAACTGTATTCTGATTTATTTTTACCTATTCATTCCTTAAGTGACCTCGGGGTCACACCACAGGGCTATCGCTTGCCCTGTGGTGTACGTAACGGACTGCCGAGACGAGGTCCCGAGTTCGATCCCCAGTCGCCCCGGGCACACTTATGACTTTTCGTAGTTATTATGTGTATTAAAATTGTGATTATTATACTTAGTAATGTGCCCGGTAAATGGCAATAGGCTCGCCCCCTATTACATTGGGAGCTAAACATAACTGGCGAATCGTGGGTGTATAATACACCTCTGGCTACCCCTTCGGGGATACAGGCGTGAAGTTATTTTATTTCTTATGTACACACATACATATGACTAAACTTAGTTAACTTTGGTGTTTTTTGGGCCCCACTTAAATCAGCTCAAGCCAATTTTACCAGCAAGCCAGTTCACCTACTGATGGACGAAGCTCTTGCTAAGGCTTCCCTCTAGGATTTAGGTGGTTAGACGACAGTCACTCCCATAAAAGTCGTGTAAGCCAAACTAGAAGGTGTATGTAATATGAATCACTTGAACATAACATAACTTCACGCCTGTATCCCCGAAGAGGTAGGCAGAGGTGTATAACACACCCACGATTCGCCAGTTATGTTGAGGTCCCAATGTAATAGGAGGCGAGTCTATTGCCATCTACCGGGCACAATATTAAGCGACCGATAATTAACATTTATTAATGCACACATATGTACGAAAAGTCAGAGGTTCAAACTGGGGGATCAAACTCGAGACCTCGTCTCAGCAGTCCGTTACTTACGCCACCGGGCTATCGCTGCTTTGTGCGTTCATGTTATCTCCACTCAAGTTTAATTCTAAAATACAATCTGTACTTGGAACTAGTCTCAAGTCGAGATTTATGCTCCCTGATGCTTTATGTCATGAATGTATCCTATTCGCAGACGATACAACACTTATTATTAAAAGCGATAGCAAAACAGCATTAGAAGCGGAAATTAAAAATACTTTAGATAGAGCTACTCAATGGCTGGAAATAAATAATCTAAAGGTAAATATGAATAAAACAAGTCTTATACAGTTTCAAACATGTAATTCAAAAATATCAAACCTTGAAATAATGTACAAAGATGAAATCCTAAATAATAGTAACAGTTAAACAGTTGCGTATTTTTAGGTATTGCAGTCGATAAGTTTTGTAACTGGAAACCTCACATTGAGAAAGTTCTCAGTAAAATTGACCGCTTGGTTTATGTTTTAAGAAGGATATCACAAACTGTAAGTAGTGAGGCAGCGATTGTTGCATATCATGCATATGTAGCCTCAATACTTCGCTACGGTCTTATCATATGGGGTAATTCCACAGAAGTTGAGAAAGTGTTCAAGGCTCAAAAGAAATGCATCCGAGCAATATGCGAATGGTTCCTACCGACAGCTGTAAGCCTCTATTTAGGCAATGCAAAAATAGAGGCTTCTGCATTTTTGTTAAGAAACATTCCACATTATTTAAAAAGATGGGAGACTCGGCGAACAGCCGAACAAGGCACAAAGACCGACTCCAGATACCAAAAATAAATCTGGAAATGTTCCGAAATAATGTATACTGCATGTGTATTAAAATATATAATCACCTACCTGGTAGTCTCAAAAAATTACCCATAAGCTTGTTCCGCAACGAGCTTCGTAAAATTTTATGTGATAAAAACTATTACCGTATAAATGAATATTTAGAAGATAAATTTTTAAATGTATAAATTCTATCTTTTAGACATTCGAGTAACAATACTATATTTTGACATTAGAGTATTCTGATATAATGTCGGTAAATTCAACCGCGTAGATTTATTGCATGTCAAAGATGTAAGACTTTTTAGTATTATAAATTATGTGTTCAATATTTTAGATTTGCTTGCCACAAGTGGCAGAATATGCTGTACCTAATAAATAACCCCAACACCTGTAACCGACCATATTCTGGGAAATAAAGGTTATTATTATTATTATTCTTTTTATTATGACTGAGTATCGATTTAGAATACGGGCTTACGTAAGCATTCCCATAGCACTTTATACTGCACACAATATTAAAGCGTCGGTAGCTTAGTGGTTAAGGAGTCGACCTTACGATCGAGAGATCCCGGGTTCCAATCCTGGCCATTACACTACCGACATGAACCCACTCCTAACACCAGCAAGTTAGCTTAGCTGGAGGGGTTAGGGGGAATATTAGTATGGGATATCTACTAATAATAGGAATATCTGCTGTGAGTTTGATGCAAAAACTCAATAAAGCAATTATAACAAGATACGCGCGAAAAACATAACCCTTTTTTGGCAGTCGGGTAAAAAGTATCTTGCTGATGGTAATATCTATATCTATACAAATAAATAAAATTGAAGTGTCTGTTTGTAATATTAAAAATAACATATTTTTAATGATTGCACGTGAATGTAGGTATACACGATTCTAAAACAATTTTTTTAATTTCTGTCTGTATGAGAGAGGTAATCTCTGGAACGGCTGGGCCGATTTTGACGGGATTTTCACTGGCAGATAGATAATGTGACAAGGCGTATTATAAGCTACTTCAATTTTAACTACAACTGACCCTAACCCTACCCTTAGCATACAATACAAACCTTCGTGGTTTAAAGGAATGGTGCTATGCCATAAAACTTGTACTGTTATTTAAATGTGAAATAAATGAATAAAAAAAACTAAAACCCTAATAATCTAAATCCACACGCGCGAGTGTGACGCCACTGGTGTTGCACACGTCCACAGGCCGCGGTAACCGCTTCCCATCAGGTGGGCCGTGTGCTTGTCTGCCACCTTAGTGGTATAAAACAAAAAAAAACAAAAAACGAAGTCGTGGGCACAGCTAGTCTCTTATATAACTTTCTGACCATTGATGTAGGTATATATTACTAAAATAGCAAGTTACCGATGCAAGATGGCGCCACTGTACCGATAGTTTGACAATCGCCGGTGTCAGCTTAAAATTCAAACACATTGAATAAATCCAACTCGGAACAAAACTATTATAGGAAATTTTAAAATTTCCTCCTCCAAGTACCAAGCTGTAGATCACTGGCGCCATCTGCCGCGCCATAATGGAAGCTGTCGGGAGTGAGGCGGGGATATGATGGGGATTTCGTATTCATACCAGTTTCTGTATTTACTGGCGCTCCGTTTTGGAACTTTGTATATGTAGGTATCCTGTACTGGGTTCTGTATTAAATAAAATTATATTCCTAATTCAAATTCCCGTAAATGGAATATAATTAAAAGGATACCTACTAAGTAACACTTACGTACTTTATAAGCCTGAAGGACTATTATATAAGGTGTCACAAAATTAGGTCTCTGAATTTGGTAAGATGACTTGGTATCGACAAAACATGTATTAAAACAAAAAAAAATATCGGGTAAAATAAAAAATAAAATAAAAAAAAACACCACCAGCGACCAGCGTCACGTGAAGCGACGAGCTCGTGACGCACGTGGTAGGCGTGCAGTCCTCCTCGCAGTATTCTCCAAGCGGATGTGTGGGAAATACTTAAATCGCGACCAGCGTCACGCGTGCTCGCCGCGTCACGTGACGCTGGTCACTGGTAGTATAGGCTCCGTCCGCTCGGAAGTCGGTTGTCATTTTATGGTCATATCTCCGGTTCCACTTAACCAATTGCAATCAAACATACGGCAGTTTTAAGTCTGTATATGTATGTCTTTTTTTTTTTTTTTTTTTTTAACGTGCGGAAATCCCTTCGGATACCCCCCCGCCGGCCAGCGGGGGTGGTTATGTCGTGTCTCGACTAAAACCGCACGGTGTCCTCCCCAAGTGTCCGTTGCCGGGCACCCCGGCAACGGACATATATGTATATGTCTAATAAAAAAATTGTTCAAAATCCGTTCAGTAGTCTTTGCGTCGGTCGCGTCGTGAACAAACAAACAAATAGGCAAGAATTGAAGAAATAATATTTTTGAGTTCAGTATCGTTAATTCAACAATACCCAAGTAATTTTTTTTTAAAATCGAAATATTCGCAATAAATTGCGAAAAACCCTCCATAGTAATCCAATTTCGATTTGATTGCGTTCAGGGGTCAGCAAGTGCATAGCCGGGCAGGGGGATTGTGGTCGCAGCACTAGTGGGACCGGTGGGTGTCACGCGGTGCTGCGACGACAATCCTCTTCTAATGAGGCCGTCAACCTGAGTGCCACCATTGTTAACATTTTACGTGTATGTAATGGTGACCCTCTTTCCTGAGACTTTACCTTCAGCTTACCATCAGGCGAGGTGAAGTCAAAATGACGTGTCCTAAATATTAAAGAAAAAAAAAATATAACTCTAATGTTCTCTTTGGAAAACAATTACCTGAACCCCAAAATATTATGTCTTACTACCAGTATATGTCATCACTGGTATGCAATGTGATAAAAAACAAAAGTACAGTCTAAAAGTAATTTTATGAACGCATCATTCGTAAAAACCAGAAAGACACAAGCCTAATAGCCTAATCCTCGCTTTACGTGTAAACATTAAGTTTCCGTTGTACTCCTGAGGGACACAACGGGCTCTAATTAATATTCGAGAATTGCTGTTTAATTTGTCTTCATCAATATTCATAGTACATGACAGTTACATCTATGCGATCTCAAACGGAACCCTAAAGGATTCCGCATAATTTGATGCAGTGTTAACAATAATCTTTCCTTGAATGATAAAAACTATAGTATTATTCCAAGGAATTGGAATAATACTATAGTTTTTATTGAAAACATACATGACGAAAATATCAACTGACACTCGCGCTATAAAGATATATCTAACAAAATATCATTATTTGTAATCGGTTCAATCGTTTAGTGGCGTCTGAAGACCCGAGACGGCGTGCGGTTTTAGTCGGTGCAAGCCCGACATAACCGCCCCCGCTAGCCAGCGGGGGGGTATCCGAAGGGATTTCCGCACGATAAAAAAAAAAAAAAAAAAAAAAAGGTACGAGGTAATATACGGACACATTATCATCATCACAGCGTTGGTCCCGGTCGCATCCAAAGCGACTTTATACTAACTTTTACGGGAGCGACTACCGTCTGAACGTCTCCTCAACCTCGAGAGATAAGTCCGTCAGAGCCTAATCAGCAGGTGTACCGCCTCGCAGGAGATGTTGGCAATGTGGGGTCCTCATACACCTAATAGTATGCAAAAAATATTATTCTCAGTTTAATAAAATGACCAAATTATGATAACTTTAAAAGACGCACTCATACACACACACATACACACACACATACATGCACACACTCACATGCACACACGTAAACAGATATGTATGCTAAATATTAAATATTGGGATAAAATGAAAAAAATATGTAAAAGCCAATCTTTATTTTTATCGTGTCTAGTGAAAGTGACTGGTCTTCGCAACACTGGGTATCCTAGTGTGGAGATCAATGCCATAATTTCTTAAGATACACATGTAGTATTTCAATAAAGTTATTTTTGAAGAGTGACACGAAAATTGCATGAATGTAGGAAACGAAACCGTTTATATTTTCTCCATCGCGTGAGAACTCATGCAGGAACGCCGTGTCGCGTGGATGGGGCGCGGCGCGTCATTTGTTGCTACTTCGCTTGGAACACACGAATGAATGATAGGGTTGCCACGCACCTTTTGAGGAGACATTTAAATGCCTTTTATTTTTTTTACTCTGCTAAATAACTATTCTAGGACATTTTACACAACGTCATCTATAGTTATCAGCATCATCATCACAGCGAAGTCCTTGCGTACAAAGTTTGCACTTTTGAGTCCGAAGTTCGATTATTGTTTTTGATTTGTACGTTGGCTTTTCCGAGAGCGACTGCCGTCTGACCTCCCGACCCTAAGAGGAAAGGCTGCACCACTGACTACCAGGTGAACCTGGCTTGGGCCCCCAGGATATTGGTACGGCCCCCTACACCCTATCTTCTATTCCATGCCCATACTAAGCTAACTTATAGCTTACTGGAACATCAGACTCAGGCAAAGAGTCATTTCCTTAGACTACTAAGGAGTGATACACAGGCAAGATTTTAGAAATCTGGAAGTTTGCAAATACAGAGCGAATATGTTGCTTCCAGGCAAGCGTGCATCATCGACTACATTATCCTTGAGAAAGTGGTCAAACAAACCCTTCATTGGTATTCTGCATTGTATAAAACGAATACATAAATTGCGGTCCAATGTACAGTCGACTACAGAATTTGCTTGACAAATTCTAATTTATTAATCACCTTAGCTATTACACCTTTCATATTATAATAAACAAAACATGACATATGTTAACTTCGTCCTCTAGGGATTATAAAATTACTTATACAGCTATTTTTAAAAGGTTTGTAAATATTTTAGTGTTTATCGTAGACTTTACAATGGACGAAGTATTGACATGGACAAATACACATATCGTAGTATCTAGGGATCAAGTACGTCTTTATGTATAAAAACTTATCAAATCGAGCCCACAGAATCTCTTCTCTTGCCCTTTTGTATTAAATATCCGAAGACACTATAAAATAAGGCGTGATCTTTAAATAACTAAAATTTCCCTAGACATTTTTGAGGTGATAATTTAATGTATAGTACCGATACCTTCAAACACATGGAACTTATTTATGTTACATTGAATATAGTAGTAAGTAGCATTGTTTTAGTGTTTTAAAAGTTGGAGTAGAGGTGGTTACAGACACAAGACAATAAACAGTAATAAAAATTTGTGTTCTTTTCATTCTTTCGAATCTTTAACCTCAGAGCATAAAAGATCCCAAGTGTCTGAACTAAAGCGTAAAAATACAACACACAAAAATCTACCTCTCTTAAATATTCAATACATGATGATTCTAAGTTTATTTTTCGTATATTTCGCAAACTATCGTGTTTAAATATAGCTTGTGATTTACACAGATATGGAAGAATAAATTTATATTGAACTACTTTATGCCAGCGAACGTAGAACGGAATTTATTTCATGTATTTATGAATGGTATAAATATGTGGGTAAGATTAATATAAATATGTACATTCCATGGTTGTTGGTATCAAATGTCGATGTATATATACGAGTATATATAACATATACTCATCGTGGGAAAAACCAATTTTTGGTATATAAGTAGGCTCACTGGAATATCATCGACGCATACAACGTATTCGTTTTTCGGTAACGGCTTTGAAAAGTACTTCACAATTCCTTTTTTTTATGATTTATATTTATTTTCCCACGCTTTTCACTTCCAGCCACATTTCGATCACAGTTTTTATTTTATTTTAAGCACTGATTCTTAAAACCCGACCCCACCAGGCGCGGCCGCGATGGCGGCCAAAGTCGGCCGGCAACCCTGGGGTTATCCTTTCGAGAGCTTACCTGGGGTGCCCGGCAACGGACAATTGGGGAGGACACCGTGCGGTTTTAGTCGATACACGACATAACCACCCCCGCTGGCCGGCGGGGGGGTATCCGAAGGGATTTGCGCACGTTAAAAAACAAAAATCCAAATTTATAATTTGGAACGCATATTCCGTAATATTTTATGAAACGTTAAAAAAAAGGAACTCGGTGTTTGGCGCCCCACCAGGTCCTTCGGGGTCAAGCCAACCTCACCTGCACCTGCACCTGCATTTACGTGCGTCTTATAAAAAAAAATTGTATAAAATATAATATGTACCTATAATATTATATTGTGACAACCCTGCTGCGAGTATCATTTGAAACTGGTAAGATAGCATGTTACTCACCGCGGAAATTCTATCCATACAGTACTAACTATAGTAGGTACCTGCGCTTTTAGCTACAGAGCCTTTGAAACGACGGAAATGCCTTAATGAGGAATTGTTATTATACGGAGAGGGTGCTGGCTTAAATTATGTGGTAGTCACTTGGCTATGGACAATGTTGTGGAGGAGATATTTTTTGAAATATGTAGATTCATTATGACATTCGTCAAAAATGATATATTTTTTAGATATTAGAGATGTCTCACCAAAAATAGGTTGAATCAAACGGGCAAGAATCACACACTCTTCATCCTCTGAGCCTCTGTGGCGTAGCGGTAGTGCATTCGACTACTACGAAACGAAGCGCGGGTTCAATTCCCGTTCAGTGCAAATATTTGGATACATGAATATGTCTATTTGCATTGGACTGGGTATTTCTATGTATAATATGTATGTATTTTCAAAAAAAAGTATATAAGTATGTTTATCCGCATTCTGGAAGCCATAACACAAGCTAGTTAAACAATGCTTACTGTGGGTCTAGAAAGCGCTGTGTAGAATGTCGTAGAATATTTATTTATTTCCCAAACTCTGCTTAACTATGAAGCCACTGTATCTGTAGCTAGGCCAGGTTGTCAGACTTTTCAGGGCTTCAACTAATCGCCACCAGGACCAATGCACGGAGAGGTCTCAATGTATTAATAATGGTCACCCATCTTATAATGCTAGAATTGCTTCACCTTGGAATGAACTAACCTACTCTACTGTTACCCCTCATAAAAGTATTGAACACTCTCCTTCTTAATTGCGTTGTTAAAAAGACACTTCCTCAATAATTTTATATTTTGTGGTCCCAAAAATATTAAGTGTCTCAAAGATTTTGATATTATTAAAATCCTACGCTTTCTCGGAACACGTAAATCAGTCCTTAACGTTGTCAGATCGTGGAAACATGAGACCGTCGAGACAGTTTTAATCACCTTCTCGGAAGGTTTAAGTCCTGGCACCCCAGATGCTGCAGATGGTACGTACTTTTAATTACACAACTGGGAGATTATTTCTGAAACAATTTTAGTTGTAGGACATTTTAATTTAATTGTTCTGTGTCGAATGAAATAAAACGTTACATGTTCTGACAAGCGGTTGACAAGGGCGTGGGTTTACTAGGAGGCTTTGATTCGATAGGTATGGATGTGTCGTTTAACGCTGAAACTAGTAATGAATCTAGTCTAAGATCTATTGATTTAAGATAATAGTGTTTAGAAATTCATTATAATCAAATAAATATTAGTGATGAGCGTTATTATACACTACAATACTGAATTTTAGATTCAAAATAGCGTAGGTGCTGAAACGCAACTTATACTTTTAAGTGTAGCGCCTACCCAATCTTACACTGCAATAACATACATGTGATTAACGCTGCTACATTTATTTTGTATTACTAGTTTAGGCGCTAGGGACAGCAAACCTTCTCGGGAAAACTGTCTCGTTTCAGGATCTGACAACAATCTAAAATAATTCAATGATCTTTTGAAACAGATTCTAGACCCAAGGTAAGCATAGTTTAACTAGCTTGTGTTAAGGGTTCCAGAATACGGGTAAACATACTTATATACTTTTTTTTGTAAATACATACATATTATACATAGATAGATAGTATGCTGACTTTTCCTATACATTTTGTTTGGAAAAGTAAACTTCCAGGACGGGATTGAGCCCGCGGCCAGTCCCTTACAGGGGAAATACTCTGACCAACTGAGCTACCTAGACACGTCCTAGATATTCGAAATTCTTCGACATATTATTTTAAAATTCAATTTAACTTTTAGCATACTAATTGCTTCAAAGTTTCATTGAATTAGTGTGGCGGAGTAATCTAAAAACCATGTTTAAAAAAGAGACCGTAATCTTAGCAATCCATGGATTCTCCGTGCGGGTGCCGGGTCCATCGCGTTGCTGAGTTGGGAACTCGGGACAGTGCCTGGGACTTGCGACCCAAGTGTAGGTTTAGAAGGGGCCCCTTTTGTTGATGTACATCAACACTCACCTTCACTACCCAAGTTCCCCTCCCTGCCTAACCAAATTTGATACGAACCTACTAGTGCCGCTTTAGACATTCGTCCTAGTAATGAGCTTATTGTAGCTCTCGATAGGCCTAGATCTTTAAGTAGGTTATAGAGAGATTTTGCTGGTATACCTCTCGCTCCCACTTCCACTGCATACAAATTAACCACGTAACCGTTTTTGATTAATTCGTTTGTGAGATCATAGTATTTATTTTTCTTTATTGTGTGGTCCTTCGGTATATTTGTTTCCCACGGTACAGTAAGTTCCACAAGAACCACATGTTTTAATCTCTTAGAATATAGGAATATGTCAGGTCTAGATGACGAAACCCCAACAGCCTCCGGAATTTTGTAGTGCTTTTCATACGTGTCGATTAGGAGAGTCCAATCTGGGGCAGTATCTAAGATTGAATAAGGTTTGTTCCTGGGTGTTATGGATGAACCTTCAGACACAAAGTTGATATGACGTCTGTTAGTAGTCAATCCTTTTTGGGCTCTAGCTACTGCCAGACTCATTGCTTCACGTATGATGATAAGCACCTTATCGTGGCGGCGTATAGTCACTTAACTTAACGGCGGTATAGTCATTTATTGGTTCCGTAAGTTAGCAAGAATTACGGTAGATGGCTCCGGCGTCGCCCAGAGATGTATAATATATCGGAGAAATTTGAACATCTAGTGTCCACGTAGCTCATTTGTTTAGAGTATTCCCCTTGTAAGGATCTGGTCGCGGGTTCAAATCTAATCTAAACTCAAGTATAAGAGTTCCTACAATCCTAGGTTCTTTAAATGGGGCGTGAAAAGGTATCTGTCAAGGTAGAGACCATAATTCTAGGGACAGCATTTGGAATGATGGCTACTAATTTTTGGACCAAACTACAGCTAACTAACAGGCCGGGTGCAGTCAAATTGATGGATCAAACCGTTAAAAAAAAATTTTGCTAGCTAATAATAACAAATATTCTAGGACAAAGCACACAACGCAGACTAAACCCCAACAAACCCAAACTAAGCAGAACTTTTCATATTGGTTCTAGAATGCGGATAAACATACTTAAATACTTTTTTGTTAATAAAAACATACTATACATATTTGCACTGAACGGGAATCAAACCCGCGACCTATGACTTAGCAGAACGCAATACCGCCACGCCGAAATCTTTGTCCATTATAATCTGAATTAGCACTTAGGCTTTTTATTATGAGAACGGGTGCCTGTGGAGCTGTAAGCAAAACCTAGTTTTATTATAACCCTGGTATTGTTAGTGAAACAAAATAAATATTTATAATATGTAAAAAACTTGCCTTATAAGAATAACGAAAAAAAGTAATACTATTCATGAATGCGATCAATCAGGACCACACAAAGATCGGAAAGGTCCGAAGGTGGTGGACCCTCATTAGGAAGGCTTCCGGAAGGTTGGTCGCCAGTTCATTTGGTGTAAAGGTGTTTGAATATCCTATTATGATGTTTAACCCAATTGTTGGGTCGGAAAACCCGAGACCCGTCGGTTGGGAGGGAAGTTTTGCACACATGAAGGCTTTTTTACACAAAGATCGAAATATCTTCACAATCTTTCAAATTTATAATATTAGTAGAGTCAAATATCTTTAGGCAACAAAGTAACGTATATGACTGTCAAGGTGAATACTCCTACACTAACATCATCGACGGACTTATTCACAAGGCAATAAGTAGGACCAATAGCCAGTCAATAGCCTTTTTCAATTGCCAGTAATAACAATGATAATGTTTACAAATTGTTTCAGCAAGTACGATTATTTACCTTAAATTTGGTTTCCATTTACAAATGTATGATTCTATTTAAGAAATCTAGTGGGGCGGAAATCACACAGTGATTGTCAAACTTCGGGCCAAACTTAGATATTTTTGTTGCAGTATTTTTATTCAAAATTACAGACCTTAGGCTTTATGCATATTATTCGACGCGTTTATATTTCAGTTTCTTTCCGAGTCTGGTTGTTTTATGTAAATATACAATATACGTATTGTCATTGTCACTCAAATGTCAAAGTCAAATACGCGTTACTCTGATAACTCGAAAGAAACTCACTTGTAAAAGTTTTTTAGGGACAATTTGTATGGTAGGTACCCGAAACCTTGGGGTGTGTGTTGGGTAATCTCCTCGAGTGTCGCTCCGATTCCGATCCCGCTGCAGTCCGGGGGGAACGGAATCGGAGCGGCCGGTACACCCTGGGCGGCGGTCAATGGCTTCCCCTTCACCCCTTCATAGGGTTGGCATTAATCGTCGGCCAATACCCAACGTGGCGGGAACACATCGCTCTCCGTACTCCTCTGCTTTCAGAAGAGACAGGATGAGCGATGCTGTTAGTGGTGAGATGGCCCAGGGTCAGCCGGGGTGCGAGGGATATGCTCTATGGGTAACCTTACACCCCGGCGTCGGAAGACCCTAGACGGCGTGCGGTTTAAGTCGGTGCAAGCCCGACATAACCGCCCCCGCTGGCCGGCGGGGGGGTATCCGAAGGGATTTCCGCACGAAAAAAAAAAAAAATGGTACCCGAAACCTTGGGGTGCTTGGTTGGGGACCTCCACGCGGTGCACCCTGGGCAACGGAGGCGGCAGCGCCTCTCTCCTAGGGCGGGAGAGACGCTGCCGCCTACGGCCAACTCCGACCGAGGCGAGGACGGCCCTGTTGAGGGCTGTTCGGAGGCTTTCCACGTGTCCCTCTGATTAGCAGAGGGCACAGTGGAGAGCAAGTAAGGGGGCCATATCGAAATCGGAGATGGCCCTGGGTCAGTCGGGGTGCGAGGGATATGCTCTATGAGTAACCTTACACCCCGGCGTCTTAAGACCCGAGACGGCGTGCGGTTTTAGTCGGTGCAAGCCCGACATAACCGCCCCCGCTGGAGACCCCCCGCTCTCCAGCGGGGGCGGTATCCGAAGGGATTTCCGCACAAAAAAAAAAAAAAAAAAAAGGTACCCGAAACCTTGAACGTACAAACCCCAAAATCTAATCAGTTCTTCCCATTAACCAAACAAGATGATTGGCGAAAGAATTTTTTAAATCGGATAAGTGGTTCTTGAGTTATTGCGTAAACAGACATCCAGACATCCAGACCAACAGACAGACCGACACAAAAATTTTTTTTGCTTAATTAGACTTAGAATCATGTGAAACGTCGAGAAACGTGATAAAAAGTGGGTGTAAGATTTTGATTTTTTTTGCGTGATTTTAATACTTCGGTGTCCACCTGGTTGGTGGCCCGAAGTAATCTGGTAAACTATGAACAATAAAAGCTTTCTTTGCGAACAAAGTTGTGTAATTTACAAAGACCACGACTCAAATACAATACTTTTAATTAGAGAAAAGGACAGAATGAAATGTGCAGCGGCGCTATAATGTACTGCAGGCAGAATTAATAAAACTTTCACAAGTTTTAATAAGGCAAGGCAAGGAGGGTACTATTAGTCTCATGTCTCACTGCAAGACGATTAGCGAGAAGCGATTTTGCTAATACAATGCATTTGTGAACGCATGGTACTGCTGTCCGCTATTGTTCAATAGTAGATATAAAAAAATAAGGTAATTTTTATTTACGGGCTCGAATCCTGGCTAGGATTATCGTTCTTTTTTTTAAATCCAATGATGCAGTTTTAGTTTCCATCAAAATCGGACGTGAGACTCCTTTGAGTATGTTTCGCTATTCTTCATAATTGCGTATGGGGCCCATCCACGTCTTCTTGAAAAATGAATCCACCACATAAGACAATCAGATCGAGAACGTTCTACGGAAAGTCGCAAGGGGAAAAATGTTGTTCTTCCCTCTGTATTGCTATACTGTAGCTACTCGCTACTCGCCATCAATGAGACTTAACCACGGGTAAGTTTCTGTTGCTTCCTTCCTGAAGCTGTGAAATATTTCATGATGCTTTTCCTTCACTTTTCGTTGCAGTAAGTCTGCTGGTTTTAATTGTTTCGTTGTGCCTTCAGCGAGAGATGTTTTAGTATCGATAATTTTGATTTTATTTCATAACTCGGATCGTAAGACTACAATAGCTTTGTAGACTTACGTATTAGTTATTTCTTATGTTATAAATCATAATAATACTAAGCTTGCTGGAACAGGCACGTTTTCTTTGTTAGGTAAATGTGAGATGGTTTTAAATATAGCTTTTCAATATGTTTTTGGTTTGCCGAACGTCGAAACAATTTTAAATTGTCACAACTTACATTCTCAATATTTTCTAATAGATATTTACTTTTCATTACTTTTACTTTGTATTCACAGTTTTTGTATCATAAAATGTGAACAAAATAATAATGCAAATCTATCTACCAGACCTATAAAACATTTACTACTGAAGGCTGGTACCATCTGTTCCAATGCCTTTTAATTAACCCAGTTTAGTTTAGCTTCCAACCCCTTAGACTAGGTCTTTCTATTTACCTTAATTATTCAAAGTACATCATCTGCTTTCAAGTTGTCCACTTACTGAAGTCATTGAATTTCACCCATAACTTGTCACTTTGATATTTTAGCGTTTAGCTTTTTCACATTATTCACAATGTTGTTTGAAACGTCTATAGTGTACAATATAGCTTTATATCATCCAAATCCTGTTCACCAAAGTTTGGTACGAAGTTGACATCTTAAACAATCTATAAGAAAATTAGTTCCCAAACAAACATTAGTATCATCAACTTATAGAAACAATGCAAAATACGCTATTTACTGTAACAATTTGTGCTTTTAGAACAGGTCATATTGTACTCGAATTTAAGGTTTCAATAAAAATTTACGATATCTTTGTAGACGTAGGTAGATTATGAGATATTGTTAAGTCTGTATAGGTTGAAGACTTGATAGGTCTATCATTAGGTATAATCTCAAAATATTTCCGTCTGTTTCACTTCTTAGAGGTATTTATATACGATGCAAAAGTTAGCTCCGCTCGGCCGAGTTGCCTTGTCTTCGCAGGTGCCACCAACTAAGTTGTTCGCCAACTCACGAAATTATACTTTGTCTTTGCACAGAACTGATTTAAATTGTACGAAATATAATTTAAAAATAGGTGTATACTGTGAATTATAAATAAAGGTACTTTATCACTAAGAAAACGAGCACTGTTTTAACCTTAAAAATCTTCTCATTTAAATTCAAAAACGGCATTCAGGGCAGAATCCGCAATACAAAACATTACAAAATGATGGACAAATGATATTGCAATCAATATTACACATTACTTATAAAACAAAATTACAAAACGTTATATTATTAAAAATTTAAACTGCATTATGGTTTAAATTTTTAGCTATATCCGTCTTAATCTCAATAGAGAACACGTTGGTATAAAACCTTTTCGTTTTTAAGTCTGTTAAAAAGGAATTATTATTTACTGTTTGTTGGTTACAAGTTGCAGTTAGTTTCAATCCCGGTTCACATGAAAACAAAATAAACCAAGAAAGTAGGCACTGCCAACATTGGTTCAGTGAAGGCCCATATATCATGCACGTCAGCTACAGGACTACGAAAATCGGCTACGGATTGGTTTCATTTCAGTCACCAATCCTTATGTAAACACATATTAGATGTAACATAAATAACATATTTTATTCTAATATTTTTTCTTTTAGGGTTAAATCGCGCTGATTTGGAATATATATTTCGGTTCTAAACTTTTTTATACCTTAGTATCACAAGTTGCGCCGCAGTGTTTATTATTTCGTGTCTAAAAGTTGTTAACTAAACCGAAAACTAACAAACTTCTATATTGGATGGGATTTCAATAAGTGTCAAATCAAATGCAAATAAAATAAATTAAATCCTCCCTATTTATGTATTAAAACTATAAACTAAAACACTTCGCAATACCCGATTTCTTACAAGAAATAAATATCCTACCGCATTATATTAGGATTTAGGACCATCTCCCTAGTAAGGCAATCAGGTAAGTACCTCGTATTTTACAGAATCCAGAGTCTCGGAGATCGATTGCCGTTTAAACGAATTATAAATCTGGGGCGATGAAGGTCTCGTCCGGACGGGTTTTTAGATAAGAATTGACATGAAATAGTATTTCTGTACCGATATATTTTATTCACTAGCATTTGCTAGGGTTCCGTAGCCAAATGGCAAAAAACGGAACCCTTATGGATTCGTCATGTCTGTCTGTCGGTCCGTCCGTATGTCACAGCCACTTCTTTCCGAAAACTATAAGAGAGTTGGCACGAGAGACACTTCCAAAGTGGTAAAATGTGCCTCCCCCCCCCCCGTAACTTCTAAAATAAGATAGTGATAAAACTGAAAAAATATATGATGTACCTTACCATGTAAACTTCCACCGAAAAATTGGTTTGAGCGAGATCTAGTAAATGGTTTTTTTAATACGTCATAAATTACTTGCTGCTACGGAACCCTTCATGGGCGAGTCCGACTCGCACTTGGCCGATTTTTATTTTTGTGGGTGCTTCTCTCGTGGTTCGACCTGAAAAGTATCACTAATACAATATTTTCCTGAGGGAGGCATTATCCTCACAGCATCAGTCCCGGGGGCGTCCAAGCTCGTACTTTTAAGCCCGAGAGCCGCTTTCGTACTCCTCCTTTTGATTTGGCTTATCTTGGCTTTTTCGGGTGCGACTATTGATTTTGGTTGGGCGCCCATAATCCCAGTTTTGTTATTACTATCTGCTTTTGAAAGTGATGAAGTTCGATGAAGTCCGAAGTTCGATCAATAGTATGATATCTTATGGATCATTAAACTCATATTGGGGCTATAAAATTTCCCTTCCATTAATATGACTCCTTACAAACTTACATCATTATATGATAAAATACCTTACTCTATAAATCGCACCTCGGCAAAAAAGGTAAATTCCACTTAATTAAATTGGACTTACATTGATGTAACTAGGTGGACACCAAGTATGTATAAATTTTTTGTTTGTACATTGTGACACTTTTTTGCCGAGATGCGAAATGTATACTGTTGCGGCTAGACGTCGTTGAAGTTTCAAAACTGTTATTTAAGCGGATACATGTATGTTTGTATTAAGTTTATCTTATACTATTATCCCGCGGCGATGGGTACACATGCATTCATGACTATATTTCAGTACTTTTTTTTTTTTTTTTTTTATCCTGCGGAAATCCCTTCGGACCCCCCCCCCGCGTGCCAGCGGGGGCGGTTATGTCGGGCTTACACCGACTAAAACCGCACGCCGTCTCGGGTCTACAGACGCCGGGGTGTAAGGTTGCCCATAGAGCATATCCCTCGCACCCCGACTGACCCTGGGTCATCTCCGGTTTCGAGATGGCCCCCTCGGGTTTGGGAACCACGGTGTCCCCGTCTTGCCCCGGTTTGGGGGAGGGGCGCTAGTCGCCCCACCGTCCCGGCCTGCTTCTGCTGGGGTGACTATATTTCAGTACCTACTTAAGTTTTTGGTCTCCCAGAGGGTGAGCCTATTGATGTCAATCGCTCGCTAAGGCGCTTTTGCTAACTGCATGCAGTTATCTTTTAGTTTATCTCTTCCATTTTCTATTTTGAAAGCTCAGTACAATTATTCATATAATTCATTTGCTGTTTTATTAAAAGCTAAGATATAGACATGGTCCCTCGAGCCGGTTTATCAAAAAAAAGCAGTATTCGGCTTTTAATAACACTTATTCACTATTAACGCATAAAATTAGGTCTTCCATTTCATATTATGACTTTTGGTATTCCTGTGACACTTGCCTACAACACACCACGCTCTGTGGTCAAAGTCTCTAAAACAACTCAGGTAACACTTGAGTACTGTCACCACAAATGTACTTTGTGTAGCGTCTCACAGTATTTTTTCACACATTTATACGTAACTTTATTAAACCGCCTTGTTCCCCACAATTTTGACGTCAAGGCTCATAAACTTGAGCTAACATCCGAACAATAAAGCAGAAACAATATAAGAAAGTATAAATTACATACACAGTTAGAACAACATTTGAACAGTGCTGCCGGAGATTGTGAGCGTGCCCCCGGGACCCAAGTTTTTTTGTTTCATTGAGCTCTTATTAATGATATTGTTTACGAAAGTCTGAGAGAAGAAATCTGACTTTTACGCACTTTTGGGAACCGGTATTGATCTGTCATTTGTGTTGCCGTTTTTGACTATTGGGTTGGATCATTTTATTTGAATGGGTGCGTGGAGACAGTCAGTGTATTTATTATATTGTGATCCAATATCGTGATAAGGTTATTGACGTGTGTTTGTTGGCACATCAATAATTTCGCGTTTGCACATCAATATCATCAATATTATTGACAGAATCGCGAAATATATTGACTGTATCCACGCGCCCTGTAGGGTGGGTGTATACACCACCAAGATCTACAGTCAGCCTAACCTGTTAGTCGAGTCTAAACGGGTCATTATTTCTGGAGCACCAAAGGTTTCGTGGTGATAAGCAGTAGAGTTTAATTTTTTAATGACTAGCAAACTACACACTTCTGACATAACGCTCGACATGAATTCTGTCTACCCTGATTTATTAAGATCTCTTTGGGAAAATCATATTATCTTAAAACGAAAAACGTCAATGATTATAATCTTAGAAAAATCATTGGTTCTTATTGGTCCTTCGAGCCGAAACCCTTAAACCTCCATATATTATGCTAGTGGTGACACTGGTGACAATAAAGTTTTACCTCAAACTTTATCTACTGTTAAGTTAAAGAAACTATGAACTGAGTATTTGTTGGTATTTCAAGAACACTAATTACACGTTAGTGGTGTATAAAAGAACAAGGGTTTAGAAAGTCTCGGTATAATCGCGATTTACTGTTATTTTCCGGCGCTGTTTTAAATGTTATGTATTCTGCTAAAGTTAATGTAACGGATATACCACCGCAACATTAACTTCGAGAATGAAACAGGAATTTAGAAGATATTTATTTCACCACCTTATGCCGTAAGCCAGCGATATTTTACGAAGGTTCAAGTAACAAATCTTTGTTAGTCCAGAATATCTTAGATGACGTATGACTAAGATTTGAAGTTTTTTTTATATAATAAGTTGTTTAATTATTTATTAGATGAATACATAAATATTCTGGTACAAGTTTCTACCGTATTACAAGCTACGAGTTTGGGTCTAGACCCAAACTCATAGCTTGTAATACGGTAGAAACTTGATAGCGCTGTGTGTGATATCTAGATAGCGCTGTGTAGACCCAAATTCATAGCTTGTAATACGGTAGAAACTTGATAGCGCTGTGTAGACCCAAACTAAGCATAGGTTTTAATATGGGTTCTAGAAGACGGATATACATAGAAACATCCGGACCAATACAAATATTATTTTGACCGAGTGGGAATCGAAAAAAAGAACTGTACATAAGTATGAAAGTCCATATTACAAGCTACGCTTAGTCTCCACCTAGGTGGCGCTGTATAATATTTTCGTCGTATATTTTGTCTGTCGTAGAATATTTGTTTATTTGAAGATAACGAAGATGCCAAAGAGAAAATCACAAATGACGAACAACCGGAATCGCTATCATCTATCGTACTATTCGTAATATTTATCAGCTGAAAAATATTTTAAAAAAGCAATGCCAATGTCTTAAATCATTTTTACATCGAGAAGTATATTATCCTGTATCCCTGTATCCCCGGTATCCCTGTATATCGATAATGCTTTCTAACAATCAAAAATATTAAATTAACAAATTGATATCAAAGAACACGTCTAAAAATATACCAATATTTTTTGCCCTCATTTTTCTGAAGTCTACCAAAAAAAGAAGCAGAAAAATATTTCCAATACATTGTACAACCGTTACTTAGAATTCAATATCTGAGATAAGGTATCAGTACCGCGATGCTGCCATAACTTAAGAGGGAGGAGGCCTTTAGTCTCGTCAAGCATTGTTTGACCAAAAAATTCTCCCTCCGCCAAGTTCCTGAAAGGTTACTTTATTTATTGACAACCTGATAAAATAAAGTCTCACAAAAATTATATCTGTGTATCCTATGTGACACTTAAATTGTGGTTACTACGAATGGAAGCACTCTAGGTTTTTTCGACGTGAGATTTTCTATTAGATTTTCTATTTCGTTTGTTGTTTGAACAGTCGTAGAAAATGTAATATTTTTATTTGTTACAAGTGTATTGATTTTGTGTGGGACATTATTTGTTTTGTGCGAGAGATTTATACATTATTGGTAGGTGTTAAAGTATAGGTGTATAAAAAAATACTTGAATATTGGTTTTTATATTTTGTGATGAGAGCATTGATTATGTACCTGCCTGTATGAAAAATATTATGTTTTCAATTGTGGACATGAGTTTTATTATCTATCGGAGTCATATTGACATACCTTATATTAAAAAAAAGTAGAAAATATTTACCTGGAGTGTTAACAGTTATACAGTTGAAATAGTGTCCGACGCTACAGACTGCGCTAGATGGAGACTTTGTAACACCATAGTATTGAAATGAGTCTCTCGCAGAGCCTGCACGTATCATTATGTTGGCACAGACCACTCGAGGGTGCTCGAAATGTGCTCCACTTTGTGGGGTGCCTTTGCTTTCGAGGAAAAATAGAAACATTCCATAGAGCGCTCAAACTTAAAAGGCATTTTTTTTTTATAGATCATATAAACAGAACTTGCAAAACGTTTTTAAATAAGAACAAGACTAATGTTTAATAAATGGACCACCTGTTCATAACGCGACCCAATCCTGAGAAGATTCTGGTAAGAAACTCATTAATATAGTTTTTACATAAACCCATTTAGAAGGTTTAGTGCCATGTCTTTAAAAAGGATTTTTCAGAAGGATAAATATAACGTTTATTGTTTAGCCCGACCGGAGAGTTACTAAACTCTTATTTGACTTTGATTATATTCGATCGCAAGTCGCGAAGATCGTGGGTTCAGACCATGCTGTTACACTATTGAGGTGAACCTACTACTTGAACACAAAACTAAACTTAGCTGGAAAGGTTAACGTGAAGCTCCTTTCCCATCCCCTTTCCTTTACAGGGTCGGCAGCGCGAGTGTGACGCCACTGGTGTTGCACTCGTCCATAGGCCGTGTGCTTGTCTGCCACCTTAGTGGTATAAAAAAAAAAAAAAAAGGTTACACATTGAAATAAAAGTATTTTAACAGATTCAGACAGCCTCTGTGGCGTAATGACAGTGCATTCGACTGCCACGTCAGGGGGCGCGGGTTCGATTCCCGCTCACTGCAAAAAATTGTATGCATGAATATGTATATTTGCATTGGTCTGGGTGTTTCTAAGTATAATATGTATGTTTTTACAAAAAAAATGTATCTCAGTATGTTTATCCCTATTCTAGAACCCATAACACAAGCTAGTTTAGCTTTGGGTCTAGATAGCGCTGTATAGAATATCGTAGAAATATAGAAATATATTCTATCATCATGTATTTGATCTTATTTTATTATTTACACTTTTCCCGAAGTTCCGATAGCTTTTCAGCAGCCATGGTCACGAGAAGACCTAAAATAGTAGTTTTTTTCTTTATTAAGGACTAGGTAGCAGTATGCTGTATTTTACAAGTTATCTATGAGCGCAAGTAACACCTCTACTAAGTATAGTAACCAAGTAGTAGCATTTGCCTATATTTGCAATTATAGGTGAAGAGTACTTAGATATCATCAGGTGGGCCGTAGGCTTGTTACAAATCCAAAATAGCATGAACTTTGTGCACTCTTTGGATTGAAATGGACAAAAACTTCCTAAATATTCAATTAATTGAACAGATAGTTGAAAAATTATTATTGAAATATTTGAATTGAAATTTTTGCATTTTTCTTCTTAAGTCGTTCAACTGTTTTAAAAGTTGAAAAAATTGTACAAATACTTTAAATATGTTTAATTGGTTGAACAAATAGTTGAATATATTGGAGTAGACGAACTCATAAATCTACTACGCTGACCTTAGGAAACTAAGTTCCACGAAAACAGCAAAAAATATATTTTGTGAGGTCCAGAGATCCGATTCTCAGCACTCCATGGATTCACCGTGCGGTCGCCGGGTCCATAGCGTGGTACAGAGAGGAACACCATGACGGCGACTGGGACTTGCGACCCAGATGTCGACAAAAAATATATTTTGTGAGGTCCACATGTTATTATCTCAAAAAACTATGTATATATGTTATACTTATATCAAAATAGAATGTCCGCGGTATTTTACTCAATGGCGTTTATGTTATCTTTCGATACAACAGCCTTTTTGAACAATATTCTACAGTTCATACAACAAATATCAGATATCAGAATTTCATTTGCGACATGGTTACCCTACAGTAACCCCGTGCCACCAATATGTGGGAACATTCGACACTCAAGTGGGAAGTGTATCGGTAACCCTGGCACTAGATAGTGCCCCTGATTTACTTCCTTTGATAACTTGCCGAGTTTGATCTTAGTACATTTATATGTGTTTGTTATCAACTGGGTCCTTTTTGACAGGATTATTCATTGTCAGATGGAGAACAGCCATGCTTTATGCCAGCCAGCATGCGTTTTATTTATCTCGATAACTGAACGTGGGTGGGTCAACACCTGGATCTCGTTGTGGTCCTGGGCGTGGACGTTCTCAAATTGGAGACCATGGTAAGAGCCGTGGTCTCCGATGGGAGCAAGTGCAATCTACTCTTTCTGCAAGCAGGTAATGCGCGTGAAAGAGGCGGCGGTGGGAAAGCGGGAGAGAACCCTGCCCCCTGTGTTCCACAGTCTGCGGCAGGATGCCGCAGACTCATCTACGCCCGGGACTACCGACCTCCATGATCAGGGCCTGAAGTCTTACAGAAGCAAGCCAAGACGGAGGCGTGTCGTGTGTATCCTAAAAATGCCTGGTAACTCACCAAAACGAAATCAAACTCGACCCCATATTTGAGGCCACAGTGGCGACAAAAGTCCGCTGGTAACCCTGGGGTTATCCTTTCGAGGGTTTACCGGAAATCCCTTCGGATACCCCCCCGCCGGCCAGCGGGGGCGGTTATGTTGGGCCTTGCGAACAAACAGAAAAGTATTGCAAAAAAAATATCTTATCTTATATCTCCAATGTACAGACACAGCTAATTTACAATTTTATATTTGTATAGATTACATGATCATCAATCACTTTACGAAACATGTGAAGCCAACAGCCAATTAAACAAGTCACTTGCTACATTACAAGCTGGTAATAGAGACAGTTGACTGTCGAGTTATATGATTAATTCATTGAAAATCAAATCATTCAATCACAGGCCATGTTATGAGGAATTTATAATTTAATTCCTCGGAAAGTATGTTTAAAGACTTTGATGAAAACAATACTTAAGCACTTTATGCTGTACAATTTATAATTATATATTATATGATATAATATAACTAAAAGACTAAGGACTGCAAGAGGGCATACGTCAGAGCGGATGCCCAGCGCATAGCACGGCTTGGTCAGCAACTCATGTCACATCCCGCGGGTAGCCGTGGGTACTGGCGACTGGCCAAAGCCGTGCAATCCAACTTCTGCCAGCCTTCGTTGCCCCCGTTGCGTTACCCTGACGGTTCACTGGCTCACGAGCCGCAAGAGCAAGCAGATATGCTGGTTAACCTCTTTGCGGCTAACTCCCGAATCGACGACTTTGGCTTGCAGCCGCCAACACCTGTCACTTGTGACCACTCAATGCCTGATATTCGTAACAGGCAATGCGACGTCCGCGCTGCACTACAGTCACTCGACGTCCGGAAAGCCAGTGGCCCTGATGGTATACTAGCGGTAGTTCTTAAAAAATGCGCAGCGGAGTTAGCTCCAACGCTGACGCGACTGTATCGCCTGTCTTATTCCTCGGGATTGGTCCCGGGGGCTTGGAAAGAGGCAAATGTACAACCGGTCCCCAAAAAAGGAGATCGGTCCGATCCGGGCAACTATCGACCCATAGCTGTCACCTCAGTTCTCAGCAAGGTGTTTGAACACATTATTAACGCACAGCTCATGCGTTACCTAGAAGATCACTCCATAATTAACGACCGGCAATATGGTTTTAGGCCAAAACGGTCAACGGGTGATCTTCTGGCGTACGTCACACATCTCTGGGGTGAGGCTATGGACAAGCATGGCGAGTCACTGGCTATCAGCCTTGACATCGCCAAAGCTTTCGATAGGGTCTGGCACAGTTCGCTTCTTGCCAAGCTCCCGACCTACGGTCTGCCATCTCGATTGTGCAGCTGGGTTGCCAGTTTTCTGCATGAGCGCAGCATCCGAGTCCTTTGTGACGGCCGGGCTTCTGAGTTCATGCAGGTTAATGCTGGTGTGCCTCAGGGGTCCGTCTTATCGCCCACTCTCTTTCTTCTGCATATCAATGATATGCTGTCCGTGGGCAGCATACATTGCTATGCAGATGACAGTACTTTGCATGGGCGTTATCTCGGACATTCAGCGGCCAAGCAGACTGACATCGAGGAGAGAAGACGGCAACTTGTCATTGAGCTCGATCAGGACCTAGACCACATTTCCCAATGGGGATCTGAGAACCTGGTCGAGTTCAATGCCAAGAAAACACAGGCATGCGCATTTACAGCAAAGGTATCTCCTTTCCTTCCCCTCCCAACTCTTCGGAACACACCACTACCACTGCAGGACAGTATCAACATGCTCGGTATGGATGTTCGCTGCAAACTTAATAATAAAAATTACATTGAGAGCGTTATTAAAACAGCTTCTCGTAAACTCGGAGTGCTGAACAGGGTGAGGCGGTTTTTCACGCCGGGGCAGCGGTGTCTTTTATATAAGACTCAAATCCGTCCCTGCGTGGAATACTGTTCTCACCTGTGGGATGGCTCCGCTCAGTACTTACTAGACGCTCTCGATAGATTGCAGCGACGGGCAGTCCGGATCATTGATAGTCCTGAGGTCACCAGTTCTCTAGAATCTCTGCAGCTGCGTAGAGATATAGCCTCCTTGGCAGTATTCTATCGCATTTACCATGGTGAATGTTCCGATGAGTTATTCCAATTGATTCCTCCTTCTCCCTTCTTGTCCCGAACAACACGTGCAGGACTTAGGTGTCATCCTCATACAGTGCAATCGATACCATCGCGAACCAAGCGGTTTGGTGACTCCTTTTTTTGTCGGACCATAAAGCACTGGAACGCTTTACCCACTCACGTGTTCCCTTCTACCTACAATCCTGGGCTCTTTAAGCGGGGCGTGAAAAAACATCTGTTGAGGCCGTCTAGGTAGGGGCCACCATTCTAGGGGCAATCTCTAGAAATGGTGGCCACTACTTTTTGGACTTTACCTCAGCTTACCATCAGGCGGGGTACAGTCAATTGGACGGACTAAATATAAAAAAAAAAAAAAAAAAAAAAGGCAATAATATAGTAGTTAAAAGCATTAAAAAAAGATTGTAAAACGTGACAATTCTAGAATTGATACTTTTCTAATTACATTCATTAATGTAAAATATTCCTAGACAATGTGGATATGTGTAGATACATAAATAAAACATACATAACATAAACTCACGCCTATATCCCCGAAGGGGTAGGCAGAGGTGCTAGCACCCACATTTCGCCAGTTTATCTTTAGGTCCCAATGTAATAGGTGGCGAGCCTATTGCCATTAATCGGGCACTTCTAAACCTGCGATAAATACACACATAACTTCGAAAAGTATCGAAATTGGTGTGTGCCATGGTAAAACCTGGGATCGAACCCGAGACCTCGTCTCAGCAGTCCATTACCCATACCACTAGGCTACCGCGGTTTTTTTCCACACACACAATATACACATTCTACAAAAACAGGCAGCAATTCACACTTCGACCATATTTAGTAATGTTTTAGGGGACACAGTATTTGTAAATTCAGTGGGATCCGTAGTTGTTCTCTGAGGGTCTCAGGGCATCAGGAACTTCGAGAGTGCAAACTTGAGAAAAAACCTTTTTTTTTTTAAACTAATACAACATAATCCCGGGAAATGTTTAAGCAATACTAGCCAGATCTGAAATCAGTCTTAGGATGTGTCAACATTCTTGACACATTAAGACCTCTCCGTGCCTCGGAGGGCACGATAGGACGTCGGTCCCTGGTGCTATACGAACATCTATGGCATTCGTTATAGGTAGTTGGGGTCTCTACGTGCATGTAATGCTCGCGAAGGAGATGGCGGAGCGCGCCCGTTAGAGATTTAGAACTTTCCCGGCCTGCCGAGCCCGCAACATGCTCGCCGCGCGTCGCAGGCGACTCAGGCGCCGGAGGTCGCTTAACGACCTCCGTCCTCCTTGAGCGCAGGCCTGGGGTTGGCAGGTGAGGCCGCCTGTCACCCCAGCAGAAGCAGGCCGGGACGGCGGGGCGACTAGCGCTCCACCCCCAAACCAGGGCAAGACGGAGACACCGCGATTCCCAAACCCGAGGGGGCCATCTCGAAACGGAGATGGCCCAGGGTCAGTCGGGGTGCGAGGGATATGCTCTATGGGCAACCTTACACCCGGCGTCTGTAGACCCGAGACGGCGTGCGGTTTTAGTCGGTTCAAGCCCGACATAACCGCCAACGCTGGCCGGCGGCGGGGGGGTATCAGAAGGGATTTCCGCAGGAAAAAAAAAATGTAGTTGGGTTATTCAAAAGTTAGACAATCTCGTCAACTACAGAACTTCGATTTCGCTAGTGGGTTGTGTAGGTCAGATGGTATTCATACATACTAATAGGCACACCTCTTTCCCATTGGTGTAGGCAGAGATAACATCTTTCCACTTGTTACGATCTTGGAATACGCCTTTCGCTTCTTCCACTTTCATAATTGTTTTCATACAAGCACGCCGGTTACGGGTACTTTTGCGCTTAACCGAAAATATCAAAGTGGGATATGGTGTGGAAGTTTGGTAGTTGGATTAAAAGCTGACCCCAACTGTGTTGGGATAAGAGTCGGAGCATAAATATAATCAAGAACATTCAATATAACATGCACCATTTACTGTTAGACATAAACCTCTGTTGAAATGATGGCCAATCTCATCGATATTTGTGCGACTTCACTGTAAACGATAAAATTAATGATTTGTTTATTATGAATACACATTCGCGCTACTATTTTACGACAGTAAAATCTTAATCATGTCAAATATGCCTTCGAAGATATACGAATTAATTAGTTTGGCAAGGAGCTTGCCTCCCACGCATCACATCTTCGTAGTATTACGTCAGAGTTTGAGGACACTGTTAATATTAACGACATTTAAGAGGACTCCCTCTTGTTTCCCTATTCCGTATGGAAGACTGATATGCCTTCAGTCGGTTCTACATAGAACAGCATTCTGCATACACAGATTTCAATACTGAAGTAAACTTTCTCGAAAACAACTCACTTCGTAGTATCTAGTTATAGTATATCGTAGTAGCGCCATTACATCTTCATTCATGCTCTATCGGCGTGGGTGTGAAGCCGTTATCTTAAACTAGTTTTGATTATCCAACGATATGGCGCCAGAGCTCGCGTTCGTGTACAACCTGTTGAGGTGTGTTTGTATTTTCTTACGTATTTTCTTATTTCTTCATTGATAAAGTATCGCGTTCCAAATCTACATGTGAGGTTAATCGTCTTATAGATTGGTAGACTGTAAGCAGTTGCTGAAGCGACTTAATCATGTGTAAGAAAATATTTTCACACATGAATTATATTGCATTCTGAGTTAACATCCTAATAATATTGGTTGTTTCTGGCCCTATCAAAGCCTTCAAGGCCAAGCCTACTGATTAACGGACGAGGTTCTAACGAAGGCTGTCTTCTCGGGTTGTAAGGTTAGACGACAGTCGTTCCCACAAAAACAGTACAAGCCAAATAAAAAAGCTGAAGATGTAAGCAAACCTCGGGCTCGTAGGTGAAGACCAGTAGAAAGGCGATAATGAGTAACTTTCTAATAAAAAAAACGACGGGTTGCACTCCGGGAGTGCCGGCAGAAGTGAAAACTTGAATATTAACGTTGTGCATTTTTGATATTTTGGAATGGTTAGGGAATAATTTAGCACGAATTGCTTTAATTATCAGTATGAAAGTACTATCATTTATGTGGTAACATACAATATTCATTCATTGCGCTATCGTACACAAACGTTGCAATTTATATTACATTAAAAATTTAACACTTCAGAACTATTACAATTATTTTACATTAAAAAGTTTATCTCTCAGAAAAATCTACTTCCATCCATAATTTCAACGACTAGTTCACCATCATTATTACCAGAAACATCATTGCCAATATATTTATAAAGTACTCACTCATTTTCTTTCGCTATTTCTTCGTCACTTTGTTTAATTTCCATTTTATATATAGATTTATGGCACAAAATAGAATAAATATTAAAAAAGTTATATGATGACAAAAACTGTTTCTTGGGACTCGGTTCGGAATCGATCTCAGTCTTGACGAAGTCAACGACCACTCATTAGACGAACGCGCCACCAAGGTTGTTAAGTACAGTGTGAAATTAGCGCTTCTATATTTGTTGTCTTACGAATTTTCGACCAGGCCACGTGTTTACTGACGCGAGTTTAACCTTTTTTACTCATTACAAAAAAGTGCACAACGCAGCGAGTTGACCACTCTACCACAACTTCAAACAGGTAGTTTTTTTTTTCTTAGGTTGCAGAAAAGCACACGCACACTGATGGGAAGCGGTTACCATGGCCTGTGGACGTGTGCAACACTGTCGAACCTGTACAAACCTTTTAATGCCCTTCTGGAAGAACCCCATATTGTAGTAGCTTGGGAAAACCACTACAGGGAGATCATTTCACAGCCTGAGCATGCGCGGAATAAAGTTTCTTTCATATATTACTGTGCGCTCCTTTACTGGTTGCAACGTGTGAGGATGAATTACATAAAAATCTTAGAAGGTACAAAACCAATAATGTTATATATTGTAAGTATTTGGATTTGACTTAATATAAGGGCCATATAAAGCCAATACGTTGAATGTTGCCAACACGTGGGATGTCCAAAACAAACTTATCGAGAAATCGTCGGAGCACAGCCACCCACACCATTGTTCTTAACGGTGTTGCAAGAAACCGCTTCGGGCATCGAATTTTGATGGGGTACTTTGGGATTCTTGGTGTTTCCTTTGTTCATTGGTACTAAAAAACCTTGGAATTTTTCCTTATCTGCCTAGGAAGCGATGAGTACAATTTTATTCTCACCTGAAACTAAGCTATTAGTAGTTAATGCATTCTTGTAAAGGTGTTGGTAGTTTACTGGTTAAGCAGTAGGCCTGTCGATCGAGAGGTCTCGGGTTCGAATTCTGGCCATTACACTACTGACGTGAACCTACTCCTAACTGGACTTAAGGGGTTAACGGGAATACTAGTAATTTTGGTCACTATTACACTTTAAAAAAAATAGGTAGTGGCACTCCTGAAGTGCCAAAAGAAGTGAAAAGTTGAACAATTACGTGTATTTTTTTTTATCGTTTTCATCCATCCCACTCTCACACCCTTCCAACTCCCTAATGGAAAATGCTCAATGCGCCAAAAGAAGTTTTCGCTTCAAAAAAAATTTTCCCGGCGTTGAGTTGTCAGAATGGGTAGAGGTGGCCCTCACAACCTGGCTACCGCCAGGGTAGTTGTCAGGAAGACAAGTAAAAAGAATTTCATGTCACAATGTGATGTGAATTTTTAATAGTAATTATTTGTATTAGTAACCGAAATCACTAGTATTCTTGTTAACCCCACCAGCTAAGCTAAATTGCTTTTGTTAGTAGTGGGTTTACATCGGTAGTGTAATGAACAGGATGTGAACCCGGAACCTCTCAATACTAAGGCCATTGTTTAGCCACTGAGTTACCGACGTTGACCAGTTCAAAAACAAGTAAGAATCTTATTTGCGATTATGGTAATGAAAACCATAAACGAACTAAACCAAACAGTCAAGATAGCGCTAACAATGCTTGATCCTTAAAATTACAATTATAACCGGGATATTTACATGGTACTTGTAACAGTGACGGGATATATCCCGTTTATAATTCTAATTTTAATGTAAATGACCATGTCAATCTAAAATCATATATAATGCTTGATCCACCTAGTAATGGCTGATCCACCTGGTAAAGCTAGTAAATTAAAAACGGATTCAAGTAGCTCAGAGATTGTAGACTTCGACGGTATAGAAAATGTTATAGTTCGATTCCCTTTCTTGCGATTGCGTAAATATTGGCATTTCAATTACCACCCCTCAAATTCCGCATCTTAAAGATACATACTGCCAACAAAATCAACACAATTTAGATAAAAATTCGATTCCTGTACGCTCTACTTCTAAACGCGGTATTAACTGCCAAACCTGGCGGCAGACCAACGGCAAAATTCATTGAAAAGAGAACAAATTAAAGTCATTAATCATGATTATTCCTGTCAGCCGTAGCGACAATTTGAAAGCGTTGAAAATTCAACACAGCCTTATTCGGAGAGACTCGCCGCCAAGTTCTGGTTTGAAACTGGATGGTGACGTTTTTGGTAGATAATTGTTATAGAAATGCGGCGGTAATTGACAGGCGAGATAGATTTAATATTGATTGAATTGATATGGAGCGACAGCCTCGGTAGTCCAGTGAGGAAGGGGGGACTGCTATGTGTGAGAATCCCAGGTTCGATTATTCGTTCTCGCTTGCAAAGCGATACACCTGCTGTTAACAGGCTCTGGTGCAGGTTATACTCTCGAGAGTCAGAAAGAAGTCGCTCCCGTAAAAGTAAACCAACCTAAATCACGGAAACGTCATCCTCCATGCAAAACCCGAGGGCGGCTTTGAAGCTTCCGGATGAAGAAAACTAGAACAGAACTGTACTTAAATGACTAAAAATTATTTTTCCTCTGGTAGTGATAAATTCTTTGGCACATGTTGCCAAAGAATTTATCACACCGTACTATAACTTAATATAGGGGTGTTTTTGGAGCCCCACCATAATATTCGAGGCCCAAGCTATTCACACCTGCCAACACCTGTTAATTGACGAACGGCGGGGTTGGGAGATCAGACAGCAGTCGCTACCATAAAAGTCGTTTAAGCCAAACCGGGAGTAACGCTAAGAAGATGATGATGAAAATGACATTAGCGAGATACAGAACAAGATAGCGCGTAACGGAAAAATGTGACGGTATTTTTTTTTCCAACGCCGATAAAGAAGTTTCACTTTGCTTTTTTTTCTTTTTTTTTTAACTTGCGGAAATCCCTTCGGATACCGCCCCCCCCGCCGGCCACCGGGGGCGGTTATGTCGTGCATCGACTAAAACCGCACGGTGTCCGTGCCCAAGTGTAACCTTTATCAAACGACATGTTACATTTATCAACTTAACTACTACCAGGTCCTCATACTTAAAGTGACCCGACGATCTCTTCCTAACAAGGTTCTCGATACCTTAGCTTATTATTTTAATACCATCACAATAGTAACGGCAATAGTACTGGAACTTGGGCATCTATAGAAAAGTAAAAGTTGGTTCCAATTCGGTCAAGCGCATTGAACCTGTATAAGCACCCACACGCTGTCACTTCAAGAATGTTATGGCTACCTGGTATGAAGTTTCTTTTGGAGGTTGTGTGTGTAAACAAAAGCATTTTGGCTGTGGTCCGTATTGTCAAGAGCCGAAATGGTGACATTTAAATACCTCAAGTGTCATCATTATTTTGAATTAATGAAGTATTTGGTTAGAAGCAATTCTCTTTTGATAATTATTTACCATGTTTTTTACAGTTTGAAAAGGAATTTTCTGGATTTCTACCTTATGTTTATACCAGCTAATGTCGGTTATCGTTTATAGCCATATCTCCAATTCTACTCAACCAATTGCAATTAAACATACGAAAGTTTTTAAATCTGAACAAGATTCCGTTGAGTAGATTTTGCATATTTTCTTCCAAAAAACATTTCTTTTTGTTTCAGAATCGTTATTTTTACATAACTCAAGTATTAATTTTATAATTGAATTGATTCTACTAATATTTGCACTGAACGGGAGTCGAATCCGCGATGTCTTCATGGCAATCAAAGGACCACTACACAGGTCATTGCCACAATAACGTCGAGATAAATAACTAACATGACACGCTTTTATTTTTTATTTAAAAAAACAACAATGTTTAAAAATGATTGAAAAGTCATTCTTTGTTTCCGTAGTTCGCAAGAATTACGGTAGATGGCTCTAGCATCACCTTGAGACGTATATAATATTACGGAGAATTTCGAATATCTGGGACGTGTCTAGGTAGCTCAGTTTTCAGAGGATTCCCCCTGTAAGGGTCTGGTCGCTGGTCCAAGTCCCATCCTAGATGTTCTCCTTTTCCGATTTAAATAAAAAGTAACATTAAGCATCCTTATTGCTTAAAAATATCATTGAATTACACGCATGTTATAATTCGCAATTATATTTCAATAGTCAGAAAGCTACATTCAAAAGCAAAACTATTAAATTGTACACGTTTCAGTAGAAACTTCCGTCAGAGTTAGATTCCATCTGTCTACAAATATTCACGTAACTTTGCACTCGGCGCTGCCCGCTCCGGTACTAAGAGAGTTCTCACAGCGCCTCGTATCGACACCTTCGGCATTGGGAGTGACTCCATCGATCGCACTTGACACTATTCGGATGAAAGCCGCCGTGCCAACCCGTTTGTTTGGTCTATGTAGTCTGCAGCTACAAATAACCTTTTCGAGTGCCATTTTTAGGATATACCTATATAATAAATTTTCATGCTAGTAGTAGTAGTATATCTTTATTAAGATAAAAATGCAATACAAATATTACATTATGGTATATACAATTGGCGGCCTTATCGCACTGTGGCAATCTCTTACAGGCAACCATTGGATGGAGAAAAAAGTCGGAATTCGTCTATCGACTATCCTAGCGGTTTATCTTGGATTCGTGTAGTCGACGTTAGCAAACTAAATTTCTAGGGCCACTTTTACAAAGTGACACTTTTTAACCGATTTCAAATAGGAGGAGAATCTATGTCTGCATCTATTTCTTTTTTTTTCAAATTTTAGTATAAATATTTAAAATGTAAAAAATATTTAGTATAAAGTCGAATTGTCAGTATAAATTACTGACAATTCGGACACCATCAAAAGTTTAATACCAACTGTACAAAATAGCTTTAAATTAAAAAATCCGTTCCCGCAGGGGGAACGCACAGGTAGATTTCGTGAAGCAATTATTATTATTTTATATACCTAGAGAACTACGGACTTTAAGCAGTTTAATTTTTTTTTCTCGAAAACGGTAACTCTTAGCGAAAAACTTTTCAGACATTTATTTTAGACTTAAAAATGGCCTATTGATTAAAAATGTTTCCGACGCCAAGAATGTTCACGGTTACAAGTTATGATTTTTTTCCCGAAAAATTTTGGTTTTTCTCCCCTCCACTTTTAGTTAAAGTTTTAATCTTATAGGTTATAATTAAAAGTTGTTGGTACTCATGTATACTATGGGATAAAATTAGAACGGTTCGAATATCTTTCATGGAACGTGAAATTTTGAGGAAAAACTGATTTCACAAAAAGTGAGGCCCTACCGTCCCCTTAGGCCGGATTCCACCCGTTCACGAACTTAAACTAAGTTTACACCCAAGCAATTTTTGACCGCAGTTTGAAAGCGATCGGGGCAAAAATGCGACCGTGAGAGTGCCGCAAATTTTGGGAAGTGGAACCATACATACATATATATATATATAAAAACATTTTGACCAGTGGTCATTTCGGACTCAGGGGGTCATAACTAGACCTCCTATGAAGATTTTTTTTTTAAATTCGACAGTAGTCAAGAAACCAATAGGTAGATCGATTTCATCGAAATCTACCTAAAAGTGTCAATTCGGACCAGTGGCCCTAGAACTTTGTTATCCTAACGTCAGCTAGCCGAATAATTCGTATTTTACCTCTTTAGGGGTTAAATTTTCAAAAATCCTTCCTATCAAATTACACCTATCAACTGCCAGCAAGTCTGTAGTTAGGTTCTGTGGTTTAGGCTTTAAACACCCGAGACGGCGTGCGGTTTTAGTCGGTTCAAGTCGGGCATAACCACACCCGCTGGCCGGCGGGCGGGTATCCGAAGGGAATTCCGCACGGAAAAAAAAGGTTCTGTTCTGTGGTTTAGGCTGAGTGAATGAATACGTGAACCTACGTGGGCAGGACAAGTAATTATTATAATAATTATTGTTAATTATCATCATCGTTTGGAGCTAACTAAATTTCCGCTTAATCTTTCTTCTCCTTTGGTTTAGCTTATAAGGCCTGTATGGGAGCGACTGCCGGCTGACCCCCAACCCCGAGAGGTGCGCCTGCGCCAGACCCTCGTCCGTCAATCAGCTGCTGTACCGGCTTGCAGATGAGGTTGGCTAGAGGCGTAAAGATCTTGGTGGGGGCCCACAACACCCTATTTTACATATATACTACATAATACATATACTATATAATACTATACTGACGAGTTTGTTTGTTTAGTTGAAGGTGCTAATCTCAGGAACTACTGATTTGAATTGAAAAATTATTATTTTTGTGTTGGATAGCCCATTTATCGAGGAAGGTTATATGCCATATATCATCACGCTACTACGTAGGAGAGCGGAGCAGTAAACATAAATGACAACAAATCGGGCAAATTTTCATACATTATTGACTATTGTAATTTCTTATATGCAACAAATGGGTGCCACGGGGGGGGATATATGCCACGGGTGAAGCACAGCTAGTACTATATATATATCTACTTAACATAACATAACATAACATAACATAAACTCACGCCTATATCCCCGAAGGGGTAGGCAGAGGTGCTAGCACCCACATTTCGCCAGTTTATGTTTCGGTCCCAATGTAATAGAGGTGGCGAGCCTATTGCCATTAACCGGGCACTTATAAACCTGCGATAAATACACACATAACTTCGAAAAGCATCTAAAAGTCATTGGTGTGTGCCATGGTAAAACCTGGGATCGAACCCGAGACCTCGTCTCGCCTCGCCTCTTAGACGGATGTTACTGAAACGTAATATTTTTTCGTAAATTCGACATTGTAATATTCTATGAATGAAATAACCAATGTTTTTGAGACTTTTTTTTTCGTGCTAAAATCCCCTCCACATCAGGGGTGGCGGTTATGTCGGACTCGAACCGACTAAAACCGCACGCCGTCTCGGGTCTTCAACGCCGGGGTGTAAGGTGGCCCCATAAGACATTTCCCTCGCACCCTTGTTTTATCTATATAAACTTCAACTAATGTGTTTTTGTATTATTTTTCAGGTACGTCTTCAATTTTGTAAATTATTGCTTTTGCTGCAAATCTGTAAGTACGATTCAGTTAGAACGTGTTTGAACATAATAACTACAAAAGTTACGCCAACACCTCAATAAACGTGTGAATATTCAGAAGTTATAAAATAAGTACGATTGTCTTTCGTTGATATTTAAATATTGGTCGCAATAATAAAACTAGCTATGCACTTACCTATAGCAATACTTCACAATGCATATCCAAATGTTTAGCATACATTCAAGATCATTTCGACAGCTGCTGATATCCTAACAAGCGCGGTATGCCACAAGGTAGTATATAAATATACCTATATAAATAGTTTTGTATGAAGCCTACGAGGTTGTAAACGCATGCCGTTGGCCAAAACCATGACCTTTTGTGTTAGGCACTATTCGGCCTTCGGTGAGACATTCTAGTTCAGTTTATTAGATCACTAACTCTTATATACAAACTTGAGATATTATCATCTTTGTAACATAAAGAACTTAGTACTAATATAGATTATTATGCGTAGCGAGCCGAACGCGAGTGAAGCGTTTTTGGTTTCAAAGTTGCATTTCAAACAAATGATACTCCTCCGAGACCGTTTAACCGATGTCGACCAAATTTGCCACGGTGATCAAGTAGACATTACTGAGTGTCATAAGGGGTCGAATGTCCAGATTGGTCTTACCATCGAGGAATAATCACCGAAAAACCAAATCAATGGAAAAAGTCGACCGGCCACGTTGACCTATTGTTGGATAGGCGAATCTCAATACGCTTAAGTTTGGGTTGATTGCGAAGCTGATAACCGTCCTAGTTATTATAAAGAGGTGAAGTTTGTGATGTTTTGATTTGTGAGGTTGTAGGCGGGAAAAGATTTTAATAATTGTTTTACCAATTAATAACCACATTATTTTTGAGTATCACGGTACTACCCGAGGGAGCGGAGCAGTAATAATAAATGTCCACAAATCCAGCAAATTCCTATACATTATTATTACATTATTATGAAAAACTAATAAATTACGGACATATATGGGTTAAAGGGGTGCTACTGGGATTCTGGGGCTGGAACTGGAGGGCCAGCTAGTAATATATAAACCCGAAGAGTCTGTTTGTTTGGTTGAACGTGCTAATCTCAGAAACTACTGTTTCGAATTGAAAAAATACTTTGTGTTAGCCCATTTATCGAGGAATATTATGGGTTACAATCATCACACCCAGGTGAGCGGAGCAGTAATTATAAATGTCAACAAATCGGATAAATTTCCATACATTATAGTAAACCTAGTAAATTCCGGGTAGTATGAGAGTACGTCACGTGTGAACCCGCGGGCCACAGCTAGTCACGGGATAAAATCAATGCTCAGTTCAAGATATTTCTTTAATGAAAGTCATTCTTAAAACAAAATTTGCTCCAAAAATTGCAAACTTAACACTCAAGGTAACGTTCCAATTAAAAACTCAGAACTGGAATTCTTTCCCGCATAGTGAACTCAGATTCCGGTTAAAAATTTCCAGAAAAGACGTGAGATGAGTTCGTACCAGTGTTTTTATTGTGATGAGATTCCACCACTCGTCAGACGTATCGCGACCGGTGTGAGTTGTTAAGTAGCTTTACTATAGGTAATACATATTACAATTTATGGAGAATAAAAACAAATATATTCTCTAAGTGAACAGTGTTTGTCATGTAACAGTCGCTGACCTCTGTCAGGTACAAATATATATAGCTATACACCTTTTTTGTCATGAAATTAATAATAAAATGAATTAAATAGTTACCACCTTTAATAACAAACTACCATCCAGTCCTCGCTTTAATCCGGTTATTATGAGTTTTTTAAACCCAAGTCATCGTAATTTGCACATAATATAAGCTTATGGGATAATATACTTTTCAAATTTTCAATTTACTGATGGTAGAAATTTGATGACACAAATTTGTCACAAAATTCGGCCGGTCCGGGACGGCGGGGCGACTAGCGCCCCTCCCCCAAACCGGGGCAAGACGGGGACACCGTGGTTCCCAAACCCGAGGGGGCCATCTCGAAACCGGAGATGGCCCAGGGTCAGTCGGGGTGCGAGGGATATGCTCTATGGGCAACCTTACACCCCGGCGTCTGCAGACCCGAGACGGCGTGCGGTTTTAGTCGGTTCGAGCCCGACATAACCGCCCCCGCTGGCCGGCGGGGGGGTATCCGAGGGGATTTCCGCACAAAAAAAAAAAAAAAGGTACCACCGTGCACGATTGCGAAAAACCCTCCATAGTAATCAAATTTCGGTTTGATTGCGTTCAGGGGTCAGCAAGTGCATAGCCGGGCAGTGGGGTTGTGGTCGCAGAACTAGTGGGACCGGTGGGTGTCACGCGGTGCTGCCACGACAATCCTCTTCTGATGAGGCCGTCAAGCTGAGTGCCACCATTGTTAACATGGTACGTGTATGTAATGGTGACCCTCTTTCCTGAGACGTTACCTTCAGTTTACCATCAGGCGAGGTGAAGTCAAATTGACGTGTCCTAAATATAAAAAAAAAAAAATGTGAAAGAATTTCTCCAAAAAGTGCAGTGGTTTCGAAGAACTCCCTCAGAACAACCTCAAACACACTCAGAAAATACGGCCTCCCTCTTTCTATCAGTAAAGATGTAACTTTTCCTTCAAATGACTTGTATAATAGGATGATATTAATACGAGGGTCACACTGAAAGTTCTTAGAACTGGCCACTTATAAACAATATAATAAAAAAATAATTCTAAAATTTGAAAATAGAACTCTTTGCCAATATTACTGAGTATATATTTCATTCATTTATCATTTGTTTTACGATTTGGCGGCAAATTGAAAATTGTCTGTGTCACGTTAACATGAATTTAACACGAGAAAATTTTCGTGCAATGATTTTTTATGACTTTCGATGTCATTTAAGTCAACAAGAAAGTTATGATAGACTACGATTGGCCTTTCACGATGAAGCCCCATCTCGTGCGACTGTTTACAACTGGTTTAATGAGTTTAAACGTGGTCGCACTAATCTCACTGATGATTTACGTGAGGGACGGCCTTCTACGGCGACGACTGAAAATAACATCTGTGTTGTGCGGCGTATGATAGAGACTGACAAAAGAGTGACCTATCAGCAGATTCGGACAAGCTTAGGCATCGGTATGAGTCAAGTGCACAAAATCCTCCACGAACATTTAGCGGTCAGGAAGCTTTGCGCCCGGTGGATACCTCATAATTTGACTGAGGCTCAAAAACTCCATAGTGTGGATTGGTGCCGTAAAATGATTGAAAGATTTAACGGAGGTGACTCTAATGCTGTGTTCGACATACTAACAGGTGACGAAAGCTGGATTTACTGTTATGATCCTGAAACCAAAAGACAATCTGCTCAGTGGGTGTTTCCTTTCGAGGAGTTGCCAACTAAAGTGAAGAGAGATCGAAGTGCGGGAAAAAAAATGGTGGCCTCGTTCTTTGGAAGGATAGGTCATTTCGTAACAATTGTGTTAGAGGATCAAAAAACAGTTTCTGCAGAATGGTACACTACCAATTGTTTGCCACTTGTCTTGGAAAAAGTTCGAGAGAAACGACCTCGCAGTAGGATCCTCCTTCACCACGACAACGCCTCGTCGCACACCGCCAAGCGAACGATCGACTATTTGGCGACATCAAACGTTGAATTACTGGGTCACCCGCCGTATAGCCCCGACCTCGCGCCTTGTGATTTTTATTTATTTCCAAAAATTAAAGAAAAACTTAAAGCAAAGCGGTTTATGAATGCTGAAGAAGCGGTGGCTGCGTATCGCGATGCCATTGAAGAGACCCCTAAGGACGAGTGGGCAAAGTGCTTTTCCCAGTGGTTCCATCGCATGCAGCGGTGTATTGACGTGAATGGACAATATTTTGAAAAGATATAATAAAACTAATAACTGGCTAATGTAATCAGTTTTTGATTTTCTAAGAACTTTCAGTTTGACCCTCGTATAATCTGTGTATCACAACCTATCATTAAACGAAAATTACCAATAAAACGTTATTTATCGGTAAGCAGATATAGCCTTTTGATAACGCCGCAACACCTACACATTAAAAGCCACAGCTTAAATACTTGTCTCATGATTTTCAAGTTTATGACCAGTGGAGCAAGTGATTTAAGGTGCTATTGTTTAGGATTTGTTGCTATATGCGTGGGCGCAGCGGTAATGTCTATACAAAGATTATTTTGCGTGATAGTGATGATAAAAAGTTTATTGTGAGATGGAACTTATTTGCTTAACTATTCTCATAAAGTTATGGTTTTTTGCCAATTATGTTTGTGCAACTAAACTAAAAATTAATAAAAATTATTCATAATCTTTTAGGATAAACAACACAGTGCTCTGAAACTAAGCATAGTTTGTAATTTGGGTCCTAGAACGCAGATAAACATACTCAGATATGTATTTTTTGTAAATAAGTGTTTATTATTTTTTGTATGCATGAATATATCTATTTGCATTGGTCTAGGTGTTTTTATGTATACTATGAATGTATTTACAAAGAAAATGTATCTAAGTAGGTATGTTTATCCGTATATTTTAGAACCCATAAACCAAGCTAGTTAAACTCGTTACATTGGGTCTAGATAGCGCTGCGTAAAATGTTGTACAATATTTAGGGCCTCTATGGCGTAGCGGTAGTGCATTCGACTGCTATGACAGGGGGCGCGGGTTCGATTCCCGCTCAGTGCAAATATTTGAATGCATGAATATGTCTATTTGCATTGGTCTGGGTGTTTCTATGTATAATATGTATGTATTTACAAAAAAAAAATATATATATATATAAGTATGTTTATCCGCATTCTGGAACCCATAACACAAGCTAGTTAAACTATGCTTACTTTGGGTCTAGAAAGCGCTGTGTAGAATGTCGTATAATATTTATATTTATTTATTTATAAATATTTATTATACACGAAATATTATCCAAATATTTGGACCAAACAGGAAATAAAATTAAACAAAACATAAAAAAATAACTTAGATCTAAAACAGCTTATGTAATCTTCCTGATTACTATAGTCTGAATTACTATAACTTACTATTTAATTATGCTACAAAAAAATTTAAAAGAAACTAAAAATTGAATTGCAAATCTATTATGTAACATAATTATTGTGATATGATAAAATGTTTAATTACTCGCTGACAGGTAACAGTACAACAGAACAACATAATGTACCAAGTAGGCGTTTTATTCAGACAAACGAGAATACAGTTAAAGAAATGTAGACTGTAATCAATTTTCTAACATCTCGCGGCAGTATAAAATTCAAATCAGAAATAAGAGCGTAAAGCGAATGGCGGGTATTATTCAATAACTCTTTTAAATAATAACTGACATTTTTATATTCTTCAACTGACAATAAAATATGATCCTGGGTAAACTGATATTATTCTCGAATTGATGGTTTTACCCGTTTAAGGGTCAGTTTTATTTATGACTTTTGACTAACTGATTCATCAGTGAAAATATGTCTAACTTACCTGAGTTCTCACATTTTAATCAGTGAAAATGTGCTTACGCATAATTGGTTAAATAGTTTATATTCATCCGTGAAATTTAGCCTAGATGTTTTTGGATGGATTATGGTCCCATTACTACAGTTTTATTGATTTTACTTTTTATAAGACAGAAATTATTTCCTTTACTCAAATAAAAACTTGAATTTTTTTAACAACACGCTAGTTTCCTCTTGCCTAAAATCCCGGGTACCTACTTTAAGCGTGGCGTGAAAAAGCATTTACCGAGGTCGTCAAGTTAAACACCACCATTGTTGGCATTTATAATGATGTTCTTGAAGTGAAGTACTTTTAACTTGCCTGATGGTAAGTTAAAAGTACTTAAGTAAGTTAAAGTCATCTGTGCATGCCACACTCAAAATGTAAAACAAGTTGAATTCCTGAGACGAGCTCAGCCGAATACAAGGGTTTTTCGATTTTGCGTTTTTTTGTGCGATTTTTGCGATTTTTTCTTTATCTTGCAATGGTTCACCCCAGCACGAATCTATTACCGAAAACAGCAACTCGATAGCTCATCTCCTTCATACCCAAAACCGTGACAGAAAATTGGCAACGACGACGTCGACGACAACTCGATAGCAATAGGGCTTTTCTAAAGAAAATCCCTAAAAAAAGTTCTGAAACAAAGTTCATCAAAAGTTTGGCTGTAAGAATTCGCAGTCTGTTATAAAAACCCCCATTGTACCAACATTAGAATAAATCTAAACCTTACTTTTCTGTACTTTTGATGTACAATAAAGTTTATATCTGACATCTGATATAATATTGTTTCTGACCAACCGAACTGTACCAAGTAAACCCATTCGGAATTTCTTTCAACAACCCACCTAATCCCACCTCATTTATAGAGCCGTTCTGTACACAAAAATGTACTTACTCTATGCCCCGTTAGTTACGCAACCGTAGAGCGGGACGGACTGACGGACGGGCCGTTAGTCAGTCACTAGTGGCCGCACCGACGAATACTGCGTTAAAACGCACAATAAAATTACAAAATCACTTCTCCATACGACTGTACTGCGTTTGACAGTTGTCAAAATATAAAATATTTTTGTTTTGTTTGTTCCATTTCTAAATTTCATTGTGTGCGTGTGTTGTTTGGTGATCTACGTGATTTTTTGAATGATTTATCACAAAATAGTGCGATTTTGTGTGATATTCTGTGAATCTGCGTTTTTTTTTGTGTTTGTGTGAGTGATACGGCTGCAGTGTACTACGTACGTACGGTTGCATATCAGAGCGTCATTCATAGATGTGTCAATGGTTGCGCGGGCGCATGGCCATTCAACCGCGTTGTTAGGTACGTAGTTTTTTTTTCCTAACGAATCAGCTGATTTTGTACTGTTGTTACACGGAAGATTTTGTGTTTCGCTAATTGTAAAGTGATGGATTTGAGTCATTGATGATATAATATGTGATATCATCATTATAGGCGAGTCCACGAGGTCGTATGAATATCTTTTGTGTTATTTAAAATACCTGAATCTATTGGAGACTAAGACTAATTATATTATGAAGATATACACACAGCTGAACACTGTCTAGGGATATTTTACACTAATGGATGTAATTAAAAAAATATCAAATCCAGAATTGCCACGATTTTCATTCTTTTTTTTTAAATTTAAATTTGATATCAAAAATAACCAGGAGCCAACGCCTGAGTGTCATCACTGCGACGCGAGCGAGGACTCAGGGCTGCACACGCTGGCGGACTGCCCGGCGTGGGAGGCGCCGAGGCGTGACCTCGTGGCAGCCATCGGGGTGGGAGTCCTCTCGCTCGGCAGCATGATTGCGGCAATGGTGCGGAGCGCGAGCGCGTGGGCCGCCGCCGCCTCCTTCTGCGAGCATGTAATGCTTGCGAAGGAGGTGGCGGAGCGCGCCCGGGAGAGACTTAGAACTCTCCCGGTCCGCCGAGCCCGCAACTTGCTCGCCGCGCGTCGCAGGCAACTCAGGCGCCGGAGGTCGCTTAACGACCTCCGTCCTCCATGAGCGCAGGCCTGGGGGTGGCGGGTGAGGCCACCTGTCACCCCAGCAGAAGCAGGCCGGGACGGTGGGGCGACTAGCGCCCCTCCCCCAAACCGGGGCAAGACGGGGACTCCGTGGTTCCCAAACCCGAGGGGGCCATCTCGAAACCGGAGATGGCCCAGGGTCAGTCGGGGTGCGAGGGATATGCTCTATGGGCAACCTTACACCCCGGCGTCTGTAGACCCGAGACGGCGTGCGGTTTTAGTCGGTTCAAGCCCGACATAACCGCCCCCGCTGGCACGCGGGGGGGTATCCGAAGGGATTTCCGCACGAAAAAAAAAAAAAAAAAAAAAAAAGGGATGCGATGCAGTTAGCCGATCGCAAGAAAATTGAGCTGAGCGCGCGACCTTTTTCCATTAGTTTCAATGGTAAATTTGTTTTTCGGTGATTATGCCTCAATAGTATGTCCGATTTTCAATTTTATGGTCTCAAATGATTGCCCCTAGATTGTCGTTATGACCATGCCAAATTTGGATGAAATCGGATTTGTGGTTGCAAAGGAGTATCCGAGTTTGTAAGCGATTATCCCGCGTCTAAGATGTGCCGTGCCATCAACAATTTGGTACAAATTAAAAACATTTTTCTAAAATTCATATTTGTTTTAATTATGTTCATCTATAAATGTGAAATATCCCTAGACAGTGTTGATATTTGTGTCATAGATCTACTACTGAGACCCCTTCTGTATAATCTAGTTCACAAAAAGGTAATTATCCAATTAATTCAATTATTCTTTTTGTCAAGCGCGAGCCAACAGTCAATGAGTTACAAAAGTAAACTAAGATGGCAAGGATAGCTCAGAGGTTTAACTGTTCGTCATACTAACTGCTACTGCGTTGAATGTCAATGGTTGATTTCTCACTTAGGATAATTATTTGTATTTATGAAATACAAAAAAATATTTTTAGACTCTATTCCAGGACATGCCATCGGGTGTGATTCGACAGTTAAAATATATCACGACAGTAACGTGGTCGGTGACGGTTCGTACGTTTTTTTTTTCGTGCGGAACTCCCCTCGGATACCCCCTGCCAGCCAGCGGGGGTGGTTATGTCGTGCTTGAACCGACTAAAACCACACGCCGTCTCGGGTCTTAAGACGCCGGGGTGTAAGGTTGCCCATAGAGCATATCCCTCGCACCCCGACTGACCCTGGGCCATCTCCGGTTTCGAGATGACCCCCTCATGACGCGATTCGTAACTTTTTTTTTTCTTGCGGAAATCCCTTCTTCGGTTGCCCCCCCCCCCCCCGCCGGCCAGTGGGGGCGGTTATATCGGGCTTGAATCAAGTATCTATATTGAAAACGGGTCACGATATTGAATCACAAAATTTGACTGACTAATCGTGCCCATACTGTTTAAATCCAAACTGAATACATAGGAACTATATGCCTATACGTATGCTGCTTGTATAGGCCATTGTAGACTATGTATAACTTCTAAAATGGTTTATAATATAGTTAAATATACTAAGATAAATTTTATTCATAACATATATATAAGGTGTCACAAAATTAGGTCTCTGAATTTGGTGAGATGACTTGGTATCGACAAAATATGTATTTGAAACCAAAAAAAAATCGGGTAATGTAAAAAAACAAAAATTAAAAAAAAATTTTAAATAAACAAACAAAAATTAAAAAAAAAACATCACCGGCGACCAGCGTCACGTGACGTGACGAGCCCGTGACGCACGTGGTAGGCGTGCAGTCTTTCTCCTTGCAGTATTCACCAACCAAGCATGTGTGGGAAATACCTAAATCGCGACCAGCGTCACGTGAGCTCGTCGCGTCACGTGCCGCTGGTCGCTGGTGGTGTTTTTTTTTTCATTTTTTGTTTTATTATTTTTAAATTTTTGAAATTTTATTTTTTTTACTTTACCCGATATTTTTTTTTGTTTCAAATACATATTTTGTCGATGCCAAGTCATCTCACCAAATTCAGATACCTAATTTTGTGACACCTTATATATATATATATACCTACACTCATACATGCATACAAATATTCGCTGAGAGCGGGAATCGAATCCAATTGAGTCATTTCGTTTTCGAAAAGGAAACTAAAGTATTACTTTTTTGTTGATCATAGACAGCTTTTGCTATTCAACCTTCGTTCAGAGTAACTATCATAATAGTCTATTCTTATAGACCAACATTCCGGTTAGATGAGGCCCGTGGGTTCACACGAAGGTCGCGAGGTTTCAAAGGGTCATACACGAGTGTTTCGTTTGGTACTGTATGCCAGTTCTTTACCTCATTAAAATTCACGAAAAATATTGCAAATAATGTGTTTGTTGTATGCTGATATAGAAACAATGTAGCACCTAATGGTAAACCGTTACCATAATCTATGGATACTTGCAACAAATGTCATTCGTAGGTTACTTTCTGTAGAGGGGATAAAGGAGGAAAAATTGGGTGAAGAATGATAATTCCAGTTGTCTCACAAACCGCGGGAATAAAGTGTACTGCTAATTATCTATACTAATATTATAAAGAGGAAAGATTTGTTTGTAAGTATGTTTGTAACGAATTGGCTCAAAAAGTACTGGTGCGATTTCAAAAATTCTTTCACCATTAGAATGCTACATTATCCCTGAGTAACATGGGCTACTTTTTATCCCGATATTCCCACGGGATCAAGACTTACGCGGGTGAAACCGCGAGGCGATGCTAGTCCTTAATATTCAGTAAGAGGATGGGTTGTACAGGTACACAGGGCCCTGCTAACATCCTGGAGGCCCAAGGTTCCTGCAAGTCAGTGTACCAGCTAAATGACGAACGAGGCTTTGGGAAGGCCTTTCCTCTCCTGGTTAGGAAGTTAAACGGCAACTTTATATGCAACTGGGAAATCGTTATCATTAAGTAAGCTACTTCAGAGATTTATTCAGTCGATTTGTTTACTTTAAGAATAAAAGCGGCGATAGCCCAGTGGCGGACGTAACGGCCTGCTGAGACGAGGAATAGAGTTCGATCCCCAGTCGCCCCGTGTACACACCTCTGACTTTTCGTAGTTATGTGTACATTAATAAATGTTAATTATCGCTCGCTTAATAATGTGCCGGGTAGATGGCAATAGGCTTGCCCCCTATTACATTGGGACCTTAACATAACTGGCGAATCGTGGGTTTGTAAGACACCTCTGCCTACCCCTTCGGGGATACAGGCGTGAAGTTATGTTATGTGTAAGTTTTTATCATGAAAATAAGCAAGATATACTTATAGAAAGCTAGCCGATGCCTGGAAATCCACCCGCGTGGAATTCTGTTCCCATTCTAGTTACCCATGGGAACCTATTCCTGGGATAAAGTTTCTCCAGTCTATTGTCTATCTCTGTACTAAATTTCAGCCAGATTCGTTCAGCCGTTAGAGCGTGACTGAGTCGCAAGCATGTTCACAAACTTTCACATTTATAATATTAGTTAGTATTAAAAATAGTAGGATAGTGAGGAGTGTACTACGCGAGTTCGACAAATGGAAGTGCGATTAACGATTGTGTGACAAAACTGTACTGCGACTCACCATAGTTCGAATGCACGCTAGTGCGACACACTGTAGGTCGACATTACTCTAGTGCGACAATCGTTAGTGTTGTACTAGATGGCGTTAAAAGTCCACAGAACATTTTTTTTGCAAATGTAAAGGGGGTTTTCATTATTTTTTTTCCTGTTATTTGTGTTATTTATCTGGCATGTTGTGGTCACAGTTCCAAACTAACCTAACCCTGCCGATTTCAGTGATGTAAGAAAACCACTGAAAACCACATGTAAATTCACATTAAATCAAATCAAACCATTGTTGTTACTCCGATGGTAATGCGACAATGATTTGTCGCATCGCACTACTGTAGTGTCGAACTACTGTCGCACAATCGTTTGTCGCACTAGAGTAATGTCGACCTACAGTGTGTCGCACTAGCGTGCATTCGAACTATGGTGAGTCGCAGTACAGTTTTGTCACACAATCGTTAATCGCACTTCCATTTGTCGAAATCACGTAGTACACCCGATGGTGAGACACGTGAAGTAGAAAAATGTATTGCATTTCTACTATTTTTTACGTTACCTTACCCTTGTCCCCGCCACCTCCTCTCCTTTCAAATGAATGACATCTCTGATGTGTCAAGGCCAAGATAACAACTTGCCATTAGGTGGGTTGAATGCTTGTTAGTTATCTTAGTACCTACTATAAAAAAGCATAAAAAATTAAATATTGTGATTTAAAACGAAATAAGTATTATTCAAACAGTGTAATTATGTTCTTAAATCGGACGTGGCGAGTTCATTGCTACTGTAAATGATTAACTTTTTTACGCAGACTCCAATGATCACGATTTGCCTTTAGCTCTTAGGATGTAAATACATTACACCCATACTTTAAAACCTGATATATAGTTTTAATAACTCAGTGTGTTTTATATTATTAGCTTAAGCTTGGAGGCCGTTAAACTATAGATCACCTTTTAAAATTAATTGACAGTATCTGGAATGATACTATGAGTAATGATAATGATAGTATGTATATTGTATATATGACGTACCTAAAAATAGGCACTGTTCCAGTATATATTATATGTATAGTGATAAGTCTATGTATTTATAATTTTATATTTAAATGTCAGAGTTTAAATGAAAATAACATATATGTAGTCGGTTCAAGCCCGATATAACCGCCCCCGCTGGCCGGCGGGGGGTATCCGAAGGGATTTCCGCACGAAAAAAAAGGTACATCAGAAACTGCACTATATTTTCTATTAGGTAACTGTTTCTTGTCCATCCAATAGTTGCCTGTAAGAGACTCTGTGCGATAAGACCGCCAATTGTATATGCCTCAAAACTGTACCAGCTTATGTTCTGTATGGAGTATTCTTGTGTACATACTATAAAGAGATTTATTATTACTGCTACATGATAGCCTTTAACATCATCACATCATCATCATCAACCTATTCTAGTCCACTGCCGGACATAGGTCTCCCCTAATGAGCGCCATAGCGCCCTGTCTTCAGCTTGCCGCATCCAGCATCTGGCCGCAGTCTTTCGCAGATCGTCATCCCACCTGGCCGGACGGCGTCCTACACTACGTTTGCCGAGTCGCGGTCTCCACTCAAGAACACGTTTACCCCAGCGTTAAACAGCCTTTAACATAAACACTGGAAAATATAGAAAAAGAAAATGGAGACGTCGCCACAGTTGCGACACATGCCATGCAAAGCTAGTTACATAAAAATGATAATTTTGTTCACTAGCATGTGTTGAACAGCACCGTACTAACTGAAATGCCGAAAGTTTAAAAACAAAATAGAATATATATAAACTTGACTAAGTACATAATTATATTTTGGGTTCTGGCTTTTATTTAACAAAATAATAATTTTTATGTAAGTATGTAGAAAAATAACACGTTTACCCCAGCGGTTGTCGGTTCTTCGCGAGATATGGCCGGCCCAATGCCACTTCAGCTTACTAATTCTTTGAGCTATGTCGATCACCTTGGTTCTCTGTCGGATGTATTCGGTAAACGTAGTGTAGGACGAAAGACTGCAGGCAAATGCTGGATGCGGCGAGCTGAAGACAGGGCTCTATGGCGCTCATTAGGGGAGATCTAATGTCCAGCAGTGGACTAATAGAGTTTGATGATGATGATGATGTAGAAAATTGGTTATATAGATATATAATTATATCGTGTTGGTGAACTCGAGAACGGGAGGACGCTGGTTATCTTAGGTCTCTAAAGCCGGGGTGTAAGATGGCCAAATGAGTGGCCAAAAAACAACGAAGAGTAATAGTAACAACCAGTACATTACATCTAAATAAGATGTGGTTTTTTGTAAACTCGATCGCACATTCTGGGTTCGATTCTCACACGGAATTATTAATGTATGATTCACAGTTAGTTACACTAACCCAAAAAAAGGACAATCACAGAAGGAACTTTAAAACTATTTATTTCCAATGAAAGAGACTGTGCCAAGGCCAACACAGAATACCTTACAATACGCTATAAATCTGTCAGCGCGGGCGCAACAATAATACAGTTTATTTCATTCTAAGTGTGTATTACTAAGCGTGTAATTTGAAACGCGGGAAGAGTAGCAGTAGTGACCATGTGTTTGTCGAACACTCGACGGTCTTCGAAGGGATAAGTGGAAGCTATCGACTTATCATACTTACTTATAAGTGGGGTTAAGACTGAAAGAGCTAGTACTTTACATTCTTTAGAACATCTGTGTTTCTCTTGATATTTAACCATTGAAATAAAACTATTTTAACGGATTCAATCGTGATTTATTTGGTGTAATTTTATTAGTTTGGTTGTTGTTATTTGGAGAACCCGTGACCATAGCTACTGAAAAGCTACTAAAACGTCGGGTTTAGGGTAAATAATAAATCAATAGCAAATAAATTGCCATAGAATCCGATAACAATAGTTTTATTTCAATGTGTGTCGTTCGCGTAAACTTTTGACAATATCAGATCTCTAACGAATTGAAAGAATTTTTTAATTGGCTACAAATAATAGCCTTGAAAAGTACGAAAAACTTAATTTTCTCAGTATGCCAGATGGCTTTGATCGATTTTTTAAGCGACTTCAAAAAGGAGAAGGTTCTATGTTCGTCTGTATCTATTTTTAGGGATTTTCTTTAGAAAAGCCCTATTGCTATCGAGTTGTCGTCGTCGACGTCGTCGTTGCCAATTTTCTGTCACGGTTTTGGGTATGAAGGAGATGAGCTATCGAGTTGCTGTTTTCGGTTATAGATTCGTGCTGGGGTGAACCATTGCAAGATAAAGAAAAAATCGCAAAAAAAAAAACGCAAAATCGAAAATCCCTTGTATTCGGCTGAGCTTGTCTCAGGAATTCAACTTGTTTATATATATCCATGAGATATTGCTGTCGTTTATGAACCGCTTTTAATTAAGCATAGTTTATTTATGTATCATGCCCTCATTATAATATCTAAGAGACGTATAGATTTAGATCGGAAAAAGAGACCATCTAGGACGAGACTGGAACCCGCGACCAGTCCCTTACAGGGGGAACGCTCTAACCAACTGAGCTACCTAGGCACGACCCCCTTTTTTTTTTTTTTCGTGCGGAAATCCCCTCGGATACCCCCCCGCCGGCCAGCGGGGGCGGTTATGTCGGGCTTGAACCGACTTGAACCGAACGCCGTCTCGGGTCTTCAGACGCCGGGGTGTAAGGTGGCCCCATAAGGCATTTCCCTCGCACCCCGACTGACCCAGGGCCGTTTGGTACCATCTGTCATAATTCTTAATCTTTGCTGAACTACGAATGGTCATTGCTGAATCATTTCAAAAATGATTCGAGGAAACAATAAAATTATACTTGAATTTACATACGCAACTTAATTTGCGAAATTCTGGGGTAAGAATTTTGCAACCGTATATTTTCCTTATTAAGTACATACTTTTTGTCCAATTACACAAGTTTTTTATGTGTCTATTTGGGAGGTTTTAATCCGTATTTTGAATTAAGAATAAAAGCGGTGATAACCGTGTGATATAACCATGTTTGTCACCAATGCGGAGGTTCAAATTCTATTTCTGACGCCTACGTACCTTAAATTTATTTTAAAGTTAACATCCATATAAGAAATTAATCACCACTTACTATAGCGGTGAAAAACCAATGTGTCCAGGGTGAGGAATCGAGATCCGCACGCGTCCTTTCTATACGGCAGGGGGCATTTGATCCCCAAATAAGTCCCAGGGATTCCCTGACTATTTCATACTATTGGTGCCCCAGCAGCACAGACAATGTGAGGGTACACCGCGAACTTCAGTCGGTGCGAAAGCGACATTGTTACCACTACGTTAGAAATAAATAAATAAATATTCTACGACATTCTACACAGCGCTTTCTAGACCCAAAGTAAGCATAGTTTAACTAGCTTGTGTTATGGATTCCAGAATGCGGATAAATATCCTTATATACTTAAAAAAAGTATATTATACATAGAAACACTCAGATCAATGAAAATAGACATATTCATGCATACAAATATTTGCACTGAGCGGGACTCGAACCCACGCCCCTGTCGTAGCAGTCGAATGCACTACCGCTACGCCACAGAGGCCGTCAATTTCATTAGCTTCGATGAGGTGAATATCCGCACGTAAATAAGGCTGTTGAGTGATTTTCTTCATGGTTTTCTTTTAATCTAGCTGATTGTGTTAACCCATTCAGCTTCATACACTCACAGCTTGATGATTCATCTCCGTACAAGGTTTAACCACGACCTTGCCAATTTTGTAATCTACCAATTTACTCAGCTCCTTCAATTGCCTTAAGTTTGTAGCAACAATGCGTTAGAAAAACTTATAATTCATGCTTTTCAATGTCACTTACAAATATTTTATTTGAAAAAACAATTGTAAGTATTCACAGATTGGGTTTAGCTGTTGGCAAGTGAATATTGAATGAGTAGCGGAATAAAAGATGTGGATAATACCTTTATAGGCATAGTCTTGGGTTCCGTGCGTTTATAAGATCATTGCGTTCATCAGAGAAAAGTTGTAAACCTTATGGGTATGGAAATGTGCCGTGTCCTATTCACCTGAAATAATTTAGAAAGTTCAACTCCTTATGAAAAACTGTTGTGTTAACAAAATGACCTATCTTTGATAGTTGACATTTTTACCTATATACGTCTTAGTGAGACATAGCAGACAATCACTAACACTTAAGAATTCGTATTTTTTAAGAATTATTTAAGGTTAATGCCAGGATTACAGCAAATGGAAACATATTTATTTTCGCTGCCTACCCCATTGGGATAGAAGCTTTACTGTATGTATGTAGGTATGTATGTTATTTCAAATCTCGCCGTGGATGTTTATCTTACTTCAATTTAAAAGAAAGTTTAAAAGAAAGGTAGAAATATAAGCAATGTTTTTAAGTTTAACACATGGTTTACGATCACGTGTGATATGCTAATATTTCACTAATCACTAAATCAACTTTCGTTATTACAAACACTTAATATTCACGATTTGTTTGTATAACCGAAGGTAGGTTCGGCGGCGGATTTCTCACTAATACATCGGGAAACATGTTTTATTCAATGTATTGTAACTAGCCATTGTCTTTGTGCGATGAACTGGAAATCACGCGAACAGCGGGCGGATTCACTAACGTATCATAATGAGGGAAAATTAGATAGTTTCGTTCCACCTGGCGAGGCCGCGGTGGCGGCCTAAGTCCGCCGGTAACCCTGGGGTTATCCTTTCTAAGGGCTTACCCGGGGTGCCCGGCAACGGACACTTGGGGAGGAGACCGTGCGGTTTTAGTTGGTTCATGCCCGACATAACCACCCCCGCTGGCCGGCGGGGGGGTATCCGAAGGGATTTCCGCACGTAAAAAAAAGGTCAGTAATTAAGAATATTGTAATCCTAAGAAGTGTAGAATATACTGCTTCCGGGCTGTTTGACTGTTGTCCATATGAAACTTGGGTTCCAAACGTTTCGTCGATCACTGCGGTCGACATCTTTAGTGGTACAGGTCCGCTCGGTGATGAGTGCGTAGAACTCTCGTCGGCGACAATTTTAATACCACTGCAGATACGCACTTGATCGACGAAACGTTTGGAAAACAAGTTTCATATGGACCACGGCATAACAGCCCGGCAATAGTACCTATTTTCTACATGCAACGCCGGCCGTGAAAGCCTAAAGAATTAAATCCTAAGAAGACTTCTTCAGTCTATACACAAGACAAAATTCGAATAATAAACAAAACTTAGTCATAATCATCATCATCACCATTACAGTGGTGGGTCCCGATTAGCCCGAGGTCCGCTTTCCAGTTTTTTTTTTTTATATTTAGGACACGTCAATTTGACTTCACCTCGCCTGATTTCCTCCTCCACTGTACACGATTTTGGCCATCCTTGGCAGTAAGACCATTGGCGTGTTTGACATCTTCTACGATGCAACGTCCAGCCAGCACATCTTGAGTTTACCCCTCCTACCGGGACCCGCCGGAGAGGTTGGTCAGAAATTCATTACTCACGTATCCTGGCGGTTGCCGAAAACGGGGCAGCGTCAGCGAATGTGACTCTCTTGCATTTTAACTGTGATATCACGGACATGAAAAAATCTCGAGGATCTCAATATACTTCAATCTTCTTGCCAGTAACGAGTTCCTGCGCAATGACTATAGTATAATGCCTGCATAATGAATGAGCGTGATTTTTCGCTCGTTGTACGAAGCTGACCTTCTGAACTTATTTATTTTGTGGCTGTTGTCATCATTAGCAATTTTAAATTATTCTGTACACCGTTCAAGTGTCATTTAAATACGCAATACTAAAGATTATAATTTCGACTTATACACTGACCATCAATCCTACAATTTAACATCTAAATATCTTTTACGACGAGCAAGGTCAGTATGATTTCATGTTTGTAATACCAGTACTACCACCTCATCAATGTTATGACAAGACGGATATATCGAGAGAAAACCGCATAATTATACTAGCTGTTGCCCGCGACTCGGCCCGCGTGAAATTCTGATCCCGTTTCAGTCAGATCATCCAGATCCGTTCAGCCGTTTTTGCGTTAAAGAGTAACAAATATCAATCCATGTAAATTTTCGCATTTATAATATTTGTGTGATGTGAAGTGTGACAGTAGAACTACTGTGTTATTTTCATCGATAGAGTAAGTCTTTCATAATAATCTCAACAAGGATAATATTCTTTATTGCTCGCGGTTCACCTGCGGAGTTTACCTGGGTTGACCACAGGAAATTATTTCTTCCCATGGTCCACCTGGGTGACGCATTAATGACGACCTCTGTGGCGTAGCGGTAGTGCATTCAACTGCTACGACAAGGGGCGCGGGTTCGATTCCCGTTCAGTGCAAATATTTGTATGCATGAATATGTCTATTTGCATTGGTCTGGGTGTTTCTATGTATAATATGTATGTTTTTACAAAATAAAGGTATATAAGTATGTTTATCCGAATTCTGGAACCAATAACACAAGCAAGTTAAACTATGCTTACTTTCGGTCTAGATAGCGCTGTGTAGAATGTCGTAGATAGAATATTAATTTAAAAAAAAAAATATTTTTCCCTATTCACCTAGGTGAATTTCGTGAACATTTCGTGTGGATCACCTGGGTAATTTACAGAAAGAATAATAAATCATTATTAGTCCACCTAGGTGAACTAATAAACATAACATAACATGTTTATTAGTTCACCTAACTCTAACCTATAGTTCGATTAGCTATTCATGGAAAAGTTGGTGAGAATTTAAGCAAGTGATCGGTTACCAAACCTTTAAAATAGACTTTAAATTAATAATATCTTCAAATAATCAAATTTAAAGTGAATTCTAACGCAAATAATATCATTGTATACAGAAAATTTTGAGATAATAATCACCAAGTCTGACTGGCGTTTCCTCGTTCGTTGCTTATTTTCCTCATTATGAAAAGGCAATGATGAGGTTCGCATTTTCGAGATAAAAATTTATCGTGATAAGAGGTCAAGGGGTATTTCTCAGAAGCACCCACTTTCGTTAAATAGATGGCGCTTAACTAAATTTGACAGATTATATGTATAGTAACTTTTGTGATAAACAATTTTGAGACTTAAATTTGAATTATCACATCACATATACGTTTATAATGACTTAGTAACTACAGTAATTAGAAAACTCTGGAAGGTACTAGAATACGTCTCTGCCTTCTACTTTAAAGATAACAAGCGTGGTTATATGTATATTTGTAAAATTCCTGTCAATATTTTAACATTCTTAAGTTAGCTTAGACTAATATAAGTTAGTGTCGCCTCAGGGAAATACGACCTTTGTAAACTACCTTCGCTTAGTTTACAATATGACTTTATTTTCGAGACTGGTAATACTCTAACAGCAAATGGGATTACCCTTTGTGATAAACGGATTATTAATCACAGGAATAGGCTATTTATCATGAAACTCAATCAGGTTATCAAATAATGACGAGATAAAACATACTTTGCTTTATTTACATGTAAGTATTTCTGCAAAATACCTTGTTATTCTTCGTGCGGAAATCCCTTCGGATTACCCTCGGGCTATGCAAAATATCTAAATGTTCTTTTTGTGTATCAGGAAACACCCTGTACCTAAATATTTGTAACTCTGATAGCATCACACGAAAGTAAACGTGAGTTGTATGTACTATTCTATTAATTTATTTACTTGTGTGTAACGTCACACGTGTCATACGACCAGTGCCATTATGGAAACAGAGTTTTTGGTGCGGTTTTGATATTTTTTTCTTCAGTGATTTTTATTATTAATACAGACGATAAATCATAAATGTTGTTTGCTTATTGTGTAATAAAGAATAAGTCAAACGAATAGTCAAATCACTTGCTATCTGTGTACACCGAGAATCGCCGAAAGGCTCCAAATCAGACAGTAATCTAAAAAAAAAGTTTCATACGTAGTTACTGTACTCGATATACATGCGTGATGCTAGTCATTAGGTTACTGTAATAAAGAAATCAAACGTATATTTGAGCAATCATCGGTAATACTGATGGCAACATCAATTCCTTCAATAAAAAAACTAACTAGTCTGACCATAAATACCGTTACATCAAAACTTTTCTTTCTTTTTCAACTTTTTAATTATTTTGAATTTGGAACAAAGCTTATGGCTGGACTCGGTTTATAATTAGGGGCCTACTATGGTATATTAATTCAGTTTTGGGCAGCGGAGCAGAGGGAGGAAGATGGAGCTATACACGGTGTAGTGCTCGGTATATCTGTCTCGCTTAGTGCCGCTGAATTGAACTGAATTGCTATAAGCGCGTCGCGGTTAGCCCGCTAAAATTGTTCTATATCCTGTTATCTATGTGCCAAATTCTATCATCTGTATTTTTGAAATAAAGCTATTATTAACGGATTCTATCGCGATTCATTTTATGTTTTTTAATATTTTACATTGATCCCGACGTTTCGGTTGCTTTTCAGCAGCCAGAGTCACAGGGAAAGTCACGGGAGGTTTTTGCTAGATAAAGTAAGAAATAACTCACTTACAAACATTAATTCAATTAAATTTTTAAGCAATTAGTAAACTTACTTTTCTGATAGATTTAGATCGGAAAAAGAGATGTTCTCTTCCGTCCTAGATGTTCTCTTTTTCCGATATAAATTTATAAGAACCTTAGAAACTTTATCTTTTATAATATCAGTAAGGTAAAACGTTCAAAGGTTGAAATGAAAGCAAAATTTAATATCAGTATTATCAGATGGTCTCATTCACAAATGACCGGTCTCGGGTGACAATAGGCGAACGTGGGTGTCTTACAAGGCGCCTTGGATAGAGCTATTTTTATAGATGTTTATTGGCTTTGTGATAGATCTGATCTCCTTTTGAAAAAAAAAAAAATAACGTTTTTAAAAACAAGCTTTTATTCAAAAATGTTTTAGTAGTAGTAGTATCTCTTTATTGTACACCAAGAATAAGATAAAAATTGGCGGCCTTATGGCACTGTGGCAATCATTCCAATGTAGTTGCACTAAAACGAAAATAAAAATTGTATGCAAGGGGTTTGCTGCCATTTACCGGACACGGGTTCTTCGGTAAGTATCTAAGGCGCATCCACCGGGAGACAACGCCGCAGTGCCAGCACTGCGAGGATCCCGGCGAAGACACGGCGCTCCACACGTTGGTTGAGTGCCCTGCGTGGGCGAGTCAAGAATATATATTAAAAAAAAGACAAGATTTTTTTTACCAACACACGTGTTTCCGTCTTCGTACAATCCAGGTCCTTTGTTTACTCCGCAACGCACTGGTTGAACTAGTGGCGAAGATGTCGTCTGCCTGGTTCCCTCTTCGATAGCTTCGAGTTGTGACGACTAGGAGTTTCTCAAAAGAAAACAACTGACGCCTGATCTTAGTACTGTACTTTATTTGGACTGTAATATAATTCAAAGACAGACCGACAAAATGCTTCGATTTACTGCGACATCTAGCGAGCAACTTTACAAGTAATATCGTCTTAAACATACTGCCCACCAAGGACATTTAGTGACGAAATGTCCTTCTTTAACTGTACTCGTAGTGCCACCTATTTATACCTGCAATGGCGACCTGTATTTCTGAGACTCTTTCTTTATCTTACCATTAGGCGAGGTATAATCTTATTGATGGGCCCAACTTAAAAAAAAAAAATTGATAATATGGAGAAGAAATCTCAACCTTCCATAATTCAATTCCTCGCAAAAAAATGGCTGCGGAAATCAGATATCCCTATCTTCTACAGACCGCCATCAATTACATAATACTGAAGACAGAAACTCAGCACAGCAAAATCGCTTAACCTCGATTAATTTATTTGAATATCCGTTTCCTTCAATAATAATCATGACTGCAACTCATAAAACTCACTGTACGATTTCCCGAGTTACTTTTCGGGACGCTGATTGAGTTCTCGGTAAACTAATAATTATATTAAATATGATAATTATTAGTTTACCGAGTATTCGATCGCCTAAAATAATTCTCGGTAAACTAATAATTATAATATTTAATTGAGTTACCGGAAATCGGTAATATTTACATTAGCTTTCGGACTAAATCCCACTTTATTAGCTCGTATAGTTTCTTATTGAGCACAGCATCCTCTGCATCATCACCATCCTTGTACCGATTGCCCAGTTGCGCCCAAAGTTTGCACATTGGAGCCCGGGGTCCCTTTATTATTTTGATTGGTTTGTTGACTTTTACGAGAGGGACTGCCGTTTGAGCTCCCAACACCGGGTGCACCGATTAGCAGGTTAGGTGAACTTGGGCCCCGAAGGTATTGGTAGGTAATAACTATTTCTTATAATATTGATCTTAACATAATAACTTACCGGACATAACTAAATTCATAATTAAGCGTCAAAGAAACGAGTGAGCCGCTATCTTCCTAACTAATAATTATACTATCATAAAATCATTACGGAGCCTCTGTCAAAACGTCGACGGTAATTATATCTTTATAAATATTTCACCCGAGCCCCTATACTCATAACAACCGTTTAATTGCAACGGTATTTGGGACCCCAACACCCCGTACGTGCTACCACGATATTGGGGTCAAAATGACCACCGCACGAAAGTGTTATTAAGTTTTTAATTTATTAATAATTTCTTGTTGGGGTAGGTTGGTGTGCTATAATTATAATTGGATGTAACTATTATTGATGTTCAGGAAACAGATGGTCTGGTCAACTTGTATTGCTTTTTTTAACGGGTTGTTTATGATTCCATCCGTGGCTTATATTTTCGGGTTAAAAGTTGTCTATGTGTATTTTATTATTTAACTAGCTGTTGCCAGCGGATTCATCCGCGTGGAACTCTGATCCCGTTCCCGCTACCCATGATACCCTTTTCCACCACCACCACCTATTTAAGATACACAATTTTACCATGCGTCAGCGTTTGATTGTTGAAAGCTCCCAGACGTCTTATTTTTTTCGGACACCTTCAACAAATATCATTATATTTTAGCGAATGTATACAAAAACTTGTCAAGTTCTGCAACAACTCTTCAACTTAATATTTTTATATCAAATTGTGATATATAGTATTACCTACATAATTATCTAATTACTACACTTTCAATGAATCCGAAGTTTGTTGAATTGGAATATTTTAGATGATTAAACCACTTTCGAGCTTGCGAAGTTCATGGGATAGTATGACCCCTACTGCGGGCTCTGAAGGGTTAAACACTTTATTTTAATTATAATTTGTTTTGGGGAATGTGTTTTCTAGTTTACCTATTAAATGGTTCTTCATTTAAAAGCAGTAAGTACTAACTTTATTAGCTTAGTGGTTAAGGAGTCCGCCTTACGAGCAAGAGGTCCCTGGTTTGAATCCTGGCCATTCAATTCAGCTTAGCTGGAGGGGTTAGGGGTAATTTCAGTTACTAAAATTCTTTGATTTAAAAAAGGTACATAGGCTAGTTAGCTAGTAGCAGGCTATGGTTAGTTTCGGTCTAGACAGCGCGCTATCTCCTAAAATACTATAACTATTTAGTTTCCAAAAACGTAATTAGCCATTATATTATTTAAGCGCTTTTGCCGCGTGGCGCCTTCTCGGTTAATATACCTACTCTCGCCGGAATAGACGCAAAAAGGCAGGCAGAACGCACTACCTTTAACTTCGCCACCGATATAGGTGCATACCTATATCGGTGGCGAAGGTAAAGGTTTTATCTTAGAGAGGCAGGGATTTAGCATTAAATCCCTGCCTTTTTAAGATAAAAACAAAGAACAAATCATTAGCAACACTTCAACAGCGTAGTTAATTCAAATGAAAACAAACTGTTGTTACAAATGAATCTATTGTTTAGTGTTTGAAGCGCCGCGTGGGAAAGACGGACAGACAATCAGATTATTTCTACAACTAACATTCAGGTCACGATCAGTCGTGGTGCTAGTAAAACATGCTCAGTTTTTATGTAAGCTGTATCTTTATGTGTGAAGCAGTGGATATTGGATAGCAATCAGGTCTACGATCAAAACTTTATGGACACACTGTTGTACATGATATTGTCGGATTTACGCGAATATTACACACTAGCTGGCCCTCCCTGGCTTCGCTTGTAGCGTATTTTGAACCCCCTTTAACCCATTTATTATGCCTGTTTTCATATATATGTATAAGAATCTGCCGGATTTGTTGACATTTATGAATATTGCTCAGCTTCCTTGGATAGTAGCGTTATGATATATAGCCTATGATACTCACAAATAATTTGCACTTCTATTGGTAAAAGAATTATCAAAATTTGTTCAGTAGATCCAGAGATTACCCCTACAACCTCACAAACTTTAGTATAGAGTATAGATTGATTTAAAACTGAAAATTACACCAAATAAATCGTGATAATATATATTCTAGCACATATTACACAGCGCCATCTAGACTCAAACTAAGCAGAGCTTGTCATATGGGTTTTAGTAAGCAGATAAACATACTAATATACTTTTATTTTTGTAAATAAATACATATTTTACATAGCAATACCCAGACCAATGCTGATATACATATATTTGCAATGAGCGGGAATCGAACCCGTGACCTCTGACTTAGCAGTCGAATGCTCGTACACTACGCCACAGAGGATAGAATCCGTAGAATCATCCGAGCACCGATCCCGGCATCCAAAATTGCACTTTTGAGATCACAGTACGCTCTCCTGCTCCTCCTTACTTTATAGGTTGATGTATTTAGATTTTACGGGAGCTACTGCCATCTAACCTCGAGAGGTGCGCCTGCACCAGAGCCTCGTCCGTTTATCAGCAGGTGTACCGGCTTGCAGGTGAGCTTGGTTTGGGTCCGAAGATATTGACCTGGTCTCATACACCTCTTTCTCTATGGCTGGCATAAAAGTCTTTATCAAAATATAATTCATATGAAATTATAAGAGCATAATTACATGTCTACAAAAATTTTGAGTCAAATAAATCGTCAAAACAAAAAAAAACTCTTAATCTTGCCTCTGCGCGGTAAGGTACACTAACAAAAAAAAAGATATCAGAAAAAAGTTTACCAAACTTTTTGTTCGAATAACCTTAAGTTTTTGTTGTCACTTAATGGAGAGGCGTCCGTGTTCAACTTTTTTTTTATACGTCGTTGACACGTCTTTCGAAAAGTTTTTTGTGAGTTTATCTTTTATTGGTGGTCAATTTGTGTTATTGTTCATCAGTAAAAAGGCTTATGTTTTTAAATGTAATCAATTTGTGAGTTGTTCTCTGATAGAAATAGTTTTGAATTTAGAAGGTGAACTTTAACGTTAACTTTTCTTTTACGTTTGAAAACCCCCACGGGCTTCACCCCATTGGTGTCAACGATGGGGTGGGCGTGTTGGAATCGGACCGACTAAAACCACACGGTGTCCATTGCCTGGCCATCCAATCCATAGTGGTACCAGGCGTGTGTAACGCCTCCGCCACGGCCTGCTTCTTTAAGGACGGCAAGTCGGCCAACTTCCGTCCTCGGGCCCCGATCATGGAGGTCGGTAGTCCCGGGCGTAGACGAGTTGTGCCGTCCTCGCCGCAGACTGCGGAACTCGGGGGGGCAGGAAGTAGGATAGAATAAAATTAGTTAGTAGGGCATATGAAATACCCTCTGACTCCATTGTTATTGTATTTCAACACCATTTGATGCTAAAAAGAACAATGGAAAAAGGAATAAAAGTAAAATAGAGTTGGTTCTCTACCCAACCGTTCAAAATACAGCAAACTGCAACTTAAACTGCATAGCCGGGCATTGGGATTGTGGTCGCAGCACTAGTGGGGCCGGTGGGTGTCACGCGGTGCTGCGACGACAATCCTCTTCTGATGAGGCCGTCAAGTTGAGTGCCACCATTGTTAACATGGTACGTGTATGTAATGGTGACCCTCTTTCCTGAGACTTAAAAAAAAAAAACCTTCTCAGATAACCCTCTTAAAAGTAACTCAAATTCACACAAATATTAACTCATCTAATTGTAAGTACATATTAAGTAAAGTAGTATAGAGTTACAAAACGATACAATAAAAGACAGGTTTTCAACAATCCTTGTGCTAGTTAGATAGTTACACTGTATTTTACGCAATTAATATACGCGTGTTAATTTCTCGTAAACATTTTAGTAGTGTTTACCGAGGGGGCACGCGCTGGCCCCGATTGCTGCACTAGAACTAGACATAACATAACATAACTTCACGCCTGTATCCCCGAAGGGGTAGTCAGACGTGTATTACACACCCACGATTCGCTAGTTATGTTAAGGTCCCAATGTAAGGGGGCGAGCCTATTGCCATCTACCGGGCACATTACTGAGCGAGCGATAATCAACATTTTTAATACACACATAACTATGAAAAGTAAGAGGTGTGTGCCCGGGGCGACTGGGGATCGAACTCGAGACCTTGTCTCGGCAGTCCGTTATGTAGATACACCACTGGGCTACAAGAGCCACTGAATAAATATATATACAGAAGGCCAGCTGAAAATAAGAATCAAAAACACACACTATACACAATTAGCGTTTAAAGATAAAGATAATTGCACAGATTTAAAACTGAAAAGTTTGAATGAAAATTGTTAGATTCTATATAAAAATAAATTGGGAGAGCAATTAATAAGTAGTTGAACAGTATTTTAATTTAGAAAAATAGATTTTGTTCAAAATCTATTTTTTTTTAATCTGAATCTGATCATCTACTTTTGCAACAGCGTCAAATGTAGCTCTTAGCTCTACCTATATGAAAATAATATTATGAAAGTAAAAGAAGCGAATAATATACATCACCAGGATCGTAGCGACTGAAAAGATGTTACGAATCACAAACGAATTAATACAAAACGGTTACGTGGTTAATTTGTATGCAGTGGAAGTGGGAGCGAGAGGTATACCAGCAAAATCTCTCTATAACCTACTTAAAGATCTAGGCCTATCGAGAGCTACAATAAGCTCATCACTGGGACGAATGTCTAAAGCGGCACTAGTAGGTTCGTATCAAATTTGGTTAGGCAGGGCGGGAAACTTGGGTAGTGAAGGTGTACATCAACAAACGGGGCTCCTTCTAAACCTATACTTGGGTCGCAAGTCCCAGGCACTGTCCCGAGTTCCCAACTCAGCAACGCGATGGACCCGGCACCCGCACGGAGAATCCATGGATTGCTAAGAATATCGGTCTCTCTGTCAACCCAAATGAGAAAGATGCATGACAGCGTGTATGAATATTGAGATTTTGAAATTCTTCAGTCTGAAATTTCTAGGTACGTCGACAACCACAGACGGCTGCAGATTTCGAAAGTGAAATTTTATGTAAAGTAGTAATTGCCGAGTCATAACAAAAGAATGTTTAAAAATTATTGCAATGTTTAAAAATTTCCGGTAACTTCTTCATCGCCTTGTGACGTATCATCATCATCTTCTAGCGTTGAGCTCGGTCTCATCAGAAGCCCAGCTCAGCTAATACGGCTTATATGGGAGAGACCTCTGACCCCCCAACCCCGAGAGGTGCCCCTGCGCCAGAGCCTCGTCCGTTCATCAGCAGGTGTTCAGGCTTGCAGGTGAGGTTGATTCGGCCTCGAAGGTATGGGTGTACACATCCCTATTCCCCCATATACCCCGATCGTTTACACAATCGTTTTAACAATAATTAATTGACTGCATGTGCGACTTAAGCTGTATTGACATCTATTGGTATTATTGTAAAACTTGAATATTTCAACGCCTAATACGGCAGAATATGTATTAACACTTAACATAATATAAGATCTCTATGTACTCACCGTATTCATAGAAATAAATAATTCATTCATTCATTCATTCATGCATTCATTATGACGTACATGGACGAGAATGCAATTACTCATAGTCAAATCAGTTAGACTAAAAAGTTTGACCACGTGGAATATCCAAAAATCTTAAAAAAAATTAACGTTAATAGTTAACATTTATTATAGGATAATAGGATTGCAAAATCATTAATTATTATCAAGAATTCATAACATAACATAACTTCACGACTCGCCAGTTATGTTAACGTCCCAATGTAATAGGGGGCGAGCCTATTCCCATCTACTGGGCACATTATTAAGCGAGCGATAATTAACATTACATTTCCTATAGGTAAAAAGTGTTATTCTGTCCCCGTGAGACAAGAATTGCAGCTATTCAGGACGCGTGCAAGTATGAATGAATGCATTAATCTATCCTGAATAAATAAATGCGAATAAAACCATAGGACGTGGCTAGTAATTTAAATATCAAACAAGAAGTTTTTTATTGAGTTCAAGTATAGTTTTGCTTTTGTCTGGACTTTGTAATTAGTAATTACACTACTTAAAGTAAATAATAGCAGCATGAATGGCAGCGAACCTTTATTTTTTAACTAGCAACGTAAAAAAAAAACGTTTTTTTTATTTCGTGTGGAAATCCCCACGATAACCCTTCCCCGCCGGCCAGCGGAAGTGGTTATATCGGACTCGAACCGACTAAAAGCCACGCTGTCTCGGATCTCATATGGATAACCCAATAAGGCAGTCCTCTCACATCCCGGCCGCTCCTTAACCACTGAGCTACCGAAGTTCCTACTTATTTGTCTACCATAATTTTTACGATTTATTTCGTTCGTCAGTACCTAATATTATAAACGCAATACCTTGATGGTCCCGTGACATAACGGGAACTGGCTGACGCCAAACTCTCGTTTGGAAACGTGCCCGGTGGACAGCATAAGCTCTTCCTCTATTACATAACATCAAAAATATACTGAGCCTTCTATTGATATAATCTCTGCCTAACCCTTCAAGGATAAATAGGTTTGAGGATTACAATAAAATATAAATATGTAACCTAAGATCGATGTAATTTTTGTTACATAACGTACGTACTTTGGTACATAATTAGGCCCAAAAGCGCAAACATAATGATTGGTACATGTGAATGCCGAATTCCACACATATCAACAATATTTTAAAATTCGAATTGCACGCGGGCCAAACTGCAAAAACTCAAAGGTCAGTGCCCGACAGGCATCTTCAACCGCTTTCTTAAGACTGCATTTTAACGGTTCACTGAAAAACTACAGACACTTGAAATTCGAACGATGCTATTCGGTTGCTTGTTTGTGGTACAACCATTACAGCAAATGGCGGGAAAGTGCAGGAACGAATGAAATGAACATCAATTTAATGTTTTGTTTTGTTTTTATTTGGATAACAGTTTTAATTATTCGGTAAGGAGGTATACAGAATTTAAAATCTAGGGGTTCCCTAGTTTCGCCAAACTTTCACATAATGATGAATCACGTCACACAAAATAGAGTATTCTTTAAAAAAAAAAGGAATATTAGTAACTGAAATTACTAATATTCCCCCTAACCCCTCCAGCTAAGCTTAATTGCTTGTGTTAGGAGTGGGTTCACGTCGGTAGTGTAATGGCCAGGATTCGAACCCGGGACCTCTCGGTCGTAGGGTCGACTCCTTAACCACTAAGCTACCGACGCTTATATACAATAAATGGTTATAATTTTCAAGAGAGAACAAGCTTAAAGTTGGTTGTATATGGAACCCCCAGGGTCTAGCCACCTGCTACCAGTACACCTGCTTATTAACGGACGAGGCTCTGGTGCAGGTATTACTCTCGGGGTCGGGAGGTCAGACGGCAGTAGCTCCCATAAAAACCGCAAAAATCAAAATGTAAAGGAGGATAAGGAGTATTGGGAACCGAAGATCTTACGGCCAGTCTCAATAATCTACCTACAGTTAAAGGTAGAAGCTATCCCAGATAAACTGTCAACATTAATCTCTCTGTAACTGCGGTTTCAATATTATCAAAGTCATTTTCTGCTTATCTTTGTTTATTGAAACAGAAAAAATCCCCGATAGATACTAATGGTAGCTATTTTAACTGCTGGTAAAGGATAGATGGATTATTGAAAGCGACTGTTAGTGGATCCAACATATCCAACGATTGATTATTATTGGTGTAATCCGCTCATAGTTACTAAGTGCCTTGTCACGCCTTCTGAACCTACCACAACTATGCGATGTTAATTACACAAACTTCAATTTGCTTAGCTATCCACCAATCATAGATCCCTATAGCAAAAACTGCAAGATTTTTCTAAAAGATGCTAGATATTCATGTACTACAAGTTGTTGTTATGGTACAAGCAATTAGACATAATCTCCGTGTAGGGATAATGTTGGTACTTCCGATGCTACGGATACGACCACTTAGGAACATTGCTCCTCATTATGGATGGTAATAATAGAGTAACCAGGTAGCCATGTAGAAATCGGATATTCCAAGATAATGATAAACAAACTTAAACTCAATAACAATAAATCCAGGTACGACGGATCCTGATTGGATCCTAACCCAAAATTGAATTGAGATTTTTTCAAATCAAAGCTTAAAAATATTTTGTTGCCTTTGTTTAAGCATGCAGTTTGCTTATATACTCCATGCTCAAACTAGGTTGACTCAGTTGACTCAACTCAGAGTTGACATAGAAAATTAAAATACTAAAATTAAACTAATGCTTAGTTTGAAATATTTAACAAAAATTTAACATAAGATGAATTGAGAAATATTAAATCCCGTGATTATATAATTGCTTGCTTCATAAGTTATCTTTGTTAAATACGTTCAAAAATGTTCACTTGTTAGAATATAGGGAAACGCATTCTATTTTATTAATTATGATATAACATAACATAACATAACTTCACGCCTGTATCCCCGAAGGGGTAGGCAGAGGTGTATTACACACCCACGATTCGCCAGTTATGTTTAGGTCAAAATGTAATACGGGCCAAAACTATTGCCATCTACCGGGCACATTACTAAGCGAGCGATAATTAACATTTTTAATAGACACATAACTACGAAAAGTCAGAGGTGTGTGCCCGGGCGACTGGGGATCGAACTCGAGACCTCGTCTCGACAGTCCGATATGTACGCCACTGGGCTATCGCGCTTTATGATATAATGTATTTATTTTAATTTCCAAGAATACATACGTTAATGCATATGAGTATAATTATTATATAAGTATTTTGGATTTAGGAGATAATTGTCAATACTTTGAATTGATCGATCAGGACTTGTCCGCAGCATGGTGACAGTACAGCGTTCCCAGTGTAGCTCATCGGTGGTCAAATCAAGCGAAGGTACAATTATCAACTCCGGGAGGACCAATTAGGTAATTATGCGCAAACGCAGGGGGAAAATAATTACGCAATTAAGTGAAATTATGCAGATCACAATTAGATCTATTTTACCTAAGGATGATGTGTTCCTTTATACATTTTTAGAATAGTTTTTTCTGGAATCTTCTCTCTAATTTTATCGTTAATCGTTCTCTTGTTACTTATAAATAAGCCAAGGAATTTAACGCAGATTCAGTAGATGTTGAAGTTGCTTACGCGTTAATTTTCATTCAAGATTGCGTATTACGTGAACTTAGATCAGGTATAGTAAATGGCCTGAGGACGGCAGTTGGCCGACTCGCCGTCTTTACAGAAGCAGGCCGTGGCGGAGGCGTGTCGTGTGTGCCCTACACTGCCGACTCACCGAAGCGGGATAGCACCCGACCCCACCAGGCGAGGCTGCGGTGGCGGCCAAAGTCCGGGGGGTTATCCTTTCGAGGGCTTACCCGGGGTGCCCGGCAACGGACACTTGGGGAGGACTGGCCGGCGGGGGGGGGGGGGGGGGGGAGTATCCGAAGGGATTTCCGCACGTAAAAAATAAAATGTAGTAAATGATTATCGAGTCCTCAAAATTGTTTTCTTTCGGGCTATATTATTCATAAATAAAATTGCAGGTAGCATCACATCACACCAATAATATAAAAGGGACAATTTGTATGGATGTATATATGGGTGTTTGTTACTCTTTCACGCTAAAACGGCTGAACGGATCTGGTTTAAATTTGGTACAGAGATAAAATATATCTTATATTTTATATTATATGTTATATTTATTATATCTGGAATAACACATAGGTAAGTTTTATACCTGGAACCGCTGGCAATAGCGAGTAAAAAATACTTTTGTAAATGTTCATTTATATTTCAATATCAAATAACCCCTCGTCACTAATGCCTCTAGAATGCAAATATGCAAACCGCATCTAGGTAGTGGTAATGTTTGTAATCGAATTGCATGCAGTTAGCAGTTAGCGATGTTGTGAACGCAGACTCGATTTTTTTGTCAATTTTTTTTTTATACCACTAAGGTGGCAGACAAGCGCATGGCCCCATTGATGGGAAGCGGTTACCGCGGCCTATGGACGTGTGCAACACCAGTGGCGTCACACTCGCGCTGCCGACCCTGTAAAGGAAAGGGAATGGGAAAGGAGTTTGGGAGGGGATGGGAAAGGAGTTTGGGTTCCGGCACTCTCACTCACCAAACGGAACGCAACAGTTCAAATACTGTTACTTGGCGTCGATATTCTGTGAGAGGGTGGTGCTTCCTCGGTCGAGTCGGCCCATTCATGCAACGGTCAAAATGACTGTTGCTTGACTCTACCACTTGACAACTTAATTGAGTGCGCAGTGTGTGCTCGATACTTCAATATTGGCGCGGCAGGGGTTGTAATTATGTCCTATTAATGTCCTATCTGAGATTATCAATACGCCATCGTTAAATGGTTTTCATACCTATATAAAAGTAATTTATCGCCAATGATGAATCACACGGCGCTTGTGTCGATGTCTCTAGTTCAATTTCCATATGGAACGAATATTTTGTGTATGTATGTGTTACTATCCTTTTTTTTCACATCCCCCCGGATTCCCCCCCTCCGGCCAGCGGGGGAGGTTATGTGGGGGTGGAACCGACTAAAACCGTACGCCGTCTCAGGTCATCAGACGCCGGGGTGTAAGGTGGCCCAAAAGGCATTTCCTTCGCACCCCGACTGACCCAGGGTCATCTCCAGTTTAGAGATGACCCCCTTGGGTTTGGGACCCACGGTGTCCAGGTCTTGGCCCCGGTAGGGAGGGGTGCGCGCTACGCACAGCTGCCCCGGCCTGCTTCTGCTAGGGTCATAGGCGGCTCCACCAGTCACCCTCAGGCCTGCATGTGTTACTATCCTAAAAAAAAAAAAAAATTTTGAGCCTGGGTCGTAAACAGGGGTATATCCCATCTACCCCGGTCGTCGTCCCCGTTAATGGGACAATTGGAAAAAAATTACCGACCCCGTTATTTAACATCTACCCTGGATTTTTAAACGTATTATATCCATGAAATATGATTTCTAGGAAAGTTTTAAGAAAATATGATTTTTTTAAAGCATTGTTGATCTTTCTCCAATTAGCATAGCCAAAATCAATTAACCTGGACGAAGGTCTTAAAGTATACCACAGCACCCCATCCTCCGATTTTCAAATTCACTTATTCCTGACTACCTGACGACCTGCGTCAATCGATCTGGCCAGGTCCATACTTCATAACCATACTTGACTTCTAATTAAAAGCAGAGATCACTATCTCATGGTCTCCTCCTCATGGAACAAGTTGGTAGAATCCCGCCATATAATACCTGTAACAGTATTATTCATTTTTAGTACAATTTAATTCAAAATCATTATATGCAATGCAGCTTTTTCACTCCAATATTAAATTTAATTAACAATTTGTGTTAACCATAATAAACCACATTTTACCGGAATTATTAATAAGCCATTTTCATCATATACACAAAAATATAATAAATCAAAATATTCTCTGAAACGAAGAACCAAATTAAGTACCTACTGCATATTGAATCCAACCCCATCTATATGAAAATAGAGTAGAATTTAATTTGGTAATAAATTTACAAAATGCCATTATCTTGCACAGATTTAGTGATAGCAACATTTTGAATAATGCTGTGCTGGAAACATAAATTATCAATTTTGAACTTACTAGTCTATAACATAAGTTCACTGCGGCGTATTAATCGTATAAGGCATTTGAGAACACTATATTTTTGCTATTTCATATTTTTAATCCTTATAATTATCCGGTTAAAGTTCAGATTTTTTTTAATAACATTTGTATTTTCTTTTCCAATATTTTTAGAATGTATTTCTGCGAAATGAAATACATTATGGTCGTTATTTCGAATGCCCATTTTACCTTTGAACCAGATACATTGCTTTCATCATATGAGTCCGGATTTTGCACTGACGAATGTATTCAAAGTATTTCTGCGTTTGAAATTTGGATACACATTCGGTGAATATTTTTAGTCAGTATTTTGAAATTTTGTCTGCTTATTTTTTAAGTATGTATAAAAAGTGATACTTTATAATTTCACTGGTACTGTATTCAAAAATCTGGATGATTTTTGAATGAAAATATTGAAAGCCCGGGTACCCCTCCTTGGGGCTAGTGGATGATTACGTCGGAATTGAACCGCCTAAAAACACACGGTATTCTGTCACGGTGTTCTACAGAACCCGAGATTAACTAGACATCGAATCCCCAATTACCCTGGCAGCACTTGACCGCCTGTTGTCTAGCAGGCGATCTCGCCCGGATAGGAGGCTTGCTCACCACAAAGAGGCGCCTGCGGTATACGTCACGCTACCGTCTCGAGCTTGCTTCTGTAAGGCGTGAGTTCTACAGAAAAGTCGAGTTTAAGGCGAGCTAAAGACCGGATTAACGCGAGCTAGAGGCGCGCTAGAGGCGTGCTAAAGACATGCCATTGCAATACAATCAGCCTGCATATTGGCGCATCGTACCTTGCCTTAAGCTTGCCTTTACCGCGCCTTAAGCTTACCTCACCTTAAGCTCGCCTTTTCTGTGTAATTCATACCTCAGGTTGAGGGTCCTGATATGGATTTAGAATAGGTACTAGCGGTATCTATACCGCAAGCGTTCCGTCCCGGCGTGTCACCAAACTGGTGCAGTATGCCAGGTTTCCGTGCCTTACCGCGCTCCCAATTTGGTTCACGTTTAGTCTGTCCGGTCCATAATCAACATGAAATTGCCGAATTGTATCCACTGATATGTTGTGCATATGATTCTGTTTATTATAAGTATTATCACTAAATGGCTCACTTAAAGTATTTTAATCAATCGGTGATGCTGTAGAGTTCCTTTCTTCATCCAAGCGTCAATCCCAGTCGTATTCAAAACTCGCACTCCTGAGCTCAGGGTTCGCTCTTCTAGTTCTCCTTTTATTGGTTTGTTTTGACTTTTATGGGAGTTACTGCCATCTGATCTCTTAACACCGAGAGGAAAGTTTGTACCAGAGCGTCGTCCGTCAATCAGTAGGTAAACCGACTTGGAGGTTAGCTAGGATTGTGCACAGAGGAGCTTGTTGGGGCATATACACCGAAAGGTAACAAGCAAGAAGCGGCGATAGCCCAGTGGTGTACGTAACGGGCTGCCGAGACGAGGTCTCGAGTTTGATCTCCAGTCGCCACGGGCACACACCTCTGACTTTTCGTAGTTATGTGTGTATTAAAAATGTTGATTATCGCTCGCTTAGTAATGTGCCCGGTAGATGGCAATAGGCTCGCCCCCTATTACATTGGGACCTAAACATAACTGGCGAATCGTGGGTGTGCAATACACCTCTGCCTACCCCTTCGGGGATACAGGCGTGAAGTTATGTTATGTTTTATGTTATGGTAACAAGCTCTAAATTTGTAGTACCTTTTTATGCCACTACCGCTTAGGAACGTCGATAGACAAATTACCAGATTGCGTCTAAACGACACATCCTACTCAAAGCTATCCAAACACATTCACATATCAATTCCAATATAATAAATCACATCCCCGGATCACGGGATGTTGCACTTGAAACAATACAGGATGTTGATATTAGCCTGTCGACAGACAGACATCGCAATTGAGTGCGGTGGCTACTGTCCCACGATCTCATTAAGAGGGTGATGGATAGGCGATAGATTAGATGTAGGATTGAATATATAGATTTTTTGAATTGGTATAAATAAATAAATAAATATTCTATGACATTCTACACAGCGCTTTCTAGACCCAAAGTAAGCATAGTTTAACTAGCTTGTGTTATGGATTCCAGAATGCAGATAAACATACTTTTTTTTTGTAAATACATAGGTACTGTAGTACCGGGGGATTGGGTACCACGCGTGTATGAGGTGACGAAATTATACGACTTTAAGGAGAAAAGCTATTATTTATTTATTAACCACACGCACTTCCTACTTATATTATTAGGGATTTACGCGGTTGTTTTAACTTTAAATAGCGGACTGGGACGTATAACGCGGACTCGGCCCAAGGATAGGGCTTAAAGCGGGACTCTTCCGAGGATACTTTCTCAGCTTCAATCGGAACGGCTCCACCAGACCCGTTCAGATCCCGAATGTCCAGGCAGCGATTGTTTTATTCTGTTCCTAAATCAAACCTTTTAAAAATGGCACAATAGTTTTATTTAAACTCTGACACATGATGGCCAGGTCAATGAACTGTAGTGGTCGAACGAGGTCGGACACTACAGTACATATTATACATAGAAATACCCAGACCAATGCAAATAAACATATTCATGCATATAAATATTTGCACTGAGCGGGAATCGAACCTGCGCCCCCTGTCGTAGCAGTCGAATGCACTACCGCTACGCCACAGAGGCCGTCCAATAAGCGTCCAAGTGGCATAAAGACTTTGCAGTCGTTAGTTGGATAATGTTATCGAAAACAGTTATCATAATCCTCTTAGTAATGCTTCAGGGCCTGGAGTTCACTTATTCGTTCTCTTCTTCTTGGTTTGACTTATACGGCTCTTATGGGAGCGACTGACCTTCCAACACCGAGAGAAAAACGTGCGCCAGAGCCTCGTCCGACAATGCACCGGTGTCATCATCAACCTATTCTAGTCCACTGCGACATAGGTCTTCCCCAATGAGCGCCATCTGACAGACAGCATCTGCCAGTCTTTCGCAGATCGTCGTCCCACCTGGCCGGAAGGCGTCCTACACTGCGTTTGCCGAGTCGCGGTCTCCACTCAAAAACACGTTTACCCCAGCGGTTGTCGGTTTTTCGCGAGATATGGCCAGCCCACTGCCACTTCAGCTTGCTAATTCTTTGTGCTATGTCCGCTGGTAATCCGCCGGTGTGCCGGCTTGCAGTTAACATTAACTTGAGCCTTTAGAACGATGGTATACCCCAGTTTTATCAAAAACATTCAATGATTGAAAATGGTTTTGGTTGTGCAGAAATCTTCACATTCTGGCGTCCAGAAATACTTTTATAACTATCATTTTATTACAAATTTGGCATAAAAATAGCTGAAGAAAAGTCCCAGGCCTATATACTGCAGCGGTAGAGCGTTTCACTGCTAAATCAGAGTTCCCGGGTTCGACCCGCACTTATTACAAATATATTTGGGTTTAGATAGCGCTGTGTCAAAGAATATTAATTTGAAAACTAGCCATTTTCCGCTATAAAAGGTTTCCACGCTAAAGGTTATTGCCAACTGCAGCCTCGTCCATTAACTATAAATACTGCATCAAATACATCTCTGCCTATCCATCGGAGATTTAGAGGCGTGACAGTATATATAAAAAGATGTTCAATTATGTTATCAACAACTACTAGTTCATTTCCCCGGGTCACACGGTGGAACAATGACTCAGTGGGCGGATGGTCAGCAGTGGGCGTGGACGTCAATCAGTTTCTTTGTACAAGGACTTTTGTTGGCAACACTATTGAAATCTTTTGTTCTTTCTCTTTAAGAAATTATTTAGACAATTAGAATTTGGGAAGTGAATTCTTTAAATTTGTAAGTTTTATGGAGCACTAGCTGCTGTCTACAGCTTTGCCCGCGCGTAAACCCTTTCATCATCCTCATAGCGTCGGTAGCTCAGTAGTTTGAGAGGTTCCAGGTTCCAATTCTGGCCATTTAGCTTAGCTGGAGGGGTTAGGGGGAATACTAGTCCTTTCGGTTACTTGTATTCATTAAAAAAAAGCGATTTCCCAGTTTCGTCTAAAATTTGCACTTTGGAGTCCAAGGTTCGCTTTTTTGTTTATGATTGGTGTGTCGGCTTTTTCGGGAGCGTCTACCATCTGACCACATAACTAAGCAGGAGCACCAAGAAGCAGGTGATGTTGCTTGGGTCGCTAAGGTGTTGGTAGAGCGCTGTATGCCCTGTATCCCACACCTTGTATCTTAATTCTATATATTTCAACTAAAGGTCCTATACAAAGTAACATATTGTATCCAAAACCACATGACGAAGCAATATCACTCACAGCCGCTAATAAAACTGACCACAACGTCCACTTCACTGAGAAAAGTACATTAAATACATTGTTTTGTGTCACTAGGGGTTAACTTCTACCAGTCCGCATTTAAAAGCGGGATTATGTTATATTACACAGAGTCATCTAGACTCAAAGTAAGCAGTGCTTGTCATATGGGTTCTTGAATGCGGTTAAACATACCTTTTTCTTCGTGCGGAAATCCCTTCGGTTACCCCCCCGCCAGCCAGCGGGGGCGGTTATGTCGGGCTTGAACCGACTAAAACCGCACGCCGTCTCGGATCTTAAGACGCCGGGGTGTAAGGTTGCCCATAGAGCATATCCCTCGCACCCCGACTGACCCTCGGCCATCTCCGGTTTCGAGATGGCCCCCTTGAGTTTGGGAACCAAAACTCTTTTTTTTTTAAAGTACATATTTGAAATGAGCGGGAATCGAACCCGTGACCTCTTAGCAGTCGAAGATCGGAGATGCCAACATCTTCGAAGCCCAAGCTTACCTCATCTGCTGATAACTGAGATCCTAGCGCAGTCGTTCTTATCGCGGTTTAAGAGGTCAGATAGCAGTCGCTCCAGCAAAAGCCAAATCAAGAGAAGTAGAGCGGACCCCCTTCTTCGAAGTACAAGCTTTGGATGTTATCAGGAATAACGGTCTGATGATGATGATGAGGAAGATTAACCGCAACCATTACAGCATCCGCTGCCTTATGCCGTATTGGGTGCCCTGTTTCGTGCAAACAATTTGTATTTTTTTAATGAAATTATGCCACGGTGGCCTTAGATAATTTCATAGATCTACAACAACCAGAAAACCGGAAGACCTTCAAATATGTTTTTATGTCTGTTAGTCATTATAGGTACCATAGAAGTACCATAACGAATTGAGATGATAGAATGATTCACATAATTCTCAGATCAGATACTATCTATTGTACGAAAACTTGAGGTGTACCAAACAATGACTCATTGATATTCCTTTTAAATGATGATTGAGATTTCTTGATAGTTTAGTATAGTAATAATAATAAATATTCTACGACATTCTACACAGCGCTTTTGAGACCCAAAGTAAGTATAGTTTAACTAGCTTGTGTTATGGGTTCCAGAATGCGGATAAACATACTTATATACTTTTTTAGGGATTTTCTTTAGAAAAGCCCTATTGCTATCGAGTTGTCGTCGACGTCGTCGTTGCCAATTTTCTGTCACGGTTTTGGGTATGAAGGAGATGAGCTATCGAGTTGCTGTTTTCGGTAATAGATTCGTGCTGGGGTGAACCATTGCAAGATAAAGAAAAAATCGCAAAAAATCGCAAAAAAAAATCGCAAAATCGAAAATCCCTTGTATTCGGCTGAGCTCGTCTCAGGAATTCAACTTGTTTATAAATACATACATATTATACATAGAAACACCCAGACCAATGCAAATAGACATATTCATGCATTCAAATATTTGCACTGAGCGGGAATCGAACCCGCGCCCCCTGTCATAGCAGTCGATTGCACTACCGCTACGCCACAGAGGCCGTTAGTTAAGGAGTATGTTAACTTTAGTTTAAACTTATTTCTGTGTTTGGTTCAGTCAGCATTAAACACTTGGTGACAGTCAATGTTCGTATTGTTAAATTACCTGTTGCCCGTGTGGAATTCTGATCCTGTTCCCGCAACCCATCAGAACCTATTCTAGTGATAAAAAGTAGCCTATGTGTTATTCCAGACTATAATCTATCCCTATGCCGAATTTCAGCTAGATCTGTTCAGCTGTTTGAGTGTGATTGAGTAGCAAACATTCAAACATCGAGGCATTCAAAAATTTTCACAAACTTTTACATTCTTAACATTAGTAGTTAGTAGGATACTCCTAAGTAGGTATATAAAGCAAATAATATCGACATACCATTCGTGTGTAGTTTGTCACCTAATTCAAGGTGCTGACTGTACCTTTTTTTTTGTGCGGAAATCCCCCCCCCCCCGCCGACCAGCGGGGGCGGTTATGTCGGGCTTGAACCGACTAAAACCGCACGCCGTCTCGGGTCTACAGACGCCGGGGTTTAAGGTTGCCCATAGAGCATATCCCTCGCACCCCGACTGACCCTGGGCCTTGGGCCTGGGTTTGGAAACCACGGTGTCCCCGTCTTGCTCCGGTTTGGGGGAGTGCTGACTGTACCTAACTATATTATAGACTGAGTTACCAATAAAAAATAATTATGGGTATGCATATATAATTTAATTTTGTAATGGTCAGGGCTCGAACCAAAGACTTACCGCTCTCAAGTCCGACGCCTTAGTTGCTTATAAAATAAATATCAATGAAAAGTGGATCAATAATGATGTATTCATAAATGATGGCTATAGATAATCGCGGACAAATTGTCCGCAGTTAGTCTCAATTACGTGAATGTCTTGAGACTAAACGTTACTTTGAATTTTGGGTCAACTTGAGGCGAAAGGTTCTAGTAAATGATTGCTCCGAGACTGACCTATGACTGTTTATAATAGTCGCAGGCGCAAGGAACTAGCTCAAATTACATACAATTAGGGTTTTCAAGTTAGAGGTATGATTGCGATTCGGTCGGTAGCTTAGTGGGTAAGAAGTTGGCGGTACGATCGAAAGGTCCCGGGTTCGAATTATGGCCATAACTTGCAGTACGAACGTGAACACACTTGTAACACAATTGATTTCGCTAAGCTGGAGAGATTTGTAATTTCTGTAACTAATGTTCTTATAAAAATTAAGATGATTGATATAGGTTAGGTATATTTGGAACGGAGCCCGCAACATGCTCGCCGCGCGTCGCAGGCGACTCAGGCGCCGGAGGTCGCTTAACGACCTCCGTCCTCCATGAGCGCAGGCCTGGGGGTGACAGGTGAGGCCGCCTGTCACCCCAGCAGAAGCAGGCCGGGACGGTGGGGCGACTAGCGCCCCTCCCCCAAACCGGGGCAAGACGGGGACACCGTGGTTCCCAAACCCGAGGGGGCCATCTCGAAACCGGAGATGGCCCAGGGTCAGTCGGCGTTCGAGGGATATGCTCTATGGGCAAGCTTACAACGTCTAAGACCCAAGACGGTGTGCGGTTTTAGTCGGTTCAAGCCCAACATAACCGCCCTCGCTGGCCGGCTTTATCCGAGGGGACTTCCGCACGATAAAAAAAAGGTATATTTGGAACGTAGTTATCGCAATATTCAGTGTACACCTATTACAGTCCACATACGGAACAAAACTAAAAGATTTCATACTTTCAGGCTTTCATACAACTATAAAATTTAAGTCGGTAAAAGTCAACGAGCTGCACGGGACTTGAACCCGCGACCAGTCCGTTTCGAGGGAACATAATTATAATACTCTGCCCAACTAAGCTACCTGGACACGTGCTAGAAATTATAAATACATGAAAATATGAATTTACTTAAAGGAAAAGTTAGCAAAGTAATTGCGTCAAATTTTCTTCAATTCCATATAAGTGTTGTTAACACAGTTCTAGTTTTTTGACGTCACGTGTTAAAAACAAGTACCGCAGACTTATTTATCAATAGATAAAAAATCCCGGCCAAGTGCGAGTCGGACTCGTACACTGAGGGTTCCGTACAAACCTGTAGGTATATAAGTAAAAGTTCATTATCTTAGAAGTAGTAACTTTAAAATTTTCAAAAATATTTTTTATTACAATGATGTACCTAAAAATTTACAGTTTTCGAAATTTTTCCTTTATCTGTACTATAAGACGTTACTTCGTACCAAATTTCAAGATTCTAAGTTCAGTACCCTGTAGGTTTTGATTCCCGTGCGAGTTTCGAACATTTGCGGAAATTTGCGGCATACACGGCTGTATCTTTTGATTGCTTTGGCTTAGAAGTTTGATTTTTTCACAGCTCCAAGGGACAGTAGACCTGAGTATTAGATATAAATTTCAGTTTGATACCTCCACGTGTTCCTGAGGAACACGTGGACGGTCTTGACAGACGGACGGACGGACGGAGGGACGAACAACGAAGTGATCCAGTAAGCTGTTTTTTCCTTTGAAGGTACGGAACCCTAAAAAGTAAAGAAAAATATTGCATAAAGCCAAGGCTGGTCTGGCAATAGCATAAACTTGGATACTTTATTTTAAACGTTTTAAAATTTACGACACAGGCGTATCCGGGTGGTTTACGAGCCACAGACTCAAGCCTCGGTACACTCCGTATTGTTATAATAAACATATTAACCGAAACCCCTTCTTAATCAGTTATTAAAATCACCATCATAAAATCCATAAAGTACCTATTACTCCATCGCCACTACGGCCGGCGGCTTTGTGCCATAGTTTAATAGCCTGTTGATGGCAATTTAATGGTGTTTAGCTGTTTAGAGCATCAAAAACATAATTTAGTATAAATTTTGTGGACAGTTGAGTTAAAACCGGGTTTTTTATATTCAGGTATGGGAATGTATGACGAAATTTAAATTAAGGTGATATAATATGTCGGAATGCATTTAAATTGGAACTTATATTTTTTATACTACTGCTCAAGCGCTATGGCTCAAACGCATGAGGAACTTTCATAAGCCGATGTTTCGGATACAAATATTTTCGGACACTAGTCCGAATTGTCATTTTTAAATATTTCTTTTACTGATCATTTGAACACCACTCAAAGAAGCTATTTTCTACAGTCAGACTAAAAAACATAGTCTTCTCAAACGATTCCTACGATACTTTTTTTTTTTCATGCGGAAATCCCCTCGGATACCCCCCGCCCCCCCGGATGCGGACCCATAAAGCATTTCCCTCGCACCCCGACTGAATCCTACGATACCTCACTTTTAGAGATCCGTTTAGATGTTCGGATAATACGAGGTGATGAAGAATGTACCCTGTTTCCGCGATCTCTGGGGTCCTATTGTCCGTACTATTCCCATTTGTACCTAAGACCTGAATTCTATGAGATTGAATAGGACATTAGCTACATCCCGTGAATGGGTTCCTGTGGGTCGCGGGAACGAGTTCATTACTTCAGGCGAGCGTACCTGTAAGTTACAGCTAGTTTTGTTTATTTGCATTTTAAACGGTGATGTACCTTCATCCGTTGGCTATAAAATTTTTGACAATTTATAGCTTTTATTTACGCAGAAGCTAAAGGCATAATTTGAAATCGGTAGGTTGCAGAAACTGCAAAAGGGATACAACATTTACAATAGTAATAAGACTGTCAATGTAAAATATAAAATAACATCAAAATAAATCGCGATAGAATCCCTAAAAAATAGTTTTATTTCAAGTAATAAGACTTTTTTCCGTGTGAAGCTGGGATAGGCCAGTTAATTAAATATGTAAGATGTATCCCAAGATGAATTCATAACAACATAACATAACATAAACTCACGCCTATATCCCCGAAGGGGTAGGCAGAGGTGCTAGCACCCACATTTCGCCAGTTTATGTTTAGGTCCCAATGTAATAGGTGGTGAGCCTATTGCCATTAACTGGGTACTTATAAACCTGCGATAAATACACACATAACTTCGAAAAGCATCGAAAAGTCATTGGTGTGTGCCATGGTAATACCTGGGATCGAACCCGAGACCTCGTCTCAGCAGTCTTTCACCCATACCACTAGGCTACCGCGGATTTCAAGATGAATTCTTTGAAGGTTTATGTTGTAGTAAATATATACATAAGGCACAAATAATGAGTACTTAAAACTAGTGGGTAAGTAAATTAGTCAGCCAATTAAATCAAACCTGTATCAAATATATTCTCTAGTGTAAATACTCAATGCAATCTGCAGTACAGAACCTAGGGACGTTTTTCATACAAACTCGGCAGTGTATACTGTGAAATAAGGATGCAATTTATAACAAGCGGAAAGCGAGTCTCTAATGAAAAAGAACTGTAATTAAATAGAGCAGATATTAGTAGAACAGGCATCCTAACTGGCAAGAAATTTGCGCCTTTACAAAAAAAAATACAACAAAATTCGACTGAAAAATAGAGTCAACTTTAAACATAAATCTATAGGCAGCAGTTGACTCACAAATATTCATGTGGAAAATTTTAAAATTGAGGCTTGAAATACAAACATACATATATTTTTCATAAACTCGTGTCTGTATATAAAAAGATTTTTGCAACGCAGACTTGCAGCAAGTATACACGCTAATCGCCCCGCTAACCTCTCCACTGTACAAAAACCATAGCCTAAATAGCATTCGTTACTTGTAGCTCATTTGGGCCATAACTCAGTTTGTAAGTGCCAGCCAATTAGCGAGAAGGAATGCTTGCTGCTCGGTTTTAAGTAAATGTTGACTATACGCTGAGCTTCGAGTTATTCAGAGACTTTACTGAATAGGTTGTTGAAATTCATTACCTACCTACCTAATATATTTCAGCACGATTAATATACATTAAAATACATACATACATAACTTCACGCCTGTATCCCTGAAGGGGTAGGCAGAGGTTTATTACACACCCACGATTCGCCAGTTATGTTTAGCTCCCAATGTAATAGTGGGCGAGCCTATTGCCATTACATTACTAAGCGACCGCTAATTAAGATTTTTAATACACACAAGTCCGAAAAGTCAGAGGTATGTGCCCGGGGCGACTGGGGATCGAACTCGAGACCTCGTCTCTGCAGCCCGTTACATACACCATTGCGCTATGTGTATTTTATTATTATATATATACAGCTTATTAATATACATTAATCATTCTGAAATATATTTTAACTACATACTAGAATTACCTAAACATTGATAACGATCTATTTACTAAATACACTTGCATATTTAAGTATATTCGAGAAAATAAAAGGGATTATTAGGAAGTAATATTTATTATGACTACAGTCAACGGGATATTAAAAGTATTGTATTGAGTGATCGATATTTCAGCACTGTTGTAAAATATTGGACTCTCAAAACAGCAGAAATCATGTTTTGTTCGTAGCTACGTAACCACGTATCGTATAGGGAAAAATATATATTCCTTCGTAACTGGTATCGTACGAAGAAGTTTTTACCTTGTATTGTAACTGGTTACGAACATGCGGTTTCGTAGGCGGCCGGAGGGAATATTTTTATCTACACTCAAATCGAAAAATTCGAATTACGAATTCAAAGACGATTCCATACATACGCATTTTATAAACGCATATACATAAAAAAGTAAGCAAACTAATTGCTTGAAAATTTAATTGTATTAAGCTGGCGGAGTCATCATAAAACAATGTTTAAAATGTTTAAAAATGGTAGCCTAGTGGTATGGGTAATGGACTGCTGAGACGAGGTCTCGGGTTCGATCCCAGGTTTTACCATGGCACACACCAATGACTTTTCGATGCTTTTCGAAGTTATGTGTGTATTTATCGCAGGTTTATAAGTGCCCGGTTAATGGCAATAGGCTCGCCACCTATTACATTGGGACCTAAACATAAACTGGCGAAATGTGGGTGCTAGCACCTCTGCCTACCTCTTCGGGGATATAGGCGTGAGTTTATGTTATGTTATGTTATGTTAAAAATGATTGTAAAGTCATTCATTGTTTCCGTAGTTCGCAAGAATTACGGTAGATGGCTCCAGAGTCGCCTTGAGACGTATATGCTATATCGGAGAATTTCGAATATCTGGGACGTGTCTAGGTGGCTCATTTGATCAGAGCATTCCCCCTGTAAGGGACTGGTCTCGGGTTTAAGTCCCGTCCTAGATGTTTTCTTTTTCCGATCTAAATCTATAGGAAAAGTAAGCATACTAATTGCTTAATTTTTTTATTAAAACATGGTAAATATTCCATTGACTCTAATAGTAATGATAGGGATGTCCACATCACGGTCTTCAAGATCCAGGCCACCCTCGCCTGCAAGCCGGTCTGCCTGCTGATTGATTGACCCTTGTCATCTTTAAAAGACTCACCTGGCGCGAGTTTTACTTATCTACGTACATTGAACATTGGCCAAGGTACATCACATTAGGCTAGTGGAATTGAAAACGTTTTCGTAGACATTAGTATAATTAAAAACAAATTTTACTACAGCTTACTGATGTCTATCGTCATTTAATTCTTTATTGTACACACATAAAATAGTACAGTAACAGGCATAATTATATTTAGATGTACAAAGGCCCTATAACCCTAGTATGCCACACAAAACTGGTATGTTTTACCCTGCACAGTCATCCCTTTTTTTCTAGCTTTTGCGCCCAGTTAATGAATAAAATCCACAGACTGCTGAGACGAGGTCTCGAGTTCGATCCTCAGTCGCCCCGGGCACACACCTCTGACTTTTCGTAGTTATGTGTGCATTAATTAATGTTAATTATCGCTCGCTTAATAATGTGCCCGGTTGATGGCTATAGGCTCGCCCCCTATTACATTGGGACCTCAACATAACTGGCGAATCATGGGTGTGTAATACACCTCTGCCTACCCCTTCGGGGATACAGGCGTGAGGTTATGTTATATGTTATGTTATGAATTACTAATCTTTATATATATGCCTATTTGACAGGCCTTATTCTCACAACTCTCAAAAAAATACAAATGTAATAAGGTGTCCTATGTTCAACAGGTTCTCCCACCTATTTATATTAGCTCTATGTTTTACATAGAACAATCTCACGCCAATGGTTTATTTTTACAGCTTATAGCGATCGTTTACAAGACCGTTGCAGTTGAAACTTAATATCGGTCTTATCTAGTTAGTGAGATAGATTTGTAGTTTAAATATTGGCATCTTGTGCTGGTGAGGAATTCGATTACCGATCACGAGTCAACACTTACTTAAGCAATAAGAAATCCTACTAATATTATACATGTAAAGTTTGAATGTATGGATCTCTGTTATTCTATCACGGCTGAACGGATCTGGATAAAATTTGACACAGGGATATATTATAGTCTAGAATAACACATAAGCTTTTTATCTCGGGAATAGGTTCCCATGGGAAGCGGGAACGGAAACAGAATTTTACACGGGCGGAGTCGTGAGCAACAGCTAGCAGCTAGTTATATACATATTTAGTAATATTACTGGTACAAATGGTGTGTCGAAATTCAACCATAATTATTATTTAAATTGAAGAAAATATGAGTCAAGGAAGGCGAAGAAAGCTGTTTCCATTTTTAATGATAACACTCACCCCACATTACTCTTCAATATTTACGAAACAATACGGAAATCAGGTGACATACAGAGGAGAAGGTTCCTAAAGTTTGCGCTTAGCATATTATTACATGGACTTCACACGGGAAAATTACGTATTTAACCCCCTTAAGGATGAAATTTACGAAGATTCTTGCTAAGTGGATGCTTACAACACAAATGGTTTCAACTGTCAAAACATCAAGTTTGTAGCAACAGAGGTTTAGGCTCTACATGAATGAATTAGTCATTCAAGACAAGTAATTACGAGTTTATTTGATACAGATTATCAGCTTAATTTCAACCTTGTTACGAATATCAAATAGCCTAAATATTTACCTCGATCAACAATGACTATAAACACAGGGTGGTCCCCATTACTCATCTTAATGATAGCCCATAACAATAAAATCACTCAGTAGCAATTACGCGGCAATAATCACCATGTAGACTGTGAACATTAGCTGGTCCATATAAACGGCTGCTGATTGATAACACTGATAATATCATCGTTATCTAATAGCGATGTTTACGCTTGCTTTGTGAGAAGTATAGCTTTTATGTGTGCACGTGTTATAAACGTAAAACATTATAGAACTGTTAAGGTTGAATAGGAGTATTATAGTCACTATGATTTGGCATATATGGTTTTATATATTTTGGAGGACAAATATATATTATAGGACAAAGTACATAATGCCATCTAGACCCAAACTAAGCAGAGTTGGTCATATAGGTTTTAGAATGCGGATAAACATACTTGAATACTTTTTTTGTAGAATATACTGCTTCCGGGCTGTTTGGCCGTGGTCCATTGGAAACTTGTATTTCAGACGTTTTGTCGATCACTGCGGTCGACATCTTCAGTGATATGGCGCAGTTGGTTGAGAGCTGCGGAACCGATGCGCTCGTTTCTGATTGGTCGAGACTAAGCAAGGGGGTGTGGCCTACCGATACCGGGGATGGTCTTGGCTTCGTCACGTTTGAATTGTGATGACGCGCGGCTCTCAGTGCTGGGTACCAATCTTTTTGGAGATGAAAACCTTCGTTTTTTCTATTAAAATTGTTGGGATGCTTGAATATTTCGATGGTTACTCGACGTTAAGTATGTTTATCCGCCTCTAGAAACCTTAACACAACCTAGTTAAGCTATGCTTACTTTGGGTCTGGATAGTGTAGAACGTTCTTTATATTCAGTCCGTGATTTGCCTGCACCCTGCTGGATGGCTAGAAGCAACCCTGAAGCCACCATTTGGTTTATTTTAACTTTTACGGGAGAGCCTGCCGTCTGACCCCCTACCAGTTTTTTACGTCCGGAAATCCCCTTGGATACCCTCCCGCCGGCCAGCGGGGGATGTTATGTCGGGCTCGAACCGACTAAAACCACACGCCGTCTCAGGTCTTCAGACGCCGGGGTGTTAGGTGGCCCAAAAGGCATTTCCCTCGCACCCCGACTGACCCAGGCCATCTCCGGCTTCGAGATGACCTCCTCGGGTTAGGGAACCACGGTGTCCCCGTCTTGCCCCCGGAAAGGAAGGGAGCGCGCAACACGCCGCCGCCCCGGCCTGCTTCTGCTAGGGTGACAGGCGGCTCCACCTGTCACCCCCAGGCATTCGCTCATGGAGGATGGAGGTCGTTGAGCGACTTCCGAAGAGGAAAGCCCACTATAATATCCTATTTTAGAGCACATTGTATCGTAGACAACGTCATTTCACTAGCTACGATCCTGAACCCTTCTCTTCTTCACCTCGAACTGCTGCTATCTCTGCATATCTCAATTGGGAAAAGGTGTGATAAATATATTTATGAATTGTATACTTACCCTATTAAGAGAATTTGTATGTATGAAAACACTTACGAAACTTGATGAAGCGAGAGGCGTATGCCAAAATCGTAGCAGAATTTTGTTAAAATCCCTGGTTTTGTCAAGGTAGGGACCACCTTTTTAGGACCCTTGGCATCTGAAATGATGGCCCGTATCTCTGGATTTCACCCTAGGAATTGAATATAAAAAAGCGAAATGCGAGTCGGACTCGCCCATGAAGGGTTCCGTAGCAGCAAGTAAAATAATTTTTTTTTTAATGTCTATATTTGAGTTGATTGAATCAAAGGTAAATACCAGTTTACGATTTATGACATACGTTCTTATCGTTTCGGAAAAAGTGGCTGTGACATACGGACGGACAGACAGACAGACATGACGAATCTATGTGTTCCGTTTTTTGCCATTAGACTACGGTACCCTAAAAAGTGGTACGATATTATCTCTGGTTACCCCAATGAAAAGACGCATGGCTATATTTATGTATCTAATATGAAAATTCATACATTTGTCGCTTTCATTAAAACAACGACACGAAACTAAACAGACTCAAATGAACACAACTGGCTAAGCAGCTTACAAGCTAAATTTTATAACGAGTTATGGCTACAATAGCTGGCTAACGGCCAACGCTAATCGTTAACAGCTAGTGTTTCAACGGTAGTGTTGCTAATGCGTTTTTGAACAACTTTTAAATACTATGAGCAAAAATTACTTCAAGCGACTTCTAAAAGAAAAGAAAAAATCAATTCGATTGTATTTTAAAGGTTATCATGGAACGTCATTTATACACTTTTTTGCAGCAATCTTTTTTGTTTTAAATAAATGGAACCAATCTGGAAATATGTCTAGATTGGTTCCATTTTCATTATAATCCAGTTTTGATGATGGAATCCAAAAGGAATTGATTGAGCTTCTCAAATATTATAGGCATATACATAAAGATTTTGGTATATTCTGTAACTAGTCATTTGTGTCCAGAAGTTTCATCCTGTGAAGTCATACTAATGAAAGGGATTATAGATGGCCACCGAAATTTTTCAATTATGTATCAAAACCATTATTTACGATTGTTGAAGTCGGTTATTTTTAAGTATTTTAAATGTGATGCTTTGATCCCGGTTGCATCTGAGGCTTTAACTTCGGAGCCTTGGGTTTACTTATTCCTTCTTCTCCTTTTTATTTGACTTATGCGGTTTTCCTGGGAGCGACTGCCGTGTGAACTTCCAACCTTGCCGTCGATCAACAGGTGAACCGACTTGCAGGGGAGGTTGTCCTGTATTTATTAGGTAGTGTACTGTAAGTATGAATTACGGACTTATCCTCGAAGCGTATTGATGAATGAATAGTTTGTTGAGTGTCTGAACTCCAGAAGAAGGTAATTTGTGTGATACGTGGATTATAAAATTGTAAGTATAAATCTAATTTTATGTTAATTATTATGTTTTTGAAGACCCCTATAACACATTACTAAGTTCCTAATATCAATATGTATCTATATGTATTATCTGTGTGTATGTAATTATTTTAGATATTAGTTGAATGTAGGCTTCATTTTATGCCTGTCTCGTTCTAGCTCTGCCCCACCCTATGGTTGACTGGTAGATAATGGAAGTTGAATTAATAAAAATACATAAAGGTAGCAGAAAGTGCGAATTTATGAGAGTTTTTATAGCAAAAAGAAGGTCCCGTATTTTTATATAATATAATTTATGGGTCTCTAAACACTCGCTTTCAAAGACATTTTACAGTTTCGTGGGCGGAAATTCTAAATGTGTAGTAAAACGTTTCCATTCATTATCAAGAACATCTTCAAAATATGGACAGAGTGTTAAACAGGCAGACATGTAGAATATACTGCTTCCGGGCTGTTTAGCCGTGGTCGCTATTGGTCGACATCTTCAGTGGTTCAGGTCCGGGTGCCCGGACCTGTACCACTGAAGATGTCAACCGCAGTGATTGATGAAACGTTTGGAACACAAGTTTCATATGGACCACGGCCACACAGTTCGGAAGTAGTATATTCTACATGCAACGCCGGCCGTGAAAGCCTAAAGATTTATATAAGACAGGCAAACAGACAACGAAGGGATCCTATAAAGGTGCAGTTTTTTCGTTTTGAAACCCGCAAACGTGCCATGCGATAACGCGCGGTGGATGGCCGAATATAAAGTTTATTCCAACTAGTCCTACTAGTGGTGCAGGTCATCGAACACAAAAGCAGGTGAAGCGAGGCTCAGCTAGTAATAGAGAAACATACAACTAGCTTTACAAAATACTTGCGATGCGTATGAGTTGTTACACATGAACAAACACATACAACTGGGTCACAAACAAACGGTGACGAAGTTTACAAAGTGTTAGCCTTGATAATGGATGGTCTAAGTGATGAGTGATTAGGAAGTAACTGTGATGAATGGATTGTACAATATTAAACTTAAGATGATTAAGTGATTGTCTCCGCCTATACTGTGGCTTTTTTTTACTTTAATCCCACGATTACTCCACCGCCGTGCCAGTGCCCGAGATAGCGTGTGGTTTTGGTCGGTTCGAGAAAAAAAAGGAATTAATTGAATCTTAAATAATAATACTATAAAATACTTATACGACATTTCATTTACATTTCGTGAAATTCTGATCGTATTCCCGCAACCAATGTCAACCTATTCCAGGGCTTATGTGTTATTTCTTCTATCCCTGTACCAAATTTTAGCCGAATTCAGTCAGAACCAGTGGTTGAGTAACAAACATTCAAACATCTTCATAAACTTTCACATTTATAATATTAGTAGGACTGGTATGACTAGTAGGACAGGATAGTAGGAAAGTTAATAGGATTCTGCAGAAAAAAAAAGAAAGAAAAAAAGGGAACCTGCTCCATTCTTGAATTCGGTTAAGAGAACTATATTTAACTGCCATATTTTTTACAGTGTTTGCTTAAAACAATAACAATATAATATAATTTTAATCATAAAAAATCCGTTCCCGCAGGGGGAACGCACAGGTAGATTTCGTGAAGCAATTAATATTATTTTATATAGAGAATTACGGACTTTAAACAGTTTATTTTTTTTTTCTCGAAAACGGTAACTTTTAGCGAAAAACTTTTCAGACATTTATTTTAGACTTAAAAATGGCCTATCGATTAAAAATGTTTCTACAGCAAGAATGTTCACCGGTTAGAAGTTATGATTTTTTTCCCGAAAAATTTTGGTTTTTCCCCCCTCCACTTTTAGTTAAAGTTTTAATCTTATAGGTTTATAATTAAAAGTTGTTGGTATTCATGTATACTATGGGATAAAATTAGAACGGTTCGAATATCTTTCATGGAACGTGAAATTTTGAGGAAAAACTGATTTCACAAAAAGTCAGGCCCTACCGTCCCCTTAGGCCGGATTCCACCCGTTCACGAACTTAAACTAAGTTTACACCCAAGCAATTTTTGACCGCAGTTTGAAAGCGATCGGGGCAAAAATGCGACCGTGAGAGTGCCGCAAATTTTGGGAAGTGGAACCATACATACATATATATATATATATAAACTTTTTGACCAGTGGTCATTTCGGACTCAGGGGGTCATAACTAGACCTCCTATGAAGAAATTTTTTTTAAATTCGACAGTAGTCAAGAAACCAATAGGTAGATCGATTTCATCGAAATCTACCTAAAATGATATTTTACATTTTAGTAGTAATTTTTTCCTTAATCACTCGTCAAATTCTTTATTAACTCCATATCAAGTGACCAAGTTTAATATCCAACTAACAAACATAATCATACTAACTATAACTTAAGCAATGAAAACTTCAATAGCGGGTTTCAACCACCATTATAACGCCATCTCCTATCGAATACCGGAAACTTGTCTGCGACATCTTATTACTTGCAGCGGCCATAAAGTAGGGTTTTAAAAACTGTCGTAAAACCATTATATGGGGTTTTTATCGGTTCCTCAAACCCTGTACAGGCTTAGTATCTGTTCCCAAGTATTTCAACTACGGTAAACATTTTATTGTGGGAAGAACCGTAAAGTGATATTCGATGAACAAGTTTTTGACGGTTATTTCAAAAGTAGATGTATACGAGTAGCTGTTTTGTTATAAGAAATCTTATTACAGTAACGATAAAACTCTAAATAGGGGTAAGAATTAGAAGTTCAATCGTTACTAGAAAAAGAATTTCGTTAAGGAGTTCCATTGTCTGCGTTCATAGTCCAAGTCTAGTTTAGTCCAGCGTGTCTGCAATCATAGGGGGTGACAGGTGAAGCCGCCTGTCCTCCCAGCAGAAGAAGGCCGAGACGGTGGCGGTACGACTAGCCCCCCCCCCCCCTTCCAAACCGGGGCAAGACGAGGACACCGTGGTTCCCAAACCCGAAAGGGCCATCTCGAAACCGGAGATAGCCCAGGGTCAGTCGGAGTGCGAGGGAAATGCCTTATCGGCAACGTTACACCACGGCGTCTGAAGACCCAAGATGACGTGCGGTTTTAGTCGGTTCAAACCCGACATCCAAGGGGGGGGGGGAATGAAAAATACTTCTACCTCATAGGATCGGCATAATCCCTAAATAATTTGAATGAGACATTTAGGCTGAGTAAAAAATTATTTTTAGTATATTGTTCTTTTTAAAAGTCACCATGAGGTGGTAATGCTTTCATTTTCTTTTGATTTCTGTGTAATTAGTAATGATAATATCTAGACTCCTCTTTTTCATGAACCACAAAAATGTGCAAGATCTCTATTCGGTAAAAGACGGCCCTGATAATAGCTTATTTATTCGTCACACACTTATTCCAAAAAGGCAGAATTGTGGTTAAAAAGGTGGGTTGTATCATAAGGAGTTAGAATTCTTTACCAAATCACGTATTTCTGTCTGCCTATCATCGCGGGTCCTGTAGGCATGGCGTAGAAAGAATCAATTGAGGCCGTCAAATTGAGGACCACTATTCTATCTATCATGATGGCTTCATTTTACTTCAGTATAGCTTCTTACTAGAAGACAATTTGCACTCATATTGACGTGTCCTGTATCAACGTGTGCTGTGGTTCTCCCAAGCGATTACAATATGGGGTTCTTCAAGAAGGGCATTAGAAGGTTTTTACAGGATCGGCAGCGCGAGTGTGACGTCCCTGGTGTTGCACACGTCCATAGGCCGCAGTAATCGCTTCCTATCAGGTGGGGCCGTGTGCTTGTGTGCCAACTAAGTGGTATATAAAAAAAATTAAAAAATAATTTGTAGTATTCCATTGTAAGCCTTGGTAGCTTAGTGGATAACGAGTCGGCCTTACGATTGAGAAGTCCCGGATTCCAATCCTGGCCAATACACTACTGACGAGAACCCACTCCTAACACAAGCAATTAAGCTTGGTCTGTGGGGTTAACAGGATAACTGGTTATTTCGGTAAATATTCATTCAGTCATTCAATTATTTCTAGTGACCATGGGTCAATTGTAAGTTTAGAATACTCGTACATAAAGTCAAAGATAATTACATCACAATCTAACGATGCAGCACTGATCCCATAAATGCATCGGTGGGTGGGTAATTGCTACACTTATTTTAGGAACCTAATTGCAAGGTGACCGTAATGCGGAGAATATTAGAGAGGTGCTCAGAGGAAGTCACGTCCACTAATCGATACAGTTTAGCGATTAGTCCATCCAGCAGTATTTTAAGCAAAACTAATTGAAGTCACGCTATGGAAGCATAATCGTTATTTAATTATCACCCAGTGACATAGACCGCAAAAAGATTTACAAACCAATATTAAAATATTTGGCCCCTTCGGTCTGGGCAAAGCTAAACCGACTGACTGTTTTATTCTAATTCAAAAGGATGTATATTAAAAAACGACGTAAATGGCAAATATAGGGCACACGTGTGGTCCACTGGCCATGTCCAACAATTTTGGAGCCCTTTCCATTAGAATTTACGTTCTAAATCCAACCGTGCTGTGTTGTAATAAGGTGGATAATAAATCAGCATGGCGGGAAGGGAAGCAATTATGTTAAGTACCCCATTGTTCTGCGCCTATGGGAAATGGACACCGTCGCTCGCCAAGCTTTTATGGGATGTACCATGCTTTCTCCGTCACGGTGAGTTTTGCTTTCACGAGATATCGGTGAAGCAATTAATAAGCATTACAGCCGCGTTACGAACTAAAGTACCTATTCTTGAATTACTTTTTGGAAATATAAAATTGATATTAATATTTAGGATATTTAAATAAATTAGAAATATTCTACGATATTTTACACAGCGCTTTCTAGACCCAAAGTGAGCATAGTTTAACTAGCTTGTGTTATGGGTTCCATAATGAGGATAAACAGTTATATACTTTTTTTGTAAATACATTTATAAGTACTATACATAAAAACACCCAGACCAATGCCAATAGACATATTCATGCTACTTCCGCTAGGGCGACGGCTAGCTCCAACCATCACCCCCAGGGCCAGCAGCGCGCAGACTCTTTTTCTGTATTAGTCTCTCAGCATAACCTTCGCTTCTGTCAAATGTCCTGTCCTGTTTCCTCACAATATGCTCTAACCGATCACAGCAACCATCCCCTAGCACTTCCTCATGTAATATTAATGTCAATACATCAAGTCATGCCCATAAAACTGCTGTAACTACAAATACACCGGGTGTCGTGATAATAATGACCCCACTATTTATTTATGGACCTATTGTGCCTGGCAATAAAATTCGTTTTATTGGCCCATGTTTTATAATTGGCTGTACTTTAATATGTGTGGGTAGTTTAATTTAAAATTATTCTATGCAATATTTGCGATTATTCCGAACCTGACCCGGTCGCGGGTTAGGTTAGAAACTTGAAAAAAAAAGGAATATGTGTTTCGAACGTAACCCTCTTCCTAAACTCGTTCCTATCATAACCCGAATAACGCTAGAAAAATAACAATGTTTAAAAATGACTGTAAAGTTATTTATTGTTTCCGTAGTTCGCAAGAATTACGGTAGATGGCTCCAGCGTCGCCTTAAGACGTATATAATATATCGGAGAATTTCCAATATCTGGGACGTGTCTAGATAGCTCAGCTGGTCAGAGCATTCCCCCTGTAAGGGACTGGTCGCGGGTTCAAGCCCGTTCTAGATGTTCTCTTTTTCCGATCTAAATCTTTAGAAAAAGTAAGCATACAAAATGGTTTTGACTACATTTCGGATATCTGCCGCTTCATCATCATCATCATCATCATCTCAGCTTGTGTCTTCCTCCGCTTTCCTGCTCTTACTTCTCCACTTCGCAAGGTTTCGTGCTTTCATGGTAGGGAGACAATTGGCACGATGTCAAACCAGCACTTCTGCGGTCTCCCCCTCTTACTGGGGCCCGGTGAAGGTGCCATGCACAGACATTTGTTACCCAAGTAGTCAGGCGGTCGCATTTCATCTGCAATGTCATGGACATGAAGGCTGCTGCGTATGTGGGAGTTCCTCCCGCGATCTTGACACGTGACTACGCATACCATCGCAGCTAATCATCTCTGTGACACGCAGCTCCTGCTTCAGCTGCAGAAAAAATAGGATAAGCCTAATGATGGTATTATAGGCCTGCCCCTTCAACCTAACCGGTATTTTGGGGCCACAGCTGTCATCTCATGCCCCTTGGTCCATGCAGAGGCAGTCGATGTTACCAGTACCTAACAGTAAGTACAGATCCCAAGTACCTAACTTGGTCCGTACGCTCGACTAAGTCGTTGCCTAGGCCGATGGGAGTGGCATCTGTTGAGTTCAGCGCCATGTACTCAGTCTGCTGTCTTCTCGAATATCTGACACTTCTTATTCTAATATTTTTCAGTCTGATGTATTTTCCGTGATATCAAACAACGACTCCAGGGTTTCCCTGCTAGAGAGTGAGGTCGCGTGAGCTGCTTAGGGAGAGGGGAAGGAACGGATTAATTGGTAAAGCGCTTGAAAATGCTTGTAATACCAGAAGTTATATGAAACTTCTGGTATTACAAGTATTTGTGAGCATCAGTAGTTACCGATGCTCACATAGTTATGTTATCAGGTTCATGGTTATGAAAAAATATCACGAGACGCAATAAAATGCATTAAATTATATTTCGAATATCTGCATCAACTACCACTGACATGAGATTTTTATATAATAGATATAAAAATTTAAAAATATCATTTAGCAAAAATATATTTTTCGATTTTTAATAAAAAGTTATTACGTTCAGCATTTTGAATGTCTCTTTTCAGTGAATTCATTTATTTGTCTGTCCTCTGACAACTCAAATACGCTGGCCGAAATTTTATGAAACTTTCCTCAAAGCTTGTAGCTGCAGGACTCGGACAATGTTTCTTTTTTACAAATATCACATTTTTGAGCTGTTAAAACTTTTGAAAGCTCGCCGGATAACAGACCAGGCTTATAATATTTATTAGAATTTGGAACAATGGGCGTCGATGGCGTTGTTAATCCGAAAAACTGGCTACAAGCAATATTTTTATACCAATAGTCATAGGAATATTGAATAATATAAATTTAAGAGGTTTTTATACCAATAGGTATGGAAAGGGTTTTGTAGGTATTTTTGGAGGGGTACCTTATTTTTCGTGCGGAAACCCCCTCGGATATCCCCCACCGGCCAGCGACTAAAATCTTTATGTAAAGTTTTAGAACCAGGGCGGTATGTAAATTGGAATGTGTAAAGCTAATACCGTTTGCGACTGTACCGTAAAAGTTTAACCGATGTTTAATTTGTCTTCCCTTTTGTTACAGGTAAGCCTACTCATACACTTATCACACGAGTGGAGTTGCCAAAGTAAGTGGTTCTCAACCGTCTGTCACCATTTCTCCGTTTGTCCTTTTTGTGGCCTCTCGTGGTGCAGAATACTACATCTTCATATTTTAATTTGATGATTGATTTAGTTCGGAAAAGTGAATATCCAAGAGGAGACTTGAACTCGCGACCAGTCCCTTACAGGAGAAATACTCTGACCAACTGAGCTACATAGACACGTTCTAGACAATCGAAATGCTCCGAAAATCGTCTTCGGCACTTAATCTATTGGAAAAGTTAGCGTATTAATTGCTTTAAAATTTCATGGAATTCATTTGATGAGTTCATATCTCTCATGATATTGGCATTTAACTAAAACGAAAAATGTAAGTCACTGTAACAATAGTTAGTCACCCATCCTTAAAAAACAGTGGCACTTCGGTAAAGAGAGAAAACACGAAAAAAAAATTATTTATATTATAAAAATATATATTTCAGAGCCATTTATGTTCTCCATTATGAATCAGTTCGAAACTTCATGAAGGTCAAAACTAAATAGTTCATCAGCCACGACAAAGATGGCGTTTTTATAAAAACTACTCTCCCTCCGTCTTACGAATTTTCGATCAGGACACGTGTCCTGACGCGAGTTTAACCTTTTTTACCCATTACAAAAAAGTGCACAACGCAGCTAAAGAAGTTTCACTTCATTAAAAAAATAGGACAGGTGGAAAGATAATTTAACTATTTCATACCTATAATATATTCTTGACGGGGTAGAATGTGTCGTAGTCTACAACTTAGGCAAAATATTTTTGTTTCCACGTGTGATAGAAGTTCTTGACCAACATACATATCGTGTAATTTTGCTACCTATACCTATACCTAAAAAAATAGTATTTATAATTTTATTATACTGCTGTGGTTTTCCAAGCGACTGCAATATGTGGCTCTTCAAGAAGGGCGTTAGAAGCTTTTTTAAGGGGCAGCGCGAGTGTGACGCCCCTGGTCGTAGGCAGCGGTAACAACTCTCCATCAGGTGGGCCGTGTGCTTGTCTGCCACCTAAGGGGTATAAAAAACTGCTGTAACATTACAAGCGACGGTTACGGCGTTAGTCATGTATGATTTGTAAAATAATTATATCTCGGATACAATACAGTTCCCCCAAACCGGCATAAGTGGTTGTGAATTCGAATAAAGGCACATTTACAGATCAAAATATTCAGTTGCCGGCTATAGAACTGACTAATAAACAATATGATAACAGTTTTACGAACTACTACAATCTTGTTTCGAATACAGAAAGCTCAACAAATCCAGCTCATTAGCAGAAACCTTCTCTCCACTATCTAAAGAGGAACTAGAATGCCTGAATGCAGAAAGTCCTTACAAGGTACCTTACCGTTATATTGAACTATCGATGTAAAGTAATTCCCCATTGTCTACGAAATATTCAATTGGATAGTATTTACGGCTCGTGGCTGATCGGCAACCGTGGAGGTTGGCACACTGCAAAGTTAAGTCTTAAGAATGTTGATCAGTCTTAAGATGAGTGACCATTCTTAACATAGTGAGACAACTCTTAGACTCGGAGAGCACGTTTAAGTCGTTCCGGGTGTCATACGCATATCTGTGGAATTCGTAATGGGAATTAAATCCTTAAAAAGTCCGACAAACTTGTCGGACTATAGAACTACGATCTCGACAGTGTCTTCTATACAAGACACTAATCCGTTCTGAAGTCGAATACTACTTTTACCGCTAGGATGGCTCTACACAGCATTCACTATATGCTCTAGACAGGTTCCAAGCAACGTACGGTCCTCATTATTGGGAGTCCTGAGGTCACCAATACCCTCAAACCCTTACAATTGCGTAGAGATATTTTCTGTTCAGTAATTTACTGACTCTGCCATGGCGAGTGTTCCGATGAACTCTTTCAATTAGTTCCACCCTCTCCTTTCATATACGAGCGACGTTTATGGCTGAGGGATCACCTTCACATGGTGCAAACAATTCCATCAAGAACCAAGCGGTCCATATCGGTTCACAATGTTCACATATTTTTGAATGTATTCCAGCTAGATGCACGGCAGTGCAAAAGTTTAGTGAAAGCAAACGCAAGGTACTTGCTGCTTCACACCGCTTTACCTTTTTTTTTTTTTTTTTTTTCGTGCGGAAAGACACACCGCTTTACCTAATTAACACACGCTTACAAAAACATCGATTCGTCGATCGTCGATTTATAGTATACATCGCTGAGTAAAGCAACAAGCAGTGTGCCTTCGCTTTTAATGATCTTTTACACTAAAAGGCATCGTGCGGAAATATATTCGGCAATGTGCGAATCGAAGTATTTCACTTCGCACACGTTCGCACTAACCTGTATCGCGGTGGTAGCCATTCGAAAATATGTGTATCGACGTGGCGCACTTTCGCACTAAAATGAGTGGCGTTCCGGTACTTTAGGGCTACAGTTCATCGGTATTTCGAACTTCGAAATTCAGTATTACAGTCTAAACATCCTTAAAGAAAGTATGTTTGAAAATGTCACCCCTAAAGAGGCAAAATATGAAATTATTTCACATAGTTTTTACCTCTACGATTTTACAAGGTATGGAATTTTTATTTAGCTTCATAGTTTTAATAATGAAAGATACACCTCTGTAATACGATCGGATTTAGGTCGCGTAATCGCCATTGTATAAATAATCGTGTTAAGCTAAACCACTAGAAAGATGGGGCATTATCGGAAGGGAACTTTAAATTAGTTTTAGTTGGGTTACGAACCGCTGCAAACCTCGGTATGTAATTAAATACGGTGGGTCTTCATTTTAATCTAAAAGTAGGTGTGTCTTTTCTCATTTTTAAAATAAATAGAAAGAGAAAGAAGCATTTGCTAACTTTTCCCATAATCGGGAAAAAAATCATGCTTTGGATACATCCGGGACTGGGGCTCTCATGATGATGGGGGTGTCCTGTAGTGAGTTCCACTTGAAGTTGAAAAATGGGAACAATTATCTGAAATTATCTGCAACTACTACCGCGCGCGAGTGCACTATTTAAAAGTCTAGCATCATTACGTGGCCTCTGTGGCGTAGCGTTATTGCATTCGATTGCTACGACAGGGGGTGCGGGTTCGATTCTCGCTCAGTGCAAATATTTGTATGCATGAATATGTCTATTTGCATTGGTCTGGGTGTTTCTATGTATAATATGTGTATGTATTTCCAAAGAAAAAGTAGAAAAGAATGTTTAATTGCATTCTGTAACCCATAACACAAGCAAGTTAAACTATGCTTACTTTGGGTCTAGAAAGCGCTGTGTAGAATGTCGTAGAATATTTATTTATTTATTATTGATATAAAATACTATCTTATTTACTCCCACATAAGAAATACATCAAGCTGTCACACACTTTCAAGATAAAAAGCGTTAAATATAACACCTCAATCAATAGCCTATACGCTGTCGGAGGGCGGAACTTTTGACAACAAGTATAAGTGTGTCACGACCCTCCTCAGGGGTGTCACTCTGTAACTGTAAACAGGACTGTCGTGAATGACGCCGGATAATGGAAGTTGTACTGTCATCTGAGGGCTGAAGGAGGGAGCTATCTTGTAATATTTATTATTGGATTCGTTTATTTTTGTTATGTGATATAGTTTTTAGGGACCCGTAGCCGAATGGCACAAAACCGATCCCTTATAGATTCGTCATGTCTGTCTGTCTGTTCGTCCGTATGTCCCAGCCACTTTTTACGAAACTATAAGAACTATGCTGTTGAAACTTGGTAAGTAGATGTATTCTGTGAACCGAATTAAGATTTTCACACAAAAATAGGAAAAGAAACAATAGATTTTGGGGTTCCCCATACTTAGAACTGAAACTCAAATTTTTTTTTTCTCCAAACCGATATGTGTGGGGTTATCTATGGATAGGACTTCAAAGATGATATTGAGGTGTCTAATATTATTTTTTTCTAAACTGAATAGTTTGCGCGAGAGACACTTCCAAAAAATGTGTTATCCCCCCCCTCACTGTAACTTCTAAAATAAGAGAATGACAAAAGTAAAACAATATATGATGTACATAACCATGTAAACTTCCACCGAAAATTGGTTTGAGCAAGATCTAGTAAGTAGTTTTTTCTAAAAACGGAACCCTTATAGATTCGTCATGTCTGTCTGTCTGTCCGTCCGTATGTCACAACCACTTTTTGAAACTATAAGAGTTCTTATAGTTTCGGAAAAAAGTGCTGTGAAACTTGGTAAGTAGATGTCTTCTGTGAACCGCAATTAGATTTTCACACAAAAATAGAAAAAACACAATAAATTTTGGGGGATCCCCATACTTAGAACTGAAAATCAAACTCATACGTATTGGGTATCTATGGATAGGTCTTCAAAAATGATATTGAGGTTTCTAATATCATTTTTCTCTAAACTGAATAGTTTGCGCGAGAGACACTTCCAAAGTGGTAAAATGTGTATCCCACCCCCCCCCCCCTGTAGCTTCTAAAATAAGAGAAAGATAAAACTAAAAAAAAAACATGATGTACATTATCATGTAAACTTCCACCGAATTTTGGTTTGAACGAGATCTAGTAAGTGGTTTTTATTTAATACGTCATAAATCGGCAATTTACCTTTCATTCAATCAACTCAAATATAAATTTAAAAAAGAAGCATTATTATGTTACTTGCTGCTACGGAACCCTTCATGGGCGAGTCCGACTCGCACTTGGCCGCATATTTTTCTTTTTCAATTAATCATCAACGGATATATGGAACTCCACTTAGACCTTTGGGCTACGTCAACCTCACTTGCCAGCTGGTACAACTGCTGATTGAAGGAGGAGGCTCAGGCACAGGTTTACCATAAACGCCGTATAAGAAAATCCAAAATGAAGAGGATCAATGGAGTTACGAGTTCCAAGGGTCAACAAAGAATGCTACAGATAAGAACACCGAAACAAATGAAGAGTTTTTTTTTAAATCTATTCGCTACAAATTTCACCACTCGAAATGTCCATACAATTGTCTTCTTGAAGAGTACGACATTTTAAGCTTGGAGTCTAGACGCAAACTGCTCATGTGTATGATGTTGCACGGCTTATGCAATAATAGGTTTGATTGTAGCGGCATAACTAATCAGTTGTGTTATGTGGTGCCTAGAACTGTATTGCAGCGCGAGGTGCGCGTACCCCGGTTGTTCTACACTGCCATTTGCAGAACGAATGCCGGTGTGCGGGCTCCTCTCCGCCATATCTTAGAAACGTACAACGAATACCTCGCCGATATTGATATTTTTGCACAGTCACACTATAAATTCAAAATTGCAGCAATTCAAATGTTAAAATCTCTGTCTTAGGCTTTTTTTTTTTTTTTGCTATTTCACTATTTTGTTTGTCTTTTTACCTAAACATGTATAATACAACTTCAAAATGAAGTGCGCACGATTTTTTTACATAATTGTTAGTTATCATATATTATGTCGCGGATATTGCTGTGGGTTATACGTTAACGCAATAGTTATAACTTACTCTAATTTTATACTAGCAATGTACCTTCTTTTTTTTTTTTTTTTTTTTATCGTGCGGAAATCCCTTCGGATACCCCCCCGCCGGCCAGCGGGGGCGGTTATGTCGGGCTTGCACCGACTAAAACCGCACGCCGTCTCGGGTCTTCAGACGCCGGGGTGTAAGGTTACCCATAGAGCATATCCCTCGCACCCCGGCTGACCCTGGGCCATCTCACCACTAACAGCATCGCTCATCCTGTCTCCTCTGAAAGCAGAGGAGTACGGAGAGCGATGTGTTCCCGCCACGTTGGGTATTGGCCGACGATCAATGCCAACCCTATGAAGGGGTGAAGGGGAAGCCATTGACCGCCGCCCAGGGTGTACCGGCCGCTCCGATTCCGTTCCCCCCGGACTGCAGCGGGATCGGAATCGGAGCGACACTCGAGGAGGTTACCCAACACACACCCCACTAGCAATGTACCTTTTTTTTTTTTTTTTTTTTTTCGTGCGGAAATCCCTTCGGATACCCCCCCGCGTGCCAGCGGGGGCGGTTATGTCGGGCTTGAACCGACTAAAACCGCACGCCGTCTCGGGTCTACAGACGCCGGGGTGTAAGGTTGCCCATAGAGCATATCCCTCGCACCCCGACTGACCCTGGGCCACCTCCGGTTTCGACCTAACGTGTAACTGTTTTATGTCCCAATAAATAAATAAATAAATAAAGATGATGATGACCTAGACATCAATTATGAAAGTGAAAGAAGCGAACTTTGGGGGAGGGGCGCCAGTCGTTCCGCCGTCCCGGCCTGCTTCTGCTGGGGTGACAGGCATTGTATATGTACCTAATCCGCAATAAAAAGACGTTTTTTTCTTTCTTTTCTTTCTTTCTTTTAACTGTAGTATTCTTCTAACTGGCTGAGTGGTGTAAACTCTACGTCGTTGATTTCACCAGGTGGAAGTTCAGACCTCCGTCCTCCATGAGCGCAGGCCTGGTGGTGGCGGGTGAGTCCACCTGTAACCCCAGCAGAAGCAGGCCGGGACGGTGGGGTGACTAGCGCCCCTCCCCCAAACCGGGGCAACACGGGGACACCGTGGTTCCTAAACCCGAGGGGGCCATCTCGAAACCGGAGATGGCCCAGGGTCAGTTCGGGTGCGAGGGATATGCTCTATGGGCAACCTTACACCCCGGCGTCTGTAGACCCGAGACGGCGTGCGGTTATAGTCGGTTCAAGCCCGACATGACCGCCCCCGCTGGCACGCGGGGGGGTATCCGAAGGGATTTCCGCACGATAAAAAACAATAAAGGTAGAAGTTCAAAACAGAAAGTGTACTTAGATGGTTCTTCATTCATCCGTACATGGTCCATACACTCTCGAAATATTATGATTCCCAACGTTTCACATTCGTGAAGATGATTTCAAATGACTGTCGTCTGACCTGTCTGTAGAGTCAAGAAATCCAGCTGGGCCGATTTTGATGACACTTTCACTGAAAGATAGCTAATATACTCGATAGATAATCCATACTACTATGAAATTGTAAATTAGTTGTGTCTGTACATTGAAAATATTTAAATATATATATTTTAGGGTTATTTTATATGAAAAATTCTGATCACAAAAATATTTTTTTTGAAAATCTTGTCTTGCAAAATCTAATGAACGGATTCTGATGTGGTTTCTTATTCTTATTAAAAAGATCTTCGTCAGACTTAAAATCTGCCGTATGTTTGATTGCAATTGGTTTAGCAGAACCGGAGATATGATCAAAAAATGATAACGTACTGCCGCGCGGGCGGAGCCGCGGGCATCAACTAGCCTAATATAAAAAAAAAAAAATTGGTTTATTTATTCCTATTTTGTGCAGTAGACCGAATATTCATCCAATTGTGATAACACCTTGATAGCCCTAATATGTATTTAAAGTATGTTTATGTAGTACTTGCGCAAGCGCAGATGTTCTGCGTTGTATTCAACAGCGTGACGCTTTCAACTGATTAGGGACACGTCGGTATAAGCCGAGTAACCATTACTTTACTAACCTAGTTATAAGTATGTCTCTTATTGAATGAATAATAATATCTTTCATAGATCTATTTTATTCGTTATTAATGCCAGAGGATTATTGCGGACCTTTTCTTTTAACCGACTTCATAAAGCAGATTCTGTATTTATAGCTTGCTCTTGTCTCTTCTGTGTTTAAACCACTCATCACCCTCCGAGTCTTTTTAGGGTTCCGTTGCCAAATGGCAAAAAACGGAACCCTTATAGATTCGTCATGTCTGTCTGTCTGTCCGTCCGTATGTCACAGCCACTTTTTTCCGAAACTATAAGAACTATGCTGTTGAAACTTGGTAAGTAGATGTATTCTGTGAACTGCATTTAGATTTTCTTACAAATATAGAAAAAAAAAACAATAAATTTGGGGGTTTCCCCATACTTAGAACTGAAACTCAAAAAATTAAACACATACGTGTTTACACACATCTATGGATAGGTCTTCAAAAATAATATTGAGGTTTCTAATATCATTTTTTCAAACTGAATAGTTTGCGCGAGAGATACTTGCAAAGTGGTAAAAAGTGTGTCCCCTAAAAAAATATATGATGTACATTATTATGTAAACTTCCACCGAAAATTGGTTTGAACGAGATCTAGTAAGTAGTTTTTAGGGATTTTCTTTAGAAAAGCCCTATTGCTATCGAGTTGTCGTCGTCGACGTCGTCGTTGCCAATTTTCTGTCACGGTTTTAGGTATTAAGGAGATGAGCTATCGAGTTGCTGTGTTGTTGCTGATTCGTGTTGGGGTGAACCATTGCAAGATAAAGAAAAAATCGCAAAAAAAATAAAATCGCAAAATCGAAAATCCCTTGTATTCGGCTGAGCTCGTCTCAGGAATTCAACTTGTTTTTATTACGTCATAAATCGTAAACCGCAATTTACTTTTCATTCAATCAACTTCCAATTTTACTTGCTGCTACGGCACCCTTCATGGGCGAGTCCGACTGGCACTTGGCCGGTTTTTTTTTCTAACAGTTGGGGGTCACTTTTTTCAGTCTAACTTCGAAGCGGCTGAACTTAGATGTTTTCCGTGGAGCGTCCACAACCCAAAGGCGATACCGAAGTTTTGTAGTTAGATCAGTTGTCGGACTTTTTAGGGCTCGAATATCAGTAGGTATTGACTTCCAAAGGTTCGTATGGCAACGCGGACCAACGACTTAACATGCTCTCCGAGGCACACGGAGATCCCCTCAGTGTGTTAAGCATGATCACCCATCCTAATACTGACCTAGCTAGTAATACTTAACCTTGCAATATAATAACCTAATCATCACCATTTTTTAAATGAATATGTGTTATTTATACTGTTGATTGATGGCACTTGGTTGAACTTGCTACACATATTGAAATAAATGTGTCACTTGTACTTTTTCACTAGTATACTAATAATAAATAAATAAATATTCTACGACATTCTACACAGCGCTTTCTAGACCCAAAGTAAGCATAGTTTAACTAGCTTGTGTTATGGGTTCCAGAATGCGGATAAACATACTTATATACACTTTTTTTTGTAAATACATACATATTATACATAGAAACACCCAGACCAATGCAAATAGACATATTCATGCATACAAATATTTGCACTGAGCGGGAATCGAAACCGCGCCCCCTGACGTAGCAGTCGAATGCACTACCGCTACGCCAGAGAGGCCGTAGTAGTAAATAATAGTAGAAAAATACAAGTGAGTACATTTATTTGAATATGTACTAGTAATAAGTATTTAATGTGACCTACTTGCACCAAATAAAAAAGTTTATATTTTTCTTTCTTTCTAATTAATTACGACTTAGCCCTTCCAAATATACATACAGATATTTACGCTAAATTTAGATTGAACCCGCGACCCCATAACATGACATCCGTAAATTTTACCGCTACGCCACACAGTCCTTCTAATACAAACAAACACCATCGTGATATGCAGATACCTTACAATGCTAACTCCGCCGTACCGGTTTCACTCCGGAAGAGCTCGTATACTGCGGTGTGCGGTTCGGTTCCCGTGTAACGCGAGCCGATCGGGTTTCCTATTTATGGAGCGATCGAACGGCCGGTATTTTTGGAGCGCTAGCGAACTGTATCGATTGTCGGTTAATATTGTATTGTTGGTAAGCTTAGATTTGTATTGTTGATAAAGAAGAGTCAATATAGATTGGTAAGTTTTAAATAGCCTTTGCCTAGGCATTATCAACGAATGAGTACTGAGACTATAACCTATCCCTGTACCAAATTCCAGCCAGATCCGTTGAGCCGCTTGAGCATAATTGAGTTACAAAGAGAGAGACGAAGTCGAGCGAAAAGCTCTATACTCCACTCGGTGTATTTCAATTGTGACGCTACTTCTCCTAAACTAATCGACCAATATTGACCAAACTTGCCATGTAAATACAAATTGATACCCGGAAGGTTTAGATAAAATAAAATTGTAATCACAGTGCAATTAGCAATGGCCCATAACCTTATAGAAACACGATAGCTTTTGCCATAGACTAACTTTATTACGAAGTTAAATTACATAGATAAAATACATACACAACTAACATAGAACAAACTGCATTAAGATACTGGCGCTAGTAGTATTAAGAATAGGATTATATTTCATATATTTTAACAGATTGTAACGTAACGTTATCCTATGCAGGATAGCGTACGCCAGATTAAAAGAAAGGAATGCAGGAGGAGAGGAAATGAAGACTTTAAGGGGGTATTAATATATAATGTCCACAATTCACATCACAATACACAAACTTAAATAATATCACTTAGAGTTTATAAACAGTTCACAGTGATTTCAAATCTTCAAATTATTAAGAGAGATTGCAATCTCATCAATCCAATTGTGGGATAGCCATAGCGAGCCACTCGCCAACAGTGAGGAAACACGCAACAGTGAGGAAACGTGTTAAGAACTGCAGTAGCCTCTTGTTATAGATTTGCTAGAACAGAAGAGATATTAGAATGCTCGCTACTAGAGCAATTTATGAAGTCCAGTATTGACACTCATTTGACTTTAAAGTATGATTAAACTGAGGTGTCTTTTTCCATCAGATACACCTTTCTTATGCCATGTTTACTGCTTCAAGACTCTCCCCAGAATGTCGTCCGAATCTGATCTTTGAATTTTTAATCTTCTTGTTAGGAATGCCTGTCAATGAATTTAAAATTATTATATTAAGACTAAAACAGAGACAATAAAGAATTCAACAAAAAGGTTATTATTCATATGAACATAGATTAAATATACTACAAGATACCATGGAGGAATAATCACCCTTCAAAAATTTCAAAATCTGATTTCTCCAAAATATTCAATGTTGGTGCCAAAATGTGCAACTTAACTATTGGCTTAAGACAGAAAAAGAAAATTGAAAATCGGTCTAGCAACGGGTAGTTGTTGGGCAGGTTTTATAGGTAATCATGTAGTGCACTCTCAGCTCAACATTGCAACAGCAGAATGCATTGCGCTCCTAGTTTTATGATATTAGCAGGATAGCAGGATTCAAGTAAACATTTAGATATATAACAACATGGGAATCGAACGTTTATTTTTTTCGTGCGGAAATTCCTTCGGATACCCCCCCCCCACCGGTCAGCGGGGGCGGCTATGTCGGGCTTGAACCGACTAAAACCACACGCCGTGTCGGGTCTACAGACGCCGAGGTGTAAGGTTGCCCATAAAGCATATCCCTCGCACCCCGACTGACCCTGGGCCATCTCCGGTTTCGAGATGGCCCCCTCGGGTTTGGGAACCACAGTGTCCCCATTTTGCCGCGGTTTGGGGGAGAGGCGCTAGTCGCCCCACCGTCCCAGCCTGCTTCTGCTGGGGTGACAGGCGGTCTCACCTGCTGGCAGGCGGCCTCACCTGCTGGGAATCGAACCTATAACACTCGACGGTTGGCACATCACTAAACCATTCGTGTATTCCATTATCTAAAGCTAATTCATCTATTCACGCAACCTCACCCTATTTCCGATTTCGTTTACACAAGTGACATATTTACAGACGCGTCAAATTAATCTAACTAACCCTTTGTACCTTCGCGTTATCTGTCTCCTTGAGGCTGCCCTATTTATAACCGTCACGCCTGAATGATTAGTCGTGTGGAATCCGTATATGAATACTGTATGCTATTGTAGATGTTTGATTAATTTTCTAGGCGGTTTAATTTGTTAGTTTGCTGTGTTACGGTTGTATAATAAGCTTGAGGAATATGTGGTTAGGTTGATGAATTTCAAGATGGATTATGAAACTGTGTGGAATTCATTAATGTTAGAATAATTTCTGCCGTCTTGACTTTGTAGAAAGTTTATGCGAATATTACACATTTGAATAATTCAATTTTTTGGTGAATTTTATCATGATTTGTTATGTGGTTTTTTATTATTAATATTGTTCGGATGCTTTTCAGCAGCCAGGGTTATTAGAAGGCTGAGATTGTGGTTGTCTCATGTCTTAAGATACGATGTTCAAAATACCTGTAATTTATGGAATCGCGACCTGCATACATACAAACACACAACATAATTATAGTTGTCTAACTCTCCGCTCGCGTCTAATATTGATTCCCACGACCCCCTGGGAATCGTTCCCGGAATATATAGGTAAAATACCTTGGTCATACTCTACTGTATGCAAACTTTCAGCCAAATACATTAAACCATATTAACTTCGTGAAAGTATGACAAACAAACTCATTTTTGAGCTGAGCGAGCGAAACGAGCGAAGCTCTTATACGCGGCATAGCTGTTTGTTGGTGGCTGAACTCCTCCGTAACCTCTCTCGCGATCTTGACCAAATTTACCACGGTGATTGTGTGGACACTGAGGAGTGTTTTGAAGCGAGATGGTTCATGTCCATTGAGGAATAATCACCGAAAAACAGTTTCACGAGCGCGCCGCCTTATAGCTAAGCGCGCGACCGTAGTAAGATGTCTTATTTTCAAGTAAGAGTCCTGCTCGCTCAGCTGAATTTATTTCAATCGCACCCTGCACTGAATTCCTAGTATAATTTAAGCTAGTACGAGCTGTTGCCCACGGCTGTGTCGCTACCCATGGGATCCTATTCCACCACCACAACTTATAAAAGATACACAATTCCACCAAACATCATTTTGTTATATCTCAAAGGATTTAGGCAGCGTTTTCGTTGAAAGCTCCCAGGTGGCTTATTTTTTTCCGACACATCCAACAAATATTATTATAATTATACACTAACACCTTTCTCGCGAACGACTCTATCCATTGGTGAAAACAGCATGAAAATCGGTGCAGCAGTTTTTGCGTTTGTCGTGAATAGACTGACAGACAGACGCGGCGGAGGACTTTGTTTTATAATACGTAGTAAAACTACGTTAAGTAAAACTGCTATACATATTTATTTTAGTTATTGATGTGGGTAGTTTGAAGATTAATGTAACGGTCACTCAAGTTTATCAAATGTCTCGTTTAAGCTCTTGATATGCGAATACTAATTTACAATGGTATTGTTATATGTTTTAAAAAAAAAAAGCGGCGAAAGCCCAATGGTGTACGTAACAGACTGCCGAGATGAGGTCTCGAGTTCGATCCCCAGTCGCCCCGGGCACACACCTCTGACTTTTCGAAGTTTTGTGTGTATTAAAAATGTTAGTCTTATCGCTCGCTTAGTTATGTGCCCGGTAGATGGCAATAGGCTCGCCCCCTATTACATTGGGACCTAAAAACATAACTGGCGAAACGTGGGTGTAATACACCTCTGCCTACCCCTTCGGGGATACACGCGTGAAGTTATGTTATGTTATGTTTGTTATAATATATGTGAAACACTAATGTTTATTGACATCAAGACAATTAACATTTAGTATATTAATAGTGATTGGTTTGGTGGCTACCTTTTTTTTTTTCGTGCGGAAATCCCTTCGGATACCGCCCCTGCTGGAGAGCGGGGGGTCTCCAGCGGGGGCGGCTATGTCGGGCTTGAACCGACTAAAACCGCACGCCGTCTCGGGTCTTAAGACGCCGGAGTGTAAGGTTACCCATAGAGCATATCCCTCGCACCCCGACTGACCCTGGGCCATCTCCGGTTTCAAGATGGCCCCCTTACTTGCTCTCCACTGTGCCATCTGCACACGTGGAAAGCTTCCGAACAGGCCTTAACAGGGCCGTCCTCGCCTCGGTCGGAGTTGGCCGTAGGCGGCAGCGTCTCTCCCGCCCTAGGAGAGAGGCGCTGCCGTCTCCGTTGCCCAGGGTGCACCGCGTGGAGGTCCCCAACCAAGCACCCCGGTGGCTATATACCTAGATCTGTTGATAATTGCATAAGAAAATTACAACCGCGTTTGGTTCCATGTCCATCACTACATATTATAAAATAAAGTCGCTTTCTCTGTCCCTATGTCCCTATATCCCTATGTATGCTTAAATTTCTGTGGCGTAGCGGTAGTGCATTCGACTGATAAGCCAAAGGTCGCGGGTTCGATTCCCGCTCAGTGCTAATATGTATATTTGCATTGGTCTGGATGTTTCTATGTATAATATGTATTTATTTACAAAAAAAAAGTATTTAAGTATGTTTATCCGCATTGTATAACCCATATGACAAGCTCTGCTTAGTTTGGGTCTAGATGGCGTTGTGTACTTTGTCGTACAATGTTTATTTATTATTATTATCTTTAAAACTACGCAACGGATTTTGATGCGGTTTTTTAAATAGATAGAGTGATTGAAGAGGAAGGTTTATATGTATAATAACATCCATTGCACCCGTGCGAAGCCGGGGCGGGTCGCTAGTAACAGGTAAAGGAAAAAGACAAATTGAAAGATTTGGAAAATGTCTTCGTTGTGAAGGGCCAGCAGTGAGACAATATACGTTAAAATAAATATTCTAGTTTAAAATCCTCTTTTTATTGATTTGTTTTGTCTTTTATGGCAGCGACTGTTGTCCAACCTCGTAACCCCGTGAGGAAAACCTGCATCAGAGCGTCGTCCGTCAATCGGCGTATATCGGCTTGCAGCTGAGGTTTGTGATAACGTGACACCCAGGCAGGCAATGTCACGGAATTAAGCTAGCAGTGAAATATAATAATATTAACCACCTCTTCCGAACTATGGGGGGGGGGGCGTGATGTACTTGAATGAGATAATAATAATAACATCTCTTTATTGTACACCAAGGACATCAAAAACACGAATCCTAAATACAATTTGTGGTACATACAATTGGCGGCCTGATCGCTCTGAGGCAATCTCTTACAGGCAACCATAAATATATATATACCATAAATATATTATGAATCAATGAAATTTATAAGCCATTAGTATGCTAAAATTTCCTATAGATTCTTGCGGGACTTGAACCCGCGACCAGTCCAGATTTGATTGTTTCAATGTTTAAAAATGATTGTAACATCATTCATTGTTTCCATAGTTCGCAAGAATTCCGGTAGATGGCTCTAGCCCCGGATGCCCCGAGACGTATAAAATTTATCGGAGAATTTCGAATACCTGGGCTAAATCAGTTGTTCAGAGCTTTCCCCCTGTAAGGGACTGGTCGCGGGTTCAAGTCCCGTCCTAGATGGTCCCTTTTTCCGATTTAATTTTTTTTTAAATTTAGGACACGTCAATTTGACTTCACCTCGCCTGATGGTAAGCTGAAAGTAAAGTCTCAGGAAAGAGGGTCACCATTACATACACGTACCATGTTAACAATGGTGGCACTCAGCTTGACGGCCTCATCAGAAGAGGACTGTCGTCGCAGCACCGCGTGACACCCACCGGTCCCACTAGTGCTGCGACCACAATCACCCTGCCCGGTTATGCACTTGCTGACCCCTTATTTTCTTTTTTTATGTGCGAAAATCCCTTCGGATGCCCCCCCGCCGGCAGCGGGGGCGGTTATGTCGGGCTTGAACCGACTAAAGCCGCACGCCGTCTCGGTCGGGCTTGAACCGACTAAAGGCGCACGCCGTCTCGGGTCTACAGACGCCGGGGTGTAAGGTTACCCATAGAGCATATCCCTCGCACTCTGACTAACCGTGGACCATTCGCAGTGTCGCCTCTGATAACAGCAGAGGGGTACCTGGAGCGACCACGCCCCCCCGTGGGCCTTGCAGGCCCGCCAAACCCCGACCCCCTCGTGCAATGGAGTCAGCTGTCCCTGAAAAGGGCCGGTTGGTCAGACTCTTGGCCGTTGACGTTGACGCCAGCTACTCCAGAGGAGCAATCAATGATGCGTCATCGCCCACGTTGCCCAGGGTGCACCAAACTTGGAGGTGATCCAACCAGTCGCACCCCGCACTTGCGACCCCTGAACGCAATCAAACCGAAATTGGATTACTATGGAGGGTTTTTCGCAATTGTGCACGGTGGTATCCACCCGGGAGAAATTTGAGACAAATTTGAGTCATCAAATTTCTACCACCAGTAAAATTTATATTATGAATCAACTTCAAGAGGCCTACTTTTCGACGCCATATTCTATAACCCATTGATTATAGCTGAGTGTACATTTGTCCGTAGCTATTGCAAACAGGATGTATAAATTATAAACCCACTTACTCTATAAGGCTGTCTTTCACAGTCAGCCATATATCTAAGAGCATATATGGACAAAGTATTGCAGTCAACTGATGGTACCGTTATAAAAGATACATTCACACCTTTTTGTCCCCGGTTAAGTAAATAAATAAATAATAATAATTTTACGACATTCTACACAGCGCTTACTAACCCCAAAGTAAGTTGTTATGGGTTCCAGAATGCGGATAAACATACTCATATACTTTTTAGTTGTTTCCGTAGCCAAATGGCAGAAAACTATAGATTCTTCTTCTGTCTGTCTGTCCGTCCGTATATCACGGCCACTTTTTTCCGAAACTATAAGAACTATGCTGTTGAAACTTGGTAAGTAGATGTATTCTGTGTACCGCATTAAGATTTTCATACAGAAATAGAAAAAAAACAATAAATTTTGAGAGTTGCCCATACTTGGAACTGAAACTCAAAATTTTTTTTTTCATCAAACCCATACCCGTATGCTGCCATACCAACAGCGCACTGGCAGGAAGTCCAAACTCTTGGATGAGACTCTGGGGCTGATGGCAAGAAGACGGGAAACCACCCAAGCGACTTCGTCAGACAGGTCACACCTAAACAAGGAAATTGCGAAGATGGTACGGCGCGACCTTCGGAGCTCCAACACACGCCTCATTGAAGAGGCGATAGAGCGAAACCGAGGGTCCAAAGTATTCACTCAGCAGCTTGGAAGGAGCCATCTGACGAAGCTCATAACGCATGACGGGAGGACCGTCTTGTCGAAGCCGGAGATCTCCGCCGAGATAGAGGATTTCTATGGCCGTCTGTATACTGCACATGCTCCCCGTCCTCGACGAGACGACCATGATTCCAGAGCCACCCTGACACGCCACTATACCGACGAACTGCCTGATATCAGTCAAGACGAGATCGTGTTAGCTCTGAAGCAGCTTAAAAATGGAAAAGCCCCCGGTGAGGATGGAATTACTTCAGAGCTTCTGAAGGCAGGAGGAGCTCCTGTCATACAGGAGTTACAGAAGCTCTTTAACGCCGTCCTTCACAGTGGGAGAACTCCTAAGGCGTGGAGCGGGAGTTTGGTTGTTCTCTTTTTTAAGAAGGGTGATAAGACCCTCCTTAAAAACTACAGACCCATCACACTCCTGAGCCACGTCTATAAGCTATTTTCACGAGTGGTCACGAATCGTCTCGCCAGAAGTTTCGACGAGTTCCAGCCACCGGAACAGGCTGGGTTCCGCGGAGGATATGGCACCATAGACCACATTCACACAGTGAGGCAGATTATACAGAAGTCCGAAGAGTATAATCAGCCCCTGTGTCTCGCTTTTGTGGACTATGAAAAGGCATTTGACTCCGTTGAAACTTGGGCTGTTCTGGAATCCTTACAGCGATGTCAAGTAGACTATCGTTATGTCGAGGTGCTGAGATGCCTTTACGAAGCCGCCACTATGAGTGTCCAAGTCTAAACCCATCCAATTGCGCAGAGGAGTGAGACAGGGGGATGTCATATCCCCGAAACTGTTCACGAGCGCATTGGAAGATATGTTTAAGACGCTGGACTGGAAAGGTAAGGGCATAAATATAAACGGCGACTACATCTCACACCTGCGATTCGCTGATGACATAGTCTTAATGGCGGAGTCGCTAGAGGAGCTAACCCAGATGCTGGACGGCCTAGCTTCAGCCTCGCGACGCATCGGTCTTGGCATGAATTTGGATAAAACCAAAGTCTTGATCAATGGCCACATTGATCCAGGACCGGTCGTCGTGGATGGCCACCTTCTTGAAATTGTTTCTGAGTACACTTACCTCGGGCAGATTGTGCAGTTGGGTAAAAACAATTTTGAGAAGGAGGCCAAGAGGAGGATCCAGCTAGGCTGGGCAGCGTTTGGGAAACTACGTCGGGTTTTCTCGTCATCCATACCGCAGTGTTTGAAAACGAAAGTTTTCAATCAGTGCGTCCTACCCGTAATGACCTACGGAGCTGAGACGTGGACACTCACGGTAGGGCTGGTCCACCAGTTCAAAGTCGCTCAGCGAGCTATGGAAAGAGCTATGCTCGGAGTTTCTCTGAAGGATAGGATTCGTAACGAATACATCCGACAGAGAACCAAGGTTATCGACATAGCTCAAAGAATAAGCAAGCTGAAGTGGCAGTGGGCCGGCCATATCTCGCGAAGAACCGACAACCGCTGGGGTAAACGTGTTCTTGAGTGGAGACCGCGACTCGGCAAACGTAGTGTAGGACGCCCTCCGGCCAGGTGGGATGACGATCTGCGAAAGACTGCGGGCAGATGCTGGATGCGGCAAGCTGAAGACAGGGCGCTATGGCGCTCATTAGGGGAGATCTATGTCCAGCAGTGGACTAGAATAGGTTGATGATGATGATGATGATACCCGTCTGGGGCTATCTATGGATAGGTCTCCAAAAATGATATTGAGGTTTTTAATATAATTTTTTTGCGCGAGAGACACTTCCAAAGTGGTAAAATGTGTGCAACCCCCTGTAACTTCTAAAATAAGAGAATGATAAAACTAAAAAAATTATATGATGTACATTACCATGTATAGTTCCACCGAAAATTGATTTGAACGAGATCAAGTAAGTAGTTTTTTTTTAATACATCATAAATCGTAAACCGCAATTGACCTTTTATTCAATCAACTCAAATATAAAATTTTACTTGCTGCTACGGAACCCTTCATGGGCGAGTCTGACTCGCACTTGGCCGGTTTTTTTTTTGTAAATACATTCATATTATACATAGAAACACCCAGACAATTGCAAACAGACATATTCATGCATACATATGTTTGCACTGAGCGGGAATCGAACCCGCGTCCCCTGTCGTTGCAGTCGAATGCGCTACGCCACAGAGGCTGTCAAGTAGAGATACCTACCCTCGATTGATCTTTCCTTCCTTATATATCTTGTTTCTTCTTTTTATCATAGAACCTGATAGGTTTGCAGGCCCACTAATGTCAACTCCTTTGTCTTGATTCTTAAAAGGTTAGGGCAGAGGCATACTTCTGTAGTACCTTTTTTTAGTGCGGAAATCCCTTCAGATTCCCCCCCGCCGGCCAGCGGGGGTGGTTATGTCGGGCTTGAACCGACTAAAACCGCACGCCGTCTCGGGTCTTAAGACACTGGGGTGTAAGGTTGCCCATAGAGCATATCCCTCGCACCCCGACTGACCCTGGGCCATCTCCGGTTTCGAGATGGCCCCCTCTGGTTTGGGAACCACGGTTTCCCCGTCTTGCCCCGGTTTGGGGGAGGGGCGCTAGTCGCCCCGCCGTCCCGGCCTGTTTCTGCTGACTTTTGTAGTACCTTTCTTTTTTCTTGTGCGGAAATCCCTTCGGATACCCCCCCGCCGGCCAGCGGGGGTCGTTATGTCGGGCTTGAACCGACTAAAACCGCACGCCGTCTCGGGTCTACAGACGCCGGGGTGTAAGGTTACCCATAGAGCATATCTCTCGCACTCCCAAATGACCCTTGTTCATTCGCAGTGTCCCCTCTGATAACAGCAGAGGGGTACCTGGAGCGGCCAACCCCGCGGGCCTTGCAGGCCCGCCATACCTCGACCCCCTCGTGCAATGGGGTCAGCTACATAACAACAATTTTGTAACTGTAAAATCTAAAACCACTTCACCTAACCCGGTAATCAAACCCTAGGCCTCATACATACCAGCCACAATCATTACTGCTACGGTACTGGGGGTTTTTTTAACATCATCATCAGTAGCATCCCATATTTTGGGAAAATAAGGCAATGATTCCACCCCCTATAATAAGAGATCGAGAATATACTTGGCGAAATTTGGGTGCTAATACACCGACTGGCCATACCCTCGAGGCATCGTCATTATCATCCTCATGGCTATTTCTTAATTGCGTCCAATTCTTTGAAGCCCGTGGACCACTTATTCTTTTTGATTGATATGTCGACTTTTACGGGAGCGATTGCCGTCTGACCCCCCAAATCTGAGAGAAAAGTCTACACAGGAGCCTCGTCCGTTATTTAACAGGTACAGTCAACGACAAAAGTAGCTTTCCAAATTCTAATTCATTAATCGCTTTAGTTATTAAACTAAACATAAAATTGAAAGAAAGCTATTTTTAACGGATTCTATCGCGATTTATTTGACTTCGATTTTGAAAATAATAAACGAAACATGAAATATATTAACTCTGTACTCTGGGGATTATAAAATTACCTATACAGGTATTATTGGTACCTGTATTATTGTATATAAAAATAGAGTTTGTAAAAAATTTACTGTTTCAATCAACTTTTATCGTTAACTGTACACGAACAGGCAGACGAGGTTGGTATGAGCTTCAAAATTGGTTGGTCCCTGTACACCCTCGGGGCATACAGGCAAGTAAAAAACATACGATATTAATTCTAACATATACATTTATATAACATGCAAATTCTAACATGTACATTTATATAACATGCAAATTGTAACATGTACATTTATATAACATGCAAATTCTAACATGTACATTTATAACATACAAATTCAATTCAAATATTCTTCTAAGCATATACAAATTAGATTAGCCCAAAAGGCAAATTAATTCTCCTTGAAAAATGATTTATACAAGATTCTGAGCTTTAAACGGAAATCGTTTTACCTCACGAAAGAAATACTAGCACATCAATACATCTTTATGACACACATACATACATGTTGGCGAAGTAGACTTGGGTCTAAGTATTGAATAAATAAATGGGTATTTGTGTGTACTTGTATGTTTGTTACCACGCTACCTAGAGCGTTTGTGGACTCAAGCGTGAACATAAGGTTGAAGGCCGGCCGGAACTTACTATTTAAACAGAATTGAGTTTAAAGTTACTTTCGTATTTAAGGGTCGGTAGCTTAGTGGTTAAGGAGTAGACCCCACGATCGAGATGTCCCGGGTTCGAATCCTGGCCATTACACTACCGACGTGAACCCACTCCTAACACAAGCAAGTTAGCTTAGCTGGAGGGGTTAGGGGGAATATTAGTAATTTCGGTTACTAATATTCTTTCAAAAAAAAACTACTAATAGTAGCATGCCGCCCCGACATCACACGGGAATGTCAAGCGCCACTTTCTAGCAACTATCCTGCTACTTTTTTTTTACGGCATTCCACACAGCGGTTTCTAGACCCAAAGGAAGCATAGTTTAACTGACTTTTATCGCATGGGTTCCAGAATGTGGACTTTTTTTTGTAAATACATACTTATTATACATAGAAACACCCAGACCAATGCAAATAGATATATTCATGCATACAAATATTTGCACTGAGCGGGAATCGAACCCGCGCCCGTACTACCGCTATACCACAGAGGCCGTCTATATTATATATCCTACTATCCTGCTATATTCTACTAATATTAGTTACGTGAAAGTTTGGATGAGATGTTTTGATGTTTGGATACTTCTTACTTAATCACACTTAAACGGCTGAACGGATTTCGATGAAATTAATCCACAGAGATAGATTGCGGACTGGAATAAGCCACAGTCATTTTTATTCCAGGAATAGATTCTTGTGGGTCGCAGGAACGAGATAAGAATTCCACGCAGACAGAGCCATCGGCAACAGCTAGTCTGTAATAAAAAGAATAGATAGATAGATAGATAATTCTTTTATTGTACACCAAAAACATCATGAACACAAACTTGGATCATTTACAGGTAAATGCACAATCCCGCTCAGTGCAAAATACACACATAAATACGAAAAGTCAGAGGTGTGTGCCTGGGGCGACTGGAGATCGAACTCGAGACCTCGTCTCGGCAGTCCGTTACGTACACCACTGGGCTATCACCGCTTTTAAAAAATAAAATAAAAAGACATTCAATTTATAAATCCAAATTAGAGTTATTACTGCGCAGATGGCTGCCAGGCTGAGCCTAATTCAATTCTAGTAATCCACAACTCGTGCGCAGATTAAATGTGCTTTATTTATAATTGAAACTTTTCTGTGTATAACAACCCAGATTAATTTAGTTATATTTAGTTATATTTAGTAATGTTTGTTATTTTGTTATATTGGAATTAGGGTGCTTTCATTTGACTTGAAGTAGCATGGCCTCTGTGGCGTAGCGGTAGTGCATTCGACTGCTACAACAGGGGGCGCCGGTTCGATTTCCGCTCAGTGCAAATATTTGTATGCATGAATATATATATTTGCATTGGACTGGGTGTTTATATGTATAATATGTATGTATTTACAAAAAAAGTATATAAGTATGTTTATTCGCATTCTGGAACCCATAACACAAGCTAGTTAAACTATGTTTACTTTGGGTCTAGAAAGCGCTGTGTAGAATGTCGTAGAATATTTATATTTATTTATTTAGCAAGGCTGTAATCTTCTGATGAAAGTTTTCGTATAATCAGTTAAGTTTTCGGTCAACCATACGATCGAGAGGTCCCGGGTTTGAATCCTGGCCATTACAATACCGATATGAACCCACTCCTAATACAAGTAATTTACCTTAGCATGAGGGGTAAACGGGGAAATACTAATAATTTCGGTCGGCACTCTTTAAAAAAAATTAAGATATCAAAATTAGTTTCATACACTTTTTTTACGTGTTGAAACCCCCACGGGCTCCACCCCATCGGTGCCAACGATGAGATGGGTATGTCGGAATCGGACCGACTAAAATCACACGGTGTCCTCCCCAAGTGTCCATTGTCGGGCACGCTTCATATTTCATAGATTGATTACACTTAATTTTACTGAATCATATAGGAATATTCTTTTCTGTTCAAAATAAAAACAAAACGCTATAATTTATTATTATCATAAATTACAAAGTAACACTTATGAATTTGGTTATTGCTTCTACATTTTTTTCCCTTTGTTTCTTTAGAGGCAAGGCATGTATAGTCTGTGAGAAAGGAATCTGGTATCGGTCGCGCCTAAAATCTTGACAATTTGATCTTACGCGTCAAGTGATTGGTTTGGTTTTGGACACGATTTTTCATACGCCAGAATATTACAATGATTACAATGGTTTACAGTGTATCGATAAGTAAGATGCAGTAACGAAGAATTTTAATAAATTTGATTGAAGAAGAGTTAACATTGTTGCCATATCTAGCAAAAATGTATCTATAATAAACCAAATTAAAGGCGGAATGATCTCCCTGCTATGTTTTTCCCACGCTACTACAATATGGGGTTCTTCAAAAACGTTTTTACAAGGTTGGCAGCGCGAGTGTGATGCCTCTGGTGTTGCTCACGTCCATAGGCCGCGGTAACCGCTTCCCATCAGGAGTGCCGCTGTAATTATCACTGATTTTGTTCAACACATGTGTGAACCAACTAAATCGAAGCCAAATAGCACTTAACATCTTGTATATAAGATGTATCTCGGATTTTCTCCTTCATTTGAGGGTATTTCCTAAAACATAACATAACGAAAGGCATCAAGAAACGTCTTACAGCGTAGAGATGAATCTTCTTACGAAGGGCTTTTCTCCCTCCGTCATAATCTAATATAGTCTGCCGCAATTACAAAAATTAACACTTAGGCATTCCGCAATCTCGCAAATGATACGGAATCCCCGGGACCTGCATATTGGATCCCGCGGGAACTGTCCTGAATCTGGTTAATTATCCCGGGATTACGGGTGTTCAACTTTTCGTATTATTTTGTTAGTTTTGTGTGTTTCTGACGTTTTGTGGTACAAACTCAATTAATGGGAAAGTTTCATGAATAAATAGTTTCGAATAGAGCAACGCTGGCGTGTCGGAATGAGATTCAATTAACCTACCAAACAAAGAATTTCTTATAATGTCTAAGTGCATTGCTATTTTTTACAAGTTTATTGTGATAATTCAAATCTTGGAAGTTGATTTTAACTCAGTTTTTTTCCTAATTCATTGTCGATTTGGTAGTTTTGTATTTGATGAGATCAGTTCGATGGCGACAAATAGAAAATAATAATAAATATTCTAGGACAAATTACACAACGCCATCCAGACCCAAACTAAGCAGAGCTTGTCATATGGGTTCTAGAATGCGGATAAACATACTTAAATAATTTTTTGTTAATAAATACATATTATACATATGTGACCTATGAACCCGCGACCTATGACTTAGCAGTCAAACGCACTACCGCTACGCCGCAGAGGTCGTCAAAGCAAATGAACGTATTGTCATTCGAATATCACATACTTCAATCAATCAATTAGTCTATTGCAGTCCACTACTGCACACAGAGCTCTCTCAATGTGCGCCAGAGCACCCTATCCTTATGTCATATAGTATGTCACGTACGACCTCCATGATCGGGGCCTGAGGACGGCAGTTGGCCGACTCGCCGTCCTTACAGAAGCAGGCCGTGGCGGAGGCGTGTCGTGTGTGCCCTACACACGCCTGCCAACTCACCGAAGCGGGATAAAACCCGACCCCACCAGGCGAGGCCGCGGTGGCGGCCAAAGTCCGCCGGCAACCCTAGGGTTATCCTTTCGAGGGCTTACCCGGGGTGCCCGGCAACGGACACTTGGGGAGGACACCGTGCGGTTTTAGTCGAGACACGACATAACCACCCCCGCTGGCCAGCGGGGGGGTATCCGAAGGGATTTCCGCACGTAAAAAAAAAAAAAAAAGGATATGTTTCATTGAAGTACCTTTTTTTTTCGTGCCGAAATCCTCTTGGTTGCCCCCCACCCCACCGGCCAGCAGGGGAGGTTATGTCGGGCTAGAACCGACTAAAACCGCACACCGTCCCTGGTCTTCAGACGCCGGGGTGTAACGTGGCCCATAAGGTATTTCCCACGACTGACCCTGGGCTGTCTCCGGTAGCGAGATGGCCCCCTCGGATTTGGGAACCACGGTTTCACCATCTTGCCACGTAAAGAAGGGGGGTGCGAGTGGCCCCGCCGCCGTTCCGGCCTGCTTCTGCTGGGGTGACAGGCGGCCTCACCTGCCACCCCCCGGCCTGCGCTCAAGGAGGTCGAAGGTCGTTGAGCGACATGTGGCATTCTGATGGCAATACCTTCATTTGACACTATCGAACTGATTTAATCAAATAAAAAACCACTCATCCGAATGTCAGGACCTTGGTTCATGAATCTTAGCAGTAAATTAGTACATGCCATGTGAAAAAAGCATTCATAGTGAAGTGTGTGGAGTCATCAAGACTTACATCTATTGGATGTTGTCCGGTATGAGTCCATCAAACATGTCATGGGGTCATTTTATAAATAGTCATGATATCCAGCGTCTAAACCTCACCTTAACAAAACACAAAACGCTACGACCTCTATCATCATCCCACCGTATGGTGTAAACCCACCCCCAGTAAGCAAGATAATGCCCATAACATTTCCCCTGAAACACACTACACACAACACAAAATATAACCTCACAACACTTAGTCGAAGCCAGGAAAAAACGGCTGAAATCAATAATACATCGAAGCGACTGTACCGTAAAATACTGGTAAAAAAACCACACAGGAAAGTAACCTTTATTTATAGGTGGTAAGATATGGATTTGAATGGGTAAAGTATATGGTTTGACTGTACGCGATGGCATTTTATGCAGATTTCATATTCAATCTGTGATACTAGAATTTATTGTTGTCGCGATGCGGAGCGGCGGAATGTTGATCTGATATTTGTTGTCATGGACGGATGTCTGAGCGAAATATTTTCGTGTTACGTTCTAGTGACACGCGTGATTTCAATTCGATTAGAAAAAAAACTGTTGTAACGGTTAAAGAATCCACAACGTTACACTGTATTCAATATTTTAATATTCAGTATGATGTATTAAAACAAAACCTATCTTCACTTTAGTGCGGTTATTAAACATTTGAAGATTTTGAGATTTTAATGTTCATTCGGTTTGAAATCGTACGTTTAAGAAACCCCTGGTCAATTTTATTACTAACTTGCTTAAGATTCCAGTAGTACTGAAAAAACTCTTCATAACAACACCTAAATTACCGTCCTAGCTAAACGCGTTTTCATGCTACACTGATTTATAACTTTCCAGTAGTACTTAAAAAACTCTTCATAACAACACCTAAATTACCGTCCTAGCTAAACGCGTTTTCATGCACAATATCTACGCACACCCAAGGATAGTTTTCCACTGGACAGGCCGGGAGTGTACAAGATTGACTGTAGCTGCGGCAGTTCTTATATAGGACAAACCAAAAGAACGGTCACGTGCCGAATCAAAGAACACATCAGGGCAGTCAAAAACAATGAACCGCAAAAATCTGCAATCGCTGAACACCTATTGGGGTCCGGTACCGACCACTGGATCGAGTTACAAAACCCTCAGATGCTCTCGACAGAACGCCACTACATACCAAGATTGGTTAGGGAAGCGATAGAAATCCAGAAATTTCAATCGTGAGGATGAGTTTCAATTGCCGAACGTCTGGCATCCAGTGGTCCGTCTGTGCAAAAATAACCGGGAACAAGCCAAAAAAAAATCGCGAGTAGATACGGTAAGCGTCGTGTGTCGCGATCGTGATCGAGTTCGAGTGTGTAGTGAGACCAGTGGTAGTGGTGTTGCGCGTCAGAGACGAGTACGAAAGAGGGTAGATCGATATATTTACTCTTAAACTCGTTCACCGTTAACCGCCTCTTCAGTTCCTCCGTGATCATGGCGCTTGCAACAGTGCCGAAATATCGGACATTCTTAGAACCACATGGTAAATATCCCGTTAACTCTAATACTTAAAAAACTCTTCATAACAACACCTAAATTGCCGTCCTAGCTAAACGCATTTTCATGCTACACTGATTTATAACTTTCCAATAGTACTTAAAAACTCTTCATAACAACACCTAAATTACCGTCCTAGCTAAACGCGTTTTCATGCTACACTGATTTATAACTTTCCAGTAGTACTTAAAAAACTCTTCATAACAACACCTAAATTACCGTCCTAGCTAAACGCGTTTTCATGCTACACTGATTTTTAACTTTCCAGTAGTACTTAAAGAACTCTTCATAACAACACCTAAATTACCGTCCTAGCTAAACACGTTTTCGTGCTACACTGATTTATAACTTTACGCAATATCTATGCATATTTTAAGTATGCACAGTAGTGCAGTGACATCACAGCACTAAGAGGGTGTTATTTTGTTTGGAAACGAGTTTTAATCACAGTAGTATCGTGAGTATTTGGTGAATGTTAATGGGTTAAGTAACCCAAACTCAGCATACCTTATAATATGGGTTCTAGAAATACACATACTTACACTTTTCTATAGAATTAGAAACACCTAGACTAATGCAAATAGGAATATTCATGCAAACAAATATTTGAACTGAGGGAGTATCTAACCCGTCACCTCCGACAGTACAGTCGAATCCTCTGTAGTATCACTGTGTTGATCTATTGAAAAAATAATAATTTGGGGCACGGTATTTGCCAAAAGTTCCGTATTGAAATAATAATAGTATTAAATAATATATATTCTACGACATTCTATACAGCGGTTTCTAGGCCCAAAGTAAGCATAGTTTAACTAGCTTGTGTTATATGCAACCCGCATAGATATTATACATAGACACTCAGACCAATGCAAATAACCATATTCATGCATACAAATATTTGCACTGAGCGGGAATCGAACCCGCGCTCCATGTTGTAGCAGTCGAATGCACTACCGCTACGCCACAGAGGTCGTTATAACAGTAACACGCTCCCTTTTTTTTACATGGTATCAAAAATATAGCTTTGATGAAATATGGGGATGACGTATTTCCCCATTTTCGTATCAAATTTAAATGATCCAAAATTTCCATCTAAACTTCAACAGAAATAGGTATATTAATCTCAGCAAAGTTACCTTGCCCGACTTTGCCCGGCATATATTACTCCTTACCCCTAATTCTTGGCCTGTCCAGAACTCGGTGGGCCAATATCGCCGGACATTACTCTCAATTTACCCACATAAATTTGTACGCAAGGTTCCCCAACCTCGACTTGGTGGCATTTTTCATGAGCATTTTATGAGCACATTCGTTGAAACAAAAATTGTGGTTTAGTATGAATTATGAATGTTTGTTTTACACAAGAAAATAGTAAGATTTAAAAAATCTGTTCCCGCAGGGGGAACGCACAGGTAGATTTCGTGAAGCAATTAATATTATTTTATATAGAGAACTACGGACTTTAAACAGTTTATTTTTTTTTTCTCGAAAAAGGTAACTTTTAGCGAAAAACTTTACTGACATTTATTTTAGACTTAAAAATGGCCTATCGATTAAAAATGTTTCCGACGGCAAGAATTTTCACCGGTTAGAAGTTATGATTTTTTTCCCGAAAATTTTTGGTTTTTCCCCCCTCCACTTTTAGTTAAAGTTGTAATCTTAGGTTTATGATTAAAAGTTGTTGGTATTCATGTATACTATGGGATAAAATTAGAACGGTTCGAATATCTTTCATGGAACGTGAAATTTTGAGGAAAAACTGATTTCACAAAAAGTGAGGCCCTACCGTCCCCTTAGGCCGGATTTCACCCGTTCACGAACTTAAACTAAGTTTACACCCAAGCAATTTTTGACCGCAGTTTCAAAGCGATCGGGGCAAAAATGCGACCGTGAGAGTGCCGCAAATTTTGGGAAGTGGAACCATACATACATATATATATATGTATATATATACATGTATATATATATATATATATATAAACTTTTTGACCAGTGGTCATTTCGGACTCAGGGGGTCATAACTAGACCTCCTATGAAGTTTTTTTTTTAAATTCGACAGTAGTCAAGAAACCAATAGGTAGATCGATTTCATCGAAATCTACCTAAAAGTAGTACCACCTCGTACATGCTTCTGTTTTCTGCCACTTTTGATATATTTTCACATATTTATACGGATTATCCGAATACTATCCGAATAAAATTTTGTTTCATTATAAGTACTTATTCAAAGATATTTTCTTTATATATAAAAATTACGTGTCACGTTGTTTGTCCGCGATGGACTCCTAAACTAATGGACCGATTTTAAATTTGATTTGCACACCGTGTGCGATTTGATCCAACTTGAAAGATAGGATAGCTTCGCCGGCAACCCTGGGGTTATCCTTTCGAGGGCTTACCTGGGGTGCCGGGCAACGGACACTTGGGGAGGACACCGTGCGGTTTTAGTCGATACACGACATAACCACCCCCGCTGGCCGGCGCGGGGGTGGTTATGTAAAAGTTAAAATAAAGCTTACATCTCAATTTATAGTCGCAATATTTAATTACAAACGTGTCAACAAATCGGGCTAATTTCCATTTATTATTGCGAAACTAAATGTATGAATAATAAATAATAATAATAATAATAATAATATAATAATAATAATATATATATTATATAATTATTATCTCTTTATTTACTTTTAAATTACTTATAAATTATATTTTTAAATACATATTAAAAAAAAGAAAACATCTATTTAAAAATATAAAAAATAGTGCTCCACCGGCAGCGTGGCAGGGCCCAAGCTACCGGCGGTCGGGGTCACAGAGAGAGAAACCTCCGGACAATGCGTGCCGTGTCGAGGATGACCGCCTTCTGCATCTGACCCTTGACCCAACCATCTAGCGAGAGTCTCTTGAGGTGTTGGTCGAGGCTCTTCGCTATCAGCCCGTTCGCCGAAATGACTATCGGGACAATGATTGTTGAATCGACATCCCACATGGCGGTAACCTCGTGAGCCAAGTCAAGGTACTTGCTGATTTTGTCCTTCTCAGCCTTCACGAGGTTTTCGTCATGCGGGATGGTGATGTCAACGATCATTGCCCGGCGCTGGGGCCGGTCGACTAGCACGATATCAGGCTTATTGCAAGCAATAGTCCTGTCCGTGATAATAGAGCGGTCCCAGTAGAGCAATGCATGACTATTTTCAAGAACCGACACCGGTGTGTACCGATAGTACGGCACCTCAGACTCAACATGGCCATATCGAAGAGCAAGTTGCTGGTGGATGATCCTGGCCACTAGGTTATGCCTGTGCAAGTACTCGCCGTTGGCCAGATGAGAACAACCCGAAATAATATGCCTGAGTGACTCTCCGGGACGACGGCATGCCCGACAGATGTCGACCGTACCGTCCTTCAGGATATATTTCCGATAGTTGTTCGTCATCATGACCTCGTCAGCAATTGCACAGGCAAACCCTTCAGTTTCCCCAAAGAGGTCCCCGAAGCGTAGCCAGTTCACCGAGGCCAGAAGGTCCACATCGGGCCCTGTTAAGGCTCGATAGAACCTCCCGTGCAGCTCCTTGCCCTCCCATACGGTCTTGCGGTCCGTGACGCTCAATACCGTCGGTCTGCGCCAGTTCTCGTTCGCCAAGGAGAGCGGAGTGAGACCCTTGTCTACTGCCACCACATCACGATGCATCCCGCATTCGTTGCTCTGGAAATAATCCCTAAGTCTGCACACCTCACGGTTGTGGAGGTTCTTGGCATTTAAAAAGCCTCGGCCCCCCCACCTCCGTGGGATGTACAGTCTCATAACAGACGAGCGCGGGTGTAGCATGCGATGAGTGGTGAGCAGTTGACGGACCTTTCTATCCAGGGCGTCCAGCTCAGTCTGAGTCCATCTTAGTATGCCAAAGGAGTAGGTCAGTAGAGGCATCACCCAACCGTTGAAGGCTCGCACCTTGTTGCCGCCCGACAAAAGACTGTTGAGTACTTTTGTGAAGCGGCAGAAGAAGCGTTCCTTCACCGATTTCTTGATATCCACTACTGAGATACCCAAAGACTCTGCCATACCGAGATACTTATAGGTTTCGGTTTCAGAGAGAGATCTGAGAGTCATAGTCTCAGAAAGTTGCAAATTCGTAGAATTCACAACTTTCCCCCGCTGCACATGTAAGACCGCACATTTATCTACACCGAATTCCATCCCAATGGCGTTGCTGAAAACCTGCGTGATTTTCAGCAGCTCCACCAGGTCAGGAAGTTTCGGTGTGAAAAGTTTGAGGTCATCCATGTACAGCAGATGACTAATAACCTCACCCTCTCTCTGAAGCCGGTAGCCTAGACCTGAATCTCTCAACAAAGTGCTGAGAGGATTCAGTGCTAGGCAAAACCAAAGCGGGCTCAGACAGTCGCCCTGGAAGATGCCCCGCTCAATCCTTATGAAGTCCTGGGGGTCAGAGGAGATCTCCCCGCCGCCCGGTAGACGAAGGACTGTGGTCCACTGCCCCATACACGCACTGAGGAAGGATCTCAGAGTTGCATCGATTTTATACAACTCTAAGATCCTCCTCAGCCATGAGTGAGGCACCGAATCATAGGCCTTCTTGTAGTCAATCCAGGCCGCGGACAGAGCCCCCCGGCTCCGCCGGACTTGCTGGCTAATAGTCATGTCTATGAGGAGGAGCTCCTTAGTACCGCGGGACCCAACCCTACACCCATTCTGAGCGGGGGCCAAAATGTTGTTCACAACAATGTGTGTGTTAATTTTGATGGTCAGAATGGATGTAAGGAGCTTGTACATAGTGGGCAAGCACGTGATGGGTCTATAGTTTTTAGGTTCAACGGTACTACCAGTCTTATGGAGCAAGAAGGTGATCCCGGTGGTCATAAACCGCGGAAGGGAGCCAACTTCGAGGGCTTGTTGGAACTGCGTCGCTAAGCGGCCATGGGAGCACCGGATCCACTTTATCCAGAAGTTGTGCAACCCGTCCGGTCCAGGACTTTTCCAGTTCGGGGCCGTACGGATCGCACAACTCACGTCTTCGGGGTCTATAGTTATGGACGCCATGGGTTCGATGCTCCCACATTCACGCTCAACAACGCACATCCAATCGCCCTCTGTGTGTTCGACGGGCGCTGACCAGATACCACGCCAGAAATTAATCATGGCACTGGCTCCTGGCAGCCCCTCATCGACCACACATTGGGTGGTTCCATCCCACTTCCGGTACACCTTCCTTTGGTCACTCTGGAAAAGGCGATTCTGCCAGTACCGATCCACGCGCTCTCTGTACCGGCGAATACGGGCTGCCCATGCATAGACTTTCTGCTTCAGGTAGTCAATGCGCTCCGTGACGTTAGCCTCAAAATCCGGGCGCCGAATACCGGTCCCGGCGAATGCTTGAGTCACGAAACGCATGACACGGGGGCGGTTATTCCCCCGACTGAAGCAGACCAGCTTCGCAATGAGAGTCCTGAATGTGCTGATACGCCGCTCGATCCGTACCTGCCAAGCGGGTACAACCTCGGCGAGCCGCGGCGCCCGGTCCGTATCTGGAAACTTGACACGAGCGACGCGGCACACCGCGATTGCTCCACAGTACATGATCGAGTGGGTATCAGACAAATCTTTACTAGCCCGCATGTACGGGAATAGTAAATCATTCAGGGCTCCCATCAGTGCCAGATTTCGCCTATGAGTGGGCAGACGTGGTAGACGCGGCCTAGATTCAGGCGCGGACCTATACTGGCGAATAGCGTCCTCCAAAGCCCTCCCCAATTGCTCACTTACCTGGGTGCTAACAGTCGTACTCACACAATCTCCATCATCGCCCACGGGCTCCACCGATGTCGCTGGTATCACTCCTGACAGCGGAGCTGACGACGCGGTGGGTGAGTCCCGTATCAAGGCAGGAGTCGCGCGAGTAGGTTGTGCCTCCAGGCGGAGCCGATCAAGCACAGATTGATCCAACAGGTTACACCGCTGGATAGCTCGCACTTGATCCGACAATCGTTGGGCGGACACTGTGATGGTTGGATCGAGGACCTGAAACAGAGCAAGCATCCTGTCACGATACGCCGTTCGAATGGTTTCTCCCTCTGTAGCCCCATAGTAGGCGCGCATGCAATTCTCATTCATAATATGAGTCCATCGCATGCGACGCACTACACCACCGGCAGCGGGGGCCCTATTCGAGGCCGGTGGGCCTCGGGACCCCAAGCAGGCCGGGGGCCGGCCTCTCCCTCGCCGGCGCGCAGGTGTTGGTGACGTCGGTGGGGAGAAATACTCGTCACTAGAGCTGCTGCTCGACGCCCCAGGGATTCCACTTGAGGTTGGCTGTGGGGCGGAGCTTAGTGACGAGTCCGGAGATGGTAGGCGTGCTGTCCTTTTCTGGGATCTTGTGATCATTTTTGTCCTTTTACATTATTTTATTTTGTTGCTTTTTATATATGACAGACATTAGATGTCATGTATTGTCATGTCATATTTTCTGTGTTAATATTTTATAGTTTTCATTGGATTCTATTGTAAAATTATATCTATTTTCATTGTGGAATTTATTTATGGTTTGGTTTTGGGTTTTGGGAAAGCTTTTGTATTGTTTTATTTGTATATTTTTCTGCAGGCACAAAAATGTCGTCCGTTCGTTCCCAGTGTTGCCAGGTTATTATTATTATTATTATTATTATTATATTATTTATATATTATATAATAATAATATGTTTAATGTATGTATGGATTAAATAGGCGCCATGGGCGATTGAAATATATCACGGGGGAAGCCGCGAGGGTCAGCTAGTGTATCTATATATTATCGATCTTTGAATAAGTACTTAAAATGAAACAAAATTTTATATAACTACAAATTTTAATACCTTATTTTTGATAATGTGTGTGTGACAAAATAAGCTGCGATAACCCAGTGGAGTGCGTAACGGACTGCTGAGACAAGGTCTCGAGTTCGATTCCCAGTCGCCCCGGGCACACACCTCTGACTTTTCATAGTTATGTGTGCATTAACAAATGTTAATTATCGCTCGCTTAACAATGTGTCCGGTAGCTGACCATAGGCTCGCCCCCTATTACATTGGGATCTTAACATAACTGGCGAGTCGTGGGTGTGTAATACACCTCTGCCTACCCCTTCGGGGATACAGGTATAAAGTTATGTTTTATGTGTTTCTCTACAAATTTCAGCAACATTTCAGCTTCAAATAAAACGAAACACTGGTGTAAATAATATAAAGTTTTAAACTGATGAAATATGAGCAGCTGTTTCAAAATAAAGCAAACTGACGGATTTGTTAAATGAAAGCCGACTGGCGGTCGAAGTCTTAATGGGAGCATTGAAAATTGAAGCAATGTGCCGCCTATAAAGCAGCTTACAGTAATCATAAATTGATAAGAAATATTCCACCATTTTGTTATTTAAGAAACGCTGATAGCTTTTGAATTAGCAATAATAAATGCTTTATAATTAATTGATCGTTGAAGGAAAGATGGAAGGTTCTAAATGTGAAGGACCTTACTGGTTAAGTTTCTTTAATATGATATGTACCTTTTTTTTTTTTTTTTATCGTGCGGAAATCCCTTCGGATACCCCCCCCCCCGCGTGCCAGCGGGGGTGGTTATGTCGGGCTTGAACCGACTAAAACCGCACGCCGTCTCGGGTCTACAGACGCCGGGGTGTAAGGTTGCCCATAGAGCATATCCCTCGCACCCCGACTGACCCTGGGCCATCTCCGGTTTCGAGATGGCCCCCTCGGGTTTGGGAACCACGGTGTCCCCGTCTTGCCCCGGTTTGGGGGAGAGGCGCTGGTCGCCCCACCGTCCCGGCCTGCTTCTGCTGGAGTGACAGGTGGCCTCAACCGCCACCCCCAGGCCTGCGCTCATGGAGGACGCCTGAGTCGCCTGCGACGCGCGGCGAGCAAGTTGCGGGCTCGGCGGACCGGGAGAGTTCTAAGTCTCTCCCGGGCGCGCTCCGCCCCCTCCTTCGCGAGCATTACATGCTCGCAGAAGGAGGCGGCGGCGGCCCACGCGCTCGCGCTCCGCACCATTGCCGCAATCATGCTGCCGAGCGAGAGGACTCCCACCCCGATGGCTGCCACGAGGTCACGCCTCGGCGCCTCCCAATATGATATGTACCTTTATAATTAGGCGTTATATAGCGGAAATCCTTTGTAGAGCAGATTCCTTGTGTAGTTTCCTCCAGGAATTGCGATAGAAAGGGATACCAAATTGAATCTATCATAGTCAGGTCAAAATATAATAGCAGACTTTACAAATAAATTCAACGTCAAACTAAGTACCATTAGAATGGACTGCATTTAGTAACCTTTAATATTTAGACTTCCCCAAAGTTCTGACAAGCTGAAAGACTATCATTCAATTAATGTAATTTTTCTCCGATATATTATATACGTCTCAATGTGACGCTGGAGCCATCTACCGGAATTCTAGCGAATTCGCAAAACGGTTATCAGGAACGTGTCTAGGTGCCTCAGTTGGTTAAAGCATACCCCCTGTAATGAACTCGTCGCGGGTTCAATTCCCGTCCTAGATGTTCTCTTTTGAAAGACTATACATATAACATAACATAACATAACTTCACGCCTGTATCCCCGAAGGGGTAGGCAGAGGTGTATTACAAATCCACGATTCGCCAGTTATGTTTATACATATTCATGTGATTTTCGAGTACTGATTAGGTAATACATTTTTTATCCAACTCTAAGTATAGCTTTTGAACCAGTAAAACCACAAACTCTAAACAGTTATTTAAAACTTTAATAAAGTAGGCAATACAGTTTTAAATGCAGTTGCTCCGTCTGTTCGTTAATTTGACAACCGATGGGCAGGCGTGACGGCACGGCTGCATGTCTGGTGTTTACCTGAGAGCCCAGGTATTGTAGCCTTGTCTAGCCCCAACTAGCTCACATTTTATGAAATAATTGAAGGAATGAGACCTTTATGAACAGTTGGAGAATCAATTTAGGGTATCTCAACACTGTGCTATAAATACATTGATTGTAATACATTAATAATAAAAATGTTAATTATCGCTCGCTTTGTAATATGCCCGGTAGATGGCAATAGGCTCGCCCCCTGTTACATTGGGACCTAAACATAACTGGCGCATCGTAGGTGTGTAATACACCTCTGCCTACCCCTTCGGGGATATAGGCGTGAAGTTATGTTGTGTAATACATCGTTTGTTTTTTTTTGTTAGTATGCTGATCTTCAATACCTGTCTGGTGGGGGGAGACCTAATTGTTGTTGGGTTTTGGGGCAGTCATATTTTAACATCAATCAAATTTATTTTAAAAACATTGGCATCGACAGGGCGTAAAAGACTATTGCATTGGTGTAAAAAAAATTAGGAATATGAGGTAATAAAGCAGGGCGAATAAGTAATTCATACAATGAAATTTTGAAGCAATGGAAATATTGACGGCCTCTGTGGCGTAGCGGAAGTGCATTCGACTGCTACGACGGGTTCGATTCCCGCTCAGTGCAAATATTTGTATGCATGAATATGGCTATTTGCATTGGTCTGGGTATTTCTAGGTATAATATGTATGTATTTACAAAAAAAAAGTATATAAGTATGTTCATCCGCATTCTGGAACCCATAACAAAAGCTAGTTAAACTATGCTTACTTTAGGTCTAGAAAGCGCTGTGTAGAATGTCATAGAATATTTAATTAGTTTGCTAACTTTTCCAATAGATTTAATTCGGAAAACGTGAACATCCAGGACTTGAACCCGCGACCAGTCCCTTACAGGAGCAATACTCTGACCAACTGAGCCACCTGAACACGTCCTAGATATTCGAAATTCTTCGATATATTATACGTCTCGGAGCGACGATAAACTTATGTTAAAAGACTTTCTGAGTTTTATATACTAATTAATAATTTTTTGTTACAGGTAAATGTTCCGACTAACAAGTTCACACATATCAAGATCTGTAAGAATCATTACTATTTATTATTAGCGATTTTATTCCCGTGGACTTGACTCTAAATTTGGGTAAGTTTACCCATAGTAACATTTATATTGCCTGTACGACGTATTTAATCGAAGCCTATTAAATACGGTGTACAGGCAATATAAATGTACGTAGTAGTGGTGTAGTGTAAAAGTGAGTACATTTCAACCCCTAATAAGCAAATTTAGCAGATGGACGGAGTGTAAATTGGATAAACCGGAATGGACTACTTGTTTGTAATCGCCTCGTCTCAAATTATCCATTTGATTGGTCGAATTCCGCGCGATTCGTTTCCGCTCTGCTTGTCTTCGCTTCTGTGGAAGCGCCCTTAGGCCGTGTCTCAACGAGACGGTGCCTCACCGAGGCCTGGCCCTTCAAACCGCGTCCGGTCATCGGTCTTATATATCACCGACTTACTGCTCTACATCATGAAACCGGACCTTGTAGAAACCATCATCATCATTCAGCGTTGTTCCTGGTTAAATTCGGGGCTTCCGCCTCGGAGCTCGAGATCCGCTGACTACTTATTCTTCTTTTAATTTGGCTTAAACGTCTTTTATGGAAGCGACTGCCGTCAAACCTACCAACTTCGAGAGGGAAGCCTGCGCAGCCTTGTTAGTAAATCAGCCGCTGTACCGACTTGTATGTTTTGCTCGGCCACGAAATTCTTGATAGGCCAACCCCCAACTCACTGCAGTACATCATGAAACCGGACCGTGTAGAAGCCGTCTGATGTAAATACGGCCTTAGACGTCGGAACGTCTATTCGCGTTAAGGTCAAGGCCCGTTAGTAAATAGGAATTCAGTGCAGGGTGCGACTGAAATAAATTGAGCAGAGCGAGCAGGACTCTTAATTGAAAATAAGACATCTTACTACGGTCGCGCGCTTAGCTAAGGCCGCGCGCTCGTGAAACTGTTTTTCGGTGATTAGTCCTCAATGGTACATTGGACATGAACCATCTCGTTTCAAAAAGCTCCTCAGTGTTTACACTATCACCGTGACAAATTTGGTCAAGATCGAGCGAGTGGTTACGGAGGAGTTCAACCACCAACAAACGGCTATGCCACGTATAAGAGCGATTTACGAACATCACTGACTTTTTTAACAATTTTCCGTGTTAATTTGTTTCTATAAGAAAGCCTATAACGAGAAAACTACTAGCTATCATCCCATATCGTTTAAAACCTCTCATTCTAAGGCTTCTGTATGTTATACTAACAAATCGGTCGATGTATACACGAGATTTAATTAAATTCATTAGCGAGCCCGTTTACACCGCTGCGGTTAAGGTGTTCCCTGCATCAAGGCATAAGAGGTAGCGTTTTTAATATTGCCAAGTACTTACACAGAAGAGAGTTAATGATTGTTAGATATAATAACATGCAATTATATTTTATCTAACTAAGATGTGGGCTTGCGACAATAGGGATGTCGCTCGCGTGTTGCTAACCTAAAAATTATCAGTCCGCCGGTAACCCTGGGATTATCTTTTCGAGGGCTTACCCGGGGTGCCCGGCAATGGACATTTGGGGAGGACACCATCGGCACCAATGGGGTGAAGCCCGTGGGGGTTTCCAAACGTTAAAAAAAAAAAAAAAAAAGTGTACTGTAGGTAGAAGTAATGCTGGCAAATAGAAGTGGAATCTGCCTTATTGATAAAGTAGGGAGAAAGTATTACTACCTCCCCATCCTAACAATACTTTGTACTTAGTATTATATTCCTACTGGTAGTGTCAGTATCAGGGAATAGCATTCTGTTATTGCGTTAAGAGAAACCGATAATACCACAACAGGAGTCGGGCTGTGTATGTATTTTTAAGTTACTCTTTATATTATGAACGTGACGTTCACAAAAAAGGTATTGCACCTTGGAAGTATCTCCGCTCCACTCATGTCTTGTATCACACAACCAACCTAACTAATCCGCCATTTATAATAAGCGTTGCTGAATGCGTGTTTGTATGTTTGCTCGCTTATAACCCTCTTTGTGCTCCCTTTTCACAAATATTTGTGTGTCTAACCTATATCTACTTGTTATACTGCTTTCATATACAGACAGATTTATGGATTGATTTCTTATATTAGTTTTTACTTAATTTGTTTCGTTTTGATACTTTTTATCGTCTGAATGGGAAATTATCCGATATTTTTGGTTTGCCTAATGTGCTGCCACCTTAGGGTTAACCCCCACTAAAAGAACCGCGGCCGTGAGAGGTTTTTAAGGCAAGATTTTACAAACCATGTTGAATTCTTTTTTGTGGTTGTCCCAAGCGACTACAATATGGGGTTCTTCAAGTCCAACCTATTTAGAAGGTTTTGACAGGGTCGGCAGCGCGAGTGTGATGCCTCTGGTGTTGCACATGTCCATAAGCCGCGGTAACTGCTTCCCATCAGGTGGGCCGTGGGCTTGTCTGCCACCTAAGTGGTATAATTAAAATCCTATCTACGTGAGTTTTGTCCATAGTGATTTTAAGGTAAAGGAGACGCAGCGAGGCTGCAGTACCGTCTAGCAACTACTTCTAACAACAAATACTCACCTAGATCGACTCCCGTCTAAGTCGAATACCCGAAGTGTGATTAAGGACATCCATTTGGTCCAAAGAAGGTCATTTCTAGGTAAATATTCTCCGATAACGGTTGTCAACTCTGTGCTTTCTAGAGATTCATTCTGGCTAGAGAGGGTTTGCAATCAGAAACGAAGGCCAATAAGAGTTTTTATGCATGGGATCTCGTTGATCACAAATATATCCTATTGTATTTACATTTCATCTCTCCGGTATCATCTCCTAAGGTTTCTCACCTCCTCTTCGACATCTCCTTCTCGCAAAAGAGACTGTGGAACCACATATCCTGTCGTTTCAGACGATGGATAGAGCCATTGTTTCTAACTAGAGGCTCTTCGCAATGACAGAAGTTATGAAGCCAAGATGCTTAAGTACCAGTACTGTACATTTCAAGGGTATGAAACACGGAGTCCTTACGTGGACCAGTTTACGCCTTTATTAGCGCAAAAAATTGCCAGCAGTTAAGACCAACAATTGGTAAAATATCACGCATATTTAAAACCGCATGGTGTTAAAACGATAAAATTAATCCTCGTTAATTAATATCAAAACCAGAATAACGTCAAAATACGTTAACAATTACAGTATTTTACTCGTATTTACCAATTAATATGGCGGTGATAGTCAGTCGTCGATAAGGTACTCGTAAAGTTACAAGCCGATCACGCTGGCTGTATCATTCTGGTAATTGTTGTGGCCGTTTGTGGTATTGTTTATTGAATCCAGATGATTATCAGTGGTTATATTAAGTGCGGATAACGAGAAGTTTATTTCAGAGTTTTTTTTTATACTAGGTTATGTACGTCACACTACCATTCAAAATAAATATTAGAAAATCTCCACCTAAACAAACAAAAATCTTACATGGATATACCGTTTTTAGTGACTGACTGTACCAGTGGCTCCAACCTTTTATGTTCCGAAATGAAAAGTATAATAATTAATTAATAAGTGCTTCTTCGCATCATAATCTATCACTATGCCAAATTTTCACAATAACGATTCAGCAGTCTAGCAGCTAATCTAGTATCTTTTATAACAGAGACAGACATGTATCTTCTTTCGGTTTTATAATATTCGTAGGAATCAACATATTTTTTACTTCTAATATGATTAAAGCCCGTAATCGTTCACAAAATATATACAAACATAAGTAGTTTTGAAATAAAACTATTTTTAACGAACTCTATGGCAATTTATTGAATGTTATTCTATTATTTACATTGAACCCGACGTTTCGGTTGGTTTTCAGCAGCCATCAAATCAATTAAATCACGATTGAATCCGTTAAAAATAATTTATTTCAATATGTGACATTTGCGTAAACTTCCGACAATATCATAAGTACTTTTGTTACATTAAATCAATTATATATATTGTATGAATAATTTAAAATACAAAAATATCACCAAATGTTATCAAATATACAAAAAAGATAAAACTACAAACATTTCCCGGCGAGGGTTAACGGGACAAAATGAAAATCACAATATACACGGGCAGGGGTTACAAAATAGTTGTTGGGTTACCCGGACAGCGCTGGGATTAACCTGTCGCCCGGATTATCCGGCCGTCTGGTTGGATGAACTTTACAAGTGTGTAGCTGATGGAATTTTTGTTTATACTTTTTTTCGATATTTATGGGTTGCTTGGCATTTTTTTAATATTTTGTTGGTAAGAGATTGTCATAGTCTATGAATTGTCGGAAGTTTACGCGACTGTACACACACATACACAGCCATGGTCTGCTGAAAAGCAACCGAAACGTCGGGATCATTGTAAAATATAAAATAACATCAAATAAATCGCGATAGAATCTGTTAAAAATAGTTTTATTTCAATAGTCTATGAATGTTTTGTTTGAATATTATCAGATTTTGTCGTTTGAACCCATGGATACCCAATATAGAATATCTAAGAGGGTGGCGGGAAAATGCTTAAAATCTAACAAATCGTTCAAAATGAACCATGGTTTTACATACTAATAATAATAATCTTTATTGACAAAAAGATACATTTAACACGTGTGAAAATCCCTGGCTCCCGAGCTAGTTTCGAAAAACTGTATTACAGGAGCCAGATATAGAGCCAGAGCCAGATACTGACTATATTATGTACTAGCTGACGCTCCCCGGCTTCACCGGTTGCATATTTCGAACTCCGGTTTACCCATACGTACATATTATGACTGTAATTTATTAGTTTTCATATATTCTATGGGAACCTGTCCGATTTTTTGACATTTACGATTACTACTCCGATCCCTTAGGTAGCGTGATGATATATAAGCCTATGGCACTCAAACATAATGTGTCTTTATATTGTCTCAGAACATTAAAAACTTTAGCTCTTTATAATGTTAGTATAGATAAATGGGCTTACCCCCTCGGAGAATGCCCATCTTTCTTGTCTATGTTTGAGTCACAAGTAATAGGAGGCGAGCCTATTGCTGTCTTTTGGGCTTCCAAATTTCATGCTACTACTGAGAAGTTCGTAATATGAGAATCCAATAACCGCTTATCCAACTCTGAAATCGAAGCCAAGACCTCTCTCTCGTATGCCAACATAAGTTCAAACTCATACCAAAATTGGGTCAAATAGGAATGAAATAATAAAGAAATCATAATAATGGTTTTCGAGGCGAAAAAGAATAAAACTTGGGGCCAGTAAGGATTTTGTATGGCGATTACGGAACAAGCCCGCGATCTTTAGAAGAGAATACATACAGACAGACAGACCTCTTCTCCCAGTGACGTACGTAGTTATGTGTGTATTAAAAATGATAATTATCGCTCGCTGAGTAATGTGCCCGGTAGATTGCAATAGGCTCGCCCCCTATTACATTGGACCTAAACATAATTGATGTATCATGGGTGTGTAATACACCTCTGTCTACCCCTTCGTTGATACAGACGTGAAGTTATGTTATGTTAAGTAGGACCACATCTTTCCACCAGCTGCCACCTTTTTTTTTTTTCGTGCGGAAATCCCTTCGGATACGGTTATGTCGGGCTTGAACCGACTAAAACCGCATGCCGTCTCGGGTCTACAGACGCCGGGGTGTAAGGTTGCCCATAGAGCATATCCCTCGCACCCCGACTGACCCTGGGCCATCTCCGGTTTCGGGATGGCCCCCTCGGGTTTGGGAACCACGGTGTCCCCGTCTTGCCCCGGTTTGGGGGAGGGGCGCTAGTCGCCCCACCATCCCGGCCTGCTTCTGCTGGGGTGACAGGCGGCCTTACCTGCCACCCCCAGGTCTGCGCTCATGAAGGACGGAGGTCGTTAAGCGCCACTTGCTGCCACCTTTAACATTTTTCCTTTCATAACTTGTAATCACAAATGCTCGTCAGTTGCGGGTACTTTTGACTTGAACTTTATTTAAATGACTTTCTATACATAGTTTTTATACTTAGCTATGTAAATTAATTATAAAATACGGTAAACAAAAACAACAGCAATTAAAAATATATGTCAAGCACTTTAAAACCTAATTTTGCTGCGCAGTTATAGGGTAACTATTTAAATTTAGCGCGTACCTCGCAAGATTAGCGCCTGATAGGGCACGGTTCGCCTCTTAGTATGCGCACTTAATTATAATATTATGGACCCGAGGCTTGAATAATGTGCCCAGGAGCAAAGATTTTGATTAACGGGGTTTTAGAATATTCTTGGTAGATACACAACTGAAGGCACGCAACGCGTTTGGCTCAAAACGGTTATCTGGAGAATATCAATAAGTAATTTGATCAGAGATTTGTATTAACTATTTTGTAAAATGATTTCTTTTAAACAGAATATTAGTAACCGAAACTATTTATATTCCCCCTAACCCCTCCTGCTAAGCTAAATTGCTTGTGTTAGGAGTGGGTTCACTTCGGTTGTTTATTGGCCAGGATTCGAACCCGAGACCTCTCGATCGTAGGGTTGACTCCTTAACCACTAAGCTACCGACGCTTTTATGATAGATTTTTGATGTTTTCGACATGTAATATTTTGTGATAAACAATAGCCCATATTAATTCAAGACACTAGAAAAATCCATTTCGGTCAAATTTAGTCTGCTTTTTTACTTAAACCTATTTAGCTAGTTCAGTGTGACGAACTTATTATAAACTAAAAAATAAATAGAAATTTAACACTCGCTCACACGATTATTAACCTAGGTCTCGGTGGTCAGAGCATTCCCCCTGTAAGGGACTGGTCGCGGGTTCAAGTCCCGTCCTAGATGTTCTCTTTTTCCGATCTAAATCTTTAAAAAACTCTATTATGAAAAATGTAACGACATGATAATAAAATCACATAAACGTCCAAACCCTACCCCACTATTTCAAAAACCACTTCTAAGAGAAATCACAATAACAGGCCAGAAAATAGATCCTAGTTACAAGAAAAACTCATTCCGTATATTATTAGGGTAGCAAGTACCACCCCTTATTCTTTTATTACGCACACTAATGGTATATTGCCGGATTTACGTGCTAGTGTGCGTTCGTGTGCGTGTAAACCGACGGCTGTGATTGATCGCTGCTCTTAATGCGTGTGTGTGCGTGACACAGGGTTGACACGTACGTGAGATGATTTTATTTGTTCCGTGAATAAATGGTCTGACATTTAAGAGATAAGTTATGTGTCGCGAATAGGGAAATAGTGTTATTTCAAGCTGTTTTTTGTTGAACTACATTTGCAAAAAGTTTTACTAGCTGACTGGGTAATAAATATATTTCAGAAGTGGTGCTGGAATTCAATTTCAGAACTTTTTTCATGTGTCATATCATAATATGTATATATCTAGTCTATGATAATACTCGATCCAAATTAAATGCAGCTTATACAATATACTGGTGGTAGAAATTTGATGACACAAATTTGTCACAAAATTCGGCCGGGTAGGTACCACCGTGCATGATTGCGAAAAACCCTCCATAGTAATCCAATTTCGGTTTGATTGCGTTCAGGGGTCAGTAAGTGCATAGCCGGGCAGGGGGATTGTGGTCGCAGCACTAGTGGGACCGGTGGGTGTCACGCGGTGCTACGACGACAATCCTCTTTTGATGAGGCCGTCAAGCTGAGTGCCACCATTGTTAACATGGTACGTTTATGTAATGGTGACCCTCTTTCCTGAGACTTTACCTTCAGCTTACCATCAGGCGAGGTGAAGTCAAATTGACGTGTCCTAAATATAAAAAATATAAAAAAATCTAGAATACGGATAAACATACTAAGATACTTTTTTTGGGCAAATCTTAATATATGTACATAGAAACAATACACAATACAAATAGACATATTCATACATGCATCGCTCTGGCTGGTACTTGAACTGGTTGTCAAAAATAAAACTAAAAATTATCGAAGTCAAATCAAATTCTATATCAATCCTACTATCCTACTTTTTATAAATGTGAAAGTTTGCATGATGTTGTTACTCTATCACGCAAAAACGGCTGAACGGATCTGGATGAAATTTCGCACAGGCTTTGCAGATTATAGTCTGGAAATTAGCCACTTTTTATCTTGGAAATAGAGTTCAATTGGAAGCGGGAACGGTAACAGAATTCCATGGGGGTAGAGAAAACAGCTAATAATATTATAAATGTTAAAACGTTTGTTTGTTTGGATGTTTGAATTTTTGTTATTCGAACACGCTCTAACAGCTAAACGGATCTGGCTGGAATTTGATACAGGGATAGATTATAGTGTCGAATAATACACATATACAGAATAGGTTCCCAAGGGAACGGAACAGAATTCCATTTGATGCGGCAACAGCTAGTATATAATAAAACTCAAATATATAGTTAGGTTTGGTAGCCAAGTAATTAGGTAATTAGTAATAAAACAAAGCTGTAATGGCATTTTATATTTAACTGCAGAATATTATTGCAGTAATATTTTATTCAACACAAAACACAGTAATAATATTATCCAACTACATTCGACCTAACAAAATGCAACACCTTTTAACGGACCGGATGAAAAAGTCAAACTAATACTACTTACTAATAAAAGTACTAATAAATAAAAGTTGTTTTCGTTAAGCCTGGTGGCAGCCCTGGCTTAAAGCAACAAAGTAAGGAAGCGTGTTCGTCTGGTGACTTACTAATCTTTTGCTCGAATACTATTGGTTGGTTTGTGCTGTGTAAGGCATAAGCGACAGCGATTTTGGCGTTCTATAAAATTGATAAAAAAATCATAAATGATTTGAAAAAGAACTAGGATTTCTGCAGTTCTGATAACAAAGTACGCTTTCGATGATTTATATTAATTGGCGCACAAATATTTGACTTTGATAGTTCATTTTCAGCAAGAAATTGGTTAAAAAAAAATTATTTGAATTGTAATTTCATTTCAATATTCATTGTAAATAATGGCATTTATAACAAGTTGAATTCCTGAGACGAGCTCAGCGGAATACAAGGGATTTTCGATTTAGCGTTTTTTTTTGCGATTTTTTCTTTATCTTGCAATGGTTCACCCCAGCACGAATCTATTACCGAAAACAGCAACTCGATAGCTCATCTCCTTCATACATAAAACCGTGACAGAAAATTGGCAACGACGACGTCGACGACAACTCGATAGCAATAGGGCTTTTCTAAAGAAAATCCCTAAAAATGAATCAGGATTTAATTAGGTGTTTTCTTGTTATTTTGCTTGCGAGCCATTCGCTAAAATCGGGCCCTTGTTAATGGGCTGTATGTATACTGTCAAATATAGTTCCGTCATAGCCCTTACTCATCTTGTATGATATGATACACGGGAAGAGATAGGGTGGCCCTAGTATTCTGCTTTATCACACTTAGGCGCAGTGTCAGTTCATCTCTTTATATTTTCCTTTCTAGCGTTTATTTATTTCTCCGCTACCACTTATACCGTACACCATATCATAATCCCCGTTTGAGGTTCATACAACACAAAGTTTGTCATCAGCAACAGGGTTGAAGGCTTAAAAGGTTTAAACTCTATACTTCAAGGGTTGTGGAACTGTCCAGCAGATAATCGACCTGATCCTGTCAAAGTCACGGCTGTGAAAACATGTCAACTATTATGCAAAGAAGCAGCACTTCATCCCCATCATAAGGGATTAATCAAAATATATTTAAAGTGAAGAGAAAGTACCCTTAAGCAATATTAATATGGAAACTAATGTCTTAAAAATAAAATATATGATTAAAAAATCAAAAACCCGACTGCACTAAAAAGTCCGAAATAGTTCGGTGCCCATTTTGCAAATCATAAACCGAAAGAAAATTAATGTTTAATTTATATAAAATAATTATTATAATTATTAATTTTAATCATTTACTTTATTTAATACTTTTTAGTTTAGCCATGTACAATATTTATAATTTGGTATTCTCAATCCAGTTTCCTTCATTTTGATACAAATATGTTTGAGTGAAACAATTTTTTACAACATTTATTTTAGCGCCAAAAATCCAGCGTATGATTTTTGTTCACATTTTATGTACCTTATAAGACTCGGGAGATGAATACTTTTAATTTAAGACCTTATTCATCGCAATCCGTCCAGCCGTTAGGCATATAAACAGAAACAAAGAAAATTAACGGCGATAGGTTCACTCCCTATGACGTTGTAATAAAACTATTTTTAACGGATTTTATCGCAATTTATTTGATGTTATTTTATATTTTACCTTGATCCCGACGTTTCGGTTACTTTTCAGCAGCCATGGTCACGGGGAGACTAAAGGTGGTTGTTGTCTTGTAGTTTGAAGTGTAAGTTATCTCAAAGTACCCGAACTATGTTGAATTGTTGGTGTTGCAATTTACGCAGAATGAGCTCACAGTGTCATGAAGTCTTGTTGTATTTTAATTTTTCTAGGAATTAATTAAGTGAATGACTGAGTTTAAAGCTGGCGGTACATTCCAACCATCTTCTCTAGTAAAATTAGCATGTTAGGATGATTAGGACGTCGAGATCAATGTAAAAATACAATAACATCAAATAAATCGCAATAGAATCCGTTAAAAATAGTTTTATTTCAATGTGTGACATTCGCGTAAACTTCCGACAGTATCCCCATGACATAACATAACATAAACTCACGCCTATATCCCCGAAGGGGTAGGCAGAGGTGCTAGCACCCACATTTCGCCAGTTTATGTTTAGGTCCCAATGTAATAGGTGGCGAGCCTATTGCCATTAACCGGGCACTTATAAACCTGCGATAAATACAGACATAACTTCGAAAAGCATCGAAAAGTCATTGGTGTGTGCCATGGTAAAACCTGGGATCGAACCCGAGACCTCGGCTCAGCAGTCCATTACCCATACCACTAGGCTACCGCGGTTTTTTCCCCATGACGTGTTACTTTAATTTGTTAATCACATTTTTTATAAGAACTCTAGTTAAACAAAACTACTGGCTTTTCCGGGAACAGTAAGTAGGACTTGTAGTAACGAGACCTTAAGCTCTCGAGCTGTCTCTTTATACTTTGCCATAAGCATCAGTACCTTAGTAGTAAAGGAGTCGGCCTTATGATAAAGAGGTTCCGGTTCGAATCCTGGCCACACTACCGACGTGTACTCACACCTAACACAAGTATTTTAGCTTAGCTGGAGGGGTTAGCGGTAATAGTAGTAATTAAGTTTACTAATATTCTTAAAAAAAAAAATACCATGTGCTTATTTGTCGATCTAAAGGTGGCATTTCACGGTGGGTGATTATGCGGCAGAAGACAAAAGAAACCGGCGAAGTGTGAATCGAACTCGTGCACGAAGGGTTCTGTGCTATTGACGGCCTCTGTGGCGTAGCGGTAGTGCATTCGACTGCTACGACAGGGGGCGCGGGTTCGATTCCCGCTCAGTGCAAATATTTGTATGCATGAATATGTCTATTTGCATTGGTCTGGGTGTTTCTATGTATAATATGTATGTATTTACAAAAAAAAAGTATATAAGTATGTTTATCCGCATTCTGGAACCAATAACACAAGCTAGTTAAACTATGCTTACTTTGGGTCTAGAAAGCGCTGTGTAGAATGTCGTAGAATATTACAAAAAAATATATATATATATAAATTTATAAAAACGGCAATAATGACGTTTGTTTCATGAGAGCCGCCTCCTTTAAATATTTGTTTTAGTTTAATTTAATTACCTATTTTTAAAGTGAATTTATATTACTAAATATTCTGTGAATATGTCAAGCGTCTACCTGTTGTCGTTATCAATATCGAGCAAAACAAGTTGAATTCCTGAGACGAGCTCAGCCGAATACAAGGGCTTTTCGATACTGCGTTTTTTTTTTTTGCGATTTTTTTGCGTTTTTTTTTATCTTGCAATGGTTCACCCCAGCACGAATCTATTACCGAAAACAGCAACTCGATAGCTTATCTCCTTCATACCCAAAACCGTGACAGAAAATTGACAACGACGACGTCGACGACGACAACTCGATAGCAATAGGGCTTTTCTAAAGAAAATCCCTAAAAATAACACGTTTGTTGTATGGGAGTCCCCGTAAATATTTTTTGTATTCTGTTTTTTAGTATTTGTTATTACAGCGGCAACAGAAATACATCATCGGTGAGAATTTCAACTGTCTAACTATCACGGTTTATGAGATACAGCCGTGACAAATAGACAGACGAACACGGACAGCGGAGTTTAATGATACTGTTTTACCCTATGAAGTTTATCCTTTCGAGGGTGTACTCGGAGTGCCTGGCAATGGACACTTGGGGAGGACACCGTGTGGTTTTAGTCAGTCTGATTCCGACACACATATCTTATCCTTGACACCGATGGGGTGCAGCCCGCGGGGGTTACGGAACCCTAAAAACAAAGATACGCTAAACACAAAAGAGTTACTTACAAATGGGACATGGCAAGATAATTTAACTTCCCAGACAGAACTCCCCAATCAATTCCAACATACTCGGATTCAACAAACGTAATCCGATTGCCTACTGTAATACATTCAAGTTAAACCAGTGTTTAGTCCTAAATTCGATTTCAGTCTAGCCCAGTGCCCCGCCCAGACGCTGTCTGACTTGTATTCCAAGATGCATGGCTGGTAAGGCAGATTATAGAGGATCGACAAGATATTTGGATAGCACTAAGGAATTATGAGGAACTAGCTGTCCCCCACGGCTTCGCCCGTGACATACTACACCCCCTGGCACCCATTTATCCCAAACACTATACTGTGCTTTATTAGTCCTACAATAATGTTTATTATCGCTCGCTTAGTAATGTGCCCGGTAGATGGCAATAGGCTCGCCGTCTATTACATTGGGACCTAAACATAACTGGAGAATCGTGGGTGTGTAATACACCTCTGCCTACCCCTTCAGGGATACAGACGTGAAGTTATGTTATGTGTAATAATGTATGGAAATTTTCCCGATTTGATGACATTTATTGTTACTGCTCCGCTCTCCTGGCTAATAGCGTGATTTTACCTTCCGAACCTTCCTTCCTTGCCTATAACCTTCCTCGATAAATGGGCTATCTAACACAATAATAATTTTCAATTCGAACCAGTAGTTCCTGAGATTAGCGCGTTAAAACAAACAAACTCTTTATCTTTATAATATTAGTATAGATTATGAGGAAATAATTTGTTTTTCGTATATCAATGACTGGCTGCTTTACATGGCTCCGCGCGTGTGAAAGCCTTTTATCATGAAAAACTGCTATTTACCAAAATGAAAATTTCCTGTGCTTTTCTTTAGATTGTAAGCTATATCTATGCTAATTCAACTAAATCGGTCCAGCGGTATAGGTGTGAAAAGGTACCTGACAAACGAAGCCTCGTTGTTCAACCAGCAGTTGTACCGGCTTGCAGTTGAGCTTGACTTGGACTCTGTTGGTCTTGATGCGGTCCAATACATTTCAGTTTGAGATAACTATATTCCACTCCAATGCACTGGCTTTAGACTTTTTACAGCTTCTAGAACAACATAAAAACCTTTGAAAAACAAAGATATTCTACATATATTTACTTTTACCATTAAAGTTTAATACATAAAGAAATTAATTACAGAATCTCTTCTACACGCCACTAAAACTGACTTTCTAACTCAAACGGACATAAATATCAACACAATCTTATTCGTATAACACAAACTTACTAAGACCGTTACCAAGTAAGCCTTCCTGTGGAGTCCCGGATTACCACGGATTAGCCCGAGGCTTCTGCCGCCGCAGCATCCCGCACAACTTTTATTTCCGGAGCCGCTCTTCCGGCCTCAACACAAGACAGCTCTCGCAATGAAATGGTGACCGTAATTTATATTTTTGATATCTTTATGGGATGAAATGTATTGAATAATAAAATATTTTATTTTATATATTTACGCCTGTGTATTGCCATGTTGTGATTTTAGATAGAGACAATGTAATTTTAGGTAGATTTCGATGAAATCGATCTACCTATTGGTTTCTTGACTACTGTCGAATTTAAAAAAAAAATCTTCATAGGAGGTCTAGTTATGACCCCCTGAGTCCGAAATGACCACTGGTCAAAAAGTTTATGTATCGCTTTCAAACTGCGGTCAATAATTGCTTGGGTCTAAACTTAGTTTAAGTTCGTGAACGGGTGGAATCCGGCCTAAGGGGACGGTAGGGCCTCACTTTTTGTGAAATCAGTTTTTCCTCAAAATTTCACGTTCCATGAAAGATATTCGAACCGTTCTAATTTTATCCCATAGTATACATGAATACCAACAACTTTTAATTATAAACCTATAAGATTAAAACTTTAACTAAAAGTGGAGGGGGGAAAAACCAATTTTTTTCGGGAAAATAATCATAACTTCTAACCGGTGAACATTCTTGCCGTCGGAAACATTTTTAATCGATAGGCCATTTTTAAGTCTCAAATAAATGTCTGAAAAGTTTTTCGCTAAACGTTTTCGAGAAAAAAAATTAAACTGTTTAAAGTCCGTAGTTCTCTATATAAAATAATATTAATTGCTTCACGAAATCTACCTGTGCGTTCCCCCTGCGGGAACAGATTTTTTTTTTCGTTTAATGTTAACTGACTTCCTTAATTGATGGATGAGCTCTTCAAATAACCGGTAGTAATTCTTTAAAATCATACCTACGTATAAACGTTTATTTGCAAAGAGTCAATATTTAGATTAACATACAAAACTGTTGTAGTATAGCTGTGCTGTTTATTTGCGCCGTGGTTCATGGCCATAGTGCCGTAAGCTTACCGCTTATCGACTAATTGATCGCTACGAAACAGCACCTGTGCTCTTTAGGGGTGTACTTAGTATCGATATTTGCAGAATATTAAAATTATCTTTATTTTATCTAGCAAGAAATATGTAAGGAAGATAATCTGCTATATAAATATTGCATTTTATAAATCTCAGGCCCGTATTCTAGAACGATACTCAATCATGACTCTCGACTTGAAACTAATTTTATGTAAAGATAGTATTCCAGTATTCTGGAACTTGAGTGAAGATTTTATGAACGTTCAGTTGATTTAGTTAAAGTTAAGTTAGCTAGAAGATCAGTTCTAGAATACCATCTGCACTTAGAACTAGTCTCAAGTCGAGATTCATTATTGTAAATTGCAATTGTATACCTTAAACGACACCCACGGGAAGAGATGGGATATCTACCAGTGCCACGTTAGCCACGTCAGTAATTTTGTGAATCGTGTGTCCGCCCCCCACGTGATCAGATAGTCGATCCGGACGTGTGGTTGCACTTTAGGGGGCACGAATGAATACTGAGCTAATGACACATCAAGTATATAAGTCAGATGTAAGTGGGCAGGCCAGCCGGGGTCAATCTTGCAGAACATACACTGATCAAATTAATGAGATACTGAAAAAAGGGCAGGTCAAAAGCACTCGAAACCGGCGGGCTTGCATGAAAGGTTTAATGACAGTGAAGGAAGCTGAAGCGGAAGTATGTAAGGACAGAAGAGGATAGAGGGCTGTTTTCTCTGCCTACCCTGGAGGGAAAAAGGCGTGAGTATATGTATGTATGTTTAGAACTATCAAACGGTGAAAGCATCTGCTACGCCTTTCGTGTTTTATACAGGTTTTTTGCTTGCAGCGCCGAAAACCCTCTGTTCGCTTCTCTCTGTTACCAATTAGGGGTATACATACTGTATATATATACAGGGTTATTCTCCGAAATCTTGTAACGTACTACAGGCTACATAGTCTTCTTATCATTGAAAATTGTGAAGTTACCAACATGTATATTTATTTCAGTAGAGGCAGGTCACCGGTGTGACCAAACTTAACTTTGGCTCCTCTATTACAATCAGTGATTTACGAAAAATCCAAAACCAATTACATATTCTCTATAGTGTATAAAATTTATTACTCACATTCGATAAATAGTTTCCATTCACTAAAAACTTTCCTTAATCCAGTTCCTGCTTCGATATTAATCGACTGCAATTCTCTTTATCGATAAATGAACAGCACCATATTATTAAGACATCTAAAGCGCGCTTAGTGTTGTGGTCAGATAATCGCGAGCTAGTCGGGTGGTCTGGTGCTGTACTTTACATATGTATGTATAATATCGATTAAGACAGTTATCGAGCTATTTAAATCACTAGTACTTGAGACGGCAGTTACCGCTATCTGAGTGATGTATTCAATGTTTTGTGTTGTTCGAGAAATGAAGTGCTATTGAATTTATAATGAGTTATTTTTTATCAATCAATTTACAAATTCGAAAGAGATAGAATGCATAGACTTATTTATAACCTCTGTGGCGTAGCGGTAGTGCGTTCGACTGCTAAGTCAGAGGTCGCGGGTTCGATTCCCACTCAGTGCCAATATGTAAATTTGCGTTGGTCAGGGTGTTTCTATGTATAATATGTATTAGTATCTAAGTATGTTTATCCGCATTCTAGAACCAATATGACAAGCACTGCTTAGTTTGGGCCTAGGTGGCGTTGTGTAATTTTTCTAGAGTATTTATTTATTTATTATTATTATTTAAAGAGGCATTTTGCTGCAACCTTGTGTTTCAAAAGTGTAAAGGCTTAAACGGCTTATATAGGAGATACTGTCGTCTGACCCACCATAGCCTCGTCCATTGCTTAGCTGGTGCACCAACTTGCAGATGAGGTTCACTTGGGTCTCTAAAATGGTGGTACATACAGATTTTAACACTAAAATATGTTAAAATCATGACCATTTACCTTTAAAAAGATGGTTAAGGATCACTACCTGGCTTCATAGTATCTTATTGTGTATCGTATATATCTTATGTATTTATGTATGTTTATGCATGTACATGTATTTACCCTATAAGTAGAAATTGATATTTATTGTATATGAATGAACAATATTTTTATTTATTTATTTTATCTTTTTTTCCTTTCCTAATAACTACACCAATTAACTACCCATAAATGTTCCAATTCGTGTCCATCCAAAGGTTGCCTGTAAGCCATTTATATATATCTTGACTGTGTATTCCAAGTACCATTTTTTTTTTGTGCGGAAATACCCTCGGATACCCCCCCCCCCCCCGCCGGCCAGCGGGGGCGGTTATGTCAGGCTTGAGCCGTCTAAAACCGCACGCCGTCTCGGGTCTACAGACGATGCATACTCTGGGTGTACAATAAAGTTTATTTCTATTCTATTCTATTTCATATTTTCTCTCTATAGTTATAAAAATATAATAGCTTATGTAGAGTTGGTTTTGTAAAGAGGTTCCTTTATTGAAATCCTTCACAATCCATTCCCACGCACTCTATACCTCAAGAATTTCTTGTCCTGTAACAACATTGCTGTTACCTTAGCTCTTGAAGTGAGGCACTACAGTTAATTTTTCTGGTACCTATATAGTTGTTTGAAGGTAAGTGCTTACCGTGGGATACCTATCAGAAGTATCATATCCACGTTACCTCCTGCAGAACACGAAATGCACCATACTGCTATTTAAAGTCGATATTAATTGAGATGATTTTGATTATATTGGCTTATAAATGTGTATTGTGTAATAGTGGTGGTAGAAATTTGATGACACAAATTTGTCACAAATTTCGGCCGGGTAGGTACCACCGTGCATGATTGCGAAAAACCCTCCATAGTAATCAAATTTCGGTTTGATTGCGTTCAGGGGTCAGCAAGTGCATAGCCGGGCAGGGGGGTTGTGGTCGCAGCACTAGTGGGACCGGTGGGTATCACGCGGTGCTGCGACGACAATCCTCTTCTGATGAGGCCGTCAAGCTGAGTGCCACCATTGTTAACATGATACGTGTATGTAATGGTGACCCTCTTTCCTGAGACTTTACCTTCAGCTTACCATCAGGCGAGGTGAAGTCAAATTGATGTGTCCTAAATATAAAAAAAAAAAAAAAAATGTTGAATTAACTAATTAAGTTAATTAATTAAGTAATATTCTTGTAAACCTAATTGATATGAACAGCAAAAAATTACAGGCATTTTGCTGAGTCACTAATGCGGTGTGTATATACCTTGTGTTTCAAAAGTGTAAAGGCTTAAACGGCTTATATAGGAGATACTGTCGTCTGACCCACCATAGCCTCGTCCATTGCTTAGCTGGTGCACCAACTTGCAGATGAGGTTCACTTGGGTCTCTAAAATGGTGGTAAATACAGATTTTAACACTAAAATATGTTAAAATCATGACCATTTACCTTTAAAAAGATGGTTAGGGATCACCACCTGGCTTCATAGTATCTTATTGTGTATCGTATATATCTTATGTATTTATGTATGTTTATGCATAAATTCTAATTCACACTGCGTTTCAAGCAAAATAAAGATTTAAATTTCTCATAATATTCTTGTAAACCTAATTGATATGAACAGCGAAAGATTACGTAAAGTAAGATAGATCATAAAACATTATTCCTTATAATGAACCCAAAAAAGCGTACTATGATTGATGATGTTCAGGCAGTTTCAGTGAAGTTCAGCCGTGTCACCGAATGGTTTACAGTAGGCAATCTCTTAAAAACGAACGGGCGGGAAGATTAGTCATAATAGAATAAAATAATATGACATTGAACGTTGTGGAACATAACGAGGGTAACATAAATGAAAAGTGACAAAACTTAAATTTAGCCTTAATCATTTCTGAATTATTATTTTTCTTATTGTTCCGCCTGTGTAACCTTGAAGGGTGTAACTGATAGTTAAATTTGTAACAGGGATAGTGATTTTAAGTTATTAGAAGCTAATTAAAGGTTTGATATGAGGTTATAGTAAATTAAACATGAGAATAGTTTTATCTTTCACATATTAAAAGCGATATCAATTAGTCTCAGGGGTGAGTACGCACAGATTAAATTAAAATATTGAAGTTTGAAGAAGGAGTTATAAGAAGGGATGTGAGGACGACCCGCGGCAGCCAGGAATCTGCACTTAGATTGGTGTCCCCCGCTCGGCGTGTCGCGCTGACACCAACCGCTGCGTGACTCGCTCGGCGGATCAACGGCTCAATACCAGAGCTAGCATGTGCTTGTGGAAGCGATGCAGAAAATTAGGGGCTCGCAAAACCGCTGCACTGTCATTTATAACGTTGGCTGAAAGAAGCGACTTGGTGGGAGTTCAAAGATAATATGCCACAGCCGATAGAGTTGACCACAGCTAACCATAGACAGAGTCGATGAAAGAATACAGATAATATTAGTAGACTATGAATCGATATCAACTAAGGAATCGACTACATATTCCACCAATATCCTTAAACGAACAATGTGCATTGTTACAAGGGGTAGGCAGTTTGCTAGCTATATCTTAGCTATGAGGTAAAAGAGGGAGAGTCAATCTCTGCCAACAGTTGACACACGTAAATAATTGCCAATATGATTGCTTAACCAGATTACTCCAAAGAAAAAGTAAGTAAGTATATGTTACATGTTATCCGCATTCAATTCTGCGCGGATATGGCGTACATCGGCACAAAATCTTATATCTAAACTTAGTATTTTTGTTTGTTTTTATTATTATTTGTGTTATCTGTATCACTTTTTTTTAAATTAATTCTGTTTTTTTTTGTTTAATATTTTTTTTCATTTTTAGTTTTCTCTGTTTTTGTTTCCTATGTGATTTGTGCTATGTACGTGTATCCGAATGGAATTAAAATAATTTCTTTCTCTTTCTCTTCAAAGACCGATTTAGATGCGTATCCAGAGGTTCAACCGACTAAAACCGCACGCCGTCTCGGGTTTTCAGACACCGGGGTGTAAGGTTGCCCATATACCTCACCCACACACATGTTTCTGTAGCCGCGCAACACCATGTAACTCGCGTATGGATACCTACTAGGAGAGAGGGGGGCAATCAGAAAGAAGAGAATGGGAACTGGAAAAAGGGGGTGAAACAGATATCAAGTGAGAGGGTCTTACCCGGACATGTAAGCCTATAGCTCTTCCTTCCAAAACTCTTCCTTCCAAAACAATGAGAGGTCTTCTCATAAGATTACCTGAAGATGTTAATTAGATGTTTTATTTTAGTCGCAGGAGGGTAATCGCCGTCAGCTATCACCAGAAAACAAATGAAATTTTGAAGCAAGTTTTATTAGTATACAAACTTTTCCTCCGTAGCTCCATAGATGGCTCCAAAGTCACCCTAATACGTATGTAGACCAGAATCTCGGTTATCAAGAACAGGTTCAGGTAGCTCAGAGTATTCCGCCTAGAAAGGGAAAGCTTCATGGCTCCTTCTGAGTTTTGACTTTTGCCGATTGAAATTTACTTAAATATCCTTTGCATCAATACTACTCCAACTACAATAGCTGCTATAGTGATCACACATAGTTACTAACTTCCTCTGCATGTACAACACATAATGGTCCTCCAGGGGTCTTTAATTCCGAACTCAGTCAGAAATATAATTTAAACTTGACTCGTTTTCTAACGCTCGTGAGTTCATGTTGGTCAACAATTTGCAGTGGTTTGCATTGCTTTCGGACTTCGTAGTTTTCACTGAAGCTGTGGTGAGGTGAAGTTTTACTGAACTAGAAATAACATGTAAAACATCACGGCTATATCTCACTGAAGAGTTAAGTGTGTACAGACATATCTGACTTCGCACTTCAGGTTTGTTTCTGATCAATGACTTCTACTAGAATTTATACTGCTATACAAACTTTTTAAAACAAAAATTTATTTTTGGCACGGTTCCTGGTCGAGGTGCCAATGAATTTAAAATTTTTGCTGAAGTCTTAGTATAACGAAAGACCACAACCCCACCATTAACTTTTTGTAGCTGTCAAATAGATCATCGTCCTCAAAGCGATTTTCCAGGTGCGTCCAAAGTTGATAAGGCCCGGGGTCCACTTATTCATTTTGATTGGTATGTCGGCTTTTCCGGGAGCAACAGCGTCTGACCTTCCAATTCCGAGAGGAGAGCCGACGTCTGAGCCTCGTCGGAATGGACCCCAATGGTGTTGATAGGGCCCTGTACACCCACGCTCTGTAGCTGTCAAATAGATGACATTACAAAAAGGCGCGCTATGGATATACAGATAACATAACATAAAATAACATAACTTCACGCCTGTGTCCCCGAAGGGGTAGGCAGAGGTGTATTACACACCCACGATTCACCAGATATGTTTAGGTCCCAATTTAAAAAGGGGCGAGCCTATTGCCATATACCGAGCACATTACTAAGCGAGCGATAATCAATATTTTTAATAAACACATAACTACGAAAAGTCAGAGGTGTATGCCCAGAGCGACTGGGGATCGAACTCGAGACCTCGTCTTGGCAGTCGGTTACGCACTCCACTATATACAGATAGTTGTCAAAATTCATTAAGACATTTATCTAGTCTGCGTCCCGTACTTGAATTCGAAATTCAAAATTCAATCTCGTTTAACCCAGGAACCGTGACACAATTTTAATTTTAATGTTAAAAGGCTAGATCCTAAATCTTAAATAATATCCAACAATGCTCAAGTAATAAAACATCTAGCAAAATCAGTTGAAGCCGCATAAACTGTAAATCTCGACAAGATCTTTCATTTCACAGAACAAAAGCTTGAACTACAATTTCGTTCCTATATCATGAGGAAATAGCTCATCGATAAATGTTGAATTTGTGTGTCCACTGGCGCGGCCGCTAACTTATGTGCCAATTGCGATGGCACTAAGTCAGCAATGGACATCGTTTCGGAATATATTGCTCGTAAAACTGTTCTGTAGGGCTTAAATCACTGTTTGGCATAAGTTTTTCTCACTAGATGGTTGAAACAGATGGCTGGAAGTTTAAAAAAAAGAGTGTGTACTTAAATCCACACGGCAGAAGTGAAAACAATAATTGTGTTTTTTATAATGTTTATAATGTTTTTTCACGAAGAATTCACTCAATTCTATAATATTTTAACTTTTCAATTAGGTAGGGAGCGGCCGGTACACCCTGGGCGGCGGTCAATGGCTTCCCCTTCACCCCTTCATAGGGTTGGCATTGATCGTCGGCCAATACCCAACGTGGCGGGAACACATCGCTGTCCGTACTCCTCTGCTTTCAGAGGAGACAGGATGAGCGATGCTGTTAGTGGTGAGATGGCCCAGGGTCAGCCGGGGTGCGAGGGATATGCTCTATGGGTAACCTTACACCCCGGCGTCTGAAAACCCGAGACGGCGTGCGGTTTTAGTCGGTGCAAGCCCGACATAACCGCCCCCGCTGGCCTGGCGGGGGGGTATCCGAAGGGATTTCCGCACGATAAAAAAAAAAAAAAAAAAAAAAAAAAAAAAAAAAAAAAAAAAAAAAGGTAGTCAAAACGAACGTCACGTTCCCAGTTTTCAATAATGAGACGTTTGGTCCTTACCACAACACTTTTCCAGCACTCCGGTGTAACTTTGGTGCAAGCTTCTCTAATTGTCAAAATAATTTTTATTACGTACCAATAATAACTATTAAATTAATAAAGACAATTATTACGTATGAATTGAATATACTAAACACAGCGAAGCAACAGCGAAGAGCAGCTGACTGTATCTTTCTCGCTCGGGTACACTCGGTCGGCGGTCCCGAGTTCACCCGATTGAGCCTTTCACCTCAGAGCGTGACGGATCAGCCTAACTTACTACCTACGGAAAAGTCTGTGTGCGGTGCGCCAAAAGAAGTTTTCACTTCAAAAATTGTAACTTTGTATTTTGTGGTAGTTAGGTAGCTAGTAAGGAAAACTTGAGTTGCAAAGGTGGAGACAACTAGCGAGCCATCCCGTCTTCGCACTGGATAATTTCGTAAGAGAATACCAAGTATGTTCGTGACAAGGTTTCAGTGCAATCAAATGAACGGAGTGCATAAAATACGAAAAGAAAACATTGGTTTTACATACATACTTGCACATACTCACGCTTTTTTCACTCTGGGGTAGACTGAGACAAGAGCCAGCAATCTGATAATGTCTCTACATCCTTCACAAGCTTTTCTCAGATATGTATCAATCCTTTCACGGCTTTCGTCCACGGCTTTGTCTACTTGGAAATCTGATCCCGTTCCCGCTACCCATGGGACCCTATTCCACTATAACCTATATAAGATCCACATTCCACCGTATATCATTTTGTTATACCTCAAAGGGTTTAGACAGCGTTTTCCTTGAAAGCTCCCAGACGGCTTATTTTTTTCCGACATCTACAAATATCATTATATTTTAGCCTATATATACAAAAACTTGAAAAATTATACATTAAAATCTTTCTCAAGAACCACTCTATCCATTAGTGAAAACAGCATGAAAATCGGTGTAGTAGTTTTTGAATTTATCACGAACAGATAGTCGGACTGGCGCGGCAGGGGACTTTATTTTACAATATATAGTAGTTTTATTAAAATGAAAACCGTCTCAACAACAGAGGAGACAAAGATACTGAACTGTTTTATTTGTACCTATTCATAAATAATTTATGAATAGGTACAAATAAAACAGTTCAAATAGATCTTTGAATATTTTTGATCATTTATCAAAAAACAAGCGATCTATCAAATCGTACGCTATTTCGTTTCACGAGCAGCTTCGAAACTAAACATCCCTAGCAGTGCAAGTCCCTTACGTCATCATTTTCAAAATACTGAACTACACAACCATAAATAACATATTTGGTCATTTTTTAAAGTCAGAAAGGTTCCTAACCCCATAGCATCCTGTGTCCGATGGCCACTTAATCGAGGTTGTTTAGTTGCGTGCGGGTTATGGGGTGTTTAGGGTAAAAACAGGGTCTTATATACGAGCAGTGCAATGCTAAGTGCTTATATAGCTAAAATGCAGGACTTGCTGTTCCTGCGACTTCGCCTGCGTAGGCTTCGATCTAGGTTTTAATATGCACGGAACTGTAATATTTTTTAGATAACCTAAAACAAACAGACAACAATTTATAAAACTGACATTTTAAATACAGACACTTCAATTTCCTTTATTTATATGGATATAATTAAATAACTAGCACCTCTGCCTACCCCTTCGGGGATATAGGCGTGAGTTTATGTTATGTTATGTTATATAATTAAATAAATATTCTACGACATTCTACACAACGCTATCTAGAGCCAAAACTAACTAGCTTGTGTTATGGTTCCAAAAATGCAGGTTAACATACTTAGAAACATTTTTTTCTTGTAAATACATACATATTAACACTCAGGCCAATGCAAATATTAATATTTATGGACACAAATATTTGCACTGAGCGGGAATCGAACCCGCGACCTCTGACTTAGCAGTCGAACGCTCTACCGCTACGCCATGCACCACAGACGTCATCAAGTAGATGTAGGTAAAAGGAAGCAGAGCTAGCCTTTGAGGTGATCCTCTCCTACCCCCTCTATAGTGTCATTTTTGATATTAAAAGTGTTTATAGATCACGATAACAGCTTTTACGTAAGCCTCGCTTGCACATCGGTAACGAGTGTGAGGGCTCTGCAAGATGTTCCGGGTACAATGCCTGAATCTGACAAAGTTTTGTTAAAGTGTTATTTTAAGATATTCTCAGTAACATCACAGAGTTAGCAAAAGTGTCCACTTCACAGCACCAAAAACATAATTCATAAAATATTGACGTCAATATACATCGCTCCGATAAATATGCAGTTGCTAGTCGGTAGCTTGGTGAAGAAGTTTTATTTATTTTTATTTATTTATTTAAAATTTATGCACACACAATAATATTATTACAATATATGGATGGTGGAAAGTATAGTACAATGGTACTGCTTATTTCTTAAAGAAATTTCTTCCAGCAGACCGGCGAGAGGAGATCGTGAAGAATAAGAAAAGGTGCACTGACGTGTGTATGAAAAAGAGAAACGCTTACAAGTTAGCCTTACGATCGAGAGGTCTAGGATTCGAATCCTGGCCTAAGGACCAGGAGTGGGTTCATATCACTAGTTTAATCATTTAACTACATACGTGAACCCACTCAATTTACCTAAGCCAGAGGACTAGTAATTTCGGTTACACGTGCTTTAAAAAAAAATGTTTATAACAACAATTCTTGTGTCCTCGATTTCTTTCTTACCAAAATATAATCCGTATTCCAGCAAATACACATAACCGCAGACAATCTCATATATTTCAATATACTGCGTAAAAATCCCAAAGCCATGAACTCTTGAAGAACTGTCAAGGCTTCTTATAAAAAGAGATACATCAACAAAATCGAATAAGGGCAAGTATCAACAAGAGGAAATTGGTTCACTGTGATGAATGATATCGGCGACGTGATGCGGCGTTGTGTCCCAGACTCAGACGTGTATAAACGTCCATAGGGGGATGATGGGGAAATATTGGAGTTTAAACTTAAGGAAGTACTAGATATTTTTTATACGACTTAGGTCGTAGACTAGCACACGACCAACCTGATGGGAAGCTGTTACCGTGGCCTATGGACGTATGCAGCACAACGGCCTCACACTCGCCAAAAAAAGATTGACGCGATTTTTTCTTAACGCAGTGTTGAATTTGTACGTTTGTATTATTGACAGATTGTAAGGAAGATAGTTGTTCAAGTAGTTCAGTTTTCTTTTTATTTATACGATAAGCTATGCACTTTGAGCAAACAAACTTTAGGAACAAGCATACAAAATACAAAATATAATGAATGATTTTTATTTGAATAAAGTAAGTACGGTTCTCAACTCGTCACTCGTGATAGTCTCTGTCAACTTAGCTGCCTTTGCCCGCAATTTTATACGTCTCAAGCGGCGCAGGACTTACCTACAGAAATTCTTAAGAATAATATAAAAAAAAACCATGATAAATTTATCAATGTTTGATCTAGACTAAAATTATAAAGAGGGTGGCCGAATTTTGTGAGTTTAAGGCAATTTTCGGACCATTCACCATTAGATAAGCACATTATCCCCGATGAACACAGGCCATATATTATCTGTTTATTACGATGGCTTGATTTATAAAACGCTCATATAAACCGAAGTGAGAGAGGCCGGCTTGCTAATTATTCATAAAGACGATTATAGAAATAATTACGTCTTTCAACGTCGTTTTCAAATCTCCATTAATAGCAAAACAATTCAAATCCAATTTCACAAAACTATTAAATAAACATGTAGCTTGACAAATCACGGCCTTGTCAGCGTAGCGTCGGACTCCAAGGAGGGAGGGGACCCTGATTGATGTCCACGTACCCTCGTCTACCCCCTCTGTCTCCCGAGCATAAAGAAAACTAATCTTGAAACCATTTTGGTACATGATTGGATCAATTTTTTTTTCTAACCGCCTTCCACACGTCTGCCTCGGAATGTATTCGGTGTTGTGAGTTTTATGAAGTAACCGCTATAGGATTTGATGTGGTTTAGATAAGATTATCGTAGATAGAAAGATGACAATGGATTTTAAGGAACTTGCTATAGGATACAGATATACGAGAATGGTGTGACCTGAAAGAGAATGTTGTTACAAGAATTGAAAAGGGTATGCTAAGGTGGTTTGGACACTTGGAAAGAATGAGTACTGAGTGAATGACACACCAAGTATATAAGGCAGATGTAAGTGGGCAGGCGAGCTGGGGTCAGCCTCGCAGGACATACACTGATCAAATTAATGAGGTATTGATAAAAGGGCAGGTCAAAAGCACTCGAAACCGGCGGGCTTGCACGAAAGGTTTAATGACAGTGAAAGAAGCTCGTGAAGTAAGGACAGAAGCAGATGGCGGGCTGTTGTCTCTGCCTACCCCGGAGGGAAAAAGGCGTGAGTTGTATGTATGTATGTAGCTATAGAATATTACAAGATCTGTGTGCGTGTTTCGCCATCTTAGTAGTGAAAAAGTCTCATCACTAGCAATTTCTACACCTGATTAATGATATTATTGAACAATTAGGTCTTAATATACTTGAAAGATGATGAAACTTTTAATTGAAACAATGGTTAATTAGTTTTTTACCTTCGATAAACACAATTGTTTAATTTTCTACGAATAGTAATAAGCTTAATATTCTAGAACATATTATAAGTACAATCTAGACCCACAATAAGCACACCTTGTAATATTATGGATTCTAGAATGCGTATAAATATACTATTATTAACAAAATACTTAAAGTACCAAAATAAATCAATGGTAAACACGACACGCAGAGTTACAGATACTCCATTATATAGCGATGCTTTACCACACGTTCTAAACAAAACAGCCTCCAAATAAAGCTCAAGACCATCACTCAGAGAGAGAGGGAGAGAGGTAGCTACAAATCAGGAGGGCTGCAAAAAATTGCCAGCTCTCGCGGAGATGTGAGCCAAAAAGAATGACTTCTGTGGCTCTAAGAAATTGAGGGAATCAGACAAGATCGGCAATGTGATTTAATGTTAGATGAGAAGTACGAATAATGGCATACCGTACTAAGTACTACAAGTATTTAGTACAAGGCATGCCATTATGACTATACAAGTAAATGTTAAGTAAACATAACTTGACGCCTGTGTCCCCGAAGGGGTAGGCAGAGGTGTATTACTCACCTATGTTATGTTATGTTAAGTAAATAAAGGAGAATGCCCATTCTTGGTTGCGCTTTTAGACGTACGCGTCAATATTTCAAATGTTAAAAAATAATATTGATTAAAGTATGACTTTTCAACACTAAATCGCTTCTAAAGAACTTGGGGTTTGAATTTAACTTATAAAGATATGAAAATTGAATGAATACTCGTTTCCATTTTAATTTAATTGTTACCATTATATAAAATAAACCATTGGCGGTAGAATGCAAATATACCAATCTTTTTAAAATAAAATGGTTAAATAATAATACGTGATAATAATTCGCAATGTGACATTCAAATATATTGCAGTTATGAAATCTTAATATTTGGTGTATGTATTCGTAAATTATTAGTGGTAATCAGTTAAAGTAGTAAAATATTGTGTGCTTCAGTGGTAGTTTTCTCTTAATTTATACATGGTATCCCTGTCTTACTAAAACGTCAGTTCAACAGTCTGTGTCACAATATTTTCTTGTTTGTTGTTTTTCTCGTTGTAATAATTTAATTTCTCAATAACCCCAAGTTCTGTTACAATATGCGTTAATATTTCAGATAATACTTAATGCAGCCTATTTAATGCAGTTTATACTTATGTGACATAGCAAAAAAAAAGGGTGCAACCGATTTCCATACTGACATGGGCATTGTCCTTTAAGTGTCTGTTTGTAATGTTAAAATTACAGTTTCTCGATGAATGTATACACGGTATTTATTACAAAATAAAACAAGTTTTAAATATTTTGTCTGGCTGCATGTCTGTTGGTTTGAATAGGTTACTTCTGGAACCGCTTGGCCGATTTTGATGAGACTTTTACTGACATATTGAATAAATCACTTGTACTTTTCCACAATTATTTATTTATTTGAACCTTACCGGTTTCACCTTACGGCATTATCAAAGGCATATCAAAGGCATTACCTTTGATAATGCCGTAAGGTGAAACCGGTAAGGTTCAAATAAATAAATAATTGTGGAAAAGTACAAGTGATTTATTCAATATGTGTAGCAAGTTCCACCAAGTGCCATCAATCTCCAGTATAAACTTTTACTGACAGATAGGTAATTTTACAAGGCGTAACATAGGTTACTTCAATTTTAGAAAAATAATTAGGGTTCTGCGTAAAACTAATTAAAACACAGATTGAAGTCCATGCGGACGCAGCCGTCGAGGGCAAAAAAAAAGAAAATTAAAATTAAAAAAGTGTCAAATCGGACAAGTGTCCCTAGAAATTTGTCTCTAACGTCGGCTAGCCTTAATAGTACGTATGTGCATTAGTGAAATTCGTTTTGCGAGTGTATTTTTAGGCATAGAGTTTTTTTTTTATCTTAATTATACTTAGAAATCATATTCAACACTTTTTGATGCTACTGACTTTGGGTAACAAGTCACACATTGAGTGAAACTCGCATTTAACAAATTTGAACGGAATATAAAACAGGAGGAAGTGCCTGTAAACCTCGTTAATATAGAAGCTAGTGATGCCAAACTTGCACATACCAATTACGTCACACAAAACAGTATCCTGATTGGTTATCTTCAACAGAGGAAAAATAATATAAATAAAATAAATCAACCGAAAACCATGATATTACTTATCACAGGTAGTATCAATACTTGCCACATCAAACTATTACATATTTGTGACAAACATCACAAAAATATCCAAAGGTTTTAACATTTCTCATAACCAAAATACAGTTCAAATGAACAGCTCAGTATGTTTACATTTCTGTGTATAACTGGTGTTACTATATAGTATTCCTCCAGAATTAGACATATATGGTAAACATGAACAGACACACTTACGATTCGCAGAAATCCTGGACAGTTAACCATACAACTCAAACAGTATTCCCGACAACGTAGAGTATCTTTCACGCACTGTTCAACCGCATATCCCAAAGCCTTCGATACAGACACACAGAATAACATTAAAGACAAGATTATACCCAAACAGAAGCCTGAATACGATCAGCTCGGCAGTAATCCGTTCTTCGATATCACATGAATATAATTTACGCTCCATCGAGTCAGGAGCCATGTTTTCTTACATTCACCATTCGAACACACAGATGAGAAGTATCATATTCTCGAACTTGTGAATATTATGAATCTGAAGTAAGCTTAGATGTAAACAGCCGTAGGCCAGTGGCGTACGTAACGGACTGGCGAGACGAGGTCTCGAGTTCGATCCCCAGTCGCCACGGGCACACACCTCTGACTTTTCGTAGTTAGGTATTTGTGTATTAAAAATGTTAATTATCGCGCGCTTAGCAATGGGCCCGGTAGATGGCAATAGGCTCGCCCCTTATTCGTTGGGACCTAAACATAACTGGCGAATCGTGGGTGTGTAATATACCTCAGCCTACCCCTACAGGGATACAGGCGTGAAGTTATGTTATGTTATCTATTTATAATATTTTGCTACGAAAATGTTTATGATGTTCAAACTAATCTTGGTTTCTACTTTTTTAAACTGCATAACCGCCATTGCATTGGTATTAGCTTCATATATTCTAAGTTACCGACCGCCTTAGCTCTAAAACTTTACAAAAAAATAATAAATAAATATTGAAAAATGTTAAATTTGCCCTCTAAAGATTACAAAATTATCAAAATATCCTAATGATATTATAAACCCGAATGTTTGTGTATATAGAAAAAATCGTATTAAAATCCGTTCAGTAGTTTTTGCGTCTATCGTAAACAAACAGAAAAATAGACAAGAATTCCAAAAAACATTTTTTTTTGTGTTCACAATCGTTAATGTAACATAACCTATAAAATACCTTTTTTTGTGCGGGAATCCCTTCGGATACCCCCGTATAAAATACCTTTCTTTTTTTTTTTTTTTTTACGTGCGATTCTTTAAAATATTTCCCAACTAATTTACAATTTAATAATAGTATACAGAAGATCAACAAACTACGTACACAGCATCCTTCAGAAAATTAAATTCTTTTTCCTCGACTTTTTGTACTTCCGTACTTAGTTCCTGTGTGTCAGATAATGTCGCCATCGTGGAGGGGGTACGTGTGCAATAGCCCGGAATGGAAATAAGTACGGTAAGCGATTCACGAGTGATTTGCGCCCGCAGACTCCGCTAACGGATCCACATCCAGTCTTATTAGCTGAGCACTCCCTGACGTTATATCCCGTTCTCACCCCACTTAAGACCATTTTCTTCAATGTTATGTTTTAAATGTTACAAAATAAGTGCTTTTATAGTGAGTTAAACTTTATCAGCAATCGTTCTATAGGGTGTGAAATATTTTAAGTAATATCTTGTTTGTATGAAGGTAAATTATTTAGATAGGTATCAATAGGCTCGCCCTCTATACATTGGGACCTAAACATAACTGGCGAATCGTGGGTGTGTAAACCGTGCGACCTGTGGGATACAGGCGTGAAGTTATGTTATGTTGCTTTATTAGGGTCGGCAGCTCGAGTACGACGGCCATTGGCCACTATAGCCGCTTCCCATCAGATAGGCCGTGTGCTTGTCTGCCAAATGAGTGGTATAAAAAAAACCTGCGTTGCAGAGCCTCGAACGGCTTGCAGTTGAGATTGGCTTGGGCCCCGGAGCTTTTACTGGGGCCCCAACAACACCCCTATAAGTGTGGCATGGATAATTGGAATAGCACATAAGCTACCTTGTTATCCTTGAATTATATTAAAATGTTACATTTCTGGAACGATGAAATGTAACATTTTTTTTTACATCAATCAAGCTGATGTTTTTTACATCAGCTTGATTATTAAGATACTCGTCGGCGCCCAGACCTACACCACTGAAGAAGTTGACCGCCGTGATCGACGAAACGTTTGGAACACAAGTTTCCTATGGACCACCGCCAAACAGTATATTCTACATGTAACGCCGGCCGTGGAAGCTTAAAGATTTATATGAAGATACTCGTAAATCTTAATTTTACTAATTATATAATTTATCTACCCCAACGAGACACGGTCGTGTTATTGATAACTTGGCGCAATTGAGCAACCATTGCCTCCTGAGACACCATATTTGTAGAGTCTCTCTGGAGTTGGGCCTGTTAACAAAAAAACTGTTTGTGTTTGAACTTTTGCTATTTTGTAAAGACAAGAAATCAGTAGATACAGAATCCCCTGATACTTACACATGAGAAAAATGCGAGTGGAGCTGAATAGTTGACGATGTGGCGTGTTCTCGCGATGACAGTGCGGAACACGGGAAATGGTCCGCGTGCGCCGCAAGTCACGAGAACAAGCGGATAGTGGAAAACATAGGAAAATCGTTCTAGACATCGTCATGGAGATTGTAGATTGAGAAATTTGAATTTAAATACTTACAATTAGGTAGATTTCGAGAAATCGATCTACCTATTGGTTTCTTGACTACTGTCGAATTTAAAAAAAATTCTTCATAGGAGGTCTAGTTATGACCCCCTGAGTCCGAAATGACCACTGGTCAAAAAGTTTATATTTATAAATATTATGTATGTCTGGTTCCACTTACCAAAATTTGCGGCACTCTAACGGTCGCATTTTTGCCCCGATCGCTTTCAAACTGCGGTCAAAAATTGCTAGGGCCTCACTTTTTGTGAAATCAGTTTTTCCTCAAAATTTCACGTTCCATGAAAGATATTCGAACCGTTCTAATTTTATCCCATAGTATACATGAATACCAACAACTTTTAATTATAAACCTATAATATTAAAACTTTAACTAAAAGTGGAGGGGGGAAAAACCAAAATTTTTCGGGAAAAAAATCATAACTTCTAACCGGTGAACATTCTTGCTGTCAGAAACATTTTTAATCGATAGGCCATTTTTAAGTCTAAAATAAATGTCTCAAAAGTTTTTCGCTAAAAGTTACCGTTTTCGAGAGAAAAAAATTAAACATGTTAAAACTGCGCTCGGCGTGGGTCATAGAAGAAGCATAGGTCATATTAATTGCTTCACGAAATCTACCTGTGCGTTCCCCCTGCGGGAACGGATTTTTTTTTTTAATTTTCGTGTTTCATGATGTGGGTACACTAATTTAACGGGAATTAACGCGATCATGTATTGGGCCAGGGTCAGTCGGGGTGCGGATATGCTCTATGGGCAACCTTACACCCCGGCGTCTGTTGACCCGAGACGGCATGCGGATTTAGTCGGTTCAAGCCCGACATAACCGCCCCCGCTGGCCGGCGGGGGGTATCCGAGGGGATTTCCGCACAAAAAAAAGAAAAAGGTATACAAATACCTTTGGATTGCCTGTCGTTTCGACCAGGTTACACTGGCCGTGGCTGACTGTCAGCCTGTCAGTATGTATATACCTATACATGATTGCCTTAATTCCCTTTAAATTAGTTTATATACTTAAGCTGGATTTCATCACTAAAAATCCTTTCAGCTAAATTAAGTACTCACTGAATATCATTGAGTAAAAAGTGACAACATAGGTAGTTGCAGGCCTGGGGGTGACAGGTGGAGCCGCCTGTCATCCTAGCAGAAGCAGGCCGGGAATGCAGCGTGTTGCGCGCTGCGCCTTTTTCCTGGTATAAGACGCGGCAAAAAAAACATAGGTAGTTTAGTTTTATTCGAACACGGTTCCTATCATTGATGTAATTGCTCTAAAACTCTTAAAGAATCTTATAAAAGTTTACTTTAAAATCTATCATTAAAAAAACTCACGAAACTACCTATTGAAACTACAAAAGTCATTATTTAAAGATAATTAATACAAAAGTTTGTTTAGTTTCAACCGACTTCGAAAAAGGAGAAGGTTCTCAATTCGGATGTTTATATTTTTTCCATGTATGTTCGGGCATGACTCTTTAGTACAAGAACGTATTTGCAAAATTCTTGTTTTTTTGTATACACGCCGCTATCTTATGGCTTGCACCGTCTCATAAGTGGGAAATAGCTGGGAAGTGGATGGGAATAAGAGCTAAACGCCACGAAGACAGATTTGTTTTATTCACAATTCGTGCGCTGAAACGAGACTAACCTCGTCCTGCCTCCAACGAAGCAGGAGCTCCTCTGTAATATATTTCATTTCTAAAAGGATTTCCTTAAAGCTTCTGGACATATTTGCATTTTGGTTTCTTTTCGAGCAGATTTTCAGGTTTAAGTGTGTACTTAAAAACGCATTTACCGTTAAAAAAAAATTGTTTATTATCGCCCGCATAGTAATGTGCCCGGTAGATGGCAATAGACTCGCTCCCTATTACATTGGGACCTAAACATAACTTGGGAATCGTGGGTGTGTAATACATCTCTGTCTACCTCTTCGGGGATACAGGCGTGAAGTTATGTTTTGTTAACCAAGTTTAAAGTAGGGACAAGATAATAGGTCACTTTTGACAGATGTCAGTTTTATATTCATAGTGAGGTGACCTGCTTAAAAACATCGATTAAATGAATGAATCGAATGAATCGATACAGACTTGAAACATATGTGAATTTTAAAAATGATCATGCGAATCCCTGTCCCATTATTATTTTTTCTTTCATAAATTAAAGGAGCAAAATAAGACAAGTACCTACGTAATTTAACAAAAAAATTGCTTTTATTCACTTGAACTATCGGAACTGCTATCTTCATCACTGCTGTCAGCACTCAGAGATATTATTAATTCATTTTCAATAATATTGTCTATTCTCACATCTCGTTCAAAATCTTGTAAAATTATTTTCTTTGTCTTCTCCACGACTTTTCGCCAGTCTTCTGTAGTGACTTCTGCACATGCAGTTTGTAGCAGAGTCATCATTTTAGCAGTACTGAAGGGTGGTTCAGTATTGTTCCGCGCTGCATGACCCTTTATTTGTGCCCAAATAAGCTCGATGGCGTTATACTGGCAATGGTAGGGAAGCAATCGAATAACTTCGTGTCCATGCTTTAGGGCTAGTTCATCGATTACATAGCGGAGCTTGGACGGCTTAGTTGCTTTTACCAGATTTAACAACTCAACTTTTAATTAAGTTGGACTTGCCTCCACACCATTTCTTACCAGCCACGAGACAATTTCTTGCTTTTTATTTGCTTGAGTTGGTGGTTTATCAACTTGTACAGAATGATACGGAGCATTGTCCATTATAATTTTCGATGGGTTTTCTAAGCTGATTAGCAGCTTCTCAAACCACTTTTTAAAAACATCAAAGTTCATTTCCTCATGGTAATCTGTTGTAGTTTTAGAGGCGAATGCGAGGAGGCAGTCTGGAATAAAACCTTGAGAAGCTGATCCCGCGTGACATATAATAAGTCGGGCTCCTTTTCCCGATGGAACTTTTGAGGTGGAGGCCGCTGTATCATCGGTCCATGTCCGCGCAACCGTATGGTTCGCATTCAACCATGTTTCGTCAATAAACACGACATTGTCCCAATCCGTAATTTTATTTACCTGACGTAAGAATGTTATTCTCTTCAAAATAATGTCGTAGCGTTCTAGCAGGATTTTCCGCTTGTCGGATTTTTTAAATCTAAAGCCAATCGATTTTAAAACCTTTGATAGAGACGATTTGCCTCCAAAAAATAAGCCTGCGCCTTTTAACGAACTCAATAGCTTTTCCCGTGTAGGATATTCTTTTCTCGAGTAATATCCATAAATGTGGTTGCGAATTGCAGCAGCATCAAAATTATCAACGTCAACAATTTTCTTCTCCCTCTTTCGTTTTTTCGGTGTACGTAAAGTATTATCTTCTGAGCCTGATGGTCCGTATTTCTCTTTCAGAATTTGAGTTACTGTCTTCTTCCCTATTCCCAATGCTTCGGCAACGCGTTCTCTCGGTGGTTTCAATGGTAAAAGAGGCCCATCGTTAACTGATTCACGTCCAAAATAATTGTACAATTTCAGCACTAGTTCGCGAGATTGACTGTTTAGAGTTTTCCCCCGTTTCGACATAGTAAGACTGTAATGTTTTTCTTGTTTAATAATCGTTAAGCAATCGGAGTCCAATTTATAGCCAGGTAAACGTAGTCAGTAAGATCAGTTCAATGAAAAAGCCGGATCAGAAGAAAATAACAGAGAGCACACCAAAAACGCACAGTCACTTCGCACAACAACAAAAGACTGCGTCATCATCATGTTATGGCGACATGACATGCGTCATCGACAGGCACTGGTGTTGCCAGCAACATCCACCTAAATTGCACCCAACATCAATGACCTTTCTATTTAGTTATTTTTTTGTATTTTTATAGTTAGTTAAAAGAATAATAAATATGTATAATTAGGTTTTATTATAATCACAACGTGGTTATAAATTTATGGTGACTTTTCTTCACAAGTAATCATTGCATTCGATTCAACTTACAGTCCTATCAGCTTTCGATTTTTAGAGTAACATCCCTAGTGTTTAAAAAGAAAAAGGGTTGACTGACGCAACATTGTAACGACGTTCAGTTCTTTAGATTAGAAATTGTTTATTATGTTTAGAATGGTTTATTAGTGAAAGCAAATCGTAAAATTACTCGTATCGGTCATTATTACAATAAATATGTAAACGTAATTGAAAAAAGTTAAGCAATTGTGCAGTTCTTATTTTATGCCCGCCGTTACAAGGTTACGTTGTTGAATTTTGATGAAATGTCAAAAGTGACCTATTATCTTGTCCCTACTTTAGGTGTCGAAATTCTTTAAAAGTATACATTGTACATATCACCGATTGGATAGTCGGCGGGGGGGAATCCGAAGGGATTTCCGCACGATTAAAAAAAAAAAAAAAAGGCATTGTTTACTGCCTGATGGACAACTGCAGTCCTATATTTATATCGCTTAATATTATAACGCACGCATAGAAAGATAATAAGCGGCGATAGTCCAGTGGCATACGTAACGGACTGCTGAGACGAGGTCTCGAGTTCGATCCCAAGTCGCCCTGGACACACACCTCTGACTTTTCATAGTTATGTGTGCAATAATTAATGTTAATTATCGCAAGCTTAATAATGTGTCCCGTAGATGGCAATAGGCTCGCCCCCTATTACATTGGAACCTTAACATAACTGGCGAATCGTGGGTGTGTAACACACCTCTGCCTACCCCTTCGGGGATACAGGCGTGAAGTTATGTTATGTTGTGTAGAAAGATAATATAGGGGGTACCCGCTAGACGGTCCACGTAGCAACCCCGAGAGGATAACCTTCACCAGAGCATCATCCGTCCATCAGCAAGTTTAGGGGCTTGTATAGGCAAAGTCGACTTGAGCCCCGAAAATTTTCAACAAACTCAATTCTTTTCGGATACAGAAACATAAATGTTTCTTACTTTTTACTTTTTTTTATGACTTTTTACTGGTGGTAGAAATTTGATGACTCAAATTTGTCACAAAATTCGGCCGGGTGGGTACCACCGTGCACGATTGCGAAAAACCTTCCATAGTAATCCAATTTCGGTTTGATTGCGTGCAGGGGTCAGCAAGTGCATAGCCGGGCAGGGGGATTGTGGTCGCGGCATTAGTGTTACCTACCCGGCCGAATTTTGTGACAAATTTGTGGCATCAAATTTCTACCACCAGTGCAGGTGCATTTAGCAGGTGAGGTTGACTAGAGCCTCAAGGATGTTGGCAAGACCCTCTACACCCAATATCTATACTAATATTATAAAGCTGAAGAGTTTGTGTGTTGGTTTGAAAGCGCTTATCTCAGGAACTGCTGGTTCGAATTGAAAAATTCGTTTTGTGTTAGATAGCCCATTTATCGAGGAAGGTTATAGGCTATATATCATTACGCTCTTACCCAGGAGAGTGGAGCAGTAACCATAAATAGCTAGCATTGTAGAACTAATAAAGTACGGGCATGTTTAGGATGCGGATAGGAAAAAAGCGGTGGTAGCCCTGTGGTGTACGTAACGGACTGCCGAAACGAGGTCTCGAATTCGATCCCCAGTTGCCCCGGGCACACACCTCTGACTTTTCGTAGTTATGTGTGTATTAAAAATGTTGATTATCGCTCGCTTAGTAATGTGCCTGGTAGATGGCAATAGGCTCGCCTCCTATTACATAGGGACCTAAACATAAATGGCGAATCGTGGGTGTATAATACACCTCTGCCTACCCCTTCGGGGATACAGGCCTGAAGTTATCTGTTATGTGTATGTTTAGGATAAATGGGTGCCAAGGGGGGAAACCGCGGGGGACAGCAAGTGAATGATAAATACCTTTTTTTTTTCGTTTTTTTTTTACGTGCGGAAATCCTTTCGGATACCCCCCCCCCGCTAGCCAGCGGGGGTAGTTATTTTGTGTCTCGACTAAAACCGCACGGTGTCCTCCCCAAGTGTCCGTTACCGGGAAACCGGGTAAGCCCTCGAAAGGATAACCCCAGGGTTGCCAGCGGACTTTGGCCGCCACCGCGGCCTCACCTGGTGGGGTCGGGTTTTATCCCGCTTCAGTGAGTTGGCAGGCGTGTGTAGGGCACAATATGATGAATACATAATAAATATCATTGTCTAATTTAGAAGCTACCGTACATTATTACACATCTAAAAACACATTGCTAAGTGTATTCACACCGCATCCTCGTGGCCGATAATTCGCGGTCATGCCCCATTTTCAGTTTAGTACCTCTAAAAACTCTCAGTGATCTGGAGTTTTACGATGGTGGCGGTTTTAAGTGTTAATACACCGTTCTAGTCTGTTTCCCGGGTACGTACTGCGGTAGGACATGTGTTTATACCATTTTATACCAATCTTTCGATATCGTAAATGTATCGGATTTACGGATATTCATAAATTTTATATAAACATTTGCCGTGGTATAAACATATCTTTACATCTGCTTGATACCTCTCTCTCGCTCCGACGACCACTGGGGTAGCGGTAGAGCTTCCGACTGCTAAGTCAGAGGTCGCGGGTTCGATTACCGCTCATTGCAAATATGTATATTTGCATTGGTCTGGGTGTTTCTATGTATAATATGTATTTATTTACAAAAAAACAAGTATCTAAGTGTAACTATCCGTATTCTAGAACCCATATGACAAGCTCTGCTTAGTTTGGGTCTAGATGGCGTTGTGTAATATCTCCAAAAAAAAAAGAAAATAAAATAGTAATGAAATTGGTGAAGTGCGAGTCCGATATGCACACAAAGGGTTTTGTACCCTCGCAAGAGATAATTTCAAACTACTTTACAGCGATAGTAACTTTTGCCCGCGGCTGCACCAGCGTGGAATTCTGATCCTGTTCCCGCAACCCATGGGATCCAATTCCAGGGATTGAAGTGTCCCATGTACAAAATTTCATTCGGATCCGTTCAGCCGTTTGAACGTCATTGAGTTACAAACATCCAAGCATCTGAAACATCTTTACAAACTTTCACATTTATGTATGTGGATGTTTTTTTTTCACCATTTGTTATTATGACGACATCAATAATACACACTCTATCAAAATTCAACGTTTTATGAGATACAGCCCGGTTACAGACGAACATACAGCGGGGTCTTAGTAATAGGGTTCCATTGGTGACCTACCCTTTGGGTAACTAAAAAATACGCATACTTTGGAACACGCACAAAGCAAAAGACATACAATTTCCTTTATCTTATAATGAAATTACTGCGACGTTACGTAAGTTTCAGATGTTTCGCGCACCACGGATTTTATCATGGCTGGTTTTGTTAAAGAAAGCGCCTTTAAGTTAGGTATAACAAAATGTTGCGCTAGCAAGTTGCTCTTGCTTTTTCCGTAGGCGCTTTTTGTGTAATGCTTGGTATTACACGTGTATTACAACAAAATTAAAACAATTTAGATTGTAGTACAAGGATTTAATGTGTACAGTGACTTATTAACTTTGTGAATAATTAAATTTATAATTAGAACTGTAAGGGGCTTGGTGATATGGGGTACTACCAAGAATTTTAGGGCAAAATTAATCTCACCTGCAAATTAGTACGACTGTTGATTGACGGACGAGGCTCTGACGCAGGCTTCGTCTCGGGGTTGGGATAGTCGCTTTCATAAAAGTCGTATAAACCAACTCAAAAGGAGGTGAACGAGGAAGCGTATCCCGGCCTCCGAGGTAAAAGCTCCCGATGCATACCAAAATAAAGCTGACGATTATAATAAATTAAAAAGCGGCCAAGTGCGAGTCGGACTCGCCCATGAAGGGTTCCGTAGCAGGAAGTAAAATAATAATGTTATTTTTTTTTTTTTTTTTGAGTTGGTTGAATGAAAGGTAAATTGCGGTTTACGATTTATGACGTATTAAAAAAGAATTACTAGATCTCGTTCAAACCAATTTTCGGTGGAAGTTTACATGTTAATGTACATCACATATTTTATTTTATTTTATCATTCTCCTCAATATCATTTTTGAAGACCTATCAATAGATATCCCATTTGATGAAAAAAAAGATCGAGTTTCAGTTCTAAGTATGGGGAACCCCCAAAATAAATTGTTTTTTTTTTCTATTTTTGTGTGCAAATCTTAATGCGGTTCACAAAATACATCTACTTACCAAGTTTCAACAGCATAGTTCTTATAGTTTCGGAAATAGTGGCTGTGACAGACAGACGGACATGACGGATCTATAAGGGTTCCGTTTTTTTGCCATTTGGCTACGGAACCCTAAAAACTGTCCTAGAATCGACCATGCTCATTATTTCTTATAGTATAAGTACAAAACAAAACACCAATTTATTTTGCTCACAATAAAATGTGAAGCATCTTGGGACTGTCTAAATTAAAGATTGTGAATATATTTTGATTTATTTTCCTCTGACGTATATAAAATAAAGACAAGCTATGCTCCGACCGACAGCCCCTGAGACTTCTAAATTAAAAGGTACTTTTGTAAGAATTTTAGATGATTTCCCTCTGAATCAGCTTTCATTCGTTTACGTAGAAATTGTAAATTGTATTCAATTTTCGGTTCCTTTGCTTCCTATAAGTTAAATTGAATTAGATGTTTTTGACTCTTAGTTAACGTTTTATCGTAATTAAGTGCTATAAACGGCACTTCACTAACTCTCTTAGTACGTCCATTTTAATTTAATTCCGATGAAAAAGTTCAAAGTATCTTCATATTCGTTTGAAGTTCTAGATAGATAGATAGATAGACAACTCTTTATTGTACACCAACATTAGATTTGAACATAATGTATTATGAATAACAGTAACTCAGTTAAATGCACAATGGGCGGCCTTATCGCTAAATGCGATCTCTTCCAGGCAACCTTAGGATGGAAAAAATATTTCAAGACATGCCTGTTAGACGGTGGTGTAGTTGTCAGGATGAAATCACTAAGTAGACAAATATAACTAAAGAGTAATAAGAAAAGTAATAAGAAGAAAAAAAATACATACATATAAATTACAATACTCCATACTAAAATAGTAAATAAACTAAAAATCATATATATAAATTTAAATAAGTACAACCTATATCCCAGAGGTGAAAATTTTGTACCTACGTAATTTTCACTCATGAATACTCATGATGGTTGGATAATACCTAAGTAGTGGTTTTTCAACATACTTTTAAATATATAAAGTGATTTTGCCTGTCTAATATTTAAGGGCAGTGCATTCCACAGGCGAATCGCACTAATGGTGAATGATTTCCCAGCATAGTTGGTGGAGTGCACTGGCATCTCTAGTTTCAAATTCTCAGACGACCTCAAAACTGTACTATGTGTATCCTTGAGGTATCTAAAGCGCTCCCTTAGATAAGTGGGGGTCTTAGGATTAAAAAAACATTTTGAATGGAATGATTGGATGTGGAAGTTATGAACATTTAACTTCATGGACAGTTTAAATTGATATTATTTTATAATTGGTTTACATTGGCTGCTACAGTTATGCTGAATTTTTTTCATCACAAATGGACTACTTCAACCAGGGATGTACTGTATAGTGTATAGTTATTTTAAGGTGTGTAGAATTAAGAGCTTGGCTGTCCATAAAATCTAATAACTTTTTATATAGTACAAGCAATATTTTATATACCCGTCTTGGGCGTTATTTACCATTAAAATGTTTTTGACGGGATTTATTAAACATTGAAAGTATTAAGGTTTGTGAAATTGCCGGAGGTCTTATCTCTTTCATCCATCCAACAATATATATACAGGCCACGTAAAATCCCACTTGATGTCAATAGGCCCTATTACGTGGGGCTATTCATAGTTCGCAAAATGTAGGTGGCTAGTGTAATTCATAGTTACGAAGTTCAATATCGCGATGTACGTTACAGCGAAAGTTTACTATTGCGACGGACGTTGTTGCGAAAGTTCATTATCGCGATGTACGTTACAGCGAAGGTTTACTACTGCGACAGACGTTGTCGCGAAAGTTCTATACTAAAAAGAAAAATACCAGTGGTTCCGGCGCTTCGCCGGCCGCTGCCGCGAATAAAAATAAAAAGGATCTTGATGCGATTTTTTCAAATAGAAAGCTCTTGGTCAGACTTAAAATCTGCAGTATATTTAATTGCAATTGGTTAAGTTAGAACCGGAGATATGATCAAAAAACGATAACAGACATCCGCGCGGGCGGAGCCGCGGGCATCAGCTAGTATATTAGTATAAGAATGATACATTATACTGTACAATCGGCGGTCTTACTAAATGTACTACAAGATATTTATCCCAACAAATTCGCCTTATACAAAACCACATACACCTATATTATTACTACGTACAACAGCTCAATGTGCACATGTTTTGTAGTTTCTAAACTGTATCTAACGAATACTTTATTTTTGTTCCAGGTACATACTCGACACTTATCCCAACTCGGACGGGTAGTATCACAAATAAACCGAACGAACCGATCGATACAGCCTTCAGGGATTCATAGCGAGATGATTGAATCGTGTAGGAGCGTTGTACCCACGGTGTACAGTATTGAGAGTCGGTTGACACGTGAACATGTCCGAACGCACTTAACTGGTGTGGTATGATGTAATTAAGTAGGTAATAGCTAAAAAAATCGAAAAAAAAACTAGGAATTCAGTGCAGGGTGCGACTGTATTAAATTGAGCCGAGCGAGGAGGACTCTTACTTGAAAATAAGACATCTTACTACGGTCGCGCGCTTAGCTAAGGCCGCGCACTCGTGAAAATGTTTTTCAGTGATTATTCCTCAATGGTACATCGGACATGAACCATCTCGCTTCAAAGCACTCCTCAGTGTCCACACTATCACCGTGGTAAATTTGGTCGACGTCGCGCGAGTGGTTACGGAGGAGTTCAGCCACCAACAAACGGCTATGCCGCGTATAAGAGTACATTTTATTGAGCAATTTCATTTAGATTTTTATCAATTTTAACATAGTGATATACAATTCAATCAAAATTAGGTCAGTATTTACGTTAGAAGGAAACATAGGAACGGGCATACAAGTACATCGACTTTTGATTCAGCAGTAGGTACAGTTCCCGGTTTAATACAAACAGGCCGATCTTGACGAACTACTGAGAATAAAAAAACCACCAGTTCCATCATGAAACTGCTCAATTAAACTAGTAACTGGTATTCATTAAAAGAAAATTAAGCTTAAAACCCGTGTGCCGTCTGTTTGGTTATTAAATCTAAAATATTAATCTCTACCAAACTCGGCAAGATTGTTATAGCTCCAATCATCTTCTTTAAATATGTATCAAAATATGCTACGTCAGATTGGATTACTTAGAATATTAGGATGAAAGGAACAGGTATTAGGTTTGTGTATTCACCACGTATTTTAACGAGTTTTGTACTTAAATCATTGTCAAGTATTACATTACTTAGCAAATACTAATTTCCGTACCAGAGTTCAGCAATAAAGATAAAATACACTGTTTTGAAATGTGAAATATGGAATGCATTCTACAAGTTTCTAGGACAAATCTTTTACTGTTCAGGTGGTTTACTTGTGGAATACCAATTGACCAGTGTGTGCGAAGTGTAAGATACGTCATAAAAATAAATTAAACGCTATTTTATGGAATAATGTACAGAATATTTTTTGTATTGTTACGATGGCCTATGGTCAACCATCAAAGTCTTTAGTGAACTTCTTCCACATGTATACTTTGATTTTAATTCTATCTGTATGTTCTTCTCTTGTCAATTGATCCTAAATAATTTTATTATAATCTCTGCATCTGCTTAGATTCCGAACAATCAACATTTTTCATCCACTCATCCATTTTTTGGGGCTTTCCTGCTCCCACATATTTTTTACAAAATGTTACAAACGCTGACAGACGCTCAATCCCTCAATCCACAACTTTTACCTTAGATCCACATGTCAATCTCAAATCAATTCACTGCTTTTTTGAAATTATCTTTCATCTATCGGATCGTTTCTGTAGATCAAAATGTCAATTACAATTTTAAATATTCTTTCCAAGTTTACTGATCCAATATTTAAATAATCCGAAGTTTTTTAAAAGAGATCACTAAGGATATAGGTTCTTAGATAGATAAATATCAATATACAGTTTAATGTTACCTACAGGACTTATTATACGGCGCCATCTAGACTTAAACTAAGCATAACTTGTAATAAGGGTCTAGAACGCGGATAAACATTCCTAAATATATATTTATTTTAGTGTACAGGGCCCTACCACCATCCCTTCGGATACCCCCCCGCCGGGCAGCGGGAGTGGTTCTGTCGGGCTTGAACCGACTAAAACCGCACGCCGTCTCAGGTCATAAGACGCCGAGGTTGTCAATAGAGCGTATCCCTCGCACCCCGACTGACCCTGGGCCATCTCCGGTTTCGAGATGTCCTCTCGGGTTTGGGAACCACGGTATCCCTGTCTTGCCCCGGTTTGGGGGAGGGGCGCCAGTCGCCCCACCGTCCCGGCCTGCTTGTGCTGGGGTGACAGGCGGCCCCACTTGCCACCCCCAAGGCACAAGCTAACCTCAACTGTAAGTCGGTGCATCTGCTAAACTTCGGAGGAGACTCCGGTGCTGGGGCTTCCCTATAAGGGTTGGGAGTTCGGACTCCCGGAAAAGCAAAGTCGACCTCAGAGTCAGAGGTCACGGGTTCGATTCCCGCTCAGTGCAAATATGTATATTTGCATTGGTCTCGGTGTTTCTATATATGTATGTATTTACAAAAAAAATGTATTTAAGTACGTTTATCCGCCTTCTAGAACCCATATGACAAGCTCTGCTTAGTTTGAGTCTGGATGGCGTTGTGAAATTTGTCCTAGAATATTTATTTATTTATTAAGTGTAGACTTCGGAAGCAAATGGGAAATCAAACTATAAATTAAAAAAAAAAACAATAATTTCGAACTCAAGTCAACCCCTCTAGACAGATCTATAACTTCTAAAATACCTGCTTTGAAGATCTAAACGCAGATACAACTTCACTACAAACTAACTGTGTTTATCTGTTCAAATGTCTGTCAGGGATTATCTCTTATCGGCTTCAAGTTTTCAACATTCCAAACTCACTGTTAGAGTGAAAACATTATCTTTGGTGTAGTTAAATATAGTTTTGAGTGTCATATTGTAGGTACACTAATCTTCTAGAACTTCGGCTTGTTGGCCGGTTAGATGTATAAGACATAGGTTTCAGCACTCAAATTTCAGCAGTTGGCCTTAAAAAATATTTCGATAACAGTAAGAAATAGGATCTGTAGGATAGAATATTGCTGAATGGTTTTTTTTTCGAACAATGTATATGAAAAGTTTTTGGCGATTTATGTCATACTAATTTTTAAACTTTTGCGTTTAGAACTCTCCCGGCCCGCCGAGCCCGCAACATGCTCGCCGCGCGTCGCAGGTGACTCAGGCGCCTTAGGTCGCTTAACTACCTCCGTCCTCCATGAGCGCTGGCCTGGGGGTGGCAGGTGAGACCCCAGCAGACGCAGGCTGGGACGGTGGGGCGACTAGCGCCCCTCCCCCAAACCGGGGCAAGACGGGGACACCGTGGTTTCCAAACCCGAGGGGGCCATCTCGAAACCGGAGATGGCTCAGGGTCAGTCAGGGTGCGAGGGATATGCTCTATGGGTAACATTACACCCGAAGACCCGAGACGGCGTGCGGTTTTAGTCGGATCAAGCCGGACATAACCGCCCCCGCTGGCCGGCGGGGGGGGGGGTATTCGAAGGGATTACGATTACGAAAAAAAAAAAGGGTATCTACCCTTACTGTCTCGTGTCAAAAAATCATCCTGTAAATTAAATATAGCTGGCCCTCCCCGGCTTCGCCCGGTGCGTATTTCGAACTCCCGTTGCAATTCTTAAACACATAATTATATGACCTGTAATTTATTAGTTTTCATATAATATATATAAAATCTTTCTGATTTTTTAACATTTATAAATACTGCTCCGCTCTCTTGGGTAATAGAGTGATGCTATATGGCCTCACAAATAATGTGTTTTCTATTGATAAAAGAATTTCCAATACCGGTCCAGTAGATCCACAGATTACGCCTAACAGCTTGACAAACTCACAATCTTTAACTCTTTAAAATATTAGAATAGATTAATAACATAACATAACATAAACTCACGCCTATATCCCCGAAGGGGTAGCCAGAGGTGCTAGCACCCACATTTCGCCAGTTTATGTTTAGGTCCCAATGTAATAGGTGGTGAGCCTATTGCCATTAACCGGGCACTTATAAACCTGCGATAAATACACACATAACTTCGAAAAGCATCGAAAAGTCATTGGTGTGTGCCATGGTAAAACCTGGGATCGAATCCGAGACCTCGTCTCAGCAGTCCTTTACCCGTACCACTAGGCTACCAAGGTATATTAATAGCGGAATAGATTAATGAAGCTCAAAAATCAATAGTTCATCAACTTTCTCTTCTGACTGTACCAATCTATCTCAATAATAAAAACTAGTTCCCAAACCAAAGTGGTCTTGCTCCCCAGGCAAGGGTTATCCAAACAAGTTGGAATTGGAGTTTAAACGCATCGGCGATTGTCTTGGAGCCATTTGCCGACATCAGTCGTACTTAACTGAAACTTATACGGGACTTGAGGCCGAAGATGTATGGCCACTAGATGTGGTGAGAGAAATTCGAGAAGAAAATTCTATACCAAGAATAACTCATAGCATCGCCTCACGGCTTCACCCGCGTAAGTCCTGACCCCGTGGGAATATCGGGATAAAAAGTAGCTTATGTCATTTGGAGATAATGTGGCTATATAATGATGAAAGAATTTTTTAAATCGGTTCAATAATTTTCAAGTTTAGTCGTTACAAACATATAAAAATACAAATATTTCCTCTTTAGTATATTAGTGTAGATTATTAGGTGTCTCATTTAGAAGTCTGGAGCAATGATGTATCATTTTTAGAAGTTGGTCATCATCATCATACTCCTAGCGATTTCCAGTTGCGTCCGAGTTTGGAGCCCGAGGTCTGGTTATCTATACATCTATACATATAAATAAAATTGTAGTGTCTGTTTGTAATATTGAAATAACCGTTTTTACTACATCTATATGAATATATATACGGTACATACACCAAAGCAACATTTTTTTAAATTTTTGTCTGTCTGTCTGTTTGTTCCGGCTAATCTCTGAAATGGCTGGACCAATTTTGACGGGACTTTCACTGGCAGATTGGTAATGTTACAAGGCGTAACATATGTTAATTTAATTTTAGAAACATAATTGGGGTTCCGCGCAAAAAACCCCAAAAATCGAAATCCACGCGGACGAAGTTGCGGGCACAGCTGGTGGTTTATAAATTGGTATGTCAGCTTTTCCGGAAGCGACTGCCGTTTGAGCTTCCAACCCTTCCAACCTTGTTTAGCAGGTGCACCCACTTGCAGATGAGGTTGGTTTGGCCTCAAGGATGTTGGTCCCTTTGAAAATGTATAGACATAAGTACAAATTATGTATTAACTACGCTCAATCCAGTGTAAAAAGTCTGCTCTATCACTTCCAGTAAAGAATTGTCTTCAACGTTAATTAAGTAGAAGCAGTTAATAAATTGTGAAGTTTTCAACTTGGATAGATTGTAGAGACGGATGGCAGCTCTAGATTTATGCTCTGTTACGCTCTACCACGAGAATATTTTTCATACTTTTTAATTCCATGACCAAGTAATAAGTAATAATCAAGGAAGATAACTATTGTAGTATGATTACATATTATGCAAGTAAGATCTCAGTAAATACGATGCTTTTTTGATCTATAAAAAATGTATCAACGTTGAGATTTATTCTTTTAATAGAAGTTGGGCCACTGAGTTATCTTATTGAGCTGAGAGTGAGACGAAGTCGTGCAAACAGCTATCTATACTCCACTGTATTTCGGTTGTGACGCTACTCATCCTAAACTAATCGACCAATTTTGACCAAACTTGGCATTAAATACAGATAAACCAATCAGGTTTAGAAAAATTAAAATTGAAAATCGAACATACCATGGAGGAACAATCGCCCTTCAAAAATTTCTAAATCTGATTTCTCCAAAATGATCAATGTTGAGACCACGATTTTGGCGCCAAAATGTGCAACTTACCTATTGGCTTAAGACAGAAAAGAAAAAGAAAATTGAAAATCGGTCTAGCAACGGAGGAATAATCACCGAAAAAACAATTCAATGGTATTCAACTGAAAAAGAAACACTCTTAGCTCAACATTGCAACAGCAGAATGCATTGCGCTCCTATGTGATTTACAAAATATCATAATATAATTTCTGTACCATCCTATAAAAATATTTCAAATGTTCCTTCCTCGACCCACAGTAGTCCGTTCCCGCGATAAAAAGAAGACGTCTTATTTCCGATCATACTCTACCTTTTTTTTTTTTTTTTATCGTGCGGAAATCCCTTCGGATAACCCCCCGCGTGCCAGCGGGGGCGGTTATGTCGGGCTTGAACCGACTAAAACCGCACGCCGTCTCGGGTCTACAGACGCCGGGGTGTAAGGTTGCCCATAGAGCATATCCCTCGCAGGCAACCAATTTTAATCAAATTCAGTGGCTTGGCGGTAGTGCATTCGACTCAGTGCAAATATTTGTATGCATGAATATGTCTATTTGTATTGGTCTGGGTGTTTCTATGTATAATATGTATGTATTTACAAAAAATAAAAGTATATAAGTATGTTTATCCGCATTCTGGAACCCATAACACAAGCTAGTTAAACTATGCTTACTTAGGGTCTAGAAAGCGCTGTGTAGAATGTCGTAGAATATTTATTTATTAATTTATTTATTTATTTTGCGTGATTGAGTTACCAATTTACAAACTCACTTTCTCATTTATGACGTTAGTAAAGAAATATATTTTGTTAGGACTTACGACAACAGACGGCTTATAAACTTTGCCTTCGATCGTCCACATCTACACAGGCCAACACGAGCGCAGAAACGCGTAAATTCTAAAAAAGTCATCTCGAAGATCCAACACTAATTTACCAAAAATTGTAAGTTATTTCTTACGAAAATTTGTACCAAATGATGTCGCACTCCGAGGGATGAGAGAGGATAACTGAATTCTATTAAAGCCTCCCTCGGACCGGATTTCTTCATTTCCTAAACGCCTCTTGGGCTCCAGAAGCATCCCCGCAAAGATATTTACACCGCTTTTGAATGGGATGAAATTTATTATGAAAAAAAAACCTTTGCATAAATCTTACAAGTAGAATGATCCGTTCACGATTTTGTGATTTAATGCGATTTGAATTTGGTTATTGCATTTATTTGGTACGAATACCGTTATGTAATCAGTTTTATGATATCATTCTGTATAATAATATCTTTTTAGCTAAGAAGAACAAAAAAGCGGCCAAGTGCGAGTCGGACTCGCCTATAAAGGCTTCCGTAACAGCAAGTAACATAATAATGTTTTTTTTAAATGATTGAGTTGATTGAATGAAAGGTAAATTGCGGTTTTCGACTTATAACGTAAAAAAAATACCAGATCTCGTTCTAACCAATTTTCAGCGGAAGTTTACATGGTAATGTAAACTCATCACGTACGTACATCATATATAAGGTGTCACAAAATTAGGTTTTTTTTTCATGTTTATATTATTTGTTTTTTTTTATTATTTTTTTATTTTACCCGAAAATTTTTTTTGTTTCAAATACATATTTTGTCGATACCAAGTCATCTCACCAAATTCAGAGACCTAATTTTGTGATACCTTACATATATATTTTTTTTTATCATTCTCTTACTTTAGAAGATACTTACCTAGTTTCAACAGCATAGTTCTTATAGTTATAGTATATATAGTTATGTATAGTATATATTTTTTTTACATTTTTTTTAATTTTATTTTACCCGACAACTTTTTTTTTTTGTTTCAAATACATATTTTGTCGATACCAAGTCATCTCACCAAATTTAGAGACCAAACTTTGTGACACCTTATATAATATAGATGTGAAAATTTGTGAAGATGTTTGGATGTTTATTACTCAATCACACTACAACGGCTGAACGGATCTGACTGAAGCTATGTATAGCGATAGATTATTATAGACGGTAATAACACATAGGCTACTTTTTATCCTTGGAACAGTTTCATGGATTCAACAGCATGTATGCTCATAGTTGTGTATCTCGAAAGAGATAAGCAGGGGCATAGGACCTGTACTTCTTGGTTCCATTGCCTTCCACACAAAAAACACTATCTTACTGAAAAACGCCGTAACAATTCAATACGAGAATCGAACCAATGATCGCACGCACCGGAGCAGAGCAGTCTCAATCACTCTCAAACATATCTTATCATCACTGAAACATTTCCCAAAGGCGTCTTCCATCCCATCAGAAGATTGCAGTAATAAGTCTCGGTGTTTCTGAAAATTGGCATAATCAGATAAAAGGCTTTGGCCCGGGAAAAAATTCTTGAAGCTTCCGGCGTCTCCCACCGTTGAGTGGCTGGTATCTTTCGAGTTGAAATGTAAAGCTTAATTTAAAATGAATCTTCAATGTTCTGCGAGTTACGTTATTACGTTTTAATATACGATTTTTTTCAAGTAAAACGTGATACCCAGTTTAGTTGAACGCAATTATAGTCAATGATGAAATTGCTCATTTAGTGGTTGCTCTCGTCATCACCCTCCGAGCCGTCTGCCAACTCAGTTGGGTCGGCTTTTCAGTCTTTTTTTTTTTTTAACGATATGCTCTCGTTTGACCACTATCTCACCTGGTCGTAAGTGACGATGTGGTCTACGATGGATCACGTTTGCCTAGAAGGAACCTATTCACTCGACACTTGAAGATTCCGAGGTTATAGCTTTCCGGAAACACAGACTCAGGCAGGCAATTCCACTCCCTTGATATGAGGGTAAAAATGTGTTATGTCATTTATACTTTGATACTGCACTCTTAAAAAACTTGTAGTTATTCAAATTTCAGGGAAATCTAGGAATCCAAAGTCAATTATACACTGTAATTTCATGACCTCTCAAAACCATCTCCCGACTTTCAACTCCTGGACTAATTACACCACATTCGACCATTAGCCTTCCATTATACCAATACGAAATGTCCAATAAATTGCCGAACAAGACATGGTCTAGGCGCTGTTTCGTCTTGGCGACGCTCCAGCAGCAATTACCCTTCTGGCTCTTTGACTATACATGCACTCGTTAACGTCATTTGTTCTTGAAAGGATTTGTCGAAGACTTTTAATTACCTTATACTGCTGTTTAGATAATTCCATTCAAGAGTCGCTTATGGCATCGTGATTTTAAGAGAAATCATTTACTGATATTCTTGGTAGTAGCGAATAATAAATAAATATTCTACGACAGCGCTTTCTAGACCCAAAGTAAGCATAGTTTAACTAGCTTGTGTTATGGGTTCCAAAATACGTATAAACAACTTTTTTTTGGTAAATACTTACGTATTATACATAGAAACACCCAGCCCAATGCAAATAGACATATTCATGCATACAAATATTTGCACTGAGCGGGAACCAAATCCGAACCGATACATTGGGACCAAAACATAACTGGCGAATCGTGGGTATGTAATACACCTCTGCCTACCCCTTCGGGGATACAGGCGTGAAGTTATGTTATGTTAGACCAATTACTGACTGATGTCATCATTATCATCTAAGCATTGTTCCCGGGTGCATCCAAGGCTTTTACATTGGAGCCCAAGGTTCATTACTCCTCCTCCTGGAAGCAACTGCCGTCTAAAATTTCAACCTCGAGAGAAAAACCTGCGCCGGAGCCTCATCCTTAATCAGCAGGTGTACCGGCTAACAGCCTCCTAACCCAAATTTCACTACCATACATTAATGAAAGGATTAGCTTAGCATTAGGTAGTTCTCGTTGGTATGAGAATGAGATCGTCATGTATATGACACAATATAATAAATAAATATTGTAGGACAAAGGACACAACGCCATCTAGACCTAAACTAAGCAGAGCTTGTCATATATGGGTTCTAGAATGCGGATAAACATACTTATATACTTTTTTTGTAAATAAATACATATTATACATAGAAACACCCAGACCAATGCAAATATACACATTTGCTCTAAACGGGAATCGAACCCGTGACCTCTGGCTTAGCAGTCGAACGCACTACCGCTACGCCACAGAGGTCGTCTTAGATGATATGCACGTATTAGATTTTATATAGTTATAAGGAAAAAAAAATGTTGTCGACGGAGTAGCGTAGTCTCGCGGGACTAATACTCCTTAAATAAAGAAAAAAAATATGATTAGATTGCCTCTTTCTAAAACGTGCCTGACTCTTGAAGAAAACTTTTTTTCGAGCAGAGAGTGAGACGAAGTCGAGCGACAAGGTCTCTATACTCCACTCGGTGTATTTCGGTTGTGACGCTACTCCTCCTAAACTAATCGACCATTTTGACCAAACTTGGCATGTTGTTGGCAACTTGATACCCGGAAGGTTTAGAAAAAATAAAACTTAAAATGTTTTTTTTTTCGGGTGGGGGAGTCCCTTTGAATACCCCCCCTCCGACCAGCGGGGGTGGTTATGTCGTGTATCGACTAAAACCGCACGGTGTCCTCCCCAAGTGTCCGTTGCCGGGCACCCCGGGTAAGCCCTCGAAAGGATAACCCCAGGGTTGCCGGCGGACTTCGGCCGCCACCGTGGCCTCGCCCGGTGGGGTCGGGTTTTATCCCGCTTCGGTGAGTTGGCAAGCGTGTGAGGGCACACACGACACGCCTCCGCCACGGCCTGCTTCTGTAAGCACGGCGAGTCGCCCAACTGCCGTCCTGAGGCCCCGATCAAAATTTAAAATCTAACATACCATGGAAGAATAATCACCCTTAAAAAATTTCAAAATCTGATTTCTCCGTATTAATCAATGTTGAGACCACGATTTTGGCGCCAAAATGTGCAACTTAACTATTCTTAAGACAGAAAAAGAAAACAACGGAGGAACAATGACCGGTAAAACAATTCAATGGTATTCATTTGAAAAAAAAATGCGCGTGAATTGTAGGTAATCATGTAGTGCACTCTCAGCTCCACATTGCAACAGCAGAATGCATTGCGCCCCTAGTTACATTTAACTTCCAAAACATTTTGACAATCGTCATTTTTGTCCAACGAGGCAATCTAATAAGATTGTAAACCAATTCCAGTTACAAATGATTCCGGTAACGCGTGATCGGTTTCATCTCTGCAGCCTCTTATCTTAAAGACGATCTACATTTTGTTCTTAGCAACGATTATCCCACAATCTCTATAATAAGGAATTAATCCGCCTTGAGGGATTACTGCCTCAAATTTATTTTCTTATAAAGTGGGCTTACCGCCTAATGAAGTATCAAGGATTTGGATGGGGCATTACGGCGGTGAAATACGGGGGACTTATAGAACTTTTAGCGAATGCTTAATTATGTAAACAGGCCTTGTAAAGTGTATAAATACAGTATCCGTATGTTTTTGGTTGCAAAACTTGAAAATAGTCAATGAATGAAATGAAAATAGTCAAGGTGGTAGAAATTTGATGACACAAATTTGTCACAAAATTCGGCCGGGTGGGTACCACCGTGTACGATTGCGAAAAACTCTCCATAGTAATCCAATTTCGGTTTGATTGCGTTCGGGGTCAGCAATTGCATAGCCGGGCAGCAGGGGGATTGTGGTCGCAGCACTAGTAGGACCGGTGGGTTTCACGCGGTGCTGCGACGACAATCCTCTTCTGATGAGGCCGTCAAGTTGAGTGCCACCATTGTTAACATGGTACGAGTATGTAATGGCGACCCTCTTTCCTGAGACTTTACCTTCAGCTTACCATCAGGCGAGGTGAAGTCAAATTGACGTGTCCTAAATATAAAAAAAAAAAAGAATTGCTTTGAAATTTTCACAGGTCGTTGCTTAACACCCGAGAGTGTTATTTCTATCATTAAGTACCCACGAAATCGGGAAATATGGGTGTAGTAAATTATTATCGTTATCGGCCTTGATAATCGTTGTTATTGGTGTCAATTCTTTTGTACATTATCACTAAACTAAACTAACGTCTCTTATTGAGCTGAGTGAGACGAAATCGAGCGAAAGCTCCTCATACCAGACTTCAGAATTTTCTTTGTCACAGGTCTCCTCCTAAACTACTAATCCAATCAGACCCAAATTTGGCATGATTAAAGAGGTCAATAAGAGGAAGGTTTATGGATATATTTTGAAAAAAATAATGTTACCACAGAGGAATGATCGACGTTAAAAAAATCCAGATGGAATTACATAATAACCGCTCGAGACACTGTGACCAAACTTTACACGCTCAGAAAGCATGTCCAGAGTTGTGACTTTCAAAAAGAATTTTCAAAATCTGACTTGCCACGGAGGAATGACCACTGTTCAAAATTTTCAAAATCTGATTCACGATGTCTCACTCAGCTCAACATTGCAAGCAGCGATTCGCCTTGCAGACCTAGTTTTAAATTTAGATTTAATCTCGTTTCAGAACTTTCCTTAAACTATTCAATATCATTAAGGCTTGTAGTTGATCGCTTTTCTTTTAATTTTGAAAACAAAACAACTGAATTGGCATGAAACTCAACATAAAATTAAGGGATTTTAGTTCATTGAAAATGCACAACAGAATCGATTATATTGTCTGACTGAACTCGGCTATAGGTTTTTTTTACGAAATTTGCCCTTGCGAAACCGGCATGACTCATTGAAAATTTGTCAAAAAGACCTAGAACTCGATTACAACGCCACAACCAGGATCAAATCGTGTGTCTGGACTATTCAGAAACCTTACTATTAGACTTAACGGGATATCTACCATGTGTTGTTTTGTGTTCGATATTTCGGCGCTGTTAAACGCGCCTTGGTCACTGAGAAACTGAAGTGCTTGCGGTTAGCAGTGAAATCGTTTTTAATAGTTTAAGATTAATTATATCGATGTACCCTCATTCGTAATCGTTTGTTACGTTTAACACCACTACCTCTTTTTTATCGTGCGGAAATCCCTTCGGATACCCCCCCGCCGGCCAGCGGGGGCGGTTATGTCGGGCTTGCACCGACTAAAACCGCACGCCGAGGTTTCACTAGACACTCGGACTCGATCACGTTCATGACACGATACACGCCGCTTACAATATCTACTCGCGATTTTGTTTTGACTTATTCACGGTTCTGCTACCCACCCAATACTCTACAGATATATATCATCATGACATGTCTTAATCTCTGCAAAAACGTCTACCTAAACCACACCAGTTGAACATTTAACAAAATACCGCCTCCATAATCGATAGACCTCATTCTCTTCCAAATCCCTGTCTCCATTCTCCATAACATCAACGATTTCTAACTAATTACTGATTTCCTAATTAATCACAAGAGAGTTATTTGATTAATAGGCCTCTGATGTTGGAAGCTGGGCGGGATAGGGTGTAACAATGATTTAGTGATTTTGTTAAAAGACGTCGTTCTCGAAGTGCTTAGATTTTCAACGGCTAATTAATAAATGCGAAGTGTCAAGTTATACCGAATTTGAGAAGTTGCCCTTTAATACAACCTCTTTTAAAAAGCTTGATAGAAAGAGTTTGGATGACAATCACTTTTGACTCTTTCTTTAAAACTTTCGTTCGAAATCTCCTTTCATCGTACGCAATCTACGTCAAAAAATAATATTTCATGAAATTTCGCCAAGATTCAAATTTCTATAATACTTACGTATAAAAATCCATTGACACATCTCCGAAATGACGCCTGATTTGCTGAAATTGAATAAGAAAAATCTTAAAGAGGATTCGCCTGTACCTATTCGTTTTTGAATAACCCGACCCCAATTACGTTAAAAGCGTATTACAATTAAGAACCCAGTAATTATAAAAAAGCGAATTGGGGCATTTTTAGACTAAAATTAGTAGGTACTGACAAGCCTCTTCATAAAATCTACCCATTAATGCGTATAGCGGGTTCAAAATACCTGACGAAATTTCAGACTCTGAAAGAACAAAGAAACCGTGAAAACTGAATCTGAAATAAAACAACAAAAACATCGCGAGTGATATCCAAATGGAAATGGAAAAAGCCAGCTGATAATACGACATACGGAGAGTGGAAACTGCGAAGGCCTCAAAAAGGCCTAAGGCCACAAGAACGCTCGGGAACATGGCCTGGTCGCCCCCGCAGTGGCCATGCGGGGGCGAAAACTCAAGGCCTTACAGACGATTGGGAGAAATTTATTACCAAAGGTGTGTGTTACGGATGTGGAGGTGACTGGTACTTTTCGGGGGGGCTGAAGGTGGACATTTACAGTTCGGAATATACGGGTTATAGGTATTCTTACAATAGGCCGGGGTACCGGCAGAAGGCCAGGTCATGTGAAGATGCAAGGTTTATACATATCAACTTTATCTTATTGGCTGAGGTGAAGCACTTCGAGAAGGTAAGTGGACTGCTTTTTTAATTATTCGTAGTCGCCTGCGGCTCCGACCGCGTGAATTTTCCCGATATAATATAATTATAAATTTCATATCTTTAATATTCAGCCTTTACTCCTACAGTCAAAACTCTACCTAAACATACAAAGCAAGATTAAATTTTATGAGGAAGTAATCTAAAATGTTTGTGATAACGCGAATAAGGTTGAATTTTGTTCGAGAGTTTATTGCACGACTGTTATGAGATATGTAGCTGGCATTCTTGACACGGTTAGTGCTGAATGCGAGAGGAATCGCAGAATGTAATTAGTTTTATAACTTTATGATGTAGCGGGAGGTTTCTGAACTTTATAGAAGTAGTTCAAAGACCGAATTATGAATGTCAATATTAATTTATACTCACGTACAGTCAGCAGCAAAAGTAGATTATGATTGTACTAATTTCGAATTTAAAAATCAGATTGAATTTTTTTTATTATACTGAGTAGATAATAATATTTTCGTACCATTTGCTCAAAAAAGTGACATTCTATACCACAAAAAGCGAACATAACAATAGTCATTTTTATTCTGTTAAAAATAGGGAAAGAAAATTGTACTGAATTTCATTCATCCTCTAGGGGGAGAATGTGATTTAAATTTGGAATACTTACCGAAATTTATACTGAACTACATCTGTGTTTACAGCATTGAGTTTGTATATAAAGCATTATACATACATTTGACCATTTGCACGCTTCGAATCATATGCGGCGTTCGCGGGCAAAGGCTGTTTGCGAATGGAATGCTGCCTTTAAAAAATTACGCGCGGGATTCATATTTTAATTAATAAACCAACAGTTTAAAAAAAAACATTGATTGTTTTTTTTCGAGCGCGAAATTTAAATTAGAAGTTTTAATTTTAATGTTAATTGGACCAATGTTTCGAATGTTAACTTTTACTTTTAATTGTCATTATTTTTAATAAATGCTTTTATTATTGTGTATATTTTTTCGCAAATGGTACGACAAGTAGAGTATATTCCTCGGTGGTAAAACTGTCTTAGTCTTGGGTGAACTTAAATCCCTCGCTACACTCAGGACTCGTGTTTTTAACACCCTCGCTACGCTCGATTTAAATCGTCACCCGCGACAGAAGACACTGCTTTGTCCCCTTGGTTAATAATCTACTATTTCATTAAGAACGGCCTCTGTGACGTAGCGGTAGTGCATTCGAAAGCTACGACAGGCGGAGCGGGTTCGATTCTCGCTCAGTGCAAATATTTGTATGCATGAATACGTCTGTTTTCATTGGTCTGGATGTTTCTATGTATAATATGTATGCATTTACAAAATAAAAAAGTATAAAAGTATGTTTATCCGCATTCTGGAACCCATAACACAAGCTAGTTAAACCATGCTTACTTTGGGTCTAGACAGCGCTGTGTAGAATGTCGTAGAATATTTATATTTATATATTATTAAGAAATATACATCTGAAAATGATTAGGTATCTGCTTGTGACGCTAGCTATATCCCTCGCACCCCGACTGACCCTGGGCCATCTCCGGGTTCGAGATGGCCCCCTCGGGTTTGGGAACCACGGTGTCCCCGTCTTGCCCCGGTTTGGGGGAGGGGCGCTAGTCGCCCCACCGTCCCGGCCTGCTTCTGCTGGGGTGACTTGTCTTGACGTTTACGAAAGCGACTACCGTCTGATTTAGCTAAACTGGAGTTTACGGGAGCGACTATCGTCTAAACACCCAGCCCCAAGACGAAAGTCTGCAACAGAGTCTCGTCCATCAATCAGTAGGTGTACTGGTTAGCAGGTGATGAATTGGGCTTCTTGGCTTTAACGAGAGCGACTGCAGTCTGACTTAGGTTGGGAGGAATATTAGTAATTTCGGTTACTAATATAAAAAACGTGTAGATAAGTAGTTTATTGATGTCAACCAGCTACTAAATTCCCTAACGTACTAACAATTCCCAAGGACACGCAGTCCCCTTATTCCCGTGACGTAAACAAGTTACTCTCGCATTCGCCTCATTAATCATATCGCCGGGTCTATTTAATATTCATAGAAGGAGACGGGACAACGCGCTTGTATTAACTCGGTTATAAAGATATGCTGTTAGGGGCCACAAGGGGAGTGACAAGGACGGCAATATGCTTCCAAATTGTTCTCTGATGTTACGTCACGTTGCGGCTTGTGAGGCTGTAACTATTGAAAATGCTATTCTGTAGCTTTTTCTTAATACCTACTAGGGTAGCAGAAAATGTTACCCACTTGATGGTAGGTTGGTACCGTGTTTATAACGGTTCTGATCCTAAAAATCTTTTGTTGGAATGATCGCGATGGACGCAAAAACTACAGAACTGATGTGGATGTGGTTTTTTCTATTAGAAAGGTCTTGGTTATACTTAAAATCTGCCGTATCTTTGATGGCAAGTAGTTAAGTAGAACCGGAGATATGGCTAAAAATAATAACCAACCTCCACGCGGGCGGAGCCGTGGGCATCAGCTAGTATAACTATACATATAGGCATAAAAGGAGAATCTAAGAAGCATCTAAATAAACAAAGTAATCTCGTTTTTAGGGTTCCGTTGCCAAATGGCAAAAAACGGAACCCTTATAGATTCGTCATGTCTGTCTGTCTGTCCGTCAGTATGTCACAGTCACTTTTCTCCGAAACTATAAGAACTATGCTGTTGAAACTTGGTAAGTAGATGTATTCTGTGAACCGCATTAAGATTTTCACACAAAATTAGAAAAAAAACAATACATTTTGGGGATTCCCCATACTTAGAACTGAAACTCAAAAATTTTATTTTCGTCAGACCCATACGAGTGTGGTATCTATGGATAGGTCTTCAAAAATGATATTGAGGTTTTAAGAGAATGATAAAACTAAAATATATGATATACATTACCATGTAAACTTCCACCGAAAATTGGCTTGAACGAGATCTAGTAAGTAGTTTTTTTTTAATACCTCATAAATCGTAAACCACTATTTACCTTTCAATCAATCAACTCAAATATAAAAATTAAAAAGAAAACATTATTATGTTACTTGCTTCTACGGAACCCTTAATGGGCGAGTCCGACTCGCACTTGGCAACTTTTTCTGATTTACGAAATCCCCCGTAACTACCATCTTACCGAGGCTTACGGTTAGTAGATATTGGAATCGAACCGATCACACACAATTCGTGAATTGTCCGGTACGAAAAAAAGGTTTCGCATATTGTCCTATTCACAAAACGTCCAATTCGCATAACGTCCTACTCTCAAATAATAGTCCGATTCGCTAAATGTCCGATTCTCAGACTGCATGCCCTTATTTTCGGTAGCCGCGTAGCAGAGTAACGTCATATCGTAAGCAAGTTGCGAGTTCAAGTTCTATTCTGGATACAGTCATGTTTAAATTTAAATCTAGGTGCTTGTAGCTAAAAAATAAATAGTAACGTAAGTCCAGAACCCTAGCCCAGCCTAGCCAGTGGTGTGTCCGCAAAACGCGAGTAATTGGTTGCTACGCAGCCGCAGCGACTAACCGTATTAGCTAAATCAAGTTGCGACGCCGCCGGCTTCTCGCTGCAAATATTGAATATCCACTTTGTTCTTAACGAGGATCATGGTCCTGTAGACACGCAGTCTCCGAGAATATCGCCAGATATACTTCTTATTTGAGAATATTTATCATTGATAGGTTCACGTTCGACCTCATCTGACATACATTGCAAGTTACTTCCAGAATAGTTCGTTTTGGTGACTTATAATAATAATAATAAATGATTTATTGCTCGAAACACGGTATGTTACAATGGTGTCAATAAAATCAATTACAGTTCAACATGTTTCGCAGATAGATTCTCTGCATGGAAAGTATTCAATTAAGAGCAGACATTAGACAAATAGTCCCATCATTTCAGAAAAGAAATTACATTATTGCATTGATCTTAAAATTAAAGTTGAAAAAATGAAATGTCATTTACTGTCAAATTACACACTGTCAGGAATGCACGCAAAGATCAAATTGTAAAAAACGAATACAAATCAAACAAATATGAATAATCATAACATAAAACTTGGTAGTAATATTTAATCATTATTTTTTATTGATTCTTCACCTTTAATGAGGAATGTGGAAATGTGTGGAATGTGATTAATAAGTTTCACATAGCGTTTGATTGATTTTCGGGCTTGTGTTTATTCGGATTTTTGCTAATCGGAATTCGTATTTATGATATTTTGAATTTTTATTGATTCGGCATTTTTACGTCTTGAAATTCAGCGTTCTGTTCGTAATTATAAACATTAGTAATTTTGTAATTCAGGTTTTTAATAAAAGGATTTATGATGCATCGACTTCCTGAATTTCGGAATTTTGTATCATTCGGAATTATAAAATTCGGAATTTTGGAAATTCGTGATAATGACTTTCGGAATTAAGTTTTACGTATTTATGTACTGTACCCTCTTTCATCCAGTCCAAAGATCTATCTTCTTGAGTTCTTCTCTTTCCCTTATAACCGTCCACTTTCAAATTTGATGCTTTCCTTACTTTCATCCCAACGCATCACGATCAACAATTCTCTCTTAGATGTGCACTTTTTTTTATAAAGAGTATTAGTAACCGATTTACTAGAATTCCGCCTAACCACTCCAACTAAACTAAATTGCTTGTTGGTCCACGTCGGTAGTGTAGTGGCTAGGTTTCGAACCTGGGACCTCTTGATCGTAAGGCCGACTCCTTAACCACTACTGACGCTTCCAATTAATTCAATGTTATACTAGCTCTTGCCCGCGGTAGGCCTAACGTGGCCTAACGGTTGAGCATTCGCGAATTCGATTCTCTTTCAGTGCAAATATTTGTAGGCATGATGTATATCATAATGTCATTGGTCTGGCGGTTTCTATGTTTAATATGTATGTATTTATAAAATAAAACTAAGTAGATATGTTTATCTGCATTCTAGAACCCATATTACAAAGTAGTCAAGCTGTGCTTTCTTGAAGATAGAGAGATATTTAAAAAATTCTATCTAACCTCAGCCTCCATGACTACGTACTTGCAAATTAACTCAAGATTGGAATTAATTTGCAATACATGTCAAATTCAATTAATATCCCATCACACTCTTGTCACCCTCCACATGCGCCCCCATAACGCTTGCGATATCAGCACTGAAAATGCTTGTAGGTACATGTAAAAACAGGGTAATTTGAGTTATTCTCAATTTGATATAATATATTTATGTAAGCAGGTACGTATTCGCGTTACTACTTTGACTGCTAAGCCAAAGGTTGCGGGTTCGACTCCCGCTCAGTGCAAATATATATATTTGCATCGGTCTGGGTATTTCTATGTATAATATGTATTTATTTACAAAAAAAAACTTTTTAAGTATGTTTATCCGCATTCTAGAACCCATATGACAAGCTCTGCTTAGTTTGGGTCTAGATGGCGTTGTGTAGGTACTTTGTCCTACAATATTTATTTATTTAGATATTATATCTCAATTCCTGTAGAATACTATCGTATACAAACAATACATCATCTTGATAAAACTAACAACTTGTGTCGCGTTTATGTTTCTTAATCGACGGCCTCTGTGGCGTAGCGGTAGTGCATTCGACTGCTACGACAGGGGGTGCGGGTTCCCCCAGGGTCAGTCGGGGTGCGAGGAATATGCTCTATGGGCAACCTTACACCCCGGCGTCTGTAGACCCGAGCTGGCGTGCGGTTTTAGTCGGTTCAAGCCCGACATAACCGCCCCCGCTGGCCGGCGGGGGGGTATCCGAAGGGATTTCCACACGAAAATAAAAAAAAGGGGGGCGCGGGTTCGATTCCCGCTCGGTGCAAATATTTGTATGCATAAATATGTCTATTTACATTGGTCTGGTTGTTTCTATGTATAATATGGATGTATTTACAAAAAAAAAGTAAATAAGTATGTTTATCCGCATTAATAATAATAAAATATTTTATTTCTCCTTACAAAGAAGCAAGACGACAAACAATAGAGCCACAGGAAATACAATATTAAAAGCGAAAGTAATGCTCCTAATTCTTGTTGCATTTTTTCTTTTGTAAGGAGCTGGTGTCTGATTTAGGTTAATGAAACCTGAAAGCCATAACACAAGCTAGTTAATGCTTACTTTGGGTCTAGAGAGCGCTGTGTAGAATGTCGTGGAATATTTATTTATTTATTTAATTACTTGCTGATACCCGCGGAGGTAGGTCATCAGTTTTTGGTCATATCATATCTCGGGTTCTACTTAACAAATTGTAACCAACCAAACATACGGCAGATTATAAGTCTAACCAAGACCTTTCTAATAGAAAATCCGTTCAGTAGCTTTGCGTCCATTGCGAACAAACACATAAACAGATACAGACAATAATTCTTATTGCATTCATATTCTTATTTAAAAAAATATTTTTATGTTCACAATCGCCCATTTAACCCAAGTTTTCTTTTAATATCTCCAATGTATAGACACAGCGAATTTACAATTTTATAATAGTACAGATAAACGTTTATTTCCGAGCGTACACTTATTTTCACGCCTTTATCTCTCTGCTCTAGTGTAGGCAGAGATAACAGCCCATCATCTGCTTCTATCACACTTCACGAGCTTCCTCTTCTGCCATTAAACCTTACAAGCCAGCTAATATTACTGTAGTAACTTATTGCTATATTAGAGTTAACGGGATATTTAACATAATGTCGTTTTGAGTTTCTAACGGCCAGTCTCAATAATCTACCTACAGTTAAAGGTAGATAGCTATGCCAGATAAACAGTCAACATTAATCTCTCTGTAACTGCGGTTTCAATATTATCAAAGTCATTTTCTGTTTATCTTTGTTTATTGAAACAGAAAAAAATCCCGGATAGATACTAATGATAGCTATTTTAACTGCTGGTAAAGGATAGATGGATTATTGAAACCGGCCGTTAGTGATTAAAACAACACAGATAAACATCTCGCTAACTCTAATACTAAAGTTAGTGACCATGATAGTTTAAGGTCAATCATTTAACGGACACTAATCACGCTCAGTTTGTATTACAAAACCGAATTCCGTCCGAACCAGAAGACTAACAAAATTTTAATCCGCGTACAGTTAAATAATATTCAAGTAAAAGAAAAATACATTAACGAAAAACTTGGGAGTGAATAAATCATGTTGCAAGCGACTGCGGAACCGGATGAAGCGAGTAATCCCTGGCTGGTAGCGAGCTTGTAACCAGGCTTTAGCCGGATAGACCCGGGCCGGCCACCTGCGATAACGAGCCATCACGGTTGCGCTCCAATGGCACCCGATTAAGGTGAGGCCACACTTGGTTCCAAATAGTTTTACGGCATTATCTATGGGGCCTGATAAAAGTCGTTTTGTTTTCAGTTGTTTTTATTTGTACTGTGTGTGTGTGTAAACGCGGCGATAGCCCAGTGGCGTACGTAACGGACTGCTGAGACGAGGTCTCGAGTTCGATCCCCAGTCGCCCCGGGCACACACCTCTGACTTTTCGTATTATCCTTTCGAGGGCTTACCTGGGGTGCCCGGCAACGGATACTTGGGGAGGGACACCGTGCGGTTTTAGACGAGACACGACATAACCACCCCCGCTGATTTCCGCACGTAAAAAAAAAAAAAAAAAATTATGTGTGCATTAATAAATGTTAATTATCGCTCGCTTAATCGCCCGGTAGATGGCAATAGGCTCGCCCCCTATTGTGTAATACACCTCTGCCTACCCCTTCGGTGATACAGGCGTGAAGTTATGTTATGTTATGTTTTATGTATTACTAACTGCTGCCCGCGGTGGGTTATCGTTTTTTGGTGATGTCTTCGGTTCTACCAAACAAATTGCAATCAAACGTACAGCACATTTTAAGTCTGACCAAGACCTTTCTAACACAATAAAATTCGTTCAGTAGTTTTTGCAGCCATCGCGAAAAAGCAGATAAACAGACAAAAATTCTAAAAAAAAATATTTTTTGTGTTCAGAATCGTTCATTAAACATAACCCAAGTATTTTTTTTTTAATATCTCCAATGTACAGACACAACTAATTAACAATTTTATAAAGTACTAGCTGATGCCCGCGGCTATGTTCGTTATCGTATTTTAGTCATATCTCCGGTTCTACTTAACTAATTGCAATAAAACATACGGCAGATTTTAAGTCTGACTAAGACTCACAGTCAGAGGACATTATATTACTGTCGAATTTGCGATTGAAAGATGTCAGGTCCGTACCTCGGCCATTGTACCTCCAATGTGAATCTATTCCTAACACAAGACATTTAACTTAACTAGAAAGGTTAATGGGATTTTTTGTAACTTCGTTTACTACTACTGCATCGGGTACAAGGACCAAGCTACAGGTAGTTCGAGCACTAGAAAACTTCCTCACATGCGTGTTATGCTCACAAGAAGCCTTCAACATCAAGCTACTAACCGTAACTGCTTCTATACAGTTTGCATTATCAGCGAACCTGTCTCTGCTATATTAAACTGACGCCATGTTAGTACAGCAAATATAATTTTCGAGGACGGCTGTCTCGAGCCAAGTTTACCGATCTGGATATCAACACCGAGTAGTGAATACAAGCCTCCGGGCATCCATATTGATTCTGAGACAAATTTACACATTGCAACACAGAATACAGGAATACTACAGGGATTCCATAACAATTTAATATCATAACATGGAATCGAACATTTCTCTCGGTACTAGCGGCACGTACAGCTCTCGGTCTTCAGTAATATCTTTATATAAAGACAATAAGCCTTTTGATGGTTGTCGTAAAGATAGGCTACTTATCTACGTAGGATTGCAGTAGAGTTTGCCACTACACAATAAACAGGAACGAAACTATCTCACAAAACTTGTTTATTATTTGATAGGACAATACAAGTATAATATTTGATTCTGTACATTTTTAGGGTTCTGTTGCCAAATGGAAAAAAACGGAACCCTTATAGATTCGTCGTGGCTGTCTGTCTGTCCGTCCGTATGTCACAGCCACTTTTTTCCGAAACTATGAGAACTTGCTGTTGAAACTTGGTAGGTAGATGTATTCTGTGAACCGCATTAAGATTTTCACACATAAATAGAAAAAAGACAATAAATTGGGGGGATTCCCCATACTTAGAACTGAAACTCAAAAAATTTTTTTCATCAAACCCATACGTGTTTGGTATCTATGGATAGGTCTTCAAAAATGATATTGGGGTTTCTAATATCATTTTTTTTCTAACTGAATAGCTTGTGCGAGAGACACTTCCAAAGTGGTAAAATGTATCCCTTATCATCCCTTGTAATGTGTCCCTGTAATTATGTATTTATATATTAACTTCTAAAATAAGAGAATGATAAAACTAAAAAAAAATTATGATGTACATAACCATGTAAACTTCCACCGAAAATTGGTTTGAACGAGATCTAGTAAGGACTTATTTTTTAATACGTCATAAATCGTAAACCGCAATTTGACTATATAAATGTAAATGTTGAAGCATTTCTTATAAGTATCACTTTATAAGATATTTGACTTTACATTTCCTTCTTTAGTTGAATTAAGAAGGCAGCCCTAGAGTCGTGAGGTCCTTCAATCACTAATTTAATCTAACTTAATCTAACCTAATCTAATGTAACCTAATCTAATGTAACCTAATCTAATCTAATCTAATCTAATCTAACCCAATCTAATCTAACGTAATGTTTATATTACAATTAGTATCGTTGTTATCGCTCAACTATCTTAAGCATATTTATCGTGATGTTGTTTGTGTATCCAATAAAGAATAAAAAAAAAAAGAATGAAAGCTTGTGTACTTCACGTATCGATATTTTTTAATTTTAAGAATTTCAAAGAGTGCAATTTAAATTTTCAGCGTGTGTGACATCACCTTTAACTTTGCCTGTTCGCTCGCTACAATAGAATGCTTTGTAAAACTTACAAGTTTCTTAAACCTCACCTATTGCATCCAATTGATTTCTTTTTAAATATCCGTCGGTTTAACTTTGAGCTCCCGTAGAGCGTGAAAATATGCAATCTTATGTATTGTATTCTTGAAAACTTTTGTCAAATGTATTCTTACAGAGAAATAGTTAAAGTCTAGTAAGTTTAATACTTGATGTAGTTGTTATTGCTTTTAACATAACTTTATTCCCCTTTGAAATGATGATTTAATAAAAGGAGCTGGATGCGGAAGGCTGAGGATCAAGTACTATAGCACACATTAGGACAGACTTATATCCAGTAGTAGATTGCAAGCCAACTGATACGATACTTTTGCATCTACGGTAACTCTTAGACGGCGCAAATATTCAAGACTTAATAAAAGGCATAGTGATTTAGGTTTATACGGAGACGCTCTTAATGGTCATAGGGACAAGAATACTCGCTCCTTCTTGTGTCCTAAATGCTGGATTTTGAAAACTATGGCTCCGAACGTTGCTTTGGTAACATGACAATACTGTCATCCTTCTGGAAACGTCACGACATGAGTCTACTTTTTATACTCTCCTCTCGCAGGTCTTTTGGAAGAGATTTCTTGAAGAAATTAGTAGAACCTCTGTACTACTTTTTACAATAATGTATTTCTATGTTTGATTGTGCGTGTACGTTAACTTAAATAAATAAAAATGAGTTGCATTATTATTCAGTTTTCAAGTCTACCAAATTTTTTCCCATAGCTCCACCACTTTATTAGCTAGACCACTTTATTATAAGCGTTCATCGCCTAACTCTACTTTATAATTTATCTCCACCAGTCCTATCATAACTTAGCAGTGACTTGGAACAATCTTTGTATATACTTGTATATATATAATACAACATAGTCTAATAACTGTAAGTGGGTCAGTTAAATACACCTGCAGTGAACTTAGCGCTCAAATGAAGATTATTGAGCTGAGAGTGACATGAAGTCGAGCGAAAGCTCCTTTCACTCCACTCGATGTATTACGTTTGTCCTTCTAACGCCTAGACCCTTCAACCGATTTTAATGATTTTTAGCATAATCAATGATGATAGTGATGTGACGGACAAAGGCTATACAAATTTAAATTATGAAGTACTACAGAGGAATAATCACCGAACAAAAATTCAAAAGCTCAATTCTCAAAAACCACAATTAGTAAAATCTCAGCTCAACATTGCAAGAGCTACTTGCCTTGCGGACCTAGTATATCTATGATGGAACTGTTGCTAGTAAACTCATACTGTCTGGAACTCTTTGTTTGTTAGTAACATTAGTTATTAGTTGAGCTGGGTGAGACGAAGTCGAGCGAAAGCTCCTCATACCAGACTTCAGGATTTTCTTTGTCACAGGTCTCCTCCTAAACTACTAATCCAATCAGAACCAAAATTGGCACGATTAAAGAGGTCAATCAGAGGAAGGTTTATGGATATATTTTGAAAAAATTAATGCCACCATAGAGGAATGATCACCGTTAAAAAATTCCAGATGGAATTACATAATAACCGCTCGAGATACTGTGACCAAACTTTACACGCTCAGAAAGCATGTCCAGAGTTGTGACTTTCAAAAAGAATTTTCAAAATCGGACTTGCCACGGAGGAATGATCAGTGTTCAAAATTTTCAAAATCTGATTCCGCAGTAGCGGTCAAATCTATTGGACAAGAATCACGATGTCTCACTCAGCTCAACATTGCAAGCAGCGATTCGCCTTGCAGTCCTAGTAACATTAGTTGTTAGTTAGATTTCCATTCTCGTATACCCAGTTGATGAAAATAGCCTTGCCCTGTTACATGAGATTTAAAAACATTTTTGACGATATATGAATGCTAGTGCTCTCCATCAGAGAAATATATGTAGGTGTTAGTATTGTTATTCACGACAACGAATGGATGGCATTACTAATTAAAGGTAATTGTCAAGATTTGTATCTCTTCTTTATTTATTAACTAGCATCGCCACGCGGTTTCACCCTTACGGGGGTGAAACCGCGTGGTTGTTCCCTTGGGAATATCGGGATAAAAGTAGCCTATGTTACTCAGGGATAATGTAGCATTCCAATGGTGAAAGAATTTTTGAAATCGCACCAGTACTTTTTGAGCCAATTTGTTACAAACATTCTTACATACAAATCTTTCCTTTTTACAATATTAGTATAGATTTAATAACTTTGGGTTTAAAATCTTCTGAATTGATAAACAATTTATAAAAGTGGACATTTATGGTTTTTAGATATAAGAAGGATATTTTAATCGATTATTAACACTGTGCTACGTTTCTTGTGTCTAATTATCGTTAAATAATTAATTGTCTGCTTATTTTACTAGCAGCTGAGCTATCTAGACACTTCCCAGATATTCGAAATTCTCCGATATATTACATACGTCTTAAGGCGACGCTGGAGCCATCTACCTAGATAGCTCAGCTGGTCAGAGCATTCCCCCTGTAAGGGACTGGTCGCGGGTTCAAGTCCCGTTCTAGATGTCCTCTTTTTCCGATCCGAGTATTTTGTATTTAGTACAAACATATGGCTACATTCAAAAAGGTACTGCAGCACAACCACATCTCGACAAATCCAAATAAAGTATCAAAAATATTGTTAAGTAGTAGATACCAACAGTTAGCTTCTAGTAAAGTTAGCGACATAAATAAAGTTAATTCGGCCAAAAAGTCCGCCATTTTGTACACTCTCTGTTAATCTATGCCTTCACCGCATAACGTGGGTTGAAACACTCGTTTTGTAAATTCCGGTGTTTGTCTTTTAGATATATTTCTGTTACATAATTATTTCCTTTTAGTCAATTATCCAAGGGAATTATTAAGGTTACGAATGGATATAAACGCTTCTCGTAGACTCAAATCTACCGCACCTCAAAAGGACTATAGTATTTCTACCGTAAAAAGTATTTCTCTGAATAGGTCCTCATATTCAGTGCGAGGGATATGCTCTATGGGCAACCTTACACCCCGGCGTCTGCAGACCCAAGACGGCGTGCGGTTTTAGTCGGTTCGAGCCCGACATAACCGCCCCCGCTGACCGGCGGGGGGGTATCCGAGGGGATTTCCGCACGAAAAAAAAAAAAAAAAAAAAAAAAAAAAAGGTCCTCATATTCAATTAAATTTTTAAGCAATTTGATGCTTACTTTTCCTATAGATTTAGATCGGAAAAAGAGAACATCTAGGACGGGACCTGAACCCGCGACCAGTCCCTTAAAGCGGGAATGCTCTGACCAACTGAGGCACCTACACACTTCCCAGATATTCGTAATTCCCTTTGCCTTAAGACGTATATAATATATCGGAGATTTTCGAATTGTCTCGGTGGCTCAGTTGGTCAGAGCATTCCCCCTGTAAGGGACTGGTCGCGGATTCAAGTCCAGTCCTAGATGTTCTCTTTTTCCGATCTAAATCTATAGGATACGTCCTCATATTGTATAAAAACTGTTAGAACGTCAATGATTATTGGGATGAACAATCACGAGAGCAGAAAAACATGCTCTGTAGCGCTTCAATTTCAAGTGACTAGTTCGTTTTTTTTTTTATATTTAGGACACGTCAATTTGACTTCACCTCGCCTGATGGTAAGCTGAAGGTAAAGTCTCAGTAAAGAGGGTCACCATTACATACATGTACCATGTTATCAATGGTGGCACTCAGCTTGACGGCCTCATCAGAAGAGGATTGTCGTCGCAGCACCGCGTGACACCCACCGGTCCCACTACTGCTGCGACCACAATCCCCCTGCCCGGCTATGCACTTGCTGACCCCTGAACGCAATCAAACCAAAATTGGATTACTATGGAGGGTCTTTCGCAATCGTGCACGGTGGTACCTACCCGGCCGAATTTCGTGACAAATTTGTGTCATCAAATTTCTACCAGTGTAGATATATACCGGTATAGATAAGACATGCCGGATATTGGTTACCTGAAACCAGCCCTGGTGCCAAACTGTGGCCACAAGAAGTTGAAAAAGAACAAAATGGAGACGAATGGCTATGTACAATCTCATTCTTTCACCGCAATTATTATTATTTTCTATGTTTTCTGTTCTGTACGCAATACTACAAAACTGCAAACCTTTACCAATCATGTCGTCTATTTAACCAAAAAAAAAATCATACCGTTCAGACTTAAGCTAGGATGAGAAAATTTTGCTGACTACATCATTCATCTCCGTTTGGGAAATCTTTCACTCGAAATTACCTCAGCAGACCTGAATCTCCATCTTGTAACAGATAGTGGCCTAACTTCGATAAATTACACATTACCTGTGAAATATGATTATGCGTATCGCCAAAGCCGTGGAAATCTGAATTTAAATCATACCCGGGTGAACTCACAGATAAAAGCTTTAGTGAAATATGAATAAAAGTAAGCTTTTAATTCTCAAACAACTGTCACTGTGAAAGTAACAAGACATTAGTAATTCTGCCCACATTTTGATCCTCATCAAAAGCTCCCAGTAATGTGTCTAGTTAATTTGCAACTGTTTCGTTGACGCCAGACTTCGCCCGAGTTTGCTGGACATTTTAATTCATTCTACGGTTACCGGTTAGATGTGACGTTCGTACGTGGACTGAATATTATTTGCGTAGTTGCTGAAGGGATGTGCTGCATATATTTTGATTGTTTTAAATAGCTTTGAAATAATCTTTTTAAGAGGAAGAATTTTCATGTGTCTCTGTTTTTGAGTAAAATATTAACAGCAATAGTCGTAGGTGTATTAAGAGAATTAGTAAACTTTCATTGCATATTCCTATCAGCATGGAGTACTTCTTAACTCCTTCATTGTTTTTAACAAGCAGTTCATCACTTAAGCAATGGACTGGACTAACTACACTTGATGATATATTGTGTATTATTATGTATATGATATATTTATTTATATGTATGTATATTTATTTATCTATATGTGTAGGTATTGATACATACTGCTGTAGTGTAGGTATGATATCACTATACAGTATTATATTTGTAGTTGTTTCATCAATAATTTTGGCTCTCAATAATGCACCTACTAAGTTTCTCTCTGCACCACCTTTGGTTGACTGGTAGAGAATGCCTGTGGCATTAAAACCGCCTATGTACTTGTGCATAAAGTTCAATAAATAAAAAAATAAAAATAATAATAATAGAGGGAAAATAGAAGCAAATTCACGTAAAGTTAATATGCTTTCCGCCATTGTTAAACACAGTTATACCACTAATCTTAGTCAAAAGAATATATTATGGCCTGCCAATGTAATCTCGGCCGACCCAGTTTTTCTTTCTTCCTCTGGCTTCTGGCTTCTGGGATAGCCCTATTTTTCACGTGGCATTCTGCAGAGGAGACTTGCTAGTTCCATTTCAACCTGATATTTATCCTACATCAATATTAGGGGATAGAGGGCGTAGCTTAATGTTTGGCAATCAGTTAGTCGGTCTCGGTTATATACAAAACTTCGTAGCCTGTAGTCCGCTTTCTTACTCATTCTCTTGATTTTACTTATTTTGACTTTTTAGCTACTGCCGTCTGACCCCCGACTCCGAAAGGAAACCCTGCCTTCCTCGTTAATCAGCAGGTGTACTGGCTAGCACGAGAGGTTGGCTTGCGCACCGAAGATCTTGAGACCTTATACATCATCTGCAATCTTATTTTTACTGTATGTAATTGTATTTCAGACTAGCTGTGCCCGCGACTTCGTCCACGTGGATTTCGATTTTTAGGGTTTTACTTCTTTTGCGCGAAACCCTAATTTTTTCCCAAAATAAAAGTGCCTATTTTATGTAAAAATCCCGTATCAATCAAATATTCAATGTAAATCATTTTTTTTCTCAAATTTGTTTGCTTTAATTTTTTTTCGCGGATCCCTAATTATTTTTCTAAAATTAATATAGCCTATATTACGCCTTGTAACATTACCTATCTGCAAGTGAAAGTCCCGTCAAAATCGGCCCAGCCGTTCCAGAGATTACCTCTTTCAAACGGACAGAAAGACAGACAAAATTTTTAAAACATTGTATTTTGTTATAAGTATCGTGTATACATTTATGTGCAATCATTAAAAATCTATTATTTTATTATTACAAACAGACACTTCAATTTTATTTATTTGTATAGATGAATAAAATATGTCACCTTAAAACTCATTTTGGAGGCAAATCAAATATTTAACTTTTTAACATTTCCCGGGAGTGTCCTGTGTAAATTTCCACCGTCTCATTTGTTTTCTTACACAGCAACTTGGTTTCTCTCTTGAGACTGCTTCTCCTTTGCCTGGAGACTTTTCTTGGAGAAAAAATATCTGGTAAATGCTTTTTTTTTTTACAAAGTAAAGAGGTTTGCAGTAGTAACTCGGGAGAATATTAAATACGGTACAGGTAGTCTGTGTCAATATAACGATAAGACCCGCCAGGTTTGCACACCTGTGCTACACATAGAGTATGAAAAATATAAAGAAGGGTTACCCATTTTATACCTACATCGTTGATAGGGCTGTGTTGGGCTGTGTATTTATGGGATTGTAGTCGTATATTAGTTGAAGTAAATTGTTAATCTCTTTTGAAATGGAAGATAATTTACTTTATTCTATTATATTCATAGATAAGGATATTATCAAGTTGTCTAAAAAATTGGGAATCGAGATTTTTTTTAAGTTTATAGTTTTTGTAAACCCCAGCAGCGTAGTACACACTTTACAAGTTTATAAATCTTAAGGCTTTCACGGCCGGCGTTGCATGAAGAATATACTGCTTCCGGGCTGTTTGGCCGTGGTCCATCGGAAACTTGTATTCCAGACGTTTCGTCGATCACTGCACCACTGAAGGTGTCGACCGCAGTGATCGATGAAACATCTGGAATACAAGTTTCCGATAGACCACGGCCAAACAGCCCGGAAGCAGTATATTCTTCACTTTACAAGTTGTTTAATTAACCCTCAACTAGACTATTAAAGTTTTTGACTACCTAGTTGAGGGTTTAAAGAAACGGCAGGACCATATGAGCCATAAAAATGGGTTACTTCACTTCCAAGATAGGTAAAACTAAGGCACTTCAAAATTTTCCTTCAAAAATAATAAATAAACATGCAGTTTCTACAACAAACATTACAATATAGGCATTACTTTATTACTTTGTAATTCTGAAATCGTTTGCATAGGTATATACCTTAACTGCGTACCGCTCTACACCTTAATCTGTGTCCATAACAAGCTGAATAAAAGTACTTAAGTAAATCTGGCGTATAATAAATCTCGGTAGGCCAGGTCAGACAGGAAGATGGATCGCCTCCTCGAGATATAATGAAGTGTTGTTCAAATTAAAACATAGCGGGTACTTCACTTTATATTTTTTTAGCTTCTCGATTTCCACTTACGTGCCTTTAGAAACAGGGTATATATAATAAAAGAAACTTGAAAATTGGTCTGTGTATTGATATCTTGATTGTTTTTGAAGAACTTTTAGTTTTCTTGTGTGTTTTATACAAACAATGCTATAGTACCTTTTTTTTTTTTTTCGTGCGGAAATCCCTTCGGATACCGCCCCCGCTGGAGAGCGGGGGCGGTTATGTCGGGCTTGAACCGACTAAAACCGCACGCCGTCTCGGGTCTTAAGATGCCGGGGTGTAAGGTTACCCATAGAGCATATCCCTCGCACCCCGACTGACCCTGGGCCATCTCCGGTTTCGAGATGGCCCCCCTACTTGCTCTCCACTGTGCCATCTGCTAATCAGAGGGACACGTGGAAAGCTTTGAACAGCCCTCAACAGAGCCGTCCTCGCCTCGGTCGGAGTTGGCCGTAGGCGGCAGCGTCTCTCCCGCCCTAGGAGAGAGGCGCTGCTGTCTCCGTTGCCCAGGGTGCACCGCGTGGAGGTCCCCAACCAAGCACCCCAATGCTATAGTACCTATATATTTACGCCTGTACAGTAGATTCACAGACGATAGGTAGAGGTGTATGTAATACTTCACAGAATACATTTTTGTAATGAGGCGTTAAGCTGTTGCCGTCTTGATAACAAAAAGAACTAAAAGCTTCAATGAAATGAGCCAAAACTCAATGGGGTTGCGTTGTTTCATTACAAAGTTCCTATGACCAACTTCCAGCTCCATAATCAGACCCTGGTTACTATTAAAAGACAAACTACTCGTCAAGGCGAATCAAACGAGCCGAAACTCGATGAGGTTATGTCGTTTCATTGCGAAGTTCCTATGGCCACCTTCCAGCTCCATCATCAGCTTAGCACCCCGTCATCATAATATTGCACTGTCACGCGATTTACACATGTATGCAAAATTTCAGCTCAATCGGTAATCGAGAAGTGGATCAAACTTAATTTGCAAGATTTGATGACAAACAGCGGGACAGGTAAAGCTAAGTAAAAGTTTATAATAAGATCTCTCTGCCAATTGAGCTAATAGAGCTCCCCTTAGTAGTTTATTTTTTACCGAACATCTACCTACCCACAGACAAGGTAAAACCGTAAACCGGTTACTGTAAACCGAATTGTATCGTGAAATCAAAATATATATTAGTTTTAAACGTTGAACTTTCCAACCAAGTGTAATCAACGTAAAAGAAAAATTGTTACATTTCCAATTTTTAATTAATCCACATTCAATTTTAACGAATTTCGAACGAATGAATTTTAAATGATTGATATCGGATACCGAACGTAACCGATAGTTAACCGAAATCTCGTTAGCGATAGCTATCATCGCCGTTTACCGGTTTTTAATTTAATACAGTTATTGAATTGAAAACCTTTACGGTTGCTTTACGGTACTTGAAATACGGTTATGTTAAATAAAACAGAATTATCTATTATTTGTACCATTATAAAATTGTTAATTAGTTGTGAGGTATTTAAAATAAAATACTTGGATTATGTTAAATGAACGATTCTGAACATAATTTTTTTTGGAGATCTTATCTTTTTGTTTGTTTGTTCGCGATGGACGCAAAAAGTACAGAACGGATTTTTTGCGTTTTTTTATTAAAAAGATCTTGGTCAGACTTAAAAGCTGACGTATGTTTGATTGCAATCGGTTAAGTAGCAGAACCGAAGATATGATCAAAGAACGATAACCGACCTGCGAGCAGGTGGAGCCGCGGGCATCAGCTAGTGTTTTATAAATCTGTAAATTTATTAAATATTAACGAACATGACTGAACTGAACAAACTAAAACTGAACAAACATACTATGGCATTACTAAAGCTGTAGATTCTCCTGAAAATAATAAAATTTTGTAGATTCTTCTAAATTCATTTTCAGCTATTGGATTCTAGTCAGCTAGTTTCAGTGGCCGCTTCTTGGCCACAGAACTCATGAAACGGAAGTCCAGTAAAATTTCTAATATTATCAAAGTTAGTTCTCGCTGCTGAAAACATCTTAAGACGCATAAAAATGTGGAAGTTCCAATTAATGGTTGGATAGATATTTGTAACTCAACACGCTAGAACTCCTGAACGGATATGAATAAAATTTGACAAAGAGATAGATAATAGTCTGACATAGCACTTATACTCTTATATCGGGAATAGGAGCCTATGGGTCACAGGAACGCGATCAGTATTTCACGAGAGCATAACCGTGGGTAACAACTTAACTTTCAAAATTTTTTTTTTTTGAAGAATACTAGAACCGAAATTATGAGTATTATATATAGTTCATATATAGTTCACGTCGATAGTGTAATGTTCAGGATTCGAACTCCGTACCTCTCACTAAGCTACTGAACACACAGACACGAATACAATAATCTTAGTAATGCCTTCATTATTGTTATCAAACTAAAATTATAATTAAGAAGTTCCAAACACTGACTTAAATCATTCACAAACATACATACATATACTCACGCCTTTTTCCCTCCGGGGTAGGCAGAGACAACAGAACGCCATCTGCTTCTGTCCTTACATACTTCACGAGCTTCTTTCACTGTCATTAAACCTTTCATGCAAGCCCGCCGGTTTCGAGTCCTTAACTCATTCCCTCGAGTTATGATTCTCTGAAAGCATAAATAGTACTTATAAAGTGTATTGTTACAATTATGTAACTTCTAACTTAGTTATAAGAAGTTTTGAGTAAAGTAGACGTTTGTTTCGAAGTGCCGGAGGGAGAGCAGGCTGGAAGGGACACCAGTTCACGTGATATAGCTTCTGATTTTACAAAACTTCTCTATTTAGAAGTGTATTCGCTCTACAATGGTCTGTAATAATTTTCATAACATAACTTCACGCTTGTATCCCCGAAGGGATAGGCAGAGGTGTATTAAACACCCACGATTCGCCAGTTATGTTAAGATCTCAATGTAATAGGGGGCGAGCCTATTGCATTCTACCGGGCACATTATTAAGCGAGCGATAATTATCATTTATTAATGCACACATAACTACGAAAAGTCAGAGGTGTGCCCGGGGCGATTGGGGATCGAACTCGAGACCTCGTCTCAGCAGTCCGTTACGTACGCCACTAGGCTATCGCCTAGTATATAATTTTTATTAGTATAAGTAATAATTTTCATACTGTTTATACTGGAGATTGATGGCACTTGGTGGAACTTGCTACACATATTGAATAAATAACTTGTACTTTTCCACAATTATTTAGACCTTTGATAATGCCGTAAGGTGAAACCGGTAAGGTTCAAATAAATAAATAATTGTGGAAAAGTACAAGTGATTTATTCAATATAATAATTTTCATGTTCCATAGTACAAAATTCTATTGTAATTTGGAATGTCTGGACGTGGTTACAGGTTAATTCAGTTTTACATACCTTACAGTTATTATAGACAATCACGTAAAGGAAATTTTACAGGACTGTCCAAAAAAGTAGTTGTTGTAGAGATTAGATCAAATATGGAGTATCGTTAAGCTTTGTACGGACGAAGCTTTCCAATGTACGCGTAGTCGGTAATGCGTACACAGGAACGATAGTCCGTATAGTGTATCTTTTTTTTTTTTTTCGTGCGGATATCCCTTCGGATTCCCCCCCGCCAGCCAGCGGGGGCGGTTATGTCGAGCTTGAACTGACTAAAACCGCACGCCGTCTCGGGTCTACAGACGCCGGGGTGTAAGGTTGCCCATAGAGCATATCCCTCGCACCCCGACTGACCCTGGGCCATCTCCGGTTTCGAGATGGCCCCCTCGGGTTTGGGAACCACGGTGTACCCGTCTTGCCCCGGTTTGGGGGAGGGGCACTAGTCGCCCCACCGTCCCGGCCTGCTTCTGCTGGGGTCCTCCGCGCCGGCGCCTGAGTCGCCTGCGACGCGCGGCGAGCATGTTGCGGGCTCGGCGGGCCGGGAGAGTTCTGAACCTCTCCCGGGTGCGCTCCGCCATCTCCTTCGCGAGCATTACATGCTCGCAGAAGGAGGCGGCGGCGACCCACGCGCTCGCGCTCCACACCATTGCCGTAATCATGCTGCCGAGCGAGAGGACTCCCACCCCGATGGCTGCCACGAGGTCACGCTTCGGCGCCTCCCACGCCGGGCAGTCCGCCAGCTTGTGCAGCCCTGAGTCCTCGCTCGCGTCGCAGTGATGACACTCAGGCGTTGGCTCCTTCCTGATCCGATGCAGGTGGTCCCCGAAGCACCCCTTCCCGGAGATCACCTGCGTCAGTCGGTCGAGAGGCTTCCGTGTCGGCTCTCTAGCCAATCCTCCATGAGGGGCCTTACCGACGCTATTGCGGCGTGCCCTCCGTATAGTGTATCTACAGTACGCGTATACAATTTGAGCACGCGTGTCGACTCACGCCTCGCGGTGAGGCATCGCCAGTCAGCTGTATGGCGGATACTACCTGGCCGACTCTCGACTCGACGCGTTTGTAATCCAGCAATGCATTGTGCCCTGTGAACTGCAACTACACCTGTACGCGTATTCAAAATAAAAATACCTAGATTACGCGTACATTGGAAAGCTTAGTCCGTAGAAGGCTTTACGAGTTCCCGAGTGCCACTGCTTACTTTTAGTGTTATACGTTTTTAATTATTTTTAGGGATTTGCTGAGTTGTCGTCGACGTCGTCGTTGCCAATTTTCTGTCACGGTTTTGGGTATGAAGGAGATGACCTATCGAGTTGCTGTTTTCGGTAATAAATTCGTGCTGGGGTGAACCATTGCAAGATAAAAAAAAAACAAAAAAAAAAACAAAAAAAAAAAGATAAAATAAAAGAAAATCCCTTGTATTCGGCTGAGCTCGTCTCAGGAATTCAACTTGTTTAAACTTCATCAAAACCCCCATAAAAACTTACACCGTTACAATGTAATAGAATCTTCGAACTCGATCTTGGAGTATTTTCAAAACGTAATTTTTTTGGATTTTAAAGGCAAGCAGCTTAATAATATTAATTACTCTGTAACCAATTTACCTTGTGCCCCGAAAAATATAGATTAACCCAGAATAACAAAGGCAAATCATTGAGTGTATTAAGGCACCCACATTATAATAAACCCTTAATATTATTAAGGGTGACTCGTGAGCAACCGATACCAAAAGCAAACAACATCAATATTGTCGGGCGGCCTGTCGCTTTTAGAGGTGGGACGTGTCGATAATAACGAAAATTGAGTTGTTTAAAAATGTCAAGGCTTATTATACAGACAAAAAACCAATATCTTCATATATGTATACTAATATTATAAAGAGAGGGGACGAATTTTGTAAGTTTGTTCATATGTTTGGGGAAATCTTCGGAATCACTGCACTTATTTGAGAAACTATTTCACTGCTTTGAAGTTAAATTATCCCCGATAGACATAGGTTACATATTATATGGTATATCGGATAAACCGAAGCGCAGCGAGGGTGGGCTTCTAGTAAAGAATAAAATGCGTCTTTATTCTACTAATACTATAGACGGGAGGTTTTTTTTTTATATTTAGGATACGTCAAAGTTTGTGAGTATAGATCTATAGATGTATGGATGTATGGATAGCTATAACTGACTTTCTAATCTGTTGAACCGATTTGGAGGCAATTTTGGTTTATATGCTTGAATACGTTCATTAATAGTTTGAATGTTAAGATTCACAATTTGACAAATTAAGTAGTGCTGCAATCGGGTTCTAGCAAGTTTTATTTACATAACATAACATAACTTCACGCCTGTATCCCTGAAGGGGTAGGCAGAGGTGTATTGCACACCCACGATTCGCCAGTTATGTTTAGGTCCCAATGTAATAGGGGGTGAGCCTATTGCCATCTACCGGGCATCTAAACGAGCGATAATAAACATTTTTTATACACACATAACTACAAAAAGTCAGAGGTGTGTGCCAGGGGCGACTGGGGATCGAATTCGAGATCTCGTCTCGGCAGTCCGTTATGTACACCACTAAACTAAAATTATAAATAAATGATAAATAACAACTTATTCATTTTAGTAATATAATGCGTAACTAGAATCACCGTTAAAATATTATCGATAGTTACTATCGACAGTTTTTACTCACACTGGTTTTCTAGTAAAGCAGTGGTGGTAGGTAAACCTTATACTATCTGCAGCGCCTTCAGTGCTTCTCATTACTACCTACCTCGGACTACACAAACACTGCTGGTTAATCAAACATCATATAGGGTCAGTACTCAGGAAAAAGGGTTTTATAGTTAAAGGTTGTGTTTATGATTAGAGAGAAATTTGTTATTAGATCATGAAAAATTATTCACGTGGTTTACAAGGATTATCACAATATTGTCCTCTGATATTTAAACTAGGACAGCTTTTTTTAAGATGAAATGAGATAAAGATAAATTTGTTTGTAGTAACATGCTTAACAACACGGTTTTAGGACCCCATTAAGACCCTCGGAGCCAAGCCAACCTCGCCTGCAAACCAGTACACCTGCTAATTGATGAACGACGCTCTGGCGCAGGTTTTCCTGTCTCGATTAAAAGGTCACATGGTAGTCGCTTTCATAGAAGCGTCTGTAGCTTAGTGGTTAAGGAGTCAACTGTTGCGTTCCGTTTGGTGAGTGAGAGTGCCGTCCCATCCCCTTTCCTTTACAGGGTCGGCAGCGCGAGTGTGACGCCACTGGTGTTGCACACGTCCATAGGCCGCGGTAACCGCTTCCCATCAGGTGGGCCGTGTGCTTGTCTGCCACCTTAATGGTATAAAAAAAAAGTCAACCTTACGATCGAGAGGTCCCGGGTTCGAATCCTGGCCATTATACTTCCGACGTGAACTCACTCCTAACACAAGCAATTATGCTTAGCTGGAGGGGTTAGGGGGGATATTAGTCATTTCGGTTACTAATATTCTTTTAAAAAAAAAGCCGCGTAAACCAAGTCTAAAGGAGGAAATTGAATAAGCGGATCCCGAGCTCCGAGGCGAAAGCTTCGGATGCGACCGGGAACCATGTTACAGCCTGAAATCAATTGGAAATAGAGAAGCATAGCAAACTAATTATTGAATATTAGTAATTTCGATTACTAATATTCTTTAAAAAAACAACAACAAAAAAAGAAATATCATGAGGGCCATGTGAAAATAATAATAGACCTGACGGTACCATATTTCACGCATATAAAGACTTATTAATTCATAGAACTAGTCCTTCATGAACTTTTGAAGTCAATTCGATTGACTTCAAAAGTTCATGAAGGACTTGGCATCATACTAGAGAAATAGCTGCAAAAGATTACTGATGAGCTGAATCCATTACACGCTCAAGTACTGTGATGAATTATGAAGTGTGTACGTATATGTACCGGCACATGAGCAACGTCTATAAACCATTATATAAAAAGCCATAACGTACGAGCCTCTGGCTCCCTTGCCCTATATAAGAGGGAGGTTTGTGTGTCAAGCCTTAACGAGGAAACTGTTGAGGTTTTATCATTTTTCTATGAAACTAACTAGAATTTTAAAGTTTAGTAAATTACTAAACTGCTATTAAAGTTATTAACAAAAATCATGATGAACAGGAATATTTACACTACAGCAAACTAAAATCGCATCATCCATATACACTGTGTATTTTAAAATCACTATGTACTGTGTATTTATGCAAATCAGGCTTAATATGCTTACCCAATGTGAGTAAACAAGGAGGTTGTTTATGTAACAGATTACAAGGCTATCAGTTATTCATGAGTTGTCCAGTTTCACTTGTGGCGGTAAATAATTAAATTTGTTAGTAACCAAATCGTTGTTCCATGTTTGTAAACAGAAAAAGCTTTTGACACGTATTTTGTTATGTTCAGTACCTTATACTATTCCAAACTTTACTGTAACAGGTTTCAATTACCAAACATTACTAAAATAAGGTGTCTAGTGAATTTTCAGACAAAAGTTCTTAACTAGTTATGAAATAAATGGTCCTTAATAATAAATACCCTGCAGTTTAACTCGTCAGTCTCGTTTCTGTAACACCGCGTCTCATTAAGCGTAAATTTCCTTTTTTTTTCTTATTGCTCGGCTTCTAAGGATCGTAGTGTGACGTTTTATGGCTTTTAACATTCCCCAAAAACTGGACTATCTAATTCGTTAATCATATTTCAAGTTGCACATGTGCTTCCTTGGATTAGCGCGCGCGATCGCAGAAGCAAGCTCTGCAGCTATATTTTAGCATAGTTTCGGCAGATTTTGATTTTATAATGTACAAAACGACTGCTTGCATTTCCATCTAACTATGCTACTACTAAATAGTACGTAAACCTACTTTTTGTGAAACCTAGAATTTCAACCAAGTTTGACCTCGCAGAACCAGCCGTTACCAGCATTTATCATAGGATCTGTGCAGCCAGAGCCACTACAAATCACCCTCTTACGTCGACAAACGCACCACTATAAATTTGTCGTATGAATAAACGACTTTATTGTATTAGGTCAGTTTCTTTAGTAAAAATAATGTTATAATAATTCTTATTTTGTGTGGACATTAAAGTACCTGAACTTTTTTATAAATGAGTGTTTTTTAATTATCTCTCTTATACCTCGTATACAATTAAATTATTTTGTAATTATGATCAAATATGTTATTTCTTTAAACGAGTCTATTTTATAGTCATGCATTTTAATTCGTCTATCGGTAACTCTTTTAAACATAAACTTCAGACATCCAGCATTAATGCTTAAATTTTTGTAAATAGTGTTTGTTTTATGAAATATAAAAAATGTAATAATAATTAACAGTCACTTTTTCTGCATCTTTCAATGAATATAATTGAATGAATGGACAACATTATTTATTGGCATAAATACAATTTGTTCATTTTGTTGTTGCAGGACTTACAGTCGGAGATCGAAACCCACCGAGATGTGTACGCATCTCTCACGGGGACCGGCCGCCGGCTTCTCGGCAGCCTATCCTCTCAGGAAGACGCCGTTATGCTTCAGCGGCGGCTAGACGAGATGAACCAGAGATGGCATCATCTGAAAGCCAAGAGTATGGCCATCAGGTAAGCTAAACGATACACAAATATTTTGAAGGACTACTTAATATTAAAGCATCCATACATAGAGTGAGGAGCTTAGGGAGGAAGGGAGGAAGAAGGAGAATGTAGAGGGTAGTACCATCATCCTTGAGGCCCAAGCCCAGCCTCACCTGCTAAACAACGGGTGAAGTTCTGGCGCAGGCTTTCCTTTCAGGCTTGGGAGGACAGACGGCTGTAGCTCCCGGTAAAGCCAACCTACCAATTAAAAACAATAAGTGGACCCCGGGCTCAACTTTGAACGCAACTGGGTATCCGCTCTGAGAATGATGATATTTTTGAAGGTCTACTTAATACCAAAAGCTATTTAAATACATGGATTTTCTACCCGTAAAATTTTCCTTTTACAGTGAACGCTATTGATAATAATAAGTTTAGTATAAAACTCAACGACAGAAATAGTTTTATTCTGCATAAATCATTTCACAACACTTACTAAACGCAAAAAAAAACTACCATAACCTGACCACGGCCCTGTTCATTCTGAAAAGTCTGCGGCAAGAAACTCAGTAAAATTTATGTGGTCTATTTACAAACATATTGTAATTTAACCCAATCATTCAATATTTTTGATTGAGTTTCTATAGTTGGTGTCATCCAAATATTCTAACATTTTATTACTATTATAAAGCAATTCTTTCGTCTATATTTTTTTGTACTGGAATCCCGTGATACTACAAACTATGCCTACTACATGAATTAAAACAACTGGATGCTATATAAAATTTACACTCCAAATAAATAAAATAAAAATTGTTGGACATTGGTTCGTTTTCCCGCCGAATGGTTATCTGTCATTCATGAATGACATTTACAAATGTATGTTTGAGAGGTTGTGGCTGCAGTAAAAATGTTTTTTTTACGTATTGGCTGTCTGGATAGTGTTGTTAGACATTAAGTAACTTGCTAAGTCAGCTTCAAAAATTTCAGATTTTTTTATAAGTTTATTATACGTACATGCAAATGTGAGCATTTTTACCTTTTTCCCTCCGGGGTAGGCAGCGACAATAAACCGCCATCTGCATCTGTCCTTACATACTTCACGAATTCAAAAAACATAAGACAATATTGCTTAACTTTTTACTTTATCTATGCGGGTGGCAGGTGAGGCCGCCTGTCACCCCAGCAGAAGCAAGCCGAAGCGCCCCCGCCCCCAAACCGGGGTAAGACGGGTTCACCGTGGCTTCCCAAACCCGAGGGGGCCATCTCGAAATCGGAAATGTCCCAGGGTCAGTCGGGGTGCGAGAGAAATGCTTTATGGGCAACCTTACACCCCGGCGTCTGAAGACCCGAGACAGCGTGCAGTTTTAGTAGGTTCAAGCCCGACATAACCACCCGCTGGCCGGCGGGGGGTATCCGAGGGGATTTCCGCACGAAAAAAAAAGATTGCTTTACCTGAAAAAGAAAGGAAACTATAGGTGTTTGATTATTTTTAGATACCTAAATGGTAAAACTAGTATGTTTCGCACTATGGCTAAAGACCGCTAGCTCAAATTCAGACTAATTCAAAATAAACTTAATCGAATTCTAGACTTGATATTTTTGCGGTTCGGCCGCTCCGTAATATACGGCACTAACTAAATGTAATAATATATGATGTCTAAGATGTAGTATATTTTTAAAATAAACAAAAACTCAAACATCTAAGAAATCTGTCCTGAATCAGCAAAACGTTTGTATTGAATTCAGACACGATATTGCTATACTTTTACTCCATAAATTGCTAAATCCAATGTAGTTGCCCTAACCATTTAAAACAATTACATCAGTCTAACGCCCTTAACTCGATATCAACCCGTTAGCCGCCGGCTCTTCGTCTAGTTGCCACTGGTGGCAAAACCTATTACGTCGCTAGTTACTATCAATAATTGGTATTAATGCCATCGAATGTTGGTAGATATGTAGATTTATAGGATGATCACGTTAGTGGACTAGTGGATTGTAATAATTCAATGACGGTCCGTAGAAAAAAAGATGGCAATATTCGTACGCAACTAGTGGTTTCGTTAACGTTTTCAATTATGATATTCTTTTTATACGGAGACTGGTAGTGTATTAGATAGAACCTGCAACCTCGTGATAACGGTGCTGTTTCTTTAAGTAGAGGCTTATTATTTAATATAGACAGTTATTATTGTAATGAAATTACAGGCTAGAAAAACTAGGTTTCCAAGAAAATATTAGATTGCGCAAAGCAAATTATGATACTTGGTAAACACTATAAAAATTGTTTCATGGGTGTTTTCTTTATTAAAAGGCTGACGGAAATAAAATAAAAATAAAAATGTAAACTACGTTACTAGGTAACAATGAAATAATTTATCAAATATTGCTGGGATAACCTAACTTTCATTCTTGAAAATTATAAACTATGTACATTTAATATTAACGTTTTAATATTTTACATTATTATTATTAAACGTCGAGCATTTTTATAGCCATCAAATTTTGCAAATTATTATTTATATACGTGAGTGCCGTCCATTTCTCCTATTTTATATTATGCCGTCTGTACCGTTAAAGTTTCCTCCAAACATTACTATATATTTGAATTCAGTACTTGAAGTTTAAATTGTCAACGAATCGCATCGATAAAAATAGAGTACTCTCGTTGTCAAATCCAAGAGCAGAAATCACTTTTCATGGTAATTGGATACAGAGTGATAAAAAATTTACTAGAACCGTAACGTATCATTCATATTAAAACCACACAAAAAATCCCTTGCATACCATAACAATATCCTTAATTTGAAGAATTGGGTATGAAAATCGCGGCTACGAATACTGAAAGCTTCAATTAACCCTAAAATGTCTATACCATACACTCAACTTTAAAAAAGTTAAAAACATTTTCAGACGATGAAATAAAAACCGGCCGTTGAAAGTTATTTATGGGTGACCACAACATGGGCAACAACCACATAGGGCGATAAGGGAAACGTGTTATTTAATAGGCGATTTTGAAGGTATGGGGAACGAAATGTGAAAGGTTAAAAGAGCGATAATGTTGTGTTTGAATGAACTGTCCGTGCTTTTGCTCAGAATTAAAAATATGTAAACTCAAAATTGTTTTTAGCGCATAAATAATTTTCACAAATACTTAGTGTTGCAGTGCTATCAGGACGCACTGCAGTTGTTCAAAGGGTTATACCCCTAATTTCTAACGGGCTACCGCAATATACTTTACATTTAAATAGCAAAAATAAAGTTTGAAATGTAATCTCAATATCAAGTTTCAATCTTTAGTCAGTCAGTCAATTTCAATCAAGCAAGTTTAAATTATTGGATTTAGACTAATGAATTGACTTCTGTTGAAAGCTTTTATAAAAAATAAATATCGAGCCATGTTGTCGGTTGTTTTCAACTTTCATGCTGTTACAAAATTTTATAACAATTCCTAACACGAGTTGAGACTTCAGATAAATAGCAATATTCCCACTCATATACATATCATAGATTCTAGGACAACGTGGCGCATAAATACCGACTATCAGTACCTACTTAGTCTAACCAATTATCCTACCGCTAATATTGTTAAACATCACAACCTTTATCTGAATTATCATTAGGTCATTATCTGCCTATTTACAGCCCAGAACATAATTTCGACAACATTTAATCTAATTTAACTCATCCGAATACTCGGAATATCTCCTTGTCATCATTCAAGACATTTCAGACCCTTCTATTAAACTAAAAATGGAAATAATTTCGTTTAACTCCAGTGTTAAAAGGGTTGTCAGTCCAGAGAAAATTAGATATTCACTTTCTTTAGCGAGTTCTCTCGTTGTTCCTTAATGTATTATTTTAAGAGGTACCCCCTTTCTTTAGAAACTATGAGAGAGGGAATTGATATTGTTACTAAAGGGACCTCTGAAAGGTATCATCGGCTTTGTAATTGAGTTAAGATGGCGATAATAATAATTTATTGAGTCAGGATATTGGAAAGGAAATGTTTTTGAAGTGATCTATGACGCTTTGTTTACTGAATTATATGGTTAGATGTGGTTGTTGTAGATTATAATTTACTAATCAATTTTTGACTATGGATATTCGGATCAAAAGATATAAATTATGTAACTGTGATGTCTTACATCACACTCATCACGTACCCTAAGTGCTAGACAGAGGTGTAAGTACTTATACCCCAAATTTGGTCAGCGGTTTTCTGTTTCACTGTATAGAAGGCAAGCCTATTGCTATCTGATATATTTTTTTATTCCCCATGCTGTGACTTAAACCCAATAACACTGTCAGAGCCGGAAATTTAGCCCATGACCTCATGCATAGCATTTGCAGACCCTATAAATGTGAAAGATGTTTGTATGTTTACATTTTTGCCTGACTGAAATTTTGGTACAGGGATAGATTATAGTCTGAAATAACATAAAGGTTACTTTTTATCCGGTAATTGACTCCTGTTAACTGGTAAACAGCTAGTTAATTCTAGAACAGAAAGACACATACACCTTATCTAGGAAGATATCGATGCTTGTGCCATCAGAATTGGAATTGGAATCCTGGAAAGAAAGCAAGTGTATGATACAGAAATTCACCAGTTCCACCTATCATATTCGGTAAGATTCACTTTTATTAGAGTACTGAAGAGGCAAACTAGTCATGTGATGGAAAGCGATCACCAGTACCCATAAACGCTTGCTACTGCGATATTCGAGGTAATTTAACATCTTATAGGACCGTAAAGTTTAACCGTTCAATGAATATATGACAGTATTAGTACTCCCTCTCACGACATAATAATAGTAGTTTATGCAACTGTCATATAAGAAGGGGTATTAAAACACGAGAGTCTGTTTATCGCATGAGGCGAAGCCGAATGCGATAATAGGTCGACTCGAGTGGTTTAATACCTAAGTTATATGCAGTTTCATACACTACTTCACTCATAGGAAAAATTGAAATTAAACAAAGTAGGTAGGTTACAAGGAAATAATTTAGCGTGCGCCATTTTTTTCACAGTTTGAACTGCGCATGCGTGCGCTTTTTATTTCATATTCAGCCTAAAACCTTAGACTAGTTTAATGAATCAAAAAAGATAGCGGTGCTATAATGAGTTTTATGATACAGTTGGCGGTACTATAATAAGTTTAATTTTTAATTTTATGTATATGCGTTTATAAAGTGCGTATGTATAGAATCGTCTTTGAAGTCGTAATTCGAATTTTTCGATTTGAGTGTAGATAAAGGATATATATTCTACTAGTGCTCCTACATTAGTATGATAAATTGGATAACATATAAATGATGACTTCCGCAATAGTCAATCGGAACTTAACATTGTTTTAAGAGGAACATTGGACACCTAGACCTGAAACAATAATATATGTGGACTAAAATTTTCTTTCACGTTTGCGTAATCCTCGATACTGCAGTTTACAAGCAGTTGCTAAAGATATTTGAACCCATAGCCACTCGATTCAATAGTTAATTTCTTCCACGATACAATACCGGTTACTGCTAAGTAATAATGACTAAAGCATCTGAAATGTAGATCTCGGCATTTCTCAGTCGTCAAGTAGGGCCAATAACCTTTTTAGCGTACTTCAATGACCGAGTCGATATCCCCTCATTTCCTGATATACAATAAGCCTGGCTTCACATTGTCCGAACTCGATAGCTAATTCGAGATAGCGACGGAACCTTTGAGAGTGTGCAGTCGAGCTTACAATACGCTCAAGATTGATTTCAAAAAAATAAATGTATTCGGGTGAAATGAATGTGATTGCGCTTGACTAAGTAATTTTTATTATTTTTGACAGAAATTTTATAACTATAACGGGATATTTACCATGTTTTTTAGTTATAATAATGATGTAAATGATATACAGTAAATCATATACAGTATAGAACACCAGCATCTACGTAATTAAGTGCAGTTTAATATGTACAGTATCACAACTGGCGAGATCTTCTTTTGCGTTAAGCACTATATAACTGATCGACTCAAGGTGATCAACGGATGCTAGGACGGACGTTGTAGTTTGAGAGAATTTTAACTTAAACAAATATAGGTAAATTTTTAGTCTATATAATATTATATAGCCCAGTGGCGTACGTAACGGCCTGCCGAGACGAGGTCTCGAGTTCGATCCCCAGTCGCCCCGCGCACACACCTCTGCTTAACGTTGTTAAGTGTGTATTAAAAATGTTAATTATCGCGCGCTGCAATTCAAAACCTCATTATTTGATCAGTGTATATTCTGCGAGGTCGACCCCGGCTTGCCTGCCCACTTACATCTGCCTTATATACTTGGTGTGTCATTCGCTCAGTACTCATTCGTTCCAAGTGCCCAAATCAACTTAGCATACCCTTTTCAATTCTTGTAACAGCATACTCTTTCAGGCCACACTACATCTGTATTCCTCTTCCTATCAGCCAACCTTACTCCTCACACACTACTCAATGACCGCATCTCCACTAAATTCACTCTACTTTCATGATTTTTCTGCCGTACCCAACTTTCACTTCCATAAAAAATATTCAGGACTTTTCATACTAACATATCACCGGTTCCATCTACTAAGTCGATACAGTATTTAATAAGTTATCAATAAAAATCTTGCAATAAACCGTTGTAATAACTTAACGGGCAGTATTGCGCCAGTATGCAATGTGCCTGGTAGATGGCAATAGGCTCGCCCCCTATTACATTGAGACCTAAACATAGCTGGCGAATCGTGGGTATGTAATACACCTCTGCCTACCTCTACGGGGATACAGGCGTGAAGTTATGTTTTAATGTTATGCTGTTTTACAGTCAGATTTTTATATAACAAAAAGTTGTGAATGCAAAAACGCGATAGACACACTTATGTCAGTCTTATTTTTTGGAAAAGACAGCAGTCTTTTGATGAATACTAATAGTGATGTAATACAAGCATGTTGATACCTCTACTATTACTAAACACTTTTATATAAAGAGTATTTAAACTATGGATTCTATTGCAAATCTGTTAAACAATGATAAATTTGAAGATATTTCTGAAATTACTTAAGTTTCCTGGTTCACACATGTAACGAACTAATCAAAGATATACATATTCATGTGTATAATTCAATAAAAAATGTCCATTTCCAATTAAGTCGACAGTGCAAACAAGTAGATTTATTCACCAGCTCTGATCGCCGCGCCGTCGCCATAAATAATCCTTCGGTAAAAAATTAAATTTTCGCCTGTGTAACGGTCATTTCTAATTTAGAACGCCATTTTGTATTTGGGGCTAGGAATACAGCGTTGGCGATATGGGAACAGATCATTTCCCATGTCACCTTCATTGTACTTTTAACTAATTTCGCTCATGTTTTCGGGAAATGTGATATTGCTGCATTCCCTGGGGTTTAGGGAGTCTCAAAATCTGCATTTTCTCTCTTCTCTTTCTCTCATCTTTTTCCCGGATAATTTTGAGTTATTACAAGATTTAGGTGTGGATTATCTGAAAATCACTATGGATATCAATTATTTTTTGCAGCAATTGGAACTATAAGTAATAAATATTATTACAAAATCCTGTATTTAAAATTGCAACAATGCGAGAGTTCCACACAAATAATTTTTATCATTTAAATATTTGGAACCAGTCTGCCTAGTAGTAGTGCCTAGAATGCGATAGTCCAAGCCACGGTTTTAGTGATTTTATGACAGTTACATCTATTTTCGCTAGTAAGGTTTTGCCGAAATCATATACCAGAAAAGGCCAAGTCAGACGTGATGTTAAGTAGTTGTCATATATCCAAGCTTTTTTGATATTGTTCAGTGGTAGCTGATCTATCTTAAGTAGGTCATTTATAAACATATCGACAACTTTCGCTCAACCCAAGGAGTAATAGTAATACGAGTAATAGGAGCATAGGAATGGGATAGGAAATAACATCAAATAAATCGTGAAAGTATCTGTTAAAATACTTTTATTTCCATGATCAAATGGAGTATTCAATCGCTGGTTTCCTAGCCCTGAAGCTATCAGTGAATTACTCATTCAAACTTAACGACGACCAATAAATCCCGCGTTTTTACCGCCAGGAAATCGAACCATTCGATGTGTTGTATACTATGACGTACTCAGGTGTTACGTCTATATAAATTATGAATAATAAAATTCAATACTGTACCAACGCTATTGAATATTTACAAAACCGAAAAGTAGGTAGACAGAGACAGTAGTAAATATTTAAATAACAATAAAATCTTTTCATTCAACAAGGACTTTATTACAAGACGCTGTAGACGTCTAGTACTATTTGAGCGAGTTCGATTCTCGGTCGGATAAGGTGTTATTTGGGGTTTTTCTTAGGAAATTATTACTAACGGTGAAAGTAAGTAAGTATTAAGTCAAACCAAACATATAGTTCATGTGTGTGCCTTCGGAGATTACTTCGGGCCACCAACCAGGTGGACACCGAAGTCTTAAATTCACGCAAAAAAAAAGAAAATCTTACACCCACTTTTTATCACTTTTCTCGACGTTTCACATGATTCTAAGTCTAATTAAACAAAAAAAAATTTCTGACGGTCTGTCTGTTGGTCTGGATGTCTGGATGTCTGGATGTCTGTTTACGCAATAACTCAAGAACCACTTATCCGATTTAAAAAATTCTTTCGCCAAACATCTGGTTTGGTTAATGGGTTAATTTTGTTAATGAACTGATTAGATTTTGGGGTTTGTACATTCAAGGTTTCGGGTACCTACCACACAAATTGTCCCTAAAAAAAAAAATCATTTTTTTGTGTTTTTGACGTCGAAAACGTTTGATTTCATTTCATTTAGAGATAGGATTAGTGGGTATGTGGGAGGGATACGACTACTTATTATTAAAAACAATTTTGAATAAAAATACTCCAATAAAAATATCTAAGTTTGGCCCGAAGTTTGACAATCACTGTGTGATTTCCGCCCCACTAGATTTAAGTATAGCATTTTTTTGCATTTTGTTATCCGGTTTCAATTGGCTGCTGAGAAGTTTAAAAAATTCATAGGATTAAATCTTATTCATAAAATAGAATAAAAATAATTTCTTAATGATTGAGATACTTTTAAACTTTAGTTTGTACATTTGCTTTCGTCACTATGTATAACAGTGGCCATTCTAACCCTAAAATTGTATCATTACACTTAACCATCCAATTCAAATATTCAAAAATACTACGAAACTATTTACATCACTACCCAAGCATGTTTTGGGGCATAACTTACATGCCGAGGCTCTTTGAAATTGACTGAATTCTACCGAGTGCGCTCGGCTCAACCCTATAGTACCTATGTGCAGTATTACGAGAAGCGCTATAAAGTTCTTTGTACGTATTTGAGGACTAGCGAGTTAGGTTATGCGTATTTGAGTAGGCGAATGAAATGTTCAGCAAAGTGGAAATATGAACGTTACATCTATTTTGACAAGGTCGTTATCAACATATTAAGTTTCTCATTTTGACAGACACTTTTGACAACTCGTAAAGTTTGGCGCAATACTGCCCGTTGAGTTATTACAACGGTTTATTGCAAGATTTTTATTGATAACTTATTAAATACTGTATCGACTTAGTAGATGGAACCGGTGATATGTTAGTATGAAAAGTCCTGAATATTTTTTATGGAAGTGAAAGTTGGGTGCGGCAGAAAAATCATGAAAGTAGAGTGAATGTAGTGGAGATGCGGTCATTGAGTAATATGTGTGGAGTAAGGTTGGCTGATAGGAAGAGGAATACAGATATACGAGAATGGTGTGGCCTGAAAGAGAATGTTGTTGCAAGAATTGAAAAGGGTATGTTGTAAGGGTGGGTAAGTGAAATGAGTACTGAGCGAATGACACACCAAGTATATAAGGCAGATGTAAGTGGCAAGCCGGGGTCGACCTCGCACAACATACACTGATCAAATTAATGAGGTTTTGAAATGGTGGGCTGTTGTCTCTGCCTACCCCGTAGGGAAAAAGGCGTGATATATGTATGTATATGTCAAATATAGAATCTGTCAAAAGCAGAATCTGTCCATTATTTGTTTTTTTTTTTTAATTTCTGATGCTGTCAGTCATCTGCGCATGTCATTGTCATTAAGAAATTTAAAAGCTAAAACTGTCAAGCTTCTTTTACTTCTCAAAATTGTCCGTCAAAAGAAAATAATTTCAATCTCACCAAATACGAACAAACAAACAAACATTGATCTTTAGGTTTAGGCTAGTCTACCAAAAACAGAATCTGTCCAATAAGTTAAATGTCTACTAAACATTAGGTGTTTATTTTGGGCAGTAAAGAAATAAAAATATATTCATTTCTCTTCGTCGTTTACAATATCAGCAATATATCAAGAAAATATTTAAGGCAGTTGTGATTTTCTCTCAATAATAGAACCACTCCATCTTCCCGTGTGTGTATCGCGTAGGGGGTGACTGATGGCCCTTATTCATGGCCGTAAAGGCTATATATTGAGACCCGCCATCCGAATGCATAGCTATAGGTTTTACATTCGGGATGGCCTATGTCCGATAGTTATAACTCTTGTAAATAGACAGATTTTTGATGATAAGTATATCATTTTTTTAACGTTAATGACAAAATCAGTTGTATATTTTATACTCACTTCTGAATATTCCGAAGGAAACCCCCACATTTCACTATCTTTTCGACCCTATGTAGGAAATGTGCCTAAAACTGAACAAATAAATCACCCATTGTGCTTATATATAACATAACTTCACACCTGTATCCCCTAAGGGGTAGGCAGAGGTGTATTACACACCCATGATTCGCCAGTTATGCTAAGGTCCCAATGTAATAGGGGGCGAGCCTATTGCCATCTACCGGGCACATTATTAAGCGAGCGATAATTAACATTTATTAATGCACACATAACTACGAAAAGTCAGAGGTGTGTGCCCGGGGCGACCGGGGATCGAACTCGAGACCTCGTCTCAGTAGTCCGTTACGTACGCCACTGGGCTATCGTGTGCTTATATAATTTTACTATATCTAGTGACACTCCTACAAGTGACACTAACGACATAATATCGTTTATCAAAATAGGTCCAGGTGTTTATTAGTCATAGGGACCGATATATTGTACATACATATAGGTCAGACACAAATCATAATTATGCTTGTTAGGGTTCTGTACCTTTTTTTTTTTTATTCGTGCGGATATCCCTTCGGATACCCCCCCGCAGGCCAGCGAGAGCGGTTATGTCGGGCTTGAACTGACTAAAACCGCCGTCTTGGGTCTACAGATGCCGGGGTGTAAGGTTGCCCATAGAGCATATCCCTCGCACCCCGACTGACCCTGGGCCATCTCCAGGTTCGAGATGGCCCCCTCGGGAGGGTTCCGTACCTCAAAAGGAAAAACGGAACCCTTATAAAAGGGTCTCTTAAATTCTCAGGTCTGTAACACTTTGACATAACATAACTCCACACCTGTATCCCCGAAGGGTTAGGTAGAGGTGTATTACACATCCACGATTCACCAGTTTTGTTTAGATCTCAATGTAATAGGTGGCGAACCTATTGCCATCTACCGGACACGTTACTAAGCGAGTGATTATCAACATTTTTAATACACACATAACTACGAAAAGTAAGAGGTGTGTGCAGTTAAAAAAACAAACTTCTAGGTCAATGCAATCAAAAGGTACAAACGTTAATTTGGAAAATTTCATCAAATGCAAGGGCATCAAAACCTATACGTTATTTCCCTTGGAGCTAAAATCATGAAATTTGACAATGAGCAAGGTTTTAAAGCACAAGTAATAGGAAAATCCGAAAAACATTAATATGTAGTTACCCACTTCTTTTTTTACGCGTGGACACCCCCCCGGGCTTCACCCCATCGGTGCCAACGATGGGGTGGGCGTGTCGGAATCGGACCGACTAAAACCAACACGGTGTTCTCCCCAAGTGTCCATTGTCGGGCACCCCGGGTAAGCCCTCGAAAGGATAACCCCAGGGTTACCGGCGGACTTTGATCGCCACCGCGGCCTCGCCTGGTGGGGTCGGGTTTTATCCCGCCACGGTTAGTTGGCGGGTGTGTGTAGGACACACACGACACGCCTCCGGCTACGTCTACTTGTATAAGGACGGCGAGTCGGCCAACTGCCGTCCTCAGGCCCCGATCATGGAGGTCGGTACACAAAAAAGTTTGTAGTCAAGACTAGACTTTACAGCAACGTTACCAGTTTTGTGCGGAACCCGCAGTACGTGATTTCGACTCGCACTTGACTGATTTTTAAGCTACACCAGTCTGGTATCTATATCCCGATGAATTAAAACCTCCTTTTTTAAATCGATTGAATTACTCTTCACTCGGATAATCTACATACTCAGACCTACAACTCACTCGTAAAATATATCTTAAATTATTAAAGCCCATACTCACTAGCCAGATCACATAAACTCGTTTTATAGCCCACTTTACAAGTGATAGCGCAGTGATAAAACTTTCGCAGTGCCTCAGTACACAGGTTTGATTCTTATCTCCCAGAGTGGGGTATATGAAAAGATAGATTATTGTTTGATACACTCAACACCCCCAGATAGCAGTAGCTATTCTCTATGTTATTATAAAACACACATTTCACATTATCTTTTTTTATATATAAAAATGAATTGCTGTTCGTTAGTCTCGCTAAAACTCGGGAACGGCTCTACCGATTTGGCTAATTTTGGTCTTGAATTATTTGTGGAGGTCCAGAGAAGGTTTAAAAGGTGAATAAATATGGAAGTTGTTATAGATTGAGGCAGTACGAAGTCTGCCGGGTCAGCTAGTAGATTATATTTAACTAAAAAATTTTGGAATAATATTCCATTAAGAGTATAAAAATCGCTTTATTTACCTACCAAAAGCAAATAAAAGTTTCACTTTAATAAATAACAACATTTACATTAAACACTGACAAACAACATTTACATTAAACACTGACAAAAACAAACAAAATAGCGTGGAGCACTGGCACAAATGAGTAATAGTCTATACACTACACGGCCAGCTGCGACCTATAGGCGCTGCCATATTGGCCTTGGCTGCTATGACGAGCGGCTTTCACTTTATCCCTACTCCGCGGCCGACCATCACGCGACATGCAACACACAGATGAAAAAGTTTGAGACGATGTAATAAAAGTTTCACTTTAAAAAGTTTTATGTGAATCGAAAGAGAGACGAGTTGGTAAGAGGTATGTCCTCACTAGATCACAAATTTTGCATGACACGTGTTCCCGAATACATCTGGCACAGGGTTTACTCTCAGGATTGGGAAGTAAAACGGCAGTCACTCCCGGAAAAGCCAACATACCAAGCAAAAACATTAAGCGGACCTCGGGCTCCAAAGTACAAACTTTTGACGCAATTGTGAAATTTCTATAACGTGGTCCCGGATACATACTCGTACAGTTCCGAACTGGGCAGCCGAAACTTACTTTTCTGTGAAAAGTGTCGCCTTAGGTGTATCCGCAGTTGGTTAGTAAGGGTTTCATCTTCACCACCGGCTAATTGTGGTGGCAGCATGTGCCTGGCCATCACTTAAAAAAGAAGTTTAGGGCAGGTATCCGTACGTCGTCATCTTGTGAGTTGCCACTGAAAAGACCATCGATGTCGAACGCTTCACTTGTTAGTGGGACAAATTTATACCAGTTGCCAGTTACCAGTTACCAGTGCAACATCAATGGTAGTAGCTGATAATACAGGTGGTCCGGCCGGGTCAACTGCAGATACAATTTTGTACGATTCGTTGATCACACTGTGGCGATACCACATATACCCAGCGCCATCTAGTGACAACAAGTTGAACTACTTCGATACTACTACGTCACTACTGATCCTGAATCGTGAAAGTGAAGTTTGCGCGCTGGTGTTATATATATACAACATCCCAACGGCAACCTTTGGGCCGCGGCCGGCTAGGCGTGATCACTTTGCCTGGTCGGAGAATTCCTTTGTGTTGGAGGAACATCACACCCTGTTCCTCCACAACACTTAACACATAATTCACAGCAATTATACTCGCACCCGTCAAACAACCGAAACAGTAATCTCCAATCTGAAATGTTACCATCAATAGATCTTTGTTTCCCATCTAAAATTGTGCCAAAGCAATAATACTTTATCTCACTGATCAATCGTTCCTTTTTAAACTGAAATAAAACAGTCCCTATTTTGATTGGCACTCAATATCGCCATTCGAATCTAAGCCAATCTCCGATTCAATATGTTTTATCGCCAGTTCGACTTCCCAAAGCCACTAACGATTTCAACAATAGCACACCCAGCACTATAAAAGATAATCTGCATGGTGGTGGTACCCCCTGTTTAGGGAGTAAACAGAGGAAGACCATTAAAACCATTTTATTGGCCTCTTTTACGTCTTCCGAAAGATAAGCGATATTGTGGACTGGTTTCTGTGGAGCTAAATGTTTGTGGTTTTATCTGATTCACCGTAGAATTCGAAATTCTGAATATTCTACGACATTCTACACAGCGGTATCTAGACCTAATGTGAGCATAGTTTAACTAGCTTGTGTCATTTGTTCTAGAATGCGGATAAACATACTATATATTTTCTTTGTAAACATTTGTACATATTATACATAGAAACACCTAGAGCAATGCAAATAGACATATTCATGCATACAAATATTTGCACTGAGCGGGAATGGAACCCGCGACCTCCGATGGTGGATGCGTAATATTTTGAATAAGTGATTAGATCTATAAATGCTAACTGGAGGAGGAGAATGGGGAAATTTGTTAGTATAAGTTACCATTTTAATTACTTCAGTTGTGCAGGGCACTACCAATACCTTGTGGGCCCAAGGCAAGACCATCTGCCGGTCAGCTGTTCCAGACAACAGATGAGGCTAGAGTTGTGAGGTTAGACGGCAGTTAAACACAATAAATGGACCCTTTTTAGGGTTCCGTTGCCAAATGGCAAAAAACGGAACCCTTATAGATTCGTAATGTCTGTCTGTCCGTCCGTGTGTCACAGTCACTTTTTTCCGAAACTATACGAACTATGCTGTTAAATTTTAGGGGGTTCCCCCATACTTAGAACTGAAACTCAAAAATATTTTCATCAAACCCATGCGTGTGTGGTATCTACGGATAGGTCTTCAAAAATGATATTGAGATTTCTAATATCATTTTTATCTTAACTGAATAGTTTGCCCGAGAGACACTTCCAAAGTGGTAAAATGTCCCCCCCCCCCCCCTGTAACTTCTAAACTAAAACTAAATAAAATACATGATGTACTTCCACCGAAATTGGTTGGAATGAGATCTAGTAAAGTAGTTTGTTTTAATACGTCATAAATCGTAGACCCTCAATTTACCTTTCATTCAATCAACTCAAATATAAAAATTTTAAAAATAACCTTATTATGCTACTTGCTGCTACGGAACCCTTCATGGGCGAGTCCGACTCGCACTTGGCCGCTTTTTTTCTTTCGTGCGGAAATCCCCTCGGATAGGCCCCCGCCGGCGCCGGCCAGCGGGGGAGGTTATCTGGGACTCGAACCGACAATAAACAGACCTAGGTTTCAAAGTGCAAACTTTGACTGTGAAATCTGTGAAATCATTAAGATGACGTTGAAGCCAATTTTCATTACTTTATTGATGGGTATCCGTGAAATTCGAAATGGATCATATAGTATGGACAATGAATGCTGCGAGTGGTAGGGTAATTATTGCTACGATAATAATTTATAAATGCGTACAGCTCCTTAGCATATTACAAGCAATACTTAGTTTGGTTCTATATAGCGCTGTGTAATTTGACCTGGAATTTTTATTTGTTTTCAGTGACACTGGGAACCATAGTAACCGAATAGCCGACTTTGCCTGGGGAATATCCCCTCCCTCCCTACCCTGAGATCGACGTTACACAGCAGTATAATGCATTATGTAGAGTTTGTGAGAGTAGTAGTACCTCCCTTCTTTTCTTTATTCATATTTTCCAAGATTAACACAACCATGTTTTGTGTAGGTCATTCTAGTGGAAAAATTGTATGAATAACTTTGAGTTTATTATTTCGTAACAGCTAAATAAAAAACACCAGTAAAATGCCAAGATCGTTTTAATTAACTTTTCGCAGTGCCCCAGCAGGCAGCCTTATATTTAATATTTGGGGAGGTATCCGATGTAGCCTTCATAATGTTGCTCGCAAAGAATAAAAAGTATGAATACAATTTATTGGCTGACTGTACAAAATGGTACAAGATGGATCGCAAGAATATTTAAGAAAGGGAGATTTTTTTACTGGTGGTAGAAATTTGATGACACAAATTTGTCACAAAATGGGTACCACCGGGTGGGTACCACCGTGCACGATTGCGAAAACCCCTCCATAGTAATCCAATTTCGGTTTGATTGCGTTCAGGGGTCAGCAAGTGCATAGCCGGGCAGGGGGGTTGTGGTCGCAGCACTAGTGGGACCGGTGGGTGTCACGCGGTGCTGCGACGACAATCCTCTTCTGATGAGGCCGTCAAGCTGAGTGCCACCATTGTTAACATGGTACGTGTATGTAATGGTGACCCTCTTTCCTGAGACTGTACCTTCAGCTTACCATCAGGCGACGTGAAGTCAAATTAACGTGTCCTAAATATAAAAAAGAAAAAAAAAATGCAATTAATTCATGTTCACTTGGATTGGAACTCATAGATATACAGTGAGAAATCTATCTATACTTATATAAAATTGTAAATTAGTTGTGTCTGTACATTACAGATATTAAAAAAATCTGAGTTATGTTAATTAAACGATTCTGAACACAAAAATACTTTTTTTTGAATTGTTGTCTGTTTATATCAAAGTCAAAGTCAAAGTCAAAGTCTTTATTTTTCAAAATAGTGCAACGTAATTACATCTTTTTGACGTCAATAATTGCTCAATACTAAGTTTACCACCGCTTCCTAGGCGCTAGTGGAGAAGAAACGGCGCAACAAACTTCACTGCGGCATTTTCGAGCCGTCAGCTTATAATAGTGATTTCTTAAGACTAAATATGGACGAATGTACATTTTTGTCTCGTGTCAAGATAAATAAAGGTATATAATAAAAAAACGTTATAATAAAATTTAACCCAAGTTAATCGTTCAAATAATTGAAAAAAGTTAAAATATGGTAAAAAGGTCGCGTGCCTACTACAATACTATGCTGTAGTTGTAACATTTTAGCATTTTAGGAGGAGCCTGCACCATGCTCAAACCAGACATTTTTGTCTTTAAGATAATCATCTGTCCTATAGTATGCTTTTTTACATAAGGTGGTCTTAACAAAGGTTTTAAATTTATTGTCAGGCATAACAAGGATATGTTTGTCTATTTATTCGCGATGGACGCATAAACGGCTGATTAGATTTCAATGCTGTGTTTCTGCAGAAAGGTCTTGGTCAGACTTAAAATCTGCCGTATAATTAATTGCAATTGGTCTATTAGAAGCAGAGATATGACTAAAAACGATAGCCGACCTCCGTGAGGGCAGAGCCGCGGGCATCAGCTAGTGAATATATATAGATATACTCATGCCTTTCTCCCTCTGGGGTAGGCAGAGACAAAAGTTAACCATCTACTACTTTATACGCGCCCTTTATACATATTTAGTTTTGAGGCGACGGTAGCTTAGTGGTTAAGGAGTCGACCCTACGATCGAGAGGTCCCGGGTTCGAATCCTGGCCATTACACTACCGACGTGAACCCAATCCTAACACAAGCAATTTAGCTTAGCTGGAGGGGTTAGGGGGAATATTAGTAATTTCGGTTACTAATATTCTTTTAAAAAAAAAAAAAAAAAAATTACCAGCAAATCGACTAACAAGAATAACTAAAATTTCTTTGTATTTAATTACTTGTTGACTGAAACACGAATGAAATCCATATTGTACGTATATAGCGTGCCGTATCATATTAAATACTCCGACTGTCTGTAAAAAATTCAAAGGAAAAAAGCTTACCAAATTAAACGCCTAGTATGCCTAGTATGTAGTATGGATCCCATTTTGCGGCGAGTTTAACCCCAAAACTCTCGTGCTACCTTTAACTTACATCATGCGGTTAACTCAAGGCAGGTAACGTGCGGTTACGGTACCTGTAGTTCCGTCCTTTGAGGGTTAACTCTGAACCCCTCATATCATGGACGATGTTTGTTCATACGTAATTAGATTATCGTATACCAAGATCAAAACTTGAACAACTTAAAAATTTGTAATTTCGAGTAACGCGTAACTAATGTTCAATTAAAAAGTTTAGGCTAAAGTAAAAATTTAATAAAGATATAAGATATAAATTACGCGGCGATAGCCCAGTGGCGTACGTAACGGACTGCTGAGACGAGGTCTTGAGTTCGATCCCCAGTCGCCCCGGGCACACACCTCTGACTTTTCGTAGTTATGTGTGTATTAAATATGTTAATTATCGCTCGCTTAGTAATGTGCCCGGTAGATGGCAATAGGCTGGCGCCCTATTACATTGGGACCTTAACATAACTGGCGAATCGTCGGTGTGTGATACACCTCTGCCTACCCCTTCGGGGATACAGGCGTGAAGTTATTTATTTTTTATATATTTATTTATTTATGTATAGTGTTTGTGAAACATAGGTATTACAAAAGATCTTAATATCAAATATCAGTGCACTATGTCCTACCATTTAACATGGTGTACAATATAATTTAAAGTATGGTTAGTTTTGGACTTTTAAAGAATATGGTTAGTAGATACATAAAAAACATAACATAACATAAACTCACGCCTATATCCCCGAAGGGGTAGGCAGAGGTGCTAGCACCCACATTTCGCCAGTTTATGTTTTAGGTCCCAATGTAATAGGTGGCGAGCCTATTGCCATTAACCGGGCACTTATAAACCTGCGATAAATACACACATAACTTCGAAAAGTCATTGGTGTGTGCCATGGTAATACCTGGGATCGAACCCGAGACCTCGTCTCAGCAGTCCTTTACCCATACCACTAGGCTACCGCGGTGCACTCCATACCACTAGGCTACCGCGGTGCACTATACATATCATTCATTCAATTATTGATTTATTTCTATCACAATTCATAATTATTAATAACATTTATCTGTGACTTTATTCATATTTTTAACTTGTCTAATTTAAAGTCATGAGAAATTATAATAATAGAACATTAGGTAAGTTATGTTATGATATACATTACAAAATTGTATACTGTCTATACAACCGATTTCCAAAAAATCGGGTCCATTAAAATATTCGGTGCCCAAACCCACCTCACCTGCAAGCTGATACACTTGCTGATTGACGGACGAGGCTCTGACGCAGGATTTCCTTTGAGGGTTGAGGGGTCTGACCACAGTTGTCCCTGTAAAAGCCAAAATAAAACAAAACATGGAACGGAGGAGTTGGAGATTTGACTCTGGGCTGCAAGGTGACTTTGCCGAAAATGAAAACCATATATTATGCTGGCACCATTAGCCCTGGGTAAAACTCCGGCTACTTAGAGAGTTTATAGTTCCAAATCTTTAGTGACAAGAAGGCAAAGTTGCAATGAAATTGTTACAGTCCATGAAATTTTATAGAAAATGTTTCGAAATTAAATAAATAACTTACAACTGGCTGCAATTTCTTGAATTTAGTTTTAGACTTATGTTAAGTGATGGGACAGGACGTACTCGTATATCGATAATTGGTCGATGGTTCATTAGCTAATGATTGTGTTTATAATTTTTCGGTGAATAAATGGTGTAAAAAGTTTAGGTCTGATTCCTGTATAGGGTAATTATATAATTTTCAATATTGCAAATGTCTGATCAAACAGCACTGTTACTAGTAATAAAATTGTGCAATTACAATAAGTTTTGATGCAGAAATTGTCTTTTTCTCTATTGTAATAAAATTGTAACTAACATAACATTTAATAGTATTATCACGTTTTAAATTTATCTATATCAAAAACAAAGGTATTTAATGAACTTCTTTAAATATTTTCATAAATTGTGATGCTTCAAAAACCTTTATCATTATTAAAATCTTATTTGATTAGTAGGATTTATTTACTCCCTAAATTAATCGAACCGACTAAAGCTCGGCCTCCTAGCTCCGCTCGTAGCGACGAGCCTATTTAAATCTAACTTATCTTCTCTTCGAATAATATTTTACACGATAAACAGCACCCAACCCCCTCACTGCCGTTATCCAAGACCGGATCGAGCCATAGCGCGGGCGGGCCAAAATTTCAACAATTGTATTCATCTGCCTTTGTTCAAGCGCCAAGTTTTTGAATTATAACGCTCTGATACTCATGCCGTACAGATTTATTTTATTAGAGATTTAGATTTTAGTGTATTTTGTTGGGGTTTTACGGTTTTATGTACTTGAGAAGTTTTCTAATCTAGCGTGAAGCGAAATATAAATTAAACGAATCGAAAAAAAATCTCTCAAACTTTTTTCACGTACTATCGCCTGTCTAGCTTTTTGGCGTGTTTCTCTAATACCCTGTATTTGAGAAACTAAATTTTGGAGCTTTATATTTACTGTAGCCGGCAGCTGTTAACGCCCGTGTTAACGTTCCTGCGACCCATCGGAACGTATTCGCGTGATAAAAGGTAGCCCCATATCTCATCACTATGCCAAAATTCATTCAGGTCTGTTCAGCCATTATTGCGTGAATTTTTGCGTGCATGTTGCTCTAAATACACACAATAAATAACCAACATTATCGTTCGAGACTGCTATAGGTTCAGTAAAAATATTACTCCTACGCTCGATAGATGGCGCTTTACAAATTTTCTGAATCAAGTTATGGTTTCGTTACGAACACTAGTATATAAAGACGAAGTGAACTTATTTTGTCATACATACATACATATACTCACGTCATACGTTTGCTTTAGAGTGAACGTTGACAATTTTTTGTCTTAGGTACTTTAACAAGTACCTTCATAAATAGTGTACAGAAATAAATTATTAATTTAAATGATTATTTCAAATAATCATTTTGTGAATAGGTAGGTAGTAGAGTAGTCCTTTGCTTTTTAATGTTGCTATTATTATTAGGATATGAGTAAAAACAATATTTAATCTTGTAGTTCTTGATAATCGACTCCAAAAATTTGTAGTTCAATCTAAGGACACACACAACCGAAATTGCTGTCTGAATTTTACACAAAACTTGCGTGGACATCAGGAATAAATCAGATTATGAATTTCTCAAATGGATCTGACACAACAATTTTACATGCGTCCGGCATACCAAAACGGAATATTTCAAATGTTGCATAGAGCAGTTCACACATCCGGAAATACAGATTCTGAATTTTTATTATGTTGCTAAATCGACAAGGAGTGCGATTAGTGTTAATTACTCCTCCATAAAGACATTTGCATGAGCCGTGTAATACTCATTCATTCCAGCCATATGTGAGTCCAGCCTAAGATAACTGTATATACGTATACAACAAGCTCCTTAAGGAAGTTAAAAATGAATACGTAAAACTAGTGGGGCGGAAATCACACAGTGATTGTCAAACTTTGGGCCAAACTTATTTTTAGGGACAATTTGTATCGAAAAAAAAAAACAAAAAAAAAAGGTACCCGAAACCTTGAACGTACAAACCCCAAAATCTAATCAGTTCTTCCCATTAACCAAACAAGATGATTGGCGAAAGAATTTTTTAAATCGGATAAGTGGTTCTTGAGTTATTGCGTAAACAGACAGACAGACCGACACTAAAATTTTTTTTGCTTAGACTTAGAATCATGTGAAACGTCGAGAAAAGTGATAAAACGTGGGTGTAAGATTTTGATTTTTTTTGCGGGATTTTAAAGACTTCGGTGTCCACCTGGTTGGTGGCCCGAAGTAATAAATGCAGAAGGTTATTTAAAATAAAACTTTTCTATAAAGGCTGATTAACAAGTTTAGAAATGAACTACTTCATGAGATTTCCCCTTTAGCTTACCATCAGGCGAGGGTATTGACGAGCCTCACACAAAAAAGTCAGTCATCAACTTCAACTAAACTAAATCCCTTTGTTCACAGGAACCGCCTTGAAAGTAACGCGGAGCACTGGTCTGCGCTGCTGCTGTCACTTCGAGAGCTGACCGAATGGGTCATCAGGAAAGAGACGGAGTTAAATGCTCTAGCCCCCCCACGAGGCGACCTGCCAGCACTGCTCAAGCAACAGGTACGATTGTTTTATTATTTCAAAATGTTTAAAAAAGTTTTCATATTTGATAGCGTCGGTAGCTTAGTGGCTGGAGTCGGCCTTGCGATCGAAGGTCCCGGGTTCGAATCCTGGCTATTTTACTACTGACGTGAACCCACTTCTAACACAAGCAATTTAGCTTAGCTCGGGGAATACCTTTTTTTTTTGTGCGGAAATACCTTCGGATAAATAACCGCCCCCGCCAGCCAGCGGGGGCGGTTATGTCGGGCTTGAACCGACTAAAACCGCACGCCGTCTCGGGTCTACAGACGCCGGGGTGTAAGGTTACCCATAGAGCATATCCCTCGCACTCCGACTGACCCTGGGCCATTCGCAGTGTCCCCTCTGATAACAGCAGAGGGGTAACGCGACCACGCCCCCCCGCGGGCCTTGCAGGCCTGCCATACCCCGACCCCCTCGTGCAGTGGGGTCAGCTGGCCCTGAAAAGGGCCGGTTGGTCAGACTCTTGGCCGTTGCGTTGACGCCAGCTACTCCAGAGGTGCAATCAATGATGCGTCATCGCCCCCGTTGCCCAGGGTGCACCAAACTTGGAGGTGATCCAACCACTCGCACCCCTAGGGGGAATACCAACTAGTCCGCGTTAAATTCCGAATAGATCAAGGTATTTTATTAGAAGGTTTTTACAAGGTCGGCAGCGCGAGTGTTGCACACGTCCATAGGCCACGGTAACCGCTTCTCATCAGGTGGGCCGTGAGCTTGTCTGCCAATAGGTATTTTTACTTCTGCAGTTTCGAACGCAACATGTATTAGGTTACCTATTACCAAAATAGAGGTTTATATATATCATCGAAATTAATTCTACCCGGTTCCCTAATATAATAGTGTGATGATATTTATTATCAAAGGTTGAGTCTACCTAGGTACCTCTGTAGTTTCGAGATTTCATATTTTACTGCTCATCACCTTTTAGCTACAGCGTGATAATTTATAATCCGAACGTTGACCATGTCCGAGTTCTATCGAGATTCAGTATTCCGTGATGATCTGCTTGGTAATAATAAAATAATAGATTTGGTCGATTTAACCCTGCTGCTCGTATCACAGTTATAATAGCGTGATGATAATAGTGCAGTTTATGACCATACCCTAGGAGAATTCTCATGCAAAATTTCAGCTGAATCTGTTCAGTGGTTTTCAAGTGATGCTCGGACATCGATAACAAGAGCAGACAAACAGCAAAAAAATCTACCATACCATACCATCGCGAACCAAGCGGTTTTGGTGACTCCTCTTTTGTCGGACCATAAAGCACTGGAACGCTTTACCCACACACGTGTTCCCTTCTACCTTCAATCCTGGGCTCTTTAAGCGGGGCGTGAAAAAACATCTGTTGAGGCCGTCTAGGTAGGGGCCACCATTCTAGGGACAATCTCTGGAAATGGTGGGCACTACTATTTGGACTTCACCTCAGCTTACCATCAGGCGGGGTGCAGTGAATTTGACGGACTAAATAAAATAAAAAAACTAATACAATTTTCAAACTTCTCATTCCTTATTTTGTCCAGTTTCATCACACGTTGTCCCCGTCATACACACACATCCATCTTAATATTCGCATCTCCACTAAATGTAGTTGTTTTTTAAATTTGATGACACAAATTTGCCACAAAATTCGGCCGGGTGGGTACCACCGTGCACGATTGCGAAAAACCCTCCATAGTAATCCAATTTCGGTTTGATTGCGTTCAGGGGTCAGCAGTGCATAGCCGGGTAGGGGGATTGTGGTCGCAGCACTAGTGGGACCGGTGGGTGTCACGCGGTGCTGCGACGACAATCCTCTGTTGATGAGGCCGTGAAGCTGTGTGCCACCATTGTTAACATGGTACGTGTATGTAATGGTGACCCTCTTTCCTGAGACTTTACCTTCAGTTTACCATCAGGAGAGGTGAAGTCAAATTGACGTGTCCTAAATATTAAAAAAAAACCGTCACAAGGCTAGAATTGACGATCCAAACAAGACCGCAGGCACACACATAACGTATTGAATGATAATAAAAAAGACAAAAATCCAATCCACCTATTCAAAAAGAACAACATAGTGCTAGCTTTACGCAATCCGAAAAGTTGCCGAGTCTAGGAATGTGCATGTGAAGTGATTCGAGCAGCCGTCAACTGGCTAAACGACGCCATTTTGGTCGCAGCCGCGCCACAAAATGGACGGCGAAGCAATTTGAACAGAAATAATTGTCGGCGCCCCAACTTGTATATTTGTTCGGTTTTGCATACGTTTTAGTTTATATTGTAGGATGTATCTGTTGAATTTTAAAATATATATAGATAAAAAATTGTTGCTAAGCTCAAACCTTTAGAATGGCTCCACCGATTTGGGTTACCCTGGGGTTATTCTTTCGAGGGCTTACCCGGGGTGCCCGGTAATGGACACTTGGAGGGGACACCGTGTGGTTTTAGTCGGTCCGATTCCGAAACGCCCACCCCATCGTCGGCAACGATGGGGTGAACCCCGTGGGTGTTTCCGCACGCTAAAAAAAAATCTCATACCTTTAGAATGACTCCACCGATTTGGGTTATTTCTTTTGTGTTGTGTTCAATTGTGAGGAAAAGCTTTATGGAAAACAAATTGTTGGACTTTTTAAGCGGGGTGTGAAAAAACATCTGTTGAGGCCGTCTAGGTAGGGGCCACCATTCTAGGGACAATCTCTGGAAATGGTGGCCACTACTTTTTGGACTTCACCTCAGCTTACCATCAGGCGGATAGATGTAGTGACGAGAATTGAGAAAGAATATAATGAGAGTGAACGAAGCGAGAGAAGTATGTCAGGATCGTGGCAAATGGAGATCCGTCATTTCTGCCTACCCCTATGGGAAACAGGCGTGATTTTATGTATGTATGTATGTATGTAATTCGAACTAGAAAAAATGTATAATCCGAATCCGCAATCATTATGCACTTGCTGACCTCTGAACACAATCAAACCGAAATTGGATTACTATGGAGGGTTTTTCACAATCGTGCACGGTGGTAAGTACCCACCCGGCCGAATTTTGTGACAAATTTGTGTCATCAAATTTCTACCACCAGTAGACTTACACTTAATATACCACGTTAAGCACTAATTTGTAAGACTATACTGGCGGTCATTCAATTGAATAATAAAAGAGAAAGAATTTTTCCTGCATTCCAATTTTTCCTGTTTCTTATTCTTTGCCTTTGCAGGTAATAACGGCTTATCATAAGCTAGACCACGTATTTACTACAATGACGGTTTTTTAAAGACATAGTAATCGAGGTTACTAGAATTCCCCCTAACCCCTTTACGCTAAAAAGCTTGTGTTAAGAGTTGGTTCACGTCAATAGTGTAATAGACAGAATTCGAACCAGGGACCTCCCGGCCGACTTCTTAGCCACTAAGCTACCGACGCTCAAAAAAAAGACGAGCACTCAGCCAGATAATCTCTCTAAAAAAATAAAGCAGCATTTCAATCTATGCTCCTAATTCCAGGATGACCACCGCGCGTTCAGAAGACAGCTGGAAGATAAGCGACCAGTGGTCGAAAGCAACCTTCTAAGTGGCAGGCAGTACATCGCCAACGAGCCACCATTATCAGACACCAGCGATACTGAAGGTAAGGCAATTCATCTCTTTATAGAACCAGCTTTGATTATATCCCCCCCCCCCCACGCATAGTAACAAAACCACAACAAATACACCGAAAGAGTAACAAAATCTCATCCCACCCATCCAATATAATATTCAGTCAGAAGTAAGATAGGTAGATGAGATGAGACTGCTCGGCGTGGGAGGCGCCGAGGCATGACCTCGTGGCAGCCATCGGGGTGGGAGTCCTCTCGCTCGACAGCATGATTGCGGCAATGGTGCGGAGCGCGAGCGCGTGGGCCGCGGCCACCTCCTTCTGCGAGCATGTAATGCTCGCGAAAGAGATGGCGGAGCGCGCCCGGGAGAGATTTAGAACTCTCCCGGCCCGCCGAGCCCGCAACTTACTCGCCGCGCGTCGCAGGCGACTTTGGCGCCGGAGGTCGCTTAACGACCTCCGTCCTCCATGAGCGCAGGCCTGGGGGTGACAGGTGAGGCCGCCTGTCGCCCCAGCAGAAGCTGGCCGGGACGGTGGGGCGACTAGCGCCCCTCCCCCAAACCGGGGCAAGACGGGGACACCGTGGTTCCCAAACCCGAGGGGGCCATCTCGAAACCGGAGATGGCCCAGGGTCAGTCGGGGTGCGAGGGATATGCTCTATAGGCAACCTTACACCCCGGCGTCTGTAGACCCGAGACGGCGTGCGGTTTTAGTCGGTTCAAGCCCGACATAACCGCCCCCGCTGGCCGGCGGGGGGGTATCCGAAGGGATTTCCGCACGAAAAAAAAAAGGTAGATGAGATGAGGGGCCAACTCGAAACCGGAGATGGCCCAGGGTCAGTCGGGGAGCGAGGGATTTGCTTTATGGACAACCTTACACCCCGGCGTCTGTTCAGACCCGAGATGGCGTGCGGTTTTAGTCGGTTCAAGCCCGACTTAACCTCCCCCACTGGCCGGCGGGGGGGTATCCGAAGGGATTTCCGCACGAAAAAAAAAGTCTATGGTTATGTCTATGGCGGTTATGTATATAGCGGTAGTGCGTAGAACAGCAAAGCCAGAGGTCGCGGGTTCGATTCCCGGTCAGTGCAAATATATATATTTGCATTGGCCTGGGTGTTTCTATGTATAATAATGTATTTATTTACAAAAAAAAGTACTTATGTATGTTTATCCGCATTATAGAAGCCATATGACAAGCTCTGCTTAGTTTGGGTCTAGATGGCGTTGTGTACCTTGTCCTTATTATATTATATTTATTTATAGTCTAAAATAGCACAAAGTCTACTTTTTAACATAACATAACATAACATAAACTCACGCCTATATCCCCGAAGGGGTAGGCAGAGGTGCTAGCACCCACATTTCGCCAGTTTATGTTTAGGTCCCAATGTAATAGGTGGCGAGCCTATTGCCATCAACCGGGCACTTATAAAGCTGCGATAAATACACACATAACTTCGAAAAGCATCGAAAAGTCATTGGTGTGTGCCATGGTAAAATCTACTTTTTACCCCGGGAATAGGTCCTATGGTCATAGGCAATCAATATTCCAAGCGGATGGGCTAGGTTTGAACTACCTAGATAGCTTTTGTTCTTTTTTTTTCAAATCAAAATATTTATATAACCTCTTTCTATCGTCTGAAAACCTGCAGTTACCAACTAAATTTGGCAGAATTCTGTTGTCGTATTCAATATGCAAATAACATCACTACCGATCAACAATCAAGGTGGGAAGCGTCCAGCCATACGGAACAGTGAGCCGTGACGTCACTGGTGACGTCTACGGACGGGTATATAATAGTGGAATATCGGTGTTCTGGTAGAGGGATAGAAACGTGTGACTGACAGGTGGAATAAAAATTCCATCTTGCTTTAGATATCGTCAGCGTATAGAAAAAAAACCGGCCAAGTGCGAGTCGGACTCGCCAATGAAGGGTTCTCAACAGCAAGTAAAATAATATAAAAGTTCTTGTAGTTCGGTCAAGCTACGTCCCGCGCGAATTACATAGTGTATAAATTATATAGTAAGTATATAACGTGTCACAAAATTAGGTCTCTGAATTTGGTGAGATGACTTGGTATCGACAAAATATGTAAACAAAAAAAAAATATCGGGTAAAATAAAAAAAAAATAAAAAAAATAAAAACAAAAACAATGAAAAAAAAACACCACGGGCTCTCTCAGAAGCACAAGGAGCTCTTACACCCGCAGAAAGTGAAGGCGTGCAGTCCTTCTCCTCGCAGTATTCTCCAAGCGGATGTCACACATCCCACAGGAAATACCTAAATCGCGACCAGCGTCACGTGTGCTCGTCGCGTCACGTAACGCTGGTCGCTGGTGGTGTTTTTTTTTCATTTTGATTAATTTTATTTTTATTTTTTTATTTTTTTTATTTTACCCGATTTTTTTTTGTTTCAAATACATATTTTGTCGATAGGTACCAAGTCATCTCACCAAATGCAGAGACCTAATTTTGTGACACCTTATATATACCTAGTATAGAAAATCGTAGTTCACGGTTTATGCATAAGGTTTATGAAATTAATTGTTTGTTTTATTTTTATATTTGAGTAGATTGAATGAAAATTATTAAAAAAGAACTACTTACTAGATCTCGTTCAAACCAATTTCCGGTGGAATTTTACATGTACTTGTGTACTTCATATATTTATTTTAGTTTTATCATTCCCTTATTTTAAAAGTTACAGTTACACACATTTTACTACTTTGGAAGTGTCTCTCGCGCAAAGTATTCAGTTTAAAAAAAAAATGATATTAGAAACCTCACTATCATTTTTGAAAAAAAATGGACTTCAGTTTTAAGTAATAAAATCCCCAAAATTAATTATTCTTTTTTTTCTATTTTTGTGTTAAAATCTTTATGCAGTTCACAGAATACATCTACTTACCAATCAACAGCATAGTTCTTATAGTTTCGGAAAAAAGTGGCTGTGACATGCAGACGGACAGACAGACAGACATGACGAATTCATAAAGGTTCCGATTTTTGCCATTTGGCTACGGAAACCTATACTGATGGTACTTTGAAAGCACAATATTTAGGAGTATTTTTACCAAAAAGGGCAAAAATTCAGGGCTGAACTTATTCCTCGGACTTAGAACCTTGAAGTCAATCTATGAATCCAAACCATCTTGAATCTAAACTATCCAGGGATATTTCAAACACAATATTTCTACTACTGATAATGGTATGATTTTTTCATTTATAGTAGAAAATATGCAATCTTTGGGAGTACCTCAAGATTAACCACCCATGCGATTGAACACCCTGACGATGAAGAAGTTCCATTTAAATAATAACAAATTTAATAATTCTAATCCAAGTGTAGATATTGCAGATTTGAAACTCATTTACACAAATGAAATAGCGTACTTATGGTTAACAACAAACACCAAAATACAAATCATTCACCAAACAACTGAAATCCCCTCACAAAAGCGCAGCTGAAACAAAGCGCTGAGCGAATGAAATGAGTGAGTGAGTGAATGAATGAACGACTGAACGCAATTAGAGTTGTACCGGATCGCTAATTGCGAATTCCGTGCCGGCAGGCGGGCAGGCTCAATCAATATAGTTTGCATTCACAAGGTGATAGCAATCGGCTTACCAATCTAGCAGCATCAAAGATCGATTGATTGTGGAATGAATGGAACGATTATGTTTTTAAGTGGTCAGTAGAGGGTTAAGTGCGTTTTGGTGGCCACGTATTGTGGGTATTTGGTTATTGCGGCTTTTGCAAGGTTAACATTTACATTGATGAATGTGTTCAACGTTAATCTTTGATGACTGCAATGTTTAAATGATAATACGAAGTTCTTATGATTGATTTTAAAGAGGTTAATATGCTAATATGTTCTTATCGTTCCGTAAAAATACCGCGAATTCTGAAACTGTGAATAGGGAATGCCAATTAATATGGGATATACTTACTTAGGATAGTGGGATAGGGTATAGTTCTTAAGAAACGTCTTACTCGATTACAATTATTGTAATGAATGAAAAGCGAAAATATGACACGCGAAGTGGTTCTTACCAAAGAAAATTTTAACAATATAATAATATACCTTTTTTTTCGAGCGGAAATCCCTTCGGATACTCCCCGCCGGGCAGCGGGGGCGGTTATGTCGGGCTTGGACCGCACGCCGTCTCGGGTCTACAGATGTAAGATGTAAGGTTGCCCATAGAGCATATCCCTCGCACCCCGACTAACCCTAGGCCATCTCCGGTTTCGAGATGGCCCCCTCGGGTTTGGGAACCACGGTGTCCCCGTCTTGCCCCGGTTTAGGGGAGGGGCGCTAGTCGATGAGGTGAAGTCCATAAAGTAGTGCCCACCATTTCCAGAGATTGTACCTAGAATGGTGGCCTCTACCTAGATGGCCTCGACAGATGTTTTTTCACGCCCCGCTTAAAGAACCCAGGATTGTAGGTAGAAGGGAACACGTGTGTGGGTAAAGCGTTCCAGTGCTTTATGATGACAAAAAAAGGAGTCACTGTATGAGGATGACACCTAAGTCCTGCACGTGTTGTTCGGGACAAGAAGGAAAGGTTAAATAGCAGTACTATAGCTGGACTATTTCACACCCCCTTTCTCTCTACAAGCGACAACGTGCTGGTCACAGCTCTGGTGTGCAAGCGATCATAGCTCACGTTAATCGCTTACTGTTAGATCGTAATCTTTTTGTTTCCTTATCTATACTTACAATAATTTGGCAGACACCAGCTACAGACCACTAATTTAGGCTCTAAACAGGCAGATAGGTAATCTCGCTCTCGGCCGTCACGGCATTCGCCAGCTGCCAAGTATGAAGCTACTTGCCAAGTATTAGACTTAGTAAAGTCATACCATTACGTAAAGGTCTGATCAGATTTACTGATAGTCAAGTATAAAGCGTTATATAGAGTTAAAAGTTAATCATCATTGCATCGTTGCATGATTTCTTGGAGGTCGACCCCAATCAATCTTCACTAATATAATATTGCCTGGGTACACTAAAACTAGGCAGTCCATACTAGGAGAACAGAATACTCTAAGGTTTGATACAATATACAATATTTAAAAAAACCGGCCAAGTGAGAGTCGGACAAATATATTTTTTTTTAAAATTGAGTTTCAATTCTAGGTATGGGAAACTCCAAAAATTTATTGTTTTTTTTCTATTTTTATGTGAAAATCTTAATGCGGTTCACAGAATACAATCAAAATCTACTTACCAAGTTTCAACTGCATAGTTCTTATAGTTTCGGAAAAAAAATAGCTGTGACATACGGACGGACAGACAGACATGACGAATCTACAAGGGTTCCGTTTTTCGGCAGTTGGCTACGGAACCCTAAAAAGACTGGTCCAAATCTTATGGTGTCCATTTAAATGTCCATACTTTGGCTTGGCTGAAAAAAACAAGTCATTTTTTCCATAACTCGTGTTCATTCTGCCTGCATTAAACTTGTCCCAATTATTTGGAGCATGCGCCTCATGTCATACTTTCCTGACAGACATCATTTTCTCGGTCACTGCAGTCCTCTTTCACGCAATCCCTCCATCTTTTCTTAGGCCTACCACTGCTCCTGAAACTCCCTACACTTCGTACCTTTCTAGCAATATTACTTTCAACTGAATACAATATAAGTACGGTAAAAAAAAATACAGACAAATTATACCTTTTGAAGATTTCGATTGGAAAAAGATAACATCTAGGACGGGACTTGAACCCTGTCTAGGTGGCTCAGCTGGTCAGAGCGTTCCCCCTGTAAGGGACTGGTCGCGGGTTCAAGTCCTGTCCTATATGTTCTCTTTTTCCGATCTAAATCTATAGGAAAAGTAAGCAAACAAATTGCTTAAAAATTTAATTGAAATATACCTTTTTTTTTTTTTTTTTTTTTCGTGCGGAAATCCCCTCGGATACCCCCCCGCCGGCCAGCGGGGGCGGTTATGTCGGGCTTGAACCGACTAAAACCGCACGCCGTCTCGGGTCTAAATATACCTTTTGATTCAACATTGTGTATTGTATTGGCACCCTACGTATATCCAAAAATAAACAAGCTCTTCACAATATGAACCTTATGATAAAAATGGAATTGGGGCGAGATAGACGAAACACGATAGGACCACAGATAACATACACAAGAGTTGTAATATCCTTCTAAAAATATTCGATTAAAATCCAAAGAAATCAAAGCTATATCGGTATTGTATCGGAACGTACGACCAAATGTCCATTCGCGACTGTTCGAATCGTAAATTTGAAAATGGAATCTCGCTGGACCAATACTCTGCGCAATTTGAAATATTTCGGCACCAAGGAGGGGGAGAACGTACCGCCATTTTTGAACTAGAATTTGAGGCTAGATGTTGTTTTATTTGATTTGTCCGGAGGGGTAATAACATAACATAACTTCACGCCTGTATCCCCGAAGGGATAGGCAGAGTTGTATTACACACCCACGATTCGCCAGTTATGTTAAGGCCCCAATGTAATAGGGGACGAGCCTATTGGCATCTACCGGGCACATTATTAAGCAAGCGATAATTAACATTTATTAATGCACACTTAACTACGAAAAGTCAGAGATGTGTGCCCGGGGCGACTGGGAATTGAACTCGAGACCTCGTCTCCGCAGTCCGTTACGTATGCCACTGTAATTTTATGGAGAATACACTACGTAAAAAAAAAGTAGGTACATATATGATTACAATTTAGGAATACATTTTTACTACTATCTGAACTCCTAACCCTAGAAAGTCTGCGACAGAGCCTCGCCTGTCAGTCAGCCGGTGTACCAGCTTAATAGGTGAGGTGAGCTTGACCCTGAAAGTTCTTAATAGTTCTATACACTCCAGGAATGTGTAAAAAAACACAAACTTGTATAGAAATGTAATCTACTCAAGTTATAATTTAAAAAAAAAACCGGCCAAGTGCGAGTCGGACTCGCCCATGCAGGGTTCCGTAGCAGCAAGTAAAATTTTATATTTGAGTTGATTGAATGAATGTTAAAATGTGGTTTATGATTTATGGCGTATTAAAGAAACTACTTCTTAGATCTCGTTCAAACCAATTTTCGGTGGAACTTTACATGGTATGTATAATGTACATCATATGTTTTTTTCAGTTTTATCATTCTCTTATTTTAGAAGTTACAGTTACATGTGTTTCCGGACACACATTTTACCACTTTGGAAGGGTCTCTCACGCAAACTATTCAGTTTAGAAAAAAATATTATTAGAAACCTCAATATCATTTTTGAAGACACACAACGTATGGGTATGTTGAAAAAAAAATTGAGTTTCAGTGCTAAGTATGGGGAACCCCCAAAAATTATTGTATTTTTTTTCTATTTTTGTGTGAAAATCTTAATGCCGTTCTATAAATACATCTACTTACCAAGTTTCAACAGCATAGTTCTTATAGTTTCGGAAAAAAGTGGCTGTGACAAACGGACGGACAGACAGACAGACATGACGAATCTATAAGGGTTCTGCTTTTTGCCATTTGGCTACGGAACCCTAAAAACTCAATACTTAGCAAACCTATTCAGTCCATATTCTTTTCTTGTAAATCTCTCAAAAGCACTATTTGTACACAAAACCAAAACTCAGTAAGTATATTCAAATAAACCAGCTTTGCATCCAATATTTCAGGATTACAGACAACTGAAATCTTTTAACAAAAAATTCGCACCAAAGAGATTCGACGGAATATATACCTACAACACAACTAGTGAAGTGCCAAAGAGTCGACTAAACTCGTAAGTCGATTGGCGGATAGCTTTCGAAATATCGACAGAAAATCGAGAGAGCTATTCGATGACGTATTTTTTTACCAATTTCCTTATTTTATTTTGAAAGGAATTTTTGCGAGAATTCGAACACAAACAGCTACTTAGACCTTCTTGAGTTAAGACGTTCTGTACTGCGAGTTTTTTTGTTCGATAATGGCCTGCTACAAATTTTGGAAACACATTTCGATGTATTCCTCATATTATTTGCATTACCGTGTGCTGCGACGACAATCCTCTTCTGATGAGGCCGTCAAGCTGAGTGTCACCATTGTTAACATGGTACGTGTATGTAATGGTGACCCTCTTGCCTGAGACTCTACCTTCAGCTTACCATCAGGCGAGGTGAAGTAAATTGACGTGTCCTAAATATTAAAAAAAAAAAAAAAACATACTGTAGTAGACTTTATTTTATTTAATGTTCTGTATAATATTTACTGTTCGATGGAGAAAACAGCCCAAGCTTTATTCACCCCAAGGGTAGAGATAAGGTAGCCCTTTAATTTCACTTCGCCAGGACCCAGCGTCCTAATTATTTAATGATCATAAAACAAGAACTGTAATGTACATAGAACACGCAACTTGAAAAATTACTCAACCGCGAAATGCGAAAAATGTTACAAGATGAAAAAAATTGTATAATATTTCAGTCCACGGCACCGGCCGGCGTCGCTGCCGAGTGCCTCGTTTAGATTCGTGCTCCAGTGACAAAGCGAGTGGACTTGAAAACTACTGGTTTCATAAAATATAGGGCAATTTTTAGCTGCTTCGAGTAGTTTGCTGGGCTCATTTTAAACAAGAACGATATTTTTTATAATGTATACCTAAGCATAGCCTAGTGGCGTACGTAATGGACTGCCGAGAAAAGGTCTCGAGTTCGATCCCCAGTCGCCCCGGGCACACACCTCTGACTTTTCGTAGTTATGTGTGCATTAATAAATGGTAATTATCGCTCGCTTAATATTGTGGTAGATGGCAATAGGCTCACCCCCTATTACATTGGGACATGGACAACATAACTGGCGAATCGTGGGTGTGTAATACACCTCTGCCTACCCCTTCGGGGATACAGGCGTGAAGTTATGTTATGTTATGTTACCTAATATTTCTTTTAGTTTTGATTTTCACTTTAGCCACAGATTAATAAATAGTTACTACGTAACTTTAGCATTTTAGCATTGTAAATTAAAAAGCTATAGGTAAGTAGGTACCTATATACTGTGTATTATGGTGGTACTTTTTAGTACTTGCTTCTATTATAGGTAGTAACTTGTTCATAACAAATAAATTAGGATACTAAGCTATCCCGGGTCCTGAAAAGGAATTTTACGAAGCCTTCAAACTCTAGGCCACCATTTTGTATTTTTATTGGCATCTAAAGTGGTGACCTCCATTCCTGTGAACGACTATTGACGTGTCCTTTATAAGAAAAACATTAAATGGCAAATAATATAAAAATTAATAACTTTAAAATTTGAATTTTCAACTTACCACACTTTACTCGTAGCTACTTAAGGAACCTTTAGTGTGCGAGTCCGATTCTCACTTGATCGGATTTTCTAGAACTCTGTGGTTCTTCTAGAACTCTGCCCTCCATACTTTTCTTTTTATAAGCCTTGAAATGCCTTCAATGTTGATCCATATACGAACTATTCAAAATAATAAATAAATATTCTAGGACATTCTACACGGCGCTATCTAGGTCCAAAGTAAACAAAGCTTGGCTAACTTGTGTTATGGGTTTTAGAATGTGACTAAATACTTAGATACTTTTTGTAAACACATACACTATTATACATAGAAACACCCAGACCAATACAAATAGACATATTTATACATACAAATATTTGCACTGAGCGGGAATCGAACCCGCGAAATCTCTAACTTAGCAGTCGAATGTTCTACTGCTACGGTACTAAGACTTCTTTATCCCAAATTAACCAACAATTTCTTTTACCAGCGGGTCGCGAGAACGAAGGTGACTCCCGAGGGTACCGCTCTGCGGAGGAGCAGGCTCGAGAGCTTGCCCGCTCCATCCGGCGGGAGGTTGCCAAGCTGGCAGACAAGTGGAACTCTTTGGTGGACAGGAGTGATGCCTGGGGACGGTGCTTGGATGACGCTGTACAGGTATGTGGAATTATGTTTTATGAGTTGTGTTGTGATAATGTTTATGAGTTGTGTTATTTTGTGATGTGATGGGATATTTTTTTTTTTAATATTTAGGACACGTCTATTTGACTTCACCTCGCCTGATGGTAAGCTGAAGGTAAAGTCTCAGGTAAGAGGGTCACCATTACATACACGTACCATGTTAACAATGGTGGTACTCAGCTTGACGGCCTCATCAGAAGAGGAATGTTGTCGCAGCACTGCGTGACACCCGCCGGTCCCATTAGTGCTGCGACCATAATCCCCCTGCCCGGCTATGCACTTGCTGACACCTGAACGCAATCAAACCGAAATTGGATTACTATGGAGGGTTTTTCGCAATCGTGCACGGTGGTACACCCGGCCGAATTTTGTGACATCAAATTTCTACCACCAGTATTTGTAAAAAAAATATCTCGGATGTCTCTGGTCAGATATTTAATAAAGTCTGGTGCGTCTTTTGTTTTGTTGTATCTATATTCGCCTCCATATAAAAGTTCATTGTGATTCTTCAAGTAGAATTACATTTTCATGTTCTCTGTCTTTTAAACTACCTACCTGCCTAACCTACCTATTTATTATGTCAAATACAACTCTTGAAGTAGGTTACAAAGCTGATTAAAATGTAAAAGTTCTAAGGAAAAAGTTTAATTAAATACTCCTTACATTTATACAAATTATACGCAATCATTCAATAATTATTTAATAAAGCGAAACTTATAATATATGATAAAATGCTAATATCTGTCGTCCTGCCATCTATACTGTCAAGGTTTAACTTATTTATCGACCACGCGCTCCTATCGAACCGTCTTGTTCTGTCTTACAGCCATTTCGAAGTCAGTGACACAGATGGCGCTGTAGCCAATTTAGGTAGGTGCTTGAATGGACGACTTTATTTAGAAAGAACTCATTCAATCAGCCATTGAGCCGGACTTCCTGTACACAGATGCACACAATATTGAGTTGCTGATGTAGATTTATTTGTGTCGTAATTTGTATGCAGTAGCACGTCCTAATTATAATATGTTTACACACTGAATATGCAATCAGTGTGTTTGTAAAAGATTTGATAGCAACTAAATATGTACATATTCATTTGATAATTCGAGTAGATCTAAATATCCATATCTTTTTTTGTCTCTACTGGTTCTCGCGGACGGTATTCAAGCTTTTTTCAGCATGAAGGGATATCGATCGAACAAGATCTAACTGCTCATTTCGACTTTAAGTAAGCATAAGTATACCAAACTTATGCTGCATTTTGTATGGCATATAAGATCGCCGCAGGCCTTATAAGGGAGGTTAGGCTTCCTTTCTTTTATCCCATACTCCCCATTGTCCTCTATAGGTGACAACCCTGCTACTGATGTAAGCGTTTCTTACGCGTAGCGTCGTTTATCATTACGACCGTATAGGATACCCCCCCGCCGACCAGCGGGGGCGGTTATGTCGGGCTTGAACCGACTAAAACGCACGCCGTCTCGGGTCTACAGACGCCGGGGTGTAAGGTTACCCATAGAGCATATCCCTCGCACTCCGACTGACCCTGGGCCATTCGCAGTGTCCCCTCTGATAACAGCAGAGGGGACCTTGCAGGCCCGCCATACGCTGACCCCCTCGTGCAATGGAGTCAGCTGGCCCTGAAAAGGGCCGGTTGGTCAGACTCTTGGCCGTTGACGTTGACGCCAGCTACTCAAGAGGAGCAATCAATCATGCGTCATCGCCCACGTTGCCCAGGGTGCACCAAACTTGGCGGTGATCCAACCAGTCGCACCCCCGTATAGGAAATACCTACTGGTTTATACTGCCAGTGGGGACGCCGTTTGACCAGACGGGTGATCAGCCCTTCTATGTGGGGCCATTTCACCCATTTCCCCTATAATGACTGTCATTCATATTCGTATGGCAACCGGGACCGACATCTTAACGTGCTCTCCGAGGCACGACCAGACCAATGCACATACTCATATTCATGCATACAAATATTTGCACTGAGCGGGGATCGAACCCGCGCCTCCTGCGTAGCGGCCGCTTTCAATACCGCCACGCCACGGAGGCTGTCTACCTACTGGTTTACTAATAGTTTTAAAAACAGTAGTAGTAGATCAAAAAACACTCAATCATAAACTAATGTTTGAGTTTTTTTATATTAAGAGCATCTAGTAGGTAACCGAAATTACTTTTATTCCCCCTAATCAGCTAAGCTGTTTTCTAAAGATTTAGATCGCAAAAAGAGAACATCCAGGACGATAAGCTGTGTTAGGAGTGGGTTCGCGTCGGCAGTGTAATGGCCAGAATTCGAACCTGGGACCTCTCGATCGTAAGGCTGACTCCTAAACCACTAAGCTACTGACCACAAACATACCTACGGACGCTGTATTTTTATATAAGTACAAGCGCCCCGGGATAAATTCGTTAAAAAATCTATAACCTGATTGCGGCGCCAACATAACATAACACTTCACGCCTGTTCCCCGAAGGGGTAGGCAGAGGCGTATTACACACCCACGATTCGCCACTTATGTTAAGGTCCCAAAATGTAATAGGGGGCAAGCTTATTGCCATCTACCGGGCACATTATTAAGCGAGCGATAATTAACATTTATAAATGCACACTTAACTACGAAAAGTCAGAGTTGTGTGCCTGGGGATCGAACTCGAGACCTCGTCTCAGCAGTCCGTTACGTACGCCACTGAGCTATCGCCGCTTTTAAAGATAAATAATTTTAGATAAAAATAGATTTGTCTCGCATGTTGAAATAAGCAAGACAGTACAATAGCGACTAGTGCTGGCGCCGGGGCGGCCGCGCCCTAAATAGCGACGGCTCAATCAACTATGTATTGATAAAACGTACTGCGGCCCGGATGCGCCAACACTAGATGTGGCAAGAAAATAGGCGGGTTGCAATAAAAACCAATCAAGTTTGACCAGTTTTTTACCCTCGAACTGAGGGTTCCTCAACTCAGTGTGGTACGGAAGTACGCAACTGAGTTGAGGGACAACTTAATGTTGCTGTTGGAAAACTACAGTTATTACTATAGCTCGTAAACCTAGAGTCTCTCGTCGTCTTATACCCGGCATAGCCGTTTGTTGGTGGCTGAACTCCTCCGTAACCACTGGCGCGATCTTGACCAAATTTTCCACGGTGATAGTGTGGAGTGTTTTGAAGCGAGATGGTTCATGTCCGATGTACCATTGAGGAATAATCACCGAAAAACAGTTTCACGAGCGCGCGGCCCTCAATTTATTTCACCACCTGCACTGAATTCCTAGTTAATATAGCTTGTAGAATAAGCAAATTGAAAAATAACAATGGTAAATGTTGGCAATCTGCCGAAAGCTCCTAAAGTGGACACCACGAATGGGTAAACGATTGTGGTACGCCGCCAGCCAGATGGACTGGTAAAAAAAATGTAGCTGGGGTATACGAGATGCGGAAGGCGGAGGATTGGTTACTGTTGAGGCTCTGGTGCAGGTTTTCCTCACGGCGTTGGGAGGTCAGGCGACATTCACTCCCGCAAAGGACGACATACCAATCAAAAACAATAACCGGACCCCAGGCTTCCGAACTGTAAACTTTAGACCCAATTGAGAAATCGCTAAGAGGATAATAATAATGAAGTTTATTTTTATTTAATTCAAACTACGCTCAGCAGTTCTACCAGCCACTTCTATTGTTCCTAACTCGCGGTAACAGTATGCAAGCGACACGAGGTGCGTCTGATGCCTTAATTGTCATTGATGCAGTCAAGGCTCGCTTCATGCTGCTGATACGATCGGAGTTCACATTATAACACGTTTCGCATTCTGCGGGAAACAACGTGCAGTTTTAGCAGCTTTTCAATTGGCTACTTGATTTTCACCTACATGGAATAAAATAACTTAAAACTATTTTTGAGCTGAGCGTGCGAAGCTCTTATACGCGGCATAGCCGTTTGTTGGTGGCCGATCTCCTCCGTAACCACTCGCGCGATCTTGACCAAATTCACTACGGTGATAGTGTGGACACTGAGGAGTGTTTTGAAGCGAGATAGTTCATGTCTGATGTACCATTGAGGAATAATCACCGAAAAACAGTTTCACGAGCGCGCGGCCTTAGCTAAGCGCGCGACCGTAGTAAGATGTCTTATTTTCATGTAAGAGTCCTGCTCGCTCACCTCAATTTATTTCAGTCGCACCCTGCACTGAATTCCTGGTTAACGGATTCTATTTGATGTTATTTCATGGCTGCTGAAAAGCAACCGAGACGTCGGGTTCAATGTAAATAATAAAATAAAATCAAATAAATCGCGATAAAAATAGTTTCATTCCAATGTGTGACATTCGCGTAAACTTCCGATGACTAACTTAGAATATCCTATATCGTGGTTGGAGGGGGAGGGGGGGGGAGGTTAAAAGGCAGTTGCTCCCGTAAAAGCCAAGATAAGCTAAATCAAGATAAATAATACGATAGCAGCAGATCTCGGGCTCCTAAATGCAAGCTGTGGATGCAACCGGTACGAGTGCTCTAGTGAAGATAATGAAACGCAGAATGTAGATAAGCAAAATGTTTTGCGATTGCAAATGAGAAGTATAGCTGGAGTGGCCCTGATGGACCGAGTGAGGAACAGCTTGACAAGGGAACGTTGTGGTATGGCAGAAGATGTAGCGACCAAGATAGAGAAAGGGATGCTTAGATGGTTGGGATACGTAGCGAGGATGGATGAAAGGAGATTAACGAAACAGATTTATGAGACGAGGGCTACTGGGCAACCCGGTAAAGGTCAACCTAGGCGTACGTAGGTCAATCAGATCAAGGACGTTTTGAAGAAAGGCCAGGTCAGAAGTACTCGTAACAGTATGAAAATAAGAGTGACAAAAGCAAAAGGCGTATGCCAAGATCGTAGCAAGTGGAAAGATGTTGTCTCTGCCTACCCCAATAGGAAAACGGCGTGATTATACATGCAAATGGTAAATGGTCCAAATGGTCCGATGTGATTACGTTACTAAGTATTATTCACGGCTTCACTCGCCCATGTATCGTACATCGTACCCGGTCGTGCTCTATGTCTGTGCAAATTTTAAGTTTTATATTTTCTTATTTAACCTCTACTAATATTATAAAGACGAAATATTTGTTTGCCATCGATAAACTCTGAAACTACTGAACCGATTCCAAAAATTCTGTAGAATGGTACATTATTCCTGAGTAATATAGGCTTCTATTTATTCCGATATTCCCACAGGATCAGGACTTATTATAAACATATATTCTCAGAGATTTATAATATTCTTGTTTTACACTCGTTCCAAACAAAATTCTTTTTTTTTCTGTCTCTATCCATCTATTCGAAAGCAAACCTCTACAGTACTTAGTACGATCAGTTCGAATTCAAACGTCACATACCCAACATAAACCTATGAATGTATCAATTAACTATTCTAACATACATACAGTAGGCTCTCTGTTGAGTTATAGACGTTGTTCAACGGAGCAACAGTCGTCACGGGGCTGGCCGCGCACAAAGCCCCGCAGATTGGCCGAGAGCGAGCAATTGTTACTCCGTCACAGTTGTTCACAACCAGTTCCAATATACAGTGGTAAACGGTTAATTCGTGCGATTAAATCAATCGTTAAGTAATTTTGGTGGAGTGGAAATTAGTACAATTCAAATATACTCATTATCGCAGTGCATCTAAAGCGCGAGCTATGGATTCCGGGGTCCGCTCTCGTACTATTTCTCTTGATTTGGCTTATCTTAGCTTTTGCGGGAGCGATTACTGTCTGACCTGCGAATTCCTCGAAGAAATCTTGCGCCAGAGCCTCGTTCGTTAATCAGTATGTAGGTGAGGTTTGCCTTGGCCCCCCCTTTTTTTTACGTGTGGAAACCCCCCCGGGTTTCACCCCATCGGTGCCGACGAGGGGGTGGGCGTGTCGTAATCGGACCGACTAAAGCCACACGGTGTCCTCCTCAAGTGTCCATTGCCAGACACCCCGGGTAAGCCCTCGGCCTTGGCGACCTCTGTGGCGTAGCGGTAGAGCATTCGACTGCTAAGTCAGAGGTCGCGGGCTCGATTCCCGCTCATTGCAAAAACGTATATTTGCATTGGTCTGGGTATTTCTATGAATAACATGTATTTAATTACAAAAAAAAATTACATTAGTATGTTTATCCGCATTCTAGAATCCATATGACAAGCTCTGCTTAGTTTGGGTCTAGATGGCGCTGTCTTAGAATATTTTAACATAGAAATATACTGACGCTCGAATATCCACGAAATGGTAGTAGGTAGATGTATTAGGTACCAGCTCCACCCGCGTTGAATACTGATCCTGCTACCGTAACGTATTCTGGGGATAAAAATGTATCCAATGCCTTAGTCCCATTCATACTCACTTGAGCATTTATACTCTTAGGCGGCAATCGATTAGGTACATATATTGTGGGGTGTGTGTTGGGTAACCTCCTCGAGTGTCGCTCCGATTCCGATCCCGCTGCAGTCCGGGGGGAACGGAATCGGAGCGGCCGGTACACCCTGGGCGGCGGTCAATGGCTTCCCCTTCACCCCTTCATAGGGTTGGCATTGATCGTCGGCCAATACCCAACGTGGCGGGAACACATCGCTCTCCGTACTCCTCTGCTTTCAGAGGAGACAGGATGAGCGATGCTGTTAGTGGTGAGATGGCCCAGGGTCAGCCGGGGTGCGAGGGATATGCTCTATGGGTAACCTTACACCCCGGCGTCTGAAGACCCGAGACGGCGTGCGGTTTTAGTCGGTGCAAGCCCGACATAACCGCCCCCGCTGGCCGGCGGGGGGGTATCCGAAGGGATTTCCGCACGATAAAAAAAAAAAAAAAAAAAAAGGTACATATATTGTACCATTTGACTTACAATAACAAATAAACATGTGAAATAAAGCTTAGCCGTTTAACTAGCACATGCAGGGATATAAAGCCTACCAGGAGATGTACATCCGCAACTGCGGACCGAAATTTCAAGAAATCGGTGCCATGAAACGCACTTATTCCGCAATAGGGCCCGAAGACAGCACGTGACAGTTCATTCCACCTAAACCATACCATGACACGACCCGAAACCGCAATACGGCATTTTAAAAGCCCGCAACAAAAAAAATATACATGATAGGGGGCCATCTCGAAACCGGAGATGGCCCCGGGTCAGTCGGGGTGCGAGGGATATGCTCTATGGGCAACCTTACACCCCGGCGTCTGTAGACCCGAGACGGCGTGCGATTTTAGTTGGTTCAAGCCTGACATAACTGCCCCCGCTGGCCGGCGGGGGGGTAACTAAGGGGATTTCCGTACGAAAAAAAAAGGTACTGTACGACTTATTTCAAAAGCTCGAAAGGTTATCATAATCCAATAAAAAGGAATGTATTTTTTTAATATGTTGGTTTATAAATAATTTCATTTTTTTAATTGAAATACATTCATTTTTAATACAAATATATTGTAAACGAATACCTCCTTCGATGTTCGATTCAGTCCCGAACATACTTTATCGTCCCGAACGAAAGAACGGAATCCGAGGTAACTTCATGGTTCCTAAATGACGGCTGGCGGGTTTCATTCGTTCGTGTTTCGTGCGGGCCTGCTATTATGGATGTACGTTTCATGGTAGGCCTACTTTCTACATCTTTGCATTAACCTCCTTAAAAAACCAGTTTTTGCCGGGGACTGCCATTGGTACAATAGACCGCCTGGCACCCCAGGAGAAGCAAGCCCGGGCGGCGGGGTGACTAGCGCTCCCCTCCCCTTTCCGGGGCAAGATGGGGACACCGTGTTTCCCAAACCCGAGGTGGCCATCTCGAAACCGGAGAGGGCCCAGGGTCAGTCGGGGTGCACCTTACACCCCGGCGTAGGAAAACCCGAGACTGCGTGCGGTTTTAGTCGGTTCAAGCCCGACATAACCACCCATGCTGGCCGGCAAGGGGGGGGGGGGGTTATACGAGAAGATTTCCGCATGAAAAAAAAATGTACCTAAGCCAGATTCTTCCACTCACTTTACCCCATGCTTCTCTTAGTGCATTACAGTAATATGTAGTATAATATAAACATAGCATTATATAAGTCGGCACCCATTCGAGAATGAGCAAGGTTCGACGCCATCAATATATCACTGAAACTATTTTAATTACACGTTCGTCCACTCGCCGCTTAGTTCTAGACGTACATATACGGCACTAATATAAACATAGTTTCATGAATGTGTGAGTGAAATACTAGTGGTTATCTTCAACTTGTAACCTTGTAACCGATACCAATACCAATACCGACATCTACACCAATACCGATACCGATAAAGGATATTATCTTATCACAAAGAGTTATAGTTTAGATATAAATAATATATAGTTTCATAGACTTGTGAGTCAAACTTACTGATATCAATACCAATATCTGTACCAATACCGAAAAAAGATATAATGTAATAGCAAATAGTTGTTGACATATACATACAACATAGTTTCATAGACTTGTGTGTAAAATATTTCACAACGTATAATGTGAGTAAAATACTTGTAGTTAAAGGCTGCCCCTAACCTGTAGACATATATGCCAATACTAACATACCGATACTAATAAAGTATTTATGTATTATTGTACCAAATAATTACTTTTGCACTGATATAAAAGTAGTTTCATAAAGCCGTCTGTAAAATATTAATTTGTTGTGAACGACTTCAAATTGAAAATTGACTGATATATACCGGTAGCGACAGTATATATATATAATAAACAGTTATATTACTGATATCAACATACTTTTATTGTGAATAAAATACTCGTAATTAATAACTTTCAGTTGCAGATATAATACCTATGTATACCGATATCACTCTATACCGATACCGAAAAAAGATATCATGTAGGCGCAAATAGTTGTTGATATAAACACTGTCTCATAGACTTGTATGTTAAATATACTGAAAAAAAACCGATACCAAAAATTTTCTAACGGTGATAGTGATAATTCCTCAATGGCTAGTCCGATTTTCTTTTTTTGTCTTGTGTATATGAATAAATTAATAAATTTAATACCAATCACGTGAATGAGGCTTTTTTGTTCATTGAGAAATCAGATTTTGAAAATTTTGTTCGGTGTTATTCCTCCGTGGTACACATGAATTTTTATTTACATAGCCTATGCCCTTTCCATCAGTAACATCTTTGCTTGGGTGAAATTTTATTAGAATCGGTTCAGCCGTTTGGGAGGAGAAGATGGTCTAACGAAATACATGAATTGTCTAAAAGAGACCAAAGCTCTGACGAGCTTTGTTCAAATATAGATAACCCCGGAGCGCTGGCGATATCACGGAGTACAATTTATTCAGTAGATATACATAAATCTTTAGCAAATTTCGGGAATCAAAATTATTGTCAGTCTAGGTGTATTAAAGATACAGTATTTGCGCATACACAGCATAACACACCACTAATCCTGTGCATATCAAGTTGCTTAGCATTTTGCCGATAACAATGCACGGCGGCGGTTCGTTATCGACGTCGTTATGCGACCACTTGCTATGAGTACTAGGGATGGCGCTGAAATATATCGATAAAATAGTGGTTGTAAAACTATTTACTTTGTTAATTTTTGGTATTTTTTTGTTATAAAATTTTGTTTTAATTTTAAATGTGTTACTGAATATTATTTTTTACAAATTGCAATTAATTTTTACGACATGTTATGATGAATCAAGTCCTGAAATTATCTATAGGTCGATCAATCAATAGTTTTACAGTTATGATTAATTCATTCTTAGGTCATACTACCAAACCCGGGGTGCCGCTGGCCGGCGGGGAGGGGGGGGGGGTATCCGAAGCTATTTCCGCAAGTAAAAAAAGGTCATACTACCAATGAGCTTATACAATGGACACTCCATTATCATTTTATATAGTGATAAGGATAATATTTTACATACCCACGCATATCCATGAAGGGGGAGGCAGAAGTGTAGAAGCACATGTTGGGACTATGTTTTCGATTCCAAGTAGAGATATAGGACCTACTATACTTTTTTCCATCAATTTTGTAAAAAATGTTCAATAATATCCATAAGCTTATCGATATCGATAAATACAATTATACCGTTGGCATCCCTATACAAAAGATTCACATAGAGCTGAGCTCGTTAGCAATACGATCGGTTCAATCCGTTACAAACTGTAATATTTTTTGTTAACTCTATCTGTTTTACATAATCCTGTATTTAGGATTTCAGGCGAGAATTATATTTTATTTCATGAAAAAGAAAATCGTAGTGGCTTGCATTTCCAGGCAGGAATGAGCCGGATCACTGGGGGAAGATAGGTACCTCCCTTTTACTCATATTACGTTAAAATAGCACTATGCTGACTTTTATATAATTTATGAGAGGCTAGAGGTCTTTCCATTTTTCCCCATTCTCCCCTCACCCTCTTCTATCAGCTTGAACTTTGTAGCCAGGTGTTTGCTCTCTCACACTTCCACCTCCTGATGGATTACCTTACGGAAGCGACTACCTTCTGACCCCCCAAACTTGAGAGGAAAGCCGCCCCAAGCGTACCAACTCTCCCAATAACATATTTGAGACGACGTCGCCTCGGCTTACCCACCGGGCAATCAGTTTACCCTATGCGAGGTAGTACCCAGAGATCACCACAATTTAAAATAAAAGTACCCTTTTTTTCTTTTTTCGTGCGGAAATCCCTTCGGATACCCCCCGCCGGCCAGCGGGGACGGTTATGTCGGGCTTGAACCGACTAAAACCCCACGCCGGTTGGGTTCTTAAGACCGGGCCTTAAGAAGAAGGGTGTAAAGTTGCCCATAGAGCATATCCCTCGCACCCCGATTAACCCTGGGCCATCTCCGGTTTCGAGATGGCCCTCTCGGGTTTGGGAACCACGTTGTCCCCGTCTTGCCCCGGTTTGGGGGAGGGGCGCTAGTCGCCCCACCGTCCCGGCCTGCTTCTGCTGGGGTGACAGGCGGCCTCACCTACCACCCTAGGCCTGCGCTCATGGAGGACGGAGGTCGTTAAGCGACCTCCGGCGCCTGAGTCGCCTGCGACGCGGGGCGAGCATGTTGCGGGCTCGGCGACCCGGTAGAGTTCTAAATCTATCCCGGGCGCGCTCCGCCATCTCCTTCGGAGTTACACAGAACATAATATTTTCTTAGAAACTTACAAAAATAAAAGTACCCGTGCAGTTTTTGAGTAGAGTAGATGTGCAAAAATAATATTCCTTACAGCCCCAAAAAAAAAGAGAGGTTATTGGAAAATCAACTTCAATATAGGTATTCGTACATATCGGCCTGAGAATGCTCGGCATTAGAAATTCAATTCGATGCTCTCTATGGTTTGTTAGCGTCATATCTCACTGTCTGATATCTATTTGTATTTGTACCCGTAAATGCAATTTTAATTGTATCGCACAAGGAGGATGATGTGAGGTTGGGTGATGGTGTTGTATTTATGCTGGTGAGGCTCACTAGAGCACCTGGGGTTTGACGAGCAAGTTGCAGCGTGCGAGTTATTTACAGGTTTAGAGTGGGCTAGATACAGTTGTGAGGTCGAGAGATCAATATATTTTAGGCCCGAGCCAACCTCACCTGCTGACTGAAGGACGAGGCTCTGACGTAGATGCCCTTTTCGGAGTTGAGATTGGGTCTTCCTTGTGACATTCTTGAGCATTAACAAAATCATAAGAAAGAATAATTTTATATGTATACATATACTTTACCTTCAGCTTACCATCTGGCGAGGTGAAGTCAAATTGACGTATCCTAAATATAAAAAAAAAGCAATGCGGAATATATGCTCGACTTTGTGACTGTGTATAATGTCACAGTTACAAAATCGAGCATATGTCCGCCTTGCTTTTTTTTTATATTTAGGACACTTCAATTTGACTTCACCTCGCCAGATGGTAAGCTGAAGGTAAAGTTTCAGGAAAGAGGGCCACCAATACATACACGTACCATGTTAACAATTGCACCCAAAAAGGAGCCAGTTCAGCATAATACCAGGCACAAGTACCTTTTTTTTTTTTTTTTTTATCGTGCGGAGATCCCTTCGAATACCCCCCCGCCGGCCAGCGGGGGCGGTTATGTCGGGCTTGCACCGACTAAAACCGCACGCCGTCTCGGGTCTTCAGACGCCGGGGTGTAAGGTTACCCATAGAGCATATCCCTCGCACCCCGGCTGACCCTGGGCCATCTCACCACTAACAGTATCGCTCATCCTGTCTCCTCTGAAAGCAGAGGAGTACGGAGAGCGATGTGTCCCCGCCACGTTGGGTATTGGCCGACGATCAATGCCAACCCTATGAAGGGGTGAAGGGGAAGCCATTGACCGCCGCCCAGGGTGTACCGGCCGCTCCGATTCCGTTCCCCCCGGACTGCAGCGGGATCGGAATCGGAGCGACACTCGAGGAGGTTACCCAACACACACCCCAGGCACAAGTACCTGGCGCTGGTTTTCAACTGACTTCTATCATGTTGTACTGCGTGTTTACAAATGCTTCTTTAGCCCAACACTTTTTTTTTTACGTGCGGAAATTCCTTCGGATACCCCCCCGCCGGCCAGCGGGGGTGGTTATGTCGTATTTATTTATTGTACTTACTTGTATAGTGTTGGGGTAAGGAAGCTTTTAGGCAGACAAATGGTGCATACGAGCCACGTATCCTTCTTGAGTACATCACACACACCATATTGAGCTGAAGAAGCTCTTGGGGAGACAAATTTTTACAATAAACACTTATTGGACAAGTTTTTCTCCGGGTTCCGAAAATTACCCCAAACAATTCGACAAACTCATAAAATTCGGTCTCTCTCTTTATAATATTAGAATAGATGTCACCAATTTTTAAAGTGAACAATTCCCGGTTTAATATGTCAATATGCTTGCTTGTTTCATTAAAGTTATAGTTATTATTTTGAAACTGTATCTGTAGAACACTTTGTCAAATTGATTTCCTCTAAAAATTTGATCTCACATAGTCAGTTACATTCTAACAAACAGTCTGTCATTGTCATCATAAACCCATATCAGCCACACACAAGCGGTGGAATTCACCACAAGCTCATAACGGGGCATGAATTAGACACATTTTTACACACTGCATAATACTGTGTCCGAAAAATTCCCTTGCAAAGTCACGCTCGGAGAATTTACGTTAGTCCATAAAGGGCGACCAGGTAAAATGAGTAATCGGGACAATGTATTAAAAATATTATTAATTTATGAAAGGTTTAATGACACTAGAGGAAGCTCGTGAAGTGTGTAAGGACAGAAGCAGGTGGCGAGCTGTTCGCTCTGCATACCTCGATATCGGACGGGAAACTTTTGTATTCCAGCATAATTATGTAGATATATAATATAGATAGGTAGATATAAATAGATGAGAATTTAAATCTTTAGGTGTTCCTTCAAGGAAACTTTTGGAGAAGAGTGATAAGCCTGATATGGCTTTTGAAGTAGATATTCTAATTCTACCTGGTGGTCTCTTGAAAAAATGTGTATTTATAATGAAAGAAAATACTGGTATTTACACAAAATACATCTAAGTATTTTTATCTACATCCAAAGCGGCGATAGTCCAATGGCGTACGAAATGGACTGCTGAGACGAGGTCTCGAGATCGATCCCCAGTCGCCCCGGGGACACACCTCAGACTTTAAGTAGTTATGTGTGCATTAATATAATGTTAATTATTGCTCGCTTAATAATGTGCCCGGTAGATGGCAAAAGGCGAACCCCCTATTACATTGGGACCTTAACATAAATAGCGAATCGTCGGGACAGCCTACACTGACCTGACGGATTATTATTAATGCGACATAAAACAAATTTTATTAATGCACTAAAGTCTGAGCCTTCCGGCCTATTCAAAATGCTGTGATCACGAGCAAGTCGCCAAGTATGTCCGGTTTTAATCAAGGCTTATGGGCACATCAATCTGCGTACAGTGACGAGCCGTGCGCCCGCATACATTATTTGGAGTTCTGAACGTGTGTGTACATTGTATGGCTGGCAGTAATGACAGGCAAGCATAGGGTTTAAAAATATAGCTGTGCTGAGTGACACTAGGGCTTACTGTGTTGATATGCAGAGTTATGTGACGTGATGCCTTGACGGTAATTAGTGCGATACTTAGGTAACAGAGATAACTGAAACATGTACGACATTCTACACAGCGCTTTCTAGACCCATAGTAAGCATAGTTTAACTAGCTTGTATTATGGGTTCCAGAATGCGTATTAACATACTTATATACTTTTTTTGTAAATACTTACATACATATTATACATAGAAACTCCCATACCAATGAGAATAGACATATTCATGCATTCAATTAAATTTTTAAGCATTTTGTATGCTTACTTTATTCTAAAGATTTAGATCGGATTCATGCATACAAATATTTGCACTGAGCGGGAATCGAAGTCTTCTGGGGTTTATAACGGTACTGTTCTGAAATTGAAAATATATGCAGAGCTCAGCTTTTAGTTTTTCCCAGCTGTGGAATTCTGGTTACGGGCCCGATCGACGGCAATTGGCTCACATTCTATAACTGGTGAAATTTAAAGACAGACAGCTGTATATTTCTACTTATCTGAATGTATGAATCTACTAGTTAGATACCGACAGTCAGATAAGGGATGGTTATAAAAAAATCTATATATTTCTTTTAACTAATAAGGCTTAAAACAGACACACTGCATGATGGTAAGCGGTTACCAATACCGATAAACGCTCTCAACATCAGAGGAATCACTCCACAGCTTTCGTAACGGCTAGATCGCGCATGTGCATTAAATGTGGAACTATAGCCAGATTCACTAGGCAATGGCGAAGCCTGTGACAAAATGATCGGGCTATAAAAACTAACGACAAAATAGGAAGGGAATTACGGTTTTTTTAATATTTAGGACACGTCAATTTGACTTCACCTCGCGTGATGGTAAGCTGAAGGTAAAGTCTCAGGAAAGAGGGTCACCATTACATACACGTACCATGTTAACAATGGTGGCACTCAGCTTGACGGCCTCATCAGAAGAGGATTGTCGTCGCAGCACCACGTGACACCCACCGGTCCCACTAGTGCTGCGACCATCAATCCCCTGCCCGGCTATGCACTTGCTGACCCCTGAACGCAATCAAACCGAAATTTGATTACTATGGAGGGTTTTTCGCAATCGTGCACGGTGGTACTCACGCGGCCGAATTTTGTGACAAATTTGTGTCATCAAATTTCTACCACCAGGGTTAAGAATACTAAAAATTTTGGTTACTATTACTCCTCAAAAAGAAACCTTGGGATCCCCGCTAGATGTCGCCACCGATCGTGCACCTAGTTCCATAAACCTATCACTACTACTTGTACTATTATTTATTCTGTGTCACTACTAAGAATATTATTCCAGGAGAACCATATGCGATGATTTGATGTCCTTAGAGCAATCATTTATAATTTACGATTTATTAATAATTATTTATTATAGACATAAGTGCACAACATAAATAACTTAAGAGACTGGCCAAGTGTGAGTTGCACTCATGCACTAAGAGTTCTGTGCTACAAATAACATTTAAAACTTTTTTAACTTGCCTTACAAGATCAGCGGTGTACGCAACGGACTGCCGAGACGATGTCTCGAGTTCGATCCCCATTCGCCCAAAATGTTGATTATTGCTCGCTTAGTAATGTTCCATAATACACCTCTGCCTAACCTTTCGGGGATACAGGCGTGAAGTTATGTATGTAATAATGTTCCCGGTAGATGGCAATAGACACGCCTTCTTTAACATTAGGACCTAAACATAACTGGCGAATCGTGGATGTGTAATACACCTCTGCCTACCCCTTCAGGGATACAGGCGTGAAGTTATGTTATGTTATGTTACAAGATCATTCAAAAGGTCCCTAGCCAATCTCACCTGCTGGCTGGAACACCTGCTGATGTACGAACAAGGCTCTGCTCTCATCACAGGCTTTCCTCTAGGAGTTGGGGGTCAGACAGCAGCTGCTCTCGTAAAAGCAAAGATAAGCTAAAACAAGAGAAAGCCAGCGAGCGGAGCCTGGACTCTAAAGTACAAGCATTGCATGAAACTGGGAGTGCTAATGACATGCAGATATAATCTATACTATTATAAAATTGTAAATTAGTTGTGTCTGTACATTACAGATATTAAAAAAAAAACTTGGGTTATGTTAACTGACCGATTCTGAACATAAAATTATTACTTTTGGAGTTCTTGTCTGTTTGTCTGTTTGTTCGCGATGGACGCAAAAACTACTCAACGGATTGTGATTCGGCTTTTTAGGGTTCCGTTGCCAAATGGCAAAAAAACGGAACCCTTACAGATTCGTCATGTCTGTCTGTCTTTCCGTCCGTATGTCACAGGCACTTTTTTCCGAAACTATAAGAACTATGCTGTTGAAACTTGGTAAGTAGATGTATTCTGTGAACCGCATTAAGGTTTTCACACAAAATAAAAAAAATACATTAAATTTTGGGGGCTCCCCATACTTAGAACTGAAACTCAAAAATTTTTTTTTCATCAAACCCATACGTGTGTGGTATCTATGCATAGGTCTTCAAAAATAATATTGAGCTTTCTAATATAATTTTTTTCTAAACTGAATAGTTAGCAAGAGAGACACTTCCAAAGTGGTAAAAGGTGTGTCCCCCCCCCCCACTGTAACTTCTAAAATAAGAGAATGATAAGACTAAAAAAAATATATGATGTACATTACCGTGTAAACTTCCACCGCAAATTGGTTTCAACGAGGTCCAGTAAGTAGTTTTTTTTAATACATCATAAATCGTAAACCGCAATTTACCTTTCATTCAATCAACTCAAATATAAAAATTAAAAGAAAAAACATTATTATTTTACTTGCTATAACGGAACCCTTCATGGGCGAGTCCGACTCGCACTTGGCCGCTTTATCTATAATAAAGGTCTTGATCAGACTTAAAATCTGACGTATGTTTGGTTGCAATTGCTTAAGTAGAACCGATGATATGACCAAATTTATATAAATAAATAAATATTCTAGGACAAATCACACAACGCCATCTAGACCCAAACTACGCAGAGCTTGTCATATGGGTTCTAGAATGCGGATAAATATATTTAAATACATTTTTTTGTAAATACATACATATTATACATAGAAACACCCAGACCAATGCAAATATACATATTAGATTTATATATTTGACATATTTTATAATATTTACACTGAGCGGGAATCGAACCCGTGACCTCTGGGGTTTCAACTAACCGTAACGACTGCCATTGATGTTCTTGGTCACAATGTGTTAAGAATGGTCACCCATCCTATGACTAATATGGCTAGTACATTCGTAGAATATACTGCTTCCGGGTTGTTTGGCCGTGGTCCATATGAAACTTGTGTTCTAAACGTTTCGACGATCACTGCGATCGACATCTTCAGTGGTACAAGTCCGGGCGCCGACGAGTGCGTAGAACTCTCTTCGGCGGCGACTTCTCTGCGACTGATGTCATATGGACCACGGCCAACACATGCAACGTCGGCCGTGAAAGCCTAAAGATTTATATGGCTAGTATATTGTTTAACTTTGTAATGTGTTAACCTACACGGTTACAAGCCATGGAACCCTAAAAATGACTATAAACGATTTTGATAGTTTCCGTATAACAGCTATTAAAACTCTCAAAGCCTATAAGGATAATTATTATTTCCTGATACCGTTAGATATACTCGTATTTCTTAGCGCGGCCATTTTGGTTTACAACTACTACCAAACGATTTATGATGTAATTATCTGTTTGTTAAGATTTGGTTAAGTTACGACTAATGGTGTGTAAATACACTCGTAAAAGTTAGTACTTGGAAGTTTAACACCTACAGTTTTAAATACAGTATGTAACGAAACTAGTGTCCGATCAGTAAGGGGCACGTAGGTATCTTAAATGCATAACCATATATGAAATTGAAAATCATATATTATAGAAAGTAAATGTATTATTAGCATTTTTAATGCCATTTCCTAAATCATAATCTCCCCAAAATCTAAGAATGTCAGAACAACATATTGTAGCTTCTGTGGCGTAGTGGTAGTGCATTCGACTGCTATGACAGGGGGCTCGGGGTCGATACCTGCTGAGTGCAAATATTTGTATGCATGAATATATCTATTTGCATTGGTCTGGGTGTTTCTATGTATAATATGTATGTATTTACAAAAAAAACAAGCGGCGATAGCCCAGTGGCGTACGTAACGGACTGCTGAGACGAAGTCTCGAGTTCGATTCCCTGTCGCCCCGGGCACACACCTCTGACTTTTCGTAGTTATGTGTGCATTAATAAATGTTAATTATCGCTCGCTTAATAATGTGCCCGGTAGATGGCAATAGGCTCGCCCCCTATTACATTGGGACCTTACCATAACTGGCGAATCGTGGGTGTGTAATACACCTCTGCCTACCCCTTCGGGGATACAGGCGTGAAGTTATGTTATGTTATGTTACAAAAAAAAACGGATATAAGTAAGTTCATCTGCATCCTGTAACCCGTAACACAAGTTAGTTAACCTATGCTTACTTTGGGTCTAGAAAGCACTGTGTGGAATGTCGTAGAATATTTATTTATATGTATTAATAATATTTAGCGTTGGCCCACAACACCACCCCTCGCTGCCTGCACCGCCGTGCCCTCTTGTGCTTTTTTCTTATTGATATTTTTAAGAGGGTTTGTTCACATCCTGTGTTGGCATGTAAGTTTCCGCATCAACCTAAATTATATTGCAGTTTTGTGGGGTAATTTTTTTAACTTATTTTCCAAAAAGGATTAAATAAACCGAACTTAATATTGATACCTATATACACCTTCGTCGTGGATGGCCACCTTCTTGAAATTGTTTCTGAGTACACTTACCTTGGGCAGATTGTGCAGTTGGGTAAAAACAATTTTGAGAAGGAGGCCAAGAGGAGGATCCAGCTAGGCTGGGCAGCGTTTGGGAAACTACGTCGGGTCTTCTCGTCATCCATACCGCAGTGTTTGAAAACGAAAGTTTTCAATCAGTGCGTCCTACCCGTAATGACCTACGGAGCTGAGACGTGGACACTCACGGTAGGGCTGGTCCACCAGTTCAAAGTCGCTCAGCGAGCTATGGAAAGAGCTATGCTCGCAGTTTCTCTGAAGGATAGGATTCGAAACGAATACATCCGACAGAGAACCAAGGTTATCGACATAGCTCAAAGAATAAGCAAGCTGAAGTGGCAGTGGGCCGGCCATATCTCGCGAAGAACCGACAACCGCTGGGGTAAACGTGTTCTTGAGTGGAGACCGCGACTCGGCAAACGTAGTGTAGGACGCCCTCCGGCCAGGTGGGATGACGATCTGCGAAAGACTGCGGGCAGATGCTGGATGCGGCAAGCTGAAGACAGGGCGCTATGGCGCTCATTAGGGGAGATCTATGTCCAGCAGTGGACTAGAATAGGTTGATTATGATATACACCTTCACGGATCGGACACTAGATTTCTTACATATTGTAGGTGGTTAAGAATCTCGGTTAAGAGTTGTTGAGTGGTTAAGAGTCGGGATCATCTATGTTGGTGGCCTAGGCCGGTAGGAATCTCTGGGATATCCTTTCTAGGGCACACCAGATTCCCCGGCCACACAGTCCAACATGCTGATGTGACCAAACATCATGCGGTTTTAGTGGGTTTGATTCCGACGTACCCACCTCATCGTTAGATTCAATTAGGTGAAACCCAAGTAGTTTTCCGCACGCAAAAAAAGATGGTGGAGAATTATGATTTCCAAGGACGATTGCAACGGTTGACTGAATAAGATAGGACCACGCTCTTATTAATACTGCCTTTGAGTAGCAGCATGCCATTTAGGTGTATTGGGTCCCACCACAATCTTCAGGGCTGAAGGCAATCTCACCAGCACACCTGCTGATTACCGAACGAGGGCCCGGCGCTGGCTTTCCTCTTGGGATTGAGAGGTCAGCCAGCAGTGTTGCGGCCAGTTACTAAACCGCAATAGGACGGGCGCGGGGAGCGGGGCGACGCGGGTCGACGCGAGCGCCGCGCGACAAAAAAGAACACTAAATCGCTTCCAACTAGATGGGGCTCTCATCACGGACGTTGCATTTTATAATCGTAATGAAACATTTAGTATCAGAAACCAGTGGTCCTTCGAGCCGGATAAATCACTCGCGTAAAAGCCAACTACATTAAGGAGAGGGGGAATAGGAGAGACGGCCCTGGGCTCCAAAATTCGATATAAGACATATATAATTGATGAAATTTTTTGTGTGAGTTCAAGGGGATTCGAGGATGGTTTAGATTCACAATTGGACCCGGTAGGTGGCGCTGCTGTCGATATGTAACCATATTTGATAAATGTGGTGCTTATTTTCTGAGCAGGGCGACGTCTGTTGGGTCCGCTAGTGTTATATAAATTAATATAATAGTTCGATCCCCAGTCGCCCCGGGCACACACCTCTGACTTTTCGTAGTTATGTGTGCATTAATAAATGTTAATTATCGCTCGTTTAACAATGTGCCCGGTAGATGGCAATTGGCTCGCCCCCTATTACATTGGGACCTTAACATAACTGGCGAATCGTGGGTATGTGATACACATCTGCCTACCACTTCGGGATGCAGGCGTGAAGTTATGTGATGTTTAAATATTATAGCGAATAAATTGTGCAGCTAAATAAAGTCCCAATTCCGTTATAGAATAATAGGTCTTTACCTATGAAATTGCCGAAATTTTCTTACAAATAGTTGAGTTCGTTATTCCTGTAATTTAATAGCTATTTCCATTATTTATATTTTGATTGAAAGTTGATTTCAAGATTTTACAACTCTGTATTAAATTTTGTTTTTATTGGCCGCTTGATAAATTAATTCGATCTTCAACAACATTACTTCCTAAATGCTATCCATTTTGATGATACATTTCGTATTACTTAACAGCTGTCACTTTTCAAAAATGTAATAGAAGTTGCTGTTTGTTAGCTTAATTTTGTCATTCTTAGAAAAAATTCAAAAATGTTAGTACTGAAAATTGGATTTCCTGCAATTTCTTCAAGAAAAACGGCAATTTCATATGTAACGACCTAATATAAATTTTAATTAACTTGAGCAACAGAGGAGTGTTGCGCAGTATAATAATTATAATTATACCCCTCCCGGGTGTATTTAATATACTTAATTTAAGATCGACGTGATATATAATGCGAAAATGTCATACATTTTAAAAATAAGTAGGTATGTGAAAGCAGTATTTATGGCAAAAACGGCGGAAAAGCAGAAACCGCAAAACGATTTATTTTAATAATATTTCAACGGGCGAAACTTTGGGAAAGTATTGTTAGTCTGCTGCAAACAAATATGAGCTTTAAGACAGAATGGTAAGGTTGAATATAGTGTAGGTGTGTGAACAGGAAGTAATTAATTTCGTGCTGTCGGTTAGCCACAAATTTTAATACAAATTCATTTGTGACTGTACAATATTAGGCTTCATTAAAACTCTCTATTAAAAAATAATTTGAAAACCTTTTCATGATTTTTTTACCCGAAATTGCACATATAACCACACATAGGTACCGAACCTCTGGGGTGTGTGTTGGGTAACCTCCTCGAGTGTCGCTCCGATTCCGATCCCGCTGCAGTCCGGGGGGAACGGAATCGGAGCGGCCGGTACACCCTGGGCGGCGGTCAATGGCTTCCCCTTCACCCCTTCATAGGGTTGGCATTGATCGTCGGCCAATACCCAACGTGGCGGGAACACATCGCTCTCCGTACTCCTCTGCTTTCAGAGGAGACAGGATGAGCGATGCTGTTAGTGGTGAGATGGCCCAGGGTCAGCCGGGGTGCGAGGGATATGCTCTATGGGTAACCTTACACCCCGGCGTCTGAAGACCCGAGACGGCGTGCGGTTTTAGTCGGTGCAAGCCCGACATAACCACCCCCGCTGGCCGGCGAGGGGGTATCCGAAGGGATTTCCGCACGATTAAAAAAAAAAAAAAAGAAGAGGTACCGAACCTCTAGGACACAAACACACAAAGCACAAACCCAAAAAGCCCAATTATTTACTATAATAAAAAAAATATAAAGAAACTCATTGTTTCGCGATGTATCCTGTCATTGTGTCATGTCAATATAAAATAACATAAAAAAATATTACTATTTCAATCAAATCCTGAAACTTACAAGCAACAGATCAGAAACTCGATTTCGCCTATCACTAAATGAAAGCCTCATAAAATATAATAGGGTACTCTCATAAACCTACAATGTATCCACGCTTTTAAGACTAGTATAAAATCCGAGCTTTTATCAGAACCGTCTACTACTGTCATCATTTTGAATTTTACGTTCACGTCGCGACGCCTGTGAGGAAATAACAAGACAAGGAAAGACCTTTGACTATTATACAAATGTTTATTGTCAAAGGAAAGAGCATTATTGACGATTTTTACCCGACTGCGATAAAGCCAAAATGGAGGGTAATGTGCCTTTTTGACATAAATATGGCCACTAAAGCTACAAGCCAACCACACCTGTTAACTGATACATGTATTACCGACGGAGGTAATCCTTCAAATTCTACGTAATTCTATTGCTATCAAATTCTACGTAATTCTATTGCTATCAAATTCTACGTAATTCTATTGCTATCAAATTCTACGTAATTCTATCGTTATCAAATTCTACGTAATTCTATTGCTATAAAATTCTACGTAATTCTATTGCTATCAAATGGATCATTTCCAATACCCAGATAATAAATCATCATCATCTTAAATTCCCTATTTCATCCGAGGCTTTCACAGCCCGGAGTCCGCTCCTTCCTCCCCCTTTCGATTAGATTTCATTATTATCATCCTCATAGCGGTATCCCAGATGCGTCCAAGTGCAAACTTCTACAAATTCCATTCATTATTTTGGTTGTGAAATCGGCTTTCCCCAATCGGCTGACTTCCCAAACCCTAGAGGACGGCCTATGTCAGAACCTAGTCCCTCAATCAGCAGGTGCACTGCCTTGCAGCTGAGGTAGGTGAAGATATCTGGGGGCTCATATACCCATTGTTGTTATAGAAATGAATAAGTAATAACCTATACAAGCTGTACTCACTTCGAATTTCTTTTGTTTGATGTCCACCGGCTCTCAATGGGTGTATATTGTGAACAAATTGTGCAGTACATTGCAATGCGTGTGCACAAGTGACAGATATACGAGGGCGGCGCGGCTACGGCGGCGCCGGCGCACTCGAATCACGCATGATTGAAGCGGCACACAATTAGGCAGGGGGCACACATGGGTCATGCTTGATAAGCATAATATAACTATTTTATGGGAAAAAGGATTGCCTGAATTTAGTAACATGTTAATTGTAATTATAAATGTACCTTCATGCTACAGAAAACCGTAAGTCAAAAGTACTTACATAGAATTGTATTTGTGCCATTCATGAGGGTGAGTATGTATCTATATTAATAGTATAAAAAGGAAAGATTTGATTGTTTGTTTGTCTTGAATAGGCTCCGAAACTACTAGACCGATTTCTTTCACCATTAGAATGCATATACTACATTATCCATGAGTAACATAGGCTACTTTTTATCACTGGGATCAGGACTTACGCGGGTGAAACCGCGCGGCGTTGCTAGTGCATAGTTGACACCTTCTAATTTAATATTTTTTTGGTCGTCAACTCGCTTGATCCTCAAAATCTGCCGTATTTACATATAGTCAGCTGCAAAAACGTTTCAATAAACTTAGTACACTATCTTACCTTAAATGTATACTACTTACTACAGAATGTAAAATTAAGAGGAAGTACCTGATTGGAACGTAAAGAATTACTTATAGAATTATAGAAAAAAAGATATGCAGGAACAGGTATTAGAATAATGTCAATAAGTTGGGCGAGTAGTAAATCGTTCTATATTTTTTTATATTTCGCAATATATTGATTATGGAATAAAATTACAGAAAAACAAAGAACCACCCTTTCGGCGTAGGCCTCCCCTAATCCCTTCTCGATCACGAAACACCAAACAAAAGTGTTGCGGATTTTTTTAAATACATAACATACTTATAACACACACATACTCACACCTTTCTCCTTCCTGGGTAAACAGAAACAAGAGCCTGCCATCTGCCTCTGTCCTAACGCACTTCAGAAGCTTCCTCTACTATCATTAGACCACATAATAATTAGACCTTTCATGCAGTTTCTTGTGCTTCTGACATGCCTTTTCAAAACGGTTTGTAATTCTCAATGTGTCACCAACTTTACTTATTAGGACGTATGAGTTATATGGGCACTTATCAACATTGTGTTCACATTGTTTCGACAAAGAATCACAAGGCTTTATGCGTCGTAAAGTACCGGAATATACTGCCATGCAAATCTGAAAATAAGACGCCTCGCTGGAATAGCGGTGTGAGTGAATTCGCTGTGAAGAAAGTCTTTGAAGCCTTAGACGTCTCATTTTAGAAACATTGGTCTTTTAACACTATTTTGATAGTAAAAAAGTATCGATTGGTCCAAGGGCAATTTCACTTGCGAGCCGGTAGTTACACCTGCTGATTGATGGATGAAGCCCTGCCGCCAGCTTTTCTCTGGGCTTAGGCAGGTCAGATGACAGTCGCTCTCGTAAAAGTCAAAATAAACTACACTGTGGTAGGGACCGGAGTGTGAGACACGTGCCGGGTTCCGAAGTGCAAACTTTATATGCAGCCAGGATTGGCCAGTGGATGACGGGAAGCATGTGGCTTATCGGATGGTAAGCGCTTACCGTGGCCTGACAACGATTGCAACAACACAGGTGTTGATCATGCGTAAAAAAAATCAGATAAGAAAGGGAACAAACAGGAAAAGGAATAGAATACTTAGGTATGTGGCAAAGTGGGAGAGCTTTGTCTACCACATTCTTTCTTTCCACAAGCTCTCTCACAAATCGGACGAATTCGAACGCGTAATCGCTTAACGACCTCCGTCCTCCATGAGCGCAGGCCTGAAGGTGGCAGGCGAGGCCGCCTGTCACTCAAGCAGAAGCAGGCCGGGACGGCAGGGTGATTATAGCCCCTCCCCCAAACCGGGGCAAGACGAGGACACCGTGCTTCCCAATCCCGAGGGGGCTATGTCGAAACTGGCCCAGGGTCAGTCGGTGTGCGAGGGAAATGCATTATGGGCAACCTTACTCCCCGGCGTCTGAAGACCCGACAAAACCGTGCAAGCCCGACATAACCGTCCCCGCTGGCCGGCGGTGGGTAATCCGACGGGAATTCCACACGAAAAAGAAACAAAACAAGTTGAATTCTTGAGACGAGCTCACCCGAATACAAGGGATTTTCGATATTGCGTTTTTTTTTTTTTGCGATTTTTTGCGATTTTTTGCGATTTTTTCTTTATCTTGCAATGGTTCACCCCAGCACGAATCTATTACCGAAAACAGCAACTCGATAGCTCATCTCCTTTATACCCAAAACCGTGACAGAAAATTGGCAACGACGACGTCGACGACGACAACTCGATAGCAATAGGGCTTTTCTAAAGAAAATCCCTAACAAAAAAAGGTACAGGATACTGCTATTGAACTAAGTGTGGTTCTCGTCCCTAAATGATGTAATGCTGCAATAATACGTATCATTACATGTTGCGAGGTAATGCTTAACTCTGTAACGTAACATTACAAGTAGAAAATATATCGCTAAATAAAGTACTAATATTTTTTCTAATTCCCAATTTTCCTTGTTTACAGGTAAGCAAAGATCTTCAAGTATTATAAACAAGTAAAGAAGCAAGTAAGTTTACCATAAATTTTACGGTGTTATGTTTTATCTCATCTTCAATTTTAGCACAGTATAAGTAGGTACCTTTTACTTACCCTCGGGTACCCCCCTCCCCAACGGCCAGCGGGGGTGGTTATGTCGGACTTGAACCGACTAAAATCGCACGCGGTCTCGAGTATTTAGACGTCGGGGTCTAAGATGGGCCCATAAGGCCCCCCCGCATCCCGACAGTATTAGTCGGTACCTCTTATATTCGGACCATTATCAAAACTTTTAATGGTAACCGCCTACTTAATTTTCATGGTATGTTTTAATTTCTACTGATACCTATAAGTACCAAAATTGACCCTAAGTCATCACTATTATTTAACTAATATCCAATTATTTTACTGCCAATGGTAAACGCACAAATCACAAAACAAGTTGAATTCCTGAGACGAGCTCAGCCGAATACAAGGGATTTTCGATTTTGCGTTTTTTTTTTTTTGCGATTTTTTGCGATTTTTTTTTATCTTGCAATGGTTCACGCCAGCACGAATCTATTACCGAAAACAGCAACTCTATAGCTCATCTCCTTCATACCCAAAACCGTGACAGAAAATTGGCAACGACGACGACGTCGACGACAACTCCTTAGCAATAGGGCTTTTCTAAAGAAAATCCCTAAATAACCACGTAAATAAATCGTAGATAAAAAAATGTTTCAATAAGATATACAATATATTATAAATCAAATTATAATCTACAGACAGTTTTACGAAGATAAATACCAAGATATAAAACCTAGTATTTATATAGCCGTGCAAAAAAATATTCCCTCAGCAGCTCGCTGACCTCTCAAATCGCATCCCACCCATCAGCTGTATAACGCACCTAAGTTGGCCATCAGTTTACGCTAATAACATTCTGCATTAATATGTTAATCACTGCACAGTGAGCCCCACCGCCCGATGTCTGGACACCAGCCAAAATGGAAATTGCACATTTTTTGCTTCAAGCTTTGAATTGAAAATGCATGGTTTTGTGATTAGAATGTGTGTTTCAAATTTTGTGAAGGATGGGATAGTTTCTTTGGGTTATAAATGTTAGGTTTGTTTACACGAACACGATACGACGTACGGCCGGTTGAAAAGCGGTTATAAATAATTTATCTATAACGAAAACTCACTAGAACATGTTTATGTGATTGCTAAATTGTCGGATAACTTAAAAGGAATAACGATGACTGTCTGTAAACATTTATATTTTCGAACCATTACCAAAACTTTTGATGGTTACCGCCTAGTTAATTTAAATATCGATCAATCTAATTTCTTTATGTGTTATGTTATGAAAATTAATGCAATTAATTTTGATAGCAAACACAACTGCTCTCCCCATATTAAGCAATCAAGATAGTCTTTAGACTTTTCAATTTCAGGGGAAGCTATTTTAACTCAATGAAATTACGGTATGCTCAGTTTCAAAAGAGCATTGAAATATTATGGCTGATATCAAAAATTATGTTTGGCAACAAACGTCTACCTTTTCCAAAGGAAACTAAAAACTACTGAAATTTGGGTTCGAACGTATCTTTAAAAATAAATAATAAGAATAATATTTGGCACATTACTAATAATAGTAGTTTATGCAACTGTCATATAAGAAGGGGTATTAAAACACGAGAGTCTGTTTATTGCATGGGGCGAAGCCGATGGCGATAATAGGTTGACTCGAGTGTTTTAATACCTAAGTTATATGCAGTTTCATACACTACTTTATCTTCACTCATAGGAAAAATTGAAATTAAACAAAGTAGGTAGGTTACAAGGGCGCCATTTTTGTCCCAGTTCGAACTGCGCATGCGAGCGCCTTTTTTTCATATTCAGCCTAAAACCTTAGACTAGTTTAATGAATAAAAAAAGATAGCGATACTATAATGTGTTTTATGATACAGTTGGCGGTACTATAATAAGTTTTATTTTTTAATTTTATGTATATGCGTTTATAAAGTGCGTATGTATAGAATCGTCTTTAAATTCGTAATTCGAATTTTTCGATTTGAGTGTAGATAAATATTATTAATTATCTGATATTCAGTAAAAAAATTATAAATTATTTCTAATATACAATATTTTCCCATCCATATTCATGTGGTTAACCCACTGTCCACCGCCAGACATTATTAATCTGTTGCCAATCCACATAACACCCTAAGCATGGCCGCGGACACGACAACAAGATATTTAATCAACTTGTTAAATACTGCGTCAGACTAATTATACGGGACGTTCGGGTAATTGTCTATCAATATTAATGATACTGCGCGTGCTCGCTTTATAGATTTAAACCTAGTTTTAGATATTTAAGTTTAGCCCATGTTTTTTGTCACTACCTCGATACATAGTGCAGTATTGTTGAATGCTATTGCTGTACATGTGGTACCGGGTTCGATTCGTAAGTAGTTTGTGATAAAGTTTTTCTATGACGAAATTCGCAGTTGGAAAAAAGCTCCTTATTTATTGGCATGGCATTAGTATTTCTCACTTTGAATTTCACACTTTGATTCCAAAGTGAGAATTTCCTTTGAAGATTTGTATACCTAGTCTGTTTTGGCCTAGTTTATGTCATACTGCGAAAAGAATCGTATCCTGCAAAACATAACTTTTAACTTTAAAATGTATAAAAAAAAACAAAATAATATCTCACTTAACAATTAATTTTAATACAAGACTAGTAATTTTACTTCCTATTTTAAACATGTCTGTTTACCCTTCCAAATAACGCAGTAGGTACTTCAAGCTAAATTAAAACATCCAACTTTTTTTAAAACTCAATTTGGTCCGCCTGTCCCTGATATTCGTATTACTGTGCGGTGTCATCAGCCAGCGAAGTCCTTGAAGGTCCGTTGCTATGGCGACGTGTACATAATTAACTGCCCCTGGGTATGCCCGGGTATGCTGTATGATTTTATGTTGATTAATTGGTGTTTTGGTATGATGGGTTTTGAAGATTTTTTTAAATTTAGATTATGTTTTCTCTTCTCATTGGTTGATGTTAAATTAAAAAAACGTCGGTAGCTTCGGGTTAAGGAGTCGGCCTTACGATTGAGAGGTTCCGGGTTCGAATCCTGGCCATTACACTATCGCCGTGAACTCACTCCTAACACAAGCAATTAAACTTAACTGGAGGGGTTAGGGGGGAATATTAGTAATTTCGGTTACTAATTTTCTTATAATACCTTTATCATTTAGCTTAGCTGGAGGGGTTAGCGGGATTACTAAGCTAGCCCGTTTTGACGTTTGTCCGCTCATGAAGTTTCGAAAAAATAAATACTAAGTTTAAAGGAGTAAATTTCTGTTCTTTATTGTCAGTGGTGAGGTGCAGTGTACTAACCCACGACACAATTTGGCATTTATGTTTTTCGAAATTCGAAATTTCAAAAAAGGAATTAAATATCCAAAAACTACAGATGTGACCCGCATTTGATTTGATTTTACACACGCATGTAATTCAACATAAGAAACATGCAGTGATAAAGTACTAGAACAGCTTTTGAACGCCACACTAAGTTTGTATAATCCCATTTGTGTGAGCCATCTGCATTTCTTTTTTAATTATGATCTTTACTGAGAGTAAAACCTGCTATAAGAATAATAAATAATTTGGTATTATTTATAATTCCTGGGACATAGCGTCACAATTTGTCAAACAAAGCGCGGTGTTGCCTGTTGTTTTATCTCGAAAATAAAATAGCGAGGTTCTAATTTCCCTAACTTCCTCAATTTAAGTGTCTAAAAAATTACAAAAAAATATATTTCAATAATGAACTATGCAGCAATATAGCATCAGGCGCAATACCGGATAACATTTCTTTAACAGAACTGAAGTGTTCGTTTTGGTTGGTGGCTGAACTCCGCTGTAATCTCTTGCGCGATCTTAACCAAATTTACCACGGTGATAGTGTGGACACTGAGGAGTGTTTTGAAGCGAGATGGTTCCTGTCCGATGTACCATTGAGGAATAATCACCAGTTTCACGAGCGCGCGGCCTTAGCTAAGCGCGCGACCGTAGTAAGATGTCCTATTTTCAAGTAAGAGTCCTGCTCGCTCAGCTCTATATATTTCAGTCGCACCCTGCACTCAGGAGTCAGAGTTTAATACAAGCACTCTGAGTTCAGCCACCAACCTATTAAACATTCCAAGTTTTAATGTATGTATACTGTACCTACTTGTTATCAAAGCGTTTCGCCATATTTTTGTACCCGAATATAGATTCGGTCTAGACTGAGCTAGAAAGTCCAAATTTGCATAATATGATGTCAATAAAGTACTTATTTAACATTCCATTCCTTTCCAACATTCCAAGTTTTAATGTATGTATACTATAGTAACTCGATTTGCTTTCACTAGATGGCGCTATATATTTCTATTGAAATTTAAATCTTTCGTCGTAATAACAGTTACTACGACTTGATCATTAATGATTACAAACGGTTCTCTAATAGGCAACATTAACTAACACTCCTGAATGATATAGGAACACTGTTCAATTGCATGCGCGAGCGGTCATAGACAAAAGTTTGTAATAGACAAAATATAAAGGTTTTTTATTTTTTTATTTAGGACACGTCAAATTGACTTCACCTCGCCTGATGGTAAGCTGAAGGTAAAGTCTCAGGAAGAGGGTCACCATTACATACACGTACCATGTTAACAATGGTGGCACTCAGCTTGTCGGCCTCATCAGAAGAGGATTGTCGTCGCAGCACCGCGTGACACCCACCGGTCCCACTAGTGCTGCGACCACAATCCCCCTGCCCGGCTATGCACTTGCTGACCCCTGAACGCAATCAAACCGAAATTGGATTACTATGGAGGGTTTTTCGCAATCGTGCACGGTGATACCTTTTTTTTTTATTGCGGAAATCCCTTCGGATCCCCCCCCCCCCCCGCCGGCCAGCGGGGGCGGTTATGTCGGGCTTGAACCGACTAAAACCGAATTTTGTGACAAATTTGTGTCTACCACCAGAAAAAAAAGGTTAAAGTAACTCACACATGTAGGTAGTTTAACAAAGCTGAACTCTGTGGAACTTCCCTTTTGAATCAATTATTCATTGGTATCACCATTCACTTTCAGGTTCCCCCAATACTGTTATATCACGATTACTCAATCAGCGGCTATCGGCAATTATTTGCCGAGCTCTGTTTAATGCTGCCAGCGATATGCAATTATGGTGGGTTCGCACGGGAATAGCGACTGCATTATATTGAAGTTAGAATTTTAATACTACAAGGCATTATTGTCGTATATTTTTACTGGATTGCAAAAGTTATGAGTTTTATTGGACCAAATAATCACTACATATTGTATACCGTCTGTCTGTCTGTTCGCGATAAACTCAAAAACAATTGCATACTGTTTTCATTAATGGATAGGATGGTTCTCAAGGAAGGTTGTATTATATAATTTGTCAAGTTTTTGTGTACATTGGCTAAAATAGAATGTTATTTGTTGGAGGTGTCGGAAAAAAAATAAGCCGTCGTCTGGGAGCTTTCACTAAAACGCTGTCTAAACTCTTAACTCTTAACAAAATGATGTATGGTGGAATCGTGTATCTTATAAAGGTTATGGTGGTGCAATAGGGTCCCATGGGTTGCGGGAATGGGATCAGAATTCCACTGAATGATTCGAAACACAAAAACATTTCTTATGGAATTCTTGTCTGTTTGTTCCCGATGAACGCAAAAACTACTGAATGGATTTTGATGCGGTCTTGGTCAGACTTAAAATCTGCCGTATTTTTTATTGCAATTGGTTAAGTAGAACCGAAGATATGACCTAACAATGATAAACAACCGCCGTGCCGTTGGCATCAGCTAGTTAAAAAGTATGTTTCTCCTTGTTCAGCATAAGAGAGCGTCATGCCATTTAACGTCAAGCCACTATTGAACATTCTTCACTTCAAAAAGCCAGTGGTACCTAGTTCATATTTTTTTTTAATTTTTTTTTTATCGTGATCTAAGACGCAAATTATTCCACGGATGAACTACTTAGCTACATAGCTCACAATTACGTAAATTAAGGAGTCAGTTAACGCACTACTGAACGTCACACCAAAATCATCGCCCTAGACTACGCTATCACAATAACTACGGCTAAATACTTTGCCTTGAGGGCTCACCGGCCAGCAGGTAACCGCTATCCCCGTCTGAACCCACATTATAGCCACTATAATTAATTAACGAGGCTCAGCATAGTGAGCAGAGCATATCTGTAATTAAATCCAATGATTATAGATTATAACAATTTGATATTGATACTGGAAATTAGAGACATTTATAGTCATGTACAGACAGTGAAGAATGTTGCTGAACACTAATGATCCTTACATTAAAATAGCATAACATAACTTCACGCCTGTATCGCCGAAGGGGTAGGCAGAGGTATATTACACACCCACGATTCATCAGTTATGTTAAGGTCCCAATGTAATAGGGGGAGAGCCTATTGCAATCTACCGGGCACATTACCAAGCGAGCGATAATTAACATTTATTAATGCAAACATAACTACGAAAAGACAGAGGTGTGTGCCCGGGGCGACTGGGGATCGAACTTGAGACCTCGTCTCAGCAGTCCGTTACGTACGCAAATGTCGATACATTAATAGTAGTAATAATTGTAAATATTTCCATGGTCGTCAGATTTTTACCAACACTGTATATTTTAGTTTTATCTGAAAAAATATGCATTGTAAAATAAGAAATCGTTATTATTTCATTATTTTTAGTTTCCAAACTATGTAATATTACGTCATAAATCGGAATTTACCTTTAATCCAATCAACTCAAATATAAATTTCAAAAAAAAGCATTATTATGTTACTTACTGCTACGTAACCCTTCATGGGCGAGTCCGACTCGCACTTGGCCCCTTTTTTAATTTAAAATTAATTTTGTTAAACATTACACGCGTTCAAACGCAACGTAGGCTGAGGTAAAATACGATATTCTCTTTCCATACATTACTACAACACGCGAACACGCGGTGATGTCACTGTGTGGCACTATTTTTATGGAGCGTTTTTGGGCGGCTCGAGAACTAAATTTTCAAAATCAAATATCTTTAAAACTATTTTTCGATAGAATATTTCTCTCTAGCAGTATCTACATAGTGTACATTTAAAAAAAATTGACAACCTCCCTATTGGCGGTTTATTGGGTATTATATAAACAGCTGACGTATAGAGCAAATTAAAAAAATACTACGATTAGGGATGTGCTTCTTGACAAAAGAACGTAATTTTAATTTCAAATTCGAATAAAGAATTACGGTCGAGTATCAACAGCCAATGGAATTGTTGAACGTATTGTATTCATAAGGACCGGGACAGTTCCGTAGTTGGTTATTTATTTAGTCCGCGTTAAGTACCCCTCAAAATAGTGTCTTAATTAAGCAGAAACTGAGAGGAACAGCGATGGTACGGGACAGGACACTTTCATAAGAGGTAGCGTATTCTGAATGAATGAAGATAGCAAGCCTTTTTACCATTTCGGCAAAAATAGACAACATTTTTCCGCTACGATCCTCGTTTACGCCTTTAGACTTTCATATTGTTTTGCTCGCCAGTTTCGGGAAGGTACTTGTTCTAGACCTGACCTTTGGGTGTTCTTGTAGCCCCACTAAGATCAACCAACCTCACCTGCAAACCAGTACACCTGCTGATTGACGGACGAAGCTCTGGCGCAGGTTTCCCCAGGGTTGGAAGGTAAGACGACAGTCATTTCCGCAAGAGCCAAGATAAGAAAAAGAGCTCCTACTCGTGTGAACTCGTGTTAAGTGTAAATGAAAGAAAAAATACATTTATTTACAATTAAAATGCCTCTTAACCTGAACTTTCCTTAAAAGGCCTCCATCTATAAATACGCCGAGCTCAACCCTTGCCTGGTTGCTAATTGGCCTGTAGACAAAGTCACATTCTACTAGTGGAATCGCACGAAGCGAACCTTCAAAAGACCGAAATGTATGGGAGAGACAACATTTGTCGACATGTCACGTGTAACAAAGAATGTCACTCCCATACATATTGAACATTTGAAGGTTCGCTTCGAAGTGATTTCACTAGTAGAATGTGACTTTGTCTACAGGCCCAGTAGATATCGCGTCGCTCGATACCAAAGCTCTTTCCTATGTAAGTTTGCATTTCGCCCGCTGTCCATAAATTCTTAATGAAACACTGGCCAGCCGGCCCTGTCATTTTGGTTGCAACTGTTTTTGCGACCGCACAGAATTAAATAGGTTTCTCCATCATTCTGATGTGAAGTATCATATTCAAATATTCTAGGGAATCATACTACACAGCGCTATATAGGTCCCCGTGTCCCCTCATAACTGCTAAATGGTTGATTCGAATGCTATGATTATAATGTTAGCTTCGTCTTTGTTGCGCTAGTGTCCCTGGGTATTTTACAAGCTGTTATTTAACTTGCTCTGTTAGTTAGTATGGGTCTTGGAAGCCTGAAAACTAGAACCATTTTCTGACGTTAGATTGGACTGAAATTTGGTATACTTGTGTATCTTCGATGACAATGCAAGAATATGAAGCTGGTCTAATGATGGAGTTGGAAGGTGTCCATAGGTACTCCTGAACGAAACAAGAACAACCAATCCAGTTAGGGCTCATTTGTTTAGTCTTGGCTAATTTTCCGATGCTACATGATATCCAGGTTCTGAAGATGGAGACAGTAGGTGGTCATAGGAACTTCTGAACTAAACAAGATAAACCCGTCGTGTTTGGGCTTTATTTTTGTTTTTTTTTTACGTGCGGAAATCCCTTCGGATACCCCCCCGCTGGCCAGCAGGGGTGGTTAGGTCGTGTCTCGACTAAAACCGCACGGTGTCCTCCCCAAGTGTCCGTTGCCGGGCACCCGCCGGCGTGTTTGGGTTTTTTTTTTTTTAACGTGTAGAAATCTCTTCGTATACCCCCCGCCGGCCAGCGGGGGTGGTTATGTCGTGTCTCGACTAAAACCGCATGGTGTCCTCCCCAAGTGTCCGTTGCCGGGCACCCCGGGTAAGCCCTCGAAAGGATATTGGGCTCATTAAATTTGTATTGATATGTAAATACTTACTAGAAATCTAGTTTTTAAAAAGGGGTTTTATAAATTAATAAATAATTATTAGGATAAAAAAATTTGTAGTGGCTTTTAGTGACAATCGCGCGCTTGGCTTTTTCTATATTTTAAAAGAGTACCACGGTCTGGATTCATCGTTTTTGCGGTGTTGTTATTCTATTTTATTAAGTATCAAATAATGATTATCTGAGTAGACAATTTCACGTAAATGTTGACAGTGAAGTGTTGGTAATCTTGTTTATATTCTGCTCTGCTCTTATTAAGCGTACCGAGCCGAAGGCGAGCGAAGCGTCTTTGGTTTCAAAGTTGCATTTCAAACAAATTATACTCCTCCGAGACCGTTTGACCGATCTCGACCAAATTTGCCACGGTGATCAAGTAGACATTACTGAGTGTCATAAGGGGAAATGAACATAGGTACTGAATGTCCAGATCGGTCTTACCATCGAGGAATAATCACCGAAAAACCAAATCAATGGAAAAAGTCGACCGGTCACGTCGTATTGTTGGATAGGCAAATCTCGCTACGCTTAAGTTTGGGTTGATTGCCAAGCTGGCAACCGTCCTAGTTAAAGTTTACAACAACTAATGATTATATTAGTGACTACAGTTAGGTATCTAACCCTCACGCAAAAACCGCGCCTTGTCGGGGAGTTGCGGATACCAGCCCGTGATACCATACCATACCATAGGTATTAGATACACAACATCGTCCAAAATACTCTGAAAGCTATTAATATTTCGCAGTAAACTATACGAACAGTTCTTGAGCGGTTAAACTATTCGGAAATTCTATATCAACCCGCATCCGCATTCAAAATCTCGAGCCGAAACTATGCTGAAACATAATCTCGACAATAACATTTAATTGTGCGTTTTATACAAGTATTTGGCACAAAGGACCCTTCTTAACGGAACAGTTTTAATGGCTCGCCTTAAAGGGACTATTAGGTTGCTTCTTTACAAAAACAATCATATTAAAAGCCTTAACTATTTAAACATTTTACGATATTCTACACAGTGCTTTCTAGACCCAAAGTAAGCTTGTGTTATGTGTTCCAGAATACGGATAAACATATTTATATATTTTTTTAACACCCACCCAATGCAAAAAGACATATTCATGCATACAAATATTTGCACTGAGCGGGAATTAGTAGAAGTAGTCGAATGCACTACCGCTGCGCCACAGAGGCCGACATTTGGGTACAGGGATTATAATATTCAGTTTGTTGGTAGTACAGGAAAATTGAATTCCCAACAATTGAAGTCCGGGATCGAATTCTGACGATTACGCTCTTAAAAAAACGCTTGCACTTAGCTAATCACTACATAGCGGCAACAGAAATACATCATCTGTGAAAATTTCAACAGTCTGGTTATCACGGTTCATGAGATACAAAGCCTGGTGACAGATGGACAGACGTACAGCGGAATCTTAGTAATAGGGTCCCGTTTTACCCTTTGGGTACGGAACCATAAAAACACATATATAAACGTAATAGATACTCACGTATAAGGTATATGTTATCATGAATCGGACTTAAAAATAGTTGTTTATGCAACTGTCATATAAGAAGGGGTATTAAAACACGAGAGTCTGTTTATCGATAATAGGTTCACTCGAGTGTTTTAATACCTAAGTTATATGCAGTTTCATACACAACTTTATCTTCCTTCACTCATAGGAAAAATTTAAATTAAACAAAGTAGGTAGGTTACAAGGAAGTAATTTAGCGTGCGCCATTTTTTTCACAGTTCGAACTGCGCATGCGTGCGCCTTTTTTTTCATATTCAGCCTAAAACCTTAAACTAGTTTAATGAATAAAAAAAGAAAGCGGTGCTATAATGAGTTTTATGATACAGTTGGCGGTACTATAATAAGTTTTATTTTTAATTTTATGTATATGCGTTTATAAAGTGCGTATGTATAGAATCGTCTTTGAATTCATAATTCGAATTTTTCGATTTGAGTGTAGATAAAGTATTTTTCGTTGCCTCCTTATGCAAAATTTTCAACATCAGATAACTTCAAAACCACTAGGCTTGTGGTTCATACTTTATTACGTGGTACCGCAAACACTGGCAAAGGTCCGTGGGTATCCCTTCGGCGATATCCAGACGTGAGAAATAATTCAAAATCAACGCATAACTATACTAATATTTTTTCTTGAAGAAATTGGAGGAAACCCAATTTTCAGTACTTCTATCTCACATACTCATTCACGCAATAATCGAAAATTGAAGTTATAAAAGTTTAAGTGTCAACCCGGAACTGAATCCATTACCCGCGGGAGGCATTGTGCGTGTCCTATTTAGCAACATCCTGTGCACACCTCAGTTCACCGACCGGTAGAGACAAACATTGCGTAATTTTAATATGGGCCGATTATATAATGATTGCTCTTTCATGCATTGCAGGACGATTAGCACTTTAGGCACTTTTGTTATGACTAGCTGGCCCTCCCCGGCTTTGCCCGTGGCGTAATTCGAACTCCCATTGCACCCCTTGAACCCGTATATTAGATATATAGATAGATAGATAGATAGATAGATAGATAGATATAAACTTTATTGTACACCAATCAGAATATACATATATGGAAACTTAAACAATACATGTACAAATGGCGGCCTTATCGCTAAAAGCAATATCTTACAGGCAACCTTTGGATGGACGTGAATTTTAAATGAGCTAAATCGTATATTGGGTAGTTATTGGTGTAATAGGAAAAGATAGAGGAGTAACGTAGTCATATAATGTAACAGACTAGATTACAAACACATATGATTGCAATGTACTAGGTACAGTCGGGGTGCGAGGGTCCGTCGGGGTGCGAGGGTCAGTCGGGGTGCGAGGGTCAGTCGGGGTGCGAGGGTCAGTCGGGGTGCGAGGGATATGCTCTATGGGCAACCTTACACCCCGGCGTCTGCAGACCCGAGACGGCGTGCGGTTTTAGTCGGTTCAAGCCCGACATAACCGCCCCCGCTGGCACGCGGGGGGGTATCCGAAGGGATTTCCGCACGATAAAAAAAACCCTGGGCCATCTCCGGTTTCGAGATGGCCCCCTCGGGGGGGTGGCCCCCTCGGGAGGTACATATACCTAAAATAAGCATACAATGATACATAAACAGACATATATAATCGAACATAATTGTAGGTAATATAAATTATTCATATAGACATACAAAATTTATATATATACTAAACCTACACATAAATTATTTTTATATCTCGTACGAAAGTTAGACAGCACATAACGCAAAAATAAAAAAAGGATATAATAATAAATATATATAAATATATTATGTTGAAATTAAAATATTTTTAACGGATTCTATCGCGATTTATTATCGGGTTCAATGTAAATTATAAAATAACATCAAATAAATCGCGATACAATTCGTTAAAAATAGTTTTATTTCAATGTGTGACATTGGCGTAAACTTCCGACAGTATATCCAATTTCTCTTAAAACATGATATTCACACAAATTTTATTATTACCTATTACTTTTAAACGTAAATGAACGTTGAGGAGTTAGTGCCAGTCGTGTACTGTTATCTATAGGTCAAAAGTTCACAAAGTTACCATATAAAATAATGACTTACTACCCATTGCATATTCCATTATAACAAAGCCGATGGCAACTTACTCACTTGAATGACTTTTATGACCTACACGGGCCGATAACCAGCTGGCTGCAGTTCCGTCTTTGACCTAAAAATAAGCTGGAGTAGTTAAAAGAGGAAACCCTTTTATGGTTCTTTAATTCTTTTTTGGGTTATTTACGATGTTTTCAGGCAATATGTAAGTTTAGTAGGAAAAATATTCACACAAAAACAAACTTTTAAAATGCGTATGAAACGTGTGTGGGGGTTGACGAGTTTCTTTATCTGAAGCTATTCCTGAAGGTTGATTCTGATTCTACTTAGCTTCAAAATGCATAGGGATCGGAACTGAACCAACATGGACAAATTCAACTCTGTACGATAAGAGGACATAACATAACATAACATAAACTCACGCCTATATCCCCGAAGGGGTAGGCAGAGGTGCTAGCACCCACATTTCGCCGGTTTATGTTTAGGTCCCAATGTAATAGGTGGCGAGCCTATTGCCATTAACCGGGCACTTATAAACCTGCGATAAATACACACATAACGTCGAAAAGCATCGAAAAGTCATTGGTGTGTGCCATGGTAAAACCTGGGATCGAACCCGAGACCTCGTCTCAGTAGTCCATTACACATACCACTAGGCTACCGCGGTTTTTGAGGAAGTGTTTCTAATTCAGCTTGCAAAACTTTGACCTTCACAAAGTACCATAAAAACATTAGAAATTAATAAAAACTCATATAATATGAGCTTGTTATAATTTAATATGAGCTTGTTATGTTGTCGACCTCTGTGACGTAGCGGTAGAGCTTTTGACTGATAAGTCAGAGGTCGCGGGTTTATTACCGCTCATTGCAAATATGTCTATCTCTATGTATAATATGTATTTATAATAAAAAAAGTATCTAAATATGATTATACGCATTCTAGAACCCATATGACAAGCTCTGCTTAGTTTAGGTCTAGATGGCGTTGTGTAATATGTCCTAGAATATTTATTAATTTATCAATTATAATTAATTTATTAATCATCATCAACCTATGCTAGTCCACTGCTGGACATAGGTCTCCCCCAATGAGTGCCATAGCGCCCTGTGCTCAGCTTATTATTCTATATTTTTTTTATTTTTTTTCAATTAATTTAACCTAAAGTTAGAATTGTTTTCTTGATATTCAAAGGAATGGAGAACAGAAATTGATGCCTTATAAATGTAGCCTTATAAATGTAGCCTCATAAATGTAGCCTTATAAATGTATGCCTTATAAATAAGACTGATATCAGTAAGCGTACATAGTCAACGCTTTCAGTCATTCCTTCTTGCCAATATTTTTTAAACGATAATATTAAACTATTATTCATAATTATCCGAGCACCAATCCCCGTTGTAATCAAAACTTGCACTTGGAAGTGCGGGGTGAATTTGTCTAACCCCCTTACCTCTTGAAGAAAACCTGCGCAAGAGCCTCGTCTGTCAATGAGCAGATGTACCGGCTTGCAGCTGAGGATGGCTTAGGGGCCGTAGATCGTGGCAGGGCCCCATACACCATCTTTTAACTATGTTTTTTTTCATTTAATCTGTTTTGTTATTTGAACTTATACCACAAACTGCTAATTCTATCACCTCATCCTATGCTTGCGTATATTTAATCTCATTTTTTATTAACAAATGGCACGTCCGAAGTTAAAACGTGTTCTAGAATGCATATTATAGACGCTTGCAAGTTAGAATATTCCATGGGGAATAGCAAGTCTTCAAAAATTTGCAGAAGGAGAATCTATAAAGCCTCGAAGGACAGATGCGGTCTCCCTAATGACGGTCAATCAGTGCTTCTTTAAGTGGCTTTGAAACCAGTATGCCCCGCCAGCAACTCTACATTATTATGGTAATTTCCTTTGCAATCTTCTGGAAAGAGATTTTTAAGCAATTAGCATGCTAACTATTCACATAACATAAAAACATAACTTCACGCCTCTATCCCCGAAGGGGTAGGCTGAGGTGTATTACACACACACGATTCGCCAGTTATGTTAAGGTCCCAATGTAATAGGGGGCGAGCCTATTGCCATCTGCCGGGCACATTATTATGCTAACTATTCCTTTAGACTTAAGTCGGAAAAAGTGAACATTAAGGGCGGGACTTGAATCCGCATGTAGAGTAACATCATTCATGGTTTCGTAGTTAAGCCGTAATGTATCGGAGAATTATGAATATTTAGAACGTGTCCAGGTAGTTCAGTTGGTCCGAGTATTCCCCGTGTAAGGGACTGGTCGCGGGTTCAAGTCCCGTCCTGGATGTTCACTTTTTCCGGCTTAAATCTTCTAGAAAGAGGTCCTATATCCCAGGTCGAGCTTTCAAACGTTTGCAAAAAATTAAACATTAACAAAACAGAATCGGATTTCACCGTAGAAATTAAATGTAGGACGTAATTACCAATATTACCATACTTAGAATTGGATTTCCTGTGCTAGTAATCAGCTCGAATATCGTAATTTAATTCCTTTAAAACTAAATTATTCAATGAACTCGGGAACTTACCCATGAATAAATTACACCTATACAAATACACTACTACACTACCCCATAAGTAAAGAAAGAAATAAATCTCGCCATTCTAAATCACAAATGCAGTAGCTTTTACAGGACCACGCATAATAATGAATATGTAAATGTGCCCATTGCGCATGCGTTAGCCCCGCAGTGTCATGGCGGCCGTCGCACGGCGCACGCGCGCCGCTCCATAGACAACACACCAGACATTTTTAACGTTTGACGTTTAATTTTTTATTAGTGCAATATCGTGCAATTGATTTTTTTCTTATTTATTATTTATTTGATAGTGTTTGTGTTTACGTTTGAAGTGTGGTGTAATGTGTTCTGTTCTGATTTCTAAAAGGATTTGATTTCAATGTTTGTTCTCTTGTAATGGGTTTCGTATGACATACGAGTCTCGTTTCTGTTTTTTAGATCGCTTGAATCAGTTTTGTATTTAATTAATGTTTGTTTATGCAATTAGTTTTTAGTTTTTGAACATGGATTTGCGGACTTGATAACTGTGATTCTTAATTTACATCTATGCTCCCTATAAAAGTGTGAACCAATTCACTTTCTCAGTTTCATATTCACGATTAAAGATTATATTTAAATTTCGCGCTCGATAGATACCTTTCTTTTTTTTTTCTTTTTTCGTGCGGAAATCCCTTCGGATACCCCCCCGACCTATAAACAAAAAAAAATAAAGAATACCGTTATTCACACTTGGCGATGTCATAAACTTTGAAGTCTACTTTTTGAAAACTTAGTTCATACGTCGATTACTTATTGATCAAATAGATCACCCAAACTCCTAATATATTATTAGTACATCCTATTAGTATATGAAATCATTCGAAATTTAAAAAGTAATTAAAATATATGACTTATAATTATTATTTCACTAGAAAAGCATTATTTAAATATCTTTGGTCTTATTGGGATAAACAAAGTAATTGTAGAATTTTATCAATTACCTACTCATTTACAATTACTTCAGTTGCCATTTACATTTTCCTAACTATATTCTTCTCAGTATTATTTTATAATTAATACCATATTTGCTGATGATTCGTCTGATAGGTACTAATACAAGCCCTTCCTCTGCAATCTTAGCCATTATCATGTGATCTCCATGCACTGATTTAGGGTATTCAGCAGTAGACTGGTTTCTATAACCGGTTGTATGATGACGTCATATGCAAACTCACTACGGCTAGTGGATGTGTGCAACCTTAGTCAAGGATAAGGTTTACCCTTGATCTTTTAAGGGAATATTCCTTGATATAACGATAACTTTTAAATGAATCACCTTTACCTGTAAATAAAACTATTAAAATTCCATATATAAACAGATTTCTTCTTCGTTTTCGCTCACTCAAATGTCAGTTTTTCAGTCTAACTCCGAAGCGGCTGAAATTCAATATTTTCTGTGAAGCGACCGTCATCTGACTTGAATAATAATATTCTACGACATCCTACTAAACAGCGGTAGTGCATTCGACTGCTACGACTACGGGCGCGGGTTCGATTCCCGCTCAGTGCAAATATTTGTATGCATGAATATGTCTATTTGCTTTGGTCTGGGTGTTGCTATGTATAATATATATGTATTTACAAAAAAAAAGTTATATTAGTATGTTTATCCGCATTCTAGAACCCATAGCACAAACTAGTAAAACTATGCTTACTTTGGGTCTAGAAAGCGCTGGATAGAATGTCGTAGAATATTTATTTATTTTTTATCTAGATCTATAGTAAGCATAGCTTAAATAACTTGTAATTAGAGCATAACATAACATCATAACATAAACTCACGCCTATATCCCCGAAGGGGTAGGCAGAGGTGCTAGCACCCACATTTCGCCAGTTTATGTTTAGATCCCAATGTAATAGGTGGCGAGCCTATTGCCATTAACCGGGCACTTATAAGCCTGCGATAAATACACACATAACTTCGAAAAGCATCGAAAAGTCATTGGTGTGTGCCATAGTAAGACCTGGGATCGAACCCGAGACCTCGTCTCAGCAGTCCATTACCCATACCACTAGGCTACCGCGGCTGCCAAAGAATTAAACATACTTATATACATTATCTTATGTAAATAGATACACATACATATAAAAATTATATTATATCTCCAATTACACCTGTTTACTCCTGGTTCAATATTTTGCTAAGCATCCTTGTTAAGCTTTCCTTTGGGCGCATAATAAGACCACTTACAGCTTTATGCGTCCTATCTGTGTTCAGCACTCATTATAAATATATCAATTTCTATGAGAGTAGAGTTAAGATGCTAGGAAAAATAGTATTACCGATGTAATATTAAAATATTGAATACTGTGACTACGATGTAGAAGTAAAGGACCAAAAGCAGACTCCGGACTCTAAGATGAATGTCTCTGCCTCTGCCTGATAATGACTGTGATTATTATAAATAAATAAATAAATATTCTACGACATTCTACACAGCGCTTTCTAGACCCAAAGTAAGCATAGTTTAACTAGCTTGTGTTATGGGTTCCAGAATGCGGATAAACATACTTATATACTTCTTTTTTTGTAAATACAGACATATTATACATAGAAACACCCAGACCAATGCAAATAGACATATTCATGCATACAAATATTTGCACTGAGCGGGAATCGAACCCGCGACCCCTGTCGTAGCAGTCGAATGCACTACCGATACGCCACAGAGACCGTCACACTAGAGAAGAGTAAACCAATTTGATATATTAATAAGTTTTAATAAAACTTTCACAATAAATAGAAGTAATGACTCAGATAGTTTGTAGTAATCCCAGTAAGTCTGTATCTTAACAAGATGTGTTATGAAAAGACCAAAGTAACTTAAAGATAATATTGATAATGATGACATATTAAGTTAAGAATGTAAGAGGGACGTAACAGCTAATTGCACCACTTAGGAAAGGTTTTAATAGAAATTCTAGCCATAGTGATAGATAGACTGGCGACCAATCCATTGACGCTTTAAGTCTATTAGATTAAATACCAAATATGGAGTTACGATAGTAATCGAAACAGCTTGTAACATTAGATTTGTGTGACCTTAAATAGGCAACATTTTATGAGTTAAGGAGTGTCATTAATCGTTAGTTACATACGTTCATAAAAAACATTATTACATTAAATCGATAGAGGTACTGATTTGGTCGCTTAACGACCTCCGTTCTCCATGAGCGCAGGCCTGGGGGTGGCGGGTGAGGTCGCCTGTCACCCCAGCAGAAGCAGGCCGGGACGGTGGGGCGACTAGCGCCCCTCCCCCAAACCGGGGCAAGACGGGGACACGTTGGTTCCCAAACCCGAGGGGGCAATTCGAAACCGGAGATCGCCCAGGGTCAGTCGGGGTGCGAGGGATATGCTCTATGGGCAACCTTACACCCCGGCGTCTGTAGACCCGAGACGGCGTGCGGTTTTAGTCGGTTCAAGCCCGACATAACCGCCCCCGCTGGCCGGCGGGGGTGTATCCGAAGGGATTTCCGCACGATAAAAAAAAAAGGTACTGATTTGGTGTTTGTAAGCATCAGAGCTGATAGTGAGGGCTTGGATTTATTTGAATTTACTACTTATATGAATACCTACTTATGCCTTTATTTATCCCAGAAGAGGCGGTCTTTATCCACATTTCGCTATGTTGCTAGACTTAGTCGCAATGAGAAAAACTCCTCAATAGGATTCCTTTTTTTAACGTGTGGAAACGATGAGGTGGGTATTTCGGAATCGAACCGACTAAAACCACACGGTTCCCAAGTGTCCAATGCCGGGTGTGCCCTCGGAAGTATAACCTCAATAGTATTCCGAGAGCTACTGGCATTATGTTTTATGAACCCGATGTGGAGTATACAGGACCAATATATTCGGTATCGCGTTTCTAAAAAAATAAGAGACCAACTGATGAGAAGCGTTTACGACGGCCTATGAACGCTAGAAGAGAATAGGAAGGGCAAAGAGGTGAATGAATTAAAGAAAAGTGCATCATACTCAAAGTCAAAGTCAAAAACCATTTATTCTGTATAGACCACTAATACAGCACTTACAAAACGTCATGAAAAAATTAATCTAATATTTGGCAAATGGACCACCACCGGTTCGAAACGCGGCCCTGTCCTGAGAAGACTCCGGCAAGAAACTCAGCGGGCTGTTTTTTTTTTTGGTCTATTTACAAACATATTTACTTTACCTAAGTACAATATTTCATTTGAGTTGCATAGGAGAGAGAGCAAACAGTTGTTTGTCGTCTAAATAGTCTTGAATTTTATAGTAGCCTTTTTGGCAGAGTTTACTTTTAATTTGGCTTTTAAATTTATGAAGAGGTAGATTCTTCATTTCACTAGGAAGCTTGTTGTAGACTGTCACTTAAAGCTCATAAGATTAAGAAAGATATGACATCGGTGAGTTAAATCGTTTCATTTTTAGTTACATTTTCATTTCATCCTCCGAGACGCTCATTGTGGACATAACAATAAGATTTTTGATCTCTACCCTTCTGAGTCCGTTTAAAAGGAAAAGAAAAATCCCAGTTGGCTATCAGCTACCGACTTCCATTTAAGGATAGTCGTAGATAAGGTGCTACCGATAACGCACGCGTTCTGTTATTGTACAGTACAAGTTACAGATAATCTATTTTGGTTTTGTAAACGTTGGCTACTGTAAAAGTTAATGAGATGTTATGGTTCCCTATTACAATTTTTAGGATTCAGTAGCCAAATGGAAAAAAACGGAACCCCCTTAGATTCGTCATGTCTGTTTGTCTGTCCGTCCGTATGTCACAGCCACTTTTTTCCGAAAGTATAAGAGCTATGTTTATGAAACTTGGTAAGTAGATATATTCTGTGAACCGCATTAAGATTTTAACACAAAAATGGGAAAAAAACACAAAAATTTCGGTGTTCCTCCCCATACTTAGAACTGAAACTCCAAAATTTTTATTTGTCAAACCCATACGTGTGGGATCTCTGGATAGGTCTTCAAAAATGATATTGAGATTTCTAAAATCATATTTTTCTGCGCGAGAGACACTTCCAAAGTGGTAAAATGTAATAAAGAAAATCTCTAAAAACCGAGCCCAACCTAGTTGGAGAAAGGCTCGGATGATGATGACGAAGTGTTAGTTTAGTAGTTAGCTACTTGTTTTACATCAGCTGTTGCCCGCAGCTCCGAAATATTGACTCCGTCTCCCACCGAAACCTATTCTAAGTGCTATCTGCCATAGCATGTATAATCTACCTCTGTATAAAATTTTGTTCGTAAACGTTCCGAGATTCTGACTTTATAATAATTTTTATTCATAGCACAATGGAACATTAAAAATCTGGCGTAAATGTAAATACATTTGTAGAGCGTTATATATTGTAATAAAATAATTGTTATTTTTCATTTTTAGGGTTCCGTTGCCAAATGGCAAACTGTCTGTCTGTCCGTCCGTATGTCACAGCCACTTTTCTCCGAAACTATAAGTACTATGTTGTTGAAACTTGGTAATTAGATGTATTCTGTGAACCGCATTAAGATTTTGACAGAAAAATAGAAAAAAACATTATATTTTGGGGGTTCCCCTCCCCATACTTAGAACTGAAACTCAAAAAAAATTTTTTCATCAAACCTATACGTGTGTGGTATCTATGGATAGGTCATCAAAAATGATATTGAGGTTTCTAATATCATTTTTTTCTAAACTGAATAGTTTGCGCGAGAGACACTTCCAAAGTGATAAAATGTGTAACCCCCCCCCCCCTGTAACTTCTAAAATAAGAGAATGATAAAACTAAAAAAATATATGATGTAAATTACCATGTAAACTTCCAACGATAATTGGTTTGAACGAGATCTAGTAAGTAGTTTTTTTTTAATACGTCATAAATCGTAAACTGCAATTTACCGTTCATTCAATCAACTCAAATATAAAAATTTAAAAAAAAAACATTATTATGTTACTTGCTGCTACGGAACCCTTAATGGGCGAGTCCGACTCGCACTTGGCCGCTTTTTATATTATTGTATAAAGTAGTAACAACGGGGGGACAAGAATAATTTGCATGGAATGTAAATTTTGTCAACTTAGTTACCATAAATTTAACGAAACTTAATTGATATTATATAATTATATATTACGTTTTAATCTAAGTGACTATACTGTCTCGTTATCAAATTGTAGTAAAATAATACCTATTCGAAATTAAATATTTTTTAATATAGGGACAAGGTTTTTGCAAAGAATAGTTCAATGACCTTTAATCGTTATAACCAACAGTCTAGTTTTTCTATTTATCGTGTATTTGCATTAATAATCTGATTAAATCACTTCTCCATTTACACCATTCTAGATAAGACTATCACAGATAATACATGTTCATTGCACTAAGTGTCTATGTCTAAATGTCTTAATATCAAGTTTGATCACGTAACTCATTGTTTAAAATAACGTCAGGTAGGAACGTGCTTACCCCCGCTTACCGTAATCATACGTAATAGATATACTTGTAAAGGTTCAGTCTCGAGTAAATTATATTATGAGTAAATTGCACTAGAAATGTAACACAATTCTGCAATATAAGTGCTTGAATGTGTTTGCAAACATTCATCGATCTGAGTAAAGCTTTTGAGCATGTGTATCACGGGAGTCATCCCGGGTATGATGACCAAATTATAAATAAATATGCCTGCTCATTATTTCGGTTTTTACACTATGTTTCTTGACAATTTATTATATTACGTGGCTGTATAATTTAACACATAATGTAAACTCTTTGATAGATTTAGAACTTGTTGATATACAACAAACCTAACCTACCATAATATTTATTTGTTTACTATTTTTATAATATTTGAATATTGAAAATTCGACTAGTTTTACAGTTTGTAAGAAAACTCAAAACAATCAATTTTTTGTAAGTACTAAAAATATTAAAACGCTAGTAAATGATTAAATTGTCAATATTACTGCTTCGTAGTAAAGTCCTCAACCATTAAACCGAAATTTGACACTGATTTGAACGATTAATTAGATTTAACTAAATAAGATTTACTTAATCGAATTCGATTTAGGGATACAATAAACCTATAAGTACATATTATTTCTTTAACTTCTAACCAAACACTTCTTGTAATTGGGTTGTGAGGTTCATAAAAGTTTTCTATTGGCTAATTGTACCACATAATATAACATTCTTTTATCAGGATGTAATTACGAGTGAAAGTAAGTTGCCCTTGAGATGGCTGACTGAAATCTCTTATAGTTAATTACATAAGTATGTTCATCTATATCTATACTGATATTATAAAGAGGAAAGCTTTGATTGTTTGTTTGTTATTTTGTTTGATTGCATTGAATAGGCTCCGAAACTACTGTACCGATTTCAAAAAACCTTTCACCATTAGAATGATATATTTGCCGTGAGCAAAATAGGCTACTATTTATCACGTGTGGAACAGCGCTACGATGCTAGTTTTTATTATATAGTTATAATAGGTCTTTACCTATGAAATTGCCGAAATTTTCTTACAAATTCATGAGTTCTTTATTCCTGTAATTTAATAGCTATTTCCATTATTTATATTTTGTTTGAAAGTTGATTTCAAGATTTTACAACTCTGTATTAAATTTTGTTTTTATTGGCCGCTTGATAAATTAATTCGATCTTCAAAAACAGTACTTCCTAAATACTCTCCATTTTGATGATAAATTTCGTATTACTTAACAGCTGTCACTTTTCAAAAATGTAATAAAAGTTGCGTTTTGTTAGCTTAATGTTGTCTCATTCATACACAAACAAAAGTGATAAAATTTGGATTTGTCATTCCTAAAAAAAATGCAAAAATATTAGTACTTACTGAAAATTGGGTTTCCTCCAATTTCTTCAAGAAAAACGGCAATTCATATGTAACGACCTAATATATGTATAGTTACATATACTTACAGAAATTGTACCTTATTAAATAATTGATCACATGAATTAAATATTGAAGCTGAAAACAAGTATGGGAACTTTTCCTATAAGTTTAAATCTACAAACTCAGCAGAACGGCGGAGGCGAAGTTGATTAAAACATCATTCATTGTTTCCGTAGTTCGTAAATTCTGGTCAATATCTTCTACGTCAACCTAAGACCACTCGTCGACCAGTCGAGCAAACGAGAATGTCAGCTGCACATGACAGGTCCAGGTAGCTGAAATTCTCGTATGTTTCAAGTCCCGTCCTGAATGTTGACAATTCCGATTTAAATTTATTAGTTTCGTGCTAATACAACTAAAATTCTAAAGCAAGGAGTGCCACAAGGCGTGATATGGGCAAATTACCGAACACCTGAGCATTTCAATGCAGAACTATGCGACGGAATATATCAATGCCAATGTGATGTTTTAAATACGTTTACTTTATATACAAACATCTGACTTGTGTTAACTGCTGTACAGGGTGATCAACCTCTTAATTGATTAAACGTGAACAATGGCTTGACTGTAAAACTAATCAAATCATAATTCCAACTTGGAAACCTGTACGTTTCTAAGGTGTTAGATGCGGAGCCTAGTCTACTTGAGACTCTGTGAATGCGGAATTTACGCAAAGTCAAAAAGGAAACTATACTTGCATCACTCCACGGTTTCACACGCGTAAGTGCTGATCCCATAGAAATACCAGTATTAAAAGTAATCTATTTTACTAACTAATAATATAGCTTTCATTAGATGAAAGAATTCTTAAATCGGTCTAGAAGTATTTGAATTAATTCCATATAGACAAATTCAAATAAAACTATTTTTAACGGATTCTATCACGATATATGATGTTATTTTATATTTTACATTGATCCCGACGCTTCGGTTGCTTTTCGCGATAGAATCCGTTAAAATAGTTTTATTTCAATGTGTGACATTCGCGTAAACTTTCGACAGTACCATATAGACAAAGTTACAAATTTTACCACTTTATAATATTAATGTTTGAGCTGAGTGAGACGAAGTCGAGCGAAAGCTCCTCATACCAGACTTCAGGATTTTCTTTGTCACAGGTCTCCTCCTAAACTACTAATCCAATCAGAACCAAATTTGGCATGATTAAAGAGGTCAATCAGAGGAAGGTTTATGGATATATTTTGAAAAAATTAATGCTACTATAGAGGAATGATCACCGTTAAAAAAATTCCAGATGGAATTACATAATAACCGCTCGAGACACTGTGACCAAACTTTACACGCTCAGAAAGCATGTCCAGAGTTGTGACTTTCAAAAAGAATTTTGAAAATCGGACTTGCCACTGAGGAATGATCACTGTCCAAAATTTTCAAAATCTGATTCCGCAATAGCGGTCAAATCTATTGGACAAGAATCACGATGTCTCACTCAGCTCAACATTGCAAGCAGCGATTCGCCTTGCAGTCCTAGTAATTTATGTCGTTGTTGATTCTGGTAAACAATTGAACATCATCTTTCGAACTTCATCATAGTGCAAGTTATGTGATGTCAAATCCTGCACTTCGATGGTTTCGCTCTCCTACCTAAAAACCGGAAAAGTGCATGCCGGACTCGCGCTCGAATGGTTCCGTACCATTATATCTGTACAATGGGAGCCACCCTTTTTTTTTTTTTTACGTGCGAAAATCCCTTCGGATACCCCCCCGCTGGTTAGCGGGGGTGATTATGTCGTGTCTCGACTAAAACCGCACGGTGTCCTCCCCAAATGTCCGTTGCCGGGCACCCCGGGTAAGCCCTCGAAAGATGGGAGCCACCCTTAATTTATTTTATTATTTATTTTTTAAGTTAATAGCTTTTTTTTTCGTGCGGAAATCCCTTCGGATACCCCCTCGCCGGCCAGCGGGGGCGGTTATATCGGGCTTGAACCGACTAAAACCGCACGCCGTATCGGGTCTACGGACGCCGGGGTGTGTAACTAAATATTCTTTGCATATTTCAAGCGTCTACCCGTTGCCGTTATTAATATCGATCAAAAAAACGGCAAAAAAATCACGTCAGACGTGATTTTTTACCAGGGGCCACCCCCTTCGCCGCATAGTCGGGGCGTATTTGACGGAGAGAGCCGTCATCTACCCAACCGTGACCGGTCTCGGTCGGCGTGAAATGTCGTGCGGTGTTCCACAGGGATCGGTCCTGGGGCCGCTCCTGTGGAACATCGGATACGACTGGGTGCTTCGCGGTGAGCTCGTAGGCGGTGCCGCCGTCACGTGCTACGCGGACGACACGCTCGTGACGGCGTGCGGGGCGACGTACCGCGAAGCGACCCGAAAGGCCACGACCGCGGTTGCCCAAGTCGTTAGGCGGATCCGGCGGCTGGGTCTCGAGGTGGCCCTGTATAAAACCGAGGCCCTGTTCTTCCATGGGCCTCGGAGCAAGCCACCCGAGGGATCCAGTCTCATCGTGGGAGGAAATCGCATCGGCATCAAGCCCCAAATGAAATATTTGGGGCTCGTGCTCGACGGCCGATGGGACTTCGGAGAGCACATCCGAAGTCTGGCCCCCAAATTGAAGGGCACAGCTCTTGCTCTGGCTCGACTGTTGCCCAACATGAGGGGGCCCGATGACTCCTGCAGGAGACTCTACGCGGGGATCGTGCGGTCCATGGCCCTGTATGGGTGTCCAATATGGGCGGAGGCCCTGAGGACCAGAACTGTGCGGATGCTGCGCGCTCCGCAGCGAGTTCTGGCCATCAGGGTCATCCGAGGGTACCGCACGATCTCCTTCGAGGCGGCGAGTCTCCTTGCCGGAACTCCGCCATGGGACCTGGAAGCGAGAGCCCTTTCGCAACTGTACCAGTGGCGAAAGGAGGCGCGGGAGCAGGGATGGAACCCCGAGCCTCGAGAAATCGAGGCCGTGCAGTCCCAGCTCCGCCAGGCCATCGTGGTGGAGTGGAAGGAACGACTTGGGCAACCAAGCGCAGGGCACGCCGCAATAGCGGCGGTAAGGCCCATCATGGAGGATTGGCTGGAGAGGCGACACGGAAGCCTCTCCTACCGACTGACGCAGGTGATCTCAGGGAAGGGGTGCTTCGGGGACCACCTGCATCGGATCAGGAAGGAGCCAACGCCTGAGTGTCATCACTGCGACGCGAGCGAGGACTCAGGGCTGCACACGCTGGCGGACTGCCCGGCGTGGGAGGCGAAGAGGCGTGACCTCGTGGCAGCCATCGGGGTGGGAGTCCTCTCGCTCGGCAGCATGATTGCGGCAATGGTGCGGAGCGCGAGCGCGTGGGCCGCCGCCGCCTCCTTCTGCGAGCATGTAATGCTGGCGAAGGAGGTGGCGGAGCGCGCCCGGGAGAGACTTAGAACTCTCCCGGTCCGCCGAGCCCGCAACTTGCTCGCCGCGCGTCGCAGGCAACTCAGGCGCCGGAGGTCGCTTAACGACCTCCGTCCTCCATGAGCGCAGGCCTGGGGGTGGCGGGTGAGGCCACCTGTCACCCCAGCAGAAGCAGGCCGGGACGGTGGGGCGACTAGCGCCCCTCCCCCAAACCGGGGCAAGACGGGGACACCGTGGTTCCCAAACCCGAGGGGGCCATCTCGAAACCGGAGATGGCCCAGGGTCAGTCGGGGTGCGAGGGATATGCTCTATGGGCAACCTTACACCCCGGCGTCTGTAGACCCGAGACGGCGTGCGGTTTTAGTCGGTTCAAGCCCGACATAACCGCCCCCGCTGGCACGCGGGGGGGTATCCGAAGGGATTTCTGCACGATAAAAAAAAAAAAAAAAAAAAAGGGGCCACCCCCTTAATCATTTTTTTTTGTAGTATTTATTGTTATCGCGGTAACACAAATACATCTTCTGTTTAATTCAATGAAATTTTGAAGCAATTAGTATGCTAATTACTTCAAGTCCCGTCCTAGATTTCCTGTCCAGGAAATCTAGGACGGGACTTGAACCCGCCACCGGGTTCTCCGGTTTCCGCGAGATGTTCTCTTTTTCCGATCTAAATCTATTATCTGTGACAATTTCATCTGTCTAGATATCACGGTTCATGGGATATTCAAAGTTAAGGCAGTACAACGTCTGTCGGGTCAGCAACTACAAAAATATTCACATAACTTCATAACATAACTTCATGCCTGTATCCCCGAAGGGGTAGGCAGAGGTGTATTACACACCCACGATTCGCCATTTATGTTAAGGTCCCAATGTAATAGGGGGCGATCCTATTGCCATCTACCGGGCACATTATTAAGCGAGCGATAATTAACATTTACTAATGCACACATAACTACGAAAAATCAGAGGTGTGTGCCCGGGACGACTGGGAATCGAACTCGAGCCCTCGTCTCAGCAGTCCGTTACGTACGCCACTGGGCTATCGCTGCTATTATTGATAGATCTAAATATACCAACAAAAATATTGATAGATCTATATAATATACCGACATTAGATCTATTTGAACGAGTTAATAATGACTGTATTCATTTACCGCGGCTATTTTAATCCAGCTGACTCACTAGTTATCAACTTCCTGTAATAGTTAAAAGAGTTTTGTAACAACTAAACGCACTTTGCACGAACAATAGCGGTTATTGCACAATTTTGTTTCGTCGTTTATAAGTCTAAAAGAAAACTATTCTGATTAAAGGTATATGAAAGATCTCTAAATATATTGCATAGAAATCTATAGATATATAATTACTTGTCCCGACTGACTGACTGATTGACTTACTGATTGATTCATCAAGGCAGAGCCTACACCGCTGGACCTGCAAACTTGAAATTTTGGCAGTAGATACCTTTCTGGGGTGCTTGGTTGGGGACCTCCACGCGGTGCACCTTGGGCAACGGAGACAGCAGCGCCTCTCTCCTAGGGAGGGAGAGACGCTGCCGCCTACGGCCAACTCCGACCGAGGCGAGGACGGCCCTGTTGAGGGCTGTTCAGAAGCTTTCCACGTGTCCCTCTGATTAGCAGATGGCACAGTGGAGAGCAAGTAAGGGGACCATCTCAAAACCGGAGATGGCCCAGGGTCAGTCGGGGTGCGAGGGATATGCTCTATGGGTAACCTTACACCCCGGCGTCTTAAGACCCGAGACGGCGTGCGGTTTTAGTCGGTTCAAGCCCGACAAAACCGCCCCCGCTGGCCGGCGGCGGGGGGGTATTCGAAGGGATTTCCGCACGAAAAAAAAAAAAAAAAGATACCTTTCTATGTTTTAGGCATGCACTAAGAAAGAATTTTTGGAAATTTTACTTCTAAGGTGGCAAAATAAGGCATGAAGTTTTTTATGAAAGTCCGTCATTTTCAAAGTTAGAAGCATGACATTTCATACACCTGCTTTTGGTAAGAACATTTTGCTACTAAGGGGGTAAAATAGGTGATGAACGATTATATGGAAAGTTCGTCATTTTCAAAGTAAGAAGCACGAAATCCAATTTGAAGTTTTCTTAAAGCTATCTTATATTTACCATTGGACCCGAAAGGTGGCGCTGCAGTCGAGTTATAGGTCATTTTTTACGAATTTATTCCCGGGGAAGCCGGGTCCCTGGCCGCTAGTATAACATAATAAGGTATATAAGAAAGTAAACTCGAGATTCCGTTCATAAATAACTAAAAAAACTAAAATACTTACCGAGAAACTAAGCTTAGGGTCTATAGGACCCTACTAAGATCTTCGAGACCCAAGCCAACTTCACATGCATGGTGGTATACCTGCGATTTAATGGATGAGGTTCTGTCGTAGGCTTTCCTCCCGAATCTTAGAAAGGTGGAGAGCAAATCCCGAGTTCCAAATCTGTGGATGCAACAAGGCGATTGGCGTTCAGATGATTATGATGACCATAACAAACTAAACAAGACATCAATACATAAATACCTCTGTGGCGTAGCGGTAGAGCATTCGACTGCTAAGTCAGAGGTCGCGGGTTCGATTCCCGCTCATTGCAAATATGTATATTTTCAATGGTCTGGGTGTTTTTATGTATAATATGTATTTATTTACAAAAAAATATATGTCTTAAGTATGTTTATCCGCATTCTAGAACCCATATGACAAACTCTGCTTAGTTTGGGTCTAGATGGCGCTGAGCATATTTATTTATTTATTTATATCACAAGCAAGTTATGAAAACTACAAAAATACACGTGTGCGGGTATTTTTCGAAAACTTGTATCCAGCGGTAAAAATCCTCCATTTTGATTAATGAAACTCGCGCAATAAAGATAAATCTAACGACATATAAATTACAAAAATCATACTGGTGAGATAAATAACCTTCCATTTTGGTTTCTTCGCAGTCGGGTGTAAATAAGGTACTTGTTGTTGATAAGATGTTTCACATTTTTTATCGCTTCATAAAGGTAAAGCCATAAAACGGTTAGTAGACACGCCAAGCTTTATTACATTTTGTTGAAGTTGTCGTTGAAGGTTATTCGGTGGTGCAACGGCTACGAGTACGATGTCCGGTCTTGAGTTCGATTCCCGGGTAGTAATGTACGTAGTCGAATTTACTCATAAATCTGTTTCATAAATTTCCTATCTAAGTATCTGGTAATTCGTTTCTCTATCTTGGTCACTACGTCTACTTGCATACCACATTCCTCACTTGGTCAAATCAACGTCACTCCGTCTATACTTCTCAGACTTCACATAAAATTCTAGGATAAGTATTGATATGTTTGAGCTGAAAGTAAAAGTACGGTAAATAATTCACACATAACACATAACATCACGCCTGTATCCCCAAATAGGCAGAGATGTATTACACACTCACGATTCGCCAGTTATGTTAAGGTCCCAATGTAATAGGGGCGAGCCTATTGACATCTACCGGACACATTATTAAGCATAAGACTTTTTTTTTTAATATTTAGGACACGTCAATTTGACTTCACCTCGCCTGATGGTAAGCTGAAGGTAAAGTCTCAGGAAAGAGGGTCACCATTACATACACGTAACATGTTAACAATGGTGGCACTCAGCTTGACGGCCTCATCAGAAGAGGATTGTCGTCGCAGCACCGCGTGACACCCACCGGTCCCACTAGTGCTGCGACCACAATCCCCCTGCCCGGCTATACACTTGCTGACCCCTGAACGCAATCAAACCGAAATTGGATTACTATGAAGGGTTTTTCACAATCGTGCACGGTGGTACCCACCCGGCCGAATTTTGTGACAAATTTGTGTCATCAAATTCCTACCACCAGTAACACATAACATAACTTCACGCTTGTAACCCCGACGGGGTAGGCAGAGGTGTATTACACACCCACGATTCGCCAGTTATGTTAAGGTCCCAATGTAAAACGGGGCGAGCCTATTGACATTTACCGGACACATTATTAAGCGAGCGATAATTAACATTTATTAATGCACACATAACTACAAAAACTCAGGAGTGTGTGCCCGGGGCGACTGGGTATCGAACTCAAGACCTCGTCTCAGCAGTCCGTTACGTACGCCACTGGGCTATCGCCGCTTTTTTTTTCATTTACATAAACCCAGAACTTATTATTGTTAATATCAAGAATGTTTGACATTTAATTTAATCAGTGTTGCCAATCGCATACTAAATGTGCTATATTAGCGCTATCTGTATTCAGGTTGCGATCCGGTTTCAATACTCGAGGACATTTTCACTAGTTTCGAGAGAAATTCACTTTCTGCTCCGTTTACCCGGAAACTTATCCTATTTAACCAACTTTTGTGGAAAGTGCCACCTATTGTTATGATTTCTCATTGATATTATATGAAACTAGCGGACGCCAGCGGCTTCGCCCGATATTATGCATGTATTATACATAAATAAAACTTCCTCTTGAATCATAACATAACATAAAGTCACGCCTATATCCCCGAAGGGGTAGGCAGAGGTGCTAGCACCCACATTTCGGCAGTTTATGTTTAGGTCCCAATAGGTGGCGAGCCTATTGCCATTAACCGGGCACTTATAAACCTGCGATAAATACACACATAACTTCAAAAAGCATCGAAAAGTCATTGGTGTGTGCCATGGTAAAACCTGGGATCGAACTGGAGATCTCGTCTCAGCAGTCCATTACCCATACCACTAGGCTACCGCGGTTCCACTAGGCTACCTCTTGAATCACTCTATCTATTATAAAAAACGGCATCAAAATCCGTTGCGTAGTTTTAAAGATCTAAGCATGTAGTGATAAATAGCGATCCACCCGGCTTCCCTTTTTTTGATAGATATAACTCAAACTCAAAAGCGTATGCTATTTTACTTCAGTAATAGATGGAAAAAAACCTAGCGTAAAAAATGTCGTGTTGATTAGAAGTTAGCGGTAAAACATACAAACGATTGAAACTTCGGTAGCTTAATGTTTAAGGAATCGGTCTTACGACTGAGAGGTTCCGGTTTCGAATCCTGGCCATTAGTAATTTTGGAACCGATATTCTTCTATCGAGAAGCACCCTACATCCTACTAATATGTGTCTAGCCGTCCCTATTGCTTAACCACAAGTATAACATTGTTTTTCTGTGGCCTTCCCCCACCTTACCAGATTACTCTGGTCTGGTAGGGTCATCTGAAAGGCGTTAAGATAGAATTTTAACAGGGCCGGCGACCAGTCATATATCAAGGTGCGCCACTTTAAGGCCATCGGTATGCAGAACTCTCCCATTGTCAACCATTCATTTTGAATTTCCAAATTCATCGCGTGCACTCGATATTTATCATTTTCGTCTTGTTTTAGAAAGTATATCCTGGTCCCTTTCTGGCTCTCGTACTCCCAACCCCACTCTGTTCGACTGGGCCTCTATCATAAATCGTTTATGGAATAGGAGTCTAGATTCAAGTTCGGACGCATTATTATCACTCGGGAGTGCCCTGACTGTGTCATCTTGGGATTTACCTAAGAGTACACCTTAGAGTTGCCAAAGCCCACATGGCTTTGGCAACTCTAAGGTGTAATATTCTCTAAAAAAACGCGTAATAGTGACTTTATTTTTGGACACAACTTTTTTCCAATAAAATGTACTTCCGAAACCATTAACCAAAGTAGTAAAAAAAGCGACCAAGTGCGAGTTGGACTCGCCCATGAAGGATTCCGTAGCAGCGAGTAACCAGTACCTACCGCAGTCACCTGAAAGACCAGGTCAAGTTGGCATCTAAGAAACTTGGAGTGCTCAACAGGGCGAAGCAGTACTTCACTGCGGAGCAAAGACTTCTTCTTTATAAGTCGCAATTCCGGCCCCAGATGGAGTACTGCTGTCACCTTTTTGCCGGAGCACCTAGATACCAACTTGACGCATTCGACTCGGTGCAAAGACGGGTGCTGAGGATCGTCGACAGTCCCATACTTACATGCAGCGTAGAACCTCTTAACATTAGGAGAGATTTCGCCTCCCTGTGCGTTTTCTACCGCCTTTATAACGGGGTGTGTTCAGAAGAATTGTATGACATGATGCCCACGGCCACATTCTATCATTGCACCGCTCGCCACAGACAGGGAATTCATCCTCAAACGTTGCAACCGGAAACGGTGCGTACAGTTAGGTATGTAAGGCACTTTATTCCGCGCACCCTCAGGCTGAGGAATGATCTCCCTGCTGTAGTTTTCCCAAGCGACTACAATATGGGGTTCTGCAAGAAGGGCATTAGAAGGTTTTTACAGGTTCGGCAGCGCGAGTGTGATGCCCCTGGTGTTGCACACGTCCATAGGCCACGGTAACCGCTTCCCATCAGGTGCGCCGTGAGCTTGTCTGCCACCTGAGTGATATAAAAAAAAAAGTAAAATAATAATGTTTTTTTTAATTTGTATATTTCAGTTGATTGAATTAGAGGTAAATTGCGTTTTACGATTTATGACGTATTGAAAAAAACTACTAACTAGATCTCGTTCAAACCAATTTTCGGTGGAAGTTTACATGGTAATGTACATCACATATTTTTTTTAGGTTTATCATTCTCTTATTTTAGAAGTTACAGGGGGGGGGACACATTTTACCACTTTCAAAGTGTCTCTCGCGCAAACTATTCAGTTTAGAAAAAAAATGATATTAGAAACTTCAATATTATTTTTGAAGACCTATCCAAAGAACGCCCGCGCCACCCCGCACGTATGCGATTGACGAAAAAAAAAAATTGTGTTTCAGTTCTAAGAATGGGGAACCCATTCTGTATTGTTTATTTTTTTCTATTTTTGTGTGAAAATTTTAATGCGGTTCCACAGAATACATCTACTTACCAATTTTTAACAGCATAGTTGTTATAGTTTCGGAAAAAAGTAGCTGTGACATACAGATGGACAGACAGACAGACATGACGAATCTATAAGTTTTCCGTTTTTTTGCCAGTTGGCTACGGAACCCTAAAAAGCATTTAGACTTCATCGCAATGTCATTTCGAGCCGTAAATGCAATAATAAATATTAATTTTTTAACGTTCTCCATCTCGGAATTATTGCCAGAGCAAAATAATCTCAAAATTGCCACCCTCCGTGCCCTTAATTGTGGCAGATCTTTTTTTTATTCGCTGGAGATCGTCGACCTCAATAAAAAAGTCGTTAAGAGTCTGCACTGTATCTTTTTAAAGCAGATTCTGTGTGGATCTTAAGATAAAAATGCTCTAAACGTTACCACGGTGTTTTGTATTTTGAAAACTGTAATGGCGATGCTAAAATTAAAAGTATAAAAGTTAACTAAGAAAAATTCTGAACTATTTTTGTCGCTATTTATTTGGTCTTATTTTTTATGATTTATATTGATCCCGACGTTTTAAATGACTGCTGTAAAAACCGCAAAAATCTACAAAAAGTTCTACATAATATTGTCAAACATTATTGACAATTGAAATAAAACTATTTTTAACGTATTCTATCGTGATTTATTTGGTGTTATTCTATAATTTACAAGAATCCCGACGGCTGCTAAAGAGGGTGACACGGATGGAACTCAGGAGCGCCTCTGACAATGCAATTAAGGTAGCAGCACACTGTGCAAACAAATTTCGATAGAAGAACAACTGCCATGCTGTAGATCCAGGTCAAAAAACTTAGTTCTTCTACCGACAATATTATAGGTTCAGCTCTATTGCAACAGTTCTCCTAAATCTTATACTAATCATAAATCCTTGCGTCATATCATTATAAACACACAAATGTGTACCCAACATGAAATTAGTCCAAACCTGGCGTTCTGCAAAGCAATGGACAAACATAGAAACGGATGCCGAGTCGACTGTATACCCAAGTGCTCAGGAATAATCTAGAAATAGTCGTAGTACCTGACTAAAACCGCACGCCGTCTCGGGTCTTCAGACGCCGGGGTGTAAGGTTACCCATAGAGCATATCCCTCGCACCCCGGCTGACCCTGGGCCATCTCACCACTAACAGCATCGCTCATCCTGTCTCCTCTGAAAGCAGAGGAGTACAGAGAGCGATGTGTCCCGCCACGTTGGGTATTGGCCGAGTACCTGGAACTGTGTCAGACTGAAAGTTAAGCGACGTTACACATTGTTTTAAATCTGAATTCTGGATTTAGAAAGTATTTTTGGATTGGTATGCAACTAATGCTTAGGGAAATACAATGTATTTTTTGGGAATTTATTGTATTTCCTTGCAAGGTAGAAGACTACCCTGTGCATATCTCTATAGGGTATACTTCTGTAGGGAGATTTATATGTATTATATCTACATGGCACCACGTTTTTAGGAAATACCAGGTCAAAAGAACCAGTAACCAAACAACCAAACGCAAAACAATTATGTTAATACAAGAAGCGAAAGGCGCATTCCAGAATCGTAGCAAGTGAACAGATGTTATCTCTACCTATCCCAATGGGAAAAGGCGTGATTGTATGTACATGTACATGTGGCCAGCTTTATTTTTGTCTCCACACGTTCTGACTTCTCAGAGTCCTTGCAGTTTTCGAGAATTTTCTACCCGAAAGACTAGAATTTTCTACCCGAAAGACTACCCATTCGTGTGACTTACGACAGTCATGACTCTTATTACTAATTTTTCCCTTTTTCTCATTCTACCCCTACCTTTGGTGGCAATAACTCGGAGAGTTGTGAAAGCTACACTGCTGGTGTTCCATTTTATAAACCACGGTTAGGTGAGCTTGAACCGATTACCTACCTTAATAGTTTGAAAAAATTACTGTACAAAGACCACTTCTATTTCTAACTAGCGGCCCGGTACGTGCTTCGCTACGTCAAAATGATCCGCCAAGTATTGAATTCAAGGGCTTACCCGGGGTGCCCGGCAACGGACACTTGGGGAGGATCAATCCCTTCGGATACCCCCCACCGGCCAGCGGGGGTGGTTTTGTCGTGTATCGACTAAAACCGTACGGTGTGCGCACGAAAAAAAAAAATCTGAGAGATTTTCTTAATATTTTTTCCGTAAGAACCTTGTACAGAGTATTAGAAAACTACAAAAAAAAAATCAGCCAAATCGGTCAAGCCGTTTTCATGCTATGACGTGACAACGGAAAACGGGTTTCATTTTTAAATATATAGATGTTACCAATGAAGTTAAAGTTGCAAGAACATTAAAAATAATTAGCTAAAATAGGCCAGTTACTTATATAATATTGCCAAAGGAATACGAAACTGACGTTCTCGGTAAGCAACGGAAAGCAACGGAGTTTCTTGATATAATTAATTATTGCATAAAATGCTGGCAACTCTCCAATTTTCGCTCAGTGACAGCAACACTTATTGACGTTTCGAAGTCGCCATTTTCAATTGTAAGTTTGTTTATAACTTCTTGATAAATTCTCACAATAATTTCACTGGACAAGAATTAAAGAAAAATTTGAAAGAATTAATTGATTTTTCTAGCATTTAAACTACTACAGTTTACAGTTGCTTGGGCACTGCCACTAACCAATAAACTTGTAAACTGGCATAGCTATTTCTTTGGCCGTGTTTACCTTGGGACATGCTTATGGTCATTAATGGACTACAATAAGTTAATAATTGATCGAATCGTTGGTGTACCTAAGCGTGCCGAATAGTTTCCTAGTTCAACATGTGCCAAGGAGCGTAGTGCCAAGGACCCAGGTTCAATACTATCCACGGATTCCGAGCAGTTATTAACTAGGTAAAAACGAAAAACCCCAAAAAGACTTCAGATCAGGAGCCAAGTATCGTGGATCCTAAATGCATTTGATTCGCCCACATATTCAATAATTCTGAGTGTAGTAATTGCGATTAACCTTACCGCAATTACTACATTGGCACCTGCCAATGGATACTTTATTCAGTTTAAGGGATCAATAAATATTCTACGACATTCTACACAGCGCTTTCTAGACCCAAAGTAAGCATAGTTTAACTAGCTAGTGTTATGGGTTCCAGAATACTTATATACTTTTTTTTTGTAAATACATACATATTATACATAGAAACACCCAGACCAATGCAAATAGACATATTCATGCATACAAATATTTGCACTGAGCGGGAATCGAACCCGCGCCCCCTGTCGTAGCAGTCGAATGCACTACCGCTACGCCACAGAGGCCGTCTTAGAGGCACTAATATTGATCAAAAGACTTGTTTGCGGGGAGAACGCATCAACTCTTAGATTTTAATGAGTCTTAGACTCTAGTTGACTGTGGTGGATTAGTGAAAAGTAAGAAAATAACCTACCTTTTATTTTGAATTACGTAGGTACGGTTTCCGCACGAAAAAAAAAGAAGTTACGGTAACATTATATCGTTGTACAGAGACATGGCTAACGACCTAAATGTCGTAATGATGGTGCTCTCGCCTTCCGTGTTGTTAGTCCCGGGATTACTTCCTGTTTGGTGCAAATGTTTGACCTACACAGATGTTTGTTGCTACTCTCTGTAGTATACCTACAGGTGAATTTTCCACATATGTTTAGAAAGCTGAATCAATTAAGTCGTCGATAAAAGAGTTACTCATGTCCGCTTGGCATTCAACGTCTTTCTCTTCCTAAAATCTTTAACACGTCAAATCAATAAAATAAATCGATAAAAGGGTCCTGCTCGCCATGGCAGGAGCACTCCTGAAGAGTCTTGTTAGAATATAAATTCTAGTGATGCTTCACAAAAAAAAAGTCGGTAACTTAGACCTACGATCGAGAGGTCCCGGGTTCGAATCAAGGCCGTTACACTACTGAGGTGAACCCACTCCTATCACGAGCAATTAAGCTTTGCTGAAGGGCTTAGGGGGAATATTAGTAATTTCGGTTACTAATATTCTTTATAAAAAGAAAGTTTTGCTGAAACCTATTTTGATATTAGATTTTCCAAAAAAATATTCCCTCGCGGAGCATGCTGGAATGTGACTCCTCAACCTCGAGTAGAAAGCCTATGACAGTGCCTAGGTCATTTAATCAGCAGATGTACCGGTTAGCAGAAGGCGAGGTTGGCCTGGTCCTCGAAGATCTTAGTTTCTTTTTATTTTATTTTATTAATATTTATATGCTGTGATATTCCTAACCAATGTTCTCTGTGCCGTAGCGGTAGTGCATTCCACTGCTACGACATGGGGCGTGGGTTCGATTCCCGCTCAGTGCAATTATTTGTATGCATGAATATGTCTATTTGCATAGGTCTGAGTGTTTCTATGTATAATATTGTATACATATTACAAAAATAAAAAAGTATAAAAGTATGTTATCCGCATTCTGGAACCCATAACACAAGGTAGTTAAACTGTGTATATGTCGTTGGGTCTAGAAAGCGCTGTGTAGTATGTCGTAGAATATTTATAGAATATAATCAATTATCCGATTCATCATTTTCAATAGACAACAAGCCTCAAAGTAAATTTGAAGCGTCGGTAGCTTAGTGGTTAAGGAGTCGACCTACGATCGAGAGGTCCCGGGTTCGAATCCTGGCCATTACACTACCGCCGTGAACCCACTCCTAACACAAGCAATTTAGCTTAGCTGGAGGGGTTAAGGGAATATTAGTAATTTCGGTTACTAATATTATTTTTTTTAAAGAAAGAAAAATGTCCGTTTGTAGCCAACCACATTGCGAAATAAGGTGAAAATCTTTACAGTTTTGTGTTACCACAAGCGAAAGCTACACGGCTTAATAGTTTGTATAAATAAATAAATATTAAATTTCAATGAAATAGTTTTTAAGCAATTTGTTAAAAAAATTAATTGAATGAATATGGCGGAGTAATCAAAAAACAATGTTTAATAAATGATTGTAAAGACATTCATTGTTTCCGTAGTTCGCAAGAATTACGGTAGATGGCTCCAGCGTTACCTTGAGACGTATATAATATATCGGAGAATTTCGAACATCTGGGACGTGTCTAGGTAGCTCAGTTGGTCAGAGCATTCAAGGGTTCAAGTCCCGTCCTTGATGTTCTCTTTTTGCGAACTAAATAAATAGGAAAATATTAAATATTTTAGAACGTTATTACACATTTATTACATATTATCATATGGGGTGTAGAATGCGGATAAGCAACATACATAGATAAGTACATTTTTGGACAGAAACACCCAGACTGATACAAATATTTGATACATATTTGCACTGAGCGGGAATCGAACCCGTGACCTCTGACTTGACAGTCGAACGCTCAACCGCTACACCACAGAGGTCTTCTATATGCCATGTTGTTAACCCCTCATTCATCAAACCTATTCGCGTGTAAATAAAACATAAATCTAACTATTTACAGTCCTTTAAATCAAGCTTAACCATATTTACAACCTTAGTCCGCTTACTAAAGATACTTCAAAGGATATCTGTATGTATGTCTGTGTGTATATTATGGCGGTACAACCACCAACGAGTCCTGGGCTAAATCAGTCCCGAGGTATGCAAAAAGAGTACTTAAAGTCGAGTTAAGCCGAGGCATCCATACATGTATGTCTTATTTGCACCTTTACGACACCAGTAAATAGAGTTGGCTAGTTCAAAACGGAATACTTCGTGTTCTAAGACACCATTTTGTGAAGATATATTAGCGGTATTAATACGTTCTCCGGCGCTGAGTATTTCAATTTTTAATTTACTTCTCAAACATCTACATATAATACATGGCGTAACGGTACTGCATTCGACTGCTACGACAGGGGGTGCGGGTTCGATTACCGCTCAGTGCAAATATTTGTATGCATGAATATGTCTATTTGCATTGGTCTGGGTGTTTCTATATATAATATGTATGTATTTACAAAAAAAAGTATATAAGTATGTTTATCCGCATTCTGGAACCCATAACACAAGCTAGTTAAACTATGCTTACTTTGGGTCTAGAAAGCGCTGTGTAGAATGTAGAATATTTATTTATTTATTTATTCGTTCAACTAGAATACTTACTCGGATTACATTGTGTAAGTATGTAATATGATAAGGAAAACAAACGTAAAGCATGTCTTCATTCTAAAACCCATAATACAAGCTATGCTTTGTTGGGGTCTAAACAGCGCTCTGAAATAGGTGTCAAGTCTATCATGACGTGTTAAAACAAACGTGTTCTGGACGAGAAAGAGAGATGGAGTAATGGGGATATGGGGGGGGGGGTTGGTATGAGATATCCTTTTAAGAAGTGTGATTGTGCGAAATTCAATGAATTTCGCTGAGCAGCTCCTGATCCCAGTTCTTATCATTGATGAAATCTGTTCTTAAACGACTGCCTATGGATAATACTGTAGACACCTGGGGACTCTAAAAAAATTGCAAGGAAAACAAACTGAAATCATTGAAAGATATATATATTGAATCTTCAACCAAAGTCTTTTTTACTATTATTTTTCACGTTCTGTCAAATCTTTTAAATATTATTTTTATTTGAACCATTTTTAGTCTGTAAAGGCCTATAGGACGAAACCTCTACAATACACATTATACAACCTATATACCATACTTATTCTTACTTAAGAGGGCTGCCCTAATGTACCAGGGGAGCAGAATAGTCAAACACTTATCCATCCATACCATTTCATTATTTCCTCCATATTTTTCCATAATCCTCAAATCCACAAGTATCCACTAAATTCCCTGATGACTTGGGGGATTATTCTAAATCCCTGAATGCTTCAGGCTATGAATAACCCCGTGACGACGTGTAACTAATGCCCTTTTAACAGTAGACTACACGACTCCGATACGATTCCGAATTGACACCTATGCCTATCGTGCTATTTATATTATCGAAAAAGTAATTTATTCATCTGTTATGTAAATATGACAAACGTAATTACAGAAGACTTAATATATATGCATATTATCATGTCTGTATACCCCTGAAGAGATAGTCTAAAACCCCCTTATCACAAAACTCAGGTATATTTACAACAAACTAGATTTTATCGGCGCACGACTGAGTTCACTCACTGGTATCTGCCGAAGGATTAGCAGTTTCCCGGTACACCCACTATGACTGCAAATAAAATAACAAAAACATGTTTCAATGAGTGGGTGACCGGTGAACGAGAAGACTGATTTTTTTAAGCCAATGAGTTGCCGGATTATACCCCGTTTTAACTTCTCTAAAATCATTAAAAATTATATTTTAAATAAATTTTCTTAGTTAGTTACATGAAAACAATTTTCGTCAATTTTCGCAAAATTTAATATCGTATCGTATGCATGTAAATGATACTAAACTGTGACGAATTAATGTATGTGTTTGGAGCACGAGCTAAGTCTGTCGACGGTCCTTGGAGACAGGATGAGATCATGCATTGCTATTAATTATATTCGCACTTTTATTTCGCGATAAATTATGCAGTTCGGCCTGACTGGTGATAATTAAAAATGACTGGGTCGGTGCATTGGCTGCGAAATACTCAACAAGAATACCGTTACATTTATTTGAACTGGATTTAAATACCACTTCATATCCTTAAATGCAGAATATCAAAGTAAAAAATCGTTATATCTGTATTAGCTTTTGCCCGTGCCCACAACCTTTGGGGACTTATTCCAGAAAAAAAAGTAACTTATGTGTTATTTCCGACTATAATCTATCCTTATACCAAGCCAGATTCATTCAGCCGTTCGAGCGTAATTGAGTATCAAACATGTTCACAAACTTTCACATTTATAATATAAGTAGAATAGGATAGTAAGATAGCCTATAGTAACGGCACTTACAAAAAGTAAAATAAAAAAGATATGGAATCTAGCTACACAGATTATAGCGAAATAATTTAAATAATACATACTTAAATTTATTTTTTAGTTTAGAAATCAGACAGATTAAATGTTAATAAACCAAAGAAAAAGTGAGTGTGACCACAAAATGAATTGTAAATAAAAAGTAAAGTGAGATAGCTCGTGTGATTTTCTGTAAAGTGTATGTGAAATATATAATGAAGATGCATTTACAAACGGATCTGTCGTGCGAGATATCGTACAAAAGCTGCGAGGAGAAGGTACAGATTTCTCAGGAGGCTGAAATGCTGTACTATGAACTCATCAGGGCACTCGAAGAGGAAGAAACGGTAAGATACATGAAGGATAATAATATTCCATTTACTTTAGTTTATGCAATGTCGATATTTCTCGTAGTCGCAACCGAGATTTAAACATTACTAACCGTATTTAGACAACAATACATGAAGCAGCATGAAGTTTATATACGTGTTCAGCAATAGGCTCGCGGCTCGCCTCCTAAAACGTGCGGTCAGTCTCTTTCCGCGATATAATAATACTTGATTTATAATTTGCAAATGGGAAAAAAAGGAATCAACTCTGATCTCCATAAATCTAAACGGCGCCATCATTATTTATTAAACGCCGTTACTTATTAAGTGCCATCGCATTTTTTTTTCAATATTTTTTGCCCAATGTTGAATAATGTGACGCCAAAATATCTTTAAAAGATTTATGAGGAACCTGTTTATAAGTGTGTCATTTGACTGTACAATTATATTTCGGAATGATAATAAGTCGCGACCATACTTTGCATAATCGTACCACGATTTGTTTATTTATTAATTATTCATATATTTCTTTCCAACTTCAAAGCAAACAATTATTGTGGGTTAATAATTTAAATGTGATTCATAAACTTGAACCACAGAAGTGTGGTCACGACAAAAAATAATATGAATATTAATCAAAATATTATTACACTGATTAAACACTTATCATTTGTTCAAAATCGTTTACTGTCATTGCACTATAGGAATGTTCGTAATTCAAAAACTGTCTGCTGTCAATGACTAATGTCAAAGTGTATGACATTGACATTTATGTCTAAATATTCATGATAATCATTTTTCATCCTTTATGACGTAATGTAGTCGCTTCCATGGTAGAGAACACATTTTAACTTTTGACGTATCGAATGTGTGGACACTCATGGACCACCACGATACTTCCTGTGCAGGTATCAAGAGGTATCGAAGGCTTACGTCAGATCTTAGAGGCGTGGCGTCACCGTCACGTATAAAGACACCGGTCAATGACTTTTATTATTACAATATGTTTATTAACTTTGCCATAAATTATTTTTTATCGATCTTAAGTAGCAGCATACTGCACTTTAATTAGTTTGTGATAGAGTCAAGGGACAAGGGGAAGGTCCTTCCCCATGTCCCTTTTTGCATTCAGATCATCCCCCTTATGGTTTATGTTGCATTATTTGCGACTACAATATGGGGTTCTTAAAGAAGGGCACTAAAAGGTTTTTATAGGGTCGACAGCGCGAGTGTGGCGCCCCTGGTGTAGCACACGTCCATAGGCCGTGGAAACCGCTTCCAAAATAAAGTACATTACAAAATATGTTTGTTTGAAAAGTTCAAATTTCAGTATCACATAAATTTAAGTCGAAATAGAAAATGACCACTGATTAAATTTTAATTAACAGTTAAGTTTGGTTTCAATTCAAGGCTATGCTATAATAACGGGATATAAAATGAAGTCGCTATCGCTTGTGGTGCCACGACCACAATGCTATGAAGTACGGTCAACGACAAAAGTTGATTAACACTAAACTATTTTCCATTGTAAGACATATATGCGTCCTAGTGCTGGGGTGACTTACCGGACTGCCGGATCAAGTTATTTGTTTTAATCTTTTTTTTTTTGTGTTTTATACTAATAATAGTGGTTAAGTTCTTTTGTGTAACTAACAAGTAATACCTATGGAGAAATCTGAAATAAATTATTATTATTATATACCCTCCCTAAAGCCAAATGGACTGACGACCTGAAAAAGGTAGCTGGGATAGACTGGATACGGAAGGCGGAGGATTGGGAGGTCTGGCGCACATTAGGAGAGGCCTATGTGGAGTGGACAGCAATAGGCTAATTGATTGATTGATGTGAAATTTTGGCGAGACTAGTTCCCTTACTATCGAGGTATTAGGGCACTACCTATTTATTTTATATTCCCTATAGCTAATTCCTTAATATTTTATGAACCTTTTTATTTTATATTTCGCCTCCCATTTGTCCCATACATGTCCATAATTTATTAGTTCTAAAATAATGTATGAAAATTTGCCCGGTTTGTTGACATTTATGATTACTACTCCGCTCGCCTAGGTAGTACCGTGATGATATATAGCCTATAACCGTCCTCGATAAGTGGGCTATCGAACACAAAAGTCTTTTCTTCAATTAAAATATACATACAAATCCTAGAGATTTAGATCGGAAAAAGAGAACAGAACTAGGACAGAACTTGGACCCACGACCAGTCCCTTGTAGGTGGAATGCTCTGAGCCAACTGAGCCACCTAGACACGTGTAAGGGACTGGTCGCGTGTTCAAATCCCGTCCTAGATGAGCTCTTTTTCCGATCTAAATCTATAGGAAAAGTAAGCATAATAATTGCTTAAAAATTTCATTGAAATACGAAAAATCTAATAAATAATACATCATTAAAATCCCAATAGCCAATAACAATTTTACCATAATTCTATCACCGGTCACCGGACCACGCACATTTGTGGTCATTAGCGGTGGGCCATGTGCGCCGTCACTTGCGAATTTCGTTCCGCAAGATCCAGGGTCATTCACCTTAATTTTATTCATAATAATATTACATTTTGTTCATACGTAAGCCTAACAGTTAATTTACTCGCTTTTTTATCTCTAACTTCGCGCTTGATACAATTTTGTTCGGGTTTGTTGTCTAAATATTATCGTTTTAGATCTGAGCCGTTTGGCAAGGATGGGTGTGCTCGAATAGTTTTGGTGTTATGTTATCTGTCTTAAGCTAAGTTTGAGCTCGTACGAGTTTATGTACGAAAATCGCAGCCATTTTGTTTTATTTACAAAGTTTCATTGCAGTTACGTTGTAAAGTATTATAATATATCGTGGTATGTTTACGACTATAATTAAGTTATTTTAGTGTAATGGTTATACCATTGTACTAGCATTTAAAATGTTTTCTTTGATGATGTAAAATTGTATTGTTTTGTTTTGAACAATAGAAAATTACTTGTCCTGACTGATTACTTAACGCACTACGTAAATCGCTGGGGTTAAAATCCTTGCAGCTGGTGCTTTATCCGACTGCGCCAGAAGGAGGGTTAAGTTTTTCGATAGTATGTATGTATATTGTATGGCACGCTCTGTGGCCTGAACGGCTCGATGTGTTTAGCTTGAAGTCGTTAGATTCGGATTTAATATGAGAATGACACTGGGTATATCAAAATTAAAAAAAAAAACGAAAAAAGACCGAAACAAGTTTGATAGCAGGCGGAACCCATTTGCAAATCAAAAACTATAAGAAATTAATGGGTCTATGGCCAGCCTGCTATCAAACTTATTTCGGTCTTTTTAGGGCAGTCATTTTTTTTTTAATTTTTATGTTGTCAGCACCCATTAAGAAAGGAGTATTCGCCCCTATATTATGAGGTAAAATATTAATTTTTCCCATGCGAATCCGGGTCCGGCCGCTAGTAGGTATTTTCATATAACTGCAATCGATTTATACATCAAAAACATAAAGTTCTCAAACTGATGTAAACATAAAAACTTAAATATCACAACGATACCCAAACCGAAAAAATCCATAATTGATGATAACATTTTTTGCAATAAAACTGACGAAACTTCATAAAATTCGGATAAAAAATATTACGGTTTGCATTTTTAATTGCCAGTCAATTTTAACCCGAAAACGCTACCGCCTCTTTATGTAACGCACTGGTTTAGCAGCTGTGCTGCGGTGACGGGAGGGTCATTCTAAAAACAATATTGCGATATTTACTGCTTTGATGTGAGAACTTCTCAGATGTCTAAATATACTCCGACTCCTCAAATTTGCAGACACTCGCTCAAGAGGCGGTCTGCCATTTGCTCCTGTCCTAACATACCTGATGAGTTTTCTCTACAAACTGTCATTATTCCATATTAAACTTTTTCCAAGACATCACTAATTTGTAAGGAGTAAATTCTGCGCGGTCGACTCCAAATATCCACTTACAAATTGCCTTACATGCTTGTATTTGTATTATTCTACTTAGTTTACCATTTTCAACTCTTGTCACCACATCGAAATAACAAAAATTTACTTTATATATGCCTCTAAATTATTTTTGAATTTTGTTGCGAGTTCCAAGACAGTTTAACATTCCCTGAGACTCGCTTAGCTATGCTCGGAGTTTTCGTGGGTCACAGTAATGAGAGTGTGATTAGGATAAGTTACATTTTACGGTGATGCAAATATCCTGGCGAATGGCTGCATAATTCCTGACGAAGAAGAAGAAAGGGCCACCAACAAAGGGCATAGGGTTGTCTTCTACCTAACAGTAAACATACAGTCTACGTAAAAACACTCGTTTGACCGTAATAAAACTTGTTCTATATAACATAACATAACTTCACGCCTGTATCCCTGAAGGGGTAGGCAGAGGTGTATTATACACCTACGATTCGCCAGTTATGTATAAGCTCCCAATGTAATAGGGGGCGAGCCTATTGCCATCTACCACACACATTACTAAGCGAGCGATAATTAACCCCGCGTGCTTTTGTTGTGTGCCCGGGGCGACTGGGGATCGAACTGAGTACCTCGTCTCGGCACTCCGTTACGTACGCCACTGGGCTATCGCCGCTATAACGTGTAGCACCGCCACAAATATGTATGCAAAAATTGCCCTTTTTAAATGTTACAACGACATTCGATGTGACAAAAATTTCGTTTCAGAATTGCACAACTTTTCACACAGTTACCGCACTGGTATAATAACACTGGCAGTTGATAAAAGGTTCGGTGCACGCGATGTTTGGTGTGGATACGGTATTTGGGATGTGTGTTTATAATCTCAGGATCGCGTGCAGGCGTGATAGCCTCGGTTGAGTTGATTCCTGATGACGTGAAATAGAATAAGGCGGGGGTACGCAACAAAATCAGTATAAGCTATTCGTTAATACTATGTTATGACTCAACTTTACAATATAGTAGGTAGTTTATTTTCTGTAACATGTTCAGGCATCGGGACGGTGGGGCGACTAGCGCCCCTCCCACAAACCGGGGCAAGACGGGGACACCGTGGTTCCCAAACCCGAGGGGCCATCTCGGAGATGGCCCAGGGTCAGTCGGGGTGCGAGGGATATGCTCTATGGGCAACCTTACACCCCGGCGTATTAAGACCCGAGACGGCGTGCGGTTTTAGTCGGTTGAAGCCCGACATAACCGCCGGCCGGCGGGAGGGTTGCCGCAGGAAAAAAAAAAGGGTACAGGCTGCTTTAATTAATTATGATGGGCGATGTCGAGGGAAATAGGCGCGCCAGTCGTCAGAGATAGTCTTGGTTACCAAAATATTATTTTGTGGATATTGAACAACTTCGGTAATGGTAGGCTGCTGACAGAATAAAGGAAGCTAGGGGCCAACCTTTAGGACTGAAGAAGCACAGAGAGAAAGTTAGGACTAAGACAATACAACAAATGTTCCAGTTGCCTTCTGCAAAGAGAATGGGAAAGAAAAAGGTAGTAATACACCGGTTGGGACGACAATCAGTAATGGATTACACACACGGATAGAGTAAAACTGGGAATAGTACATAGGCTCTCTATCCCGGGAATAAGTTCCTGTGGGATCAGCACTCCACGAGACGAAGCCCTTACTAACACAAAGTATAAAGTATTAATATAACAAAATGCAATAACGCAGATGTAAGTTTATGTAGTGCATTGCTGACATTGAAACAATTAATGCTAATGGTTGCGAAATGCTTTGTTCATTGGCTGGTTAAATCCGAATTCCTTGAGAATTAATTAAACATTGCTGTCTGCAGATTTCTTTGGGTGGCGAACAGAGTTATTACTGTAATTGGTCGAGAAAGAGTATAGGAAGACTATCGTATGTTGCTATGATTTAAAAAAGTAAAAGAAAATAAATAAGAAAAAGAAAAGGAAAGAAAAATGTAAGACAAGGAATAAAACCTTATATTCCTCAATGTTAAAAATACATAATGTAAAAAAGAAGCTAATAATGAAACTAATAAAGTATTCGATATAGCAGTATATTCAACGACCGGCTAGGACATAACATAACCTTAGAGTAAGAAGTACAGAACACTTATATGACCATAGACTATGCAAAGTCATAGATTAAACTAACTGTTGGCACGTAGTGTTTTGAGTAGGTTTATATTCATAAACCATCATCCTCCCTTGAAGATAAACCCATCTTCGAAGAGCAGAAATCCAACTTGTGTTGTGTAGTCCCCTTGGTTAGGGAGTCGGCCACCATCTGACTTGACTTTGCGTAGTTGATTACAATCTTCTTCAGTCGTACTTTGTCTCGAACGAAATGATGACGTATATCAATGTGCTTAGATCTGGAATGATAATTCTCGGTACCTGAAAGTTTAATAGCACTTTGATTATCACATAAAATGGAGACAGGTGTAGCAGCCAAGTGTGGCCACAGTTCTTCTTGCATTTGTCTAAGCCACATAGCCTCTTGAGTGCAGCTGGATAATGACATGTATTCAGCTTCGGTGGTGGATAGCGCAACAGTTTGTTGCCGGCGTGAGTTCCACGAAATTGCTCCACCCTGAAATAGAAATACGTAGCCAGTACATGATCTTCGATCATCTTCATTACTAGCCCAATCTGCATCACAATATCCATGTACAGATTCTTCTTTAATGTTTTGCTTATAAGTTAAAGCATAATTTTCAGATTGCTTCAAGTATCTCAGTACTCTCTTCAATGCTATCATATGCTGCATTTCTGGCTTTGAATTAAATTTACTCAATGTGTTCACAGCATAGGCTATATCTGGACGGGTACCCTGTGACAAATATAATAAAGAACCAATAATTTCTTGATAAAAAGTTGTATCAATAGTTGAGTTTTCTTCTGTACTAATCTTGAACTTAGTTTTGGGATCAATAGGTGTCTTAACGCCTTTGCAGTTAGACATTCCAAATTTGTTTAATATGTCCTGAATGTATTGCTTCTGATCAATACATAAAATTCCCTTTTTCCGGTCTCAGTGCACATGTAAGCCCAGACAATATTTTAGATCACCTAGATCTTTCATTTCAAAGTTTGTACACAACTTTTCCTTAATAAAACGTTTAGTATTTGTAGAGTCTGTACATAATACCAAATCGTCAACGTATACAGCTAAGATAGTTATATCCCCATTCTGTACCTTATAATAAATACAAGGGTCAAGTAAGGACTGTGTCAAGCCAATATCTTTCAGTGCATTATCCAATTTCTTATTCCACTGTCGACTAGCCTGCTTTAATCCATACAATGTTTTTTTCAATAAACATACCTGTGTATCATTTGCAGTGGAAGCGTGCTGGGCCCATAACCTAATGTAAAAAAGAAGCTAATAATGAAACTAATAAAGTATTCGATATAGCAGTATATTCAACGACCGGCTAGGACATAACATAACCTTAGAGTAAGAAGTACAGAACACTTATATGACCATAGACTATGCAAAGTCATAGATTAAACTAACTGTTGGCACGTAGTGTTTTGAGTAGGTTTATATTCATAAACCATCAATACACATACAAGATTAAAGGAGAAACAGAGAAAACTTACAAACAAATTATGAAATTGAATAGACTAGACTTATAATTAACAAAGCTATGGAACTCAATTATTAAGGTGCAATTGTGCATAATAAAACAGTCAATTTTTCACTCAAATTGTTGAAATTATTCACACAAAACAACAGATCGAGTTGATACAAATACATTGTCCTTCATCGACAAACTGTCACCTCGTTTCATTAACCTCAGTCCACAGCTGTTTACTAAAGATTATCATAAAAACGGTACATAGTTACGAATCACGGATACCGTTGCGCACAAATACGCCTACACTCAAGGCTCCAAACATCTCCATAACTTCATTCCTTAGTATCTTATTATAGAGATATGCCATTTGCGTCAAGAGTTCGAGTTCCTGTGTCACATACTCGATTTCAAACAAATAGTTTACACAATTTTCCTTGTATGCAACCTTTTTTTGCGGAAATCCTCTTGGGTACCCCTCCGCCGGCCAGCTGGAGTGGTTATGTTACCGCACGCCGTCTCGGGTCTTCAGATGCCAGGACCCAAGGTGACTCATAAGGCATTTCCCTCGCACCCCGGCTGACCTAGGCCCTCACCGTCTTCGGGAAGATGGTTGCAGACCAGGAAAGGACTCGGGCTTCAAAATGCAAGCTTTAGATGCACCCTGGATTGGCGCTTGAATGATGATGATGTTTGTCTTTAAGGCGTGAATAACACAAAAGATATAAGGAGTAATGCATAATCAAACCAACAGCTGAGCAATTTTGCTCTGTGTACGCGTTAGTACGTATGATTTTGCTTTGATTATGCCTTTTACCTTTCTATATACTTCATGCCTAAGTGACAGATACGCGCTAACATTCATTTGACCACTGCCTTGGTAGTGAGAAACGTGTAAAACTTTTTGATAATTTGTCATTTTTGTTAGAAATACGTAATAGTTTTTTGCTTATTTGTGATAGGAAAGTATTTTTTTTTTACTTCTGTTCTGCTCACATCAGCACAAACCTTCATTTTAATAACAATAGCACTCGAGCAACGCGTTCCAATTTGCCAACTATGTATCACTTTTGACTCACATGCTGTGGATATAAGTACATTTGATCTCTATAGCATATTTACTCTGTGCATGACTCAAATAGTTGTATCCTATTCTGGTACTTTAAAACTGGAGCGTAGCTTCGTTATGTTATTGCAAAAAATGGAAGATCTGAATTGGATATTACTTTGCGTACTGGCCTTAAAATATGTGCAAACCAATCCTTAAAGTTGCCCAATAATTTGCTTTCGAAAACTTGTGCAATACTTGGAAACATACGCAAATCCGATACAATTTCTGCAAATGCATAAAAATAACCTGTTATGAAGCTTATGTTCAATTAAAATGTATTTAATACAAATGAGATCTTCGAAACCAGAATTTTTAACATTTATATATACATACATGAGGTCACGCCTCTTCTCATCGGGGTAGGCAGAGACTAAATATTTCCAGTTGTTACGATCCATGTACCTTTCGCTTCTTCTAATTAAATAAGTGTCTTCATGCATGTTCGTTGGTTGCGGGAAGTGTTAACCTGGTCTTTACTTAAAACGGCCTCAATCTGATTGATACACGTCCACCCAGGTCGACCCTCACCGGGTTGCCCAATAACCCTCGTCTCATAAATCTGAATTGTCAATCTTCTTTCGTTCACCCTCTTAACGTATCCGAATCATCTAAGCATCCCTTTCTCTACATGATATTGTTGGAAGTTAACGCGAATGCCACACATTGAAATAAAACTATTTTTAACGGATTCTATCGCGATTTATTTGATGTTATTTTATTCATCAAATGCAAAATCAATCTTTCACATCTGTCACCTTAAAAAAACATGTTAGAAAAGATGGCGGCTTGTCCGTCAGTGTCACAGGAAACTTTTTATTATTAGTTATTAGACAGTTCACAGTTTACAGTTTTTTTTTAAAGACTTACTAACCGAAATTTCTAATATTCCCCCTTCCCCCCAAATAGTTAAGCGTAGCGAGCCGAAGGCGAGCGAAGCGTCTTAGGTTTCAAAGTTGCATTTCAAACAAATGATACTCCTCCGAGACCGTTTGACCGATCTCGACCAAATTTGATGTGATCAAGTAGACATTACTGAGTGTCGTAAGGGGTCGAATGTCCAGATCGGTCTTACCATCGAGGAATAATCACCGAAAAACCAAATCAATGGAAAAAGTCGACCGGTCACGTTGACCTATTGTTGGATAGGCAAATCTCGCTACGCTTAAGTTTGGGTTGATTGCCAAGCTGGCAACCGTCCTAGTTATTTTATTATCAGTCTCCCCGTTACCATGGCTGCTGAAAAGCAACCGAAACGTCGGGTGCAATGTAAATAATAAAATAACATCAAATAAATCGCGATTGAATCCGATAAAATAGTTTTATTTCAATCCCTTTCTCTATATTGGTAAGCCTATGTACCTACTCGTAACCAAACACGGGATTACAGCAGTCATTCTCGCCACCGGCATAGCCATAAGAAATTTCTCGTAATCATTCATCCATAACCATGATCAGAAACAAGTCGTTAGATAAATCGACTACATTAAGAATATTTTCTTGAAGCGATAAGCTTTACTAAAACGATAATATTATGTGGCTAACGTCACATATTTTTAAATACCAGTACCTTGTGTTTAAAATCACTGTTACTAGTAATACCCATTGTCCCTCACTCCTCAACTATGCTAAGTATGACTATGACATCAGACATCGTCAGGTACAGAAATAAGTGAAATGTCAAAACATTCCCGCCGTGACTCAGATACACGTGAGCATCGCATTGTTCTTCGAAATTCAAATTTAAAGTTTCCTGCGAACTGACGGATAGTCCGCCATCTTTTCTAACACGTTTTTTTAAGATGACAGGTGTGAAAGAATGATTTTGGAATGTGACCTGCGCATGAGTGTTGAAAAAGAGGAAAGATCGAATGTCGTTAGTGTTCATTAGGAAGTGATTAATTGTCACCACTTAGATGCGTTAGTAATTCTTTTTTTTTAATAAAGTGCTAATGAAAAATGAAGGCTCATGGAAATTCTGATGGCGTTTCTTTTATTTTGGACCGACTTCTAAAAAGGAGGTTCTGTGGGTATTTATTCGTTGATCGTTGAACTTGCATTCATGTTCTACGATCATTTTATTCTTTACCACGTGAACCGATTTTGATAATTCTCTTTTTGTTGAAAAGGTATGGTCCCATTGTATTATGTAAATACATACGTATGTATACATAGGTCTATATCTTCTCGCTTTTCGCCCTCCGGGGTAGGCAGAGACAACAGCAGCCCGCCATCTCCTTGTCCTCATACACTCCACGATCTAACTCTACTGTCATTAAACCTTTCATTGCATACATAGAAAAATACAGGTCAAAGCAAATACAAACTAATATTTATACTGACCTTTAATCGCACTAGCGTAGTCTGAAAACCATCCAAGCGGTCTATTTGAACTATGTTGAGATCCTCATACACAGATATGTGTCAATGTGTGCGGGCGCATTTCACTCGTTGTATAAAACCTGCTCTCTGTACCTATAAAGCATCAACCGCGCGCCAAACCCAGTGCATTCCAAGCTTGCACTTAGGAGCTCGAGATCCGCTTTCGTACTCCTCCATTCCAGTGCTTGGTTTGCTACGCTTTTACGGGAGCGACTACCGTCTAACCACCAACCCTGAAAGGAAAACCTGCACCAAAGCTTCATCCATTTAGCAACAGGTTTATTGGCTAACAGGTAAGGTAGGCTTGTGCCCCTGAAACCGTGGTGGGGCTATCAAACATAATTGAGCGATGCTCTGAAAGAGTGGAGCTCTCTTTTAGACGACTCGTGTATTTCGTTAGACCATCTTCTCTTCCCAAACGGCTGAACCGATTCTAATGAAATTTCACACAAGCAAAGATATTACTGATGGGAAGTCAAAAATCAAAAGTACCACGGAGGAATAATCACCGGAAAAAATAATTAAAATCTGATTTCTCAATGAACAAAAGTCTCATTCACGCGAGTGGTATTAAATTAAGTAATTTGTTCATATACACAAGACAAAAAAAGAAATACGATAATCGGACGGAAAAGTAGATGTATTCTGTGAACCGCACTAAGATTTTCACACAAAAATAAAAAGAAAACATTAATTTTTGGGGTTCCCCATACTTAGAACTGTAACTCAAAAAATATTTTTTAAACTGAATAGTTTGCAAGAGAGACACTTCCAAAGTGGTAAAATGTGTCCCCCCCCCCCTGTAACTTCTAAAACAAGAAAATGATAAAACTAAAAAAAATATATGATGTACATTATTATGTAAACTTCCACCGAAAATTGGTTTGAACGAGATCTAGTAAGTAGTTTTGTTTTAATACGACATAAATCGTAAACCGCAATTTACCTTTCATTCAATCAATTCAAATATAAATTTTAAAAAAAAGCTATTGAGGAATTATAACCGTTAGAAAAGGTCCTGGTGAAATTGCTTCGCTCAATTTTTGCAAGAGCAGAATCAATTGCATACTTAGTATATCTTTTATATCTAGACAAACATCTATCAGCCATGCTATTAATGAATATTAATGAGTACCTATGCCATCATTACAAGTCATAGTTGGCGCTTACACCCGTTCTCATGCCTGCGAACATGTATCGAATATATTATTTCGACTTTGCATAAACATCAATGAGAAACCTATTGATATTTCAAGCGAATGATTGTGGTTATTTTGAACATTTCGTAGTAAAAGACTTATGCTCGATAAGAGTTTTAATTCAGGTGTAGAGGGCACTACAAACTTCCTTTTAACCTAACCTAACCCCTCCAGCTAAGCTAAATTGCTTGTGTTAGGAGTGGGTTCACATCGCTAGTGTAATGGCCAGGATTCGAACCCGGGACCTCTCGATCGTAGGGTCGACTCTTTAACCACTAAGCTACCGGCGCTTCAAAGGCCCAAGGCCCTTCCTTGAGGCCCAAGTTAACCTCACCTGTAAATCAGTGCACTTGCCTCTACCTTTCCCTACCTCTCAGGCTTGGGAGGTCAGATGGCAGTCGCTACCGTAAAAGCCGACATACCAATCTTAAAAAAAACGAAGCAGACTTCATGCTCCAAAGTGCAAATTTTGGACAAACGGGCAATCGCTATGAGGAAGATGATGCGATAAAAGGTGATTTGTACTTTTGTCCATGAAGTCCACTCGCTTTTGCATCAGCCATCTCCATAAAGATAACAAAAATAAGGTGGCCATGATAGTAGGTCGAAGATATTACCCGATTAGTGATCACAAATACCAACCAAAGCGGCGATAGCCTAGTGGCGTACGTAGCGGACTGCTGAGACGAGGTCTCGAGTTCGATCCCCAGTCACCCCGGGCACACACCTCTGACTTTTCGTAGTTATGTGTGCATTAATAAATGTTAATTATCGCTCGCTTAATAATGTGCCCGGTAGATGGCAATAGGCTCGCCCCCTATTACATTGGGACCTTAACATAACTGGCGAATCGTGGGTGTGTAATACACCTCTGCCTACCCCTTCGGGGATACAGGCGTGAAGTTATGTATGTATGTATGTAAATACCAACTTTTCTAGCGCACAAAGTACTTTTTTATCATTGATAGGCCATTTGACCACTACCTGACCAGTTCATTGATCATGTGATCGACGATGATATACATTATCATAATCACAGCGTATCTCTATCTTGTATCCGAGACTTTCCTTTTCCACCTTTTGGTTTAGCTTATACGACTTATGAGATAGACTGTCGTCTAACCCCTCAACCCTTAGAGGAAGACTGCACCAGAGCCTCGTCCGCCAATCAGCAATAGCACCAGCTTGCAGGTCAGGTCCAAAAGTATTCTTGTGACTCCAAAACACCTTGGAATACGCACCTCACCGGAGCTCCTTGGAATACGCTTGCTTAAAAGTAATCTCCTCACTAGTAACATGAAAAATCCCAGGTTATAACTTTCCACAAACACAGACTCAGGCATGAAGTTCCACTTCTTAGCAGTAAGAACTGGCATGATACAAGAGGCTGGTAATGAAAGCGTGATTAGAATAAGAAGAAGATAACAAACCGACGTGAATCCTGAGAGGATCATCGTAAAAATTAAACAGACTAGCGTAAAATGATCGTCTCAGAATAGCCTCTGACTTGAGTACAGAGGTGCTAAAAAAACACTTCTCAGCAGTACCTTTTTATTTTTTATTTTCCGTGCGGAAATTCCTTCGGATACCCCCCCCGCCGGCCAGCGGGGGCGGTTATGTCGGGCTTGAACTGACTAAAACCGCACGCGGTCTCGGGTCTTAAAACGCCGGGGTGTAAGGTTGCCCATAGAGCATATCCCTCGCACCCCGACTGACCCTGGGCCTTCGCGCGTTTGGGAACCACGGTGTCTCCGGTTTGGGGGAGGGGCGCTAGTCGCCCCACCGTCCCGGCCTGCTTCTGCTGGGGTGACAGGCGGCCTCACCTGCCACCCCCAGGCCTGCGCTCATGGAGGACGGAGTTCGTTAAGCGACCTCTGGCGCCCGAGTCGCCAGCGACGCGCGGCGAGCATGTTGCGGGCTCGGCGGGCCGGGAGAGTTCTAAATCTCTCCCGGGCGCGCTCCGCACCATTGCCGCAATCATGCTGCCGATCGAGAGGACTCCCACCCCGATGGCTGCCACGAGGTCACGCCTCAGCGCCTCCCACGCCGGGTAGTCCGCCAGCGAGTGCAGCCCGGAGTCCTGCGATGGCACTCAGGCGTTGGCTCCTTCCTGATCCGATGCAGATGGTCCCCGAAGCTCCCCTTACCGGAGATACCTGCGTCAGTCGGTACGAGAGGCTTCCGTGTCGCCTCTCTAGCCAATCCTCCATGATGGGCCTTACCGCCGCTATTGCGGCGTGCCCTGCGCTTGGTCGCCCAAGTCGTTCCTTCCACTCCACCACGATGGCCTGGCGGAGCTTCTCAGCAGTACCTACGTCTAGTAATATGTTAGAACTAATATTAATCTCAATTATCTTTTTGTTTCAGGTAAACACCAATTATAACATAGGACATAGTGGTATTTACACCAAAGTTAAAGGTCAGAGATCGGTATGTTTTAGGATAATCAGTTTTTGTACTTAATGATATAGGATTTGTTGTGACTTCGTTCAGTTTCTTCGCTAGCCGGTGGGGGTATCATGGAGGGTTTCCGTACGAAAAAATATATAGACAGGACTACATGCCTGCCCAAACTACTGACCCGTAATTCCCTCATTCAGAAGCCTATGGCCTTGTGACGATTCGCTACCTTCAAGGGCGGCGCGAAGAAATCTCGAACGAAAGTCCTTCAAACGTCATATAAGTATTATTTATGAATACTGTTTAATCTGGGCGTGGCCTAAATGCGTGAGCGTTGAAATTGTAGAAAACTAAGGCTTGATTTAACCGAAGATGGATTCGCACACATTTCATTCAAAAAAATGTGAGCAATCGCCACCACCTTTTTATAGAGGTGTCGATTCGCACAATAATAAATTAAGTTTGTGCACCCCAAAAAACATCATCGTCCTCATCTCCACGTTAGTCACGGTCTTATCCGAGGCTCTCAACTTGAAGTCCTGAATACCCAAGACCTCGTCTTCTGCATCCATGGTATTGAGACCATTGACTCCAAAAATATTTTAATATTAAAAACAGGTGGTTTCTCACAAAGTGTACGAATCGACCACTAAGCAATTTCATTGATTAATGCTCAGTTTAGTTACGTGCCTATGTACAACAGACCTCCCATCAATATCCTGTGGATGCTGTGAGAGCTTTCTAAGAGACAATATCCGGTAGACGTCGCTTTTGTTTATCTATAAAGATAAATTTTTTTTTTCGTGCGGAAATCCCTTCGGATACCCCCCCGCCGGCCAACGGGGGCGGTTATGTCGGACTTGAACCGACTAAAACCGCACGCCGTCTCGGGTCTTCAGACGCCGGGGTGTAAGGTTGCCCATAGAGCATATCCCTCGCACCCCGATAAATGATAAATAAACATTCTGGGACAAACTACACAGCGCCATCTAGTTTGAACTAAGCATAGCTGGTAATATGAGTTCTAGAACGCAAATAGACATATTCATACATACAAATATTTGCACTGAGCGGGATTTGAAACTGCGCTCTCTGATGTAGCAGTCATTTCTATGGGGATCAGTTGAACATTCGTTCATCTATAAAAACAAATCTAATATCACCATAGGAGATCTAATTTCGTCTTTGAATCTTGTAAATTCTACCCTTTAGACTCCAGCAGAAACAATTAGCTCAGTTCTAACCTCATCTTATTCAACGGTAAAGTTATGATATTACAGAAATAAGTCTGGAACCCTGCATTGCGTAGATTGTAGATAAAGTTGCAGAGACGGCTGTTGCAGGTCTGGAGATTAACCAATGCGCGGTATGCTTTCATCACAGTTTAAGCTTTTGTTTAAGCTTTAGTTTAAGCTTACAATTAACATAACAGTTTGCAGTTTGTTGAAACGACGAGTGGCTGTATTTTATCTATCTAAAGTTTACACAATCACAACTGCACATCTCTGAGGTAGGCAGGCAGAGTGAATTATTATGAATGAAATTTATTGTAACGATTAATGTTTTATAGGGTTGTTATGAAGTTATAAAAATTTTAAGGTGACTTATGCACTGTAAGATTTAATAAAATAATGAATGTATTATGTACTAACTCCGGCTAGGGCGAGCAGAGGTAAATAAAAAGTTGATTACAATATATTATGACAATATAATCGGTGAAGAGAATGTTACATAATTTTATATTAGGTATTGGACTAAATGAACCTCAGGGAATGGATTCGTAATAAACATTCTGCCGTGGCGTTGTTCGGTCCGTTGTGCAGAGATGGTAGTATGCACTTAGCTAGTGAACACGTGGCTAGTGGTGATGCCGGCGTGCCAGGGTCTCCGCTGGTGTGCCTCGCTACCGCCATTATGGTGCGAAGCCCGGTGCGAAGACCCCGGAGCCGACAGCAGTTGGCCACGGGGTCAAAGTGACCTTCCTCGGCGAAGGTTACCAAGGAAAGGAACGATTTAAGAGCCGTCAGTTGATAACTGGGCTAGTGTTGTCCAATCTCGCTCGCACAACCATAGATAATTAGTTACAAGTTATTGAAACATACTAAAATATCGATAAATTTATGGATATAATTTTAATTTGATTTGTAAAGAATCCACAACGTTACATTATGTATTCGTAGGCCTTCAAATTACACGTACAAAATCAGTTAATTATTTTCACCGCTATATTTTAACATCATTTTAAATAGATATATATATATATATATATATATATATATATATATATATATATATATATATATATATATATATATAATTTATATTTTAGGGACAAATATGCCCTACAAGAGTACCGAATAGGACCCACTTAATGATAACTTCATCGAAATTCCGTTGTAGTTATTGTTGTTGTACTAATAGAGCTAAATCAAAAGGTGAAGGCAGAGATATAATAATCTATACATTTTGCCAACTATTGAATGCAAATATTTATATGTTCAATTGCATTAGTCTAGATAATTCTACGGACATAAGAATCTATCTAAAATAATGAATATATCTATGTATGATTATTTGCATTTTAGAACCTATATTACAAGCTTAATCTCGGTCTAGATGACGCTATATAAGTCCGAGAATATTATAATTTATTTGATTACTTCCTAACCGCCATACTGCATCTATAAATCTCACTTAAGTTCCCGTTAACGAGGTGCAACCTGCCTCGCCTGTGGGGGTGACACTAATCTTAGTATGCAATCGACGGTTGGAGAAGGCGTTCTGTACTTGGTACTTAATATAAAGAGGTAATTAGCAGCTCGTTTTCATGTACTACTAAAATATAATTTACAGCGAATTTCTATGTGCTTTCATCTACTTAACCAGCCTTTTTACCCGACTGCGCCAGGAGGGTTATGTTTTTCGAAAGTATGTATGTATAATGGTTTGGCACGCTCTGCCTGAACGGCTGGATGAATTTTAGCTTGACAGGTGTCGTTAGATTTGTATGTACTGTGAGACTGTCACTGGGTATATCAAAATAAAATTAAAACAAAATGGCGAATTTTTGGCGCTAAAATGTATGTTGTTTAAAAATATATATTTTCATTCAAACTTATCGAGTAGGGTATCAAAATGAAGAGCTTTAAAAGGTGATTTTAATATATATAAATCATTTACAATTCATAAACCGAAAGAAAATTAATGGGGGTACTATCAAACTTGTTTCGGTCTTTTTAGAGTAATTGGGTTGTTTGATTTTTTATTTAATAATTTTATTGAGATCAGAACCCTTGAGGGTTAACCACTGAGGGTATAACAAAGTGCTGACGTGGTAGGGGTATCGGCTGAAACCACAAGTTGTTCCAGAAACCCGACCTATTTTCAAGATCATTTGCTTTCGGAACAGGGTAGGTACCTACCTACCTACCCTTGGCCTTGTCCTTACGATCGAGAGGTTCCAGGTTCAAATTCTTGCCATTATACTACTAATAATTATACTCCTCTGCCTACCCCTTCGGGGATACAGGTGTGAAGTTATGTATATGTTATACTACTACCACAAGCAATTTTGCTTAGCTGGAGGGGTTATAGGAGTAAAACTAGTAATTACAGTTACTAATTCTTAAAAAAATATTATTTGACCTGTTAGTCGGCAGCTCTATCCATTAGCACATTTTTTTTTCAACCGGGACGCCGGGGACCTGGCATCAAACCTACCTTAGTGGGTCATTTCACCCATTTCCCCTGATCCTCCCTTGTGGGAAGGATATGGTTTCCAGCAATCACAGCATTCCGTGCAACTCTCCTGTACACTTACAAAATCTTACGATCTGGTCCACCTTCAGATCCTCCAGGTCTTCTGTATCCAGTTTATATGACCCCATTGTCTCCCATCTTATCAGTGAGTACATGGGGCATTCGGCAAGCAGTTTGAAGCTAGTATGGTCACCATCCATTAACTCCGGGCATATATATAATAGTTTTCACGCCTATCAGTGTCAGGTGCCTGTTCAGTCGATCCATCAGCGCTATACAGAGGTTTCCTTCCTCGCAGCCATGAAGAGTAACACCCTTCGGGCATGTTACAGGGCATTACATAATCATTCCTCGCAGATGCCAACACTCCCAAAGTTACAACATTTTACATGATAAAATCTGCAGTCTTGCCAAATACGATTAAATTAAACGGCTTGCATTAATAAACTTGACTTGTCTGCCTGTCTGGCGTTATGGACCATGAAATTGTGTAGTGATCGTCTTCATGACCATAAAATTTGCGTATAATTGTCTGACACAAAAACTCATTAAATAAAATCTGTAAGTCATGCATTGTATCTGGTCTGCATAAAAATGATCATTCATAACCGACTGAAACCGCACGATGCCTCTTGCGTCAGTTACCATCATCACCATCCTCATAGCGATGTCTCAGTTGAGTCCAAAGTCTGGAGCCTGAGGTCCGCATTTTGATTGGTATTTCGGCTGACTTCCCAACTCCGAGAGAAAAATCTTCGCTAGAGCCTCGTCCGTGCTTAACAAGTGCACCAAGACACACCATGTGTGCCCTAGAAATCCTTTAGACTATGACCGGCCTTGACCACCAACGTTTGTGACCCCGAGGCGTTGGGGACAAGCCCCTATAGACCCACATGAAATACAATGACTATAAACAAAAGTTTAGGTGTCAATGAATTCCTCCGCAACTTTATAGCTTCTAATTCCTCCAATTTACTACTGATTAAATGCGATGCTGTTTTCAAGACAGTTTAAGTTTCTTTGGGACTTCTCGAAGGTCATCACTTGCTGTTACCACTGTTGATCCTTCATCCTATTGTATAGGAGATGCAATACCGGCAGAGCATTCGCCTTCTACGTCAGAGGTCGCGTGTTCGATTCTCGCTCAGTGCAAGTATTTGTGTAAGTACATGAATATGTCTATTTGCATCGTTCTGCTAACATAAGCTTAGCTCGAGGGGTTAAGGGGGATTACTATGTCGGTTATTAATGTTCTTATGGCAAACAACCGGTTGTCTGTAAAGTCGGTTTACAGAAGATAGTTGAACGTGACAACGTCATAAGAAAATACTAACTATATGTATAGCAGCTGTCCACGCGGACGCATCGCTTGCACTTCAAGCCCCGAGCGAGGTAACGCCGCATACGAGGTAACGGCATACGAGGTAACGCCGCATACGTCAGGTAACGGCATGTTACGTCATGTTTTTCGTGCGTGCAGCAGGCTTTATCGATTTATAAGACGTTGTCACGTCAAAAAATATATAAAAGATTCTTAGATACATTTTGTTTTTGTTGGTTTCCAAATATCAGAGGTTATATCCTAGACTATTTATTTATATATAACAAAATTGCACTCAAGGAAGTAGGTACCTTTTTTTCGTGCGGAAATCCCTTAGGATACACCCCCCCCCCCCCGCCGACCAGCGGGGGTGGTTATGTCGGGCTTGAACCGACTAAAAGCGCACGACGTCTCGGGTCTTCAGAGGTAAGGTTAAACATGGGTAAGGTTGCCCTAAAGCATTTCCCTCGCACCCCGACTGGCCCTGGGCCATCTCCAAAAAGATCGCAGTAAATAAAAAACTTCATGTTGTTTATGGTACTCCGTTATTATAACACCTATTAAAAAACCTAAAAGTATATTATACAAAATTATACTTTAACACTTTAAATTAAAGTTCAAATTCCATTCAAACAGTTACACGCCATTCTATAAATAGCGAGAAATTTCTAAGGAAATTGTGCTCTATGTGGGATCCAATTATCACGTAGTAAAAACAATTTAAACTGTATTTGTTGATGCTTAAGGTGCGTTTTGTACTGTACCCCATTGGCGCCATATGGTGGAACTGAGTCACCTTTGTTTCGACGGTAGCTTGTGGTCTGTTTTTATGCTTTGACCTCAAAAACACAGGCCTAGGACTTTATAAAGAAATTATTCACGCGGTCAGTTGAACTCCGAAAAGTTGTTAAATAATTATAACTTTGAATGAAATTGATGAACACTTGAAGCATTTATTGTACTTTTGCGTGTAATTTTACTCGCGGTAATGCCTTTCTAGTATTTTATTATATGCCTTACCTTTTTTTTCGTGCGGAAGTCTCTTCGGATACCCCCCGCCAGCCAGCTGGGGTGGTTATGTCGGGCTTGAACCGACTAAAACCGCACGCCGTCTCGGGTCTTAACACGCCGGGGTGTAAGGTTGCCCATAGAGCATATCCCTCGCACCCCGACTGACCCTGACCGTTCATCTGACTGTTACAGAACTTTAACAACCTTGAACTCGCGTGAGGTTACAGGCATGGTAAAATTATATTATTGGACCTACCGGGCTCTGTAGCTTCCCACAATTCCCAAATTAAAAGTGGGACGGGTCAGCAAATTTAAAAAAATTCTATAAAAAAAATCAACACCTAAAACTTTCATAATATAAATATACTAATACACACTGTCATTCAACGTTTATTTTCCTCAAAACACCCTTTTCATTACCTGAAGAAATCCGGTTATTTCCGTTAAATTCTTATACCCGCTTTTATTCCCATATTCCGACATCGCGTTATGACGGCACGCGGCAAGGGATTTACCCTGTATTGGTACACATCGGTATATTAGAAAAATGATGTATTGGATAAATTATTGGGGCAAGGAAATAACGTGGAGTTAATTGGAAGAAATGGGTTCCGATATTTGTATTATGTGTCATGGAAATATAATTCTTATTAAGATGTTAATAGGTGGCGAATTTCCTTGATTAGATTCGTTAAATGACATTATTATCGACGAAGGTTATCATATTATGCTGAGATAAGCTATAGTTTTTTGCTGGTGTAAAATACTTTATTATCTACAAAATCTAATATTTTTAACTGACTTCAAAAAAGGACGAGGTGCTTAATTTGCTGGATTTTTATAAATAATAATAATAATAGTTCTTTATTTTCTCCCATATAATATTTCAAACAACAATACGATTACAGTTGAGAAGGTATTAGGAAACTAGGGGTGTGTGTTGGGTAACCTCCTCGAGTGTCGCTCCGATTCCGATCCCGCTGCAGTCCGGGGGGAACGGAATCGGAGCGGCCGGTACACCCTGGGCGGCGGTCAATGGCTTCCCCTTCACCCCTTCATAGGGTTGGCATTGATCGTCGGCCAATACCCAACGTGGCGGGAACACATCGCTCTCCGTACTCCTCTGCTTTCAGAGGAGACAGGATGAGCGATGCTGTTAGTGGTGAGATGGCCCAGGGTCAGCCGGGGTGCGAGGGATATGCTCTATGGGTAACCTTACACCCCGGCGTCTGAAGACCCGAGACGGCGTGCGGTTTTAGTCGGTGCAAGCCCGACATAACCGCCCCCGCTGACCGGCGGGGGGGTATCCGAAGGGATTTCCGCACGATTTTAAAATAAAAAAAAAAGGTATTAGGAAACTGGTTTCCAAGGTAGGTAAGAACCTGTGATATGGATAACCAGGCTTCCATTCCACAGAAAGTCATACTGAGTCATAGCGAATAAGTACATATTAAAGATTTAAAAAAAAAACAAAACAGTTAACTTAAGAATAGTCAACTGAAAAAAAAAAAGAATGTAATAAAAATAAGTGGAAATCAAAAATAGGTAAGTAAAGTTAATTCATAATCTTTGGATGTTTGTGCACTTACGTGTGTGTGTGTGTGCGCGTGTGTGTGTATGTGTGTGTGTGTGTGTATGTGTGTATGTGTGTGTATCTGAGAGTATATGTGGGAATTATTTTAATACATTTAGCAGATTTTCCGTTTAGTCATAGTTCAAGGTAAGTAAAAATGTATAAACTATTTGCTTTACACATTTTTAGGATTTTTCTTTAGAAAAGCCCTATTGCTATCGAGTTGTCGTCGTCGACGTCGTCGTTGCCAATTTTCTGTCACGGTTTTGGGTATGAAGGAGATGAGCTATCGAGTTGCTGTTTTCGGTAATAGATTCGTGCTGGGGTGAACCATTGCAAGATAAAGAATAAATCGCAAAAAAAAAAACGCAAAATCGAAAATCCCTTGTATTCGGCTGAGCTCGTCTCAGGAATTCAACTTGTTTAGTTTTAGGATATGTTTAGAAGTAAGTATTAGAAGTTTATTATAATCATTGAAGTTTTAAATAAATTTGTACTTATTATATATGATTCGATTTGAATTATTCTTCCTGTATCTCGAGGCATTCCTCTCGGGGTTAGGAGGTCAGTCGGCAGTTGCTCCCGAAAAGACCAAATCAACATAAAGCCTAGGAGAGCGGACTCCGGTCTCTTAAGTACTAGCTTTGAATACATACGTTAGTCAGACATATCTCTGTCTACCCCTTAAGGGCTGAATAAGGGAAGGAAAAATATTTTACCAGTCTTCAAGAAATTATGTTAATTTCATTCGAATGAGCCCATGACAAATATTTCCTTACGCTGCTAAAAGCCTAACATAAACCAGTTCGCTTTGCTCTGCTTACCCCCACAATGATACATAACTGGTATCGAACCAGCGTGTTGCCGACCCACGTAACTACCACTTGGCTAGCCTGACACCCACTCGGAACTAGTGAGGGTACACAACTTTATTGATATACCGATATTATTATAAATAAATACTCTAGAAAATAATTACACAGCGTCATCCTTTAATGTGTTCTAGAATGCTGATAAACATTATTTATATTTTTTATTTTAATCCACAAAGCCGCGGTAGCCTAGTGGAAGCCGCGGTAGCCTAGTGGTATGGGTAATGGACTGCTGAGACGAGGTCTCGGGTTCGATCCCAGGTTTTACCATGGCACACACCAATGACTTTTCCATGCTTTTCGAAGTTATGTGTGTATTTATCGCAGGTTTATAAGTGCCCGGTTAATAGCAATAGGCTCGCCACCTATTACATTGGGACCTAAACATAAACTGGCGAAATGTGAGTGCAAGCACCTCTGCCTACCCCTTCGGGGATATAGGCGTGAGTTTATGTTATGTTATGTAGGATATATGAGCTGAGCCGAAGGTGATGATGGGTATGGTGTAGTCGACGATAGAACATGCTCGCCTAAAAGCAACCTATTCACAGTCCACATCTCCCTAGCTCCATCTCTGCCGGCCTCTGTGGCGTAGCGCATTCGACTACTACGACAGAGGGCACGAGTTCGATTCCCGCTCAGTGCAAATATTCGCATGCACGAATATGTCTATTAGCATTGATTTGGGTGTTTCTATGTATAATACGTATGTATTTCCAAAAAAAAGGTATATATATACGTTTATCCGCATTCTGGAACCCATAACACGAGGTAGTTAAATTATACTTAGGTCTAGAAAGTGCTATGTAGAATGTCGTAAAATAATTATTTATCTTCGCATAAGGTTGACGGTGTCAAATTAACGTATTGTTATCCGAATTTCGTTTTGATATGTGTATCAATACAAATATTATTTATAAATGAGTTAAATTTGATATTTGTTAACATACTAACTAACATAACTGGGGTCTTTGGGGTCTAGATTTTTCGAGCCCCAACCAACCTAAAGGCTTTAGGCTAAAGGCCCTTAGGGCTGGAAGGCATATGGCAGTCGCTCCCAAAAAGAAGCAAGGATTTTTTGTTCTTAAAAAATACCAAACCATATGGAAATATTAACTACAACAATATTTTATGTAAATAAATAATACCCACAAATCGTTATTACCACTGTAACTAGTTGTCCCAGCACTAGACAACAGATAGTGAAAACTGGACGTATGCCAATTAGTGAGTCAACCAGTTGGCGTTCGATTCCTGGTTGTGATATTATGTTTCTCTTATTACCCGAGTACGATCTAGTACGTACATACCTTTGTTGGTACATGTGTAGCTACTATTTTATAGTATTGGTTTAATATTTACCCGACTGCGCCAGAAGGAGTATGTATGTATGTACGAGTATAATGGATTTAAGCTTGAGAGGTCTCGTTAGATTCGTATTTACTGTGAGAGTGCTACTGGGTATATCAAAATAATAAAAAAAATCAAAATGGCGGATTTTGGGCGTTAAAAAATGTATGTCGATAAAAATACTTTCACTCAAACTTATTATAAGTACGATGTCAAAATGAAGAGCTTTAAAGGGTGATTTAAAATCTATATAACATAACTAAAAAGTATAAAAAAAAATATCAATAAAAAAATAAAAAACCCGACTGTCCTCAAAAAGACCGAAACAAGTTTGATAGCAGCCCGGACGCATTTGCAAATCATAAACCGAAAAATAATTAATAGGTCCCACCTGCTTCTTTCGGTCTTTTTAGGGCAGTTGGGTTTTTGATTTTTAAATAATACTTTTTTTGTACAAGGACTTTGAACACATGTTAATTGGATCTACTAATACTACAGTATTGCCAGCTTAGCGGATTTGCCACTAAAACTGGTGGTTTAGTGAATATCGTTGCTCTATTAGCGGAAATATTTTGGTTTTAGTGGCTAATGGTTTCTGTTAGTGGATTAGATTACAACGGTTAATGGTTAGAACACGAAAAAGAAAAATTGGAATTCGGCCGAATCTAGCTGACTCTTGAGTTCCTGCTCCTGTTCCTGAGTTACGGGAAGGCTTGGAGGATGATGGTGTATACGGCGCAAACAATTAAAAAAATACAATAACTAAACGGTTTAGCATCTCTTTTCTCGTTCGCTCCATAAAGCCTTAGTTTTTCATTCTCTGGTGCAACTTTCAGACTTCCACTATTAGTGATGCGTTCTCATTACCACAATACAAATTGGCCACTGACCACCAATCTTCATCAACCACACATGGTCATGACACAACCAGATTACAAGGTACAAGACAGATTACTCAGGAACCTGTCTGTCCGTTATGCAGACCGTGTACAGAAAACTAGACTGATCTAAAGTTGTATGGAAATTAACAGATCAACCTGATTGGCTGATGGCTTTATAACGTGACCGAGGTCTTGGAAAACTGATGGTGGAACAACTATGTAAACATTTATAAATCACGTTTTTATGACACATAAACACATAACATAACTTCACGCCTGTATCCAAGAAGGGGTAGGTAGAGGTGTATTACACACCCACGATTCGCCAGTTATGTTAAGGTCCCAATGTAATAGGGGCAAGCCTATTGCCATCTACCGGGCAAATTATTAAGCGGGCGATAATTACCCTTTATTAATGCACACATAACTTCGAAAAGTCAGAGGTGTGTGCCCGGGGCGACTGGGGAGCGAACTCAAGACCTCGTTTCAGCAGTCCGTTACGTACACCACTGGGCTATCACCGCTTTTGTTTTTGTGATAAGATATTATAAGCTTAACTTGTATCTAACTATCTAAGGCTGAAAGCTAGAGACAAAACCGTCTTTAGACAGACCATTACTTTACAGAAACATGAAACTGCGCACACTTGGAAAAACAAGTTGAATTCCTGAGACGAGCTCAGCCGAATACAAGGGATTTTCGATTTTGCGTTATTTTTTTTTTGCGATTTTTTGCGGTTTTTTTTTATCTTGCAATGGTTCACCCCAGCACGAATCTATTACCGAAAACAGCAACTCGATAGCTCATCTCCTTCATACCCAAAACCGTGACAGAAAATTGGCAACGACGACGTCGTCGACGACAACTCCATAGCAATAGGGCTTTTCTAAAGAAAATCCCTAAAAAATGGTTTCATAAACAAAGCTGTCAAATACCTACAAGATCTGCACGGCGGCGGCGTCAAGTCTGTCTTATGACAAGACGGGCTTGTCTCTAATCTGCGCTCACTCTAACCCCCTGTCTCCATCTGCGCACCTATTCCGTTTGTATTCAAAACCTACACCTTGGAACCCTGGGTTCGCTGGGGTTTGCTGTCCTGTCCATGGTTTGGTTAATTTTCGCTTCTACGGGAACGACTGCTGTTTGATTCCTTAAACCCGGTATAACCAATAGGTGCCCCTATTTGTATAACTATGGATAAGGGAAGGTTATGGTATTGTAGAAGATGTAGTGACCTTAATAGAGAAAGGGATGCTTAGAAGGTTCGGACATGTAGACGAAAGATTGATGAAACAGATTTACGAGGGGAGGGTCTTTTTTTTACGTGTGGAAGCCCCCACGGTCTTCACCCCACCAGTGCCAGCAATGAGGTGGGTATGTCGGAATCGAACCGACTAAAACCACACGGTGTCCTTCCCAAGCGCCCATTGCTAGGCACCCGGAGTACGCCCTCGAAAAGATAACCCCAGGGTTCCCGGCGGTACGCGAGGGTCATTGGGCAAGGTCGACCTAGACCTACTTTAGCGAAAAGCGTATACCAGGATCAAAGCAAATGGAGAGATGTCGTCTCTGCCTACCCCAATGGAAAAGAAGCATGACTTTAAAAGTTACATACATATAGTAAGTAACTATTAAAGTATTCAGCTACTAAATAAGTCTCGAATTTTCATATGCCACTGAGTACGACGGGCATAATCGCGCAGTGAGACTTCGCTGTACGGACTTGACCTATACATATCATTATACAGGTAAATACAGCCACAATACAGGACTACACGTATCAACTTACTCGCTACAGTAAACGGAAGCCAGACAAGCTAGTGGATAAGCTATATCGTGGAGCAATAACCTCAATCAGTGTACATCTGCGACCCTAGTACACAATTAAACACAATACCGGTTGATATATCTATTAAAATTGTGTACAGTTTGTGTATTGCTTTTTGGAATTATGGCTATAAGTGTAATCACTGAACGGACTAATTTACTTATTTAATATACACTTTATTGTACACCAGGTAAACATAATATATATAATTCAATTAAATTTTTAAGCAATTTGTATGCTTACTTTTAATCGGTCGGATATAAATCTATAGGAAAAGTTTAATTGAATTAATTAGGCGTAGTAATCAAAAAACAGTGTTTAAAAATGACTGTAAAGTCATTCATTATTTCCGTAGTTCGCAAGAATTACGGTAGACGGCTCCCGCCTTAAGACGTATATAATATATCGGATAATTTCGAATATCTGGGACGTGTCTAGGTGGCTCAATTGCTCAGAGCATTCCCCGGGACTGGTCGCGGGTTCAAGTCCCGCCCTAGATGTTGTCTTTTTCCGATCTAAATCTAGAATATACATAAGTATTATAAAATTAGAGGTTACGGAAGCAGTACAATGGGCGGCCTTATCACTTGAGCCATTAGCGGTGGAGCGGTAATGAACACTTGTAACTCCAGATGACACTTGTAGTGAGCAGAGAGACTAGATTGAAAAGTATTATCATCATCATCTAGCGTTGTACTCAGTAGCATCCGAGGCATTCATTTCGGAGCCCCTGGTCCGCTTATTCGTTCTTCTCCTCTTGGATCCATTTATACGGGTTTCATAGGTGTGACTGCCTACGCCAGAGCGTCGTCCGTCAATCAGCAGGTGTATCAGCTTGCAGTTGGTTTGGCAGTGAAGGTCTTGGAATGGCCCCATGCACACAATAGATAGAGAAATATGAGAGAAAGGAAATGACAGATAAAAGTTAGTACTTGAGTGACCGAGTAAACCCATGATTACTGGTATAGTCATGAATCTACCACATACATAATTTTTTGAATTTTGAATATTGAATATAAAAATACTACCTAAATAGGCACTAGTTTTTAAGGTTCCGTACCTTAAAAGGTGAAAAAGGAACCCTTATAAGATCACTCTCTTGTCCGACCCACGGCCAGGCAGACCGTGGGTCACCTATTTCTTTTTAGTGCGGAACTCCCCTCGGATACCCCCCCTTCCGCTGGCCAGCGGGGGAGGTTATGTCAGGCTCGAACCGACTAAAACCGCACGCCGTCTCAGGTCTTCAGACGCCGGGTGTCTGTGGGTCACCTTCGATTTTTTCAGGGACGGGTGGACCTAACAAGTTGAAATTTATACCAGATGCGGGGGTTTATAGTTCCTATTAGGTGTATAAAAATAAGCTCCTGAGTCAACACAATTAAAAGGTATGGGCAATTTTAGATTTTCGCGAAAACAAAAAATAAAAAAGTTGACAATTAAGGTAAATTTTGGTACTTACAAGTTTTTATAGATAATGGGTATGAAACCCGTCAGGCGCGAATCCGACTCGCACTTGGCAGGTTTTAAAAAAGTGACAATGATGTGACTGACGGACATTTGTTTTTTGCTCCTAAATCTTTGGCAGACACGATATCTCCTTCACGGTGCGAAGGAGATATCTTTTTTACGGAAGATCTCCTAATTTTAATAATTGTAATCTGTGAACAGCCACTTATCGCCAATATAATCACCCCATATCATGTAAAACCAAAAATATTACTTACCAAACGTGGTTATATTATTCGGACTCTACCTACCCTTCGAGGATATACATCCGTGACTATAAATGTATGTGTGTAAATTAAAACTCCTAACTACAGTTCATTGGCCACAACATTTGATAATGAACAGCACACACTAAACCATGAATCACTCACTAGTTCAGTCAGTCGGTCGAGCTGTGTGAGGTGACCTTGTACTCCACATTCTGTTTGTAAATTTGTTTGTTTACATCTCGGGAGCTTCCGGTAGTGGAAATAGTTTTAGTGTTTCTTCTCCTATACTATGGAGCAAAATAGAAATTCAGAAAGTTGTATAGTTGTACTGTCTAAATTCAATCCGTAAGTGACTTTTCTTTTATTCCAATCTCCCTTTTTCCCTCTATAGATGGTAAAAAAAACTCTTCAACTAGTAGTTAGGTTAGGACTCACTACTAGGGGTGTATGTTGGGTAACCTCCTCGAGTGTCGCTCCGATTCCGATCCCGCTGCAGTCCGGGGGGAACGGAATCGGAGCGGCCGGTACACCCTGGGCGGCGGTCAATGGCTTCCCCTTCATGGGGTTGGCATTGATCGTCGGCCAATACCCAACGTGGCGGGAACACATCCCTCTCCGTACTCCTCTGCTTTCAGAGGAGACAGGATGAGCGATGCTGTTAGTGGTGGAGGCCACCGTAGGGTCCTGGGGGATCCAGGGGCGGGTTGGCCCACTGCTAACGCAGGGGCCGACGGGCACTTGTGCCGCCGCCGGTGAGAGAGGACTAGCCATCCTCTCGCGTTCCGTAATCGGCAGGTGATCAGCAACGACCTGACTGGTGGCTCCAGAAGGGTACGCTGTGAACTTGCCGACCGGAGGGCTTGCCTTTATTGGCTGGCCCACGACAAGGAAAAGTCTATAACACCCGACAGCGAAGTCGTCAAAACCTATGGATACCAGCCGACCTCCATAGTATATAGGCTTATCCAGGTGCAGGGGGCTCCGCCTGGACGGACCATCTTTCCCCCATACTCGTGGGATATATTATGAGCAATGTAAACTCTTTAAAAACAAAAACGGACGGAAATACCAACAACGAACTTGGCGCTAACAACGGTACTCGGAATGATGCAGTGGAGGTGGCTGGGGGTGAAGAGGAGGTGAGGCGGCGGCCTCACTCGCGGTCGGTTGGGGCCGTCTTCACCAGACCCGCTACTCCGCTACCGGTAGGCGGGGACACGGACGCGGACATTGCGTCTGCGGCGTCGACGGCGGGTACTGACAATGAGTCAGTATCCAGCCGTATGGAGACCGAGGAGGGTCTCCGACGTAAGCGGCCTCGCCCGGGTGGACCGTCCCTTGACCGGAGCAGAACCTCCGGGCAACGGACGGTCTCCTCGAGCGAGGACGATCGGCCGGCCAAAATACTGGCCACCGCGGCGGTTAGAACGCCGAAGCAGCCGGTGCACGTCCCTCCACTACCCAGTGGCAGGGACCAAGGCGTCCCCGCGGCGAGGGAACTCCTCGCAGCACTTGCCCGCATAACGGACTCCATTAAAGGGTCCAAAAATGTGTCGGGCAAGAAGAAGACGGTGGCGGAAAACGTCGCCGTCGCCAGGACAGCGCTGGAGGAGCTCCTTGGTAGGAGCGTCTCCGAGGAGGAGGTGAAGCTCAGAGCCCGGGTCACAAGCCTGGAAACTGAGCTGGCCAACTCCTTGGAGCAACAGCGGGTCCTCCGGGAGGAGGTCAGGGAACTGACCCAGATGGTCAGGGGATCCCCGGAGGCCCAGAAGGCCCCAAGAGCCCAGGAGGTGGCGGACCACCCGAGGGCTCTTGCGCCGCCAGGGGGGGCGCCTACGTCGACGTCGGCGCCAAATTCGGCACCAAAGCCGGCGCCAAAGTCGGCACCTAAGCCGGCGCCAAAATCAGCGCCTAGGCCGGCGCCCAATCCGCCGCCAGAGCCTAGTGTGGTGCAGCTCTTGGCGGCTATCGAGAGGCGGCTTGGTGTTCTGGAGGACCGGGCTTACCGTCCCCCACTGGCACGGCCTGCGTCTTTCGCAGCTGCTGCCGGTGGTAAGCCCGGCCCCGTCACCCCAGTGGCCCCAACGCCACAAGGGAAGGGGAAAAAGCGCGGCACCCCCACCCCCGCCATACCCGCCACTCCCGCTGCACCCGAGCGACCCTCCAGAGGGGAAGAATGGGTGGTAGCGGGAGCCGCCAAAAAGGCGAAAAAAGCCGCCAAAAAGGCGGCTAAGAAGGCGGCAAAAGCTGCTGCGGCGAAGGCGCCGAAGAGGCTCCGCGCCCCACGGTCCACTGCCGTCGTCCTGACGGTGACGACGGAGGGTGTGGAGAAGGGCGTGGGGTACGCCCAGGTCCTGAGGCAGGTTAAAGCCTCAGTGGACCTCAAGGCCCTCGAGATAGAGGGGGGCTCCGGTGCAAAACAACTCGCACCGGAGCTCGCCTCCTCGAGGTCTCCGGTGCCACCAGCGGCCCCAAAGCCGACGCCCTAGCGGCCAAGCTGAGGGAGTCGCTGGATACCGAAGCCGTCCGCGTCACCAGACCCAACAAATGCGCAGGTTTGCGCATTTCGGGTCTGGATGACGCGGCCACGACGGAGGAAGTCATCTCCGCCGTCGTGGAGGCGGGCAGCTGCCCCCGTGATCAGGTGAGAGCTTGCGAAATCCGCTTCAGCTCCACCGGTCACGGCACGGCAGTCGTCAACTGCCCCGTCGCAGCGGCGCAGAAAATTGCGGACGAACGGAGCCTCGTCGTTGGGGGCTTCCTAAAGGCGCGGGTGCAACTCCTGCAGCCCCGCGAGACCAGGTGCTTCAGGTGCCTGGCCGTGGGGCATGTGGGAGTGCAGTGCACAGCGGGAGACACCGTGGGGGATCGGTGCTTCCGCTGCAGTCAGCCCGGGCACAAGGCCAGTGCTTGTGATGCTCCGCCGCGCTGCTACAAATGCGTAGCGGAGGGCAAAGCGGCGGAGCACCGTGCGGACAGCAGAACCTGCGCCGCCTCGAGGCCAAAGCCCCGTTCGTCCGCAACGGGTAGCGGGGGTGCCGCTCAAGAGCGGCCACATTCGCGGCGGGATGCGGAGATGGACGTCCATTAATGGACACACCAATCCGCATCCTGCAGGCGAACATAAACCACTGCACCGGTGCTCAGGATCTTCTGTACCAGAGCATCGTGGAGTGGTCTATTAATGTGGTCGTGGTCGCTGAGCCGTACTGGGTCCACCCCGGAAGCCCGGTGGACCTGGACGGCGTAGCGACCGTCTTCGGGGGGTCCGCCGCGGACACCTCGCGCCTTGCACTCATTGCAAGGTGCAGAGGCTGTGTCGCGGCGGACTATGAGGGCTTGGCTGTCGTGGCCGTCTACTTCTCGCCAAGCCTTGACCAGTACGAGCTTGAGCTAAGGCTCGCTGAACTGGACATTGTTCTCGCTGCGTGCCGTCCTCGTCCTGTCTTGGTCCTGGGAGACTTCAACTCCTGGTCTCAGGCCTGGGGCTCCCGGGAAACCAATGACAAGGGGCGAGTACTGGAGGACTGGGCCAACACCCGTGGTCTAGAGGTCCTCAACCGGGGGAGTGTCGCCACCTGGGAGCGGCGGGGGCTCAGTTCGGTCGTGGATGTCGCATTCGCGACCCCTGCTCTTCGCGCTCGCCGCGTCCAGGGTTGGCGCGTGGTGGAGGAGGAGGAGACGGATTCCGACCATAAATATATTTGGTTCAACGTCTCCCCTCCAACTAACCTGCCGCCGACCATCGCGAATCCCCCGGATCCACGTTGGGCGCTCAGACGCCTGGATCGGGAGGCTCTCCTGGAGGCATCAATAGTGCAGGCCTGGATTCCGTCACTGGCCAGGCCTGCCGATGTCGACGCAGAGGCGGAATGGTTCAGGAGGGCCATGTCGCATATCTGCGATGCGGCGATGCCTAGGGTTAAGCCCGGCCCGGCAATGAAACAGGTGTACTGGTGGTCAGCGGAGATCGCACAGCTGCGAGCAGCGTGCGTGACCGCTCGCCGCCAATACACCAGGTTTCGCCGGAGGCGTCGCCGCCCAGACGATGCGGCAGCCCGAGAGGCGGAGCTGTATGAGGCGTACAAGGGGGCCAAGAGGACCCTCCAGGAAGCCATAAAGCAGGCCAAACGGCGGGCCCGCGAAGAGCTGCTGGAGTCTCTGGAGCAGAACCCATGGGGGCGTCCTTACCTTGTGGTCAGGGGCAAAATCCGCCCAAGGGCGCCCCTACTGACCCAGAGCCTCCAGCCGGAGCGGCTGGAGGGGATACTGGGCTCCTTGTTCCCAGCGAGAGCGGAGGAGCATGTCCCTCCGCGTATGGCTCCGCCTCAGGCGCCTGACGCTGATAATAGCGAGAACGATGTGCCCGAAGTCAGGGATAGTGAACTGGGGGTAGCAGTGCTCCGGCTTAAAGCCCGGAAATGCACTGCCCCCGGACCCGACGGCATTCCAGGCCGAGCATGGGTCCTGGCTCTGGAGGAACTAGGGCCTCGACTTGTGGTGCTCTTTAGCGCATGCCTCGAAAGGGGCCAGTTTCCAAAGGCTTGGAAGACGGGGAAACTGGTCCTTATCCGGAAGGCGGGGCGGCCGGCGGACCAGCCATCCGGTTACCGGCCGATCGTGTTGCTCGACGAGGTGTGCAAGCTCTTTGAGCGGATTATTGCAGAGCGCCTCGTCGAGCATCTCACGAACGTGGGGCCAGATCTGGCGGACAACCAGTTCGGTTTCCGGCGGGGGCGCTCCACCGTGGAAGCGATCATGCGCGTTAGGCGCCTGGCGGAGGAAGTAGTCTCGCGGGGTGGGGTGGTGGTGGCGGTGTCTCTCGACATCGCCAACGCCTTCAACACCCTACCCTGGAGCTGCGTTAGGGAGGCGCTCGCGTATCACGGAGTGCCTCCTTACCTCCGCCGCATTGTCGAGGCATACCTATCCGAGAGGGCCATAGTTTACCCGAGCTGGCTAGGGCCAGGGCGGCGAGAAGTGTCGTGCGGTGTTCCGCAGGGGTCGGTCCTAGGGCCACTCCTGTGGAACATCGGATACGACTGGGTGCTGCGCGGTTCGTTGCTCGAGGGTGTCAGCATAACGTGTTATGCTGACGACACCCTCGTTATGGCGCGGGGAGCAACGCACCGCAGCGCGGCACTAAAGGCCACGGCAGGGGTTGCTCAAGTCGTGGGTCGAATACGGCGGCTGGGACTCGAGGTGGCTCTCCACAAATCCGAGGCTATGTGTTTCCACGGGCCTCGGAGGGGGCCACCTGCGGGAACCAGCATAACCGTAGGGGGCGTAAGCATCGGCATCGAGCCCACGATGAAGTACCTTGGGCTCGTACTCGATAGCCGATGGGACTTCGGACCTCATCTCCGAAGTCTGGTTCCGAAACTGAGGGGGGCTGCGGCCGCGCTATCGCGGCTGATGCCCAACGTTAAGGGACCCAACGCCCCCACTAGGAGACTGTACCTGGGGATCGTGCGAAGCATGGACCTCTACGGGGCCCCAGTATGGGCGGAGACTCTGGCGGCCCGCAACGTGGCTGTATTAAACAGCCCGTTAAAAGCGATGGCCGTCAGAGTCATCAGGGGGTATCGCACGATCTCCGTCGAGGCGGCATGTCTCCTAGCCGGGATCCCTCCATGGGACCTGGAAGCGAGAGCCCTTGCGCTGCTGTACCAGTGGCGCAAGGAGGCGCTGGAGCGGGGCCATAGGCCGGAGCCCCGAGAAATCAGGGCTCAGCGGTCCCTGCTCCGCCAGGAACTCATGGGGACATGGAGGGTGCGACTTGAGCACCCAAGGTGGGGGGAATCCACCATTGCGGCGGTGAGACCGATCATGAAGGAGTGGTTGGAAGTGGTTGGAGAGGGAACATGGGGACCTCTCCTACCGGATGTGCCAGATGGTTACCGGACACGGGTGCTTCGGTAAGTATCTGTGGCGCATCCACCGGGAGACAACGCCGCAGTGCCAGCACTGCGAGGATCCTGGCGAAGACACGGCGCTCCACACGTTGGTGGAGTGCCCTGCGTGGGCGAGTCAACGCCGGGATCTCGTTGCGGTCCTGGGCGTGGACGTTCTCTCGTTGGAGACCATGGTGAGGGCCGTGGTCTCCGACGGGAGCAAGTGGCACGCCGCCGCCTCTTTCTGCGAGCAGGTAATGCGCGCGAAAGAGACGGCGGAGAGGGAGCGGGAGAGAACCCTGCCCCCCGGCGAGGACGCCGCAGACTCATCTACGCCCGGGACTACCGACCTCCATGATCGGGGCCTGAGGACGGCAGTTGGCCGACTCGCCGTCCTTACAGAAGCAGGCCGTGGCGGAGGCGTGTCGTGTGTGCCCTACACACGCCTGCCAACTCACCGAAGCGGGATAAAACCCGACCCCACCAGGCGAGGCCGCGGTGGCGGCCAAAGTCCGCCGGCAACCCTGGGGTTATCCTTTCGAGGGCTTACCCGGGGTGCCCGGCAACGGACACTTGGGGAGGACACCGTGCGGTTTCAGTCGCGACACGACATAACCACCCCCGCTGGCCGGCGGGGGGGGTATCCGAAGGGATTTCCGCACGTTAAAAAAAAAAAAAAAAAAAAAGGACTCACTACTAGTAACTGAAATTTAACCCCTGCAGCTAAGCGAAATAGCTTGTGTTAAGAGTGAGTTCATGCTAGTAGTGTCATATTCATCCCAACAAACTCATTTCATTAACTCATTTTCTTAACTCATCCCAGTTTTTATTCCGGCATTGATCCCAACTACAAGAGTTTATACAGCCATTGATAACCGCTTACCCTTAGACAACCCCTCTTGTTTGTGACGACGCTCGAACTTAAAAAAAAAACTTTCGCTCACAAAAAAAGAACAACAGCTTCATAAAATAGTCCGGACCACTGTTTTTGTCTAGTTCCCGAGATAAGGGGTGACGTAAAACAACCCATGGCTCGCTATCGTAAGACACATCAGTGAACCAACCCCCTGTGGAGCGGTCACAATAGTTTTCTTAACTCACTATAAGTACTTATTATAATAATAATAATAAATAAATATTCTAGGACATTCTTCACTAGAGACTTTTAGCGACCGCATTTATTCTCCACAAGCGAGAATATAGCGTGATTTTAATCCTAAATCTCTTAAATTTACCTCAGTCACTATAAATGTTTGATAACTATTACTACAACAAAACCGAGCTCAAATATCTCGAGATAACAAAACAGAATACATCCTATACCCGGTTAAATGCGGGCTCATATCTCGGCGGTGATCTTACTCGGGTATGATGTCCGATATGACCGGGATAGACCCGGTTATCCGTCTGAAATCTCGTACGATGAACAAGGGAACGATTCACTTGTGAGTTTTGATATAAGTTTTTCCCTTTTTTGGCCGATGTTGGTTTTATTGTTAATAAGAAATTTGTTGATGTAGGTAGACCTTTTTTGAAGCTGGCTAGCTAGAAGATATTTACGAGTATACGAGGGTAAAAGCTTATCTACATACTAAAGATAGTCTTTTACCAGATTCTTGAGTCTATGAGACCCTACCGGAGGTCTTTGGGGCTGAAGCCAAGCATACCTTATTATTATTATTTTTTCGTGTGGAAATCCCCTGGCTGGTGGTACATTCCTACCATCTTCTCTATTTATTTCAATCAGTATGATAACGCCTTCATAATCACTTAGTATTGATCTAGTCTAAACGCGTTAATTACTTTCATGACATTCGCTACCCTACATAAGGGGGTGAATTAAAAGCAGTTAACTACCCATCTTGATAAGTTAGCCACTGTACGACTTGTGTGCAATTATTTAATCAACTCAATCGTCTGCTGGTACTTTTTCATTAAGTGTTAATTAAGTAATTCGAACATTTTATTAGTGATCGCTTTGTGCTTAATTTGTTTCTTTGTTTTAGTTTAGTTGTCTTGTTTAAGCGGCGATAGCCCAGTGGCTTACGTAACGGACTGCTGAGACGAGGTCTTGAGTTCGATCCCCAGTTGCCCCGGGCACACACCTCTGACTTTTCGTAGTTATGTGTGCATTAATAAATGTTAATTATCGCTCGCTTAATAATGTGCCCGGTAGATGGCAATAGGCTCGCCCCCTATTACATTGGGACCTTAACATAACTGGCGAAACGTGGGTGTGTAATACACCTCTGCCTACCCCTTCGGGGATACAGGCGAGAAGTTATGTTATGTTATGTCTTGTTTAAGTTGGTAAAGTTTATATCGTAAATGGATGAACGGTACAGCAGTTTATGAAATACATACTCATTCCACATTACACAGTCGCTCACAATTCACACCAATCCAATTCAGCTATCAATCATTCATTAATCATACGCACGTACACACTCTCACACACACCCCATTCATTCATTGGTGTGACGCACAAACAAACACACCCTCTTACACACACACACACAAACCCTTGCACACACACACCAAAACAAAAATAAAAAGCCCTGTCTCCCTTTAATACGTTCACATAAATGTTAACTACAGTTTCAATTTATACTTATTGTTATACTTAAAATAAAAATTGTTTTATATCTTACCTGTATAGTTCATCGTCTGAGCACTGACGTTCAAAATACAAGCTTCAGCCTAGTTTGGGAACCAGTTACAGTTATTTCATGTGGAAATAAAAAAGCCTTAGTTTCGAGATTGCCACTTTATTTTTGAGACAGTATAATTTATTTTAAACTTTGATTTATTTTAATGTAGGTAGGCAGGCATAGGCATAGGCAGGCATAGGCGTCTGTAGACCCGAGACGGCGTGCGGTTTTAGTCGGTTCAAGCCCGACATAACCGCCCCCGCTGGCACGCGGGGGGGTATCCGAAGGGATTTCCGCACGATAAAAAAAAAAAAAAAAAAAGGTAGGCAGGCATAGGTACCTACCTCACTTTGAGCAACCTTGACGTAAAAGAACCTCCTAAAAACCTGCTCGAAGAGCCTGTGACAGCATTCTTTAACTATACTAATTAATGGCTCCTCTGGATAAAATTCTAAATAATGACTTGCCACAGATTACGTAATTAGACCCGGCTAAGATTGTCTTGCTTCGGTTTTGTAGAGCATGCTATCAGTCGTATATAGGACTGACCCTTTGATACGTCTTATTGTATTTAAAGACGTTTATGTTTATAAAATATCAAGACTGTGCCTCCAGTTTTAACTAGACTAAAAATGTGCAATAGACATGCACTGTGCTATTGGGATAACGCGCTACGATATATATTCTTGTTCTCGACGTGCCAAATCAAAGTCGGATACTGCAAACACATTTTCCATCAATACAACTGAACAAAACTACGATTACTTGTCGCTTCGTAAGCAAAACCTCCCCTCCGGCACGCATCTCTGACTGTCAACGCGACATTTTCTGATATAAACTCGTAGTCGGAGCGGGTCGTGGTGGCTCCACGCCATTATCGAAACGGGTGCGTTATATCGCTGAGGGTACAGGAAATCTCAAATATGCTGAGGTTTAGGTACTATATTTTTTTACAAAAGAATAACCGACTTCAATTACCCATCTGATTTTGGTACAGATTTTGTTTGTTTGAACGCGCTAACCTCTAGAATGATATGTGCGATTTGAAAAATTCTTTTTGCATTTGATAGCCCAGTTCTCGGGAAAGGTTATAGACTATATAACGTCACGCAATGACTTAAGGGAGCCGAGCAATAACAAAAAAAGATGAGAAAGATTGTCCTGCCGACAGACAATAAATTATTAGAGTGTGTCTTCCTCTCCTTCGAATTACCACTACTTCGATAGACGATTATTCGACAGACAAGACATCTTCGAATGGCCACTAGTTTGACAATTTTTTTTAACACTAGCTACATGTAGGTGGGCGGGCGATGCGACGCGGGATCAGAACCTCGTACGGCGGCTGAAACCATGGGGCTTAGCTAGTATTGAATAAAAGGTACCTAACTACTTACATTTAGATACTAGCATCCTGTTTTAGAGCCTTCACTTGTCACTACTAGGACTCATAGTATAATGTAAATATTTTCTATTCACATTTTTTCCTAATATGGTTCGTGGTTTATTTTAATATGTGTACTATCCACAGACAATAAAAAATATTGCCGACATTCCAGTTGCGATGCACAGGTAACCGACAAGGTTGTGGTTCTGCGGTTATTCTCTCCAACGAGTAACCTTATACGCGCGGCAAGGTTGCTCACCGCCCTTGGAAGGTCACTGCCAGCAACCAGTCTAAGCGTTAAATATACTGTCTTTTTATTTTCCTAGACTTCCTTTACAACTTAAATCGGGTTTGGTATCAATGAGTTTTTTAATTAAGTAAGTAAGTAGTAATTAATATGTAAATTTTACATGGTAACTAGCGGTCAATCACGTTTCGCACGGCTAAATACCGTATACATAATACCTATAACCCGATTGCAGCGCCTTCTACCGCCTACTGTCCGTTGTTGCAAGTGCACTGACTTGAAGGTGGACATTCATACACATCTACTACATAAATCTCCTACTCAAACTGTTCTTTCTTTCCCCCGCAGCGTGTGCGCACGTTCACGACTTCCCTGGACGAGCTCGCCGGCCGCGTGCAGGCCGCGGAGGCGGCGCGCTCGTCGTGGCGCGGGCCGGGCGACGCGCGCGACGCACGCGCCCAGCTCGACGCCGTCACGCGAGCGCGCGCGCAGCTCCCGCCGCTGAGGAGACTGGCCGATGAACTGCATGCCCAGGCGCAGCAGCTGGCGAGGGATAAGATTCAGCTACCGGGCCATTTATTGGCTAGGCTGGATGATTTGAATACGAGGTTTGTTATTTTTTTTTCTAGATGTATGTACAACAGGTTTGCTGGGAGAAAACTCAATACTGAGATAAGCTCGCCTTTGTACACGTATTTTATCTGGGATGTTTGTAAATTGTTTACTGTGTGCGTACAATAAAGAAATAACAATAAATAAATAAAAAATAAACAGTCACGGACTATAAAATGAAGAGGAAATGCCTTAAAACCTCGTTAGTATGGACAACTTTCAACAGATAGCAAGCCTAATTGCCAATTGCATCGCATGGAAATTGTCCTCTACCTGCATGTTCGAGTACATGTCACACATCATATCATAGGCGTATTAAGTAAACCTGCTAAATTTCCTTACAAAAAACTTACCCTTTTTGACTTTAACTTGGACAAATGTTTCGTGGTATGGTATACAAATTGTATTAACACAGTAAATGAGTAGGTAAGTCTAAAAAATCAGTTCTAAAAAATTTATGCATTGTTTTAGATAGAAAGAAACACACGGATTATCACAGAAACAAACGTAGTCTTAACACGAAAAAATAAGTTAGATAAATATTTTGATACTTAAATTCAAGATCTCCAGATTTTAGTTCCGCTGTAGGTACGAGTATATTGCTGTATGCTTTGATTCAAAATTCAATGTCATTGAACCATCGAATCATAGCGACAAATACATTTTACCAACTTGTCCGAGTTGAAATACCTCAAAGTAACATTACATTTATTACTAACTACCATTGTTACCATATAATTACATAACCACCTACACGTTCCAGGGTATCAGGCCTGGTCTCCGGCGGAGAAGAGCGCGTGCGCCAGTTAGCCGGCGTAGCCAGAGACGGCGGCGCCGGGGCCGCCCAAGGCTTCCTCGCAGGCTCCGTGGAAACGCCCTGGGAAAGAGCCGTTACTCCTGCTAATGTACCTTATTATATCAAGTAAGTAGACTAACACACTTTATCACCATCATTTGCCGGCCCTTGTCCCATTTGTCTGATGTCGGCGGAACACGGCATTATTTTTCTCTCTTTTCTACTTCCCTGTCCTCCTCAGTCACTCCTTCCCTTGCGCTCTTTCACGCAATTTCTTTCATCTAATTTTTCTTGGGCCTATGTACACTAATACTTTATAATGTGATGAAAAAGTCATGCGCTTGATACCGACATATTGACTACTGCTAAATGCAAAACTAAAGTACAAGTTCACTAAAAAAATATTTTTAGCAATGATACACTAATAAATGTTGTTTCATCTCTTCAGTCATGAACTTGAAACGACGCATTGGGACCACCCGAAAATGATCGACCTGATGAACTCTTTAGCTGATTTAAACGAGGTCCGATTCTCGGCGTACAGGACAGCTTTGAAATTGAGGACTGTGCAAAAGGCGTTATGCAGTAAGTAGATAAAGATTCTTGATTGCTATGAACTTTAATTAAAGCTATAGATAACAGAACAGCAACTAAATGGTGATTTTTTTTTTATCATATAGATACGCATATAAAATATACAAAATACACGATTCCTAACAATAATGTAAACGTGTATGGTAAATGGATGTGTGCCATGAAATTTGGTTAATAATCTTTTTTAGACTATTATGCATTATTATAAAAATATATAAGATTGGATATAAAAATCTGTAACTTAATAGCTATAGATTTTGTGACCACAATAAGTAAATACACTTCATATTCGTCCAAATTTGAGCACCATGTCTGTGCACTGACTTGAAGGTGGACATTCATATGTCTGTAGTGATGGTTGTAATTATTCAAAGTATTCAAGAAGCATTTCGGAACACCAATTGTTCTTCGTGTTCCAGTGCACATGCTACAGCTGCCAGCTGCTCTGGAAGCCTTCGACTGTCACGGGCTGCGTGCGCAGAACGACCGCCTCATCGACATACCCGAAATGATTAATGTTCTAACTTCCCTCTATGAGGTAAGGTTATCCTCAGGAACAGTTTTCAAATTCATAAATTAAAAGCTAAAAGGGGAGTAAATATTCAGTACTTTGCCTTTTGAGGTGATAACTATGGTTGTTACTGCACTTACAGTGATATGTATAAATTTATTGAAAACAATGTGAATCAAAGTTATGGTTCACATATGACCACAAATAGAAATAAAAGTAAATATGAACCAACTAAAATTATTTCTGTCAAAATTTTAGGTTATAGCAGCAGAAAACCCTAGCCTAGTCAACGTACCTCTCTGCCTAGACCTGTCCATCAACTGGCTTCTCAACGTGTACGATAGTCAAAGGACGGGACAAATCAGGGTTCTGAGCTTCAAGGTTGGCCTCGTCTTACTATGCAAGGGGCATCTTGAAGAAAAATATAGGTAAGAAAGAGATTCAGAATTAAGTCTAATTCTCAACAAAACAACAGACACAGAAGGAAGTTTAAAATTAATTCTAATGTAATCCTAATTTCAGATATCTATTCCGATTGATCGCTGACCCATCATGTAGAGCTGACCAAAGAAAACTTGGATTATTACTGCACGATTGTATACAAGTAAGTAAAAACCTTTATTCTCAACTTCATAGCCTTCCATCTTCGGGTCAACGAGATCTGTAGGTAATTCTTGTTTTATTTTCAGGTACCCCGACAACTAGGCGAAGTGGCTGCATTTGGAGGATCTAACATTGAACCTTCAGTAAGGAGCTGCTTCGAGCAAGCATCTGCTGCTACCAAAGAAGGCAACAAAGGCGGTACTCTTGATAGGAAAGTTGGTGAGTGCATAAAAAAATATGAATACTAAAGCTACTAAAATTAAACTACATCAATACTAAACTAAGACTAAATTAATAATGAGAATCTTACTGTTGTTTTGAATACTGAAAAAAATGCTTTTAAACTTGTTCTAAATAAAGCTGATATTACTATAACCACAAGCACACCAAATTTTATAGACAAAGAAAAAGAGAAAGAAGAGTCTACTAAAGATAAAACTCTGGAGCGAGACGCAGACGGTCAGTTGCAATTCATTGAAGCGTTCCACTTCTTACAATGGCTGCAAAAGGAACCACAATCCATGGTCTGGTTACCGGTACTCCATCGTCTGGCTGCAGCCGAAACTGCGAAACATCAAGCTAAATGCAATATCTGCAAAGAGTACCCAATTATTGGATTCAGGTTAGCAATTACAATTTTATTTCTTCATGAATACCAGGAGTTCTGCAAGGCACATCCTTAGGTTTTATTTCCAGTGAAAAAAATACAAAATTTAATGACATTTATTAAAATCACAGGTACCGCTGCTTAAAATGCTTCAACTTCGACATGTGTCAGAAGTGCTTCTTCAACGGACGTAAAGCCAAGAACCACAAATTAACCCATCCTATGCAGGAGTACTGCACTGCCGTAAGTATTTTGCATAAGTGACACTTTTTGGTACACTTGTGTGTACATTTATTATTTCATTGAGTAACATATCGATGGTTGACAGGAAAATCACTGGACTTTAAAGTGTTTTGGTTGTCTGTTAGAGCCTTTTCTCCTTGAAAAGTCTATGTCGCTTGCATTCTTTTGCTTTTCAACCGTCAATACGAGTAATAAATAAAAACAATACGAAGATTAAATGTTCATCCTGTCCATCCCATGTTTCAGTTGTAATTTTTACAACTGAAACATGGGAATTAATTTGAAATTTTCATTCCCAGACTACGTCTGGCGAGGACGTACGAGACTTCACTCGCGCACTGCGCAACAAGTTCAAGTCGGCGAGATACTTCAAGAAACATCCCAGAGTTGGATATCTACCTGTACAGACTGTGCTCGAAGGTAGTTATTGAGTTACATACTCTACTTTCTCATTAAGCGCCCAGTATACAATGGTCCATGATGGTCCACGGCAAGCCATCGCCATTATATACAGTGGCGCGCAATCAGGATGTTGTCGGGTTTTTGGCACACTTCAAAGGAATAGTGGCATAGCAATTAGCTAAGTACCATTGTGTGAACACCTACGTGATGATGACCTGCATTTGCGCATTGCAGACTATCACTGGCCACTGTGTACTGAAGACATTACAATATTTAAATGATATAAAAATGTATGATCATCTACCTACCCTCTATACCAATATGTAATCATGTTTTTCAGGAGATGCTTTGGAGTCACCAGCCCCATCTCCTCAACACGTGGGCGGGTCAGGCGCTGGACTCAGTGGTGACGACATGCACTCGCGCCTTGAGCTGTATGCCACTAGACTTGCCCAGGTTGAGTTGGGTGCCAAGCCAGGGGATACTCCAGACAGGTAATAGCTATTCAGAGAATTTCCTTCCAATTTTATCATCGTTTCATCATCATCACAGCGTTAGTCTCATTGCATTCATAGCTTGCACTTTGGAGCAAGTGTTGAGCAAGTTTGGTTTAAGTCCGCTTCTAAACTCCGAGACGAAAATCTGACCCAAAAATACCCAATTAGGACCCAAAATCACCGTGTCTCAATTAAAATTAAATTCGTTCCGCTTTTACCTGTTGCAGTGACGAAGAACACCAACTAATCGCTCAATATTGCGCGTCGTTGAATGGTGGTGGGGAAACCGATGACGCACCACGCTCCCCCGTACAAGTCGTGTCTATCATACACCGGGAGCAGCGACACGAGCTTGAAGCTATGATCAGGTATGGAAATCTTTAAAACTTTAAATTTCTTACGCTTACCTAATCTCAAAATATAAGAGTGCGGTGTTCTTGAATTGCGGCTATATGTTTTTGAATTGTTCGATATTTGTATTAACATTAAAACACATTCAAACAACAACAAACACACACATTCTCACAACAACAAAACATAAAAATTTGTGTGTTTAGTATTAACAAGCTAACCTTCAATAAATTACACTCTAAGGCCCGTGTTCTAGAACGATAGTCATTCATGAATCTCGACTTGAGATAAGACGAGAGGGATTCACCAAGACAAATCACCAAAATAAATGTTTTTCTTTATCTCTTTCAGAGAATTGGAGGAGGAGAATGCTAGCCTCCAGGCTGAGTACGAACGTTTGAAGGCGAAACAGACTCCGGGATCGACGCCAGAAGAGCAACATGGTGTTAATGACAATAGAAATGCCCCAGTCGATCAGGTTATAACCATTTAAAATTTACTAATATATTTAAGTCTTTACATATTTTTATCTACTATAGCACAAGCTTATGGTTCACCTGAGGAACAACGGTTACCGCGGCCAGTGGACACTTGCAGCACTAGAGGTTTCACAGTTTATTTATTTTTATACAGAGGGAATGGCGAAATAATAAAGTAGAAAGAGAAAAGTAGGGAGACAAGACTTTCGGTGAAGTTACCACCCGTATGAATAAACATACAGCTAGTAATGTCAAAAATATAGGAGGGCGTGTTACTTCTAATGAAGAAGAAACCCGCCCTTATGCTGTCAAAAATACGAATATGACCTTAAATAAATGTTACAATGAAACACCTTCATTTCCAGGACATGATGGCCGAGGCACGCCTGCTGCGACAGCACAAGGGACGGCTGGAGGCGCGCATGCAGATCCTCGAGGAGCACAACCGACAACTCGAGGCGCAGTTGCAGCGGCTCCGGAGACTGCTCGATGAGGTAAACCAACATACATATTCCACAACGTTTTATTAATTATAGCATTTGACAATTCACCACTAAATTTAAAATGCGCCTACCCTCTCGGATTTTTGACTGACCTTTCTGTTTGTAACAGCCCGCACAAGGCTCCCCTCCGGCCCGAACAGGAACTCTTCAGACTAGGTCGGTCACTGCGTCACAACTCGCCACCGACTCTCCCGCCAAGATGCATAACGGACTTTATCACGAGTCACAAACCAGTAAGTAACTAAATTATTTTCTTTGAACTTTAAGAGGGTTTTGACCAGGTTATTATGATATGCACGATGATTGTTCCTTAATGTCAGTCACGACACGATACCAAAATATTTCTGCACAGCCGTACTCGTAATGGGAATGCCATTTTCATCAGAAATACTCGAAAGTATTTATATTTTATAACTATGATACCAAAAAAATAAAGGAGTGCCACAAGGCATCACCTCGGGGCCCGCATAAATGAGTCCCAGATGTATGTCGCTCGGTTCCTAACGCCGGTTTGTCCTCCCCACAAGACGGCGGGGCGCGCTGGGCCGGCGCGGAGCGCGAGGCGCTGGAGCGGCCGCCGCCGCCGCCGCACGCCGTGCACTCGCTCATGCACTGCGCAGGTCAGCGGGTAGCTTTGTCGACACACGACTTTTGTTTGTGGCTTCTACACCCGACAGTTCGGCTTTTTACAGTCTAACTTTGAAAGCGGCTATTTTAATGTACATAGTTTGAGTTCCAGAGTGCTGTTTTTTTGCTAGTTGTAGTAATATTGAACCTTTTATTTGCTTAGTATAAAAAATAACGTATAGTCTAGGTTAGGTAATAATTAATTATGGTCAATGAGATTTTTTTTTCAAGCGCATCAATAAACTCCTGCATTGAGTGTCATGACTGTTTTTCACTTGATCTCACCCGAACGATGAACTCAAAAGTAGTTTATGAATTAGTTGTTATCTACCTGAAGATGAACTGCCTCATTGTAGTAAGGGTTTATGGTATGATGTGCCTATGTATACCGTCTTTAAATTGATGAGATCGTTTTTATTAACTTGCTTGAAGAGTTGTAATATTGACCATTGACAGTAATTACCTCACCATAGATTAGTTATATGCTGCAAAAAGTTGGTAATCATAATAATAAATCTAGTGGAAACAATGTGTTACTAGTTTTAGATGTTGTTTTAGATTATTGTTTATGTTGCTGCACGATTTTCTAGTGAAGCATGTTTTATTGTCTTCTTCATGCAATATCAAATTATTCACGCATTTTTTTTCTCTTACCGCAAACCTAACAGGACGCATACCTTGAGGTAATATACTACATTATTTGCGTGTTAAAAATATAACTAAATTAGGTGTTTTATTATTGGTTTTAATTTGAACAGAATCTAATTTAAAATCCAAAAAATAACCATTCCTACTTATTGTTTACTCAACGACAATAACTTCAAATTTTCTATCTAACTTTGTATTCGAGCGGTACACTTACAATACCTAACCATACAACTTTTTTTTACAGATGACCTTGGCCGTGCCGTCGAAGAACTAGTTTCAGTAATGACGGAGGACCAGCCCAATCAAACATCGACCTCTCCCCCGCAGTACACCAACGGGAAACCCCCTTCCAAAGAGTAAACACACATCGTAGCAACGCGATGGTGCTGTTCCAAAATAACATTCGAACTAGCAACACTGTCGAGCATACCAAAGAACAGCTTTAGATTTACATTCTGTATTCTGGCAACATCGAATTTTCTACAGTATTTTCTACTAATTTTCGACTCATCACTAACCCTGCACATGCTGTCTCTACCTTATTATACATAAGCTATAACATTTCACGCATTCTCTAACAAAAGGCTTCACGGGGAAAGATATTAAAAGTAGGAGCCTGAAAGGATCCAGCTATACAGAACTAACACCGATAATGATTTTAGTTCCTTGTAGCGTTTAAGAACGATAGTCGTATGCAACGCTTATTGTATTAATAAGGGCATGCCATTGTTGCAGTACGTATCGTGATTGAGTCGTAGTTCACTTTTTACAATTTTCTAATAGAAACCCTCACAGAATTTCTACTATTTTTGTTTTTCCCCTCCGCAACCCCGACAGTGTTGCTAGATCGATGGCAACCAACGAAAAAGACACGTAACGAGCATTTATATATTTATATATATTTAACAAAAAAAAAACGTACCAAATTTGTCGATACTTGATATTTTAATCGTTTAAGTACATATCTTGTTAGTACAATCTCCATTATATATCATATCACTTCTTGTATACTTCCATATCATTTTTGCTGTGTAAAATACAGGCATATGTATTATAGTCACGTGAAACGAACATTTACATCAGTGATTTGTATTATTTACAATATGACACGATTGGTTGGACCATATTTTTACCATATCAATAATCCCCTAAGTTCATACGATACCTTTTTGTACTATTATACAAGAACACATATGAAACTACTACTTTGGTAGCAATTTCAGACATGTGGTCACACTGAAGAAGCTGAGAGCTTTAATACGATCACAATATTAGCTTTAATCCTTTACAGTGACATATTTTGATAAAAATGCAATACTGAATGCAAAGTTGGAGTTTTACCACGTAATTACTGGAATGGCCTAAGTTTTAGTGGAAATCTATTGTTATCTAGATAGACCTCTCCGTTTAAATGAAAAATGTATGTCATATGTATAGTATGGCCGTAGATAAAACTGATTCGTTAAACGTTCTTGCGAGTAGTATTTAGATGTAGCCAAAATGATATCGAGCATGTTATTTGTATGCATGTTTGTGTATGTTAAACATTTATCGAGTTATCAAAAATGTATTGTTAGATGATGAAAATAAAATAATCGAAGTGCTTCTACGCAGAGTAGTGACAGTTTCCTTTCCTTCATTGTTAGGTCCCATATGTAACGCGATTGTCCCACAACTAACACCTGAAAAAAACTAATTCGTGAACATTGTCTCGGCAACTTTCTAGAATAATATCTATGTGTTAGTCGCTCGAGACAATCGTGATGCATGTTTGACGACACTATCGGACTGTAGACTCTTCTTAGGAACTAAACATGTATCCAAAACTTTTCACTATAACAAAAGGCATGAGACGTTTTTCGATTAGGCTAATTATGGATGTGACGATTTTTATGTCGCATACCGATGTATCTCGATATATATCATGCGTCTACTAGTAAGGCGCTGCCTACCTTTATTAGATAAGGATATATTGGAGAGACTTTTATACGATCGTTAATAATCCTGTTGAAGCTAACTTTACATTAAGAACTTCCGATCTAACCATATCATGGTTTATTTTATTATTTTCGTCGTCATGGTGAGCTGATTTTTTTAAATCCCACAGCGTTTTTAGCGCTGGCAACGTTCCGAAAAATTGGGTCCACCCAGCGACAGTTACTTAAAATTCTTATTAATTTCGCTAATATAGTATATAAGGGAAAAAGCACAATCTTTATTATTATTTTAACGAAAATAGAAATTAAAAATTATACACTAATATATTGTTAATAATTTTATTTTTGATTATTGTGTAGTACGGTAGTCTTTTTTCTGTTTACGAAATTTAATTATTATTTTTAATATTGGCAACTTTACGAAATGTACTACTTCCGCATTTATTTCTATATTCTACTGTGTTCATGTTTTTAGAAGTTAAAACACGAATAAACATTCAACATAGTATATGGTATTTTTATTTTTACACCTATAGCATAATCATGTAATATTTATTTATTCACTGTTGACTATAATGTTCTTCTTCTTCTTCTTCTTTTAGTTAATGGCTTCTGCAGAATCACCGCAATTTCGCCAATGTCAAGTAAAATATAGTAAATGTTTATAAAATTATATTAATCTAAACATTTCAAATTAACGGCAACGTCGTACGGTTTTCTCAAAGAGTATCAAAATATAATAAATGTTTAAAAAATTATTAATGGCGAAGACGCCAATGTCAAGTCCGTCTATCCTTTCAGTTTTCATTGATGACTATAATGTTGAAATGGGTTTTTACGTGTGACAATCAAGAAGAAAATTTACTGGTCACACTAAGAGGAGATGAGGGACTGTTTGAAAGATGAAATGCCAGGAAGGGAATGACTGATAAGATGACTGCCAGCTAGATATTAATGGTAAAAGCACACATGTTGCACCGATCCCAAATGTAGAAGGATGTTGACGACGTTGACCACACTGGTAGGTATAACTTGTTATAGAAATCGGTGAATTTTTACTAGAACCAACGTCACACATTAATAACGTGGTCACTAGACCACTAATTAAAACTAAATCGTAAATTCACACAACCCTATCATTTTATTATCTTGCAGAACAAAAAGCCGATAATATTTCTCTTGAGATCTTTTTTTATCTAATCTACTACCAACTGGATCATCTTCCTCGTACACTCCGCGCTAGCTGTCAACAGCATAAAAAGTTCTGATAATATTGATAAGTTAATAGATTTAGTTTGGAAAAAGTGAACATCCAGGAAGGGACTTAAACCCGCCAATAGTCCTTTACAGGGGGAATACTCTGACCAACTGAGCTACCTGGACACGTCCTAGATATTCGAAATTCTCCGATATATTATGCGACTGAAGCCATCTACCGTGATTCTTGTAAACTTACGGAAACAATGAATGATATTACAATCATTTTTAAACATTGTTTTTAATTTCCGTAAGTTCGCAAGAATTACGGTAGATGGCTCTAATTCATATTTAGTCAGAACAGACGTCGATCTCGTCAGGTGTGTTGTGTCCGGTACAAGTCTATAGAACTACTTGGCAGAGTAAGGAAAGACTGTATAGGTTGCTGGTCTGTCTGTCTGTCCCGGTTATTTAAGTTCAGGCTTAAAGTTAAATAGATCACAATGAGCAAATATCTTTAGCAGCCACCGCCATTCAGAGTTCCGAATTCCAAGTTACTTTGCTTTGACGACCGTCCAAGCTAGTCCTGCACGCACAATACGCCGCACTCGAAGTATTTAGGAATATCACACAGTTCTTTTGGGTTTTAAACCTTATAAGAAGACTGTTCTGCTTTACACAGCCGGCCGACACACATCCAAGTTCAGCAGGGCGAGAGGCGATAGAGGGTAGTCTCACCTCGACATACGCGCGAGCAGCAAGCCGCAAGTGGAGCGCCCCCACGCGGACAGTCAAGTAACAAACCGTGGCTGGTTTGTTATGTCCATAGAGCACTTACAGTCCGTTCACAGTTATTTTACCTCTAGCTGTAAGGTTGGCCAGTCTGATCGTTGTGTTACCATAATAAGCTTCCGTTACTGGCATGCCATGTACCCTAATCGAAACTTACAAAAAAAAAGGAAAAAGGATTACTTTTGTAGTACCGTTCAGTTGGGAAACGGTTCTTGGGCTCCGAAGCGAGCGAATAACGCTAGGAAAGTGATCTAAGCGAGTCGCTAATGTTCAAGTTTCACAATCAGATGAATTGGAATAATCGGAACTGCTATCAGATTCTGTATCCGACTCATTGTTCAACTCTATTATGAACCTGTCTATTTCGGCGTCTATGCAACCATCTTTTTCATAAAGTTTATCTTCAATGTGACGCACATGTTCGCACTGTTTTTGCCAATCTTCTGAAGTGATACTCTGAAAAGCTTCCTTTGTTAGCAGCCAATATCCACGATATTGGCTGCCTCTAGTCCAACATTTTTATCAGCTACGCGTCTTTTGACAAGACTCCACATAAACTCAATTGCGTTAAGCTCGCAGTGGTATGGCGGTAACCTAGCCACTCTGTGACCTCGGTCACAGAGTGGCTAGGTTATGCTTGCTTTGGTTAGCTCATGCTTCAAGCATTTGATCAGCTTCATATATTGGAGCTTCTTTATGCTATTTTATAATTTCATATGATTGAGCTTTAACCATGGTAGGCAGATACGATAACCCCTTATTCGTAATCCAAGTTTGCATTTCTGCTTTGGTAGAGCTTAGGGTTGGTGCCTTGTTTAGTTTAACTGTGTGATATGGTGCATTGTCCATAACTATGAGACTATTCGGTGGCAAATTGGGCATAAGCATTTCTTGAAGCCAGTTCATAAAATTGGTCTTATTCATGTCGTCATGGTAATCACCTGATTTTGTTTGAGATTTAAATATTAATAGCGCGTTTGGTATAAAGCCCATTTCACCACTAGCGTGAATAATAATGAATCGTGCACCAACAGAATCGTGTTTTGAAACTCCGTCTTCATTTTCGGCTTGCACGCATTTGTTCACACTATATGATACATGAATGTAGGTCTCATCCAGGAACACAACAGGTCTACCCTCTTCACGGTTCTGTATTAAAGTGGTTTATCTCCAGGCTACAATATCATGCCTTTCCATAAGAAGCTTCCTTCTTGACCCACATCTTTTAAAACGAAAACCAAGTTGTCGGATAATTTTCCATAACGTGGTTCGACCTCCACCATAATTAATGTCAACTTTCAACTCTGATTACAGTTTCCCTAAAGTTGGTACTTCCTTTCTGACTGTATACGTTTCGTGTATTTTATTTCACACTGCACACAAATCAAAATCATCTAAAACTATTTTCTTCTTTTGCTGGCGTTTTTATCTGGGCGTGGAAACTTTTTGAGATGAGGAAGCAGCAACTTCGCCCTCCTTGGTGATGGTACTGACAGTTTTTTCAGATATGCAGAACTTAAGTACAAATCGATTTAGAAAGAGAAAAGAGAATCGACCTCGGGCGGGACTCGATTTGAATAGTTAGCATAATAAATGGTTCAAAATTTCATTAAAAAAAAACTTAAGTACAATCGTATGGTACCTAACAGGACCAATATTTTAGTAAAGTGAGTATATTATGACATGAAAAAAAATATTATTACTGCTTGCTTGGCTATTATAATCTCCACTAATATTAGGTAAAATGTTTTACACTGGTATCCCTATTATACCATACCTGGCAAGGCGACAACTCTCGGAGGAACGTGTGCAAATGGAATTAGTGGAGCAATAATGCCTTTTAACACAACATACCATACCATAACACAATACTTCTTCCACTACTTTGAATTCTCTTCGGCATGATACCAGCTACAAAAAAAAAGAATTATAACACAAAATGATACAACTCAGAGCTACACAGGGCGAAACGACTGTAATGGCAACGTACAGAAAAAAAAATGACAACCTGTCAGAGGTAAAATAACTGTGAATGGACTATAGTTATAGCCGTGCTCATAGGTGGCGTTAATATATGCAACATTGTAAAAATAACAACAGTATGAACACTCTTACGAGTAAACATTTTCGGATCATAACATTTATCCCCTCTGCCAGCACAGGCTTAAAATAGTTGTAAGTAGATGGCTACAGACTAAGAACTACACAGAGACAGAGGACCTACTCACTAAATCTATAGTATGAAAATATAAGATACCAAAGTTATACTTATTTACAATTTATATACATACACAAACCATTATTATTATACATACCTACATATTATATATATATACTAGCTAACCCGACAGACATTGTTGTGCCATGTATATTATTTCTAGGAAACATTTTTTTAGTTCAATAAAAATAACTATCTAATAAAAGTGTGCGGGGATTTACTTATAATCGAAAGCGTTGTAGACAATGAAAGTATGCCGAATACTGTATAGTGAGTTAGACAGGAGACCGGCTTCGTTCTCATTCCTACTCCGTGATGTTTGCTGGATGAGAGGTGACAACGGTAGACATCTAGCGGGGTTAACTGATCGATTGATAGTTGATCGGTTATCGACCGGCGAAGGCAGAAGATCAAATTGAATTGAGAAAAAAATCATAATGGAAGGAAATTATAAAAAAAAAATCGCGATGGAAAAATAGGGGTTGATCGTAAAGGGTTGAATATTCAGGGTTGTATGTATTTTCTAATGCTGTATCATAAAAAAAATAGAAAATAAAAATTTATAATAAAAAAAAATTAGGGGTGTTATGTGGCAACATTATGTTGCATATAATGAGTGGCAACACTCTTGAATGCATCCGCCATATTGCAGATAGATATTCTAACAATGGTACTGTGTCCGTTTATAATAGTAAATATAAAATATTAATTGTGATCCTTTGGTCTATCATTTACATCAATGCCTACACAAAACATGGCGCAGTCGGCGAACTCAGGAGACTCAGCGGCGGTGAGCCAAGTCAGGGCAGATTACCAAAATATACAGGTAAAGTTGCCTCCAAATTTAAACCTCGGTGGTACAAACGCGTCATCAGAATGGCGGTTCTGGATACAAATTTTTGAAGATTTTTTAGCCGTAACGGGCAATGATAAGGCGTCAGATGCGGTAAAATTGGCGTTGCTGCGAAATATGATGGGTCCCGAAGCTTCTAAGATAGTAACCACGTTACCTATCAATGAGGAAAATATAAAAATTTACGCGAGGGTCAAAATTGAAATTGAAAAATTCGTCAACCCGAGAACCAACATCGTTTTTGAACGCTATAAGTTTAACGAACGAAAACAAAAAGAAGGCGAACCGTTTGACACTTTCCTTACTGATTGTAGGCACTTGATTAAATCGTGTGAATATACAAATGTAGATGAAATGATGCGAGACCATGTGGTGTGCTCCATCTATGACAAGGCATCTCAAGAGGCTTTACTCCGTTTAGAAGACCTTACGTTAGAAAAAGTGGTTAGATTTTGCCAGACTAAGGAACATGCTACACAACAGGTGACGGCCATGAACCCGTCGACCTCAGCAGTTTGTGCTACAAAATCCAAGGAGTACACGAAATACAAGAAAAATATAGTAAAATCAACAAAGCACACGTTTAAATGTAATAGGTGTCAAAAGGTACATGGTCCGAGAGAGTGTCCAGCATTTGGTAAGAAATGCAAGAAATGTGGCATCAAAAATCATTTTGCAATCAGCTGTAAGGTCAAGCGAGATAATAAAGAAATTAAGGAGTCAAAATGTGTATCAAATTCTGACTCTGAAAATGACATGGTGTTTTGTGGGTCCTCCGTTGCTGTCAAGTCTAAGGTTCGTGATGGTTGAAAGAGCAAATGGTCAGGTAAGATTGTGCCTTGACCCTGCTGATTTGAATAAATATATTGTGAAAAAACCTAAAATTTTACCTACCCTCGATGAGTTAATATGTAAATTACAAGGTAAGAAATTTTTTTCGGTCTTAGATTTGAGTGAGGGTTTTCATCATTTGTCCTTGAGTGAGAAAGCATCATGGAAGTGTTGTTTTGCAACACCCTATGGTGTCTATAGGTATTTAGTGTTACCGTATGGTGTGATGAATGGGCCTGAACTATTTCAGGATGTACTTGAATCTCACTTCAATAAAATATCTAATGTAATTTGTTGGGCTGATGACATACTTGTAATGGGAAATACTTGTAAAGAACATGATCAGGCTCTGAAAAGTGTTATATGTAAGGCTAGAGAATTGGGGATAGTATTCAATAAAGATAAATTACAGTTCCGACAAACTGAGGTTAAGTATGTAGGGCAAATATTTAATGAAAATGGAATGTCAATGGACAGAGACAGGGCTGAATCTTTAATAAGTTTAAAAGCACCTAATACCAAAGAACAATTAAAGGGTATGATAGGTTCATTTAGTTACATTAGGCGCTACGTGCCAGACATGGGTGAGTTAATGGCCCCTTTGTGTAAGTTATTGCGTAAAGATGTGGAGTTTAGTTGGTTGCCAATACATCAACAAGCTTTTGATAAACTCAAGCACAGAGTTTCTACAGCCCCAGCTCTTGCTCCATTTGATTCCAGGAAAAAGATAATTTTACAATGTGATGCATCAAAGTATGGCTTAGGTTGTTGTATGTTTCAAAATGATAATAATGGTACGCCAAGATTGATTGCTTGTGTATCACGTACTATGAATGACACAGAGTTGAATTATGGTCAGACTGAGAAAGAACTGTTGGCTATATATTTTGGCTGTAAGAAGTTTCACAAGTATATATATGGAACTAATGTTGATGTACAATCTGATCATAAACCTATTATAGCTATTATGACGAAGCATATAAGTAAATTAGGGTCACCTAGACTGAAACGTCTTCGACTCAAATTATTAATGTACAATTTAAATGTTATATATGTCCCAGGTAAATTAATACACTTTGCTGACATGTTGTCTAGGAACAGTCTAAATGTAACAGAATATGATAATGAAATGTTGCAGATGGTGCACAGTGTGTCAAAGTATTTACCTATGTCCCCAGAAAGAAAAATAATATTCAGAAATGCTACAAATAATGATACAGTTTTGAGTAAAGTTTGTAAATTTTATTATAATGGTTGGCCAAGAAATGTGTCCAAAGAATTAAAAATATTTGAAAAACTTAAAGATTCAATTTATATGCAAGATGGATTATTGTTTTATGAAGATAGAATTATAGTTCCTAAATCTTTAAAGTCATATGTGCTAGAAGTAGTACATAAAGGTCACTTTGGAATCTCTAAAACATTAGGACGTGCAAAAGAATTGTTTTATTGGGAAGGTATGAGATCAGATATACATGAATATGTTAAATGTTGTAGGACATGTGAAAAGTATAGTCCAAATAATAAAAAGGAGCTATTAATGCCCCATGATGTTCCTAAGGAGAGATTTTTAAAAGTAGGCACAGATATTTTAGATTTTGATGATAAATGTTATTTAGTAATTATTGATTATTTTTCACATTGGATGGAATTACTGCCATTAAAAAATAAATCTTCTAAATCTGTTATAAATGCAATGCAAGTAGTGTTTACACGGTTTGGGTATCCTCTTGAAATAATTGCTGACAATGTCCCTTTTGCATCTTATGAATGTAAATGTTATTTTAATTCTAAAGATATTATCTTAACTACGTCCACTCCAAGATATCCACAGAGCAATGGTATGGCAGAAAAGGCAGTACACATATGTAAAATGATTTTAAAAAAGTATAAGGAGGAGGATAAGGATTATAGAGAGGGTATAATGGAATATAATAATGCCCCACTCACTGATTTAAATATTTCCCCATCCCAAATTCTAAATAGTAGACGTGTAAGGATGTCTCCATGTACAATAGAGGTGTTAAAGCCTACAGTTCAAGAAAATGTGTATAATAAGTTAGTAGTAAAACAGTCGTTAACTAAACAGTTTTATAATAGAAAAGCTATGAGAAAAAATGTTAATTTAAAACCAGGTGATGAAGTAGTTTACAGAGATAGTAATAAGTGGCAGAAAGCTAAAATTGATTCGAAATGTGTAGAACCGAGATCATTTATAATCTCCAAACAAGGAGGAGGTAAAATAAGAAGGAATACTTCTCAAATGAAAAAATCGTATAGTAAACCAAATTGTAAAGACATTGTGCACACTACAAGTGATTCTTTAGTTATAGAATTCCTGGAACCCACACTGCAAACAGAAAGTGTACCAGATAATAGTTTGAATTTGAGTAGTGAAAGTGTGCACAGTTTCTTTTCAGATGGTATTTGTGATCTCACTGAATCTGAAGCATCTGAACGGATGTCTGAGTGTAATTTAGATATTAATGTACCCACTCAGGATAGCGGGCCTCAAAATGATCCGGTGACTTCAGTCACTGCCAAAACTACTCGAAGTGGTAGAATAGTTAAACCTATACAAAGGATGGATTTGTAGAGGGCCGATATCCAAGGGGGGAGGTGTTATGTGGCAACATTATGTTGCATATAATGAGTGGCAACACTCTTGAATGCATCCGCCATATTGCAGATAGATATTCTAACAATGGTACTGTGTCCGTTTATAATAGTAAATATAAAATATTAATTGTGATCCTTTGGTCTATCATTTACATCAATGCCTACACAAAACAAGGGGTGGACTTAACCTTAACATTTAGAGGGATGAAAAATAGATGTCCGATTCTCAGACCTACCCAATATGCACACAAAATTTCATGAGAATCGGTCAAGCCGTTTCGGAGGAGTTTTACTACAAACACCGCGACACGAGAATTTTATATATTAGGTAGATATATATATCATACATACTGACATTATCCTTCTTCTTCTTCTTATTTTATTTAAATGGCTCCTAGCATCGGTTATCTAGGTAGAGTAGATTTAGTCGTTTATAGAGGTCTCTAGGTATTTATGTGCCAATGACCTAGTAATTTAGGCTTATCCTTGTCGGTCACTGAAAAGGGACAACACAAGTGTTAGTAAGGTTAGTAATAATAACATATAGCAATAAATATATACATCTACCTAAATTAGGGCTCAGAGTTAGATTGGTTATTTATTATGAGGTTGGATGATTACAAAGCATATGTTTTGTATTCAACCAACATTAACATAATTTAATTTATATACAGTTTATATGTATAAGTATATAGTTGATATTATAGTTTTATATCGTTCAAAGATATAAATTTGTAAAGGATCTTATTAAAGGGGGAGGATACTAGTGTAAGTAAGTAGGCCAAATTTACAGGTCGAGGAATCTGTTTTAGGAGGAGATCGTATAATGGTACCACTAATCTTGGACAAGAATAGAAAATATGCTCAAGACTGCCTTCATCCAAACCACACTCACACAGAGAGTGGTCCCGAACTCTAATTTTAGCCAAGAATACCGGTGTACAGACGAATCCTAATCGAAGGCGAATTATAATGGATGTAGTTAACTTATTAAAACGCTTATGCTTAAAGAACCATGGCTTGGAAGGGATAGATGGTTGTATGGACCCATAGAATTTGCCCTTGATTACTCTAGAGGATTGCCACAAGTCGTTCCAAGTTTTATCCAGGCCAGCGCCGGATAAAGTGCGTAGATCCCGGGCGAAAGCGTAGTTGTATGTAACGCATCCTGTACCAGCTGCCAATCTCGCGCACGAATCTGCAGTTTCATTACCTGAAATGCCAACGTGGCTGGGGATCCATGCTAAAGCTACATCAATACCAGACATGTGACACTTGAAGAGTATGGCTTTTATCTGAAGAATGAGTGGAAAATTATTCCTAGATTTAAAGAGGTTTTTCAATAAGTCAGTAAGACAACTTAGAGAATCCGTCAATATGAGGGTTTTATTAAGGTTATGTGATTGTACATAAGTGACGGCTTCTAGCAAAGCGATAGATTCTCCTGTAAAAATGGAGTTATAAGGAGGGCTCTTAAAACTCAAAATGACTCTAAATTTGGGAATCCATACAGCAGAACCGACTGGTGCATCTAGGGACAATTTGGAAGCATCGGTGTAAAGGGTCGTCCAATCTGGCCAGTCATTACCTAAGATGTTTAAAAACCTTTGATTAGCTGATGAACATTTTTTGGGGATGCCAAAATCAAGAATGATTCTTGGTTGAAATGTTAAGGATTTGGTAGTCCAGATCAAAAAGGGGGTTTGTAGGGAATTGATGGAAAGGGACTGAGAGGTTGATTATTTTTCTATAAGAGTTTAAGAGGAGCGGAGGGGATTTATTCTTCCAGTAATCCGAAGACGAGACTAAGAAAGTAAGTTGTTCTAGTATACGAAGTAGGGGATGAGAACTAATTTGGGTTGCATTAAAGAGAAACCTGTCGCATAAAAATTGGCGGCGAAGATGAAGGGGAGGTTCCCTGCATTCAACTTGGAGGGCGTTGATAGGAGAGAACTTCATGGCGCCAGTTATAATACGAAGACACTTCGACTGAATCTTTTCTAGTTTGGAGAGTGGCAATATATTGCATGGCTCGAGTAGGAAAGTACCATAGTCAAAGTGATTACGTACAATAGCATTGTATATAAGTTTTTGGCAAAAAGGATGAGAACCCCACCTGACCCCAGACAGAGGCCGTATGACATTCACACCCTTCTCACACTTTTCTACGACATAATTTAGGTGGGGAGCACCTGTCAATTTGGAGTCTAGAATAAGGCCTAAAAATTTTACGGAATTTAAAATTGGGATTGATTCATTCCCAACAGAGATGTTGATGTAAGGCGGGTTACGTTTGCGAGTGAAAACCACTGCACTACATTTAGGAACAGAGAGGGACAGATTATGTTCTGAGAGCCAATTGTTCAAATAATAAAGAGCAGTATTGAGATTATCGGCAGCGACTGAAAAAGAGGGGGAAGTAGAGAAAAGAGCAACATCATCAGCATATTGCAGAATTTTGCAAAAAGAGTTGACAGAAAGATCTAGATCGAGAGTGTAGATGTTATAGAGAATTGGGCTAAGGACTGATCCTTGTGGAAGGCCTTTCCAGTGTGGGAAGGAAGGGTGTTGCCCTGGTATCGAACAGATATTGTACGACACATGAGCAGGTTGCAAATGATATGAACCAACCTCACGGGGATACTCAGCTGAAGCATTTTCTGCCTGAGTAGCGGAAGATGGACATTGTCATAGGCAGCAGAAATATCTAAAAAAACCCCAATAGTATGCTCATTACGAGCAAACGCCAAACGTATTTCTGAGGTCAAGATACTGTCTAAAGTGTCCTTACCCTTTCTAAAACTGTATTGGCTAGAGGATAATAAGTGCCTATTTTCTAAGATCCATTCAAGACGGTTTTTAATAAGACTTTCCATAATTTTGGCTAAGACAGAGGATAGAGCAATAGGGCGATATGAGGAAGATATTTTTGGGTCCTTCCCTGGCTTCAGGATTGGAATAACAATTTGTGTTTTCCAGGATTCTGGGATTTGACCGGATAGAAAGATAGCATTAAGGATACTGAGGAAGAAGGTTTTCGAGGAGTCAGAGGATTTGCAAATAAAAGAATATGGAATGCCATCAATGCCAGGAGATGAATCCCGAAGATGACCAAGGGCACAAGATAATTCGGCAAACGTAAACCGGTCATTCATATGATCTTGCGTTGTGGGGAGATTGGGAGGGTGTAAGAGGGGAACACAATCTAGTTCAGGAGCATAAGGAGGGGCTAGACCAGATAAAAAGTCATTTAAAAAAGAATTTGGGTCATTACTTGAAACAGCTGTATCTACTACACTACTTGTAACTACTACTTCCATATGATTTAACTCTTTTCCAGACAAAAGAAAGAGGAGATCGGGGACATAGGGATTCACAAAATTTACGCCAACCCAGTGATTTTTTTTTTGATAAAAGCCTAGATGTAGAAGCCGCAGTCTTCTTGAAATTGACGTAATCTGTCATGGATAGGGAGAGTGCAAATTTGTTCTCAGCATCGGTGCGTTTCTGAACACTCTCTGTACATTCTGAATCCCACCAGGGCGGGGAGGGAGTGAGCAGTTTGGATGGTTTTTTGTGGGGAATGCAAGAGTCAGCGGCTGATTTTATTGCTGAGATTAGGTAATCATAAGACGAAAGAAAATTAGATGAGTTAGGCTGAGGGAGAGATGCCAATTCTGTGTCTAGTGATGAGGAATACATCTCCCAATTAGCTTTATTAAGTTTGTACTTTAGGAGGGGATCATGGAGACAGGGAGGAGGGGCTGCAGCCTGAAAATAAGAGATTAAGATTGGGAAGTGATCACTACCAAGAGTATTAGGAAGAGTAGACCAAGACAGGAGTAGGGTTAGAGAATCAGAAGACAAGGATAGATCTGGGACACTGATGTTTTGAGGAGGGACTCTGCGGGTTGCAGACCCATCATTTAAGACACATAAATTTAAATCATCTAGGATGTCAAGAATAGATGTGGCAATGGAGTCATTGCAGTGCGAACCCCATAGAGTATGCCGACAGTTAAAGTCACCTAATACAACCATTGGAGAAGGGATGGACGAGAGAATAGAATTTACTTCAGAGAGGATACTACGGTCAGGATGAGGAATTTATACAGAGATAATAGAAGTATTCATTGTTCTAATGGCAACTATGTGTAATCCAGGATCATGAGCAGGGAGTTGAATTTGGGAGAATGTGATGTTCCTTTTGATCAGCAGAGCACAACCCGCCCAACCGTCGTCTCTATCATCTCGCAGGCAAAAGAAACCAGGGATCCTAAAATGGGATGCAGGTTTTAATCAAGTTTCTTGGATAGCCAAGATAACAAGATGATGTCGATTTATTAAATCGATGAGATTTGGCTTTCTGCGACGAATACTCTTACAGTTCCATTGTAGGAGATTGAGATCCATTGTTGGAATTATTTTTTGAGATGATCACCAGTAGTTGTTCTACGAGAACAGCAACGTCGTGCGGTAGAGCGTCTGACATTTTCGTCAGAATATTTATAAGTGAACAAAGTAGTAGCTGGACAAGATTATCATTTGGGGTGGCCAGTGGAGTAGTTTCTGTAGGGGGTCTGATACAGCACCCATTAGGTTGAGAAGAGGGAGGAGAATTAGTTATTCCATTATGTTCATGAACATCAAAAGACTTCCCTGGAACAAACCTAGGGCGTAAGGGGAGAGAAATTGTTTTTTTGTATGATACCGAAGAGGGAGATGAGGGAGAAGGTACAGGAGGCAAAACGAGAGAGGAGTGCATAGGAGTTTGGGGCCTAGCAGCAGCCTCAGAATAGAGGAGTCTATGGCGTTGAGGAAGTCTAGAGGAGGCTTCAGCATAACTAATATTTTCCTCGGACATAATAATTTTGATAGATTTTTGCCTGCTATGTTCGGGGTATCTTCTGTCGATAGCCAGGTGGTTACCGCCAGAGCATTAAAAGCATGAAATATCTGTGACAGTACAGGAATCACCCGCATGAGATTGTGAACACTTATAACAACGGGCCTTCGATCTGCATTGCTTGGCAATGTGCCCAAATCGACAGCAGTTCCTGCACTGTATCGTTGGCAGCTGGTAAAGGGAAACTGGGAGTGATGCATTAAAACAAAATATTCTATCCGGAAGAACCAGGCCCAAAAAAGTTAAAACCACTGTGTTGGATGGGACCCACACGGAAACATCTTCTCTTCTAATTTTGGTATTGAGCCGTCTAGCTCTCACCACTTCTCCAGCAGTAGAGGAGATACCCCCAACCAATTCCTCCAGCGTCCAATCAGTGGGAATATCCCATAACACTCCCATGCGAAATATGTTGAAGCTTGGGATGTTAGCAACATAATTGTGTTCTTTTAACAAAACGAGATTCAAAAAGTTATTTGCCGCATCTGCTGAAACGAACTCCACGCTCACCTATTTCGACCACTATTTTTTATACCGCCCACTTTAATGTTTTCTATTTTATTTTTATAGAGGAACTGAGCAAATCTTAAGGATTTAAAAGCTAAGCCATTCTTTGGGTCCCGCTCTAATAATAGACGGATTGGATGGATTCCGCTGGAGAACGGGTCTGTTTAGTATCGGTATCTGTCGAGTTCGGTTCAGCAGAACGTTTCATCGTTTTTTTAGGTAAATCTGGAGGTGCACCTCCACCCCCGTCAGAGGGCACGTCCACGCTCATTTCCATGGAAATGAGCGCGGACGCCGATACGTACGAACAGTACTAACCTTATAGGTGATATCCCACCACCAAAACAACACAAACACTAATTTTCCGAGTGTAAACAAGGACAGCAGTGTAAAAAAACAAGCCAAATATAACCTCAAAACGTACAACTCTCAGCCGAGTGTCGGATCGAATCCCAGATAGCGTTCAAAAGACCGACATTATCCTTATTTATGTTATAGAATACTATGCAGCCTACCTACATATAACTTACCCATTATGATGAGGTTAAACCTGTTCTTTTCTTTTCTTATATTGTAACAATATGTTGAGTATGTTTGTGTTCTACAACACTTAGTAGGTTTTTTCTGATCCTGTTCTCAATGAGCGAATTCAAATTTCTTTAAGATGTCACCACTTTGTGAGAGAATCCTGGTACCCATAACACCTACTAACTGAACTCCTGTTTGTGATATTGTCGGAAGTTTACGGGAATGTCACACATTGAAATAAAACTATTCTTAACGGATTGTATCAAATAAATTGATGTTATTTTATATTTTACATTAATCCCGAAACCCGTGACCATTTGTTTGTGTCTAAAATAGGGATTTTGTTATTATTTGGTTAAGTTCATGAGTTGTAAGCCAACTAAAAGTGAATAAATGATCTTATTTATTTATATTTTAGTGTTAACCAACTTTTATCTTTGACTGTACCTTTTTTTTTTTCGTGCGGAAATCCCTTCGGATACCCCCCTGCCGGCCAGCGGGGGCGGTTATGTCGGGCTTGAACCGACTAAAACCGCACGCCGTCTCGGGTCTTAAGACGCCGGGGTGTAAGGTTACCTATAGAGCATATCCCTAGCACCCCGACTGACCCCGGGCCATCTCTGGTTTTGAGATGGCCCCCTTACTTGCTCTCCACTGTGCCATCTGCTAATCAGAGGGACACGTGGAAAGCTTCCGAACAGCCCTCAACAGGGCTATCCTCGCCTCGGTCGGAGTTGGCCGTAGGCGGCAGCGTCTCTCCCGCCCTAGGAGAGAGGCGCTGCTGTCTCCGTTGCCCAGGGTGCACCGCGTGGAGGTCCCCAACCAAGCACCCCTCTTTGACTGTACCTTAAACTTCTATAACATCAGTTATCTTTAAATAATTCCTGGAGGAATTAAGCTATAACCAGTCATGTTCGCACTGCCAACTGGTACGCAACTACGCTTGTCCGGTCGCGCATGTCGCGTTTAAAAATTATCACCAATAAAATAAATGATTCCCAATTATTTAAGTGGGAAAAGAGAGGTATTTAGATGTTATACACAAGTTTGAATAGAATAGTAATACGTTCAATGCCATTGTTATTTTTAACAACATTTTCAATCAGATAACGTAATTTAAAATTGTACCTGATTTAAATTCTTCTTGGCCGATCTTTGTAATGTTTACTTTAATTGAAGAATGTGGTATGGAAAAAAAAAAGAAAATATTCTACACGCCGCTATCTAGACTTAAATTAAGCATAAGTTATAATTTGGGGTCTAAAGAGAGCTTAAACATAGATACCTCTTTTTCTTGTAAATACTCACCCCGACCAACGCTACTCGACATATCCATGCAGACAAATAAAGGGTAGCCCTACTAGTCGCAATTATTAAAATTAAAGCAAATAATGTAACTTAAATATTTTTAATATATAGGTACTCTGGCTACAATAACTGTATTTCATCATTACATTTATATAAAATAAGTACGTACGTAGCTCATTAGTCATATACTATTATTCTACTTTTTCACAATAATATCACATGTTTATGGTACATATTTAACTACTGACAATATTAACAACCTCATTTTTTTTACCGTTATGTAGAATTTAAAACAGTACGAAGAACAGTGAAGAACAGTATTGCTAGTATATCTAAATTAAAACCTTACATTATTATGTAGTCAATAATATCTTTGTGTGGAAATCCAATTGCAATCCAAATAAAATGGTTTTAAATAATAAAGTATCCGCGCTAATAAAATGTTACAAGAGGCCACGCTTTTAAAAGTAGTAAGCCTTGAAATAATACTAAATATTTTAATTATATTATTCAGGGCACTGAGTATACTCATTTTTAGAATTTCACTGAGGCTGGATATCAGTGATAGGAAACGAGAGCAATTAAAAACTGTTTTATTGCAGTTTACTCACTGAAATTCATTAGATACCTAGTTTAACTTGCAACAGATTTCACTGATTCAGCATAAGCATCAATTAGTGGACACAAGTAAATTTAAACAGTGAAAAAAATTAATGGAAATTGAACTAAGAATAAAAGCAGTTCATCGCCACCATCTGGCAATATCAATGCCAGTAAAAATACATAACAATGTATCATTATTAAATAGATATTAATACCCTAGAAAACAAAATAGAATCTAGATAGGAACTGAAGTTCACATTGTATTGTATTAAGGCCTATTCATGCCTAAGCGATTATGCTATGGTCTGGGGTGGAGAAAAAACTGAGTGGTTATGCAGTAATACTACTGTGGCATCAAGTATGCCCAATTTCATTCTAACGATGGAACTTCAAACTAAATACCTCTATGAAAAGCCTCCACAGCGGCAGTGAATACAGCTTAGGTTTGAATAAGTCTTAAGTATTATTATTATTTCCAACGGGGACGCCGGTGACCTGGCGGGTGATCAACCTTACCTTAGTGGGTCATTGTTATTCATCAAGCCTTAAGTAACACATTACTAAGACAGAAGTATCAGGCCAATTTGGACATTTGGAGCAGCCACCATACACAACATTTTAGACTCATGTCTCTTTGATGTGACATCTGACAGAAATCTGGCCATTCTGGGGCTGCACATGCTATATTGTCTAAATAAATGAGCTTAGTTATAATATGTATAGTGCTGCAAATTTAAACTGGTTGAACTATAAATAGGAGTCTGTGCTTAACTTCATCTTTTTAAATGCACATGTAATACTATTTTTTGGGTGATAGTGCAATACAAAATAAATGCATTGTGCTGTAAGGCCACATTATAATATTCTGAGGTTACATATCAATACCTTCCCATGTTGACATTCAACATTTCCGCCAGTCCATCATCAATCCTATGCTTCTTATATGTCACAAATTTGGTCAGTGTCTGGTGTCCGAGATTATCCTCAAATTCTTATATTTGCCTTCTTTATTTGTCCAGTGCATATTCATTCCTCATGTCCAAAACACTGTTAACTCTTGTCAATGCACCCCGTTTTTTATTTCGTCATAGGAAATGTTCTCCTGTAGCGTGGAGACACTCAAACCCCTGCGCTATGCTCTACTCTGCGCCTTGTTTGCAGAGCCTGGAACTATCGTCGCAACTACACCCTCTTACAGCCAGGCTGCTCTTCTATCAACAGATCTTACTCCCCACACACAACATATTGATATCACTACAACCAAGTTAATTCCACTTTCTGGATACAGGCTACTAACAGTTGTCTCAACTGCCTGCCTGCTAATAAATAATAATAATAATAATAAATTTAAAATGTGGCTTTATAGCAAAACTGCATTATGAAGTATTGCACTACAAACAATAATATAGTGAATGAGGGCTTACATAGTATAGGCCATAGTTTTATCTAACAAAATAAACTCTCACTGATATTGTCGGAAGTTTACACGAATGTCACACATCGAAATAAAACTATTTTTGAACGGATTCTATCGCGATTTATTTGAGGTTATTTTATATCTTACATTGAACCAGACGTTTGGGTTGTTTTTCAATAGTTTTATTTCAATAAACTCTCACTACTAAAATATTTTGTCTTATGAAGACGTAAGTCTAATGTGGTGATCACTAACACGGTCGTTTCTGGTAGTTGGAAGGGATACAGTCGAATTTACTACTAGTATTTTACATACATAATATCCTTTCATGGTTTGTTCAGTAGCATGTAGTTAGCATAAATACAATTAAAGAAGACAGTCATAGCTACAATATACAACGTCTTAACAAATTAATTGTTATTAAGACAACAATAAGGCTTTTATATAACATTTTTGGATGGATATATTTGGCCGTTTAACTTAATGTTATTAAATTATTCTTCAATAATATAAACAAATATAGCATTATTATATTATAAATTGCATAAACCTATCTAGTTATATTAGAATACATTTTAGTATGAATATAATATATAGGCACTAATAGAATACTATCAATAAATTTATTGAAGTCTCAAAACTATGTATGATCTTAAAATTTGATAAGTTTTACTATAATTCTCGATACGAGTTTGATAATACCACCAGGATTCTTAGAGCTGTACACAATCAGCTGTTTCAATACGTTTCTGATTAATTAGGTCATCAGGTTGCCAAAGCTATTTAAGCTTTATCAAAGTTATTACGAGTAACTATTTAGTAATTATAAATATCTGTAACATGTTGATTCCAACACTGGTCTAATCAATTTCTCACCAGAATTAAAAACAAAAAGAGGACCCTCTTAAAGCAATTTCAGTTTTGTAATAGTGAGTTCAATATGAATGACATTTAAAAGAACTTTATTTAAACAACTGATCTAACAGTGTACTACATTTCTATATTTCTCAAACTTTTGCTTTTCAATATGATAACTAGTTTCTTATTAGTGCCTACAAAAAATCTAAATTCACTACAGGCAAGCCAATCATACTTTGACAGCAGAATTAGTATTGCTATCCAGGCCATTTACAGGGGCCTGAATGTCAGTCCTGGGCCTCCGAAACAGCAAGACGTGGGGTTCGGGGTTATGAACCATGAAGTGCAACCAGTTAGGGCTCTGTTGGACACCCAGGTTGCGCCATTCCGTCTCCGTCATCAGGTGAGATTTGGGCACTAAGCGGGCTATGTCCTGAGGCAGGATAACGTGTCTGGAATAAGTATTTGAGATATTTAAATACTAGGTACGACCAACTGACGTATTTCGGGAGATAAGATTATTAATGCAATAAGGAAGTAATAATGGGCAAATTATTAAATAGTTTCGTTCCAACACCAAAGATGGCAAAAGCCTTTTATAAAGATGAAAATGAGTAAAAACTGTCGAAATATTTCGAAAATCTTACCTATATTCATAGACGTCATCAGTGTAACGCTCGGAGTACTGTATTTGATCCACTGGCATATTGAGTGATTTATAATGATGTACTCACTATTCACAAGAGAAATAAGAAAATAAACGATCAATTACTGAAGAAGAAACGGTTAATCTGTTAGATTATAATTAACACCACTGTCGGCGAAAAAAATCAATTTTTTATGACTGACTTTGACGTTTGCATTCCAAACATAATATTTAAATAATTTTAGTTTATATATTTTACTTTCTTACAACGTTATTCTCACTAACTCTTAATATTATTTACCGTTTATAACTACTTTTAGAAAATCTCTCGGAATTTCAATAATTATCAAGTTTTTAATTCATCTGAATAGGAAGTACACAATAATTTTGTTTCCTTGGATACGTGTTGAATGCTTTCGAACGCATTTTACAGCGCGAGTTTAGAAGCAGGTGTTGCCAATTTTAGAAAATAATACAAATTTCGTTTTTGTTTTTAATTATCATGTTTTTTCTCTATTTCATAGTAACGATTTCTTAATTTTTCTTAATTCTTTATTGTACAAAAATACAAGAAACACAATACAATATAATTAGTACAATTTAAAATTAATGTACAAAGGCGAGCTTAACCACTAAAATGGGTTTTCTTCCAGCAAACCTTTAGTGATAGAGGAAAGAGATACTTTGGAGGGTAAATGGAATAGTACAATAAATTGAAAATAATAAAGAGGAAAATAAACTGCCTATGACTAAATACATATAATATATATAAACGATGATTGATATAATATTTGTATTTATATTATTTTGTGATTATAGAACTACGTACAATAAATAGATCTTGACACAATGCGTACTACGCAGCTAGAGCAATTTTAGGTACTCTGCTGCTGCTCATTTTTAGCTATAGGTCTCTGATGAGTTTGGTGGTAAGTACGATGTGCAACAGCGGAGGCGCGCTGATCAGCCAATCATAGATATTTGAACTAATCTCGAACTCAATGGGCTCGCCGCTCGCTGGCACTAACCTGATTTTCGCACCCCGGTGCCTAATATGGTTAAGACGGCCATATTTTTCATGATTTTATTTTAAGTATTAAAGCTAAGGTAGTTGGCATTTTTGAATGTGTTATGCTAATAACAAGTGTATGCACGTTTCATGGTAGGCCTGCTGCTTTTACTGACGCAAAATAGATAGGTACCTACCTACCTATTTAATCATCTGTTACGCCTTTCATCATAAATAAATAAGTAAATTCAATGTTCGACTTTAATCCTTCGTCTAGGTATATCTTCCACTGATCTAACCATAATTTGCAGATATTCTAGGACATAATAATGGACGTAGTTATTTTAGACGTCTATGGATATTATAGTATGAATAAACATAATCTATACAACTGGGTGGTGGCAAAAAGAAAGTAAGTATTGTAAATGTAGTAAGAAGGTGGAAGGAACCTTCCCATGTGAAGGGAATAGGTAGGTAGTAGACTATGTATACTAAGTTTATGGTAAATACATACTTCTTGATTATTTTTTTATACCACTAAGGTGGCAGACAAGCACACGACCTGATGGGAAGCGGTTACCGCAGCCTATGGACGTGTGCAACACCAGTGGCGTCACACTCGTGCTGCCGACCCTGTAAAGGAAAGGGGATGGGAAAGGAGTTTGGGAGGGGATGGGAAAGGAGTTTGGGCTCCGGCACTCTCACTCACCAAACGGAACGCAACAGTTCAAATACTGTTACTTGGCGTCGATATTCTGTGAGAGGGTGGTGCATCCCCGGTCGAGTCGGCCCATTCATGCAACGGCCAAAATGACTGTTGCTTGACTCTACCACCATTAACACGATTTCGATTTAGAATAAGATCGGTTTATTTTTAAATATTTAGTCCGTCAAATTGACTGCACCCCGCCTGATGGTAAGCTGAGGTGAAGTCCAAAAAGTAGTGGCCACCATGTCCAGAGATTGTCCCTAGAGTGGTGGCCCCTACCTAGACGGCCTCAACAGATGTTTTTTCACGCCCCGCTTAAAGAGCCCAGGATTGTAGGTAGAAGGGAACACGTGTGTGGGTAAAGCGTTCCAGTGCTTTATGGTCCGACAAAAAAAGGAGTCACCAATCGAGGTCGTTTTACTTTTACCAGTTAGTGTACCTACATACTTTATATCCCAAGGTACCCACGAAAACAGTTTAAAATAATCATTTCAATCTATATGGGTGTAGCCAGGATGAGTCAGCAATTAGGTTCAAGTAAAAAGGTAGATATCTACCTATCCAAATAGGAGAAGTGACGACGAGTATATAGTATCATGTGCAGGGTATAGGCACATCTGTATAATAGGTTGGGGAATCACGTTGCGTAATGGAAAGAAATAACCGGCATTATTCAATCATTGCGACCCCAACGGCCAGCAATTCAATCGCCCCTCAATAATAGGTTGACCATGTTAAGGATAATATTATTAGGAACTGTTGTGTATAGGTACATACAGAAGTGGGGTGCGACTGGTTGGATCACCTCCAAGTTTGGTGCACCCAGGGCAACGTGGGCGATGACGCATCATTGATTGCTCCTCTGGAGTAGCTGGCGTCAACGTCAACGGCCTAGAGTCTTACCAACCGAACCTTTTCAGGGCCAGCTGACCCCATTGCACGAGGGGGTGGGGGTATGGCGGGCCTGCAAGGCCCGCGGGGGAGGGTGGTCGCTCCAGGTACCCCTCTGCTGTTATCAGAGGGGACACTGCGAATGGCCCAGGGTCAGTCGGAGTGCGAGGGATATGCTCTATGGGTAACCTTACACCCCGGCGTCTGTAGACCCGAGACGGCGTGCGATTTTAGTCGCTTCAAGCCCGACATAACCGCCCCCGCTGGCCGGCGGGGGGGGGGGGGGTATCCGAAGGGATTTCCGCACAATAAAAAAAAAAAAAAGGTACATACAGAAGTGGCCCGCAGATATCGCGGGTGGATCGTCCGTACTCTGTCCGGCCTTTAGCGTCCCCGACTGGAAGTAGTAATAGATACGATGGTTTTTATAGTTACTTTCTGAAAATCTGTGGTAATATTTTCAACAGTACCTAACATCTTGAAACTAGCTAGATACCTACGATAAATGAACTCAGTGGCACACGCCTAGTATCTACATATTGTTTCACTGATTCGATCACGTTACAGTAAACTGTAGGTACTGTTTCTCATACTCGATGAACGTGAAAAACGTGGTGGTGAATTCATTCGAAAAAAAATATTGAACGGGCACTTAGCACTCAGAACTGTCCGCTATTTTACTTCAAACATGCTAGTCCTACTAGTCAATCTGCGTAATGGGTGTCGAGATCAGCAGGGGACTCCGGTTCTTCATTCGGTGACAGTATGGGTGAGATCACGCTCGACTTTCTGCAAGGTCTATTGAAGGACGATTATCCAGATGTCGCGATTCAGCATTTTGAGGTAGGTTCTACAGTACATTATCTTAAAATTCGTGTCGTTTTGGTATCTTTTGGCTGCCGTGCCTGAAGGTTGATCAATGGAACCCTATCACTAAGGATTCGCTGTCCGTCCGCATCATCATCATCACGCGTTAGTCCTGGTTACATCCCATTGTACTTAGGAGGCCAGGGTCCGCTTACTTACTTTTTATCTTGATTTTGTGTATTGGGCTTTTGTGGGAGCGCCTGCCGTGTGACTTCCCAACCCCGAGAGGAAAGCCTGCCCAAGAACCTTGTCCATAACTCAGAAAGTGTATTGGATTTTAGGTGAGGTTAGCTTAGGTCCCGAACATCTTGTTGGAGGCACAGAATAAATAATAGTGTTGGAGGTCCAAAAACTTCCTGTCCTCGCTGGCCGTCCGCATGCATCATATTTCTCCACGTAAGTATCCGTCTAATTAGCAGAGGACACAGCTCAGTAACAGTTAGTTGACGGCGATAGGTTCGCACTCAATATATTGGTATTGAAAACAGCTATCGAAATGTGTTTAATACACCTCTGCCTACCTTCGGGGATATATTATACAGACATAGAGAGAGTCTTCTCCTTTATCCAAGCGCCAATCCCAGTTGTATAAGCTTGCACTTTGGAGCTCGGGTCCCTCGAATGTAGGCATTAATTATTGATGCATAAACGGTTGAACAGCGCTGGTTTTCAGCTCGACGGCCTTGTTAGATGCTTTTTTTCGCCCAGCCTAAAAGCAGGTCCTAGGTTGTAGGCGCAAAGAAACAAATGTTATGGCAAATAATATGAAGCCGTTTGGTGCGGCAAAGACAAAAATAGCCGTTACATAAGTAAAATATTTCTTATTTATTAATCTCCAGGGTGCCCCGGGCTCTAAACGAGGTGATAATTACACATCAATGGTCTACCGTATCTCTTTAACTGGCGTTCGAAGACAGGTGTGTCCAGATGGAGCCAACGAAACCGACGAACCTTGGGAAACTACTATAATCTACAAGTGTCTTCCAGAAAGCCTCCAAAGAAGGGAAGCGTTCAAAAGCGAAGAACTTTTCTGCAATGAAGTGGCATTTTATACCAAAATCTGGCCAACTTTTTTGCACTTCCAAAGTCAATGGAAGGTTCAGGATCCATTTAAATCAATACCAAAGTGTTACTTGGCACATAATGAATGTGTGGTGCTAAAGGATTTGAAGAGAGAAGGCTACGTCATGGCGGACAGAAGGCAGGGCTTAAGTTTAGAGCAGTGCTATATGGTGCTAAAGAAACTGTCTCACTTTCACGCCCTGTCATTGGCTATGAAGTTTCACAATCCTGAAGGTTTCTATGAGCTGGTGAACGATAAAGATGGGATTAGTGAAAGTAAGTTGTGTGATTTATAGAAGACAATTTAAATTATTCGTAGGTTAATAAAAATTTGAACATTTTGTGCAAAATTCAGATGCCTGTTTCGATTTCAGAAATGGAAATTCCTGTAGATTTCTGGGCAAGGATTTCCAGTTGAATGTTTAATGTTAATTTGTTAGTGCAAGTAAAATCAGGTAGATAGTGATAAAGTACATCTGCCATATATAGGTACCTAATTTAATAGCCCCTGCAATTCTGATATAGGTCAAGGCAGCATCATCGCGATAGCAAAAATGTAGATCAAGTCCACGCAACACAACATTTCACACAACAACTTACTCGGATCCAGAAGGTCACTGATATAAATGTTGTCTCCTCTTATACTATAGTGTTCTTCTCAGAAGAAAACACGGAATACTACAAAAACTACTACAGAGCAGTAATCAGGTATGCCGTGTCAATGGTGGAACAAGAGCTCTCAGGATCAGCTGACAAAGAAATATACCTGGAGAAGTTCCGTAGCTTCTGCAGTGAAGAACGCTTCTTCCGGACCATGGTGGAACTGGTTACTCCTAAGGAGCCCCTCGCCGTGATTGGCCATGGTGACTGCTGGACGAATAACTTCTTGTTCAAATATGTTGATGGCGGTATAGCTGACGTAAGTTGCGAATTGAATCTCATAGCTCGTACTAGCTGTTCTGGACAAGGTTACAACATACTAAGACCTCTAAATGTTTCTCTAAAGTACATATACAACCGTTCGAAGTCGTACTGGTTTTAGAGAATTCGTTATCAGTGAATGTGTTTGTGAAACCCCTCAATAATAACTTTCCACTTCCACGGGCTACAAGTCAGTCAGGGGTAAGATAGCAAAAGGTGGGCAACAAACATCCAATTCTGGCAGGTTTCATCAGACCAAAAGAAAACCTGCCGCCTGGACATAAGCTCCAGTGGCCACTTTGGAAGTCATTAAATAAATCGCCTGCGGACCTAAGTTGGTCACTGAGACGAAATTAATATGGGGTTATGTTGACCAGTAGCAAGTGCCCTGTGATTGTGGAGTAAAATCCCAGTCCATATGTGCTCCTCCACTTCCGTGGTAGTAACCACGGACTTGTGTAGGGCTGTGGCCATGGTTTGGGTCGACAAAATTCAAAAAATATCTAGCCATTGACTTTATGAAGAAGAAGTCCTGCAGAACTATTACCTAATTGATGTTTTATTTCAGATGTACTTATTAGACTTCCAACTAGTACGGTATGCATCACCGGGTACTGACCTGGTCTACATACTGTATCTATGCATAGAACGCGAGCTGAGGGCAGAACATGTTAATTCTCTGTTGGAGTACTACACGAATGAACTTCATAGAAGGTTACTACAAATGAGTGAGGAAGATTCCGTATTTACCACCAGTTTGAATAGAGATGCCTTACATGAACTGTAAGTATATTTCATAACTAGTTTAAATTCTGCTACGGCAAGAGTTTATATTTCTTTAATTTTTTTCGTTCGCGATCCGTCTACGTTGGCAACACTGAGTGTGAACGGATCTGGATGTTTGATAAGACTTGGAATAGCACATAGACTACTTTTTATCCTGGGAATACGTTCATGTGGGTCGGGAGGATGGGATCTGTATTTGACGAGTGCGGACCCGCGGCCGACAGCTATTTTAATAATAATAAAGTTCACCACACGATTCTTAGCAGCCTAGCAATAAGACTGAGAACCGAGTACGGTCATCTAAACAGCGGCATGCTAATATATTGGATACAAAGCGTGAACAAGTTGATAAGTCAACTTGCACGAAATTTTAAGTTATGTAAAAATCACGTACTATATGAAAATTCACACGAAATTTATTTCATTTCAATAATAAATAACTTAAAAGAATATATAATTAGATTTACCTCCTAATAAATTGTAAACTTAAAAAAGGTTGCTGTGTTTTTACGATTTATCAACTTATTCACGCCTTGTACTGAATATTCATAATATGCTTTCTCTCTTACAGGATTTAAGTGAGTAGATATGTTAATTACTATCACTTTATTTTTTTCAGAGTAAAGGGAGACTGGAGACGTTGTGGAGAGTTCGCTTTGGGCATGGCTCTAGACATGATGCCGGTCATGATGTGTAACAGTGATGAGGCACCTAATGTTTACGAGACTGAGGTACCTTAATAACAGTTGGTAGATATACTAGTCCAATTCATCCTCAGTTCATGCTCTAGACTAAATAGCATGCCAATAATGTTGACGCCTGGGCATGTCTGAAAAAATTGTGAGGCAATACCTACTTGGCTGACGCAAGTTCAAGAACGGTCACGTAATTCAGTAATGGAGCAAGATCCCACTGTCGCAAGAACTCACTTTTTTTTAGAAGGATAATAATGGGATAAAGTAGTGTCGGTATGTACCTCGAGTGTATGCATATTCGCTAGCTTGGCCTGCTGGCCATTTGTCGGTAATCAGGAGATAACGGTAGGTAAAAATAATACGCAGTTCAAATACACTCTGTATTAAACCATTCGATAGTGCCGCTAGTAAGGAACGAATTCTGGGAAGTAATAACGTGTGGCAAACTTAAGGAAATGTATCATTTTAACAAAAATACCTTTTTTTTTCTCTTGCGGATATCCCTTCGGATATCCGCCGGGCAGCGGGGGCAGTTACCTACCTTAAGCACCTAACCTAACCTACCTTTGGCACCTGATTGGTGACAAATGGACAAGCTAGCAAATATGCATAAACTCAAGGTACATGTATACCTTATTTTTCGTGTCGAATCCCTCTAGATACCCCTCGCCGGCCAACGGGGGCGGGTATGTCGGGCTTGAACCGACTAAAACTGCACGCCGTCTCGGGTCTTTAGACGCCGGGGTGTAAGGTTGCCCATAAAGCATATCCCTCGCAGCCCGACTGACCCTGGGCCTTCTCCGGTTTCGAGATGACCCTCTCGGGTTTGGGAAACACGATGTCCCCGTCTTGCCCCAGTTTGGGGGAGGGGCGCTACTCGCCCCGCCGTCCCGGCCTGCTTCTGCTGGAGTGACAGGTGGCCTCACCTGCTACCCCCAGGCCTGCGCTCATGGAGGACGGATGTCGCTAAGTGACCTCCGGCGCCTGAGTCGCTTGCGACGCGCGGCGAGCATGTTGCGGGCTCGGCGGGCCTGGAGAGTTTTAAATCTCTCCTGAGCACGCTCCGCCATCTCCTTCTCGAGCATTACATGCTCGCAGAAGGAGGCGGCGGCCGCCCACGAGCCCGAACTCCGCACCATTGCCGCAATCATGCTGCCGAGCGAGAGGACTTCCACCCCGATGGCTGCCTCGAGGTCACGCCTCGGCACCTCCCACGCCGGGAGCACCGCCCACGCCGGGTCAAGGTACACACCTACACTACTATAATCCATACATTTTATCCTTATAAAAAAAGTGAAATCTGGTGACAGTGGGATCTTGCACCATATTGCCAGATTGTTAAAATGAAATTACTGTTTCAATTAAATTCTTAAGCATTTTCTATGCTTACTTTTTTCTAAAGATTTAGATCGGAAAAAGAGAACATCTAGGACGGGACTTGAACCCGCGACCAGTTCCTTACAGAGGGAATGCTCTGACCAACTGAGCCACCTAGACACGTCCCAGATATTCGAAATACTCCGATATATCATATACTGTAAGGGACTGGTCGCGGGTTCAAGTCCCGTCCTAGATGTTCTCTTTTTCTGATCTAAATCTTTATGAAATTACTGTGTTAGCTTAATAGTTAATACGTACGTAATTTTAGTTTACAGGTTTATTCTGGGCAAAGTTTCGATCGGAATTGTTGCCATTTTAACACGAATATTCTAAAAAACATTAAAATATATCTTTGAAATGTGACAAATTATGAGTTGAAAATTGTGTTGTAGTAGGTATAACTATTTAGGAACTTGACGAGTCGCATTTAATAGTTATTTATGCAACTGTGGTATAATGAGGGGTATTAAAACATGAATGTGGGTTTATCACACGAAGCGAAGCTGAGTGTGATAATAGTATCACATGAGTGTTTTAATACCTAATTATACAGTTGCATACAAGACTTTATCTACACCCATGATAAACTAATAATACATCTTCAGAGAATGATGTACCTACTGCCCTTTGATATTTTCCAATTCATGAAATCTTGGTACGCCTTTTCATACTGTTTTCTAGATTTTTCCGGTAGTAATTTGTTAGAAATGTCCTTTGCTGCATTCGAAATATCTGGAGGTGTGTTATCAAAACTTGAATCGCTCATTTTCGTAAGTAAACAAAACAATTTGCAAAAATAATAGCGAAGAAAAATAGCGGGAATTCGAATTCGAACGAATAAGCTTTAATTTTTTTTTTACGGCGCGCCGCGCGCCGCTGTGGTAGTGCAATGCAACGCGCGTGAATGACAGTTCTTTTTTTGAAACTCATACAGATTCCACGCATCGAGCGCTAAGACTTTGGCTGTCTGATGAGTAACCCTTTGCGCGGAAGAGATTGAAAAAGCGAAAGGAGTGTTATTATGAAATTTCATACAACATTATAACACCCGTTCGGATGATATTATGGTTATTATGACATTGGATGTATTAATGTTGGCAATAAGCTAACTGTTTCAGAATCTTTTATAGAGGATTTAAAGCATGGGTGTAGATAAAAATAAATTAAATAGAATTGTTCAACTTTCTTAATTATAGGAAGGAGCGGCACAAGGATCGGGTGTAGAGCCGGTACACACGTCAAACGCGGCGTGCCCGAGGAGAATGACAGAATTGTTAATCGAACTAGTTGATAATGGGATAATTTAATAAAAAATATATCTACCGTTACCACCAAAGACTATCTAAGTAGAACTACTTATAAATTCAATATTATACGCTTTTAGCAGATATGCTAGGACCATTTTATGTAGGTAATTACTATTTTATGGATGTTAATTGTTTAAAGTTTTGGATGTCATGAATTTTAGATTGTATTATCAAAATTTAAAATGGAAATATTTCCAAAGAAAAAGGTTACAACTTAAGTATTAATGAAAGACTTTTTATTGAGATATAGCCGTGGTTATAATTGTATTTTAAAAATTATAGGAATGATTTAGTTAAAAATCACTAAATATTCAATTAAATTTTTAAGCATTTTGTATGCTTACTTTTTTCTAAAGATTTAGATCGGAAAAAGAGAACATCTAGGACGGGACTTGAACCCGCGACCAGTCCCTTACAGGGGGAATGCTCTGGCCAACTGAGCCACCTAGACACGTCGCCTTAAGACGTATGAATGTATCGGAGAATTTCGAATATCTGGGACGTGTCTAGGTGGCTCAGTTGGTCAGAGCATTCCCCCTGTAAGGGACTGGTCGCGGGTTCAAGTCCCGTCCTAGATGTTCTCTTTTTCCGATCTAAATCTTTAGAATCACTAAATATTTCAGAAAATAATTACAATATCGAATGCAGTAAACAAGTAACTACCACTCAAGCGGCTTCATTCTTAGTCTGACCCATCAAAAGTTAGTCTGATTCAATAAATACTTATATTTAGATTTTTAACACAGTTATAAAAACCAGTAACCAGTAATTATGATTTCAATACTTTTAAGTTTAGCTAATGCCAACACCAGACCGGAATGATAAATATATATCACCCCCGTCTCAATAAATTTTCTTTTTTAATGAATGCTTTCAAACATTATATAACATAACATAAACTCACGCCTATATCCCCGAAGGGGTAGGCAGAGGTGCTAGCACCCACATTTCGCCAGATACCAGATTTCAAACATTACGTATTAACATATAGGCAAAGTTATTAACTTTATATTGTATGTATTGTATAGTCAATTATTTCAGGTTTAATCTAAATGAATAAATTATTTAAAAAATATATTGGTGTAAATTTATTGCCGTACTATTTATATATGGGCAAAGTGGTAATGTGGTGGTAGAAATTTGATGACACAAATTCGTCGCAAAATTCGGCCGGGTAGGTACCACCGTGCACGATTGCGAAAAACCCTCCATAGTAATTCAATTTCGGTTTGATTGCGTTCAGGGGTCAGCAAGTGCATAGCCGGGCAGGTGGATTGTGGTCGCAGCACTAGTGGGACCGGTGGGTGTCACGCGGTGCTGCGACGACAATCCTCTTCTGATGAGGCCGTCAAGCTGAGTGTCACCATTGTTAACATGGTACATGTATGTAATGGTGACCCTCTTTCCTGAGACTTTACCTTCAGCTTACCATCAGGCGAAGTGAAGTCAAATTGACGTGTCCTAAATATATATATCAAAAAAAAAATATTTCAATATTGTGAAGAAAATAAAAATTCTGAAAAAACATTAAATAAAATTCCTGCAGTTATAACAGGTTTGATGATTAAATTGTTACTTAATATCATCGTAAGTGGACCGCGTGCCAAATCTAATACCTATTACTTGCTACTATTAAGTACTGTCGTTGGTGTCGGCCTCACGATCTAGAGGTCCCGGGTTCAAATCCTGGCCATTACACTACCGACGTGCACTCCTAACAAAAGCAATTTAGCTTAACTGGAGGGGTTAGGGAGAATATTAGTAATTTCGGTTACTAATATTCTTTAAAATAAAAAAACTGGTCAAGTGCGAGTCGGATTCGCCCATGAGGGGTTCCGTAGCAGCAAGAATTTTTTTTATGTTTGTTGGTTGAATGAAAGGTAAATTGTGGTTTACGATTTATGATGTATTAAAAAAAACTACTTACTAGATCTCATTCAAACCAATTTTCGGTGGAAGTTTACATGGTAATGTACCTCATATATTTTTTATAGTTTTATAATTCGCTTATTTTAGTTACAGGGGGCTCACATTTTACCCCTTTGGAAGTGTCTTTCGCGCAAACTATTCAGTTTAGAAAAAAAATGATATTAGAAACCTCATTATCATTCTTGAGTTTCTATGGGGACCCCCAAAATTTAATGTTTATTTTTTATATTTTTGTGTGAAAACCTTAATGCGTGAAAACCTTAATGCGGTTCACAGTTTTTTTTTTTTTTTTTTTTTTAAAAGAATATTAGTAAAAGAATACATCTACTTACCAAGTTTCAACAGCATAGTTCTTATAGTTTCGGGAAAAAGTGGCTGTGACATACGGACGGACAGACAGACAGACATGACGGATCTATAAGGGTTCCGGGAACCCTAAAAACGGTAAGTGCGGTTGACGGTTGATGGTGTAGTGATCGGTTGAAGGACTAGGTTTAACAAGAATACAACTGTCATCTCGTAGGTATGTCAAATTTATTGTGTATCGTTTAGTAAATAAACACGTACAATAGTATTGGGTTAAATCCTTAACACTATTTAACATACATAAACATAACATAAACTCACGCCTATATTCCCCGAAGGGGTAGGCAGAGGTGCTAGCACCCACATTTCGCCAGTTTATGTTTATGTCCCAATGTAATAGGTGGCGAGCCTATTGCCATTAACCGGGCACTTATAAACCTGCGATAAATACACACATAACTTCGAAAAGCATCGAAAAGTCATTGGTGTGTGCCATGGTAAAACCTGGGATCGAACCCGAGACCTCGTCTCAGCAGTCCATTACCCATACCACTAGGCTACCGCGGCTTTTTTTTTACACTATTTATATTTTATTTTGTGACAATGTGTTCTTTTGATCAAGATCTATGGAATACATTATAAAAATCAGATCATTTCTGCATCTTTCAATAAAAAATACAAATTCTTATTTCATTGCGTAACAATACATTTAATACAAAATACAATAAAAAATTAATGACTTCGATATCGGGACTATTGATAGATTTTTTGGAAACTTTCAATAACTTTTTTTAAGAACTGTACATGAGGTGTATTGAATGAGCGCTGCCGAACTAATGCTATGTCTTTTACACTTACTACGACTGAGTAAGTAGATTAAGGATAGCGAAACTATAAAAATATATTCAAACAATAACCAAATAGTATCCACAGTTCTTAGAAAAGAAATGGTTTCTTATTGAAAAATTTCCAAAAGCTCTGAACCGGCGGCCCTAGAATTTATTTAATAAAAATATGGTAATTTAAATAAAATACCCGTACTGACTCGTGGCACATTCATTGATTTTTTATTCTCATTAAATTAAATAAAAAATAATATAAAAATACGTACGGGTTTACGTATATAATAATAAATCTTTGTAACCAGATCTAATATAAACTTAAATTAAAATAATCAGTCATTGAAAACTTTAGACTGATATATTTGTTGAGATTCTAGCGCCTACAATATCTAAAGTTTCCAATAATTAGCTGTTTATTTATAGATTAATATTTTTTTATTTTATTTAAATCTAACAAGTCTGGTTTGAAATCAAGGCACTGGATTCTCACTTAATAAATAATTTACCGCGCAACAGAAAAAAAACAGTAACATAAACATTTTTTTTTGCTATTACTCATTGTATAATTGCGCGGTAAATAGACGCTTTATCCTGACTTCTTGTCTTTCTATAAAATTAAAATTAGCACCTTAAAGAAAATCACTATACACAAGCTATGAAATATCGACATATTTAATAGTTTGTCTATGGTAAAAATAACAGTAGGTTTCTTTTACTTTATACTCGCTCTCAAGACCTGCTGAGCAGTTGGTCCAACTTTGCCTTTGGAAGCTTGTGTAGGCCTCATGAAGCCAGAAGTCGGTGTCTTACTACTGAGGCTCTTTAAAGGTGGCCTTGAAGTTCCAACTGAGCTGCCGCTGGACGAAGACCTGGACGCCGGCATTCTGGATATAACCGGTTTCGGAACTGGTTTCGGAGTAGATTTCACTGGGGAAGGCGGTGCTCGTTTCACAGTTGCGACTGACGCTGAACTATTTAATGAACTTCTTGAACTTCGAAGGGACGCGCGGGAGGTAGACCTTTCAACTCTCAGTGAGCTAGCTCGCTTGGGAATAACGCGTTTGGGGTCTAAAGGTGTTCGAGGAGGAGTCCTCGTCTCTTTGGTAGATATCTTCTTTGGAACTATGGGGGATTTTGAAATTTTGGGCACTGGGGACTCGCATTCCACGTTGCAACCTGATGAAGCACCCTGTGACGCGCTTTCGGAGTTCAGGCTTTGCGTTTCTTCAAAACCTTCATCGTTCAGTTCATGCTCACTCTTTACTTTCGACATCCTTGGAGACGTCGTTCTTTCCGGCACTTTTTCTGTTTTGGTATTCATTGATTTCCTGTACGCGTCTCTGGACCAAACTCCGGCTGACGTTTCAGCTGGAGACTTTAACTCCCGTATGGCTTTCTGTACATCTTCTTGATTAATCGAAGTCTGTCTCCTCATTCGAAGGTAAGGCTTCGTTTCTTTGGTCGGTTTGTCTGTACTTTGGTTCTTAAGTCTATCTTGCCAGCGCTTCAGCCTAGTCTCCTTTTCATCTTTAGTAACTTCGATAGGTCTAGCCACTTCTTGCGGTACCTCCACTTTATACGAAGCTTGGACGTCCAATTTAGATGGTCTGATGACTTGCGTTTCAGCTATCAGTTCAGGAGCTGGCTCCGGTTTCTTTTCTTCTTCAGGAGAACTAGAATCCGTAGTCCTCTTATATCTTCGAGTCCTTCTAGCGGCAGAGAACCTATCGAATTGGCCGTCTCCTAAGATCTCTTGGCACAAGTCTTTCATTTCTGTCGATGTTTTATCATTTGAATTTAATTGGCTCGCTCTGTTAGGTAGGGACGTTTGGAATTTTCTACACGGTTCTCTTTCTGGAGGTGGATTGAAGTTTGAAACGAATTTTCTCGTAACTGGCGGTGTTTCTATATTATCGGAGTCTATCTCTATCTTGTCTGATTTTTCAAGTCGGTCGGACCTGTGGCCTATATCGGTGGTGACTTTAATATCAGGCAGTTTGCGCTTTTCTTCTAAGATAGATATAAGAGGTTGCGGTGAGTCGATCTGCTGTCGAGACCTTTGTCTTCGAAGCCTCCTCATCTCCTCGTTCTCCTCCGTTTTCCTCCAAGGTAACTTGTTGTCTTTCTTCTGCGGTTGTACATCTGGAATTGTAAAATCGGTTATAAGTTACTATAATTTCATCAACACTGTGAAATAGGACATGAACCACAATACCTCGTCCCTTACTTCATCACGTTTTGCTTCTGTGATGAAAAAACATAAACGATAAACGACTAACTAGAAATTGTTTTCAATCGAGGAAATCATCAAGTAATTTAATACAATTTATTGCTAACATTTTAAATTAAATTGAGTGAGAGAGAATGGTTCTTCCAGTTATTAAGTCCGACAACCCTAGTCTATCTAAAGAAATTCGATATCGTCAGTGGGTTGTGGAGTTACGATTGCAGTCGCTTCACGAAGAGGATCGAAGTTCGACTGTTTGGTAGTTAGACTGGAAGTCGAGCTCAACTGAGTTGGGAAACGGCTCGGAGGATGAGAATGAGTGGCTAAGGGCTGAGGTAGAGGCGCGCGTACCCTCCACCGCCTCCAGCGCGCGCACGACGTCGCTGTCGCGCAGCACGCGCCGCCACTCGCCGCGCGCCTCGGGCACCGCGCTCAGCGCCGGCAGAGCCCCGCCCGCCCCGGCCGCCCCGCCCGCCCCGGCCGCCCCGCCCGCCCCGGCCGCCCCGCCCGCCCCGCTCGACCCGCGCTCGTTCTCTGCGGAGACAAGACATTTATTATAGACAACGTCAAAGAACTTTTCCAGATTTCAAAAATTCGTTTTTGAACTAAGTAATTTATATTTCTTCATAAAAATGCTATTTAAGTACTCAGTGGGCTCTGTTCAAGTATATTTATACTTTTGTTACAGTTATTTGCTATATAAGAATTTGATTTGATAACTGTAAATCTAATTTATTTAACCCTTTATAAGTCTAACGATCAAATCCTCAAATTGTGCTACACCAACTACAACTGAGTCCTTGCCTTAAATTTTTTAACTAAAATACTAACTTGTAAATAAACTAAAATCATTATTCCTTTTTATTTCATACGTCCTGTCAATTAGCAGAGTAATTTCCATAAGTTCCAAAAATGGACCCAGAACACTACCCTGTGGTATCCCTTATTTTATTACTTTGTAGGTAGGTTTAGTATTTATTTTACTTGTTCTTTCATTGCCCATCACAATAAAAATAAGTATACAATTCAGTACAAGTATCTTGTGATATTATTTACTAGGAAATTATGTAAGTATTTCATGATACATGTAATCGAATGCCTCAGTATGATACCCAAAATTAAAAAAGGAGCATATACAAAAGTTTTAACTAGAAAGGATTTTATTTTCTTTTCGTATATAGGGTTCTTTTGTTAGAGTGTAGTGTACAGTGTAGTGTACAGTGTAGTGTACAGTGTAGTGTACAGTGTAGTGTACAGTGTAGTGTACAGTGTAGTGTACTCACCGGAGTCGTTTTCCGAGGAGCGCTTGTCAGCAGGGCGCGCGTGCGCGGAGCCCGGCCGCGCCGGCCGCGCGCGCGCCCCCGCCTCCTCGTGGCTGCTGGCGCGCAGCCACGACTCGATCTTCTGGCGCCACTCCCTGCGGGCACGAGGGGATGCTATAGCTCCGTCAGGATATCTTACAAAAGTACATCAATACACATACTTCTTTTTTTAAATTTATTAACCGGTAGCTAAGCGCGCTGTAGCGCTATTTCATAGAAAACCTACCTACAATTTAAAGTCGAAATGTAAAACTGTAAACTCACTTATAATAATAAGGGTGATGTTGCCCAATCACGAAGAGTGTTGGCCTCGAGCAGCCGAGTTGTACAATAGCGGACTAACCGCGCGAATTTACCGAACATACCCATCTGACTCAACATCTAAAGGACTATCATCGCTTTAAAAATGTAAAGAGCAGCTCGAGCCAGAATTAAAGTAATCATATAACAAAAAGGTTCCACGTAGTACCGTGAAAGCTGGATCTACCAGACTCCTCCCAAAGGGGCAAAAAGTGACCCACAAGCATCGCATGCGGATCGTCCGTCCGGCTATCGGTGTCTTCGCTGGAAATACTAATAAAAAGTAGTCATACTTGGGTTTAGCCGGTGCGATTTCAGGCGAGTGCGCGGGGGAAGACACGACTGGCGCGGATGAGGGCGTGGGCGGGGTGGGGGCGGCGCGGGGGGAAGCCGGCCGCTCGCGCCCCGCCTCCGGAATCTCCAGGCGAGCCCGGGGGGCGCCACGACGTGACCACGAGCGATCTGCGGGTAATACACAGGTTAAGCAGACGTCAGAGGTCTAGAAACTAGAAGTACAGTGTGCAAATCAAATAACTCACGAAACAAACAGTTCAGTATTTCATTTCGTTTTTGCATAATAATGAACTGAAATGGACTCACATAGAATATGTGGTCCCTTTATTCTATAATTGCAAGTTCTTTAAGCGAGATATGAAAAGGCATCTGTTAAGGCCCTCAAACTGAACACCACTATTTTAATATTGATAGCATCTGGCATGGTGGCTTTTACTATTTGGACTTGCTCTCAGCCTAACTACCAAGCGAGCTGCAGTTAAATTAATAGAGCGAATAATTTTAAAAAAATCATACCAAGACTGCCCCAAGCACTCCTCTCTCTCAGATCGTTAGCGGCCGGTGAGGAGTGTCGCAGGAACTCCAAGAGTCCCTCTTCATCATCTCCTGGACTAGCTCTGCTTCTACGACGTAAACTGCCTGTAGGTGTTACATCTGAAAATAATAAAGTATTTTATCATAATATCAAACCTATTTCGGTAGCAGAGAGGCCTGCTTCTTGAATAATGATTTCGGGTCGTGTTATACGACGGACCATGTCAAGAATACATTTGTTTAAGACAGAATCGAACGACCATGTCTAGTCTAGAGTACCCTTACTTGACATTTCTGGTGAAGATGCTCGATGGACCATGTCAAGAGTACCTACTTGTTCTTAACATTTCTGGTAGAGATGCTAAAAAGACCACGCCAAGGACCTGTTCTTGACGTTGTTGGTAGAGATACTCGAAGGATCATATCAAGAGTACCCATTCTTGATGTTAGCTTGGCCTTGCGGGTCTTGGTGGGGCGTACACACTCACAATATGAATAATATGAGCAGGACTAACCCGGAGAAGGCGAAGGGTCGTGCGGCTTGCGCAGTGATCGGCGCCCTAACCCGTTGCGGATGTCCAGCAGCAGCGACTCCATCAGCGACTCGCACTCCGACACCGGCGTGCTGCACACGCTGCTGCCCGGGCCCGTACCGCAACCTGCGCGTGCGCGTCACAACATGTAGTTAGTAGATACTTAGATTCATTTGCAGTGCCTCAGAGAGTACGTAAGAAGTCGGTCCCACTTGCCATATGAACAGCCGTGGCATCGTTATGGGTAGTCGGAGCCCTACAAAGTCCGACAACCTGTTCGTATTACATAACTTCGATATTTCCATTGGGTTGTGGAGGTCAGACGCTACGGCTTCCGCTTTACGGAAAATTCAGCCGTTTCGTAGTTAGACTGAAAGTCGGGGTAAATGGGATATCAAGGTTTTCAGGGTCAAAGTCAACCTCTCCTGCTAGCAGGTACACTTGCTGATTAACGGACGAGGCTCTGGTGCAGGATTTCTTTTTGGGGTTGGGAAGTTCGATGGTAGTGTTCGGTCAGCTGGACCCGCTCGCTACTGGACCCGTGGGTCCACTTGATGACACCAAAGTCAAAATAATCGAAATCAAGGCAAAGATTAGAAGAGCGGACCCCGGGGCTTCAAAACATGATGCTGACTGAAGGCTCCCCCTACACTGCACTGGGAAAGGAACTGGGAGGACGGTGAGCAGCAGCCCGTACCCGGCTTGGCGCGCAGCGCGGCCAGGTCGCGGGCGCGGCGGCGGGCGGCGGCGAGCTCCTCGTGGGCGCGGCGGCGCGCGTTGTCGGCCACGGCCGCGCGGAACTTGCACAGGAACCACGCGAACAGCTGTCGATAACACCGCAATTAGCTTTCCAACACTACATATCATAAAACTAAGCCCATCGCCTCTGTCTGTCTGCGGTGAACTCAAAAACGATGACGGACATTTCTATAATTTGTTCCAAATAATTCAGTTGAAGTTTGTTATGGCAATAAAACCTACTAACCTAAATTACATACATACAAAAAAGCGGCCAAGTGCAAGTCGGAGTCGCCCATTAAGGGTTCCGTAGCAGCAAGTAACATAATAATGTTTTATTTTTTATATTTGAGTTGATCGAATGAAAGGTAAACTGCGGTTTACGATTTATGACGTATTAAAAAAAGTACTTAGTAAATCTCGCTCAAACCAATTTTCGGTGGAAGTTTATATGGTAATGTACATCATATATTATTTTTAGTTTTATCATTCTCTTATTTTAGAAGTTACGGGGGGGGGGGGGGTCACATTTTACCACTTTGGAAGTGTCTCTCGCGCAAGCTATTCAGTTTCGAAGAAAATTATATTAGAAACCTCAATATCATTTTTGAAGACCTATCCATTGATACCATACACGTATGGCATTGAAGAAAAAAATATTTTTGAGTTTCAGTTCTAAGTATGAAGAACCCCCAAAATGTATTAATTTTTTCCAAATTTTGTATAAAACTCTTAATGCGGTTCACAGAATACATCTATTTACCAAGTTTCAACACCATAGCTCTTATATTTTCGGAAAAAAGTGGCTGTGACATACGGACGGACAGACAGACAGACATGACGAACCTATAAAGGTTCCGTTTTTTGCCATTTCGCAACGGAACCCTAAAAAGTAGCCTATGTTACTCAGGAATAATGAACCATTCTAATGGTGAAAGAATTGTCATTGAACATTGCTACCTTGAAGCACTCCTCTAACTTGAAAGAAACGGGATCTTCACAGAAGAACTCCGCCAATTGTTTTCGAATGCTTTCCACCTCTTCCATATCTTTGTTGAGTGCTGATACCTCTTGTTGTGCTACCTACAATAAGAAATAATCTTGTCAATTGACAAATTACAATAGCATAGAAATCAAATGCATGTCTGAAAAAAATGTCGTTATAGGTGGAATGCCACAGGGCAGTGTTCTAGATCCACTACTATTTGGACCTAGAATACTGACCTGTGGTACTCCGCCTTAATAGGCATATGAATAATATAATCCAGTTTCCAGAAGATAACCTAGCAGTGTTTACTAACAAATATCTGCCTTTAGTTAGTTACAAAGGTCTTTCTATGAAGCGTTATTGTTCTAACTATAATAATAATCATCATCATCGTAACGTGGTTTGTGATTGCATCCGAGGCCTTAAATTTGCGATTCCAGGGTCTGGCTACTCCTTCTTCGTCTTTAGATAAGCTAAATCTAAAGAAGCGGTTGTCAAATCTAAAAATGCGGGTTTTATGGGTTCGAATAAGTGTCTAGACCAATACACCCTTTTATTATTTTAACTCTAGTATCCGAAGCATATCCAACACACACCAGGGCAAGTAATTTTTAGCAGTGCCTTACTAGGGCGAGAAAAAATCAATAGCAGCTGACACAGGAAAAAAATAGCAAATTTTGATCAAAGAATTAACTTATTTCATGTAGACAGTTGACGGCTTCGTACCTTTTCTATCAATCCAATCAAAAGAGCCGCGAATGCTATGACACCACGTACAACAAAAAGACACTGACCTGTAAGAACTCTCCCATCTGCTCCTTAATATCCTGCTGCGAGGTCGGCAGCTGGATCTCTTTCTCAAGAGTGGCTATCCTCAGCTCCAGGGTCTTGATCTCGTTGTGCAGCTGTTCCACACTGGCTTTGGCTGCCTCTTCTAGCACGCGGGTATCGTCCGCAAAGTGGATCAGTTCCTTGTTCTTACGTTCAGCTTGCTGTGGGATGAGAATACTATGTGTTAAGTTTTCGTGATTTATACTCAGATAAACTTAAGGAATTCGTTATAACTTTGTCTGTTTCATCTTTTGTCCTTGACATGACAAAACCCTCAAACTGATCGGAATAAAATGTGAAATCCAAATGGTTTGAAACTTGGAGAATCGTTTGCATCAACTTTAGCCGTACTTCATGCGGACAAAGTCACAGACAAAAGATATTCGAGGGTTTTACATCGGACCTTGTGATACGCTTCCTACCTTCTTCTCCCTTGGGTTTGAGTTATAGAGCTTTTATGGGAGCGACTACCGTCTGACCTCCCACCACCCAGAGGAAAGGCTGTGCCAGAGCCTCGCCCGTTAATCAGTAGATATACCGGCTAACAGGTGAGATTGCCTTGGGCCTCAAGGTATTCGTAAGGCCATGAAGTCTATGACATTGTAGATACCACAGAAGACGTATGACCTGTAGCCATCGTATACCACAATTCTGTGCAGATGTGAAGTGAATGTGTAGAAAATATGGTGTGGCTGTGTCATAGACACAGCCGTGTGTTGTGCGTGAATACGTCTCGTAACGAGTATTACGCAGCACAATGAATTCAAAATGTCATTGTGCTGCGTAATACTAGTTACGTTATTTGTTTTATTTTACCCGATATTTTTTTTGTTTCAAATACATATTTTGTCGATACCAAGTCATCTCACCAAATTCAGAGACCTAATTTTGTGACACCTTATATTTGTATGTACGTATAAAGTATAATAAATACATCCAGTTCTTACTTAGCGTATTAAATTCTTTGATCCTTTAGCTATCCAGTGGTGTAATTGAATTTAGGATGGAGATGATAGATATCTAGTTGCAACACCAAACTGTATACCCATTTTGTTATCACTTGTTTTTTTGGCTCCCAATGGAAGCAATTTTAAGGACGTATTTGGTCAAAAAGCGTGGTTACCGCGGCGACGTAGTGCATGAGGTTGAGGCCGGGCTTGTTGGCGCGGATGTCGGGCAGCTTGTGCAGCGACGCCAGCCGCACGCCCGCCGCGCCGCCCGCGTAGCCGCCCGCGTTCAGGAAGTTGCCCGCGATCAGCGCGATGTACAGCACCTCCTGTAGGCGGCAGTAACATAGCATCAGTACTAACTGTCGTACTCACTCTTCTTCATAGGAAGAAACTTGCACTTTGGAACCGAGAGTCCACTCTACTATTCCTCCTTTTCAAAATTAGGGTTGGTTGGCTTTAAGGGGGCGACTGCTATCTGACTCACCAAGCCCGATGAAAAAACCTTCACCAGAATTACGTTCATCAGCTCGCACCCACGGCTCGCAGGTGAGGTTACCTTGTGCCGCGAAAATCTAGGTGAAGCTCTATATGCCCAAACCAAGTCATACAAATGGTCAATGATTCTATAGTGAATATTTGATTAAGTCAACGATTCCAAGATGGATATTTGACTACGTCAACGATTCTAAGGTAGATTTTTTACTACATAAGATTTTGGTGTAGATATTTGACTATGTCAACCATTCTAAGGTGAATATTTGACTTCGTTAACGATTCTAAGGTGGATATTTGAATACGTAACGACTCTAAGATGGATATTGAACTACATCAACGATTCTAAGGTGGATATTTGACTAGGTCGACAATTAAAAGGTGAATATTTGACTACGTCAACGATTCTAAGGTGGATATTTGACTAGGTCGACAATTAAAAGGTGAATATTTGACTACGTCAACGATTCAAAGGTGGATATTTGACTAGGTCGACAATTCTACGGTGGATATTTGACTAGGTCAACGATTAAAAGGTGAATATTTGACTACGTCAACGATTCTAAGGTGGATATTTGACTAGGTCGACAATTAAAAGGTGAATATTTGACTACGTCAACGATTCTAAGGTGGATATTTGACTAGGTCGACAATTCTACGGTGGATATTTGACTAGGTCAACGATTAAAAGGTGAATATTTGACTACGTCAACGATTCTAAGATAGATATTTAACTACATCAATGATTCTAAAGTGGATATTTCACTAAGATAACAATTCTCAAATTTAGTGATTGCTGGATCGATGATCTTGTCTCTTAGATTTAGTGATATATAGTCTCAAAGAAGTTACCTGTAGAGCTCTAGAAGACATGAGATCATCTCCAGCTACAAGGATAGCGTTAATGGCGCTCTCTAAGTATCCAGACGTTGAGGCCCATTCTTCCTTCAGTAGCATACACTCGATGCGGAGTTTGTAACTGTCCAATAATAAAAAAAAATAAAATTATATGACAGTAATTAAAAAATATTTATTGAAATTAACATAAATGTTAAAATGTTAACCTAAAATACATAACTAACTATTATGTTAATTACTAAAATTACTAAAGAATGCTAAAAAAAAGGATGTCAGTTGGAATTGCGGTTAATCGAAAATTGAAAAATTTTCGTGGATGCAAATTTTAACAAATAACTATAGTTAGTAAAAATCACTTTCTGCTAAATTTAAATTATTATTCTGTTGCTTGTCAGCAGCCATAGTTACGAGAAGACTAAAACGGTGTTTAAAACATCTCTTGAAGTGCAAAGTTATGTCAAAGTACCCGAAAATTGTTTAATTGTTGGTGTTACTATTTACGCTGAGTAACTATCTGGATCTTATAGTACTTACTTAGGCAACTGTATAAGTTGGAGCAGAAACTTCTCGGCAGTGCCCAACTTGGTGACGTCACCAGAGAAGGCCTTCAGCATCTCGCTCTCGTCGATCTCCGGCAGTATCTTGAGCAGCCCGCGCAGCTTCTCTGTGCCGATGTCATCGTGACTACCCTCGCGGATCAACTGGATAATGTCTTCGTTTGAACTGGAAAAAATTATGAGTAAGTTAGAAGACTGATTTTAATACTAACACACGTTGATACAAACTGCATATAGCGGTGTGGAGGAACGAAATGTTATACAAGCGCGCGAACTTCACTTTCGCGATTCAGGATTGGTAGTGACGTAGTAGTATCGAAGTAGTTCAACTAGTTGTCGCTAGATGGCGCTGGGTAGCTGGGTATATGTGGTATCGCCACAGCGGAATGTTGAGATTTTTGATGTTTGGTGTGACGAGAATAGTCAGAATAAGGAATGAGTATATTAGAGGAAGTTTGAAAGTTGCACCAGTGAATGGAAAATTGTGAAGCGAGCGACTGTTATAGTATGGACATATTTTGAGAAGAGATGAATGTTATGGTGATAAGTCCAAAGGATGAATGTTTTAGGAGCAAAAGTAGACCCAAGAAAAGATGGATGGAATGCGTGAAAGAGGATATGGAGAGGAAGGGGGTGACTGAAGAGATTACATACAAAAAGACGTTGCGCCGACATCAAATAAGTGGGAGAAGGGCAGGTAGATGATCGATACAAAGGGTCTTTTTTATATAGGAGGTTGACGGCCTCTGTGGCGTAGCGGTAATGCATTCGACTGCTACGACAGGGGGCGCGGGTTCAATTCCCGCTCAGTGCAAATATTTGTATGCATGTATATGTCTATTTGCATTGGTCTAGGCGTTTCTCTGTATAATATGTATGTATTTACAAAAAAAAGGATATAATTATGTTTATCCGCATTCTGGAAGCCATAACACAAGCTAAACTATGCTTACTTTGGGTCTAGAAAGCACTGTGTAGAATGTCGTAGAATATTTATTTATTATTTTTACAGTTTATACTACTGTAGATATCATCGTTACATTGTACTGTATAAAACTGTTCTTTATCCTAAATAAAATGAATTTGAATTTGAATTTATTTATATTACTACGCAAATTTTTCGCCAAAATATGAATTGGAAAAAGTCAACGCTAAAGCAGAATTAACCAGCAACAGTCTCATCTTCAAATTGACTATACATTATAATTCTCTAAGGAAAACCTTAAAAAGTACCTTTTAAAATAAACGAGTTCTGTTTGTTACCTGCGGAACTGCTTCAGGAAAATATTAACGTTGAGACTTCTCTTGCCGTCCAAGAGTGTGATCTCCGAGGACTCTTTCCTTGGCTTCCTCTCCCCTGAACTGTCGCATATTGGGCTTCTGCCTAGTCTAGGGGAGGAACCAGCTGATCCTGTAGGCTGGATCTGGAAGAAAAAATCGATTAAGTTAAGCAGCTCCACCAAGATCTGGGCTACTAGCCGGTACCTGCTGATAACAGATGAGGTTCTGGCGTAAGCTTTCCTCTCGGGTATGGGGGGGGGGCGGGGATCCATACAATGAGTAGGGGAGCGGGCCCCGGGCTTCAACGTGCAAGATAATGGTGATTAGTTATAAAGTAATCTTGTATATTCCCTTATGCATACAGTATATACTATTATAAAATTGTAAAATAGGTTTGTACCTAAATTACTTGGATAACGTTCAATGAACGAACACCAAAATATACTTTTTGGAATTCTTGTCTGTTTAATCTGTTTGTTCGCGTTGGACGCAAAAACTGAACGGGTTTTGATGCGGTTGTTTTCATTAGAATTTTGATTTTCAATTTGAGTTTGAGTTTGATTGCAATTGGTTAAGTAGAACCGGAGATATGATCAAACAACGATAGCCGACATCCGCGACGGTGGAATGCGGGCATCAGCTAGATTAAAAAAATGTAAAAGTATGTGATTGTATTGTACACGCCTTATCTTTCTTTCTTAGACTCACCTGTTGACAAAATAGACCTTCGATCTCGCTCCAATCCAGTTCAGCCTTCGGAGAATGTTTGTGACTGGAAGCTACTATTGACCAGATATTATTCTGTCCAATAACCTGTAATGAGAACTTCAATAATCAAAACGTACTTTACACATGTAACATGAACGAAATGCAAGAAGCATATGGCCCTCTCATAAACAAGTCAACCGGGCAGATCGTCGAAGAAACAGAAAAATTCTTGAAAATATTTGCCATGAAATGGAAAAGCAGATCAAGTACTGCTGCAATATCGCGCCGTTCGATATCAGGATCTGGTACATTTCTCACAGAAGGTTTTGACCAGTCATAGGAACCATCAACCAAAAAACAACTGGATCTAGTTGAATCCAGTTTAGTTAAACTTGAACATAGTAATTGTCACTGACGAAATCCGAACTTAGTTTTGCTACTACATGTACACGTAGTGTGTAGGATTTAAAACGCTGCATCAAACACCAAAATTAATCCTGCCTATGCGTTGGACTGCTAAGTCGGAGGTCGGGTTCGATTCCCGCTCAGTGCAAATATTTGTAGGCATGAATAGGTCTATTTTCATTGGTCTGGGTGTTTCTATGTATAATATGTATATATTTACTAAAGAATATGTACAAATATAAGTATTTATATCCGCATTCTAGAACCCATAACACAAGCTATTTAAGCTATGCTTGGGTCTAGATAGCGCTGTATAGAGTTTCATAGAATATTTATTTATCCTTATCCTAGAAACATGTTGGAACACCGTGTGGTTTTAGTCGGTTCGATTCTGAACGAAATACTCCACCGCTACCGTGGTGAGGTGGGGGATGGTAAGCCGAGGGGTTACACACGTTAAAAATGTTTAAGGAACAAAATACTCACCTTATTATTAGGAATCTTATTCCAGTTTATCGTCTTCATCTTGGTTTTGGGTATGGGCGTCTCTTGCTGCGGCAGCTTAACGTCAATGACGGGCGCTGGAGGGGCGGGGCAGGGAGCGGAGGGGGGCGGCGGGACGGGGGGTGGAGGAGGACCGCATGGCGGCGGGGGAGGACCGCATGGCGGCGGGGGAGGGAGCATCGGGGCGGGCGGTGGGGGAATACCTGCAGAATTAAAATTCAGTCATTATCCTCTGTGCCCATTTCCAAACTCAATTGGAATCGGCTTTCAGTGTAAGGCCCCGTAGTGCTACTAAAATTAGAATAAATAAATAAACGTGTAACCATTGATATCGTGATGCAGCTTTAGTAGTTGTTTATAGGTGTTTTTACTAGATGGCGTTAGGTATGTTCCTGGCATGTAGTGTAGCTCTGAATAAATAGATGGCGCGTCCTGATTTTATCACCGTATTGCATGGTTTGCGCCTGATTTTCCACAGATGCATTACTCATTTTCTTTAAATCTTATCAAAGGTGGTTTTTGGTATTTAAGGCGGTACTGTACCTGCAGGAGGTGCGGGGGGTGCCATGGCAGGTGGTGGGGGCGGTGGGGGCGGGGACAAGGCCCGCTGTAGACTCTGCTTTCTGCCCCCAGCAGATGTATCTCTGTGTTGACACGTACATCCTACTTTAGCCTGAGGGAAAATTCATTAAGTTAGGATCTCTAAAGAATAGTATCCCACATTTGGTTATGAATGATATGGACCTGCTAAATCTGACAATCCAGTTAATCTAACAATTAGATCATCAGCATCATCACAGCGTGAGTACCGGTTGCATACAAGGCTTATACCCTGGAGCCCGGGGTTCGTTCCCTGATCTTTTTTAAATTCGGCTTATCCTGGTTTTAAAAAAATGCAGCGATAGCCCAGTGGCGTAAGTAACGGACTTCCGAGACGAGGTCTTGAGTTCGATCCCCAGTAGTCCCGGGCACAAACCTCTGACTTTTCGTAGTTATGTCTGTATTAAAAATATTAATTATCGCTCGCTTATTAATGTGCCCGGTAGATGGCAATAGACTCGCCCCCTATTACATTGGGACATAAACATAACTGGCGATTCTAGGTTGTGTAATACATATCTGCCTACCCCTTTAGGGATACAGTGGTGAAGTTATGATATATGTATCTTGGTTTTTGAGGAAACAACTGCCATCTAATCCCCCGAACCCGAGAGGTAAGTATGCGCCCGTGCCTCGTCTTGGTTGGCTTGATCCCCATAAAGTAGGTGGGACTTCAAACACCCTGGAACAACGGGCTACAAGAGCCGGGACTAACGCTGTGATTAAGAGGAAAGTTGCTTTACAACAGCAGGCCTACCATGAAACATACATCTGCAATTGCGTATTGAAATTTCAGTCGGTGCAAGCCCGACATAACCGCCCCCGCTGGCCGGCGGGGGGGTATCCCTTCGGATACCCCCCCGCCGGCCAGCGGCCAGCGGGTAATTGGTACCATAAAACGCACTTATCCCGCAATCGGACCCGAAGACGGCACATGACAGTTCATTCGGCCTAAACTCTAGCATCGAAACGACCTGAAACCGCAAAATTCGGAATTTTCACAGCCCGCCAAAAAACGATACTATACGACTTATTTCAAATGTTCGAAAGGTTATCATAATCCAATACAAAGTAATGTATTTTTAGGGATTTTCTTTAGAGAATCTATTGCTATCGAGTTGTCGTCGTCGACGTCGTCGTTGCCAATTTTCTGTCACGGTTTTGGGTATGAAGGAGATGAGCTATCGAGTTGCTGTTTTCGGTAATAGATTCGTGCTGGGGTGAACCATTGCAAGATAAAAAAAAAACGCAAAATCGTAAATCCCTTGTATTCGGCTGAGCTCATCTTAGGAATTCAACTTGTTTTTTTTTTATTGTGCGGAAATCCCTTCGGATACCCCCTCGCCGGCCAGCGGGGGCGGTTATGTCGGGCTTGAACCGACTAAAACCGCACGCCGTCTCGGGTCTACAGACGCCAGGGTGAAAGGTTACCCATAGAGCATATCCCTCGCACTCCGACTGACCCTGGGCCATTCGCAGTGTCCCCTCTGATAACAGCAGAGGGGTACCTGGAGCCACCACCACCCCCTCGTGCAATGGGATCAGCTGGCCCTGAAAAGGGCCGGTTGGTCAGACTCTTGGCCGTTGACGTTGACGCCAGCTACTCAAGAGGAGCAATCAATGATGCGTCATCGCCCACGTTGCCCAGGGTGCACCAAACTTGGAGGTGATCCAACCAGTCGCACCCCAACTTCATGGTACCTAAATGACACTTCTATCGTACGTGTTTCGTGCGGGCCCGCAACTGCGGATGTACATTTCATAATAGGCCTACAGATATTGAAGTTGATGTTCTACAAACCTGCACACTAGGAGCCCTGAGCAGCTTAGCAGCATCTTCTCGACTCTCTAACAACGTTGCGCGATGGACCAGCGTTTCTGCTGTATCCCACACGATGTCACTCACTGGCTCCTTCGGATCTATTTTGAGCAAGTGTTGCAGGATGCTCAGAAATGGGATCTCTTGTGGTGTGTCGGCCACCTGCAAGAGATACATGTTAGTTTATTATTATATAAGGAACTGGCGGTGAACAAATAATTTGTCGTGTAACCCAAGACAGGGATTTTGAGTAATTACAAACCTTCCTAGTGTTGTTACTTTCTATGTAGAAAGTAAGTAGTAGGGCGTTAAGGAATATAGAAATTTAGAACTGCTTCAACGGTTGAAGTACTTCCGGCTTACAAAGCTGCTGATAAATCTTTGCTTTGGAATAAGTAACACGAATGGTGTTAGGAAAGTTTATATATCGCAATAGCGGCGGTAAGGCCCATCATGGAGGGTTGGCTAGAGAGGCGACACGAAAGCCTCTCGTACCGACTGACGCAGGTGATCTCCGGGAAGGGGAGCTTCGGGGACCACATGCATCGGATCAGGAAGGAGCCAACGCCTGAGTGCCATCACTGCGACGCGAGCGAGGACTCAAGGCTGCACACGCTGGCGGACTGCCCGGAGTGGGAGGCGCCGAGGCGTGACCTCGTGGCAGCCATCGGAGTGGGAGTGCTCTCGCTCGGCAGCATGATTGCGGCAATGGTGCGGTGCGCGAGTGCGTGGGTCGCTGCCACCTGCTGCTTAAACCGCACGCCATCTTGGGTCTACAGACGTCGGGGTGTAATTGGTATGGTATGGTATGGTTTCGCGAGCTGGTATCCGCAACTCCACGACAGGGCGCGGTTTTTGCGTGAGGGTGGGCATTTCACTCGATCCACCCCAACTCTTTGAAGAACGCCAGCAGGCTATTCACGCTGCTGGCGATCTCCCGGAGCGTACCTGTATTTCCGAAGTACTTTACCCTGTATGTGGCGGTTACAGGGCAGTGTAGGAGCACGTGTGCCGCTGTTTCTTCCTCTTTCATGCAGGCTCTGCAGAGAGGGCTGTCGGTGATTCCTAAAATATAAAGGTGTTTATTGAAGGAGCCGTGCCCCGTGATGGCAGCTGTGGCCGTGCGCAGTTGCTGTTTGGTCAGTTGTCGAAGACGCCTGGTCAGTCTATTTTCAAGCACGGGGAGTGCTTCCCTCGCCTGTCTGCAAACTTCCAGATTTATCCAATAGCTGTTGTGTTGATCTCTCGTTCGTTTGTTTACCATGGTTCGTAGGTATGCAAAGGGGATCGGTATTATGGGCTCAGGTCCCATTACCACCATGTCAGATCCTCTCCTGGCAAGCTCATCCGCTGCATCATTGCCGCGCGAGCCGCTGTGGCCCTTAATCCATTGCAGGGTTATGTTATTGAAATGGCCTATTTGGTTCAGTTTACGATGGCACTCTAGTATTAGTCCCGAGTTTATAGTGTGGCTGTTTAAAGCTTGCAGCACGGCCATGCTGTCGGAGAGTATGCGTATTGAGCGGCCTTCCACTCTCCTGGCCATTACCGCTGAAGCTGCCAGGGTAATCCCCATGCATTCAGCTTGAAATACTGTGTTGTGGGTCCCCAGCGGTGTTGATATGGATATATTAAGGTCCTCCGAGAAAACGCCGGCCCCGGTGCCTGTACCAGTCTTTGATCCATCTGTGAAGATGCGTAGTTCCGTTGGGCATAAAGCCTCACAGCGGTGGTCCTCATGAAGTTGGATCTTGTATTTTTTGTCGAATACGTATTGTTTGGGCACACGATCATTCATTGCTCCTATCATGGGTATCTCCTTTATGAGATCTGTGAGCAGTGAGGTGTTTCGCGTGTTTCTCTCGCTCCATAGGTTGAGTGCCCTTAGGCGTATGGCCGCAGCTGTTGCTTCTTGGCGGATGAACAGATCCAAGGGTGAGAGTCCGAGCATGGCTTCCATTGCCGCGGTGGGGGTAGATTTCATGCATCCAGTGGTTGCCATGCAGGCTAGTCTTTGGGTCCGTTGTAGTTTAGCCGCTACTGTGCTGTTTTCGGTCCTTGGCCACCAGACGATAGCACCATACGATATCATTGGGCGGATTACTGTTTCGTAAAGCCATAGGATGATTTTAGGTGATAGCCCCCATTTTTTACCAATCATTCTTCTGCACTGCCAGAAGGTAATCCCAGCCTTTTGTAATTTATTGTCTAGGTGGCTACTCCATTTTAACTTGCTGTCAAGAATAACGCCAAGGTATTTGACCTCTTTCGACAGTTGGAGTTCCGTGTCAAAGAGTTTGGGTAATCGGTATTCGCCTAATACCCTTTTGTTCGTAAACATGACTAACTCGGTTTTGTTCGGATTCACCGATAGTTCGAATTCCCCGCACCATTTTTCTACGATGCGTAAGGCTTGTTGGGTTAGGTTACAGACCGTTCCCGCTACCTTCCCTGAGATGAGGATTGTCGGGGTGTAAGGTAGACCATAAAGCATTTTCCTCGCACCCCGACTGATCCTGGGCCATCTCCGATTTCGAGATGGCCCCCTCGGGTTTGGGAACCACGGTGTCCCCGTCTTGCCCCGGTTGGGAGGTGGGCGCTAGTCGCCCCGCCGTCCCAGCCTGCTTCTGCTGGAGTGACAGGCGGCCTCACCTGCCACCCCAGGTCTGCGCTCATTTAGGCCGGAGGTCGTTAAGCGACCTCCGGCGTCTGAGTCGCTTGCGACGCGCGGCGAGCATGTTGCGGGCAACTATCTCACCCATCTGAACTTTTGCATTTATAACAGTAAAACTATTATGTAAAATACCTATAGGAACTAGAGAACTAAATAAATCGTACCTGTTTTAGAATTGCGTAGAACACATCCAGGTGCGAGTTCAGGTTGATTCCCCCTGGACCCTGCGCCTCGTCGCTCTCCCGTTGCTCCTCGAACACATCCAACTGGACACCCAGGTCTGGGTGGTTGGCTGCTTCATGTCTGAGAAACAATAGAAGGATTTTGGTTTAGATGAACTAATAAGGCTTTAACTTAAATTGTATTCTACGAAAGTATAATGCAAGGAATGTATTACAAAATATTTATACACAAACTTTATCAGCGCATATCCCGAAAGGGGTATACAACTTTGTATACCCCCTGTAAACATGTTTGTAAATAGACCAAAAAAAAACAGCCCAACAGTTTCTTGCCGGAGTCTTCTCAGGACAGGGCCGCTTTTCGAACCGGTGGTCCATTTGCCAAACATTATTCTAATTTTTTTAACGTTTTGTCAGTTCCGTATTAATGTTCTATACAGAATAAATGGGTTTGACTTTGACTTATGAAATTTTGTACTAAGTAGTATGTTACGTTTTTCTAAAATTTAAATTGGCAAGTCAGGACGGGTCGGCGTCCAGCGTCGCCCCAAGACGTATGTTTGGGAGAATTACAGGTTAGAGTATTCCCCTTAAGAGACTAGTCGCAGGTCCCGCTTGGATGTTGTTTTTTTTTCCATTGAAATTTAAAGCTGTATTTTACATTTCCATTTTGCCAGCTTGGCGGCTTAGCAGATTGGAGGTGCCTTATATACCTGAGCGTTAATGATTGATGTTATTGAATGCTTGCTGCTACCTAGAATGCTCCGTGAAGCTATTGTAATTAAAAAAACATTCTAATTTTAATAGAGAAGATGGTTGGAATGTACCACCAGCTTGGGACCCAGTCATTCACTTAATTAATTCCAAAAAAAATCAAAATACAACAAGACTTCATGACACTGTGAGCTCATTCTGCGTAAATAGTAACACCAACAATTCAGCATAGTTCGGGTACTTTGAGATAACTTACACTTCAAACTACAAGACATCAACCATCTTTAGTCTCCCCGTGACCATGGCTGCTGAAAAGCAACCGAAACGTGGGGTTCAATGGAAATTATAAAATAACATTAATCTAACATAAATCGCGATACAATCCGTTAAAATTTTGTTTTATTTCAATGATTTATGTAATAAACAAAAAATAGTAACTGTTTTTTACCCCACCTTGACTTATGTCCTTAAATTTTCAAAAGTAATGGTTATAGTTGAATTTTGATTAATGGCCGAACACTAGTTATTATAATTCTTACACCATAACTAAATGTTCGCTGACCAGTATAGAACCGGTTTGAAGGGGTTTAGTCAGATTTTACGTTCTAACTAATATTTTAACGAGTATTCAGAGCGGTTATCTCGCCATATTAGGAGCGGGCCAAGCGATGCGCCCACGCACCCTCTGTCTTATTAAACATTTTCCAACTGAGTACACAGAAACACTGTGCTTTTTTGATATTTTCTGATTAAGAGGATTAAGAGCAAGCTCCATATTGAATTTATTCGCTTTTTGATTTTATTCCTTCAATTTTACGATCATGAATTGTAATTAATGTTAATCATTACAAATATAGATATAATCTCGCTTACGACTGTATCGCGATACGGCCACATTTTATTTATTTACCCTTTTTTTTTTTACGTGCGGAAATCCCTTCGGATTCTTCCGTCAGCGGGGGTGGTTATGTCGTGTATCGACTAAAACCGCACGGTGTCCTCCCCAAGTGACCGTTGCCGGGCACCCCGGGTAAGCCCTCGAAAGGATAACCCCAGGGTTGCCGGCGGACTTTGGCCGCCACCGCGGCCTCGCCTGGTGGGTTTACCCTTTTTTTTTTTTTCGTGCGGAAATCCCTTCGGCGTGCCAGCGGGGGCGGTTATGTCGGGCTTGAACCGATTAAATCCGCACGCCGTCTCGGGTCTACAGACGCCGGGGTGTAAGGTTGCCCATAGAGCATATCCCTCGCACCCCGACTGACCCTGGGCCATCTCCGGTTTCGAGATGGCCCCCTCGGGTTTGGGAACCACGGTGTCCCCGTCTTGCCCCGGTTTGGGGGAGGGGCGCTAGTCGCCCCACCGTCCCGGCCTGCTTCTGCTAGGGTGACAGGCGGCCTCACCTGTCACCCCCAGGCCTGCGCTCATGGAGGACGGAGGTCGTTAAGCGACCTCCGGCGCCTGAGTCGCCTGCGACGCGCGGCGAGCAAGTTGCGGGCTCGGCGGGCCGGGAGAGTTCTAAATCTCTCCCGGGCGCGCTCCGCCATCTCCTTCGCGAGCATTACATGCTCGCAGAAGGAGGTGGCGGCGGCCCACGCGGTCGCGCTTCGCACCATTGCCGCAATCATGCTGCCGAGCGAGAGGACTCCCACCCTGATGGCTGCCACGAGGTCACGCCTCGGCGCCTCCCACGCCGGGCAGTCCGCCAGCGTGTGCAGCCCTGAGTCCTATGACTAAAGATACATTTCTTTTACATACATACATACATACATACATACACATACTTATACATACAGAAATTAAGCTCCGTACACATAAATATACCCACCTACTATTTTTTGTATTATATTATTACGAACTATCAAATTACATTACTTTACACACATTGAGAAAATGATAATTCACTTTTTAAAGTCACACATTCATTAACGGGTGGCACTAGACCCCATACTATTCCCGTGCGTTCCGAAATTCGCATCCGTGAGCGATGTCTATGTGTGTGTTGCTCGAACGCGCATTGTACGGACTTTAACTTCTGTAGTATGTATTCATTATTAATAGCAAGAAAGCCACGATATCGATTCTAGAAGCAAATTTAAGCGGTTGTAACAATGCACATTGTACTTTTAAGAATATTAGTGGAAAATGTAGTCGATTCCTTAGTTGATATCGATTCATAGTCTACTAATATTATCTGTATTCTTTCATCGACTCGGTCTATGTTAGCTGTGGTCAACCCTATCGGCTGTGGTTCATTATCTATGAACTCCCACCAAGTCGCGGCTTTCAGCCGACGTTATAAATTACGGTGCAGCGGTTTTGCGAGCCCCTAATTTTCTGCATAGCTACCACTAGTGCTGCTAGCTCTGGTACTGAGCCGTTGGTGAGAATTTTACAATTTATACATTACGTGTGCTAATCATTTTTATTACAGAGTGCTCATTAGTGTTGGAGGGTGACGTGGTACCAATGGCCCACCAGGGATATTCCCCGTGGCCTCTTCATCTTCACCAATGGTGCCACGTCAGGTTCCCACTGCTATGCTAAGCTACTCCAGGCATCGCCTCGTTTTTTACGTGAACGAGGCTTGCCAACAATTATCCATCTATTGGAATTATATAGAATGTTATCATGCCACACTACACCTCTGTAGTCGTGGCAAAGTTTTCTAATTGGGATGCTGCTTTTTACGTGAGCAGTATCTATTTGTTTTAATTGTGTAGCTTATACGCAAGGCATGCTTTCCCTTTTCACGCTTGTCAAAAGGACAATAACTTGTGCGGGCCACGCGGTCAGTGACCGCATGGTGAACAATCCTTCAGTGTCATCTATGTTTCTGTGCATCTGTTCCTGCTGCTTGCAAAGGCTGTGACCTGCCTGCTTTGCAATAATGACCATAAGCATCACGTGCCTGGGGAAGCTTGTCACCCTTCTTACGCCTTCGGTATGCTCGGCCTGCACTAGCAGTATGTATTCACATACTGAAAGTTTTGCCTTCTCTTTTCAGGTCCGCCGAGCGAGTCACGCAGCGGTCGGTGCCAGCGCGACACGCCGGGCGGATACTACCTGAGCTAAGTGCAGACTCCTAGCTGCCGCGGGCCGTCCTTCCGTCTTCACGTCTTAACATCTTTCTTTAATTCTCCAAATTCAAATTTTAATTGAACCATATGTACTCACCCTTGAGATTTAATATATGAAAGGTAAAATTAGCCTCATGTTTGATTTGCTATAACCTTATAAACCAACCACTCACTTCTAATAACTTGTAACTTATAATCTACCTTTAAATTCAACTATCCCTGTTACAAATGGCGCCCAATAATCGGTTTTTTTACAGTTTTTAATGTGAAGGACGGTCCGTGAGTATTAATTTTTAATTGTTTTTATGGACTTACCAGTGGTTAAACATTGCATAACTTAGTACAACAATATATAAATGTTGTAGTTCTTGAGAATTTAAGTGTCTTTACTTTTAGCACTTGTTATTTTGCTAATGCTTATAGCATTAGACCAGTATTAGTACTACTGGGATTTATAATCCTTAAGGCTTTAACTTTCAAGCCATAAGGGAGCGACAATTGTTACTGTTTCTTTATTTTACTTTTATTACCACTGGTAAGCCAATAAAATTCTATTCTATTTTTGTGCACTGTGTGTAAATTGTAATTCTCAACCTCATTATGTCCGCGAATACCATTAAGTTCCTCTCACTACAAAAAGCCGAGCTTCAATATGAAGTGGCTGTTCGAGGTAGTACTAGCTCTGAATCAGTAGTTGAGCTCAGAAAACAAATAGCCAAATTAGCTCCACTATATCCTCCGGAGGATATCTTAACATCTCACCTCGAACCAGCCGATGATCTCAGAGGTATTTCTGATTCTATTTCTAAAGCAGACGTAAGTCTTAAAACTTTAAAAGGTGGTATCGACAGGAACTTATTGGCCCGTACTGAAACATTACTCAACCATATATATCATAGAATGAATAGGGTTGACCACACACTGCCAGACATTGACAAGTTGTTTCAAACTTGTATGTCTAGTTTCCAGTCTCAATACAAGGAATTGTTATCATTAAAGGGGAGAGACATTAAAAATACCAGTGTAACTACTGTTCATTCAGATCAAGTGCCATTGACTCCAGTTAATGACATTAGTGAAAGGAAAGTTTACTCTGAGCTTTCCAAATTAAAGTATTCCGGAAAGACTTGTGTTCGTGCTTTTATACAAAAGGTTGACGAATTCATTATTAGTCGCTCTATTCCTCAAGATAAGTTAGTCACTTTTGCTTATGAGATTTTTACTGATGATGCTCTTCATTGGTTCAGATGTATTAGCTCGAAGGTTGAGACTTGGGCTGATATAGCTGAACTGTTGAAACAGGATTTCAGCATTTCTGATTATGACTATAGATTAATGTCAGAAATTAGATTGCGTACACAGGGAGAATTGGAAAGCATCACTATTTATATTTCCATCATGCATGGTATGTTCTCTCGGTTAGACAAACCATTAACCGAAGAAGATAAATTAGAAATCCTATTACATAATATCCGACCCTGTTATGCTAGTACTCTTGCTTCTTCTGCTGGCATTACAGACATATCCAGTCTGCAGAAGATTTGTAAAAATTTCGAAAATATTCAGTCTAGGCTTCATCAATTCCATGAACCTCCTAGAAAAACTTCAGAAACCTTGGCCCCTGAATTTGCTTATACTAAACAGTCTAGCTCTAAACAAAATTTCAATAGTAATTCTTTTAGTAAACAAAGATATTATAAATGGGATAAATTTCCTAGTAAACCTAATTTCAATAGACAACCAGTTCATAGCACTAATAGCATTGAAAATCCACCTATCAATGATACAAATAATAGTACAGAAGTACAGGTTAGTGCGGTCGATCAAATACCTAGTGGTCCCAAATTTAGTTGCCCACGTTGCAGAACCTACTCCCATCTTCTAACAAAATGTACCAAAACCTTCATTGTATGTTTTAGATGTGGTAAGAAAGGTTACCGTGTGCCTGAGTGTCCTGTTTGTAACAATTCAAAAAACTAAGTCACTCAGATTGTAGAAGCTCTAATTTTGATAGGCTGGACTGGGAAAACTGGCTATCTTTTGTTACAAAATTTTCTCAATTTAACAAAGTTTCTACAGTCTGCAGAAAAACTAATATTGGTTACTCTCCGTATGTTTCTGTATCTATTGCAGGCACTAATGTACCTGGTTTGCTAGATACTGGCTCTTGCATTACAATTTTAGGTAATAATTATCATAAAAAAATTTTGGAACCTTCAGTTCAACTTAACAATCAAACTTTAAACTTAGTCACCGCAGGTGGTGAAAAAATACAATCATTGGGTTTTATTCCCTTAGCTATCTCCTTTCAGGATGAAATAAAAACTTTAAATGTTCACATTGTACCCCAAATTACTAATTCTTTAATTCTTGGTATAGATTTTTGGAGGTCGTTTGGTCTTTTTCCCAAACATTTAGATTCTATTTTGTTGCTGGACAAATCTGATCCCCGGTTGGGAGAACTTACTGCCGTTCATACGGAACACCTACAGTCGTATGATCATCTTACTTCTGAACAGAGAGTTACAGCAGATAACATCGTTGCCCAGTTCCATGACATCTCTTATGAGGAACGTGGTCTAGGTCGTACTACCTTGATAGAGCACACTATCGACACTGGTGACGCTGCTCCTGTTCGTCAACGCTACTATAGGATGTCTCCTGAAAAACAACGTATTCTTGTCAAACAGCTGGACGAAATGTTGCGGGAAGATGTAGTTGAACCAACTGAAAGTCCTTGGTCGTCCCCTGTTCTGCTGACTCCCAAGAAAAACGGCGAGCTGAGATTTTGTCTTGATAGTAGAAAATTAAATTCAGTCACTAGGAAGGACGCATATAACTTACCTTATATTTCAGAAATTCTGGACAACTTAAGAGATGCTAGATATTTATCTAGTCTAGATTTATCTAAAAGCTTTTGGCAAATACCTATCAAGAAAGAGGATCGTTGTAAGACTGCTTTTTATATTCCCACACGAGGTACCTTCTGTTTTAAAACTATGCCCTTCGGTCTTACAGGAAGCCCGAGTACGCAGCAACGTCTGGTTGATCAACTGTTTTGTGGTCCAGAATTTGAGAACAGAGTTTTTGTTTTTGTCGACGACATAGTCTGTATATCATCTTCCTTTAGCCACCACATATCTCTTCTTTTGCTAATATTAAAAAAATTAAAAGATGCTAACTTAACTATTAATTTAAAAAAGTGTCAGTTTTTTAGGGAAAAACTTAAATATTTAGGCTACGTTGTGGATGCAGAGGGTCTACATGCTGATCCCGAGAAAGTGGAAGCTATAAAAAACTATCCTTCACCTACTAATAGGAAAGAAGTTCGTCGTTTCCTAGGTGCAGCTTCGTGGTATCGCAGATTTATTCCTAATTTCAGTGCTTTAGCCTCTCCGTTGAATAAGTTAACTTCTCAAGGAAAGAAGGCTCCGCCCTTCCTTTGGGATAAGGAAGCTCAGGATGCTTTTCTAAAGCTTAAGGGTTGTTTGGTCTCTGCCTCAGTACTCTCTTGTCCAGATTACTCAAAACCTTTCGAAATACACACCGACGCTAGCAACACTGGTATTGGCGCAGTGCTGATACAGAATTTGAATGGTGAAGAACGAGTAATCGCCTACATGAGTAAGTCCCTAAACCCTCAAGAGCGTAACTATAGTGCTACCGAGCGCGAGGCTCTCGCAGTTTTATCAGCTGTTGAACACTGGCGATGCTACATAGAAAATGGTCAAAAATTTGTAATTTTTACAGATCATGCTTCCCTGAAATGGTTTTTAAACTTAAATAATCCAACTGGCCGCCTAGCCCGCTGGGGTGTGAGGTTGTCTGGTTTTAATTTTGAAATTAAACACCGTCGTGGTTCCGATAATGTCGTTCCCGATTTTCTTTCTCGTTCTATCCCCGTATCAATAATAACTAACAATTCAAACTCAACTAATTCTAATTTTGTACCTAATACTTCAGATACTTGGTATCTTAAAATATTCAGTGGTTGTCAGTCAGCTCCAGCATCCTTTATGGATTATCAGGTCACTAACAACAAATTATATCGTTTTAAAAAGAGTTTAAATCCGCTGACACGCGATTTTGAGTGGAAGGAAGTCATTCCTCTGGAAGACCGTTCCAATATAATAGCAGAAAATCATTCCCAACCTACTGCTGGTCACTTAGGTATATTTAAGACCTATAAGCGTCTAGTCCTTAACTACTACTGGCCTGGCCTATATTCTGATGTGGTTAAATTTGTCAACTCCTGCGATGCTTGCATAGCTCATAAGCAGCAAAATCATGCAACCTTAGGCCATATGGGTAAACCTAAGTCTTGTCACCGACCCTTTCAGGTAATCAGTGTGGATTTGGTTGGTCCCTTACCAATAACTAGGAAGCAAAATGCATACATTTTTGTTGTCACATGTTGTTTCTCCAAGTATTGTTTACTTTTTCCCATAAAGAAGGCTACTGCTGAGGTCATTTCCAGAATTTTGGAAGAAAATGTGTTCTTGGTACATGGTATTCCATCTACCATTGTATTGGACAATGGTAAACAATTTGTTAGCGTTACACTCAAAAACCTTTTAGCCAAATATAAAATTCCTAAGTTACACTATACCCCTCTTTACTGCCCACAGTCTAATACTGTTGAGCGGTATAACCGTACTGTTATACAATCTTTATCAACCTTTATTGAAAGCGACCATAGAATTTGGGATATTCTAATTCCTAAAATACAATTTGCTATAAACAGTTCTGTTAATGAGGTCACTGGTTTCACACCTTCATTTTTAGTACATGGTCGTGAACTTATTACTTGTGGTTCCTTCTATGGCGATAAGTTTGATGACTCCCTTATCTTTGAACCACGTGAGTCCTATGCTGAAAACCTTGGCTATCTATCGTCTATTTTTGATAAGGTCCAGGCTTCCTTGATAAATGCACACAGTAGGAACTGTCAATCTTACAACCTACGCAGAAAGAATGTTGAATTTAATGCAGGTGATATAGTTTGGAAAAGAACATTCTATCTCAGTGATAAGGATAAGTACTTTACTAAAAAATTAGCTCCCAAATTTGTTAAATGTAAAATACTAAGAAAAAAATCTCCTTTGGTGTATGAACTTATTGATATGTCAGGTAAACCGCTGGGTGACTGGCACATAAAAGATATTAAATTTATAAATTACAAAGAATAATTAAAATTAAGTTTGTTGTGTTATAGTTTATTTCACAATTTTGATACATTACCTGTATAAACCAGTTACAAACTTTTAAAAACTGAAAAATAAATTTGTTATTTTGTTGTTAGAAATGAAGTCTGGAATGATTCCAGATCTGTGAAACCTTAGACTCCATTGTTATATTGTTGTAGGAGATTAATTATCTTCAGTTGTTTTGTTAAGTTACATAAATTTCCTTCTGGTTGTACACAGATGGCAGATAAGCAATTGTATGTTCATACTTGTGATAAACCTCTTATTGTAGTATCAATACCAATAAAACTTCACCTCTTTATAATAAAAGAGTCCACTAAGTTGTCTGGTAGCATTGTTGCCTATAAATTAAAGTTTAATCATTTAAAGCACATCAATAACCAAATTGTGTAAAATTCTATTGTAGTTACAAAAACTTACATACATTCCCACTTTACATGATAAGCTGGTCGCTTATTTTGTTGTATATGCATATTATGCACGGTTATACCGTAATTCCGGATAATTTATCTATATTTTGTATGTTCAAAACATTGTTATAACCTAATTAACCTCACTTGTGTAACTTGTCAATGACGTTAGTGTTGACAGTTCTGTCAAACTTGATCACGTTCCGTTTTAATTATAATAACATGCTTAACCATAGCATAATAACATACCTTATCTTAACTTCTTTTATGGAACGAAACGTAATATTGTATTGGATTCGAACTGTCATTCGTTAACACTGAATGACAATTACGTTGTTTCGAGGTTAAATTGTTGTATCATGGTAAGCTAAACTTAAATATTTTAAACTTATCTCGTCACATATGACTATTTATGTGAAAATTTAATTGGTGTTGCAATTCCTAGTACCCTGTTGCTACTGTGTAATTTCAACTTGTATTTTCTTCTAATAAACCATTGGTTTTTAACCAGGTTATTGAAAGACTTATGTCTTCCACGATTATTGTACTTGAACAATAGTTGTTTTTGTTCGTTGGTGTTTCAATCAACGAATTGTCTGCGGCGACGGCCATTAACCATCGACCGTGGAATTCATCTTAGATCTGGGAATTCAACCAGTATCTGGGAGTTGTTATAATGGTTTTACCATTGTTTTTCGAGCGGCTTACGACTCGTTAAATAAGCCTTCAGTAGATGCGGATGTAAACATCTAAAATAAGCCTTAATACAATTTTTTTCTGCTTGGATCTGGGAATTCAACCAGTATCCGGGTGTTATTGATGGTTTTACCATTGTTTTCGAGCGGCTTACGACTCGTAAAATAAGCCTTCAGTAGACGCGGGCTATACATCTAAAATAACCCTATATACAAAAACTTAAATCTTCTTTTATTAGTTGAAATTACATAGTGGAAATTTTGCTCATGTTCTCTTCTAGTTGGAACAGTTGTATTCTGGTCCTCCGGTGCCTAACACCTTCAATTGGTCTATGTTGAGTCTCCAACGGCAGTTATGTTGGAAACTCTGTCTAAAAGGATGCGTCTACCATATTCTTTAATGGTAACCGCTTGTTTGAATGATGATGCATGTATGAAAGTATAGAAGGTAAGCGTAGATTGATTGTAGTACTGAGCACAGTATCGAATTTCTGAATAACAGAAATTCTTCCTGATGGGACGGGGTATTGTAACAATGCACATTGTACTTTTAAGAATATTAGTGGAAAATGTAGTCGATTCCTTAGTTGATATCGATTCATAGTCTACTAATATTATCTGTATTCTTTCATCGACTCGGTCTATGTTAGCTGTGGTCAACCCTATCGGCTGTGGTTCATTATCTATGAACTCCCACCAAGTCGCGGCTTTCAGCCGACGTTATAAATTACGGTGCAGCGGTTTTGCGAGCCCCTAATTTTCTGCATAGCTACCACTAGTGCTGCTAGCTCTGGTACTGAGCCGTTGGTGAGAATTTTACAATTTATACATTACGTGTGCTAATCATTTTTATTACAGAGTGCTCATTAGTGTTGGAGGGTGACGTGGTACCAATGGCCCACCAGGGATATTCCCCGTGGCCTCTTCATCTTCACCAATGGTGCCACGTCAGGTTCCCACTGCTATGCTAAGCTACTCCAGGCATCGCCTCGTTTTTTACGTGAACGAGGCTTGCCAACAATTATCCATCTATTGGAATTATATAGAATGTTATCATGCCACACTACACCTCTGTAGTCGTGGCAAAGTTTTCTAATTGGGATGCTGCTTTTTACGTGAGCAGTATCTATTTGTTTTAATTGTGTAGCTTATACGCAAGGCATGCTTTCCCTTTTCACGCTTGTCAAAAGGACAATAACTTGTGCGGGCCACGCGGTCAGTGACCGCATGGTGAACAATCCTTCAGTGTCATCTATGTTTCTGTGCATCTGTTCCTGCTGCTTGCAAAGGCTGTGACCTGCCTGCTTTGCAATAATGACCATAAGCATCACGTGCCTGGGGAAGCTTGTCACCCTTCTTACGCCTTCGGTATGCTCGGCCTGCACTAGCAGTATGTATTCACATACTGAAAGTTTTGCCTTCTCTTTTCAGGTCCGCCGAGCGAGTCACGCAGCGGTCGGTGCCAGCGCGACACGCCGGGCGGATACTACCTGAGCTAAGTGCAGACTCCTAGCTGCCGCGGGCCGTCCTTCCGTCTTCACGTCTTAACATCTTTCTTTAATTCTCCAAATTCAAATTTTAATTGAACCATATGTACTCACCCTTGAGATTTAATATATGAAAGGTAAAATTAGCCTCATGTTTGATTTGCTATAACCTTATAAACCAACCACTCACTTCTAATAACTTGTAACTTATAATCTACCTTTAAATTCAACTATCCCTGTTACATAGCTTAGCATAGCAGTGGGAACCTGACGTGGCACCATTGGTGAAGATGAAGAGGCCACGGGGAATATCCCTGGTGGGCCATTGGTACCACGTCACCCTCCAACACTAACATAACATTTGTAACAGGGATAGTTGAATTTAAAGGTAGATTATAAGTTACAAGTTATTAGAAGTGAGTGGTTGGTTTATAAGGTTATAGCAAATCAAACATGAGGCTAATTTTACCTTTCATATATTAAATCTCAAGGGTGAGTACATATGGTTCAATTAAAATTTGAATTTGGAGAATTAAAGAAAGATGTTAAGACGTGAAGACGGAAGGACGGCCCGCGGCAGCTAGGAGTCTGCACTTAGCTCAGGTAGTATCCGCCCGGCGTGTCGCGCTGGCACCGACCGCTGCGTGACTCGCTCGGCGGACCTGAAAAGAGAAGGCAAAACTTTCAGTATGTGAATACATACTGCTAGTGCAGGCCGAGCATACCGAAGGCGTAAGAAGGGTGACAAGCTTCCCCAGGCACGTGATGCTTATGGTCATTATTGCAAAGCAGGCAGGTCACAGCCTTTGCAAGCAGCAGGAACAGATGCACAGAAACATAGATGACACTGAAGGATTGTTCACCATGCGGTCACTGACCGCGTGGCCCGCACAAGTTATTGTCCTTTTGACAAGCGTGAAAAGGGAAAGCATGCCTTGCGTATAAGCTACACAATTAAAACAAATAGATACTGCTCACGTAAAAAGCAGCATCCCAATTAGAAAACTTTGCCACGACTACAGAGGTGTAGTGTGGCATGATAACATTCTATATAATTCCAATAGATGGATAATTGTTGGCAAGCCTCGTTCACGTAAAAAACGAGGCGATGCCTGGAGTAGCTTAGCATAGCAGTGGGAACCTGACGTGGCACCATTGGTGAAGATGAAGAGGCCACGGGGAATATCCCTGGTGGGCCATTGGTACCACGTCACCCTCCAACACTAATGAGCACTCTGTAATAAAAATGATTAGCACACGTAATGTATAAATTGTAAAATTCTCACCAACGGCTCAGTACCAGAGCTAGCAGCACTAGTGGTAGCTATGCAGAAAATTAGGGGCTCGCAAAACCGCTGCACCGTAATTTATAACGTCGGCTGAAAGCCGCGACTTGGTGGGAGTTCATAGATAATGAACCACAGCCGATAGGGTTGACCACAGCTCAAGTCTTATTATAAGTTCTGTGGTTTTTACCAACTCAATATTCCTTAAATAAACCTTTTCTTTCAGACACAGTGTCTTACAGTGCCTGTCTTCAATAAGTCATTACGAGCTCGGCTTGTTTTTGCTCGATTGTTCGTGATTAATCCCGGTTATTAACAGCATTACAACCTACCAACCATTTTTGATGCTAATTTATTACATCTACCTGTTTGAGACTCATACTAACATAAGGCATTCAGGCATGAATGTTTAATTGGACAGGTTGGTTTAATATAGTAAATAAACTTAGAAAGAATAAAGTGTTTAGAACCGTATTATTATGGTAATAAAATAGGTTTTATAGTTTATTGATATTGAGGAAAGCGGATGCGTATCGTGAGGTCTTATGTTGGATTGCCGGGTTAGACAAAGTGTTATAAGACCTCGTCTTGTTCTGAATGTTTTTATTCTACCAATCCGTTTTAGGACCTTTAGTAATATATGGACTACCGCAAGGGAGTATTTTAGGCCCTGCCCTATTCTTGCTTTAAATAAATGATCTCTCAAGAAACGTGAAGCACAATATTATTTGCAGACAATATATAGTAATTACGGCAGATGAGTCATATAATTATATTATAAACAAGAAATCAATAATGCTCTGAAGCGAACTACAGAATGGTTTGAACCCAATAATGTGTAAATAAACAGCAAAAAATATACGTAAAACTTTTTCGTCGAAGACAACCGCAAGTATAGATTTATTATGAATACAGGATGCATTTATTATTAGCATGAACAACTTCCAAATGAACACGGATGATTTACTTTCAAGGTCTGGGTCTAACTAACCTAATAGAGTCATCACGACCTCTGTGGCGTAGCGGTAGTGCATTCGATTGCTAAGCCAAAGGTCGCGGGTTCGATTCCCGCTCAGTGCAAATATGTATATTTGCATTGGTCTGGGCGTTTCTATGTATAATATGTATTTATTTACAAAAAAAAAGTATTTAAGTATGTTTATCCGCATTCTAGAACCCATATGACAAGCTCTGCTTAGTTTGGGTCTAAATGGCGTTGTGTACTTTGTCGTACAATATACAATATAAATTCGTTTCTAAGTACGAATTAGCCAGGGTATTACCATCTCTTAAGTATGGGAACCATGCCTCGGAGTGCACGTTAAGCCGTTACGTGTAGTTGGAGCCCTAAAAAGTCCGACGCCTGGTCTAACTACACAACTTCGACATCGCCAATGCGTTGTGGATGTGCCCAGATGACAGTCGCTTGACGGGAAATATCGATGTTCTGCCGCTTCGTAGACTGAAAAGTCGATCCTGAGTTGAGCTTTTCTCAACTCAGGATCGACTTTTCAGTCTACGAAGCGGCTCGTAGAATGATGAGCTGTGATGCTCGCGAAGGAGATGGCGGAGCGCGCCCGGGAGAGGTTCAGAACTCTCCCGGCCCGCCGAGCCCGCAACATGCTCGCCGCGCGTCGCAGGCGACTAAGGCGCCGGAGGTCGCTTAACGACCTCCGTCCTCCATGAGCGCAGGCCTGGGGGTGGCAGGTGAGGCCGCCTGTTACCCTAGCAGAAGCAGGCCGGGACGGTGGGGCGACTAGCGCCCCTCCCCCAAACCGGGGCAAGGGACACCGTGGTTCCCAAACCCGAGGGGGCCATCTCGAAACCGGAGATGGCCCAGGGTCAGTCGGGGTGCGAGGGATATGCTCTATGGGCAACCTTACACCCCGTCTGCAGACCCGAGACGGCGTGCGGTTTTAGTCGGTTCAAGCCCGACATAAACGCCCCCGCTGGCCGGCGGGGGGTATCCGAAGGGATTTCCGCACGAAAAAAATAAAAAAAGGTATCCAAAGTGTGTGGGGTATCGAAAGCCTTTCCTAAGTTCCTTCATTTTTACTTATACTACTGTTTTAAACTCCGTTCTTCTTTACAGATAGGAATGCGTGGGTGTAGCTCTAAGTTTCAAAGTGAGACTATAGAAGATTTCACCTTTATTTCTATCTCCCTTCTCTTCTGCAGATGGGAATGCCCGATTGACACCTTTAGTGTCGCAAGCATTTATAAGCCACTTACCATCAATTGGTTAGTGTATTTATTTGCTACCTTAGTAGAATAAACAAATAATGCTGTTGTTGTGGTATCTTAAATTTGTGTGTCGTAACGGTTGTGCAATTAACTTTTACGTTAGCTGTGGCTGGTGCCGAAAAGATTCCCCTTCAGTGTAGATATTGATATGTATGAAAATGTGTATTTTGCATCAATCCTTTTTTTTTAATTTACTGTTTTACTTTTTGATGAACAATAAAAATTGTGTTAAATTATTTGTTTGAGATTGTCACTCGAATTTATTTATCGACGCTTACAACATATATATTGAATGAGACATCTATGCTTCTCTGGTAATTAGAAATAATTCTATATTTTTTCAATTAAATTAGTATAAAAAGCAAAGATTACTGAGCTAATATCAATGTCTGGAACATTAAGAAAATTGCTCAATACCAAAAAATAATACACACTTCATTACATTATTACTAAATAAAGACATTCACGAAATAAAAACTTAATAGTATTACTATTTTTTGTGACAGTTCCAATTACCATGCTCAATCAACCGGCGCGAGCGCAGACACAAAAAAAGGTGCCAAGTCCCATTTGACAGCTTTTTCGACAACAGACTGGCGCAGTGAGAGTAATAATAAAGATTACTTAGCGGTGGTAAATTAACTACTGGTAAGTATTAATTTATTTTTGTATAGGAATCAATGAATTTTTATTAGATTTCGAAAATTAATATTTAGGAAAAATTAAGCTATAAATTAAACTAGAGTGCTTAAGTTGTCTATAAATTTATGTAAGTATAAGTACTACCTACTTAGGTATCTAGTCAGCAACAAAAGTGCCTTAACAAATAATTCTGATTTATTAATCACTTTAGCTCTAAAAACCGTTTCTGGGGATTAAAAAAAGTAACATTTTTACGTTCATGTATTCTGATGTAAAAAACGTTTTTAAATATTTAAGTATCAATCCACTTTTGTAGTTGATCGTACATTAGTTTATAGTGTGGTTTTTTTTCATAGATGACTAGGACTAGCACTCTTTAACAGATTTTATTCTGTTAAAGAGTGCGTAGGTATGGTATGAGCATAGGTACATTTCAGTATGTACACACGGCCAAGGTAATAAGTATACATCTTTACATACATCTTCACACATAAAAGTGTATACTGTATAGTCATTTCCTTGGCTATGTGAACTTAGATATCCTTGTAGTAAACTTATCCTTCCGGTATACTAGTCACTTGTGTTAGGAGTGTTCAAATCTGTTGTGTAAGACTGGGGTTCGAACCCGCGATTTCAATTGCAAATCCGACGCTTTAGCCATTAGGCTACTGCCACATCATAGCGCAATGCGAAGTAGTTTAAGAGGCGGGTCGGAATTACGATCGAGAATATACAGGTCCAATTCTACCTATTACACTAAGGATGTGAACGAGCTCGTACACAAGTAGGTAATTCGCTTGAGCGAAGTGTGAAGTCTAAAAAAATGCTTACCTCAAGTTGTTCAATGTTGGTAGCAGACCCAGTCCTGAAATTAAATGTAAAGGTGTTATCATAGTCATGTACAAAAAAAATATTAAAAAAATCAAAAGACCCTAATTTAACGACACATACATACATACATACTCTCGAAAAACTTAACCCTCCTTCTGGCGCAGTCGGGTAAAAGAGAAATACATTATTCAGCATACATTTGTGTGTGTGTTAGAGTGGTAGAGTCAAGCAACAGTCATTTTGGCCGTTGCATGAATGGGCCGACTCGACCGGGGAAGCACCACCCTCTCACAGAATATCGACGCCAAGTAACAGTATTTGAACTGTTGCGTTCCGTTTGGTGAGTGAGAGTGCTGGAGCCCAAACTCCTTTCCCATCCCCTTTCCTTTACAGGGTCGGCAGCGCGAGTATGACGCCACTGGTGTTGCACACGTCCATGGGCCGCGGTAACCGCTTCCCATCAGGTGGGCCGTGTGCTTGTCTGTCACCTTAGTGGTATAAAAAAAAAACATACTTCGGGATATATGCCTGTATATTCCGGTAGGGGTAAGTAGAGCACCTACGTTTCGACATGTTTTTCGGTACTACGTCAACAGTTTTTTCTGACCATTTTCGGCTACGGAGTTTTTCTAAAAGGAAACTTAATAACACTATGTGCGACCCGGAAATCAAACCCGGAACTCAACCAGAGTAGTCATCAACCAACGTAGACTGAAGTAGAATAGTGGTAAATCGCGGTAGACTTTTGGCCTGCACCAGTTCGGTGACACACTGAGACGATAGCATAGCCATTTTTGCATGCGGAAGCCCCCATGGGCTTCATCTCACCGGAGCTAGTGACGAGGTAGGTATGACTTGAACCGACTAAAACGGCACAGTGTTTCGTCACATCGGCCTATGGCCTGAGGTGTGCGTTGAAAGCATATCCCAGAGACCCCTACCGGCACTTAAATAGACAACTCCAACGTGTTTTTGTGATCAAAATCCTCCCTTCGCTATAGAGAGGCGCGCGTGGAAAATCGACGCTTGCTTTTGCTAGGGTGATAGCTAGCCCCGACCGTCACCCCTAGCCCCGTTGTGATCTGGGCTACTCTTAAAATCTGCGGTGGAAACAGTAGGCCTTTCATGAAACGTACTTACTACTACTTACTACGTACTTATCCTGCAATCGACCTCAACTCTACCATGAAACGACCCGAAACCACGATACCATAAAACACGATACTTTACGACTTATTTCAAAAAGTCGAAAGGTTATCATAAACCATTACAAATGAGTGTATTTTTCAATATGTTGGTTTATAATAGTAATTTTTTTTTATTGGAAATATATTGTAAACGAAAACCTCCTTGATATGTGTGTTTCACTCCCGAACGTACTTTATGGTCCCAACTGAAAGAACGAAATCCGAAGTACCTTTGTTTTTTTTTTCGTGCGGAAATCCCCTCCGATACCCCCGGCGTCAGGCATTAACCAACTAAAACCTCACGCCGTCTGGGGTCTTCAGACGCCGGGGTGTAAGGTTGCCCATAAAGTATTTCCCTCGCGCCCTGACTGACCCTGAGCCATCTATCTCCGGTTTCGAGATGGCCCGCAGGTTAAGCCTACAGTTCACTTACCAATAAATTCATTTCTAACGCGTATCCTGTCGGGCAGGCGCGGCGCGGAGATGATCAGACAGTTGACGAACGCCACCAGAGACGTCTTGTAGTCCGTGGTGCTGGCGTTCTTCAGCTCCTCAACCACCACAGCGAGGCGGTACCTCTCGCCCTTTATGGACTGCGGACAAATACATTTAAAAAGATATATATTCTACGATACATCAAACAGCGCCATCTAGACCTATACGCAGATATTTTTTGTGCAAATAAATACATATTATACGTCGAAACACCTAGGCCAATGAAAAAAATTGTATTTACAACTAGTATAAGAACATAAAATTAACATAACATAACTTCACGCCTGTATCCCCGATGGGGTAAACAGAGGTGTATTACACACCCACGATTCGCCAGTTATGTTTAGGTCCCTATGTTATAGGGGGCGAGCCTATTACCATCTACCGGGCATATTACTAAGAAATTAATATAATTATAATTTTTTGAATACACACATAGCTACGAAAAGTTGCTAGAAATTACCTTGTATCGCTCAAGGGTGTCGACTGCCCTGGCGTAGCCGTCTGCATTGTACACACATAGCGCCGACAAGAGCTCGAAGACCTGTAGAAAATTAAGAAGAATATTTAGGTACCTAGTAGAATGACCTGGAGGTGGCAGGTGAGGCCGCCTGTCACCCCAGCAGAAGCAGGCCTCCCGGCCCGGCCCGGGGGAGGGGCACTAGTCGCCCCAATGTCCCCATTGGGGCGACTAGTGCCCCTCCCCCAAACCGGGACAAGACGGGGACACCGTGGTTCCCAAACCCGAGGGGGCCATCTCAAAACCGAAGATAGCCCAGGGTCAGTCGGGGTGCGAGGGATATGCTCTATGGGCAACCTTACACCCTGGCGTCTGAAGACCCGAGACGGCGTGCGGTTTTAGTCGGTTCAAGCCCGACATAACCTCATAAAAATTGGTATCTAGCAGTATGACACGCTGTTTACTGGACCTAATACAGGAGATTTTTCATATATTCATCAGAATTAATTATATTCTTTCAGGAGCTTTATCCTCATAACGGTCTCCCCGTAGCGACCAAAGTTTGCATTTTGGAGCCCGGGGTCCGCTTAATGTTTTTGGTTCGTATGTCTGAGGGAGGGAGGGTGGAAGTGATTTAGAGAGGGAGGGGGGAAGAGGCAGAGATGGATGAGAACGAATCAAAAAACACACGTAATTGTTTAAGTTATCAGTTCTGTCGGCACTCCCGGAGTGCCACTGCCTTTTTTATACCACTCAGGTCACAGATAAGCACACGGCCCACCTGATGGGAAGCAGTTACCGTGGCCTATGGAAGCGTGCAACACCACTGGCGTCACACTCGCGCTACCTACCCTAAAACTTTTGCTAGTAAGTCATTGGAATCCAGCAAAGTTCTATCGCTTACCGTCTGACCGCAACCCCGAAAGGAATGCCAGCGCCAGAGCCTCATTCGTTACTTACCAGGTGCACCGATTAGCAGGTGAGTTCAACTTGGGCCTCGAAGGTGTTGGGCCCTGCACCCTCAGGAGCCTTTTTTTTTAAATTTTACGTGCGGAAATCCCTGCGGTACCCCCCGCCGGCCAGCGGGGGTGGCTTGGTGCCCTGCCCAAGTGTCCATTGCCGGGCATCCCGGGCAAGCCAGGGCTACCGGTGGACCTTGTCCGCCAGCGCGGCCTCGCCTGGTGGGGCCCTCAGGAGCCTAATCTACTTATTAGGTGTATCCCTATAAAGATCTTCAAGGGCCAACCTAACCTAACCGGTATTCCTGCTGATGAATGGATGAGGCTCTAGCGCCGGCCTTCCTCTCCGGTTGCGGTCAGACGGTAAGCGATAAAACTTTGCTGGATTCCAATGACTTACGAGCAAAAGTTTTAGGGTCGGTAGCGCGAGTGTGTCGCCACTGGTGTTGCATGCGTCCATAAGCCACGGTAACTGCTTCCCATCAGGTGGGCTGTGTGCTTATCTGCGACCTGAGTGGTATAAAAAAGTCAGCGGCACTCCGAGAGTGCCGACTGAAGTGATAACTTGAACAATTACGTGTGTATTTTTGGAATCGTCATCATCCATCCCTGCCTCCCGCCCTCCCCCTCCAAATCCCTTCCACCCTCCCTCCCTCCACCCTTCCCTTCGTCCCTTTTCGACTTTCATGATTTTTCTTCACCCAAAAGTGATTTGGAGAGTGTGCTCAAAGAGCCTCAAAATGTTGCCACTTCAAAAATAAAAAAAGTTTGACATTACCTGCTTCTTGACAGGCGGAGCGGGCGTTTTTAAGGCGGCAGCGAGCTTGTCCGTGTATTCAGCATGTTCTACGATATAGTCCAAGCCCACGCGACTTTCCATCGCCGAACTGCGAACAGAATTATTTATATCATCATTTATGACATTTTAAGAGTGGCTATGTATTGGATCTTTGTGGCAAAAGCCGGCTAACAAGCCGGTAACCGTACTAACTAACAGACGAGACTCTGGGGATCTCCTCTCGGGATTCAGACGACAGTCGCTCCAACAAAAGCCAATTCAAGAGTAGGAGAGCGTACCCCGGGCATAGCCCCGGGTACCAACACTAGCTATGGATGCTACCGGAGTTACCAATCACCTTAACTCTAAAACCTTTACTAGGTCTGCAAGGCGAATCGCTGCTTGTAAGGTTGAGCTGAGTGAGACATCGTGATTTGAACAGTGATCATTCCTCCGTGGCAAGTTCGATTTTGAAAATTCTTTTTGAAAGTCACAACTCTGGACATGCGTTCTGAGCGTGTAAAGTTTGGTCACAGTGTCTCGAGCGGTTATTATGTAATTCCATCTGGAATTTTTTTAACGGTGATCATTCTTCTGTGGTAGCATTAATTTTTTCAAAATATATCCATAAACCTTCCTCTGATTGACCTCTTTAATCATACCAAATTTGGTTCTGATTGGATTAGTAGTTTAGTAGGAGACCTGTGACAAAGAAAATCCTGAAATCTGGTATGAGGAGCTTTCGCTCGACTTCGTCTCACTCAGCTCAAAAAAAATAACAATTAAACATGAACTATATATCAAAGTTGTACCACAGATTACATAATATTATTCTAAGTTGTACATAGGATACACACAATACTTATACATCAATTAATTTATTTCGATGTACAGTTCGTTCGTAAATTTCTTAATGTCCAGCAAGTTTTGAGGACGCCATATACTTTTATTCAATTAATTGACCCGACAAACATCGTTCTGCCTTAGAATAAAGTTATGTTGGTTACCTTACCACCTGAATTTATTTTATGAATGTCTCCTTGCACCCCGGCATTAAAGACCCGAGACGGCGTGAGGTTTTTGCCGGTTCGAGTCCGACAACATAATCCGCTGATCGGTGGCGGTTTAACCGTGGCAATTTCCGCAATAAAAAAAAACTACAAAATGGCACAGTCCATCCGTTCTTGAGTTTATTCCGGTTATCACTAACACGAATTTGCTTTAATACATATAGATGTTCAAAATTTTCAGCCAATCCAGACATAAATATCATAAGAATCCTTTATGTTGAAAGATTATCCGGCTTGAGAGATTAGCCGGTTTTGACGGCCTCTGTGGCGTAGCGGTAGTGCATTCGACTGCTACGTCAGGGGGCGCGGGTTCGATTCCCGCTCAGTGCAAATATTTGTATGCACGAATATGTCTATTTGCATTGGTCTGGGTGTTTCTATGTATAATATGTATGTATTTACAAAAAAAAAGTATATAAGTATGTTTATCCGCATTCTGGAACCCATAACACAAGCTAGTTAAACTATGCTTACTTTGGGTCTAGAAAGCGCTGTGTAGAATGTTGTAGAATATTTTTATTTATTTATATTTATCCGATTAATATCTAAGGCTCGTAGGCAAAGGCCATGTCCATCAAAAAAAGTAATCTTACAGTTAAAGTTACGCAAAAGTTAATCTATACCTTAGCATTTTTTTTTTAAATTACGCAAAAGTTAATCTATACCTATATCTACTCGTATATCTATACCACAAACGATGCATATTTTTTCTGTTTTGGCCATTACTGATAGTTGTAAAGATGGGTCTGCATTAACCTTTCTAAGTGCTCTAATGATTGTCTAACTAGCTGTTGCCCGCGGCTCTACCCGCGTGAAATTCTGATCCCGTTCCCGCTTCCTATGGGAACCTATTCGAGGGAATAGTACTTTTACTGGTGGTAGAAATTTGATGACACAAATTTGACACAAAATTCGGCCGGGTGGGTACCACCAAGCACGATTGCGAAAAACCCTCCATAGTAATCCAATTTCGGTTTGATTGCGTTCAGGGGTCAGCAAGTGCATAGCCGGGCAGGGGGATAGTGGTCGCAGCACTAGTGGGACCGGTGGGTGTCACGCGGTGCTGCGGCGACAATCCTCTTCTGATGAGGCCGTCAAGCTGAGTGCCACCATTGTTAACATGGTACGTGTATGTAATGGTGACCCTCTTTCCTGAGACTTTACCTTCAGCTTACCATCAGGCGAGGTGAAGTCAAATTGACGTGTCCTAAATATATAAAAAAAGACTATGTGTTATTCCAGACTGTAATATATTCCTATATTGTATCCCTGTGTATTTCAGCCACATCCGTTCAGCCGTTAGAGCGTAATTGAGTAACAAATATACAGACATCCAAATATCTTCACAAACTTTCAGATTTATATATTTTAATGAATGGGAATGGAGTTTGTTTGAATGTGTATAATTGAATGCCAAAACTATACCATCTTACCCTTCCCCCTTTTTAGGGTTCCGTAGACAAATGACAAAAAACGGAACCTTTATGGATTCGTCATGTCTGTCGGTCTGTCCGTCCGTATGTGACAGCCACTTTTTCCGAAACTGTAAGAACTATGCTGTTGAAACTTGGTAAGGACATGTATTCTGTGAACCGCATTAAGATTTTCACACAAAAATAGAAAAAGAAAACAAAAAGTTTTGGGGGTTCTCCATACTTGGAACTGAAACGCAATATTTTTTTCATCAAGCCCGTAGGGGCTATCTATGGACAGGTCTTCAAAACTGATATTGAGGTTTCTAATATCATTTTTTTCTAAACTGAATAGTTTGCGCGAGAGACACTTCCTAATTGGTAAAATGTGTGTCGTCGGCCCCGCCCCCCCTGTCACTTCTAAAATAAGAGAATGATATAACAAAAAAAAAATGATGTACATTACCATGTAAACTTCCACCGGAAATTGGTGTGAACGAGATCTAGTAAGTAATTTTTTTCAAAAAGTCAAAAACCGTAACCGCAATTTACTTTTCATTCAATCAACTCAAATTTAAACTCATTTTAAAAAAAAACATCATTATGTTACTTGCTGCTACGGAACCCTTCATGGGCAATGGCTTTTATTTTAAATTGTACAGCAGTTCAAATAATGTTGAACTCCATTTTATATTGCCTATCAAACTATTACCGAATCATAAAACCAATTAGATTTTATGAGAAAATTGCACTCGGCATTACTTGTTTTGAATACGACGTGGGAACTCCAGTTATATAGCTTTATTAGTACGGTTAATTTACTTTAGTACATGCTGATAGACCAACGGTACAGATGGCGCAACAGTCGAAGGGGTCATTTCGCTAACTACCACCGGTTTAAAATTGAGCGTTTATTGCCCGTATCGTACAGTTTATAAGTCAGACTAAACACATTCACAACACTTACAAAAAGTCCAAAAAAGTACTACATACAAGGCTGACTACCGCATCAGTGAAACTCAAGCTTAGGGGAGATATTTCCGAGGGCACGCCGTAGTAGCGGCCGTAAGACCCATCATGGAGGTCTGGAGATAGAGAGGTGATACGGGTGCTCTGGGAAGGCGTGCTTTGGGGACAACCTGTGTCGAATTAGGAAGGAGCAAACGTCTGAATGCCATCATTGTGATGCAAGCGAGGACTCTGGGCTGCACACGCTGGTAGAGTGCCCGGTGTGGGAGGTGCCGAGGCGGGCCTTCATAGTAGACATCAGAGTGGGATTCCTCTCGCTTGGCATCCTGCTCACGACGATGAACGACCCATGTCTCTCCCGATCTGCAGAGCCCGCGAGGCGTGGCGGCAACTCAGACGTCGGAGGTCGCTCAACAACCTCCGTCCTCCTTGAGCGCAGGCCTGGGGTCGACGATGAGCGGGGGGCAAGACGGGGACAACGTGGTTCCCAAACCCGAGGGGGCCATCTCGAAACCGGAGATGGTCCTGGGTCAGTCTCGGTCGAAGGAAACGTCTTACCACACAAAAAAAGATCAAAAATTCTACCTTGATGGATGCTTTCAACATAATCGTAATGAAATGGGCTAGCATACAACTATCCATCAACGACCCCGTAATACGAGGGTCAAACTGAAAGTTCTTAGAAAATCAAAAACTGATTACATTAGCCAGTTATTAGTTTTATTATATCTTTTCAAAATATTGTCCATTCACGTCAATATACCGCTGCATGCGATGGAACCACTGGGAAAAGCACTTTGCCCACTCGTCCTTAGGGGTCTCTTCAATGGCATCGCGATACGCAGCCACCGCTTCTTCAGCATTCATAAACCGCTTTCCTTTAAGTTTTTCTTTAATTTTTGGAAATAAATAAAAATCACAAGGCGCGAGGTCGGGGCTATACGGCGGGTGACCCAGTAATTCAACGTTTGATGTCGCCAAATAGTCGATCGTTCGCTTGGCGGTGTGCGACGAGGCGTTGTCGTGGTGAAGGAGGATCCTACTGCGAGGTCGTTTCTCTCGAACTTTTTCCAAGACAAGTGGCAAACAATTGGTAGTGTACCATTCTGCAGAAACTGTTTTTTGATCCTCTAACACAATTGTTACGAAATGACCTATCCTTCCAAAGAACGAGGCCACCATTTTTTTTCCCGCACTTCGATCTCTCTTCACTTTAGTTGGCAACTCCTCGAAAGGAAACACCCACTGAACAGATTGTCTTTTGGTTTCAGGATCATAACAGTAAATCCAGCTTTCGTCACCTGTTAGTATGTCGAACACAGCATTAGAGTCACCTCCGTTAAATCTTTCAATCATTTTACGGCACCAATCCACACGATGGAGTTTTTGAGCCTCAGTCAAATTATGAGGTATCCACCGGGCGCAAAGCTTCCTGACCGCTAAATGTTCGTGGAGGATTTTGTGCACTTGACTCATACCGATGCCTAAGCTTGTCCGAATCTGCTGATAGGTCACTCTTTTGTCAGTCTCTATCATACGCCGCACAACACAGATGTTATTTTCAGTCGTCGCCGTAGAAGGCCGTCCCTCACGTAAATCATCAGTGAGATTAGTGCGACCACGTTTAAACTCATTAAACCAGTTGTAAACAGTCGCACGAGATGGGGCTTCATCGTGAAAGGCCAATCGTAGTCTATCATAACTTTCTTGTTGACTTAAATGACATCGAAAGTCATAAAACATCATTGCACGAAAATTTTCTCGTGTTAAATTCATGTTAACGTGACGCAGACAATTTTCAATTTGCCGCCAAATCGTAAAACAAATGATAAATGAATGAAATATATACTCAGTAATATTGGCAAAGAGTTCTATTTTCAAATTTTAGAATTATTTTTTTATTATATTGTTTATAAGTGGCCAGTTCTAAGAACTTTCAGTTTGACCCTCGTATCCTTAATTATTAAAAAGGCACGATTTTTCGCCCAAATTTGAAATCTTTAGCCCCAGCGGTTTCGGTTCTGCGTCGTTGAATCAAGCAGGATAAGCAATTAGATTTATGATATCTATATATAAACAGAAGATGGACAGATAGATAGATTTAACATTAAACCTCTAATTTAACATTCTTTTAATTAATTACTGGGTGCCATAATAACTTCGAATTTCAAACGTTAAACGTGCAATAAAGTGTACCAAAAATTTCATCATCAATTACAAGAGTAGCATGTATCCGTCTGCAGGGTACTTGAATATGCAAAACGCATGCAGATTGATACCTGCCACTTGCAACATTCGCGTGAAATGGTATGTAAATTACATATTTATGGCCCTCGGCATCAATTGCAATATTAGGTAAGATGTTTTATGCATAATATTACTTATTGATAAATTGGATTGGCTTTATGAATGACATAATGAATGAGATGAACTTCTCAAAGGCGTTTGAAGCACAAATTAGACATTATTGCGTTGCGTTCGTTCTACGAAGGTATTAGTATTTCAGAATGTTCTAATAAATGGCATGTCTAGTAAATATATAGTAGAGTGCAAAGTAGTGCCCAAATCCGGGCAGTCAATTATGTGGTAAACACTTCTCTGGTCCTGTGCTTGCGCCAAGGTTGTATGATTATACGTAACTAACATAAATAGTTTTAGCATATTGTTACTGTTGCCCGCGGCTCCGGACGCGTGGAATTCTGATCCCGTTCCCGCTACCCATGGGTACTTATTCCCGGGATAAAAAGTAGCCTATGTGTTATTCTGGACTATAGTCTATCCCAGTACCAAATTTCAGCCAGATCCGTTCAGCCGTTTTTGCGTGAAAGAGCAACAAACACACATACATACTCACTAACTTTCACGATTATAATATTAGCAGGATAAACATTTCGATCATACGTTATATATGTGTAACTTTAGCAGTTTTGGCAACGCATGCCTGAATAGCTGGCAGATGGTAGATTTTTTCCAACTTGCTTGACACTTATCGTCCTATTTTAGTCAATTCACATAATATCTTAATAAATTGTAGCCTATGTGTTATTCTGATGTATAAGCTTTGTATGCTATTGTAAAGTTTCAATAAAATCCATTCAGTAGTTTTTGCGTGAAAGAGTAACAAAGATCCATCCATCCATTCATACTTACAAACTTTCGAGTTTACAACATTAGTAGGATTTTTCGGTTTGATGGAATAATTCCGACTGGGTTGTCATCTATTCTGAATTCTAGGACCATTTAATGGCAGGTTTAGCTGTCATTAGTGAAACGATTTGAACATTTGGTTTTGGTAATCTACGTATTTCAGTCCGTCATTCCCGGGTCAAAACCTTGTTGACCCGGGAATGAGACAGAATCGTCCACTGTATATCTTCCTGGGCAAGTCGTAAGAGTTGACTGAAGGATATTCAGGGTCTAGTGGTGCAGCACCTATGTGGAATAGCCTTCCTCCACTACTGTTTAAGATTACAAAATATTTTTGTTTTCTTTCTTTCCTTCCGTGCTGATCAAGGACAATTGAGAAACCAACTAATGAGATTCTGTGAGCTAATTAAGCGTAGTGAGCCGAAGGCGAGCGAAGCGTCTTTAGTTTCAAAGTTGCATTTCAAACAAATGATACTCCTCCAAGACCGAATGACCGATCTCGACCAAATTTGCCACGGTGATCAAGTAGACATTACTGAGTGTCGTAAGGGGTCGAATATCCAGATCGGTCTTACCATCGAGGAATAATCACCGAAAAACCAATTCAATGGAAAAAGTCGACCGGTCACATTGACCTATTGTTGGATAGGCAAATCTCGCTACGCTTAAGTTTGGGTTGATTGCGAAGCTGGTAACCATCCTAGTTTTAATTATTTGTCGGATTAAAGAGTTGTGAACATCCAGGACGGGACTTGAACCCGCGACCAGTCCCTTACAGGAGGTTTATTCTGAATAACTGAGCTTTGATGAATCATTCACTAAAATAAATATACGCACAAAAAATATTAACAAAAGAAATGCCAATATTAGGATAGTTTCTGGCGGTGAGGATTGGCAGCTCATGATACTACCAATTCTTGACAGCCTGATAGACATCACAAGCATTCGTGAAGTTTATAATACCCGTATACTTTTAATGTCGTCAACCTATCGATCGCTACGTTAAAACATTTAAATTTATGCCTACAATAATTTATTATATCTATAAAAAAGAAGCGTAAAAACCGGGCCATATATATGTACTTCTAGAGATATTCTATAAACGCCAATAGGCTAGACTCCCAGGGGTACATACTCGGGGGTGTGTGTTGGGTAACCTCCTCGAGTGTCGCTCCGATTCCGATCCCGCTGCAGTCCGGGGGGAACGGAATCGGAGCGGCCGGTACACCCTGGGCGGCGGTCAATGGCTTCCCCTTCACCCCTTCATAGGGTTGGCATTGATCGTCGGCCAATACCCAACGTGGCGGGAACACATCGCTCTCCGTACTCCTCTGCTTTCAGAGGAGACAGGATGAGCTATGCTGTTAGTGGTGAGATGGCCCAGGGTCAGCCGGGGTGCGAGGGATATGCTCTATGGGTAACCTTACACCCCGGCGTCTGAAGACCCGAGACGGCGTGCGGTTTTAGTCGGTGCAAGCCCGACATAACCGCCCCCGCTGGCCGGCGGGGGGGGTATCCGAAGGGATTTCCGCACGATAAAAAAAAAAAAAAAAAAACAAAAAAAGGGGTACATACTCGACTACAAACAAATCGTTTTACACAGTTTTCATTGCGCTTTACAATATCGCGCAATTAAATGGTCATATTGGAAACACAACGGCGAAAGACTGCGGGCAGATGCTGGATGCGACAAGAAAGGGCGCTATGGCGCTCCTTCCAGGGTCAGTCGGGGTGCGAGGGATATGCTCTATGGGCAACCTTACACCTCGGCGTCTGAAGACCCGAGACGGCGTGCGGTTTTAGTCGGTTCAAGCCCGACATAACCGCCCCCGCTGGAACGCGGGGGGGTATCCGAAGGGATTTCAGCACGATAAAAAAAAAAAAATGGTAGACCTATGTCCAGCAGTGGACTAGCATAGGTTGATGATGATGATGAATTTAAACACGTCGTGCACTTCATATTTGAGCTGTACCTTGGTAATGAGACATGTTAAAACTTTGTTTTTTTTTGATTTTGAAAATATTGAAATTCGTACTTAAACTGAAAGTCTGTGTTATTGAGTCCAACTGAGGTGGAAAAAGGCTCGCGAATGATGATATTTTTACTTTTTTTTTTACTTACTCTACTGTTCTCTAACGGGCTCTCCCCTAGCAAAAGGCTAACTTATATATGTCGTAGGAGGCGTCCCCGTCTACTAGCAGGGCCCAGTGGTCTAACTAATTTGTTAACTAAAGCTCCAATAACCTTACGAATTCTCAATGAAGTGGCAGACAGCATATAGATCTTTTTACTTGTTCTCTGAATGAGTGCACGAAAATAGCATTGTATGTAATATGTTACTAGGTCTGCAATTCATTCTGCTGTTGCAAAAATTGAGCGAAGCAATTTCACCAGGACTATTTCTAATGGTGATAATTCCTCAATGGCTAGTCCGATATTCGTTTTTCTTTTTTTTGAGAAATATTTGATTGAGAAATCAGATTTTAAATATTTTTTTCCAGTGATTATTCTTCCGTGGTACTTATGATTTTGGATTTTCCTAGCCTATGTCCTTCCCATCAGTAACATCTTTGCTTGTGTGAAATTTCATGAGACTCTGTTCAGGCGTTTGGGAGAAGATGGTCTAACGAAATACATGAGTCGTCTAAAAGAGAGCAAAGCTCTGACGAGCTTCGCTCAATGATATTGAAGGACCACACTACTGTATTAGGTTAAGCCAGTAAAAAAAGTGTTGTGGAGAAAAGAAAAAAAAACTTAGGATTTTTAAAAGTCTGAAGTTAGGCACCGGCATCATTGTACCGCTTTATATCCTAACCTATAAAATTTACATAGAGGCAATATTTATTTTCATAATCTTGTTTTTTTTATTATACAAGTGATCAACTATTCTCATAAATACAAATGAATGTTTCTTAATGTTAATATTCACAACGGTTAAGCAACTTTATTTGGAATTCTCTATATTATTCGACAAGATACACAATAAAATTAGCCTGTTTCGGTGAATAACTTATCTCAGCTCTGACTAATTTACTTTAATAACACACATAAATTCACGCCTGTATTCCCGAAGGGGTAGGCAGAGGTGTATTATCGGACACATTAGTAAGTGAGCGATAATTAACATTTTTAATACACATATAACTACGAAAAGTCAGAGGCCTGTCCCGCCCGAGACCTCGTCTCGGCAGTCCGTTACGTACACCACTGGGCTATCGCCGCTTTTAATTTACTTTATTTAGTAATAATGAAATCCAACAGTGATTCACAAATTATATCATTCTACTCAGGTGTTGATTTGATGACATCTGTGACGTGGCGGTAGAGCGTTTAACTACTTCGACTGGTTCACGGGTTCAATTCCCGTAAATACTCGTATTTATATGCTTCAATATTATGTTTATTGGCTTTGGTCTGGATGTTTCTATGTAAGCTATATTATATACATAACATGACTTCACGCCTGTATCCCCGAAGGGGTAGGCAGAGGTGTATTACACACCCACGATTCGCCAGTTATGTTAAGGTCCCGATGTAATAGGGGACGAGCCTATTGCCATCTACCGGGCACATTATTAAGCGGGCGATAATTAACATTTATTAATGCACACATAACTACGAAAAGTCAGAGGTGTGGGCCCGGGGCGACTGGGGATCGAACTCGAGACCTCGTCTCAGCAGTCCGTTACGTACGCCACTGGGCTATCGCCGCTTTTTTTTTATATATGTATTTAAAAAATAATATGTTATAAAATACATATTACATGTTAGTACGGCATGCTTACTTTTTTCTGTCTGGGTAATCTCCGAAATCGCTCTGTCATTTCAAACGGGATTTTTACAGCAGATAGTTAATGTAATAATGTGTAAATCAGACACATTTACTTTAGAAAAAGTAATAGGATTCCGTGCAAAAAAAACCCAGATCCAAGTGCACGCGGATGAAGTCGCGGGACTGTGTTCCTTTTTTTTTTTTTTAACGTGCGGAAATCCCTTCGGATACCCCCCCTGGCCAGCAGGGGTGGTTATGTCGTGTCTCGACTAAAACCGCACGGTGTCCTCCCCAAGTGTCCGTTGCCGGGTACCCCGGGTAAGCCCTCGAAAGGATAACCCCTGTGTTCCTAACTTAATGTGCAGTAGTTGCCTGCTCCTTGAACGGTTGTCATAAATTCTAAATCACCTGTACCCAGGCCACAATTTGTCAAACCACAGATAACATCTAACATTCAAGTTATTTGCAACCAGTCTACACATAGACAATAAATAATGTTCGTAGTTGAGATGTTACGAAACACAACGACTGGCTGTATTGAATCGTTATGTTGTTAACTAATGTTGATTAGAGATTTTTTCACAGTTTGCATAATAGCACTGGATAAATAGTGTGAGGAATGTGAATGAAGACTGGAAACTAATAACTTGTATGTGTACTAGACCATAATGAATGTAGTACGTATACTAGACCATAAGGAATGTAGTATGTATGTGGGATAGGTATTGGAGTGAGGGGTGCTTGGTTGGGGACCTCCACGCGGTGCACCCTCAGCGCCCGCCCCTCACCGTACCAGGGGCAAAGGTGCCCATAACGCTAGCGGCATTACCCCGCTGGATAGCAACCGCCAACCTTTGCCCCAGGTACGACGCGGAGCGAGAGTCACCGGTTTTGTCCCTCAACCTGCGTCCCAATTCGCTCACTAGGTTTTTGGCATCAGCACCCCAACTTCCCATCGTCTCGACTGCAAAGGGTGCAAAAATGTACCGATCAGCTAAGGCCGCATATTTGCCGCGTTTTTTTTCTGCCGCGTCTTCGGCAGCGGCTGCTGGAAACAAGACGGTACGGCTCAGGTGGCTAGAGGCAACCGTGCTGACGCACGTGGCATCCCACAAAAGGCATCTGCCATTCCTCCACGGCACCAGAGTCATACCGTCCAGTCTCTTGCCATCGGATCTACTGAGGCCGGGTGGCTCCAGTAGGCATGGGATATCCGCTGATACAAATGCTCTACGAAGTATGTCGTTGAGAGCATGGTGACGCGGAAACCTACCCGCACTTTTACGACAACTCAGTGCATGCTGGCCGTCATCCCCCACCATGGAGCCGCAGGTGCATCTATGGGATTCGCACACCTTGCAACCCAGGCGGAGGGCCACCGCCACCCGCAAAGAGTTGTCGTCCAGTAAAGTGCCCATGTGAGGCGAAGGCAGCGCGTGCAGCCATGCTCCCGATTCTGGCTGTGACACCGCCCTAAGCCTCGCCAGATCGGCTCCCGCTGCACCCTCTACTAACCGCTCCCTGAGTCCTCCAACCATAGCCTCGTCCCAGGCGCGCTGGGCATGGGTAGTGACAGGACTTGACAACGCCGAACTGCGGGCAAGCCACTCTGTCTCGGCGCCGGCTGCATAGGGCACGGTCACCTTGCCACCATTGTTATTGAGGATTACAGTGACAAGGTCCGCCGCCGACCATAATTAATTTAGTATGTATACTAGACCATAATGAAGCTGATGAATGTATGGAATCATCGGGCGTTTTTTTTTTGATCAGGCACTAAAAAAAATCCCTCATCCGCATACCGTGTGACACAAGGAAACCGCAACGGGTACGTGCGGCTCTCATCATACTAACATCCTGCCGTGTGCCATACTACGCCTGATGTGAGTGGATCCTCTATACTGCTTAGATACAACATTTAGGACCCACCCAACGCAATTTATTTAATTTTAAATAATAATAACAAATATTCTACGACATTCTACACAGCGCTTTCAAGACCCAAAGTAAGCATAGTTTGACTAGCTTGTGTTATGGGTTCCAGAATGCCGGTAAACAGACTTATAAACCTTTTTTTTGTAAATGCATACATATTATACATAGAAACACCCAGACCAATGCAAATAAACATATTCATGCATACAAATATTTGCACTGAGCGGGAATCGAACCTGCACCCCCTGTCGTAGCAGTCGAATGCACTACCGCTACGCCACAGACCCTCTAACATCTCCATCTAAGTTAGATTGCTTGTATTAGGAATGCGTTCACATCGGCAGTGTAACAACCAGGATTCGAACCCGGGACATCTCGATCGTAAGACCGACACCTTAACCACTTAGCTACCGACGCTTCTATAATGATGAGCCTAATAACTTCAGTGGTAATATTTATGACCCTAGTCTTATAACCGATACATTACATCAAACTCATTAATTAAATTGCCAATTACATATTTTTTTATGATTATTACGTTGTATGAAATTACGTGATTTGACAAGCTCGTAAATTATGTCGATTTTAATAGATTTATTGTCGTTGCGGTTGTATCAAAAACCGTTTTTTTTTTGTAGCGATCGGTGGTACAGCAAGTGCGGTTTTTGTGCGTGCAGTCTTGGCTTGTGGCTAACTGGTCACAGTGTAGTGTTGCTTTAGGATTATTTTATCGATGGGTGAAAAATATAACACATTCGAGACCCCTCCGTGCCTTGGAGAGCACGACAAGCTGTCGGTCCCGATTGCCATACGTACATCTATGGCATTCGTTTAGGACTCCAACTAGCCGTTGGTGTCCTAAAAAGTCCGACAATCGGTCTTACTACAGAACTTCGAAATCGCCAATGGTTTGTGTTTGTGTAGGTCCTCTGTTGCGATTTTACTACCCTAAAGGGAATACATCTGATTAAATTCCACTGGTGGTAGAACTTTGATGACACAAATTTGTCACAAAATTCGGCTGGGTGGGTACCACCGTGCACGATTGCGAAAAACCCTCCATAGTAATCCAATTTCGGTTTGATTGCGTTCAGGGGTCAGCAAGTGCATAGCCAGCAGGGGGATTGTGGTCGCGGCACTAGTGGGACCGGTGGGTGTCACGCGGTGCTGCGACGACAATCCTCTTCTGATGAGGCCGTCAAGCTGAGCGCCACCATTGTTAACATGGTACGTGTATGTAATGGTGACCCTCTTTCCTGAGACTTTACCTTCAGCTTACCATCAAGTGAGGTCAAGTCAAATTGACGTGTCCTAAATATAAAAAAAAAATGGGTAGTGTTTGTGTGGGTCCTCTGTTGCGATTTTACTACCTAAAGGGAATTCATCTGAACATCTGATTGAATTTCAATTCAGACCAGCTTCGAGAAAACTGGTTAACCCCGATTAGGTAGACTCCCGTGTTGTTTTGTTGGTCTGATGGCGGTTGCTTCATGGAAAATATCGAAGTTCAGAAACTTTGTAGTCCGAAAAAGCCGAGCCCAACTGAATTAGAAAGGGGCTCGAAGGCTGATGATGTTTCTTGGAGACAGACAATAGGTTATCCTGTCAGGAAATTCTCAAGAGCTGTGCGGAGTTATGAAACGTGCCTGGAAGAATGGACTTATTTAAGTCACTTGCACTATTTATTACGCGAGATCGTGTGACTTAAAAGGTATATTTGGTGAAACGAGGATATAATAATACCTCTTCTCATCTCTTGAGGACAAATGTATAGGCATGAGTTAAAATCATCATCATAGCGCTTTCCAAGTTGAGTTCAAACTTTGCACTGTACAGCCGGAAGTCCGCGTTTTTTATTGGAATGGCCGCTTTTCCGGGAGCGAACTGCGTCTGACCTTCCAACCCTGAGAGGGGAGCCTGTGCCAGAGCCTTGTCTGTTGTTTGCCAGGTGCATCGCCTACCAGGATAGGTTGACTTCGGTCTCGAGGATGTTGGTTAAGCCCTCTAGACCCAAACACACTGAAAACTAATTAACAAATTTTTCTTATAGATTTAGATCGGAAAAAGAGAACATCTAGGACGGGACTTGAACCCGCGACCAGTCCCTTACAGGGGGAGTGCTCTGATCGCTGGGAGGTTGCTCAGTTGGTTGGTTCCAACTGAGCAACCTAGACACGTTCCAGTTATTCGAAATTCTCTGATATATTATATACGTCTCAAGGCGACGCTGGAACCATCTACCGTAATTATTGCGAACTAACGAAACAATGAATGACTTTACAATCATTTTTAAACATTGTTTTTTGATTACTCCTCCACATTAATTCAATTAATTTTTTTAAGCAATTAGTTCGCTTACTTTTCCTATAGGTTTAGATCGGAAAAAGAGAACATCTTGACGAGACGGGACTTGAACCCGGGACCAGTCCCTTACAGGGGGAATGCTCTGACCAGCTGAGCCACCTAGACACTAAATGATATACTGATAGCTGAGAAGTAATTAACTACAAAAAATTGTAAATAAATGTACCTATCTTAATTTTCAATGCACAAACGTACATTGCTTGAATCCAAAATATCCCACGGTGCCACACTTCCACAGATTCACAACCAAATAAACAGATAACAATAAACATGACGTAATAATTTTATTATTGATTTTACAGAATTACGACACTTAAGATATTTTATAGAGAGTTTCTCACAGTTTCACACGTTCTGGACAATAGCCGTTGGTCATATCCATATGCTGTTCACTGTATAGACCTACAGATTTGAAGAGCTACTATGTATTCGTTCAAACATGTCGAACTGAAATCAATCGTCTTATTTAGTTTATTTTATCTTCTACGGTAGCGACATTGGCATTCGAACTCTGATAGAAAAGCCTGCGCGAGAGGGCTCGTCCGTCACTCAACAGGTGTTCTGACTTGCCGGTGAGGTTGGCTTGGGCCACGAAGAATAGGCCTTCCAAACTTTCGTTTAAATGCCTGAACAGATCTGGATGTATTGGGTATTGCTAGAATCCATCATATGCAAGCTTAAGTGGCAAAGGCTGGCCACATCTGCCGGAGGACCGATAGCTGTATTGAAGCAAGCTAGTAAAGGAGTGAATACCGCGAATCCGCAAGTGGACCAGCCCCCAGCCAGATAGACTGACGACCTGAAAAGTGTGGCTGGGATAGACTGGATGCGGAAGGCGGAGGTTCGGGTGCCATGGCGTACATTGGGAGAGGCCTATGTCTGTAACACACTATAGAGGTCAAACAGTCGTCCTTTTTAATATTTTTATGAGTTATATTAGAACGAGTTGCATTCGAGTACTTCCACTAACTCCAAAACCAATGGTACCTCCGCCATTACTATGCCAAGGTGGCCATAGATAATCCACAGTGGCGTTGCGCGACCACGTCTGCGTCTGCGCACCTCTATGATATCTATCGGCGTTTTGTAACGGCTACTGGCTGTCGATTGTGTTGTATGAGAATGTGTTAAGGTTAATGTTTTATGAGCGCACCTACATTATTCATTTTAAGATGTCGTCTGTCATCGAATAAATCATTTAATACTATCAACTTTTAATACTTAGGTATGTAAAGACAATACATCTATACATACAAATAAAATTGAACTGTCTGTTTGTAATGTTAAAATAACAGGTTTTTCATCATGCTGAAATTGCCAGATGCTACAATTAGAAATATAAATGACTCGTCTAGAATGCAGATAAATATACACATAACATAACATAAACATAACATAAACTCACGCCTACAGCCCCGAAGGGGTAGGCAGAGGTGCTAGCACCCACATTTCGCCAGTTTATGTTTAGGTCCCAATGTAATAGGTGGCGAGCCTATTGCCATTAACCGGGCACTTATAAACCTGCGATAAATACACACATAACTTCGAAAAGCATCGAAAAGTCATTGGTGTGTGCCATGGTAAAACCTGGGATCGAACTCGAGACCTCGTCTCAGCAGTCCATTACCCGTACCACTAGGCTACCGCGGCCTATACCTATATACCTACCTATATCTACATTTACACTATCTACAATAATAATAATATTATAAAGAGGAAAGATTTGTATTTTTGTATGTAACAAATAAACTTAAAAACTACTGGAACATTTTTTTAAATGATTTTAGAGTTAGAAAGCAACATTATCACTTAATAACATAGGCTATACTTATTTCCAGAAAAAATCATCTATGCGAGCGGAGCCGCGGGCATTAGCTTGTTTTTTTAATATAAGAGTAATAAATAAATAAAAAAGCCGCGGTAGCCTAGTGGTATAGGTAAAGGACTGCTGAGACGAGGTCTCGGGTTCGATCCCAGGTTACCATGGCACACACCAATGACTTTTCGATGCTTTTCGAAGTTATGTGTGTATTTATCGCAGGCTTATAAGTGCCCGGTTAATGGCAATAGGCTCGCCACCTATTAAATTGGGACCTAAACATAAACTGGCGAAATGTGGGTGCTAGCACCTCTGCCTACCCCTTCGGGGATATAGGCGTGAGTTTATGTTATGTTATGTTATGTAAATAATAAATAAATAAATATTCTACGACATTCTACACAGCGCTTTCTAGACCCCGAGTAAGCATAGTTTAACTAGCTTGTGTTATGGGTTCCAGAATGCGGATAAACATACTTAGATACTTTTTTTTTGTAAATACATACATATTATACATGAGAACACCTAGACCAATGCAAACAGACATATTCAATTATAAAAAGGTTGCATGAAACCAAGTCTTAAATACATTTTGTAATTTATTAATTAAAGGTAATTAACTGGACAATTTAAACGACTACGAACAAGATTTGCCACTAAATAGATAGGGTTCGAGAAGTACAGTCAGTGACAGTTTATCTAGCGACAATAAGTTTAAGGCGCTGAGTTATGCGGGACCGTTGTTGGATAACACAAAAAGAGACCCAAGTTACAAACTAGATTGTATCCAAATAATATGGTTTATTTTCAATCAATCACTTATTCTATTGCAATCCACTGCTGAGCACAGTGAAGTACTCGGCCTATCCTAATGGGCGTCATAGCATCCCTTGATTTATTGTACAGGAGCATACATACATGTTACTCACGCCTTTTAGCCTCCGGGGTAGGTAGAGACAACAGCCCGCCATCTGTAGTGTAGTCTTTCGAGGGCTTACCCGGGGTGCCCGGCAACGGACACTTGGGGAGGACACCGTGCGGTTTTAGTCGATACACGACATAACCACCCCCGCTGGCCGACGGGGGGGTATCCGAAGGGATTTCCCCACGTAAAAAAAAAGAAAAATAAAGCCCGCCATCTGCATTTGTTCTTACATACTTCAGGAGCAATACAGGAGCAATAGGTATATGAAAAATCAAACGTAACGAAAAACTGATCAAAACAGAAAAGACGACGATCGCTCCGGTAAATGCCAAAATATACCTTCTCCTTCTTTATCCACTTGGATCACAAGGTTACACTTTGGTGTCTCTTTCACACCTCCATTACTTGGAGGTCATTTTGACCCTAAACCTGAAAAACTAAAGTTCAAATAACCCTTAAAAACCTACGCTGTCACTTGCATCTTGGGACTTGTGCCTAGTCCCCGCTATAAAGGCATGCTGTCTGCCCACGCGCACACTGCTGCAGCCTTAAGAATGGATCTGTCTGGTTTGTCTCGTATCAACAACTTAACATGTGCAAGTACTAAATCGCTTTATAGGTAAATACTAATCGAATGGTTTGGATGTTGGAACGCGGCGCAAGGTGGGGCATAACGGGATACTTATCCAAGTCACATCTACCGGCTGGACCTTCAACAAATTGAGGTCAATAAACAACTAAATATTATACAGCGTCATTCTTAACATATTTTAGTTATAAATCCATACATTATACGAGATAGAAATACTCAGATTAATAAACATCAAAGCAAACAGACACACGCTTAATTAAATTTTGAAACTTAACATATAAATTTCAATCGAAAAAATCAATAACCATGACGGGAGTTGAACCCGCGACCAGTCCCTTCCTAGGGGGAATACTCTAACCAACTAAGCTACCTGGAATCGTCCTGAAAACCCGAAATTCTCTTAGACCTACTCTTGGGGCGACACTGGAGCTATCCACGAAATACTTACAAATTAACCGACATAGGGTTACAAATATTTGCATGAAGTGGACACCGAACCAGCGACCGCTATCTTAGCATTCTAACTCTCTACTGCTATGTCACACAATAAATAATAAATAAATATTTTAGGACCCAAACTAAGCTGAGCTTGTCATATGGGTTCTAGAATGCGGATAATCATACATAAATACTTTTTTTTTGTAAATAAATACATATTATACATGGAAAAACCCAGACCAATGCAAATATATATATTTGCACTGAGCGGTAATCGAACCCGCGACCTTTGGCTTAGCAGTCGAATGCACTACTGCTACGCCACAGTGGTCGTCAATCAGTCGTCAGTCACAGGTCATCAATAACGAATACACTTACGTGGGTATCTTATGAGGATCCATGCAGACTCCAAACAGATTGAAGTTTGAAATGTAACTCTGAACTAAACTTGACTTCCTCACTCCTAAACGTCTAGACTCAATACACGCACGCATCCTCCATTATATCCTCGTCTAGGTGCCATATCAGGCAACTTAAGACATACATAGTCAAAAATGATAATCACTTTAGATTCGTAGTATTATAACCTACGCTCAGGGTTGTCACAAATCTACAAATGCAGTTTTGAAAACAATTACGTTTTTCAGTAATCATTTTTTAGGGGCCCCTTCTAAACCTACACTTGGATCGCAAGTCCCAAGCACTGTACCGAGCTCCCAACTCAGCAACGCGAGACCCGGCACCCGCACGGAGAATCCATGGATTGCTAAGAATATCGGTCTCAAGTACTAAATTATGCCCTGCCTAGTGGTTTATCAAAAATTGGTACGTCTCCAACATTCCATATTTCACACCCCAAGGAGTTGGTTCTTCCTCGGTAGAGCGGGCCCATTGGTGCAAGGAAAAGCATGGCGCTACAACGTGCTAACACCTAAAGGACTGTATACCATATGACGCTTTCGGTTCTTATACAATCGTACGTATGACTTGCAGCTTTAAGTAGCTGTATCTACTTAAAGTTGATATTAAGTGAGAGAGAGGTAGATACTTGCTCTACCAAATCGGCATGCTCGTAAAACTCATACAGACTAAAGCGATCAATCAAATACATGATATCAAAACATCAGGAAGGTGACAACCCTACTTCCGAGTAAACCACACGTCGAGCATCGTCAATGAAGTGGTTGATCAATTGACATGCAAGGCGTTGATCTCCAGTTAGTGTTGATCGCGATACAAATGTTCCGAGAACTTATTGATCAAAAGATATGATATTCCGAGGTATTCTGTTAAGGTATTGCATGATATTTCACTCACATCTGTTCAGTAATTGCGTGTTGCGTCTTAATTATGAGGAAAAACGTTGATTCCTTTGTATTGCTTTGGAATATTTTTTTCTTATTAAGAGTATGCCAGACTACTAGGCGTTTTATTATGGAGCTGGTATTCTTGTGACCATATGAATACTTAATGATAAGCACCAAGTACTTGTGCTCGGTATAATGCTGAACTGGTTACTATTTTAGTTTCAGGATGGACGACGCATTATTTGTACCTATCATTGTGTTGCAACAAAAAAATAAATTGGACATATTACACAACGCCATCTAGACCCAAACTAAGCAGAACTTGTCATATGGGTTCTAGAATGCGGATAAACATACTTAGATACTTTTTTTTCGTAAATAAACACATATTGTACATAAAAACACTCAGACCAATGCAAGTATACATATTTGCAATGAGCGGCAATCGAACCCGCGACCTCTGACTTAGCAGCCGAAAGCTCTACCGCTACGCCACAGAGGTCGTCAATTAAAAGACCTTTCTTTCGTCCTTCTACTACCAGTTTTTGCCAGCTACCCTTTTTTGAGTCGTCATCAGTCCATCTCCCGAGGTGGCCAACCTTTCGTTTGCCAAGTCGCGGTCTCTACTCCAGTTCTGGCTAGCTCCAAAGGTCGGTCCTTCAGAAAATATGGCCAGCCTATTAACACTTCAATTTACTTATTGCAATATACATTATGTAAAAACAGAAATGTGGTTCGTGCGTTGCCAATTGCAGAAGTTAAAGGATGGGAATGGAGGAGACTGAAACGAAGGATAGGAAGAGAGATATAAGAACTCCAGCACTCTTACTAATGCTGGCTTAAACTAGCTGGACTGCAACATCTCTTTCTTTATCTGAAAGTCAATCCCAGTTGCATCTTTAAAGCTTGCCTCTTGGAATCCAGGGTCCGCTGTCCTGCTCTTCCTTACCATCTCCCGTCTGATCCTCCAATACCGATAGGAAAGCCTGTATCCGAACCTCGTCCGTCAAACACCAGATTCACCGTCTTGCACCAGAGGGGACCATCTCGAAACTGGAGATAGCCCTGGGTCAGCCGGGGTGTGAGGGAAATGCCTTATGGGCCCACCTCACACCCCGGCGTCTGAAGACCCGAGACGGCCGGTGTTTTAATCGGTTTGAATCCGTTATTACCACTCCCGCTGGGCGGCGGCGTTTGGGTTATCCGAAGGGATTTCCGCACGATAAGGAAAAAAAAAGGTACTGACTCACTTCAGTATCATCACAACATTAGAGTGAGTCTGGAGTTTTAGAAAACTGAAATTTGAAATACAGAATTTGCAAACAAATGAAAAATTAAGAAATCTGTAAGTTCTCGATTGAGTTTTTGGAATTAAAGCTTGTTGGTAGAGTTAGGGAATATCCTCTACATAAGGTCTGGTTACTTTTTAATACACATAGCGTTATGAGTTTGTGTGTCTTGACAACTAACTTTACATGAGACAGTTTTGATGATTCGTATATATCGATGAACATACTATATTTCATTTCAAAGATATACCTACAATACGGATATACGGGGGGATTTTTCAGCACCAAAAAACAAAAGTTTCACCGGCTTGCAGGCGAGGTTGGCTGGGGCCCTGAAAATTTTGGTGACACCCCCTAGAACCCACCTCTATTCCCATATAACCATCCTTGTCGTTCACTTGGCAAAATGATACCTTTCTTAATTATTTCACATTGCTTAATTAATTACAATACTAAAATCGAATTATTACAGAACACGTTTTTGTCACAACGCTTTTTGCCTAACAAAACGATCATTAATAATTAATAAGCGAAGCTATTGGCTTGTCGATTGCTATCACAAACCAGACGGATAGACAGACAGACACGCGTATCAATCAACATTGAAAAGTTGGTAGCGAAACCTCGGGCAAGGTCATAACGTGGGTGATCGGAGGTACCTACTGTCTATCGGGGTACAGATGGAAGAATGTCGACATGACTGTTTTGTTAAGTATGTAATGCTTACCATCTCCCGTCTGATCCTCCAATATTGATAGGAAAGCCTGTACCCGTACCTCGTCCGTCAAGGACCAGGTTCACCGTCTTGCACCAGAGGGGGCCATCTCGAAACCGGAGATGGCCCAGGGTCAGTCGGGGTGCGAGGGATATGCTCTATGGGCAACCTTACACCCCGGCGTCTGTAGACCCGAGATGGCGTGCGGTTTTAGTCGGTTCAAGCCCGACATTACCGCCCCCGCTGGCCGGCGGGGGGGGATCCGAAGGGATTTCCGCACGAAAACAGGTATGTAATGCTGCTGTGTAAGAAACAAATATGCGGGCAGTTAGACTACAGCAATTTGTATGCTTACTTTTCCTATAGATTTAGATCGGAAAAAGAAAACATCTAGGACGGGACTTGAACCCGCGACCAGTCCCTTACAGGGGGAATACTCTGACCAACTGAGCTAGCTAGACAAATCCCAGATATTCGAAATTCTATGATATATTATATACATCTCAAGGCGACGGACGGACGGCCTATTACATCTTATCTGAAGATTCTGGAAACAAACTTTAGTATTATCGAGACCGAAGCTTTATAATGAATTAAACCGCCAGTCATGGAGGCCCCCAGCCACCTGGTTTAATTACAGAATTTCTACATCGTCAGGGGGTTGTGAAGGTACGAAGACAGTCGCTTCTGGGAGAGTATGGAAGCTCAACCGTTATTTAGTAAGACTGAAAGCTAACCCCACCTGAGTTGGGAAAAGGTTCGGAGATTGAAAATCGCCAGTCATCATCATCATCCTCCTGAAGTGTCTCCCGGTTGCACCAAAGAACACAGGATCCGCTTTCCAGCTTCGCACAGTCTTCAGCATCTCTGTCAGTTAGGCAATTGGGATGCTTCTCATTCTTTACGACGACGTTAAGTCAGCACTTCTTGAATCTTTCCATCCTAGCAGGTTTTTTTTTTTCTTTTTTAATATTTAGGACACGTCAATTTGACTTCACCTCGCCAGATGGTAAAATCACCATAATCCCCCTGAACGGCTATGCACTTGCTGACCCCTGAACGTAATTAAACCGAAATTTTAATTACTATGGAGGGTTTTTCACAATCGTGCACGGTGGTACCAACCCGGCCGAATTTTGTGACAAATTTGTGTCATCAAATTTCTACCACTAGTAACCACATGAAGGCTGCAGCGAATGCGGCAGGTCCTCATGTGATCTTCACGCGTAACTCCTTATATCCACCGCAGCATATCCATCTCCGTGAGACGCTTGAGTGCTTGTGTAGAATCAAACCGCCAGTGGCGCTGATAAATAAGTCGCACTAGGCAGTCTGAGCGTTTTACATATTCCTTTAATCTTGAGGTGATAGCCAGAAGTTATTCAAACCCGGACTTCAACGCCACGTAGTAAATTATTTGTTTGATGGACAAATATTATAGTATTTAACAAATATTATTTGTATGCATGAATGACAACCTCCGTGGCGGGGCGGTAAATTTTTCGACAGCCACTCCGACAAGGCAGTCGATTCGAATCGCAGTTTCGATTCCCGCTCAGTGCAAATATTTGTATGCACGAATATGTCTTGTTGCATTGGTCTGGATGTATGTTTCTATGTATTATATGTATGTATTTACTAAAGATATGTATATAAGTATATTTATCCGCATTCTAGCGCAGTTGATTGTGTCTATCGTCATTTTTCCTCTGTATCAAACGCTTAACACAGCTTTTGACACATAATTTGAACAGGAATAACGTAACATAAGTTCACGCCTGTATCCCCGAAGGGGTAGGCAGAGGTGTATTACACACCCACGTTTCGCCAGTTATGTTAAGGTCCCAATGTAATAGGGCGAGCCTATTGCCATCTACCGGGAAAATTATTAAGCGAGCGATAATTATCATTTATTAATGCACACATAACTACGAAAAGTCTGAGGTGTGTGCCCGGGGCTACTGGGGATCGAACTCGAGACCTCGTCTCAGCAGTCCGTTACGTACGATACTGGGCTATCGCCGCTTTTTTTACAGGAATAACCAACTTGAATTGTAGTCCACGCGTGGGAGTGGACGGCCAAGGCCGAATCGTTAATTTAATGGTTTTCTTGAGTTACCTTCGGCAATGTCATTAGTATAAAGTGAGGATTGTGTTAGCACTCGTGTGGGTGAATCGAAAAGGACTGATAAGTGTTGCAACATTATAAAAAAGTTTGAATATAAATGATTGTTATTTCAATTGAGTATCTTCTCTGTGGCTGCTTTTGTGTGTCTGTGATTACAACTTAGGTGTTATAGTAATTCTGTGTATTGCAAGAGTTAGAGGACTACAATTTATCTTTTCCGGTAACAGACAGGGTTATTTCCTAATGGATCGTATAGGGGCGCAGCCCTGACATATAAAGTTATAGCTTTAACACTCCAAAATCCATTCGAAATCTCTTAAATTTCCTCTGCTCTCCTTTAAATACCAAAGGACCAAAAAATATGGCAATATATCCCGTTTTAGGGATTTTCTTTAGAAACGTTTTCGTCACGGTTTTGGGTATGACGGAGATGAGCTATCGAGTTGCTGTTTTCGGTAATAAATTCGTGCTGGGGTGAACCATTGCAAGATAAAAAAAAACGCAAAAAATCGCAAAAAAAAAAAACGCAAAATCGAAAATCCCTTGTATTCGGCTGAGCTCGTCTCAGGAATTCAACTTGTTTTGTTTAGATACAGTATTGTGGCGTAACGGTAGTGCATTCGACTGCTACGACAGGGGGCGCGGGTTCGATTCCCGCTCAGTGCAAATATTTGGACGCATGAATATAATTATCTATTTGCATTGGTCTGGGTATTCCTATTTATAATATGTATGTATTCTAGAACCAATAACTAGCTTGTAGTTAAACTGTCGAGAATCGATATATTCTCGACATCTGTCGACAAACGCAACACGTCGCGTCACTACTACAAACCGGCATGGAGCAGGCGAAGCGGGGGACGACAGCGCGTCAGCAACCTCCACATCACTCGTCACGGACCGTCCTCGCCTACGCATCGTTCCACCGCACTCGCATTGTAAACCTTCTTACTGCTTTTTAAATACACCGGCGAACCTAGTATACAGTCCACAGTCTTTTATTGTTTTTATATCGGAGAACCCAAACATATTGGTCCTTCGAGCCGGATCAATATGTTTGGGTTCTCCGATGGTCGTGTTGGATGCTCATATTGGATCTTGTTTACGACGCAACGCATCGGTTGAACTAGTGGCGAAGATATCGTCTGCCTGGTTCTCTCTTCGATAGCTTCGAGTTTTGACGACTAGGAGTTTCTCCATAAAACAACGACTGACGCCTGATCTCACTTATGTGCTTTTTTTGGACTGTAATATTATATAGAGACAGACCGACAGAATGCCTCGATTTACTATAAACACGGACTTTTATAGGTTTTTCAGATCCTATGTGTTTCGTGTTTCAGAATAAAACAGCGACATCTAGTGAGCAACTTTACAAGTTAGCGCTGTGTAGAATGTCGTAGAATATTTATTAAGCGTAGCGAGCCAAAGGCGAGCGAAGCGTCTTTGGTTTCAAAGTTGCATTTCAAACAAATGATACTCCTCCGAGACCGTTTGACCGATCTCGACCAAATTTGCCACGGTGATCAAGTAGACATTACTGAGTGTCGTAAGGGGTCGAATGTCCAGATCGGTCTTACCATCGAGGAATAATCACCGAAAAACAAAATCAATGGAAAAAGTCGACCGGTCACGTTGACCTATTGTTGGATAGGTAAATCTCGCTACGCTTAAGTTTGGGTTGATTGCAAAGCTGGTAACCGTAGTTTATATGTGGAGGACATCGCAGTCCAGCGCGTGTTGTTCTAGATAGGAACGGAGAAGGTGGGATTAGTTAAAATAGCTCATCAGAACACTCACTTTGGTAGAAGTAAAATACATCCAGAGAGGCAACGTCTCTTCACAACTAAGTTTCTTCCGGCAAAATAATTTGACACGATTATGACGTCATACTTTGGTTTCTTTTTCACGCAATTTTTTCTTAAGGACGTACCATTTTGATGTTTGGTAAAAAGATAAAAGAAAAATAAAAAAGTTGAAAATTAAGGTAAATTTTGATAGATAGATAGATAGAATAGATACTCTTTTTTGTACACCCTATATTATTATTATTATATACAATATCTAAAGTCTAAATATATACTCCGTCCTCCATGAGCGCAGGTCTGGGGGTGACAGGTGAGGCCGCCTATCACCCCAGCAGAAGCAGGCCGGGACGGTGGGGCGACTAGCGCCTCTCCCCCAAACCGGGGCAAGACGGGGACACCGTGGTTCCCAAACCCGAGGGGGCCATCTCGAAACCGGAGATGGCCCAGGGTCATTCGGGGTGCGAGGGATATGCTCTATGGGCAACCTTGCACCCCGGCGTCTGTAGACCCGAGACGGCGTGAGGTTTTAGTCGGTTCAAGCCCGACATAACACCAAAAAAAAGGTATGGAACCCCAAAATACTTATTTCAAATCAAATCAAATCAAAATCAAATCATTTTATTCGCATAAGACAGGTACATAGAGTTGGTTTATATAATTATATATATGAGTGCTCCGCCTTATCTCTGACAGCTGTGCAATTGTTAGCATATGTTAGCATGCAACAATGAAATTTAAAGAAAACTTATTATAACTGCAGTTGTCTTAACAATATTATCAAACCAATGTCAAATTAATAATAATACGTATTGAATAACGTCATAGTATGTAATTAATAATGTCAAAATATCAAAATTTGTAATTAACAATGTCAAGTTTTTAACAGTCTCATTAATAATTTCAACAATTAATAATGTCTACGAATAAATTTTAAATAATCTTATTGGACCCCGCAACATTTGTCCTCTAAATATTCGCGCAGTGAATAATAGCACTTATGGATCAGGAATTGTTGCAACCTTTTTTTAAAGAGGTTTATGTTTGGCAGATCTTTAAGCTCCTTGGGTAATTTATTATATATATGAGGAGCCATACAAAATAAGCTTTTATGCATTGGCATTAATGCAAGGTACAATACATAGTTTTCCAGTGTGGCGAATCCTTGTCCTTTTTAGGGATTTTCTTTAGAAAAGCCCTATTGCTATCCAGTTGTCGTCGACGTCGTTGTCAATTTTCTGTCACGGTTTTGGGTATGAAGGAGATGAGCTATCGAGTTGCTGTTTTCGGTAATAGATTCGTGCTGGGGTGAACCATTGCAAGATAAAGAAAAAATCGCAAAAAAAAAACGCAAAATCGAAAATCCCTTGTATTCGGCTGAGCTCGTCTCAGGAATTCAACTTGTTTCAAACTGTTCCAAATGTTTTTTAGGGATTTTCTTTAGAAAAGCCCTATTGCTAAGGAGTTGTCGTCGACGTCGTTCGCCAATTTTCTGTCACGGTTTTGGGTATGAAGGAGATGAGCTATCGAGTTGCTATTTTCGGTAATAGATTCGTGCTGGGGTGAACCATTGCAAGATAAAAAAAAAACGCAAAGAATCGCAAAACAAAAAAAAACGCAAAATCGAAAATCCCTTATATTCGGCTGAGCTCGTCTCAGGAATTCAACTTGTTTACAATTTACAGTACTTATTACTTATATTATTTAAAGAGTCTAACAGTATACAATACTATGTATATGTACAGTGCTTACTCACGCCACATAAGTTTCTTCACTCAGACACTAAATCTTATTGTGTTTACATTTTTGCAATCATACTCAGAAATTAGACTTTCGCAATATTTAGTCTAGATTCGTGATAGCCGTTGACAGATCCAATCTATTGACCTAAATAACGGAACAATACGAACCGAATATCTTTTTATAAAGAATATTAGTAACTGAAATTACTAATATTCCTCCTAACCCCTCCAGCTAAGCTTAATTGCTTGTTTCTAAAGATTTAGATCGGAAAAAGAGAACATCTAGGACGAGACTTGAACCCGCGACCAGTCCCTTATTTAATTGAATTAATTAGGCGGAGTCATCGAAAAACAATGTTTAAAAATGTCTGTAAAGTTATTCATTGTTTCCGTAGTTCGCAAGAATTACGGTAGATGGCTCCAACGTCGCCTTAAGACGTATTAATGTATCGGAGAATTTCGAATATCTGGGACGTGTCTAGGTGGCTCAGTTGGTCAGAGCATTCCCCCTGTAAGGGACTGGTCGCGGGTTCAAGTCCCGTCCTAGATGTTCTCTTTTTCCATATGGACATTCCATATAGGACGGGAAGTGAACCCGCGACCAGTCCCTCACAGGGGGAATGCTCTGACCAACTGAGCCACCTATACACGATATATGAAATTCTACGATATGTTATATACGTCTCAAGGCGACGCTGGAGCCATCTACCGTAATTCTTACGAACTACGGAAACAATGAATGACTTTACAATCATTTTTAAACATTTTTCACTTTACAAATTTTGGAGCATTTACTAACTAAACCAATTTTTAAACTTTCACGTTCCAAGAAATACAATAATGTTAACGGGAATTAACGCTATCATGTATTGGTTTTAGTCGGTTCAAGCCCGACATAACCGCCCCCGCTGGCCGGCAGGGGGGTATCCGAAGGGATTTACGCACGCATTATGTCGGGCTTGAACCGACTAAAACTGCACGCCGTCTCGGGTCTTCAGACGCCGAGGTGTAAGGTTGCCCTTGGGCATTTCGCTCGCAACCCGACTGACCCGGGGCCATCTCCGGTTTCGAGATGGCCCGCTCGGGAGGTATGTAGGTGTACCTTTTCTTTTTTTTTTTTGTGCGGAAATCCCTTCGGATACCCCCCGCCGGCCAGTATACATGATCGCGTTAATTCCCGTTAATATTTTTGCTAACATGTTAACTTTTCAAGTCAATATTTAGGGTTAAACTCGAACCCGCAACATTCTAATACCTTGAGATTACATATAAGTCACAGTCACAAGTCACAGTTAATTCGCTCACGATCGATCGTAAAGTTTACTAGTGTCACCCATCAACTTTTTTTTTAAGACTTGTCTTGGCGACAAGTCTGCACATATGCACGTATGCACATATTCTCGAGCTGTATGTTTGCTGTTGGCTGGTGAACTGCCATATTCCTTAGCCGTCTTGTACGACAACTATGGGCAGAAATAGTTTTTTTAAACAATACTAGCTACCCCCCGTGGCTTCACCCCCGTAGCACCCATTTATCCCAAACATTGTGAGTGGTAGAGTCAAGCAACAGTCATTTGTGAGTGGTACAGTCAAGCAACAGTCATTTTGGCCGTTGCATGAATGGGCCGACTCGACCGGGGAAGCACCACCCTCTCACAGAATATCGACGAGTAACAGTATTTGAACTGTTGCGTTCCATTTGGTGAGTGAGAGTGCACGAGCCCAAACTCCTTTCCCATCCACTCCCAAATTCCTTTCCCATCCCCTCCCAAACTCCTTTCCCATCCCCTTTCCTTTACAGGGTCGGCAGCGCGAGTGTGACGCCACTGGTGTTGCACACGTCCATAGGCCACGGTAACCGCTTCCCATCAGGTGGGCCGTGTGCTTGTCTGCCACCTTAGTGGTATAAAAAAAAAACATGCGCATAATTTATTAGTCCTACGATAATGTATGGAAATTTGCCCGATTTGGTGACATTTATGTTACTGCTCCATTCTCTTGGGTAGAAGCGTGATGATATATACAGCCTATAACCTTCCTCGATGAATGGGTTATCTAAATCAAAAATAATTTTTCAATTCGAACTGAGATTAGCGCGTTCAACCAAACAAACAAAATAAAACAAACAAACTCTTCACTAATGTTTCCCCTAACGCTAAACTATGCTAAATTACATTAGTTCGAAGTGGATTCACGTGGGTAGTGTAATGGCCAGGATTTGAACCCGGGACCTCTCGATCGTGAGGCTGACTCTTTAACTACTAAGCTGCCGAAACTACCCAAACGGATGATTGGAGTGAAAGAAGATTTCGACACAAGTGATTCACGTTATAAAAATACACCACATATCCAAAAATATCACTCAATGAATCATATAATTTGTAGTCAAGTAATCGTGCCGGAGTCGTCGGCCCGACCTCCTGCGACCTCCGTACGACCTCCTGCGACCTCGCCCAGTTTGGTCAGGGCGGGGTTGTGCCCTTATTGATGTGGTCCCATGGCCACCTACCACATATCTTTGTCGAGTGGAAGTTTACTGGACATTTTCCATACAGGCTTCGTAAAATTATATATCTGATTGTAAACAATGCCAATATGTAGCTACATATTATTATATTCATACCTCTTAATCGCGTAAGGGGTAGGTAGAGGTGTATTGCCACCTATCTACCCACCTATAGGGACGATCGAGCCTATCCTACTAATATTATAAAAGTGAAAATTTGTGAAGATATTCGGAAGTTTGTTAATCAAACACGCTCAAACGGCTGAACTGATCTGGATGAATTCCGGTACAGGGATAGATTATAGTCTGGAATAACACGTAGGCTACTTCTTATACCTTCCAAAGATTCACATGATTGCGAGAACAGATCTGGAATACTACGCAGGCGGAGCTGCGGGCCACAGCTTATTCATATAATAATAATAATATAAATTGGAAAACTTGGTAATAAGATTATTCCTAGGAATTAAACGGATCTCCTTTTATGTAGTTGGTTTAAAAGTAAAGTCTTAGTAATGGATACCAACGAAACAACAAAATCAGAACTGACCACGGAGCGCAGCAGATGCAACGCAAATACGTCTACAGAGAAACCATTTCTAACGCCCCAATAACTGTCTCTGTAACTGTTTCTCCTCCACTTATCAAAAATTGAATAATTTAAAAATAGGTGACTCCCGCCTCAGCAGAACTTTGCCCAAAAACAGCAAAATCTCATTTAAAAGAGATTTTACATCCTTTGCTCAGTGAGCACCACGAGGTATCTCCTCCACCGTCTTTTAAGGGATTTTCTTTAGAAAAGCCCTATTGCTATCGAGTTGTCGTCGACTTCGTCGTCGTTGCCAGTTTTCTGTCACGGTTTTGGGTATGAAGGAGATGAGCTATCGAGTTGCTGTTTTCGATAATAGATTCGTGCTGGGGTGAACCATTGCAAAATCCCTTGTATTCGGCTGAGCTCGTCTCAGGAATTCAACTTGTTTTATTTTTTATTTGGTGCTGAAATCCCCTCTGATAACCCCCGCCGGCGCCGGCCAGCGGGGGAGGTTAGGTTATGGCTTGAACCGACTTAAACCGCACACAGTCTCGGGCCTTCAGACGCCGGGGTGTAAGGTTGCCCATAAGGCATTTCCGTCAAGTGCCTCATAAATAAATAATAACAAATAAATATTCTACGACATTCTACACATCGCTTTGTAGACCCAAAGAAAACATAGTTTAACTAGCTTGCTTGCGTTCCAGAATGCGGATAAACATACTTATATACTTTTTTTATTGTAAATACGTACATATTATACATAGAAACATATGCTGACTTCTCAAAATAGCCTCGCATAAGCTAGGAACCGGTGAAGTAAAAATCATAGAACATATAAAATTAACCAAATATAACCAACAAAAAAGCCAAGCCAAGGCCAAGTGCGAGTCGGACTCGCCCATTAAGGGTTCCGTAGCAGCAAGTAAGATAATAATATTTTTTTTTTAATTTTCACATTTGAGTTGATTGAATGAAAGGTAAATTGCAGTTTACGATTTATGACGTATTAAAAAAAACTACTTACTAGATCTCGTTCAAACCAATTATCGTTGGAAGTTTACATGGTAATGTACATTATATATTTTTTTTAGTTTTATCATTCTCTTATTTTAGAAGTTACAGAGGGGGGAGGGGACACATTTGACCACTTTGGAAGTGTCTCTCGCGCAAACTATTCAGTTTAGAAAAAAATGATCTTAGAAACCTTTTTGAGTTTCAGTTCCAAGTATGGGGACCACCAAAAATTTTTTTTTTCTATTTTTGTATGAAAACCTTAATGCGGTTCACAGAATACATCTACATACCAAGTTTCAACAGCATAGATCTTATAGTTTAGGAAAAAAGTCGCTGTGACATACGGACGGACAGACAGACAGACATGACGAATCGATAAGGGTTCCGTTTTTTGCCATTTGGCAACGGAACCCTAAAAAGGTTATAAATTAAATCTTAAAATAATAAGAAAAACAAACTGACAAAAGTCATACCAATTAATAGGATAATAAGTAAAGTTTTTTGTTCTCTGCTCGTACTTATATCTTCCGTAAGTAATATTAATTAACAGTTAATATTATTTAACCACCGACCTTTGGAACCATAACATTGAAATAGTACGGATAAACTACGCCAAAGAGATCTTCGTTATTTAATACCACAGTATGAATCGCCCCAATAGCAAAAGCTTATTGGACGATTTCATACCATGGTTTGGAACACGCAAAATGTGTCTTTATACGATTCTAACCGTGGTACGAATAACTCGTGGTATGAAACGACAAGCATCGGTAATCGGCTCCTTTCGGTTGGACCTAATTCTTAAGTTAACCTTCCTTAAAAAGAACTAGCCTGACTGTTAGGCCACATTTCCACTGGTTTTTCGACGGAGTAACTATACAATCCACTTGCAGTTAATCGCTAAGTGTTTTGTGCCTCTTAAGCCTGGTTACTTAAACGATACTAGCAATAAAATCTTTGGAATAAATCCATTTTTACGGGTATACTTACACTGTTCCCGAAGTTTCAGTTGCTTTGAGCAGTTATGGTCATGCGGAAATCAGATAGGAAACACGGATAAAGTCGAAAACAATGTACTAATGGATAAAGTAACTTTAAATAAATCGGTAAAATTACTTTCATGACAAATAATTTCCGACATAAAATCCTACTAATATTATAAACTCGAAAGTTTGTATGTATGTATGTATATATAAGTATGTTTGATGCTCTTTCACGCAAAAACGGCTGAACGGATCTGGCTGAAATTTTGTACACGGATAGACTATAGTCCAGAATAATACATAGGCTACTTTACATCCCGGGAATAGGTTCCCATGGTCCACGCGGGCGGTGGCAAGTGACAAAGTAACACTTATGTACGTTAAGATTATTGCTTCGATATTTACAGCTAGATTCGGAAGCCAATAGGTAAAGCTACGGACAGTAAAAACTCATGGCAAAGGGTTCATCGTTTCCATAATGCCCATCGAGGAAAGTGTCCGGTTCTACCGTAGCCGATTTGACGCCGCTCCGTCCCCTTCCAATGCGGCCCCAGCGAGAAATCCGTCTTGTGGCAATGCATTCTTATTCCGTTTATACTGGAGATTGATGGCACTTGGTGGAACTTGCTACACATATTGAATAAATCACTTGTACTTTTCCACAATTATTTATTTATTTGAACCTTACCGGTTTCACCTTACGGCATTATCAAAGGTCTACAATGTTTTAAACTACTATATTTTATGTGTGGGTACTTTTAAAAAGAGTATACCAGCTTCAATTTTTGTCCCCAAAATTTGGGGAAAATTTAAATTTTCATAAACGTAATTATGTTTTGTAAAATAATTTATACATTATAAAATTAATTGTATTACAGTGAAATGTCAAATATAAAATGTCAAGGAATTATAATTAAATTAAATTAAAGTAATTGTCAAATCAATGATGTCAAATGGATTACATACTTAGATTACAATATATAGAAATGTCAGTTACAACAATAAATTAAGATTACAACGAATTAATAACAAATAAATAGGTATGTATATGCCATTATTATTGTAATAGAGGTGAGCGGCTCAGATCTAACTGTTGGTTAATTATATTGTTTCTGTCCGTGTTTGTCAGTCTGTTTATTTCCAATGCTTCTAGGGCGTTCATTTTTGTAGACCTTTGATAATGCCGTAAGGTGAAACCGGTAAGGTTCAAATAAATAAATAATTGTGGAAAAGTACAAGTGATTTATTCAATATGCATTCTTATTCTTTTATATATTTTAACTGCCACAAAATAATTGGGGCTTATTCAATCATTATTTGAGCGTGTTCCATGAGTAATAAAGTTCATTATAGTATATCCTTACTCGTATATTTTAAGGTCAACGTACACATGTTATTTTTAGACAGATTTTGAGACTGTATCATGTTTTGGTGACTACCTGCATTCGGTTGCTGCATCTAAATCGCAAGTGTTTTTTTAATTTTACTTATAACCTAAATTATGAGTATTCCAGCTAATATAAATTGCTTATGTTAGAGTCGGTTCACGTCGAAACTGTAATGGCGATGAGATGAAGATGACGATTTGAACCTGGGACTTGTCGATCTATCGTAAAGCCGACTCCTTAACCATTAAGCTAAAAACGCTGAGGGACCCAACAAACAGCGAAAAAAGAGTATTATTATTTTATTATTTTTATATTTAGGACACGTCAATTTGACTTCACCTCGCCTGATGGTAAGCTGAAGGTAAAGTCTCAGGAAAGAGGGTCACCATTACATACACGTACCATGTTAACAATGGTGGCATTCAGGTTGACGGCCTCATCAGAAAAGGATTGTCGTCGCAGCACCGCGTGACACCCGCCGGTCCCACTAGTGCTGCGACCACAATCCCCCTGCCCGGCTATGCCCTTGCTGACCCCTGAACGCAATCAAACCGAAGTAGGATTACTATGGAGGATTTTTCGCAATCGTACACTCGGCCGAATTTTGTGACAAATTTGTGTCATCAAATTTCTACCACCAGTATAATACACTAATACACAATATACCTCTGCTTACCCCTTCAGGGATATACAGATGTAAGTATGAAGGCTTGTATAACATTTTTTGGATATATTTTAATATTGAGTAACTTCAAAACAAGCTCTTACAATTCCGAGTCCTCTTAAATCGTAAACAAACCTTGAATTGAGATCAGTATTGCACAAGCGGGCCCTTTAGGGCGCACCAAAAGGTCAAAGTCGGGTCACTTTCACTGCGCGCACACATAACAGCTAATATGGACAACATTGATCTTCGGGAACAATGGATTTCTTAGGAGGTTGTTTAGTGCATTGCTGAGTAGGAAAGTTGGTTTGATAGCGAGTAATTGTATGACCTCATGCGGTATATAACTCATATGGTCAATGCTTCTAGCTGATATTCATTGATACTGTCTAAAGACTTGTATGACAACCTCTGTCGTGTAGCGGTAGAGCTTTCGACTGCTGAGTCAGAGGTCGCGGGTTCGATTCCCGATCATTGAAAATATATATATTTGCATTGGTCTAGGTGTTTCTATGTATAATATGTATTTATTTACCAAAAAAAAGTATCTAAGTATGATTATCCGCATTCTAGAACCCATATGACAAGCTTTTTTTTTTCTTATACCACTAAGGTGGCAGACTAGCACACGGCCACAGAATAAATAATAGTACACGGCCCACCTGATGGGAAGCGGTTACCGCGGCCTATGGACGTGTGCAACACCAGTGGCGTCACACTCGCGCTGCCGACCCTGTAAAGCAAAGGGGATGGGAAAGGAGTTTGGGAGGGGATGGGAAAGGAGTTTCGGCTCTGGCACTCTCACTCACCAAACGGAAGGCAACAGTGCAAATACTGTTACTTGGCGTCGATATTCTGTGAGAGGGTGGTGCTTCCCCGGTCGAGTCGGTCCATTCATGCAACGGCCAAAATGACTGTTGCTTGACTCTACCGCCTGTCAAAAGCTCTACTTAGTTTGGATCTAGATGGCGTTGTGTAATATCTCCTAGAATATTTATTTATTATTTATTTATGATTACGTGAATTTGACACATTGAAATAAAACTATTTTCAACGGATTTTCACACAATACATTTGGTACCTTTTATTATCTTTAAAGTCCGACGCAAAAAAAGGTGTTATACATGCCCGATGTAAAAAGAGGAGTGTTATAAAAGTTTAACCTCTATATCTGTGGGTCAGTGGTATCACAACTACTAAATGGATGGATCAATTCGAGTAAGAACATTTTTGGTAAAAACTATTTCAAGCCTTCGTCGGGTCTCTTTAGGGAACCGGTGATCAGATCCCCAACCACGCATCGGGGTCGCCAACGCTGACGACCGGAGTCGGTTGGGGTCTTTGGGATCTCCTTTTTAGCGCACATCAGATTCCCCGTCTCACATAGCTGACGAGAGAAATATACCCACCTCACCGTTAGCTCCGAGTGCCCGGGGGGTTTCAGCGCGAAAAAAAAAGACGGAAGTTTTTAGGTTTTCGGTTAGGCAATTTACTTTTTTACTTCGTCTAAGTAAGCTAACGTTTATGTATTCGATAGCTGAATCTGCGGTGAAAATCTGAATCTAACGCTGAACGCTGAATCGCCTTTATTGAATTAGTATCAAATTTCTTATGGCGAATATGATATCTGAACTCGAATTCAGCTGTTTTATAAACACTCTAACAGAACACCACAGGAGCATATTCGAATAGGTTCATACCTCTTATCACAGCGCACATCTCCTCAGTTACCCGATACCAAGAACGGATAGTGTGGGTAGTCGGGAATTGATACGACCCGCCGGTTCAGCTCGTTGTGTTTCAAAAACAACAATACAAAAACTGAGACGCTGTAATCGATCTTCTTAACAGGCTTTTCCTGCTAAGATCTTATTGTTTTAACGATTGCTGTAGACTGCAGTTCCTGTCCAGCTCTCTAAGCAAGTGGGCGAGTCAACGCCTGAATCTCGTTGCGGTACTGGACGTGGACGTTCTCTCACTGGAGATCATGGTGAGAGCCGTGGTTACCGACGGGAGCAATTTGCACGTCGCCGCTTCTTTCTGCAAGCAGGTAATGCGCGCGAAAGAGGCGGCGGAGAGGGAGCGGGAGAGAACCTTGCGGACCTTGCCTCCCGAGTTCCGCAGTCTGCGGCGAAGACGCCGCAGACTTTTGTACGCCCAGGACCAGTAGACCGACTCGCCGTCCTTACAGAAGCAGGCCAAGACGGAGGCGTGTCGTGTGTGTCCTACACACGCCTGCCAACTCACCGACGCAGGATTAAACCGGACCCCAAAAACGAGGCCGCGATGGAGGCCGAAGTTACCTGGGAACCCTGTGGTTATCCTTTCGAGGGCGTAACTGGGTGACTGGCAATCGACGCTTGGGAAGGACAAAGTTTGTTTTTAGTCGGTTCGATTCCGACATACCCACCGCTCGCACCGGTGGGGCGAAGCCCGTGGAGGTTTCCTTAAGTAAAAAAATAAAAATCTCTCTAACGTATAATTTATCTGTACAAATAAATAGAATTGGAGTGTCTGTTTGTAATATTAAAATAGCATTAATGATTGCACATGAATGTATACACGATACTACTACTTATAACAAAAATACAATTTCTAAAATTTTAGTCTGTCTGTCTGTCTTTCTGTCTGTTTGAAAGAAGTAATCTCTGGAACGGCTGGACCGATTTTGACGGGATTTCCACTGGCAGATAGGTGATGTTAAGGCGTAACATTTTTTATTTTATAAAACTAACTAGGGCTCCGCACAAAAGAACTAAAACCCTAAAAAACTAAATCAACGCGGACGAAGTCTCGGGCGCAGCTTTCTAACTCTGAAGTAGTTTCAAAAGCTCGCTTTCTTTCTAGTCTCGTTCATCTCAATGCAAAGCCCTAGGGATCCAAGTAATGCAACGGCCAATGACCTGTGCTCTTGACTCCATGACAGTATCACGGTCAAGTTGTTTCTCCATGGACATAACATCAAAAGTGATCCGTTTAGAATAAGGTTTTGTCAAAGTGTCCGGTTTCTTGTTTGTGAGGACTCGTGGGAAAATGTGACGGCGATGTATTGAAACATGAGCCGTATTATTTACTTAGGTATATCATCATTGGTATCATTGAGTTATAATTAAAAAGGTATAACAAAAGTCTTAGTGGTTTAAGAGTCGGCCTTACGATCCAGAGGTCCCGGGTTCAAATCCTTGCCATTCCACTACTGAAGTGAACCCACTCCTAATATATCTACATACATACTTTTTTTTTTTTTTTCGCGCGTATGTATGTCGCAATGGTGCGGAGCGCGAGCGCGTGGGCCGCCGCCACCTCCTTCTGCGAGCATGTGATGCTCGCGAAGGAGATGGCGGAGCGCGCCTGGGAAAGGTTCAGAACTCTCCCGGCCCGCCGAGCCCGCCACATGCTCGCCGCGCGTCGCAGGCGACTCAGGCGCCGGAGGTAGCTCAACGACCTCCGTCCTCCAAGAGCGCAGGCCTGGGAGTGGCAGGTGAGGCCGCCTGTCACCCCAGCAGTAGCAAGCCGGGACGGTGGGGCGACTAGCGCCCCTCTCCCACCCGGGGCAAGACGGGGACACCGTGGTTCCCAAACCCGAGGGGGCCATCTCGAAACCGGAGATGACCCAGGGTCAGTCGGGGTGCGAGGGATATGCTCTATGGGCAACCTTACACCCCGGCGTCTGCAGACCCGAGACGGCGTGCGGTTTTAGTCGGTTCAAGCCCGACATAACCGCCCCCGCTGGCCGGCGGGGGTGGGGTATCCGAAGGGATTTCCGCACGAAAAAAAAAACAAAAAAAAAGTATTAAAACCCTCGAGTCAACCTATTATCACAGACTCTCGTGTTTTAATACCCCTTCTTATATGACAGTTGCATAAACTAGGTACTATTTTAGAGTTTTGTGTTTGTCTGCTTTTTATCATCGATCTCCGAGTATCACTTGAAAATCGCTGTATAGATTCATGGTCCTAAACTGCGCTATATATGATCACGCTATTATAAGTATTATAGGAACATGCAGGGTAAAATAAACCAAATCTATTATTGATAATTCCTTTATTATTACAAAGCAGATCATCACGAAATTCTGCAGTTCGATAGAACTCGGACATGGTCAACGTTCGGACTATAAATCATCATGATATATTTTATTATTTATTATGATATGCTTTATGGGCAACTTTACACCCCGGCGTCTGAAAACCCGATACGGCGTGCGGTTTTATTCGGTTCAAGCCCGACGTAACCGCCCCCACTGGCCGGCGGGGGGGTATCCGAAGGGATTTCCGCACGATAAAAAAAAAAAAAAAAAAAGGGTATATTCACACGGGCAGGCGGGGATTTCCGCAAGAAAAAAAGGTACTACTGCACCAGAAGAATGTCTAATCCTTGTGTCTAGCTTATGTGGAAAACATATACAGTCATCGACATATATATATGTATGTTTTTTTTAATATAGTAGGACAAAGTACACAACGCCATCTAGACCCAAACTAAGCAAAGCTTGTCTATATGGGTTCTAGAATGCGGATAAACATACTGAAATACTTTTTTTTCCAAATAGATACATAGAAACACCCAGACCAATGCAAATATACATATTTGCACTGAGCGGGAATCGAACCCGCGACCTCTGGCTTCGCAGTTCTATGCAATACCGCTCCGCCACAGGGGTCGTCAACCCCTTATATATCCATAAACGGAAGACTAGCAGCTCAATAAATAACACAGGGGTAATGGACACCTGACAAGATGATAAGGCAAATTATGTTTTAACATACATATAAATAAGTGAAGTTTAAACTCTGTTTCTTGTTTAACTTTTCTGAGAAAAGTTAATGTAAGTTATAACAACCTCCAGTATACATAAGTGTTTAGGATTTCATCTGGTTTTCTTTAGGTGAGATGTAAAATAAAACTACGTTCTTCTTTTTCAGTAAAAATTGTTGTCTATTGCAGAATATTGCACAGATAGATAGATAGATACTAGGAATTCAGTGCAGGGTGCGACTGAAATAAATTGAGCTGAGCGAGCAGAACTCTTACTTGAAAAATAAGGCATCTTACTACGGTCGCGCGCATAGCTAAGGCCGCGCGCTTGTGAAACTGTTTTTCGATGATTATTCCTCAATGGTACATTGTGTTTGAACAGTTGACCCCTCTAAACACTCAGCGGTGTCTACACTATCACCCTGGCAAAGGAGAATGCCCATTCTTGGTTGCGCTTTTAGACGTACGCGTCAATATTTCAAATGTTAAAAAATAAAATTGATTATAGTATGATTTTTCAACACTAAATCGCTTCTAAAGAACTTGGGGTTTGGATTTAACTTATAAAGATATGAAAATTGAATGAATAATTTTTAATTTTTATTTTTTTGTATCCGAAGGGATTTCCGCACGTAAAAAAAAAAAGACCATCAAAAAATTTACGCAAGACGCGTCCCATGATTTTATTTTAATCTAATTATTATATTCACAGGGTTAGTCCCGATTAACGTTTGGGGCTCGAGATCCACTCACCTACAATTTCTCTTGATTTGGCTTATCTTGGCTTTTACGGGAGCAAATGCCGTCTGAACCCTAATCCCGAGAGGAAATCCTGCGCCAGAGCCTCCTTCGTTAATCAGCAGATCTACCGGCTAGCACGTCAGGCTTTTGCCCCGAACTTGATGGCACACTCAGGCGTGGCAAGGCAAGCCTCGTATACAACTGGGGATCGTTTAAGATGATTTTGCCTTGACGGCCTCTGTGGCGTTCCGGTAGTGCATTCGACTGCTACGACAGGGGGCGCGGGTTCTATTCCCGCTCAGTGCAAATATTTGTGTGCATGAATATGTATATTTGCATTCTTCTGGGTGTTTCTATGTTTAATATGTGTGTATTTACAAAAAACAAGTAGGAAGTGTATTTCACAGCTAAGACTGATTAATAGCTTCAAGTAGAAATTTTAATAAAAAAAAGTATATTTAAGTCTGTTTATCCGCATTCTGAAATCCATAACACAAGCTAGTCAAACTATGCTTACTTTGGGTCTAGAAAGCGCTGTGTAGAATGTCGTATAATATTTATTTGAATATTTTGGTGCACGTTTAAATACTAGTTAACTATCTAAAACTTTTAAACTGCTTTATCATTTTGGAATTTTATCATAACGTGATGAGGCGTGCCCAGCGTTACCCCATCACCGATACCCAACTGTTAAACGTAAATAACCTTTAGAAATAGCTAGATCGAAAAGGTTAAAACTTCTACACAGATTTTACTAGAAGTATCGTATAAAATCAGTACGTAGGTCCGTTCCAATTTACGTAAAGGGTAAAAGGTATGATTGGCTTGTTAAGTGTTTATTTCCCACTTATCGAGTCTAGAACAGTAGTAATTTAGGTGTGTAAGAAAAAAACATTCTCCTAAGGTAAAATATCAAAATATTCCCACAGATATGAACTCACTGACAACATACACACCTTTGAAACCTTTTAATGGTCTCCTAACCGTTTTATCTATGGGCGGATCAGACGGTAATAAGGCACGAATCTATCCGTCTATTGGGCACGATTCTAGATTTCATGGTGTTTGTGACAATGTCCAAGTTGAAAAGTACTAAGCCCGATTCGACAATCGAACTTCTAAAGAAGACTTTAACGAAAAAATAATTAAATTAAATAAATTTCGTTTTCGGGGTGCGAGGGATATGCTCTATGGGCAACCTTTCAACCCGGCGTTTTAAGACCCGAGACGACGTGCGGTTTTAGTCGGTTCAAGCCCGACATAACCGCCCCCGCTGTCCGGGATATCCAAAGGGATTTCCGCACGAAAACAAAAAGAAAAGGTATTGATTACAACTATGCCTGCTGACTAACGAAGGCCGCTCTGACATAAGCTGTCCTCTTGAGGTTGGGGAGTCAGATGACAGTCGCTACCATAAAAGCCAGGAAGGAGTAGCGTAGGAGTGTGAATGTAAGCTTTGACTGTAACTGGGATTGGCGTTCAGATGAAGACGATAGCAGATTTATGGAGAGTGCCTAACTAGGGAGGTAGGCACTTTTCATAAATCTTCCATCGTTTTTTACTCGTAGGGACTAGTAAAAGTAGACCGCGTACTAGTATTCCTGTTACGTATTTCATGTCAAGACATGATTCATACCTTGTTCCTTTGTGAAATTTAAATCGACTCATGCGCATTCTACATAATATCACCTCTTCGTTCCAAATCTCGTTCTCATTACAATTATTAGCTAGTAAACATCGTTAAAATTATAAATCAAGACTTCTACATGTCATAATTTGGAGCATAATCTAAAAAAAAGTGATAAAAATGGTAATTAAATTATTATTATGTAAAACAAACAACTTAATGACACGTTCTAAACAAAAAGTCGGCTGAGACCTGAGACGCAAACTGCGAGGGGTCTGCGCGCGCGCAACGACTCGACACAGACCTTGAAACCGGTGTATTATGCAATATTATTATATTGACAGGAGCCTCCGGCGAGCTTACTGACAAGACGACTTTAATCGTCGGCGTTATGTTCGACAGTGGAATGATTTGTTGTTTTAAGAGTACACTTGGATACATAAGTAAATAATCAAATCAATATTACATGGTTATTGTTTACGTAAAAGCGGCGATAGCCCAGTGGTGTATGTAACGGACTGCCGAGACGAGGTCTCGAGATCGATCGCCAGTCGCCCCGGGTGATTAAAATTAAAAGATTATAAGATTAAAAGCGTTGATATCGCTCGCTTCGTAATGTGCCCGGTAGATGGCAATAGGCTCGCCCCCTATTACATAGGGACCTAAACATAACTGGTGAATCGTAAAAGCGGCGATAGCAGAGTGATGTATGTAACGGCCTGCCGAGACGAGGTCTCGAGATCGATCGCCAGTCGCCCCGGGTGATTAAAATTAAAAGATTATAAGATTAAAAGCGTTGATTATCGCTCGCTTGGTAATGTGTCCGGTAGATGGCAATAGGCTCGCCCCCTATTACATAGGGACCTAAACATAACTGATGAATCGTGGAATTGTTTATAAAGTTGAAAGTTGAAATTACTCACACTAATATATACCTACTAATTAATAATAGAGTTGAAGAGTTTGGTTGTTCGAATCTCTGGACCTATGTGGAACTACTGCGGCGATTTGAAAATATCTTGCATTTAATAGCCAAGTTCTTGGGGAAGGTTGTAGGTTACAAAAATTACTTCTTGCTGATCGAGGCGAAATATTATAACCAGTTTATGGACATTTTGCAGCATTTGCTTATAGACTCTGCAATGCCTGGTAAGCTAGTATTTATAAGCTAAATCTGCCTCGAACTTCACAAGCTAAGTGAATAAAATACTCTAGAACATATAACATAGCGCCATCAGTTATAGAATATGGATAAAAATACATAGAAACACACAGACTAATGCAATACACATCTTCATCCACACAAATATTTGCACTGAGCGGGAATGAAACCCGCTCTGACGTGCCTGTTATACTACCACGCCATAGAGGCAAAAATATTCAATTAATCTTTTCAACTTTTAACAACGTTCTGTCGGACACCCACCTCATACCAGCGTGATTAATATTCAAAGTGAGACTTTGAACATTGAAACTGTGTAGTTACACAACTGATTATAACTGACAGCTGCGCAGCCGCCGGTCGCCGCTGCCCGCCGCGCCGCGACACGACCGCTCTTGCTCACTGACAACACAAAACACTAAACATACAGAAGTTATGTTCATATACTGAATTTTTAGGGTTCCGTTGCCAAATGGCAAAAAACGGACCCCTTATAGATTCGTCATGTCTGTCTGTCTGTCCATGTCACAGTCACTTCTTTCCGAAACTATAAGAACTATGCTGTTGAAACTTGGTAAGTAGATGTATTTTGTAAACCGCATTAAGATTTTCACACAAAAATAGAAAAAAAACAATAAATTTTGGGGGTCCCCATACTTAGAACTGAAACTGACATTTTTTTTTTCATCAAACCCATACGTGTGTGGTATCTATGGATAGGTCTTGAAAAATGATATTGAGGTTTCTAATATCATTTTTTTCTAAACTACATAGTTTGCGCGAGAGATACTTCCAAAGTGGTAAAATGTGTGTCCTCCCCCCTATAACTTCTAAAATAAGAGAATGATAAAACAAAAAAAAATATATGATGTACATTACCATGTAAACTTCCACCGAAGATTAGTTTGAACGACATCTAGTCAGTAGTTTTTTTAATACGTCATAAATCGTAAACCACAATTTAACTTTCATTCAATCAACTCAAATATAGAATTAAAAACAAAAACATTATTATGTTACTTGCTGCTACGGAACCCTTCATGGGCGAGTCTGACTCGCACTTGGCCGCTTTTTTTATAACTATACTTGAATACTGGCCGTAGCGCAGTATTCAAGTATAGTTATAACAAATAAAAAAATTGCCCCGCTGGAGGGGCAATTTTTTTACATAATATATTCAATTCGTCAATTGACTTCAGTCAACTGGATAGTAAGAAGCTAGGGTGAAATCCAGAAGATACGTGCCTCCATTCCAGACGCTGACGATCATAAAATGGTCCATACATTGACGGCCTCGACAGATGATTTGTTATAAGAAGCCAGAATTGTAAGAAGGAAACCCGTGTGCATGTTCAGTTCTTTGTCGTACGACAAAGAAAGGTGGTACCGCAATTTACCGAAAAGTGTACCTAAGTACTAGGTCTACAAGGCGAATCGTTGCTTGCAATGTTGCGCTGAGTGAGACATCGTGATTCTTGTCCAATAGATTTGACCGCTATTGCGGAATCAGATTTTGAAAATTTTGAACAGTGATCATTCCTCCGTGACAAGTCCGATTTTGAAAATTCTTTTTGAAAGTCACAACTCTGGACATGCTTTCTGAGCGTGTAAAGTTTGGTCACAGTGTCTCGAGCGGTTATTATGTGATTCCGGATTTCCGGAATTTTTAAAACGGTGATCATTCCTCTGTGGTAGCATTAATTTTTTCAAAATATATCCATAAACCTTCCTCTGATTGACCTCTTTCATCATGCCAAATTTGGTTCTGATTGGATTAGTAGTTTAGGAGGAGACCTGTGACAAAGAAAATCCTGAAGTCTGGTATGAGGAGCTTTCGCTCGACTTCGTCTCACTCAGCTCAATTATTATATGTTACGTTAATACGAATAATCGATATACAAGAATCTACTATATCTAGTTTAAAAAACGATAATTTACTATTTAAATTAAAGTATAACTTGAACTTTCATCATCGAATGGTGCTCGACCTTGTATTGTTCCCGCACGTTCCGAAATTCGCGTCCGTGAGCGATGTCTATGCGTTGCTCGAACGCGCCTTGTATTGAACTTAAGTTCTGTATGTATTCGGCGCCGACATCTCATTCGTGAGGTGGGACAGCAGATCAATGTTGTACCGATTATTAGGACGGTTAAGTCCTTTCAAATCACGATGTTGAAATTATATTATCAAGCGCTGTACTTTTTAGGGTTCCGTAGCCAAATGGCAAAAAACGGAACCCTTATAGATTCATCATGTCTGTCTGTCTATCCGTCCGTATGTCACAGTCACTTTTTTCTGAAACTATAAGACCTATGCAGTTGAAACTAGGTAAGTAGATGTATTCTGTGAACCGCATTGATTTTCACACAAAAATGATAAAAAACAAAACATTTTGGGAGTTCCCCATGCTTAGAACTGAAACTCAAATATTTTTTTTACATCAAACCCGTGTTGGGTATCTATTGATAGGTCTTCAAAAATGATATTGAGATTTCTAATATAATTTTTTTCTAAACTGAATAGTTTGCGCGAGAGACACTTCCAAAGTGGTAAAATGTATCCCCCCCCCTGTAACTTCTAAAATAAGAGAATGATAAAACTAAAAAAAATATATGATTTACATTACCATGTAAACTTCCACCGAAAATTGGAAAATAAGCAAGTAGTTTTTTTTTAATATGTCATAAATCGTAAACCGCAATTTACATTTCATTCAATCAACTCAAAAATAAAAAAATACATTATTATGTTACTTGCTGGTACGGAACCCTTCATGAGCGAGTCCGACTCGCACTTGGCCAGTTTTATTTAAATATTATTCATAACATTTCTATGCAAGTGGCCACGATCGTAGCTATAATCCCGTATGTTTGTTTGAAACTTTAGCAGTAATCACTAAAGAAAAGGTCGTGCGTTCATATTGCCTGATTCTTTTCTCAAAGGCATTACCTATTGCCTTGCGAATCTGGATGTAAACCTAAAAGTGGAAGCTCTATCTTGACCTTCATAAGTGTTACTTTGGGACCTAAATTAATAAAGATATTTGATAAAGATTTAGATCGGAAAAAGAGACCATCTAGAACAGGACTTGAACCCGCAACTGGTTCTTACAGGGGGAATGCTCTGACCAGCTGAGCTATCTAGACACGTCCTAGATATTCGAAATTCTCCGATATATTATATACGTCTTAAGGCGACGCTGGAGCCATCTACCGTAATTCTTGCGAACCACGGAAACAATGAATAATTTTACAGTCAATTTTAAACATAGTTTTTTGATGACTCCGCCTAATTAATTCAATATTAAAATCAAATATCTTTCAATTAAATTTTTAAGCATTTTGTATGCTTACTTTTTCTAAAGATTTAGATCGGAAAAAGAGAACATCTAGAACGGGATTTCCGATCTAAATTTTAGAAAAAGTAAGCATACAAAATGCTTAAAAATTTAATTGAAAGATATTTGATTTTAATATGTAAATAAAAATGATCGCTCTTAGAAATTGAAGCGGCTTTAGTAAGTATAGTGACTTGCAGATTTGAACCCCGTGAAATGGACTACCGACGAATTTGGCTTAATTGGAGGTGTTAACGACACTACAAGATATAACTTTAAAATACTGTGGATATACCAGTAGACTTTAGAAACTAATTTGTGGTAAAAAATATGTTGTAGGTGTCTGCATGGATTCATTAACGCAGAGCCTTACCTAAACTTGAAATTTTAGCAGTTGATACTTTTTATGTTGAAAAGCAGTGTTTATGATAAGAAAAAACCCGATTTTCTATACTTGACGATCTGTCTGTATATGATACACATATCAACACTGTCTAGGTATATTTGACATTAATGGATGTAATTAAAACTAGGAATTCAGTGCAGGGTGCGCCTGAAATAAATTGAGCAGAGCGAGCAGGACTCTTACTTGACAATAAGACATCTTACTACGGTCGCGCGCACTCGCCGTCCTACAGAAGCACACGCCTGCCAACTCACCGAAGCGGGATAAAACCCGACCCCACCAGGCGAGGTCGCGGTGACGGCCAAAGTCCACCGGCAACCCTGGGGTTATCCTTTCGAGGGCTTACCCGGGGTGCCCGGCAACGGACACTTGGGGAGGACACCGTGCGGTTTTAGTCGAGACACGGCATAACCACCCCCGCTGGCCGGCGGGGGGGTAACCGAAGGGATTTCCGCACATTAAAAAAAAAAAAAGGTAATTCTAGACTCTGATTCTAGAACGATACCCACACAGTCATGAATCTCGACTTAAGTTCTAAGTTCAGATTGTATTCTGAAACTAAACTTGAGTAGTGATTTTATTGAACGTAAATCACCGGAGCATTCATTAAAATATGCACTTACGTTTCGTTTGTACTATTATTTATTCTGTGGTTTCGTGTGCAGATGGTGCTGCAATCGGATTATTGGATTTTTTTAACGAAATTTTCCCGTGCAAAGCGGAGAAAGGTAGCTGTTAGAATCATTTCCAACATACAATTTAATTATTTAATTTTCCTTAATTCTAAGTTAAAACAACATTTTGTTATTAATATTTTATTTTTATAGTCTAGCAACACTATTGTTGTAACTTTTTACAAACAAATTAGTGGCAACACTGTATAAAATCGCTCTCTTCCGTTCCTTTGCTTGTCACGATAGTGTACGCCGAAGTTTGTAAAAGCCTTTAAATTTATAAATACAGTGCACTAAGTAAATTCCATCTCTGCATTTTATTTCCTACAGTAGCCATACGAGATATTCCCACAGGTGTCTAGGTAACTAATAAACTGACGCTATTTGTGATGACTGGTTGGACTTAAATTGAAGCTGGTTCTAGCGGTCCTAGCCAATTAATGATCCATAGACAAATACTTGCAAAATGATCGGTAATGTGTCTCTGCTGGCGACAAGATGACAAGCATATCATTACCAACGTTTAAAGGATCCGGTTACCAGTACACAAGCCTATAAAACAAATAGTTTTTACATCGAATTTACTTACACAAATAACGTTAACAAAAACTGACACGGCGGTATCGAATCACGACCGCAACCGCTCATTAAAATCATTACAAATAAAACGTCTGATATAATTGGCTGTCAAACGGACCGCTGTAATAGAACACTTACGACGTCCGGTGATGGACAGACAGAGCATCGCTGGTGTTGTGCCCGTAGACGGACACAAACGGCTTATTGTTTTTGAATACGATGACATTAGGAATAGGGTTGGCACTTTTATATACAGAAATACTTATTATGAATATGATATTTTTTCGCTCGCTTCGAATACTGCTGTCGTTCCCATTACCCATAGGAACCTAGAGATGCCTCCCGAGATGCCTATGTATTACTCCAGACTATAATCTACCCCTGTATCTAATTTCAGCTAGATCCGTTCAGCCGTTAGAGCGTGATTGAGTAGCAAACGTCCAAACATCGTCGCAAAGTTTCACATTTATTATATTAGTAGGATGTGGTATGAAAGCACACGTTCAACACAACACCAGAGTTGCTATCTGTAGGCATATTGGCTGCAGGGAATATCATCAACGCCTTACGGCCCTTTTCCCATACTTATTCAGGGTCATATGTACTTCTTTCATTCATAGAAGCAGAAACTAAACCCTCATCCACACAATGCAATTTAATTGCCTAATCTGATTGGCAAATTTCCATCGACACGACATGATTTGATTTGACAATCTAGTCAGACTCAAATGGGATGAAATTGTATCGCGTGGAAGCCACAATCATCTCAACAGTCACTCCCTTTCTGCTCATATCTCTTTCACACAGTCTATCCGTCTTCTCTTAAATCTTTCTCTCCTTTTGTAACCGTCGGCTTCCATACTTAAACAAATAATGCTAATGTTAATGACAGAATAAAAATGAATAATCACGTAGTTTTGAGGGCAAGTCAACACATGTCCTTAAACCGAGTTTATCTTGATTCAATTATTACCAAACAGGTTTTCAAAAGTTAAAATATTAGAGGCATTATTTATAATTGTGACTGAAAGGTTAACAAGTTGTCATAACAGTTCATTAATTTAATACAATGACAAGTTAGGTATGAATTACATAATAACACAAGAACAAGTTCAAGGCATATTGTTTGAAGTTAATAGTGACTAACGGAAATCCTCCCCGGATACCCCCCACCCGCCGGCCAGCAAGGGTAGTTATGTCTAAGTCAAACCGACTAAAACTACACGCCGTCTCGGGTTTTCAGACACCGGGGTGTTAGGTGGCTTATAAGGCATTTCGCTCGCACCCCGGCTGACCCAGAGGCATCTCCGGTTTCGAGATGGCCCCCTCGGGTTTGAGCACTACGGTGTCTTAACTCGAGCCATCGTACCTTTCAAATGGTAAAACAATTTTGACAATAAGTGCGAGTTCCGAAGATTACTCAAAGTATACGAAGTTACAAAATTTGGCATCTCTTTTTATAATATTAGTATATTATGAGTCTTTAGGCTTTCACGGCCGGCGTTGCATGTAGAATATACTGCTTCCGGGCTGTTTGGCCGTGGTCCATAGGGAACTTGTGTCCCAAAAATTTCGTCGATCACTGCGGTCGACAACTTCTGTGGTTCAGGTCCGGGCGCCGACGTGTGCGTAGAACTCTTCTCGGCGGCGACTTCTCTGCGACTGATGATCAGTTTCCTATGGACCACGGCCAAACAGCTCGGAAGCAGTATATTTTACAAATATTAGTATATAAAATTTTGCGTCGTTCCGGAGAATAAGAATATCATCACACTTATTAGGAGATGGATCTATTCTCTGTTCAACAGTATATATATAGTTGGTTTAGACAATATTACGTGTAAACTTATAACTATCTTATATATAGGCGTGTACCTATGTATATATGTATAAAACTTAATCGATAATAGATCTTAAGATCAATTTTCCGGTCAAACAAAGTACTAATAAATAGGCTCACACCATAATACGCAATACAAATAAGACACACCTACCTATCGATAAAGCAAGCGAATATTACATGAGAAATGGGTATGTTTGGGGCCCCACTAAAATGTACGGGGCCCAAGGCCCAGTACACCTGCTGATTGAAGGACGAGGCTCTGGTGCAGGCTTACGCCTCGAGGTTAAACAGTAAGACGGCAGTCACTCCCGCTAAAGTCAAGATGAGCCGCATCAAAAAAAGAGTGCGAACCCAGGTTCCGAAGTGCTAGCTTTGAATGAAACCGGGAGTAACGCTGTGATGATGACGAAGCGTGAAAAAAAAAAACATAATAAAAAGTAGCAAGTGGCAACCCTAACAACAGGAAGTTGCTACTTGACATGCTCATGCTCACCACCGGACATGAGCGACCTATACACACTGCGTTAATGTGCATTATGTCCCAGGGCTGCCATGTTCACTGGGCCGTGTTGTTTGGGCCGCTGCCCAATCATTCTGATAAGTTTATTGTTTACTTGCTTAGGCGGAAGACCAAATAGCTAATATTGCGATGAACTTGAAGATAGGAGGCGATTGCAGGAAATTGCTGTAGGACATTGGCTGAAGCGTTGGTAGCTTATTGGTTAAGAAGTTGGAAGTACGATCGAGAGGTCCCGGGTACGAATCCTTGGTATTACACTATCGACTTGAACCTACTTCTGACACAGCTTGGAGGGTTCAGGGGGATTACGAATAAATTCGGTTACTAATATTCTATTCGATAAAAAAAAGATGGTAAGAAATCATAGTTGAGGGTTCAGGGGGATTACGAATAAATTCGGTTACTAATATTCTATTCGATAAAAAAAAGATGGTAAGAAATCATAGTTACCACCTTGATTTAGCAGTAGCTGGTGGTACGATTTGAACCAGAATCAAAATTATACGTAAAAGATTGTTGGGTAAGAGGGAACGATCATTACCCCTCTTATCCCTCCTTTAGAGCCGAGGCCTCTTATAGTAGCCTAGGAGGACTTGTTTCAACAAATGTGTCACAAGCGTGAGGCTATCCACTACCTGCAAATGAAATAGAGAATGAAAAAAGAAAACGAACAAAAGAAATAGAAAAATAATGGAAAAAAGTCGATTTTAATGGAATATTTAGTACAGTTACCATCAGTATCTAGCGTAAAAACAAGAATTAAAGAATATATCTAACCTATGAATATAATTATGTATGTATGTATGTGCCTATGTATGTGTATACATGTACTTTTTTACCCGACTGCGCCAGAAGCAGGGTTATGTTTTTCCAGAGTATGTATGTAAGTATGTATAATTGTTTGGCACGCTCTGCAGCCTGAACGGCTCGATGGATTTTAGCTTGAGAGGTGTCGTTAGATTCGTATTTACTGTGAGACTGACACTGGGTACAACAAAATAGTAAAAAAACGAAAGGGTGGATTTTTGACTCTAAAATGAATGTTATTCAAAAAATATTTTCACTCAAACTTATCGAGTAGGGTATCAAAATGAAGAACTTTAAAAGGGGATTTCAAAAATATATATATCATAACTAAAAAGTATACAATAAAATTATTAATTAAAAAATCAAATAACCCGACTGCCCTAAAAAGACCGAAACAAGTTTGATAGCAGGCGGGACCCAGATGCAAATCATAAACCGAAAGAAAATTAATGGGTCCCGCCTGCTATCAAACTTGTTTCGTTCTTTTTAGGGCAGTCGGGTTATTTGATTTTTTAATTAATAATTTTATATTATCAGTATTGTAGTTATTAGCATGTTTTTCTTTTTATCTTGTAATGTACACTTCACACCCTTTCTTAAACTATTTTTCCTCTTTTACTCAAAGGTTTGCTGGGACTCATATTGAGTTATGCTGGCCTTTGTACATCTCTAATTTTTTATTTTATTTAAGTTATAATAATTTTTCTAGTATGACTAAAAAGAATGAATAAAACACTATACTTGCTGCTTTAAAATTTCATTAATAGGTTACTTGACCAATACATTATTAGTTGTTATCACTGTGTAACGGACAAGCCTATAATTATGATTCTCAAAGCTTTTTTAATTGCTCTGGTATGATTTTGCGCTATGGAATCACTTCAAAACATTTTATTTTTATTATAATTCTTATTATAACTTCAAAATGACAAGGGCTTTGTATAATTAGTGTCTACGGTTCGTTGAGATGGGTATTTAATTAACAGTAATTATCAAGTTATGATATCTAACACCACGTATTAAAGGCTTAATGTGAAACAATTGTATAAATTCAATAATAAAAGATTATAATACATACTGCCTCGGGGATAAACCGTATTTTAATAATAAAATAAGGCAAAAAATGATGATGAAGTATTTTTCGAAAATAAATCCTCTATGTTATAAATGCGAAAGTTTGTGAGTATGTATGTATTTTTGTTACTCTTTCACGCAAAAACGGCTGAACGGATCTGGCTGAAATTTGGCACAGGGAGAGATTATAGTCCGGAATAACACATAGGCTACTTTTTATCCAGGGAATAGGTTCACATGGGTTGCGGGATCGGGGTCAGAATTCAGAGCCGCGGGTAACAGGTAATAATTGTGATTTACTTGTATATCTACCAGAATAATAAAATTTATTGGAAAAATACTAACGTAGGAAACAAAGAAGACGAATTCCAGAAGATTCCCCCTAGCCCCCTAACCCCTCCAGCTAAGGTTAATTGCTTGTATTAGCAGTGGGTTCACGTCTTTAGTGTTATGGTCAGAATTCGAACCAGGGAGCTCTCAATCGTAAGACCGGCTCTTTATCTCCTAAGCAACCGACGCTTATGTTGGTTAGGGTTCTGAACGCCCTACTCAATTTCAGCACATTAATAGTTTAAAAATAACTCGTATTTCACTGTAAGTGCTAGCAAGCTCACTATTAGACGACTGTGTCCTTGTTTATTTGTAATTTTTTAGCTTCATCAACATTATTGAATGAATTCGCTTCTAAGTATTCTGGTGACATCATTGTCTCTGATTTAAGTGCATCAATTCAATACGTTCAGTGTTTAACGGATGTTTTTGAGCTGCACTTGAAATATTGAGACGTCTGTGAACATGTGTCAGGCACCGGAATCAATCTGTCAGACAGACAATTCATCATAACCCTTGTTGTAGCCATTAACTACAGGCACTTCGACGTTCATGAGAATTGGCTGAGTATAAAAAAACTTATGTTCTAAAGATTTAGATCGGAAAAAGAGAACATCTAGGACGGGACTTGAACCCGCGACCAGTCCCTTACAGGGGGAATGCTCTGACCAACTGAGCCCCCTGTAAGGGACTGGTCGCGGGTTCAAGTCCCGTCCTAGATGTTCTCTTTTTCCGATCTAAATCTTTAGAAAAAAGTAAGCATACAAAATGCTTAAAAATTTAATTGAAACTTATGTTCTTCCAAGATGTTTTTGAAATATACTTAGGTTGTGAACTAATAATATTCTAAGACATGTATAGGTATACCGCTCTCTAGACCTAAAATAAACTGTAATATGGGTTGTAGCATACGGATTTGAACTCTTTTTGAGTGAACAAAATTCATGGAACTCGCGTCATCGTCCCCGAACGCATTCCATATTCAACATTATGAAGTCAAAACTTCTTTATTTATAACAACGCCATCTTTGTTGCAGCTGAAGAACTCGATTGGAATCTTAATAAAACGATTTTATTCTGACCTTGATGAAGTTTCGAACTGATTCATAATGAACAACATAGATGGCTCTGTAAATATTTCCTGAGGATTCAAAAAATACACACGCAATTGTTCAAGTTGTTACTTATATCGGCACACCCGGAGTGCCACTGTTTTTTTTACTGAGTGTACAGGACCCTACGAACATGTTTGAGGCTCACGCCAACCATGCTTGCAAGTTGGAGCACCTGCCAAATATCAGACGAGGTTCTGGCGCAGGCTTTCCCCTCAGGGTCGAGAGGTCAGACGGCTGTCACTGCTAGAGAAGATGACATACCAATCAAAACCAATATGCGAACCTCAGGCTTCAAAGTGCAACCTTTAAACGCAACTCGGAAATCGCTATTAGGATGGATGATGAAAACATTTTTTTTTATACCCCTAAGGTGGCAGCACACGGCCCACCTGATGGGAAGCGGTTACCGCGGCCTATGGACGTGTGCAACACCAGTGGCGTCACACTCGCGCTGACGACCCTGTAAAGGAAAGGGGATGGGAAAGGAGTTTGGGCTCCGGCACTCTCACTCACCAAACGGAACGCAACAGTTCAAATACTGTTACTCGGCGTCGATATTCTGTATATTATATTGTAAATATATATATAGTATATTAACCAGAATACGACAATTTGAATGTCAGTGAACCAAAAATAAATAAAAATCTCAATTTGCTCTTGATAAGCCCTTTGACAACTTTTACTAGAAAAGTTAATCATTATATAGCTAACCGGAAAATGCCACATACTTATAAACCAGACCAAGTAGGAACTCAGCACAAATATAAGGTATTTATAAAAATCTATTAAAACATTTATTCACTTAAAAGGCAAAACTACGCTGCTTGTATAATGGCATACCCCAAGGCAGTAAGCTTATGCCATATTTGGACGGTCGTGTCGTTTCCTAGCGTGGCATCTAGATGGCAACAAAAGGACCTTTTGTCCTTAACGGCGAGATTAATTGCGAGTTTTTATGGCGCCATATGTTGTACAGTCTTTGTTTTGTGGACAGATTGTCGCCGGTACGTTAATGAGATTTTTATTTTTATTACTTTTTAATTTAAGATACTGTAAACAAAACGGAAAGTATTTAACAGAATTTTAACTAATTGAAATCTAAACTTTTGGAGGAAACGGAAAGCAGTTAGAGCGTTTGATGCTACGTCAGTGTTAGCAGGTTCGATTCCAGCTTAGTGCAAATATTTGTATGCATGAATATTTTTATTTGCATTAATCTAGATGGGTCAGTAGCTTAATTATCAGGGAGCTGGCTTTACGAATGAACGGTCCCCGGTTCGAATCCCGGCCATGACTCTACCGACGTGAATCCTATATTAACATGGGCAATTTAGCTTAGCTGGAGCGGTTAGCGGGTTAGTAACAAGCAGACTGTTTTTTTTAAATCGCAATTATATAAATATTTTTATCCGCATTTCTTGAAACCATATTACAAGCTTTGCGTAATTTAGGTCTAGATTGCGCTGTTTCATATTATGCCCTATAATATTGTGCTAGGTATTTATTTATTCATGTATTCATACTCGACACTCAAAGATATAAACTTTATAATTGACTTATAGTAAAGTAATCTTAAATCTACTAACGAAAACAAAGAGCTATCTGTTGTTATAAAGCCTTACATAATAAATTACATACGCGTTAAGAGCACTTACAATTATCTTATGCAGGACAACATGAGGAAATCTGTAACAAGAAAATATATATTATTTAATACATGCCAGATTATATTATAGATGCGTTAGATAAAATGACATTGAGCAGAGCAGATTGATTTATTTTTAATGACGTCTAGTATAGTATACTAAGAAGTGTTGATTTTTCAAAAACTAACCGGCCCTTTTACATTAAAAGTGACCTAAATTACACGTTATGACATCAGCTATCTGCCGATGAAAGTATTAGTTAAGTCAAACAAAGAGACAAAAATTGTGAAAATTTGTTTTTAGTATAAATATATTCGTTTGTATTTACTTTTAACATTACAAGCAGACCATTCAATTTTATTTATTTGTATAGATTTTTTTTATTTGCGTTTTTTTGTTATAAGTCTGGACCTACTAAATATTACCTACATTATTGTACATAAATACCACAGAGTGATTAATATACTACAGAAAATAAAATTATGCCTGCATGGCATTTACATCGAAAGTCTGTTCGTCTTCTCTACAATGTAATGGCGATTTAATTTAATTGTATCCTATTAATTCGTTATTAACGTTACATTTCCTTGAATTGATCTGAAGGCTTTAAGAATTAATTTTCATTTATAAAATCTTTGTTATTTGCTCAGGAAGTAAAGGATTTGCTTCATCATCCATATTGTTTGTACAATGATGAATGAGGGGGCCATCTAGAAACCGGAGATGGCCCAGGGTCAGTCGGGGTGCGAGGGAAATGCTTAATGGGCAACCTTACACCCAGTCTGAAGACCCGAGACGGCGTGCGGTTTTGGCCAGCGGGGTGTATCCGACTACTACTAATTATTACAACTACTATTTACTACTATAAGAAAAATCTGTCTCAAATATCCTTAATCATGTTTTGCAATTATTTATAATAATAATTTTTACTAATTTTTGGAATCCCACGTGTTATTAACATAAGTTTTCGCCTCGGAAGTAATAGGTCTTTACCTATGAAATTGCCGAAATTTTCTTACAAATTCATGAGTTCGTTATTCCTGTAATTTAATAGCTATTTCCATTATTTATATTTTGTTTGAAAGTTGATTTCAAGATTTTACAACTCTGTATTAAATTTTGTTTCTTTGGCCGCTTGATAAATTAATTCGATCTTCAAAAACAGTACTTCCTAAATGCTATCCATTTTAATGATAAATTTCGTATTACTTAACAGCTGTCACTTTTCAAAAATGTAATCAAAGTTGCTGTTTGTTAGCTTAATGTTGTCTCATTCATACACACAAAAAAATCATAAAATTTGGATTTGTCATTCCTAAAAAAAATGCAAAAATGTTAGTACTGATAACTGGGTTTCCTCCAATTTCTTCAAGAAAAACGGCAATTTCATATGTAACGACCTAATATATAAACGCTTTCAAATAAAAAAAAAAACAAATCGGTTTAACCGTATCCAAGTAATCGGTGAATTTACATATAAAAAAAGATACCGACGAACTGAGAACCTCTCCCTTTTCAGGGTCCCGTTGTCAACGCGGAACCTTTATAGTTTCGGTACGTCTGTCCCTCTGTCCGCAGTTTATTGTCCAAACCCTTACGGTCTAGACAGCTGTAATTTGGCATGGTAAGCATATTTATTACGCCGATCAAATAAAGAATAAAATTTTGAGCTTTTTAAGAATATCTCCCCTATCCCCTACATGTAAAGCAAGGATGATTTTGTTTCTCTCGTCTGTCCCATGGCGCCTATGGCTTTGGCGTGAGGCGACCTTAGATCGCAAGACAAAATCGCGTCATTACATACGCGTATCTACGACTTTGCTTTGATTATGCCTTACGCCTTGTGCCTTATATAATTCACGACTTAGGTCTTCTAAAAATTTGAATGCATTAAGTTTCTCAAAGTAGGGTGTACCTACGCCCGTTGACCATTGGAGGTACGCGACAGAATTTACGCAATGACGTTTCAAGTAAATAAAAGAAACGGTTTGTTTTATCTACAGTATTTTTAGAAGAGCTCACCGTTGTCTTGAAAGTTTAATAGGGGTATGTACAGTATAAGTTTGAGAAACCCTAGTGTAGGATACAGGCTCGTGTCGGCAACTTCAAAGATAGCAGTAGGTATACCAGTCAGGCCGGTCGCGGCGACTACAGTGATTAATGGAAAATGTGTGGTCGAATGTGTACAGGAACTGTTCATTGCTTAATGATGCTAATAGTGAATTAAGTTAATATAATGTTTTTATACATTCATTCAGTCTCGAATCGCTTGGTACGGCCACCTCCTTCTGCGAGCATGTAATGCTCGAGAAGGAGAGCCCGGGAGAGATTTAGAATTCTCCCGGCCCGCCAAGCCTGCAACATGCTCGCCGCGCGTCGCAGGCCACTCAGATGCCGGAGGTCGCTTAACGACCTCCGTCCTCCATGAGCGCAGGCCTGGGGGTGGCAGGTTAGACCGCCTGTCACCCCAGCAGGCTGGGACGGGGGGGCGACTAGCGCCCCTCCCCCAAACCGGGGCAAGACGGGGACACCGTGGTTCCCAAACCCGAGGGGGCCATCTCGAAACCAGAAATGGCCCAGGGTCAGTAGGGGTGCGCGGTTTTAGTCGGTACAAGCCGACATAACCGGGGGGGGGGGGTATCCGAGGGGATTTCCGCACGAAAAAAAAAGGTACTGTAGGAGCCCGAGGTATTTTTTAAAGTTTAATAATGTTACACTGGTCTAATTATAGAATTTCGATATGCAACTGCGTAGAGATATAGCCTCCTTGGCAGTAGGTATTCTATCGCATATACCATGGTGAATGTTCCGATGAGGTATTCCAATTGATTCCCCCTTCTCCCTTCTTGTACCGAACGACACGTGGAGGACTTAGGTGTCATCCTCATACAGTGCAATCGATAGCATCGCGAACCAAGCGGTTTGGTGACTCCTTTTTTTGTCGGACCATAAAGCACTGGAACGCTTTACCCACACACGTTCGCTTCTACCTACAATCCTGGGCTCTTTAAGCGGAGCGTGAAAAAACATCTGTCGAGGCCGTCTTGGTAGGGGCATTCTAGGGACAATCTCTGGAAATGCTGGCCACTACTATTTGGACTTCACCTCAGCTTGCCATCAGGCGGGGTGTAGTTAATTGTACGGACTATTTTTTTTTTTAAATCGCCATTTGTTGTGGAGGTCAGGTCAGGTCAGGCAGTCGCTTTATGTAAAATATCGAACTTTGGTCGTTCCATAGAGACCAGATTAGACAGAGAGCCGACTCCAGTTGAGGTCGGAAAAGACTCCGACGAGGAGTCGTACACTATAGAGGTTTCGCTTAACGAGCGCAATTGTTTCGTCACTTCTACCTACAGCCATTTTAAGCTTCGTGATTTTTTTTATCATTGATAGACTCGCGTTTGACCTCCATCTCACCAGGTGTTAAGTGACGACGTGGTCTAGGATGAAACACGCTTGCCTAGGAGGAACCCATTTACTCGAGACTTAAAGATTCCCAGGTTATAGCTTCCAGAAATAGAGATTCAGGCAGGGAGTTGCACTTACGCGTAATGAATTTGTCACATGCCTGTGATATTCCTATAGTGTAGGCAGAAGTGTTATTAACTGCCGTCTGATCTGCCAACTCCGTAAAGGGCACCTCCGTCAGAGCTTCGTACTGCAGTCAGCACCCTAGCACCCTACATCTTAGTGAGGCGTTATACAAACACATCTTTGCAAACAACAAACTTTAGAAAAACGTAGTTTAAAATATTTCTTATTTTACACCAAAAAATAAAATACATTACAATAGAAACTTAATCTTAATATCTACTATGAGCGCAATATGCGGTCTTATCGCGAAATAATAATAATTTACACGAATGGAATAAAAAATTTTATTTATTAATAATAACATTTTATTAATTAATAAAATTGAAATCAAACGAGCCGAACTCGATGGAGTTGCGTGTTTCATTATAGAGTTCCTATGACCAACTTCCAGCTCCACCATTAGACCCTGGTTACCATTGAAAGAAAAACTACTCGTCAAGACGGTTATAACTCGATGAGGTTGTGTCGTTTCGTTGCGAAGTTCCTATGGCCAACTTCCAGCACCTTGTCACGCGATTTACACAGGTATGCAAAATTTCAGCTCAATCGGTAACCGGGAAGTGGATCAAATTTAATTTGCAAGATTTGATGACAAACATCGGAACAGGTAAATATACAATAAAAGCTATTAACAATATAAACATAAATATAATGTATTATTCTCCTGTAGAGTGGACGATAGCCCAGTGGCGAACGTAACGGACTGCTGAGACGAGGTCTCGAACTCGCTTCCCAGTCGCCCCGGGCAGACACCTCGGACTTTTCGTAGTTATGTGTGCATTAATAAATGTTAATTATCGCTCGCTTAATAATGTGCCCGGTAGATGGCAATAGGCTCGCCCCCTATTACATTGGGACCTTAACATTACTGGCGAATCGTGGGTGTGTAATACACCTCTGCCTACCCCTGCGGGGATACAGGCGTGAAGTTATGTTTATGTTTATTCTCCTGTAGAATGTGCCTATAAGAATCATCTCATTCACAGTTCTATCTCATTTTATTTCAACATGCAACAAATTAATTAAGCATATTTTTACATCTTTTTTGTGCAAAAAACCTGTTTTTATTGCCTTGAATGGATTGTTATGTATATACGTCACCAAAAAAAAAACCGATACGCCTTTACATTTTTCTCCCACAGCCAATAATCACAACATATCTATGTATCTAGAACACTCAACAGCCTTTTGACAAGTGTCGCATGCGCATGCCGGCGACATCAAACGAGTCGGCCGGCGTACACAAATGATAGTGGGCGATACTGGTACTTCGACAGCAAGTAGCCAAGGACCGCCACCGCTGCACTGATTTCGTGGCATATTGAGTTAGGCGAGTAGTGTAGAAATATACATAAAATATAAAAAGAAAAAACCACCTCAGTGGTGTAGCGGTAGCTGGTGTGGTTCTGTGAACCCGAAACCTTAGTCTCGGGTTCGATTCCGGGGTAGGGCAGTGTTAGGTTTTCTGTTAAGATTCTCAATAGCATGAACTCAATGAAACTTTATGATTGACGGCAATATGATAAAGCCATTGTTGTTGAAACGTGGTAAGATTAACTTCAGGAATAAGTATATATATAAAATTTAATCTGGATGGCCAATAGCACCCCTTACCGGGCTCAACTATAACTAAGACCTATCAATTATATCATTTTTTTTTTTAAAGAGTATTAGTATCCGAAATTACTAATATTCCCCCTAACCCCTCCAGCTAAGCTTAATTGCTTGTGTTTGGAGTGGGTTCATCTCGGTAGTGTAATGGCCAGGATTTGAACCCGGGACCTCTTGATCGTAGGGTCGACTCCTTAACCACTAAGCTACCGACGCTTATCCTAAAAAATATTAAATATTATTATCATCTTTTTTATGAAGAATATTAGTAATCGAAACTACTACTAAGTACTAATTACTAATATTCCCCCTAACCCCTCCAGCTAAGCTAAATTGCTTGTGTTCGGAGTGGGTTCGCGTCGGTGTAATGGCCTGAATTCGAACCCGGGCCTACCTAATCGTGAGGCCACTAACCACACGCACATCGGAATTTCATATAAAAAGAAGATTATGATGTTGAAAGGAATCAAACCTCTATCAATCAATCAATCAATCAATTAGCCTATTGCAGTTAGTGTTGCCCATTGCAAGACCAAGACGAGACTTGAGCCAGTCTTGGTCTTGGTCTTGCACCGATACCCCTGGTCTTGGTCTTGGTCTTGGTCTTGCACGCTCAGTCTCGGTCTTGGTCTTGGTCTTGGTCTTGGTCTTGCAGCAAGAGTCTTGCGAGTCTTGCAAGTCTCGCACTTATCAATTGCTTAGTGTGATTTAGTAAGATATGAAACATCGTAATGAAGTATGGAAACTTGAGATTACATTGACATAGATTCCTATGTCAATGACTTGACATCAGTTTTTAAATATTGTCAAGATAAATAGTGATAGTAATCGTAATCACCATATATGGAAGGAAACATAATAAAGACAAAGTATGCAAAATACTATTTATTGAAATTATCAATTTTAAGCTCAAGAAACAATAAACATGGTAAATATCAGGTAGATTTTTAATAATATTAATAATAAGAGAATTATTATAATAATTCTTTTGACCAAGAATTAATGCAAAGTAACCACCTGGCTGACTCATCACTTAACCTATTTCTGTGTTTTCTTATTACTAGTGATGCTTTAGAAAATAATCTTTCAGCGGGTACTGAAGTTGCAGGTATTGAAAGAAAATCACGAGCCATCTTGGATAAAATCGGATATTCCGTTTCATGCGTCCTCCACCACTCTAAAATGTCTTCCGAGCTGGTGGCTCTCGGCTTACTTAAATACTCCTCCAACTCGTCAGTTTTCATTAAGCCACAGCCATATCCTGAAGACGTAGAGGGACCTGTGTATAGCTTCTCGAAAGCTATTATGTCTTCATCTTCAATATCTTCATCATGATCGTGAAGAATATTTTCAATATTTTCATTGTTCTGTGGAGACTTAGACATAAGGTTTATTGTACTTTTATATTGCGTATAAATTTCATTGAATTTGCGCAGGCTTTCTGTTTTTATTTGCTGTCCCCACGTAGTCATTTCGAAAGTCTCAGCTTTGTGCCTAGGGTCTAAAATTAAACTTGTACAGTAAATCCAGTTGCTCTTCTTATAATGCTTAAGCATTTTATCTCGGGCTGCTTGAAAACCCAGAACGAGCTTTTCGTCCACTTCGGTTCGATTTGGTTTCTCGTCTAATTGTTTTGCCATGGATTCAATTTTATCCAGTAAAAGATTGAATGACACAACGACTAGCGGTATTGTAACATATTTTTCTCCACCAAGTTTAGTTGATAAAACTTTAAAGTTTATTAGAAACTTATATATTTTGTCGAGTATTCGCCATTCAATTTCCGTGATTTGAAAATCGTTTAATTCGCTGACAGAAGTACACAATATGTTAATACCCATTCGGACTTTTATACCAAATCCAATCATATCATGTGTAGAATTCCATCTTGTTGGACAGTCAAGTATGGGATTAAGATCAGCTGGTACACCAGATGCTTCACAAGCAGAGTGGAACTTTCTTTTTAAGATCTCACTTCTTTTTATTTTACAACAAATACTGCGTAATTTTGTAATCGCTGTACGTGAGTCAGCAATATTTGGAATATGTTCTTCATCTTCTTCACTTTCCTCTTCATACTGCTGTTCTCTTTCTGCATTTTCAGTGTCACTATGTAATGCTAAAGTTTTTAATAAATCTTGTACACCAAGGTTCAAAATGTGAGCAAAGCACCGGAAATGTTGATTGTCTGAGTCAAAATGTGGCATTTGTTTGCCAAGTTCAAACATAAATTGCGTATTTGCACTAGCGTTGTCGACCGTAATACCCTGTATTTTATCAACCAAATCATATTCAACTAAACATTCGTGGAAAATAGTTGCAATATCTTCCCCAGTATGTCGACCGTGTGAAGGCATAAAATCAAGGACTATAGATCGATATTTCCACTCGTTGTCTATAATAGTGCACAGTGACGCCATAGTAACTCCTACCAGCAATAGAGGTCCATCCATCTATGGTAAATGACATTTTGCACGAGTAATGTTGTAGTCGGTTCTTAACATGAGATTGTAGTTCTTCAAATCGCTCTTTAATCTTCCGTCTGAGAGTTGACCTTTTAGGAAATACCATCATCGGGTTCGGGCAAATGGATCGAAAATATTCTTGTGTATCTTCATCATCAAAAAATGAGAAAGGAAGATATTTTTTCACAATCCAATCAACTGTAGCTGCCACAAAGTTTTCACTGCGGTTTCTAGAAAGTGCTGGCTGAAATAAAATAATAAAACATATTATGATAATTATATGATACAATACAACATCAATACTATGAATATTTTGTTTGTTCGTCGTTTAATTATTATTAATTAACAGCTTTTCACTAAATGTATTATGATAGTATACAGAGTGATCAACCCAAATGGGTCAGTGGGGAGAAGTTAGAAACTATGAGATATAGCGAGATTTGTTATTAGCAACCATGGCTTCGATTTTGGATATAATAATAATGACAGTCAAACTTTTCTTCTAACTTTCATACATAACCGGGAATCGAACCCGGTCGAAGTCTCTGTAAACAAATTCAGTTAATAATAATGACATTCAAACTTTTCTACTAACTTTCATACATAACCGGTAATCGAACCCGGTCGAAGTCTCTGTAAACAAATTCAGTTAATAATAATGACATTCAAACTTTTCTACTAACTTTCATACATAACCGGGAATCGAACCCGGTCGAAGTCTCTGTAAACAAATTCAGTTAATAATAATGACATTCAAACTTTTCTACTAACTTTCATACATAGGTAACCGGGAATCGAACCCGGTCGAAGTCTCTGTAAACAAATTCAGTTATTTTCGTTATTATTGTGAGAAGCGTCGATAGCTTAGTGGTTAAGGAGTCCCTTACTATTGAGAGGTCCCGGGCTCGAATTCTAGCCATTACACTACCGAATGTGAACCCACTCCTAGCACAAGCAATTTAGCTTAGTTGCAGGGGTTACCGGGAATATTAGTAATTAATCGGTCATAATTATGATTCATTTATCTGCATAGACCACTTTTTTATCTACATCGATATTTATGCATTACAAATTGTTTTGTTGGCGCACCAACGCAATTTGTAATGCATGGCGAGATATACGGCTCTGGGTCAGCCGGGGAGAGAAATGTGCACGACAATCTCCCACGCACAACCAATGACATGGGGCGGAAAAAAATGTTAAATAGGTATCTACCTACTTGTTACCAGAATTGCCATACTTTTATATGTTTTGTTGTTGGTAATTAGGTAGGTACCTAACTATAATTACGTATATTAACACTTAGGTAGGTATTTTTTCTTACCTGTCTATTTTCTCCATCTCTCATTAAAAACTTTGATATGGGCCCCTTTGTTGGCTTTTGCTTGATTAGTTGACTTGCAGGAAGTAATAGTCGCGATTCCTTCTCGTGAAAAGACAGTAGATGCTTCCTTAATCCTGAAGTATTTCTGTTCTTCATTTTGATTTCAACTTTCTTATGGTGGCATAACTTACATGTAGCAGTTTCAGTGGCATGAATTATATCGAAAAACTCATCAAATTTACTTTTTAGTCTTTTAGACCTAGTCCAACTCTCACTACTCTGACTAGAACTATTTGAATCTATGTCACTCATTTTAAAACCCGGTTGACTCTAAGCGCAGCTTAATCAAAACCAAAATGCATTTTTATCATGATGAACGCCCTTAGATACAGCACATGCCGAAAGGCCAAAAGATACCTACATAACCTACGTTCGGCATCTATTGACAAAAATAATATCCTTCCAAAGACTATAAAAACAGAAACGTAATCTTAACGTAGTATCAAATTCCTCAAATCCAATCTCTGCAATCCGAGCAAAACAATAAAGTGACGGAGGTAACTAAATGAATTCTATCAAAAGAGGAACGAAATTATTATTAATTGACTTCAACCCACCTTTTTTTAAGTTTTTTTAAGACTATTGCACTAAGCACTAACCCTATTAGGTAGGTTAGGTACTATCCCTGTGATCAAGTAGGTATAATACTATAACATCTATCTATCTTTATGGTGTGGCTACAATATTCATTGCAAGGACTATTGCAGGATTTGCAGGTTGCATGACAACTTGCAGGTTATCGTGTTCGTTCGTTATGAGTTATGACACTTTTGAGCACCCAGAAACTTAATTTAATTAGTCTTTGAAATGTCGGATACCTTTGACTTCAGAGCGGCAAAATCAAAAAAGAAATTCACTTGTCGCAAACTCTTTTAATATACCGCCACGTCTTTGTCGGTAAATATCAAAAATATCGTAGATTTATTGTATTATATGTATTAGCTGTACAGGGGTGAATTCAGGCGGAAATAGAATCTGGATATTCACTTTTTCCGATTTAAATCCATTAAATTCATGGAAATAGAATAATTGGATCACATAAAGTATAACTTTGATTCTCACACAAAACTCTATTTATTTTTAAAGCATTTATGTATCGATTTTATTTTAGTGATAAATAATTTCTGAGAAGTAAACTCATCATCACATTCATTGGTCACCTCTACAATTGGGCTGTTTAATTTTACGTAACGTAAGTATTTGCCGTGCTGGTTTGGTTCCCGGTGGAGTAGAATAGGACCACCCCATCTCTTTTCATGGGTGTCGTAGAAGGCGACTATGGGATAGGGGCTGTTCTACATTCGACAATAAACACACAGCCCAAGACAAAGTGCCCAATCGACAAAATGTTGGTGTTAAATACTCCTCTGCCTACCCCTTTGGGAATTACGGGCGTGAGCATATGTATGTAGGAATGTGTATTACGTATACAGTAATATACTTATATTACTGGTGGTAGAGCCCCGCTGGAACCGTTAGGTGTCAGCATGAATGGGCCGGCTCGACCGGGTAGTTACCACCCTGGCACAGAATATCGACGTAAAATAACAGATCTACTGTTGTGTTTCGTTCGGTGAGTGTCAGTTCCGGAGGCCCAAACTCCCATCCCTCCTCTTCCTCTCTCCCCTTCCGCCTCCTTTATCCTGCCTTTCTCTTTCCACCGTCTCCTTCAGGCGGTAACGCGTTAGTAGCAGCCTTGGTGTTGCAAACGTCTATAGGCTACGGTGACCACTTTCCATCAGGTGGGCCGTAGGCATGTTTACCGCCGTAGAAACATAAAAAAAAAAACATACGTAAACTGATTTTGATGAAACTTTACAGTAATATTAGGTACCTACCTACCTACCCACCTACATAGGCTAGATTTTTTGCAATAACCAACGTACACGTTCAGGGCAGTAAATAGTAACAATATTCAATTTGATAATGAATTAGTAGGTACCTACCTAGTAACCTACCTTGTATTTCAACACTATTTACACAAATAGCAATTAATGAAAAAATAAATATATTTATAATCGTCTTATTCGATTCTGATTAATCAGTAAAAACGCGCCCAATCCGTCCCCTTTCGCCGGTGTCCTTTGACAGCAGCCATAATGTCGTTTTATCTCTATATTAAAATCTTTATTTTAAAGCGGTATCTCTTTGACAAATGTTACACGTGGAGAGTAGGCATAAAGCTTTAGCGTGGCAAGTACATACATTTCCATGTGCCAAATAGGCAAAAATCGGCGGTATAATGGTATACGTACCTACAGTCAGTGATAGTTGATGAATCTTGAGACCTTTAATAGGGGCTGTCAATGAAATAATAGGTACCTACAACAAATGCATAGATCGATAAGTGCAAATAAGTGCAAGTCCTCTTTGTATCTACATGAAGCTTAAATAAATATAAAGGACTTCGAGTCTTGTGTCACATAAGTAAGTAGGTAGGTACCTACTTTACATTGAAACTGCATATTCTCATAATAAGCGTCACGTCGTCGGCGGCGGCGTCGCCAGAACAGAACCGAGTGTCTTTAAAAAACGTTCATTCCTCTGCCGAATGATAGTGGCTAGTGGCCTACCTACTTCTAAAAATATTAAAACACAAACCATTCATATTACACAGTAATTTAAAACAATTGAGGGACTCGCGCCTATTACAGATTATGAATTAAAAAATCGTGTGTGTGTGTGTATCTACTTATTCTCGGGATAAAAAGTAGGTAACCTATGTGTTATTCTAGGATCGAGGCTCTAATGTAACTCTGTACCAAATCCAGAGCCGTTAGCCGTTAGAGCGTGATTGAGTAACAAACAAACATACAAACATCTTCACAAACTTTCACATTGACACTGCGCAAGTCGCCGCTCGCGCTGATTGTCGGTAACTAGTAACTACCGACAATGAGCGCGATTAAGTACCTAGTGTACCTACCTGCCTACGATGAAAAGAACTTCAGTCGTTGGCTAGCGCGGCTTGTGCCACGTCTATATTGGCACGCACGTCAGACATCGGGTCGTACGGCTGCCAGTGGTATGATACATAGGTATAACAACATGTGGCAATTTGTCTCTAAGGGAAAATGGAATAGGTACTAATTACCGCCTGTGCTCTTCATTAACTAGGGCTTTAGGTTCAAGGTCAGTGAAGTTTCCTTTCTATTTACCTACGCGAAACATAGGTAGGTATAAAAACATACTACAAAAAAGCAACAGGTAAGTATGGTGGTAAGTACCTTATCTCATCATCATTCTCTGAGCCTTTTCCCAACTCAGTTAGGGTCGGCTTTCTAGTCTAAGTTGCGGCTAACTACGATATTTTCCGTGAAGCGACTGACGTCGGACCTCCACAACCAATTAATTGGCGATATCGAAGTTCTGTAGTTAGACTAGTCGGACTTTTGAGGGCTCCAACTACCCGTAACGACTGTCACAGATGTTCGTATGGCAACCGGGACCGACGGCTTAACGTGCTCTCCGAGGCACGACCAGACCAATGCAAATACCCATTTTCATGCACACAAATATTTGCACTGAGCGGGGATCAAACCCGCGCCTCCTGCGTACCGGTCGCGTTCACTACCACTACGCCACGGAATAGGTAAGGTACCTACCACAGCCTCCGTCTATCATTCTATCAGTAGGTATAGACGTAGTAGGTACCTAGGTACTATTATTTATTCTGTGGTATAGAAACTAAATACCTAGTACCTACATACTCAGGTATTAAAAATGCTCAAATCTCAGTTTGACTTCACTGCAAGACTGCAAGAGTCTTGCAGACGTAGTCTTGTCTTGCGCAAGTCTTGCAAGGGTCAGTCTTGGTCTTGGTCTTGCAAAAAATAGGTGGTCTTGGTCTTGGTCTTGGTCTTGCAAAACTGCAAGACCAAGACCAAGACTGCAAGACTCTTGTTCTTGCAGTCCGATTTTGGGCAACACTAATTGCAGTCCAAAAAGAGCTGGGATAGAATGGATGCGCAAGGCGGAGGATCGGGTGCTATGGCGTAAAATGGGAGAGGCCTATGTCCAGCAGTGGACTGCAATAGGCTAAACCTCTATATTATGTACTATTATGTACTATAAGATACGTCACGCAATTATTCTCACGCACGATCCTTCGTTCATAATACCACAATCACAAAAAATTATCAGTAAATTGATAAAAAAATAATTTGTAGAACAACCCATCTCCAACGGCCATTGTTACGAATACTACACAGAACGTACTGTCAGCATCAAAAGTAGCTTAATACATTCCAGTTTACAGATCACATTCGCTGTAAAACCTTTTAGCAAATAAAAGAAAAAAAATAATTTATGTCGTCTTGGTCCTTTAGGAATTATAAAAATACATAAATCCTTCTTCGTCCGGGCGAAAATCCCGGTTGCGTCCCGTTTTTGAGCCTGGGGTTCGCTCTCCTACTCATAAGCAATTTGGTTTGGTTGGCTTTTACGGAAGCCACTGCTGTCTGAACCCCCAACGCCAAGAGGAAATTTGTGCCAGAGCCTCGTCCGAAGATCAGGTGTACCGGCTTATATAAGTGAGGGTTGGCTTTTGGGCTCCAAAGATCTTGAAAGGGCCCCATACTCATACACCTGATTTACAAAATACGAGAACGCTACGTAAGTTGTACGCGTGGATTTCTGTTAATCGTTTTTTGGCCATATCTCCGGTTCTACTTAACCAATTGCAATCAAACATACGGCAGATTTTTAGTCTGATCAAGCCATAATAGAAAAATCAGCATCAGAATCCGTTCAGTAGTTTTTGAATACGTCGCGAACAACCAGAGAAACAGAAGAATCGTCCATTTAACATAGCCCAAGTATGGTTTTTAAATATCTCAGATTGACAGACAGAACTTATTTACAATTTTATAATCGTATGGAGATGTATAGGGCGAAAGTGGAATGAGCCTTTCTCACTGTAAATAGGTATCATACATTTCGGGGTGCGAGGGATATGCTCTATGGGCAACATTACACCCCGGCGGCGTCTCTATACACGAGACAGCGTGCGGTTTTATTCGGTTCAAGCCCGACATATCTGGCCGGCGGGGGGGTATGCGAAGGGATTTCCACACGAAAAAAAAAAAAAAAAGGTATCACTTGTTAATTGTTAGTGGTCATCAACTTTTGTTGCTGATTGTATATCAGATTATATAGAACTGGTTGTAAAGATTTCATATCTGTTAATCATTATAACAATAATAAGGAAAATAAACAATTTCATATAATACGTAACAGTATTAGTGAATAGATAATTGCGCACGCTTCACAAAAAGAAAATCCGATAAAATCCCACAGTCCCACTGCCACCGTGAGCCGTGACAACAGGATAAGATTTACCCACAGATGGCAATCAGCTTATCAACTAAATATTAACTAAACCAAAATAATACACATCACAGCAAAGCATAGCGGTAGTGTATTCGATTGCTACGAAAGGTGGCGCGGGTTCGATTCCCGCTCAATGCAAATATTTGTATGCATGAATATGTGTATTTGCATTGGTCTGGGTGTTTCTATATATAATATGTATGTATTTACAAAAAAAGTATGTAAGTGTGTATACGTTTTCCGCATTCTGGAACCCATAAAACAATCTAGTTAAACTATGCTTACTTTGGGTCTAGAAAGCGCTGTGTAGAATGTCGTAGAATATTCATTCATATTCATATTAAAAACAAACAAGATAATAAAAAAAATCTCACTGTGATAATTTTGTTCTAACTATAAAATTTGTCAATAAAACATTCAACTCACGATTTGTCGATTACAGACAACCATTCACCTGAGTTTTGGAATGTATTTCATAGCTTAGATGGTTTAATAGTTTTAAGTAGCCATTTTATTTGTCACCAATATCTTGAATTTACAATACAACACACCAGACCTTCAACTACAACTAACTAATGTTTATATTTAAAAACCGAATTTTTAGTTTCAATTTACTTACATAAAAATATTTAATTACCATAATAATGCGGTAGCCATTGTCTGATTGTTCGTGTATTTTTAAGTGTAATTATTTTAAACGATGCATACAGGAAACAAAGTGTATTATGAAAATATAATACTTGGAAAATTTGGTTAAAATAGAATTCTAAATTACAAGATAAATTTAGCAGCGTTAAGTATTGTTAGTATGTCGTTTGCACTAATTATTTTACCCGCTGAATTATATTATAAGAGTAGAAAATTTATGCGAATATCACACATTGAAATGAAATGACGACCTCTGTGGCATAGCGGTAGTGCGTTCGACTGCTAAGTCAGAGGTCGCGGGTTCGATTCCCACTCAGTGCAAATATGTATATTTGCATTGGTCTGGGTGTTTCTATGTATAATATGTAAGAATCGATTCATTATAAAGTATATTTATTTATTATTGAACTAGTTTATTTTTGTGATATGGCAATACTACCGATTTAGTAAGTTCACGAATGTAAATGTTGAAGTGACATCTATGACTTTGACGTAAGATGACACTTCAACATAGACTAGACGGACAAGCGCCAGCATTGTAAAATCAGATGTCGAACAGTGTAGACGATTTGACTGATTTATAATAAATCTGTTTATAACAAGACAATCTTGCATTATTTCAACGAATATTGAGAAGATCTATCAAATATGAATGTATTTACAAAACAAAAATGAAGTATGTTTATACGCATTCTAGAATCCATATGGCAAGCTCTGCTTAGTTTGGGTCTAGATGGCGTTGTGTAATTTGTCCTAGAATATTTATTTATAACTATTTTTAACGGACTATCACGATTTATTGGATGTTAATTTATCATTTATACTGAACTCAACGGTAACGTGTCGGTAGCTTTTTAAGCAGCCATTTAGAGTCCCTTAAAAATTGTTTTATTTCTAAGACGATTTTTTTTTGTGGACTTAATTTAAGAAGGATACACAAAGTAAGAGATAAGACAAGATTAAATTATGTACTTGTACTAAACAAGTTACATTGTACACCACTAGAGGAAGGGCCAGTTAGGCCAGTTAGGCTATACATTTCTGACGGAGTAGAATTCCCACTCAATCGCATGTTCAAACAAACTCTTCAGTTTCATTGTTAGTATTATAATAATAAATTCGCTAATGTTGGTGGTCAAGGCTGGACGGTCTCTGGGATATCCTTTCTAAGGCATACCAGATTCCCCGGCCACACAGGCCAATGTGACGAAACATCGTGCGGATTTAGTCAGTTCGAGTCCGACATACCCATCTCAGCATTAGCTTCGGTGAGGTAAAGTCCTAGGGGAATCCGGTGATACTGCTCGCAAAAATAAAAAAAATAAAGTTGACGAATACGTGAAGCTTAGCCACGGACTATCCAAATGATTCGACCAACACATTTTATTGAGCTGAGCGAAGCGAAGCTCTTATACGTGGCTAAGCCGTTTGGTCGAGACTGTACTCCTCCGGAACCACAATACCGATCTTGACCAAATTTGCCATGGTGATAGTGTAGACACCGCTGAGTGTTTAGAGGGGTCAACTGTTCAAATACAATGTACCATTGAGGAATAATCATCGAAAAACAGTTTCACGAGCGCGCGGCCTTAGCTATGCGCGCGTCCGTAGTAAGATGCCTTATTTTTCAAGTAAGAGTGCTGCTCGCTTAGCTCAATTTATTTCAGTCGCATCCTGCACTGAATTCCTAGTTTTATATGGTCTTTTACTTGACGCTTAAAAGGTACACTTTTACTAGACGCTTAAAAGGCACACTTTCTGCGACCAAGTACTACGAGGTTCACCCCTGCGTCTGTAGACCCGAGACGGCGGCGTGCGGTTTTACTCGGTTCAAGCGCGACATAACCGCCCCCGCTGGCCGGCGGGGGGGGTATCCGAAGGGATTTCCGCACGAAAAAAAAAAAAAAGGTATTACGAGGCTCTGTTCTTGCTCTATTGCTCGCAAAAGCAATCAAGCGTCGGTAGCTTAGTGGTTAAGGAGTCGACCCTACGATGGAAAGGTCCCGTGTTCAAATCCTGGTCATTACACTACCGACGTGAACCCACTCCTAACACAAGCAATTTAGCTTAGCTGGAGGGATTAGGAGGAATATTAGTAATTTCGGTTACTAATATTCTTTTTAAAGAAAAAAAAACAATGTTACCTAACCCCAAATCCTCCAATTGTTATAATTCCCATCAAACACAGTAAAGTGAACAATTAAATGCAATTGTTAGTCCATGCATTAAGCAAATGATTGTGTTTTGACCATGAGGCGCGGTTTTGACCCACTTGCGAACATGTGTTGGTTCTTGAGATGAGACGCAACATACGCGCATACACGCACTGTGATTAATGGTTTTACTTGTTTGTGAAGATTGTTGTGACAATACTGGTTTTGTGAGGTGTTGCTGTAAGTATTGTATGGTAAATATGTTATGTTTTAGTTTTTAGTCAAACTAAAGCAAGCATGGTTGTAAAACGATAATCCATGATATTGTCGGAAGTTTACGCGAAAGTCAAAATATAATAATAAATAATAAATAATCTACGACATTCTACACAGCGCTGTCTAGACCCAAAGTAAGGATAGTTTAACTAGCTTGTGTTATGGGTTCCAGAATGCGGATAAACATACTTAGATACTTTTTTTTTTTGTAAATACATACATATTATACATAGAAACACCCAGACCAGTGCAAATAGACATATCTATATATGCATTTGAAATGAAGCTGTTTTTAACGGATTCTATCGCAATTTATTTCATGTTATTTTATTATTTGAACCCACCAATACTACACCCACCCAGTCAACAATAATCCAACTTTTCTTTTTTAACCCCCCCGATGCAAAAAACGACCGAGTTTTATAAGTTAGACTTGCCTATCTTGTGGCGGTGGGTATCCAGAGGGATTTCCGCACGTAAAAAAAAAACATGCCTATCTGTGTTCATGTATGTTTGTAGCATCGTAGGTTCCGAACGGATGAACTGATTTTAATTTGTTTTTAGGGTTCCGTTGCCAAATGGCAAAAAACGGAACCCTTATAGATTCGTTATGTCTGTCTGTCTGTACGTCCGTATGTCACAGCCACTTTTTTCCGGAACTATAAGAACTATGCTGTTGAAACTTAGTAAGTAGATGTATTCTGTGAACCGCATTACGATTTTCACACAAAAATAGAAAAAAACATTAAATTTTGGGGATTCCCTATACATAGAACTGAAACTCAAAAATTTTTTTTTCATCAAACCCATACGTGTGGGGGGATTTATGGGTAGGTATTCAAAAATGATATTGAGATTTCTAATATCACTTTTTGCTAAACTGAATAGTTTGCGCGATAGACACTTCCAAAGTGGTAAAATGTGTGTCACCCCCCCTGTAACTTCTAAAATAAAATAATGATAAAACTAAAAAAAAAATATGATGTACATTACCATGTAAACTTCCAACGATAGTTGGTTTGAACGAGATCTAGTAAGTAGTTTTTTATTAATACGCCATAAATCGTAAGCCGCAATTTAACTTTCATTCAATCTACTCAAATATGAAAATTTTACTTGCTGCTACGGAACCCTTTATGGGCGAGTCCGAATCGCACTGGGCCGGTTTTTTTTTGTTCGAAAGGTGATATAATCGGGGGAATTCTTAGCTGTGTCGCAGGTTTGTTTTAAATTTTTAATTAAATTTCTATTATGTACCACTAAAGTGGATTTGCTGGGATAGACTGGATGCGAAAGACAGAAGATCAGGTGTTGTAGTGAGCTACAACCATTAAGAGGTAGGCTTATGTCCAGCCGTGGTCTGCAATAGGCTCATTGATTGATTGAAGGTGGATTTGTGCCACTAGACATCAAATATAGCTATGATAATTTGAACGCTTTAAGGAATAAAAAAGAAGAATATTACTTTTGTCATAAATGAGGTAGTAAGCCTATTGTAAGTATTGTTACTAAAAAGTAACAATACACCTCTGTGTATTGTTACTTTTTTTTTTTTTTCGTGCGGTATTCCCTTTGGATACCCCCCCCCCCCCCCCGCCGGCCAGCGGGGGCGGTTATGTCGGGCTTGTACCGACTAAAACTGCACGCCGTCTCGGGTCTTAAGACGCCGGGGTGTAAGGTTGCCCATAGAGCATATCCCTCGCACATCTCAGCAGCCAACTGCCGCTGCGTGTGTACTATGCGCCGCTTTTTGGGGCTGTTGACAGTGAATGTGCTGGTTGAGGGCGCAGTCATACCTCCTCTCATCTCTTCATCGTAGTTCGGGCTCCAGAGTATGCACTTTGGAGCTCGAGTTCCGCTTATTGTTTTTGATTGGAATGTCGGCTTTACCGGGAGCAACTGACTTGTGACCTCTCAGCCCTGAGAGGAAAGCCTTCACCAGATCTCGTAAATATTTTCTGCAGAAACTTAGCTGGTTGAAAGACATGTGTTTCTACAGTGTCCAGGAACATCTAGAGATGTCATTATTATGATAGCAAATAATGCAAATAACTCAGACATGATGAACATACAGTTGATAATTAATAATAACATTGATATATTTATCGACATTTTCCTTTCATTTTGACATTATCTATTTAGTATTATTGACATTGCAAGATATTTTTTATTTTGTTTGAAGAATTGTGTTAATTTGTTTATTCATTTTAAAAATGTAATATCTCTGCATGTAGTCTCACATGCCAGCAATGGCGAATATGAGGATGCGATTTAATGTCATCTACCACCAATATGTAACCATATTCTTTGATGTTCATATTATTATTATTCTTGTAAATTTACTATTGAAGTCTCTTACTTCGTTGATATTAAATTAGGACCTTTATCACACAGCCATCCTATTTATATAGCATCACACAGCTGTCCTTATTCATATAGACTTGATCACATAGCCGTCTTCATTTATATGGACTTGATCACAAAGCCGTCCTCATTTATATGGACTTGATCACAAAGCCGTCCTCATTTATATGGACTTTATCACAAAGCCGTCCTTATTTATATAGACTCGATCACACAGCCCTCATTTATATCGACTTGATCACACAGCCGTCCTTTTTATATGGACTTGATCACACAGCCGTCCTATTTATATGGACTTGATCACACAGCCGTCCCCTTTTAGCTATCCACTATAGACTTTGTTTTTGTTATTCTAATCCGACTTCTAATGTCTAATGTATTTTGTACAATTTTATTTTTCTGCTATTCTATCAATCTTAATTTGATTTTGATTTGAATGATTTTTTAAACTTAACATGCAACGTATGATCTACTTACATTGGTTAATAATGATCTATTCTATTACTTCTGCAAGACAATCAGTCAATGATGTGCATATTTGTAATTGGTGTAGCACATGCCATATTTCCATTGCAACTAGATAATGTTGGTGCTGACAATATTGGTGTTGACACTGTTGGTGTTTACGCTGTTAATATGCTTTAATACATGAATGAAATAAATAGACTTAGTCTCACAGCCATTTCATTATGATATAGGTTATGCAGTTGTCCTGACTCCTGACTGACCAATACTCATAGCACAGTTACTTGTTATCATTATGTCCTCTGTACATTAAAAAATAATAAATATCAATTATTAATTGATTTCTTTCAATGTGAAGATCGTTTGTAGTTTTTTTAGTATTCAGCAACTTCTGGGGGCGACTGCAGGTACCCAGTGAAGTATAAGCTTTAAGATTCATAAAATTTTAGAAGACTGGTTGCTTGAAATATGTTTTAATCCATTACGGACTTTTCATTCACCCGTTGTAGATCGATAGATAAATGATTGATAATTTAGGGTCCTCATTATCTATACTAATATTATAAAGCTGAAGAGTTTGTTTGTTTGTGTTTGAGAAATTCTTACATTCTGTTTGGTTATAGGCTATATGTCATCGCGTTACTACCTAGAAGAGCGGAACAGTAACATAAATGAACAAATCGGGCAAATCCATAGATTATTGTGGATCTATTCCTAGTCATAAGACATTTAGTGGTCGTAATCACAATATTCTAATAACAAAAATTATTATTAATCATTCCTTTGACAGCTTATTCACATTTATTAACGTGAATAGGACTACTTGATCGTAATATTTTTCACAAATTCTATTTGGAAAGTTTTTGAGTAGCACACCCAGCCATTCAATGAAATATTTACAATACTTGGATTAGTCATCCCTTGTGTTGTGTTCATCTTGCTAGTATGTAATGTTGAACTCAAATCTGCCAATCAATTTGAAAAACTGAACTCTTCACAACCGAGCATTTGCGAGTCTCGTAATTTCTACTATGTATTTCTATAACTGAAAACATTTATGTCTAACGACACGTATTACACTCATCTATTTCACACAAATCCATATTCGCAAATGTAGCTAATTTTTGTTTTCTTGTCAGGGTAGGTACTTTAACATCTAACTATCGGTATCTACCGTGTACTAATCCGTATTGCCTATGTTTATCACTCGTAGTTGGTACGATTTTTGTGTTTAAACAGTTTGATGAATAAAATAATAAAGGATTGCTCTCGTAACTAGCAAAGTATTCAATGGTGTATAGTGTTCTGTGTAAATACAAGCATCGCAACAACAGCTCCTCATGTTAATAGTGACACTTTTACATCTACACTAATATTATTAAGAGAGAATATTTGTATTTTGGATGGTTGTATGTAACGAATAAACATAAAAACTATTGGACCGATTTCAAAAATTATTTTACCGTTGGAGTGAGATATTATCACCGAGTAACATTGGCTATTTTTACTACTAGAAAACTTAGTGGTCCTTAGAAATCCGTACTAAAATCAACTCGAAGGTATAAAATATTAGTCATAAAATCTTTCATCGCATGCGCTGCGGTAAGTATTGATGATAGAGCAATGTTCTACAATATTATAGAACATATCAATATTTACAAAAAACTTCGCGAGACCTTATGTCCAACTACTGGTATTGTAGTTATGTCAGTATAACTACTTTTTTACATTTTTAAAGTTAATAGGAATGTCCATCAAAATCAGACAATGCTATCCATATTTGTATTAATTCTTATCCACATATATGATTGAGTATTCAAGACTGTTTCAATACCTGTTGATTACTTTTGGTATTATTGAAATCGGAACATTCCATTCAAAAGATGTTACGAAATTAAGGATACGACATAGTTCGTTGGTCGCGATCATCGACATCTACGCGGGCGGACGGGCGGGCAGGCAACGGCTAGTAGTCAGATGCAAACTAAGAACTTAACATATTGAATAAATCACTTGTACTTTTCCACAATTATTTATTTATTTGAACCTTACCGGTTTCACCTTACGGCATTATCAAAGGTCTACAATGTTTTAAACTAAAAAACTACTATATTTTATGTGTGGGTACTTTTAAAAAGAGTATACCAGCTTCAACTTTTTTCCCCAAAATTTGGGGAAATTTAAATTTTCATAAACGTAATTATGTTTTGCAAAAATAATTTATACATTATATTTATCGAAAACTTAAACTAAAATTTGCCAAGGTTAATGAACATATTTGGTTCAACACAAACTGTAAGAGGGAAGGCTTAATACCAAAATATATCGACCTGAGTTTGAAATGCAGTTACAATAAATACTATATGAAAAATATCTTACATACCACAAAATTAAAGTGTCTGCAAAGTGAAATAAAACACCTATATTGCCAACGCGACCATTTAAGTCTCCATCTGAAAATTTGTCACATGGAATTATGTTTGAGACTGCATGATTTGGAATTTGGTGTCTTACAGCGTTATGTTTATGAAGAAATGCGCTGTTTATCAGCTATTACCCATAAGAGACACTTGAACAAACTGGCAATGTTAAGGTCACGCCGTGACAACAACTTTAAAATCTTAACGCCACCCCCTTATTTTAGGGAATTTTATCCTAGAGTTCAAAACTTTACCAGTGTTGAATTTGATACAAGGGAAAAAGAATTACTGGAGAAAGGGCTAAAGTACTGCCCCAACATCCCTCTATCCCAGAAGGATTTGGATAACTTGGCGGTAGACCTAGAATTAGCCGAAGCAAACTTCACCGGGAAGCATGTACTTAGCAGAGTATTAAGACAACAAGCACCAGTACAAAGGAAAAATAATACACCACAAGAGCTTAAAACTATTTTAAATATTCGTTCTAAAATCAAGAATCATCACCTTGTCATAACGAAAGCGGACAAAGGCAACACAGTAGTGGTGGCAACACATCAAGAGTACGTATCCAAGGTTGAGGCCTTCTTAAATGATCCGTCGTTCGTTGAGCTGAAGAAAGACCCCACCAAGAAGTTCAATCAAGCTGTAAAAGAAACGTTACAATCCGCAAACAGCATATTCGGAAAGAACACCTATAAATTCAAGCTGATGAACCCCCAACCTCCAAAACTGCATGCTTACTATAAACTACACAAACCGGAAGTTCCCATTCGTCCAGTGGTGTCATACACCGGTGCACCAGCATACAAGTTAGCAGCAGAGTCTAATAAATTATTCAAACACCATACTAACTTTGTACCCACCAATACTATAAGAAACAGCCTTGATCTTGTGAAAAAGCTCGAAAAAATGTATGTACCAGACGAAGCTATGCTCATCTCCTTTGATGTGAAAAATCTATTCCCTAGTATTCCTTTAGATGAATGTAAGAGTGCAATAAAAGACATCCTAATAGAATCTGTAGTAGACCCTCAAGTTGCAATAGACTTGGAGCACACCATATCGGTCTGCCTAGACCAAAATTATTTTAAGTTCTGTGGTAAATTTTATAAACAAATTAATGGCCTCGCTATGGGTAGCCCCCTCTCACCACTTTGTGCAGATGTTTTTATGAATTGTATCGAAAAGCAAATTCTAACGAACAGTATGTATAAACCATTTATTGCTTACTGGTATAGGTATGTGGATGACATTATTTGTTTATGGACCGGAAATATAGAGACCCTAAATAATTTTTTGACATTTATTAATACAATTAATTCCAAAATACAATTCACTATAGAAATAGGACAGGACAAAATTAATTTTCTTGACATCACTATTAAAATAATTGACAACAGACATATATTTAAAATTTACCGAAAGCCCACCTTCGCCGATAATGTAATACACGTAAATTCTAGGCACCCAATAAGTCATAAACACGCCGCGTTCCACTCGATGGTGCACCGACTACTGTCGATCCCGATGTCGCACTCAGATTTTGAGGATGAATTGACAGTGATTAAGGCCATAGCGACCAATAATGGTTACCCATCCCAACTAATAGATAAGCTAGTTACACGCGGAAGATACAGGACTGTCGCAGGTCTGGCGTACAAGGGAGATGCATCCATGACCGTGGAAACACCCAAAAAACGATGGGCTCGTATACCGTATATTGGTCATACTTCGTACAAATGTGCCAGAAATCTATCTGAATGCAAAGCAGCTTTTTATACCACTCACAATTTAAAAAACCTAATCTGTAATAATAGGGATGCAACCCCAATTCCACAGAGGAGTGGTATATACGAGTTGACATGTTCCACCTGCAACAGAAAATACGTTGGCCAAACTGGACGATCCTTTGAAATTAGAGTCGCTGAACACGTTAGAGGCTGGAGACTCAAAAAAACTGAGTCCAATTTTGCAGAACACCTGCTTCTGGAAAACCACACTTTTGACCCAAAAGTTGGTTTTAAAGCTCTGCGTCTATGTGACAAAGGCAGGAAAATGAACGCCCTAGAAGCATTGGAAATAAACAGACTGACAAACACGGACAGAAACAATATAATTAACCAACAGTTAGATCTGAGCCGTTCACCTCTATTACAATAATAATGACATATACATACCTATTTATTTGTTAATAATTCGTTGTAATCTTAATTTATTGTTGTAACTGACATTTTTTAATATTGTAATCTAAGTATGTAATCCATTTGACATCATTGATTTGACAATTACTTTAATTTAATTTAATTATAATTCCTTGACATTTTATATTTGACATTTCACTGTAATACAATTAATTTTATAATGTATAAATTATTTTTGCAAAACATAATTACGTTTATGAAAATTTAAATTTCCCCAAATTTTGGGGAAAAAAGTTGAAGCTGGTATACTCTTTTTAAAAGTACCCACACATAAAATATAGTAGTTTTTTAGTTTAAAACATTGTAGACCTTTGATAATGCCGTAAGGTGAAACCGGTAAGGTTCAAATAAATAAATAATTGTGGAAAAGTACAAGTGATTTATTCAATATGTGTAGCAAGTTCCACCAAGTGCCATCAATCTCCAGTATAAACAGTAAGAACTTAACGCTAGAGAAGTTGGTACCCAAGTACCTGGTTCACTTTTGGATGGATGGTTGTCAAATAACTATTTATATTGTGTAGATTAACATTCGTCGGTATGAAGTTTAAATCGTACTTTGCTTAGTGACAGTGTATGTAAACCTCGAAGCGTTTGACTAGTTTAAACTCGGAAGTGTGTTCAGAACAGAAGCAGATGATGGATCTGGATAATTTTCTATGCCCAACTCGGGTAATAAATATGTGAGAATAGGTTTTGTATGTATGTAGTTTAACTTACAGCCGTAATTTCTTAATCTCTAGTATAAACTAGGTAGACCTCTCGTATTCGTAATTATCAGCCAACACTCGATTATTAATCGAAACAAATTTTACAAACAATGCGGATAGAGTTTTTAGAATGCAAATAGTAGTGAACTATACATTCCGTACCAGTAGCGTGTGCTGGGGCCTCCGTGATTCGTGATGCAAAGAAGTAGTATACTACGCAGCTCTGGAAGCGGGCTGCGAAGTACCGGCTGCATAGCAGCAGGTGGCAGCGGCTGGGCCATCCCGCCAGTTGTAGCAGGTCCTCGGCGCGGGCAGCGCTTGCTGCTGTCCCTTACTGCCAGGTCGATTTTGCTCCCAATGTTTTTGATGTGTAAATGTATAAAGAGATTATTATTATTCTACCTTCATAGAATTTTCAAGAGATGATAAAATCCTTGGATTTTTTTTTCGTTTTATCATTTTCTCGTAGGCGGTCAACAAATAAGTGGAACGGGGAAATGCTTTTGTTAACCTATCTTTCCAATTAGTTCACGAGGTGCCGTAATCATCCAGATCGTTATGTTATTCCCGTGCTACGCCACGAAGACGAATTTGTATGGAAAAAATATTGTCACACTCACTAACTTCGTAGAGGCTCCTAGCTACTCGATTTTGTGTAACCAAACTTTTACATATGTGCACAGAAAAGCAGAAGTTCAGGATCAAACTTAGGGATGATTTCAGCGTCCAAATGTGTGCCCTCTTTTTCTTAGTTGAACTAAAATGCTATGGTGGTAGGTACTCAGAGAAAAAAAATTGCTTACATTTTCGTCTTCACTGGTCGTATTAGCTGAAGTCTCGCTGGATATTCATTTCCTCGAACTGCTGGAGTATGGTGGCATTCTTATTTTGTTCTATCCCACTTCTGAAGTGTAACGAAGAGGAATAGGCCGAGATTGGGCGAAGATGTATATTTGGAATAATAGGCAGCGTCAACACAGTTGTTGTTTATTCAGCGTCTTACAGCGAACTGAGAGCTCAAATGATTGTACATCGTGTTTTTATAACCGCGTACAATGATACCAACTCAAAAAAATATATGTCTCGATACATTGTTATTCAATTTAGCACTTAATCAATTATTAATGACTAATCAGAAATTAACTTTTAAAACAATAATCTGAAATCTATATAACTTAATTAAATACTAATTATAAGGAATGCAGAATTAGACTGACAGTGATGTCACTACTTCCCCTAGTCTCTTCACGTTTGTAACAATTGCTTGTGTTAAGAGTGGATTCAAGCCGATAGTGCAAACCCAGGATTCGAACTTAGGACTTCTAGACATAACCACTAAGCTATCGATGCTTATAAAACTGCAATAGACTCGCCCCATATTACGTGATATCGCAATTACATATTTGGTGGAATGTAGGTGTTGACGCCTCTGCCTACCCCGTTATTATAAAGGCTTGAGTGTATGTACATAATATGTATGTGTATGTAAATATTCATATCACACTTTAATAGGAAATGTACACAATCAATACTACACATTTACAAATGTTGATTTCCGAAACCATTACTACCTACCCAGGGCTGTCACTTCTTGGATATAAGCTCAAAAAAAAAAAAAAATTCTCATTGAAATAAAACTATTTTAATAGTTTCTATAGCGTTTTATTTAATGTTTTTCTACTAACCAATTACATTGAACCCGACGTTTCGGTTGGTTTCTAGCAGCCATGGTCACGGGGAAATTCAATGTAAATAATAAAATAACATGAAATAAATCGCGATAGATCATATCAGCCGTAGGAAGTCCACTGCTGAACATAGGCCTCCCCCATTGACTTCCATTTTGACCGGTCTGTAGCGGACCACCAGGTCGTCTGTCCACCTTGCGAGAGGCCTTCCTACGCTGCGCTTGCCGTCACGTGGTCTCCCCTCAAGAACCTTTAAACTAAAAATAGTTTTATTTCAATGTGTGACATTCACGTAAACTTCTCTTCTTCTTCATTCCAATGGAGATGCTATACCCCAATTGTATTGGAGCAGAGCAGTTTTGGAGCTTGGGGTCTGCATTCAACAACTCCATTATTTGGTTTTGACTTTTACGGGCGCGACTGCCACCTGACCTCCAATCCCCTGAAGAAAGCCCACGTCAGAGCCTGTTCCTTCTACCAGTTGGTATACCAGGTGAAGTTGGCTAAAGAGCTTAATGGGGCCCAAGCACACAATTTACAAATCCTACTTCCCAGTATCCTACTAATATTCTAAACGTGAACGTTTGTAAGTATGAATGTATGTTTGTTACTCTTTCACGCCAAAACGGTTGTACGGATCTGGCTAAAATTTGGTACGGGGATAGATTATAGTCTGGAATAACACACAGGCTACTTTTATCCCTGGAATAGGTTCCGATGGGAAGTGGGAACGGGATCAGAATACCACTATAGCGGATCCGTGGGCAACATTAAAAAAAATTAAAAACATAAGAAGAATATGGTGTACTACCACACTATATTTTTCAAGGTCTGTTTGATAAATACGATAGTTTTTTTTATTTCAAGTCATCCCATAAAAACTATCGTAGTTATTAAAAAAAAAAGATGCATTAAGAGACAACCCTAGCCGAACTGCTCAGTGAGTATTTGACAACATAAAATATCACTAAAGGAAATAATTCGTAACCCAGTTATCGCAGTTAGAGACATTAGCAGAACGCGGAACGATGTCTGTTGACCTCACACCGTAACGCCGTGAAGGTTGAAGCAGTTTTGCATATCGTGACCAACAAACGAACTGACAATGCCGTTTAGAGGCTAATTATCGTTGTTTGTTTACAGAAATAGGCTTTTTTAAGGTTATATTTAGGCAACTAGATTAGGTATTTATTGTAGGCCTACATAGCGATTACAAGGTTACTTGGAACGCTTGTAAGAGTACGTTTAGACTGTCAATATAATATCGCGATAAATATTATTATTCTTACGAAATTCCACACAGCGCTGTCTAGGCCCAAAGCAAGTATAGTTTAACTAGCTTGTGTTATGAGTCTTGTGGGAGGACACCTTGCGGTTTTAGTCGGTTCAACACGACATAACCGCCCCCGCTGGCCGGCGGGGGGGGTATCCGAAGGGATTTCCGCACGAAAAAAAAAAGGTACCAATATAAAATTGAAAATTAGTTGTGTCAGTACATTGTAAATATTTAAAAACATGGGTTTTGTTAAATGAACGATTCTGAACACACAAATATTTTATTTTGAGTTCTTATCGATTTGTGTTCATTGGCAATCGACGTAAAAACTATTGAACGGATTTTGATGCGGCGGTTTTTTTTTATTAGAAAGGCCTTGATCAGACTTAAAATCTGCCGTATTTTTTTATTACAATTGGTTAAGTAGAGGTTATCTTTTCGAGGGGTGCGAGGGATGTGCTCTTTGGACAACCTTATACCCCGGCGTCTGTAGATCCAAGACCGCGTGCGGTTTTAGTCAGTTCAAGCCCGACATAACCACCCTCGCTGGCCGGCGGGGGGGGGGGGGTATCAGAAGGGATTTCCGCACGAAAAAAAAAGGGATAGATAGTACTCTGGAATAACACACAGGCTTAGAGTAGTAATCACAGTGGTACTGCAATTAATACTCCAAACATAAATATGTTATCCCTGGAATAGGTTCTCATGGGAAGCAGTAACGAGAACAGAATTCCCTGTGGGCGAAGCCGCGGGCTACAGCTAGCAAGTACATATATCAGCCTTAATATTTCACAAAGCACAATACAGGTGAAATTGTCTTATCTATCACCGAGATATTTGATAACGGTGTCACCGACCCCATCGCGTGTATACCAGCTTTTCAGTAGCTGCGTATGCGCAACTTATGTAACGTCCTTTAATATTTTCATATTTGAGATACTTGTTGTTATTTTTTAATTTTTACGACACCATAGGGATACAAAAAGGTGTTTTTCCTATAGATTTAGATCGGAAAAAGAGAACATCCAGGACGGAACTTGAACCCGCGACCACACCCTTACAGGGCGAATGCTCTGACCAACTGAGCCACCTAAACACGTCCCAGATATTCGAAATTCTCCGACACATTATATACGTCTCAAGGCGACACTGGAGCCATCTACCGTAATTCTTGCGAACTACGGAAACAATGAATGACTTTCAATCATTTTCAAACACTGTTTCTTGATTACTCCGCCAAATGAATTCAATGAAATTTTTAAGCAATTACTAATTGCTGCTTACTTTACCTAAAGATTTAGATCGGAAAAAGAGAACATCCGGGACGGGACTTAACCCGCGACCAGTCCCTTACAGGGGGCATGGTCTAACCTACTGAGCCACCTAGACTATATATAAATTTTTATAAAAAGTAAGCTTCAAAATTTCATTGACTGAAACAAAGATGTTTTATCATATCACCCATTTGGCTAATGGAGTATTTAATTAAATTTAAACTACATAGATTATTTTGTAAATGTAACTAAACTAAACTAAAATAAAATAAGTAATTAAAAGAAACTTAAACCTAAAATGCATCGTGGAATTCCTCCGCATCGCAGGCCTCCTGTGGTAACGTGCCCAGAAGACTGGCAGCATTGCCACGTTGTATGGCAATACTTATTCTCTGTGCTAAAAAGAAGCCAGCCAACCAGAAGTCACGAGAAGCGTGGGTAATTGAATTTTCAGTCCCAAATATCAAGAGAGCAAGCCCAAAGCCGTCAACCAGTTATTTTTTTATAAGATGTTTAGCAATCTCAAAATTATTATCTTGTGAAATATGCATATCATACTCGTATATTTTGCATGTCCTGTCTCTAGGATATACACCTTGACTAGAGAAGTGCCAGAATCACACTGTTATTGGGTGTTTTGTTAGGACATTGTCAGTCACAGAAACTGGTAATGAGCCCATGGTAATAAGCTTGTCCTGCTTCAATACTTGCTTATGCTACTTTCCTGCCTACTGGTTCAGTAATCTACAGGCGTGATTGAGCTGAGAGTGAGACGAAGTCGAGCGATAGTCCAGTCATTTAATTTAAGCTTAAATTAGGCAAGAATCTCGGAATTCGAGATACCCAGCTGTAAGTCTGTAAATACTTGTATATTGACACCCTAAACGTTGTCTCAAAACCTACATATGGTAGGGTGTACGCAACTATTAAATTTCAAGGTCAAAGGTCACAAAAATCAGTTTTCTGCGCTTTTTTTGTAAATATCTCATTTCCTATGGGTTTTTTGCTATTTGTATTTCTTATCAATATTGTCGAATACAAAATTCTCTACAAATTTCTTTATTTTTCTCTACAAAAAACTCAAAAGCTGATATCTCATATACCACTATTAGTAAAATCTAAGTTTTGGCGCCAAAACGTAGCCTATAACTATAAATACAGATTAAAAAAAGAAAACTGAAAATCGGACAAGACACGGAGGAATAATGATATATCGTACGCATTGAATGACGAAATGCTTGAAGAATTCCATGGAGTTCATCAGTTCATGTGTAATTGGAGCGAGAGTATAGGATTGTGTTTGTAATGCGATAACACTCGCGGTACCATGGTGTAGGCATGTGTCCCATGGTGTTAGGGGGACAGGAAGTAACGTTACAAGTAAATATTTTCATGATATTTATCTATGAAGGTATAAATATTTGTATAACGCGATGTAGATTAATAACGCATTTCCGATTAAAATTGTTTAAATGAAAATATCGGTCATAGATAAATAGAGTTATAGTGTAAAGTATGGCCATTAAGACCTAAGGGGCCAAATCGATCATACCTGCAAGCCGGTACATCTGCTGTTTTACGGACGATACTCTGGTATCCTTTCTTTTCAGGGTTTTGAGGTCAGACAGCAATCGCTCCCGTAAAAGCCGTAGGTATAAACCAAAACAAAAGGAGAAAAAAGAGTCTAAAGTGGACCGCAGCATGTAAGCTGAAGGCCTGGGATGCAACCGGAAATAACGCTTTGATGATAATGAGGGTTTTTTCTGAACTTCCATTCTGGCAGACATCCGCCTATAGCCAGTATCACGCGGTGTTTCTACGTTCCATCTCTATAATACGAATAGAGATACTATTTTTTTTTTGTTTTTAGGGTTCCGTTGCCAAATGGTAAAAAAGGAACCCTTATAGATTCGTCATGTCTGTCTGTCCGTCCGTATGTCACAGCCACTTTTTTCCGAAACTAAAAGAACTATACTGTTGAAACTTGGTAAGTAGATGTATTCTGTGAACCGCATTACGATTTTCACACAAAAATAGAAAAAAACATTAAATTTTGGGGTTCCCCATACTTAGACCTGAAAATCAACATTTTTTTTTATCAAACACATACGTGGTGGTATCTATGGATAGGTTCAAAAATGATACTGAGGTTTCTAATATAATTTTTTTCTAAACTGAATAGTTTTCAAGAGAGACATTTCCAAAGTGGTAAAATGTGTCCCCCCCCCCCCTGTAACTTCTAAAATAAGAGAATGATAAAACTAAAAAAATATATGATGTACATTACCATGTAAACTTCCACCGAAAATTGGTTTGAACGAGATCTAGTAACTAGTAATTTTTTTTTATACTTCATAAATCGTAAACCGCAATTTACCTATCATTCAGATAGGTTCTACTCAAATATAAAAATTTGAAAAAAAAAAACATTATTATGTTACTTGCTGCTACAGAACCCTTCATGGGCGAGTCCGACTTGCGCTTACCCGGTTTATTATTTATTTTTATAGAGGCTTTTGCTACCTCGTAGTAGTATGTTAGCCTCATTCTATCAGTCAGTACCTTTTTTTTTTTTTCGTGCGGAAATCCCTTCGTATACCCCCCCCGCCGGCCACAGGGGGCGGTTATGTCGGGTTTGAACCGACTAAAACCGCACGCCGTCTCGGGTCTGCAGACGCCAGGGTGTAAGGTTGCCCATAGAGCATATCCCTCACATTTTCGCACCAACGCCCCCAACTGGCTCCAAAACTTGACACAATCCGTCAGCAAGTGTTGGACATCATCTAGTGTACTACATATTTCACAGTTAGGTAAGTTCACATTTTTCATGAGGTGTCAAATTTTTTAAAGTCTCAGGAAAGAGGGTCACCATTACATACACGTACCATGTTAACAATGGTGGCACTCAGCTTGACGGCCTCATCAGATGAGGATTGTCGTCGCAGCACCACGTGACACCCACCGGTCCCACTAGTGCTGCGACCACAATCCCCCTACCCGGATATGCACTTGCTGACCCCTGAACGCAATCAAACCGAAATTGGATTACTATGGAGGGTTTTTCGCAATCGTGCACGGTGGTACCCACCCGGCCGAATTTTGTGACAAATTTGTGTCATCAAATTTCTACCAACAGTCTTACCTTTCTTGACGGATATTGGCGAATAGGCATACTTGTAATGTGCTATTGGATATCATACTTATTACAAGCATTTAGTTCACATCCTACGCCCCTTTTACTGTTAACAAGAACGGCCATATGATTGAACACAAATAAACCAAAATCACTTTCCAACATAACTAGGTACTAAATCAACTTTATGCTAATATAAACGCCCTTTCTGCTGGCCCCTTTTAGCTAAAATTTAGTGTACCAGTAGGTCGTACAGTTTTCTCTGCGTAGGCGTAGGTCTCGTGTCTTTGTAGCTTCTCATTTACATAGATTTGATAGTTTTAGGCATGTTTATGGCGATATGACACGACACAAAAATGTGGTAGTAAGTCGTAAAGTTTTATGACGATTGGTTCTGTTGACATCTTTTCAAGATAATGGTGATAGATGTGTGCCAGGAGTTATGCTGCAGATAGCCAGTGGCGTAAGTTATGGACTAGTGAGACGAGGTCTCGAGTTCGATCCCCAGTCGCCCAAGGCACACACCTCTGACTTTTCGTAGTTATGTGTGCATTAATAAATGTGAGTTATCGCTAATGTGCCCGGTAGATGGCAATAGACTCGCCCCCTATTACATTGGGACCTTAACATAACTGGCGAATCGTTACAGCGGGATACAGGCGTGAAGTTTTGTTATGAGTTAAGCTCTAGCAGTGTGTATGCACAGGTGTAGAGGGTCCTACTGACATCTTTGAGACCCAAGCTTACTCACTTGCTAAACAACGGATGAAGTTCTGGCGTAGGCTTTCATCTCGGGGTTGGGAGGCTCCCGGAAAAGCCGACGTACAAATAAAAAAAAAGCGGACCTTGGGCTCCAAAGTGTAAACTTTTCACGCAACTGGAAAATCGCTATGAGGATAATGAGTGGATATGCTCAGGTAACTTTATTTTTTAATCCCCTCGGATGCCCGCCGACCAGCACGGGAGGTTATGTAGGGCTTGAACCGACTAAAACCGCACGCCGTCTGGGGTCTTCAGACGCTGGGGTGTAAGGTTGCCCATAAGGCATTTCCCTCGCCTCCTGACTGACCCTGGGCCATTCCGGTTTCGATATGGCCCCCTCGGGTTTGGAAACCATTGTGCGCCCATCTTGCCCCGAAAAGGGGGGGAGCTAGGGTGGCCTCACCTGCCAACCCTAGGCCTGCGCGCATGGAAAACGGGTTTGGACGCAACTGAGAAATCGCTATGAGGGTGATGCTGATGAAAACTGCTACACCTTATATATACAAGCGTGAGTATTATGCATCTACCAAGCCGACACAGAAATAATCTAATCAAGAGAGTCAGCCGCTTTTGTACGAGGCTTCCTGTTAGCGCGGCCTCTTGTCAGAACAAACATTGTTTCTTGTGTAAACTCACTTGTAAAACTTACACCGTAATGAGTGTTTTCTTTAATATGTTCTACTAGTTGTCAACTCGAATTCCAGTATATTACTCCTATGTCGTCCTGAGACGTGGGTAAATGAGACTTAGTTATCCAGGGTAAGTCTAGATAGCTCTGTTGGCAGAATATAAAGTCACATTGACGTCGTTTCATAAAAAAGCTTTAAAAATTCATCAACTGAATAATAACACTTGTGTTTTTTTAAATGTAAGTGTAGCCAGTTCATGCCTAATTTCAATTTAAAAAAATATAGATTGATATATTCACCACTCATACACCTTTATATTACCAAGGGAGCAGGCAAAATTGTAATTTGCAACCACATTCTGCCATATACATCTATTGTTTCGATGTCAAAATTAAATCAGAGTATATTGGCGTCTGCCGAACACATTTCGAGATTTCATTCTACTACTGATAGTTTCCAACCAACCAACCCAGTAATACTACCTTGGTCTTGCATCAGAGAATGGAGTCAAAAAAAACTCACAATGGTACAGTACTCGGTGTTTGGATTGGAACATCGGGAAGAAGAAAGAGAGTCCGGTTAAGATCGGCTTCGGTTTTGTGTATATCGGACTACGAGGGATATGCTTAATGGGCAACCTTACACCCCGGCGTCTGAAGACATAACCGTCCCCGCTGGCCCGTGGGGGGGGGGGGGGTTCAAGGGTACTGTACAAACTTATGCCAACAAATCAACGAGCAACGACACCACCTTTAGCACAACTTTGATTCATAATATGCATTCTGAGTTCACAAACAAAAGACATCAAAATCCTTGAAGTGACACAGATACAGATAGACAAATACAGACTAAATAACGTCACGGGTCTTATACGGTGTGTGGTATCTGTGGCAACGATCGTGGAGCGATAAAGGGAAGTGCTCGCATATGGAGGTACTTACCACAGGAAGTGTGCGTCACGCCTTAGTCCCGGGGCTGGCACAAGTACCGGATATGATTTTAGACAATTATTAAACAAGTTTTTGAGACTTTCAGAGGTTATGATTCAGAGAAATTCTTGGAAGTATAATGTCAAGTGTATCTACTAGACCAGGGATGCCAAAGACCGTATGAAGTTGGGTAGAACAAGCCGGAAAGCGGTTTCCAGGCTTCAAAGTATTATAATTTATTATTATAAAGTATTATACCAGGGTATCAAACTCCTTTTGCGACTACTCAATCTTTTGAATTATTATTGTAATGAGAAGTGCGTATACACCGATCATGTTCTTGAAGCTAATAGTCAAAGTAGTCATTTACTTGCCCTTATCCGAATTATTTGGAGTCGGCGAACCATATCATTCTTTGACATCCATTCTATCAGACGCCATTTCTTCAGTCTTTTATTTTTGCCAAAATTTATGAATCGCACTAATAGGCAACACTTATGTTACGTGACGGCCTCTGTAGCGTAGTGGTAATGCATTCGTCTGCTACGACAGGGGGCGCGGATTCGATACCCGCTCAGTATAAATATTTGTATGCATGAATATGTCTATTTGCATTGGTCTGGGTGTTTCTATGTATAATATGTATGTATTTACAAAAAAAGTATTTAAGTATGTTTATCCGCATTCTGGAACCCATAACACAAACTAGTTAAACTATGCTTACTTTGGGTTTAGAAAACACTGTGTAGAATATTAAAAAAAAACCTATCCTCTTTATATCCTTCCATATCCTATTACAATTCACTACGTACACCATTTAGTAACTCATAACTTAATAAAGTGACTGCGTACTTTCACCAACCCTAGCTTACATAAGGACGTCCACACACTCGCGATTTAAAACTCATTACGTGCGACGATGCATTTTGTATAATAGAAATCTGACACGCCCTTGCATTGTGTTGCTTTCATGCTATTAGTCATAGCATGGTTGACTACTGAGTGCTACTTTGACTTAGCTGATAATTGACTACCTATTGTCCAGTTTTGTTAAACTAAAGATTTATAGTAATGAAAGTTTAAACAAAGAAATCGGGCGATAGTCAGTGGCTTAGTGCCAGTGTACCGGGTTCAAAGCCAGGCTATTACACAGAAGTTAGTCGGCAGTAGTAGTTAACGATTCGAACCCTAGCCATTACATTTCAGATGTGGTTCCACTCTTGGCACAAGACATCTTAATATCAAGCATCCTCAAATATCTGGGACGTGTCTAGGTGGCTCAGTTGGTCAGAGCATTCCCCCTGTAAGGGACTGGTCGCGGATTCAAGTCCCGTCCTAGATGTTCTCTTTTTCCGATCTAAATCTACAAGACATCTTAGCTTAGTTGGTGCTTAGTTTGTTAACGAAAATACTAGTCATTTCGGTTACTAGTATACTAGATTAAAAATAATTAAAAAAGTACATGAATACCTGTCTAAGGTAAAAAAAGAGCCGCGGTAGCCTAGTGGTATGGGTAATGGACTGCTGAGACGAGGTCTCGGGTTCGATCCCAGGTTTTACCATGGCACACACCAATGACTTTTCGATACTTTTCGAAGTTATGTGAGTATTTATCGCAGGTTTATAAGTGCCCGGTTAATGGCAATAGGCTCGCCACCTATTACATTGGGACCTAAACATAAACTGGCGAAATGTTGGTGCTAGCACCTCTGCCTACCCCTTCGGGGATATAGGCGTGAGTTTATGTTATGTTATGTTTTACCTGTCTAATGGCGTATTTCAAGGTTATAGGTATATCTATGCTTTTTATTTATATGTGTGCAGGTCACAATTACTAACGAATTCCATCAAATAATCACCACATCCTCCGAGCCTGCCATCTGATCTCCACAACACACTGGCGATATCGAAGGTTATTCAAATCTCCACATCTCATATTAAATTTCATGTAAATCATTGTATGATTATTGCTACCGTTAGCACCGCACATGCGCACGCGACGATTTGCCACAACGTTTTTGGTAGCCAATAAATGGAATCATAGAGCTTCCTTGTTAAAGGTTAACAATGGACCCTATAATATAATGCCACAATTATTGTATTGTTCGTAGGTAATCGATAAATAATTGTTTTTGAAACAATGAGAATGTACTCAAATCAATTTTTAAATTGGTACCCTTAGCTACATGTGACTGTTTGGTTTGACCGACCAAAGTTTCGGTTTCCGCCAAAAAATCTAGTTACGGCTTCGGTCAAAATATGGCCGACAAACCCGGAACCTTACGATCGTAAGGTCCACCCCTTAACTTACTTTGTTCATTCAGGAATCGAACCAAGAATCTCACGGTAGCATGCAATCGTAAACTCAGCGAGCCAGTCAAAACTAAAATAAATAAGAATGCGATACGACCATCAGCGCCCACTCAGTAATTCATTAAAACAAATGATATTTGCACACAATTAGAAGACCATAGACAGGCGAACCAACGCAATAGCACATGTATACATGTGCTATTGCGTTGGTTCGCCTATAGTAAGTAGCTATGTGTTTTAATAATTACGTGTGTCACAGATACAGATTTAAGAGTGGGCTAGATAATAAAAGCCAGTTCGTCGTTGACAAACTGATGCAGAGCGGTAACTTGCCGCACTTCTTCGCGCTCCTAGATTTAATTTTTGCATGATATAATCAATACCTACATATTATAAAATCGTAACTAAACGAAAAAATTATTGCTGTGTTCTAGGAAGGACACCGATGCCAAAAATGTGATTTTTTGAATTTTTGTCTGTTTGTCTGCTTTTTAATATCGATTTCCGAGCACCACTTGAAAACTGCTAAACGGATTCAGCTGAAATTTTGCATGAACATTCTTCTAGGGTATGGTCATAACCTGCGCTATATATCATCACGCTATTACAAGTGTGATGGGAGCAGCAGGGTAAAATCGACCAAATCTATTATTGATCATTTTTTTATTATTACAAAGCAGATCATCACGAAATTCTGCAGTTCGATAGAAATCAGACATGGCATGACAACGTTCGGACTATAAACATCACGCTATAGCTAAAAGGTGATGAGCATTATAATATGAAATCTCTGAACTACAGAATTACCTACGTGTAAAAGATAGTTGATTACAGATTCAACCTTTGATAATGAATATTAATGAATATCATTACGCTATTATATTAGGGATCCGGGTATAATTAATTTCGATGTTACACATAAACCTCTTTTTCTTCATGATAAATGATTGAAAATATAAAGATAAAATGGATAACCAAATACATGTTGGGTTCGAAACTGCAGAAGTAAACATACCTTGATTTATTCCGAATGTAACGCGAACGAAGTCGCGAGCAACAGCTATGTAATAATCACGTGAAAGCCTAAAGATTTACATGGAATAATATATCCATACATATATAATTACTTGTCCCGACTGACGGACAGACTGATTCATCAACGCAGAGCCTAAACCGCTGGACCTATAAACTTAAAATTTTGGTAGTAGATGCCTTTTATGTTGTACGCAATAAAGAAAAAATAAGGCATGACAATTTGTCTGAAAGTCCGCCATATTCCAAGTTAGAAGCACGAAACCTGCTTTTGGTTAGAAATGAAAGAATACATGCATCAGCGTTTTTCAAATTTAAATGGGTGAGTGGGTCTTAAAAGGAGAAATAAGGGTTGAAAGTTTATTAGCGCTGAGGTAGAAATATGGAGGGGTGTGTGTTGGGTAACCTCCTCGAGTGTCGCTCCGATTCCGATCCCGCTGCAGTCCGGGGGGAACGGAATCGGAGCGGCCGGTACACCCTGGGCGGCGGTCAATGGCTTCCCCTTCACCCCTTCATAGGGTTGGCATTGATCGTCGGCCAATACCCAACGTGGCGGGAACACATCGCTCTCCGTACTCCTCTGCTTTCAGAGGAGACAGGATGAGCGATGCTGTTAGTGGTGAGATGGCCCAGGGTCAGCCGGGGTGCGAGGGATAAGCTCTATGGGTAACCTTACACCCCGGCGTCTGAAGACCCGAGACGGCGTGCGGTTTTAGTCGGTGCAAGCCCGACATAACCGCCCCCGCTGGCCGGCGGGGGGGTATCCGAAGGGATATCCGCACGATAAAAAAAAAAAAAGGTAGAAATATGGAAGTTTATACTGTATATAGAACTAACTATATAGAAAAAGCCGCGGTAGCCTAGTGGTATGGGTAATGGACTGCTGAGACGAGGTCTCGGGTTCGATCCCAGGTTTTACCATGGCACACACCAATGACTTTTCGATGCTTTTCGAAGTTATGTGTGTATTTATCACAGGTTTATAAGTGCCCGGTTAATGGCAATAGGCTCGCCACCTATTACATTGGGATCTAAACATAAACTGGCGAAATGTGGGTGCTACCACCTCTGCCTACCCCTTCGGGGATATAGGCGTGAGTTTATAAAAAAAAAAAAAAACTAACTTTCTCCCTCAGCTCGGCTGCTCAAAACTGAATTATTTTAAGAGTGTCGCGGTTTGTCCGCCTACCACGACTTCCACGGCCGCTGTAGCGTAGCGGTAGTGCATTACGACATGAGGCGCGGGTTCAATTCCCGCTCAGTGTAAATATTTGTATGCATGAATATGTTTATTTGCATTGGTCTGGATGTTTCTCTGTATAATATGTATGCTATTTACAAAAAAAAGTATATGTTTATCCGCATTATGGAACCCACAACACAAGCTAGTTAAACTATGCTTACTTTGGGTCTAGAAAGCACGTTCTAGAATGTCGTACAATATTTATTTATTTATTATTTAACTTACTCATAAGCGGAAAATTCCTTGTAAGAACATTTAGCTGTAACTGACCCTTTATCGTCTTTAACTTTCCTGTTCCAATTCTTGTCGGTCAAGTACTATTTAAAGCTCGTACATGCAACAATTAGCTGTAAATATAATAATTAATCGCCACTGTAGGTCAAGAGCGCGACATTGAGACTTGACCAGAAGTTTTAACGGTAAATTGATCACTAATTGCGGCTGACAGACGTGTTTCAATTTATGCTGACATGTGGTCATTTGAACCACATTTTGTTTTAGCTGTGACTCGGACGGGGTTATTATTAGGTATATTTCTTATGAATTCTTTTGATTGAGTGAAGCTCTGAAAAAGTAAAGCTCTCTTTTAGACGACTCATATTTTTCGTTGGACTATATTCTCCTCCCAAACGGCAGAACCGACTCTACTGAACACAAACACACAACAAACATGTTACTGAACGGAAGGACATAGCCTAGCAAAATCAAAAGTGCCACGGAGGAATTATCACCGGAAAAAATAATTAAAATCTGATTTCTCAATGATCAGAAAAGCCACATTCACGCGATTGGTATTAAATTAAGTAATTTGTTTACACAAAAAGAAAAACCAAAATCGGAATAGCCATTGAGGATTTATCACCGTTAGAAAAAGTCCTGGTGAAATCGCTTCGCTGAATTTTTGCAACAGCAGAATGAATTGCAGACCTAGTTATTAATTTACTGTTTTTATATTCAGTAGGTCAATTGACTGCACCCCGCTGGGTGGTAAATCCAGAAGATATGGACCACTCTTCCAGATGCTGACGATCCTAAAATCGTGGTCCCACATTGACCTTGACAGATACTCTTTCACGCGACACTTCAAGAACCTGGGATTGTAAAAAGAAGGAAACACGTGTGATATACATAACGTAAATACTAGACAAAAACAATCTTGTGGTTTGTAATAGTCGACTCCACAAGATTAGTAATTCCTTTCAGGGTAACTGTATACGCTTCGACAACAAGCTTCCTAGTGAAATGAAGAATCTACCTCTTCATAAATTTAAAAGCCAAATTAAAAGTAAACTCTGCCAAAAAGGCTACTATAAAATTCAAGACTATTTAGACGACAAACAAGCTTGGATATGAACTGTTTGCTCTCTCTCTATGCTACTCAAATGAAATATTGTACTTAGGTTAAGTAAATATGTTTGTAAATAGACCAAAAAAAAAACAGCCCGCTGATTTTCTTGCCGGAGTCTTCTCAGGACAGGGCCGCGTTTCGAACCGGTGGTCCATTTGCCAAACATTAGATTTTTTTTTTTATGACGTTTTGTAAGTTCCGTATTAATGGTCTATGCAGAATAAATGGTTTTTGACTTTGACTTTGACTTTGACTTGACTTTGACTTTGTGTGTAGATTACCTCACCGATTGGTTCGAGATGGTATTGTTTCTACCGTATGTGGGTAACAAGTTAATTTATTCACCATCATCATCTTGGCGTAATTATATAAAATAAATATTCTAGGACCAATTACACAACGCCATCTAGATCTAAACTAAGCAGAGCTTGTCATATGGGTTCTAGAATGCGGATAAACATACTTAAATACTATTTTAGTGTAAGTAAATACATATTATACATAGAAACACCCAGACCAATGCAAATATACATGTTTGCACTGAGCAGGAATCGAACCTGCGACCTCTGACTTAGAAGTCGAACGCACTAACGCTATGCCACAGAGGTTCGAATCCTGGCTATTACACTACCGACGTGAAACCACTCCTAACACAAGCAATTAAGCTTAGCTGGAGGGGTTAGGGGGTATATTAGTAATTTCGGTTACTAATATTCTTTAAAAAAAAGAGAAAAAAATGACAAGAGCTGCTAAGTTTAGGTCTAGATGGCGTTGTGTACTTTGTCCCAGAATATTTATATACACCCTCCTACCAGCCTATTTCTTATCATTACTATCAAGTAGGTATCTTCTGTTCTGATATTAGGTTATCTACCAACTCCAAAAACTTCAGAAACTTAAATACTTCAAAAAAAATCTGAACCGACTTTCAACAAATATCAGGTAAAATAACTTAGCTACCATAACAATTAGTTCCTATTGCATGGCATGGGCCTATCTCTTGTCTTAAAAGTAGCACCGAAGTTACATAATAGAGGACTGACAGCCCACCTGACAAAAACATGTCTTCGCGGTCTTAACAACCAGTTCTGTTACAATAGATGGTAGCGACAAGTGTATCTGTCTTTGTGTCTGTCACCGAAGAGCAAAACGATTCGTCAAGCCCGTTTGAATACATAACCGCTGTTAAAAAAAAAAAAAGGTATGTAGTGCAGAGATAGCTACAAACTATAGCTATTTTTAGCTACAAGGATTTAGAAATTTGATATGAACTCGTAGTATTTATGCGTGTCAAAAAGATTTATAACAATTACTAGCGACCCGGGACCCAGCTTCACCCGGGAATAAATTCGTGAAAAATTACTTATAACCCGATTGCAGCGCCATCTTTCGGGTCCAATGGTAAATATAAGATAGCTATAAGAAGCTTTAAAATTGAATTTCGTGCTTCTTACCTTGAAAATGAGAAAAAAACATGTTGCCACCAAGTGGTAGAGTCAAGCAACAGTCATTTTGGCCGTTGCATGAATGGGCCGACTCGACCGAGAAGCACCACCCTCTCACTGAATATCGAAGCCAAGTAACAGTATTTGAACTGTTGCGTTCCGTTTGGTGAGTGAGAGTGCCGGAGCCCAAACTCGTTTCGCATCCCCTCCCAAACTCCTTTCCCATCCCCTCCCAAACTCCTTTCCCATTCCCTCCCAAACTCCTTTCACATTCCCTTTCCTTTACAGGGTCGGCAGCGTGAGTGTGACGCCACTGATGGTGCACACGTCCATAGGCCGCGGTAACCGCTTCCCATCAGGTGGGCCGTGTGCTTGTCTGCCACCTTAGTAGTATAAAAAAAAAAGAAGTGAAATTTCCAAAAATCCTTTCTTAATGGATGCCTACAACATAAAAGGCATCTACTGCCAAAGTTTCAAGTTTGTAAGGCCAGCGGTTATCAGTCTGTCAGTCAGTCGGGACAAGTAATTATATATATATATATATATATATAGATTGTTAGAAGTTTATGCTTTTTAAACTTCCAAGCTCGTAGCTAAATAGTTACCGAGTAGGTTAAGCAATACTAACAAGGTCAGTCTCAAGATGGGTGACTGTTTAAACACATTGAGACCCCTCCGTGCCTCAGAGAGCACGTTAAGCCGTCGGTCCCAGTTGCCATACAGAAATCTGTGGCATTCGCAACGAGTAGTTGCGCCCAAAAAACCCCATAACTAAGTCTAACTACGGAACTTCGATATCACCAGTGCGTTATAGAGGTCATATGGCAGATTGAAAGCAGAGTTAGGCAAAGGCTTGGAGGATAATGATTGTCGGCAGTTTACGCACGTAACGTCCGCGTGAACAAAACTACTAATAATGAATTCTAGGGCTATTTTAGTCGGTCCGATTGGGTGGAAACCCCCATTGTCATACCAGGTGGTAGAAATTTGATGACACAAATTTGTCACAAAATTCGGCCGGGTGGGTACCACCGTGCACGATTGCAAAAACCCTCCATAGTAATCCAATTTTGGTTTGATTGCGTTCAGGGGTCAGCAAATGCATAGCCGGGCAGGGGGATTGTGGTCGCAGCACTAGTGGGACCGGCGGGTGTCACGCGGTGCTGCGACGACAATCCTCTTCTGATGAGGCCGTTAAGCTGAGTGCCACCATTGTTAACATGGTACGTGTATGTAATGGTGACCCTCTTTCCTGAGACTTTACCTTCAGCTTACCATCAGGCGAGGTGAAGTCAAATTGACGTGTCCTAAATATTAAAAAAAAGAAAAAAAAAGTTATATTTTCATTTGCGGCACTTTGGTCAGCTGGGTCCACTGGAACTTGGTCTGCGGACCCAATTGACATATTCATTATTATTTATTATATTTCTTTGGTAAAGTGGTCCACTTCACACTGATCCTGTTATTTGTTTTAATAGTTTTATTTCGATATGTTTCTTTACTCATGAATTTAACAAGTAATCCAATATCAATCATTACATTATTTATTATAGTAAACAATGAATCAAACCATGACACAAGTCCTTCATAAAATTGGAATGTTACAATAATTAGATTAATGAAAATATCCGAGTATTTTGTTTATCTTATTTTACTGAGAATTTAAATGGGTGAGTGTATTTTGGCTACGCAAAACCGTTAGTAATTTAATCTTTTGTTAGTTTTTGTTAGTTTGATAGAAACTTCTGGTATAGCAGCCATTGCAGGCACCTATAGACTATGCTAGAGAAATGTTGTAAGGTCATAATATAATTGTACATTTTTACATCACATTATTAGGTACACTTCACAATATAAAGAAATATGTAAAATACGCTATCTATCTTGATCTAGTCTATAAAATAAATAAAATTGATTTCCGCACGATAAAAAAAAAAAAAAAAAAAAAAGGTGTCTATTTGTAACAATAAAATATCATCTTTTTAACGAAGTCGGTTAATAAATGCATATGGGTGTGTTCACGCCTAATAAGACAAGATGAGCAATCCACGGGATGGTGGTCAGGATTCACCTATGCAACGGAGATGGGTACGGATTCACATGTGAATCTGTCCCATCTCCGTTGTATACCAGTAAAACAAAAAGAAATAAAAGAAATGTACCTACTAACCCTAGTTTATAAGCAATATTGTTACTAACACTATGGATAATTTTCCGAAATAAATGTTTAATAATAATAATATCTTCTGGACTTCACCCTAGCTTCTCACCATCCAGCGGGGTGCAGTCAATTGACGGAACGAATATACATAAAAGAAAGGTTGAGTCATGACAGTTCGACTTTGAAATACGTGAAGTATTTCAAAGTCGAACTGTCATCATTTCAAAAAACCATCATTCATACTTCTGTAACCGTTGAAATAATAAACTCATAACATAAACTCACGCCCATATCCCCGAAGGGGTAGGCAGAGGTGCTAGCACCCACGTTTCGCCAGTTTATGTTTTAAGTCCCAATGTAATAGGTGGCGAGCCTATTGCCATTAACCGGGCACTTATAACCTGCGATAAATACACACATAACTTCGAAAAGCATCGAAAAGTCATTGGTGTGTGCCATGGTAATACCTGGGATCGAACCCGAGACCTCGTCTCAGCAGTCCTTTACCCATACCATTAGGCTACCGCGGTTACGGTTACGTGTGTACATCAACCAGTCAATGCATTTTAAGTTTGAGTTTTATCCTAACCGGAATTAAAATAATCCCAGTCCATAACAGGATGGATTTACGATACTCATAACAAAAATACATTTTTTTTAAATCCCTTGTCTATCTTTCTGTCTGTTTGTTTGGTGTAATCACGACGGGATTTTTACTGCAAATAGGTAATGTAAGTTAGGCATTTTTATTTTAGGAAACTATTGAAAGACCAGAGTTTTTAACTCTGGTCTATATATAAATCCCGGGCAGTTATTTTGTAGCCATAGTATAGTTTATCTCACAGTGTAGCATTGGCCTAAAACAGTATTTAAGTATTTAGAAACAAATTGCAATGCTTGTATAGGCCGCGATGCGTGCAATGTTGCAATATGGCAGGCGAAGATGAGCACAACAATATTGTCACAAGTACACTCTCGTGTCATTTCTTCATACGTACATTTTTGTGGGGTCATTAGCAGAGGTCATATGAAGATAGATGGCAATTTAAAAAAACGCGCAAAGACGGCTCCACCTGTCACCCCCCCCCCTCAGCGGTTTTATGGAGGACTGAGGTCGTTGAGCGACCTCCGACGTCTGAGTGGCCTCCGCGCCAACGTGCGCGGGTTCTGCGAATTGGGAGTGATCTGAGTCTCTCCCGGACCACCTCCGTTCCCGGACTCCTTGGCTCCAAAATGTAAGCTTTGAATGCAAATGGCATTGGCGCTCTGATGATGGTGAAACTGGAGCCATATTTATTTGGTTTTTACGGGAGCGACTACCAGCTTTAATTAGGGGGTCAGGTCCCCTTATCCTGAGAGGAAAGCCTCCCCAGAGCCTGTCAAGCAGCAGGTGTATAAAAAAGACTTGTGCTATTCTAGATTATAGATTTATCTCTATCCCAATTTTAAGGGCTTACCCGGGGTGCCCGGTAATGGACACTTGGGAAGGACACCGTGTGGTTTTAGTCGGTCCGATTCCGACACACCCACCCCATCGTCGGTACCGATGGGGTGATTTTTAACCCCACGGGGGTACCCACAAATTAAAAAAACTATACAGCAGTTTTCCGTGTTAGAGTAATAAACGTCCTTATACATACATAACATTTATAACATTGTAACGTATTATATATAATAGTATGGATATTATTACATAACTTCGCGCCTGTATCCCCGAAGGGGTGGGCAGAGGTGTATTAAACACCCACGATTCGAAAGACATGTTAAGGTCCCAATGTTATAGGGGACGAGCCTATTGCCATCTACCGGGCACATTATTAAGCTATACTATATATATATATATTTATATGGATACTATTCACGTATGATATCACTTCAAAGCCTTATGGAATTCTATCGATGCAATAAAATGACGTAACGCACATTCCAGCATAATATTCAAATGAAACCGAATGTGTGATTACAATTAAGATTCAGAATTAATTACACTTTAGTGTTCAATAAAATGTTTCCAAACACATTTGTGATATTTTTAGAAACACTTAAATGTTAATGTTTCGTATTGAAGTACTTTCATTCACAAGATATGTACAGTGGTAGAGCGTTCAACTGCTAAGTCAGATAGCGCTGTTTCGATTCTCGCTCAGTGCAAATATTTGTGTGCATGAAATATTCAGTCTATGTGTGCTATGTGTATAATATTATATATATATATTGAAGCGTCGGTAGCTTAGTGGTTAAGGAGTCAACCTTACGATCGAGAGATCCCGGGTTCGAATCCTGGCCATTACACTACCGACGTGAACCCACTCCTAACACAAGCAATTTAGCTTAGCTGGAGGGGTTACGGGGGATATTAGTAATTTCGGTTACTAATATTCTTAAAAAAAAAAAAAAAAAAATAACATATTACACAGCGCCATCTAGACTCAAACTAAGCAGAGCTTGTCATATGGGTTCTAGTAAGCGGATAAACATACTTAGATACTTTTTTTTTGTAAATAAATACATATTATACATAGAAATACCTACACCAATGCAAATATACATATTTGCAATGAGCGGGAATCGAACCCGCGACCTCTGACTTAGCAGTCGAATGCTGTACCGCTACGCCACAGAGGTCGTCTATGTATGTCATGTATGTCATCATCATCATCATCTAAGCGTTGCGTCCCAATTGCATACGAGCCGTCACCTCGGAGCCTAGGATCAGCTTTCCTGCTCTTTCTTCTCTCGCACGATTTTGGGCATCCATGGTAGTGAGATCATTGATACGCGTGTCATCCCTTACGACGTCAAACCAGCTATACTTGGGTCTCCCCCTCCTACCGCAGCTCGGCGGAAGTGGCATGGCCAGACATTTGTTATCTACGTAACCTGGCGGTTGCCTCAAAATGTGGCCGTACCACCGAAGGCGACACTTCTGCAATTTATCTGCGATGTCTTGGACATGAAGGCTGCCGGGGATGCGGGAGTTCCTCACGCAATCTTTGGGCACATCCACCAAATCACATTCATATCCGTGACACGTAGCTCCTGCTTTTGTCGTTCCAACAATGGCCATGCTTCATACCCGTATAAAAGGGCAGGCCTAGTGATGGTTTTATAAACCTGCCTTTTCAACCTAGTTGGCGTACGCCACTTGACCCACGAGACTGCAACGCGTGCAATGATGTCGCAATCGATGACCCTAGTCATATGAAGTACAGATCCAAGACCCGAGACGGCGTGCGGTTTTAGTCGGTTCAAGCCCGACATAACCGCCCTCGCTGGCCGGCGGCGGCGGGGGGGTATCCGAAGGGATTTCCGCACGAAAAAAAAAAGGTCGTGCGCTCGACCGAGTCACCGTCTAAGTATATTTATCTGCTTTCTAGAACCCATATTACAAGTTACACAAGCTATGCTTACTTTGCGCCTAAATCTAAACTAAGTCGAGATGGTGCTGTATAAAATATGACCCAGAAAGATATCTATTAAACATTAAAACTAGGAATTCAGTGCAGGGTGCGACTGAAATAAATTAAGCTGAGCGAGCAGGACTCTTACTTGAAAAATAAGGCATCTTACTACGGTCGCGCGCATAGCTAAGGCCGCGCGCTCGTGAAATTGTTTTTCGCTGATTATTCCTCAATGGTACATCGGACATGAACCATCTCGCTTCAAAACACTCCTCAGTGTCCACACTATCAGCGTGGTAAATATGGTCAAGATCGCGCGATTGGTTACGGAGGAGTTCAGCCACCAACAAACGGCTATGCTGGGTATAAGAGCTTCGCTAACTTTTTAGACGCTCACGCCTACGCCTTAGATATCATTGGTATCATCCGTGATAATAAGATCGCCTCCATAAGGCAGGTACGTTTGACCGGAAGATATAGTCGGGGAAATATTGTTAATGCACCTTCTAAGAACCTCTTCGCGGGGTATACAAATGTTAGTAATGTATTTAATTTTAATACACTTATAATATAATTTCAGGCCTGTATCCCCGAAGAGGTAGGCAGAGGTGTATTACACCCCCACGATTCGCCAGTTATGTTAAGGTCCCAAAGCATAGGGGCGAGCCTATCGCCATCTACCGGGCACATTATTCAACGAGCGATAATTAACATTTGTTAATGCACACATAACTACGAAAAGTCAGAGGTGTGGTCTCGGGGCGACTGGGGATCGAACTCGAGACCTCTACTACTACTGCCAGTGGGGACGCCGTTTGACCAGACGGGTGATCAGCCCTTCTATGTGGGGCCATTTCACCCAATACCCCTGTAACGACTGTCATACATATTCGTATGGCAACCGGGACCGACATCTTAACGTGCTCTCCGAGGCACGATCAGACCAATGCAAATACTCATATTCATGCATACAAATATTTGCACTGAGCGGGCATCGAACTCGCGCCTCCTGCGTAGCGGCCGCGTTCAATACCGCCACGCCACGGAGGCTGTCAACTCGAGACCTCATCTCAGCAGTCCGTTACGTACGCCACTGAGGTATCGCCGCTTTTTCACACTTATACAATACTCATAAATTCCTTAACAGCATCTTTTCTCGTCATAGGAACATTAATCTAAACCCCAACTAGACAGCATCAACCCATTTAAGCACCACTTTCACTCATTATTCTACAGTGACAACAAAGACTCGTACACAAACAAATACCGCTGGTGTTCTGCACAGCACACGTTACCGTGAGAATTCGCGAACGTTATGGCACGTTACCTAACATTTAGTATATCACCATTAATTATATAAACGATTGCTACAACTGATTGTTTTATGATTTCAACAAACTGGTCGATTTGAGTCGCCGGAGATGAACGGTTCTGTCGTTGCTTATACATAGTGTAGGACCACGCTTGCTGCGCGATTTTATATCGAAGGTCTTTATCATTTCAGCGACGGCCGTGCGCATCCTCGGGATGCCACATCTTGTCTATCCCAGCTACCTTTTTCCGGTAATCAGTACATCTGGCTGCAGGACGTCCTACATTCGATAATGTCGTTCATAAGGAAAAAAATCTGGGAAACAATAATATGGGAAACTTAAGAAAAGATCTCATTTTCAACAAAATACTTTTTGGGCGCCTTCAGGGTTCTGGCAAAAGTTACGGCCGACGGAACGTTGATAACAAAGCTTATAACTAGGTCTGCAAGGCGAATCGCTGCTTGCAATGTTGAGCTGAGTGAGACATCGTGAATCCGATTTTGAAAATTTTGAACAGTGATCATTCCTCCGTGGCAAGTCCGATTTTGAAAATTCTTTTTGAAAGTCACAACTCTGGACTTGCTTTCTGAGCGTGTAAAGTTTGGTCACAGTGTCTCGAGCGGTTATTATGTAATTCCATCTGGATTTTTTTAACGGTGATCATTCCTCTGTGGTAGCATTAATTTTTTCAAAATATATCCATAAACCTTCCTCTGATTGACCTCTTTAATCATGGTTCAGGTTCAGGTTCTGATTGAATTAGTAGTTTAGGAGGAGACCTGTGACAAAGAAAATCCTGAAGTCTGGTATGAGGAGCTTTCGCTCGACTTTTCGTCTCACTCAGCTCAATGAATTTTAACAATATTTTCTAACACATACGTAAAAATCAGTACTGCAAATGAAAGTGAGCTTCGTACTAGTTTTACCTACCTTTAGCACCTGGAACTTTGGAACTTTGGTAAAAAATACGCCCTATATTATTACACCATTCGATAGTTCCGCTAATAAGGAACGGATTCTGGGAAATAATAACGTGCGGCAAACTTAAGGTAATATATCGTTTTTATCATAAATACCTACCTGCCTTTAACACCTAACCTACCTCTACAACCTGATTACTGACAAATAGCCGCCGGGACAAGCTAGCAAATATGCATACACTCAAGGCGACCTACACTAGTTTACCCCATACATTTTATCCTTTTAAAAACAGTGAGTTCGTGCGAAAGTGGGATCTCACTTTTGATTCACAGTCTAAGTTGTGAACCAAACGAGACCAAAAAAAAAACAGTTTCGTTACTTACCTTACGTTTGAATATCGAATGAAAGAGGCCAAAAAAGCCTGGTCGTTATCAAGTTAAGTGTAATTACAGCATAGTGTGGTCATACACTAATGTAACAGAGTGGGTGCGTGAGGTGACTGACTATGAATTAAGACATCATTTCGCTTGATGAGCGTGGCGAATACAGGGATTAGTCGCGGTGGGCCGTTGTAAACACTTCTATTGCTGTCGTGAATGAGGTACTAAGTATTAACCGACAAGATTCCATATTCTACTTCTGTGTATAGAGCCATACCAATAACTTTTAGCGCAGGCCTTGGGGTGGCAGGTGAGGCCGCGTGTCACCCCAGCAGTAGCAGGCCGGGACGGTGGGGCGATTAGCGCCCCTCCCCCAAACCGGGGCAAGACGGGGATACCGTGGTTCCCAAACCCGAGGGGGCCATCTCGAAACCGGAGATGGCCCAGGGTCAGTCGGAGTGCGAGGGATATGCTTTATGGGCAACCTTACATCCCGGCGTCTGAAGACCCTAAACGGCGTGCGGTTTTAGTCGGTTCAAACAGATAAAAAAAGAAAAAGATACAAGTTAACCTGCGGAGCGAACCCGGGCGACATTTAGAACAATCCCGGCCCGCCGAGCCCGCAACATGCTCGCCGCGCGCCGTAGGCGACTCAGATCGCGGAGGTCGCTCAACGACCTCTGTCCTCCATGAGCGCAGGCCTGGGGGTGGCAGATAAGGCCGCCTGACAGCCCCCCCCCCCACCCGCTCTCCGAGGCAAGTTGGAGACACCGTGGTTGCCAAACCCGAGGGGGCCATCTCGAAACCGGAGATGGCCCTGGGTTAAGGGTCCGAGAGAATGTCTTAAGGGCCACCTTACACCCCGCAGTCTAAAGACCCGGGACGGCGTGCGGTTTTAGTCGGTTTAAACCGACATAACCACCCCCTCTGACCGGCTGGGGGGTATATGAGAAGATTTCCGTAAGAAAAAAAAGGTACAAGTTAACCTAACTTGTAAGATGGTACACTTGCTGATTGACGTACCTACCAATCTCTGGCACTGGCTTTCATTTCAGGATGAGGGGGGGGGGGGCCACCAGCGCGGCCTCGTCTGGTAGGGTCGGGTTTTACCCCACGGCGGTGGGTTGGCAGGCGTGTGAGGACACACACGACACGGGAGGCGTGTCGTGTGTGTCCTCACACGCCTGCCAACCTGCCACGGCCTGCTTCTGTAAGGACGGCGAGTCGGCCAACTGCCGTCCTCAGGCTCCGATCATGGACGAGTCTGCGGCGTCCTCGCCGCAGACTGCGTAACTCGGGGGGCAGGGTTCTCTCCCGCTCCCTCTCCGCCGTCTCTTTCGCGTGCATTACCTGCTCGCAGGGACTAAAAATAATGAGCATGTCGAGAGTATCTCCTAAGGTATGTGCAGAGCAGAACAATCGAGATTTGTTCGTAACTTTCTCATTTCCTCTTAACCCTTATAAGTAAAGGTGTTCAGCACTGCAGTAATTGTTCGCCCCGACACACCGTATATGGCGACGAAAGCTACAGATCTATAGCTGATTACAACTGATGGATTTCGGTTCAATCATGATTTAATAAAAGGGTAACATAGGTATAATTATGAGGAGTTGTCGGAAATGTCAAAATTATAGCTATTAAATTATAATTTAGTCTTTATAAGTACTGTATCGTTAAGTGTGGAGTTGTGATCGTTAATGCCAGGTACATACCAATCGGGGGTGTGTGTTGGGTAACCTCCTCGAGTGTCGCTCCGATTCCGATCCCGCTGCAGTCCGGGGGGAACGGAATCGGAGCGGCCGGTACACCCTGGGCGGCGGTCAATGGCTTTCCCTTCACCCCTTCATAGGGTTGGCATTGATCGTCGGCCAATACCCAACGTGGCGGGAACACATCGCTCTCCGTACTCCTCTGCTTTCAGAGGAGACAGGATGGGCGATGCTGTTAGTAGTGAGATGGCCCAGGGTCAGCCGGGGTGCGAGGGATATGCTCTATGGGTAACCTTACACCCTGGCGTTTGAAGACCCGAGACGGCGTGCGGTTTTAGTCGGTGCAAGCCCGACATAACCGCCCCCGCTGGCCGGCGGGGGGGTATCCGAAGGGATTTCTGCACGATAAAAAAAAAAAAAAAAGGTACATACCAATCGAACGAACGTAAACGAGATGGATTTGTAGATTATTAGCACATGCTGTTCTTTCTTGAGTCAATCGGTCTTAATTCTTTATTGTACACAAAAAGAAAATATACATGTATTACAAGTAAAATAAATTTTATACAAAGGCGAGCCTTTTTTATTTTTTTTCGTGCGGAAATCCCTTCGGTTATCCCCTCACCGGCCAGCGGGGGTGGTTATGTCGGGCTTGAACCGACTAAAACCGCACGCTTTCTCGGGTCTTAAGACGCCGTGTAAGGTTGCCCATAGAGCATATCCCTCGCACCCCGAATACAAAGGCGAGCCTAATTCTAAAAGAGTTCTCTACCAGCAAACCTTTGAGCAGTAGAGGCAGAAAAAAATATAACAGAGGGAAACAAAGTGTACATACAAAGTAAACATAAACGAAACATGGTAAAAATAAATCAATAGACAAACATAAATTATACATTCAATAAGTAAATATAATATACTATATGTAAAATAAAATAATATACATCCATAATATTATACATACATATATATACATACGTTAGTTATCCTTGGTTAGTTATCACTCGCCTTAATTTAATAATTTATAGTCAATTAGACCGATCACAGACCCCACATCACAGACCGCGGTAGCCTAGTGGTATGGGTAATGGACTGCTGAGACGAGGTCTCGGGTTCGATCCCAGGTTTTACCATGGCACACACCAATGACTTTTCGATGCTTTTCGAAGTTATGTGTGTATTTATCGCAGGTTTATAAGTGCCCGGTTAATGGCAATAGGCTCGCCACCTATTACATTGGGACCTGAACATAAACTGGATGCTAGCACCTCTGCCTACCCCTTCGGGGACATAGGCGTGAGTTTATGTTATGTTAGACCGATTGCGGTTTGTTTGGATATTCTATTATATAGACTTTTTTATAGAATGACGTCATGTATCCAGCGCCATCTTGCAAGAGCAATAGCCAACGTACCGATCCTGTATCAGTCAATGAAAGTTTTCGTGCTGGTACACAATGAAGTTTTCGATTGGAAGTGGATAGTCAAATCAGAAACTATGAGAAATAGCAAAAAATAGGTACCTCAAAGGAGTCATCGAGGACAGCCGAGATGCGAGGAAATTACCTTACTGGGCCACCTTACACCCAACATAGCTGAGACGGCAATGTGCGGTTTTGATCGGTTCGAGTCCGACATAACCACCTCCGCTAGCCGGCTGCGAAATTTTTTTTCGTGCGAAAATCCCCACGTATTATACGTGGGGATTTTCGCACGAAAAAAATTAATAAGTAAAAATTATTACTCAAAGGAGACTCCTTTGAGGACCTGATTTTGATGAAAAATCTGATAAAAGCCAACAAAACAATCAAAAATAACAAAAGCAGATGCAGAGCTCCGAAGTATAACTTTGGTCGCAAGCAAGAAATTGTTGGAATATCTGATGGTGATGTCCGATTTCGAGGTCTTTTGATGAATCGATAGATAGATAGATAGATAGACAAATAGATAAATAGATAGATAGATAGATAGATAGATAGAGTGGTAGAGTCTAGCAACAGTCATTTTGGCCGTTGCATGAATGGGCCGACTCGACCGGGGAAGCACCACCCTCTCACAGAATATCGACGCCAAGTCACAGTATTTGAACTGTTGCGTTCCGTTTGGTGAGTGAGAGTGCCGGAGCCCAAACTCCTTTCCCATCCCCTCCCAAACTGCTTTCCCATCCCTTCCCAAAATCTTTTCCCATCCCCTCCCAAACTCCTTTACCATCCCCTTTCCTTTACAGGGTCGGCAGCGCGAGTGTGACTGTTGTTGCACACGTCCATAGGCCGCGGTAACCGCTTCCCATCAGGTGGGCCGTGTGCTTGTCTACCACCTTAGTGGTATAAAAAAAAAAGATAGATAGACAGATAGACAGACAGATAGATAGACAAATAGACACAGATAGATAGACCGATAGATAAATAGATAGATAGATGGATAGACAAATAGATAAATAGATAGATAGATAGATAAATAGATAGATAGATAGATAGATAGATAGACAGACAGATAGATAGACAGATAGACAGACAGATAGATAGACAGATAGATAAATAGATAGATAGATGGATAGACAAATAGATAAATAGATAGATAGACTGACAGATAGATAGACAGATAGATAAATAGATGGATAGACAAATAGATAGATAGATAGATAAATAGATAGATAGATAGATAGACAGATAGACAGACAGATAGATAGATAGACAGATAGACAGACAGACAGACAGATAGATAAATAGATAGATAGATGGATAGACAAATAGATAGATAGATAGATAGATAGACAGACAAATGGATAGACAGATAGATGGATAGACAGATATATAGATAGATTGACAGATAGTCTTTGTTGCACACCAACCAATCTAGACAACCTTTAGATGGACTAGATTGCTAGAATTAGGTAGTTGTAGTGGTGTACCTATAATAAATTATCACTTATCTAACTATAAAATAAATAAAAATCTTTAGATACTACACATTTTATTTCCCATGCCCTTTTTAACCCCTGACGCACAAAAAGGTGATTGATGCGGCTTTTTTTTGTTCGAAAGCCGATATGTTTGAGATGGTACTTAACTATAAATAAATATATATAGAAGCTTTTTTAATTTTAAATTATTTCATCTTCGTTAGTTGTTGAGGCAATAAAACTATTTCATCAATACTTAATATTATAAAGAGGTAAAGTTTTTGAGGTTGAAAGGGGGTAGGGTAATCTTTGGATCTACTGAACTGATCTTGAAAATTATTTTACCAATAGGACGCCATATTATTTGTGAATGTCATAGGCTATATATCATCTAGCTAAGGGAGCGAAGCAGTAATCATAAATGTCAGCAAATCCGGCAGATTTCCATACATTCTTTTTTATTTATTTTTTATTTAGGACACGTCAATTTGACTTCACCTCGCCTGATGGTAAGCTGAAGGTAAAGTCTCTGGAAAGATGGTCATCATTACATACACGTATCATGTTAATAATGGTGGCACTCAGCTTGACGGCCTCATCAGAAGAGGATTGTCTCTATTCTATTCTATTCTATGAAAACTAATAAATGACGGGCATATAGAGACCGTTTATCGTAGCAATCCATGGATTCTCCGTGCGGGTGCCGGGTCCTACGCTTTGCTGAGTTGGAAACTCGGGACAGTGCTTGGGACTTGTGACCCAAGTGTAGGTTTAGAAGGGGCCCCTTTTGTTGATAAATAAAAAAATATTCTACGACATTCTACACAGCGCTTTCTGGACACAAAGTAAGCATAGTTTAAGTAGCTTGTGTTATGTGTTCCAGAATAAGGATAAACATCCTTATACCACGCAATATTTCAGTAAATAAGCTAAATTATTCGCGTTACATCGCCTCCCTATTCACCATAACGACATCCTTACACGCTATTGTTATAACCAAGTATGCACATAATTTAAAACACGTGCTAGGGTAGACCCGTCCAGCCAACGTAGACCTCTTCAATATATTCAAATTGAAACAATCATATTCAGATTAAAGGGTCAACTTGTACTTGTTTCGCCAGTATAGTAAGACCTCTCATAATGTTCTGAAGTTGATAGTTGTTTGAAGGAATTAAGGGTCAAGTTATGATTGGAAATTATATAATAATGTTTTGTTGGGTGTTTACAAAGCTAGTCACGATAATCATGACTAGTATGTCTTCCTGGCTTTACTTAACTCTCTATATCAATATTGTTTGAAGGAATAAAGAGACATGTTTCGCTATTTAGAATTTCTCTTGTTCGTACATAGATGTGAATAAAATTTGCATTTTGCTAACATGTGCTTTGTAATTCAAAATGGCGTACTTATGTACACAGCTGTATCTGTACACGTGCCTGTTTGCAAGGTTTTACTGCATAATAGTAAGGTTATATACGTGTTTTTAGATAAATAACTTTATTATTTTCGCAGCGCACGCAATGAAAGAATTTTTTTAGGTAAATTTTTTACACCCCAGTTTACATTATTGGAGTTTTAGTAAGGATCTCTAATTTATTTGAAAATATAATACAGCCTATGTCACCAAGGGATAGTATAGAAGGGGTAGCTTCCCAACGGCGAAAGAATTTTTTAAATAGGTCCAGTAGTTTCGGAGCCTATTCAATGTAAACAATCAATCCAATCTTTCCTCTTCATAATATAGATTTCATTAAAAGAATGTCTAATTTTTTAGACATTCTCGCCTCCATACATCTGAAGGGACAAGCAGAGGAATATTTAATCAAAACTCAACAGCCAATATTTTTAGTAGCACGTATCTTATAGCCACGTAATTACCGTTTACGGCGTAAGTTACCTTATTAAATAACAAAAAAAATATAACACTTTGTCCTACTCAGGAATTGAACTTACAGCCTCACGTTTGCACGTAACAAGACATAACGACGTAACGTAGACAATTGTTTGTAGGGCAAATTGGCATTTATAAGGTGTCACAAAATTAGGTCTCTGAATTTGGTGAGATGACTTGGTATCGACAAAATATGTATTTGATACAAAAAAAAAATATCAGGTAAAATAAAAAAAAATATATATAAAAATTTTTAAAAATTAAAATTAAAAAAAAAAACACCACCAGCGACCAGCGGCACGTGACGCGACGAGCCCGTGACGCACGTGGCAGGCGTGCAGTCCTTCTCCTCGCAGTATTCTCCAAGCGGATGTGTGGGAAATACCTAAATCGCGACCAGCGTCACGTGTGCTCGTCACGTGCCGCTGGTCGCTGGTGGTGTTTTTTTTTTCATTTTTTTTTTTTTTTTTTTTATTACCCGATATTTTTTTTTGTTTCAAATACATATTTTGTCGATACCAAGTCATCTCACCAAATTCAGAGACCTAATTTTGTGACACCTTATAAATGCCAATTTGCCCCACAAACAATTGTCTTTTATAAGGATTTTTATCAATACGCAATTATTACCTGTAATAATTACTATGCCTATAGCAACGTGACGTTTCAACTGATAACAAACGACCTTCCGTCGCATTCCACAACTGATAACGATTTGTTTTGTTACTTATTTTAGGGTTTGGTAAGTACTATCGTTATAAAAACATAACTTCACGCCTATACACGCCTCGTGGGAGTAGGCAGAGTTGTATTACACATCCTGGATTCGCCAGTTATGTTTAGGTTCCAATGTAATAGGGGGCGCGCCTATTGCCATCTACCGGGCACATTGGTAAGCGAGCGATAATTAACATTTTTAAAACACACATAACTACGAAATGTCAGTGGTGTGTGCCCGACTGGGTATCGACCTCGAGAGCTCGTCTCGGCCGTCCGTTGCGTAAGCCACTGGGCTACCACCGCTTAATGTTATAAACGCGATTTTATTTAGGATGTATGGATGTAATTTGGTAGAGGGATAGATTTAAGTCTTTTTTATACCACTAGGTGGTAGACAAGCACACGGCCCACCTGATGGGAAGGGGTTACCGCTGCCTATGGACGTGTGCAACACCAGAAGCGTCACACTCGCGTTGCCGACCCTGTAAAAACCTTCTAATGTGGAACACATAGGCTAGTTTGTATCCCGGGAATAGATTCCCATGGGTTGCGGGAACGGGATCAGAATTCCACGAGGGCAGAGCCGCAGGCAACAGCTAGTCTTCTATAAAAATATCTAAATTACTTGTATTGAATGGTCTAACCGGCAGTTACAGATTTATTGGTTTGCATCCAAGCTAGCCATCAGGCGGAGTGCAGTCAAATCAATGGAACAATTGTTTTTTTTTTAATTATATCTAACTGCATGGTTCCCGGCCCCCACAGGAGTTTCCGGAATGAAAGATATCTTGTGTGTTCCAGGTGTATAATCCAGGAATTGATCAAAGTGCCAATTGGGAAAGTGTTTTTTTTTTACGTGCGGAAACATCAAATCATCTGTGACATCCGGTAGGAGAGGTCACCGTGGTGCCTCTCCAACCACTCCTTCATGATCGGCCTCACCGCCGCTATGGTGGATTCTCCTCACCTTGGATGCTCAAGTCGCACCCTCCATGTCTCCATGAGTTCCGACCCCACCCAGCAAGAAAAATCCCGCTGGCTTCCCCGCCGTGCCACCGCCGTCGTCAACAAGAAAATGAAAAGGGCACATAGCCCAACCCGACCACCGTACTGTGTTTTCAGAGTCCGAGAAGGATCGTCTCGCTCAGGGGGCCCAGAATGCGGTTCCACCCATCCCTAGGGGTGGGGACGAAGACCCAAGACGAATATCTGGGATGTGTCTAGGTAGCTCAGTTGGTCAGAGCATTCCCCCTGTAAGGGACTGGTCGCGGGTTCAAGTCCCGTCCTAAATGTTCTCTTTTTCCGATCTAAATCTATAGGATAAGATGTGTAAATGACCAGATGTCACTTAGCCGCCTTTTCGCAGTAGATGTGCCACTTGCAAGTGAGGTTTCTTTGATTAACTGCCATCTATTGGCGTCCTGCAGTCTTGGCGTACGTGACCGTTCGCCGATATGAAGTGATTCAGCTGTTACACTTATCACTATACACAAATATTATGTGTTATTCTCACCTGTTTTTGTACGGGACTCTACGAATGCGTCAGAATTATAGTAACATAACTTCACGCCTATATCCCTGAAGAGTTAGGTAGCGGTGTATAACACACCCACGATACGCCATTTACGTTTAGGCCCCAATGTAATAGTGACCCCTGTGGCGTAGCGGTAGTGCATAGAACTGCGAAGCCAGAGGTCGCGGGTTCGATTCCCGCTCAGTGCAAATTTGTATATTTGCATTGGTCTAGGTGTTTTCATGTATAATATGTATTTACAAAAAAAAGTATTTAAGTATGTTTATATCCGCATTCTATAACCCATATGACAAGCTCTGCTTAGTGTGGGTCTAGATGGCGTTGTGTACTTTGTCCTACTAAATTTATTTATTATTATTTATTATAATAGGGGGCGAGCCTATTGCCATCTACCGGGCACATTACTGAGCGAGCGATAGTTAACATTTTTAATGCACACATAACTACGAAAAGTCAGAGGTGTGTGCCCGGGGTGACTAGGGATCGAATTCGAGACCTCGTCTCGGCAATCAGCATGCACTAAGTCCGTTATGTACGCCATAACTTGACAAAACTTTGTAGGTACGAATAATTTTGAAGTGTTTACATACCTTTGGGGTTCTATCCCTTAATCGGCTTGTACGGCACCTGCGGAAAGAGATAATATACAAATGAGAATTAATGATTATTAGGTAGCGTAGTGTTGGGGTGTGTGTTGGGTAACCTCCTCGAGTGTCGCTCCGATTCCGATCCCGCTGCAGTCCGGGGGGAACGGAATCGGAGCGGCCGGTACACCCTGGGCGGCGGTCAATGGCTTCCCCTTCACCCCTTCATAGGGTTGGCATTGATCGTCGGCCAATACCCAACGTGGCGGGAACACATCGCTCTCCGTACTCCTCTGCTTTCAGAGGAGACAGGATGAGCGATGCTGTTAGTGGTGAGATGGCCCAGGGTCAGCCGGGGTGCGAGGGATATGCTCTATGGGTAACCTTACACCCCGGCGTCTGAAGACCCGAGACGGCGTGCGGTTTTAGTCGGTGCAAGCCCGACATAACCGCCCCCGCTGGCCGGCGGGGGGGTATCCGAAGGGATTTCCGCACGATAAAAAAAAAAAAATGGTAGCGTAGTGTTCGGGGTGCGAGGGAAATGTCTCGGGTCTGGAGACCCGAGACGGCGTACGGTTTTAGTTGGTTCAAGCCCGACATAACCCCCGCTTGCCGGAGGGGGGAAGAATCCTAGGGGAGATTTGCACGAAAAAAGAAAGTGGCGTAGTCGTTAAGATTTGAATGACGATCAAAAGGTCCTGGGTTCGAATTCTGACTACACTACCGGCATGAACCCACTCCTAACATAATGAATTTAGCTTAGGTGTAGGTAACGGGAATACCTACTAGTAATTTCGGTTTTTTTATATTATTTAAAAAAATACATTCAACAATAATTTCACCATCACCAGCGAAGTGCTACTCCTGTTTAGATTCAAAGCTTGCACTTCGAAGCCAGAGATCCGCTCTTTTACTCCTATTTTGAATGCCTTGGTTTTTACGGGAGCCACTGCCGTCTGACCCCCATCCCCGAAAGGAGCCGGCGCCAGAGCTTCGTCCGTTAGTCAGCAATGGTACCGGTTTGCAGGTGACCTTGGCCTGGGCTCCAAGGACTTAAAAACACATTCATAAAGGTTACATAATTATATGGGTTACACTATGAAAAGGTTACAGAATGAAAGTGTTACACTTATAAATGTGGTATTGAATCTGTTAATCGTTACCCCTTTCAATTGTGTAACCGTTAAATGTATATATGTAACAGATATTAAACTGTTAACAGTGTTAATAAGTGTTAACCGAAATGCTACGATGCCAAAATTACTATCATATGATATTTATAATCTAAATATTTGAATAAAGGTATACCCCCAAGTACTTTAGGACGTTATTTCTGTTACACTTATTAACACATATAAAACGTACCACTTTTAATATGGTACACTTTCGTATCTGTTACATTTATAAATGGGTTTCTTCTAAAACAGTTTAAAAACAAGTTGAATTCCTGAGACGAGCTCAGCCGAATACAAGGGATTTTCGATTTTGCCGTGACAGAAAATTGGCAACGACGACGATGTCGACGACAACTCCATAGCAATAGGGCTTTTCTAAAGAAAATCCCTAAAAATAGTGTTAAAACACTTTATTACGGTTACAGTTTGGGTCCCTTGGGCCCCGAAGTTCTTGGTGAAGATAATGACGTAACTACATACATACATATACCCACATCGAATTCCTATTAGGGTAGGCCGAGTCATCACCTTTCCACTTTCCTTTCGCTTCTTATGTTTTTATACTGGTCACGTCATCGTAAATTTGACATCACCTCGCCTGATGTTAAGCTAAAGGTAAAGTTTCAGGAATGAGAATCACCATTACAGACATCAATAAAGCTAGAATGGTAGCCCTCAGCTTGACGGTCTCATCAGATGCTTTTTTCACGCCCCACTTAAAGGACCCGGGACTGTAAGAAGAAGGAAACACGTGTGCTGGTAAAGAATTTAAAGTCTAGCAGATAATTGGGAATGTCTTAACACATTTTATAATTGGTCTAAATACAAATATAGCTAGTCGGTCACAGCGCATCGCAGGTTCAACGATCGCGTGCGCGAGCGCAGATCCACTAAAGTTTGGATGAGGCGTGACTATTGGTTTATCTGTTCTTGTGAACCTTGGCCCGAATTTTAAGGACATTTTGGGTTTTTTATGTTGAGTAAGTTTACGCAGTATATAAGGTCATGTAAAGTAAAATGGTATACGGTGATTTTAAATTACCTATTCATATAGATTTAGATTGGAAAAAGAGAACATCTAGGACGGGACTTGAACCCGCGAAAAATGTCAGTCAGTATTATTAGATAATGATAAGCTTTACATAGTCGAAAGAAAGTCGTTTCCTGCTGTCTGTACGCCTGTTTTCTAAACCACACAAATGATTAATTCGTTCAGATAATAATGCATGCATCACTATCACTAAATATTATAAAACAAAGTCCTCCACCGCGTCTGTCTGTCTGTCATTCTGTATATCTATACATATAATAAAATCGTAACGAGATGAAAACTGTACATTGAATATAAAACAAGTTGAATTCCTGAGACGAGCTCAGCCGAATACAAGGGATTTTCGATTTTGCGTTTTTTTTTTGCGATTTTTTCTTTATCTTGCAATGGTTCACCCCAGCACGAATCTATTACCGAAAAGAGCAACTCGATAGCTCATCTCCTTCATACCCAAAACCGTGACAGAAAATTGGCAACGACGACGTCGACAACTCGATAGCAATAGGGCTTTTCTAAAGAAAATCCCTAAAAATAAATAATTGATGTGTGTTCTAGGAGAGATACCATACCGGTAATGTGATTTTTGAATTTTTGTCTGTTTTTCTGCTTTATTTATCGATGTCCGAGCATCAATTGAAATGTTGCATGAATATTTTTGTAGGGCATGGTCACAAGCTGCGGTATTTATCATCACGCTATTATAGGTAGGACAGGAGCAGTAGAGCAAAACCGGTCTAAACTATTATTGATGACAACTTTATTATTACAAGGTAGATCTTTACGAAATTTTGACAATATATCGTAAAAGTTAAATACTTTAGGAGCTTTTGCTATTGCTGAGTAAACTTTACAAGATATGCTATGCGTCTAATAATAATTTTCCGTGCGAAACCGGGACGCGTTATCTAGTTAGTATTATGAAAATACGAAGTGAGTTTCGTTTGTTTGTTCCGCTTTCAGGCTTTAACTACTCAACCGATGGTCACGAAATTTTGCGTACCCTTTTTTTAGGGACATACAGAAAACGACAGGTTGTCTTTCTTCAATTTAAAGCGCAGGCCACACCGCCAGCTGACGGACGGAGCGGGCGGAGCGGACGACATCGTTTCATCTCTTTTCATACTTGGGTTCACACTGCCAACTAACGAGCTAAGCTACGTCCGCGATGCGAGCGACGTGAGTGAAGCCAACGAAAGTCCAGCGAAGCTCCTCGTTCACCTCGTTTCGCCTGTTTTGCTAGCTTCGCTCGCCCACCCGCTTCGCTAGCTTAGCTCGCCCAGTTCGTTCGCCCGTCCTCCCCGTTTCGAGTATTCGGACTAGTCGACGCTTGTCTTTCGAATGGCAGTGTAGTATTTACGTTGCGTATCTATATAATTTATATGCAAATCGATCACCGTGGCGCTACGGGAACGATAGACACGTCGCGAATATGTTATATATCGACGAAAGCTAGCAACGCTATCCTCTCGCTCTCCCATCCGCACCCCCACCAGCTCCGCCCGCTTCGCCCGCTCAGCCAGTCAGTTGTCGGTTTGAACCCTTAGTTGGGCTCGCCAATATTTCGCGTAGTTTCCTTCGCTCGCTTCACCCGCCCGCTCTGCCCGCTCCGTCCGTCAGCTGGCAATGTGGCCTGCGCTTAAAAGATACTGTTTCCTAGGAAGAGAAAAATAAATCTCAGACGGTCTAACATTAATTAACGCCAGCAAAAGCCAGTATTTATATAAAAGCACCTCTATGGCGTATTTTTAGCGAGTGTGATTGTAGTGCTTTAAGTTCCGGGTTCGGTGCACGCAACAGGCAAAGAGTTTTTAAACTTTTCGGCGATTTTGAGTCAGGCACTTATTGGGCGATTCACACCATGGTTTGAAACACGCAATTGACTCAATGCAAAGTGTCTTTGAGCGATTGGAACCGTGGTACGAAATGATGGTGCTCCTGGTTTCTAGAAGCAACAGAAGTAAAAATATGGGTGGAATTAGTCCCATTTGAAAATATCCATTAAAACTGCACGAACTATGTATTACATATGTAGGTAGTCATAACCAACAGATTGTATGAAGCACTAGTAGGTGACTAAGCCATTGTCTGAATTATCAGTTCACCAGATCGCATCTAACCACTTTATCAGGATCTAATGATAGATAGTAATTGGTTTCCTGAACCATTAGTGATACCCTGATAAATACAGAAACTTCAGAATCTATGTAATGGCCGATATTCTTAGTTAGTTTTAGAGTTCCGTACGTTCAGGTGACGGATGGTGAAGGCCCTAATAGTTGTGCTGTCGCGCGCGACTCTATAGAGGCGGAAATCCCTGCGGGGGTTAACCCCATATATCTGTGGTTATGTCGGGATTGAACCAACTAAAACGGCACGCCGTCTCGGGTCTTCAGACGCCGGGGTGTAAGGTTGCCCATAGAGAATATCCCTCGCACCCCCACTGACCCTGGGCCATCTCCGGTTTCGAGATGGCCCCCTCGGGTTTGGGAACCACGGTGTCCCCGTCTTGCCCCGGTTTGGGGGAGGGGCGCTAGTCGACCCGCCGCCCCGGCCTGCTTCTGCTGGGGTGACAGGTGGCCTCACCTGCTACCCCCAGGCCTGCGCTCATGGAGGACGGAGGTCGTTAAGCGAGGCGTAGGTACTTGGTGACTACGAGGATGACGTTGACTTGTTGTTACGTATGGAAGAAGAGAGAGTTCGGCTAAGATCGACTTCCTTCGGTTTTTAGAGCGTTCTCTATGTCGTACAGCTACCTGACAGTTTGATAACTTCATAGTCAAGCTGTCAGGCGGATGTGCGATAAAGATAGCGCTCTACAAAAGCCGATATTAGCCGGAATATCACTCTTCTTTACAACGTGCCAACCTAAACGCCGGGTACTCTACATAAGGGGTGCTTGGTTGGGGACCTCCACGCGGTGCACCCTGGGCAACGGAGACGGCAGTGCCTCTCTCCTAGGGCGGGAGAGACGCTGCCGCCTACGGCCAACTCCGACCGAGGCGAGGACGGCCCTGTTGAGGGCTGTTCGGAAGCTTTCCACGTGTCCCTCTGATCAGCAGATGGCACAGTGGAGAGCAAGTAAGGGGGCCATCTTGAAACCGGAGATGGCCCAGGGTCAGTCGGGGGTGCGAGGGATATGCTCTATGGGTAACCTTACACCCCGGCATCTTAAGACCCGAGACGGCGTGCGGTTTTAGTCGGTTCAAGCCCGACATAACCGCCCCCGTTGGAGACCCCCCGCTCTCCAGCGGGGGCGGTATCCGAAGGGATTTCCGCACGAAAAAAAAAAAAAAAAAGGGTACTCTACATAAAATATTTAATATAGGTTGGCACGTTGTAAAGAAGAGTGATATTCAGCTAGTAAGCTATGCCCGCGTAGAATGCTGACCGCGTTCCTGCTTGCCATGGGATCCTATTCCAGGGATAAAAAGTAGCCTATGTGTTATTATAGAGTATAATCCATCCCTGTATAAAATTTCAACCAGATCTATTCAGCTGTTTTTGCGTGAAAGATTAATAAACATTCACACATCCATACTTACAAGCTTTCGCGTTTATAATATTAGGTCATCATCATCATCATCATCCTCCTGCCCTTATCCCAAAATGATTTGGGGTCGGCGCCACCTTGTGCTTTTTCCATTCATTCTTGCGGTCATCTCAACATTCGCTCCCTTCCTAACCACATCCTCTTTCACACAGTCCATCCATCTCCATTTTGGTCTTCCTCTCCCCTTGTAAGCGTCCACTTCCATACTTAATGCCTTCCTTACGATATTACTTTCATCCCTACGCATTACATGTCCGAACCAGGACAAGCGATTTCCTCGTAACTTTTCGGTTATTGGCACTACTCTTAAACTTCCTCGAATGTACTCATTCCTAATCTTATCCATTCTTGTCACACCACACATCCATCTCAGTTAGGAAATATTAGTAGGATAGTATTCTAGCACACAGCGGTGTCCATATTGTTACAGCGCCTCTGGTTTCGTACACAATGGTACGGAATCATTCGTATGCGAATCCGTTTCGTACTTGACAGTTTATTATTTACTTATTGAAATAGCAGCTTCCGTGCGTGATAATGATTCGTGAGTAAGTATTTTTAGATTGATGTAAAAAAATAATACTGGTTTTCAACGGACAACCTAATTAAATCATTCAGGATTGCTCACCAACGATCCTGTCATCGATAGAATGATCAGTAATTGTTAAACAACTTTACAATATGGCTTATATTCTAGCTGCGTAAACATAACAACTTCACGCCTGTATCCCCGAAGAGGCAGAGGTGTATTACACACTCACGATGCGCCAGTTATGTTTAGGTACCAATTTTAGTCGGTTCGAGCCCGACATAACCGCCCCCGCTGGCCGGCGGGGGGGTATCCGAGGGGATTTCCGCACGAAAAAAAAAAAAAAAAAAAAAAAGGTACCAATGTAATGGGGGTGAGCCTGTTGCCATCTACCGAGCACATAACTAAGCGAGCGATAATTAACATTTTTAATACACACATTACTACGAAATGTCAGAGGTGTGTGCCCGGGGCGGAAGTCGTAAGATATTCTCCGGCATCTGTACACTGACAGGGGTGTGTCCATACTAACATAATGTTTCAAGTAGTTGACACTAAATTGCCTGTTCCTCCAGCTACTGATGATAATCATAATTAGGAACTAATGTACTAACTTTAGATAAGCGATAGATTGAGTTTAGTTTAGTGTATGGGTACGCATGTATGAGTGAGATATTTTGTTCAACTCCTTTCTTTTTTACGCGAAATGTGTGGAACATTTATTTTACACATCTGTTGTGGAATTAAAATTTGTTTTCTGTTACCACATTGCAATAGCTAGACGGACATCAGTCAAGTTTGAAATACAGATAGCTTATATACTTCTTTTTTTTTATCCGCCGAAATGCCTTCGGATACCCCCCTCGCCCTCGCAAGGATAACCTCAGGGAAGATAGCTTATATCCTGGATTAACTCAGACGCTGCTCTTTATATCAGAAAAGAAACCACAAGCAAAACCGCAGTATAAAGTTAGTAAATACATTTTTACGTAAATACAAAACTTACGCGTATTACAGAGACAATCTTACTAAATGAATGTTTTGCTCGCCTACTCCGAAATAAGCTCGACTCCGGCCACTTACATCGTATTGGATTACGAGATTCAATACAATTCATCATACAATTATGCTCTGTATTACTCCTACATATTAAACTACAGTTTTAGACCTAATGCTTATCGCAGATACGACAGTTCATTTAAATTAGGTACAATAGGTACATTTATATTGGGGTGTGTGTTGGGGGGTGTGGGTTGGGGAACCTCCTCGAGTGTCGCTCCGATTCCGATCCCGCTGCAGTCCGGGGGGAACGGAATTGGAGCGGCCGGTACACCCTGGGCGGCGGTCAATGGCTTCCCCTTCACCCCTTCATAGGGTTGGCATTGATCGTCGGCCAATACCCAACGTGGCGGGAACACATCGCTCTCCGTACTCCTCTGCTTTCAGAGGAGACAGGATGAGCGATGCTGTTAGTGGTGAGATGGCCCAGGGTCAGTCGGGGTGCGAGGGATATGCTCTATGAGTAACCTTACACCCTGGCGTCTGAAGACCCGAGACGGCGTGCGGTTTTAGTCGGTGCAAGCCCGACATAACCGCCCTTGCTGGCCGGCGGGGGGGTATCCGAAGGGATTTCCGCCTTTCCGCCCGAAAAAAAAAAAAAAAAAAGGTACATTTATATTTTATCTCCCTAAAAGAGCATTCTTTCAGTTTTGAGTTGTTGGTCTCATCAAAAGAACAAACGCATTAAATGTAATTAAAACTAATGAAACTGGCGCACGCAATGATGGCCGCATTGAAGTTTCGTAAAGTACTGATTTTGAAGGAGTAAATTTCTGTTCTTTATTGTCAATAGTGAGGTGCAGTGCAATTTACGACACAACTTGGCATTTATGTTTTTCGAAATTCGAAATTTAAAAAATGAATTAAATATCCAAAAACTATAGATGTGACCCGCATTTGATTTGATTTTTTTTTCTATTTTAAATTGTCATTTCACATCACTATTTGAACGTGTCAAAATGGCCACCATAGCGTGCCGCTAGTAAATATAAGCAGGTTCTCAATATATTTCATTGGGTAAAAGTGAAAACTTAGTTTATTTTAACGGCTTTTTACTGGTGGAATCTAGCCTAAGTCAGAAATTAAACCCTAATTTTAATATACTTACGCCTGCATATCAACAAGTAGAGGAGAAGAACACCAGCTTTTTCCACATAAAAGAGGGTCAGCATATTGCCATCTATGGCCTAATTTAAGCAAACTTGAGACTTCACACACATTTTAGCTAGGAGAACATTACGTCATGTAACTATTTAACGTTTTATTGTGTATCGATGGGGAGGAATTCTTTGACACCTAAACTTTTTACTTTGTACATACTTTTTGTTAGTTTATATAATTTTGTTTTTATTGTGCAGATAGTTAATATTTTCATTTCTTTCTATAATATTCTAATTTACAAAAATTGAGTAACGTATAGTATGTAATAAATATGTAATTTACTGTATGAAATAGTTCGCTCAGATTTTTTTATACTACATAATATAGCGATAGCCCAGTGGCGTACGTAACGGACTGCGGAGACGAGGTCTCGAGTTCGATCCCCAGTCGCCACGGGCACACTCCTCTGACTTTTCTTAGTTATGTGTGCATTAATAAATGTTAATTATCGCTCGCTTAATAATATGCCCGGTAGATGGCCATAGGCTCGCCCCCTATTACATTGGGACCTTAACATAACTGGTGAATCGTGGGTGTGTAATACAGCTCTGCCAACCCCTTCGGGGATACATACGTGACGTTATGTGTGTGTGTGTGTGTATAATTATTCTCATTTTTGTACTTAGTAGGTTTGTATACTTTTGTACAAAGTGTCGTGTCTGTTTTCCTAGTCTTTGTCCCAATAGCTATAGCAGCAAACTGCGCTTGCGCAGAGCTCCGAGTACGTACAAGAATGCATGAGTCAAATTGATTAAGCATGCGTTCAAAGTGGCCTTAATTATGTTACGGATTTCGCGACAGTTTCTGTTCGAGTTGATTTCTTCATTTACTTTCAGAGATGGTTGAACATCGATGACTAAATTCTGTTTATGTTTGATGTTTATGAGGGTGTTGAAATGTGAACGGAGATAGAGTCGGTAGTAACGAGGGGGGGGGGGCGTATACCCAAGCTAACCCCACCTGCTGGTCGGTGCACCTGCTAAATGACGAGGATCTGCGCTACAACTATCCTCACAAGGTTAGGTGGACAGAAAAGCTCGATATAGGTACCAAAAAACAATAAGTGGATCTCAGGCTCTAACACAACTGGGAAATCGCTAGGTGGATGATGATTATAGAGTACCTAGGAGGTAGTGGCGTGCTTTGACGACATAATGTGAAGCGATTGATGGCTTAGGTATTGTCAACGCCGCTGGCCGGCCTCCCCCCCCCCCCCGACCAGCGGCGACATCTTAGGGGATTTCCGCACGAAAAAAAAAGTGCGTTAACCATACTGAGGCGAGACTACGTGACGGCAATCGGGGTGGCAGTCCTCTAACTCAGTAGCATGATTGCGGCCATGGTGCGGAGCGTCAGACGACTCAGACGCCGGAGGTCGCTCAACGGCCTCCGTCCTCCATGAGCTCAGGCCTGGGGGTGGCAGGTGAGGCCACCTGTCACCCCAGTCCCGTATTTGGTAAATACTGGTATGTAGTAAATTCTAATGGTGAAAGGCCGAAAAGAATGTTCCTTTTTTTAAATTCTTACATTTATCAACTCGTGTGAGTACATCCTAAGATCTATTGGTATAACCTCAGATTAACCAATATTCGGGCTTTTAAGATAACTTTTTTTTTATATTTAGGACACGTCAATTTGACTTCACCTCGCCTGATGGTAAGCTGAAGGTAAAGTCTCAGGAAGGAGGGTCAATTACATACACGTACCATGTTAACAATGGTGGCACTCAGCTTGACGGCCTCATCAGAAGAGGATTGTCGTCGCAGCACCGCGTGACACCCACCGGTCCCACTAGTGCTGCGACCACAACCCCCCTGCCCGGCTATGCACTTGCTGACCCCTGAACGCAATCAAACCGAAATTGGATTACTATGGAGGGTTTTTCGCAATCGTGCACGGTGGTACCCACGCGGCCGAATTTTGTGACAAAATTTGTGTCTTCAAATTTCTACCACCAGTATATCACAACATATAACACACCTTTGGATTGCCTGACGTATTTTAACGTAAACGTTAATTTGGACCTAGATAATGCTGAGTAGTATGTCATAGAATATTTATAAGTTTTTTTCTCGATCCTTAACACGGTACAGTAGTCGGTAGGTATTTATAATAATATGTGCATATTTAATAGGTACAATCTGCGGATTATCGCGTGTTATTGGATCTCTTGATCTACGTCAATGCGGATATATTATCTTTCTGGCTTGTGTACTGTTCTTTGTTTGAATTTGTTGCCACAATAATGAGAGCACTATTTGTGACCTATTGGATACAAAACACATAACATTACTTCACGCCTGTATCCCCGAAGGGGTAGGTGTGTATTACACACCCACGATTCGCCAGTTATGTTTAGGTCCCAATGTAATAGAGGACGAGCTTAATGCCATCTACCGGGTACATTACTAAGCAAGCGATAATCAACATTTTTAATACATACATAACTACGAAAAGTCAGAGGTGTGTGATCAGGGCGACTGGGTATCGAACTCGAGACCTCGTCTCGGCAGTCCGTTACGTACACCACTGGGCTATCGCCGCTTTGGGGATATGAAACCCAGATGTAATAACATAGGAACATAATATAAATCTTAATATACTAATATTGTTAGCTAATGACCGTGGCTACGCCCGCGCGGAGGTAGATTAACGTTTTTTAGGGTTCCGTTGTCAAATGGTAAAAAACGGAACCCTTATAGATTCGTCATATCTCTCTGTCTGTCTGTCCGTCACAGCCACTTTTTTCTGAAACTATAGGAACTATGCTGTTGAAACTTGGTAAGTACATGTATTCTGTGAACCGCATTAAGATTTTCACACAAAAATAGAAAAAAAAACGAATAGTTTTGGTAGTTCCCCTTACTTAGAACTGAAACTCTTTTTTTTTTATCAAGCCCTTACGTTTGGGGTCTATGAATAAGTCTTCAAAATTATATTGAGGTTTCTAATATAATTCTTTTCTAAACTGAATAGTTTGCGCGAGCGACGCTTCCAAAGTTGTAATATGTGCCCCCAACCCTTAACTTCCTAAATAAGCGAATGATAAAACTAAAAAAAATATATGGTGTACATTACCACGTAAACTTCCACCGAAAATTGGTTTGAACGAGATCTAGTAAGTAGTTTTTATTTCATTACGTCATAAAACATAAACCGCAATTTACCTTTCATTCAATCAACTCAAATATAAAAATAAAAACATTATTATGTTACTTGCTGCTACGGAACCCTTCGTGGGCGAGTCCGACTCGCACATGGCCGCTTTTTTTTAAGTATGATATCTTCTTTCGATACCTATTTAAGAGTCATATTATATTGGCGTCATCGCAGGTCACACGGCAAGCGACTCAACTTCGTTCTCGCCTAAGACGCGTTACAAATAACATGCTTCGCCTAAAACTGTGTTAAATCAGTTACACGTTGTGTTGTTAACACGCGCGCGCTAATACGGCAAAACACGCAGTTTTAGATGCACCGTACAAATTGTCTGCAATTATGAGCCGGCAGAAAGGACTGTTTCAAATTGCAAGGAAAACGCCGCAAGAGTTGTTCAAAATGCTACTATCAGAAGTGGGATTATAGGTTCCTTTTATATGCCGAGCTTAGTCAATAATAGTCATGTAGCGTACGAAGCTTAGTGGTTAAGGAGTCGACCATACGATCGAGAGGTCCCGGGTTTAAATCCTGGCCATTACACTACCGACGTGAACCCACTCCTAACAAGCTTAGCTGGAGGGGTTCAATTAGTAGTAATTTCGGTTACTAATATTCTTATAAGAAAAAAAAAAGTCATCATTATCCAATAATGATCTCACTACTATGAATGCGCAAGACCGTGCAAAGTGTAAACCAAAATGCCGGAAAGTAGATCACAACAAACAGAAACCGAGCTGAGAAACTCGGAGGCGATCGAGGCTTACGCTCGGATGATGATCATGAGTGGCTGTGGTCTGCTTTTCCAATCATCTTTTCCATAATTTGGTTTATCTTGACTTTTACGGGAGCTACTGCCCACGGAGCCCGAGAGGAAACCGTGTGCTAGAGCCTTGTCCGTCAATCAGTAGGAGTAACCGTCTTGCAGGTGAGGTTAATTAGGACTTGGAAGATGTTGGTGGAGGGGCCCATCCCCCACTCATGCCGGATCTAATAATAGTGATAAGGCAATAAATTGGAGCGTCAGGAATCGAACTCAGGACTTCATGATAGCAGTCAAACATAAGTTTAAACTTATGCCACGGCACCAACGAAAACAAAGTTCTATTTGCAAAATATCCTTTTACATGTTGAACTAAATTTCACTACTATTACAATTATTAACAAGTCGCCATTTTAGAAATATACCTGCGTAGGAGTATAATGGCTGGTCGTATCCATATTAGTTATAACGTGCCAGATTTTCTTTGTAACACTGTTTTGTTCACGACATTGAGGATATTAACATAGATTATCTTCTATAATACAAAGCAAGTAGCATTTATCTATGAGTAAACCTCATTATCTGTGTTTTTGTCTATGAAATTGAATATTACAGGCAATTTGTTTTTATTTTAGAGTATAAAAATAACAGTTCCGGTATAATAACTTTTTTTTTATGTGGTTTAATGACAGAAGAGAGGGCTCGTGAAGGGTCTAAGGACAAGCAGATGGTAGGATGTTGTCTCTGCCTAACCTAAAGGTAGAAAGTCGTGAGTATATGTACGTTGAAAAGATGGATTGAAGCATTGTCGTTATATGTCCTATTGCACCCTATCATACGAGTATTAGCTGATGCACGCGGCTCCGCCCGTGCGGTCGGTTATCGTTTTTAGGGTTCCGTACCTCAAAAGGAAAAAACGGAACAATTATAGGATCACTTCGTTGTCCGTCCGTCCGTCTGTCAAGACCTTTTTTCTCAGGAACGCATGGAGGTATCAAACTGAAATTCATATCTAATACTCAGGTCTACTGTCCCTTGGAGCTGTGAATAAATTAACCTTTAAGCCAAAGCAATCAAAAGATACAGCACGTTTATGCCGCAAATTTCCGCAAATTTTCGAAACTCGCACGGGATTCAAAACCTACAGGGTACTTCCCGTGAACTTAGAATCTTGAAAGGTACGAAGTAACGTCTTATAGTACAGATAAAGGAAAAATTGCGAAAACCGTAAATTTTTAGTTACATCATATAATAAAAAATATTTTTGAAAATTTTAAAGTTAGCATAACTATGACTTGATTGTCGTGATGAGTGAACTTTTACTTATATACCTACAGGTTTGTACGGAACCCTCGGTGTGCGAGTCCGACTCGCACTTGGCCGGGTTTTTTTGGTCATATCTCCGGTTCTACTTAACCAATTGCAAACAAACACAACCCCGAGAAGAAAGTCTGCGTCAGAGATCCATCCGTCGCTTGAAGGTGAAATCAACTCGGAAATCAATGATCTTAATGACGCCTCCATAGACCCGAGAAATAGTGATCCATGTTTTTTAAATCTTCTTCATACAAACACAGAAATCTCATACCGGTTAGGAGTCGTATACCCGGCCTAGTTCTATTTCACCCATATATTTGAGCAGCGGACAGGATGCGGACACTTGTTACGAATAGAACGCAATGATCCGCGAATGTCATTCACCTTGTAATACTAACATCTGGGTCAGTTTTTGCGAACGGTGCTTAAGTCAGGGATACACTGAGATCACTGGTCAAATAGACTATAAACAGACCATAAAATGAAATGTATTCACACTGCGTGAGTCGACTGTTGTCAACGACGGTCTCAGTGGCGTAGCGGTAGTGCATCCAACTGCTATGACACCGGGTTCCATTCCCGCTCAGTGCAAATATTAGTTTTTTTTTTTCAATTTTTTTTTTTTAAAGAATATTAGCAACCGAAATTACTAATATTCCCCCTTACCCCTCCAGCTAAGCTAAATTGCTTGTGTTAGGAGTGGGTTCACGTCGGTAGTGTAATGGCCAGGATTCGAACCCGGGACCTCTCGATCGTAAGGTCGACTCCTTAACCACTAAGCTACCGACGCATGACCTACCACGTGCCTATTCGCATTGGTGTGGGTGTTTCTATGTATGATATGTATGTATTTAAAAAAAGTATTTAAGTATGTTTCTCCGCATTCTGGAACCCATAACACAAACTAGTTAAATTATGCTTACTTTTGGGTCTAGACAGCGCTGTCTGGAATGTCGTAGAATATTTATAAAAAAAAAGAACTCCTACTATGATCAAAAATGATAACTAGTCTATTTTGATCACAAAAAAGGGCCGTAACTTTTTCTTGCTAGCTTCTTTTCACACAGGCTTTACCTATAGCCTAAATCCTAGCGTGTATGTGTTCTTCCTGTCGGTTAACCTCGTAAAGTTAACCATCATGCGGACACACACATCATGGGAGGTGCCGAGGCGTGACCTCGTGGCATCGGGGTGGGAGTCCTCCCTCTCGCTCGGCAGCATGATTGCGGGAATGGAGCGGAGCGCGAGCGCGTGGGCCGCCGCCACCTCCTTCTGCGGGCAAGTAATGCTAGAGAAGGATGTGGGGGAGCGAGCCCGGGAGAGATTTAGAACTCGCCCAGCCGCACCTGCAGAGCCCGCAAGACGCAGAGGCAACTCAGACGTCGGAAGTCGCTCCACGACCTTCGTCCTCCAAGAGCGCAGGCCTGGAGGTGACAGGTGGAGCCACCTGTTACCCTAGCAGAAGCAGGCCGGGGCAGCGGCGCGTTGCGCTTCTCCCTTTTTCCAGGGGCAAGACCGGAACACGGTGGTTCTCAAACCCGAGAGGGCCTATCTCGAAACCAAAGATGGCCCTGGGTCTGCCTGGTCTGGGAAATGCCTTTGGATCACCTTCCTCCTGGCGATCTTCCGATCCTGGCGTCTTGAAGACCCAAGAAAACGTGCGGTTTTAGTAGGTTCGAGTCCGCCATAAGGGGCCCAAACCAAACTCACCTGCTAGCTGGTACTGATTGACGGACGAGACCTGTTCTTCCTTTTCTCTTGGGGTTGGGAGATCACATGGAAGCACCTTCCGCAAAAACCAAAATAAGCTAAATCAATAGCGAGTGGATCCCGAGCTCCGTAGTACATGCGTTGGCTGCGACCGGGACTAACCCTGTGATGGAGCTGATGATGACTTAATTTGCCATTCCTCCAGTACCCATTCGTTCCACGTGCTCGTCACACATAAATACTTTTATCTTTATATTAATATATTATAAATAAATATTGTAGGACAAAGTACACAACGCTATCTAGACCCAAACTAAGCAGAGCTTGTCATATGGGTTCCAGAATGCGGATAAACATACTTAAATACTTTTTTTTAAATAAATAAATACATATTAGGTATACATAGAAACATCCAGACCAATGCAAATATACATATTTACACTGAGCGGGAATCGAACCCGCGACCTGTGGCTCAGCAGTCGAGCGCACCACCGGTACGCCACAGAGGTCGTCAATACGAATATGCAATATTATGTAAAGTTGGTTAAGGCCATATTTGAGTATAATTGCGATCGGTTACTAAACTGTCGTTCTTCAATTTGAATGGTGCGAACGCTAATATTGTTGAAACTTTGTTGCGGCACCAATGTTAAGTATAATGGCGGTATACCAAAGTACACAGACTGTGTATGGACTATGGAGGCATGCTATTATCCTTTGAGTATATATTCCTACCCTATAGGAGATCTACATCACTTTTTTTTTCGTGCGGAACTTACCCCTGATACCTTCTCGCCGGCCAGAGGATTTGAACCGACAAAAACTGCACGCTGTCTCGGGTCTTCAAACACCGGGGTGTAAGGCATTTCCCTCGCACCCCAGTTGACTCAGGGCCATCTCCAGTTTCGAGAAAGTTTGAAATGGCGGGGGCGCGCAGTGTGTCGTCGCCTCGACTTGCTTCTGCTAGGGTGACAGGCGACTCCACCTGTCACCCCCAGGCCTGCGCTCATGGAGGGCGGAGGTCGTTGGACCTTATAAGCTATTTTGGTAGCAGAATGCTGCATGTTATACAATTCGTGGGTAGGACTTTGCTCTTGAAGTTGGGATTTCAGGCGACAGTCGCTTTCATAAAAGCTGTATAAGTCAAAGAAAAAGAAATGGAGCAAGTGAGCCCCGGGCTCCGAGGTGGAAGCCTCGGATACAATTGGGAACCACGATAAGGTGGTGATGAAAAGCCTACCTTATCCAGGTAACATTATTTGGCACTATTTTTAAAAGCTAAATAGTAACCAATTTGCGTGGTCCACCAAGAAGGTGGTGGTGGTATAACATAAAAAAAAGTTAAAGAGATATAAGATTCTTGGTTGTACCCCTCTCCAAGTGAGTAGGTTTCTTAAAATACCAACAATATGCCTAACAATATGACTAGGTAGATGAAAAAATAATTGCAAAAATATTCTGAAAATCTTCATGGAATCATTTCGAAATATATAAGGTGTCACAAAATTAGGTCTGTGAATTTGGTGAGATGACTTGGTATCGACAAAATATGTATTTGAAAAAAAAAAAATATCGGGTAAAATAAAAAATAAAAATAAATATAAAAAATAAAAACATGAAAAAACAACACCACAGGCGACGAGCACACGTGACGCTGGGCGCGATTTAGGTATTTCCCACACATCCGCTTGGAGAATACTGCGAGGATACTATCCGCGATACTAAATCGCGACTAGCGTCACGTGTGCTCGTCGCGTCACGTGACGCTGGTCACTAGTGATTTTTTTTTTTTTTTACCCGATATTTTTTTTTTCGTTTCAAATACAAATTTTGTCGATACCAAGTCATCTCACCAAATTCAGAGACCTAATTTTGTGAAACCTTATATAGTACCTTTGTTATCAAAAATATTTCTCATATTACATCCTTTACAAATAAATGAATAACTTTTCCACTCCTATCGTGTTATATGATACTAGTTGGGCCCCGCGGCTTCGCCCGTTGCATATTTCACCCCCGTGGCACGCATTTCTCCATATGGAAATTTGTCCGATTTGTTGACATTTATGATTACTGCTCTGCCCTCCTAGGTAGTAGCGTAATGATCTATAGTCTATAACCTTCCTCGACAAATGGGGGAAACAAAAAGAACTTTCAATTCGAACTAGTAGTTCCTGAGATTAACGCCTTCAACCAAACAAAAAACTCTTCAATTTTATAATATTAATAAAGATACCATTGTTATAAACTATAATGATTACCATTACTCTGTACTTTACATAAATTAAATTTTTGAAGCAATAAATATGTTAACTTTATATAACTAAAATATTGGCCCTTTCTTCGAACCCGGGACAGTCCCTTTATAGAGGTTTTATACTCTGCCATCTAAGCTACTCGAACCTATTCTGGGTACTTGAAATTCTAGTTTACAAAGAGTAACAAGTCCGTCCTAGATATTGAGTTTCCTCATCTCAATTTATAATATTAATATACGAATAAAAAAAAAAACTAAATATTTACAAAACATACCATTCATTGAAAGAAAATCCGAAGTTCATCCAACCAGAATATCATTCAATTAACACTATATTATACTATTCACACTAACACCACAATACCACAATGCACTTGGTATAAATGAATCAGTATTCAAAACACTTGCACTCACTTAAAACTCCCAAACACTTGTTCACTGCTGCACAAATCTGAGCACACTGTCCGAATAAGGTCGCCAGTTGCGCCACAGTTTACCCACTGTCTCGTAACTGTCTAATAAATACCAATGTCAAATAAACAAAGTTGTAACCAGTTGCGAGTATGTCGCTAAATGCGAAATTTGCAATGTGTAAGGAAATTGGATAGATGCCTGTGATTGTACAAGGTCTAAGGAAATTAGGAAGATTTTGCCTGTGATTAGGTGTATTCCGGCGTTTGTTGACTAGAGACGGCGTGCGGTTTTAGTCGGTTCAAGTCCGACATAACCGCCCCCGCTACGCTCGTTCGTTGTTTCGTCCTATGATAATTTCGGCCCATGGGACGAAACAATACTTTTCTAAAATATAATAATTTTCATTCGTTGATTCGTCCTATCGATTTAATTTTAAAGATATCTGAGTTTTTAGTATCGTCAACTAAACAATGGTGATTACTTTAATAAAATAAGTTATTAAGTAAAACGAAATCTAGATTTGTAGAATCATCTTTTATTAAAATAACAAATGACCACCAGTTTGACAGATATTTTTAACATTCTCCTAAAACCGTTGTCATATCCACAGCACAAGTTTAGCTTGTTTTAGAACCAGTTGGTGCAGTATATTCAATATAGCTTCTGGGTTAGGTTAGGTTAGAACTGTGACCCTAACAGAGCGCGAGCCGAGCGACCGTAGCTAGCGTGCCGCGGCAGCGGCCGGCGAAGCGGCGGAACGACATCAAAAACTACTGGACGGATTTTGATGCGTTTTTTTTGTTAGAAAGGGCTTACTCGGACTTAAAATCTTATGTTTGTTTGATCGCAATCGGTTGAGTAGAACCTAAGATATGAGCAAAGGTCGATTTAACCGAGATGCACGCGGGCGGAGCCGCGGGCGGAAGGCTAGTCTTCTATAAAATAATACTAATCTCTCTGCAATATTATTTTAAGCATTTTCCTTGCTGACGTTACTTCATACAAATTTTGTATAAAATGAAGAAAAAAAAATCAATGGGACGAATCACTGAAGGAAAACTTTAATTATTTTTAATTTCTGTGATTCGTCCTATTGGGACGAACCCCTATAGGACGAAACACAGAACTACTCCCCCGCTGGCCAGCGGGGGGTATCCGAGGGGATTTCCGCTTTTGATTTACTTTTTTATTTGATTTGACAGCCTCTGTGGCGTAGCAGTATTGCATTCGACTGCTACGACAGGGGGCGTGGGTTCGATTCCTTCTTATTGCAAATATTTGTTTGCATGAATAATTGGGTGGTTCTATGCATAATATGTATTTACGAAAAATTATTAGGGATGTTTATCCGCATTCTAGAACCCATAACATAAGCTAGTGAAAACTATGCTTAGGTACTTTAGGTTTCGGAGCCGCTAGCGGCAACCAACCGGGGCAAGACGGGGACAACGTGGTTCCCAAACCCGAGGAGGCCATCTCGAAACCGGAGATGGCCCAGGGTCAGTCGGGGTACGAGGAAAATGCCCTAGCAACCTTACACCCCGGCGTCTGATGACCCGAGACGGCGTGCGGTTTTAGTCAGTTCAAGCGGACGTAATCGCCCCCGCCGACTTCCGCATGACAAAAAAAAACGATACTTTGGGTTTAGAATGTTGTGTAGAATGTTGTACAATATTTTATTTATGTTTATCCGCATTCTAACTCTATTTATCGTATTGATTTAAAACTTTATAAGTAAATATGTGAAATCCTAACATTTATGTACCTACATTATTTTAATAGCATCTATATTATCTGATGATGTCACACAGGATGTGTGATCTAGAGATAATTGAACTCTCTAACGGCTACCAGTAAGCCCTAGGGCTTGTTTAGTTTATTTAAACGTGTCCCAAAGAGCGACGAGGCCCCCTGGACGGTAAGAAGCTAGGCTCAAGTCCAGAAGATACGGGCCGCCATCCCATACTGACGATCCAAAAACGCTGGGCCCTACATTGACGGCGTCGAGAAATGCTTTATCACGACCCGCTTGAAAATATCAGGATTGTAGGCAGGTTTTTTAACTTTTAGAACTACAATAATTCCCATTTTTGAGCTGAGCGAAGCGAAGCTCTTCTACGTGGCTAAGCCGTACTCCTCCGGAAGCACAATACCGAACTTGACCAATTTTGCCATGGTGATAGTGTAGACACCGCTGAGTGTTTAGAGGGGTCAACTGTTCAAATACAATGTACCATTGAGGAATAATCATTGAAAACCAGTTTCACGAGCGCGTGACCGTAGTAAGATGCCTTATTTTTCAAGTAAGAGTCCTGCTCGCTCAGCTCAATTTATTTCAGTCGCACCCTGCACTGAATTCCTAGTATTATAATAAAAAGACCTCGCATCTCAGTGTGCACAGAACCTTATCCTTCATTAATCCTAGCCCATACTTGGCGGCCATACACACACCATATAAGGCTATGATGTTATCAGCCTAATTCGTGTCTAAAACATATGTTTTTGTGTATTAGAAGCGTTGTTGAACTGTTTTGTTGTGTACTGCGTCGTTTTAGAAAGTTTTTACAAAATATTACCAGCAAAGTAAAGTACACACGGACCGCCGCCAACTCGAATAACGAACCCGGAACCTCATGCACAGAAGTCGCCTTTGTTATTGTTGTACTATCGATACAGTTCCAAGTTTTACTTAAAATATATATTTTTAGGGATTTACTTTAGAAAAGCCCTATTGCTATCGAGTTGTCGTCGTCGACGTCGTCGTTGTCAATTTTCTGTCACGGTTTTGGGTATAAAGGAGATGAGCTATCGAGTTGCTGTTTTCGGTAATAGATTCGTGCTGGGGTGAACCATTGCAAGATAAAGAAAAAATCGCAAAAAATTGCAAAAAAAAAAAAACGCAAAATCGAAAATCCCTTGTAGTCGGCTGAGCTCGTCTCAGGAATTCAACTTGTTTTTAATAATAATTTTGTTTAACCACAGAAATTTGACTTGATAAAACAATTTTTGCGATAACAGCAGATCTGTGTCTTTACCATACAGGTGACGATATACTCTGACCAAATGTGTCTATTAACATTTATGCACACACTGCAACGTGAGGAATCGAACCGCGATCCCTAATGTAGAGGCCTAATGCCTGCCGCCTACCAACAGTCTACAGCCAGCTCACAACAACAGAATTGGTTAACGGCCTCGTAATAGGCGAAATTGAAACTCAATTATTCAGAGATGTTAGCGTCACACGATAAAACTTTATTAAAGTCTGAGAAGCTTTTTATTAAGCGTCGCGCGTCGGTAGCTTAGTGGTTAAGGAGTCGATACTACGACCGAGAGATCCCGGGTTCGAATCCTGGCCATTACACTACCGACGTGAACCCACTCCTAACACAAGCAATTAAGCTTAGCTGCAGGGGTTAGGGGGAATATTAGTCATTTCGGTTGTATCGCTGGAGTGACGTTGATGGACTGAGTGAGGAATCCTACTAATATTATAAACGCCAAAGTTTGTGACGATGTATGGATGTTTGTAACTCTTTCACGCTAAAACGGCTGAACGGATCTAGCTGAAATTTGGTACACGGAAAGATTTTAGTCCGGAATAAGATATAAGCTACTTTTTATCCTGGGAATTCCCATGGGTTGCGGAAGCGGGATCAGAATGCGGGCAACAGCAAGTACGTAATAAAATACATAATAATAGACACATTCATTCACATAACACAACACGCGGTAGCCTAGTGGTATGGGTAATGGACTGCTGAGACGAGGTCTCGGATTCGATCCCAGGTTTTACCATGGCACACACCAATGACTTTTCGATGCTTTTCGAAGTTGTGTGTATTTATCGCAGGTTTATAAGTGCCCGGTTAATGGCAATTGGCTCGCCACCTATTACATTGGGACCTAAACATAAACTGGCGAAATGTGGGTGCTAGCACCTATGCCTACCCCTTCGGGGATATAGGCGTGAGTTTATGTTATCTTATGTTATGTCATTCACATAAACATGGGCACCAAGCGGGCATCGAACCCGCGACCTGCTACTTTTTATAAAAAAATGGCAAGAACTAGTAATTGATCGGCCATCTCCCATGTCCGCTGTACCATGTCCAGTGAATTATCCAATTGATGGACATACAGTTGGTACAGACACTCACATAAATCTCAATGACACTGATGGTTATAGGCCAGCCCTTTATACTGCTGGCTAATAGGACAGGCCCTTTCTCGGACATGGGAACTGGACAAATAAGATAAATAGACAAAGTGAAAGACTACTTGTTGAGCTGGCTTTTTTGTTTTGAAATGGACACACGTAACTGTTAAGCTAGATAAGTTGAATTGCTGATATTAGAAGGTTAATAAAACTAGGCGTGTCGTGTGTGTCCTGTCCTACACACGCCTGCCAACTCACCGACGCGGGATAAAACCCGACCCCACCAGGCGAGGCCGCGCTGGCAGCCAAGGTCCGCCGGTAACCCTGGGGTTATCCTTCCGAGGGCTTATTCGGGGAGCCCGGCAATTGACACTTGGAAAGGACATCGTGTGGATTTAGTCGGTCTTATTCCGACACGCCCACCCCATCGTCGGCACCGATGGGGTGAAGTATAAAAAAATAAAAAAATTGTTGTAGTTTTCGAACTCGGGACCGCTCGATCGCAAATCCTACGCCTAATAAGTTACCGCCGCTTTAGATTTTTTCTATAGACACTAAATTTTTATGAAATACCAGCTTATACCCGCGGTTCCGCCCGCGCGGAAGTTGGTTGTCGTTTTTTGGTTAAATCGCCGGTTCTAATTATAATAGAAAAAAAACCGCATCAAAATTCGTTCAGTAGTTTTTGCACCCATCATGAACAAACAGGCATAAAGATAAACAGGCAAGAAATAAAAAAAAATGTGTTCAGAATCGTTCATTGAATATAACCAAGTATTTTTTGAAATAAAACTATTTTTAACGGATTCTATCGCGATTTATTTGATGTTATTTTATATTATACATTGATCCCGACATTTCGGTTGCTTTTCAGCAGCTATGGTCACGGGGAGACAAATTATAAGGAGAACATAACATAACATAACATAACATAACATAACATAACATAAACTCACGCCTATATCCCCGAAGGGGTAGGCAGAGGTGCTAGCACCCACATTTCGCCAGTTTATGTTTAGGTCCCAATGTAATAGGTGGCGAGCCTATTGCCATTAACCGGACACTTATAAGCCTGCGATAAATACACACATAACTTCGAAAAGCATCGAAAAGTCATTAGTGTGTGCCATGGTAAAACCTGGGATCGAACCCGAGACCTCGTCTCAGCAGTCCATTACCCATACCACTAGGCTACCGCGGCTAATAAGGAGAAAATATAAAATAACATCAAATAAATCGCGATAGAATCCGTTAAAAATGGTTTTATTTCAATGTGTGACATTCGCGTAAACTTCCAACAATATCAAGTATTTTTTTTAATACCTATCTCCAATGTATGAGTTTTCTGACTTCAATCTATAATAATTATCTACTTAAATATTGACAACGCATTCTTAACGAAATGTTTCTCATAAAAATAAACATTTTTAACTACACAGCCACATCACTCAGGAAGTCATCAAGGGATTCACAGTTAAAAAGGGACCGGAGTTCACAGGAGTAAAAATAAAACCGGAATACTCGCATACTTTTATGAACTACTCGCATTCATACACGTCCATACAAACCCCAACCACTTTTTAAAACACTTGTTTATTAAACAAATTAATAAAGAATGCAAACAATTTGAAATTTAAATTCCGAATCGGCGCCGGCGCAAGACAGGTGTCCCGCCGACCGCCTCCGAAGTTCTCCGAACGGTAGCCGAAACTTTTAATTCTTTTTTTCCGCTCCCGATATAACCACGGCTCCCATTCAGGAATGGGTGTAATCGTGACACTTGGCTCCGTGGTCTTTTTGTATTTTTTCGGATGTTTGTGCTAATACGCATGTTGGCAAATAGACTTGGAATGCTTTGTGTTTTTTTTATTTATTTTGGACTAAGGGTCATTTGTGCAATCCATCCATTATTAGAGGGCAGTACTTGTATTTTGTGCTTGTACCTGGTCTTTTTGTATTTTTTCGGATGTTTGTGCTAATACGCATGTTGGCAAATAGACTTGGAATGCTTTGTGTTTTTTTTATTTATTTTGGACTAAGGGTCATTTGTGCAATCCATCCATTATTAGAGGGCAGTACTTGTATTTTGTGCTTGTACCTGGTCTTTTTGTATTTTTTCGGATGTTTGTGCTAATACGCATGTTGGCAAATAGACTTGGAATGCTTTGTGTTTTTTTTATTTATTTTGGACTAAGGGTCATTTGTGCAATCCATCCATTATTAGAGGGCAGTACTTGTATTTTGTGCTTGTACCTGGTCTTTTTGTATTTTTTCGGATGTTTGTGCTAATACGCATGTTGGCAAATAGACTTGGAATGCTTTGTGTTTTTTTTATTTATTTTGGAGTAAGGGTCATTTGTGCAATCCATCCATTATTAGAGGGCAGTACTTGTATTTTGTGCTTGTACCTGGTCTTTTTGTATTTTTTCGGATGTTTGTGCTAATACGCATGTTGGCAAATAGACTTGGAATGCTTTTTGTTTTTTTTTTCATTTATTTTGGAGTAAGGGTCATTTGTGCAATCCATCCATTACTAGAGGGCAGTACTTGTATATTCACGCCTGTTATTGACAGATATAGTCAGATGTGTATTCACTTGGTGATGTTTTCGATACAATGTATTATTGTTAATTATTTAATAATATTACTTACCTACATTTTGTATAAAAATTTAAATAATTTAGTATATCAAGAAGCTGGTAAATAATAATTTAAAAAACCGGTCAAGTGCGAGTCGAACTCGTGCGCCGAGGGTTCCGTACCTAACCATTTTTGTTTATTTATTGGAATTTGTCCTTTATGTGTGCTGTAGCTAAACTTGGTATCTACTTACAAATTTTCGCGAAAATCTAAATTTGCCCATATCTTTTATCGTGTTGACTCAGAATCTTGATTGTTATACACCTAATAGATAATATAGACCTGTTTCTGGTATAAATTTCATTTTCCTAGGTCCACCCGTTCTTGAGAAACTCGGTGGTGAAAAAAACATACGGACAGACGGACTGACGGACACAACAGAGTGATATTATAAAGGTTCCTTTTTTACCTTTTGAGCAACGGAACTCTAAAAAAGTTCTTGGAGAAGGTTATAGACTATTCAACATCACGCTACGACCTTTAGGAGCCGAACAATAACAAAAATTGGTAATAAAAACGCAACCGGTTTACTTCCTTAATAGAGCCGAGTACAGCGGGTAAAACCGTAGGGCACAGCAAGTATAATACTAGGTCTGCAGTTGAGCTGTTGAGCTGAGTGAGACATCGTGAATCAGATTTTGAAAATTTTGAACAGTGATCATTCCTCCGTGGCAAGTCCGATTTTGAAAATTCTTTTTGAAAGTCACAACTCTGGACATGCTTTCTGAGCGTGTAAAGTTTGGTCACAGTGTCTCGAGCGGTTATTATGTAATTCCATCTGGAATTTTTTTAACGGTGATCATTCCTCTGTGGTAGCATTATTTTTTTCAAAATATATCCATAAACCTTCCTCTGATTGACCTCTTTAATCATGCCAAATTTGGTTCTGATTGGATTAGTAGTTTAGGAGGAGACCTGTGACAAAGAAAATCCTGAAGTCTGGTATGAGGAGCTTTCGCTCGACTTGGTCTCACTCAGCTCAATAAATATGCCTGTTTGACACAACAAGGAATGATTAATGTTTATAAAGCTACCTATTTTGTTCGTCAACGAAGCGTTAAAAACAGTATTAAAAAGAGGAAATTCCAGCGACGCGTGTCATACGGCTATTTATTTAGTGGAGACATCTGTACAAACAGTTCTTAGTACATATCATAACAATTCGAAATGGGTCATCTGTGTAATGCAGGTCATTGAAGTCTTTAATACTTCCTAAGTCTCTGCCTTTTCATCCGGGCTCCATTCCTGGTTGCATCTAAAGCTTGGCTTTTACGAGAGCGACTACCGTCTGACCCTCTAACCCCGAGAGAAAAACCTGCGCCTGAGTCAATAGCAGGTGCATCAGCTTGCAGCTAAGGTCGCCTCGGACCCCAAAGATCTTGGTAGGAGCCTGTGGCCTGGAGCCCCACTCACAGTCCATGAAAAAGTACCCAGTACTTAACATAGATGACTAATCTTAGATGTTAATACACATCTGCCTGCCTATCCCTCCAGTGATATACAAGCGTGAATATTTTGTGTAGGTATTTTATTTCATGAAATATTACAAATAGGACCTAGGATGAAACTTTTTTTTTTTTCGTTCCGTCAATTGACTGCACCCCGCTAGATGGTGAGAAGCAAGGGTGAAGTCCAGAAGATATGGGCCAGTTGTTGACTAAATTATTTAGCGAAGCTCGTCAGAGCTTTGCTCTCCTTCTCTCTCTCTTATCCTCCCAAACAGTCGACACCCTTCTCATCTTCCAAGTACGACGGGCTTGTGCTGCTGCGGCATCTGCGGAGACCCTCAAACGGCGCCAATATAACTAGGTCTGCAATACATTCTTTTTTTTTTTTTTTTTTTTTAGTATTTAGGACACGTCTATTTGACTTCACCTCGCCTGATGGTAAGCTGAAGGTAAAGTCTCAGGAAAGAGGGTCACCATTATATACACGTACCAAGTTAACAATGGTGGCACTCAGCTAGACGGCCTCATCAGAAGAGAATTGTCGTCGCAGCACCGCGTGACACCCACCGGTCCCACTAGTGCTGCGACCACAATCCCCCTGCCCGGCTAGGCACTTGCTGACCCCTGAACGCAATCAAACCGAAATTGGATTACTATGGAGGGTTTTTCGCAATCGTGCACGGTGGTACCTTTTTTTTTTTTTTTTTTTTTTTTTTCGTGCGGAAATCCCCTCGGATACCCCCCCCGCCGGCCAGCGGGGGCGGTTATGTCGGGCTTGAACCGACTAAAACCGCACGCCGTCTCGGGTCTGCAGACGCCGGGGTGTAAGGTTGCCCATAGAGCATATCCCTCGCACCCCGACTGACCCTGGGCCATCTCCGGTTTCGAGATGGCCCCCTCGGGTTTGGGAACCACGGTGTCCCCGTCTTGCACGGTGGTACCTACCCGGCCGAATTTTGTGACAAATTTGTGTCATCAAATTTCTACCACCAGTAGAATGCTGCTGTTGCCAAAATTGAGAGAAGCAAATTCACCAGGAATTTTTCTAAAGGTGATAATTCCTCAATGGCTCATTAATTCCTCATTAATTGAATACCAATTGCATGAATGAGGCTTTTTTGTTCATTGAGAAATCAGTTTTTTTTCGATGATTTCATTAGAATCGGTTCGGCCGTTTGGGAGAAGAAGCGAGAGAGAAGGAGAATAAAGCTCTGACGAGCTTCGCTCAATTTAGTCAGCAATTAAATTTTTGAGCCGTTTGGGGTCGAAACACTAGATTCGTGGGGTCTGTGTGCACGCTCGGTTTATAAAGAAATCGCAAATCGACTGGTCGACGCTTCGCGTGACCAAAAGGCTGGCTGTTTTTGTGCGCAAAGAGTTGGTATTGCCATCCAACGTGGCAACGCCGCCAGCCTCTTGGGTAAATTACCAGTCGCCATCGCAGGCGAGGAATTCTTTGACATTTAAACTTTTTACTTTATACATATTTTGGTTGGGACTACCGACCTCCATGATCGGGGCCTGAGGACGGCAGTTGGCCGACTCGCCGTCCTTACAGAAGCAGGCCGTGGCGGAGGCGTGTCGTGTGTGCCCTACACACGCCTGCCAACTCACCGAAGCGGGATAAAACCCGACCCCACCAGGCGAGGCCGCTGTGGCGGCCAAAGTCCGCCGGCAACCCTGGGGTTATCCTTTCGAGGGCTTACCCGGGGTGCCCGGCAACGGACATTTGGGGAGGACACCGTGCGGTTTTAATCGAGACACGACATAACCACCCCCGCTGGCCAGGGGGGTATCCGAAGGGATTTCCGCACGTAAAAAAAAAAAAAAAAAAAAATACATATTTTGGTTTATATAAACTTGTTTTTTAGTTAATATGTTTTTTCTTTATTCCACTGTAAATGTTAAAAATAATATACCTATATACAGATAAGCTTTAATGATATCAATAAAGTAAATAACATAATAACTATTAGTTCTACTATCGACCTGGCACAGTCTGGTACCACCCCACCCCCACTACAATAGTTACGTTAGCAACCGAGACACCATTAGGGATAGTTACTAGGTATTTTTATTTATAACTACAAATTTAATCACGCAAGCCATTTTAGGGTTAGGGGGAACCCTCCCGAGGGGGCCATCTCGAAACCGGGGATGGCCCAGGGTCAGTTAGGGTGCGAGGGATATGCTCTAAGGGCAACCTTACACCCCGGCGTCTTTAGACCCGAGACGGCGTGCGGTTTTAGTCGGTTCAAGTCCGACCCCGAACCGTTACTGTTTGTAAATAGACTAAAAATAAAAACCGGCCAAGTGCGAGTCAGACTCGCCCTTGAAGGGTTCCGTAGCAGCAAGTAAAATTTTTATAACTGAGTTGATTGAATTAAAGGTAAATTGCGGTTTACGATTTATGACGTATTAAAAAGAAACTACTTACTAGATCTCGTTTAAACCAATTTTCAGTGGAAGTTTACATAGAGATGTACATCATATATTTTTTTTAGTTTTATAATTCTCTTATTTTATAAGTTACAGCGGGGATGAGGGACACATTTTACCACTTTGGAAGTGTCTCTTGCGCAAACTATTCAATTTAGAAAAAAATTATATTAGAAACCTCAATATAATTTTTGAAGACCTATCCTTAGATACCTCACACGTATGGGTTTGATGAAACAAAAAATGTTTAGTTTCAGTTCTAAGTATGGGGACCCCTAAAATTTATTGTATTTTTTTATTTTTGTGTGAAAATCTAAATGCGGTTCACAGAATACATCTACTTACCAAGTTTTAACAGCATAGTTATTATAGTTTCGGAAAAAAGTGGCTGTGACATACGGACGTCCGTATGTCACAGCCACGACAGCCAGACATGACGAATCGATAAGGGTTCCGTTTTTTGCCATTTGGCTACGGAACCCTAAAAAACAACAGCCCGCTAAGCTCTTGCCGGGGTGTCTTCTCAGGAAAAGGCGTAGTTCCGAACCGGTGATCTATTTTCTAAGATTAATCTATTTTTTTTACACTCAGCACGTGTACCGACACGGGCCCAGAAGATCTAGGGTCCCAAAGATCTTCGAAGATTAGTCGGTATTCCAGCCCGACATAACACACTGGCCGGCGGGCTATCCGAGGGGATGTCCGCATGAAAAAAAAGGTTCCCTAAGATCTTGGGCCCCGCAGATCTTGGTGATGCATACTACTATATTTATTATTAAAACAGGAATGTTACTGCCGCGTTTGTTGTAATTGATTACCCTATGAATTAAATTAAAACGACCATGTTTACGGCGGATAAATAAATAAGTCAATGTTTAACATGTAACTGCAAACTAAACCATAAATTGTTTTGTTCAATTTAAATAAACAATATTCAATTTAAATGAAATCATGTTTTCTTGTACGATTTAATAATAAGTACAACGTACAATTTGAAATGACTTATTTTAATACAAAAATGGTTTGCGCAGAACGAACGAGTTACTGCGCGAATGACACACCAAGTATGCAAGACACGTGTAGGTAAGTGGGTAGGCAGACGGAGGTCGACCTCGCAGAACATACACGCATAGCAGGGCAGGAGCACTCGAGACGGGGTTTGCATGAAAGGTTTAATAACAGTAGAGGAAGTTCGTGAAGTGTGTTAATGGCTGAAGCAAGTGGGGGGTCTGGGTGTGTTACTTTATTAGTTTATGGCAAGCTAGCATGCTATAATGTTTTTTTCAGCATGAATGGACCACTTAATCAGTAACGTACCACCCTCTCACTTAAAATCGATGTTAAGTAGTAGTATGATGCATTGTATGTGTTGTCAAAGGCCGACCGTTTATTTTTCGTGCGGTGATCCCCACTGACACACCCCGCCGGCCAGCGGGGAGGTTATGTCAAGCTTAAACCGACTAAAACCACATATCGTCTCGGGTCTTCAGACGCCGGGGTGCAAGGTTGCCCATACGGCATTTCCCTTGCACCCCGACTGACCCTGGGCCATCTCTGGTTTCGAGATGGCCCCCTCGGGTTTGGGAACCACGGTGTCCCCGTCTTGCGGAAAAGGGGGGGGGGGCTAGTCGCCCCGCCGTCCCAGCCTGCTTCTGCTGGGGTGACAGGCGGCCTCACCACCCCCAGGCCTGCGCTCATGGAGGACGGAGGTCGTCAAGCGACCTCCGCCGCCTGAGTCGCCTTCGACGCGCGGCGAGCATGTTGCGGGCTCGGCGGGCCGGGAGAGTTCTGTCATCATGTTCATCTCTCCCGGGCGCGCTCCGCACCATTGCCCCAATCATGCTGCCGAGCGAGAGGACCCCCACCCCGATAGCCACCACGAGGTCACGCCTCGGCACCTCCCATGACGGGCAGTCTACCAGGGTGTCAAAGGCCGACCCTCCAACAAGACATGACAAGACATACAATGCATGTCCCTTCCTTTTTTCCCCCCATTTTTCTCTTTTGTCTACATCACGAAAAGTGGTGACCGGCGAGTTATCGTTATACAACCAACGAGAAGATATGAAATGGTCCTTGCATCAAACACCACCGACCACACGGCTTGGTACAAAACCACAAAGCTAAAAAGTCTAATTATATAAAGATTTAGATCGGCAAAAGAGAATATCTAGAACGGGACTTGAACCCGCGACCAGTCCCTTACAGGGGGAATGCTCTGGCCAGCTGAGCTATCTAGACACGTCCCAGATATTCGAAATTCTCCGATATACCTTTTTTTTTTTTCGTGCGGAAATCCCTTATTATATTAGTGTAATAGGGGCTCTGTGGCGTAGCGGTAGTGCATTTCGACTGCTACGGCAGGGGGCGCGGGTTCGATTCCCGCTGAGTGCAAATATTTGTATGCATGAATATGTCTATTTGCATTGGTCTGGGTGTTCCTATGTATAATATGTATGTATTTACAAAAAAAAAAAAGTATATAAGTATGTTTATCCGCATTCTGGAACCCATAACACAAGCTAGTTAAACTATGCTTACTTTGGGTCTAGAAAGCGCTGTGTAGAATGTCGTAGAATATTTATTTATTAATTATATTATACTTAAGTATAATATGTCTTATAACCTCTTCGAGGTGTGCAAATCAATACCCATCCAATTCCATTCCTCAACATAGTAGCTTAACTACAAATAAGCACCAAGACAAAGCTAGTTGCATACCAGCGACAGACACGTTTAGTTCCGAGAATGCTCATATTTCCGTCGCCCGCAGTCTCGGTACTGTCGCCGCGTTCGGTCGCGCCACTCACCACTTTATTGATTTATTGCGCTCGTTGAATTCATTGTGAATGTACATTCTGGAGAATTAATATAGTGTGTAGATGTTTATGTGTGTTTTGCACTGAGTAGTTTGCTGCAGCGCTGAATCACGTCTATGCAGCTGAAAGCGAATTTCACGAAAAAATAGGAATCGTTATCGCGTTATCACGTTTTTTTGTCATATCTCCGGTTCTACTTCACCAATTGCAATCAAATATATGGCTGATTTTAATCCGACCAAGACCTTTCTAATCGAAAAGACTGAATTGAAATCCGTTCGGCACTTTTGCGTCCATCGCGAACAAACACACAAATAGACAAGAACTCCAAAATAAATAATTGTAAATAAGTAATTGTATTGGGTATCGTTTATTTAACATAACCCGCGTAATTGTTTTTAATTTCTCCTATTTATCCACAACTTATTTACAATTTTGTAATATTATAGATGTAGGGCTCGATGAAATACTCTCATAAATTTAAATCGGTTAACATCCCGTACGGGACCTGAACCCACGACCAGTCCCTTGGGGGAATACTCCGATTAACTGAGCTACCTAGACACGTCATGGATAATCGTCTATGAATAAGTCTTGGGCCGTGTAAGAAATTCAGTAGATGGCTCCAGCGTCGCCCGCTCACATTCTTATGTGAGCGGTCGACGCTGGAGCTGGAGGACGGCTGGAGGAGCTGGACGCTGGAGGGATAACTCCTCCTGGAGTTAACATACTAATTGCTTTAATTTACATTAAATAAATTCTCACGACGGACGACGACGTTCCGTGGGCAGGCCCCCTACAAGGTGGACCGACGATCTAGCCAAGGTCGCGGGAAGCCGCTGGATGCGGGCAGCGCAGGACCGATCGTTCTGGAGATCCATGGGGGAGGCCTATGCCCAGCAGTGGGCGTCGTTTGGCTGACATGATGAAATTCTCACGTTTTACGCAGCCCAATGGCGATGCCCAGTGGCATACGTAACGGACTGCTGAGACGAGGTCTCGAGTTCGATCCCCAGTCGCTCCGCGCAGTCACCTCTGACTTTTCGTAGTTATGTGTGCATTAATAAATGTTAATTATCGCTCGCTTAACAATGTGCCCGGTAGATGGCAATAGGCTCGCCCCCTATTACATTGGGACCTTAACATAACTGGCGAATCGTGGGTGTGTAATACACCTCTGCCTACTTCTTCGGGGATACAGGCGTGAAGTTATGTATGTTTTACTCAATGAAATTCATTGACAAAAATCCTTTTCTTGTCAAAATTCACTCTCAAACATGAGAACTCAGTTGTTGAACGGATTTTCAGTGGTGCAATAATACAGCACTAGAATCTCGCGAACAAAACGTCGACAGCGCTTAGGTATGCGTTTAGTTCACCGTAGTGCAACAACATGTCACATTACTGTTCACAAAATATTTGCCACTAATCTCCAATACACTATGTATGTCTATTCCCATGAAATGTATTGGTCACTAGTTTAATCAAGACTGTAACTGTGCGCTTAGATCTTCTAAACTACGAAAGACGATACAAGAATAATTTGTGAATGTGGGACGAAAACTCGGAACGAAACAGGAACCAAGTTTAGAAGAATGTTTAAGTTATTAGAAGGTTTATGTAAGGTGTCACAAAATTAGGTCTCTGAATTTGGTTAGATGACTTGGTATCGACAAAATATGAATTTGAAACAAAAAAAAATAGGTAGGTATCGGGTAAAATAAAAAAAAAATAAAAAAAAATGAAAAAAAGAAACACCACCAGCGACCAGCGTCACGTGATGCGACGAGCACACGTGCCGCTGGTCGCGATTAAGTATCGCGGACTGGTATCGCGGATAGTATCCTCGCAGTATTCTCCAAGCGGATGTGTGGGAAATACCTAAATCGCGACCAGCCAGCGTCACGTGTGCTCGTCGCTGGTGGTTTTCTTCTTAATTTTTTTTTTTTTACCCGATATTTTTTTTTGTTTCAAATACATATTTTGTCGATACCATGTCATCTCACCAAATTCAGAGTACTAATTTTGTGACAACTTATATATAGTGTTATATTATTTTGTGTTAATTTGACGAAATTTATGAAGATAATGAAAGAAATTACGCAGAATGAGAGCTTCAATCGAAAACTCTGCATAACCTTTGAAATATAACAAAATAATGCATGGGTGGATTGTTAAAGTCTACAATGGCATATCTCCGCGCCATGCTACGACGACATTCACAGGTTTCACTATATTAATACCGATAACTTGCTATAGCCATTTTAACTTCTAATAAAATTGTTACACGAAAACCTCGTCCGTCAATCAGCAGGTGTTACGGGTTCAGATGAGCCTAGTTCAAAGTCTGAAGTTCTGCGAATTCATACACCACGTTTAAAAAACAAAATTTGCTCCAAAAACTGCCAACTCTCAAAAACGAAACCAAATGCAGCGTAACCACCAAAATTACTGATAAAATTGCTACATGAAACTTGTTACGTGAAAAGTTTTTTATGGTGTACGTCAATAAAACCATTACAATGGTAATTCAACATCGGTATGTTCAAATTTGAATATCAAAAAGATTCACACACACGTCAACAAACGAAAATGTACCGTGAAACCAATACATCATAAGGTTTTGTGTTTCTGTCTATAAATATATCTTTAACTTTATTGTAGTCGAATAATACACGTTTTTTAAGGTACTTATTCAACTTTATTTCCCATTAGTTCCCGAATTTACGCGGGCACACAAATATTTGTAAATGCACACGAATATTATAAATATAATTAGGAAAGATTTGTATTTTTGAAATTTTGTATGTAACACATAAACTTAAAACGCGGCCAAGTGCGAGTCGGACTCGCCCATGAAGGGCTCCGTAGCAGCAAGTAACATATTAATGCTTTTTTTTAAATTTTATATTTGAGTTGATTAAATGAAAGGTAAATTGCGGTTTACGATTTATGACGTATAAAAAAACTACTTAGGTACTAGATCTCGGGGGGGAACGGAATCGGAGCGGCCGGTACACCCTGGGCGGCGGTCAATGGCTTCCCCTTCATGGGGTTGGCATTGATCGTCGGCGAATACCCAACGTGGCGGGAACACATCGCTCTCCGTACTCCTCTGCTTTCAGAGGAGACAGGACGAGCGATGGTGTTAGTGGCTGAGGCCACCATAGGATCCGGTGGGATCCAGGGGCGGGTTGGCCCACTGCTAACGCAGGGGCTGACGGGCACTTGTGCCGCCGCCGGTGAGAGAGGACTAGCCATCCTCTCGCGTTCCGTAATCGGCAGGTGATCAGCAACGACCTGACTGGTGGCTCCAGAAGGGTACGCTGTGAACTTGCCGACCGGAGGGCTTGCCTTTATTGGCCGGCCCACGACAAGGAAAAGTCTATAACACCCGACAGCAAAGTCGTAAAAACCTATGGATACCAGCCGACCTCCATAGTATATAGGCTTATCCAGGTGCAGGGGGCTCCGCCTGGATGGACCACCTTTCCCCCATACTCGTGGGATATGCTATGGATAACATAAATATCATTAAGAAAAATACCGATCGATCAAATCTAAACGACAAAGGCAAGAAAATGGACGACGAAAATGAAGTAGTCTGCGCGGAGACCGCGCAGCAATCAAGCGTGGAGGTAGCGCCAAACACCTCGGCGGTGTCGGAGAAATTCGACACCGCCAACGAGAGAAGCAGGGCGAGCAGCCCGGCGGGTCTGGGCGTGAAGCGGACCCGTAAGCGCAGGAGGCGCGCAAAGGCCTGGCTGGGGGAGGACGTATCGGATGAGGACTGCACCCTCACCGGGACGACCTCTTCCAGCAGTGACGAGGCGTCAAAGCCTGCGTCAAAGGTGGCAGCAGGCCGCCGAGGGGCGCGAGGTGGAACGAGGGCTGGGCAATCCACCCGAGTCTCCTCGGCCCCTGAGAGGGCCGCGGGCAAGTCACCGCCGAGGCCTTCCACCTCGGCGGTGTCGGAACCAGGTGGGAAGACGCGGTCTCTGATGGAGAAACTCCAGAAAGTGACCGCGTCTTTCCGGGGGTCTCCGAACCCCGATCAGGAGGCGATGCTGCACATTGTGCTCGGCATCGCCTCCGAAAATGAGGCCCTCGCGGCGCAGCTGGCCGAGTCCCGTCGGGAGACGGCTCGACTAGCTGCAGCCGTCGAGGAGCTGAGGAGCGGGATGGTGCGCCCGACTCAACCGGCGCAACCGGTGCAGCGAGCGCAACCGGCCGAGCCGGCGCGCACGACTCGCTCGTCCGCGAGGCAGTCGGCGCAGCAGGCGCTGTCCTCGCAGCAGCCGCTGTCGGCGCAGCTGGAGCGGCCGGTGCAACCGGTGCAGCAGCCGGCACAGCCGGCTCGCCCACCGGCACCGAAGAGAGTACCACCGGCGGAGCCTTGGTTCGCGTACGTGGAGGCGCTAGAGGAGCGTATGATGAGTCGGATGGAGGCCCTAATGGACTCCATCCGCCGTCCGCCTCTGGCGCCACCGGTGGCCGGCTACGCGACTGCAGCCCGGAAGGGTAATACCCGCCCGGCTGCAGTGGAGGCTCTGCCGGAGCCGGCTCGTCGCCCCGCTCCCGCTCAGGGCCCCGCTCCCACTCAAGGGAAGGGAAAGGGGAAGGGCAAGGGCAAGGGGAAGACGTCCCCAGCCCAGGCCCCAGCCCCAGCCCCAGTCGCGGCTCCGGTAACCCCCACTAGAACCCCCTTGGAAGGGGGTTGGGAGGTGGCTGGAGCCAACAAAAAGAGGCGGAAGGCCGCAAAAAAGGCCGCCAAGAAGGCCAGGAGGGCCGCGGCCGCCGCGAAAGCAGCGCCGGGGAAGCTCCGTGCCCCCCGCACTACGGCCGTCGTCGTCACCCTGACGGCGGAGGCAGCGGGGAGAGGCATGGGGTATGCCGAGGTGTTGGCCAAGGTGAAGGCCAACGTCGACCTCAAGGCCCTCGAGATCCCGGGCGTCCGGTGCAAGAGCACACGGACGGGAGCCCGGCTTCTTGAGGTCCCCGGCGCCGCCAGTGGCCCCAAAGCCGACGCCCTAGCGGCTCGGCTTAGGGAGTCATTGGATGCAGCCGACGTCCGGGTGTCCAGGCCCATTAAATGCGCAGAAGTGCGCATCACGGGCCTGGACGACTCCGTCACGGCTGAGGAGCTTAGGCTCGCCGTGGCGGAGGCCGGGGACTGCTCCCCGGACACAGTGAAGGCCGGAGTTATACGCTTCGGCCGCGGTGGACAGGGGGCAGCAGTTGTCGGCTGCCCTATCGCGGCGGCCCTAAAGGTCGCAGACGGGCGGAGCCTCCTGGTGGGAGGCTTCCTGAGGGCGCAGGCACGGCTCCTGCAGGCCCGACCGGTCAGGTGCTTCAGGTGCCTGTCGGTGGGCCATGTGGGGGTGCACTGCACGGCGGAGGTAACGGCGGGTGACCGCTGCTTCCGCTGTGGCCAGCCCGGTCATAAGGCCGGCTCGTGTAGCGCCCCGTTGCACTGTTTTAGATGTGCAGCGGGGGGCAAGCCGGCTGACCATAGGGTTGGCAGCAAGGCCTGCGCCGGAGGGGAGCCGAAGCCGGGAGGCCGGCCTTCCGCCTCCAGTTCACAGCGGGATGCGGAGATGGGGGTTCCATAATGGATCCTCAACTCCGCATCCTGCAGGTGAACGTTGGCCACGGTGCCCATGCTCAGGATCTTCTGCGCCAGAGCATGGCACAGTGGGCTATAAATGTCGCCGCTGTCGCCGACCCATACACCCACCGGTTCCTCGGGCCTACCTGGGAAACCGCGCTGGATGGGTCGGCGGCACTGGTGCACAACCCTGCCGCCGGCAGCCCCCCTCTTGCCGTCGTTGCAAGGGGACCCGGCTGCGTGGCGGCAGCGGTTGGCGACATAGCGGTCGTGGCCGCTTATATCACGCCGAACCGAGACCAAGCTGCATATGAGCAGTGGCTCCGTCAGCTGGCCGTCGTCGTAAATGCCTGCCAGCCCCGTCCGGTCCTTGTGCTCGGGGACTTCAACGCCTGGTCGTATGCCTGGGGTTCCCGACACGAAAGGGGCGCGACGGGGCATAGAGGCAGGGCACTGGTGGACTGGGCCGCACGACTCGGCCTAGTCCTCCTAAATCGGGGAGCCGTGGACACGTTCGTGACCTCGAGGGGTAGCTCCATCGTGGACCTATCGTTCGCGAGCCCCTCGTTGGCGCGACGTGTTCAGGGCTGGCGCGTCGTTTTGGGGGAGGACACAAGTTCGGATCACCGATACATTCGGTTTGACGTGTCCCCCCCTGCGAGCGACGCGCCGGCTGCACCGGCTCCACCCGAGCCACGTTGGGCGCTTAAGCGACTTGATCGGGAGCTCCTCCTGGAAGCCGCCATCGTACAGGCCTGGGCCCCTGCGCCGGACAGGCCTGTCAGCATAGACGATGAGGCGGAGTGGTTCCGGGAGGCCATGACCCGTGTCTGTGACGCGGCGATGCCTAGGGCTCCGCCCTATAATCCGAGGGGTCAGGTCTACTGGTGGTCGTCGGAGATCGCGCAGCTCAGACGGGGCTGTGTGATCACGCACCGCCGGTGGGCCCGATTCCGTAGGAGGCGTCGCCGCCCCGCAGATGCGGAGGCCCGAGAGGCGGAGTTGTACGAGGGATACAGGGAGGCCAGACGAGCCCTCCGAGCGGAGATAAGGCGTTCCAAACGGGACGCCTTCCGCGAGCTGCTGGCGACACTGGAGCGGGACCCTTGGGGGCGGCCCTACCGGATGGTGAGGGGCAAGCTGCGCCCCAAGGCCCCGCCGTTAACCCGGTGTCTCCAGCCGGATCTGCTCGGAGGAATTGTTGGCTCCCTGTTCCCAGCGCGGGCGGTGGAACATGTTCCACCGCGGATGACTCCGCCTCGGTTGCGCATGGCGCCCGACGTGGAAGACGACGACGTGCCCGAGGTCACTTGGGTAGAACTAGAGCTGGCGGTGAGAAGGCTAAGAGCCAAACACACCGCCCCGGGACCCGACGGCATTCCAGGCCGAGCGTGGGTCCTAGCTCTAGTCGACGACGCTCTCGAGCCCCGACTGAGAGGGCTTCTCAGCGCATGTTTGGAGCGGGGCCAGTTTCCGAAATTGTGGAAGACGGGGAAACTGGTCCTCATCCGAAAGGAGGGGCGCCCGGCGGACTCGCCGTCCGCCTACCGGCCCATAGTGTTGCTCGACGAGGTGTGCAAGCTCTTTGAAAGAGTAATTGCGAAGCGCCTCGTCGAGCACCTCTCAAGAGTGGGGCCGGACCTGGCGGATGGCCAATATGGCTTCCGCCAGAGGCGCTCCACCGTGGATGCCATCATGCGCGTGAGGGCTCTGGCGGAGGATGCAGTAGGCCGGGGTGAGGTGATGTTGGCGGTGTCCCTGGACATCGCCAACGCGTTCAACACCTTGCCCTGGAGTTGCATTAGGGAGGCGCTCGTGTATCACGAAGTGCCTCTCTACCTCCGCCGCATAGTCGGGGCGTATTTGACGGAGAGAGCCGTCATCTACCCAACAGTGACCGGTCTCGGTCGGCGTGAAATGTCGTGCGGTGTTCCACAGGGATCGGTCCTGGGGCCGCTCCTGTGGAACATCGGATACGACTGGGTGCTTCGCGGTGAGCTCGTAGGCGGTGCCGCCGTCACGTGCTACGCGGACGACACGCTCGTGACGGCGTGCGGGGCGACGTACCGCGAAGCGACCCGAAAGGCCACGACCGCGGTTGCCCAAGTCGTTAGGCGGATCCGGCGGCTGGGTCTCGAGGTGGCCCTGCATAAAACCGAGGCCCTGTTCTTCCATGGGCCTCGGAGCAAGCCACCCGAGGGATCCAGTCTCATCGTGGGAGGAAATCGCATCGGCATCAAGCCCCAAATGAAATATTTGGGGCTCGTGCTCGACGGCCGATGGGACTTCGGAGAGCACATCCGAAGTCTGGCCCCCAAATTGAAGGGCACAGCTCTTGCTCTGGCTCGGCTGTTGCCCAACATGAGGGGGCCCGATGACTCCTGCAGGAGACTCTACGCGGGGATCGTGCGGTCCATGGCCCTGTATGGGTGCCCAATATGGGCGGAGGCCCTGAGGACCAGAACTGTGCAGATGCTGCGCGCTCCGCAGCGAGTTCTGGCCATCAGGGTCATCCGAGGGTACCGCACGATCTCCTTCGAGGCGGCGAGTCTCCTTGCCGGAACTCCGCCATGGGACCTGGAAGCGAGAGCCCTTTCGCAACTGTACCAGTGGCGAAAGGAGGCGCGGGAGCAGGGATGGAACCCCGAGCCTCGAGAAATCGAGGCCGTGCAGTCCCAGCTCCGCCAGGCCATCGTGGTGGAGTGGAAGGAACGACTTGGGCAACCAAGCGCAGGGCACGCCGCAATAGCGGCGGTAAGGCCCATCATGGAGGATTGGCTGGAGAGGCGACACGGAAGCCTCTCCTACCGACTGACGCAGGTGATCTCAGGGAAGGGGTGCTTCGGGGACCACCTGCATCGGATCAGGAGGGAGCCAACGCCTGAGTGTCATCACTGCGACGCGAGCGAGGACTCAGGGCTGCACACGCTGGCGGACTGCCCGGCGTGGGAGGCGCCGAGGCGTGACCTCGTGGCAGCCATCGGGGTGGGAGTCCTCTCGCTCGGCAGCATGATTGCGGCAATGGTGCGGAGCGCGAGCGCGTGGGCCGCCGCCGCCTCCTTCTGCGAGCATGTAATGCTCGCGAAGGAGGGGGCGGAGCGCGCCCGGGAGAGACTTAGAACTCTCCCGGTCCGCCGAGCCCGCAACTTGCTCGCCGCGCGTCGCAGGCAACTCAGGCGCCGGAGGTCGCTTAACGACCTCCGTCCTCCATGAGCGCAGGCCTGGGGGTGGCGGGTGAGGCCACCTGTCACCCCAGCAGAAGCAGGCCGGGACGGTGGGGCGACTAGCGCCCCTCCCCCAAACCGGGGCAAGACGGGGACACCGTGGTTCCCAAACCCGAGGGGGCCATCTCGAAACCGGAGATGGCCCAGGGTCAGTCGGGGTGCGAGGGATATGCTCTATGGGCAACCTTACACCCCGGCGTCTGTAGACCCGAGACGGCGTGCGGTTTTAGTCGGTTCAAGCCCGACATAACCGCCCCCGCTGGCACGCGGGGGGGTATCCGAAGGGATTTCCGCACGATAAAAAAAAAAAAAAAAAAAAGGTACTAGATCTCGCTCAAACCAATTTTCGGTGGAAGTTTACAGGGTAATGTATATCATATTATATAGGTATGTTTTTTAGTTTTAGCACTCTCTTAGTTTAGAAGTTACAGGGGGGGGGGGGGACACATTTTACCACTTTGAAAGTGTCTCTCGCGCAAACTACTCAGTTTAGAGAAAAATGATGTTAGAAACCTCAATATCAGTTTTGAAGACCTATCCATAGATACCCTACACGTATGGGTTTGATAAGAAAAAAAAATTTGAGTTTCAGTTATAAGTATGAGGAGCCCCCAAAATTTATTGTTTTGTTTTCTGTTTTTGTGTTAAAATCTTAATGCGGTTCACAGAATACATCTACTTACCAAGTTTCAACAGCATAGTTCTTATAGTTTCGGAAAAAAGTGGCTGTGACATACGGACGGACAGACAGACATGACGAATCTATAAGGGTTCCGTTTTTTTCCATTTGGCAACGGAACCCTTAAAACTACTGGATCGATTTCATCAATTCTTTTACCGTTAAAAACCTACATTATCACTGAGTAACATAGGCTATATTTATTACTAGAAAAAATTAGAGATCCTTAGAAATCCCTACTAAAACCAACTAAAAGGTGTCAAAATTTGTTATAAAATGTCTTTCATCGCATACGCTTTTTTTTTTTTTTTAACGTGCGGAAATCCCTTCGGATACCCCCCCGCCGGTCATCGGGGGTGGTTATGTCGTGTCTCGACTAAAACCGCACGGTGTCCTCCCCAAGTGTCCGTTGCCGGGCACCCCGGGTAAGCCCTCGAAAGGATAACCCCAGTTCATCGCATACGCTGAGGAAAGTATTGATGATAGAACAAAAAAATGTTGTATAATATTATAGAACATATCAATATCTACAAAACACTTCACGAGACCTTGTGTACAACTATTGTAGTTATGACAATATACTATTTTTTAACATTTTTAAAGTTGATAGGAATGCCGATCAAAATCAGACCACGTTATCCATACCTTTTTTTTTTTGTGCGGAAATCCCCTCGGATACCCCCCCCCCGCCGCCCAGCGGGGACGGTTATGTCGGGCTTGAACCGACTAAAACCGCACGGCGTCTCGGGTCTTCAGACGCCGGGGTGTAAGGTTGCCCATAGAGCATATCCCTCGCACCCTGACTGACCCTGGGCCATCTCCGGTTTCGAGATGGCCCCCTCAAACATACCTTTGTTTTGATTCTTATTCAGATAAATGATTTCGTATTCAAGACTGTTTCAAATTTGAAACTGCGACTAGGCTCGATTCAGTTAAATTATGTTTTTTAAACGTATGATTTCAAAACTAAAGAACATTAAAATCTCAAAATCTAATTGAAAACGAAATCAAATATGAGTGGTTCAAAATGTTTAATAACCTCACTAAAGTGATGGCAGGTTTTGTTTTGACAGTTCATACTTTTCTTTTTTTTTTTCGTGCGGCAATCCCTTCGGATATCCCCCCGCCGCCCAGCGGGGGTGGTTATGTCGTGTATCGACTAAAACCGCACGGTGTCCTCCCCAATTGTCCGTTGCCGGGCACCCCGGGTAAGCCCTCGAAAAGGGAATACTAAAGTATTTTTTACAATTCTTCTTTCTAATCGAATTGATATCACGCGTTTTGAAAACTTGGCGTTACTGAATCAGGCCATTGTGTGGTGATGAAATAGATCGCGATAACCGACATTTACGCGGGCGGAGCCGCGGGCAACAGCTAGTTACTAGTATTCATGTTAACCCCCTTAACGTTTGGAATCCCCCACGTGCTTCACCCCATCGGTGCCAGCGATGGGGTGGGCGTGTCGGAATCGGCCCGACTAAAACCACACGGTGTCCTCCCCATGGGTAAGCCCTCGAAAGGATAACCCCAGGGTTCATGTTAACCCCTAGTGTGACTTTTTTTTCTCCAGGTCTCTTAGCGTGGGTCCCGGTTGTATTGCATCCGCCCGACGTTTTCACCTCGGAGTCCAGGTTCAGCTATCTCCTTCTCCACCTTTTGATTCCGTTTATACGACAATTTAGGTAGAGATTGCTGTCTGACCTTTCAACCCCGAGACGAAAGCCTCCGCCAGAACCTCGTCCGTCAACCCAGTGTACCGGCTTGCAATTGAAGTTAACTTGGCATCCGAAGTTCTTGGTTCGGCCCGACTTTTTTTTATTCATTTATAAATTTACATATGCATTATACCTTAACATAACTGGCGAATCGTGGGTGTGTAATACACCTCTGCCTACCCCTTCGGGGATACAGGCGTGAAGTTATGTTATGTTATGTCATATGTTACATTCTTTGTTTCCCAAAACTGAGTCGATGGTTTGACTAGGGGATCGGGTCTCCTTACAATTTGTCTAGATGGTTTAAATAATACTATTACATTATTATAATGACCAAAATCTACTATCGTTATGATAATTCCGGTTAATTATGGTTATTCTGTTAGGAATAAATGTTTTTGACAGGCGGCCTCACCTGCCACCCCCAGGCCTGCGCTCATGGAGGACGGAGGTCGTTAAGCGACCTCCGGCGCCTGAGTCGCCTGCGACGCGCGGCGAGCATGTTGCGGGCTCGGCGGGCCTAGTTCTAAATCTCTCCCTGGCGCGCTCCGCCATCTCCTTCTCGACCATTACTTGCTCGCAGAAGGTGGCGGCGGCGGCCCACGCGCTCGCGCTCCGCACCGTTGCCACAATCATGCTGCCGAGTGAGAGGACTCCCACACCGATGGCTGCCACTAGGTCACGCCTCGGCGCTTCCCACGCCGGGCAGTCCGCCTGCGTGCGCAGCCCTGAGTCCTCGCTCGCGTCGCAGTGATGGCACTCAGGCGTTGGCTCCTTCCTGATCCGATGCAGGTGGTCCCCGAAGCTCCCCTTCCCGGAGATCACCTGCGTCAGTCGGTACGAGAGGCTTCCGTGTCGCCTCTCTAGCCAATCCTCCATGATGGGCCTAACGGAATGTACCTAATCATCCTAGTAAATCTAAAAAATATCTTCAAGTTTTTTTTTATACACTCATTTGTCTGGTCCTTCTCTAATGTCCAACGGCAGACTATTCAGATGATAAGGTATTCGTTTTTAGGGTTCCGTTGCCAAATGGCAAAAAACGGAAACCTTATACATTCGTCATTTCTGTCTGCCTGTCCGTCCGTATGTCACAGCCACTTTTTTCCGAAACTATAAGACCTATGCTGTTGAAACTTGGTAAGTAGATTTATTCTGTGAACCGCATTAAGATTTTCACACAAAAATAAAAAAAAACAATACATTTTGGGGGTTTTTTTTTTCATGAAACCCATTCGTATTTATGGATAGGTCTTCTAAAATTATATTGAGGTTTCTTATATCATTTTTTTCTAAACTGAATAGTTTGCGCGAGAGACACTTCCAAAGTGGTAAAATGTGTGTCGTGTGTAACTTCTGAAATAAGAGAATGATAAAACTAAAAAAAATATTATATGACGTACATTACCATGTAAATTTCCACCGAAAATTGGTTTGATCGAGATCTAGTAAGTAGTTTTTTTTAATACGTCATAAATCGTAAACCGCAATCCCCGTGACCATGGCTGCTGAAAACCAACCGAAACGTCGGGATCAATATAAAATATAAAATAACATCAAAATAAATCGCGATAGAATCCGTTAAAAATAGTTTTATTTCAAAGTGTGACATTCGCGTAAACTTCCGACAATTTCACGCAATTTACCTTTCATTCAATCAACTCAAATATCAAAATTTTACTTGCTGCTACGGAACCCTTCATGGGCGAGTCCGACTCGCTCTTGGCCGTTTTTTTTCAATGTTCTATCACCGTAATAATTGTGTACAATGACTGATTATATTATTACTATTTCTGTATCCACTCGACAAGGAAATAATAAAATACTGTTGCTTTGTTTAGTTAAATCTATAAACCGCAATGAGAAAACAGTCAACCTAAACGATTCCAAATGTGCTTTTATAAGTCACACAATTCTTAGAACAATAACCGTTGCGCTGTGCAGAATTAATTTAATAACATTTGTCGCGCTTGAATTAGACGGCCCTAATCGAAAATATATACTCACGGTTATACAACCGTTATAGGTACATACCTGTAGGTAAAGGTCTTATTACAGACATATTTCACCATGAAGGTTTTAGGGTACGACGGTATGCTGTCTACCTTGCACGTTGACACTCTCCTTCTGCGAGCAAGTAATGCTCGAGAAGGAAGTGGCGGAGCGTGCCCGGGAGAGATTTAGAGCTCGCTCAAAGACCTCTGTCCTCCATGGCCGCAGGCCTGGGGGTGGCAGACACGCTAAGATAATGATGGTAGGGGTAATTCTCCGTTAGTGTTTATCCATTCCTGTAAGAAAAACCATGCTTTTCTACAGAGCACAAAACATATGCTGAACAAATTTAATACTAAATACATGTAACCGCCCGACATAACCGCCCCCGCAGGCCAGCATACATATACTCACGCCTTTTTCCATCCGGGGTAGGCTGAGACAACTGCCCGCCATCTGTTTCTGTCCTTACACATTTCACGAGCTTCCTCTACTGTCATTAAATCTTTCATGCAAACCTGGCGGTTTCGACTGCTTTTGACCTGCTCTTTTGCCTTCTGCCTCTGCGAGGTCGACCCCGGCTTGCCTGCCCACTTACATCTGCCTTATATACTTGGTGTGTCATTCGCTCAGTACTGTAGTGTTCGGACCTCGTTCGATCACTACAGTTCGTTGACCTGGCCATCATGTGTCAGAGTTTAAAAATAAATATTTTTATTTTGAAATAAGTCTAGGGAAGAAAAACAATTGCTTGGCGGACAAGCGGCTGACAGCGGGCGACTTGGGGCTCCGCCCTCGCCCGCCGTCCGAAGAGAAGATACAAGTGTACTGATTGTAGGCTCAATCCCTGAGCAGAATCCGCGATTCCCTACAGTTCGTTTAAATATAAATATATTCGCAAAAAAACCTCCCTAAACTCGATATAGGAAGCTTTGTTGTATTAATAAATGCCCATATTACTATTTATTCTTGTGTTTATCTTTTCATCAACACGAGGTATTGTGGCGTCCAACCCCCGGACACTACAGTACTCATTCGTTCCAAGTGCCCAAACCACCTAAGCATATTCTTTTCAATTCTTGTAACAACATTCTCTTGCAGGCCACACCATTATCGTAATCTGTATAATATGTATAAATCTGATTTCAGATAATATCTAAAATGCTTCACACAAATGGTTGCGTGAAGTTTGTTGACACTGCTTTATTATTGTTTTAAACAGTTATCATGGCTATTAAAGAATATTATAATAAAATCTGATGTGAATATTTTTACGTATGTTTTTAGATAACGGGATATGGATACGCGGTTGTTGATGAACACATTTTACTGGAGAAATCCAGACAGAATTTTCTAGGCTAAGTTAATTTCAACTGCAAGCCGGTACACCTACTGATCGACGGACCAGGCGCAGGCGCACCTCTCGGGGTTTGATGTCAGACGGTAGTCGTTCTCGTTAAAGCCAAGATAAACTTTTACTGGTGGTAGAAATTTGATGACACAAATTTGTCACAAAATTCGGCCGGGTAGGTACCACCGTGCACGATTGCGAAAAACCCTCCATAGTAATCCAATTTCGGTTTGATTGCATTCAGGGGTCAGCAAGTGCATAGCCGGGCAGGGGGATTGTGGTCGCAGCACTAGTGGGACCGGTGGGTGTCACGCGGTGCTGCGACGACAATCCTCTTCTGATGAGGCCGTCAAGCTGAGTGCCACCATTGTTAACATGGTGTGTATGTAATGGTGACCCTCTTTCCCGAGACTTTGCCTTCGGCTTACCATCAGGCGAGGTGAAGTCAAATTGACGTGTCCTAAATATAAAAATAAACAATAAAAAAACTAAGAACGAGAGCGGATCCCGGGCGAAGCGTCGTCGGTAGCTTAGTGGGTAAGGTGTCGACCCTACGATCGAGAGGTCCCGGGTTCAAATCCAGGCCATTACACTACCTACACACCGATGTGAACTCACTCCTAACACAATTAATTTAGCTTAGCTGGAGGGGTTAGGGGGAATATTAGTAATTTCGGTTACTAATATTCCTAAAAAAAAAATGCACAAGCTCGAATACAACCAAGATTCGCGCTCGAAACATGAAGAAGTACAAATACAGAAGACGGTTTTTAATACAGCACGTCACGTCACGAAGAAAATTGAGTATTTGTTTTATAACACTTAGGTGGCAGACAAACACACGGCCACCTGATGGGAAGCGGTTACCGCGGCCTATGGACGTGTGCAACACCAGGGGCGTCACACTCGCGCGGCCGACTCTGTAAAAACCTTCTTCAAGAACTCCATATTGCAGTCGCTTGGGAACAGCACGGGAGAGAGAGAGAGAGCAGAAGGAGATCATTCCACAACCTGAGGTCCGGCTTTATAATAAAATACCAGTGACGTGAGTCATACAACATACATAATTACTTCCGATACTCATAAAACAAATCAAAAAACGTGACTAAAAATGACAGTTCTCAAAATATTTGAGGTTACCATAATGTTGTAGCTTAAAAATAATCTGACGTCCCCGTCGCACTAATGCCACTTGAAAGGAAGAAAATTCATCAACGTATTGTCTGTCTCTTTCATTGATAAAAAATGTCGCCTGCTCTAATCCCCTTCAAAGGAAACAGGTGTGAACTTTAAAAAAAAACCGGCCAAGTGCGAGTCGGACTCGCCCATGAAGAGTTCCGTAGCAGCAAGTAACATAATATAAAAGTTCTTGTAGTTCGTTCAAGCCCCGCGCGAATTATAATTATTATTTACTTAGGCACCTATTACAGATTTATTATTAGAAAATAATGGTTCACGGTTTATGCATAAGGTTTATGTTTATGAAATTTGTCGGTGTCGAAAATGAGTCGGTGAGGGCAATGCGCATCCGTCCGCAGAGTCACGCACCATGGAAACACGCCTTTATACGACATTCATTTTAATAACATATAAGTACTTACATCATATTTGGGCATACCTTTTCTATACTTCTTGCGTGAAACTTGTTCCACCATATTGAATCATTTGATAGCACGAGAGTATGAATATTGTGTAGCTATTTTTAGAAATACCTACTATGGTTAGAGAAAATTATTTATAACTGATGCCTACGGCTCTGCCCGCGCGGAGGTCGGTTATCGTTTTTTAGTCATATCTCCGGTCCTACTTAACCAATTGCAATTAAACATACCACAGATTTTAAGTTTAACCAAGACCGTTCAAATAGAAAAAACCACATTGAAATCCGTTCCGTAGTTTTTGCATCCATTGCGAACAAACAGAAAAAATAGACAAGAATGCCAAAAAAATACATTTTTGTGTTTAGAATCGTTCATTTAACATAACCCAAGTTTTTTTTTTTTTTATATTTAGGACACGTCAATTAGACTTCACCTCGCCTGATGGTAAGCTGAAGGTAAAGTCTCAGGAAAGAGGGTCACCATTACATACACGTACCATGTTAACAATGGTGGCACTCAGCTTGACGGCCTCATCAGAAGAGAATTGTCGTCGCAGCACCGCGTGACACCCACCGGTCCCACTAGTGCTGCGACCACAATCCCCCTGCCCGGCTATGCACTTGCTGACCCCTGAACGCAATCAAACCGAAATTGGATTACTATGGAGGGTTTTTCGCAATCGTGCACGGTGGTACCCACACGGCCGAATTTTGTGACAAATTTGTGTCATCAAATTTCTACCAACACTACAAAAAAAAAAAAAAAAGAAAAAAAAAACCCAAGTAATTTTTTAGGGATTTTCTTTAGAAAAACCCTATTGCTATCGAGTTGTCGTCGACGTCGTCGTTGCCAATTTTCTGTCACGGTTTTGGGTATGAAGGAGATGAGCTATCGAGTTACTGTTTTCGGTAATAGATTCGTGCTGGGGTGAACCATTGCAAGATAAAAAAAAAAAAAGATAAAGTAAAAGAAAATCCCTTGTATTCGGCTGAGCTCGTCTCAGGAATTCAACTTGTTTAATATTTCCCATGAACCGAGCGAAGCTCTGAAAGAGTGAAGCTCACTCTTAGACGACTCATGTATTACGGTTGTTCGCTACTCCCCTTAAACCACTCAACCGATTTAGATCAAATTTGGCATATATACCCAACATATGACTGTGGAGGTTATAGGCTAGGAAAATCAAAAATCAAAAGTACCACGGAGGATAATCACCGGAAGCAAAATTTAAAATCTGTTTTCTCTATGAATAAACAAGCCAAACCAATCAGGAGCGGTCACGTCGTTTGCCCCCTCCAACCGCGCCTATAAATACGCCAGTGACTCGGGCCTTTACATCAGTCGCACCGAGTTCGCCGCCGAGGAAGGTTCTCCGCACTCGACGGCGTCCCGACGTGTACCACTGAAGATGTCGACCGCAGTGATCGACGAAACGTCTGGAATACAAGTTTCCGATTGACCACGGCCAAACAGCCCGGAAGCAGTATATTCTACAAACAAGCCTCATTCACGCGATTGGTTGAGCTGAGTGAGACGAAGTCGAGCGAAAGCTCCTCATACCAGACTTCAGGATTTTCTTTGTCACAGGTCTCCTCCTAAACTACTAATCCAATCAGAACCAAATTTGGCATGATTAAAGAGGTCAATCAGAGGAAGGTTTATGGATACATTTTGAAAAAATTAATGCTACCACATAGGAATGATCACCGTTAAAAAAATTCCAGATGGAATTACATAATAACTGCTCGAGACACTGTGACCAAACTTTACACGCTCAGAAAGCATGTCCAGAGTTGTGACTTTCAAAAAGAATTTTCAAAATCGGACTTGCCACGGAGGAATGATCACTGTTCAAAATCTTCAAAATCTGATTCACGAAGTCTCACTCAGCTCAACATTGCAAGCAGCGATTCGCCTTGCAGACCTAGTTAACTAATATCTTACAATTGTTCTATTGGTCTTGTTTTGTTTATATTTTAATTGTGTCATGCTGAGTACACATGTTTTGGAACTCAATCTGGAACCGAACCTTGAAATGATATTTTGTAAGGTTTTGATTGTTTTCTGTTTTGTGTGGTAAATGAATAAATGCCGCCTGACCTCCCAACCTCAAGAAGAAAGTCTGCACCAGAGCATTGAGCGATTGGCTTGGGCCACAAAGATCTTGGTGAGCATATACACATAAGCACACAGCACAGCTAGTATAAAGGTACACATGGCACGGCTTACTATTAAGAGGGGAACCCTCTGCTCCCAACTACCCTAACATGCACAGGTCCATTATTGTAAGCATTCTTTGTAAGTTTCTAAGAAAAGATTATGTTCTGTGTAACTCACGAAAATAAATTTTAATCAGGATCTAAATGTGATTTTCGGGGTTCCGTATGTCAGTTAACAGATCCATTACACAAATTATGTCTACCGGAATATAGGTCATCATGGTATGTAGGGTTGTAGGGCGTTCTAAGGGCCCCACCGAAATCGCCAGGACCAAAACCAACCTCACCTGCTGATTGACGGACGAGGATCTGGCGCAGGCGCTGAAATTAAAGCTATATTAGTCAAATCAACAGGAGGAGAAGGAGTAAGTGGATCCTAGGCTTCTGGGCAAAGGCAATGGTTGCCACCAGGAACAAACGCTAAGATGATGAGGATGGTGATGACAGTATGTGGGGGGTTTTTCTTTTATTGGTTGGTTATTAAAAAAAACGCTGTGTCGGATAGCGTTTTTATCGAGGAAGGCTATAGGCTATTATCAAAGTTTGAGTGATTCTGAAGGTTTACCAACCACAGGTAACCATAAGTAGGCTTTGTTTTGACAGATCATCGGAATACCAAAATTCTGTTTAAGATTTTCTTTTTAATCAAATTTAAATCACACGTCTTGAAAACGTGGTTATCTGCATCGGGCCCCCGATCAACGCGCACTTTGGAAAGTAATTGATGCGCAGTAAGTTGCTGTCCGTGGCCGTCTGCCGTGCGGAATGAAATCGGCAGAATCTCCCACCGTGGAATGTCGCCTTAATACTGCAACTTGTACAACTCATACCAGTCGGTCCTTAGGCACTTAAACAGACGGTATGGGCCAGGCTAATTTTCCCACAAACTGCGGTGCAAGGGGTATTATCGGGTGTATGGAGGCCCCACCAAGATCTTGGGAGTCTAAACCCACACCAGTAATTGACGGACGAGGATCTGGTGAAGGTTTTCCTCCACCAGTCAAGATTATAAGACAAATCGAAACTAGTAAGCTGACCACGGGATAAGCCGCAAATGCTACCGGGAATAACGTTACAGGTTTGATTCCTTTTCAATATAAATATATATGCATGAATATGTCCTAGAATTATGACGACATCTGCGGCTTAGCCGTAGTGTTTAAGTAAGAGGTCGCGGGTTCGATTCCCGCTCAGCGCAGATATGTATGTTTGCATTGGTCTGGGTGTTTCTATGTATAATACGTATTTTATTTACAAAGAATGTATCTAAGTATGTTTATACGCATTCTAGAATCTATATGACAAGCTCTGCTTAATTTGAGTCTAAATGGCGTTGTGTAATTTTTCGTAGAATATTTATTAATTTATTAATCATGTTACGTTGACCTTCGCCTAAGAAGAAGCTATGTCCATAATACTCAGAATATGGTCATTCTGTGAATGAATCCAAACCCCTGACTCAGTAACCGTCGTCGCCCACATACTTCAGACAGCAATGGTTCCAAGAACTGTTCGTTAGTGGACAACAGTTTATTTATAGTCCACGAAGTTCGACTTGGTGATCGAGTGATGACGAGTCACTTCGCCAAGTTAGGTATCAAGTGTTGGAACTAAGCACAAGCTAGCCAAGCTATGGTTACTATGGTCTAGATAGCGCTGTGTAGGATGTGCTAGGATATTTATTGAGCTGAGAGTGAGACGAAGTCGAGGGAAAAGCTCTCTATACTCCACTCGGTGTATTTCGGTTGTGACGCTACTCCTCCTAAACTAATCGACCAATTTTGAACAAACTTGCCACGTAAATACAACTTGATACCCGGAAGGTTAAGAAAACATAAAAATGAAAATCGAACATACCAGGGAGGAATAATCACCCTTCAAAAATTTAAAAATCTGATTTCTCCAAAATGATCAATGTTGAGACCACGATTTTGGCGCCAAAATCTGCAACTTAACTATTGGCTTAAAACAGAAAAAGAAATTTGAAAATCGGTCTCGCAACGGAGGAATAATCACCAAAAATGTAATTCAATGGTATTATTCCATTGAAAAAAAAAGCGCGTGAATTGTAGGTAATCATGTAGTGCACTATCAGCTCAACATTACAACAGCAGAATGCATTACGCTCCTAGTATATTACTAGCAGTTGCCCGCGGCTCTTTGGGTTGTGTGTTTTGGGGTAAAACCGCAAAACAAACCACAAAACAAACCATGTAAACTTCCACCAAAAATTGGTTTGAACGAGATCTAGTAAGTAGTTTTTTTAATACGTCATAAATCATAAACCGCAATTTACCTTTCATTCAATCAAGTCAAACATAAAAATTTAAAAATATATTATTATGTTACTTGCTGCTACGGAACCCTTCATGGGCGAGTTCGACTCTCACTCGCAGGCTCTGAGGGAAAAGCCTCTGACGCAGCCAGGATATTCGCTAAGACGATGATAATGTCCACTAGACTGAATTCTATATCTACCACTGATTTTAACTAGGATATTTTAGACAGGTGCCTGCCCCCCACACAACATCGTAGAAGCTTTAATAAATGAACGAATTAATGATGATCCCACGCACGGCCGCGTCGGTGCAGGCGCCGTATGACGTCAGTCACAAAATCGATACGAACCAATAAAATAATGAATTTTCCTCAACACGCCGACACCACAATTACTCATAACGTCGTAATATGTACTTATGCTCTTTGGGTCAAGGGCACAAGTGTGTATTATTTAATAATTTTCGAAGAGAATTAAGCTTCGTAAGTAATTACTTACGAAGCTTAATTATATAGCATTATAATCCTCAAACTTCAGGTGTAAAAAAAAAACCTAAGACCTAATCTAGGCGTTCGGTCTCCACGTAATATGGAGAGACTATGATTCCCATTAATTGGATGTCATTAAGACCTCTAAAGTCCAGAATTTTCAAACAAAAAAGAGTTATCAAAATCTTTCCGCGTATATAACTTTAATAAAAAAACTAAAAATGTAAACATAACATAACATAACTTCACGCCTGTATCCCCGAAGGGGTAGGCAGAGGTGTATTACACACCCACGATTCGCCAGTTATGTTGAGGTCCCAATGTAATAGGGGGCGAGCCTATTGCCATCTACCGGGCACATTATTAAGCGAGCGATAATTAACATTTATTAATGCACACATAACTACGAAAAATCAGAGGTGTGTGCCCGGGGTGACTGGGGATCGAACTCGAGACCTCGTCTCAGCAGTCCGTTACGTACGCCACCGGGCTATCGCCGCTAACTAAAAATGTATTTGATTGAAAAATGTTACTAATCATTAAAGGATTATTAAAAACATAAACATAAACATAAACTCACGCCTATATCCCCGAAGTGGTATGGGTAATGGACTGCTGAGACGAGGTCTCGGGTTCGATCCCAGGTTTTACCATGGCACACACCAATGACTTTTCGATGGTTTTCGAAGTTATGTGTGTATTTATCGCAGGTTTATAAGTGCCCGGTTAATGGCAATAGGCTCGCCACCTATTACATTGGGACCTAAACATAAACTGGATTATTTGGAGGACAACTTAATTCAATAGTTAAATTTACATCTTTTTTTTTGTTTTTTACGTGCGGAAATCCCTTCGGATACCCCCCACTGGCCAGCGGGGGTGGTTATGTCGGGTCTCGACTTTAGTATTATAATAATTCGACACATTGTTATTTATACTTAGGTATAATTCGAATTTTGAATTTTACAGTTGGCGAATGAATAGCGATTCCTTTAACAACAGTTTGTATTGATTGAACCAAACATTATTTTTAATATAATAATATTAATTAATTTAATTTTATTATAATTGTAACATTGGTAAATATTAATAGTAGTTCTAGTATATTATATAAGTCACCTGTGACCTCAATATTGCAACGCCTGCAATAGGTACTATGTACTAAGTTCTTAAAAATGTATATTTAAACATCTATGTACACTTAGTAGGCAATAAGTGTACATAAATTCACGCCTGTATCCCCGAATGGGGTAGGTTAAGGTGTATTACACACCCACGATTCACCAGTCATGTTTAGGTACCAATGTCATAGGGGGCGAGCCTATTGCCATCTACCGGGCACATTATTAAGCGAGCAATAATTAACATTTATTAATCCACACTTAACTACGAAAAGTCAGAGGGGTGTGCCTTTTTTTTATTTTTTCGTGCGTAAATCCCTTCGGATACCCCCCGCCGACTAGCGGGGGCGGTTATGTAGGGCTTGCACCGACTAAAACCGCACGCCGTCTCGGGTCTTAAGACGCCGGGGTGTAAGGTTACCCATAGAGCATATCCCTCGCACCCCGACTGGGCCATCTCCGGTTTCGAGATGGCCCCCTTACTTGCTCTCCACTGTGCCATCTGCAAGTCAGAGGGACACGTGGAAAGCTTCCGAACAGCCCTTGACAGGGCCGTCCTCGCCTCGGTCGGAGTTGGCCGTAGGCGGTAGCGTCTCTCCCACCCTAGGAGAGAGGCGCTGCCGTCTCCGTTGCCCAGGGTGCACCGCGTGGAGGTCCCCAACCAAGCACCCCAGAGGGGTGTGCCTGGGGCGACTGGGGATCGAACTCCAGACCTCGTCTCAGCAGTCCGTTACGTACACCACTGGGCTATCGCCGCTTAAATGATTAGTAGGCAATAAATGATTTGATTTGAACTAAAGTGGCAACAGGATGGCCGAAATACCGTGGCTGTTGGAGCAAACGAGCCCTAGAATGGAGAGTTCACGTATCCAGGGGGCTCATTTATTATTATATTCCGCCCAAAAAAAAAAAAAAACGACCTTTACCGGTTTGCCTAATTACCCTTTCCTCTCATATCGGATGCGTCAATCTCCTTTCGTCCATCCTCTCTACATGTCCGAACCATCTAAGCATCCCTTTCTCGATCTTGGTCACTACATCTTCTGCCATACCACAACGTTCCCTCATCACGTACACATACAATAATAAATAAATATTCTACGACATTCTACACAGCGCTTTCTAGACCCAAAGTAAGCATACTTTAACTAGCTTGTGTTATAGGTATTTTTTTTAACGTGCGGAAATCCCTTCGGATAACACCCCGCCGACCAGCGGGGGTGGTTATGTCGTGTATCGACTAAAACCGCACGGTGTCCTCCCCAAGTGTCCGTTGCCGGGCACCCCGGGTAAGCCCTCGAAAGGATAACCCCAGGGATCTTGTGTTATGGGTTACAGAATGCGGATAGACTATACTTTTTTTGTTGTAAATACATACATATTATAATAGAAACAACCAGATCAATGCAAATAGACATATTCATGCACACAAATATTTGCACTGGGCGAGAATCGAACCTAGTTAACCTGTCTTAGCAGTCGAATGCACCACTGCCACGCCACAGAGGCCGTAATGAATAATCATAATGGTATTATGATTACGTCAGTTCTATTTCGTATTATCTGTGAAGTGCAATTACCAATATTTATATACGGATAGCTCTTAATATTGATGTTAAGTAGCGCCTCCACATGTGCGCCAACGCCGGTAACTAGATACGAGTAGCTTGTAGTATCAGTATTGCATTAATACTGGTTTATTTACAGGCAATGGCGTCAAAACTACATAAGGCTGTCGGTACCGGATTTGGAATCGTTGACGGCATATGAATAAGTCTGGGCTCGTGGCAATGTAGGTACACCACATTGTGCAGTAAGCAATACTAGCCAGTATGTAGCTAACAAGTAAACATACATACAATGAGGTACTCACACCTTGGGCTGCGACTGGTTGGATCACCTCCAAGTTTGGTGCACCCTGGGCAACGTGGGCGATGACGCATCATTGATTGCTGGTCTGGAGTAGCTGGCGTCAACGTCAACGGCCAAGAGTCTGACCAACCGGCCCAGGGTCAGTCGGAGTGCGAGGGATATGCTCTATGAGTAACCTTACACCCCGGCGTCTGTAGACCCGAGACGGCGTGCGGTTTTAGTCGGTTCAAGCCCGACATAACCGCCCCCGCTAGCCGGCGGGGGGGTATCCGAAGGGATTTCCGCGGAAAAAAAAAAAATAGGTACTCACCCCTTCTGGGAGCAAGTAATGCTCGAGAAGGAAGCGGCGGAGCGTGGCCAGGACAGATTTAGAACTCTCCCGGCCCGCCGAGCCCAGAACAAACTCGCCGCGCGTCGGTGGCGACCCGGACGCCGGAGGTCGCTCAACGACCTCCTTCCTCCATGAGCGCAGGCCTGGGGGTGGCAGGTGAGGCCGACAGTCACTCCAGCAGAAGCAGGACGGGGCGGCGGGGCTACAAGCGCTCCCCCCCCCCTTTCCGGGGCACTTAATTTTAAGGCTTTCACGGCCGGCGTTGCATGTAGAATATACTACTTCCGGGCTGTTTGGCCGTGGTCCATAGGAAACTTGTGACCCAAACGTTTCGTCGTACAGGTCCGGGCGCCTGGACTTGTACCACTGAAGATGTCGACCGCAGTGATTCACGGAGGCACTTGCCATGTATTAATGATTTAATCGAACCTACCAAGACGACAAGGCTAATCTGAGATCTCCATGCCTACCACTCTGGTGACTCCTTGTTATCACCATGCCAGGCCAGGCCAGCGACGAGGATGTGGATATCAAAGTTTAGTTGGACTGAAAGCTGACCCTGAGTTAGGAAACGGCTCGGAAGATGACGAGGATGAATGAATCCGGGAGTGCCCCGGATTTTATTGATACTAGACGGAACTTGTTGAGTTCAGGCTTGATTGCAGCTCAAATATTTTATTATCTCAGCGTCAATCTCGGTTAAGTATATACAGGAACCTGGGGTTATCCTTTCGCGGTCGTACCCGGGGTGCCCCTCAATGGGCGCTTGGGAAGGACACTGTGTGGTTTTAGTCGGTTCGATTCCGACATACCCACCTCATCGCTGGCACCGGTGGGGTGAAGCCCACGGGGATTTCCATAAGTAACGTTAACGTAAAAGTTACGTTGGGACCTTAACATAACTGGCGAATCGTGGGTGTGTAATAGACCTCTGCCTACCCCTTCGGGGATACAGGCGTGAAGTTATGTATATATGCTACCATCTAATGGATGAAAAATCTCAGATAGATAGCTATCTATCTGAGATTTTCTTCTTCTTCTTTCTGAGATCTTTACATTGTTATCTGAATTTTTGTGTATTTTGAATTAATTTACAAATCTACGATCACAATCTCAAATCTGGATATCTTTATCATATTAATTTATTATATAATATAGTGTCGTAAATATGTTAGGTATTTAGTAGCCGCTGCATGAAATTGCAGATAGTAATTCACGTAATTGATGATAATTACACGGTAATTAGTAATTATCACACCAGACTGGTGATGGAATCAAACTACTTTTACCGGATTACATCGCAATTAATTATTTCTTATATATATACCTATTTATTCAGGTAAAAGTGGCTTAATTACAATGTGTGGTAAAAAAAGTTATGAATGAAACTGATAATTTGGTTAAAACTACTGGCGCCGCATAATATAGTTAGCTCTTAAAAATAGATATTTAGTTTGGGTGCGTTGAACGTCTGAGTATGGAACGAATGAGCACTGATCGAATCGATGTTGGAAGAATGAGTATTGAACGAATGAGTACAGAAGGAATGAGTTTATGACGATACATACCTCGTAAGGTCTGTAAGGACAGACGCAAAGGAAGCAATCGCTAAGGTGGAAAGGTGTAAGTACCTTCTTCCTTCTCTTTAATCCCCCCGCCGGCCAGTGTGGGTGGTTGTGTCGGATTCGAACCGACTAAAACCGCACTCCGTCTGGGACGACGTGCGTTCAGACGACGGTGTGAAAGGTGGCCCCATAAGGCATTTCCCTCGCACCCCGGCTGACTCAGGGCCATCTCCGGTTTCGAGATGCCGGGAGAGTTCTAAATCTCTCCTGGGCCTGTAGACAAAGTCACATTCTACTAGTGGAATCGCTTCGAAGCGAACCTTCAAATGTTCAATATGTATGGGAGTGACATTATTTGTTACACGTGACATGTCGACAAATGTTGTATCTCCCATACATTTCGGTCTTTTGAAGGTTCGCTTCGTTGCGATTCCACTAGTAGAATGTGACTTTGTCTACAGGCCCTGGGCTCGCTCCGCCGCCTGCTTCTCGAGCATTACTTGCTCGCAGAAGGAGACAAGGTGCATTGTATGTTTATTTGTGAGTTACAATACTATTCACCCGCGTGATTTCCGGTAAAATAAATACAAGATCATCATCATTTCATCTCGTCCCGTCGGTGTTCTTCAAGGCGACTAACAGGCTGTTCTTCATATCACAGTGAAAAGAAAATTCTGGTTGACGTCAATAGGCTAGCTCCACATCTCGACGTCGATAGTTTTGCCTTTCTGGGGCTAGATTCAGTAAAATTACGTTTTTTTAAACGTACGATTTCAAAATTAATCAACATTAAAATCTCAAAATCTTTTTGAAAACGAAATCAACCATGAGTGGTTCTGAATGTTTAATAACTTCACTAAAGTGAAGATAGGTTTTATATTGTCAGATCATAATGAATATCAAAATATTTATTATAGATTTTTTTTCTAATCGAATTTAAATCACGCGTTTTGAAAACGTAGCGTTACTGAGGACCCCAGGTGTGGATTCGAAAACATGGTTGGCAAAATCATCATCATGGCAACATGGTGCATCTAAGGCTTCAGTTCGGAGCCCGGAGTCAGCTCACTCTTTCTTCTCTTATCTTTTTGACTTCTATATTGACGACCTCCGAGACGTGGTGGTAGAGCATTCGACTGCCACTGAGATCTGCATGTATATGTCTATTTGCATTGGTCTGGGTGTTACAAATTAACAAAAAAAAAAATGTTTTTAAGTAGATCTGTTTATCCGCAGTCTAGATAGCGCTATATAGCATATCCTTGAATATTTACTTATATATTATCTTCGCTTTTAAGTAGATCTGTTTATCCGCAGTCTAGATAGCGCTATATAGAATATCCTTGAATATTTACTGATATATTATCTTGGCTTTTATGGAAGTGACTGCCGCGCAACCGACCAACCCCGTGAGGAAAACCTGCGCCGGAGTCTCGCTGGTTAATAAGGAGGTGTATTGTCTAGCAGGTGAGGTTAACTTGGGCATCGAAGATCCTCGTACACTAAAATGCCTCTACCTACCCTTCGGGGGATATATTTACGTGAGAAGCAACATATTCTGGGATGTACGATATGGCTATCGTATCAAAAATTTCAAAACGTTCCGCGTAAGAAAAATGGTATCAATATTAATTTTACCAAATTGACACTTGTCTTTCAATCCAATCATCACCTTGGAACAGTCAGCTGAGCTTCCACGTCCACTGCTAACAGAGAACAATCCAATCACATCACCTGTCCAAACGATATATTAAAAATAATAATGAATATATCAAATCAAAGTAAACATGAACGGTTGGCGTGCGCTTGCGACTCTTAAGGTCGAGTTCCAATAGCAATGACCCGTTTCGCCTTTTATAGGAGCTTGCGAAACCACGCCACCTTAACATTCCCTACGACAGATGGTCTCAGCCGTGGTGAAGGTTACTGCCTACTAGCTCAGGAAGGTTGTAGGGGTAATGATATACTCATTTAAATTGTACGTTTAAATGAAATCAGGAAGTCAGCTGCGCTTGCGCACAGCTGTTAAATTATCACAATTTAAACGAATCTCGCAAGATTATTGGAGATTGACAGTTTTTATTTTATCTATTAAAGAAGGAAGGAAAGGAAATCACTCTGCACGCATAATCGGCTTCGCACGAGAAAAATTGTTATTTTACTCCATAGGGGTGAAATTTCTAAAAATACTTCCTTAGTGGATGCTTTAAAACTCGTCATGGAGGAATCGCTATAGAAGCCTCTCCTACCGACTGACGCAGATACTCAGGTGGTTCCTGCATCGTATAGGCCGGGAGCCACCGCCCAAATGCTACCACTGTCGGGGCTGTTCAGTGGACACGCCGCTTCACATACTGGCAGAATGCCCAGCGTGGATGGATCAGCGCCGTGTCCTCGTAACAGCCGTCGGAGCGAGAAGCCTCACGCTGCAAACCCTGGTGTTGACCATAACAGCAGTCTGTCAGTCAGTGCTTGCAATGCCCCGCCCTTTTTTGCGAAGAATTGGCTCAAAAACCAATGAAACGAAACATCGTGCGGTTTTAGTCGATACGAGTCCTGCAAACCCACCTCATCGTTAGCTCCGGTGATGTGAAGTCTGAGGGGGTTTCCGCACGCAAAAAAGGCTCTGCGCTGATGAGTCAGTCAGTCAGCTAGATAGAATTGGTGAATGGAATGGCCTACTGCACTGTCACCAGCCGAAAGGATAGAGCATACTGCTATTCAACGTCTACCTTAAGAAGAGAGCCTTCCAAGATCGAAACAAAACATGACTCTAATGATAAAATCGTGAAAATAAAAACAATTTTCCTCTTTCAGTTTTCAGTCAACTATGAAACGGCTGAATATCGATATTTATGGTAGAGTCAAGCAAGTCATTTTGGCCGTTGCATGAATGGGCCGACTCGACCGGGGAAGCACCACCCTCTCACAGAATATCGACGCCAAGTAACAGTATTTGAACTATTGCGTTCCGTTTGATGAGTGAGAGTGCCGGAGCCCAAACTCCTTTCCCATCCCCTCCCAAACTCCTTTCCCATCCCCTCCCAAACTCCTTTCCCATCCCCTCGAAAACTCCTTTCCCATCCACTCCCAAACTCCTTTCCCATCCCCTTTCCTTTACAGGGTCGACAGCGCGAGTGTGACGCAACTAGTGTTGCACACGTCCATAGGCCGCGGTAACCGCTTCCCATCAGGTGGGCCGTGTGCTTGTCTGCCACCTTAGTGGTATAAAAAAAATTTTTTTTTGATTCAGATGGCAGATCTGAGCTCCACAACTCACTGGTGATTGAGCTGAGAGTGAGACGAAGTCAAGCGAAAAGCTCTCTATGCTCCATACTCGGTGTATTTCGGTTGTGACGCTACTCGTCCTAAACTAATCTACCAATTTTGATCAAACTTGGCATCTCCACCCATCAAAAATTTGCAAAATCTGATTTCTCCAAAATGATCACTGTTGAGACCAAGATTTTGGCGCCAAAATGTGCCACTTAACTATTGGCTTAATACAGAAAAAGAAAATTGAAAATCGGTCTAGCAACGGAGGAATAATCACCGAAAAAACCATTAAATTCAAACATCATGTAGTGCACTCTCAGCTCAACATTGCAACAGCAAAATGCATTGCGCCCCTAGTATACAATATACGAGTCAAATACAGAGTAACTTTTTTCGAAGTCAGTCAAAATCCAACAAAGGATTTGCCTGTGTTCACTGTGTACCCAGTCTCTTATTAAATAATAGCAAATACCTAGGAGGTCATTCAAGTGGACAATATTCTGCAACTATTCCTATTATATCCTTCACCCCATTTCCTAATAGAGCACCGGCTGCATCCACTCCATCACAATCAGAGGGGTCAGGAGCCAGGTCCACTGCGATGAGACAACTAGATCGTGCCAATAACTAAATTACTATATAACGAGTTCCTTCACTACTTGCCAATTTGTTTAACACTAGAGTGGACAGTGGTTCAAGTTATAAGCGATGGACACCGTTAATTTTTTAGTAAAGATCGTAAATTTCTTTCGGCGTGTTGAACGATGTTTGGTAAAAGAAAATCTTACGGAGTCAGGTCGCTACATGCTAATGTTACTATTACCGAAATTTTACCGTTTAACACCTAGGTGATCGGGTTCACGACAATTGGTCGACAGATTATTGATCGACATTATAATTAGTCGACACATTTTTGGTCGACATGAGCTTAGGTCAACAATGACAATTAACCGACAAGTCAATTGGTCGACATATTGTTGATCGAAAAATAGCAGTTCACTCTACTTTATCAATTAGTAAATACCAATATATATTATTTTAAATATTTGTAATAAAATCTGTCTTTGATAAAATTGATAAAATTATTGAACTCGTTGATGTCGTTTTGGCTAGGTTTGGGTTTGTCATTTACTTGGTAAGTATATTAGTTACCTGTAGATAGATTTCTTTTATATCTTAGTTATTAGTTAATGATTTCGACGGAAGAACTATGTATTTATACGTGCATTAACAAAAAAACCAAAAACACGCAAAAACCGCGCCTTGTCGTGGAGTTGCGGATACCAGCCCGTGATACCATACCATACCATACGTGCATTATCACAAGTGACCTAACACGCGAGTTGTCGACTAGTAATCGTTGTCGTTCAATTGACTTTTCGACCAATTGTATGTCGATGAATTGTCATGTCAATCAATTGTAGTTCGATGAAAAGTCTGGTTCCGAGGTGATCTACTAGGTATTTCACGGGCTCGTACCCTTTGACGCGTCAAGTACGGTCGATGATGAAAGTATAGCTATTTATCTTCTCACTTCTGTCATCAGTCCTTTTTTTTTGCTTTTACGTAAATACTTACCCCTAGGCGGAGCGCCTAGCCAGCCATAGTCACGACGATCCTTTGTTCGATATTGGATAGATTCGTGATTCGGCTAATTCGCAAGAGTGTCAAAAACCACATGTTGTATGTTTGAGTCTGGTAATTCGTACTCAGAAAAGCATTACTCTGCCACACAAAAAGAGCAATTTTAGCTTTGCATGAGATCCTCAGCCTTGGGGTGAAAGGTAAAAGCTTTATGGGCGACCTTACACCCCGGCGTCTGTAGAGCAGAGACGGTGTGCGGTTTTAGTCGGTTCAAGCCCGACATAACCGCCCCCGCTGGCCGGCGTGGGGGTTTCGAGGGGATTTCCACACGATAAAAAATATACTCATACTCATGCATATTGTGTAAATATAGATTCAATGCGTACCGGACGACGTTCCGTGGGCAGGCCCCCTACAAGGTGGACCGACGATCTAGTCAAGGTCGCGGGAAGCCGCTGGATGCGGGCAGCGCAGGACCGATCGTTGTGGAGATCCTTGGGGGACGCCTATGCCCAGCAGTGGGCGTCGTTTGGCTGACATATTATGATGATGTTGATGATGATGATGATGATGATGATGATGATAGATTCAATGGGAAGTGTGCCGTGTCACCATTCTATAAAGATGAATAACTTGTTCTCTGCTTAAAATGATAACCTATCACGGTTTTGATCATTGCTCACACTGTGCTAGGTTTTGGAGACACTTTTTTAGGGTTCCGTAGCCAAATGGCAAAAAACGGAACCCTTATAGATTCGTCATGTCTGTCTGTCTGTCCGTCCGTATGTCATAGCCACTTTTTTCCGAAACTATAAGAACTATGTTGTTGAAACTTGGTAAATAATTGTATTCTATGAACCGCATTAAGATTTTCACACAAAAATAAAAAATACCAAAAAAATTTGGGGGTTTCCCCATACTTAGAACTGAAACTCAAAAATTTTTTTTTCGTTACCCTATACGTGTGGGATATCTTTAGGTTTCTAATATAATTTATTTCTAAACTGAATAGTTTGCGCGAGAGACACTTCAAAAGTGGTAAAATATACCCCCCCCCCCCTGTAACTTCTAAAATAAGACAATGATAAAACTAAAAAATATATATGATGTACATTACCATGTAAACTTCCACCGAAAATTGGTTTGAACGAGATCTAGTAAGTTTTACGCAAATTACCTTTCATTCAATCAACTCAACTTGCTGCCACGGAACCCTTCATGAGCGAGTCCGACTCGCACTTGGCCGGTTTTCCTATACTTTCTACATTCAATTCGCGTGGTTAAACTTGCAGCGGCCTACCGCTATACTTATCCGCTGAAAGCTCCCAATTTGGACAGCACTTTCCGATCAGCGCTAACCACTTCAATTGTGCAAGTCCAATCAATCGGTAATTGATTGAATGATTGAGCGACAGCGTCACAATGCGCCGTTATTATAATCAGCTCGTCTATTTGCGCGCACAATTGATGCGAGAGTTTGATCTTGATTTATTTCATCAATGACATTCTGTTGGAGTTAGTTCATTAGCTACTGAATTTTGAAATAGTACACTGTAATAATTATGGTTTTTATTTTTTTTATAGAATATTTGACGACCTCTATGGTGTAGCGGTAGTGCGTTCAACTGCTAAGCCAGAGGTCGCGGGTTCGATTTCCGCTCAGTGCATATATATATATATATATATTTGCATTGGTCTGTGTGTTTCTATGTATAACGTAACATAACATAACTTCACGCCTGTATCCCCGAAGGGCTAGGCAGAGGTGTATTACACATCCACGATTCTCCAGTTATGTTACGGTCCCAATGTAATAGGGGGCGAGCCTATTGCCATCTACCGGGCACATTATTAAGCGAGCGGTAATTAACATTTCTTAATGCACACATAACTACGAAAAGTCAGAGGTGTGTGTGTGGGGCGACTGGGGATCGAACTCGAGACCTCGTCTCAGCAGTCCGTTACGTACGCCACTGTGGTATCGCCGCTGCTGGACGCCGCTGGGCTTAATTTCGGACATCACCACGAAAAACGAAAAGTACAGTTTCTTTTTTTCATGCGGAAATCCCTTCGGATACCCCCCCGCCGGCCAGCGAGGGCGGTTATGTCGGGCTTGAACCGACTAAAACCGTACGCCGTCTCGGGTCTTCAGGTGTAAGGTTGCCCATAGAGCATATCCCTCGCACCCCGACTGACCCCCGGCCATCTCCGGTTTCGAGATGGCCGCCTCGGGTTTGGGAACCACGGTGTCCCCGCCTTGCCCCGGTTTTGGGGACACCGAAAATGTATCTTGATGACCCCACTCGTTTGCGTTCGTTCCCATTCGTTCATTGGTGTGCATCCGGTATTAGACGCATGCATGATAAATATCTTCCCACACGCTCGTTTTAGGCAGTGCTACTTGCAGCAGCCAATCGCATTTGCAAGCCGTTACACCTACTGATTGATGCACGACGGCCTCTGTGGCGTAGCGGTAGTGCATTCCACTGCTACGATAGGGGGCGCGGCTTCGATTCCCGCTCAGTGCAAATATTTGTATGCATGAATATGTCTATTTGCATTGGTCTGGGTGTTACTGTAATATATAGTCTGTGAACTATGGCGATCTTGTGTGACGTTGGAAGAATGTCAAAGTGACGGCTAACTAACCAGGAAGTTGTGAGTGGTAGAGTCAAGCAACAGTCATTTTGGCCGTTGCATGAATGGGCCGACTCGACCGGGGAAGCACCACCCTCTCACAGAATATCGACGCCAAGTAACAGTATTTGAACTGTTGCGTTCCGTTTGGTGAGTGAGAGTGCCGGAGTCCAAACTCCTTTCCCATCCCCTCCCAAACTCCTTTCCCATCCCCTCGAAAACTCCTTTCCCATCCCCTCCCAAACTCCTTTCCCATCCCCTTTCCTTTACAGGGTCGGCAGCGCGAGTGTGACGCCACTGGTGTTGCACACGTCCATAGGCCGTGGTAACCGCTTCCCATCAGGTGGGCCGTGTGCTTGTCTATAGACGTGAAGAGCAAAGGTGATGATTGTACTCGGTGTAATAAAAGAAAATAAAGGTAGAATTAGTTATTTATGCAACTGTGGTATAATGAGGGGTATTAAAACATGAATGTGGGTTTATCACACGAAGCGAAGCTGAGTGTGATAATAGTATCACATGAGTGTTTTAATATCTAATTATACAGTTGCATACAAGACTTTATCTACACCCATGATAAACTAATAATACATCTTCAGAGAATGATGTACTGCCCTTTGATATTTTCCAATTCATGAAATCTTGGTACGCCTTTTCATACTGTTTTCTAGATTTTTCCGGTAGTAATTTGTTAGAAATGTCCTTTGCTGCATTCGAAATGTCTGGAGGTGTGTTATCAAAACTTAAATCGCTCATTTTCGTAAGTAAACAAAACAATTTGCAAAAATAATAGCGAAGAAAAATAGCGGGAATTCGAATTCGAACGAATAAGCTTTAATTTTTTTTTTACGGCGCGCCGCCGCTGTGGTAGTGCAATGCAACGCGCGTGAATGACAGTTCTTTTTTTGAAACTCATACAGATTCCACGCATCGAGCGGTAAGAATTTGGCTGTCTGATGAGTAACCCTTTGCGCGGAAGACATTGAAAAAGCGAAAGGAGTGTTATTATGAAATTTCATACAACATTATAACACCCGTTCGGATGATATTATGGTTATTAGGACATTGGATGTATTAATGTTGGCAATAAGCTAACTGTTTCAGAATCTTTTATAGAGGATTTAAAGCATCGGTGTAGATAAAAATACATAAATCCTTCTTCGTCCGGGCGAAAATCCCGGTTGCGTCCCGTTTTTGAGCCTGGGGTTCGCTCTTCTACTTATAAGCAATTTGGTTTGGTTGGCTTTTACGGAAGTGACTGCCGTTTGAACCAAGAGGAAATTTGTGTATGTATAGAGGATTTAAAGCATGGGCGTAGATAAAAGTACTAATAATACAGTTTCTATGTATAATATGTATGTATTTACAAAAAAAAAGTATATATTTTTATCCGCATTCTGGAACCCATAACACAAGCTAGTTAAACTATGCTTACTTTGGGTCTAGAAAGCGCTGTGTAGAATGTCGTAGACTATTAATTTTTTTTATTTTACGAGTCTCTGTCGCAGGCCATCCTTTCAGGGTTGTAGGTCAAACGGCAGTCGCTCTCGTAAAAGTCAAGGTTCAAGAGAAAGGGAGCAAACCCCTGCTTCAAAGTATAAGCTTTGAATGCCACCGGGTACTCAACGCTTAGCTGATGAAGATGAACAGAATTATATATATTTTTTATTTTTTTATAAAGAATATTAGCAACCGAAATTACTAATATTCCCCCTAACCCCTCCAGCTAAGCTAAATTGCTTGTGTTAGGAGTGGGTTCACGTCGGTAGTGTAATGGCCAGAATTCGAACCCGGGACCTCTCGATCGTAAGGTCGACTCCTTAACCACTAAGCTACCGACGCTTGGTTGCCTATGTTCAAAGTTTACCATATCAATGAATATTAATTTCACTCACAATCTATAGGTATTAAATCTATCTAAATACCTATTTAATTTGCATACCGTATCGCTTTTCTGTCGTTAAAAACATGCGGAAGTTATGTCGATAAAAATTCATTGAAACGTTTATTTTTAAACAATTTATTATTGATTAAGTCGAATTAATTGGCATGTCAATTATGAATGTGTAAAGATTATGTGTAAGTAGTTACATTAATAATTGTTATTTTATGAATATTCAAATAATTACGAGTGTTATCATGTTAGTTTGCACGAAAATAATTAATTTAGTCTGCCTGACTAAAATGTAGGTACTGATCTCCAGAACAATTCAATAAGATCATGTTAGCGTCGGTAGCTTAGTGGTTAAGGAGTGGTCCCGGGTTCGAATCCTGGCCATTAAAATAGAGACGTGAACTTCTAATACAAGGTTAGCGGGAATGCTAGGCATTTCGGTTTCTAATACCCTTTAAAATAAGAAAAAATATACATATATTACAATGTACTAGCTGTTGCTCGCGGCTCCGCCCGCGTGAAGTACTGTTTCTCGTCTCCCACAGGAACCTTTTCTTTAGGTATAAAAAGCAGTCTATATTGCTTTTCCTGACTATAGTCTATTTCTGTACTAAATTTAATCCAGATGCGTGAAGAAATAACTAACATAACAAACAAACTCTTCAGCTTTATTATTAGTAGGTATAGATCTGAACTTGGGGTGTGTGTTGGGTAACCTCCTCGAGTGTCGCTCCGATTCCGATCCCACTGCAGTCCGGGGAGAACGGAATCGGAGCGGCCGGTACACCCTGGGCGGCGGTCAATGGCTTCCCCTTCACCCCTTCATGGGGTTGGCATTGACGGGGAGATGGGCCTCGTCAGCATTGGGCTGCAACCCGTCTAAGAGAAGGAAAACTCTGAAATCAAACCCGGGGAGATGGGCCTCGTCAGCATTGGTCTGCAACCATCTAGGAGAAGGTCACTTCGAAATAAAACCAACTCCGAGGGAGCATACCCGAAAAAAAACCCCGATCCAAGGTGTTAGCCGACCCGTGCCGAGGATTCGTGACCAGAGGGCAAGCTGGTGTAACGGAGGGTGTCTGTGTTGGCGGTCACAGGACACACTCGAAATTCCGCCTTACCCCCGTAAAGGGCTCTGCGGGGGTGGACCATATTTTTCCCTATGACTCGTGGGAACGCAATGGTGATTCGAAAAATAATTCATCCACATGGCGGCGACGCGGTACGCCACCCGTCACGTCTCGTTTCCCGTGGGGGCGAAAAGTGGCTCACGGAGAGCCGTTTTGCTACACTGAATGTTGGAGGAGGAATGGAAGATAAAGTGAATGATGTTTGTCAGATGATGGATGAAAGAAGGATTGATGTTCTTTGTGTGAATGAGACGAAGCGGAAAGGATGTGACACCACCAAGCACGGACCCTACACCGCGTACTGGTCAGGAGTACCCAGTACCAACAGAGCTTGCCAGGGAGTTGGTGTCATCCTATCTGCTAGAATGGCTGAGTGTGTGAATGAATTCGAATGTGTGAATGCTAGACTGATGTGGATGAGAATGAAAGTGGGACTCACTCGTATTTTTGTCGTAGGGATTTATGCTCCTGTAGACTCCGGTACGAGTACGTCCCAGAAAGTACAAGAAGAAAGAGAGGAGTTTTGGGAGAGTGTAAGAGAGATACTGAGAGAATGTAAGGAAAATGAAAGAATAATAATGTTAGGTGATTTTAATGGATGGGTGGGACTGAAACGTGATGGATTTGAAAGGGTTCTGGGCAAGTACGGAGATGAAAGAGTGAATGAAAATGGTAAAGGTTTGCTTGAAGTATGTTTGGAATGGAACCTTTGTGTGTCAAACACTATGTTTGAACACAAAAGGATTCATATGTATACAAGAGAGGCGAAGAATGTCAGGAAAAGTATGATTGATTTTGTAATAGTGGATGAAAGATTGAGAAAAAATATTCTGGACACTAGGGCTTATCGCGGTGGGGGCATCCATACAGACCACTTTTTGGTTATGTGCCGTATAAGTGATCTCTTTAAGGGATGGAGACATAGAATGCGTGAGCCCGTAAATGTTCTAGAAAGAATAAAAGTAGAAAATTTGCAAGAAGATAAAGTGAGAGAGGAGTATGAAAGCAAATTGACTGAAAGGTTTCATGACATTGATAGTATTTGTGAGATTGAGGAGTTATGGAAGATATTTAAAGAGGAGATTGTGAGTGTGGCTTCCCAAGTATGTGGTGTAAGTAAAAGAAGTAAAGTGCAAAAGATGAAGCATGCATGGTGGGATAAAGAAGTGCAAAAGTTGGTATGTGAGAAGAAGAAAGCGTGGCTAGACTGGCTTTCAGTCAGAGCTAATGAGAGAATGCAGAAAGCTACGAATGAGGATGTGGATGAAGCGAAAGATAAATATAGAAGACTGAAAGGGCTAGTGAAAGGAATGATTGCCAGAAAGAAAGATGAACAAAAAGACGTGTTTGATGAAAGATTATCTGAGGATTTCCAGGCGAACATTAAGCTCTTTTGGAAATCCATCCGTTCAGCCAGAGGAAAAACGCAGAGCTCTGAGCTGAACTTTATCAGAGACCAGAATGGAAGTATTTTAAAAGGTGAAGAATGTGTGTTAAAAAGATGGCAGGAATATTTTGAAAGCTTGTTTGAAAGAGAGGATGGTGTACAGTCGACTACAAAGATATGTATCCATTATTGGACCTTATCACAAAGCAATAAGGTGAAAAAGTGGATACATCTCTTTGTAGTCGACTATACATGTACTAACCTCGGTGATGGATGACCAGGTTGATAATGATGAAAGTGGTATTAGTATGAATGAAGTTGTGAATGCATTAAGAAGTATGAAAGCTGGAAAAGCAGCGGGATATGATAAGGTGACAGTCGAGATGCTGAAGGCTGGACATGGCCTCGTAGCAAGTCAGTTGTGCTGCCTTTTCAACATGTGTTGGGTTAGCGGTCGAGTACCAAATGATTGGTGTAAGGCCGTTATAGTTCCACTCTACAAAGGAAAAGGCTCGCATCAGGACTGCAAAAACTACAGGGGCATTAGCCTACTCAGCATCGTCGGCAAGCTGTATGCGAAAGTGTTGATTGAGAGAGTTATGAAAGAAACCGATGAGAAAATATGGGATGCACAAGCGGGTTTTAGAAAGGGAATGGGATGTACGGATCAGGTCTTTTCCTTGCGAAGCATAGCCGAGAAATTTTTGGCCAAGAGTCAAAAGGTCTATTGCGCATTCGTGGATTTGGAAAAGGCCTATGACAAAGTGATGAGGAATGAACTTTGGTCGGTACTGTCTATGTATGGGGTGAGCAGCAACCTTATTCGAGCTCTGAAGTCTCTCTATGAGGACTCCAGTGCTTGCGTGAGGATACATGGGTCATACACTGAATGGTTTAGCATCCAAAAGGGTGTAAGACAGGGATGTGTAGCGTCACCATGGCTGTTTAACTTATTCATGGACAGTTGTTTGCAAGATTTGAAAGATAAAGAATGTGGTTTAAGAATGAATGAGTTACTCGTCAAATGTTTCCTTTATGCTGATGATCAGGTTTTACTTGCGTCATCGGCAGATGAGTTGCAGGAGATGGTAACAACTATGCATGGAGCTTTTGAGAGGAGAGGAATGAAAGTGAATGTTAGTAAGACAAAAGTTATGGTTTTTGAAAGAGATGAATGCGTGACAGAGTGTAGGATTTGTATAGATGGAGAAAGAGTGGAACAAGTGAATGAGTTCATATATTTGGGAACATTGTTTACGAGAGATGGAAAGCATGAAGAAGATGTTGAAAGGAGAGTGACAGCTGGAAATAGAGTGAATGGGGCACTACACAACTTTATGAGCAGCCGGAAAGTGTCCGAAAAGGCACGACTGGCTGTACATGGAGGAGTATTAGTGCCGACTCTTATGTATGGTAGTGAAAGTTGGGTGTGGCAGAAAAAGCATCAAAGTAGAGTGAATGCAGTAGAAATGCGTGCGTTGCGAAGTATGTGTGGATTGACTTTGAGAGATAGAGTGAGAAATAGCGTGATAAGAGAGCGATGTGGATTGACAGAAGATGTAGTGACGAGAATTGAGAAAGGTATGTTAAGATGGTTCGGTCATGTTGAGAGAATGAATGAAAGAAGACTAACGAAACAGGTGTATGAGGCGAGTGTGGATGGTACCGTCGGAAGGGGAAGACCTAGGCGCACATACCTGGACCAAATCGGGGAAGTTTTAGAAAAGGGGCAGGTCAGGAGTACCCTAAACCGACGAGCATGCATGAAGAATGTTATGAGAGTGAATGAGGCGAGAGAAGTGTGTCAGGATCGTGGCAAATGGAGATCCGTGATCTCTGCCTACCCCTGTGGGAAACAGGCGTGATTTTATGTATGTATGTATGTATGTATTACTGTCATTTAAACTACAGCATTTATCAGGAGGCCATTGGCAGCAGCGAGTAACGGACTGCCGAGACGGGGTCTCGAGTTCGATCCCCGGTCGCCCCGGGCACACACCTCTGACTTTTCGTAGTTATGTGTGCATTAAAAATGTTAACTATCGCTCGCTCAGTAATGTGCCCGGTAGATGGCAATAGGCTCGCCCCCTATTGGCATTCATACATTGGGACCTAAACATACCTGGCAATTCGTGGGTGTCTACCCCTTCAAGGATACAGGCGTGAAGTTATGTTATGTAATTGCCAAAGCGAAGGATTTCAGTACCCTCTAGCATACAGCTACTTAAACTAATTTTTTGGCTAAGTGGCCAATTCGTATCAAATATTAGCACGCGTCGTGCGAAACGACCAATAAATAAGATTAAAGTGTCTATTTGTAATGGTAAAATGGCAGTTCTTTCTTGACAATTGCATATGAATGTACACAGTGCTTATAGCATATAAATTTGTCTGTCTGTAGATTCCGGCTAATCTTCGAAACGGTTGTACCGATTTTGATACGATTTTCACTTGCAGCTAGCTTAAAGAATTAGAGTCCCGTGAAATAAGTTGAAAACCAGCTCCATTACCATGCGAACGAAGTCGCAGACACAGTTAGTGACAAAATAAAAAATTATTAATTAAAAAATCAAATAACCCGACTGCCCTAAAAAGACCGAAATAAGTTTGATAGCAGGCGGGACCCAGATGCAAACGCATAAACCGAAAGAAAATTAATGGGTCCCGCCTGCTATCAAACTTGTTTCGGTCTTTTTAGGGCAGTCGGGTTATTTGATTTTTTAATTAATAATTTCATTGTATATACTTTTTAGTTATGATATATATATTTTTGAAATCCCCTTTTAATTTCTTCATTTTGATACCCTACTCGATAAGTTTGAGTGAAAATATTTTTTGAATAACATACATTTTAGCGCCAAAAATCCACCATTTCGTTTTTTTATTATTTTGATATACCCAGTGTCACTCTCACAGTAAATGCGAATCTAACGACACCTCTCAAGCTAAAATCCATCGAGCCGTTCAGGCTGCAGAGCGTGCCAAATAATTATACATACATACATACTCTCGAAAAACATAACCATCCTTCTGGCGCAGTCGGGTAATAACAACAGATCACTTGACAACAAGTATCATAATCACCCACCAAGCCATATGTCACAAGTGTCAGAATGACCCACATGGCCACCATTGACACACATAGGAACCACTTTGGTTAGAAAAGGTTACGTTGAAGAGAATTTAATGTTAAGTTTCGAAGTGTTTCTCTAAGTTCGCAGCGGTTGGGTCAATCGGTGTCTGGGTCATGGGCCCTTTTTTTTCATGCGGGAATTCCCTCGGTAACCCCCACCGGGGTTTAGACGCCGAGGTGTAAGCTATAAAGCATTTCCCTCGCATCCCGGATGACTCAAGGCCATCTCCGGTTTCCAGATGGCCCCCTCGGGTTGGTCATGGGCCCTTTTTCGTTTTTTTTCGTGCGGAAATTCCCCGTATACTCCCCGCCAGCAAGCAGGGGTGATTATGTCGGAATCGAACCGAGATCACGGCCCTCACCATGGTCTCCAACGAGAGAACGTCCACGCCCAGGACCGCAACGAGATCCCGGCGTTGACTCGCCCACGCAGGGCACTCCACCAACGTGTGGAGCGCCGTGTCTTCGCCAGGATCCTCGCAGTGCTGGCACTGCGGCGTTGTCTCCCGGTGTAACTACATTCACTTTATTTCTCCGCTAACTTCTTCTCATAACCATCATGATGAGACGCTTTAGTCCCTACTCTTTCTCTGGCTTTTGTGGGAGCGACAGCCGTCTGACCCCCCCCCCCCACTAACCTTGAGACGAAAGCCTGCGGCAGAGGCTCGTCCGTCAATCAGCAGGTGCAGATGAGGTTAGTTTGGGCCCTGAAGGTTTTAATGGAGTTCCAATAACACGCTAACTTCTAAACCACACAATGGATTGAGATACGGTTTTCATTTTTTCTTCTTCATCATACGAGTGGTATTCCCAGTGACCTCCAAAGCTGGTGCTTTGGAGCCTATTCCGCTCTTCTACAACTCCTCCTTTCCATGATTTTGATTCTTTTTAGGGTTCCGTATGCAAAGGGTAAAACGGGAGCCTTTGATCCGTCTGTCATCAGGCTGTATCTCACGCACCGTGATAGCAAAACTGTTGAAATTTTCACAGATGATGTATTTCTGTTGCCGCTATAACAACAAATACTAAAAACAAAATATAATAAATATTTAAGGGGGGCTCCCATACACCCAGCGTGATTTTTTTTGCCGTTTTTATAGATAATGGTACAGAATCCTACGTGTGCGAGTCCTCCCGACGCAAAAAAAGACGTGGTTTTATAAGTTTGACGTGTCCATGTGTCGGTCTGTCTGTGGTATCGTAGCTCCCGAACCGATGTCACGATTTTGATTTTCTTTTTTTCTTGTTTGAAAGGTGAATAAGTCAGGTGTGATCTTAACTATGTTTGATGAAAATCGGTCGGGGATTTTTACAACTTTTATTAAACAATACTGATAACCGAAATTACTAGGTACACACCCATCCCCCTAAGGGGCCATCTCGAAACCGGAGATGGCCCAGGGCAGTCGGGGTGCGAGGGATATGCTCTATGGGCAACCTTATAACCCGGCGTCTTTAGACCCGAGACAGCGTGCGGTTTTAGTCGATTCAAGCCCGACATAACCTCCCCCGCTGGCCGGCGGAGAGGTATCCGAGGGGATTTCAGCACGAAAAAAAAAAGGTACAGACCCATCCATATAATGTAGCAGTTTTAATAATAAGTTTGTACAATATATTTCAAAGGCCTGCTTTCTTTCATAATAATTATTTGTATAAGATTAAATAAATATACTCACCAGCCGACGAATATCCAATAGCACAGACACTTCACCACACACTAGCACTGAACCTCACTGTTAGTAACAATTATAATTTATTCGTATGTTTTAATATTTGTTAGTAATCACTCCATTTCCACAACTCACTGGCGACGTCACTGGCCATAAGTTTGAGCAAACCTGCAACAAAAATAATAATGTCAATTTCATCATCAACATATCAGCCGTAGGACGCCCTCCGGCCAGGTGGGATGACGATCTGCGAAAGACTGCGGACAGATGCTGGATGCGGCAAGCTGAAGACAGGGCGCTATAGCGGAGACCTATGTCCAGCAGTGGACTAGCATAAGTTGATGATGATGATATCAGCCGTAGGAAGTCCACTGCTGAACATAGGCCTCCCACATCGGCTTCCATTTCGACCGGTGTGTAGCGGCCTGCATCCAACGAGTCCCTGCGCTCTTTACTAGGTCGACTGTCCACCTTGCGGGAGGCCTTCCTACGGTGTTAATGTTAATTTAATATAGTGTTTATTCATCAAAGCGGCGATAGTCCAGTGGCATACGTAACGGGCTGCCGAGACGAAGTCTCGAGTTCGATCCCAAGTCGCCCTGGACACACACCTCTGACTTTTCGTAGTTATGTGTGCATTTTTTTTTTTTTTTTACGTGCGGAAATCCCTTCGTATACCCCCCCGCTCGCCAGCGGGGGTGGTTATGTCGTGTCTCGACTAAAACCGCACGGTGTCCTCCCCAAATGTCCGTTGCCGGGCACCCCGGGTAAGCCCTCGAAAGGATAACCCCAGGGTTGCCGGCGGACTTTGGCCGCCACGGCGGCCTCGCCTGGTGGGGTCGGGTTTTATCCCGCTTCGGTGAGTTGGCAGGCGTGTAGGGCACACACGACACGCCTCCGCCACGGCCTGCTTAATAAATGTTAATTATCACACGCTTAATAATGTGCCCGGTAAACGGCAATAGGCTCGCCCCCTATTTCATTGGGACCTTAACATAACTGGCGAATCGTGGGTGTGTAATACACCTCTGCCTACCCCTTCGGGGATACAGGCGTGAAGTTATGTTATGTTGTTTATTCATCCTCCGAGCCTTTTTTCAACTCAGTTGGGATCGGCTTCCAGTCTAACTACGAAACGGCTGAACATCGATATTTGCCGTGAGGCGACTGGTATCTGGCCTTCACAACGCACTGGCGATCGAAGTTATGTACTTAGACCAGTGGGTCATACTCGTATTAAAAAGATGTTCAAAATTCAGTCTCAATGTAGTCTCGATCTCCCAAATGTCGCAAAAGGTGTTCTCGATACAAAATTTTGCTGAAAATCTTGTAACGAGAACACCTTTTTAGGGTTCCGTTGCTTTACCCTTATAAATTCGTCATGTCTGTCTGTCTGTCCGTCCGTATGTCACAGCCACTTTTCCGGAACTATAAGAACTATGCTGTTGAAACTTGGTAAGTAGATGTATTCTGTGAACCGCATTTAGATTTTCTTACAAAAATAGAAAAAATAACAAAACATTTGGGGGTACTTCGTCAAACAAATACGTCTATGGATAGGTCTTCAAAAATGAAATTGAGGTTGAATATCATTTTTTTCTAAGCTAAATAGTTTGCGCGAGAGACTTCCAAAGTGGTAAAAAGTGCCCGCCGGTTTCGAGTGCTTTTGACCTGCCCATTTTTTAATATCTCATTAATTTGATCAGTGTGTGTCCTGCGAGGCCGACCCCGGCTTGCCTGCCCACTTACATCTGCCTTATATACTTGGTGTGTCATTCGCTCAGTACTCATTCGTTCCAAGTGCCCAAACCACCTTAGCATACCCTTTTCAATTCTTGTAACAACATTCTCTTTCAGGCCACACCATTCTCGTAATCTGTATTCCTCTTCCTATCAGCCAACCTTACTCCACACATACTACGCAAAGACCGCATCTCCACTGCATTCACTCTACTTTCATGATTTTTCTGTCATACCCAACTTTCACTTCCAGACATTAGGGTGCTTTTCCACCAGAGATGTGCTATGCTACGATGCTATGCATGCGTTTGATATCCATCAATCATATTCATTGGTGCACATAGCTTAGCACTGGTGGAAACGGATTCAACCAAGATATGTTTTTTATATGGAAGCATGCGTGCTATGGATGCTTGCTATGGGCCATCGCGAGTGGTATGTGCAGAGCAGAGTACCTACAGTATGCCCGCGTTTTTCGCTGAAAGTAGACATGCCACCGTGGAAGCAAAAAGTTATTTTATATCCCGTAATGTGTGAAGAAGAACTCATGGAGGCGGCGCATCTTCGTAGCGCATCTTCCTCGCACAGCTACCTAGCGTAGTATTGGTGGAAACGGTCACATATTTTCGTAGCGTAGATTACACATCTTCGCAGCATAGCTGCATAGCACATCTCTGGTGGAAAAGCACCCTTAATGTGGGGCCTAGCACATCTGTGCTAGCACGCCGTTATGTACCGCCAGTCGTGCCTTCGAAAAAACGATATACCAATTAAAATCGGAGAAATCAATAAGCGGACCCCAAGCTTCACTGGTGGTAGAAATTTGATGACACAAATTTGTCACAAAATTCGGCCGGGTAGGTACCACCGTGCACGATTGCGAAAAACCCTCCATAGTAATCCAATTTCGGTTTGATTGCGTTCAGGGGTCAGCAAGTGCATGGCCGGGCAGGGGGATTGTGGTCGCAGCACTAGTGGGACCGGTAGGTGTCACGCGGTACTGCGACGACAATCCTCTTCTGATGAAGCCGTCAAGCTGAGTGCCACCATTGTTAACATGGTACGTGTATATAATGGTGACCCTCTTTCCTGAGACTTTACCTTCAGCTTACCATCAGGCGAGGTGAAGTCAAATTGACGTGTCCTAAATATATAAAAAAAAAAGCTTTGGAAGTACTAACTTTGGACGGAACTGAGAAATCGGTGTGAGGTTAATAGAGGAGAAACATCATGTACAGTGCTTTAGACTTAATTCGTATTTTATCTAACCCCGTAAACACTCTCCAGTTTACGCGTGTGCTAAAGATTACAGGTAAAGTGCTAATTTGTAAAGCCCACTTTAGTTCTAGGTCGTTAGAGAGAGTACTCAAGCGTCTCTCTCCCTCACACAAGTTGTTATCAAATAAACAAATACATATTCTAGGACATATTACACAGCGCCACCTAGACCCAAACTAAGATGAACTTGTCATATGGGTTCTAGAATGCGGATAAACATACTTAAATACTATTTTTTGTAAATAAATACATATTATACATAGAAACTGAGTGTTTCTATGTATAATATGTATTTTTACCAATTACCAATGCAAATATACATATTTGCAATGAACGGGAATCGAACTCGCGACCTCTGACTTAGCAGTCGAATGCTCTACCGCTACGCCACAGAGGTCGTCATGGTCCCTCATGGACATAAATAATGTCTTTATTCATTCAGTCAGATCACGAAGTAATGCGTACATCTAAGGAGTACAACTCCCTGCCTGAGTCTGTGTTGCCAGAATGCTATAACCTGGGAATCTTCAAGTCTCGAGTGAATAGGTTCCTTCTAGGCAAACGTATTTAATCGTAGACCACATCGTCACTTACCACCAGGTGTGATTGAGGTCAAACGTGAGCCTATCAATGGAAAAAAAGATAGTGGCACTCCGAGAGTGTCGACAGAAGTAAAAACTTGAACAATTAGGTGATCATCCATCCCTCCAATGTCTCCTGTCTTCTCTCTCCTCATATGTAAGATGGGGTAATTGTGCGAACCATATCCGAACTCGAGGGGTTTACTAGTAAGTAGCTAGATTAGCCATTGAAGATTGCCACTTACTAATGCCGTCATGAGATCAGCTCCAAGATATCAAACTATAGTTTCATTATCCAAAATACATTATTGCATTTTGATACAACCCAACGTTTTGTTGTTTATTCGTGTTTCATGCACTGTCGTTCATAGCGATTTTATTACAGTTTCGGGCGAGATTGATAGAGGTAAAAATATCTGGAATAATTCAATTTACTGATGGTAGTAAAAACGTAATTATGCTTTCATTACTGGCCAATGATGTGGTGTATCATAGCTACATGTCAGTGAGGTGAACCTAGGCAAATAAGGTACCACAGTCTCTCACCGTACCTTTTTTTTTTCCTTCGGATACCCCCCGCCGGCCAGTGGGTGCGGAAATCTCTCACCATACCTAAAGATAAATAACCTTGACGTCCAGACAGACAAAGTGTTTTTTTTTTACCATGTATAGAAGATATGCTTACTTAGTAAAACTTAAACCATTTAAAATAAACCTATCAGACCTAAATCCGTTGTTTCGCCGAACCCTCGCATCCAAGCTCTGAGAATGACTAAGTCGATTCTTATCAAATCTTTGCTATAAGTAGACGCATTTCTCAGAGCGGCATCGACAAAAGACTAGTTGTGGTTTATTTATTATCTATGGTAAACGCACAGATAACGTACACTTATTTTAAGATGTATTCTTTATCTTGGGTAATGGAGGATGGAATAATTTATTGTTTATTGGGGAATAACTGCTGCGTTCGTTCTGTTATATGAGTTTGTAGTTGTTTGGTTAAGATTCGATTCTGAAAATATTATTGGGTTTACCTCATAAAAAAAATTCGGTTCATATGCAAGGTAATATTGGTTTCATCTGCAGGGAAATTTTAGGCTATTTTCAACAAGGATTTTTAGACCACTTTCAGCAAATAGGTTATTTTCAAAAAGGAAATTATATTGACCGCGGTAGCCTAGTGGTATGGGTAAAGGACTGCTGAGACGAGGTCTCGGGTTCGATCCCAAGTATTACCATGGCACACACCAATGACTTTTACATGCTTTTCGTAGTTATGTGTGTATTTATCGCAGGTTTATAAGTGCCCGGTTAATGGCAATAGGCTCGCCACCTATTACATTGGGACCTAAACATAAACTGGCGAAATGTGGGTGCTAGCACCTCTGCCTACCCCTTCGGGGATACAGGCGTGAGTTTATGTTATGGTATGTATGATAAGAAAATATAGCGCATTTTCAGCAAGGAATAGGTTATTGATGGCATGGAAATTTTAGGCTATTTTAAACAAGCTGTTTTTAGGCCATTTTTAGTAAAGAATAGGTTATTTTCAACAAGGAGATTTTAGGCGATTAAAAGCAAGGAAATTTTGGATGATACAACAGCAGCATACTTGGTTCTACAACCTGCGTATTTAACCTTTATACGAAGCATCCTTACGATTTTAATACCAAGATGAACTCATTTTAAATTTAAAATGAATTTCTACACTCTAAAACTTTTATACTATTATAAAATTGTAAGTTAGTTGTGTCTGTACATTGGAGATATTTAAAAACAAACACTCAGGTTATGTTAAATTAACGATTCTAAACACGAGGGATTACAAATATCAAATTAAGATGCGTTTGTGGTGTTATTTTTGGATTAGGTGGTGACTTGGTGACGCGATCCTGGTCTGCGGTCCAGCAAACACGCTCAGATATTTCGCTCGGGCGATACGCTCAGTAGTGGGAAACTGGTAAAAGAAACGGCCCAGCGGCCCACTGAATAATAATGAAGTGGTAAACTGGACCAATTTTCGTTTGACTGGAGCTGATTCAATTAAATTTTTAAGCAATTAGTATCCTTACTTTTTCTATAGATTCAGATCGGAAAAAGAGAACATCTAGGTGGGTAGAACACGTGTACGGAACGGGTAAGGGGATTGGTCGTGGGTTCAAATCCCGTACTAGATGTTCTCTATTCCGATTTAAATCTATATGACTGTAACTGGACAACTTTTAGGTTTCGTTCAACCCGCCGCGCTGGCTGCTAAGACTGGATTTAACCAGTAAAAAATCCGTTCAACTAAATCCGTTTCCCACGTTTAAACAAAGAAGTTTAATTAATAAAATGTATTAACACCATTTACTTTTTATTGAACTAGGTTCCTGTGATTAGTGATATCCATCCTCTTGGCTGGATTTCAGCACTGAAAATCCATTCACAAAACTGAGCTCTCACGTTTTACTCGATAAAATTCATAGATTAAAACATGATAACCAGCTTAGTGTTAATTTATCTCAGTCCCCCCCCAACTACTCGAAGTATTCAGAAGATTTATTTTAAAAAATTTACCTTATTGTGTTTACTGGGTACCGGAATACTTGTCTATTTGGCTAACCGTCTGCTACAGGTTGTCCAAACTGGATGGCCCACGCACAACCTTGGGTTGTGAATGTCGCCACAGCCGCAGAATGTACCTTTAATATACAAACGTTTCCGAATGCCTACTTACTGATAAATTTATCGATAAATTGACACGTTTTAATTTAATAATATAATAATAATAAAGATAATTAATAATTTAATAATAGAGTCGGTAGCTACTAAGCTACCACCACTAGGTTAAGGGGTCGACCCTACGATCGAGAGGGCCCGGGTTCGAATCCTGGCCATTACACTACCGAGGTGAACCCACTCCTAACACAAGCAATTTAGCTTAGCTAGAGGTTTTAGGGGAATATTAGTAATTTCGGTTACTAATATCCCTTAAAAAAATTGTTTTTATGACACTCAGAAGTTCGCGCGAAATTGAAATAAAACTATTTTAATAGATTCTTCCGATCCGAGGCGCCCACCCCATCGTCGGCACCGATGGGGTGAAGCCCGTGGGGGTTTCCACACGCTAAAATCCTGTATCTCCCTGCCGGCCAGCGGGGGAGGTTATGTCGGGCTTGAACCGACTAAAAACACACGCCGACTCGGGTCTTCAGACGCTGGGGTGTGAGGTGGCCATCACCGGTTCCGAGATGGCTCCCTCGAGTTTGGGAACCACGGTGTCCCCGTCTTGCCCCTGGAAAAAGGAGGGCCGCGCAACGCGTTGCCGCCCTATCCTGTTTCTGCTAGGGTGACAGGCGGCTTCATCTGTGTTTTGTTTTAGATAGCCCATTTATGGAGGAAGGTTATAGGCTATATTTCATCACGCTCCCTTACCAGGAGAGTGGAGCAGATAACATAAATGTCCTCAAATCGGGCAAATTTCCATACATTATTGTAGAACTAACAAAGTACGGGCGTGCCAGGGTGCCATAGGTGTGAAGTACGCCACGGGCGAAGCCGCGGGGGACAGCTAGTATACAATAAAAAAGCAAGTCCAAGTGGAGTCAATAACTCGAAGCAACTAGCCGAAAGTACTATTTGAAACACGACATGACCTCTAGTTAACCACCTCATAAATATTGCTAACAAAAATTTACATTTAAATGAACAAACCTTTCTCTTATACCGACATACACATGAGAGTATTGAAAATGTAGAGTTTAATGATGTGGATTAGGGTATTTATTACCCGGGGGGCCCGGCAATGGACACTTGGGGAGGACACCGTGTGGTTTTAGTCGGTCATTCCGACACGCCCACCCCATCGTTGGCGACGATGGGGTGAAGCCAGTGAGGATTCCACACGTTAAAAAAAAAGTGGATTAGGGTGTTTTTACCTATCAAGAATTTGTAGGTTGGTAGATTTGACGGCAGTCACTCCCATGAAAGATAGGGGAGAAGGAGTAAGCGGACCCTGGACTCCGAGGTGATAGCTTCGGAGATATCCCGAAACAACGCAAATGATGATGATGGGTCTTATATCATCATCATATCAGTCGTAGGAAGTCCACTGCTGAACATAGGCCTCCCCCATCGACTTCCATTTCGAGCGGTCTGTAGCGGCCTGCATCCACCGAGTCCCTGAGTACTTTGCTAGAGTCTTATATGGTGATGATTATTTTATCAGCCTACACGGAAGGCCAAAAGCCTACTTTATATGGAAGGCCGCGTCAAAGCCGAGAAGCGCTCGAAACTTTTTTTTTTTTTTACGTGCGGACATCCCTTCGGATACCCCCCCGCCGGCAAGCGGGGTTGGTTATGTCGTGTCTCGACTAAAACCGCACGGTGTCCTCCCCAAGTGTCCGTTGCCGGGCACCCCGGGTAAGCCCTCGAAAAGATAACCCCAGGGTTGCCGGCGGACTTTGGGCGCCACCGCGGCCTCGCCTGGTGGGGTCGGGTGTTATCCCGCTTCGGTGAGTTGGCAGGCGTGTGTAGGGCCACACGAGACGCCTCCGCCAAAAACCTGCGGGCTTAATGCAAGGTTTAATGACAGTACAGGAAGGTCGTGATGTATGTAAGGACAGAATCAGATGGTGAGCTGTTGTATCTGCCTACCCCGGAGGGAAAAAGGCGTGAATATATGTATGTGCACCGCGTGTATCACGGCGAGATAGAATACAAGAGATTTTACATGACCAGTAAGGTATACCTATGCCTATTCTCCATGCCAAAGTCGTCCCCATCATCTGAACACCAATTGCGCTTGCATCCAAGACTTGTACTTTGGAGCCCGGAGGTACACTCTCCTCCTCCTTTATTGGTTTATTTTAGCTTTTACGGTAGCGACTGCCATGTGACCCCCCGTATTTCAAGAGAAAAGCCTTCGCCGGAGGCTTGCAGGCGAGCTTGCCCTGGACCCCGAAGATGTTAGTGGGGACAGTCAAGATCAGTTTATCCTAAGGAGTATAAGATAATATATTAAATAATGTGCCTTATGGAAATTGGTATCGATTTATACTGTCTTTCTTCTATCTTATCTAGGCGTGAAATATACAAAAAAGGCAAAAAGCATAAGGCGTAAGGCATAATCAAAGCAACATAGTGAGTATCGACGCGATTTTGCTCTGTGATCGCGTCGATACGTTCCATTTAACCCTCCATGTGAACCCATAAGAAGAGTTTATGTATGTGAACCCATAACTATTATAATTTAGGTGTAGAATAAAGAATTACCTACCTATTTACTGAATCATATATCAACAACTATAAAGTATAATAACTTAATTCTATAGTAAACAGTAGACCTTGGATCAGTTAGTCATTAATCACAATTATCGATACCATAGTCGATGGTTAACTATATAGGTAATTGGCGATATGCACGTGGTGTCGACACCATGGGGTAACGTCATGGTGTAACTTTTGGTGTATAATTTTGTATCATTGTTTGCTAAATATGAGTGTACTTTACGATAATATAAGTACAATGTCCTCGACCTACTTAAGACGTATAATACAAGATAGATATTTTATTCTGTGGAGAATATTTATTCTCCACAAAATAAAAAGAGGTATTTCAGTGGTCGTACTTATCCATTTGGATAAGTACGACCATTGGAATACCTACCACCCTCTTACTTAATCGAATTTAAGTGGAAGTATGCTGCATTTTGTATATTGATGACATACAAACCCTAAGGCCGAATTCCAACGAGATGGTTTGTCCACACTGCCCGGGAAACCGTGTCCGAAATTGAGTCTTGTAGGTATATGGCACACTACGGAGCCATGTCTTTGATGACAGCGCTAGCTCTGGTTGACTGCAGTGCACCGTGTAGAAGTAGAAAAAACCGTCTCATGGAAACGCATCCTTTTTTTTTCTTTTTCCGTGCGAAAATCCTTCGATTCCTTGCCCCCCGACTGACCCAGGGTCATCTCTGGTTTGGAGATGGCCCCCTAGGGTTTGGGACGGGTTTTTTGATTTTTTAATTAATAATTATATTGTATGCTTTTTAGTTATGATATATATATTTTTGAAATCACCCTTTAAAGCTCTTCATTTTGCTACCCTACTCGATAAGTTTGAGTGAAAATATATTTTTCATCTCTCCTGTTCGGAAAGTTTAATTTTCATGGGTAGATAAAACTTTTCTAATGTTGGCAGTATGTACGAGAATTATAAGTTTTTTTTTCGGAATAAAAAAAAAAACAATTTAAGTTTGCTAAATAATTAGTGGGAAAACGAGATTCAATATAAATAAATACCTTGTGTTAATTGTGGCTGAAAATGGTTTCGGAAAGTGATTCCAGTGACATGTGTGAGATTAAAGAACAGACAAACGCTGTTGTTAATAATATGTTTCCAATTTTACTTTAAATTTTAACTGATTTTCAATATACTTGTTTCATTAAATGTATGTGTAGTATTTTAATTTCCTCACATAGTCGAAATGAAAAGCAGAGTGTTTAACTCGGGTGAATGTCATCCATTTCACCCTCGAATTATTGGCGCTCTCACTTCGTTCGACCGCCAGAAATATCTCGGGTGAAATGGCTGACGTTCAACCCTTGTGTAACAGTAGATTGTTAACAACATACATTTTAGCGCCAAAAATCTGCTATTTGTTTTTTTTTTTTTTGATATACCCAATACTGGTGGTAGAAATTTGATGACACAAATTTGTCACAAAATTCGGCCGGGTGGGTACCACCGTGCACGATTGCGAAAAACCCTCCATAGTAATCCAATTTCGGTTTGATTGCGTTCAGGGGTCAGCAAGTGCATAGCCGGGCAGGGGGATTGTGGTCGCAGGACCAGTGGGTGCCACGCGGTGCTGCGACGACAATCCTCTTCTGATGAGGCCGTCAAGCTGAGTGCCACCATTGTTAACATGGTACGTGTATGTAATGGTGACCCTCTTTCCTGAGACTTTACCTTCAGCTTACCATCAGGCGAGGTGAAGTCAAATTGACGTGTCCTAAATAAAAAAAAAAAAATAGCACTCCCACAATAAATACGAATCTAACGACACCTCTCAAGCTTAAATCCATCGAGCCGTTCAGGCTGCAGAGCGCACCAAAAATTATACATACATACGAAAATCAACCCTCCTTCTGGCGCAGTCGGGTAAAAAGACATCATACTGTAGACATGCACTGTGCTATAGAGAGAACGCTCTACAAACCCGAAGCAAGCCGAACTTAGCCGAACTCTCACTGTTCTGCTGATGTTCCAAAGCCGGGCACTGTATATAGTACCGGGCTGGACAGAACCGTGCGCACGCGCACTAATACTTCGGCCATCGAACTCATTCTTCGTCACCGCTTACAAAACTTTTATAGTGATGTTATTAAAACAATACCTTATTTCAATGTTTAATTCAACAAGCACAATCTTAGTTATTGTGGCTACTATAAACAGTCCCATATGGTCACCAGGTAAGAGACGGTGACGTCATTACACATGTAACTTAGATACGTCAAAGTAGGACATCTGGTTTTGTTTCCAGTACCTGCTCATAGTGCCCACACTTATGTTTCTCCCTCAAAGGAGTATTGTCGGGGAGAGAACAGTACCTACCTACTCCTTTTTATAAGAGATGGGGTAAAGAAACTTGCCGCCTGGACATCATCTCCAATGGTCAACCTGGAAGTCATTAAATTGCCTGCAGACCCAAGTTAGCCGTTGCGTTACAACGAAAATATGGCAAAAAGGGGCTATATTGACAGGTCGCAAGTGCACTGCGATTGGGGGGTCCAATCTCAGTCCATATCGCATTTACTCTCTTGCCCACTATGCCCCTACACCTCCACTACCGAGGACCTGCATAAGGTAACGGAAGACGCTGTGGCTGTGGTCAAATTTTCAGCCGACAAAATTAAAAAAAAACCAGCCAAGTGCGAGTCGGACTCGCCCATGAAGGGTTCCGTAGCAGCAAGTAAAATTTTTATATTTGAGTTGTTTAACTGAAAGGTAAATTGCATTTTACGATTTAAGACGTATTAAAAAAAACTACTCACTAGATCTGGTTCAAACCAATTATCGGTGGAAGTTTACATGGTAATGTACATCATATATTTTTTTTAGTTTTATCACTCTCTTATTCTAGAAATTACGGGGGGGGGGGGACACATTTTACCACTTTGGAAGTGTCTCTCGCGCAAACTATTCAGTTTAGAAAAAAATGATATTAGAAACCTCAATATCATTTTTGAAGACCTATCCTCGAGTGTCGCTCCGATTCCGATCCCGCTGCAGTCCGGGGGGAACGGAATCGGAGCGGCCGGTACACCCTGGGCGGCGGTCAATATAGATTTGACGATAATTTTTTTTTTGCGTTTTGTTCTAATGTATGGGGAAACCCTCAAAATGTATTGTTTCTTTTTTCTATTTTTGTGAAAATCTTAATGCGGTTCACAGAATACATCTACTTACCAAGTTTCAACAGCATAGTTCTTATACTTGAGGAGGAAAGTAGCTGTGACATACGGACGGACAGACATGACGAATCTATAAGGGTTCCGTTTTTTGCCATTTGGCAACGGACACGAACAACTATCCATTGACTCGAGAACGACTAAAAAGCTTCTTGTGTTTCTTACTGAAGTCTTCTGAAGACGTGGCCACGTTTGACTTGGTGGTCAGCAAAGTGACCATACGTTCAGTTCGTATTGTCTGCAACGGTTTATACTCTATAAGTACTATACAGAATAAACAAAAAAAAACTCCATACTTAAGCCCTAAATAAGTAAGAGGATACTATCTTCAGTAGTGGACTGCAATAGGGTAATTGGTAGACACCAAATTCATGAAAAATGAGATGTTAACCCGAATTCATCACTACTTAACGTACAATAATGCATTTATTTCATACCTACAACGTAACTTAATAGTTGCAGCAGCTGAACAAGTAAGGTCGGCGCAGGCGCAGAGCCTCGTCCGATTAGTCACAGGCGGTCTCATGGCCGAGCACCATATAGGTACACTTCCGACACCACACAGGAATGTGAACCTTTAGCAGTACGACATAGAGTTGAAGTTTGTATGAGGGTGAAGAAACTAATGGTTTTAATGTGATGCTTTTAAAGGGATCGATGGAGAATATTCTAGAATATTAAATGAAGTCTCTTGTACGCAATAAGTGTATTATGAACGAAGCTATTGTTTACTTTTCTATTGGATGTTCCTTAAAAACACGATATTTATATGAAATTTTGAAGCACTGATGCTAACGTGGTAATGCCTCCCGTCTGCTTAAAAAGCCGCCAGAGCTTCTTGAGAACTACCTCTGCTACAGACAACCCCCACGCCACCGTGGGGGTTGTCTGTCTCTCTTACCCGCTCAAGAGAGCAAACGTGGACAGAAAACACCCAGCTCCGTCAGATTTTATTGGACCTAAAGAAAACCAACCGCCTGGACATCATCTCCAGTCATGGAAGTCAACTTGGAAGTCATTAAACCGCTTGCGGACCCAAGTTGGCTGCTGCAAGGAAAATATGGCAATTTGAGGCTATATTAACCAGTCGCTAGTGCCCTGCGATTGCGGGGCCCCATCCCAGTCCATGTTCCTTCCACCTGTACTATCGAGGATCCATGTAGGGCAACGAATAACGCTGTGACTGTGGCCTACAACTGGGCCGGCAAAATCTAGCAATAAAACAACAGATTATTAGCCCTTGACGTGATGCCCGGTAGATGGCAATAGGCTCGCCCACTATTAGGTACATTGGGACCTAAAACATAACAGGCGAATCGTGGGTGTGCAATTCACCTCTGCCTACCCCTTCGTGAAGTTATGTTATGTTATGTAATGAAGAAGAAGAAAACTCTGACCAACTGAGTTATCTGGACACGCCTTGGATAGTCGAACTTCTTCTAAACATCTTGAGTGACTTTCTAATTTATCATACGATACTCGAAACCAGCGGGCTTGCATGAAGGTTTAGTGGCAGTAGAGGAAGCTCGTACAAACATCATCTTATCATTTTCTTTTGACGCTGACTGTACTACTACGGGGCGAGACTAATGTTTCAATAGAAACACTCATATAAATATTCAAGCCCTGGGGTTATCCTTTCGAGGGCATACCCGGGATGCCAAGTAATGGCCGTTTGAGATGGACACCGTGTGCTTTTAGTCGGTTCGATTCGAACATACTCACAACCTTATCGCTGGCACTGATGGGGTGAAGCTCGAACAACTAAAAGAAAAAGGATGTAATCCGGGCATCTAAATCGCGACCTCTAACTTAGCAGTTGAACGCTCTACCACTCAGAATGCGGATTCAGTAACGCCACTTTTTCTAAACGCATGATTTCGATTCGGTTAGAAAGAAAAACGTAAAAAAAAATCCGTTCCCGCAGGGGGAACGCACAGGTAGATTTCGTGAAGCAATTAATATTATTTTATACAGAGAACTACGGACGGATTTTTTTTTTCTCGAAAACGGTAGGTAACTTTTAGCGAAAAACTTTTCAGACATTTATTTTAGACTTAAAAATGGCCTATCGATTAAAAATGTTTCCGACATCAAGAATGTTCACCGGTTAGAAGTTATGATTTTTTTCCCGAAAAATTTTGGTTTTCCCCGCCTCCACTTTTAGTTAAAGTTTTAATCTTATAGGTTTATAATTAAAAGTTGTTGGTATTCATGTATACTATGGGATAAAATTGGAACGGTTCGAATATCTTTCATGGAACGTGAAATTTTGAGGAAAAACTGATTTCACAAAAAGTGAGGCCCTACCGTCCCCTTAGGCCGGATTCCACCCGTTCACGAACTTAAACTAAGTTCACACCCAAGCTATTTTTGACCGCAGTTTGAAAGCGATCGGGGCAAAAATACGACCGTGAGAGTGCCGCAAATTTTGGGAAGTGGAACCATACATACATAAATATACATACATATACATGCATATATATATATATAAACTTTTTGACCAGTGGTCATTTCGGACTCAGGGGGTCATAACTAGACCTCCTATGAAGAAATTTTTTTTAAATTCGCCAGTAGTCAAGAAACCAATAAGTAGATCGATTTCATCGAAATCTACCTAAAATAGTTATCTGTATAATCTATCATAACAAAACCTACCGAGGTTATAAAACCTTAAGAATCAACCGCATTTGTTTTCAATTGGATATTGGAATTTTAATTTCATTAGTTTTCCTAAGTTTTGAAATCACACGTTTTAAACAAGTAATAATTTTACTGAATACACTAGATGACGTGAGTATTTTTATGACTTTAAGGCACCATCCTAAGGGAAGGCGAAGTGTGAAGATTTAAACAACAAGCCAGACATAATATTTGAATAATGTGACAATTTATTCCACACTCGTATAAATGATACAGCTTTGAACTGCCGCTGTGTGTGCCGATGCATACGTTAGCGGAACTACCACTAACAGATAGTTAAAAAAAACCGGCCAAGTGCGAGTCAGATTCGCGCACGAAGGGTTTTTTTTTTATACCACATAGGTGGCAGACAAGCTCACGGCCCACCTGATGGGAAGTGGTTACCGCGGTATCATTATTTATAAAACGGCAAAAAAAACACGTTTGTTGTATGGGAGCCCTCCTAAATATTTCTTTTATTTGAATTTAATTATTTATTTTTAAAGTGAATATTTAACTAAATATTCTGTGAATGTTTCAAGAATATACCATGGAGTCCACGATAATTAAGTTACGTGATAATGTCTTCATATTATGACGCTTTTTGTTACATGGCCGCCTAGATGCACATTTCGTGACCAACTCGATTACAATATAACCAATAGATTCGATTTTCGAAACTTTTCTAATATTGGCAGTATGTAGCAGATGTAGATGTAGCAGAATTGAAAAAAAAAACAATGAAAGTTTGAAAGAATTAGCGGGAAAACGAGATTAAATATAAATAAATGCCTTGTGTTAATTGTGATTAAAAATGGTTTCAGAAAGTGATTCCAGTGACATGGATACCTTTTTTTTTTTTTTTTTTTTTCGTGCGGAAATCCCCTCGGATACCCCCCGGCCGGCCAGCGGGGGCGGTTATGTCGGGCTTGAACCGACTAAAACCGCACGCCGTCTCGGGTCTGCAGACGCCGGGGTGTAAGGTTGCCCATAGAGCATATCCCTCGCACCCCGACTGACCCTGGGCCATCTCCGGTTTCGAGATGGCCCCCTCGGGTTTGGGAACCACGGTGTCCCCGTCTTGCCCCGGTTTGGGGGAGGGGCGCTAGTCGCCCCACCGTCCCGGCCTGCTTCTGCTGGGGTGACAGGCGGCCTCACCTGCCACCCCCAGGCCTGCGCTCATGGAGGACGGAGGTCGTTAAGCGACCTCCGGCGCCTGAGTTGCCTGCGACGCGCGGCGAGCAAGTTGCGGGCTCGGCGGACCGGGAGAGTTCTAAGTCTCTCCCGGGCGCGCTCCGCCACCTCCTTCGCGAGCATTACATGCTCGCAGAAGGAGGCGGCGGCGGCCCACGCGCTCGCGCTCCGCACCATTGCCGCAATCATGCTGCCGAGCGAGAGGACTCCCACCCCGATGGCTGCCACGAGGTCACGCCTCGGCGCCTCCCACGCCGGGCAGTCCGCCAGCGTGTGCAGCTCTGAGTCCTCGCTCGCGTCGCAGTGATGACACTCAGGCGTTGGCTCCTTCCTGATCCGATGCAGGTGGTCCCCGAAGCACCCCTTCCCTGAGATCACCTGCGTCAGTCGGTAGGAGAGGCTTCCGTGTCGCCTCTCCAGCCAATCCTCCATGATGGGCAGTGACATGGATACCTATTAATTTAACTCCCGATGAAATTAAATAACAGGCAAAAGCTGTTGTTAATCATCTATTTCAAATTGTTCTAATTTTACTTGACATTTTAACTGATTATCAATATACCTGTTTCAATAAATGTGTGTGTAGTATTTTAATATCCTCACGTAGTCGAAATGAAAAGTACAGTGTTTAGCTCGGGTGAAAGTCATCCATTTCACCCTCGAACTATTGGCGCTCGAACGAACTCGGGTGAAATGGGTGACTTTCAACCCTTGTCTAACAATCTACTATTCCTTTCGTTCCTGCTTTTCTCTTTCTAAAAACATATACACACAGCGTTTTCATCGCCCCGTATCCGACTTTCAAGACAAACCTCATCAAGAATTTAATTCGTTTTGATTGTGAAGCAGAAAGTAAACGTAATAGAATTGCCTTCAGTAACTCACCGCTTTCACTGGTGACATGGCGGATGTAAATTTGTTAATGATTCATTGCCACTGTCAAGAAACAACTAGAATGTATAACTGGAGTTTTGTCGAATGTGAGGAAACTGGTAGTACGAGATCTGGCCTTACACACCTCTAAATTTAGAAATAAGCTATATTTTTGTACTCGATTTCGAGTCATCAGTATGTCAGTGTGTTACTAACAATTAGTTCCAACCTCTCCATTCCTATACAGATAAACTTACACGTATTGGGAGTCCTGAGGTTACCAACACTCGACCTTTTGCAGTTACGCAGAGAAATTGGCTCTTTGGCAGTATTTCACTGCCAGTATCGCGGCGAGTGTTCCGATATGCTCTTCCAATTAGTGCCACCCTCTCCTTTCCTATACAGAACAACACGTGCAAGGCTGAGGTATCACCAGGACCAAACCAACCCAGCGGTTCGACACCTCTTTTGTTTGCCGCACCATAAAGACTTGGAATTCTTTATCAGCACATCTGTTTCCCTCTTTTTACAATCCCGGGACTTTCAAGCGGAGCGTCCGTAAAAAAATCTGATGAGGCCGTCAAGCTAAGGAGTACATTGTAGCATAATTGTTATCTGTAAAAGTGACCCTCTTGAGACGTTTTACACAGACCTTTAGTACATAGTTTACCTACAGTATGGCACACGGGCGAAGCTGCGAGTAACAGTTCATAATTCACATACTCGAAGACTGATCTTAATAACCAAACTAAATATTATCACTATATATACAATCACGAAAACCCAATATATAAACAACTAACACAGCAGGATTCTTTAAACAATACGAACTGAACTGGTTGTGTTGCGAACAAAGCGTTTCTCAAAGTGGGGACGTCTACCTCCTTGGGGTATACCAGTTGACCATAGGGTAGAAACAAGACAAGAAAATATCCTGAGCGATTGAAATTCAGTTAAATTGGTTCATGACTCGAAAAGTTGCAATAAAAACAAGCATACCGATCACAAAAATTAATAAAAACCTCCTTTGAATGTCTTTTTCAATAAAATACCTCATACAGCTGCATTGGATTTTTTCAAATTTTTCGTTTAAATAAACAATTATAAAAACAACAAAAAACAAATCATTCCAAACAGTAGCTATGGGCCATTTTCAAGTTTTGAACTTAACAATATAAGCGAGTAAATGAAATTACTATTTTTCCCGGTAACCCCCTCCAGCTAAGCTAAATTGCTTGCGTCTGAAGTGGCTTCGCGACGGTAGTTTAATGGTCAGGATACGAACCCCTGACCTCTCTATAAGGCCCACTCCATAATCACTAAGCAAGCAAAGCATTATAGAAGAGATAGTCTTTTAAAAACGTCCACCGTTTTCTTAACTCTAATAGGGGCACGTAGAACTAAAGTTTGAGAATCCTTAGCCAAAAGAATTCAAGCATCGCTGATCGAGTCAGGAAACACGAGCATCATTACGGCAAACCTGTCTCCCAGTCGGCACAACACCATCAATCAAACAAAGACATTGGCTGACAGCTCGCATTGTATTTCCACGTTATAGCCCGGGAGGCAACGACCTTAACATTTGCAAAAGACAAAACTTGACGGTTCATTATCGGAACTTGTTATTTCTGGGACAAGAACGAAATAATTTCTTTCGTTCGTGTTACTTTTATTTTCGAGAAGGGTTAAGGTCGTGGCCAGACCACGTGTTTTTGAACATGGTGTACTTCAAAAATTATAATTAAAAAAAATTACAGCTAAAGGTATGTGTTTCTGAGGTCTCCATAATTAACAAGTACAAAAACTAATCCTTACTAATATATAAATGTGAAAGTAACTCTGTCTGTCTGTCTGTTACGCTTTCACGCCTAAACCACTGAACCGATTTTGCTGAAATTTGGTACAGGGGTAGATTAGACCTTGGGAAAGGACATAGGCTATGTTTTGTCGCGATAACCGATATGTACGCGGGTGGAGTCGCGGGCAAAAGCTAGTTATTTATAAGAGTCCCGAGTTGAGGAAAAGGTTTATGGAAAACTTATTAAATACAGCTTCAAAAATGTGGTTACTATCCTTTCATGGATATAAATGCTTATAATTTATAAAAGTAAAGCAAATTAGGAAGCTAAAGGTGTATTTTTAATGTACATTGAACAGAGTTGACAAGCAGAGCGCTGCGTCTTCAAATATTCATGTAGAAAACAAATGACATTGATCGAATCCTACATTTTCTGAGCATTTATGACGATGATGCAATTAATCTATCAAAATTGTAACTGTCAACTTCAAAATACTGAAATAAATGATCCAATCATTTTTAATTAAAAGATACAAAACGCAGTACGTAAAAAGAGAGGAAGAATTTATTCGTAAAGCAAATAAATGTCTTGCGCTATACAAACTAAAGCATAACAACCTTTGCACACAAAGGTTGGTAGCTTAGTGGTTAAGGAGTCGACCCTACGATCGAGAGGTCCCGGGTTCGAATCCTGGCCATTACACTACCGACGTGAACCCACTCCTAACACAAGCAATTAAGCTTAGCCTGAGGGGTTAGGGGGATTATTAGTAATTTCGGTTACTAATATCCTTTAAAAAAAAAAATGTTTTCGGTTTACTATATACAACCAAATTTTTAGTAAAATCTTATTTTTAAATAGTTTTCGTATACTTACATTACAAAAAGTTATTAAAAAAATATAAATATATGTATATTTTTTGATAAATTTTGCATTTACTTATTCAGACAGATCTTGGCAGCCGGGACGGTGGGGCGACTAGCGCCCCTCCCCCAAACCGGGGCAAGACGGGGGGACACCGTGGTTCCCAAACCCGAGGGGGACATCTCGAAACCAGAGATGGCCCAGGGTCAGTCGGGGTGCGAGGGATATGCTCTATGGGCAACCTTACACCCCGGGGTCTGAAGACCCAAGACGGCGGCGTACGGTTTTAGCCGATTCAAGTCCGACATAACCGCGCCCGCTGGCCGGCGGGGGAGGTATCCGAAGGGATTTCCACACGAAACGAAAAAACAAGGTACTCCTTGAAAATACGAAGTTGAGGATCAAGGGGTTTTCCATCTCCGTTAACATAATATGAGAGAAAGACTGATTCCGAAGCAATGTCACTGTTATCAATTTACCTAATCATAGAGAAAGTAAATCTGTCATTAGATTCCAGAACATTTTTCTGTCAAACCACCAATTTAATACTTCCGAATACCATAAATACGAAAGCCTAATGGTAAGTTATGCGTAGAAAATATTTAAAAACCGTCTAATTGCACGAACGAGCTGATTAGGATGTTAATGAAAGTATAAATTCACGACTATATGATTGCTAATACATTCATGATCACTCGATTACCTTGGGCGGAACTTTCGATTTCAATAAATCAATTACATGCTCATTTGCTCACTTGGGCTGTACGCACGGTGTACAGCCCAAGTGTTGTGTGGTTTTAGTCGATGCACGACATAACCGCCCCCGCTGGCCGGCGGGGGGGTATCCGAAGGGATTTCCGCACGTAAAAAAAAAAAAAATATGCTCATTCTATTAGAGGTACAGATAATATAAAAAATAGATCAGTGTTTAGAGCATTATGGTTTCATTTTCCCTGTGTTAGCCATCTGATATTCTAATAAATACAATTTTTTTTTCATGTGGGGTGGATGTGGTCTCACCAACATCTCAGGGCCTAAGGCAACCTTTTTTTTTCATTCGGAAATCCCTTTGGATACGCCGGCCAGCGGGGGAGGGATAATGCTTCTGCTAGGGTGAAAGGCGGCTCCACTTCCATTGGGAACCTATTCCCAGGATTAAAAGTAGCCTGTGTTATTCCGGACTATAACTTATTCCTGTCTGCCAGGTCCGTTCATCTGTTTTTCCGTGAAAGAGTAACAAACTTTCGCGCTTATTAGGGTTCCGTATCTCAAAAGGAAAAAACGGAACCCTTATAGTATTACTTCGTTGTCCGTCCGTCTGTCAAGACCGTATTTATTTATTGATTAGGACAGCCATTGGTTAATACAACAATACTATGCTATAATTATACCAACGATCGATCTATTTGGTTGTTTAACCTTTTAAGGCAGCCACTGCATGCTCAATTTTTATCGAGTTCAAGGCTCAAATCGGCCCGGCACAAAAAATACATTTTATAAATTTTAAATAAATATTCAGGAATTTACAAAGATATGAATCTAAATATCATCATCATCATCATCATCATCTCCATTGCCAGTTGCGTCCAATGTTCACCCGAGCCCAAGGTACACTTGATTTTTTTTATTGCCATTTCGGCCTATCCGGGAGTGACTGCCTTCTGACCTGCCAACTTTGAGAGGTGCTCCTGCGCCAGAGCCTCGTCCGTTGTTTAGCAAGCGCACCGACTTGCGCATGTTAGTAGGGCGCTATATCATAAAATCTCTTTTATTATAAAAAGCGTCGGTAGCTTAGTGGTTAAGGAGTCGACCCTACGATCGAGAGGTCCCGGGTTTGAATCCTGGCCATTACACTACCGACGTGAACCCACTCCTAACACAAGCAATTAAGCTTAGCTGGAGGGGTTAAGGGGAATATTAGTAATTTCGGTTGCTAATACTCTTTAAAAAAAAAAAAAAAAAGCCCTTGTAAGTCTCACGAATTTCACATAACTGAAACATTAAATTGGAATGTGCAAAAGGGAAAAGAATATGCGGCATATGCCTACTTAAAGTCGGTGTTAAGTGGGTGATACTGCTCAATAAAATAAATATAAGTTTATAATATTTCCGGCACAAGCTCCTGGCCTAACATAACAATGAGTTCGGTTTATTACATCAATACGTCGAAACATCATTCAATTTAAAAAAAGAACATTATTTATTCATATCAGGTGCCAAACTTGTCGCTGGTGTCCAACACAATTGTATGCTCGAAATGTTGGAAAAACAACCATAACCAATTGGAGTTATGATTCGTTTTCGAACTAAAACGGTAAGACGGAATATTTTTAAGCGGGAATTTTGTTGTATACAGTTCCATATAATATCAGCTGTGCCATCGTCTATACGAGGTTCTATTCGCAAATTGCCCATCGCCGCTGCTTGGCTCCTAAGTGTCGTAGCGTGATGTTAAATAGCCAATCATCAACCTTCGCCAAGAACTGGGCAAAAAAATGCAAATATTTATACTATTACTAGCGGACCCGGCAGACTTCGTACTGCCTCAATCGATAACAACTTCCATATTTATTCACCTTTTAAACCTTCTCTAGACCTCCACAAATAATTCAAGACTAAAATTAGCCAAATCGGTCCAGCCGTTCTCGAGTTTTAGCGAGACTAACGAACAGCAATTCATTTTTATATATAAGAGAAGATAGTATAAAGCTGATTAGGTTGTTTGTTTATTTGGTTGAACGCGCTAATCTCAGGAACTACTGGTCCGAATTAAAAAAATATTTTTGTGTTAGATAGCCCATATATCATCACCCTACTGTCCAGGACAGTGGAGCAGTAATCATAAATGTAAACACCCCCCTGGCCGGCGGGGTGGTTAGGATGTGCATAAAAAGGGGGTCATATACAGACGAGAAAAAGTTCATATTTATTAAATCTTAACACAATGTAGTTATAAGCATATATCAGCAATAAAACCAAACTGTATTTTTTTTTTAATAAATACTTTACGACAAATTACACAACGCCATCTAGGCCCAAAATAACCAGTGTTCGTCATATGGGTTCTAGCATGCGTATAAATATTTACTAGTAACTTTTTGTGAATAGATACATCATATACATAGAAACACCCAGACCAATGCAAATTTACATATTTGCACTGAGCGGGATTCAAGCCCGCGACCTCTGACTGAGCAGTCGAACGCACTACCGCTACGCTACGCCACAGAGGTTATCAAATAGTCAAATTACAACGAACAAAAGAGCAGAAAGCTTTTCAATTACTACCTACCACCTACCACTAAGTATTATTTTACAGAAACATACACATCGTTAAAATTGTAACCGTATACACAAACATCCGACACACGGACACACCGCAATGCAGTGTGCATCGGAAACATCTTACCCATTGCTTCATCATTTATTTTTACCCTCCATAACCCAGACAGTTAAATTATACTCAAAATTTTATTCCGAAAGCATTCTTATTCCGCGCAGCGTCGTACAATAACGGGTTAGAGATTAAAATCGGTTGTTAATTGAGTGTGACAGTCCAATGGCCGCCATTGGCTGCCATATTGGCTCCAGGAAGTGGATGGACAGCGCGCCATGTCAAAATAGAAACAGTTATGCCGCGAAATTAGGTGAACCCGTGAAGTGGACAGAATTAGTGGGATTAATTGGGGCTTGTGGTAAAACGGTTAATATTTTGGTTAGAGAAAATTGTGTTTTTAATGCATTTGCTAACAGTGACCGTCCAGAAATACATATTATTTAGTTTTAACTTTCAATTTGTTTGCTTTCAAGATGTATTAGACAAAGTACTTAATTGTTTTTGTATGTTTGTTTTGTAATGTAGATAATCGATAAACTCAAAACCGGCCAAGTGCGAGTCGGACTCGCACATGAAGGGTTCCGTAGCAGCAAGTAAATTTTTTATATGGCAGTAGCAGCAAGTATATATTTGAATTGATTGAAAGGTAAATTGCGGTTTACGATTTATGACAAATAAAAAAAAAACTACATACTCGTTCAAACCAATTTTCGGTGGAAGCTTACATGGTAATGTACATCATATATATTTTTTTGGTTTTATCATTCTGTTATTTTAGAAGTTACAGGTACAAATACAGGTATAAATACTGCATTTAACTCATAAATATGACGTATGTGTTAACATTATTAAAATAGTGTAGCTATTAAGCTCTATTGATTTTTCGGGTACCGTATTTTTGATTAAAGTGGTAAAAGGCTTACTAACAGTGCGCCATGGTGGTATAAAAGGTTATAGGTGCATAAAGACATGTCGTCCCCACAAAGCAATTAGATTTTAACTGTGGATCCTAGGAAGCTTCGGTGGTTTTTTGTATGATAGAGATCCCTAGTTGGGTGGTTCGAAATTTGATTGGAAAATGCCTTCCTATGCTAACTAATAATACAGTTTGTTTATTTGTAATCAAACAATTAATTTTTAAATCGATTTAGCCTAAAATTTGTACACAGGTAGAGAGAGACAGAGAATAGAATACAGGCCACGGGATTATGCTCTGTCTGTCTCTAAATATTCGTTCAAAAATTGAAATTGTATAAAACATTTACGTACGTAATTACATTACTAATTACTTGTATTTTTATTTCACAGACAATTGTATTTTACATCAATCTTAAACGAAACTAAAAATAGTAAATAGTTAAGTGTTTTTGCATAGTTCTATTTATAACTTCGAATGAATGACGCCGCAAAGATTGGAATCAGACACAAGTTTCTTTAAGTTTCATCTAAATTAATTAATATTAATTAACGCTTCTATTAATACGCTTTCTGATAGCTTCACCTTAACTATGTATGTAGTATGTATATACAACTTTGAAGTCTATAACCAACTTCTGTTTAATCGTTACATACCTTCATACCGTGACGACCTCTGTGGCGTGGTGGTAGTGCGTTCGACTGCTAAGCCAGAGGTCGCGGGTTATATATATTTGCGCTGGTGTGGGTGTTTCTATGTATAATATGTATTCATTTACAAAACAAAGTATATAAGTATGTTTATCCGCATTCTAGAACTCATATGACAAGCTCTGCTTAGTTTGGGTCGAGATGGCGTTGTGTACTTTGTCCTACAATATTTATTTATTTATACCACGAGTTATTCATACCAAGAATCGCTCCAAGACACTTTGCGTTCAGTATTTCGCACCCAGAATCGCCCAATTATTTCTAGGGATTTTCTTTAGAAAAGCCCTATTGCTATCGAGTTGTCGTCGACGTCGTCGTCGACGTCGTCGTTGCCAATTTTCTGTCACGGTTTTGAGTATGAAGGAGATGAGCTATCGAGTTGCTGTTTTCGGTAATAGATTCGTGCTGGGGTGAACCATTGCAAGATAAAGAAAAAATCGCAAAAAATCGCAAAGAAAAAAAACGCAAAATCGAAAATCCCTTGTATTCGGCTGAGCTCGTCTCTGGAATGCAACTTGTTTTGGACTGGTGGCAGTATGTCGTACGCTGGTATTTTATTAATAAAAAAACATGTAGAATCGATTTTAAAACTTTGTAAGTATATGACATCTGAATTATACTATATTTGACTTCTATGTAAACTAGGCCAGGCCAGTGGCGCCAGGGCCTGGATCTTTTTATTTATTTATTTATTACTTTATTGTACGCACACAGTAAACATTTTACAAACATCACAGATAAAATTAGTGTACAAAGGCGAGCTTGACTCAGTATTGAGTTTTCTCCCAGCAAACCTTTGGGGGATCGTGGAGAAGGACAACAAATGGGTAAACATGGGTGTACAACCTGAAGAATATATATACTTCCATAAGATACAACCTATAAACATACATAGACAATACATACTAATAATGCATACTAAATACATAAATACAAAATACATAAATACCTATACAATAAGTAGAAGATATTATAACAATAAATAACACATTATATCTATCTAACTTCAGAAAGGTACAGTTCTTCAATCAGCAGGTGACGTTTTTTTATACCACGTAGGTGGTAGACAGCACAGGGCCCATCTGATCGTAAGTGGTAACCGTGGCCTATGGACGTGTGCAATACCAGGGGCGTCACACTCGGGACGGTGGGGCGACTCGGGACGGTGGGGCGACTAGCGCCCCTCCCCCAAACCGGGGCAAGACGGGGACATCGTGGTTCCCAAACCCGAGGGGGCCATCTCGAAACCGGAGATGGCCTAGGGTCAGGGTGCGAGGGATATGCTCTAAGGGCAACCTTACACCCCGGCGTCTGTAAACCCGAGACGGCGTGCGGTTTAAGTCGGTTCAAGCCCGACATAACCGCCTCCGTTGGCACGCGGGGGGCGGGTATCCGAAGGGATTTCCGCACGAAAAAAAAAAAAAAGGGCCGTCACACTCGCGCTACTGACCCCGGGCATCACAAATATTAGTTTAGCCACAATAAATTATTAGCTTATAATGACGACCTCTGTGGCGTAGCGGTAGAGCTTTCGACTGCTAAGTCAGACGTCGCGGGTTCGATTCCCGCTCATTGCTAATATGTATATTTGCATTGGTCTGGGTGTTTCTATGTATAATATGTATTTATTTACAAAAAAAAGAGATATTTAAATTTTATATTTTAAAAATGGAACAAGTACCTATAGGAATGCCGTGTACTTATGTGTTGCCTTAGCAGTAATAATACCAGGAGATTTATTTGTTGATTTTTGTTGATTATTTGACGGCCTCTGTGGCGTAGCGGTAGTCCATTCGACTGCTACAACAGGGGGCGCGGGTTCCATTCCCGCTCAGTGCAAATATTTTTATTTTTTTATTCTGGAACCCATAACACAAGCTAGTTAAACTATGCTTACTTTGGGTCTAGAAAGTGCTGTAGGATGTCGTAGAATATTTATTTATTTATCGATGGTGACACATGGCTTTTTGAAATCTGGTTGCGTGGATACAAGAATACTTACATTATAAATACATCAATTTTTTACCGAATGTACCTTAATTTATTCAGAAAAATAAAACATAACTATGAAATTACATTACACACAAAAAAAATAATTAAATTCGGTCAAACTAAGCATAAACTGGCGAAATGTGGGTGCTAGCACCTCTGCCTACTCCTTCGGGGATATAAGCGTGAGTTTATGTTATGTTATGAACAAATTACTTAATTTAATACCAATCATGTGAATGAGTCTTTTTTATTCATTGAGAAATCAGATTTTAATTTTTTTCCGCTGATTATTCCTCCGTGGTACTTGTGATTTTTGATTTTCCCAGCCTATGTCCTACCCATCAGTAACATCTTTGCTTGTGTGAAATTTCATTACAATCGGTTCAGTCGTTTGGGAGGAGAAGATGGCCTAAGGAAATACATGCAGGAGTCGTCTAAAAGAGAGCAAAGCTCTAACGAGCTTCGCAAAATAATATATAATACTTAGTGTTATTCCATCCGAGGCTCACACTTCGGTTCCCGAGGTCCGCTTACTAATTCTCCTCTTCTTGGTTTGGACTTTTATGGGAGCGACTACCATCGGATCTCCCAACCCTGGGAGAAATCTGCGCCAGAACCTCGTCCGACATGCAGCAGGTGTAATGGCTTACAGATGAAGTTGACTTGGGCCCCGCAGATGTTAATAGGACCTTTCACACTACCTATGACTCATTTTTTTTATATTTAGGACACGTCAATTTGACTTCACCTCGCCTGATGGTAAGCTGAAGGTAAAGTCTCAGGAAAGAGGGTCACCATTACATACACGTACCATGTTAACAATGGTGGCACTCAGCTTGACGGCCTCATCAGAAGAGGATTGTCATAGCAGCACCGCGTGACACCCACCGGTCCCACTAGTGCTGCGACCACAATGCCCGGCTATGCACTTGCTGACCCCTGAACGCAATCAAACCGAAATTGGATTACTATGGAGGGTTTTTCGCAATCGTGCACAGTGGTACCCACCCGGCCGAATTCTGTGACAAATGTGTGTCATCAAATTTCTACCACCAGTGATCGTTAACACAAATATAAGTTTACTAAACATGTCCATGAAATTATTTAACATTTGTTATCAGTTTCCTCTGCATAACGTTATCATAAGCAAACTTGAATTATGAAAATTAATACAAAAACTAATTATATAACACATAAACATATTATAAATGGTTTACAGAAAAATTGATAACAACACAAGGAAGACAGAAATAAACAGTTTCTTTTCATTCAACATCGCGAACAGATATTTTTGATTACAGAATTTAAAATCCAGGGGTAGTTCCTTCCTAGCTATCACTTGCACCAAAATACTATACAGATGTTCAATATAATACCTGTTATGTGTGACGTGTTTGGGCATAATAGTATCAATCAATCAATCAATTAGCCTATTGCAGTCCTCTGCTGGACATAGGCCTCTCCCATTGTACGCCATAGCACTCGATCCTCCTTTCACGTTATGCGCATAATAGTATAATTTTATATTCTACGCTTTTAGGTGACCGTCCTGATCTATATAACGACAAATCTATGGATAATAACCATAATTATGGTGAAAATTAATATATGTGCATATGCGCCCGCACATCTTTGATCTATTTCACAACTAGGAAGCGCCCGTGACGCCACTCGCCCGAGTTGTTTTACTTTCGTTAATTTCGGTCACCTTCCGCAGTTAGGCACTTTTCCGGCTTTCCATGGATTCTAAATTCGTGTGGAATTTTAACTAACACCGCGCTCAAAACTAATTCGGCGACGGGTTTAGTTTTAAGATAATTATCTATGAATAATCGGCAAGTTTAAGATTAACTGGCTGTTGCCCGGGACTCTGCTCGCGTGGAATTCTGATCCCGTTCCCGCTACCCAATGCGAACACATTCCAGGGATAAAAAGTAGCCCATGTGTTATTCCAGACAGTAAATCTATCTCTGTACCAAATTTCAGCTAGATCCGTTCAGCCGTTTGTGCGTGATTGAGTAACAAACATTCAAACGTCCAAGCATCTTCACAAACTTTCACATTTAAAATATTAGTAGGTTAGTACTCTAAATATTCTAGTATACTATATATACTGCCAGTGGGGACGCCGTTTGACCAGACGGGTGATCAGCCCTTCTATGTGGGGCCATTTCACCCATTTCCCCTATAACGACTGTCATACATATTCGTATGGCAACCGGGACCGACATCTTAACGTGCTCTCCGAGGCACGACCAGACCAATGCAAATACTCATATTCATGCATACAAATATTTGCACTGAGCGGGGATCGAACCCGCGCCTCCTGCGTAGCGGCCGCTTTCAATACCGCCACGCCACGGAGGCTGTCAAAAAAAAAATTCTATATATCTAAATATTCTAAATATTCTAGTAAGTCAAGTACCTTTTTTTTTGTGCGAAAATCCCCTCGAATACCCCCCCGCCAGTCAGCGGGGCGGTTTAAGGGGGGGTGTAAGGTTGCCCATAAACATATCCCTCGCAGCCCGACAGTAAGTCAAGTACCTATTAGGGTGGGTGAGACTGAACCAACATGTTGAGGTTCCAAGTCAATCTCACCAGCCACCTGCTAATGGACAGGCAAGGCTCTGGCGCAGGTTTTGCACTCAGGATTTTTAAGTAAAAAAAGAGGCCAAGTGCGAGTCAGACTCGCCCATGAAGGGTTCCTTAGTAGCTTGTAAATTTTTATATTTGAGTTGATAGAATGAATGGTAAATTGCGGTTCACGATTTATGACCTAAAAAAAACTACTAACTAGATTTCATTCAAACCAATTTTCGGTGGAAGTTTACATGGTGATGTACATCATATGTTTTTTTAGTTTCATCATTCTCTTATTTTAGATGTTACGGGGGGGGGGGGGGGACACATTTTACCACTTTAGAAGTGTCTCTCGCGCAAACTATTCAGTTTAGAAAAAAATGATATGAGAAACCTCAATATCATTTTTGATATGTATGGGTTTGATGAAATCAATATTTTAATCAATATTTATAGTTTCAATTGTATAGTTCTTATAGTTTCGGAAAAAAGTGACTGTAACATACGGACGGACAGACAGACAGACATGACGAATCTATAAGGTTTCCGTTTTTTGCCATTTGGCAACAGAACCCTAAAAAGTAAAAAAAAAAGTTAGTCGGCAGCCAAATAGATTGGGTAGTAAGGAGCAGGAAAATGGAGTACAGCTCCACAGTAGTAGTAGTTGGGAAGGACACCGTGCGGTTTTAATCGGTTCGATTCAGACATACCCACCTCATCACTCAACGGTGAGGTGAAGCTGGTAGGGGATACCGCACGTAAAAAAATGGCTAATGTTCACTATGAAACTGTCCTATTTAATCGTGTGAACACTTTTAACTAACTGTTGAATGTAATTACGCAATGATAACGTTATCTTCTAAAAGATATTTACGGTGGAATGAAAAAACTTCTCAAGCGCCATTTCGGCCAAAATGAGTTGTAAATATCGATGGATAGGATTTTTTTTCTGCGTCGACTTTTACAACTATCACAGTGAGCGGAGCAAATTTTTGGTGTTTTATAAGTTTTTCCTTACCATCACCAAATCGGGCATCTAACTTTAAGCCTTTTAAATGACGTTTTTCTGGATAGAAGTCGGTTAAAAGTCTGATTTTTGAGCCATATTTTTAACTTACAGGAGATAAGATATTTTTGCTGACTAACTTATAAGTTATTTATGCTTAAACGCCATCTATCTTGCGATAAAGTTAGGTATACATATTTGAGAATTTTATTTGATAATTTTGATGATATTTAAACATATTATCGTTCAAAGACACCAACGACATCTAATAAAAAATTAAAAAGTTATGATTTTTTTTCGAAAAACTTTATTTCACACTTTGCCATTTGGTGCTTTTGTAGTTTTTTCTTTCCACCGTCGATATGCATATCGCGCCGTATCGCACGTTTTATCTCGCTCCCGAAAGTCCGTTATAATAAGAACAAATAATAAAAATAAGCCGTTTTTTATATTTAGGACACGTCCATTTGACTTCACCTCGCCTGATGGTAAGCTGAAGGTAAAGTCTCAGGAAAGAGGGTCACCATTATATACACGTACCATATTAACAATGGTGACACTCAGCTTGACGGCCTCATCAAAAGAGGATTGTCGTCGCAGCACTGCGTGACACCCACTGGTCCCACTAGTGCTGCGACCACAATCAAGTGCATAGCCGGGCAGGGGGATTGTGGTACCCACACGGCCGAATTTTGTGACAAATTTGTGTCTTCAAATTTCTACCACCAGTAAAAGTTATTTTGATCTTCATAATAAAAATGGCCGTCCTTTTCTTTTTACGTGTGGAAACCCCCACGGGCTTCACCCCATGCCGACGATGGGGTGGGCGTGTCGTAATCGGACCGACTAAAACCACACGGTGTCCTCCCCAAGTGTCCATTGCCGGGCACTCGGGTAAGCCCTCGAAAGGATAACCCCAGGGTTATCCCGCGTCGGTGAATTGGCAGGCGTGTGTGTGGCCGTCCTAGTCTGTTGTCCAGCAGGTATACCAGCTGGAAGGTTAAGTTCGCTTCGGCACCGAAAACCTAGGTAGGGTTAGGTAGTAAACCTTTTTTTACAATTCTTTTTCGTGTAAAAGTAAATATCTATGTAAAATAGATCTGCCATACACTACGTCTATAGTGACCCACAAATCCCTCTGCTGGTTCCCTGTGAACTTGACGACCTGTGTGGCGTAGCGGTAGAGCGTAGGTCTGAGGTTTCAGGTTCGATTCCCGCTCGGTGCAAATATTTACATGCATGAAATTTTGGATTTTTGATTTGAAGAGAGAAGGGATGCAGTCAATGATTTGAACACTATTCTTTTTTGTATCTAAATAATGTTAGATAAATGGGAAAATTAAAGCTTGAATTCAAATGATTATATTTATCAATCTGCTTTTTCAATAACAATGCGATATCCATATATTACATTGTTAAAACACTGTGCATTGTGAGCGTGCGGAAATCCCCTCGGATACCCCCCCCCCCCCCGCCGGTCAGCTTGTGCGGTTATGTCTATGCTTGAACCGACTAAAACTGCACATCGTATCAGGTCTACAGACGTCGGGGTGTAAGGTTGCCCATAAAGCATTTCCCTCGCACTCCGACTGACCCTGGGCCATCTCCGGTTTCGAAATGGCCCCCTCGGGTTTGAGAAACCACTGCGTCCTCGTTTTGCGCCGGGGGGGGGGGGGGGGCTGGCCGACCCGCCGTCCCGGCCCTCTTCTGTTGGGGTGACAGGCGAGGGGGCCTAGACCTAAACTACAATGGGTTATACTATCTATGCATAATATATAAAACAATAAAATGGTGTATTATTGTCTTTCGTAATTATTGATAAAATATTAGACATTACTTAATCATTTATCAGAGAGTCAGTCGTAACTGACAGTTCAACAGACAATTAAATAGAGCATCGATCTTACAATCACAATTAATTGCGTAATTGTCTTCATATCTGCTAAACATTTATAATTTTAGGCCGTAACAATTGTTACGTTTCAAATGAGAAGCAAATATTCTGTCTCTGCCTACCACGGAGACTGATTGTATTATCATCATCCTAGCGATTACCCTGGTTGAATTATCATTTTGCACTTTAGAGATCGGAGTAAGTTCTTTTATATTTCGATACCAGCAATTAATACTACGCTAACTTGATATTTTCCAATTTATCGTTTTTAGTGCCAGATAGTCTATCATGGCGTTTAACATATATAGTCAAAATTTCGTGTGAAAAAATCCAAAAAGTAAAGAAATATTAATAGGACATATCGCTAAGTAAACCTACTTTTCGCGATCGCCCGATATATGTACATAAATTGAGCTAACTGTGGTAAGAGGTGTGTAAGGTGTAAGAGCGCGAGACACGTAGCCTTACAAGATTACGCTATTATTAAGTTAGCATAGTGTAGTTTGTTCTTAGCCACCACATTTGTAAATAAAACATTTGACTTAGCCGGTTCTAGTCTTACACAAAGTGGACGGAATAGTAAAATTTTGGTCTGCACTACGTTAAGTGACCTTGCAGCTTAACAAGTATACTAAACTTAGGTATTTAATATATTGTCAAATTGTTTTAATTTTATAAGTTGTAAGTTCAAAGGATTTTAACTTTCCATAATATCCTTACCGGCTAACTATTAGCTTATCCTTTCAGGGACTAACTCAGCTAACTTGTGTTATTTTAAAAACTAAAAAAAAATATTCAAAAGTTTATGATGACATTCTATTCTAAAATAACGAACTAAATAAAAAAATACAATAAATTATAAAAAAAATTAAATAGAAAACAGCAAAATTATTTTGGCACAAGCATATGATTCTCTGAACCCCACACTAGGATACCCTGTGTCATGGAGTTCAAAAATGAATAGAACACGTTTTTACCTTCAAAACGCTCTGAAAAGAATTTGACATTTGCAAGTTAGCGTAGTTTTAGTTTAATTTTGAGTAGCCGGTGTCGATTGGCTCCTCCTAATGTGGATTATTTTTGTTTTTACGGCAGCAACTGCTGTATAACCCGCTAATATCACCAGGAAACCTGCGCCAGTCTCCTCCGTTAATCAATAGGTGTACTGGCTTACAGCTGAGATTGGATTGGGCCCTATACTCCCTATACATATTAACACGCCTCTATTAGCCCCATTTGGCCAACGTACAGGCGTGAGTATTATGGTATGTTTTCACTTTTCTCCTTATGCCGCAGTGACATAAAATAAAACATAAAATTAAAACGTTTTCGTCCATTTAAACTGAAGTTATACTATGCTACAATGTCACGAGGTCAACTCCTATGAACAACAAAAAAAAAAGCATAGACACATCCAAAAACGAGCGTCACATAGTCCATCGGCCAGCTGACCCTACGCTTGACATCAACGAACACGGTTACGAAACCCGTTTGACACAAATCGACTGTTTCTGAACGTCAACAGAACCGTCTTAACTAGTGTTGGGCGATGCCACTTTTTAATTTAGTCGAGTTGCCAACCATTGATGATCTCGATCGAAGGGCTACATGAATTATTCAAATGTTGGTTTTTATACTAATCGGATATAGTTTTAGGGTCAATAGGTTTGGAAATATGATTATTGTTATGAATAGAAAGTTTGGCAGTTATCATTTACAATATGCATACACGCCTCTTTCCAATTGGGGTAGAAAGAGACAATATTTTTGTAATTGCTACTTCTCTCGAGCGCCAAGCCCGGTTGCATTCACAGCTTGCACTTAGGGTCCCGAGCGTCGCGCTCCCACTTCCTCCCTTCTTCAATTCAATTAGTTTTGGGTTTTACAACGCAACTGTCCTTTGGGGATTGGGAACGCTTCCGCCAGAGCCCCGTCCGGCAATGAGCAAGGGTACTTGGTTTGCAGGTAGGTTGGCTTGGACCCGGAAGATCTTGGATAAACCGTCTGCTCACCCCTTACACCAATTACAGGAAAGTAAGAAAGGCTTCTAGTAGTCCCACCAACCGCACGAATACAGCATACTGCAGTTGAACATCGGTATAAATTTTCCTATCTTGAAATTAGTTTGTACGAAAAACATAGTGACGTATTATTTATAACAATGCTATAATTAGAACGACGACATACAACAAACGACGTTGTTTTGAACGCGATCAAGATTAATTAGAAGCCATTTATAGTAATTTAAGTCTAGCTTCAGTTTTACAATCAGAATTGGAAATAACGTACAAGGCACAATGTTCTATTGCTGGGTTTCATATGTTATAGGGGTACGTGAAACTATAAGTTTAAGAAACCCTGGTTTAGTATTAAGATACAGAATTCAGAATCAGAATAGATAAGAGAATTCAGAATCTTTCTTTACTCCATATTACTCACAAGCTAGTTAAGTTATTTGGCTCTAGATAGCGCTGTCTTGTGTAGTATAGTTCTAGAATATTATTATCATTATTTTTATTTTGTTAATATCCACAAAAGTAAGCACGTGAGAACACTGAAAACACAATGACTAATATAGGTTCAACCAGGGTCGTCTTTAGCAGAACGGAGGCTTTGTGCATTTTAGTAAAATGGACTCTGACTATGATATTATTACTGATGAGAACTATTTGGGGCTATTTTATAAAACTAGTGAGACGGATTCATCCGTTGCTAGAATGTCGTAAGTTCTTCGAACATACCTACTTCAAACTAGACACTCCATTATATATCGATATAGAGTTGAGAAGAATATTCTGATATTTTAATTAAAAAACTTGTTTACAAGTTGAAAACATCACTAATTTGGCACTTTAATTACTTACTTAAAATATGTTGGAGTTAATCTATGCACGATAAGATTGAAATTTTCTTCGTTTAATGTAAATGACAATTTATTTTTATTTTAATCCACACACAATTCGGCAAGGGCAATGTCGTCAACGATTGACAGCCTTCTTAGTCGTTTTACGAGAAAACTTGTAATTTTATACGTTTTTACTCACATTAATATATTTTTGATAAGAACTTGAGCGTAATACATTTAACCTTGTCTTTCAGGTTATATTAAGTTTCAATGTTCTTCCTTCCCTAGAGACAAAGTTAACACATTAAAAAAGAAAGTAAATATTAGGTAATCTGTGGTATTGGGCCGGTCATTGATTTCTTTAATGTGACCTAGAGAACGGTTGCATTATCACAAACCTCAAATGATATAGTCAATATTGGGTTAGCCAAAAAGTGCGTATGACATTAAATAAACAATCATCATCATCATCATCACGCGGTCATAGTCATAGTCACGGTTGCATCCAAAGTTTGTAGTTTGGAACTCGGGGGTTCGATTTTCTACGTTTTCTCTTGATTTGGCTTATCTTTGATTTTGCCCAAGAGGAACCTGCGCCAGCGCCTCGTCCGTTAATCAGTAGATGTACCGGCTAGCGGGTGAGGTTGGCTTGGACCCCAAAGTTCCAAAGACCCCCATACTCACACATCAAAGCAATAATATCATAAACTAGCTGTGCCCGTGACTTGGTATGCGTGGATTTAGATTTTAAAGGTTTTATTTTTTTTGCGCGGTACCCTAATTCTATTTATCTAAAAGTAGCCTGTTTTATGCCTTATAATATTAACTATCTGTCAGTGAAAGTCCCGTCAAAATCGGCTCAGCCATTCCAGAGATTACCTCTTTCAAATAGACAGAAAGACAGCTACTACTTTGTAGCTACCGTGTATGTATTCATATGCATTCATTGAAAAACTGTTAGTTGAACGTTACAAACGTACACTTCAATTTTATTTATTTGTATAAATATCAAACTTCAATCTTAATCTTTCCGCTGGTTAGACATTTATGTATCAATAGAAATTGTCTTGGCCTCTTGGGCAAAGTTGTATCCCAAAATAATGATGTAAAGAACAAAACTGTGATGAAAATCTGAAGGGGATATGTCAGAAAAATATAAAGTGGACTAGCTGTGCCCGCGTCGTCGTCCGCGTAGACTTAGATCCGGGTTTTATTTTTTGTGCAGAACCCTACTTCGTTTTCTTAAATAAAAGAGCCATGTTACACCTTATAATAATAGCTATCTGTCAGTCTCGCCAAAATCAGCCAAGCCATACCGGAGATTACGTTATTCATACAGGTAGAAAGACAGACAGATAAACTAATTATTTAAAAATTCCTTTCTTTATAATTACTGTATGTGTATATATTGATTTGCATTCGTTAAAAACTTTAGACAAGCATACGGCCCACCTGATGGGAAGTGGTTACCGCCGCCTATGGACGTGTGCAACACCTGGGGCGAGACACTAGCGCTACCGACCCTGTAAAAACCTTTTAATACCCGTCTTGAAGAACCCCACATTGTAGTCGCTTAGGAAAACCACAGCAGGGCGATCATTCCACTTCAATTGTCTATGGCCATTTCTTTTTCATGGCGCGGTTCACAGCCTGCAGTCAGTTTATTGTTAATCTCGAAGTTAATAGTTGCTAAACACTTGTTTATTTACTCCAAAACACCCTGCTATTGAAATTTGAAATAGATGCTTGTGCCAAAGTAATATTAAGAATATTTAGGCGACATGTGCTTGGCCTTATTCCGTGCCCTTGGCCAAGTTAAGACGGGCCTTTAATGGTGCAATATGGTGCTTTATATGCGACTGTTCGAAACGGAATACTTGAAAGCTTTTATAGTTCTTCTATATAAGTAGGCGTGTCTAAAACATTGACACTAAACGCTCTATTGACAACGGTCTCTTTATTAACCGGCTTCAACCGGTTCACCATACGACTGAGGTATTCTTTTTTTGTCCAGCCGGTTAGCTTAAATATAGTTTTTAAATAGAGTTTTGTTATTTAGAGAAAAAAGTTGATCTCTTTATTGTAGAATCGTTGCGAATAGTTATTACAGCGCATAGTCGAATGCCGATAAATTCATCATTTCCTACGGCGAATAGTCGAATACTCGTCATTATTGCTAAATGCCAAATTATGGAAAGGAAGAGTAGGAGAGTGAACCTCGGGCTCCAAAATGTAACCAGGATTGGCGCTTGGACGAAGAAGAAAAGTAATAAGCAGTTGTAGCATGTGGTAGAGCTATGCTTTTCTCCTCATGAAACCGAAGACTTATATACCACAGCAGCATACTGTATCATACGGTTTGTGGGAACGATGCAAGCCTACCTCCCTTTATTTTTAAAGAGTTTCCCATTCTCTTGTTTCCCCTCCCCTGATATGTCCTTATGCTTATTTGCTACCTGAATAGCCTTCGAAAAGTAGGAGATTGTAGTGCCTCCTGAAGGCCATAATATACCTACAGTGAAAAAAATCAGCCCACACTTCACGCGTCGCGCAGACGGGTAAAAATACTACAATAGTTGTTTCAGCTGTCAGCTGTCATGAAGGTAGCGTATTTTTTACTGTGTATGTGTATACTGATATGCTTTCTTTAAAAACTTTAGACAAGCATACGGCCCACCTGATGGGAAGTGGTTACCGCCGCCTATGGACGTGTGCAACACCTGGGGCGAGACACTAGCGCTACCGACCCTGTAAAAACCGTTTAATACCCGTCTTGAAGAACCCCATATTGTAGTCGCTTAGGAAAACCACAGCAGGGCGATCATTCCACTTCAATTGTCTATGGCCATTTCTTTTTCATGGCGCAGTTCACAGCCTGCAGTCAGTTTATTGTTAATCTCGAAGTTAATAGTTGCAAAACACTTGTTTATTTACTCCAAAACACCCTGCTATTGAAATTTGAAATAGATGCTTGTGCCAAAGTAATATTAAGAATATTTAGGCGACATGTGCTTGGCCTTATTCCGTGCCCTTGGCCAAGTTAAGACGGGCCTTTAATGGTGCAATATGGTGCTTTATATGCGACTGTTCGAAACGGAATACTTGAAAGCTTTTATAGTTCTTCTATATAAGTAGGCGTGTCTAAAACATTGACACTAAACGCTCTATTGACAACGGTCTCTTTATTAACCGGCTTCAACCGGTTCACCATACGACTGAGGTATTCTTTTTTTGTCCAGCCGGTTAGCTTAAATATAGTTTTTAAATAGAGTTTTGTTATTTAGAGAAAAAGTTGATCTCTTTATTGTAGAGTCGTTGCGAATAGTTATTACAGCGCATAGTCGAATGCCGATAAATTCATCATTTCCTACGGCGAATAGTCGAATACTCGTCATTATTGCTAAATGCCAAATTATGGAAAGGAAGAGTAGGAGAGTGAACCTCGGGCTCCAAAATGTAACCAGGATTGGCGCTTGGACGAAGAAGAAAAGTAATAAGCAGTTGTAGCATGTGGTAGAGCTATGCTTTTCTCCTCATGAAACCGAAGACTTATATACCACAGCAGCATACTGTATCATACGGTTTGTGGGAACGATGCAAGCCTACCTCCCTTTATTTTTAAAGAGTTTCCCATTCTCTTGTTTCCCCTCCCCTGATATGTCCTTATGCTTATTTGCTACCTGAATAGCCTTCGAAAAGTAGGAGATTGTAGTGCCTCCTGAAGGCCATAATATACCTACAGTGAAAAAAATCAGCCCACACTTCACGCGTCGCGCAGACGGGTAAAAATACTACAATAGTTGTTTCAGCTGTCAGCTGTCATGAAGGTAGCGTATTTTTTTTTGTAGCTTTTGTTCATTATGTCTCGCACAATCTAAATATACACCTAGGCTTATGCTGACAGGTCTGAACCAATTAAGAAACTCTGAAGCCCTTCTAACCTTGAGGTTCTTCCAACTACTGCGTGAATCCAGTCAAAGGCTACCCAATCTCTGCCCGTGGATATGATAGGTGCAATGTTACCAAAGGGTAGAGCTGCTCTCCATCCGACAGCACATGCCAAAGAGTCCTGCTGATGGCAATAAGCTTACTCTATTACGTTGTACCGAAAAACAGCAGTTGGTGTCATATGGAGTTTATTCACCTCTGCTTATCCTTTCAGGGATACCCAGACGAGATTGAAATATTTCCCAAGACTCACCAGGGACAGGGTAGAGTGAAGATAAAAGCTTAGTGGTTAAGGAGTCGGCCGTACGATCGTGAGGTCCGTTTTCGAATCCTGGCCATTACACTACTGATGTTAAACTTTTGTATAATTTTTTATACACAATATATTACTTCCCGTATGAGTTCATGTTTTGTTTCAGTTATCACCATAAAGATCAGGTCCGATGGGTGATTACCTGGTGATCTGTAATACAGGTTCACGCCTACTTCAGACACCAGTCCTGACAGAATTTTTGAATATTGTCTATAGGAATTGGTGCAATGTAATGTAAATTTCAGAGGTTAAATAAAGATTATATTAAATTAAAAAAGCACCCATTCCTAACATAAGCAATTTAGCTTAGGTGGAGGGGTTCGCGGGAACACTAGTAACACGATTACCAGTAGGTTGGTAGGTGCACTTTATAAAAAAAAGCATTTTATATACCTAGTCTTTTTGGGACATTATTAGGAGTAAGGACAACACTAAAGTGATCGACCTATATATCAAAATTAAGTAATTCTTTTTAAATATTTAAAGTGCGAAATGAACATTTTATGTTTAACCTGATCACTTCAACCAGATGTAACGAGCTTGAAAATCATAAAATTAATAAATTACCATTTATAAATAATTTTAAAAGCCGCTTTAATCAGTCATACTCCCAAATGGCACCCCATTTAAATTTTAGTCATAGGCTTGTCCTTGACAAGTAAAAGAAACATGTAACTAAACGATTTACTCATTCTATGATTTCAAATTAGATAAATCAACTAAAAAGTGTTAGAAGTTTGCAAAATTGTAGAAATCGATTAAATAATTACTATAAAAACGTCCAATAAAATAAAGACAACGTAATTATGATCTTCCATCTTTCAGAAGCAGAAATGTTATCCGTCGATAATGATGATAGCATTCGATTAACATAATAATATAATCCTACGTTACATCAGAAATAATTTACAGTAACAAGTTTTTGTTTCCTTGCAACAAAACATTGTGTGAAGTTCAAGAAAAATTGTAGGTACAAATTACGCTAACGCGAGTTAGCGCTGTATTTGTTGTCTTTATTGAAAAATATTCCTTTTTTGTAAGTAGGTAGGTATATCTAGATTCTAGTTCATCTTTAAATATTTGGGTTAAAGTAGGCACTCAAGGTAAAACATTAACTTGCCGAAAGCTTAATTTATGCACGCCTTGAAGCAGTATTAACGCCAACAACTATAATTCGCAACGGACAACCGTTAAATTCAAAACACAACACTTTTCGACAACTTCCGCGACATACATTACGTAATAATAACAACAAAATAAAACTGACATACTTAAATCAGTTGACTTTAGTCGTATTCCATTCAGTATCGTAAATCGTACACAACACACGCGTATTAAGTTCGTTTCTTTCGCGTAAAACGTGCTCTCAAAACGAGCGTCGGCAACGCACTGGCGCCGCGTCCCGCGTCCTTCGTCCGTCGACTTTCACTGTAAATGATAATACTATAACACTACCAATTTTAATTGACATTAATTACTAAGAGTCTTTCCAGCGCCTAGTGTATTGTACACGGTCGGGTTATAATGGCTGCAGTCCTTTTGTCAGGGTGCGGTGTTTGCATATAATTTATATAGTTTATTTGCGAACGTTTTGTTTAGAATTTTCCTCGCAAGTAAGAGAAAGTAAAAGTAAAAGATCTTAAACTTATGGCTGCCTTGGAATATTATAATTTGATAAATTTTGTTTAAATAAAGAACAGATATCAATTACATCAAGCATTTAAAATTTTTAGTTTTCCATTTAGCAGCACCGTAGTCAAAGAAATAGTTTCATGAATAAATTAATAATAAAGCGGCGATAGCCCAGTGGCGTACGTAACGGACTGCCGAGACAAGGTCTCGTGTTCGATCCGCAGTCCCAGTTTTGTTAATTATCGCTCGCTTAGTACCTAATGTGCCCGGTAGATGGTAATAGGCTCGCCCCCTATTACATTGGGACCTAAACATAACTGGCAAATCGTGGGTTTGTAATACACCTCTGCCTACCCCTTCGGGGATGCGGGCGTGATGTTATGTTATAATTTAATAATTAAAAAACGAATATAAACAGATAACTAACTACTTACTAAACTACAACTATAATAAAAAACTAATTAATATAAATTTATATCTAATAAGTTTCAAATTGAAATAAAGTAATAAATTAATGCACGTATATGTCCAAATAATATATTCATAATAAAATAATTAAAAAATGAAATAATTATCGTAAGTATCAATTTATTATACGTAAATGACTTTATTATTTAATTTATTATAGGTACTAAATTTTAAACAAAAGCCAAGTAATTGAATAATTAATGTAAGTATGCAAATCTCATGATAATTTTTAAATGTATAACAAGATTGTGGTAGAAATGAAGGCTATTTTTATTTTAAAATACTGATAATGTTGTTCGTTTTATCAGATTACAAACGTTTGATTTCAGCAATGAATTTGTTTCAAAAATAACCAAACTAAAACGAAAAGAACGAGTTAATGAGTGAACGAGTGAACGAGAGTTAATGGTTTACTGGTGGTAGAAATTTGATGACACAAATTTGTTACAAAATTCGGCCGGGTGGGCACCGCGCACGACTGCGAAAAACCCTCCATAGTAATCCAATTTCGGTTTGATTGCGTTCAGGGGTCAGCAAGTGCATAGCCGGGCAGGGGGATTGTGGTCGAAGCACTAGTGGGACCGGTGGGTGTCACGCGGTGCTGCGACGACCATCCTCTTCTGATGAGGCCGTCAAGCTGAGTGACACCATTGTTCACATGGCTTTACCTTCAGCATACCATCAGGCGAGGTGAAGCTAAATTGACGTGTCCTAAATATAAAAAAAATATATATTAAAAAATTACAAAGACTTGATATTTTTATAAAAGTAATTTTATTTTTTATTTGGCCCCGGATTTTCATAAACATAACATAAAACATAACATAACTTCACGCCTGTATCCCTGAAGGGGTAGGCAGGAGATATTACACACCCACGATTCGCCAGTTATGTTAGGTCCCAATATGATAGGGAGCGAGACTATTGCCATCCACCGGGCACATTATTAAGCGAGCGATAATTACCATTTATTAATGTACACATAACTACGAAAAGTCAGAGGTGTGTGTCCGATGAGCGATTGCTGAAAATTGATATTTAAAATGAAAATCAACACTGAAAACCTGGAAACTTCTGAAACTGCAATTCTAAGATGACCCTTAGAAAACACTATGGCGGCTTTATTAAATGAAGGAGTGCGTGTGGTGCAGACAGTCAATATATTTACTTAGACGACCACTGTGGCGCAGCGGTAGTGCGTTTGACTGCTAAGTCGGAGGTCGCGGGTTCGATTCCCGCTCAGTGCAAATATGTATATTTACATTGGTCTGGGTGTTTCTATGTATAATATGATTTATTTACAAAAAAAGTGTCTAAGTATGTTTATCCGCATTCTAGAACCCATATGATTAGCTCTGCTTAGTTTGGGTCTAGATGGCGTTGTGTAATTTGTTCTGGAATTTTAAAAATAAAATTTGAATATTTACTAACATTTGTACATTTTTTTTAACATAACATAATATAACATAAACTCACGCCTATATCCCCGAAGGGGTAGGCAGAGGTGCTAGCACCCACATTTCGACAGTTTATGTTTAGGTCCCAATGTAATAGGTGGCGAGCCTATTGCCATTAACCGGGCACTTATAAACCTGTAATACACACATAACTTCGAAAAGCATCGAAAAGTCATTGGTGTGTGACATGGTAAAACCTGGGATCAAACCCGAGACCTCGTCTCAGCAGTCCATTACCCATACCACTAGGCTACCGCGGTGCATTTTTTTTTAGGAATGACAAATCCAAATTTTATGATTTTTATGCGTATGAATGAGACAACATTAAGCTAACAAACAGCAACATTTATTACATTTTTGAAAAGTGACAGCTGTTAAGTAATACGAAATTTATCATCAAAATGGATAGCATTTAGGAAGTACTGTTTTTAAAGATCGAATTAATTTATCAAGCGGCCAGATTTTTAATACAGAGTTGTAAAATCTTGAAATCAACTTTCAAACAAAATATAAATAATGGAAATAGCGATTAAATTACAGGAATAACGAACTCATGAATTTGTAAGAAAATTTGGACAATTTCATAGGAATTTCAAACATCATCCTCCGTTACTTTTACCCAACGCAGTTGGGTTTACGTTAGTAACTATTTATTAATCTGTGGTTGGGCTCAGCCGAACTTCGATACTTTTCGTGAAGCTACTGCCCTCTGACCTTCACAACCCACTGGCGATATAGAAAGAAGAAAGAAAGAAAGAAAGAAAGAAAGAAAGAAAGGAAGAAAGAAAGAAAGAAAGAAAGAAAGAAAGAAAGAAAGAAAGAAAGAAAGAAAAATATTTTATTTACAATACGCACAATTAAACTTAAACTTAATGACTTAGGGCGGCTTGCGCAACATTTGGTCTAAACAGAATTTAGTTAAATGTGTTTATCTTGCTAAATATGTTTAGCCTAAATACAATTAAAAAGGTCTTGCTCACTTCCGTTTGGATGGTAATTTAACTAATCGTAGTTAGGGAGTCGGTAAAGCAGTGTCTTGCGTTCCTTTTTACGTTTTCGTGCGTTGTACACTTGAAATAAAGCAAAATGGTGGCATTTCTTAAAAAAAAATGCGTGAAATGGACCGACGAGCTTTCAACTGTCATACGCTGTTTTATTTAGCTCTTCTGTTGTGCTTGGAAATTTTATATACATCTTATACAATAATGCAATGGCATGAGTAACACGATGCACTATTCTACAAGCTGTGCTTTCATGTACACCAATCATGTCACCACAAGTTATTAGCTGACTTCCTGTCGCATAAAATCTCAGCGTACATAAATTTGGTTCATAGCAGTGACTGATTTGATCCTGCAAAACAAACAAAAATAGCTAATTAGCTACCTATCTATTTATTGAATATTCCATAATAATGAATACATTTCCTTACTTGTTGCTAACCTCAAAATGATGACGCGCGATTGCTACTAAACGTATTTAGCGACGCTAAATAGCCATCTTTGGGTATTTAACTTTGACAGTTCGTTAAACGTGATTAGTGCCTAAATTTTTGTTGTGCAAGACGCTAATTATAATTAGCAGACTAAATGCGTTCACGACGCTCTTAAACTGTATTTAACGACGATGCGCAAGCCGCCCTTACAATCCAACCTTAAATTCTAATATAGGTCCATTGTGCGCATCTAAATATGGTCGCCATCTCAGCATAATTGCTGCACATGCCATTACAACATGCGCAGCGCTGGTATTCTGATGGCGCCAACCCGGTGACGTCACGTACGCAAACAATTAAACAACAAAAACAAATAAAAAATAAAACTCAAAACAAAAATGCTGATAACTTAAAAAGAAAAAGAAAAAAACTTTATGGTTTTCAATACTCGCAGCAGTTGTCGGACTTTTTAGGGCTCCAATAACGACTGCCATAGATGTTCGTATGGATATCAACCGGGACCGGGGGGTCTCAATGTGTTAAGAATGGTAACCCTACACAGACACCTACATACACACCTTCACATGCACACCCTCACTCACACACTCACTCACACACTCACTCACACACTCACACACTCTTATACGTGCTAAGCCGTTTACTGTACTCCTCCGGAACCACAAGACCGATCTTGACCAAATTTGCCATGGTGATAGTGTAGACACCGCTGTGTGTTTAGAGGGGTTAACTGTTCAAATACAATGTACCATTGAGGAATAATCATCCAAAAACAGGTTCACGAGCGCGCGGCCTTAGCTAAGCGCGCGACCGTAGAAAGATGTCTTATTTTCAAGTAAGAGTCCTGCTCGCTCTGCTCAATTTATTTCAGTCGCACCCTGCACTGAATTCCTAGTTTTATTTTCAACGTTTAATTTATTTTTTAATTCTGTTCCCACTACCTGTTTATCAAATGCTGCTGTAAATTTAAAATGTTAAAACCTTATATACAACTCCTGTCATAGCAGGGGGATGCTCCTGTAACCTATCTAGGAGAGCAGTAACTCACCCAATATAGTATTGTAGAACAACAACCGTTATGTTTTTAAGTGTGCAACATTTGCTTGTAAACCTACAATTTGATTTATGAATAAAAATGAATTTGAATGGTCATCAGTGCGTTTGTTAACAAATAAATAAATATTGTGGGACAAAGTATACAACGCCATCTAAACCCAAACTAAGCAGAGCTTGTCATATGGCTTCTAGAATGCGGATAAATACTTTTTTTGTATATAAATACATAAAGAAACACCCAGACCAATGCAAAATATATCTACATATTTGCACTGAGCGGGAATCGAACCCGCGACCTCAGGCTTAACAGTTGAACGCACTACCGCTACGCCACAGAGGTCGTCACCATTGTATAACAATATCATCAATATTATTGACAGGATTACGATATAATATTGACTGTCTGTCTATATGCGATGATAATTATTTTTTCCATACATTCATATAATACTAGCTGTTACCTGCGGCTCCGGCCGAGTGAAATTCTGATTTCGTTCACCTAGGGATAGGTATAAAAAATTGCTTCCGATCTATTCCCAAACCTACAACTACCAAAAAAAATCAAGCAGTTTCGGAGGAGATTGATAACAAAGACTGTTTTTTTTAAATATTTTAATTAGATAGTTTTTTTTAAGAATCCTAGTAACCGAAATCACTAATATTCCCCCTAACCCCTCCAGCTAAGCTAAATTGCTTGTGTTAGGAGTGGGTTCACGTCGGTAGTGTAATGGCCAGGATTCGAACCCGGGACCTTTCGACCGTAAAGCCGACTCCTTAACCACTAAGCTACCAACGCTTTTATAACGTTTATATCTACTAGGTCTGCAAGGCGAATCGCTGATTGCAATGTTGAGCTGAGTGAGACATCGTGATTCTTGTCCAATAGATTTGCCCGCTATTGCGGAATCAGATTTTGAAAATTTTGAACAGTGATCATTCCTCCGTGGCAAGTCCGATTTTGAAAATTCTTTTTGAAAGTCACAACTCTGGACATGCTTTCTGAGTGTGTAAAGTTTGGTCACAGTGTCTCGAGCGGTTATTATGTAATTCCATCTGGATTTTTTTAACGGTGATCATTCCTCTGTGGTAGCATTAATTTTTTCAAAATATATCCATAAACCTTCCTCTGATTGACCTCTTTAATCATGCCAAATTTGGTTCTGATTGGATTAGTAGTTTAGTGACAAAGAAAATCCTGAAGTCTGGTATGAGGAGCTTTCGCTCGACTTCGTCTCACTCACCTCAATTAAAGCAAGCTTATATTTATTAGTATTCATAAAAAGTTTGAAGTTGATTACTTGTGACTCTAGTCTTACGTGTATAACAGCAACCCCAAAATCGTGAGTCATTACAATTAATTATGTGTAATCGTGCGACCTTGGGCACACTAGCAGTGACACGAATAGTAAGTACACTGAATCAGAACAATAGTAACGGCAAGATAGTTAAAGTTTATAACTAAATACCACGAACTCTAAGAGAATTACCCCTTTTTAGGGTTCCATTACCAAATGGCAAAAAACGGAACCATTATAGATTCGTCATGTCTGTCTGTCTGTCCGTCCGTATGTCACAGCCACTTTTTTTGGGAACTTTATGAAGTATGCTGTTGAAACTTGGTAAGTAGATGTATTCTGTGAACCGAATTTAGATTTTCACACAAAAAAAGAAAAAAAAAATTTTGGGGGTCCATACTTAGAACTGAAACTCAAAATTTTTTTTTCATCTAACCCATACGTGTGTGGTATCTATGGATAGGTCTTCAAAAATGATATTGAGGTTTCTAATATCATTTTTTTCTAAACTGAATAGTTTGCGCGAGAGACACTTCCAAAGTGGTAAAATGTGTGCCCCTCTCCCCTCCCCTGTAACTTCTAAAATAAGAGAATCATAAAACTAAAAAAATATATGATGTATACTTCCATGTAAACTTCCACCGAAAATTGATTTGAACGAGATCTAGTAAGTTGTTTTTTTTAATACGTCATAAATAAACCGCAATTTACCTTTCATTTAATCTACTCAAATATAAACATTTACTTGCTGCTACGGAACCCTTCATGGGCGAGTCCGACTCGCACTTGGCCGGTTTTATTCTATGTTACATTTGTCTATAGTAAGCGGTATCTTGATAAAGTGTATATGCGTTTTATTTTTTATTTTATTTTTACATAAGTTCGACGTAATATTACTTCATATAACTGTCAATTAGCACAGGAAACAGCCATCAATCTGGTTGACAAAGAGACCACTCGGACTTCACACGTAGAGAGTGCCTAAAGGCAGAGAAATATTGAAATTCACCTAAGTGATAGATTAATTGTTGTTTTTATATCCTAATGAGGTAGCAGATAAACATACGGCCCACATGATAGCAGTTTACGATTTATGAATGCTTGTAACACCTCCAAAACTCTCACAAACTGTCACTTCAAGTTTAAGTTATAGCAATGATTTCTATTTCTTGTGTGGTATTCGATTACAATATATCCTACTAGACGTGCCACACTTCGGGGGTGAGGCCTCACCGTAGATTAATAATTTTAGCGCGCTTACACTACTTTACATAATTATGACAGATGATGACAAATGATCAACAAAGATGATCCATACAAATAAATGAAATTGAAGTGTCTGTTTGTAATATTAAACTAAAAGATTTTTAATAAATAAATAAAATAAAATAAAATATATTTTATTTCGAACACAATGATTCATATTTTGTTAGTAACAATATACTTAGGACTATGTTAGTAAAAACAGATTCATATTATGTTAGTAACAATATACTTAGGACTATGTTAGTAAACAAATTAAAGACATTTAAAGATAAAACTATTTCGAGACTAATTGTACGGCAGACATACATCTACGCGTACAACTGTTCAAAATAGGCGAGTCGTACCTCTCAGCAATCATTCGCAAAATACTGTTGGAGCTGGCCCGAACTCTGCAGAGCAAGGAGGCTGTTTTTTTGCGCCATATAGCAACGAAATCATTTGTACGACTTTGCGCAAACATACCTGATGCACTGCAAAAGCGAGGCAGCCCCATCAGCATTCTATAGCCATTATTATATAGGACACGTAAAGCGCTGATGACACGCTGTGTATAGTTGGTCCACAGGCTGCACGTGTAAAATACTTGGCAGTATGTCTTGAACAAAGTAACTTTAACTGGTTCACTACATCGTGCAAACCTGCGGGCCACCATGTTACATCGCACCGCCAACGCTCTACGTTCCCTCTCGATATCAGCTTGGTCTTTAAGGTCATCAGTAACATAATGCCCAAGGTATTTAAATTGATACACTCGTTTAAGCTCACACTTATTCAATATTATAGGAGGTATTGATTCTGGGCATTTACCACGCCCGGCCTTAAAGACCAAGTACTCACTTTTTTAACATTATATGCTAAGCCATGGTTTGCAGCATAACGTTCACAAGCTTCCAGTAACTTTCATATAAATATATACGCGATACTTATAACAAAAATACAATTTTAAATAAAAATAAGTTCTGCCTGTCTTTAGAAAATAGGTAATCCCTGAATACTGGTGGTAGAAATTTGATGACACTTTCTTGATTTATCCAATTACTTTAGACTGGCATTCATTACATAATTGCCGAAGAAGGAAATAATAAAAACAAACGTTGTGCATGGTTAGTGGGTGAGGCGGGAATAAATTTTGAATTTGGAGCGCAGAAACTAAGATAAATGCAATGACTTCTAAGTATGAGTAGACTGGCTGTTCGAAACAAAACATTTGGTATGGATTTATGGATGCTACGAGACACAACTTTGACGCCACTTTTTGTTGCTGTCATAGCCACAGCGTATATTAAATGTATTTTGTACTAGCTGTATCTGCGACTTCGTCCGTGTGGATTTAGGGTTTTAGTTCCGTTGCGCGGAAATAAATAAATAAACATTCTACGACATTCTACACAGTGCTTTCTAGATCCAAAGTAAGCATAGTTTAACTAGCTTGTGTTATGGCTTCCAGAATGCGGATAAACATACTTATATACTTTTTTTTTTGTAAATACATACATATTATACATAGAAACACCCAGACCAATGCAAGTAGCCTATGTTACTCCATGTAATATTACCTATCTGCTAGTAATAGTCCCGTCAAAAGCGGCGCCCAGCCGGCTTGATCGGCTTGCTTCGGTTGTGTAGAGCGTTCTGTCTATCGCACAGCGCATGTCTACAGCTTGATATCTTTCTAGAGTAGTTAATACCGAAGTTATTCGAGAAGAACCTACATAGCCAGTATATATACGTATATAAATGGCGTAAGTATATATAAGGTGTCACTACAAAATTAGGTCTCTGAATTTGTTGGTATCGACAAAATATGTATTTGAAACAAAAAAAAATTAAAGAAATATTTAAAAAAAGTAATTAAAAATGAAAAAAACACCACCAGCGACCAGCGTCACGTCACGCGACGAGCACACGTGACGCTAGTCGCGATTTAGTATCGCGGATAGTATCCTCGCAGTATTCTCCAAGCGGATGTGTGGGAAATACCTAAATCGCGACCAGCGTTACGTGTGCTCGTCGCTGGTGGGGTTTTATTTTTCTTTTTTTTTTTCTATTTTACCAGATATTTTTTTTTTGTTTCAAATACATATTTTGTCGATACCAAGTCATCTTACCAAATTCAGAGACCTAATTTTGTGACACCTTATATACAATAGGCTATTGTATATATACTTACGTTGTTTCCAATTTTGGGTAGGCAGAGACGACAACTTGCCATCTGCTTTCGTCCTTGCAAACTTCACGAGCTGTCATTAAACCTTTCATGCAAGCCCGCCGAAACCAATACAGCAGTATTTTATGAATATTACGTCCGCATACGGAAGTGTATTACAATAATACGAGGCCTATTAAGTTCAAGGCGTCCATTCTGTGCCGAGAAAATTCTTGTTTTTCCCAAAAACGGTATAATGTCACGAACGCAACGTAAATAGGGCTCTTCATAGTGCACGATTAAAATGTGTAGCTCCTTACTTTAGTGGGATTTGAAAAGGCATGACAACATGGCCTAAGTTTCACTGCCTTTTTTTTTTTTTTTTTTTCGTGCGGAAATCCCTTCGGATACCGCCCCCGCTGGAGAGCGGGGGGTCTCCAGCGGAGGCGGTTATGTCGGGCTTGAACCGACTAAAACCGCACGCCGTCTCGGGTCTTAAGACGCCGGGGTGTAAGGTTACCCATAGAGCATATCCCTCGCACCCCGACTGACCCTGGGCCATCTCCGGTTTCGAGATGGCCCCCTTACTTGCTCTCCACTGTGCCATCTGCTAATCAGAGGGACACGTGGAAAGCTTCCGAACAGCCCTCAACAGGGCCGTCCTCGCCTCGGTCGGAGTTGGCCGTAGGCGGCAGCGTCTCTCCCGCCCTAGGAGAGAGGCGCTGCCGTCTCCGTTGCCCAGGGTGCACCGCGTGGAGGTCCCCAACCAAGCACTTGGTTCTTTTTTTACGGTTGTTTCACAATTTCAAGAGGTTGCATATCGGAGAATTTCATATTAATTTTAACTTGATAGCCCACCGCCGCTCGCGTTAATAAGAAAGAGGTCAACAAACGGACAATACTTTACTGTGACATCATTAAAAGCCAGTTGTTTATTATTTAGCTATAAAAAGCTCGGATTCCAGGTCAATCTTGTACCTTTTTTTTTTATCGTGCGGAAATCCCTTCGGATACCCCCCCGCCGGCCAGCGGGGGCGGTTATGTCGGGCTTGCACCGACTAAAACCGCACGCCGTCACAGGTCTTCAGACGCCAGGGTGTAAGGTTACCCATAGAGCATATCCCTCGCACCCCGGCTGACCCTGGGCCATCTCACCACTAACAGCATCGCTCATCCTGTCTCCTCTGAAAGCAGAGGAGTACGGAGAGCGATGTGTTCCCGCCACGTTGGGTATTGGCCGACGATCAATGCCAACCCTATGAAGGGGTGAAGGGGAAGCCATTGACCGCCGCCCAGGGTGTACCGGCCGCTCCGATTCCGTTCCCCCCGAGGTCAATCTTGTACCTATTGTCATGGTTTTATGTGTTCAATTTATGACCACATTATTTGCAGATTTCTCGAATATTGGAACCTAGCTTTTTATGGACCATAAACTATTTATTAAGTGATTGACTCTATGATTTTATGAATAAGTGGCTGATGAGTTAATTAGCCAAGATCATTAAATAGTCCAGCTATTTTTTTTAATGAATATTAGTAACCGAAATTACTAATATTCCCCCTAACCCCTCCAGTTAATTGCAGCTGCTTAATTGCTTGTGTTAGAAGTGGGTTCACGTCGGTAGTGTAATGGCCAGGATTCGAACCCAGCTACCGACGATTTTACACACCTTAAATACTTATTTAAGCATCAATTATTTAATTAAGTAGTTCAATATAAACATCATTTGTATGGGACCCCACCAAAATGTTTGGGGTCCAAGTCAACCTCACCAGCAACCTGTACACCTACTGATTGACGGACGAGGCTCTGACGCATACTTCCCTCTAGGGGTTTGTGGGGTCAGACGCCAGTGACTTCCGTAAAAGCCTAGTAAATCAAATCATGGAGGAGTAGGAGAACAGACTACGTAAAAACGCGTAAACTCTATATGCAATCGGGAACTAATGAACGAAGAACGAAATTTAAAAAAATAACATTATTAAATGGCATGTGGTCGCTCCGTAAGGTGTAAATGGACTTCCAACACACCAGCTCTTGTACGAGATTTTATGCTAAAATAAAAGTTAAAGATATGTTCACATTCACAGTATACTTACTTTTATTGTCACTTTTGATATAAATGTCAATCTGGACAAATAATTGAATCGATCTATCTATCAATTAGCCTAATTTCCGCAAGTAAAAAGAAAAAAAAAACAAGTCTATGCTATGCTATTCGCCTAAAGGTGAGAGGGGTTTCCACCTTTCGTTCCATGATTCGCGGTCTCCACTGCTCGCTTACTCCAACAGCCATCGGTCCTTCGACAGTATGGCCAGGCCATTGCCACTTCAGCAGTTCAGCTTGCTTATTCTGCGAGCTATAACGGTTACTTTAGTTTTCGATCGCTTAACTACCTTCATAACCCGGAGAGTTGTTTTAATAATAAAAAATCGGTTTTCTGTAAAGTCGGTTTACAGACGATAGTTGAACGTGAGAACGTCATAAGAAAATACCGATGGAATGGTTGCATTTTTCAAAAGAAAATTTTAATTTTATTTGTTTAACCACTAAGGTTATAAGAATTCACTGCATTTCATACTTGACGAAAACATGTAAATGTATTATTGTATAGCAGCTGTCCACGCGGACGCATCGCTCACTCAAGTAGGAGATAGACAGATGTCGAACGCTGCCAAACGCGGAAGCCGATTGTGCCTCTTTGTCGCTCGTTCCGCGCTTTCGCTTGCACTTCAAGCCCAGAGCGAGGTAACGCCGCATACGAGGTAACGCCGCATACGTCATGTTTTTTCGTGCGTGCAGCGGGCTCCATCGAATTATAAGACGTTGTCACGTCAATAATAAATAAATATTTTAGGACAGAGATCCGATTCTCAGCACTCCATGGATTCACCGTGCGGTCGCCGGGTCCATAGCGTGGTACAGAGAGGAACACCATGACGGCGACTGGGACTTGCTACCCAGATGTAGGTTTAGGGTGGCCACCTTGTGATGCATCAGCGCTCACCTCCACCGTCAGTAGTGTTCCCCCCCCTACCTATCCAAATTTGGTAAGATCCTAACAATGCCGCTTTTGATATACGTTTTAATAAAGAGCTTACTGAAGCTCTTGGCAATCCGAGGTCTTTAAGTAAGTTGTACAGGGATTTAGCTGGAATTCCCCTTGCTCCTACTTCTACGGCATAGAGTTTAACCACGTAGCCGTTTTTGGTTAACTCGTTAGTCAAATCAAAGTATTTGTTTGTCTTTATAGCGTGGTCTTTAGGTATATTAGTTTCCCACGGTACTGTGAGTTCTACAAGCACTGCACGCTTATGCGATCGTGAAAAAAGGAATATGTCGGGTCTGGATGATGAGGCACAGACATCCTCCGGTATCCTATAGTGCTTCTCATACGTGTCTACGAGTATTGTCCAGTCAACGGCAGCTATCAAAATTGAATAAGGCTTTTGAAGTGATTTCTTTGAGCAGCCTTCCTTTACAAACGCAATGTCATTTCTTTGGTTTGTGGTTAATTCTTTTTTCGCTCTAGCTACCGCCAAACTTACAGCCTCACGTATGATTTCTAATACCTTATCATGACGGCGCGAGTAATGACCCCGGTCTAATAGCGTTTTACAACCCACTAGTAGGTGCCTAGCCGTACCAGTTGCTTCACCACATGAGTTACATGTTTTATCTGTGGCTTTTCCCCATCTGACCAGATTGCTTTGGTCGAGGAGGGTCAACTGGAATGCATTCAGGTAAAATTTAAGTAAGGCCGGTGACCAGTCGTATATTATGGTACGCCATTTTAAGGCTATGGGAATACAAAATTCACCTAGAGTCAACCATTCGTTTTGCATTTCTAGGTTCATTGCGTGCACCTTATAGGTGTTGTTTTCGTCTGCTTGAAGAAAAGATTTTGTTATTTCTTTATCTGTTTGTCTCTGAATATTACCTAGACCTACTCTACCAGTCTGCGAGCCTATCATGAATCTTTTATGGAACTGGAGGCGTGATTCGAGCTCCGATGCATTTTTATCTTTTGGAAGGACTTTTACTATTTCGTCTTTAGATTCCGATAAGACGTGCATTTTAGTTACTCTTAGGTGTTTATAGAGTTCTGATGGCTTCTTAAGCGTCATTCCAAAATTATTCGCGGATCTATATAGTGCCGACGGGTCGGCCGACTGAGCTAGCCGCCACGACTTCAGTGTCTTCGTGACACTCGCATCTAGTTTTTTGAGGAGGCTCTGGTTTATATCATATATAAGAAACGGCCAGTTAAGACGCGAGGTTAAATAATTGTCATAGATCCAAGCTTTTTTAACATTACTTATTGGTTGTTGGTCTACCTTTTTTAAATCGATAATGAAACTATCAATTAATTCGTCCAAAGCTGGAGTGCAACCTCTGTTGTCAATCTTTCTTCCGAGGAATTTAAAAGGCACGGTTTTAGATATAGTTGAAACGTTTTCCCCGCCTATACTAAGCCCTGGGTCATATGAAGTATACCTGGTACCCCGCCTACCCAGACATAGACAGTAGCATTTGCTAGGTTTCAAACGCCATCTAGACCCATACTAAGCAGAGCTTGTCATGTGGGTTCCAGAATGCAGATAAACATACGTAGATATTTTTTTTTTGTAAATAAATACATATTATACATAGGAAAATCCAAATCAATGGAACCCGCGACCCCTGACTTAGCAATCGAATGCTCTGCCGCTACGCCACAGAGGTCGTTTATACTTTTTGAAACCTATTGATGGCAACGAGGCACCAGTAAAGTAATACTATACTATACTAGTAATATATAATAATATCGATAGATGAATAGATTCATTAATGATTATAAGCTTTCCTCTATTCTATACTGCAAAATCAAAATTATCAACATAAATAATATCTAAAGATTTAAATCGGAAAAAGAGAACATCTAGGACGGGACTTGAACCCGCGACCAGTCCCTTACAGGGGGAATGCTCTGACCAACTGAGCCACCTAGACACGTCCCAGATATTCGAAACTCTCCGATACATTAATAATGAAATAAAAATATTTTTAACGGATTCTATCGCGGTTAATTTGATGTAAAATCAATTTTGATCAAAGATCAAAAATTTGATGCAATGTAAAATATAAAATAACATCAAATAAACCGCGATAGAATCCGTTAAAAATAGTTTTATTTCAATGATGTTTATCAACTTATAATTTTCAATCAGATTAATAAATTCGAAATCTGTGTGAATCTACTTTTGACGCTGACTGTACAAGTCGTAGTGTCATCTACCAAAACTGTCAGTGGACAAAAATATAAATGTTGTAAATTAAAATAGAAATCAATAATAAATAAATAAATAAATATAATTGAGCTGAGTGAGACGAAGTCGAGCGAAAGCTCCTCATACCAGACTTCAGGATTTTCTTTGTCACAGGTCTCCTCCTAAACTACTAATCCAATCAGAACCAAATTTGGCATGATTAAAGAGGTCAATCAGAGGAAGGTTTGTGGATATATTTTGAAAAAATTAATGCTACCACAGAGGAATGATCACCGTTAAAAAAATTCCAGATGGAATTACATAATAACCGCTCGAGACACTGTGACCAAACTTTACACGCTCAGAAAGCATGTCCAGAGTTGTGACTTACAAAAAGAATTTTCAAAATCGGACTAGCCACGGAGGAATGATCACTGTTCAAAATTTTCAAAATCTGATTCCGCAATAGCGGTCAAATCTATTGGACAAGTTTTGCTCTTAATAATTCAAATCACGATGTCTCACTCAGCTCAACATTGCAAGCAGCGATTCGCCTTGCAGACCTAGTTAAATTTAACTAGTAAAGAAATGAAAAACAAAACAAAAGCCTTTTTTTTTCGTGCGGAAATCCCCTCGGATACCCTCCCGCCGGCCAGAGCGGGGGCGGTTATGTCGGGCTTGAATCGACTACAACCGCACGCCGTGTCGGGTCTACAGACGCCGGCCGGGGTGTAAGGTTGCCCATAGAGCATATTCTTCGCACCCCGACTGACCCTGGGTCATCTCTGGTAATTAGAATTAAGTACAGAAAACATTAAATAGATTGAAATTGACCTTCATTTTTATTTATTTGTTATGTTGTTTTTAGTTATTTATATTTTACTAGCTGACCCGGCAGACTTCGTACTGCCTCAATCGATGACAAACCTTTTAAACCTTCTCTGGACCTCCACAAATAATTCAAGACCAAAATTAGCCAAATCGGTCCAGCCGTTCTCGAGTTTTAGCGAGACTAACGAACAGCAATTCATTTTTATATATAAGAAGAAGAAGAAGAAGAAGAAGAAGAAGATTCATAGATGTTGCTGCATAACAAAAAGTGGTCAAATATAGAGGTAAATTTTAACATCAGCAAGGGAGGGAAGCAAAAGTGCCAAAATCTGGTTTTCCCGATTGAAAACATCTTGGGGTCGTGGAAAATTTGTGGTCGCTACGTTTACAATTTTTGTACTCTAGAGATTACTATTCAAATACGTTGTCCAGGTTTTACTCTTACAATTTCAGGGTGATTGGGATCACCATTGCCTCTCACTATATATACTGTTTGAACCTCATCATTGCTTACGTAATTGTAAATTTGTTTAGGTATTTTAACATAAAAATTGTGCTTATAATCAAATACGTAATCTTCAGGATTTAGTGCAGCATTCGTTTGATAGTTGGTTCCAGAATCTAAATTATTATTGGTCTGAAAATATATTAGTTTCTGTTTTCTAATAAAATCTCTTTCCCGGTCAATGTTAAGTCTATCTTCTTTAGATCTTCTATCATTTGGAAATTTTAATTTACCACCACCTATATCTCCTCTTGGTAGTCTTTCTACTGAATTAGGATTTATAAACTTCTGTTTTCTAGGTCTTCTCGGTTTTCTTTCTTTATTCTTATTGTTAGCTTCATCAGGGAACGTCCATTTAGGGCCTTCTTCATCTTCTGCAATTTCTTCATTAATGATATTTATACCTGGTTTATTTTGTATACGTTCTTGTATTTCAGAAGGTGAGGTTTCAATATCTATAACTTTTGAACTTGGTGTGGTATCCTCTTCATCATAATAATTAGGTGCATTATTTTTTGGATATAGATTTAGATTTTCGTAACCATAAGTATTTGCATAGCTTTCTTGGTGTTGTTGAGTTTGCTGTTGATACCCAGTTTGTCCGGCTAAATGGTTGTAGAATTGTTCCAGATTCTGTTGTTTCTGTGGGTCCTTTGGTTGACCGAAGAACCTGAAGAATCCTCCGTTATGGTTGTTTAGGTAATTGATTAGCTGTGTGGGGTCGTTAGGGCACTGCGGGTAAGTTTGGTGGCAAGCAATGGTGTTGCCTACGGAAGTTACCCCTAAAACCGCAGCGCGACCGAATACGAAGAGTGGAGATGAGCTCGCCGTGTTGTATGACTGGAGGATACTGAAAATGTATATTTATTTGTATGAATTAACGTTATTTTGTTTCAAAAATACATTTCTTCGTCTTCATCCAGAACGCTAATCGCGGTTCCCGTTTACATCCAAAGTTTAAACTTTGGAGCTCGAGGTCCGCTCTCTTACAACAGTATTATTTGGTTTACATTGACTTTTGCGGGAGTGACTGCCATTTGACCATCTATCCCCGAGAGGAAAGCCAGCGCTAGGCGCTAATCCGTCACATCCTACCACATTGACGGCTAGTGATATCCTCTAAACCTATGGCTCGCCTGTTCTCAAAACACATTAATCCTATTACTACAGATACGTTGCCAGATTTCAGGGTCTTGTGAAAACTTACCTAAGCAAAGGTCCAATTCCAGCAGTAGCCTTTAGAAACGTTGGAGAGCCAGCAGTCCTGCCGCTGGCCGCTTCGCAAAGCAGTCGAGGCACACACTGCTTGTCGTCAAACAGCGCTATGGATGTCAAGGCTTCTGCTACCGCTGATACAGCTTGCTGGGTCAAGGACTTTGGACGGCGTCGGGGCCCTTCAAATATTAGGTAGTGTAATTTTTTATCGACTACATAACGCGCATGGTTTGGGCCCAAGCCAAACTCGCCTGCAAGCCAATACACCTGTTGACGAGGCTCTGGCGCAGGCGAGTTTGACTGTCGGTTCCAACGAGGGTTCGGGGGGTCAAAAAGCAATCGCTTCCATAAAAGGAGTAGAAGGAGTCTGTGGACCCCGGGCTCCGAGGTGAAAGCTTCGGATGCAACCGGGAACCACTTAAAGATGATGATGATGACCCGGCTGCGTAACGTGTAAAGGCTGTTAGCAGTGTATGTATTTTTGTTACTTTGTAGGCTTCATGTGGGATTTTTATTATTTGCCGTCAATCGATTCGTCACATTCTTGCAAGTATCACTAAAGACATTGAAATTGACGATGGCAATGACATGCCAATGACAATTACCCGCGATATTGTGACAATGGAGACATTTAACTGCAATATTGTAACATAAAAAAAAATTAGAGCCACTGAATTACGTTCTGTAAATTTTAGAATGCTACTTACAGTATTGAAATTTTTTTGTTAAAAAATCAGTTTTGTCTTTTAGTATTTTTTTTATTTTTATGGCCATTTAGGATCTATAAGGTTTAAAGTTGGTTGCGACCGTGTTCATTTAAATTTCCTGCAACTAAAAAATGTAAAAAAAGTTAGCGTGGGACGGAAGTTGCGTGCGCCAACGAAACACCATAACCTAATAAGTTATTTAAATTTAGAACTTCCTGATGTAATATTTTGTCAAAAATGTGTCACAAAAGTTGAGGTTATATAAATTATATCTGTGTTAGTGCTTAAGTACCCATAATTTTTTGTTCAATATTACCGTTTTTAATTGTTGCTTTTGAGGCCAAGGCCTGTGATTAATATTACACATTGCTATAATAATACCCTACAGCATTATATAGCGTTGATGTATTTGATCAAGATGGTTCTTAAAACATCATCAATATAGGCAAAACATTTTCGGATCATTTTCAAAGAGTTCCAACTAGTTCAAAAATACATATAACCTATATTATTTAGCTGCGATAGCTCAGTGGATAAGCAGCGATAGCCCAGTTGCTTACGTGAAGGACTGCCAAGACGAGGTCTTGAGTTCGATCCCCAGTCGCCCCGGGCACACACCTCTGACATTTCGTAGTTATGTGTATATTAAAAATGTTAATTATTGCTCGCTTAGTAATGTGCCCGGTAAATGGCAATAGGTTCGCCCCCTATTACATTGGGACCTAAACATAACTGGCGAATCGTGGGTGTGTAATACACCTCTGCATATCCCTTCGGGGATACAGACGTGAAGTTATGCAACTAGTTAACATTAGGATAATCATAGCGATTGCTACAACAGCAACGGTCCTCACGAGTGGGTATCCTTGCCCTATCACTCACTGGTCGCTGAACCTTTCACCTCAGTCCATATTGTTGACCAGACATCTGACCGACGAGCTGTTGACCGCGACCCTGACGAATGATAGGCATCTGATTGACCGATAGTGACAGAAGTGGATCCGGGTGACAATTTAAAGATAAAGTAGTTTTCATTCAGTCATTTGATGTTGTTATTAGGATGGATGGTGGCTGGTGCCTTGATGACTTTTTAATTAAGTTGTTTATTTTGTCAGTATTTTTCTTCACGATTCAATTTATACAATTTAAGACGACGGACGTACAGTCTGCGCCAAAAGTAGATGATGATGAGTACGAGAGAAATGCCTTATGGGCCACCTTACACCCTGTAAGGTCTGAAGACCCCGGTTCGAATCCGACATAACCACCCCCGCTGGTCGGCGAGGGTGGGGGGGCGGGGGTATACGGGGGAATATCCTCACGGAAAAAAGGTATAATAATAATTAAGAATCAAAATTTAAAAATATTTTAAAAGGGTCCACTAAGTAGTAGTAAACAGTATTTACATTAAGAAATACAAATTACTTTGCTCGAAAACTAATTTTTGAAATCTGATAATTATCATCCAATTTTGACGCTACGTGCCTTGGTCTCACTGCCAGGGGTGACCTTACGAAGTGGATGAGTAAAAGCCGGATCCTCGGCTCCGGGGTGAGAGCCTCAGATGAAAACGGGACTCAACGCTGATATGATGATAATCATAACAATTTAACATCTGTTTACTTACTTGAAAATACAACATCCGTATGTCGCAAAACCCAAAATAGAGACGATGGATTGACTTGAAATTTTGATTTTTAAACCTAATAACAGTGGACGACTCGGGAATTGAACCTAGTACTAAAGCTAGCTAACTGAGCCAATATTTTTATGTAAACGCCCTATTCAAACGTTTTTTATCAGTAGCAGTAATAGTCAGACTGTTGATGTGAATAACGTTAAGTCAAATGGATCAAACTTAAAAATAGGTGTACGCCAGGGATCAATCCTAGGACCTTTTCTCTTCTTGGTTTACATCAATGACCTGCCTAATATAATTGAAGCACAAGCTGGCATAGTATTGTTTGCGGATGATACGTCGCTAATATTCAAAGTGGATCGGCGTAATACAAATGCAAATAATGTTAATAATATTTTGAACGCCATTTCAAATTGGTTTTCTGCAAACAACCTATTGTTGAATGCAGAAAAGACCAAATGCATTAGGTTTACACTGCCTAATGTGAGGCAAACACACGTTGATATCATGCTGGGGGGGCAAAGGTTGGAATTTGTAAATAGCACTACCTTTCTAGGAATTACAATGGATTCGAAATTGCAATGGGGTGACCATATCACTATTTTGGCCAATAAACTCAGCTCTGCTGCTTACGCTGTCAGACGGATTAGGCAGTTGACAGATGAATCTACTGCTAGGCTGGTATACTTTAGTTACTTCCATAGCCTGATGTCCTATGGAATACTACTTTGGGGGAATGCAGCAGATTTAGAAACTATCTTTATATTACAAAAAAGGGCAATTCGTGCCATTTATTGTTTAGGTAAGAGAGATTCTCTTAGGGAACGATTCAAAAATATTAATATTTTAACTGTAGCTTCCCAATATATATTCGAGAACATACTGTATGTCAGGAAAAATATATCCAATTTTACAAAAGTAAGTGACATTACAGACAGAAATCTGCGCAATAAAAATAAACTGATCCTTCCATGTTATCGGCTCAGCAAAGTTAGTGATTCTTTTAGGGGGGAAGGTATACGCTTTTATAATAAATTACCTCAATCGGTCCTTGGTATGCCTGACAATAAATTTAAAACCTTTGTTAAGACCACCTTATGTAAAAAAGCATACTATAGGACAGATGATTACCTTAAAGACAAAAATGTCTGGCTTGAGCATGGTGCAGGCCCCTCTTAATGCTACAACTACAGCATAATATTGTAGTAGGCAAGCTTTTTTTACCATATTTTAACTTTTTTTAAATTATTTTAACGTTTAACTTTGGTAAAATTTTTATTTTAACTTTTGTTTTTTTTTATATACCTTTATTTATCTTGACACGAGACAAAATTGTACATTCGTCCATATTTAGTCTTAAGAAATCACTATTTATAATATGACGTCTCGAAAATGCCGCAGTGGAGTTTGTTGCGCCGTTTCTTCTCCACTAGGGCCTAGGAAGCGGTGGTAAACTTAGTTTTAAGCAGATTTTGACGTCAAAAAGATGTAATTACGTTGCACTATTTTGAAAAATAAAGACTTTGACTTTGACTTTGACTTTGAGTCAGTAATTGAAAAATAGCAGTAATAGTCAGTAATTGTGTCATTTTGGTCTTTTTTAGGGTTCCGTTGCCAAAACAGAACCCTTATAGATTCGTCATGTTTGTCAGACTGTCCGTCCGTATGTCACAGCCACTTTTTTCCGAAACTATAAGAACTATGCTGTTGAAACTTGGTAAGTAGATGTATTCTGTTAACCGCATTAAGATTTTCACACAGAAATAGAAAAAATACAATAAATTTTATACTTTTTTATATTTAATACTTAGAAACTGAAACTCAAAAAATTTTTTTTCATCGAAGCCATATGTGTGAGGTATCTATGGATAGCTCTTCAAAAATGATATTGAGGTTTCTAATATCATTTTTTTCTAAACTGAATAGTTTGCGTGGGAGACACTCCCAAAGTGGTAAAATGTGTCCCCCCCCCCTGTAACTTCTAAAATAAGAGAATGATAAAACTAAAAAAAATATATGATGTACATTAGCATGTAAACTTCCAACGATAATTGGTTTGAACGAGATCTAGTAAGTAGTTTTTTTTTAATACGTCATAAATCGTAAATCGCAATTTACCTTTCATTCAATCAAGTCAAATATAAAAATTAAAAAAAAAAACATTATTATGTTACTTGCTGCTACGGAACCCTTAATGGGCGAGTCCGGCTCGCACTTGGCCGCTTTTTGTATACATGACGTCAATATGAGAAGTCGCCTAATAATGTTACAATGGTTGCCTTTAGCTTGACGGCCTCATCAGATGCTTCTTCATACCCGACCCGGGATTGAAGGAAGAAGGAAATACGTACGCTGGTGAAGAATTCTAAGTCTTTATGGCGTGGTAAATAACCGCTTGGTCCAGATTGGAATTTAAATGAATTCATCTATTCGCCAATAACAGGATAGAAATTATACTCACCGAGATATTTATGAACTTCAGGATATTGACTATATGGTCCGTTCTGCAAACTTTGATCAGCGATGTTGCCATATCCACCTGCACTTGGAAATCCAGCTTGTGGAATATATCCTGAATACGCTGCTCCTGCATAATTTTGACGATGGTCTTCTGGTCTTTCATGAGGTGCTTTTACACCAGAATCTTGTCCATAATTAGTATATAGACCTGGGTTACCAACTGGATACTTTAGATTATGAGGAGGCTTCTGTGATTGATGTCCTGGATATAAGCCATGACCGGGATACAAACCGGCATAACCAGTTTGATATTGATAATGGCCTGGTCGCTTAGTGTGTGCTGAAATTGAGTGGTGACTATCATACACAGGGCCTGGATATCCAGTGTTTGGGGTCTCCAGTACTTTGTTATCTGGTCTTCTTCTTGGCTTCCTTTTATTTTTCTTAACTGGTTCTCTGTTTTCTTTCTTGTTATCATTTTCGAATACTACCCGTCCATTAAAATTACTGTTATCAGTGTCAGGAGTTTCTCTTACAGCATCTACAATTTCTTTGTTATAGGTATTTTCAAATTTTGTGAAAATTTTCTCTTCATCCTCTATGTCTTCAAGATTGGATTCGTTATCATCAGAATCGTCATCATTAAGCGGTGTTTCTGGTGAATTATTATCTGCGTCAGCTTGTTCATCGTTGTCAGTATTAATACTTTCATCAATGGGAAAGAAATGAGGTTTATCTAAAACAATGTTATTAAAAACAAAAACTTGTAAATGCGAAACGTCAACATCTAAGACAATGAAGCATTTAGGTTTAGTAAAGTGTTAACTTTGTTTTTTTTTTGTATATTTAGGTCACGCCAATTTGAGTTCACCTCGACTGATGGTAAGCTGAAGGTAAGGTCTCAGGAAAGAGGATCACCATTACATACACGCACCGGTCTCACTAGTGTTGCGACCACAATCCCCCTGCCCGGCTATGCACTTGCTGACCCCTGAACGCAATCAAACCGAAATTGGATTACTATAGAGGGTTTTTTGCAATCGTGCACGGTGGTACCCACCTTTTTTTTTTTTTTTTTTTTTTTTTTATCGTGCGGAAATCCCTTCGGATACCCCCCCGCCGGCCAGCGGGGGCGGTTATGTCGGGCTTGCACCGACTAAAACCGCACGCCGTCTCGGGTCTTCAGACGCCGGGGTGTAAGGTTACCCATAGAGCATATCCCTCGCACCCCGACTGACCCTGGGCCATCTCACCACTAACAGCATCGCTCATCCTGTCTCCTCTGAAAGCAGAGGAGTACGGAGAGCGATGTGTTCCCGCCACGTTGGGTATTGGCCGACGATCAATGCCAACCCTATGAAGGGGTGAAGGGGAAGCCATTGACCGCCGCCCAGGGTGTACCGGCCGCTCCGATTCCGTTCCCCCCGGACTGCAGCAGGATCGGAATCGGAGCGACACTCGAGGAGGTTACCCAACACACACCCCACGGTGGTACCCACCTGGCCGAATTTTGTGACAAATTTGTGTCATCAAATTTCTACCACCAGTAAAAGATGTTCAAGATTTTTGCCTCGAGTTATAAGAAAAGTAATCTTATCCTAATCCATCTTACAATAGAAATGGACTGTCGCGAGTTCGAGTCCCGTCCCGAAAGTATACTTCATTCGATTTAAAGTTATATCAATTTTGTAACTTCAATCTTCCTCATAAGGAACAAATAAGTAGATATTAAATCTTTTTTATTTAATCCATCTGTGTTAGAGATGTTTTTGTCTTCTATTACATTGATAGAAAAAAGTAAAAGGGTTAAGGCGGGATTCAAACACGTATCAAATGGGTTCTCTATCAATAAAGCTACCCAAGGGTCGTCGCAGTTTATTAAAAAGTTGAAATATCAATCTCTGGTTCTGGTTCTGGTTCTGGTTGTCTGGAAGAGATCGCAGACCGCGATAAGATCGCCCATTGTACAACTTTCTAACATGTATGTATCCATCGTATATATTCTATGTTTGGTGTGCAATAAAGAGTATCTAAATCTTACCAGGTGATTTAGGAGGACTTTCTTCAAATCTTACACGCCCATTATTTCTGGAGTAAGAATCAGGGACACTTACATCGTCCTGTGGTGAGCTAAGGCCGATTGGTTCACGTCCAAAATATTTTCTGGAAATAATAATAAAAAATCACCCTTTCAACGTCCTGCCCGATAACCCGAGGGGTTCACATCGGAGCCCGGGGTCGCTTGCTATTTCTTCTCCTTTCGATTTGGCTTATCTTGGCTGTGATGGGAGCGCCTGCCTTCTGAAATCCTAACCGAAAAAGGAAAGCCTATGTTCAGTTTGGTATAGGTCGCTGGTTTAAATCCGGCTCGAAGGACCAAACTGAACAGTCGAGGTAATTGCTGTTATCTCCCTGTTCAGTCTACGTCAGAGTCTCGTTCATTAATCAGCTTGACTACGAAGATCTTGGTTCCATACACAACAAAACACTCAAATATTATGTATTTAAGCTATTAGAGAACTTTATAACTTTTATAACCTATAAAGTGAATTAAAAAATACTTACGATGAACCCGGATCATACGTAGTCGCCATATTGACATCTTTATCATTGAATGCGCTTGCGCCGTAGTGTGTTTGAATGAAAATTAGAACTATAAGAATGTATTTTCTCATGTTTTTACGCCTGAAAAAGAAAATATACGGATTTTAAAAAGAAAAAAGTCTGCCAAGTGCGAATCAGACTCGCACACGAAGGGTTCCGTACCATAATTTATCTAACATTAGACTCTATGAATATTTTAAGCATCTACGTGTTGTCATTATCAAGTTTGAGCAAAACGTTCACATATATTGTATGGGAGCCCCCCTTAAATAGGTATTTATTTTATTCTGTTTTCAGTATTTGTTGTTACAGCGGCAGCAGAACTACTAATATTATCTGTGAAAATTTCAACTGTCTAGCTATCGCAGTTCACGGGCTATGGTCCGGTGACAGACAGACTGGAGTCTTAGTAATAGGTTTTTACCCTTTAGGTACAGAACCCTGGGGTGTGCGTTGGGTAACCTCCTCGAGTTTCGCTCCGATTCCGATCCCGCTGCAGTCCGGGGGGAACGGAATCGGAGCGGCCGGTACACCCTGGGCGGCGGTCAATGGCTTCCCCTTCACCCCTTCATAGGGTTGGCATTGATCGTCGGCCAATACCCAACGTGGCGGGAACACATCGCTCTCCGTACTCCTCTGCTTTCAGAGGAGACAGGATGAGCGATGCTGTTAGTGGTGAGATGGCCCAGGGTCAGCCGGGGTGCGAGGGATATGCTCTATGGGTAACCTTACACCTGAAGACCCGAGACGGCGTGTGGTTTTGGTCGGTGCAAGCCCGACATAACCGCCCCCGCTGGCCGGCGGGGGGGTATCCGAAGGGATTTCCGCACGATAAAAAAAAAAAAAAAAAAAAGGTACAGAACCTACCCTACCCGAGGGGGCTATCTCGAAACCGGAGATGGCCCAGGGTCAGTCGGGGTGCGAGGGATATGCTCTATGGGCAACCTTACACCCTCTCTGGTCTCTGGGTATCTGGGTCTGTGGGTCTCTGGTCTGTAGACCCGAGACGTCGTGCGGTTTTAGTCAGTTCAAGCCCGACATAACCACCCCCGCTGGCCGGCGGGGGGGTATCCGAAGGGATTTCCGCACGAAAAAAAATAAAGGTACGGAACTGTTTTTTTTTTTTTATCGTGCGGAAATCCCTTCGGGGGTGCTAAAAAATACGTTTTGTAACAAACGCCTGGTAATAATGCAATAGCAATTGTCGTGTATACGCATTGCTTTCTCTCATCCGATGCAGTAACGTCCCGTTTCCCAAACGCGTGATGCTAATTCGAGTAGGAAGAAGAACGTGAAATAAACTTTGATATTCCGTATGATCTCAGATGGATTCGTTTTCAAGCTTATCAATTAGATTTTGAAATTTTGATGTTATAAGTCGTAAGATTTGAAGTCACACGTTTTAAAAACGTATATTTAATGAACCTTTCACGTCCGTATCAAAATGCACGCGAAACTATTACTTTTAAAAATGGGCATAGATAATGACCATCATCCCGGCGTCTCTCTCAGTTGTATTCAAAACGTTCTCTTTGGAGCCGGGGTCAGTCTAGCATAGGCAATATGGCACTTTATAAAGAAGTTAGGAACCGCACGGTCTTTTTAGCTCACATTTTAAAACTGAATATAAATAACAATGATCTTAACTTACTTTTTAAATAATATCCCACTGCACCGCTGCCTCCGATAAGTCTCACTCACTAAATGACCATCATTTGAAATTTCTCTTCTGCCAACGAAAGCTTTCAAAACTAAAAAGGCGCGCAGTTACGCCATGCCTCCATAATATTGTATCCTTGTCTATTATGTCTCCCTTATTAGATAATGTTACGTTACTCATTCATAATTTCGATAGAAAAATAAAGATATGTGCAGGTAAAGTAGGTTTTGGTACTGTTGTGTACTTTTGTTATTGAAACGACTTTCCTAAAACTTCGTTTGGTTTGAAGACGTTTCATTTTACCCGTTGTCCCGCAGGTGAATTATGCGTGTGGAACTAGTACACAAGAACAGAGTCACCAACAATTTATCTAATCTGTGCCAATACAGATACTAATCATACTAAAATGGGTGCCCTCAACTTGACGGCCTCATCAGATGCTGTTCCACGCCCCGTTTAAAGGACTCGGGTTTGTAGGGAGAAGGAAACACGTGTGTTGGTAAAGAATTCGAAGTCTTTATGGTGCGGCAAAGGAAGGAGGTGCTGGATGGAATTGTTTGCAGCTTATAAGGATGAAGCCTCAGCCCTGCCCGTGTTGTTCTGTAAGGAAAGGAGAGAGCAAGACTCATTGGAAGAGTTCATTGGAATCTTCTCCTAAACCGTTAGGTTAGCTACCTATATGGGGTCACCTGGGTGGCTTTTAGCTATTAATGAGTCCAGTAGGTGGTGGATTTGCTGCACCACTGCGCTCGGTAGTGAGGCCATTGTCACACTTATCATCTTCTACGATGCCAAGGCAGACCTTCTTGGTCTACCACTAGGTGACGTGGCCAGATATTTATTTCCCACGTAGCCAGGAGGTCGCCGCAGAACATATTCACACCACCGAAGGTGACTCTCCTGCATTTTATCCGCAATGTTAAGGACATGAAGGCTGTTGCGGATACAAGAGTTCCTCGCGTTTCCCCCTTGAGGAGGAATATTGTCCGCGGAAGAGTAGATAGCTACCTATCTACTCTAAAAAATTAACAGACGTTTATAGTTTTAGTAGACACATTGATGAAGCAAACTCATTTCACAACACAAAAATATATAAGTGCAGGAGAACAAAGCTTCACATTGACCTTGGAATCGATAGTTTCATCACAGTACCGGTCTATATCGATATTAATCCGATAACGAGCATTGCACAACACTATTGACATTTTGACAGGCGCTACTTTACCCATAGGTAATTGATAGATAAGTTTAGACGTTGGCTGTTGGCGCCAAAGATTTATTGTGAGAAGATGGTAGATGGTTCGCAAGATGCTGAGAAGAGATGAAAAATACATTACTTCTCATTAAAGATGATATAAAAATCCGTTTTTAACTTACCAAGTTATACAAATAAATAAAATTGAAGTATCTGTTTTTGGAACTTCAAAACACCAACTTTTCAATGAATACTATGAAATATGAATGTCTACATGGTACTTACAAAAGTATTAAAGTTGTTGTCTGTCTGTGTTTCTGGCAGTTGAATTAGGTTATCTCTTGAACCGCTGGGCCGATTTTGACGGCATTTTCACTGGCGGAGATGAGGCTACTTTTATTTCAGAAAAAATGATTAGGCGCGCAAATAAAAAAAAACCTTCTTCTGGGATCTGGCGTATGGACGCAGACGAATTCGCGGGTACAGCTAGTTCGACAATAAAATTAGAAGTTCATTAATTTTGACTTACATCGTTTGCCGTCAAACTGATTTATTTTCATGAGGTTTGGTTGTTTTTGTCACCTGCCAGTCAACAACCCATAAATAAGTGGCCGGTTGACAACAAGACGCTCGCTCTCTGTTACATAGGGCCAATAAATACAGTTGGAGAAAGACTTTTTTTTCGTGCGGAAAACCCCTCTGATAACCCCTCGCCGTCTCGGGTCTTCAGAGGCCGGAGTGTAAGGGGCCCATATAAGGCATTTCCCTCACACCCCGACTGACCCAGGGCCATCTCCAGTTTCGAGATGGCCGCCTCGGGTTTGGGAAGTTGGAGAAATACCAATGGGTATTCATACACCCCTGCCTATCCCTTCCCGGCGCAATAGAATACAAGAGCCAGCACACATCTCTTGTGTCGTTTAAGGTGACTAAGGTAATCGTATAAATGGGTTTACTAATGTTTGGCAAAAAACGTTCCCCAAAGTGTCACATGCCAAAGTATGTTTCCCAAATTTTCATTTGGCAAAACAACTTTTCGCAATTTTACAGTTAGCAATACTATTTTTGGCAATTTATTGTTTTACAAATAATTACATGGCAAAGTTTCATTTTACCAAGTATTAGGTAGTCAAATATGGTTTGGCATAACATACTTTTCCCTGGCATGGCTGGCAACACACATGGCAAAAAAATACACTGCTGCGTGGGTTTGTTTTATCTTGGACAAATAATTTACAGGTAAGAATTTCTATAACTAGTTCTGCAAGGCGAATCGCTGCTTGCAATGTTGAGCTGAGTGAGACATCGTGATTTGAAAATCAGATTTTGAAAATTTTTAACAGTGATCATTCCTCCGTGGCAAGTCCGATTTTGAAAATTCTTTTTGAAAGTCACAACTCTGGACATGCTTTCTGATCGTGTAAAGTTTGGTCACAGTGACTCGAGCGGTTATTATGTAATTCCATCTGGAATTTTTTTAACGGTGATCATTCCTCTGTGGTGCATTAATTTTTTCAAAATATATCCATAAACCTTCCTCTGATTGACCTCTTTAATCATGCCAAATTTGGTTCTGATTGGATTAGTAGTTTAGGAGGAGACCTGTGACAAAGAAAATCCTGAAGTCTGGTATGAGGAGCTTTCGCTCGACTTCGTCTCACTCAGCTCAATAATTATATTGCTATTATACAAATAAATTCCGGCAATCTCTGTTGTGGTCTAGCCTAAGTTCTAACCTAACCTAACTCACTTTTCTGGCAGTGCCATTACGTTGTACGTGAAATTAATGTATTTTACTTTATTTATAATTAATTATTAATGAGACATGCTTTTTGAACGAACTTACTTTTGGAATATATTTTTTTACAAAATAAAGCATTTGCTTAATGTATATTTGACTTAATAAAAATTGAGCAAGTAAAAAGTTGCCACATGAACATTTGACGAAGTGATTAAAATGCGAAATATATATTTGCTAGAGATTCTTTTGGAAAATGAAACTATGCGACAAGTTTTTTGGGAAGTGAAATTTGACGAAACATATTTTGCCAAATGGCAGGATCCCGTATAAATGACTAGTTGTGCCCGCGACTTAGATCTGTTTTTTTTTGTGTGGAACCCTAATACTTTTACCAAAATAAAAGTTATTAACAGATATAGAAAGACGGACACAAAAAAACTTTTTTGTTTGTTATAAGTACATACGTATATGCATATATACAAAAGCTGTTATTTTAACATTACAAACAGAGAGTTCAATTTTATTTATTTGTATTGATTAATTTCTTTTTTGTCTTTTTATAAATTACCAAGGCAGCCAACCATCAGATGATTTAAATAAATTATGAATTTAAAAACGCCGCGGTAGCCTAGTGGTATGGGTAATGGACTGCTGAGACGAGGTCTCGGGTTCGATCCCAGGTTTACCATGGCACACACCAATGACTTTTCGATGCTTTACGAAGTTATGTGTGTATTTATCGCAGGTTTATAAGTGCCCGGTTAATGGCAATAGGCTCGCCACCTATTACATTGGGACCTAAACATAAACTAGCGAAATGTGGGTGCTAGCACCTCAGCCTACCCCTTCGGGGATATAGGCGTGAGTTTATGTTTATGTTATGTTATGTAAATTTAGAAACATTTAAAAAAATAGCTGTCTAGTAAGTGCAAAACAAGACGAATCCAATGAGCCCAAACACGACGGGTTTAGCTTGGTTAGTTCAGAAGCACCTATGACCACCTACCGTCTCCATCCTCAGACCCTGGATGTCATGTAGCATTAGAGTATTTGCCAATACAAAACAAATGAACCCAAACTAGATCGGTTTATCTTGTTTAGTTCAGGAGTTCCTATGGAGACCTTCCGACTCCATAATCAGACCAGCTACATAGTACCATATTATCGCATTGTCACTGAAGATACGCAAGTATAGTCAAAGTCAAAGTCAAAAACCGTTTATTCTGTATAGACCATTAATACGGAACTTACAAAACGTAAAAAAAAAATTAAACTAATGTTTGGCAAATGCACCACCGCACCGGTTCGAAACGCGGCCCTGTCCTGAGAAGACTCCGGCACCCTCCTGAGAAACTCAGCGGGCTGTTATTTTTTTTTGTCTATTTACAAACATTTAATATTTCATTTGAGTAGCATATCATATCATTACGCTACTACCCAGGGGAGCCGAGCAGTAGTCATATATATGAACAAATCGGGTAAATTTCCATACATTATTGCAAAACTAATGCACATATGGGTTAAATAGAAGCCATGGGTATCGAATTATATCACGGGCGAAGCCGCGGGAGACAGCTAGTTATTAAGCGTAGCGAGCCGTAGGCGAGCGAAGCGTCTTTGGTTTCAAAGTTGCATTTCAAACAAATGATACTCCTCCGAGACCGTTTGACCGATCTCGACCAAATTTGCCACGGTGATCAAGTAGACATTACTGAGTGTCGTAAGGGCTCGAATGTCCAGATCGGTCTTACCGTCGAGGAATAATCACCGAAAAACCAAATCAATGGAAAAAGTCGACCGGTCACGTTGACCTATTGTTGGATAGGTAAATCTCGCTACGCTTAAGTTTGGGTTGATTGCGAAGCTGGTAACCGTCCTAGTAATATATAGGATTCGTGGGCCGAAACGGATGTAACAAGCTATATAAAATGAATATGTTATGTCATTGCTGTGAAGAGTGTGAAGCCTTTTAGGTGTACACAAATAAGGTTTGGGAAGAGAAAGTTAGGCGTATATTTATGTAGCTTTGTTATGAACATAACTTCTTAACGCCTGTTTCCCCGAAGGGGTAGGCAAAAGTGTATTACACACCCACGATTCGCTAGTTGTTTAGGTCCTAGTGTAACAGGGGGCGAGCCTATTGCCATCCACTGGGCACATTACTAAGCAAGCGATAATTCACATTTTGTTATAGCTTTGTTATAATTGTCAATATGTACAAGTCTAAAAATCCGTTCCCGCAGGGGGAACGCACAGGTAGATTTCGTGAAGCAATTAATATTATTTTATTAACATGTTTAATTATTTTTTCTCGAAAACGGTAACTTTTAGCGAAAAACTTTTCAGACATTTATTTTAGACTTAAAAATGGCCTATCGATTAAAAATGTTTCCTACGGCAAGAATGTTCACCGGTTAGAATTTATGATTTTTTTCCCGAATTTTTTTTTTTTTTTTTTTTATTTAGGACACGTCAATTTGACTTCACCTCGCCTGATGGTAAGCTGAAGGTAAAGTCTCAGGAAAGAGGGTCAAATTTTGGTTTTTCCCCCCTCCACTTTTAGTTAAAGTTTTAATCTTATAGGTTTATAATTAAAAGTTGTTGGTATTCATGTATACTATGAGATAAAATTAGAACGGTTCGAATATCTTTCATGGAACGTGAAATTTTGAGGAAAAACTGATTTCACAAAAAGTGAGGCCCTACCGTCCCCTTAGGCCGGATTCCACCCGTTCACGAACTTAAACTAAGTTTACACCCAAACAATTTTTGACCGCAGTTTGAAAGCGATCGGGGCAAAAATGCGACCGTGAGAGTGCCGCAAATTTTGGGAAGTGGAACCATACATACATATATATATATATGTATAAACTTTTTGACCAGTGGTCATTTCGGACTCAGGGGGTCATAACTAGACCTCATATGTAGATTTTTTTTTTAAATTTGACAGTAGTCAAGAAACCAATAGGTAGATCGATTTCATCGAAATCTACCTAACACGGTTTTGAGGCATGGGGTCCTGTTGACAACACGTTCGGGGCCCAATTCACGTCACTTGGTAGCGGGTACACCGGCCGATCAACGGACGAGGCCCTGGGGCAGGGTTTCCTCTCGGGGTTGGAGGTCAGCCGGGAGTTTCGAGACGGCAGTGAAAACAGACCCCAACTGAAAGTGCATGGACCACGAAGAGACACGTTGATAATTTCTGATCCAGCCAGTGCCCAGTAAAGAGTATGTAAGCTATGTAAATTGAATAAAGACTGCTACAGATTTGTGAGGCGCACTAAGGAGTTCGTAATCATTTTTGAATTAAGCCTTATAAAATCTGCTGTCTAACACTGTAAGTTGTATTAAAATCGGCCATTTTAGCCAAATCAAACAGAAAAAAAAGACCGGCCAAGTGCGAGTCGGACTCGCCCATGAAGGATAAGCTAAATTTTTATATGTGAGTTGATTGAATGAAAGGTAAATTGCGGTTTACGATTTATAATCTATTAAAAAAACTACTTACTACTAGATCTCGTTCGAACCAATTTTCGGTGGAAGTTTACATGATAATGTACTTTGAAATAAAACTATTTTTAACGGATTCCATCGCGATTTGTTTGATGTTATTTTATATTTGACATTGATTTGACGTTTCGGTTGCTTTTCAGCAGCCATGGTCACGGGGAGACAGGGAGAAATAACATCAAATAAATGATAGTAGAATCCGTTAAAAATAGTTTTATTATTCAATGTGTGACATTCGCGTAAACTTCCGACAGTATCATGGTAATGTACTTCTTATATTTTTTTACTTTTATTATTCTCTTATTTTAGAAGTTACAGGGGGGGAGGGGGGGACTTTTTACCACTTTGGAAGTGTCTCTCGCGCAAACTATTCAGTTTAGAAAAAAATGAAATTAGAAACTTCAATATAATTTTTAAAGACCTATCCATAGATACTCCACACGTATGGGTATGACGAAAAAAAAAATTTTGAGTTTCTGTTCTAAGTATGGGGAAACCCCAAATATTTTTTTTGATTTTTTATTTTCGTGTGAAAATTTTAATGCGGTTCACAGAATACATCTACTTACCAAGTTTCAACAGCATAGTTCTTATAGTTTCGGAAAAAAGTGACTGTGACATATGGACGGACAGACAGACAGACATGACGAATCTATAAGGGTTCCGTTTTTTGCCATTTGGCAACGGAACCCTATAAAAGCAACAGACAATTTAAAAAAAACGTTTATTGTATAAGTTCCGTATACACATTTATATGCATTTATTACATACATTTTATTTACAGACACATCAATTTTATTTTTTTGTATAGATGTCTAAATCATTCCGAAAAAAAAAACTTTAACTTAAATTATCTTACCTAAACAGTTAATATTGCCATCCAACGTGGTAATGCTGCAGCCTTCTGGGAAAATTAGCAGGTGATCATGCGGAGGAATTCTAAGAGGCAAATAATAATAATAGTCTGTAATAATTGCGTTTTATTTAGTCACTAGCTGTATCCGCGACTTCGCCCGCATGGACCTTTTTTTTTTTTATCGTGCGGAAATCCCTTCGGATACCCCCCCGCCGGCCAGCGGGGGCGGTTATGTCGGGCTTGCACCGACTAAAACCGCACGCCGTCTCGGGTCTTCAGACGCCGGGGTGTAAGGTTACCCATAGAGCATATCCCTCGCACCCCGGCTGACCCTGGGCCATCTCACCACTAACAGCATCGCTCATCCTGTCTCCTCTGAAAGCAGAGGAGTACGGAGAGCGATGTGTTCCCGCCACGTTGGGTATTGGCCGACGATCAATGCCAACCCTATGAAGGGGTGAAGGGGAAGCTATTGACCGCCGCCCAGGGTGTACCGGCCGATCCGATTCCGTTCCCCCCGGACTGCAGCGGGATCGGAATCGGAGCGACACTCGAGGAGTTTACCCAACACACACCCCTCGCCCGCATGGACCTAATATTTCTTTTGCATGAAACCCAGATATATTAAGTATAAGTCCCGTCAAAATCGTCCCAGCCGTTCCAGAGATTATCTAATTCAAACTAGTAGAAAGGTTCAAAAATTGTTTTTTTTTGTTGTAAGTACCGTGTTTACATTCATATGTATTCATTGAAAAACTGTTATTTTAACGTTACAAACAGACACTTCAATTTTATATATTTGTAGTATAGAGTAAGATAATGCACGAAGACAAGACGAAAGCTGCGGTACATACATAGTTTTATATAGCTTTCTTTCTTCATCTTTATCTCAGCGCCAATCCAAAGCTTTTGCTCTGCAGCCCGAGGTCCCTTGGGGGGAAGTCTGCACCAAAACCTCGTCCGGTAATCAGCAAGTGAGGTTGACTTTTCTGTCGGGGATACATTTTCGAAGTATTCTTCATGAACTCCATAGTGCGCCTTACAAATCTGTGACTGTCTTTATTCAATTTACATAGCTTACATACTCTGTATAATTATTTTTAAGATTAGCTTGTAAGATTTATTATTGTTTAAACATTTGTTCAGTCAAGAATTTGCCAGTAGGTATCCATGGAAGAATAGTTTAGACCACACCAAATATAACAATCCAGCAGTCTTCACGCATTATTATTAGGATCAATACACACTAAATTTATCAGTTTAGTGATAGTTATATATTTAAAGTATTAACTCCTAAAAATCGTTTAGAGCAGAAAATGTATCAAACGCATTTTGCTAAGAATTTTTGTGCAGGCGTTACGGCCTGAATATTTTTTGCAATGAACACATTAAAAAAATGTCTTTAGAATGTAATTGATTTGTAAAATATAATAGTAAGGTAATAGAGTAGTTTTTGGTTCACAATAATATTTTCTTTCCCAGCAAACGGTTCAGCATGTCTATTCTTTGCCGCACACTTTAAATTATGTAGGTACTAACGGACGTATTTCCTACGTTCTACAATACCGAATAATAATAATAATAATGTTTTATTGCAATAAGAGATTGTAGTTACAAACAGTAATATATATGGTAGGTCTTACAAATATTTCTAGTTACTAAATTGCAACTATAGAAATATTCATAAATAAACGAACTCACAAAATTCGCCCTCTCTCTTTATAATATTAGTAAAGATAATAAAATTAGGGACCAGACTTCGCAGATGAGGTCCGAAGTCCCATCGTTACAACGAGGGGTAGATAACCTTCATACTATCGTGAAGTCAAAAGTGTACCGTGTTGTTTGACAGTTATTAAGTTTGTAGACCCAGCGAGTGCACTGACGAAAGAGTCAGTCAGTAATTTAGATAGATATCCGAACAGAAATGCCGTATATTATATTCAGGGTTATGACCATTAGCTTCCCATCGCGAGAGGCATCTGTAGCCGTTCAAAATTGAGAGCACGTATCGTGTAGCCGTGTAGAAGGACACGCTGCATGCGGCCTTAAATGTAACCTTATGTCACAGTTAAAGCTCATTATCTGACAAAATGTAAACTGGAAATGGAAATATAATCATGTGTGATAGTGTACACCACATCCGTGCTGAATTTGGCTTCTAGCACAGATAACTTAAGAGTTACTACTACTAGCTACTCTTTTTAAACTTAATTGTCAATATAAATCTTTAGGCTTTCACGGCCTGCGTTGCATGTAGAATATACTGTTTCCGGGCTGTTTGGCCGTGGTCCATAGAAAACTTGTATCCCAAACGTTTCGTCGATCACTGCGGTCGACATTTTCAGTGGTACAGGTTATTAGTAGTTAGTAGCAGTAGCAGTTAGTGGTACAAGGTATTTGGCTCTAAAATGTATATTGTCAATAGAATATTTTCACTAAACACATCGAGTAGTGTATCAAAATGGCGATTTCAAAAAGATATATATAACTTATATGTTTTCATCTCTCCTGTTCGGAAAGTTTAATTTTCATAGGTAGATAGCCCGGTGGAAAGTAACTTATTTCATCCCTAGGGTGGAAAGTATTTTTTTTTTAATTTTAAGTTTTGCCAAGTAGTCCATGATAATTTAATTACGTCATAATGCCTTGATATCATGACGCTTTTTTCCAACCAACTCGATTACAATGTAACCAAACTGATTCGATTTTCAAAACTTTTCTAATGTACTGCCAACATTAGAAAAGGAGAATGCCCATTCTTGGTTGCGCTTTTAGACGTTCGCGTCAATATTTCAAATGTTAAAAAATAATATTGATTATAGTATGACTTTTCAACACTAAATCGCTTCTATAGAACTTGGGGTTTGAATTTAAATTATAAAGATATAAAACTTTATAATAATAATCGTTTCCATTTTAATTTAATTGTTACGATTATATAAAATAAACCATTGGTGGTAGAATGCAAATATACCAATCTTTTTAAAATAAAATGGTTAAATAATAATACGTGATAATAATTCGCAATGTGACATTCAAATATATTGCAGTTATGTAATCTTAATATTTCGTGTATGTATTCGTAGTTTATTAGATAATCAGTTAAAGTTGTAAAATAATGTATGCTTCAGTGGTAGTTTTCTCTTAATTTATACAGTGTATCCCTGTCTTAAAACATTTCAACAGAAAACTCAAACGTCAGTTCAACAGTCAGTGTCACAATATTTTCTTGTTGTTGTTGTTTTTCTCGTTGTAATCATTTAATTTCTCAATAACCCGAAGTTCTGTTACAATATGCGTTTATATTTCAGATAATACTTAATGCAGGCTTTTTAATGCAGTTTATACTTATGTGACATAGCAAAAAAAAGTGTGCAACCGATTTCAATACTGACATGGGCATTGTCCTTTTGAAAATCGTACGTGAATTATACCTTTTTTTTTCAGTGTTAAAAAATAAGAATTAGCGGGAAAACGAGATTCACTATAAACAAATACCTTGTGTTATTGTGGTTAAAAATGGGTTCGGAAAGTGATTCCAGTGACATGGATATTAATTTAACTCCCGATTAGATTAAAGAACAGGCAAAAGCTGTTGTTAATAATCTATTTTCAAATTATTCTAATTTTACTTTTATTTTTAACTGATAATCAATATACCTACCTGTTTCATTAAATGTGTTTAATTTCCTCACATAGTCGAAATGAAAAGTAGAGTGTTTACCTCGGGTGAATGTCACCATTTCACCCTTGAACTAGTGGCGCTCTCACTTCGTTCGAGCGCCAGAAATATCTCGGGTGAAATGGCTGACTTTCAACCCTTGTGTAACAATCTACTATTTAATGGGGAATATGGAATGAGTAATGACAAATTAAAGCGTTACAACAAGCGAGGCCACTGTAGTATAGTTTTCGTTTGTGTTATTACAAGATTCGTTTTTCTTTTACGCTTAAAATTAAAAAGCGGCATATTTTTTTTTATAAAAAATTTAATATGCTGACTGCTGCTGAAAAGACCTAAACAAGTTTTTAGCAGGTGGGACCCATTAATTCTTTTCACTTTATGATTAACAAATGCAAATCAAAACTTGTTTAATTCTTTTCAGCAGCAGTCTGGTGTTTTTAGGGTTCCGTACCTCAAAAGGAAAAAACGGAACCCTTATAGGATCGCTTCGTTGTCCGTCCGTCCGTCCGTACGTCCGTCCGTTTGTCAAGACCGTTTTTCTCAGGAGCGCGTGAAGGTATCAAACTGAAATTTATATCTAATACTCAGGTCTACTGTCCCTTGGAGCTGTGAAAAAATCAAATTTCTAAACCAAAGCAATCAAAAGATACAGCTGTTTATGCCGCAAATTTTCGAAACTCGCACCGGAATCAAAACCTACAGGGTACTTCCCGTGAACTTAGAATCTTGAAATTTGGTACGAAGTAACGTCTTATAGTACAGATAAAGGAAAAATTGCGAAAACCGTAAATTTTTTGTTACATCATATAATAAAAAATATTTTAGAATTTTTTTACGGAACCCTCGGTGTGCGAGTCCGACTCGCATTTGGCCGGTTTTTTTTAATATATATTTTTTATCAAAGTGAATTATTACATAATGGAAACACAAGGTTTATTCTAAATGTCAGATCACAGTCTTGGACCCTGATTTTCACGAACCTAATGAAAGTCATTACGACACTCATATCATATAAACACTTAATTTTTAGGGATTTTCTTTAGAAAAGCCCTATTGCTATCGAGTTTTCGTCGACGTCGTCGTTGCCAATTTTCGTGACAGAAAATTGGCAACGACGACGACGTTATGGATATGAAGGAGATGAGCTATCGAGTTGCTGTTTTCGGTAATAGATTCGTGCTGGGGTGAACCATTGCAAGATAAAGAAAAAATCGCAAAAAATCCCAAAAAAAAAAAAACGTAAAATCGAAAATCCCTTGTATTCGGCTGAGCTCGTCTCAGGAATTCAACTTGTTTAGATTAATTTACAAGACCAGTACAGGTTGTAACAATGCACATTGTACTTTTAAGAATATTAGTGGAATATGTAGTCGATTCCTTAGTTGATATCGATTCATAGTCTACTAATATTATCTGTATTCTTTCATCGACTCGGTCTATGTTAGCTGTGGTCAACCCTATCGGCTGTGGTTCATTATCTATGAACTCCCACCAAGTCGCTGCTTTCAGCCGACGTTATAAATTACGGTGCAGCGGTTTTGCGAGCCCCTAATTTCTGCATAGCTACCACTAGTGCTGCTAGCTCTGGTACTGAGCCGTTGGTGAGAATTTTACAATTTATACATTACATGTGCTAATCATCTTTATTACAGAGTGCTCATTAGTGTTGGAGGGTGACGTGGTACCAATGGCCCACCAGGGATATTCCCCGTGGCCTCTTCATCTTCACCAATGGTGCCACGTCAGGTTCCCACTGCTATGCTAAGCTACTCCAGGCATCGCCTCGTTTTTTACGTGAACGAGGCTTGCCAACAATTATCCATGTATTGGAATTATATAGAATGTTATCATGCCACACTACACCTCTGTAGTCGTGGCAAAGTTTTCTAATTGGGATGCTGCTTTTTACGTGAGCAGTATCTATTTGTTTTAATTGTGTAGCTTATACGCAAGGCATGCTTTCCCTTTTCACGCTTGTCAAAAGGACAATAACTTGTGCGGGCCACGCGGTCAGTGACCGCATGGTGAACAATCCTTCAGTGTCATCTATGTTTCTGTGCATCTGTTCCTGCTGCTTGCAAAGGCTGTGACCTGCCTGCTTTGCAATAATGACCATAAGCATCACGTGCCTGGGGAAGCTTGTCACCCTTCTTACGCCTTCGGTATGCTCGGCCTGCACTAGCAGTATGTATTCACATACTGAAAGCTTTGCCTTCTCTTTTCAGGTCCGCCGAGCGAGTCACGCAGCGGTCGGTGCCAGCGCGACACGCCGGGTGGATACTACCTGAGCTAAGTGCAGACTCCTGGCTGCCGCGGGCCGTCCTTCCGTCTTCACGTCCTTCCGTCTTCACGTCTTAACATCTTTCTTTAACTCTCCAAATTCAAATTTTAATTGAACTATATGTACTCACCCTTGAGATTTAATATATGAAAGGTAAAATTAGCCTCATGTTTGATTTGCTATAACCTTATAAACCAACCACTCACTTCTAATAACTTGTAACTTATAACCTACCTTTAAATTTAACTATCCCTGTTACAAGGTTTGATAATGCAACCTGTTAAACGCTATGTAAACTGGTATTTTTACGTGGTTACTAATTTGTATATTGTACCGCTACGCAGTAAGCATTTTTCTTTCATTATAACTTTGACAGCCGTTATGTGCAGACAATCAGTGCGCATTCAGTATAACGGTATATTTTAGTGATTTTGGTTTTGTGCTACAATACATACAGGTACGTTTTTTAGTGATTTTGGTTTTGTGCTACAATACATACAGGTACGTTTTTTAGTGATTTTGTTTTTGTGCTACAATACATACAGGTACGTTTTTTAGTGATTTTGGTTTTGTGCTACAATACATACAGGTACGTTTTGTAGTGATTTTGGTTTTGTGCTACAATACATACAGGTACGTTTTAATGATGCTTCATTATAAATGTGGTTATAATATTCATGTAATAAAGTGTTTTTGTACCTGACGGACTCAAGGAAAATCTTAAACCTAACAGGTTTATAAACGCAATAAAAACATAGTTTTTTAACAACACACCAGTGATAATCTGATAACAGTTTAACTGAGAATACAATTTGGAAAACGGGCATTTTGTTTTAAACTAATAAAATTGTGATGGCTACAAGAGTTTCAAATGATAATGAATGAATTAAACAGGGCCCTTTTTTTTTACGTGTGGACACCCCCAAGGGCTTCACCCCATTGGTGCCAACGATGGGGTGGGCGTGTCGGAATCGGACCGACTAAAACAACACAGTGTCCTCCCCAAGAATCCATTGCCGGGCACCCCGGGTAAGCCCTCGAAAGGATAACCCCAACCAAAACCTTCTGTGCGTAAGTCAACATGACTTGCTAAATAATGCACGAGACTGATGATGGAATAGACGGCAGTCGATCACATAAAAGCCATCAAAGTAATGAAAATAATAAGTGGACCCCAGGCTCCCAAGTATAACTTTGGACGGAACCAGGAAATCACTAGTAAGATGATGATGATGATGATGACCAAGAGCAATAGAGAACCTTTTTATTTCGTGCGGAAATCTCCACTAAAACCGCAAGCCGGCGCCGTCGCGGGTCTTCAGACACCGGGGTATAAGGCAGCTGGCCGGGCGGGGGTGGTTATGTCGGAGTGTAACCGACCAAAAACGCACACCACCGTCTCGGATCTCTAGGGTGGAAGGTGGCCCAATATGTCAATTCGCTCGCACCCCAGAGCAGCAGAATATCTTTGTTTTTGTTTTTTCCGTGCGGAAATCCCCTCGGATACCCCCCCCCCCCGTTCAGCGGGGGAGTATGTTGGGCCTGAACGGACTAAAATCGCACGCCGTCTCGGTTCTTCAGACACTGGGGTGTAAGGGTGCCCATAGGGCATTTCCCTCACGCCGACTGACCCTGGGAGCAGTTGGGTAGGATTTTTTTTTTCGTGCGGAAATCCCTTCGGATACCCTCCCACCGGTCAGCGGGGGAGGTTATGTCGGGCTTGAACCGACTAAAATCGCACGCCATCTCGGGTCTTCAGACGCCGGGGTGTAAGGTTGCCCATAGAGCATATCCCACGCACCCCGACTGACCCTGGGCCATCTCCGCAACGTGGCTGTATTAAACAGCCCGTTAAAAGCGATGGCCGTCAGAGTCATCAGGGGGTATCGCACGATCTCCGTCGAGGCGGCATGTCTCCTAGCCGGGACCCCTCCATGGGACCTTGAAGCGAGAGCCATTGCGCTGCTGTACCTGTGGCGCAAGGAGGCGCTGGAGCGGGGCCATAGGCCGGAGCCCCGAGAAATCAGGGCTCAGCGGTCCCAGCTCCACCGGGAACTCATGGAGACATGGAGGGTGCGACTTGAGCATCCAAGGTGGGGGGAATCCACCATTGCGGTGGACCGATCATGAAGGAGTGGTTGGAGAGGGACCATGGGGACCTCTCCTACCGGATGTGCCAGATGGTTATCGGACACGGGTGTTTCGGTAAGTATCTGTGGCGCATCCACCGGGAGACAACGCCGCAGTGCCAGCTCTGCGAGGATCCTGGCGAAGACACGGCGCTCCACACGTTGGTGGAATGCCCTGCGTGGGCGAGTCAACGCTGGGATCTCGTAGTGGCACGCCGCCGCCTCTTTCTGCGAGCAGGTAATGCGCGCGAAAGAGACGGTGGAGAGAGATCGGGAGAGAACCCTGCCCCCCGAGTTTCGCAGTCTGCGGCGAAGACGCCGCAGACTCATCTACGCCCGGGACTACCGACCTCCATGATCGGGGCCTGAGGACAGCAGTTGGCCGACTCGCCGTCCTTACAGAAGCAGGCCGTGGCGGAGGCGTGTCGTGTGTGCCCTACACACGCCTGCCAACTCACCGAAGCGGGATAAAACCCGACCCCACCAGGCGAGGCCGCGGTGGCGGCCAAAGTCCGCCGGCAACCTTGGGGTTATCCTTTCGAGGGCTTACCCGGGGTGCCCGGCAACGGACACTTGGGGAGGACACCGTGCGGTTTTTAGTCGAGACACGACATAACCACCCCCGCTGGCCAGCGGGGGGTATCCGAAGGGATTTCCGCACGAAAAAAAAAAAAAAAAAAAGGGGGGCGCGGGTTCGATTACCGCTCAATGCAAATATTTGTATGCATGAATATGTTTATTTGCATTGGTCTGGGTGTTTATGTGTATAATATTTGTATTTAGAAAAAAAAAGTATATTTATCCGCATTCTGAAACCCATAACACAAACTAGTTAAACTATGCTTACTTTGGGTCTAGAAAGCGCTGTGTAGAATGTCATAAAAATATTTCCAAAAAAAAAAAAAAATTTAGTTAAATGTGATAAGGCAGTTTAAAATTCACCTAGATCACGGTTGCAATAATTTAATCCAGCGTTGTGTTACTTCATTTAGATTTACTTTTAAAACTGCATAAACGAGACCTTGGAAAATGAATTTCAAAGTCTAATTGACTTGTTTTGACGCAAAAAATATGTTAATATTATTTACTGCTATCTATATAATCTATATACTATTATGAAATTATAAAGTACAGATAATTTACAATTTCAAAATCGTCCGTACTGTACAGTCAGCGACAAAAGGGGCTTAGCAAATTCTAATTTATCACTTTAGCTCCTTTTTTTTTTTTTTTTTTTACGTGCGGAAATCCCTTCGGATACCCCCCCCGCTGGCCAGCGGGGGTGGTTATGTCGTGTCTCGACTAAAACCGCACGGTGTCCTCCCCAAGTGTCCGTTGCCGGGCACCCCGGGAAAGCCCTCGAAAGGATAACCCCAGGGTTGCCGGCGGTAACTTTAGCTCTTAAACAAATAAAAATAAAATAAAAAAAAAGCGGCGATACCCCAGTTTCGTACGTAACGGACTGCTGAGACGAGGACTCGAGTTCGATCCCCAGTCGCCCCGGGCACACACCTCTGACTTTTCGTAGTTATGTGTGCATTAATAAATGTTAATTATCGCTCGCTTAATAATGTGCCCGGTAGATGGCAATAGGCTCACCTCACCCCCTATTACATTGGGACCTTAACATAATTGGCGAATCGTGGGTGTGTAATACACCTCTGCCTACCCCTTCGGGGATACAGGCGTGAAGTTATGTTATGTTATGTAAAATAAATAACAAAACATGAAATATATTAACTTTTTCCTTTAGTAATTATAAAACTAATATATATATTCATTACTAGCTGATGCCTGCGGCTCCGCCCGCGTGGACGTCGATTTACTATTACTGCAGTACTATTATAAAATTGTAAATTAGCTGTGTCTGTACATTGGAGATATGTATAAAAAAAACTTAGGTTACTAAACACAAAAATATTTCTTTTGGAATTCTTGTCGGCTTGTTCGCGATGGACTCCAAAACTTCTGAACGGATTTTGATGCTGTTTTTCTATTAGAAAAGTCTTGGTCAGACTCAAAATCTGCCGTATGTTTGATCGCAATTGATCCAGTAGAACTGGAGATATGACGAAAAAACGAGTCTGACCAAGACCAAGGCGAAGCCGCTAGTTAGTATTTTTTCTTTTTTCTATTATGATGTACTCGTAAGTATACGGTTACTCATAACTATTACAATCTAGACCTTGAGGCTAATAAGAAATTTAAATTTAACTTAATTTGCTAAAATGTTACAAAGTTAAGAATGTGTCCATTGGCACTTTTCTTATTGTCTCTATTGTGATTGAAAGACACTTTCTTCTTGTGATCTTAGTTAGTAATATCGATATATATGTATATGTATATATATAGATATATGTATAGCCTTCAGAAATTTAATGTTTTTACTTTTGAGGATCACTTTTATTTTTTTTACGTGCGGAAATCCCTTCGGATACCCCCCCGCCGGCCAGCGGGGAGGTTATGTCGTGTATCGACTAAAACCGCACGGTGTCCTCCCCAAAAGCAATAAGAACTTAATTAGCAATGCCTACTTTTTAAATTTGGAAGGTTTTACCTTTTTCTCAATCAGGCAAAAAGGAAGGAAACAGATAATACATGAACTGTATAAGGACATACGATAGGATAGGATTTACGTGCCTCAAAGATCACATGGTATATTACAATAAGGTATATTAAGGTTTCGATCCCTGGGACTACCGACCTCCATGATCGGGGCCTGAGGACGGCAGTTGACCGACTCGCCGTCCTTACAGAAGCAGCACAAAATGGAGGTGTGTCCTGTGTGTCCTACACACGCCTGCCAACTCACCGACGCGGGATAAAACCCGACCCCACCAGGCGAGGGTGCGCTGGCGGCCAAGGTCCGCCGGTAACCCTGGGGTTATCCTTTCGAGGGCTTACCCGGGGTGCCCGGCAATGGACACTTGGGCAGGACACCGTACGGTATTAGTCGATGCACGACATAACCGCCCCCGCTGGCCGGCGGGGGGGTTTCCGCCAAAAAAAAAGGGCTCGGTCCCGGTTGCCATACAAACATCTGTGGTATTCGTTACGGGTAGACGGCACCCTAAACAATTCAACAAATTGGTCTAATTGGGTGAACCAACTATGTTTTGTATATTTGGTAACTGGTAACTTAAGAGACATTTTAAAACTTACGCCCCCAAGCTCACTACCTTTTTTGATTAATACAAAAACATTAATTGGTATTGTATATATAATTGTACATAAGTTAAACAATATAGTATATGTATTTACAAACAAGAATTACGGATATTTACTTCGTTTTAACCAGAACTCAGTGGATACTTCATCAACGCGTACCTTGTTCCTTAATCGACTAGTTTACGACTAACGGAACGCATTAAAATGGCGGATAGCGTCATCCTTTGTTATTCATTGATTCATTTGAGACTCTCAAAGCCATATACTTTTTTATATGAAAATTCTAAGGGCCATAACTTGGCGGACAGCAGTACTAATAGCAATTTGAGGACAATGTTTGGCACTTTTTTAATAACAACAAAATGAAACATTAAATATCTGGCAAACATGTAAAGTTTTTTGTAGAGTTATATATTGTCGTTATATATTGTAATAAAAATAATGCCAATTGCATACAGGAATAATTTGTATGATATGTAGATTTTGTCAACTAAGTTACCATAAAATTATTGAAACATAATTGATATTATATGTTGCTTAATATCATGCTTTCTAATCTAAATGATTGTACTAGTTATCAAAATATTTAGACTAAAAAGCTGACCCCAACTGTATTAGGTAAATGGTTCGGAAGATCACGACAGGATAGGATTTTTATGTCGGAAATAGATTCCTAATCAATCCAGTTGGTGCAGATTAATATTAGTCAGAACTAGCGTTACCGAGCGATTTCGTTAAAAAGTGTCCTATTTTCTTATTCTTGTCTTAGTTTATTTAGGTATCAAATTTCAGCAAAATCTATTCAGCTGTTTTAGCGTGATCTAGTAACAAACATACTCAAACTTTATATTTATAAATTAACTAGCTGACCCGGCAGACTTCGTACTGCCTCAATCGATAGCACCTTTTAAACCTTCTCTGGACCTCCACAAATAATTCAAGACCAAAATTAGCCTAATCCGTCCAGCCGTTCTCGAGTTTTAGCGAGACTACAGCAATTCATTTTTATATATAAGAGAAGAAGAAGATTCAATAAATAATGGATAATTAATTAAATTCATTCGTCTTATTAATTAATTACCTACCTGTAATTTATTTGCATTTTTATTTAGGTGCATATATAAACGTTCTAGGACACTACATACTCATAGTGGTATCTAGAATCTAGACCCAAAGTAAACATAATCAATTTGTATTATCAATTCAAGAATGCGGATATTCATACACAATTATTTGCGTTAAGCGGGCATCGAACCCTCCACCTCTGGCTTAGCAGTCGAACGATCTACCGCTTCATAAAGATCATCAAATTTAATATTTTGTTTTGAACAAAGATATAATAAGTATCGAGAGCCATCTGCCTTACTTTCAGCTGTGATAAGGTAACAGTAGGTGGTACTAAAACTGGATTAAACTCAATGTCAGAAGCGACACATGCAAGACCTACTTGAGATAACTTTTCTTTTTTCTTTCCGCTTTCAAAACCATTCACAAAATTGACATTGAATGTTTGAACAAGACTTATGTATGATTATGTACTTTCAGTATTTAGGTATATATTTACCCGACTGCCAAGGAAGGCTTATGTTTTTCGCGCGTATCTTGTATGCTTGTAATATTCTTTCATATCTTCCAAACCGCTGTATGGATAAACTTGCTACTAAAACTTACATAAAAGATACATTACATGCTAATCAATACACACATAAATAGATACCTACTTATTCTTATATATTAATGACAATATTTAAAATAGAAGAGCATTTATAATAGTGAGGTCTAGGCCTCAAAGGTCTTTGACTAGTTTTTTAAATGCAGGCAAAGACTGTGTATGTCTAATGGTCACTGGAAGAGCATTCCATAACCGAGCCGCTTGAACTGAAAAGGAATTGTCAGTAAAGTTGGTAGAGTGACTCGGCATTTTAGGTTGATTTCGATGAAATCGATGTACCTATTGGTTTCTTGACTGCTGTGGAATTTAAAAAAAATTTCTTCATAGGAGGTCTAGTTATGACCCCCTGAATCCGAAATGACCACTGGTCAAAAAGTTTATATATATATATATATATATATATATATATATATATATATATATGTATGTATCCACTTCCCAAAATTTGCCGCACTCTCACGGTCGCATTTTTGCCCCGATCGCTTTCAAACTGCAGTCAAAAATTGCTTGGGTGTAAACTTAGTTTAAATTCGTGAACGGGTGGAATCCGGCCTAAGGGGACGGTAGGGCCTCACTTTTTGTGAAATCAGTTTTTCCTCAAAATTTCACGTTCCATACTTGTACTATTATTTATTCTGTGGTTCCATGAAAGATATTCGAACCGTTCTAATTTTATCCCATAGTATACATGAATACCAACAACTTTTAATTACTAAACCTATAAGATTAAAACTTTAACTAAAAGTGGAGGGGGGAAAAACCAAAAATTTTCGGGAAAAAAATCATAACTTCTAACCGGTGAACATTCTTGCCGTCGGAAACATTTTTAATCGATAGGCCATTTTTAAGTCTAAAATAAATGTCTGAAAAGTTTTTCGCTAAAAGTTACCGTTTTCGAGAAAAAAAAATTAAACATGTTAATAAAATAATATTAATTGCTTCACGAAATCTACCTGTGCGTTCCCCCTGCGCGAACGGATTTTTAATCTCAAATTCTCTGATGTTCTCAAGGTTCTTGAGTGCGTATTGTGCAAGAACTCAAACCGCTGTTTGAAGTACGAAGATGTAAGCGGATTGAATAATATACTAAACAATAACGAATGCATTAATATCAATCAAGGAATGCATTAGGATCGCATTTTTCCTGGTTGCATAAGCAACCAACTAAAAGGGATTCACCTTCCGAGTGTCAGAACTTACAAAAGATGTGAACCAGAAGTATACGGTGGATATTTGCACTCAAACTTATTGAATATGGTATCAAAATAAAGAGCGTTTACAGAACTTATAACAAGAGGGGCCTCGCACGTAGTTCAGTTTTCATTTGTGTTGTGATTGCAGGATTCGTTTCTCTTGTATGCTTAAAGTAAAAAGCTGCAAATTAAAAAAATTTATTAAAAATAAAATAACCCGACTGCTGCTAAAAAGACCACAACAAGTTTGATAGCAGGCGGGAACCATCAAATCTTTTCGGTTTATGATTTGCAAACGATGACAGGTGTTGGCTGATCTTGGCATTGTACTGACCATTAATTAAGTCAAGGAAGTAATAACATAACATAACATTACATAAACTCACGCCTATATCCCCGAAGGGGTAGGCAGAGGTGCTAGCACCCACATTTCGCCAGTTTATGTTTAGGTCCCAATGTAATAGGTGGCGAACGTATTGCCATTAACCGGGCACTTATAAACCTGCGATAAATAGACACATAACTTCGAAAAGCATCGAAAAGTCATTGGTGTGTGCCATGGTAATACCTGGGATCGAACCCGAGACCTCGTCTCAGCAGTCCTTTACCCATACCACTAGGCTACCGCAAGTAATATGTGTATGTGATTTTTCAGCTCTAGCTCGAAATTTGCTTTTTCATTTAGCCGCTCTTTAGCATGAGGACGGCAGATTACTAACACACAATCACACTCACATGAATAGCTAAGGACTTTCGCAATCATAATATTAATGGGATTTGTATCACTCAAAGTAAACTCAAGTTGTTTCACTCAATTGCATTCATTATATTTATGAACTAGCTGTGCCCGAGCCTTCGCCCGTGTGGACTTAGACCTGAGATAATTTAAAAAATTAATGTACCCTATGTAATGTCTTGTAATATTAACTATCTACTAGTGAAAGTCCCGCCAAAATCGGCCCAGCCAGAGATTACCTAATTCAAACATATAGAAATAGAAATAGACAATTTAAAATAGAACATTATTCTTTACATATATACTCAACTACATTTACTTAAAATTAATGTTACAGACACTTCAATTAACCTAATGAACTGCCACCAATATGTAATTTAACACCTTTGAACGAGCAATTCTTGTATATATTAGAAGCGTCGGTAGCTTAGTGGATAAGGAGTCGACCTTACGATCGAGAGGTCCCGGGTTCGAATCCTGGCCATTACACTACCGACGTGAACCCACTCCTAACACAAGCAATTTAGCTTAGCTGGAGGGGTTAGGGGGAATATTAGTAATTTTGGTTACTAATATTCTTTAAAAAAAATATATATATATATATATATTAAAATTAGGGGAGATCTATGTCCAGCAGTGGACTAGAATAGGTTGATGATGATGATGATGATGATGATATTAAAATTAGAATTATAAACGGGATATTTACCATGAGACCGTAATCTTAGCAATCCATGGATTCTCCGTGCGGGTGCCGGGTCCATCGCGTTGCTGAGTTGGGAACTCGGGACAGTGCCTGGGACTTGCGACCCAAGTGTAGGTTTAGAAGGGGCCCCTTTTGTTGATGTACATCAACACTCACCTTCACTACCCAAATTCCCCTCCCTGCCTAACCAAATTTGATACGAACCTACTAGTGCCGCTTTAGACATTCGTCCATAATGAGCTTATTGTAGCTCTCGATAGGCCTAGATCTTTAAGTAGGTTATAGAGAGATCTTGCTGGTATACTTCTCGCTCCCACTTCCACTGCATACAAATTAATCACGTAACCGTTTTTGATTAATTCGTTTGTGAGATCATAGTATTTATATCTTTATTCTTTATAGTATCTTTTTCGAGAATCCGATATTTCGGCACTGTTACACATGGCACTGTTACACATGGTACTTGTAACAGTGCCGAAATATCGGATTCTCGAAAAAGATACTAAACATGGTAAATATCCCGTTTATAATTCTAATTTTAATGTAAATGACCATGTCAATCTAAAATCATATATATATATATATATATATATAAAATGGTACGAAATACAATAAAATACCTTCAATTTTATTGATTTGTATAGATGCATAGTTATGTATATGTATCTTTACGTTCATTTGTTGACAAGGGCATAGGATACCACTCACCTTTTATGGACCATTTTGGGTTAAGGACTTTTTTCTGAGGTACCGTTTACTTGAGATTTCAGCACACTGACCGTGGTCACTGACGGTGAAGTGACGAAAAAATAAGGCTGCGCTTCTATTGAAGCGGAAACGTGTAGCAGATGAGTAATTTCATAGGTCCGCTCTGCTCCGCTTGTCTCTTCGTTCAGGGAAAAGAGGGAAGGCTTCCAGTAAATGAAGCAGTATGTCTGAACAGCTCCGGGGCTATGAAATGCACTGACCAAAGCTGCGCCTCAATTTCTCATGCGGCAGGTCTCAGATCTCGCTCCTGTATTTCCTAGCGTCATTAGCACAGTACCGCTTGGAGTGATATCTGAAGCCCCACCGCCTATCAAGTACGAGCCCCAGGTACCAGGGACACCGGAACGGTGGGGCGACTAGGGCCCCTCCCCCAAACCGGGGCAAGACAGGGACACCGTGGTTCCCAAACCCGAGGGGGCCATCTCGAAACCGGAGATGGCCCAGGGTCAGTCGGGGTGCGAGGGATATGCTCTATGGGCAACCTTACACCCCGTCGTTTGTAGACCTGAGACGGCGTGCAGTTTTAGTCGGTTCAAGCCCGACATAACCGCCCCGCTGGCCGGCGGGGGGTATCCGAAGGGATTTCCAAACGAAAAAAAAAAACAGGTACCAGGGACGGTCCCCAAAACTGAAGCCGTGCACAAGACCTCACGACACTTCCCGACTCACCGGCCCTAAACTGAGGCTTGGGTAGATAACCGCTAGATCTACTCAGTGATAAACAAGTGCCTTTCGGATTCAGCTCCAGAGCAAAGTGTTGAAGGCGTTGGCAATGTCAAGAGACACTGTCAGTACTTCCTGCACCAGAGCACTCACGCGCATGATCGCATCCACGGTGGAGCGCTCACGTCGAAAACAGAAATGGTTCGCCAAATCCGGCACTCTTCCATAAAGTCCTAGAGAAGTCGATTTGCTATGGTCCGCTTAAAGAAAGAAACAAGGAAAGAAATTATTTAATCCCATTCGGATACACGTACATAGCACAAATCGCATAGGAAACAAAAACAGAGAAAACTAAAAATAAAATAATAGTAATACTAAACATAAAAAAAAACAGAATTAATTTTAATAAAAGTGATACAGATAACACAAATAATAATAAAAAAAACGACGGGTTGCACTCCAGGAGTGCCAGCAGAAGCGAAAACTTGAATATTAACGTTGTGCATTTTTGATATTTTGGAATGGTTAGGGAATAATTTTGCACGAATTGCTTTAATTATCCGTATAAAAGCACTATCATTTATGTGGTAACATACAATATTAATTTATTTGCGCTATCGTACACAAAGATGACAATTTATATTATATTAAAAATTTAACACTTCAGAACTATTACAATTATTTTACATTAAAAAGTTTATCTCTCAGAAAGATAAACTTCCATCAATAATTTCAAGGACTTTTTCACCATCATGATTGCCAGAACCATCATCGTCAATATATTTATAAAGTACTCACTCATTAAATTTCGTTATTTCTTCGTAAATTTTTTCATTAATAGATGCACTCAATAACGGGTGGACTGATTTTCATGATCTTTGATTTTTTAGAATTGTCTCCACCTCGGTTTTTTTTTTTCTGAAATTGTCACGTTTACTCCGTACTGGCGGGGCGAGCCAGCGGGGGTGGTTATATCGGACTCGAACCTACGAAAACCTAACGCCATCTCGGGTCCTTAATGCCTGCACAACACATTAAGAAACATAGTGTAGTGTGATGCCGGGGTGCAAGGAAAATTCAACTGATAAGATAACATAACTTGATTCTAAGGCGGAGCGATGTTTGCCGCATCAGCTAGTGTAATATAAATTACATAATCGCTTGACATCGTACAGCCTACAAGAAACCTTATTTTGGTACCTTTACTTTTAGTGTACAAAAAGGTCAACTGTAAATTCGATACTTATGACTGGAGCAATGGCCTCTGCAATGCTATACAGTTAATTGAGAGCAAGGTTCGTCGTTGCTTGATAATATTAAAATTTAATAAACTAAAAGATATACATACTTGTTCAATATGCTGAGTATGTATTGGATATCTCCAAGATCATCGGAATCAAAACCAACGTCATCTGCGATCTGCGAATCGGTACACACCTGCTGATAGACGGACGAGGGTATGATGCAGATTTTCTTTTGGACCAAGGAGTAGTGACCTTTTTTTTTCGTGCTGAAATCCCTTCGGATACCCCCCCGCCGGCCAGCGGGGGCAGTTATGTCGGGCTTGAACCGACTAAAACCGCACGCTGTCTCGGGTCTTCAGACGCCGGGGTGTAAGGTTGCCCATAGAGGATATCCCTCGAACCCCGACTGACCCTGGGCCATCTCCGGTTTCGAGATGGCCCCCTCGGGTTTGGGAACCACGGTGTCCCCGTCTTGCCCCGGTTTGGGGGAGGGGCGCTAGTGGCCCCACCGTCCCGGCCTGCTTCTGCTGGGGTGACATGCGGCCTCACCTGCCACCCCCAGGCCTGCGCTCATGGAGGACGGAGGTCGTTAAGCGACCTCCGGCGCCTAAGTCGCCTGCGACGCGCGGCGAGCATGTTGCGGGCTCGGCGGGCCGGGAGATTTCTAAACCTCTCCCGGGCGGGCTTCGCCATCTCCTTCGCGAGCATTACATGCTCGCAGAAGTAGGTGGCAGCGGCCCACGCGCTCGCGCCATTGCCGCAATCATATAAGGAGTAATGACCTATGTGTGATAAGTGTAGTAGTTTACGGAAAACTATAACCTTAGAATCTTTAAGCCTTGTGTGTATAGGTTAGGTTAGGTTAGGTTAGTAGGTTTAGAAACAAAGACGACTTACAGCTAACCTTAGGTTGTGCGAAAAAAAGAATGAGCGAATGAACGAATATTGCAACTGATGTAACCATTCGGTTCGATGATTAACGTAGAGTGAAAGTTGTAATCTTATACCTTCTGACGAGTATATAATCTGAATATCGGAGATGGCTTTAATGATTTTCATTAAATTTTGTAGGTATACAGGGGGTTAAGAGGGCGATAAATCGATCTAGCTAGTTTTGGTTTTTGGAAAACTCTGAAAAAAACAACCACCCAGGCCACCCAGATAATATTTATTGATGAACGAAAGAAACTCTTCTGTTCTTATTCTTACTTAACAAAAAGGGGTGGTAAAAGGTTAATATTTTGGGAATGGAAACCAGAGATATAATAAAATTATATTACAGCTATAAGTATAGAAAATGAATTGTTTGTTTATAAACGTGCCCGGTTAATGGCAATAGGCTCGCCACCTATTACATTGGGACCTAAACATAAACTGGCGAAATGTGGGTGCTAGCACCTCTGCCTACCCCTTCGGGGATATAGGCGTGAGTTTATGTTATGTTGTTTATAAACATAACATAACATGTTATGTTTGTAACGTTAAAATAACAGCTTTTTAATGCATTGTATATAATTTGTTTTTGTACACAATTAGTACAGGCTTTTCATTTGATACGTTGGAAAAGGTGGCAGAGTCCGGTTAAGATCGACTTCCTTCGGCTTTGTAGACCGTTCTCTTTAAGAGAGTAGTTAAAACAGTTTCTGTATTCAAAATATTAAAACAATACCTTCGTCTAGAATTAGATCGGAAAAAGAGAACAACTAGGACGGGACTTGAACCATTGGAGTAATCAAACAACAATATTTAAAAATGATTGTAAAGTCATTCATTGTTTCCGTAGTTCGCAAGAATTACGGTAGGTAGCTCCAGCGTCGCCTTGAGACGTATATAATATATCGGAGAATTTCGAATATCTGGTACGTGTCTAGATGACTCAGTTGGTCAGAGCATTCCCCCTGTAAGGGACTGGTCGCGGGTTCAAGTCCCGTCCTAGATGTTTTCTTTTTCCGATCTAAATCTACAGGAGAAGTAAGCATACTAATTGTTTTTAAAATTTAATTTAACTATACCTTCGGTTCAAGCTATTCTAAAAGATAATAAGCTAAGTCATGCGCTGAGCCTGAGAAGCAGGCCGTGGCGGAGGCGTGTCGTGTGTGCCCTACACACGCCTGCCCAACTCCTTTTGGACCCTTGACACCACCGTCTTGCACCACCGGTGGTGTCAATGGTATTTTTTAAATACCTATTACACTAACAAAGAGCTGCAGCAGCACTGGTGGTGTAAAAGGTGGTGTCAAGGGTCCAAAAGGTCTCTCACCGAAGCGGGATAAAACCCGACCCCACCAGGCGAAGCCGCGGTGGCGGCCAAAGTCCGCCGGCAACCCTGGGGTTATCCTTTCGAGGGCTTACCCGGGGTGCCCGGCAACGGACACTTGGGGAGGACACCGTGCGGTTTTAGTCAAGACACGACATAACCACCCCCGCTGGCCGGCGGGGGGTATCCGAAGGGATTTCCGCACGTAAAAAAAATAAAAATGCACTTAGCGATAGAGGGTACGCTTTACGAAACCGATGCATGCCGATAGCAGACGACTCGCACTCTCCTTAAATGAGACAACTTTTGAAAGTCGGGTAGTTATTAAACCTATATTGGCTCTATGGTTCGCCCACACTATTACTTAACAAAATTCATATAAAACACAATATAATGCTCAATTTAGTGAACAGGACTTCAATATCAACATTCCTTGCAAGGAGGGAAACTGGTGTGTTGTTATAGTTTCGTAATATAATCCATAAAGGGTATGGATGGCCTCACGTGCCCGATTATGGATCTTATGGACACACTGTCTCGTTGGCCATTCTAGTGTTGAAAGACCAGCCTATTTGTGATGTAAATAATATCGTTTTAGGATATTACATAACTGATATTAATATTGCAAGTTCATGGGAGTTCATGGCCCTGGGGGGACTCAGCGAGATCTTCGGCGCCAACTACACCAGCTAGCTGGTAGACCCACTTGCTGATTAAGTCATTCGATTTCTTAGGAATTCGCAATTCGAATCTCAATTTGTCTTTACCCTAGGCGAAGCGCGTCAGTACGTGCAATTAAAAATGTTCGACTTGCAATTAAGTAAATCCGGTTTAAACCAAGAAACTTAGTAAAAAGTAAACAAACCTGTCAAATGCGAGTAGAACTCGTGCACCAAGGGTTCCGTACCAATTTTTTTTTTTTAGTGCGGAAATCCCATCGGATACCCCCCCCCGCCGATTATACCGCCATAATAAAATAGGTATAATTTTTTATAGTTTATTGTTAACATGGTATGTGTATGTAATGGTGACCCTCTTTCCTGAGACTACCTTCAGCTTACCATTAGGCGAGGTGAAGTCAAATTGACTTGTCCTAAACATAAAAAAAAGAAGTTTATGAACCAGTCAACACGATAAAAGATACTTATAGGTAAATTTAGACTTTCGCAAAGTTTATTAGTACCAAAATTTTGTATCTAATTACTAAGACTTCTGACTATAGACTCCAGTATCTAGTATAAATTTCAACTTACTAGGTCCACCTGGTCGTGAGAAAATCGGTGGTGACACACGGACAGATGGACAAGAGAGTGATCTTATACGGATTCCTTTTTTAACTTTTTAACCACACTAAAAATAACTTATACAGATCGAAAATTAAAATATTCTAGTTTATTTGCTCAAGCAAGGCCACCCCACTGTTCAACACGTCTTAGGAGTTATAGTTTACACCTGGAAACCCAACAATACATCCATCGTGACCGAACATCGTTTACTTTTAAACGTCGCGCGTCACTGTCGTCGGTTCGATTCCGACAGAGGTAGGGTAAGAAAACGTAAAAATTGGACACGTTGACTAAATAAAATAAAAACTGGTTCTATAAATGCAGGTAAGTATCATTATTCAATTAATAATGTGCTAACAGTACTACTTGACTTCACTATCGAGGAAAACCCATATCTGCTATCTGAATGATATTATGGAGATCATTCTTGTTACTTACTTCACCTGACAGTAGATTTATATTACAAGGTTATAATGAATATAGAAACGACCTAGGTTTACGTATGTCAATCAAATCGAGGACATTTTAAGTAAGACCAGGTCAAGAGTACCAACAACCGGCGCTTTTGCATGAAAGGATTGTGGAAGAATATTGTCTCTGCCTGCCCTAATGAAAAATAAGCGTGATGGTATGTATATATAATCTAGTATCTGTTTTATTCATGTGTTCTGCACAGTTTTTCTGTTCTAGTTGAACTATTCACAGGTAGCAGAAAGTGGGACGAACCCTGGTTGTGACTGGTACCCGTGGTAATTTTTTTACGTATGGAAAACCTCTTGGCCTTCCCGCACTTGGCTATCGCTGAGATGAGCTGGGCGTCTGCCTGTGTTATTAGGGAATTGAAATATGAATGATACGGAATTATAACTCCGACCGACATTGACGGAAATAGTATATACCTTCTATTGGGTGGACCCTAACTAAATCTGCCTAGTCAAAGTCAAAGTCAAAAACCATTTATTCTGTATAGACCATTAATACGGAACTTACAAAAAGTAAAAAAAAATTAAACAAATGTTTCGCAAATGGACCACCGGTTCGAAACGCGGCTCTGTCCTGAGAAGACTCCGACAAGAAACTCAGCGGGCTGTTTTTTTTCGGTCTATTTACAAACATGTTTACTTAATCTTATTACAATATTTCGTTTGAGTAGCATAGTGAGAGAGCAAACAGTTCATATCCAAGCTTGTTTGTCGTCTAAATAGTCTTGAATGTTATAATAGCCTTTTTGGCAGAGTTTAGTTTTAATTTGGCTATTAAAATTATAAAGAGGTAGATTCTTCATTTCACTAGGAAGCTTGTTGTAGAAGCGTATACAGTTACCCTGAAAGGAATTATTGATCTTGTGGAGTCGACTATTACATACCACAAGATTGTTTTTATGTCTAGTATTTACGTTATGTATATCGGTACCTTTTTTTTTCCTTTCGGATACCCCCCACCGGCCAGCGGGGTCGGTTATGTCGGGCTTGAACCGACTAAAACCACACGCCGTCCAAAAGCAAGTACACCTGCTTATTTTCTCTGGAGGTTAGGGGAACAGATGGCGGTCGCTTCCGTGATGAAAGTCAAAATTAACCAAATTGTGGAAGGAGAGCGAACTTTGGGCTCCAAACTGCAAGCTTTGGAGTTCAAGGCACCAGAACCGCAATTGGCGCTCGGATGGAAGGTCTAGCCCTCCCTTGCGTAACTGATAGATTTGGGTGTGTGCTTATTGAAGTCCTAACAATGATATTTGACAAATTTGGTTTCACGGCTGGCTGCGCTAACAGTCAACTCGCGACTATGAACGATGTTAGTCGTCAAAACGCGCGCTAAATAAATAAAAAAACCGGTCAAGTGCGAGTCGTACTCGCCTGTGAAGGGTTCCGTAACAGCAAGTAAAATTTTTATATGTGAGTTGATGAATGAGAGGTAAATAATTGAAAAGAACTACTTACTAGATACGATCTTATATACTTAGAACTTAGATCGCGTTCAAACCATTTTTCGGTGGAAGTTTACATGGTAATGTACATCATATATTATTTTTTACTGTTATCATTCTCTTATTTTAGAAGTTACGGGGGGGGTTGGGCATTTTACCACTTTAAAAAAAAAAAAAGAATATTAGTAACGGAAATTATTAATATCCCCCCTAACCCCTCCAGCTAAGCTAAATTGCTTGTGTTTGGAGTGGGTTCACGTCGGTAGTGTAATGGCCAGGATTCGAACCCGGGACCTCTCGATCGGTCGGTCACCCGCTGATCTAGCCACCCGCGAAGGGGATGTCGTCCATGTGTACCTGGACGTAAACCAATTGAGAGTATGGAAGGTGTGGTGCCCGCGTTAATGGGCATGCGCTAGGGGGGGTCGCCATAGAAGTATTCCTGCATAGTTTCAGGCCCCCCCGACAAGGCGCAAAGTTTGGCACACCGTGGGGTTTAGTGGGTATGCCCATCCGGTTAGCGGATGGGAGAGTCCCACACACGATCTCCGGCTACCACCCCGTGGCCGGCGGTGCCGTGCGTAATAGCATTCCCCACGTAAAAAAAAAAGGAGTGGGTTCACGTCGGTAGTGTAATGGCCAGGATTCGAACCCGGGACCTCTTGATCGAACGGTCGAATAAGGTCGACTCCTTAACCACTAAGCTACCGACGCTTCAACTCTGTACACTTTGGAAGTTTCTCTCGCGCAAACTATTCAGTTTAGAAAAAAATGATATTAGAAACCTCAATATCATCTTTGAAGACCTATCCATAGATACCACTAACGTATATATTTGATGCAAAAAAAAATTGAGTTTCAGTTCTAAGTATAATATATAATATTCTAAGTAACCCCCAAAATTTATTGTTTTTTTTTCTACTTTTGTGTGAAAATCTTAATGCGGTTCGAAAAATTGAACCAGACCCGATACACAGCGCGTTTTCAATTAGATTTGGAAATATTAATTTTAAAGATTTTCATACGTTCTGAAATCACAAATTTGAAATTATGAATTCTACTGAACCAGGCCCAAACCAGGCCAACCTCACGATTCAGATTAAAAACTAAAATATTTAAAAGTAACAAAAAATATTTGACATGACTATCAATATATTCTAATTATTTTACATTAAGTAATACCTAAATATTTATGCTAAACACTGAGACCTCAACATTACAGCAACTTTCGAATGGTTTCCAAGGTGCTGCTTATTTAATATGCTACAAATAAAAACCTAGGAATAAATTAAATAAGAATATATCTATTAATTTCTATGTTTAAAAATCAAATTGCATGCATAAAGTTTGTGTCGTAAATAGATGGCGCTAGCAGCTTATCTACATCGCGTAGCTTTAAAAAATAGAATATTTAACTTTGTTGAACTTCAATAGATGGCGTTGTGCTATTTTTCCAGATCAAGGTATGGTTTCGTTGCCAACACTATGATAAAAGGTCAGTTTTACTAAAATATATTTGTCTATCATGATTAGCATAGTTTTATTCACAGTCAAACTCTTCTAGTAATTCCCCCCAAATCGTTTAACCGATCTTCCAAACATTGTGGCAACACGTTGTGTGCCCAACACTGTTACAATTAGCCAATTGCAGTTCACTGCTGGACATAAGCCTTACCTAATATGCGCCATAGCACTCGAACCAGCCTATACCATTACCAGCTATCGTTTTCAGGACATCAGTCCATCTGGCTGGGGGAAAACCTTACCTAACATTTACGATTCGCGGTTTCCACTTTAGGACTTGTTTGCTAAAACAGCCATGAGTCTTTCTGCAGATGTGGCCCATGTGGGACAGATACGTGTACACCCAATAATCTGATCTGTACCAATTGGTAAAATAAAAAAATTCAAACTGAAGAGGTTCTTGATTTTTTTTACTAAAACCCGGTCAATTGCGAGCTAGACTCGCGCACTGAGGGTTCCGTACAAAACTGCAATGAGAGATGAACTTAAGGCGTGGGACAAACAGAACGGACGTAAGGCAAAGACGCGCCTAAGACGTGCCCGCAGTTAAAGTATACCAAAGAGACGGCCCGCAGACAGAGTGCGAAGACGTTTCAAACATATACTTTGTTGGGCGGGCGCGCGGGCGTATGCCACGTGTCCAAAGTAACGTCCACCCGTTAACCCCTTTGCTTACATTGACTTTCAAGATAGGGCGCAGTCGTCGAAAGTTTCGTATCCGCGTCTCACCCACGCCCCGTCTTATCTGCGCCCTATCCTAAAGCATGCAGAAGAGACAAGATGCGGACAAACAGACAACGAAGTGATCCTATAATGAATCCGTTTTTTCCCTTCGCGCGTCGCAGGCGACTCAGGCGCCGGAGGTCGCTTAACGACCTCCGTCCTCCATGAGCGCAGGCCTGGGGGTGGCGGGTGAGGCCACCTGTCACCCCAGCAGAAGCAGGCTGGGACAGTGGGGCGACTAGCACCCCTCCCCCAAACCGGGGCAAGACGGGGACACCGTGGTTCCCAAACCCGAGGGGGCCATATCGAAACCGGAGATGGCCCAGGGTCAGTCGGGGTGCGAGGGATATGCTCTATGGGCAACCTTACACCCCGGCGTCTGTAGACCCGAGACGGCGTGCGGTTTTAGTCGGTTCAAGCCCGACATAACCGCCCCCGCTGGCACGCGGGGGGTGGGGTATCCGAAGGGATTTCCGCACGATAAAAAAAAACAGGGGTAAGGAACCCTAAAAACAGCAATTTTAAAACTTTAACCATTTGTAATTAAGAACCTTGTCGGTCGTTAGTTCGAACGTCACATAAAAACTACTAAAATTATTTTAGTCTGGTTTGGTTTTTGTATCGGTTTTTTTTTTCAGTTTGATTTTTTGTTTTAATGCCAGACTAAAAAAATGCTATATTTATACTTTTGAAGGCAAATAATAATAAAGTAAACAACAGTTGTGTATTTTCTTTTAAGTATTTTAATCAGCATCGCCACGCGGTTTTAACCGTTAAGGCCTGATCCCGTGGGAATATTGGGATAAAAAGAAGCCTATGTTACTCAGCGACAATGTAGAATTCTAATGGTGAAAAAATTTTTGAAATCGGTTCAGTAGTTTCAGAGTTTATCGACTACAAACAAACAAAATTTTCCTCTTTATAATATTAGTTTCGATAGAATAGTGACTACAATATGGATTCTTCAAGAAGGGCATTAAAAAGTTTTTACAGGGTCGGCAGCGCGAATGTGACACCCCTGTTGTTGCACACGTCCATAGGCCATAGGTCCACGGTAACCACTTCCCATCAGGTGGGCCGTGTGCTTGTCTGAAACCTAAGTAAAGTAGTTGACATAGTTGTCCGGTCAATGGCGCTATACGGTGCGCCGGTGTGGGCGGCGGCGGCCTTGGCGGTGTGAGGGATGGGCACAGCCCTCCACCCGCTGGTCTAGCCACCCACGAAGCGGACGACGTCCATATGTGCCTGGTCGTCGCCCAATCGCGAGTTTCAAAGGTGCGCTAGGGGGGTCGCCATAGAAGTATTCTTGCATAGTTTCAGGACCCCCCGACAATGTGGAGAGCATGGCGCACCGTGGGGTTTAGAGGATATGCCCATCCGGCTACTGGATCGGAGAGTCCTACATACAATCTCCGGCTATTGCCCCGTAGCTCTAAGGTGGACTTTGGATGCAACCGGGTTTGGTGCTGTGTGAACCACTATTGTAGCATTAACTGTGTCTGGAATGGTGACCCCATTCCTGAGACTTAACCTTCAGCTTACCATCAAGCGGGGTGAAGTCATTGACGTGACCATTAAAAAAAGAAGATAATAAATAATAAATAAATATTCTACGATATTTTACACAGCGCTTTCTAGACCCAAAGTAAGCAGTTTAACTAGCTTGTGTAATGGGTTCCAGAATGCGGATAAACATACTTATATACTTTTTTTTTGTAAATACATACATATTATACATAGAAACACCCAGACCAATCACATACATAACATAACATAAACTCACGCCTATGTCCCCGAAGGGGTAGGCAGAGGTGCTAGCACCCACATTTCGCCAGTTTATGTTTAGGTCCCAATGTAATAGGTGGCGAGCCTATTGCCATTAACCGGGCACTTATAAACCTGAGATAAATACACACATAACTTCGAAAAGCATCGAAAAGTCATTGGTGTGTGCCATGGTAAAACCTGGGATCGAACCCGAGACCTCGTCTCAGCAGTCCATTACCCATACCACTAGGCTACCGCGGCTTATTTAAGTAATTATTTAAGTACCTAACTATTATTACTTTTTGTTAATAACGGGTCTTTAAACAAACAGGTGACTACTGAAATTATAAAAACTAGGTCACGTTATACTCATTCTATAAGCCTTGTATTTATCACATAATTGTTAGCGCAATAGTTAACCGACTTCAAATAGGAGTTTTTTTAATTTCGAGTAGGTACAATCAATGACAAAAGTGTATTAACACTTAATTATTTAAAAGCGTTTTAATACATTGGAATACGTACATTGGAGATGTTAAAAAAATACTTGGGTTATGTTAAATTAACAATTTGTCTGTTTCTATGCGATGGACACAAAAATTATTGAACGGATTTTGATATGGTTTTTTTCATTCGAAAGTCAGACATCTGTCAGAAAGTCAGAAATCTGCAGTATATTTGATTGCAATTGATTAAGTCGCCCGGAGATATGACCAAACAAAAAGCGACCAAGTGCGAGTCGGAGTCGCCCATGAAGGTTCCGTAGCAGCAAGTAACATAATAATGTTTTTTATATTTCATTTGATTGAATAAAAGGTAAATTGCGGTTTACGATTTATGACGTTAAAAAATTACTTACTAGATCTCGTTCAAACCAATTTTTGGTGGAAATTTACAAGGTAATGTACATCATATATTTTTTTAGTTTTATCATTCTCTTAGTTTAGAAGTTACAGGGGGGGGGGGGGGACACATTTTACCACGTTAGAAATATTATATATTAGAAACCTCAATATCATTTTTGAAGACCTGTCCAAACGTATGGGTTTGATGAAAAAAAAAAATTGTGAGAAAATCTTAAAATGCGGTTCACAGAATACATCTACTTACGAAGTTTCAACAGCATAGTTCTTATTCCGAGAGAGCCATAGTTTACTCGAGCTGGCTAGGGCCAGGGCGGCGAGAAGTGTCGTGCGGTGTTCCGCAGGGATTGGTCCTAGGGCCACTCCTGTGGAACATCGGATACGACTGGGTGCTGCGCGGTACGTTGCTCGAGGGTGTCAGCATAGTGTGCTATGCTGACGACACCCTCGTTATGGCGCGGGGAGCAACGCACCGAAGCGCGGCACTAAAGGCCACGGCAGGGGTTGCTCAAGTCGTGGGTCGAATACGGCGGCTGGGACTCGAGGTGGCTCTCCACAAATCCGAGGTTATGTGTTTCCACGGGCCTCGGAGAGGGCCACCTGCGGGAACCAGCATAACCGTAGGGGGCGTAAGCATCGGCATCGAGCCCACGATGAAGTACCTTGGGCTCGTACTCGATAGCCGATGGGACTTCGGACCTCATCTCCGAAGTCTGGTCCCGAAACTGAGGGGGGCTGCGGCTGCGCTATCGCGGCTGATGCCTAACGTTAAGGGACCCAACGCCCCCACTAGGAGACTGTACCTGGGGATCGTGCGAAGCATGGCCCTGTACGGGGCCCCAGTATGGGCGGAGACTCTGGCGGCCCGCAACGTGGCTGTATTAAACAGCCCGTTAAAAGCGATGGCCGTCAGAGTCATCAGGGGGTATCGCACGATCTCCGTCGAGGCGGCATGTCTCCTAGCCGGGACCCCTCCATGGGACCTGGAAGCGAGAGCCCTTGCGCTGCTGTACCAGTGGCGCAAGGAGGCGCTGGAGCGGGGCCATGGGCCGGAGCCCCGAGCAATCAGGGCTCAGCGGTCCCTGCTCCGCCAGGAACTCATGGAGACATGGAGGGTGCGACTTGAGCACCCAAGGTGGGGGGAATCCACCATTGCGGCGGTGAGACCGATCATGAAGGAGTGGTTGGAGAGGGACCATGGGGACCTCTCCTACCGGATGAGCCAGATATTTACCGGACACGGGTGTTTCGGTAAGTATCTATGGCGCATCCACCGGGAGACAACGCCGCAGTGCCAGCACTGCGAGGATCCTGACGAAGACACGGCGCTCCACACGTTGGTGGAGTGCCCTGCGTGGGCGAGTCAACGCCGGGATCTCGTTGCGGTCCTGGGCGTGGACGTCCTCTCGTTGGAGACCATGGTGAGGGCCGTGGTCTCCGACGGGAGCAAGTGGCACGCCGCCGCCTCTTTCTGCGAGCAGGTAATGCGCGCGAAAGAGACGGCGGAGAGGGAGCGGGAGAGAACCCTGCCCCCCGAGTTTCGCAGTTTGCGGCGAGGACGCCGCAGACTCATCTACGCCCGGGACTACCGACCTCCATGATCGGGGCCTGAGGACGGCAGTTGGCCGACTCGCCGTCCTTACAGAAGCAGGCCGTGGCGGAGGCGTGTCGTGTGTGCCCTACACACGCCTGCCAACTCACTGAAGCGGGATAAAACCCGACCCCACCAGGCGAGGCCGCGGTGGCGGCCAAAGTCCGCCGGCAACCCTGGGGTTATCCTTTCGAGGGCTTACCCGGGGTGCTCGGCAACGGACACTTGGGGAGGACACCGTGCGGTTTTAGTCGAGACACGACATAACCACCCCCGCTGGCCGGCGGGGGGGTATCCGAAGGGATTTCCGCACGTAAAAAAAAAAAAAAAAAAAAGCATAGTTCTTATAGTTTCGGAAAAAAGTGGCTGTGACATACGGACGGCCAGACAGACAGACATGACGAATCTATAAGGGTTCCGTTTTTTGCCATTTGGCAACGATAACCGACTGCCGCGCGATCGGCGCCGCGTGCATCAGATAGTAATTAAGTAGGCAGTTTTATAATCCCCAGAGGACGAAGTAAGTAAATATATATCAAGGTTTGTTTATTTAATGAAAGGTTTAAGAGCTAAAGTGATTAATAAATTAGAAATAATATATTTTTTTTTGAAATATTAATAACCGAAATTACTAATATTCCCCCCAATCCCCTCTTTTTTTTTAGCGTGTGGAAACCCACACGGTGCCGACGATGGGGTAGGCGTGTCGGAATCGGACCGACTAAAACCACACGGTGTCCTCCCCCAGTGTCCATTGAAAGGATAACCCCAGGGCTAAATTGCTTGTGTTAGGAGTGGGTTCACGTCGTTAGTTTAGTGGCAATGATTCGAACATGGAACCTCTCGATCGTAAAGCTTAACCACTAAGCTACCGACTTTTGCCTTTTCCATATTCGTCATTACCATCTTCCCAAGAGAGCCAAGTCAATTGTCAACTCGCGTCATCGTTACCGAACAATCCGACACCTGTGTAATTTTTTATTTTTTTATATTTAGGACACGTCAATTTGACTTCACCTCGCCTGATGGTAAGCTGAAGGTAAAGTCTCAGAAAAGAGGGCACCATTACATACGCGTACCATGTTAATATGGCACTCAGCTTGACGGCCTCATCAGAAGAGGATTGTCGTCGCAGCACCGCGTGACATCCACCGGTCCCACTAGTGCTGCGACCACAATCCCCCTGCCCGGCTATGCACTTGCTGACCCCTGAACGCAATCAAACCAAAATTGGATTACTATGGAGGGTTTTTCGCAATCGTGCACGGTGGTACCCACCCGACCGAATTTTGTGACAAATTTGTGTCGTCAAATTTCTACCACCAGTAAATTTTGATTTGATAACAGCATCATCTAGCCCGTCAACGTATCACGTAGTAGCGAGTACCGTCACTTTATAAACTACTCGACACTTTATATAAGATTTCAGTAATAGGATAAGATAGAGAAGATCAGTAATAGGTAAGATAGGGATTTCTATGAATCTTCTGTCAAGATACGTTTTATCAGATACTTTAATAGATACTGACGCTTGTATGTATATCCCTGATAGAGTAAGCAGAGGCGCATTAACATATTTCCTGACATTTTAAAAAATAAACACGCATTTTTTTAGTTTTCACTTCTGTCGGCACTCCCGGAGTGCCACTGGTTTGTTTTTTCATTAAATTAAAATGTATTCTTAAAGTCTTTTACGTTCTATATTATATGGGTAAATATTGATGAAATCTATATTTAATTGCAAGGATCCCAGGCACAACAAATGGAATCAAATAAACCATTAAAAGCAATCTTAAAGGTTTATAACTCAACCTAGATCTTATATATATAATCTCTAACTGAATGCTTATTGTCCACAGATAACACCGGCCTCGGTGCAATAAACACGTCTCAATAATCTGTAGAAAATAAATATAAGAAACCAGTAATCAAGAGTAAAAAAACTAAATAAAGTGTCTTTTTTTTAAATTAGCCATAAAATGTTATTCGTAGTGTAACAAATATTAATTAGTTTTCAAAAGAATGAAAATAAAAGTGAAAAATAAATTTAAAAAACATAATAAATAAATAATTTATAAAAAAAACATTAATTAGACCATAAATAAAAAAAGTGTAACATAATTTCACCAAAAAATATTAGGCAGTAAAAAAGTGTCCAAAATAAATAAAAGAACTGATTAAAAAGGTGTAATAGAATTGGTTTATAATATAAAAGTGTAACCAACTCTTTAAGGAACTCCTTTAATCTAACCAATAAAAAAAAAAAAAAAAAAGAAAAGGTACAAGAAAATAAAAAATCTTTACACTGAACAAACAAACTTGGAAGTAGCGAGTTTAGTTCTAGAACTGAAAGTGTAATTGTATTCAAAATGGTGATAAAATTAACAAATCAGATGAACAGTAGTGTCCAAAAACAGGATCCGTTTGCTAAACTACTGGGTGAATTTGGGCGATGGCAGTTTTTAGTATTTGGCACGATATCAATGGTGAAACTAAGTTCAGGATGGGTGCAGATGGCGATATTGTTCTTAACACCGAAGTTGGACTTCTGGTGTGTGAATCTACCGAATGCTACAGAAACATTGTTGAACAACACTTGTTATGAAGGTTGCTTAGAATATGAGTATGACACGTCTCCGTTTGATAACACAATAGTATCCGAATGGGATTTAATCTGTGAGAGAAGATGGTTGGCAAGTTTTACGCAAATGATGCTGCAGTTAGGTGTCCTGAATGGAAGTATCGTCTTTGGATTCCTTTCGGACAGGTAAGCTTATTTTTATTATCTTGACCTAACCCTAATTCTTACTAAAATGACGGATTTATGGCGCTAAAATATATGTTTTTAGAAATTCTGGTACCCAAATTGAAGGGCACATCCAACGCTCTGGCGCGGCTGCTGCCCAACATGAGGGGAGGGGGGGGGGGTGACTCCTACAGGGGACTCTACGAAGGGATCGTGCGGATCTCTTTGCTGGAACTCCACCATGGGACCTGGAGGGGAGAGCCCTCTCGTAACTATTTCGGTGGCGGAAGGAGGCGGAGCAGGGACGGGACCCTGAGCCTCGAGAAATCGAGGCCGTGCAGGCCAAGCTCCGCCAGGTCACCGTGGTGGAGTGGCCTTAAGGGCCACCTTGCGCCCCGTCGTCTGTAGACCCGAGACGGCGTGCAGTTGTAGTCGGTTCGAATCCGACATAACCATCCCCGCTGGCTGCCGGGGGGGTATCCGAGGGGATTTCCGCACGAAAAAAAAGAGGGTAGGTATCAAAATGAGAAGCTTTTAAAAGGTGATTTCAAATATTATAATAACTTCACGCCTGTATCCCTGAAGGGGTAGGCAGAGGTGTATTACACACCCACGATTCGCCAGTTATGTTTTAAGTCCTAATGTAACAGAGGGCGAGCATATTGCCATCTACCGGGCACATTACTAAGCGAGCGATAATCACTGGGGATCGAACTCGAGACCTCGTCTCGGTAGTCCGTTACGTACACCACTGGGTTATATATCATAACTAAAAGTAAACAATACAATTATCGATAAAAAAAAACAAAAAACCCGACTACCCTAAAAAGACCGAAACAAGTTTGATAGCAAGTGGGACCCAAAAAGTAGCCTGTGTGTTATTCCAGATAATCTAAATAAATTGTCCATGTCAATTTTCATCCAGTCCGTTTTATATATTCAATCATTTATAATTATTCTCTCTTCAAAATTCTCTCTTCAAAATAATAGTTATTGACATTATCTATTTGTGTTTCGATTTGCTAAGATCAACGTACTTCGGTTTTGTAGAGCGTTAAATCTGTCATACATCGGACTGACAGTTTGATATCTTTATAATCAAGCTGTCAGGCTGACGTGCGATAAAGAGAGCGCTCTACAAAACCAAAGCAAGCCGATCATAGCTGGAATATATCTCTTCTTCCACACGTGCCAACCCAACACCCCGTACTCCACACTTAAATAAAATAAAACTAGGACGGTTACCAGCTTCGCAATCAACCCAAACTTAAGCGTAGCGAGATTTGCCTATCCAATAATAGGTCAACGTGACCGGTCGACTTTTTCCATTGATTTGATTTTTCGGTGATTATTCCTCGATGGTAAGACCGATCTGGACATTCCCCTTACGACACTCAGTAATGTCTACTTGATCACCGTGGCAAATTTGGTTGAGATCGGTCAAACGGTCCCGGAGGAGTATCATTTGTTTGAAATGCAACTTTGAAACCAAATAAAATATTAAAATGAAATAAGCCTTAATTGCTTAGTTTACAATACTTAATTCTTAACTATTACTTTAGATCGGTACTTTTTCCCCAGCTCGTCCTTAAATCTTCTTCCCAGCATTTTGGTTGTCGCCCTTTTCCCATCTCTGGGGTACCATTCTCGTATTGTTTTTGTCCATTTCCTATTCCTCTCTCTTAACATATGTCCTGCCCATTGCCATTTTAATGTCTTACATATTTTACCTGCATCTTTAAATTTAGTATTTTTTTTATATTTTCTAATTTTACCTTATCTCGTCTTTTAACTCCAATTACACTTCTCTCTAATCCGTTATGGCATAGGTAAGACTAGCTTTCAAATGAAAACAAGTTGAATTCCTGAGCCGAGCTCAGCCGAATACAAGGGCTTTTGTTTTTTTTTTTTTTTTTGCGATTTTTTGCGATTTTTTTTATCTTGCAATGGTTCACCCCAGCACGAATCTATTATCGAAAACAGCAACTCGATAGCTCATCTCCTTCATACCCAAAACCGTGACAGAAAATTGGCAACGACGACGTCGAAGACGACGACAACTCGATAGCAATAGGGCTTTTCTAAAGAAAATCCCTAAAAAAAGCGCATTGAAATCGATACATTCGTTTGAGACCTACGATGCTACAGACAGACACACACACACACACACAGACATCGACGTCAAACTTATAACACCACTTTTTGCGTCGGGGTTTGAAAATTAATTCCTTTGTATTGAATAATGACAACCTTTCGCCCTTCTGAAAAAAAATTATTTTTGGCGCAAAATTCGGTATTTCGAAAAAATACCGAATTTTGCGGTTTCATGGTAGAGTTTAGGACGAATGAACTGTCTTGTGCTGTCTTCGGGCCCGATTGCGAGATAAGTGCGTTTCGTGGTAGCGATTGCCCGAAATTTCAGTCTGCAATTGCGGATGTACGTTTCATGGTAGGCCTGCTGATCATGGACTGCAAGTGGACATCAGTAATTGCGCCTATTATTTACGACATTGCCACTCCAGTTCCTCTATTAAAGTAATCCTGACAGGCCTGTTCATTACGAGAGATTACCTCATCACATGAGGTATGCAGTCCAGTATTCCACCAATACAAGACACTCGAGAAGTCCTGGCGCAGGTATTCTTCTTGGAGTTGGAAGATCAAACGGCAGTCGGTCCTACGATACGATAGTCGCCAGAATTACCCAAATCACGAAAGGGCAAGCAGTTTTTTGAGTGTTTTTTAAGTTTTTGGGGTGTTTTTGGAGTTCCACCAAGACCCTTGGGGCCAACTTAACCTCATCTGCAAGCCGGTACACCTGCTGATTGATGGACGAGACTCTTACGGTTCTAGGACTTCGGGGCTTTGCCATCTAACTCCCCAAGCTGCACCCCTAAAAGCCGTATAAGCCAAACCTGAAGGAGGAGAAAGAGTAAGGGGACCTGGGGTGTAATGGAGGGTGCAACCTGGAACAACGCTAAGATGATGATGATGTCGAAAGGAGCACGAGAGCGGATCCCGGAGGCCAAGGTGTATTTTTTTTATTGGCACTAGGCTCGCGTTTGACCGCTGTATCACCTGTTGGTAACTGATGATGTCGTCGAAGGTGGAGCACGCTTGGCTGTAACCAGTTCACAGACTTGAAGACTCCCAGGTTCTTTGGATGTAACCTGGAACGGGACCCGATTTTTTTTAATTGGTCACGTCAATATGACAGATGAAGAATTTACTTAGCCTGTCCTCTAAGCAGACTATGCTTCCTAACAGTAGATTCAAGAACACTTAGTATGCATGGGTTAACCATTTGAGAATCAACAGCACCTGTTTGTTCTGAACTTCACCCTAGCTTCTTAACATCCAGCGGGGTGCAGTCAATTGATAGACTGAATATAAAATTTTGCCTAAACAGTTAGTAGTTACAAGGCATGCGTGAACTAGTTAACTAAACGCAAAAAAGCATGGGTGACTTTCTATTTAAACTACACCCTAAGATTCACGGCTTTCACTTTTTCGACCGCGAAAACTACATCTCGTAACCAGTTTCGACGGAAGAATATTATTATATTATATATCTATATAAAATATTATATCATATCATTAATTTTGTTGAATAAGTTGACATGGTCGCATTCGTTTCCATTAATGGCCAGCACGGCCAAGGCAATCTCACCTGCAAGCCGGTATACCTGCAAGCCGGTACACCTGCAAGCCGGTACATCTACAAGCCGGTACACCTGCTGATAGACGGAGGAGGTTCTGACGTAGGATTTTCTCTCATCCTCTCGATGAGCTTCGCGTTGCTTGAAGTTTCCATGATCCATTTTGGGCAAACATCTTCGAATAATATATACCGAATACTGGAAAAGACGACTATTCCCAATTCCTAACTAATGATAAGTTTACATAGTTTATATTTAGTACAATATTATATATTTTTACTTATACTAATACTCTCTTATTAATAAACATAGAGTAAGGTATGATTAACTTAACGCCCAGTATTAAGTTAAGAGTAGGCCATTTAGTTATTAATAAACACGGCGTAAGGAACGAGTAAGCTAATCCGACTCTACTCTTGGCGTAAAAGTTAAACCTGGGGGCTACCTAGTATAACGACAGAGTAAGTGTGGAGTTGAACATATTGTTGTAATAGACAGCCATTTTATTTTTCACAACTGAGTCGAATCGATCTTCAATAAACGTGGTAATTATTATAGTTAATAAACATACTGTTAATTCGCAGGTCAAATTAAGTATATATATTTTTATCAAGAGAAAAAATGGAAATGGACTATTACGCCGCAGATATAATGTTAATGGAAAAAATTAGCGAAATAGAAAATAACGCCCCAATAATGAGAAGTATAAAATTTTACAAAACCCGCTACAATCCACTGGAAGAACTCGACGAAGAGGCATTTAGGTACAAAGACCCGAGGGCACGCCGCAATAGCGGCGGTAAGGCCCATCATGGAGAATTGGCTGGAGAGGCGACACGGAAGCCTCTCGTACCGACTGACGCAGGTGATCTCCGGGAAGGGGTGCTTCGGGGACCACCTGCATCGGATCAGGAAGGAGCCAACGCCTGAGTGTCATCACTGCGACGCGAGCGAGGACTCAGGGCTGCACAGGCTGACGGACTGCCCGGTGTGGGAGGCGCCGAGGCGTGACTTCGTGACAGCCATCGGGGTGGGAGTCCTCTCGCTCGGCAGCATGATTGCGGCAATGGTGCGGAGCGCGAGCGCGTGGGCCGCCGCCACCTCCTTCTGCGAGCATGTAATGCTCGCAAAGGAGATGGCGGAGCGCGCCCGGGATTTAGAACTCTCCCGGACCGCCGAGCCCGCAACTTGCTCGCCGCGCCTCGCAGGCGACTCAGGCGCCGGAGGTCGCTTAACGACCTCCGTCCTCCATGAGCGCAGGCCTGGGGGTGGCGGGTGAGGCCACCTGTCACCCCAGCAGAAGCAGGCCGGGACGGTGGGGCGACTAGCGCCCCTCCCCCAAACCGGGGCAAGACGGGGACACCGTGGTTCCCAAACCCGAGGGGGCCATCTCGAAACCGGAGATGGCCCAGGGTCAGTCGGGGTGCGAGGGATATGCTCTATGGGCAACCTTACACCCCGGCGTCTGTAGACTAGAGACAGCGTGCGGTTTTAGTCGGTTCAAGCCCGACATAACCACCCCCGCTGGCACGCGGGGGGGTATCCGAAGGGATTTCCACACGATAAAAAAAAAAAGGTACAAAGACCCGAGACGGCGTGCGGTTTTAGTCGGTGCAAGCCCGACATAACCGCCCCCGCTGGCCGGCGGGGGGTATCCGAAGGGATTTCCGCACGAAAAAAAAAAGGTACAAATATAGGTTTTCCAGTTCTACTGCCATTTTTATCATAGATATGATTTAAAAAAAAAAAAAACAATCGACACCAAACAAGTAAATTCAAAGAATTGAAAGACATAGATTATTGTCAAACTCAAAAAGAAGCCTAAATACTGTCAAATTGACGTTTGAATCGTTCATAGTTCGTTCTTTTTTACTTTTAAAATGTTAGAGTTGCCATTGCTATCACGTTAATCTATACGTAAGGAATGCATTGTTAATTTATGCTTACGCCATGTTTATTAATAACGTTGTTAATCCGAAGCTACTCTACGGCTAGTCTGGAATTAACTACTCTTAGTTTAAACTCGGACTAAGATAGTAGTCAGTGTTTTTTATTAATAAGAGTGATATTGTATAGAGAGGGGGTGAATTTTGTGAGTTTGTTTATACTGTTTGGGGTAATCTTCGGAACCACTGAAGTCCAGTCAATAAAGTAGTCAGTAAAGTTATAACGAAATTATGATGAATTTGTGAACAATCTCCAGGGGGGCCTGTGGGGCGCAAGAAAAGTTTAAGGTCAATGGTCACAAATTTTTGTTTGTTGAATATATTTCTGAAACGGTGAGAGCAACTGGAAAAATAGTTTAGAGGATTTTTTAGATTGAGAAATTCTCTACAAAAAAAATATGTTTGCGTCCTATCTGACGCATTTTTTTTACATATTTTCATTTGGTGTAGTGGTTTTTGGCGTTCCATATTTCAAATTATAAAATAACTTCACGCCTGTATCCCTGAAGGGGTAGGCAGAGGTGTATTACACACCCACGATTCGCCAGTTATGTTAAGGTTCCAATGTAATAGGGGCGAACCTATTGCCATTTACCGGGCACATTATTAAGCGAGCAATAAATTAACATTTATTAATGCACACAAAACTACGAAAAGTCAGAGGTGTGTGCCCGGGGCGACTGGGGATCGAACTCAAGACCTCGTCTCAACAGTTCGTTACGTACGCCACTGGGCTATGGCCGCTATATGGGCTATCGTATCTCGAAATGCAAATATGGAACGCATATGGGATCACTTCGTTGTCAGCCTATCCATTTACCTGTATTTCCATCAAAACTTTGTAACTATTTTAAAACACTTGTTAGAGAATCTAAGCCCATATACTTTCTGTTGACCTAAATTCATGAAAAATTTGGCAAGAAGCAAGGTCTTATAGCACAAGTAATGAGAAAGCTTCGAAAACACAAAAGAAACGATTAATAAATATCATTCTATTGCAGTGTCACAGGAAAAAAATAAAGGTCAATTTTTGAGATAATTGCATGACATTTAATATCGAGTTAGATTTTTTTTACGATAAAATTTAGTAGCGGTAGCCTAGTGCGGTAGCCTAGTGGTATGGGTAATGGACTGCTGAGACGAGGTCTCGGGTTCGATCCCAGGTTTTACCATGGCACACACCAATGACTTTTCGATGCTTTTCGAAGTTAAGTGTGTATTTATCGCAGGTTTATAAGTGCCCGGTTAATGGCAAAAGGCTCGCCACCTTTTACATGGGGACCTAAACATAAACTGGCGAAATGTGGGTGCTAGCACCTCTGCCTACCCCTTCGGGGATATAGGCGTGAGTTTATGTTATGTTATGTTATGTAAAATTTACCGTTTATGAGAAAAATACAAAAACGAATCTTGACTTATGACCTTGAATAAAAAAAATTGCACACATGGGATCCATGGGGCTTTTCACAATTTCATTGTAATGGTATCTTCAACGCTCATGTAAAAAAATTCAGCTTCTTTGGGATTAATGCAAGGGTAAACCTTTTTTTTTTTTTTCGTGCGGAAATCCTTTCGGATACCCCCCCGCCAGCCAGCGCGGGGGCGGTTCTGCTTAATTTGACTGAACTACTGCACTTATTGGTAAAATTCTGTCACCATTTGAAAGGTCCATTATCCCCGATGGACATAGGCTTTGCATCATGTGGCTTGAGTTAAAAAAAGTTAACATAAACCGAAGCGGACCGAGGGCGGGTTGCTATTAGAATATAAAACTTCATTTTATTTTTAGATTCCTGCGTAGAGCATTCAGAATACTTAGTAGTCATCGAGGTTATCAAGTAACACAAGTTACAAGAAATTATTATTAAATTTAATACTAATTACATTTTCGCAATGAAACCGTTTCTAAAACAGGTATACACATAAATAGTTGGGGTGTGTGTTGGGTAACCTCCTCGAGTGTCGCTCCGATTCCGATCCCGCTGCAGTCCGGGGGGAACGGAATCGGAGCGGCCGGTACACCCTGGGCGGCGGTCAATGGCTTCCCCTTCACCCCTTCATAGGGTTGGCATTGATCGTCGGCCAATACCCAACGTGGCGGGAACACATCGCTCTCCGTACTCCTCTGCTTTCAGAGCAGACAGGATGAGCGATGCTGTTAGTGTTGAGATGGCCCAGGGTCAGCCGGGGTGCGAGGGATATGCTCTATGGGTAACCTTACACCCCGGCGTCTGAAGACCCGAGACGGCGTGCGGTTTTAGTCGGTGCAAGCCCGACATAACCGCCCCCGCTGGCCGGCGGGGGGGTATCCGAAGGGATTTCCGCACGAAAAAAAAAAAAGTATACTTTTTTTTATTTTTTTTTAATATTTAGGACACGTCAATTTGACTTCACCTCGCCTGATGGTAAGCTGAAGCTAAAGTCTCAGGCAAGAGGGTCACCATTACATACACGTACCATGTTAACAATGGTGGCACTCAGCTTGACGGCCTCATCAGAAGAGGATTGTGGTCGCAGCACCGCGTGACATGCACCGGTCCCACTAGTGCTGCGACCACAATCCCCCTGCCCGGCTATGCACTTGCTGACCCCTGAACGCAATCAAACCGAAATTGGATTACTGTGGAGGGTTTTCCACAATCGTGCACGGTAGTACCTCTTTTTTTTTTTTTTATCGTGCGGAAATCCCTTCGTATACCACCCCGCGTGCCAGCGGGGGCGGTTATGTCGGGCTTGAACCGACTAAAACCGGTGAACTAAACTAAACTAAGCACGGTGGTACCTACCCGGCCGAATTTTGTGACAAATTTGTGTCATCAAATTTCTACCACCAGTATAAAATCCACATAAATAATGTCTGCTTTGGTAATTCCCCCACCGCAGACGAGAAACTGATTAGGTAGGTACTCAATCAATCACCATCATAGCTTCATTAGAGTTCGACTATTCATAAAAAATGGTGATTAACCCCCTTGGGATCTGTACTACTTTCATACAGACAACATTGTATGTTTTATTGGATTACTTACGAATTCAACGTCTGTATATTATTTGAAGTAGCGGTACATGCATATTTCGCACCGAAAACATTATCAACAAGAATTAACGCGTCAATTCTTTTAAATGGGGCCACCAACATTACGGATATTGGTAATAAAATAAGCTATTTCTTACAATGTTCGAAATTTGTTTCAGTATGCTTGGTCATACAAAATTGGACCATTTTATTTAAACGATTTTGTGGTTTCTTGCAAATGATCTTACAAGTATATTAAAAAGATCATTGCTTTGTGCATTTTTTTTGTAAACTGGTAGAACAAGATGGGCTGACAGACAAACCGAACAAATGTCCTCTTCGCCGGTCTTTGATACTTCTTTTGAACAGAATAACTACTAAAAGACATATATAAATACAATTTTATACACACAAAAAGGTACACATTAAAAAGAAAAAAAAAGGTACGGCGATGTAGAAGTTGTAAGACTGAAATTATCGTTTTTAGTAATTACCATACAATTTTGTGCAAAGATAATTAAAGAATACATCCATAATGCAATTTTTAAACTGCTAATCTTTTGTAGAATTATTTATACTTTGTTACTTGTGCTCCGGAATACGTTGAAAACAAACAAAACGCGATGTTGTTTAACACAGCTGTTGGTGAAGTAAAATGCAGATTCTTGATAGTAAACTTTTTAATCTTCGCATTAAATACAAGATTATTTGTTTTTATAATTTTTATAAGACGGGTGCGCGCACGCTAGTCTCGGCGGTTGCTTCGGCTCTCGCGCGCGGCCGTCCCCCGCGCGTTGCTTTCCCCTCCGTCGCCTAGGGTGGTCCGACCGGTCGTCGACATCCTCCCGGCCCTTGGAAGGACTTGCAGCTTCTTCCAAGACATCATCGTCATCAGGCTCATCGGCAGTGGTTGGTAGGAGGCAGACCTTGTTGACGCCTCTCCGCTCGACACCTCGGTAAGTCAGGAAATCGGCGACTCGTACCACTCCGTCATCGCCAGGGTACAGCAGGTGGACTCGACCGAGTCTCCATTGAAGTGGTGGTAGATTGGGTTCTTTGAAGACCACTAAATCACCTTCTTTTAGGTTTATCTGCTTGGACCGCCATTTGGTCCTTTGTTGTAATTCAGACAGATATTCTTTCCTCCATCTCTCCCAGAATCTGCATCGGAGTTGCTCGACCAACTGGTACCTCGTGCTAATCCTTTTGGTTTCAGGCATCTGCGGGCTTGGTAGTGACGTCAGCGGACGTCCGATGAGGAAGTGCCCTGGGGTCAAAGGAGAAAAGTCGTTTGGGTCGGGTGATAAAGGAGTTAGGGGACGGGAGTTGAGGATCGCTTCAATTTGTGTAAAGAGCATACTCATCTCCTCGTACGTTAGACTATTATTCCCTGCTATCCGTTTCAAGTGAAATTTGGCACTCTTAACGCCAGCCTCCCAGAGGCCGCCAAATGTGGGGGAATAGGGGGGATTAAAAACGAATTTTATGCCCTTGTTAATCGTAAAATCAGTGATGCTACTTAGGTCAGATTGCAACACTTTACCTAGCTCATTTTTTGCCCCGACGTAGTTCTTGCCGTTGTCACAGTAAATGTAATCAGGTTTACCTCTTCTAGCGATAAATCTTTTTAGGCATGCAATGAAAGCTTGGGTTGTGAGGTCACTGACCGTTTCAAGGTGCACAGCCTTAGTAGAAAAACAAATGAAGATGCACAGATAGCATTTTGTTGTTCTACTACCGCGACCTTTTTTGCTGGCAATCATGAAAGGGCCAGCAAAATCGGTTCCCGTAACCTGAAAGCTATAAGATTGAGATACCCTGGTCGTAGGTAAGTTACCCATTAACGACTCCATCGTTTTACCTTTCATTCTAACACAAGTTACACACTGTCGTACTATTTTTCGAGCAAGTGTTCTACCACCAATAGGCCAGTACTGTTCTCTGAAGGAGCTGAGAAGTAATTGAGGACCAGCATGGAATAACCTCAAGTGCTCATACGACATCAGAATTTTGGTAAGACGATGAATAGCTCTCAACAAAATAGGATGTTTTGTATCATAATTAAGACTCGCGTGTTTTAAACGACCACCTACTCGCAACAGTCCCTGGTCATCGATAAAGGGAGATAACTGCAGTACATCTGACCTTGGTTTAAGTGATTTATTTACCTGAAGTGCATTTATCTCAGAACCAAAGGACTCATGCTGAGCGGTTTTGAGAAGAAACGTTATGGATTGATGAAGTTCAGTTTCATTAAGTGGACCTACGAGTTTCTTATTACGTTTTTTGCAATTATTAACAAATCTAAACACATATGCGAATGTTCGTTTTAACCGTAAAAAGTTAGAAAACCTTTCAAAATCTACAATGTGACTGTCATTTTGCCGAATGTGATGGACTTTAACTTCAGGCAATCGATCTGAATGACTAACCTGCTGTTGTGGCCATTCAGATTCAGGTTTTGACAGAAACTGAGGACCTTTCCACCACAACGTAGATTCTATAAGCGCGTTAGGTTCGATTCCTCTGGATGCCATGTCCGCTGGATTAACGTCAGTCGGTACATGTCTCCACGATTCTCGCTCTGTCAATTCATGGATCTCGTTAATTCGGTTGCATACGAATGCTTTTAAGAGTTTCGGCTGAGTCTTTATCCATCCGATCGTGATAGAAGAATCTGACCAGAATGTTTTAGTGTCGATTTTGCAGCGCAAAGCTTCAGTAACTTTGATTGCAAGTCGTGCCCCTAGAACAGCGGCACATAGTTCAAGTCTGGGAATCGTTATAGGTTTCAAAGGCGCTACCCGCGTTTTTGCGCATAACAAATTGGTACTGACGTTGCCATCACAGTCGATTGATCGAACATACACACAAGCGGCATACGTGTCTTGAGAGGCATCAACGAAGCAATGAAGGTCTTTGGAGACAGGAGCAGGGCATAGAACGCACCTGGGGATTGAAAATGAGAGCAACACATCTAAATTCTTAATGATGCTACCCCACGTCCTTTTTATGTTGTTTGGAACCTCCACATCCCAATCTAAGTTAAGTTCCCAGAGTTTTTGCAACAGAATTTTAAGTGTGATAGTACACGGGCTTAACAAACCTAACGGATCGAAAATTTTACATGTGTTCGACAACATTACACGTTTTGTGACCTGTTTTTCACTTTTATTAATGTTTATGTTGAACTTAAGCGTATCTGTACTAGGGGTCCATAAGACTCCCAATACACCAGACTCCCTTGATAAATTATGAGTGTCAGACTCTGTGGCCTCCTGAAATATTTGTGGACAATTTGTCTTAAATTTATGTATAGGAAAACCAGCTGATTTAAGGACTTCAGTGACTGTCTTTTTTATGTGACCTAGTTCACTCTTCGTCGCAGCACCTGTCAAAATGTCATCGATATAAAAGTCATTCTTGATGATCTGAGACACAACAGGGTCAGGACATTCCATTGCTAACTGGACTAAACAACGAGTGCTTAAATAAGGCGCACTGGCCGTTCCATAGGTCACCGTGTTTAATTGTAGCGTTTTAAGCGGCATGTTATCCTGCTCTCTCCATAAAATAAGCTGGAGATGTCGTTGTGACTCATCAACCATGATTTGTCGAAACATTTTTTGAATATCTCCAGACAAAACGTATTTATGCTGTCTGTACCGAATTAGTATATTAAACAGCTCATCCTGCACTACTGGGCCAACGTGTTGGATACTATTAAGTGACTGATTAGATGATGATTTCGCGGAGCCATCAAAAACGACACGTAAGCGCGTGCTCTCGCTTTGCTCGCGAATCACTGCATGGTGGGGCAAAAAATACCCGAACTCAGGTTTGTTGATCTCAGTTAAGTGACCTAATTGCTTATATTCGTCGAGGAATTTACAATATTCAGTTTTTAAATTAGGATCTTTATTAAGTTTCCTTTCCAGACTCAAGAAACGCTTCTCAGCCATGCGGTAAGAATCACCAAGGGCTACCTCAGGAGACTCTTTGAAAGGCATAAAGACCGAGAACCTACCATCATCAAGACGCTTAGTAGTAGCCGTAAAGTAGCGTTCACAAAATTCGTCATCAGCTGACAAAGTTGGTTTTGAGGTTGTAACTTCTTCAAGGCTCCAAAACTTTACTAGCTGATCACTGATCTCTTTAGTAAAGTTACAATGTACTTGTCGTTTTTCTTTCAGATTACTAGTATAAAGCGGACCTGCTACGACCCAACCTAACTTGGATTCTTGTAGTAAAGGTTTTTCAGATCCCAATTTAATCCGATTAGAACACATGAGTTCGAAGAACAACTCTGCACCCAAAAGTAAGTCAACTTCTGAAGGACGGAAGAAGTTAGGATCCGCCAGTTGAATATTATGAGGTAAGTTAAGTTCTTTTACAGTTATTAGAGAATTAGGTAATAACCCTGTAATTTTTGGAACAACTAGACATTTAAGACGTGTACTGTATTCGTTAACACGTGACTGTATTGTTATGTCACAGCTATCAGATATGGGCATTTGACAGTTATTTATGCCGGATATACATAAAGTATCCGTACCCTTACTAATGCATCCGATTTTTTCTTTCAGGCTGGACGTGATGAAGCTTGACTGGCTACCGGCATCGAGTAGCGCGCGTGCAAGGTATGTGTTTTTATTTTCAGGATTAACGACCTTTACTAAAGCGGTGCCAAGAATAACTTGTCCCGAGGACTGAGCAAGCAGAGACACTGGTACGTAGCTACAATGATTTAAGCTTGTGCTCGTCTCAGGTGTCTGAATATCTACATGCAATAACGTGTTATGTTTCTGTTTACAGGTCTTACAGGTGCCGAAAAGTCGACACTCAGTTGACATGTGACCCTTACGCAAACAATTAGAGCAAAGTTGCATATTTGTAACTTCAACACATCTTTTTTCAGGAGCCATCTGCTTGAAGGAAGGGCAATCTATGATCCGGTGCGGCTGGTTACAAAAAGGACAAGAAATAGCCGGTTTGTTATTAGCAGAAGCAACAAAACTTTTTGAAGTTTTATTTTGATAGTAGTGTTTGTTTTTTTGACTCTATTTTTTTATTATCTTTGTAAGAATTAGGTTTATTGTCGCGTTTGTCGCTTCTGGTAATCGACATTGTCTCAAGAATATCCGCACGGTTACGCAAAAATTGCATAAAGTCTGACAAGGTAGGTAATTCTTTAAATGTGTTTTTATGCTCCTCCCATTTACTGAAAGTAGTCGCGTCTAGTTTAGTAGACACAAGGTATATAATGACAACATCCCATTTATCGGTAGGCTGGTCTAGAGTATTAAGCGCTCTTAAGTTTTTTGACACATGGTCAATCATGAATCGTATTGCTTTGTGAGACTCACATGAGAAGCATTCTATTTCAAATAACGCCTTTAAGTGGTTATTTATAAGAACCTTTTTATTATCATATCGTTCACGAACTAAATCCCACGCAACAGAATAATTTTTTGAGCTGAACTCTAATGATTTTATTATTAAGGCAGCACTACCCTCCAAAGATGATCTCAAATAATGAAACTTGTTTATGTCTGATATGGATTCATTAGAGTGAATTAACGACTCAAAAGTGTCTCTAAACTCCAACCATTTTAAATAATTTCCATCAAAAGTGGGTAGTTTTATTGTGGGTAGTTTTATATTATTTGAATTATGATGACTGCACGTATTCGAACATGTCGAGCGAGCTGAATGAAGGCTCCCTTCTTTGTTCTCCTGAGTTTTAAGACATGTGTCAAGTATATGTTGAGCTAACGACAAAGTGCTATAGAAAGTACTTTCGAAACTATCCACTTCGGTCTCATCTTCCACAGATGACAACAATTCAATTTGACACTGAACTTCATTAAACTCAAATAATAAGTTCTCAATTCGCTCTAAACGAAATTTTAATTCTTTAAGTTTTAAGTCGGTAATTTCTTCTTGTGAACACGCATTAAAGATTGAAACGTAATCTTTAAACCGCGTCAAACGACCCTTAATAGTGCCCCGTAATTTAATTAACTCTTTTAATTTCTTTGCCTCCGATTCAGTGCTAGAAGTTTCAACCATTTTTAAGACTAATTACGAGATGTAATAAATAAAATGAGCAAGGTAAATGTGCACCAAACCAGTCACAATAGAAGCAGCAGCGCGCCGTGCAGACACGGCGAGACACAGGTGTCGCGCCTAGGTCCGGTTATATGAACAGTGCAGCGCCCGGTGGAAAGCAGTCCACAATGACCGTGCAAGTTGCAACGTCCCCTTGCCGATGACGTTAATCCGCCTGGAATGTTCGGCTAGAACAATTACTATAATGTTATTTACTAAATCTATTTTGCGTGTTAGCTTATTTCTAATCGAAGAGGAAAAACAAGCTAGCAACTTATAAGGGCATAAATATAGGTTGCTTCTAAGAATAAAGTGCACTAATTTTAACAATTGATCGAAATAAAGTGCAGTTATTTACAATAAAATTGAGAAGCCTACAATAACAACCGATAGAATGTTTACGTATTTATTAAGCGTTTAGCGTTTATTATGCGTTTAGCTAATAATTAAAGAGATAAACAGTTCACACTTTCGTTCACCGTAGCAAGCAGTGTTTTGATTTTAAGTAAACACTTATTTCAATTAAGGCTAACAGCAAGAAATGCGCAATCCAATAACTAAAACCACGTAAACGTTTAAGCACCGTAGTGTTCGTGCAAAATTTTTATGTTTTAAGTCTATAACGCACTAATTAATGCGCATAAAATACTAGTTTCACGCACTCGCAATTGAATTCGCCTATAACACACAATTAAAGAGGGAATGTTTTAGGAAAAAAGATAAAGGACATAGCCACTCCCCTGAATAATGTTATCCAGCCGTAAAGCGCCACACTTATTTCGCAGCTCCAGCCAACTTATATGTAGGTAGATGCGTCGTACAGCGATGTTCAAAGTATGTCCGTTGAACAATTAATTCTTCTTCGTTGGGAGTGCTTCTTCGTTCTTTAGGTGTCCCGTCACGGTCGCCACTTTTTTTTTTTTTTTTTTTTTTTTTTTTTTTGTAAGAATTAGGTTTATTGTCGCGTTTGTCGCTTCTGGTAATCGACATTGTCTCAAGAATATTGGCGAACATCATACCCTAGACCCGACAACAGCATCGCCCTGAAAGTCAATAATTTGAAACACGAAATAATAGGTCTTTCTTTACCTATGAAATTGCCGAAATTTTCTTACAAATTCATGAGTTCGTTATTCCTGTAATTTAATAGCTATTTCCATTATTTATATTTTGTTTGAAAGTTGATTTCAAGATTTTACAACTCTGTATTAAATTTTGTTTTTATTGGCCGCTTGATACATGAATTCGATCTTCAAAAACAGTACTTCCTAAATGCTATCCATTTTGATGATAAATTTCGTATTACTTAAAAGCTGTCACTTTTCAAAAATGTAATAAAAGTTGCTGTTTGTACGCTTCATGTTGTCTCATTCATACACAAAAAAAAACATAAAATTTGGATTTGTCATTCCTAAAAAAATGCAAAAATGTGAGTAGGTACTGAAAATGTAATGCTCGCGAAGGAGGTGGCGGAGCGCGCCCGGGAGAGACTTAGAACTCTCCCGGTCCGCCGAGCCCGCAACTTGCTCGCCGCGCGTCGCAGGCAACTCAGGCGCCGGAGGTCGCTTAACGACCTCCGTCCTCCATGAGCGCAGGCCTGGGGGTGGCGGGTGAGGCCACCTGTCACCCCAGCAGAAGCAGGCCGGGACGGTGGGGCGACTAGCGCCCCTCCCCCAAACCGGGGCAAGACGGGGACACCGTGGTTCCCAAACCCGAGGGGGCCATCTCGAAACCGGAGATGGCCCAGGGTCAGTCGGGGTGCGAGGGATATGCTCTATGGGCAACCTTACACCCCGGCGTCTGTAGACCCGAGACGGCGTGCGGTTTTAGTCGGTTCAAGCCCGACATAACCGCCCCCGCTGGCACGCGGGGGGGTATCCGAAGGGATTTCCGCACGATAAAAAAAAAAAAAAAAAAAAAAAAGGTACTGAAAATTGGGTTTCCTCCAATTTCTGCAAGAAAAACGGCCATTTCATATGTAACGACCTAATATGTATCCTTGTGCACAGATATCATCAGAATACCAGCGCTACTCATCATGTCTTTAGCATGTGATGGCCAGCATTTATGCTGAGATGGCGAACTGTTGAGGCTCGCACTCCTTTTGTCTATATGTACATATATATATTTTATTGTTGCTACCTATGTGTGCAGTGTCTTTAATAAACATAGTATTACATTTAATGTATGCTCAAATAAATAATAAATATTCCATGACATTCTACACAGCGCTATCTAGACCCAAAGAAAGCATAGTTTAACTAGCTTGTGTTAGGTTCCAGAAACGGATTAACATTCTTATATACTTTTTTTTTTGTAAATACATACATATCATACACTAGCAACGCCACGCGGTTTCATCCGCGTAAGTCTTGATCCCGTGGGAATATCGGAACAAAAATTAGCCTATGTTTCTCAGGGATAATGTAGCATTCTAATGGTGAAAGAATTTTTGAAATCGCTCCAGTACTTTTTGAGCCAATTCGTTACAAACATACTTGCATACAAATCTTCCCTCTATATAATATTAGTATAGATATACATAGAAACACCCAGACCAATGCAAATAGACATATTCATGCATACAAATATTTGTCCGTGGAAATCGAACCCGCGCCCCCTGTCTCAGCAGTCGAATGCACTACCGCTACGCCACAGAAGCCGTCATGTATCGATGTATGCGATTTTCCTGCATTTTATGCTGTACTTCAGCTACTTTGAAGGCCCGTCGAAAGTACTTTCTATATTTTTAGATCAGTTCAAGATTACATAAACTAGGACTGCAAGGCGAATCGCTGCTTGCAATGTTGAGCTGAGTGAGACATCGTGATTCTTGTCCAATAGATTTGACCGCTATTGCGGAATCAGATTTTGAAAATTTTGAACAGTGATCATTCCTCCGTGGCAAGTCCGATTTTGAAAATTCTTTTTGAAAGTCACAACTCTGGACATGCTTTCTGAGCGTGTAAAGTTTGGTCACAGTGTCTGGAGCGGTTATTATGTAATTCCATCGGGAATTTTTTTAACGGTGATCATTCCTCTATGGTAGCATTAATTTTTTCAAAATATATCCAAACCTTCCTCTGATTGACCTCTTTAATCATGCCAAATTTGGTTCTGATTGGATTAGTAGTTTAGGACCTATGACAAAGAAAATCCTGAATTCTGGTATGAGGAGCTTTCGCTCGACTCCGTCTCACTCAGCTCAATTATAAATAAGAGGATGTGTCGGGCGCCATTAAGACCTTCGAGGTCAAACCAACCTCACCTACAAGCCGATACAGCTGCAGACTGACGAAGAAGACTCTCCTCTTTTGGGGGGTTAACTTTTTAGTCGGTCTACTATACAAAGAATCTTGACTTGAAACATGTTTAAGTGTAGCAAGCTTTTATTTAACTTGCTCTGTTGGTTAGTTACATAAAACATAAACATACATAACTTCACGCCTGTTTCCCCGAAGGGGTAGGCAGAGGTGTATTACACACCCACGATTCGCCAGTTATGTTAAGGTCCCAATGTAATGGGGGGCGAGCCTATTGCCATCTACCAGGCACATTATTAAGCGAGCGATAATTAACATTTATTAGTGCACATATAACTACGAAAAGTCAGAGGTGTGTGCCCGGGGCGACTGGGGATCGAACTCGAGACCTCGTCTCAGCAGTCCGTTACGTACGCCACTGGGCTATCGTTGGTTAGTTAGTATGGCTCAAATCTTGGAAGCCCATTCAGAACCACTTCCTGACGTTAGATTAGACTCGATTTGGTATACTTACGTATCTTCAGTGACAATGCGATAATATGGCACTTTATCAGCTGGTCTGATGATAGAGTCGGAAGGTCCATAGGAACTCCTGAACTAAACAAGATAAATTTGTTTTGGCTTGGCAAATACTCTGATATTACATTATGTCCAGGGTCTGAAGATGAAGACGGTATGTGGTCATAAGAACTTCTGAACAAATTAAGATATATGTTTGGGCTGATTTGATTTGTCTTGCTGTGCACTCGTTGGAAAGCTTGTTTTAAAAAAAATGTTTTTGTATCTTGTTGTATATTTTTTTACAGATATGGCCGCAAGAATACCTTTCTGGTGGCAATATCAGCAGTCATCGTATTCGGACTGGCAATCCCGTTTTCTCCCAGCTACATCGTGTTCACTGCCCTGAGGGTGATGCTTGGTGTGGCCACCTCTGGGACCATGGTCATTTCTTTCGTCATCGTTATGGAGTCTGTTGGACCCCGGTACAGGGAGATGGCGGGGTGCCTGTTCCAGATACCGTTCATTATCGGTAAGTTACCATTTCTGTATTGAGACAAAGACACTCGGGGCCATGTTGACCTCAACTGTAAGTCAGTACATCTGCTGATTGACTGACGAGGTTCAAGCGCAGACTTTCCTATCAGGGTTAAAAGTTCAGATGGCAGTCGCTCCCATAAAAACCGCATAAGCCAAATCTAAAGGAGGAGAAGATATAAGCGGTCACTAGGCTCCGACGGGAAGACCTCGTATGCAACCGGGAACCACGCTAAATGGTGATGACTATTTCTGTGGTATATATAGTGGAGAGTTTTTATAAGGTGCTACAAGATTTGCTACTATGAAAATCTCAAAAGTCTACCAGCAGCCATAGTACGGCGGTGAAAATTCATGTCTCTCAAGTATCTTGGACCTTCGACCGTTTTATTGGTCAAAGAAACTTGAAAGATACGAGTCTGCAGTACCTTTCCTACAGGCACAGGCAGAAGGTGAAGGAAAGAGCCCTTGGCGTCTCGTGTTCAAGTTCTAAAGGAAATACCCAATACCATCAGATCCGCGTTTTATTTTATGCGTGGAACGTTCAAATGCTTTACCTCACCAGAGTGGTTCCTTCACGTCTGTCTGTGTTGCCAGGGAACCAGGTGTGCCCTAATAAAAAAGACATTCTAAGAAAAAATTCTGGGACTCTGAAGGCCTTAGCCACTAGCTGTGGCGGTCCCCATGCCTTAGTTAGGGATAAATTCCTCCCTCCCCTATAGAGACATGCGAAGTAAATGACAGACCGCTAATTTGGATCTGTTTCTGCTAGAGCGATCCGGACTGGCTCGAACCGTCATCCTCAGGCCAGTGCTCATGGAGACCAGAGATCGTTTTGTGATCTCTGGCGTCCGTTGCGATAGAATGCTGATACTACCACTATCCACTAATATTATTTTTTTTACGTTTCAGGTCACATGACGGTGCCACTCTTTGCATATTACTTCCGTACCTGGGACAAGTACACATTGGCCCTGGGCATCCCACCGCTGATCTACCTCGGTTACTTCTTCACGCTCTCCGAGTCCCCTCGGTGGCTGGTCAGCCAGGGTAGGGTAGAAGAAGCCGTCAAGATTGTCAAGAGAGCTGCTTCTATGTAAGTTGGAGTTTATGGCAGACAAGCATACGGCTATGGGCATTTGTAACACTAAGAGTGTCAATGTCACGATCACATAGATATTCGAAATTTTCCGATATATTATACGCCTCGGAGCGACGCTAAAGCCATCTACCCTTTTTTTTTCGAAATACGGATACGTATAATATTTCGGAGAGTTTCCAATATCTATAACGTGTCCAGGTAGCTGAGTTGGTCAGAGCATACCCCCTGTAAGAGACTGGTCGCGGGTTCAAGTCCCGCCCTGGATGTTCTCTTTTTCCGACATAAATCTATAGAAAAAGTTTGCATTCTAATTGTTTAAAAAATTATTTGAACTATTCATCTATTAAAGAAACAGCTATATAAATACAATCTCATTGCAACTGGGTCAACAGAAAAACAAAACAAAATCAAAAGCAGTTTATCCGTTTCGGATGTGCGATACCAGGACAGACACCAACACGTCAAACTCATAATACCCCGTCGTTTTTGCGTCGGGAATTAAAAATAAGATAAAGTTAAAAAATGCCATTTTTTTAAATGAAAATCCACCTCTTCCAGGAACAATCTCCCTACAACGAAGATCGAGGAAACCCTGACGCAGCTATCGCAGGAGATCAGGAAGACCTCCGAGGAGCCCCGTCTGAACTACACGGCCCTGTTCCAGCGGTCGCTACTGGTGAAAACGCTCTGCTGCAGTGTCATGTGGCTGGTCGTCGGCATCATATTCTTCGGGTTCAACCAGTACATCAGTCAGACGAGCCCTGATCCGTTTCTTAGTGTATTCTTAGCGGGAGTTATTCAGGTGGGAACCTATTTTATTTTCCAAGGACTTTTGGCTGTATATATGTAGTATCTTGGGTGTATAGAGTCCTACTAACACCTCAGGGGGCCAGGAAACCCTCCCCTTCTAAACAATGCACGAGGCTCTGGGACATGCTTTCCTTTCAGGGTTGGGGAGGTCAGAAGACTCACCAATTAAAACTATTAAGCCGATACCGAGCTACTGGTGGTAGAAATTTGATGACACAAATTTGTCACAAAATTCGGCCGGGTGGGTACCACCGTGCACGATTGCGAAAAACCCTCCATAGTAATCCAATTTCGGTTTGATTGCGTTCAGGGGTCAGCAAGTGCATAGCCGGGCAGGGGGGTTGTGGTCGCATATGTACTCGTATATACCCGAAGAGGGAAGGCATATTAACACTTACATTAAGACCACTGGTTTCAGTCCCTGTGCCACATAATAGGTGGCCTATCGCCATCAAAAGGGACTTTTTTGCAGAAATAATCCCGGGTTCTTTATGCGGGCGTGAAAACGCATCTGTCGAGGGCATCAAAGTAGGGGTCAACATCTAGGATGGTGGCCCGTATCTTCTGGACTTCACCCTAGCTTCTTACCATCCAGCAGGGTGCTGACTATTAAATAAGTCATCATAGTTAACCTCTTATTTACAATGTCTCTTTCAGATCCCATCAAACGTCCTATCCATCTGGTTAATCAAGAAATTCGGCAGACGGCTCACCATTTCAATATTCTACATCCTCTGCGGCGTCTTTGTCGTCGTCCTATACTTCGTCCCCAAGATCTTCGCCATCACGCTGACCCTTGGAACTTTAGGGGTCAGCTGTGCAGCTATCGTCGCAGCCTCCATCTACGTTTACACATCAGAACTGTACCCTACAGTTGTGAGGAATATGGGCATTGGAGCTGCATCTACTGCTATGAGGATAGGGTCTATGTTAGCCCCATTTATAGCGGATACTGTCGTGAGGACACCATGGATACCTACAGCCATATTCGGAGTAGCAGCTTTAGTTGCTGGACTGGTGTGTCTCATACTGCCGGAGACGAAGGGAACCGTTTTACCTGATAGTATTGAGGATGTTCAGAACGCAAGGTGATTTCAAGATGATGCCATCCCCAGGTTGCATCCAAAACATGTATTTAGGAGCCCGAAGTCCTCTCTCGTAATCCTCTATAATTTGGTTTACTTGGTTTTTACGGAAGTGAAAGCCGTCTGACCCCGCAACCCCGACTAGCAAGCTTGCACCGGAGGCTCGTCCGTCACCGGCTTCCAGGTGATATCGCTTTCAAAAGTATTCTAGTGCTAATGTATACCTTTTTTTTTCATATAATTTTTAAAGCGGACTTAAAGTTGCTGTTATAAATAGGTTAATAGTGCCATTAAATTTTTAAGCATTTTGTATGCTTACTTTTTCTTGTAGATTTAGGTCGGAAAAGAGACATCTAGAACTGGTCGCAGGTTCAAGTCCCGTCCTATATGTTCTCTTTTTCCGATCTGAATCTATAAGGTTAAATAGTGATTTAATAAATCTATACTTCACGCTTCTGCCCGGGAGAGCGGAGCCATAATCAATGTCAACAAATCGGGCAAATTCCCATACATTATAGAAAAACTAAAAAATTATAGGCGTGTATGGATTAAATGTGTGCAACAGGGGATCTTAGTATGCCACGGGTGAAGCCGCAGGACACAGCTAGTGTTTATATGTTCTGTACAACTTTGCAAAAAGCCACTGTATAAAAAAGCTTTGTTTAGGAACATCTTGTCACGACACCATACGAATCACTACAGTACCTACCCGGCTTTTTAGTCCGGCTAAGACGACTTGTTCCGGCTTTGTGTTCTCTTTAACGCACTTCGGACTGACAGCTTCATAATTTATAGAGCGTTTGTGTTTATTAAAGATAAATAAAAATAAAGAAGAGCTGACGAAGCTGTGGACATACACTGTGCGATTTAGAAAACGCTTTACAAAACCAAAGCAAGCCGAACATAGCCAGAGTCTCACTCTTGTTCCTGACCGTGCCAAATTAAAAGCCGCGTACTGTACTTAAATGTAAGTAGCCTGTTATTATTTTTACATAGGTATGAAACAACAACAGTATAAAATAACCTAATTTATAATAATGTGTATAGTAAATGTATACAACGAGTAAAAATACATTTTTACAACATGGCTGCGCTGATTTTATCATTTTGTATTTATGTTTCATATGTGTGAGTTTGGTATTGGAACCAAACTCACACGCATATTTACTACTGCACTAAATTTCATTTATACTACAAAATGTTCGGAGTGACTATCAGCTGACGCCTCTGATACCAAGCCCGTAGGGTGACGTCGCTCCGGTCCGTAAGTAGTAGTTCCCACGTAGACTGAAAAAGAAAATTATTTTCTTATCATACCGAGTGTTAGGGAAATATAGTATCTTTTTTTTTTTTTTTTTATCGTGCGGAAATCCCTTCGGATACCCCCCCGCGTGCCAGCGGGGGCTGTTATGTCGGGCTTGAACCGACTAAAACCGCACGCCGTCTCGGGTCTGCAGACGCCGGGGTGTAAGGTTGCCCATAGAACATATCCCTCGCACCCCGACTGACCCTGGGCCATCTCCGGTTTCGAGATGGCCCCCTCGGGTTTGGGAACCACGGTGTCTCCGTCTTGCCCCGGTTTGGGGGAGGGGCGCTAGTCGCCCCACCGTCCCGGCCTGCTTCTGCTGGGGTGACAGGTGGGCTCACCCGCCACCCCCAGGCCTGCGCTCATGGAGGACGGAGGTCGTTAAGCGACCTCCGACGCCTGAGTCGCCTGCGACGCGCGGCGAGCAAGTTGCGGGCTCGGCGGACCGGGAGAGTTCTAAGTCTCTCCCGGGCGCGCTCCGCACCATTGCCGCAATCATGCTGCCGAGCGAGAGGACTCCCACCCCGATGGCTGCCACGAGGTCACGCCTTGGCGCCTCCCACGCCGGGCAGTCCGCCAGCGTGTGCAGCCCTGAGTCCTCGCTCGCGTCGCAGTGATGACACTCAGGCGTTGGCTCCTTCCTGATCCGATGCAGGTGGTCCCCGAAGCACCGCTTCCCGGAGATCACCTGCGTCAGTCGGTACGAGAGGCTTCCGTGTCGCCTCTCCAGCCAATCCTCCATGATGGGCCTTACCGCCGCTATTGCAGGGAAATATAGTATCTATATTGCAAGTGATTTTTCTTTTCGATGAAATAAAATATTTTTTTGGGGTATTTTTTCCATTTTTAGGGTTCCGTAGCCAAATGGCAAAATACGGAACCCTTATAGATTCGTCATGTCTGTCTGTCTATCCGCCGTATGTAACAGCCACTTTTTTCAAAAACTATAAGAACTATGCTGTTGAAACTTGGCAAGTAGATGTATTCTGTGAACCGCATTAAGATTTTCACACAAAAATAGAAAAAAAAATTGTGGGGGTTCCCCATACTTAGAACTGAAACTCAATTTTTTTTTCATCAAACCCATATGTGTGGTATATCTGATTTTATAGATAACCGCAATTTACCTTTCATTCAATCAACTCAAATATAAAAAATTTACTTGCTGCTACGGAACCTTTCATGGGCGAGTCCGACTCGCACTTGGCCGGTTTTTTTATCAGCGTTTTTCACGTTCCATGACAGCTAAATTAAATGTAAATTTCATAAAAAAAAATGCATTACTTCACCAAAAGAAATGAATGCGCAATGAATATCGGTATAACGTGACCGGTTTCTATGAAGTGCACTAACACGATGGAACGTGAAAAATGCTAATAAAAAAATGAAAAAAATTATCCCAAAAAAAAAAATATTTCATCGCAAAAAAATCTTTTAAAACTTTTTTATCTTCAGTACTATCGCTGTCTTCGTTTTTGGGGGCGTTTCCCTAACACTCGGTATGAAATTTTTGATCTAGTAGTAACGTGCCCAGGCCCCTCCAAGATCCTCGAACCCAATGCAACCTCACCTGCGAGCAAGTAAACTTACCGATTGGTGGACGAGGCTATTGGCTACGGCTGTATCGAAAATATCGGCTTGGCTCCAAAAGTCTTGGTCGGGCCCAAATATCTTTTGTAAAGATTTTCAACAAATTCAACCAATTTCTAAAATACTTATTACTCAGCCGTAATATACAGCCTTTAGACAGCCTGCTTAAAAACTGCTTGCGCATATCCTAGCAAAGAAAACTGACTTTACGAGCTTATTTTTTATTGTAAAGAAGTTATATGGTGCCCAATCAGGGCTATAAAGAGGTCGAATCAAAAGTTTTACCTTTGTACTATCCAGGACTATGGAGAAGAGATTGGCATCGGACCTTCACAACCGACTGGCGATATTACCAGCAGTCACCCCAGTATACCAGTTGTCGGACTTTTTAGGGCTCCGTCTACACGTAACGAATGTTACAGATGTTTGTATGGCAACCGGGACACACCGGCGCAGAGCGGTTTCAATGTGTTAAGAATGGTCACCGACCCCAAAACTGACCTCTTTTTTTTTTTTTTTATATTTAAGACACGTCAATTATACTTCACCTCGCCTGATGGTAAGCTGAAGGTAAAGTCTCAGGAAAGCGGGTCATCATTACATACACATATCATGTTAACAATGGTGGCACTCAGCTTGACGGCCTCATCAGAAGAGGATTGTCGTCGCAGCACCACGTGACACCCACCGGTCCCACTAGTGCTGCGACCACTATCCCCATGCCCGGATGACCTGGATGGTATTGCTTAACCTTGCAATGTGTTAACCTACTCGGTTGCCACTTAGCCATGAGCCACTTACTCGAAGAATACTATAAGTGAGAGAGGTACTGTACAGTCGCCACCATAATCAAGAGAGTGACTAGCTCCCCGACATACTCTCTTTAAACCCTCAGTTTACATCTACTTAAAAACCCAACCACTCAACGTGCGTTATATTTTTAACAAATACTCACTCTGGAGTGGCTCTGACTCCCATGAAAACAACTGACTCGTTTTGGCACTCTCCTTTAAGAAACGTATCGTAATCGGTACATTTACGTGCCAACAGTCCGTTACTGTTTAAAGATTCTGCCCAATAAGCCCAAGAGCGCCAGTGGCTGCAGAAATCTGAAAAAAAAAAACAGAATTGTGAGTTTTTAACATGTTTTTTTTCTAGTATAAGTGGTTTTATGAACAGTCAACTACCTAATTATTACACACGACCTTATTCTAAAGAGTTTTCAAGCAAAATCTCGAAGGTACACATTTATTGTGTAGATTGTATTACGATTTTGGGTCGTAATATGGAATAAGTATTCAGATTTCATCACTTATCTAGGACGTGTCAAGGTCAGAGTATTCTCCCTGTAAGGGACTGGTCTCGGGTTCAAGTTTCGTCCTGGATACCTGTGTCTCTTTTTCCGATATAAATCAATAGTTAATCATAGCATTCGAGTTATGGCCTATGTATCTATTTTGCAAACATCTAGCAGCACCAATCAGAGCGCACGCGGATGGCGTTCGAATCCATACTATCTATCGACTGCAAAGCTTCCAGACGATTATTCGTGTAAGACTTTTTGTACTACACTCATACCAACGCCTACATTCTCTATTTTTCTTCAATAATATTCTAGAAAATTCCACAAAGCGATATCTAGAGCTAAAGTATATATTTTTACTTAAATAATATTTTAGAAAATAACGCACAGTGATAATTTATATCCAAAGTTAACATCTTCCATATTACGAGGTAGATAACCTTGAAATATGGATTCTCAAATGCGGATAAACATTCTTCGCATAGAGACTAATGTGAACCTCTAGCATGGCTTTGTGGAGGAACAGGGTGTGATGCTTCTCCAAAAGGATCCTCCGACCAGGCAAGGTGATCACGCCAGGCGGGCCGCGGCCCCATGATTGTCGTTGGGATGTTGTATATATGTTATACCAGCGCGCGAACTTCACTTTCGCGATTCAGGATTGGTAGTGACATAGTAGTTTCGAAGTAGTTCATCTTGTTGTCGCTAGATGGCGCTGGGTATATGTGGTATATATACTATATACTTCGATACAGCTTTCCAAACACTATTCGAAATTTTGAATAATTTTTCCATTGATATCTTTACTGACTGGCAGTTTTAGTACGAATAGACGTGTTGCCATTAGTCTTTTATGAGGCGCTCTTGCAATAAAGAAAGAAAACTGTAATTTAGATACTGTCATATTAACAAAAAATAGCATTTTATAAATCTGTAATTGTACTTGAATCATCTTCATTATATTTTGGGCACTGATTAGGGTTAGCTAGGGGAGAGTCGTTCCTATTTATAAAGAAAACATTTTAAACGGTAAGTATGATGCTCTACATATATATTATTTTGCCTACCTTCAAAGGTAAACGGAAACGTAGCAGAAACACACCCAGGCTGCTTCGCATGCCCTCCATTTGGCCAGAAGTCGGCGTCACCTGTCTGTGATGGAGTGCCGAAGTATCCTCCGTCGGTGTGTATCACGTCCACAAATGCAGCATCGGATGGCGCGATATGTTTCGCTGCGAGGGGAGGATAGTACAGAGGGTAGGCAGGATCCAGGCCGGTAAGTCTGTGGGGGGAATTAAATAGCTAGATCGGTATGATCTGGTGGTTTTTGGGGCCCCACCAAGTCCTTTCGAGGTCCAAGCTAACCTCACCTCCAAGTCGGTACACCTACTGTTTGACGGACGAGGCTCTGGTGCATGTTTTCTTCTCGCGAGGTTATAGAGCCAAATCAAAATACAGAGGAGGAGAAAGCGACCCTGGACTCTGAGATGAAGGCCTCTGATGCAACCAGCAAGAACGCTAGGATGTTGATGAGATTGGTCAGGATAATTGTAAACCTAAATGCGAGAGCCCACAAAAGATAAAGTTTAGAAGCAAGCTCTGGTAGACTGAAATATATCCTTATAATGATTAACGTCTGCGTAGACAAGATCGGAGGATAGGCCAATTAAGGCCAATTAAGAATAATTAAGGAAACGGTATTAGAAGGTTTTTACAGGGTCGGTAGCGCGAGTGTGACGCCCGTGGTATAGCACACATCCATAGGTCACGGTAACTGCTTCCCGTCATGTGCGACGCGTGATTGCCTGGCACCAAAGTGGTATAAAAAATCGCCCAAGATCGAGTCGGACTCGCGCAGTCGGATGCTACCTGTCACTGTTATTAATATCGAGCATAAACCGGCAAAAAAATTACGTTTCTGTTTTTAATATTTGTTGTTATAGCGGCAACAGAAATAGATCATATGTGATAATTTTAAATGTCTAGCCTAGTAATAAGATACAGCCTGTTGACAGTGGGACGGATGAACGGACGAACGGACAGCGGAGTCTTAGCAATAATGTCTCATTTTACCCATTAGGTTCCGTACCTAAAGGGTCATGGGGGGTGCGACTGGTTGGATCACCTCCAAGTTTGGTGCACCCTGGGCAACGTGGACGATGACGCATCATTGATTGCTCCTCTGGAGTAGCTTGGCGTCAACGTCAACGGCCAAGAGTCTGACCAACCGGCCCTTATCAGGGCCAGCTGACCCCATTGCATGAGGGGGTCGGAGTATGGCGGGCCTGCAAGGCCCGCGGGGGGGGGGGTCGCTCCAGGTACTCCTCTGCTGTTATAAGAGGGGACACCGCGAATGGCCCAGGGTCAGTCGGAGTGCGAGGGATATGCTCTATGGGTAACCTTACACCCCGGCGTCTGTAGACCCGAGACGGCGTGCGGTTTTAGTCGGTTCAAGCCCGACATAACCGCCCCCGCTGGCTGGCGTGGGGGTATCCGAAGGGATTTCCGCACAATAAAAAAAAAAAAGGTACGGAACTCATGGACTATTAGCTATAGGCGACATGGAAGCCTCTTGTACCGACTGATGCAGGTGATCTCCGGTAAGTAGAGTTTCGGGGACCACCTGCATCGGATCAGGAAGAAGCCAACGCCTGAGTGCCATCACTGCGACAGGAGCGAGGACTCGGGGCTGCACACGCGGGCGTACTGCCCGGCGTGGGAGGTGCCGAGGCGTGACCTGGGTCGTGGCAGCCATTGGGGTGGAAGTCCAATCGCTCGGCAGCATGATTGCGGCAATGGTGCGTAGTGCGAACGCGTGGGCTACCGCCACCTCCGAATGTAGTGCACGCGAAGGAGATGGCGGAGCGCGCCCGGGAGAGATTTAGAACTCTCTCGGCCCGCCGAGCCCGAAACATGCTCAACGCGCGTCTGTCCTCCGTGAGCGCAGGCCTGGGGGTGGCAGGTGAGGCCGCCTGTCACTCCAGCAGAAGCGGGCCTAGACGGCGGGGCGACTAGCGCCCCTCCCCCAAACCGGGCAAGACGGGAACACCGTGGTTCCCAAAACCGAGGGGGCCATCTCGAAACCGGAGATGGTCTACGGTCAGTCGGGGTGCGAGGGATATGCTTTATGGGCAACCTTAACCCCGGCGTCTGAAGACGGTTTTAGACGGTTCAAGCCCGTCATAAGCGCCCCCGCTGGCCGGCGGATTTCCGCATGAAAAAAAAAAGGTATGTAATAAGCAAAAAAAAAACCAAAAATAAATGTAATAACATAACAATAATATAACAATACCTGGGTACAGTGTATCCTCTGGATTTGAGATACCTGGCAATATACGACATAAGATGGCTGCCCATGGAATGCCCAACCAGATGCAGACCTTTGAGAGAAAGGCCCCTCTTCAGCAGCTGCAAGACAGCCTTGCCTACGGATTCTCCCGCCTGAAACAGAAATAACAATATGCCAATAATGATTTTTGTTTATCACCCCAGTACTGCGTCACCTGGAGCAGTTAAATTTTCTTTATATGGTACTCTATAGTCCATATCAATGATACAGCACCAAAAGGATGCAAGTACCAATGATAGTTGACAGGAAAATCATTACAGTGTAAAGTGTTTTTGAAGTCCATTGAGACCTTTTCTCTTTGAAAAGTCGATGTCGCTTGCAAGTTTTTGTCCTACTCCTAAGTCGCGTAAAACATTTGGTATATAGTGACGTGCTACTCGCTCTTTCAGATTTGAAATAAATATCATTGAAATAAAACTGTTTAATAAATTCAATCGCGATTTATATGATCGTATTTTATTATTTACATTGAACTCAACGTTTCACTTACTTTTCAGCAGCCATAGTCACAGGGAGACTGAAGATGGTGGTTGTCTTATAGTTTGAAGTGTAAGTTATCTCAAAGTACCCGAACTATGCTGAATTGTTGGTGTTACTATTTACGCAGAATGAGCTCACAGTGTCATGAAGTCTTGTTGTATTTTGATTTTTCTTGGAATGAATTAAGTGAATGACTGGGTCGCAAGCTGGTGGTATATTCCAACCATATCGGATGCTTTTTTAATTTCAATAGCTCTCAGAGCATCCTGGGTAGGAATAGAATGTCTTTAGCGAGTATCTGAGGTTTATCATATCTTAAGTAATGCCTGGTCCCCTGTTGCACGTGCTCACATACGCAGACTTTGTTGAGCGTTGGTCTTTTATATCAGCTATGTGTTCTTTGACGCGTCACAGTTTATTTTATAGACCCCTGCATCTTGTAGAGGTAGTTGGCACTTGACAAATGGTAAAATTGACATATCTTCGTTGGTTGATTGAAGATGTAGCCAATTTTGTCCGTAACCGCTTACGCATGGTAGGACTAACTAGAATTAACTTAATATTTTTACACTCGATGCAATAGGACCTTGAGAACGTGGTGCTAAGATTTTGATGATGATGATGTTTAAGCAAAATCAACGTGACTGATGATCTGGACATACTGCTACTGTGGCAAGGATCCGTAGGAGGTGGAGATGCTGCTTGATATTGCACGTAAAGAACGTCTTAAGGAGATATTTGGCTGTATTATTTTTAAGGAGATAAGAATGGTAAATGAGGTTATCTAAATTTTGGTTTCTGTCGTATAGTATATTCAGATATTTTATTTTTGCATGTAGGAATAGGTAGCTTCAAATATCCTCTTACTTTTGGCAGAGTCTTGGCGATGAGGATGTAGTTTCCAAACGCTAGGTTGGACCAGTCCAGTAAAAGCACGTTGTACCCGCCTGCGCGGAGGTAGGCAGACATCACGGTCACGACACTGATGTCTGTGTATACCTCCACGTACCTGGAAAGTAGGTTGATTGGTTTAAGAGAAGAAATATCTGATTTACTCTATCTATTTGTCTCACAGTGTAAGAAAATATATAATAATAATAATAAATATTCTACCACATTTTACACAGGGCTTTCTAGACCCAAAGTAAGCATAGTTTAACTAGCTTGTGTTATGGGTTCCAGAATGCGGATAAACATACTTATATACTTTTTTTTGTAAATACATACATATTACACATACAAACACCCAGACCAATGCAAATAGACATATTCATGCATACAAATATTTGCACTGAACGGGAATCGAACCCGCGCCCCCCCTGTCACTACCGCTACGCCACAGAGGCCGTCAAATATACTTAGTGGTCAGTCGTTGGTTGCTTTTTAATTATTTTTATACCACTTAGGCGGCAGACAAGCACACGGCCCACCTGTGCAACACCAGGGACGTCACACTCGCGCTGCCGACCCTGTAAAAACCTTCTAATTCACTTCTTGAAGAACCCCATATTGTATTGTAAATTACAAATTAGATAATGGGGATTCCCAGTTATTTCAATCCCTGTTTTCAGTGGTTTTTTGAAGTCGGTTTTTTTTTCTCCCTTTTTAGTGAACGTAACCTATTCATATGGCACCACCCGTACCATAATGTTTAAAATCAGGTTATAAATGACGGACATATATACCGAACGTGTATACTGAACTGCGAACCCATTTATAGAATATAGGCGTGATGTTACATTATGTGATAGCATAAACAATGCCTACATATGCGATAGTAGCAATAACTTTTGATTTGCTGGCATTTATTGAAGAGTTCCGTTGTCTGTCTCCGAAGCTTATCGTCATTTTAAATGGGAAGTATACCGTTTAAAACGAAAAAAAAAAGAATTTTCCAAAGCGGTTTAGGCGTCTCCAAGTAAACGTAGAACTTTCGATTCCGTCTATGTAGAATTCTGATCCCGTTCCCGCAACCCATGGGAGCCTATTCCCGGGATAAAAAGTAGCCTATGTGTTATTGTGGACTATAATCTATCCCTGTGCCAAATTTCAGTCAGATCCGTTCAGCCGTTTTTGCGTGAAAGAGTAACAAACATCCATCCATCCATCCATCCATCCATCCATCCACACTTACAAACTTTCGCGTTTATAATATTAGTAGGATTCTGACAAATTGAGAACCTTCCTCATTTTTGGAAGTAGGGTATAAAACTAGCTGACCTGTCCCAGTCTCCCAGTCAATATTCTCACTACCATGGATGCTCACTCATGCGAAGGTTAGAAGTAAGAGACGCAAAACAGACCCTGGACTCCGAGGTGAAAACCTCGGATTCGACCAGGTCCAACGTTAGGATGATCTTGCTCTGCCCCGGCTACCCATTTACCTCTCCAGCTAAGCTAAATTACTAATAGGACTGGGTTCACATCGGTGATGTAATAGCTAGGATTCGAACCCGGGAAATTTGGAATTCTATACCAGCACACGTGTTTCCTTCTTTCTACAGTCCCGGACCCATTAAGCGGGTCATGAAAAAGCATCTGATGCCGTCAAGCTGACGGCCACCATTGTAACATTATCGGTGACTGCTTACCATCAGGCGAAGTAAAGTAATATTGACGTATCTTTTTAAAAAACAACCTCTTGACCTTAAGGACGCCTCTACCACTAGCTACAGGCCTTTTTAAATTACTCTCCATTTTTTTTAATATCGAAATTACTAGTATTTCTCCTAACCCCTTAGGAGTGGGCTCACGTCAGTAGTGTGATGGCCAGGATTTGAACCCGGGACCTCTCGACCGTAAGGCCGACTTCTTAACCACTAAGCTACTAACGCTTCCAGATTTCAGCCGCCATTATCATCATCATTCGAACGCAGTCCCGGTTGCATCAAAATCTTTTACTTTAGAGCCTGGAGTCTGTGTCCTACTCCTACTGTTTAGTTTTATGTATATGATTCCCGCTCCGCTCCACTGGGTAGTAGCGTGATGATATATAGTCTTTAACCCTCCTCGGTAAATGGGCTATCCAACACAAAAAAAAAACAATTCAAACCTGTAGTTCCTCAGATTAGCGCGTTCAACCAAACAAACACAAAAACTATTCAGCTTTATAACATTAACATAACATAACTTTACACCCGTATCCCCGAAGGGATAAGCAGAGGTTTATTACACACCCACGATTCGCCAGCTTTATAATATTAGAAATATAATAATTTATATGTACAGATATGGTAATAAAAACTTACCCGTGTGCGTACAGGACTGTCGGCTTGTTGATGTCAAAGTCGGAGTCTTTCGTCAATAACTGGACGTGTTTGATCGTCCGAGAGGTTGGAGAACTAACATTTGATCTGGAACACAAAACATAACATAACTTCACGCCTGTATCCCCGAAAGGGTAGGCAGAGGTGTATTACACACCCACGATTCGCCAGTTATGTTAAGGTCCCAATGTAATAGTGGGCGAGCCTATTGCCATCTACCGGGCACATTGTCAAGCGAGCGATAATTAACATTTATTAATGCACACATAACTACGAAAACTCGGAGGTGTGTGCCCGGGGCGACTGGGAATCGCACTCGAGACCTCGTCTCAGCAGTCCGTTACATACGCAAATAATATAAATACAAGTTTTGCTCGCGTGGAATTCTGATCCCGTTCCCACTACCCATGGGAACCTGTTCCAGGGATGAAAAGTAGCCTATGTGTTATTCCAGACTAAAATCAATCCCTGTACTAAATTTCAGCCAGATCCGTTTCTGCGTTAAAGAGTAACAAATTACGGTAGATGGCTCCAACGTCGCCTTAAGACGTATAATGTATCGGAGAATTTCGAATATCTGGGACGTGTCTAGGTGGCTCAGTTGGTCAGAGCATTCCCCCTGTAAGGGACTGGTCGCGGGTTCAAGTCCCGTCCTAGATGTTCTCTTTTTCCGATCTAAAATCTTTATAAGACTATTTTTAACAGATTCTATCGCGATTTATTTGATGTTATTTTATATTTTAGCAGCAACCAGCATTACAGCAGCCGTGGTCACGGGGAGGTCTACGTGACCATGGCTGCCGAAAAGCAACCGCAACGTCGGGATCAATGTAAAATAACATTCGCGTAAACTTCCGACAATATTATTCCCAGATTTTTTTTAAAAAGAATACAACCGAAATTACTAGTACTCATCCTAACCCCTCCAGCAAAGCTCCTTGTGTTAGTAGTGAGTTCACATCGGTAGTGTAATGGCCACGCAACGAACCCGGGACCTCTCGATCGTTATGTCAGCTCCACTAAGCTACCTGTGCTATAAGTAGGTACTAACTTCCTTTTATTTTAATATTACTACTATATATATATATATTTAATAACTAAAAAAGCGGCGATAGCCTCGTGGTTTACGTAATGGACTGCCGAAACGAGGTCTCGAGTTCGATCCCCACACTGAGAGAAATTTCCTGAGTTTCCTTCTGAGTTTGTCCTTCCAAAAGCATTTTCTTCTAAAATGGAGGACTATTCCTTCCCTGTTTACCGTTAAAATCGGAAAGATGCGAAATTCCTTCCGATATTTAGAAGGAAATTTTTATTTCCTTCTATTACATTGGGACCTAAACATAAACTGGCGAAATGTGGGTGCTAGCACCTCTGCCTACCCCTTCGGGGATATAGGCGTGAGTTTATGTTATGTTATATGTTATATGTCTAATACAGAATGAAATAAAGGACGGAAATTATGTAGAAGGATTATACCAAGTAGGAAACACCTTCCGGTAGAATATTCCCACTAAAATTGAACGGAACAATATTTTTCCTTCCACATATATTCTTTTAAATCGGAAGAAAATTTTCAGTGGGAAAAATAACACCCCCTTTCCATCTAAAATGGAAGAATTAGCTGACAGTACCATCCAAATTAGAGGTATTTTATTTGGATGGAATATTTCGATTAAAATACTTCCAAATCAGACGATAATATTCTTCCAAATTGGTTGTAATTGTTTGGTAGGAAAAATAACAATGGATTAACCTTCCGGTTGTGAAATTTCCAACCAGAATAGAAGAATATTACCGTCAAAATCAGCGGGAATAATTGGAAGGTAATATGTGAACTAATGCCGTCCAAAGGCGATAAAAGTCCACCTAATTCAGAAAGTTTTAACTTCTAAACCAGTAGGTAATATAATTTGGAAGAAATTTCCCAAATTAATTATGGAAGGAACAATAAGCCAGTGGGAAATATTCCGTAGGAAAAAATGTTACCACTCAAAATGGACGAATTTCCATTTAAATTAGAAGAATTAGTTGACGATAACCATCCAAATTAGAAGATAATATTCTTCCAAATTGGTTGTAATTGTTTGGTAGAGAAAATAAAAATAGATTAACTTTCCGGTTGTGAAAGTATCTTTCCAATAAAGAAGAATACTGATGGGCTAAAACGTATTAATTAGACTAAATAGCAAAGTGTAGTATATGTATGTACTTACTTAGGTATATATTATTCGGAATCTTTTTTATTTTTTGCAAATAAAATAGATTGCATATTGTACACGTACCTACTTAGAACTAAACAAATACAATAATATAACATAAAAGAAAGCTAAAAACGTTAAAAACCGACTTCAATCGCAAAATGCTACTTATTTTTTTGCTAATTATTAATTTGAAAAAAAAACTACTGGACTGATTTTGTTAAAATTTATGTATGACCACCTGGGAAGGGTACCCTTTTAAACAAAAAATGAATATTCCAATAAAAATACAATAAAAAAAAAATAAAAAAAATACATAAATATTAAAAATAAAAGATTCCACCGAATTGAGAACCTCCTCCTTTTTTGAAGTCGGTTAAAAATGTAGTAAATTAATAAATAGTACATTCATTATTATTATATCAACAAAATTAATAATATTAGCATTAAATCAGGTCAAAAATAATAGGTAGGTACAAGAATAATACTTTCAGGAATTTAAATAGAATAGAATATACTTTATAGAATATACAATACCTATTGCGCGGGCAATTTTTAGACAATTACTGTATGTATGTAATCTAAATTAACTAAGATAATACGAAATACCGTCCTATCCTACTTATAAATGCGAAAATATATTTGTATATTTATTTGTTTGTTTGTTTGTTCCCCTTTCACGCCTAAACGGCTATCGAAAAAAAAATCGAGGTCAGTGCCTACACGTAATAACAGGACGTTGTTCAGACTGAACATTTTTGTTACACGTTGTATATCTAAGCTACCTATACATATTAATTATGTTAGGTGCCAGAGTATATCATACCTACTTACCTAAATTAAATTGAACCCTAGTCACAATAAAAAAAAACTGTTATTTAATATTCCAGTTGTTTATTATATTTTGATAGTTTTATAGTTTCGTGATTCGTTTTGTTTATACAAAACGAAATTATCATAAAATTAAATAATATAAAATTATAGATCATTCGAGTATCTAATCGACGTCGCCGCATCTCTAGCGACTGCCGGCCGGGCCGTTCAGGTTCAGTCGGTCGCTTCACTTCATTTTGTTTGGATGCGCGTGCGCGTTGTTGTGATAGCACAAAATTATAGTGATATTTTCGTGGGAGTGATATCTGTGATCCTGTGCTGGTTTGTGTTACACTGATGGGGCGCCACTTAGCATGATATAGCCTCTCTTTTCCGAGATAGCGTCACAATTATCCAACGGTTATACCTAATAAGATATATGCATTAATTTATGTGTTTGACTTGGGTGTTTTAAGTTTAGTCATACTTTTTGACATACAAAAACAATAAACATATTTTTATGATTGTGAAATATATTTTGTTTTGTTGTAATCCTTAATTCCCAAATTATTGTATAGGATGATTTTTAATTAGTTCTTCTAGTGCCAATTTTTACCAAATTTGTCGTATTTCCTATGTTCCTTGGGTAAAGTTGTTCAGTATCATGAGTAAATGCATATCTTTTGCTATCAAGAACTAATTAAATGTCATCCTATATAATAAATAAATGATCGTGTAAATATTTTACATTCAGTATAGGTACTTTTATAGACAGCAGCGCCTCTCTCCTAGGGCGGGAGAGACGCTGCCGCCTACGGCCAACTCCGACCGAGGCGAGGACGGCCCTGTTGAGGGCTGTTCGGAAGCTTTCCACGTGTCCCTCTGATTAGCAGATGGCACAGTGGAGAGCAAGTAAGGGGGCTATCTCAAAACTGAAGGTCAGCCGGGGTGCGAGGGATATGCTCTATGAGTAACCTTACACCCCGGCGTCTTAAGACCCGAGACGGCGTGCGGTTTTAGTCGGTTCAAGCCCGACATAACCGCCCCCGCTGGCCGGCGGGGGGGGGGGATATCCGAAGGGATTTCCGCACGAAAAAAAAAGGTATTTTTATAACTCTTTTTTTTATTTATTTGCAGGAAGGCGATTCGAGCAAGGTTTCTCCCTCCGAATACCCAAATTATTTACTTGTAACGGAAAAAAACTGGAGGTAATAGTTTCTGCCATAATCGCTTTCATTTTTAGGTGGTCATTTCAATCAAATACATTTGGAGGGTTCATCTAGTCATTATACATACCTGCAACAGAGAGGAAAACCGTACGGTAATAAATATCCTGCAGTAATTACTTTCTGTATGAGGGTGGTTATTCTAAATATTTAGAATGTTTGTCCATTCGAACTGTTATTCATGCAGATGTTCACATGGATAAACTTAAATATTTAGTATTATCGTCTACAACAGCAGGAGCAGGCAGGGGTACGTTCCGGTTTTTATTTCTGTTTCAGATGGATAATTCTCCCAAATATTTGGAATTACCACCTACAATAGAAGGTAATTATGGCAGCAAAAACTATTACCGTCCGCTTTTTCCTTTCGATTGCGAGGGACAGTTGGGATATTCGTAGGGAAATACCATCTGCAACAGAGGGTATTTCTTCCGTTTGGAAGAAATACCCTCGAATCACCTTCCTAATTTAGAAGGAAATGGCACAGATTTTCCTTCAAATCTCAGGTGGGATCAGAAGGAAAATCTGTATAAATTGGAAGGTAAAACTATAATGGAAGACAATTCCTACCATGTACATTGTATTATTTATTCTGTAACTGTAGGAATAACCTTCCCGTTTAGAAGGAAACGGCACAGATTTTCCTTCTAATCTAAGGTGGGATCAGAAGGAAAATCTGTATAAATTAGAAGGTAAAACTAAAATGGAAGACTATTCCTACCATGTATACCTTCTGTAACTATAGGAATTACCTTCCCATTTAGAAGGAAAAGGCACAGATTTTCCTTCTAATCTCAGGTGGGATCAGAAGGAAAATCTGTATAAATTGGAAGGTAAAACTGAAATAGAAGACTATTCCTACCATGTATAAACCTCTGCAACGGTAGGACATTTTAAATTTTGGAAGGAAATATCCGATTAACCTTCGTATTTAGAAGATAAAATATTATACATTTCGTCCATATTAGGAGGATTTTTTTGGGATTTGGGAGGATTAACCTTCCGCAATAGTAGGATTAAGTTGGAAGCTATTATCTTTCAAATGTTTCCTTCCTTTTTGACTCAGAAGGAAATGGTAGAAGGAAATCGATCGGAAGCTAAAATTCAGATGGATAACGTAGAAGGAAAATTTACCTTCCGAATTTTACCTTCCTTTTTGACTCGGAAGGAAATAGGGAATCGGAAGGTAAATTCACATACGTATAATCTACTGAAATAGAGGGTAAATTTGGACGCAAAATAATTAAAAGGAAATTATGGATGGATGGGATAAAAAAGGTCTAAAATATCCATTCAAATTGGATGGAAATTTTCCTTCTGAGTCAAAAGGGACGGATTTATCTTCCATTTTCAGAAGAATATTTCTATCAGTGCAGTCGCCCCGGGCACACACCTCTGACTTTTCGTAGTGGGTAAAAAAAAATGTTGATTATCGCTCGCTTAGTAATGTGCCCGGTAGATGGCAATAGGCTCGCCCCCTATTACATTGGGACCTTAACATAACTGGCGAATCGTGGGGTGTGTAATACACCTCTGCCTACCCCTTCGGGGATACAGGCGTGAAATTATGTTATAACTTTCTTTTGTCATAATTGGAAAACTACACTATTTTCCAATTAAGTTCAAAGTGGCCTACCAAGAGCTTCGGTGCCGTAGCCAACCTCACCTGCAGGCTGGTACATCTGCTGCTTAAAAGACGAGGTCCCAGCGCAGACTTTCTTCTCAGGGTTGGAAGGTCAGATGCTCATAGCTTCCCAAAAAGTCGAAATACCAATCAAAAACATTAAGTAGAGCTCCAAAGCACTTTTCCAATACCATGACGCTGTGGCGTAGCGGTAGTGTATTCGACTGCTAAGTCAGAGGTCGCGGGTTCTATTCCCGCTCAGTGCAAATATTTGTATACATGAATATGTCTATTTGCATTGGTCTGCGTATATTTATGTATAATATTTATAAATTTTCAAAAGATCTAAGTAGGTATGTTTATCCGTATTCTAGAACCCATAACACAAGCTAGTTAAGCTATGCTTACGGGTCTAGATAGCGGTGTTAAGAATGTCGTAAAAATTTTTTTTTTACTAGAGCCGGAGATTACCCTCAACATATAAACAAACTTACAAAATTCTACCTCTATAATATTAGTAAAGATCAGTAAAATCGTATGCTTGTTTGCAACCATCATTGTTAAATAATAGGTCTTTACCTATGAAATTACCGAAATTTTCTTACAAATTCATGAGTTCGTTATTCCTGTAATTTAATAGTTATTTCCATTATTTATAACATAACATAATATAACTTCACGCCTGTATCCCCGAAGGGGTAGGCAAAGGTGTATTACACACCGACGATTCGCCAGTTATGTTAAGGTCCCAATGTAATAGGGGGCGAGCCTATTGCCATCTACCGGGCACAATATTAAGCGAGCGATAATTACCATTTATTAATGCACACATAACTACGAAAAGTCAGAGGTGTGTGCCTCATTATTTATATTTTGTTTGAAAGTTGATTTCAAGATTTTACAACTCTGTATTAAATTTTGTTTTTATTGGCCGCTTGATAAATTAATTCGATCTTCAAAACAGTATTTCTTAAATGCTATCCATTTTGATGATAAATTTCGTATTACCTAACAGCTGTCACTTTTCAAAAATGTAATAAAAGTTGCTGTTTGTTAGCTTAATGTTGTCTCATTCATACACAAAAAAAATCATAAAATTTGGATTTGTCATTCCTAAAAAAAATGCAAAAATGTTAGTACTTAAAATTGGGTTTCCTCCAATTTCTTCAAGAAAAACGGCAATTTCATATGTAACGAACTAATAATAAGAAAACGTGTATTCAACTGTCTTGTCAAGGGTGCGATAGTGACAAACAATGAAAAATTGTCATCACACATTAAACCATTATAACAAATACTCACATAACAATGGTGATGTCAAGGCAGGCGCACTCAATCTACGGCCCTCTACGCTATTATATATTACGCATAGAGTCATTTCCCATAAGTGTAGGCAGAGACCACATGTTTCTACTTGTTACCATCCTGAAATATCTACCGACATCTTCCGCTTCTTCTACTACTGTTTTCATTCAACATGATCGCCGGTTGAGAGTACTCTTGACCTGGCTTCGCCTCAAAATATCCTTCATCTGATAATAATATGTACGCCTCTTTTTTTCTTTTTTTTTCGTGCGGATACTCCCCCGCTGGCCAGCGGGGGCGGTTATGACGGGCTTGAACCGAATAAAACCACACGCCGTCTCGGGTCTTAAAACGCCGGTGTGTAAGGTTGCCCATAGAGCATATCCCTTGCAACCCGACTGACCTTGGACCATCTCCGGTTTCGAGATGCCCCCCTCGGGTTTGGGAGCTACGGTGTCCCCGTCTTGCCCTGGTTTGGGGGACGGGCGCTAGTCGCCCCGCCGTCCCGGCCTGCTTCTGCTGGGGTGACAGGTGGCCTCACCTACCACCCCCAGTCCTGCGCTCATGGAGGACGGAGGTCGTTAAGCGACCTTTGGCGCCCGAGTCGCCTGCAACGCGCGGCGAGCATGTTGCGGGCTCGGCGGGCCGGGAGACTTCTGTAGCTCTCCCGGGCGCGCTCCGCCATCTCCTTCGCGAGCATTACATGCTCGCAGAAGGAGGTGGCGGCGGCCCACGCGCTGCGCTCCGCACCATTGCCGCAATCATGCTGCCGAGCGAGAGGACTCCCACCCCGATGGCTGCCACGAGGTCACGCCGGGCAGTCCGCCAGCGTTTGCAGGCCTGAGTCCTCGCTCGCGTCGCAGTGATGGCACTCAGGCGTTGGCTCCTTCCTAATAATATTACGCCTACGCCGTTGCTGAATTGTTCATTCACCCTTGCCTCATAAATCTGGTTCGCCAATATTTTTTCTTTTAAACTATCATTAATTAAAAAAAAAGATATGGATTGACTACATAACATATAATAAAGTGAAAATTTTTATGTACCATATAAAACTTTAGCAATTTTTTTATTTGAAGACTTTTATATTTTTATATAATTTTAGTCTTACGTGTATAACATGCCTGACTTAAAGAAAATTGAACCGTCGGTAGCTTAGTGGTTAAGGAGTCGACCCTACGATCAAGAGGTCCCGGATTCGAATCCTGACCATTACACTGCCGACGTGAACCCACTCCTAACACAAACAAGTTGAATTCCTGAGACGAGCTCAGCCGAATACAAGGGATTTTCGATTTTGCGATTATTATTTTTTCTTTATCTTGCAATGGTTCACCCCAGCACGAATCTATTACCGAAAATAGCAATTCGATAGCTCATCTCCTTCATACCCAAAACCGTGACAGAAAATTGGCAACGACGACGTCGACGACGTCGACGACGACAACTCGATAGCAATAGGGCTTTTCTAAAGAAATCCCTAAAAATTTAGCTGGAGGGGTTAGGGGGAATATTAGTAATTTCGTAATTAGTAATCCATTACGTCCGATATATAAAATATAAAAAATATTATTTTCAGTTGCTATCATCACATTTATAGGTGCCCCATAAAAACTGCAGTTGACGGCGCGGAGGATTGTTATAGTAATCAGAGATAATTTCTTGTCAAATTGAATTATATATACTTACCGGTAATGACGTATGATTATGTCGGCTATTACCGGAATGCGGGCCTGCGGCGGTGCTGAAAAACAGAACCGGTTTTGATTATATTACACCGTAGAGATATACAATCTGTCTGTATATTGCGATTTGTTGAAGCATTTTGTATCTATTAATATTTCTCGGGAGTTCCCGAGCCGATATTTGGGGCCCAAACCGACCTGCAAACTAGTATACCTATTGATTAAAGGATGAGCCTCTAGCGCAAGCTGTCCTCTCGGGGTTTGGGGTCAGACGGTAGTCAATTTTTAGGGTTCCGTTGCCAAATGGCAAAAAACGGAACCCTTATAGATTCGTCATGTCTGTCTGTCTGTCCGTCCGTATGTCACAGCGACTTTTCTCCGAAACTATAAGAACTATGCTGTTGAAACTTGGTAAGTAGATATATTCTGTGAACCGCATTAAGATTTGCACAAAAATAGAAAAAAAAAAACAATAAATTTTGGGGGTTCCCCATACTTAGAACTGAACATCAAAAAAAAAAAATCGTCAAACCTATACGTGTGGGGTATCAATGGAGCGGTCTTCAAAAATGATATTGAGGTTTCTAAAATCATTTTTTTCTAAACTGAATAGTTTGCGCGAGAGACACTTCCAAAGTGGTAAAATGTGTCCCCCCCTGTAACTTCTAAAATAAGAGAGTGATAAAACTAAAAGAAATATATGATGTACATTACCATGTAAACTTCCACCGATAATTGGTTTGAACCAGATCTAGTGAGTAGTTTTTTTTAATACGTCTTAAATCGTAAACTGCAATTTACCTTTCATTTAAACAACTCAAATGTATAAATTTTACTTGCTGGTACGGAACCCTTCATGGGCGAGTCCGACTCGCACTTGGCCGGTTTTATTTATGAATGGGCTCACGTTTGACCTCTATCTCAGATGGTCGTAAGTGACGATGTGGTCTACGATGGATCACGTTTCCTAGAAGGAACCTATTCACTCGAGACTTGAAGATTCCGAGGTTATAACTTTCCAGAAACACAGACTCAGGCAGGCAATTCCACTCCTTAGCTGTACGCATAATAAATGTGTCGCCGAAACGTTTTGTGCGTAAATAAAGCCAACCATAACAAATTAAATGCTGGATTTCACCAGTGATAAGAACTTCTCTTAACTTTTTTCAATATCTTCCAGATCGCGAGAAACGATTCTTTTACATGAACATTTAAAGCATTATTAAGTATGGGTAACATGAGCTCATTAGAAAGAAAAATTAAATAAAATGTGATGTAGTTCACAATCTCATGTAACTTTATTCTATAGAAAACTGGTTTTCTATCTAATCTTGATATATATATAAATACAGGACTTTTATCCTAAGATATAATTACAAGAATAACAGTCCTATTGTAACAAAAATAAGTCTAGATGAGTTATTTTTGTGTAATGTGTAATTATAAACATTAATTACTTGAATAAGTATTTCAACAAATTTAAAAAACACTTCGCGGCATCTAAATGAGAACAGATAACATACTGTGGAATGTACTTAGTTTTTTGTTAACTTTATAAAAAGATATAATAAAAAGGTAGGTAAATCCGAAGGACAACATATTCATGCGACAATAAACTCGTAATATAATGACTAGCTCTTCATATCAGTATTGTCATTCCAGTTCGTGAATTAAAGAGCACACGTACATATAACTTAGTGTTGTGAAAAGTCGAGTTCATGGTCGGTATATCGATTAAAATAATCTGAACATAAATAGTATGCGTTGACAATGACTTGTGGAGAATTAGTTTAACGAGGTAAGTGTATTAAATAAATGTTAAATTATACATATTACGTCTTAATTTTAATACCAGAAATAAAAATAAGCTTGCAGTGCCAAAACTCAGACTTCATAAAGTTGGTAATTCGTTTGTAGGCAAATGTATAAAAATATATAATAAAATCCCTCAGGATTTGGTTGACCTGCCAATTAATAAATTTAAAATAGAAGTTAAAAAAGGTTTAATGAAAAAAGGTTACTATAAAGTAGATGAATATCTTAATGATAAAAATGCATGGTCAACCTAATTAATCTCTTGCTCTCGCACATATTTATTATAAATAAAACAAAACTATATATTAAAAAATAAATAAAAAATAAAGCATAACGATGGTCTACCTGAGTTTCTTGCTGGTCTCTTCTCAGTAGATCCAACTACCGAACCAGCGAAAGAATCGTTTTCAAATGATTTATTTACATATTGATATTTTTGACAAACGCAATTCTAAAACTTTGACATTCATATGTGCTCTTTATGTGCCTAAACTGAATAAACGAAATTGATTCTTTGATTGAAAGTCTCTCTAGAAAGAGAGAGGTATGTAACAATTTCATCAATAGTTGATCTATCGTCATTATTCTCCGAACCTTGTCGTAACTCAGTTGAAGTCAGGCTTCTGTCTAACTACGAAAGGGCCGAATTTAAATAATTCCCCTGAAGCAACTGTCATCTGACCTCAACAACCCCAGGGGATATAAGTTCTGTATTTGTATGTAGTTAATAAGGTCTGCAGATAGACCAGTTGTCAGAATTTTGAGGGGTCCAACTACCTTTTTTTTTCGTGCGGAAATCCCCCATGATACTCCCCCGCTGGGGGTGGTTATGTCGGATTCAAACCGACTAAAACCGGACTCCATCTCGAGTCTTCAGACGCCGGGGTGTAAGGTGGGCCCATAAGGCATTACCTTCGAGGCGGGGCGGGGGGGGGGGGGGTTAATACATTAATATTCCACGACATTCTTCACAACGCTACCACATCGTCACTTACGACCAGGTGAGATAGAGGTCAAACGTGAGCCTATCATTCATAAAAAAAAACGCTATCTTGACCCAGCTTAACTAGCTTGTGTTATGGGTTCTAGAATGCGGATAAACATACTTAGATACATATGTTTTGTAAATAAATACACATTATACATAGGAACACCCAGACGAATGCAAATAGACATATTCACTGAGCGGGAATCAAACCCGCTACCTCCGATGTAGCAGTCGAACGCTCTACCGCCACGTCATTTTCACTGCATCTTTTTTTAAAATATTCTACGCCATTCTACACAGCGCTTTCTAGACCCAAAGTAAGCATAGTTTAACTAAATACATACATTAATACATTAATAAATAAATAAAATAAATTGTATCAGTACTTAACGCAGTCGTAGTATGCATGGTATAGGCGCCATCGTACCCATGTCGGTGCCTCTGAAAACCATCGCTTTCATGCTATCCGCATGACAGCATCGGGCTGACAGGCAGCCCGGTTCTGAGCGGATATGGCGTACATCGGCACACAACTGGTTTATTTCTACAATTATTTGCATCACTTTTTTTATATTGTATTTTTTATTTTTCTTATTTTTTTACTTTGTTTTTTCTCTGTTTTTTGTATCTTGTTTAAATTGTGCTTGTAAATGTACGTGTATCCGAGTAGAATTAAATTATTTCTTTCTTTCTTTCTTTCTAACTATCTATTTATCATAGTTAATGTTGAGGGGTACCAGGGGAGACAGCCCATTTGTCATTTGTAGTATTAAACGGTCTGCTTGGTGGAAACTAGGACCAGTTTTTAATGGGTCCTGTTAATGCCATGCCTACTCACCGCTGAGTCCTCTCACTATTTGCCGGAAGCTGTCCGCAGAGAGTGGAAGGGTGGGATCACGCTGCGCTTCGCAGAATGTCACCGCTAGAAATAAAATAGTAAAAGTTTACACATTTTTTTTTAAATGAACACTAATAGGTCCGCCGATATTATTATTAACAGCCCCCCTTACCTCTCCAGTTAAGATAAATGGCTTGTCCTATAGATTTAGATCGGAAAAAGAGAACATCTAGGACGGGACTTGAACCCGCGACCAGTCCCTTGCTTGTGTTAGGAGTGGGTTCACGTTGGTAGTATAGTGATTCAAACCCGGGACCTCTCAATCATATAGCAGACTCCTTAACCGCTAAGCTAATAAAGCTTCTCTAACGACATAAAGGATCCAAGTGATCCAACTGATATTTTGGTCAAAGTGGAGTTAAGTCAGTACGATTATCTATTCTACTAGCTGATGCCCGCGACTCCGCCCGCGCGAAATTCGGTTATGGTTTTTTGGTCATATCTCCGGTTCTACCTAACCAATTGCAATCAAACATACGTCAGATTTTAATTCTGACCAGACCTTTCTAATAGAAAAAACCGCATCAAAATCTGTTCAGTAGTTTTTGCGTCCATCGCGAACAAACAGACAAGACACAATATTTACACACTAACTTCTATGTCACAGTTGGGTTGACCACCGAAAATCAGTTCGACGACGACTCCGACGACCTCTGTGGCGTAGCGGTAGTGCATTTGACTGCTAAGCCAGAGGTTGCGGGTTCGATGCCCGTTCAAAACATGTTCAAAACATCGCAAATATACATATTTGCATTGGTCTGGGTGTTCCTATGTATAATATGTATTTATTTACAAAAAAGGAAGTATTAAAGTATGTTTATCCGTATTCTAGAACCCATATGACAAGCTCTACTTAGTATGGGTCTAGATAGCGTTGTGTACTTTGTCCTACGATATTTATTTATTAAAAAATAAATTTACGTAAAACGCCAGCTACGTATATTGTCTGTTTTTTATGTAAGGTTCGACAATAAAAAGGGTCTAGTAATTACGTCACACATGCAATTAACTCACTATATGACGCAGTTTGCAACATTAAATGCTTGCAACAAAACATTGTCAATCTCAGACATTAATTACTTAAAAAAAAATGTAATGTTAAATTTTTAGGGTTCCATACCTCAAAGGGTAAAAAAGGAACCCTTATAAGATCACTCTCTTATCCGTCTGTCCGTGTGTCATCACCGATTTTGTCAGGAACGGGTGGACCTAACAAGTTGAAATTTATACCAGATACTGGGGTCTATATTCCCTATTAAGTGTATAAAAATCAAGGTCCTGAATCAATACGATAAAAACATATGGGCAAATTTAGATTTTCACGAAAGTACCAAAATTTACCTTAATTTTCTAAACCAAAACCTTTTCAAAATCAAATTTCGTGATTGTAAGTCAACGAGAACTAATATATCGATTTTCGACCCAAAACCTATAGGAAACTTCCGGTTGACCTGGAAGTGTCAATTTCGGTTATAAGCAAGGTCTTGCAGCACAAGAAAAGGGAAATAAACGAAAAATAAAAAAGTTGAAAATTGAGGTGAATTTTGGTACTTACAAGTTTTTATACACAATGGTACGGAACCCTTCTGGCACGAGTCCGACTCGCACTTGGTCGGTTTTTAGTACTGTCTGTCTGTCTGTCCGCCCGTATGACACAGCCACTTTTTTGCCGAAACTATAAGAACTATGCTGTTGTTACTTGATAAGTAGATGTATTCCGTGAACCGCATTAAGATTGTCACACAAAAATAGAAAATAAACAATAAATTTTAGGGCTTCCTCATACTTAGAACTGAAACTAAAAAATTTTTTTTCATCAAACCCATGCGTGTGTCTATGGATAGGTCTTCAAAAATGATATTGAGGTTTCTAATATCATGTTTTTCTAAACTGAATAGTATGCGCGAGAGACACTTCCAAAGTAGTAAAATGTGTCCCCCTGTCACTTCTAAAATAATAAAATGATAAAACTAAAAAATATATGATGTAAACTTCCACCGATAATTGGTTTGAACGAGATCTAGTAAGTAGTTTTTTTTTAATACGTCATAAATCGTAAACCGTAATGTACCTTTCATTCAATCAACTCAAATGTAAGAATTAAAAAAAACAGTATTATGTTACTTACTGCTACGGAACGCGGCGAGTCCGACTCGCACTTGGCCGGTTTTTTTTAGGTTTAGCGGACAAAACTCAGAGTGCATAATGTCATTTATAAATGTCAAGAGAGTGTATTATCAGTGTAAAGTTAAATCCATGTTTATAGAATCTCTACCCTTGGGCCACGACCGCCATCTCTGTGCTATATTATAAACAAGTTGAATTCCTGAGACGAGCTCAGCCGAATACAAGGGATTTTCGATTTTGCGATTTCTTTTTTTTTTTTTTTGTTGCGATTTTTTGCGATTTTTTTTATCTTGCAATGGTTCACCCCAGCACGAATCTATTACCGAAAACAGCAACTCGATGGCTCATCTCCTTCATACCCAAAACCGTGACTGAAAATTGGCAACGACGACGTCGACGACAACTCGATAGCAATAGGGCTTTTCTAAAGAAAATCCCAAAAATACTTGGGTTATGTCAAATTAACGATTCTGAACACAAAAACATACTTTATGGAATTATTGCCTGTTTATCTGTTTGTTAGAGATGGGCGCACAATTTTAATAAGGTTTTGGTCATAAATGTTAATTATCGCTCGCTTAATAATGTGCCCAGTAGATGGCAATAGGCTCGCTCCCTATTACATTGGGACCTTAACTTACGTGGGTGTGTAATACACCTCTGCCTACCCCTTCGGAGATACAGGCGTGAAGTTATGTTATGTTATGGGTTGGTCAGACTTAAAATTTACCCTATTTTTTATTACAATTATTTAAGTAGAACCGAAGATATGACCAAAAACCGATAACAAACCTCCACGCGGGCGAAGCCGCGGGCATCAGCTAGTTGTAATTAAAATTAAAAAGGAGTGCAAATGGTTTTTCGCTTAAGCATTAAGCTTAAGCGGCCTTTTTTTTTTTTTTTTTATCGTGCGGAAATCCCTTCGGATACCCCCCCGCGTGCCAGCGGGGGCGGTTATGTCGGGCTTGAACCGACTAAAACCGCACGCCGTCTCGGGTCTACAGACGCCGGGGTGTAAGGTTGCCCATAGAGCATATCCCTCGCACCCCGACTGACCCTGGGCCATCTCCGGTTTCGAGATGGCGAGGGGGCAGCTTAAGCGGCTTACTATATACTACAATATACGGCAAACTAAGCGGTAATTAGTTTGCATGCGGATAGAAAGACTAAATTCTGTGTACCTTTGGTTCTGTAACTTTTCGTCATAAAACCAAAAATAACAAAATTATTAACGAAAAAAGAGAATACATTTGATCATACCGCATTCCGTACAATTTGGCCAAGGGGCGTTGAGTGGAATGTGGCGCTGTGACCAGCGAACTGCCATCTTAACTGCTTAAGTGACAAGGATAGTGAAAATGCTCAGATCGGATCGTCTTATTTCAAATTTTACAAATTATACAGTATTACCTCCAGAAAGATTCTACCGTTGGATAATGTCCAAATGTCCAAGGTATGATTCAGTAATTTTTTTATATTTCATATATTAAAAATAAGAAGGAATATTCGCGTAAGCTTTGTACCATAATCATTTGTTTTTATTGATAAGTTAAAAATACGGAAGTTTTAAAATATAATTATTTTAATATGTTAATACAACTTCATGCATTGCAATAAAAACAAGGATAACTGCTACAGTCAAAGTCGAACAGCAGCAAGTTCAAGTACGACTTGTGACGGTATTACTTGTGTTTACAAATGCTTCTTTAGCTCAGCTTTAAAGACTTTAGACTAAAGAAGCTTTTGGGCGGATAAATTGTGAACACGATCACGCCGGCCGGAGAAGCTTTTGCGGAGACAAACTGTGAATTCGAGCTCGCTTCACTCGCTAATTATTTATATACATAAAAATATCCCTGATAATCAGCAATAATTGTAACCACCTTCCTGTTATCCCACTGGGGTCCACTCAAAGAAGCTTTCGGAAACCAATTAGTATGCCAACACAACGTAAATTCCCTTCTTTGCCTCAACATAGTATGTGTGCTGTGCTGAAGAAGCATACGGAGCTCGAATTCACAATTTATCTCCGCGAAAGCTTCTTCGGCCCAACACGCTGTGTGTTGGACTAGAGAAGTATACGTGAACTGTTTTCACAATTTATCCGCCCGAAAGCATGTGCAACACTATACGGGTGCTGGTGGTAGAAATTTGATGACACAAATTTGTCACAAAATTCGGCCGGATGGGTACCACCGTGCACGATTGCGAAAAACCCTGCATAGTAATCCAATTTCGGTTTGATTGCGTTCAGGGGTCAGCAAGTGCATAGCCGGGCAGGGGGATTGTGGTCGCAGCACTAGTGGGACCGGTGGGTGTCACCCGGTGCTGCGACGGCAATCCTCTTCTGATGAGGCCGTCAAGCTGAGTGCCACCATTGTTAACATGGTACGTGTATGTAATGGTGACCCTCTTTCCTGAGACTACCTTAAGCTTACCATCAGGCGAGGTGAAGTCACATTGACGTGTCCTAAATATAAAAAAAAAAAATTTGTAAAAATGCCGTTATTACTCCATTTTGTATTACTTTGCCTACTATTTAATATCGTACTCTACAAAAGGGCTAAATAGATAGATAAGGCAAGATGGGGACACCGTGATTCCCAAACTGGAGAGGGCCATCTCGAAACCGGAGATGGCCCAGGGTTAGTCAGGATGCGAGGGAAATGCTCTATGGGCCACCTTACACCCCGGCGTCTCAAGACCCGAAATGGCGTGCGGTTTTAGTCGGTTCAAGCCCGACATTACTTCCCCCGCTGGCCGGCGGGAGGTATCCGAGGGGATTTCCGTAAGAAAAAAAAGAAGTTATGCCTGCTGATTGAAGGAGGAGGCTCTGGCAGGCAGACTTTCCTCTCGGGGTTGGGAGGTCAGACAAGATCATTGTTGGTTTTCGTTAGCACCTTGTGCCACCCTAGGGTTATCCTTTCGAGGGCTCACCCGGGGTGCCTGGCAATGGACACTTGGGGAGGTCACCGTGTAGTTTTAGTCGGTCCGATTCCGACACACCCACCCCATCGTCGGCACCGATGGGGTGAAGCCCGTGGGGGTTTCCACACCTTGTGCCAGTAACTGATTAGGTATCACTTTTGACTGGGGTGCTTGGTTGGGGACCTCCACGGGGGTGCTTGGTTGGGGACCTCCACGCGGTGCACCCTGGGCAACGGAGACAGCAGCGCCTCTCTCCTAGGGCGGGAGAGACGCTGCCACCTACTGCCAACTCCGACCAAGGCGAGGACGGCCCTATTGAGGGCTGTTCGGAAGCTTCCCACGTGTCCCTCTGACTAGCAGATGGCACAGTGGAGAGCAGGTAAGGGGCCATCTCGAAACCGGAGATGGCCCAGGGTCAGTCGGGGTGCGAGGGATATGCTCTATGGGTAACCTTACACCCCGGCGTATTAAGACCCGAGACGGCGTGTGGTTTTAGTCGGTTCAAGCCCGACATAACCGCCTCCGCTGGACGGCGGGGGGGGGGTGTCCGAAGGGATTTCCGCACGAAGAAAAAAAAAAGGTATCACTTTTGACTTTATCTTAGCCCACTCACGCAGTATGGATACATTTCACTTCTCATAGATATTTGTGGATCAGTAGCTGCATCGAGCGACTAAACCGCGATATGATCACCGCAACTGCGATTAATACATACCCGATACTGAATTCAGACGCCAAACGAACACAAGTTGAGCGATCGAATTTAACTTGAAAATGAATAACCTTCATACGTTTATTTTTGTAATAAGTTGTGAATTACGGTCCGAGAAACAACCATGGCCGTACCTTTTATGAGCGACAGGCTGTGTAATAATTGGCGAGTGCTTGTTTGCTTACAAAATAGTAAGCGATGAACGTGCAATAAGTGATGTACATCTAACTTAACTAATAACAATGTGTATGATTACAAATTTGTATCTGCAAATGAGCAGCTGTAATCGTTACACCACTAGTAGGTATATTAAATAAGTTATGTGGTAACTTTGAAGAATGGAAGCATGGACTATCGTTCATTGGTCTGGATGTTTCTAAGCATAATATGTATTTATTTACAAAAAAAAAGTATTTAAGTATGTTTATCCGCATTCAATTTTTTTTTTTTTTTTTCATATTTAGGACACGTCAGTTTGACTTCACCTCGCCTGATGGTAAGCTGAAGGTAAAGTCTCAGGAAAGTGTGTCACCATTACATACATGTACCATGTTAACAATGGTGGCACTCAGCTTGACGGCCTTATCAGAAGAGGATTGTCGTCGATTGCTGCGACCACAATCCCCCTGCCCGGCTATGCACTTGCTGACCCCTGAACGCAATCAAACCGAAATTGGATTACTATGGAGGGTTTTTCGCAATCGTGCACGGTGGTACCCACCCGGCCGAATTTTGTGACAAATTTGTGTCATCAAATTTCTACCACCAGAACCCATATGACAAGCTCTGCTTAGTATGAGTCTAGATGTCCTTGTGTAATTTGTCCTAAGATATTTATTTATTTAAAATGAATTTCTAACCTCAATATAAACAATCAATACATTTGGTTCCCTACTTGAAATCGAATGACGCGAGATCGAATAACACTTGCTCGAAAACGTTTACTCGATAGTACTTGAAATCGATAAATTATGAGCTCGACAGTTCACTCCCTCGATGCATCAAAATCTCGAATAACTATAAGCTCGAATCGTCAGCAGCGCGAAGGCTCATTATCTCGAAACATCAATTCTCGACCGACCATCTAACGGAAACGGTCCAGTGGTTCCGGGGCTTCTGGGTTAGGTTAGCTTAGAACTGTGACCCCAACAGAGCCGGAACCACTAGTCACGAGGAGGAACTTACGAGGTACATTTTAGGTGTGAATTTTAGGTGTGTCAAAAAATTACCAATCTTTGTACTAAGTACCTTATTTTTTGGTGCGGAAATCCCTTCGGATACCCCCCCGCCGGCCAGCGGGGGCGGTTATGTCGGGCTTGAACCGACTAAAACCGCACGCCGTCCCGGGTCTCCAGACGCCGGGGTGTAAGGTTACCCATAGAGCATATCCCTCGCACTCCGACTGACCCCGGGCCATTCGCAGTGTCCCCTCTGATAACAGCAAAGGGGTACCTGGAGCGACCACGCCCCCCCGCGGGCCTTGCAGGCCCGCCATACCCCCTCGTGCAATGGGGTCAGCTGGCCCTGAAAAGGGCCGGTTGGTCCGACTCTTGGCCGTTGTCGTTGACGCCAGCTGCTCCACTTTGCCCAGGATGCACCAAACTTGAAGGTGATCCAACCAGTCGCACCCCGTACTAAGTACCTTCGTACATATTTTTCTTTAGCCAGAAAAAAAAGGGTTGGATTAACCACAATGTCAACATTATATACACGTAGTATTTGTATCGAGAAGGGAACACCCAAAAACTATGCAATATTTTATTCCGAATTTCATTTAACCGAAGAAATGTGATTTTTTTTATGGTATGTATTGAAACTTTCCATTTTACCTACATGTTGAGAACTACGCGGCAGTGTGGTTATTAAGGGGGAACATTTTTCATTATTTTTGCGATTGGACGCACCGTTTTCGAGATATTCTATAAATCGATTAAATGGTCGGTCGAGAAATAGTATTTCGAGATTTTGATACATCGAACAATGAGCCTTCGCGCTGTCGATGATTCGAGCTTATAGTTATTCTAGATTTTGATGCATCGAGAGAGTGAACTGTCTAGACCATAACTTATTGATTTCAAGTACTATCGAGTAAACGTTTTCGAGCAAGTGTTATTCCATCTCGCGTCATTCGATTTCAAGTAGGGAACCCAATACATCAATTTGTAGATAATAATTTGAATTTCGGGGCGATTAAACTCCAAAATACAGTCTCCCGAAAAAGCCCAAAATTTGGGTGCAACCGGCATTGGCGCTCGAATTAATTAACGAGTTTTGTTTGTTTTGGCTTTTAAAGGAGCTACTGCTGGTTCCCTTAAACCTCAAGCGGAAATGCTGTACCGAAGCCTCGTCCTTCAATAAGCAGGTATCCCAAGGTTGTGGGCCGCCGCCACCTCCTTGTGGGCCGCTGCCACCTCCTTCTGTGAGCATGTAATGCTCGCGAAGGAGATGGTGGAGCGCGCCCGGGAGAGATTTAGAACTCTCCCGGCCCGCCGAGCCCGCAACATTCTCGCCGCGCCGCGCGACTCAGGCGCCGGAGGTCGCTAAACGACCTCCGTCCTCCATGAGCCCCGGCCTGGGGGTGGCAGGTGAGGCCACCTGTCACCCCAGCAGAAGCAGGCCGGGACGGTGGGGCGACTAGCGCCCCTCCCCCAAACCGGGTTAGACGGAGACACCGTGGTTCCCCAACCCATCTCGAAACCGGAGATGGCCCAGGGTCAGTCGGGGATGCGAGGGATCTGCTCTATGGGCAACCTTACACCCCGGCGTTTTAAGACCCGAGACGGCGTGCGGTTTTAGTCGATTCAAGCCCGACATAACCGCCCCCGCTCGCCGGGGGGGGGGGGGTATCCGAAGGGATTTCTGCACGAAAAAAAAAAGGTATTCCAAGGTTGGCTTAGGCTCTAATTTTCTTTATGGGACCCCATGCACTCAATAAAACCCTAATAAATAAATATAATTTAGAAAAGATGATCTAGTTGAAAGAAAACATGTTCCCATGTATTTTTAGGGATTTTCTTTAGAAAAGCCCTATTGCTAAGGAGTTGTCGTCGACGTCGTCGTCGTTGCCAATTTTCTGTCACGGTTTTGGGTATGAAGGATCTCCTTCATACCCAAAACCGCAAAACCGCAAAAAGCTATCGAGTTGCTGTTTTCGGTAATAGATTCGTGCTGGGGTGAACCATTGCAAGATAAAAAAAAAATCGCAAAAAAAAAAAAACACAAAATCGAAAATCCCTTGTATTCGGCTGACCTCGTCTCAGGAATTCAACTTGTTCTATTTAAGTTAATAACTTTTTAGGGATTTTCTTTAGGAAAGCCCTATTGCTATCGAGTTGTCGTCGTTGCCAATTTTCTGTCACCGTTTTGGGTATGAAGGAGATGAGCTATCGAGTTGCTGTTTTCGGTAATAGATTCGTGCTGGGGTGAACCATTGCAAGAGAAAGGAAAAATCGCAAAAAATCGCAAAAAAAAAACGCAAAATGGAAAATCCCTTGTATTCGGCTGAGTTTGTCTCAGGAATTCAACTTGTTTATTTTTGGTTCCACGACTAAAGTTACAAAATAAACATTGTGGAGAATAACCTAGTATTTTAAATTCTGTGCACAAAACAGTGACGATATTTTTCATAATCTAGATATTATATAAAATGACCGCGATGAACTCGAGAACGGATGATCCGATTTTCATGATCTTTGTTTTTTTTTATATTTGTCTCCGCCTGTACTGTGTCTTTTTTGTGTTATTTTGCGGAAATCACCACTACGGTTACAAATCCCCTCCCCGCCGACTAGCGAGGGTGGTTATATCGGACTCGAACTAACCAAAACCTCACGCCGCCTCGGGTCTTTCATTCCGAAGTGCAAGGTGATATCCACGAAATAAATTCAGCTGATATGGTTACCAACATAACATTCTAAGGCAGAACGAAGTTTGTCGGGTCAGCTAGTTAGGGTTCCGTTGCCAAATGGCAAAAAACGGAACCCTTATAGATTCGTCATGTCTGTCTGTCTGTCCGTCCGTATGTCACAGCCACTTTTTAACGAAACCATAAGAACTATGTTGTTGAAACTTGGTAAGTAGATGTATTCTGTGAACCGCATTAAGATTTTCACACAAAAATATAAATAAAACATTAAATTTTGGGGGTTCCCCATACTTGTGTGGTATCCATGGATAGGTCTTCAGAAATGATATTGAGGTTTCTAATATCATTTTTTTTAAACTGAAAAGTTTGCAAGAGAGACACTTCCAAAGTGGTATAATGTGCCCCCCCCCCCCCGTGACTTCTAAAATAAGAGAATGATAAAACTAAAAAAAATTTGTGTTGTACATTATCATGTAAACTTCCACCGAAAATTGATAGGAACGAGATCCAGTAAGTAGTTTTTTTTTAATACGTCATAAATCGTAAACAACAATTTACCTTTCATTCAATCAACTCAAAATAAAATTTAAAAAAACATTAATAAGTTACTTGCTGCTACGGAACCCTTCATGGGCGAGTCCGACTCGCACTTGGCAGCTTTTTTTTAATAGGGACCGATCCTAAAAGTTAATTTCAGTTAGTATCCAAACTCGTTAAGATATAGCTCATGAAAAATACATATAGGGCGCAAAAACATTGTAGGCGACGTGAGAGCGTTATTACTTTTCTCCTTACCTGCTTACCTCTTCAAGAATTTACAGGCGTGACTATATGTCGAAATGTTTTGTAAACGAACTGTGTGAGGTAACGCCCTCTATTAAAATGTAAATTACTCTTGATTTGGGATTTTGATGCGGTTTTTATATTTTGCGATAGCAACTTTAAGGCGGCAGAGGTTAAAGTACCTCTGTTTATATCAAATGTTAGTGTGGAAACAAGTGAGCAGGATATTATAAATTATATTCAAGAAAAAACAAAAGAAATTGTGTCGTTAAAGATGATAAAAATTAAGTCTACAAAAAGATATAATGCTTTTAAGTTATTTGTGTCTAAAAGTAAATTAGAACTATTTTTAAATGATGAATTATGGCCAGACGATACGCCACGCATCGATCGAACGCGACGATAACGTGTACGTAACGGACTGCCGAGACGAGGTCTCCAGTTCGATCCCCAGTCGCCCCGGGCACACACCTCTGACTTTTCGTATATACGTGTGTTCAATTCCGGGCCAGGAGGTATATTGCGCAGTGGAAGTTTAGCCCTCCTGGGTACAATGGGGAAGTGAGCAGTCTGCGGTTCACAGAGCAAATTGTTAATAAATGGATTTCACTTACCATTTACTTGAAGTCGCCCGAAACACAACGCTTTACCTGTCTGTGTCTGTATTCGTGTGTTTATGAAGTGTAGGGGTGTATGAAGGTTTGTGTGGACAGATCAGCAGAGCGCGTGGTACAAATGGAGCCCTTCCAACCAAATATGTGATTTAGTCGAACAACTCCCAATCGATTACGTTAATTAGTCCAAAATATAACCAATCCAACGCTGGCCAAATATGATATTCACGGATTATACTTTATTCGAACAAAAACTTATTTCAACAAACTTTTTCTCAAGACAATTCTTTCAACAAGTTGACAACAAGTGACAGTCGTAGATCTGTCAACGCAAATTATGGTTTTTTTTTTTTTTACTTCGTTTAGGAACGCAACATCTACCCCCTCCGAACGGGCCTTCCCGTCCGCTAATCAATTGGCAATCTTGATAAGGTTGCGACCGCTCTCCTCATCACCGATCCGTCAACCAAAACCTCAGCAAATCGAGGAACCCCATCGGTGCCAGCCACTAGATTGAGAATGCGCCCCCGGCGCCAATACAACGGCATTAGGTTGGCATCCTTAATCAGGACGAGGTCTCCGACCTTGGGAGGATGAGTTTTATCCGTCCACTTGACGCGCTGCTGGAGGATGTGCAAGTACTCCAAGCTCCAACGCTTCCAAAAGCTCTGAGCGAGCTGTTGCACTAACTGGAACCGCGATAGCCGATTTCGGCTCACATCGACAAGGGGGTGCTCCGGCAGGGCGACAAGTGGTTGTCCAATCAAAAAATGGCCCGGGGTTAGGGCCTCCAAATCATTAGGGTCCGAAGAGAGCGGGCACAATGGACGCGAGTTTAGTACGGCCTCAATGCGGCAAAATACTGTAGCTAATTCCTCAAAGGTGAGAACTGTGTCTCCCAATAATCTCCGCCAGAGTCCCTTGGCCGCCTTCACCGCGGCTTCAAAAATACCCCCCCAATGGGGGCAGGCTGGCGGGTCAAACAGCCAAGTGACCCCCTTGCGGGCTAATTTGTTGCCTATGTCAACCTGGTTCTCCGCAAGGAAGGCGTAAACTTCCTTCAAATAGTTACTTGTACCTCTGTAATTGGTACCGCAATCAGATCTAATTAAAGAAGGCAACCCACGGCGAGACACGAATCTATCCAAAGTTGCCACGAAGGCCTCCGTCGAGAGCGAGGTTACTAGCTCCAAGTGTACTGCCTTCGTTGACAGGCAGACAAACACACACAAATAAGCCTTAAGGATTTTACTGTTACGAAGAGTAGACGTCTTCACCAAAAAGGGACCGGCAAAGTCCGTTCCGACGCCTGCAAAAGGCCTTGCCTCATTGACACGATCAGCCGGCAAGTCTCCCATCATGGGCTGCATAGTGGGGGCCTTAGTCCGGTAGCATGGCATGCAACGAAAGACAATGCTGCGGATAGTACGACGGGCCGACAAAATCCAAAAGTCTCGCTGCAGAATGGCCAACAGCGCATTACAACCGGCATGCGAGTTCTTAATGTGACGATCAGTCACCAACAACTTGACCAAATGGCCTTCCTTGGGCAACAAAAGGGGGTGACGAGCTCCGTAGGGGAGGCTAGAGTGCCTCAAACGTCCTCCAACACGCAAGAAACCCGCATCATCCAAAAAGGGGCTCAGCTTACTGATAGCTCCCGACAACTTAGCCATACCGGACTTCAAGATTTCAATCTCCTTCTCAAAGTGTGCAGCCTGCACAGAGCGGACCCAAAGAAGGAGAGACTCCTGGAGCTCTTGAGGAGAAAGGACCGGCGACAGGCGTTTGTCCCCACGGTTCCTACAATTGTGACGAAAGCGCCTGATCCAAGATGTGACATTCAACAGTTTATCGAGGGAGCTGTACCGATTCAACAAAAGGTCGGGATCAAACGGCGGGTCCTTCGTCTCAACAGCGAGCACCCTTAGCCCGGGCAAAGGATCCGTCATCAAGACTGGCATTCGAGGCCAAGCATCCTCGGACCGAGTCAGCCATTCTGGCCCCCACCAGAGGGGGTGATCAATCAAGTGAGGGGCCGTGCACCCACGTGAGGCCACGTCGCCGGGGTTCAGGTCCCCAGGGACATGCCTCCAAGTTAAAGGTGTTGCAGAATTTTGTATCTGTGACACTCGGTTCGCCACAAAGACCTCCAAAGTGTGGACGGACGTCTTCAACCAACACAAAACAATTTGACTGTCCGTCCAGGCGTAAGAGGATCGAATGTCCACAGTTTCACCCAAGGTATTAACAACGTGATTCAATAGACGCACAAGAAGAGCTGCCCCTGACAACTCCAATTTGGGAATGGTCAATGCTGTTCGAAGAGGGGCTACCTTGCTCTTGGCCATGACCAGCGAGAGCTTCCCCTGGCCTGTCGCGCTGACAGTGCGCAGATAAACAACGGCTGCGTAACCGTGCGACGACGCGTCACAAAACCCGTGGAGGGTAGCAGTGTAACTCCCAGGGGGGAGGATGGCGCGGGGCAACACGACCTCATTGACCGCAGGGAGTGTGGACACAAAGTGGATCCAATCCTTCAACAGGGTTTCCCGAAGCGGCTCGTCCCAACCAAGTCCCGCGGTCCAGAGGCGCTGGAGAAAGCATTTCGCCCAAAACAGTACCGGACAAATCCAACCATTAGGATCAAAAGTCCTTGCGACAGTAGACAACACAAGTCGTTTAGTCCAAGTGTGGGGCGACTCTAGGTCGACATCGTATGTAAAGATGTCTTGGACAGGTCTGTACTGAACACCGAGGACGGCCATCATGGCGGGGTTGTCAACGTCTTCAAACAAATGCGGGTCCTGTCTATGATCCTCCGGCAAACCTTCCAATAGAGCTGGAGAGTTGGACACCCATTTACGCAACTCGTATCCAGCGGAAGCCAGGATCCCAATCAACTCGTCACGCAATAAAATGGCTTCCCCAACCGTGGAAGCCCCAGTACAGACGTCATCGACGTACAGGTCCGTTTTCAAGATGGCGGACGCCCGAGGGAACTTCAAACGCTCTCGGTCCGCGAGCTCCCAAAGCGAACGAATGGCAACAAAGGGGCTAGAACGAAGGCCGTATGTATTCGTATTGAGCTCGTACACAATCATGGGGTCCTGGGGGTTCTCGCGCCACAGGATTAACTGATAACGTCTGTCATCCTGGTGAATGACCGTTTGTCGGAACATCATCTTGATGTCGGCCACAAAGACAACCTGATGTCGACGGAAAGACGTGATGATGTCACAAAGGTCTTTTAACAATTTGGGGCCTGAATGTAAGCAATCATTCAATGAGACACCCGAAGAAGTTCGCGCAGACCCATCAAACACCGTGCGCAGCTTGCCAGTGGACGGCTTGAGGACCGCATGATGGGGCAGGAAGTAATGTTCAACTGAGCGCCAATCCAACCTTGACACCGACATGTGTCCCAAATCCGCGTACTCCTGCATGAAATCCAAGTACTTCTGCCTCAACACAGGGTCCCTGCCCATGCGGCGCTCCATTGCCAACAATCTCTTCTCGGCCGTAGGTCTAGATTCACCGAGAGGTGGTCGCACTGCGACAAAGGGCAACCTGGTAACAATCCGACCGGAACGGAGTCGACCCGTGTTGTTCTGATAGAACAATTCGCAATCCTGGTGTTCCGGGTTCAAACGGGCCACCTGAGGGGGCTCCTCAACCTCCCAAAACCTCTGAACGGCGTCAGAGAGAGCGGAGCCGGACACCAATGCACAATCAAGCTCAGGTGGAGGGGGTTCCTTAAATACCGGTCCCATCAATGCAAAGCCAAAGATGGTCGAGACAGCCACCAACCCGGTTGGCTGCAAGACCCTTATACCACCCAAAAATATTCTCCCTAGTACATCGGCACCCAACAACAAATGCGCTGTACTAGGAGAATCAAACCGGGGGTCAGCCAATTTCATACCCAACGTCAACCGAACAATATCTGAAGACAACTGTGTCCGGGGATGTCTTCCCAGAATGTTCTTCATAACAATGGCCGAGGTACCAATTTTAGGGCCCAACGAATGCAAAGGAGTGAGCCCAAACCGAGCCTGTCCCTCAACAGTGGTGACAGCTGCGTTGCCCACTCCTCTAATCGTGTCTGAATAGCCACGTACATCAAGGCCTACCTGTCCCACTAACCAAGACGACAAAATGCAGCCCTGGGAACCCGTGTCCAAAATGGCACGGACCACAACAGAGGCCCCCGCTGGTCCCCAGACCCTGACCGATGCCGTAGGCAACAAAACCGTGTCAATCTGGGGGGCTGCAGTAGTGGGGCAGGCGCCGACTTCCTAATGTCTGGGCGGTGACCGATCGCCGCACCCAGACTGTAGTCGTTCGCGATGAGGATAGGGTTCAAACCCCTCGTCCGCGCGATGTCCCGAGCCGCGTGCCATCGCTGGAGGGGCGTATCCCACCGGATGCTTGAATGGCGGGGGGCGCGACTCCAATCGGGGACGCTCTGCCAACGGAGGGGAGGGCAGTCGGTGCTGGTCCGGCCACTGCCGGCAAGCGGCCGTTGCGTACTCGTCTCCATGTGAGGGAGCCCTACGGCGCTCATGCGGCTCTCGTGACACGGGGGGTGGCGAGCGGCGTTCGAACCTGCGGATCTCGCCTCGGTTCTGCACTGGCGAGCGGACCCCGTGACCGTCTCCATCGTACCCCCCCGTACGCGAACCCCCCACAGAGGCTGGACTGCCAACGCGGTTCGCGTTCACGCATAAAATGTCCAGATGTGGTCCCCCACAAACTCTGCAAGGACGGGGGTTGGGGCATTCCCGTTGGAAATGTGCCCCCAAACATGAGTAGCACAGTCGGCGTGCACTGGCAATGCGGCGGCGGGCACTCACGTGCTCTCCCAAAAAGGCCGCGCAAGTTGCTATGCCATGCCCCGTAGCCTTACAATAAGAGCAGTCAGGACGAATCTGGGTGCCGGCGAAACGGGGGGCGGGGCGACTCTCAACAGGCCCACGAACCCTAGGCAGTCCCTGGCCTCTGGGCCGAGGAGACGGTGGGCGAGACCCCATGGCAATACTGGAGTTGTCTAGAAACCGGCATTCGTCCTCCAGGAACTTGACGAGGTCCTCAAAAAGGGGGAGATGGGTGGCACTATCCCCACCATATTTTTGCTCAAAACGGGACTTCAAGTCCACGGGCAGCCGTTGCAGCACTATATGCACCAAGATGTACGACCAATGGTCGACTGGCAACTCCAGTCGCCTCAAAGCATTGGTCGCTGCCAACAACGGGTTCAAAAGGTCAGTACGCAAGGCTGACACTCTGGTAATGAAGGGCAACCCCAAAATATGGCTAATGTGAGCGTCAGCCAAACACCGTTTATTGTGGTACCGCCGGGAGAGCAGCTCCAGAGCAGTAGGGTAAGCCGCATCCGTTACCGGTAAGTGCTGCACCAAGGCTCGGGCCTCTCCCTTGAGGACGGACATCAAGTAGGCCAACTTTTGGGCGGGTCCAAGGTCCGAGCGCGAGTCGACCAGACTCACAAATAAATTTTGAAAGCCCAGCCAGTGGTCCATCCGACCATCAAAATGTGGCAGTTCAAGTGTGGGCAGCTTGCTCAAAAGTCCCGGGCCAGCGACAGAGGTCTCCGGCTTGACCTGGACAGACTCCCGGCTCTTCAATATTTCCCTAGCACGTAGGGAAATCGTGTCTGCCAACGCCAGGATCTGGTCGTAGTCACCAACAACCTTGTCCCGCGCTGCCTGACTCAGCTGATCCAACCCGAGGTCCTCAGCCAGGTGGCTAAAGCGGGTGAACAGGGCATCTACAGCCCCAAGCCTGTTCTCCATACCGCCGAACCTGGTAAGAGTGGTCTCTGCCAGCTCTGGTCGAGTAGTAGTGGCCGCCGCCGAAGTGAACCACCTCAATTGTGTGGTTATACCGGCTATGGCCTCCTTCGCTGCACTTAAATGAGACATTCCAATGACCAAACTTCACCAAATCAGATAAAGAGATTAACCAAACAAAGAAATTATTTAAACAATGTTGGTTCACTTAAATGGGCCAAAAAATAAAACTTCAGTTTAAGTTTATTTTATGCAACAATGATCCCAAACCCCAATACAAATATAATTCAATATAGTTTACAAATAAACATTCAATTATAGAATGTTATGTGTGTATAAGCCTGACATGCAACAATCAACTGATTAAATCAAATGCAAATTAAATCAAATCCCTTAAAAAGATTGCCAATTAATCAGTCATAATAGTTCCCTAGCAATGACTTCAAATTAGCATACCAAACTGATATTAAGTGTTTGAACAACTATGTTCTTATATCTTACACTGACCGTAGATACTAATATTTATTTTAAGGTTATGAGACCCGAGACTGCGGTTTTAGTCGGTTCGAATCCGACACAACCACGCTCTTGCTACCAAAATGTTCAATTCCGGGCCAGGAGGTATATTGCGCAGTGGAAGTTTAGCCCTCCTGGGTACAATGGGGAAGTGAGCAGTCTGCGGTTCACAGAGCAAATTGTTAATAAATGGATTTCACTTACCATTTACTTGAAGTCGCCCGAAACACAACGCTTTACCTGTCTGTGTCTGTATTCGTGTGTTTATGAAGTGTAGGGGTGTATGAAGGTTTGTGTGGACAGATCAGCAGAGCGCGTGGTACAAATGGAGCCCTTCCAACCAAATATGTGATTTAGTCGAACAACTCCCAATCGATTACGTTAATTAGTCCAAAATATAACCAATCCAACGCTGGCCAAATATGATATTCACGGATTATACTTTATTCGAACAAAAACTTATTTCAACAAACTTTTTCTCAAGACAATTCTTTCAACAAGTTGACAACAAGTGACAGTCGTAGATCTGTCAACGCAAATTATGGTTTTTTTTTTTTTTACTTCGTTTAGGAACGCAACAACGTGTGTATTAAAAATGTTGATTATCACTCGCTTAGTAATGTGCCCGGTAGATGGCAATCGGCTCGCCCCCTATTACATTGGGACCCCTAAACATAACTGGCGAATCGTGGGTGTGCATACACCTCTGCCTACCCCTTCCGGGATACAGGCGTGAAGTTATGTTATGTTATTATGGCCAGACGGTATAATCTTTAGACGTTTAGTACGATTTATATACAGAGGTAAGCAGAACCAGTGTAATAGTTTGGAGTAACCTCCCAGTATGATTAGGTAATAATAACAAAAACTGTAGGTTTATCAGTTTCAACTGTAAAAATGTGAAAAGATCAATTGAAAACATTAGACAATTATGTGACTTGGCAGATATAGTGTGCCTCCAAGTAACATGGCTCCTCCCCCATGACATTCCTTTCTTAAGTACCATTTCTAACCACTTTGAAAATACCGGGAACAGCTGTTGACACGACCGCGGGAGTATTAATCGGAAGGCCGTATGGGGGAGTGGCTATATTATGGAGGAAGGGTGTTTTCGAGACTGTTAATGTGTTAGAATGTAATAGCCATCGGCTGACTGCCATTAGAGCTACTACTGGCGGGCGCTCAATTGTGGTAGTTTCTGTATACATGCCAACGAATTCGCCCGATAACTTAACTATTTTTACGGAAGTGTTAGGTGAGATAAGTGCCATTGCAGCGAGTGAAGATGTTGAGAGTCTGTATTTTTTTTTATACCACTAAGGTGGCAGACAAGCACACGGCCCACCTGATGGGAAGCGGTTACCGCGGCCTATGGACGTGTGCAACACCAGTGGCGTCACACTCGCGCTGCCGACCCTGTAAAGGAAAGGATGGGAAAGGAGTTTGGGCTCCGACACTCTCACTCACCAAACGGAACGCAACAGTTCAAATACTGTTACTTGGCGTCGATATTCTGTGAGAGGGTGGTCCTTCCCCGGTCGAGTCGGCAAATTCATGCAACGGCCAAAAGGACTGTTGCTTGACTCTACCACATATCTACCTGTATATTTTAGGAGATTTTAATGCTCACCCTACTGAACTATTTTATAGGGAACTCACGGGTTTTTGTACTGACCAATCGTGGGTATGTGCTGATACTGAAAAATTAGGGTGTGAGTCTGACTATTATACTTTTACGAGCGAGGTGCACGGGTGTAGAAGATGGCTAGATCACTATGTGGTTTCGCTGTCAGCCTGGTGCACAATTGTTACAGTAGGCATAAAAGAAGGCATATATATGTCGGATCACCTTCCTCTTTAGGTCGAGTGTGACTTGAAAATTGTAAGAACCAAGGTTACTACGACAGATACTCCTTTAAATAAAATCGTTTGGTGTGAGAAGAATGACTCGCAAATTGTCAAATATCGCGAAGTGTGTAACAACAGGTTGCGTGATATAGACTTCCCTCAAGAGTTTAAAGAATGTAGTCATAGGTCGTGTAACTTAAGGGAGCACAAAATATAATTTTAGACAAAATGTATGAGAGCATAATATATGCATTATGTGATGCCTCCGAGCTAACATATAAGACGGTAGGCGTGGGGGGTATATGTGGAAGGCGTAGGGTATTGTGTGGGTGGAATAACCATGTCCAGGTTGCGCACCGGGAAGCGAGGCTTAGGTTTGATATGTGGGTGATGCATAATCGCCCGAGTTCTGGGCCTGTTTTTGATGAAATGCGGGTGTCTCGTAACATTTTTAAGAGTCGGTTAAAGTAGTGCCAAAACAATCAGGATCAAAATGAGATGGACAAGATAGCAAACAAAAGGGCTACAAAAAATTTTTGCTAAGTTTTGGAAGTCTACGAAAAGACTCGATACTAAGCCTGGCCGGGCCGTAACTGTGGGGGGGGAGGAGTGAACCGGCGGCGGTTGCAAATATGTTCAAAGAATATTTCGCAGTGCGATCCCCTCTCGGTCTCGACCCTTTCCAACCTAGAATTGAACCTGATTGTCCCCTGACAACTGTATTGACTGTATTAATGAATTGTCTCCCTAGACAAGTCATTAATACAAATATCAGCGAAGCAAGTGGCAACTGTAATTAAAAACATGAGCAGAGGTAAGTCTCCCGGGCATGACGGGCTCAGCATTGAGCATTTGAAATACGCGGGAGTACATATGCCTAGAGTTCTGGCGTTGTTTTATACAATGTGCATTAGCCACTATGTGCGGTAGGTACCGCCACAACTCATGAAAACCCTGGTAGTACCCATCGTTAAAAATCGGACAGGTGATATCTCGAATAAGGCAAACTATCGACCTATAAGTACATATAACCATCCATATAACCATAATGGCAAAAATATTGGATAGTGTGATTGATTCTTACCTGAAAAAATACCTTACATTGCATGACTCACAGTTTGGATTTCAACCTGGACTGTCAACTGAAAGTGCTATCATAAGTCTCAAGCACACTGTCCGATATTACACTGAGCGGAAGACACCGGTGCATGCTTGTTTTCTTGATCTCTCCAAGGCTTTTGAGCTTGTAAGCTATAATTTGCTTTGGAGAAAGCTGAAGGACAGGGGTACGCCGGTCGAAATCTTAGGGCTATTACAGTATTGGTATGGGAACCAAACCAATAATGTTAAGTAGTATATTATTGGGCATTCTGCCCCACCTGTCGCTCGGCGATCACAGCTCGCCTCGCTCCAAACGGTGATACAGAATACCCAATAATACACAATCGAATACGAAGATTTAGTTTTTACTATCCTCAACGAATAATGTTTGATTGATGTAATCAGAAACAAAGGCAATGTTTGTAGTTTGCTTTTGCGCGCCCACAACTAGTAGCACGAAACTAGGCGAAACCTATTCTTAGGCAAATCGTCACAGATTGTATTAACATGTAATGATTGTGGCTGTTTGACAAATTTCATGATCGATTCGCGATACTGCTTGATTTATAATGACCAGTAGCTTAGATAATTTGAATATTTATAATCTGAAATTCATCATAATCAATCATTGAGCATTGTTCGTTGACCGACTTATCGATTGTGTATTATTGGGTATTCTGTCCCACCGTTTGGAGCGAGGCGAGCTGTGATCGCCGAGCGACAGGTGGGGCAGAATGCCCAATAATATACTACTATGTTAAATGGTCTAATGAGCTCTCAGAAACGTATAGGTTAGAGTGCGGAGTGAGACAGGGGGGGTTAACGTCTCCCAGGCTGTTCAACCTATATATAAATGACTTGATCATTGAACTCAGCCGTATGCGGGTGGGATGCAGTATACATGGTGTCAAAGTAAACACCATCAGCTATGCAGATGATATGGTGCTGCTTGCCCCAACTGCTGGGGCTATCAATGAGATGTTGAGAGCCTGCGAGACGTACGCCAATTCACACGGGCTAATCTATAAAGGTAAGAAGTTTGAATACATTGTCTTTAGGGCCGTCGGTGGATGCCTTAATGACAAAACACCAGACATCACCCTTAACGGCTTGAATGTTAAACAAGTTACAAAAGTCAAATATCTACGGCATTTCCTTACCGACGACCTTAGAGACAATCTGGATATAGAAAGGGAGCGTAGAGCGCTAGCGGTCCGAGGTATATGCTGGCCCGTAGATTCTCTCGTAGTACACAAGTAAAGTTAACTCTGTTTAAAGCCTATTGCCAGGGCCTTTACACGGGGAGTCTGTGGGTCAGCTACACCAAAAGTGCGTTAGACGAGCTGCGCGTCCAATATAATAATGTCTTTAGGGTGCTGTTGGGACTACCGCGGTTCTGCAGCGCCTCAGAAATGTTCGTACAAAACCGAACTGACGGCTTCCACGCCGTCATATGCAAAAAAAACGGGATCACTATTACGCAGGGTACGGGATAGTGACAACAGCATCTTAAAGACAGTGGCGGAGAGTATTAACTCTCCAATTTATAAATTCCTGGTGAGAAGGACGATCAGTTAGGTCTGTTCTCCTGGCTGAAGTCGTTTCTCAAAACCACGAGGAATGAATAAATTATATATTCAAATTTAACGTGTAAACTAACACTAGATATAAGTTCGTACTAACACAATGGATCATTTTTGTAATCTGAAAAATAAGTCGAGTCGTTCGTCTTAATAACCTGATCTTTTATCGCACAGACAAAACCCTCGGTTTCCCCAAAGAGGTCACCAAAGCGCTCGTAAGACTGACTCGTGAACCACTAAGCTATTAATGATTTATTTCTAAAACTAGCTGATGCCCGTGCGCAGGTCGGTTTCGTTTTTGGTCATATCGGTTGTACTTAACTAATTGCAATCAAAAGTACGACTGATTTTCGGGGTGCGAGGGATATGCTCTATGGGCAACCTTACACCCCGGCGTCTGTAGACCCGAGACGGCGTGCGGTTTTAGTCGGTTCAAGCCCGACATAACCGCTTCCGCTGGACGGCGGGGGGGTATCCGAAGGGATTTTCGCACGAAAAAATAAAAATAAAAAAGGGAGGGATTAGGGGGAATATTAGTGATTTCTGTTACTAATATACTTTTTAATCTGATTACACTCTGTCCAACCATTTAGTAAACTTTTTACAAGTAAATTTTTCATCAAATAGTTATGTCCTAATGTGTAACCTATTCGATCTCAAACACCAATCGAATTTATGTCGTATGAAGAAATTGCAATCGATTTTACGCATTGATATTTTATTTTTACTCGATTTTTTATATTTTTATGAACTTCATTTTCGTATGCTAGGTGTTTAATTGACTATAAGTAAAAATTTATTAATAATACCGACTTCAAATACTAATAAAACAAGAACTGAAAAAACTGGTATAAAAGACAAAAATACGTGTAAGACTTTTCTGTTGAAGTCGGTGCCAAGCACAACGTAAAAATGCAATGTCATTCGAGACGTCTGATTCTCGTTTTGGTTGTGTTGCTAGAAACGTAGATACTTTTTTTTCGTGCGGAAATCCCTTCGGATACCCCCCCGCCGGCCAGCGGGGGCGGTTATGTCGGGCTTGAACCCTTTGGCTTTGCACCGACTTCAACAGAAAAGTGTATGATGTATCTAAGCCAAACTCTCACTCTTCTTCCCGACGTACCACATCAAAAGCTGGGTACTGTACATATTATAGTGATGTGTAAATCGATTCTGTTACGTGTGAGCCATGCAAACAACGATTTAGACAAATTATGTTAATGTAAAAATAAATTGCCCAACTGCCACCAAATTGGATTGAAACAATTTTGCTCATGTGTTAAAATTGCCCCTTCCTGTAACTTCTAAAATAAGAGAATAATAAAACTAAAAAAAATATATGATGTACATTCATCATCATCATGTCAGCCAAACGACGCCCACTGCTGGGCATAGGCCTCCCCCAAGGATCTCCACAACGATCTATCCTGCGCTGCCCGCATCCAGCGGCTTCCCGCGACCTTTTCGACTGTTGATGTACATTATTACCATGTAAACTACCACCGAAAATTGGTTTGAACGAGATCTAATAAGTAGTTTATTTGAATACGTCATAAATCGTAAACCGCAATTTGCCTTTTATTCAATCAACTCAAATATAAAAATTAAAAAAGAACATTATTATGTTACTTGCTGCTACGGAATCCTTCATGGCCGAGTCCGACTCGCACTTGGCCGGTTTTTTTTTTGTATATACTGGCTTAGCTGTATAGAGATTATTTTCTCGTACACAAGATCTCCTTTTTTTTTTTTTTTTTTTTTTTTTTTTGTTTAGGCAGGAAAAAATGTACCTTCCGCATACCGCGCAGCGCGGGGACGCCGCGCGGTTATGTGGGGCTCTCACCACACTAAAACAACCTGCCGTGTGCCATACACCGCGACTTAGTGAGTGAACCGTCGGAAATACTTCGCACTCATCGACGGAACACTCAAGCGCCGGCCCGCAAAGGTGCGGTGCGGGCCCGTCTTCTAGGCGATGTCCAGGCACACCGGGACATCACCCCTTCGCGGGGGGCTCTAATGCGGGTGGAGGGCAATCCCCGGCCCATCCACCCGCGGCCCCACTAGGGCGGCATGAGGCGCAGGAATGCGCGTGCACGCCGCCCAGTTCGCGGGCGGCGGATCGGATCTGCGAGGCCGTCTGCCTCTTTGATCCTCTCCGCCGCCTCCTTCCGCGAGATGACTTCCTCGCAGAAGGACGCGACCGCGGTAAAACACCACACGACGTCGCCGCGGCCGCCGGCCCTGGAGGACTCCCACGCCCAGACCAGGCGTTGAAGTCCCCCATGACCAGCACGTGACCTGAGGTCACCTGCCGCATCGAGGTCTCCAGTCGAAGGACGAAGTCCCCGAAATCGCTCAACCTCCGGTTGGTCGGCAGCGACATCTCCCGGACCCTTGTCTCTTGGCGACAAGGGGGGGAAATGAAGCGCCGTGGAGGCGGCGACTGCCACGCTTCCATCGACCGAATCCGAACCGACCCAATTCGGGCAGCTCGGAACGATACATGGACACGCGGCTACGGCAAGGCCTATGGACCACTGGATGTAGATACCACGATCCATTAATGGAGCGCGGTCTCTACATCCTCCTCCATTTGCGACGGCGACGTCGGTGACACGGCGCTGGTAGCGACCTCGGTCGAGCGACCGGCCCCCAGCTTTGGCGTAGAAGCCGAGGTGCGGGGTTGTCTACAACCCTCACGGCCCAGCAAGTGGTTAGCGGGCAGCTTGCCCGCGGCACATGCTGGGCAGTGAGGGGGGCGGAGCACTCCGCCGCCTTGTGCCCGGGTTGACCGCAGCGGAAACATAATCCGCTGCAGTCAAAGCAGCTGGTGCATTTAACACGAGCGTGCCCGGCCGCCATGCACTTGTAGCACCTCATGGGCCGGCTATCCAGGACCGTAACCCTGGCTGATATCCAGCCCACGAGGAGCCTGCCTGCATCGGCCAAAACCTTGACCGAGGCGACCGGACAGCTCGCCCACACTGCACCAACGCCTCCGGGACCGGGGCGGATAGTGCCGACCTTGATTTGGTCCGGGCTGCACTTAGTAGCCGAAGCTATGGCCTCCCGGACGTCATCGGCTGTCGTGAAGTCCGCCAGACCCGAAATGCGCACCTCGGCGCATTTGGTCGGCCTGGCGATCTTCACGCCTTCCACCCCACTAAACAGACCCCGCAGCTTCTCAGCCACGACGTCGGCTCTCCTACCGCCTTCTGCCCCCGGGAACTCGAGAATCCGAGCCCCCGTGCGGGCGAGGCGCGTTCGGGCACCTACGCCTCCGAGATCGGAGACGTCGATGCCCTGTTTGGCCCTCAGGAGAACCTGGCCGTAGCTGAGGCCACGCTCCACCGCCTCCGGTGCCACCGTGATCACCACGGCGGCGGACTTGGGCGGCGTGAGCTTCCTCGGCTTCTTGCCGTCCGTTTGCGGGGCTGCGGCCGCCTTTGCCGCAGCCTTCTTACCCTTTTTCTTTCCTCCCCTCTTTTTCTTCCGGCTCACCGTCTGCCAGCCCTCGCTGTCCGGCTGAGCGGAAGTCGAGGGGACGGGAGCCGAGGGGGCAGGTGTAGGTGCCTCGGGAGGGGAGGCACGACGAGCCTTAGCTGGCGTCCGTGAGGGCGCCTGCACCGGTCGTAGGGGTGGGAAGTCCACCCTTGGGCCGACTGCTGCGGGACCCACAGGTCGCGCAGCCGACGCACCTTGGCCCTGAGGCGAGCGCGCAGCAGCCGCAAGCGAGGGCGCCGGCGCTGCCTGCACCCGCCTCATTGCCGCCGTCGTAAGGCGGCGGGGCTCAGGAGGCAGCCTCGCCTCCAACGACTGGAGCTTCGCGTCCATCATGGAACCGACGCTCAGCATTACCTCCCTCATGAACTCCTGCGAGAGCAGGCCCGAGGGAGGTACCACGGAGGGTGAGGGCGTTGGGGCCACCTCTTCTGGCTCCGCCGCTGGCACCTCTTCGTGCGCAGCAGGCGATGAAGGCGCAGCAGGCGGCGCCATGGCCGCGGCAGGCGGAGAAACCGGCGCCAACGAAGCCTTCGATAGGCGACGAATCTCCGCCTGCATTTGCTGCATCTCCTCTTGGAGGGTTGCCAGCTCGGCGGCCTGGCGCCTGTTAGCGACTAGGAGCCGCCGCGTCTCGTCTGAGACGGTGCGGTCCGAGAGGGCCTCCACCGCCTCCCGCAGCCCCGAGGCTGCCAGCTTAAGGGCCTTCTGGTACGTCCCTTTTAAGTTGGTTGATTTGGTGGCCACATCAATAATGATGGCCACACTCTTCATCGACCTGTCTAGCAGCTCTGCTGCCGAGTGCGGGTTTCCACCGGCACTCGAGACGAGTTCGGCAGATAACTGCTCCACCCGCTCGAGCGCGGCCTGCTCCCCATCTGCACGGCGGCGTGCGAGGTCCGCCTTGCGGGTGGCTCCGAGACCCACTGGTCCCGAGCGGCCCCTTGCCGCACTGGAGAGTTTTGCAGGAGGCTGGGTGGTCCCGCCGGACTCGACGGTGCCGTCCAGGGTCTCAACTGAACCCTCCAGTGGGCGCTTCTGCGCCTTCCAAAATTTGGACCAGAGGTTCAACGAGTTCGTTGAACCCCTCGCCGATGATACGGACTCCGTATCCGTCTCCTCCTCCTCACCAACTGAGGCGGCACGGACGCGTGGCGACCGCCGCAGCTCGACCACCGGCTGCCAGAAGGCCGCCGTCCCAATCTGACTGCTCCCAGAGACCGGAGTGGCCTCTGAAAGGTCAGCGTCGCACTGGGCGACTGTGCTCGCTGTGGAGCTCTTCTTTTTTGGTTTTGTTTTGGGTTTTGAGTTTGAATAATCCATAAACTAATCCCACGAGAATGAGACGAAAGGATTACACTTCCCGGGTGACGCTCATTCCGGGAAGCGGGGTACATACTGTGGAGGTCCCCAGGTGTCCACAGGTTTTTACGACTTCGCTGTCGGGTGTTACAGACTTTTCCTTGTCGCGGGCCGGCCAATGAAGGCAAGCCCCGCGTCCTCCGAGATCACATCTTCCCGCATGTGGCTAGCATGCAGGTCCTTGACGATCACCCGGAGATTACGCGACGCGGGAGGGCAGCCACCCCTCCCATCACCGACGGCGGCACGAATGCCTGTCAGCCCCTGCGCGAGCAGTGGGCCGACCCGTCCCTCGATCCTTTCGGATCTGGGATCCTCGCGGATCCCTCGCGGGCCTAGCAGGCCCGCCATACCACGACCCCCTCGTGCAATGGGGTCAGCTAGCCCTGAAAAGGGCTGGAACGTTAGCCGTCGACGTTGACGCCAGCTACTCCAGAGGAGCAATCAATGATGCGTCATCGCCCACGTTGCCCAGGGTGCACCGCGAGGAGGTGTTCCGTCGCACCCCTACACAAGATCTCCTAAACCAACCTCACCTGCAAGCTCTATCTGCTTATTAAGGGACGAGACTCTTGCGCAGGTTTTTCTCTCAGGTTAGGAGGTCAGACGGCCGTCGCTCCGAAAACCAAAACAAACCAAATTATATTAAGGAGGAAGAGGAGAGCGAAGCTCTAGATGTAACCGGGATTGGCTCTCGGATGATTATGATGTTAAAAGAGTTTCTCACTTTTCAGGCTAGTAAACTCTGCTGTTAGATAGAGAGCTAACTCTTTATTATACACCAAACAAGTTGAATTCCTGAGACGAGCTCAGCCGAATACAAGGGATTTTCGATTTTGCAATTATTTTTTTTGCAATTTTTTGCTTTTTTATCTTGCAATGGTTCACCCCAGCACGAATCTATTACCGAAAACAGCAACTCGATAGCTCATCTCCTTCATACCCAAAACCGTGACAGAAAATTGGCAACGACGACTCCTTCCTTAGCAATAGGGCTTTGCTAAAGAAAATCCCTAAAAATATATACAAAAAGACATAAATAATGGCTTGCCGACGTTTGGGCCAATAATCTCTAAGTCCATTTGGCCATATTTATACACTTTTCATTTTTATTGAGCTGAGCGAGCTCTTATACCCGGCATAGCCGTTTGTTGGTGGCTGAACTCCTCCGTATTCACTCTCGCAATCTTGACCAAATTTACAACGGTGATAGTGTGGACACTGAGGAGTGTTTTGAAACGAGATGGTTCATGTCCGATGTACCATTGAGGAATAATCACCGAAAAACAGTTTCGCGAGCGCGCGGCCTTAGCTAAGCGTGCGGCCGTAGTAAGCTGTTTTATTTTCAAGTAAGAGTCCTGCTCGCTCAGCTCAATTTATTTCAGTCGCACCCTGCACTGAATTCCTAGTCATTTTTTCACTGACAATCCGGCCACCATCAAAATATGAAAGCTATTTTGTACAACAACTTTCGACCTGAATGACATTACATGTTTTTTGGCAACTATCAATTGTGGATTACGAGTACAATAATTGACCGTATGTTTCGTGAAGCCCTGTCACGCCATATTTCGTGAGGCCATGGCTCAACGAGCTGTTGGTGAGCGCTGAGGGTTCTCAACCGTAAAACTTTGACCAACGACCCAACGGTTAACGTTACAATGATACCACCGGAAGTTTGCGAAAATCGTTTTTTATATAACATGTAATAAACTGTCAAAATGTTGTCATGTTTCGCAATTTTACCTACACATCCTCCTTAATATTATAGGAAACAAAGTCTGGCCGTAAAATTGTGAACTCCGCGGTATTTCTCGCTCTGTTGACAACATTTCGACAGTTTATTGGGGGCTCCTATTTCTAGGTGCTTATAAAAAAATTCCCATGAGGGTTAAGCCAGGAGCTACCCACCAGGAGCTTCGCTACGGTACCTATCTAGATTTTCATTCAATTAAATTCTTATTTTGATGACTTCTGTGCATTAACAACAATTTCGGTAGATAGTTACTAAGATAAAATGGCGTGATTTTTTAAAAATAGTACTATTTAACTCTCCAGCTAAGCTAAATTGCTTGTTTTAGAACTGGGCTCACGTCGGTAGTGTACAAAAATTTGGATGGTGGGCTTGCTTAGGTAAATAGGTACATAATGCAGTTTCGTATTCAGGCAGAATATGGCTGTCTAGTGTCTAGCCTCAGCCTCATACCAAATTAAAAAAACTTTTGACAGAGTGCATTGACTTTGACAGCGCCGGGAAGCTTGAAGCATTCGTTTATATTATTTCTGGTTTTAATTTAATAGATTCGACCTTTGGTCAAATCTTGAAAATTAAAACTTATACAATAATACCTTATTTAATACTTATAAGTTTTTTGTCGACTCTACGCTGGATGATCGTTATCATGGTCACGGGAAAGTCTAAAGGTGGCAATACCATCTTTGTTTATTTTTACTATATTACATTACATTTTTTTTTTTTATATTCTTGGTTGTTTTTGAGGGATTTTCTTTAGAAAAGCCCTATTGCTATCGAGTTGTCGTCGACGTCGTCGTCGATGTCGTCGTTGCCAATTTTCTGTCACGGTTTTGGGTATGAAGGAGATGAGCTATCGAGTTGCTGTTTTCGGTAATAGATTCGTGCTGGGGTGAACCATTGCAAGATAAAGAAAAAATCGCAAAAAATCGCAAAAAAATAATCGCAAAATCGAAAATCCCTTGTATTCGGCTGAGCTCGTCTCAGGAATTCAACTTGTTCTTTTTTATATGATAACCTACATGTTTTAAAAATATGTTCTGATTTGTGTGCCTGGCGCCTCACTTCATTCCTCCACAGTGTAATAATTGAGTAACAGAAACTGCTTTTTTTTTGTATAATAAATCTAACTAGTATGAAGCTAATTCACTAATTAATCATTTTTTTTTTTTTATTAAGTTTTTGTATTAATAGTCAGTAATGTGGGTCTAGATGTGATTTGTAATTTACTCTAAAATAATAATAATAATTATTTATGAAAATATTTTGTCACGTTAGGTACATTATATAAACGTGCATTAAATGTTAGTCTAATAAAACATTATTGCATAAAAACATTGACATTAAAATTAATATTGCTTCAATAAAAAAATTACAAAATATCACTCACGGCTTTTGTTTATGCTCTAACATAAAAGTCGTGAATGACATCAACATTTTGTTATATTTTTTTATATTTACGATATCACGTTTTTTATATTTATTACCTACTAGCTGTGTCCGCGACTTCGTCTACGGATTTAGGTTTTAAATGTTTTAATCCTTTTGCACGGAACCCTAATTATTTTCTAAAATAAAAGTAGCCTATTTTACGCCTTATAATATTACCTATGCCAGTGGAAGTCCCGTAAAAATCGGCCCAGCCGTTCCAGAAATTATCTTATTCAAACAGATACACAAAAAAATATAGCTTTTTTGTATGTATCGTGCTACACTCATATACATTTATATATTAGCACATTATTCATTACTATATTTTAACGTTATTTCAGGGTAAGTTACAAAAGCACTGATAAATAGCATTTATAGGTGGCAGCCATGTTTTTCCCTGCACGATTAAATAAATATGAACAATAAACATTCTAGGACATATATTTTACACAGCGCCATCCAGACCCAAACTGAATATAGCTTGTTATATGTGTTCTTTAGTGCGTATTTGAAATACTTAACTTTGTAACTTTTTGTAACCACATAAACAAATCAATACATATATATATATAATTACTTATTCCGACTGACTAACCGACTGACTGATTCGTCAACGCAGATCCTAAACCGCTGAACCTACAAACTTGAAATTTCGGCAGTAGATTTTTTAGGGTTCCGTTGCCATCGCTCCGATTCCGATCCCGCTGCAGACCGGGGGGAACGGAATCGGAGCGGCCGGTACACCCTGGGCGGCGGTCAATGGCTTCCCCTTCACCCCTTCATAGGGTTGGCATTGATCGTCGGCCAATACCCAACGTGGCGGGAACACATCGCTCTCCGTACTCCTCTGCTTTCAGAGGAGACAGGATGAGCGATGCTGTTAGTGGTGAGATGGTCCAGGGTCAGCCGGGGTGCGAGGGATATGCTCTATGGGTAACCTTACACCCCGGCGTCTGAAGACCCGAGACGGCGTGCGGTTTTAGTCGGTGCAAGCCCGACATAACCGCCCCCGCTAGCCGGCGGGGGGGGTATCCGAAGGGATTTCCGCACGATAAAAAAAAAAAAAAAAAAGGTACATTATATAAACGTGCATTAAATGTTAGTCTAATAAAACATTATTGCATAAAAACATTGACATTAAAATTAATATAGCTTCAATAAAAAAATTACAAATATCACTCACGACTTTTGTTTATGCTCTAACATAAAAGTCGTGAATGACATCAACATTTTGTTATATTTTTTTATATTTACGATATCACGTTTTTTATATTTATTACCTACTAGCTGTGTCCGCGACTTCGTCTACGGATTTAGATTTTAAAGGTTTTAATCCTTTTGCACGGAACCCTAATTATTTTCTAAAATAAAAGTAGCCTATTTTACGCCTTATAATATTACCTATGCCAGTGGAAGTCCCGTAAAAATCGGCCCAGCCGTTCCAGAAATTATCTTATTCAAACAGATACACAAAAAAATATAGCTTTTTTTGTATGTATCGAGCTACACTCATATACATTTATATATTAGCACATTATTCATTACTATATTTTAACGTTATTTCAGGGTAAGTTACAAAAGCACTGATAAATAGCATTTATAGGTGGCAACCATGTTTTTCCCTGCACGATTAAATAAATATGAACAATAAACATTCTTGGACATATATTTTACACAGCGCCATCCAGACCCAAACTGAATATAGCTTGTTATATGTGTTCTAGAATGCGTATTTGACATACTTAACTTTGTAACTTTTTGTAACCACATAAACAAATCAATACATATATAATTACTTATTCCGACTGACTAACCGACTGACTGATTCGTCAACGCAGAGCCTAAACCACTGGACCTAAAAACTTGAAACTTCGGCAGTAGATTTTTTAGGGTTCCGTTGCCAAATGGCAAAAAACGGAACCCTTATAGATTCGTCATGTCTGTCTGTCTGTTCGTCCGTATGTCACAGCCACTTTTTTCCGAAACTATAAGAACTATGCTGTTGAAAATTGGTAAGTAGATGTATTCTGTGAACCGCATTAAATTTTCACAAAAAAATAGAAAAAAACAATAAATTTTGGGTGTCCCATACTTAGAACTGAAATCCAAAAATTTTTTTTTCATCAAACCCATACGTGTATGGTATCTATGTATAGGTCTTCAAAAATTATATTGAGGTTTCTAGTATCATTATTTTCTAAACTATTATATATAGTTTGCGCGAGAGACACTTCCAAAGTGGCTAAATGTGTGTCGCCCCCCTGTAACTTCTAAAATAAGAGAATGATAAATTAAAAAAAATATATGATGTACATTACCATGTAGACTTCCACCGAAAATTGATTTGAACGAGATCTAGTAAGTTGTTTTTTTTTAATACGTCATAAATCGTAAACCGCAATTTACCTTTTATTCGATCAACTCAAATATAAAAATTAAAAAAACATTATTATGTTACTTGCTGCTACGGAACCCTTAATGGGCGTGTCCGGCTCGCACTTGGCCGCTTTTTTTTATGTAGGAGGTATCCATTAAAAAGGATTTTTGAAAATTTCGCTTATAAGGTGGCAAAATAAGTGATGAACGTTTTCAAAGTTAGAAGTTCGAAATTTCATACACCTGCTTCTGGCTACAAATGAAATGAACAAGTGTATCAATGTTTTTCAACATTTCAACCCTAAGAGGGTGAAATAGGGGTTGAAAGCGTATATGGGAAGTTGGTCACCTTTGAAGATAGAAGCATGAAATTTCATACAAGTACGTATCTTCAGAAATAAACGAATACATGTACCTGCGTTTCCAAAAACTTTACTCCTAAGGGGGTAAAATAGGTGACGAGCGGTTATATGAAAAGAGCACGAACTTCAATTTTAAAGCTTCTCATAGCTATTTTATATTTAGCATTGGACCCGGAATTGCGCTGCAATCGGATTATAGGTAATTTTTTACGAATTTAAACCCGGGCTGTTAGTATTTTATAAACAAACATCCAGACCGATGCAAATAGACATATTCGAATGCACACAAATATTTGCTCTTTGAGGAAACAGAACGCGCGATACGTTCTACCGCCACGCCACAATGGACCTTCTCGGCCGGGAAGATTAAATTAGTTGAATGCATGATCATGCTATCCATACTTTTTAGTACCTCTTGCCCCCAATGGTCAATTAAGAATGGATTTTGGGATCAATTAAGAATATAAAATAAAATTTCAAAGTGGGATCAATAAGGAATACGCATTTGGGGTCAATAAAGAATGGGATCAATCGTCGTGGGATCAATACGGAACAACCCAATTTTTGTCGTATGAAGAAATTGCAATCGATTTTACGCATTTATATTTTATTTTTTCTCGATTTTTAATATTTTTATGAACTTCATTGTCGTATGCCAGGTGTTTAATTAACTATAAGTAAAAATTTATTAATAATACCGACTTCAAATACCACTGAAACAGGCACTGAAAAAAATATAAAAAACTGAATTACATATTTAATTGAAAAGACAAAAATAAGAGTTTTCTGTTGAAGTCGGTGCCAAGCCCGAAACACAACGTAAAAATGCAATGTCATTCGAGACGTCTGATTCTCGTTTGGGTTGTGTGTTGCTAGAAACGTAGATACTTTTTTTTTTTCGTGCGGAAATCCCTTCGGATACCCCCCCGCCGGCCAGCGGGGGCGGTTATGTCGGGCTTGAACCCTTTGGCTTTGCACCGAATTCAACAGAAAAGTGTACGATGTATCTAAGCCAAACTCTCACTCTTCTTCACGACGTACCACATCAAAAGCTGGGTACTGTACATATTATAGTGATGTATAAATCGGTTCTGTTACGTGTGAGCCATGCAAACAACGATTTAGACAAATTATGTTAATGTAAAAATAAATTGCCCAACTGCCACCAAATTGGATTGAAACAATTTTGCTCATGTGGTAAAATTGCCCCCTCCCCCCTGTAACTTCTAAAATAAGAGAATGATAAAACTAAAAAATATATATGATGTACATTTATCATCATCATCATCATGTCAGCCAAACGACGCCCACTGCTGGGCATAGGCCTCCCCCAAGGATCTCCACAACGATCGATCCTGCGCTGCCCGCATCCAGCGACTTCCCGCGACCTTTTCGACTGTTGATGTACTAATTAATACGTCATAAATCGTAAACCGCAATTTGCCTTTTATTCAATCAACTCAAATATAAAAATTAAAAAAGAACATTATTATGTTACTTGCTGCTACGGAATCCTTCATGGCCGAGTCCGACTCGCACTTGGCCGGTTTTTTTGTATATACTGGCTTAGCTGTATAGAGATTATTTTCTCGTACACAAGATCTCCTAAACCAACCTCACCTGCAAGCTCTATCTGCTTATTAAGGGACGAGACTCTTGCGCAGGTTTTTCTCTCAGGTTAGGAGGTCAGACGGCCGTCGCTCCGAAAACCAAAACAAACCAAATTATATTAAGGAGGAAGAGGAGAGCGAAGCTCTAGATGTAACCGGGATTGGCTCTCGGATTATTATGATGTTAAAAGAGTTTCTCACTTTTCAGGCTAGTAAACTCTGCTGTTAGATAGAGAGCTAACTCTTTATTATACACCAAACAAGTTGAATTCCTGAGACGAGCTCAGCCGAATACAAGGGATTTTCGATTTTGCGATTACTTTTTTTTTGCGATTTTTTGCTTTTTTATCTTGCAATGGTTCACCCCAGCACGAATCTATTACCGAAAACAGCAACTCGATAGCTCATCTCCTTCATACCCAAAACCGTGACAGAAAATTGGCAACGACGACTCCTTCCTTAGCAATAGGGCTTTTCTAAAGAAAATCCCTAAAAATATATACAAAAAGACATAAATAACGGCTTGCCGACGTTTGGGCCAATAATCTCTAAGTCCATTTGGCCATATTTATACACTTTTCATTTTTATTGAGCTGAGCGAGCTCTTATACCCGGCATAGCCGTTTGTTGGTGGCTGAACTCCTCCGTATTCACTCTCGCAATCTTGACCAAATTTACAACGGTGATAGTGTGGACACTGAGGAGTGTTTTGAAATGAGATGGTTCATGTCCGATGTACCATTGAGGAATAATCACCGAAAAACAGCCGTACAAAGCTGTCTTATTTTCAAGTCCTGCTCGCTCAGCTCAATTTATTTCAGTCGCACCCTGCACTGAATTCCTAGTTATTTTTTCACTGACAATCCGGCCACCGTCAAAATATGAAAGCTATTTTATACAGCAACTTTCGACCTGAATGATTACATGTTTTTTGGCGACAATCAATTGCGGATTACGAGTACAATAATTGACCGTATGTTTCGTGAAGCCCTGTCACGCCATATTTCGTGAGGCCATGGCTCAACGAGCTGTTGGTGAGCGCTAAGGGTTCTCAACCGTAAAACTTTGACCAACGACCCAACGGTTAACGTAACAATGTATACCACCGGAAGTTTGCGAAAATCTTTTTTTTATGTAACATGTGATAAACTGTCAAAATGTTGTCACGTTTCGCAACTTTACCTACACATCCTCCTTAATATGATAGGAAACAAAGTCTGGCCGTAAAATTGTGAACTCCGCGGTATTTCTCGCTCTGTTGACAATATTTCGACAGTATTACACGTCGGTAGTGTACAAAAATTTGGACGGTGGGCTTTTTTTTTTTTTTAACGTGCGGAAATCCCTTCGGATACCCCCCCGCCGGGCAGCGGGGGTGGTTATGTCGTGTCTCGACTAAAACCGCACGGTGTCCTCCCCAAGTGTCCGTTGCCGGGCACCCAGGGTAAGCCCTTGAAAGGATAACCCCAGGGTTGCCGGCGGACTTTGGCCGCCACCGCGGCCTTGCCTGGTGGGGTCGGGTTTTATCCCGCTTCGGTGAGTTGGCAGGCGTGTGTAGGGCACACACGACTCGCCTCCGCCACGGCCTGCTTATATAAAACAAATGGACGGTGGGCTTGCTTAGGTAAATACATAATGCAGTTTCGTATTCAGGCCGAATATGGCTGTCTATCCTCAGCCTCATACCAAATTAAAAAAACTTTTGACAGATGGCATTGACTTTGACAGCGCCGGGAAGCTTGAAGCATTCGTTATTAAATAGATAATTTAATAGAATCGACCTTTGATCAAATCTTGTAAATTAAAACTTATACAATAATACCTTATTTAATACTTATAAGTTTTTTGTCGACTCTACGCTGGATGATCGTTATCATGGTCACGGGAAAGTCTAAAGGTGGCAATACCATCTTTGTTTATTTTTACTGTATTACATTAGGTACATTTTTTTTTTATATTCTTGGTTGTTTTTTCTTTTTTATAATAACCTACATGTTTTAAAAATATGTTCTGATTTGTGTGCCTGGCGCCTCACTTCATTCCTCCACAGTGTAATAATTGAGTAACAGAAACTGTTTTTTTTTTTGTATAATAAATCTAACTAGTATGAAGCTAATTCACTAATTAATCATTTATTATTTTTTTATTAAGTTTTTGTATTAATAGTCAGTAGTGTGGGTCTAGATGTGATTTGTAATTTACTCTAAAATAATAATAATTATTATTTATGAAAATATTTTGTCACGTTAGGTACATTATATAAACGTGCATTAAATGTTAGTCTAATAAAACATTATTGCATAAAAACATTGACATTAAAATTAATATAGCTTCAATAAAAAAATAACAAAATATCACTCACGGCTTTTGTTTATGCTCTAACATAAAAGTCGTGAATGACATCAACATTTTGTTATATTTTTTTATATTTACGATATCACGTTTTTTATATTTATTACCTACTAGCTGTGTCCGCGACTTCGTCTACGGATTTAGATTTTAAATGTTTTAATCCTTTTGCACGGAACCCTAATTATTTTCTAAAATAAAAGTAGCCTATTTTACGCCTTATAATATTACCTATGCCAGTGGAAGTCCCGTAAAAATCGGCCCAGCCGTTCCAGAAATTATCTTATTCAAACAGATACACCCCCAAAATAAACTTTTTTGTATGTATCGTGCTACACTCATATACATTTATATATTAGCACATTATTCATTACTATATTTTTACGTTATTTTAGGGTAAGTTATAAAAGCACTGATAAATAGCATTTATAGGTGGCAGCCATGTTTTTCCCTGCACGATTAAATAAATATGAACAATAAACATTCTAGGACATATATTTTACACAGCGCCATCCAGACCCAAACAGCTACAGCTTGTTATATGTGTTCTAGAATGCGTATTTGAAATACTTAACTTTGTAACTTTTTGTAACCACATAAACAAATCAATACATATATAATTACTTATTCCGACTGACTAACCGACTGACTGATTCGTCAACTGCTAAATGGTTTGACTTTTTCGTTAACTGAAAATTGGTTTGAACGAGATCTAGTAAGCTGTTTTTTTTTAATACATCATAAATCGTAAACCGCAATTTACCTTTCATTCGATCAACTCAAATATAAAAATTAAAAAAACATTATTATGTTACTTGCTGCTACGGAACCCTTAATGGGCGAGTCCGACTCGCACTTGGCCGCTTTTTTTTATGTAGGAGGTATCCATTAAAAAGGATTTTTGAAAATTTCGCTTATAAGGTGGCAAAATAAGTGATGAACGTTTTCAAAGTTAGAAGTTCAAAATTTCATACACCTGCTTCTGGCTACAAATGAAATGAACAAGTGTATCAATGTTTTTCAACATTTCAACCCTAAGAGGGTGAAATAGGGGTTGAAAGTGTATATGGGAAGTTGGTCACCTTTGAAGATAGAAGCATGAAATTTCATACAAGTACGTATCTTCAGAAATAAACGAATACATGTACCTGCGTTTCCAAAAACTTTACTCCTAAGGGGGTAAAATAGGTGACGAGCGGTTATATGAAAAGAGCACGAACTTCAATTTTAAAGCTTCTCATAGCTATTTTATATTTAGCATTGGACCCGGAATTGCGCTGCAATCGGATTATAGGTAATTTTTTACGAATTTAAACCCGGGCTGTTAGTATTTTATAAACAAACATCCAGACCGATGCAAATAGACATATTCGTATGCACACAAATATTTGCTCTTTGAGGAAACAGAACGCGCGATACGCTCTACCGCCACGCCACAATGGACCTTCTCGGCCGGGAAATGCTGCCAGCCTTCTGGCACCATTACTAGTCGGTGATGATGCGGAGAAGAATTTCACATTAAATTTTTGGAATCATGTAAAGAAGTCTATCTATCTAATATATAAACTTCTCGTGTCGCGGTGTTTGTAGTTAAACTCCTCCGAAACGGCTTGACCGATTCTCATGAAATTTTGTGTGCATATTGGGTAGGTCTGAGAATCGGACAAAATCTATTTTTCATCGCCCTAAATGTTAAGGGTAGTCCACCCCTAGTTTTTTTTTTTAATTTTTAGATAAAAAAAATTTTGTTTTTTTTTTATGATACAGCATTAGAAAATACATACAACCCTGACTTTTCAACCCCTATTTTTCCATCACGATTTTTATTTTTTTTATTTTTAATAATTTCCTTCGATTCTGTTTTTTTCTCAATTGAATTTCGACGCTTTCGATTATAGGTAAATCCCCTCACACTTATATAGTAGATAGTTATTTTTATTGAACTAAAAAGAATGATTCCTAGAAATAATATACATGGCACAACAACGTTTGCCGGGTCTGCTAGTACTATTATAAAATTGTTAATTATTTAGTTGTGTCTGCACATTGGAGATATTTAAAGAAAAATACTTTTGTTAAATGAACGATTCTGAACACAAATTTTTTTTTTGGAATTCTTGTCTATGCGTTTCTGGTCGCGAAAACTACTGAACGGATTTTGATGCTGTTTCTCTAATAGAAAGGTCTTGGTCTGATTTAAAATCTACCGTATGTTTGATTGCAATTCGTTAACATAGAACCGGAAATAAGACCAAAATAAGATAAGCGACCGCTGCGTCGCGGAAATCAACTAGTAAAAAGTTCTGAGGTAACTAACTAAAAAATAAAATAAAAAAAGTTTAAAAAATTCAATTGAATTGAGAACTTCCTCCTTTTTTGAATTCGATAGGTAAAGGAAATAGTGCCTTGTTCATCTGGTTGTCTATGTAAAAGTAGGAGCATTGTTTTTAAAGTTCTTTTGAAGAGGGAAGGAGAGAGGGGGGAGTGGAAGAGAAGATGGGCATTAGAAAGGAAGGGAGAGAGGGAAGGATGGACGGAGGGAGGCAGAGAGGGAGATCCGATACGATGGGATTAGATGGATGGATGGATGAATGAATCGATGACTAATCGGATCGGACGGATGAATGGATGTATGATCGGATCGAATCAGATTTCATCGAAAAGCGTGAAACTATCGTCACCGCACGCATCCTTACTAAGTTTTTACTTCTATCGGCACTCCCCAAAGACTGCCTCGTTTTTTTTTTATTCTGGGACAAGTCTACCACCCTATCTAGACCGCAAGTTAGCATAGCTTAACTAGCTTATGACACGAGTTATATAATGCGGATGGACATACTTAGATAAAATTATATTTATTATTGGGCGATAGCCCAGTGGCATACGTAAAGGACTGCTGAGACGAGGTCTCGAGTTCGATCCCCAGTTGCCCGGGCACACACCTCTAACTTTATGCATTAATAAATGATAATTATCGCTCGCTTAATAATGTGCCCGGTAGATGGCAATAGGCTCGCCCCCTATTACATTGGGACCTCAACATAACTGGCGAATCGTGGGTGTGTTACACCTCTGCCTACCCCTTCGGGGATACAGGCGTGAAGTTATGTTATGTTATGTTATATTTTTTGTACATACACACTAGCGGCTGCGCCCGCATGGATGTTGTTTATAGCGACTTTTGGTCATTTCTCCGGTTCTAGCAATCAAACATACGGCAGATTTTAAGTCTGACTAAGAACTTTCTAATCATAAAACCGCATCAAAATCCGTTCAATAGTTTTTGCGTACATCGCGAACAAACATTCACAAACATAGACAAGAATTCCAAAAAAAAAATGGTGTTTAGAATCGTTCATTTAACTTAGCCCAAGTATTTTCTACATGATATTGTCGGAAGCTTACACGGAAGTCACACATTGAAATAAAACTATTTTTAACGGATTCTACCGCGATTTCTAGGATGTTATAGCCATAGCCGGACAGGGGGGTTATGGTCGCAGCACTAGTGGGACCGGTGGGTGTCACGCGGTGCTGCGACGACAATCCTCTTCTGATGAGGCCGTAAAGCTGAGTGCCACCAATTGTTAACATGGTACGTGTATGTTATGGTGACCCTCTTTCCTGAGACTTTACCTTCAGCTTCCCATCAGGCGAGGTGAAGTCAGATTGACGTGGCCTAAATATAAAAAAAAAAAAGCAGGGAATACATTCGATTCAACACTAGATGCGGTCAAATGTACTTAATTGTTTTTATTAAACGAGTGAATTATCGTGTATTTTAATTTAAACGAAACATTTAAAGCATTTTAGGGTTTAGAATGGGTTTTAAATAGCGTAGATGCATATGATTAGACAGTTTTTTTTTTACCCGCCCATTTCCAAATTTACTTTTACGGTAAATGCAACAGTTACGTTCTGAAGCCGCTGTCAAAAGTTAAATAAATGGTTAGACAGAGTATAAATTTTTTTAAAAACTTTTTAAAAACCACGTTTTCCTTCCGAAGAAAATAAATTTCTCAATCACTAAAAAACGTGGGGCGGACGCTTTGAATTTTTTTAATTATTGAATATCTAAGGAAAACGATACATTAAAGGATTAAAGCGCCCACCCCACGTTTTTTAGTGATTGAGAAATTTATTTTCTTCTTGTTAGTTCGGAAGGAAAACGTGGTTTTTAAAACGTTTTTTTTTATTTGTTTTATTTGTTTTATTTTTATTTCTGATGATTAAATATGAAAATGTAAGGTGGCATTAGCCTACATAAAAAATTCAGAGCTTTAGGGTGATCAGAAGTGGTCGAAAATTAAGTGTCAATTTTTGGCTTCAGAGGGAAAGAAACACAGAAACAGAAACACAGACACGAAGTGAAACTAAGAAAAACGTGGTAAAAAACCATATCTCCGGTCTCTGGTAGGTGGAGGAAACAGATTAGTTGAAAATATCACAACGTTAAAATCCTTTACAGATAAAAATTTCAATAAAATTAAACTTACCGAAAGTTATAATAATCTTCAGAAAATCGCATTGCATTTTGAAAAAAAAAGTTTCCACTTCACTTTTGAAATAATATGTCACTTTTTGTTTTCTTTTTTCGATTTTTACCATAGCATCTTATTTTACGCGCGTCGCGGTGCGGTTGAGACGTGACTGGGGGAAGGTCTCGGCCAGCAGCGCAGCGGCGCGAACCATGTTATGAATATGATCATATTTATTTGCATAATCCTTCAAGTGCATGCTTATATTTTTATTTTTATTACCCTGTTTATTATACTTGTGTTACAAGTTGTTGAAATAATTAAGTACTTATATTTTTAGGTTACCTACTCGATTTTTTGTTTAAAACAAATATTATTAACTCAGCAAAGTTTTTTTTTATATTTAGGACACGTCAATTTGACTTCACCTTCAAACCGAAGTTGGATTACTATGGAGGGTTATTCGCAATCGTGCACGGTGGTACCCAACCGGCCGAATTTTGTGACAAATTTGTGTCATCAAATTAAAAATTAAAACACAAGTATTGAACCTACCTAAATTATAGTTTATTAACGCACACGACTGTTTGTAAAATTAAAATTAAAAGTTTTTAATGATTGCTGAAATACGTGACACTGTAATTGTAACAAAAAAAAAATACAATTTTTTTGTCTATCTGTTGTTCGTCGTTCTGTCTGTTTGTTCCGCGTAATCTCCGAAGTGGTTGGGCCGTTCTTTAATCCGGATGTAACAGGGAGTCAATTAGGTCTTTAACGTCACTACTTTTATTTTAGAAAAGTATGGGGTTTCGAAGCCGCGGTTTGTGACTGGTTTCGAACCTGCAATCCAATAATTCTACCGCTACACCATAGTAGTTACCAAAGTTGTATTTCGTGCTCGTTCACACTCATTGATTAGTGCATGTTCTGTTGCATTCGTTGCCTGCATTGAGTTAAGCGTGGCGGCAGAGCCTTCGACTGTTACGTCGGAGGTCGCGAGTTCGATTCTCGCTTAGTGATAATATTTATATGCATGAATAAGTTTATTTGCATTGGTCTGGATGTCAAAATGTATTAAAGTATGTTTATATTGATTATCCGTATTCTGGAACCCATAACACAAGCTATTGAAACTATGCGGACTTTGGGTCTAGATAGCGCTTTGTAGAATATCGTAGAATATTTATTCATCCCAATTTTGAGTCCAAATTAACTTTAAAATTTTAGTGCTACTCTTTTTATTTATTAGATAGTTTAATTTTTTAGCTTTTGATACCTCAGAAAGCTAAAAAAGTAGAAAAAACAGAAACCTATAACCACTTTCTTGCGTTTAAACGATGAAATTGGGACGATTGCGAGAGTAATGTGTCGAATTGGAGCAACTGGTCGACCTTGGTATCGTACACTCATTGTATGTACGAATGTTATAACTATTACCAGTGAGGTGTAATGCTTGCTGTAATTCTTAAATCGAAGCTTTCAAAATCGCTGTAGCGTAAAGGTTAAGGTGGCTGATATCGAAAGGTAGTGCATTCGAATCGAAGGCACCAAAAGAACCGAAGACACGGCAGTTCTATACAAATAAATAAAATTGAAGAGTCTGTTTGTAATATTAAATTACAGGTTTTTTTATGATTGCATACGATACTTATAACGAAAATACAATCTCTCTCTCCGTCTGTCTTTCTGTCTGTTTATTTTAGGTAATCTCCGGAACGGTTAAACCAATTTTGACGAAACTTTCACTGGCAGACTGGGACTCGAGGTGGCTCTCCACAAATCCGAGGCTATGTGTTTTCACGGGCCTCGGAGGGGGCCTCCTGCGGGAACCAGCATAACCGTTCGGGGCGTAAGCATCAGCATCGAGCCCACGATGAAGTACCTTGGACTCGTACTCGATAGCCGATGGGACTTCGGACCACATCTCCGAAGTTTGGTCCCGAAACTGAGGGGGGCTGCGGCCGCGCTATCGCGGCTGATGCCCAATGTTAAGGGACCCAACGCCCCCACTAGGAGACTGTACCTGGGGATCGTGCGAAGCATGGCCCTATACGGGGCCTCCGTATGGGCGGAGACTCTGGCGGCCCGCAACGTGGCTGTATTAAACAGCCCGTTAAAGGCGATGGCCGTCAGAGTCATCAGGTAGTATCGCATGATCTCCGTCGAGGCGGCATGTCTCCTAGCCGGGACCCCTCCATGGGACCTGGAAGCGAGAGCCCTTGCGCTGCTGTACCAGTGGCGCAAGGAGGCGCTGGAGCGGGGCCATAGGCCGGAGCCCCGAGAAATCAGGGCTCAGCGGTCCCTGCTCCACCAGGAACTCATGGAGACATGGAGGGTGCGACTCGAGCATCCAAGGTGAGGGGAATCCACCATTGCGGCGGTGAGACCGATCATGAAGGAGTGGTTGGAGAGGGACCATGGGGACCTCTCCTACCGGATGTGCCAGATATTTACCGGACACGGGTGTTTCGGTAAGTATCTATGGCGCATCCACCGGGAGACAACGCCGCAGTGCCAGCACTGCGAGGATCCTGGCGAAGACACGGCGCTCCACACGTTGATGGAGTGCCCTGCGTGGGCGAGTCAACGCCAGGATCTCGTTGTGGTCCTGGGCGTGGACGTTCTCTCGTTGGAGACCATGGTGAGGGCCGTGGTCTCTGACGGGAGCAAGTGGCACGCCGCCGCCTCTTTCTGCGAGCAGGTAATGTGCGCGAAAGAGACGGCGGAGAGGGAGCGGGAGAGAACCCTGCCCTCATCTACGCCCGGGACTACCGACCTCCATGATCGGAGCCTGAGGACGGCAGTTGGCCGACTCGCCGTCCTACCGAAGCAGGCCGTGGCGGAGGCGTGTCGTGTGTGCCCTACACACGCCTGCCAACTCACCGAAGCGGGATAAAACCCGACCCCACAAGGCGAGGACGCGGTGGCGGCCAAAGTCCGCCGGCAACCCTGGGGTTATCCTTTCGAGGGCTTACTCGGGGTGCCCGGCAACGGACACTTGGGGAGGACACCGTGCGGTTTTAGTCGAGACACGACATAACCACCCCCGCTGGCCAGCGGGGGGGTATCCGAAGGGATTTCCGCACGTAAAAAAAAAAAAAAAGGCGTTACATAGGCTACTTAATATTTTTTCTAAATAGGGTTCCGCGCAAAAAAATAACTATAACCCACAAAATTGTGAATAAAATCTGATTTAATGGTTTACTTAATTAGGTTAAGGTTTTGTTTAGACGTAAATAATAATAATTTAGGGCCTGTAAAAAATACATATGCACATATACACAGATAAATATAAATCAATAAATTTAAGTGTCTGTTTGTAATATTGAAATAACAGATTTTAATGATTGCATATGAGTGTTTACACGGTACTTAAAACAAAAATTCAATTTTTAAAAATTTTGTCTGTCTGTTTGAATTTGGTAGGTACTCTCCAGAACGGCTCGGCCGATTTTGATGGGACTTTCACTGGCAGATAGGTAACATTACAAGGCGGAACATAAGCAACTTTAATTTTAGAAAAAAATAGTGTACTGCGCAAAAGGAAATAAAAACACAGCTAGTTTATAAATAAACACACCGCAGAAGCCTAGTGGTATGGGTAAAGAACTGCTGAGACGAGGTCTCGGGTTCGATTCCAGGTATTACCATGGCACACACCAATGACTTTTCGATGCTTTTAAATAATAAATAATAAATATTTTATGACATTCTACACAGCGCTTTCTAGACCCAAAGTAAGCATAGTTTAACTAGCTTGTGTTATGGGTTCCAGAATGCGAATAAACATACTTATATACTTTTTTTTTGTAAATACATACATATTATACATAGAAACACCCAGACCAATGCAAATAGACATATTCATGCATACAAATATTTGCACTGAGCGGGAATCGAACCCGCGCCCCCTGTCGTAGCAGTCGAATGCACTACCGCTACGCCACAGAGGCCGTCATTTTCGAAGTTATGTGTGTATTTATCGCAGGTTTCTAAGTGCCCGGTTAATGGCAATAGGCTCGCCACCTATTACATTGGGACCTAAATATAAACTGGCGAAATGTGGGTACTAGCACCTCTGCCTACCCCTTCGGGGATATAGGCGTGAGTTTATGTTATGTTTATGTTATGTTTATGTTATGTTTATGTTATGTTTATGTTATGTTTATGTTATGTTTATGTTATGTTTATGTTATGTTTATGTTATGTTTATGTTATGTTTATGTTATGTTTATGTTATGTTTATGTTATGTTTATGTTATGTTTATGTTATGTTTATGTTATGTTTATGTTATGTTTATGTTATGTTTATGTTATGTTTATGTTATGTTTATGTTATGTTTATGTTATGTTTATGTTATGTTTATGTTATGTTTATGTTATGTTTATGTTATGTTTATGTTATGTTTATGTTATGTTTATGTTATGTTTATGTTATGTTTATGTTATGTTTATGTTATGTTTATGTTATGTTTATGTTATGTTTATGTTATGTTTATGTTATGTTTATGTTATGTTTATGTTATGTTTATGTTATGTTTATGTTATGTTTATGTTATGTTTATGTTATGTTTATGTTATGGTTATGTTATGTTTATGTTATGTTTATGTTATGTTTATGTTATGTTTATGTTATGTTTATGTTATGTTTATGTTATGTTTATGTTATGTTTATGTTATGTTTATGTTATGTTTATGTTATGTTTATGTTATGTTTATGTTATGTTTATGTTATGTTTATGTTATGTTTATGTTATGTTATGTTATGTTTATGTTATGTTTATGTTATGTTTATGTTATGTTTATGTTATGTTTATGTTGTTTATGTTATGTTTATGTTATGTTTATGTTATGTTTATGTTATGTTTATGTTTATGTTATGTTTATGTTATGTTTATGTTATGTTTATGTTATGTTTAAGTTATGTTTATGTTATGTTTATGTTATGTTTATGTTATGTTTATGTTATGTTTAAGTTATGTTTATGTTATGTTTATGTTATGTTTGTTATGTTTATGTTATGTTTATGTTATGTTTATGTTATGTTTATGTTATGTTTATGTTATGTTTATGTTATGTTTATGTTATGTTTATGTTATGTTTATGTTATGTTTATGTTATGTTTATGTTATGTTTATGTTATGTTTATGTTATGTTTATGTTATGTTTATGTTATGTTTATGTTATGTTTATGTTATGTTTATGTTATGTTTATGTTATGTTTATGTTATGTTTATGTTATGTTTATGTTATGTTTATGTTATGTTTATGTTGTTTATGTTATGTTTATGTTATGTTTATGTTATGTTTATGTTATGTTTATGTTATGTTTATGTTATGTTTATGTTATGTTTATGTTATGTTTATGTTTATGTTATGTTTATGTTGTTTATGTTAGTTTATAAATAAGATAGTGTCAATCGTGACCGTGAAATAAATAAATAAATAAATTTTCTATGTCATTCTACACAGCGCTTTCTAGACCCAAAGTAAACATAGTTTAACTAGCTTGCGTTATGGGTTCTAGAATAAACATACTTATATACTGTTTTTGTTTTCGTAAATACATACATATTATACATAGAAACACCCAACCAGAGCGGGAATCGAACCCGCGCCGTCTGTCATAGCAGTCGAATGGACTACCGCTACGCCACAGAGGCCGTCTAGTATATCTATACTTTATCTTATCTTATATATCTCATAAATTATACAGACTACTTGATGGATTAATTAAGACATAAATACGTGTAATAATACATGTTCGGTGTATACCTAAATACAGTACAACGGTCAATTCTCACTGAAATAGCAACGGCTGGCAGCTGCTTTCCGAGCTAAAATATAGCAAAGCATTTTGAATCTTAAACATGCGAGTTAAAGTTCATAGTCATTCATAGGCAAAGGAGGCGCAGCAAGGAATCTTCTAGCAACTGCTTCTAGTTACAAACGATGCCAACCGCTGCTCTTTCAGCGGGAATTAACCGTTGTACCTATATAAATCTAAACGTAAAAAAGTTCCAATGAACATAACTGGCGAATCGTGGGTGTGTAATACACCTCTGCCTACCCCTTCGGGGATACAGGTGTGAAGTTATGTCATGTTATGTGTTTATGTGTTATGTGTTAAAAAGTTCGCGCATGTGCACTTTTGTTTTTCCTGCGGGATCCCCCCGGAACTACAGTTGAATAGTTAATGACATACATTTTTAGGGATTTTCTTTAGAAAAGCCCTATTGCTATCGAGTTGTCGTCGTCGTCGACGTCGTCGTTGCCAATTTTCTATCACGGTTTTGTGTATGAAGGAGATGAGCTATCGAGTTGCTGTTTTCGGTAATAGATTCGTGCTGGGGTGAACCATTGCAAAATAAAAAAAAAATCGCAAAAAAAACAAACGCAAAATCCCTTGTATTCGGCTGAGCTCGTCTCAGGAATTCAACTTGTTTTTAAGCTAAGTTTTTCAGTTAGTCGATTTTAGTTTTTAATGACCTATAACCTTTAAAGGACTAAGCGTATCTTAATGTATGGGGTATTTTTTTCATACCACTTAGGTCAAGCATCTGAAGCGGTTACCGCGGCCTATGGACGTGTGCAACACCAGGGGCGTCGCACTCGCGCTGCCGACCCTGTAAAAACCTTCTAATGCCCTTCTTGAAGAACCCCATATTGTAGTCGCTTGGGAAAACCACAGCAGGGAGATCATTCCACGGCATGTTCTCGTGTGCACGGCAAGAACAGTGCATACAGTCGCAACGTGTGAGGATAAATTCTCTGTCATTAGAATCCTTACAGGATACCGAGTGACATTCGCTATTTTTAACAAAATTTTAGTAGGGTAGTCTTGTAGGGTAACGACCTCCGTCCTCCATGAGCGCAGGCCTGGGGGTGGCAGGTGAGGCCGCTTGTCCGAAGGGATTTCCGCACGAAAAATAAAAAGGGTAGTCTTGTTTTTTTAGTATTATAGGCCCTGTCCACCCCATTTATTAGGAATATGTTCCTAATAAATGGGGTGGACAGGGCTCCACCAATAGCTTTGAGGCCCAAACCAACCTTACATGCTGGTCGGCCCACCTGCTAAACAACGAATGAGGCTCTGCCGCAGGCTTTCCTTTCAGGGTTGGTAAGACAGACGGCAGTCGCTCTCGTAAAGGTCAACAAACTAATCAAAATAAATTATAACTAAGCGAATCTCGGGCTCCAAAGTGGTCCTCGGGCACCTTAGACGCAACCAGAGGGCCAATTCTCGCAATAAAATGATGTTCAAGATTCAGTCTCAATCTCGTCTTGATCTCCCAAATGTCAAAAAGATGTTCTTGTAACAAAATTTTCAATATTTTCAGCACAATTTTGTTACGAAAACATCAATCGAGACTATATTGAGACTGAATCTTGAACATGTTTTTATAACGAGAATTAGCTCTCAGGAAATCGCTAGAGGAAAGAAAGAAAAAGTATTTATTCTGTTAAACACCACAGTTATGTTTGCATTTTTTTTTCTGCCAAACTGCAGGGCAGTTTGTTGGCAGACTTTAGCTCCCATACAGTAGGTAGTTCTGTAGGTTAATGTTATACACACACAATACTACCCTAATACTATATCAAGACCAAGACCATCTTTTAAGAGAGGTAGGACATGACGGTATTCCCGTCCAACTGAGCAGTCCGACTGGGGAAGTACCTCCGCCCTACAGAATACCGCGGCCATAATAACCGCGTGTTGTGTTCCCGGCGGTGAGTAAGGTAGCCAGAGCTCACTGAGAGTTTTTGTGCTGTCAGAGGGAAGAGTCCTCCTTCTGACAGCACAAAAGTAAAAAAGAAGGGAGAGGCGGGAGTAGCCTTTGGTCTTCCCGGAAGACTAAAGGCTATTCCTGCTTTACAATTTCTTTTTTTTAGGGTCGGCAGCGCGAGTGCGACGCCCCTGGTGTTGCACACGTCCATAGGACACGGTGACCGCTTCCCATCAGGTGGGCCGTGAGCTTGTCCGCCACCTGAGTGGTATAAAAAAAAAAACTTAGTCTTCATGATATTGTCGGAAGTTTATGCGAATGTCACACATTGAAATAAAACTATTTTTAACGGATTCACATAAGTAGCTGATATAACATTCACATAGACAATATAAACACCAACGCTCAAAAAAGTCAGTTGTATGTGAACACGTGCAACAGAGGACCAAACATTACTTAAGATTTGATAAATCACAGATACTCGCCAAAGAAAATCGATTCCTACCTAGGATGCTCCGCGAAGCTATTGAAATTAAAAAACATTCTAATTTTAATAGAGTAGATGGTTGGAATGTACCACCAGCTTGGGACCCAGACATTTACTTAATTAATTCCAAGAAAACTCAAAATACAACAAGACTTCATGACACTGTGAGCTCATTCTGCGTAAATAGTAACACCAACAATTCAACATAGTTCGGGTACTTTGAGATAACTTACACTTCAAACTACAAGACAACCACCATCTTTATAGTCTCCCCGTGACCATGGCTGTTAAAAAGCAACCGAAACGTCGGGATCAATGTAAAATATAAAATAACATCAAATAAATCGCGATAGAATCCGATAAAAATTGTTTTATTTCAATCCATCTTAGTCTTGATATAGTAGTTACCTATTAAAATAAAGACAATCGAAATACAATTATTAATATGTTATTAATATAATTCTCACTGATCGATAAGTAGGTAGGCACATAGGTATACAAATTATAAACATGAGGGAAATATATATGTTAACGTTATGTAGGCACGTACAATTTATTTTAACTTAATTTGATGAGATTTGCTCTTGAAACACGTCCAAGAGGAATCCTCCTAATTTCTTTTTATTAGCATTTTATCAGCTTCACCTGTATGTTTGTATGTTGGTAACCGACTCATTTTGACCCACTTTAAACGGCCAGATTTCGTTCAAACTTTGTAGATTTATCAAGGACCGATGACATTTGATAAAATTATAATAAAATAAAAAAAAAAATATATAAATAATAGTTTTCAAAACTAAAAAAACACGCTTTTTATAGAAAACCGAACTAAAATAATAGAAAATAAGTTTTAATAAATTTAAATTAAGAAAAATTTCAATAAATATAAATGAATAAGTAATAGTGTAAATAAAAAAATATATTTTATTTTAAAAAAAGCGTGGGGTGCTTTTTGATATATTGTCAAAATGATAATCACTCTACTCATGTCTGTCAATAAAATATTTATATCTATTAACCCATGCACCCCACGCTTTTTTATAAAATGAAATACAATTTTTTATTTACACCATTATTAATTTATATTTATTGAAATTTTTAACACTATTCTTAATTAAAATTTATTAAAACTTATTTTCTATTTTTTTAGTTCGGTTTTCTATAAAAAGCGTGTTTATTAGTTTTTTTAAACTATTATTTTTAAATTTATTTTTCGTCAAGCAGCTGATGTCTAGATCAGGTGGCAAGCTATTGTATATGGTAGGCACTATGAATTTTCTACACCTTAGACCATAATAGGAAGGAAGATGCTGATGAATTTTCTTAATAAATTTACTTTTATTTAATTTAACTGTTATTAACATTAGGTTATTTTAAAGTAAAGATGCGCCCTATCACAGATTGACTATGTACATAGTACTACACAGTATTTGAATCTAGGGTTATTATATTTGTAGTACAAACACCGCGCGGCAACAATCTGTGTGCATAACCCTCGGGCCTGTTACGACTGTTGGCAGAGCAAATCTTTATGTCACCAAGTACATACTTAGGGTCAAGGCACACTAACGCAGTGGCAGCTCAACGACGCGCGACGCCTCAATCCAAAAAATTAGGTTCCTATATCACAGTCATTTCTATCTCTAAAACGTCTCTTCTTCATCCAAGCGCCAATTGAGCATGCAATGCTAGTTTTTTGGAGCGGAATACGCTTTTCCACACCATTCCTATCCATTTTGGTTTATTTTGGCTTCGACGGTGCCCACTGCCGTCTGACGAGAGGAAAACAGACAGCCTCAGTCCGCCAATTAGCAGGTCCCCAACCTCACCTGCAAGCAGGTACTGCTTGTAGGTGAGGTTGAGTTCACTCCAAGGGTCTTGATGGGGCGCTATACGCCCATTCAGGTACGTACATTCGTCCAAAAGCCCAAAATTCCAATGTACCTAAGTGGAATAGAGTAAATAAAGTAACTTAAAGTGCAGAAGACAAAAATAGACTATATTCCGACTGTAACTCGTGTGGCGCAGCTTCACCTTTAGGGATTCGGGGGTTAGACGGCAGTCGCTCTCGTAAAAGTGAAAATAAATATGAAAATGGTGTTGTAGGAGAGCGGACCTGGGCTCCTAAGCACAAGCTTTAGATGCAAAACGGGAATGACGCTCGAATGAAGAGTCTAGCCCTCCATTACGTCACTAAAAAACCGAGATTTGTGTGTGTGTTCATAGAAGTCCTAGCAAGGGTAAGTATATGCCAAATAAAGAATTTACTTATACAATTATTTAAGCTTCCACGGCCGACGAGAGTTCTACTCACTCGTTGCCGCCAGGACCTGACCACTGAAGATGTCGACCGCAGTGATCGACGAAACGTTTGGAACACAAGTTTCATATGTAACACGTCCAAACAGCCCGGAAGCAGTATATTTACAATTTACTTATAGTTACCTAAAAATATTTGTAGAGATCATTCCACCATGAGACAATGCGTCGTAAGTTACTTAATTCGCTCTTTTAATCTAAATAGCGATTAATTTGCCATAGACCATTTGACGCGCAAGGAGTGCAAGGAGTCCCTACTAACATCTTTCGGGACCCAAGCCAACCTCGCCTGCCAGCGGTGCACTCTGCTGATCAACGGAGAAGGCTCTGGCGACCCGCCAACACGCACTGGACCAGCGTGGCGGGTTATGGTCCAAATCCCCCCAAAATGATGATGGACAGAGTGGCACGGCCCCTAGTGCCCGGGGGCTCCAGTTGCAAGACTGACGTTGACGGGCGTCGGTCGAGCACTGGAGTCAGGAGTCCTAAGAATCTCCAGGCGAGGTGCTACCGTCAAACGACCCCAGGCAATTGCTCAAAGGAATACCGACGTAGGTTGTCGCTGGTGACATACAATACGCGCACATTAAGGACAGACACGAAGATCATTGAGCTGGAAGAGGAGATGAACAAGCTGCATTGGGAGGTCCGAAGAGAGGGCGAGGACACGACAACCTTAAAGTCTGGTAACTTGTTCTACCACCGGGAGGGCGATCACCAGTCCCAGGGTGGTGTCGGGTTTCTCGTTCACAGATCCCTTGTAAACAACGTGTACTTGTAAATCACGAGTGTGTCGAGCAGGGTTGCGTACCTGATACTCAGAGTATCAAAGAGGTACTCGTTGAAGGTCATACAAAGTTTACGCACCGACCTCGGCGTACCCGGACGACGAAGTGGAAGTTATGTATGAGGACATCAGTAGGACATCATACATACTTCCAAAACATATTTCACTGTTGTTATGGGGGATTTTAATGCAAAACTGGGTAGGAGGGGCGATGACGAGTTGAGAGTGGGGCAATTTGGATGTGGGCGGAGAAATCCCAGGGGCCAGACGTTGGCTGACTTTCTGGAGAAGGAGGAACTCTTTATGATGAACTCCTTCTTCAAGAAGCCACCTCATAGAAAATGGAGCTGGATGAGTCCCGACGGATGTACGGTGAATGAGGTCGACTTCATTGTGTCTACAAAGCGACGTATGTGAGAATATTCAATGATGTCTCCGTGATCCACAGGGTGAAAACCGGAAGCGATCATAGAATGGTTAGAGGCACATTGAATATCAATGTCCAATTGGAAAGGTCGCGACTAATGAAGTCCACGCTCCGACCTACTGTAGCCCATATACAAAACCCCGAGAGCTTTCAACCAGAGTTTGCAAACCGCTTCTCTGGCCTGGAGGATTGCGTTTCTGTGGACGAGGTCAACAACAGTTGGTAGAAACTGTCTACAAGGTAGGGGAAGTCTTCTTCAGACCCCGCCGGAAAGATAGACCTCAAAAACTATCAGATCTCACCCTCGACCTTATGGCAGAAAAACGCTCATTGGCGCTGCAGACTTCTGAGGACGCTGAAGCATATCGGCAGCTCAATAGACGGATCTCTAAGTCCTCGCGACACGATGTTCGTGTCTTTAATACTAATCATATAAAAGATACGATAGAGCAAAATAAGGGCTCTAAAGTGTTCGCAAGAGACTTGTCTATTGGGCAGAGCCAGTTGACGAAGCTGAAGACGGACGACGGCAGTGTAGCATCTACTAAGTCAGAGGTACTGAGGGAGATCGAGAGGTGCTACGGACAGTTATATACCTCAGTAGCTAAGCCTGTTGATGATTTGGATAAAGATCCTAGAGCCAAATTAACCCGACACTACACAGAAGATATTCCGGACATCAGCCTGTATGAGATTAGGATGGCCCTCAAACAGCTCAAGAGCAACAAGGCGGCGGGTGAGGACGGAGTGACCTCGGAGCTTCTGAGTGCAGGTGGAACACCGATACTAAAAGCTCTACAGAGGCTCTTTAATTCCGTCCTGCTCGAACGTACTACGCCCGAAGCGTGGAACAGAAGCGTGGTGGTTCTCTTCTTCAAGAAAGGTGATAAAACCTTATTGAAGAACTACAGGCCCATCTCGCTTCTGAGCCATGTTTACTAGCTGTTTTCGAGGGTGATCACGAATCGTCTTGCACCTAGGTTTGATGACTTCCAGCCTCCCGAACAAGCCGGTTTCCGTAAAGGCTATAGTACCATAGACCACATCCATACGCTGCGGCAGATTATAGAGAAGACCGAGGAGTATAATTTACCACTATGCTTGACGTTCGTGGACTATGAGAAAGCCTTCGATTTGATCGAGAGTTGGGCGGTGCTGCAGTCTCTTCAGAGGTGCCACATTGACTATCGGTATATCGAAGTGCTGAAGTGCTTGTATAAAAACGCCACCATGTCGATCCGAGTACAGGATCAGAGCACAGAGACTATTCCGTTCCAGAGGGGAGTTAGGCAGGGTGATGTCATCTCGCCGAAACTCTTTACCAATGCAATGGAAGACGCCTTCAAGCTTCTAGATTGGAAAGGATTCGGCATCAATATCAATGGCGAATACATCACTCACCTTCGATTTGCTGACGACATCGTAGTCATGGCAAAGTCCTTAGAGGAGCTCAGCACTATGCTCGGGGGCCTCAACAGAGTGTCCCAGTGGGTGGGCCTGAAAATGAACATGGACAAGACGAAAGTCATGTCAAATGTCCATGTGTCGCCCACCCCCGTATTATTGGGAGGCTCACCTCTCGAAGCTGTTGATGACTATGTCTATCTGGGACAAACCGTTCAACTAGGCAAATCCAATTTCGAGAAGGAGGTCAATCGACGAATCCAACTTGGCTGGGCTGCGTTCGGGAAACTGCGCAGCGTCTTTTCGTCCAAAATACCGCAGTCCTTGAAGACAAAGGTCTTTAATCAGTGCGTGTTACCAGTGATGACCTACGCTGCCGAGACGTGGTCTCTCACTATGGGACTCATAAGGAAGCTCGGGGTCACACAGCGAGCTATGGAACGGGCTATGCTTGGGGTTTCTCTATGAGATCGAATCAGAAACGAGATCCGTAGACGAACTAAAGTTACCAACATAGCAGAGCGAGTCAGCAAGCTGAAGTGGCAGTGGGCAGGGCACATAGCTCGGAGAACCGATGGCCAGTGGGGCAGAAAGGTTCTTGAGTGGAGACCACGTAACGGCAAGCGCAGCGTAGGAAGGCCTCCCGCAAAGTGGACAGACGACCTAACAAAGAGCGCAGGGACTCGGTGGATGCAGGCCGCCACAGACCGGTCGAAATGGAAGTCGATGGGGGAGGCCTATGTTCAGCAGTGGACTTCCTACGGCTGATGTGATGATACGCACTTCCGACTGTGTCAGTGTACCTTGACCCTTACACTTAAACGTCTTGTTTTATTTGACAGCTAGGTATAATAAGAGCGTGAGAAATATATATTTGAAGAGGAATGTATTATACAGATTAAGTATATTTATTGATTGTTTTGAAATAAGTCAAGTAAATCGCCTTACTGGGAGTATGTACGAGCCTCGTACATTGCCCTACTTTTATAATTGTGTACACCGCATTTATTGTATTTCATTATTCTTGTCATTTATTTTAAGTGCAGTTCGCGTTCGACTACGATCGACGAGCCGCGTTCTCCGCGTACAGCAACAGTTGTCGTGTATCGTGTTATTATATCTTATAATCTTTCTATATATCTAGTCAGTTAAAATTTACTTCGATGTTACTGTACTAAACCCAGGGTACACATATACCAACCTAGTACAAATTTGGGCGAGACCTAGGTCCAGCAGTAGACTCTAATAGGCCAATTGATTGATGGACAAATTGCGAATACATATTACTAGCTATTCCGTCTGTGTGAAATTCTGATCCCGTTCCAGCAACCCATGGGAACCTATACTAGGGATAAAAAGTATTGGGACAAAAAGTTAGCATAAAAATTGCTTCAAAATTTCCTTAAATTAATGTACACGTAAAACCAATGTTTAAAAAAAGCGGCCAAGTGCGAGTCGGACTCGCCCATTAAGGGTTCCGTAGCGGAAAGTAACATAGTAATGTCTTTTTTAGGTTCCGTTGCCAAATGGCAAAAAACGGAACCCTTATAGATTCGTCATGTCTGTTTGTCTGTCCGTCCGTATGTCACAGCCACTTTTTTCCGAAACTATAAGAACTATGCTGTTGAAACTTGGTAAGTAGATGTATTCTGTGAACCGCATTAAGATTTTCACACAAAAATTGAAAAAAAACAATAAATTTTGGGGGCTCCCAATACTTTTTCATCTAACCCATACGTGTGAGGTATCAATGGATAGGTCTTCAAAAATGATATTGAGGTTTCTAAAATATTTTTTCTCTAAACTGAATAGTTTGCGCGAGAGATACTTCCAAAGTGGTAAAATGTGCCCCCCCCCCCCTGTAACTTCTAAAGTAAGAGAATGATAAAACTAAAAAAAAAGATATGATGTATATTACCATGTAAACTTCCACCGAAAATTGGTTTGAACGAGATCTAGTAAGTGGTTTTTTAATACGTCATAAATCGTAAAACGCAATTTACCTTTCATTCAATCAACTCAAATATAACATTTTAAAAAATGCATTATTATGTTAGTTACTGCTACGGAACCCTTCATGGGCGAGTCCAACTCGCACTTGGCCGCTTTTTTAAATATCTACCTATCTACTCTTCCGCGGACAATATTCCTCCCCAAGGGAGAAACGCGAGGAACTCTTGTATCCGCGACAGCCTTCATGTCCTTAACATTGCGGATAAAATGCAGGAGAGTCACCTTCGGTGGTGTGGCTATGTTCTGCGGCGACCTCCTGGCTACGTGGGAAATAAATATCTGGCCACGCCACCTAGTGGTAGACCCAAGTAGTGCTGCCTTGGTATCGTAGAAGATGATAAGCGTGAGAATGGTCTGACTACCGAGCGCTGCAGTGGTGCAGCAAATCCACCAGCTACTGGACTCGTTAATAGCTAAAAGTCATCCAGGTGACCCCATATAGGTAAATATAAAATAATCATCTAACAATATCAGTCTAGCCGTTAAGGAGAAGATTCCAATGAACTCTTCCTGAGGGAATACAAGGGATTTTCTTTTATTTTATCTATTTTTTTTTATTTTTTTTATCTTGCAATGGTTCACCCCAGCACGAATCTATTACCGAAAACTGAGTGTCACAAATGTTTTCAGCGGTATATGGCTTCGGTCGAGGACAGCATCCCTATAAACATAAAGCATTTCTGGACGTACATCTCGCAAAGGAAGGGTAAAGCGAACATTCCAGCAAATATGTATCTTGCTGATGAGCACTCGAGTGACCCTACCGTGATATGCAACATGTTCTCCAAACACTTCACTTCCGTTTACGAAACCTCCTCCCTTGAACCTGAACTCTGGGAAGCTCCTACGTTATTTGCACAAAACTCACCTTGCTTGTCTGACTTAACCTTAACTTCGGATGCTATATTAAAAGAGATCAAAAATATGAACGTCAACAAGGGGCCTGGCCCTGATGGGATACCCCCAATTTTCTTAAAAAAAACAGCTGATCACATCATATATCCTCTCTCTATTGTTTACAATAAATGTTTGCGTGAAGGAGTATTTCCTGGAATTTGGAAACGCGCTTTGATAACGCCCGTATTTAAAAGCGGTGACAAAAGTGATGTAACAAACTATCGTCCCATCTCTATCTTGTCTACCATGTCGAAACTTTTTGAGAGCCTTGTCCATAGTGAACTATACCCACACATTCACAACATTATTGTGCCTGAACAGCATGGTTTCGTTAAACGGCGCTCAACTACTACCAACCTCATGCTTTTTACTAACTATCTTTTTAAGAGCATGGATGACAGGGTTCAAGTTGACGCTGTGTACACGGACTTCCAGAAGGCGTTCGACAAGGTGGATCACAAATTGCTCCTGGACAAAATTGCCTTCAATGGTATCCGTGGTAACCTACTACGCTGGTTCATGTCTTACATTTTTAATAGGACTCAAAAAATTGTTATCAATGGCTTCGAATCTGATTCCTTAACCGTCACCTCTGGGGTGCCCCAGGGATCTATCCTGGGACCCCTTCTCTTTGTTTTATTCGTCAACGACATTGGCCATTGCTTTGTTAACGCTAAGTTTCTAATGTACGCTGATGACATCAAAATTTATAAGGAGTGCTTTAGTACATTCGATTGCGCACTTTTGCAGGATGACCTTAACCGGCTTTCTCTATATTGTTCCACTAACAGGTTACACCTTAACATACCCAAATGTAAAGTTATAACCTATACCAAAAAGAAGAAAGTCATAACACACAACTACACTTTGCATGATGTTGTTTTGGAGAGGGTTGATAACATTCGTGACTTGGGCGTTACTCTTGATTCAAAATTACATCTAGATTTACATATTGACAACATTGTTAGTAAAGCATTCCGAATGTACGGCTTCGTCATGAGGTCTTCCAAAGATTTAAAGCGCCCATCAACCTTACTACTCTTATACATGACTCTTATCAGATCGCAATTGGACTATGCCGTCCCAATTTGGGATCCCATTTATGACAAGTATGTAGATGCACTTGAGAGGGTTCAAAAAAAGTTTTTAAAATCTATTGACTACAAATTTCACCACTCGAAATGTCCATACAATTGTCTTCTTGAAGAGTACGACATTTTAAGCTTGGAGTCTAGACGCAAACTGCTCATGTGTATGATGTTGCACGGCTTATGCAATAATAGGTTTGATTGTAGCGGCATAACTAATCAGTTGTGTTATGTGGTGCCTAGAACTGTATTGCAGCGCGAGGTGCGCGTACCCCGGTTGTTCTACACTGCCATTTGCAGAACGAATGCCGGTGTGCGGGCTCCTCTCCGCCATATCTTAGAAACGTACAACGAATACCTCGCCGATATTGATATTTTTGCACAGTCACACTATAAATTCAAAATTGCAGCAATTCAAATGTTAAAATCTCTGTCTTAGGTTTTTTTTTTTTTTTTGCTATTTCACTATTTTGTTTGTCTTTTTACCTAAACATGTATAATACAACTTCAACATGAAGTGCGCACGATTTTTTAACATAATTGTTATATAGTTATCATATATTATGTCGCGGATATTGCTGTGGGTTATACGTTAACGCAATAGTTATAACTTACTCTAATTTTATACTAGCAATGTACCTAACGTGTAACTGTTTTATGTCCCAATAAATAAATAAATAAATAAAACAGCAACTCGATAGCTCATCTCCTTCATACCCAAAACCGTGACAGAAAATTGGCAACCACGACGACGTCGACGACAACTCCTTAGCAATAGGGCTTTTCTAAAGAATATCCCTAAAAACCTATATCTAGAAATCATTAGTGTTGTACTTGTTCCACCAGAATAATTCACCTGCGGGACAACGGGTAAAATAAAACGTCTTCAAAATAAATGAAGTTTTAGTAAAGTCGTTTCAATAACAAAAGTACACTCAGTACCATTTTTTTTTCGTGCGGAAATCCCTTCGGATACCCCCCCCGCCAGCAAGCGGGGGCGGTTATGTCGGGTTGAAACGACTCAACCTACTTTACCGGCACATATTTGTATTTTTCTATCGAAATTATGAATGAGTAACGTAACATTATCTATTAGGGGAGACATAATAGACAAGGATTCAATATTATGGAGGCATGGCGTAACTGCGCGCCTTTTTAGTTTTGCAAGCTTTCGTTGGCAGAAGAGAAATTTCAAATGATGGTCATTTAGTGAGTGAGGCTTATCGGAGGCAGCGGTGCAGTGGGATATTATTTAAAAAGTAAGTTAGGAACATTGTTATTCATATTGAGTTTTAAAATGTGAGCTAAAAAGACCGTGCGGTTCCTCACTTCTTTATAAAGTGCCATATTGCCTATGCTAGCTGACCCCGGCTCCAAAGAGAAGGTTTTGAATACAACTGAGAGAGACGCCGGGATGATGGTCATTATCTATGCCCATTTTCAAAAGTAATAGTTTCACGTTACAGACGTGAAAGGTTCAATAAATATACGTTTTAAAACGTGTGACTTCAAAACTTACGAAGACTTATAACATCAAAATTTCAAAATCTAATTGATAAGTTTGAAAACCAATCCACCTGAGATCATACGGAACATAAAAGTTTATTTTACGTTCTTCTTCCTAATCGAATTAGCATCACGCGTTTGGGAAAACGGGATGTTACTGCATCGGATGAGAGAAAGCAATGCGTATACTCGACAATTGCTATTGCAAGGGGCGATAGCCCAGTGGCGTACGTAACGGACCGCTGAGACGAGGTCTCGAGTTCGATCCCCAGTCGCCCCGGGCACACACCTCTGATTTTTCCTAGTTATGTGTGTATTAATAAATGTTAATTATCGCTCGCTTAATAATGTGCCCGGTAGATGGCAATAGGTTCGCCCCCTATTACATTGGGACCTTAACATAACTGGCGAATCGTGGGTGTGTAATACACCTCTGCCTACCCCTTCGGGGATACAGGCGTGAAGTTATATTATGTTATGTTGTTGCATTTTTTTTATATTTAGGACACGTCAATTTGACTTCACCTCGCCTGATGGTAAGCTGAAGGTAAAGTCTCAGGAAAAAGGGTCACCATTACATACACGTACCATGTTAACAATGGTGGCACTCAGCTTGACAGCCTCATCAGAAGAGGATTGTCGTCACAGCACCGCGTGACACCCACCGGTCCCACTAGTGCTGCGACCACAATCCCCCTGCCCGGCTATGCACTTGCTGACCCCTTTTTTTTTTTTTTTTTTTTTCGTGCGGAAATCCCTTCGGATACCCCCCGCGTGCCAGCGGGGGCGGTTATGTCGGGCTTGAACCGACTAAAACCGCACGCCGTCTCGGGTCTACAGACGCCGGGGTGTAAGGTTGCCCATAGAGCATATCCCTCGCACCCCGACTGACCCTGGGCCATCTCCGGTTTCGAGATGGCCCCCTCGGGTTTGGGAACCACGGTGTCCCCGTCTTGCCCCGGTTTGGGGGAGGGGCGCTAGTCGCCCCACCGTCCCGGCCTGCTTCTGCTGGGGTGACAGGTGGCCTCACCCGCCACCCCCAGGCCTGCGCTCATGGAGGACGGAGGTCGTTAAGCGACCTCCGGCGCCTGAGTTGCCTGCGACGCGCGGCGAGCAAGTTGCGGGCTCGGCGGACCGGGAGAGTTCTAAGTCTCTCCCGGGCGCGCTCGGCCACCTCCTTCGCGAGCATTACATGCTCGCAGAAGGAGGCGGCGGCGGCCCACGCGCTCGCGCTCCGCACCATTGCCGCAATCATGCTGCCGAGCGAGAGGACTCCCACCCCGATGGCTGCCACGAGGTCACGCCTCGGCGCCTCCCACGCCGGGCAGTCCGCCAGCGTGTGCAGCCCTGAGTCCTCGCTCGCGTCGCAGTGATGACACTCAGGCGTTGGCTCCTTCCTGATCCGATGCAGGTGGTCCCCGAAGCACCCCTTCCCTGAGATCACCTGCGTCAGTCGGTAGGAGAGGCTTCCGTGTCGCCTCTCCAGCCAATCCTCCATGATGGGCCTTACCGCCGCTATTGCGGCGTGCCCTCCTCCATGATGGGCCTTACCGCCGGCACTTGCTGACCCCTGAACGCAATCAAACCGAAATTGGATTACTATGGAGGGTTTTTCGCAATCGTGCACGGTGGTACCCACCCGGCCGAATTTTGTGACAAATTTGTGTCATCAAATTTCTACCACCTGGGGCATTATAACCAGGCGTTTGTGACAAAACGATTTTTTTTAGGGTTCCGTATCTAAAGGGTAAAAACCTGTTACTAAGACTCCAGTCTGTCTGTCACCGGACCGTATCTCGTGAACTGCGATAGCTAGACAGTTGAAATTTTCACAGATAATATTAGTAGTTCTGCTGCCGCTGTAACAACAAATACTGAAAATAGAATTAAATAAATACCTATTTAAGGGGGCTCCCATACAATATATGTGAATGTTTTGCTGAAACTTGATAATGACAACAGGTAGACGCTTAAAATATTCATAGAGTCTAATTTTAGATAAATTATGGTACGGAACCCTTCGTGTCAAATGAAAGGTAAATTGCGGTTTACGATTTATGGCGTAAAAAAACTACTTACTAGATCTCGTTCAAACCAATTTTTGGTGGAAGTTTACATGGTAATGTACATCAAATTTTTTTTTTTAGTTTTATCATTCTCTTATTTTAGAAGTTACATGGGGGGGGGGGGGACACCATTTTACCACTTTGGAAGTGTCTCTCGCGCAAACAATTCAGTTTAGAAAAAAATTATATAGAAACGTCAATATCATTTTTGAAGACCTATCCATCACGTATGGGTATGATGAAAAAACATTCTTCAGTATCAGTTCTAAGTACCAAAATTTAATGTCTTTTTTCTATTTTTGTTTTTTGAAAATCTTAATGCGGTTCACAGAATACATCTACTTGCCAAGTTTCAACAGCATAGTTCTTATAGTTTCGGAAAAAAGTGGCTGTGACATACGGACGGACAGACAGACAGGCATGACGAATCTATAAGGGTTCCCATTTTTGCCATTTGGCTACGGAACCCTAAAAACGATGGTAACATCATTCATTGTTTCTGTTAGTTCGAAAGAATTTCGGTAGATGGCTCCAGTATCACCCCAAGACGTATGAATTTCAAATATCCAGGCCGTGTCCAGGTAGCTGAGTAGGTTTCCCCTAGAAAAGTACTATTGGCGAGTTCAAGTTCCGTTCTGAATGTTGACTTTTTCCTATTCAAATGAAAGGAAAAATTTTGAATTGACTAATTGCTTCAAAATTTCAAGACACTCAAAGTCGCACTTACGTAGTTGAGACTTGGCACGAAACTAATTACTAGGCCAATTAACTTCAAGTGCGTCTTCAATTAATAAGCTAATGCCTTCATAATAGCTACACTATTAAACATAATTACATTGTAGATATTAATTCTGTGCGTAAAATATGTGAATAACGAAACGAAAACCTCGATGATATTATTAACTGATGGTTTTAGTATCCACACTACTGCACATAATGTGTAAGATGTTATGTATAAGTTAAGATGTTCTCTTTTTCGATCTAAATGTACAAAGTAAGTCGGGGAGGGCCAGCTAGTATAGTATAAGTAGGTATACCACACACACACACCCACACACAAACACACACACACACACCCACGATCGCACAGGCGCACACCCACGCACACACACGCACACACACAAACACACACACACACACACCCACGATCGCACAGGCGCACACCCACGCACACACACAAACACACACACACACACAAAACTAAGGGTCACGAGGAGGGGGCATTGCATTTTATTTTTTAAGCAATTAGTATGCTTACTTTTAATATAGATTTAGATCGGAAAAAGAGAACATCTAGGACGGGACTTGAACCCGTGACCAGTCCCTTACAGGGGGAATTCTCTGCCCAACTGAGCCACTTAGCCACGTTCTATTCCTAGGTGTTCTTTTTTTCCGATTTAAATCTATATTAAACGTAAACATACTAATTGCTTAAAAACTAAAATGCAATTGAATTACACTACTGCACTCCCCCCCCCCCTCATGACCCTTAGTTTTGTGTGTGTGTGTGTGTGCGTGTGTGTGTGGGTGTGTGTGTGTGGTATACCTACTTATACTATACTAGCTGGCCCTCCCCGACTTCGCCCGTGGCGTATTTCGAACTCCCATTGCATCCCTTTAACCCATATATGCGCGTCATTATTAGTTTTCATTATAACGTGAGTATGAAATTTACGGGATTTTAGTTTTCACATTTATGAATACTACTCCGCTCCCTTGGGTAGTAGCGTAATGCTATATAGCCTATGGCACACACAAATAATGTGACCTCTTATTGGTAAAAGAATTCTCTAAATCGGTTCAGTTGATCCAGAGATTACACCTACAAAACTATTTTTTAAACTTTCGAGTTCCATGATATACAATTATGTTAACGGGAAATAAATAAATAAATATTCTGCGACATATTACACAGCGCCATCTAGACCCAAACTAAGCAGAGCTTGTCATATGGGTTTTAGAATGCGGATATACATACTTAGATACTTTTTTTGTAAATAAATACATATTATACATAGAAACACCCAGACCAATGCAAATATATATATTTGCAATGAGCGGGAATCGAACCTGCGACCTCTGACTTAGCAGTTGAATGCTCTACCGCTACGCCACACAGGTCGGCAATAACGCGATCATGTATAGGTATATGCATACCTGAGGCGGCGAGACTCCTTGCCGGAACTCCGCCATGGGACCTGGAGGCGAGAGCCCTTTCGCAACTGTACCAGTGGCGAAAGGAGGCGCGGGAGCGAGTCTCGAGAAATCGAGACCGTGCAGTCCCAGCTCCACCAGGCCATCGTGGTGGAGTGGAAGGAACGACTTGGGCGGCCAAGCGCAGGGCACGCCGCAATAGCGGCGGTAAGGCCCATCATGGAGGATTGGCTAGAGAGGCGACACTGAAGCCTCTCGTACCGACTGATGCAGGTGGTCTCCGGAAAGGGGTGCTTCGGGGACCACCTGCATCGGATCAGGAAGGAGCCAATGCCTGAGTGTCATCACTGCGACGCTAGCGAGGACTCAGGGCTGCACACGCTGGCGGACTGCCCGGCGTGGGAGGCGCCGAGGCGTGACCTCGTGGCAACCATCGGGGTGGGAGTCCTCCCGCTCGGCAGCATGATTGCGGCAATGGTGCGGAGCAGGAGGGCGTGGGCCGCCGCCACCTCCTTTTGCGAGCATGTAATGCTCGTGAAGGCGATGGCTAAGCGCACCCGGGAGAGGTTCAGAACTCTCCCGGCCCGCCGAGCCCGCAACATGCTCGCCGCGCGTCGCAGGCAACTAAGGCGCCGGAGGTCGCTTAACGTCCTCCATTTGCGCAGGCCTGGGTGTGGCAAGTAAGGCCGCCTGTCACCCCAGCAGTAGCAGGCCGGGACGGTAGGGCGATTAGCGCCCCTCCCCCAAACCGGGGCAAGACGAGGACACCGTGGTTTCCAAACCCGAGGGGGCCATCTCGAAACCCGAGATGGCCCGGTGTCTGAAGACCCGAGACGGCGTGCGGTTTTAGTCGGTTCAAGCCCGACATAGCCGCCCCCGCTGGCCGGCGGGGGGGTATTTGTCTGACGTTTCGACCAGGTTACACTAGCCGTGGTGACAGGCTCACTGGCTTAGTGGTGCAATCCAGATATATGTATATAACTTTTTTTTCGTGCGGAAATCCCCTCGGATACCCCCCCGCCGGCCAGCGGGGGCGGTTATGTCGGCTTGAGCCGACTAAAACCGCACGCCGTCTCTGGTCTTCAGACGCCAGGGTGTAAGTTTGCCCATAAAGCATATCCCTCGCACTCCGACTGACCCTGGGCCATCTCCAGTGTCCCCGTCTTGCCCCGGTTTGGGGGAGAAGCAGGCCGGGACGGTAAGGTGACTAGCGCCCCGCTAGTCGCCCCACTGTCCCGGCCGGCTTCTGTTGCGGTGACAGGCGGCCCCACCTGCCGCCCCGCTAGTCGCCCCACCGTTCCGGCCTGCTTCTGTTGGGGTGACAGGCGGCCCCACTTGCCAACCCCAGGCCTGCGCTCATGGAGGACGGAGGTCGGGAGATATGTATATATCCTATATATGTATACATATATACCTATACATGATCGCGATAATTCCCGTTAACATTATTGTATAAGTACACCTACAAACACACAACATTAAAAACTTTACCTCTTTATAATATTTCTATAGATCACAGTCTAAAAGACTACCTACCTACTACTGAGATACCCTAATCTTTATTGTAAACTAGCTGACCCGGCAGACTTCGTACTGCCCCAATCGATGACAAACCTTTTAAACCTTCTCTGGACCTCCACAAATAATTCAAGACCAAAATTAGCCAAATCGGTCCAGCCGTTCTCGAGTTTTAGCGAGACTAACGAACAGCAATTCATTTTTATATATAAGAGAAGATGTAATTGTAATTTCATTCAATATTGGAGGTATTTCATTCAATATCAAGTAATCAAACACGTCATAACAATATTATGCTGTGACCATGCAGCATGCAGCCGATGGTCAAGATCTATTCACTATGTGATTATCTGCATTTGCATTCACTGTGTAAGGATAAAGGTAATGATATCATGTCGACCTTGACGTACTTGTATCTTACTAGTAACACATTGACAGTTTACTAGCATCGCCACACTATTTATTAATCTGTGTCGCCACGCAGTTTTACCCAGTTCAATCCAGTATCTGGTAGTTGATCACTAAGGGTCGTGGCGTGATGTTAAATAGACTATAAACCTTCCCCAAGAACAGGGCTATCAAATATTTTTTTTTACTAAAAATGGTATACCTTCGTGAAACAGCCAAAAAAGTTTCTAAATAACGTAGAATAGGATTCGAGACGGTTTCATATTTGTAGAATATACTGCTTCCGGGCTGTTTGTCCATATGAAACTTGTGTTCCAAACGTTTCGTGAAGTGAAGAAGATGTCGACCGCAGTGATCGACGAAACGTTTGAAACACAAGTTTCATACGGACCACGGCCAAACAGCCCGGAAGCAGTATATTCTATATGCAACGGCAGCCGTGAAAACCTAAAGGTTTCATATTTATAAAGTTTATTGCAAAAACTGTTTTTTCTTTTGTTTTTTTTTTCGCTGTGTTGTATTTTCCTCCAAATTTTACCACTAATTTTTTAATTAAGAAACCTAAAGAATGCCTTTTTTTTACTTGCGGAAATCCCTTCGGATACCTCCCCGCCGGCCAGCGGGGGCGGTTACGTCGTGCATCGACTAAAACCGCACGGTGTCCTGCCCAAGTGTCCATTGCCGGAACCCCGGGTAAGCCCTCGAAAGGATAACCCAAGGGTGACCGGCGGACTTTGACCGCCACCGCGGCCTGGTCTGGTGGGGTCGGGTTTTATCCTAGAATGCCTACTATAAAAATCACTATCTATTTTTTATAACAAGGGTGGAATGCACCATGAGTCAATTAGTCTTAACATACCTTTTTTTTTTTTTTTCGTGCGGAAATCCCTTCGGGTACCCTCCCGCCAGCCAGCGAGGGCGGTTATGTCGGGCTTGAAGTCTTAACATACCTAATAATCTATGCTCTGGGTCACGAACCCACGTCGTAATTCACTAATATAGCCAACGCCAACGCCATCTGTCAAGCTTTACGTAAATTTATAATCCAGCATTCAACATTTAATACACTAGATTTATAAGAGATGTCGCTGATGTAAGTTATAATACGAGCCATTAACGGGTTGCCGGTCACTATAGTGTATCATCACATCACAGATTACATGATATTATCCTAGTATCATGCTTACTTTGACTATAATACAAACATGCATACATATGCTCACGCCTTTCTCACTCTAGTAGAGGCAGATACAACAGCCCGCCATTTGCTTCTGTACTTACATAGGTACTTCACGATGTAAAGTCTTTCATGCAAGCCCGCCGGTTTCGATTTCAGTTTACATACATTGTATCATAGTTAATATCCTACTAATTTTATGATACGAAAGTAACTCTGTCTGTTACGCTTTCACGGCTGAACCATTGACACTATTTTCATAAAGTTTTGTACGTAGATAGACTAGAGCTTGGGAAAGAACATAGGTTATGTTTGGTCGCGATAAACGACATCCCGGGGCAACCGCGAGTATCTTTTATTTTATTTTTTTCGTGCGGAAATCCCTTCGGATACCCCCCGCCGGCCAGCGGGGGCGGTTATGTCGGGCTTGAACCGACTAAAACTGCACGCCGTCTCGGGTCTTCAGACGCCGGGGTGTAAGGTTGCCCATAGAGCATATCCCTCAATTGTAAATTAGTTGTATCTGTACTATGAAAATTAATATTGAAAAAAATACTTGGATTATATTAAATGAACGATTCTGAATACAAAAATATTTTTTTTGGAAAAGTATTATTATATATTTGGAATTCTTCTCTGTCTGTTTGTAATTCTTGTCTATTTGTTCGCGATGGACGCAAGAACTACAAAACGAATTTTGATGCCATTTTTAGGGTTCCGTTGCCAAATGGCAAAAAACGCAACCCTTATAGATTCGTCATGTCTGTCTGTCTGTCCGTCCGTATGTCACAATCACTTTTTTCCGAAACTATAAGCACGATGCTGTTGAAATTTGGTAAGAAGATGTATTCTGTGAACCGCATTACAATTTTCACACAAAAACAGAAAAAAAAACATTATTTTTGGTGGTTGTGGACTAAGAACTGAAACTCAAAAAAATGGTTTTCCTCATACCCATACGTGTGTGGTATCTATGGATAGGTCTTCAAAAATGATATTGAGGTTTCTAATATATTTATTTCCTAAACTGAATAGTTTGCAAGAGAGACACTTCCAAAGTGGTAAAATGTGCCCCCCCCCCTGTAATTTCTAAAATAAGACAATTATAAAACTAAAAAAAACCGGCCAAGTGCGAGTCGGACTCGCACACCGAGGGTTCCGTACAAACCTGTAAGTATATAAGCAAAAGTTCACCCATCACGACAATCGAGTCATAGTTTTTTCAAAAATATTTTTTATTATATGATGTAACAAAAAATTTAAGGTTTTCGCAATTTTTCCTTTATCTGTACTATAAGACGTTACTTCGTACCAAAATTTCAAGATTCTAAGTTCACGGGAAGAACCCTGTAGGTTTTGATTCCCGTATGAGTTTCGAAAATTTGCGGAAATTGGCGGCATAAACGGCTGTATCTTTTGATTGCTTTGGCTTAGAAGTTTGATTTCGTCACAGCTCCAAGGGACAGTAGACCTGAGTATTAGATATAAATTTCAGTTTGATACCTCGACGCGTTCCTGAGAAAATCGGTCTTGGACGGACGGATGGACCGACGACGGACGCACAACGAAGTGATCCTAAAGGGTCCCTTTAGGGATTTCCGCACGAAAAAAAAAAAATGGTACGGAACCCTAAAAATAATATATGATGTACATTACCATGTAAACTTTCACCGAAATTTGGTTTGAACGAGATCTAGTAAGTAGTTTTTTTCTAATACGTCATGAATCGTAAAACCGCAATTTACCTTTCATTGAATCAACTCAGATATAAAATAAAAAAAAAACATTATTATGTTATTTGCTGCTACGGAACCCTTCATGGGCGAGTCTCGCAATTGGCCGCTTTTTTTTCTATTAGAAAGGTCAGACTGAAAATCTGCCGTATGTTTGACTGCATGATGACTGGCCTCCGCGCGGGCGGAGCCGTGGGCATCAGCTGGTATTCTATATTTTTGAATGCAGAGTAGGTACGCTAAAGTACCTACTTTTTTTTTAAGATAATACTTTTGAGTGGCATCTCGATTTGCGGTAAGCGCGACCGTCACGGTAATATTGTTCTGTGACTGTGACAGATGCAGGTCTTGTCTCAGTGGCCTCTCCTTACCCTTCGAGTTAATCACAGGCGTAATGAATATGAAAAACGTCTCGAGTTTCAATGCAAAAAATTAAAGGCCACCTGGATATTATGCACAAAGAATTAGCACTGCCATTTAATGTGACAATGCTACCAGCCTTCTGGGAACATCACCAAACAGACGGTGATGATTTAGAGGAATTTATGACGCATGTATGCAAATACTTATCTTTTACTAGCTGTTATCCGCGGCTACGCCCGCGTGGAATTCAGTTCCCGTTCCCGCAACCCATGGGAACCTATTCCAGGGTAGATAATCAGCCAGATCCGTTCAGCCGTTGGAGAGTGATTGAGTAACAAAGATCCAAACATCTTCACAAATATTTATAATTATTAGTAGAATGTAGTTATTAATATTGTCTTTATTAATGTATTAAGCGTATTTTGATTGTGTACAATTAAGTTTATTTCTAATTCTAGTTATTTTAAATAGGTTTCCCTCTCAGAGCGGAAGCGACCTTAGGCAGACATCAAAATAAACTAAATTGTGGAAGGGAGGTGTGGGAACCACGGCCGACCACGGGCATCAAAGTGGAAGCTTTGGATGGAACGGGATTGGTGCTCGGGAGAAGGATTTAATGTAAGAATAATAGGCTCTAGCCGTAGTCTTTCCTCCGCGACCTAGTCGGCAGTCACCCCGTGAAAGCCAAGCTAAGCCAAATCAAACAATTTGTAGTAGAGTAGACCCTTTTTTCCCCCTGTGTACACCGGGGAGACCGACCACGGGCATCAAAGTGGAAGCTTTGGATGGAACGGGATTGGTGCTCGGGAGAAGGATTTAATGTAAGAATAATAGGCTCTAGCCGTAGTCTTTCCTCCGCGACCTAGTCGGCAGTCACCCCGTGAAAGCCAAGCTAAGCCAAATCAAACAATTTGTAGTAGAGCAGACCCTTTTTTCCCCCTATGTACACCGGGGAGATTTTCCCCGACCCAAGCGCTCGCATTCCGCACCATCGCCGTGAGCAAGTCGCCGGGCAAGAGGACTCCCACTGCGAGGACTGCCACGAGGGCCCGCCTCGAGAAGAGCAGATCCTGAGCTTCAAATTGCAAGCGAAACTACTCAATGCTGTAATAATTAAATATAACTCTAAAATTGGTGAGAATAACTCCACAATTACGTACTTTTAAAGTATGATGTAATTATTTTGGTTTCGTATACTGATAGATTTCCACAGTATTCGATGAAATAATGCAAGATTGTCTTGTTAAAAAACAGATTTATTATAAATCAGTCAAATCGTCTGCACTGTTCGACATCTGATTTTTCAATAATGGCGCTTGTCTCTCTAGTCTATGTAGGAGTGACATCTTATATCAAAGTCATAGATGTCACTTTAACATTCACATTCGTGAACTTATCGATAGTATTACCATATCACAAAAATAAACTAATTCAATAATAATTAAATATATCTTATAATGAATCGATTATAAATATTCTACGTTAATGAATATTCTACGACATTCTATACACAGCGCTTTCTAGACTTAAAGTAAGCATAGTTTAACTAGCTTGTGTTATGGGTAATAGACATATTCATGCATACAAATATTTGCACTGAGCGGGAATCGAACCCGCGCCTCATGTCGTAGCAGTTGAATGCACTACCGCTACGCCACAGAGGCCGTTCTTACAATACTGAACTTATTTAAGGTGCAAGTTGTGAAAATGAAACTGTGTTGTCTTCCTTTTTAAAGTCATGTAGGGCACCGTGTCGGGTGTCGTAAGCAGCGAGACATGTGTAATCATTGTTTTTTTTTTTAAAAGACTTATCGAAATGACTAGTATTCCCCTAAACTCTCCAACTACTTTAAATTGCTTGTGTTAGGAAGAGTGTAACGGCCAGGATTCGAACCGGGGACCTCTCGATCGTAAGGGTGACTCCTTAACCACCGAGCTACCGATTGTCTACCTGTTGACCGCAGCTCTGCCCGCGCTAAACATTGATCCCGTTCTCATGACCAACAGAAACCTATCTACTGGATAAAATTAGCCTATATGTAATTTCGGACAATAATCTTCTCTGTGTCAAGTTTCATCCAGATCTGTTCAGTCGTATTTGTGTGAGAGTGTAATAAACATCGATACAATACCCACACAGAAACGTCCAGCCTAACTTTTATACCTAGTCCAGCCACAAGTTTTGTCTGGTCCCGAAACTGAGGGGGGCTGCGGCCGCGCTATCGCGGCTGATGCCCAACGTTAAGGGACCCAACGCCCCCACTAGGAGACTGTACCTGGGGATAGTGCGAAGCAAGGCCCTATACGGGGCCCCCGTATGGGCGGAGACTCTGGCGGCCCGCAACTACTGCTCTAAACAGCCCGTTAAAGGCGATGGCCGTCAGAGTCATCAGGGGGTATCGCACAATCTCCGTCGAGGCGGCATGTCTCCTAGCCGGGACCCCTCCATGGGACCTGGAAGCGAGAGCCCTTGCGCTGCTGTACCAGTGGTGCAAGGAGGCGCTGGAGCGGGGCCATAAGCCGGAGCCCCGAGAAATCAGGGCTCAGCGGTCCCTGCTCCGCCAGGAACTCATGGAGACATGGAGGATTCGACTTGAGCATCCAAGGTGGGGTGAATCCACCATTGCGGCGGTGAGACCGATTATGAAGGAGTGGTTGGAGAGGGACCATGGGGACCTCTCCTACCGGATGTGCCAGATATTTACCGGACACGGGTGTTTCGGTTAGTATCTATGGCGCATCCACCGGGAGACAACGCCGCAGTGCCAGCACTGCGAGGATCCTGGCGAAGACACGGCGCTCCACACGTTGGTGGAGTGCCCTGCGTGGGCGAGTCAACGCCGGGATCTCGTTGCGGTCCTGGGCGTGGACGTGCTCTCGTTGGAGACCATGGTGACGGCCGTGGTCTCCGACGGGAGCAAGTGGCACGCCGCCGCCTCTTTCTGCGAGCAGGTAATGCACGCGAAAGAGACGGCGGAGAGAGAGCGGGAGAGAACCCTGCCCCCCGAGTTTCGCAGTCTGCGGCGAGGACCCCGCAGACTCATCTACGCCCAGGACTACCGACCTCCATGATCGGGGCCTAAGGACGGCAGTTGGCCGACTCGCCGTCCTTACAGAAGCAGGCCGTGGCGAAGGCGTGTCGTGTGTGTCCTACACACGCCTGCCAACTCACCGAAGCGGAATAAAACCCGACCCCACTAGGCGAGGCCGCGGTGGCGGCCAAAGTCCGCCGGCAACCCTGGGGTTATCCTTTCGAGGTCTTACCCGGGGTGCCCGGCAACGGACACTTGGGGAGGACTCCGTGCGGTTTTAGTCGAGACACGACATAACCACCCCCGCTGGCCGGCGGGGGGGTATCCGAAGGGATTTCCGCACGTAAAAAAAAAAAGCCACAAGTTTTGTTACAAATGAAAATGCATTTTTTTAAAGGAAGTAACGTTTTATTATTATAATTTATAACTACATATTTATTAAAGTCTTAGCAAAATTAAAAATATATTTTACTAGCTTTTGCCCGCGGCTCCGCCCGCGTAGATGTCGGTTATCGCGACAAAACATAACCTATGTCCTTTCCCAAGGTCTAATCTACCCCTGTACCAAATTTCAGCAAAATCGGTTCAGTGGTTTAGGCGTGAAAGCGTAACAGACAGACAGACAGCGTTACTTTCACATTTATAATATTAGTTAGGATTTGGAATGGCCACCTTTGGCTTTTATACAGGCCTTTAATCTGTTTGGCCACGAATCTAGTTTTGCAATCTTGCAATTTTGAAATGGCCCGAAAACGAAAGAAGTTTTTAAAATAATATACGTTGTTCCAAATTCAAAATAATTAAAAAGTTGAAAAAAAAAGAAAAGTTTGATGTAATAGTATTTAAGGCCAGACTAGTTATAAAATACTAGCATCGCCACGCGGTCGCCCGCGTAAGTATTGATCCCGTGGGAATATCGGGATAAAAAGTACCCTATGTTAGTCAGGGATAATGTAGCATTCTAATGGTGAAAGAATTTTTGAAATCGCTCCAGTACTTTTTGAGCCAATTCGTTACAAACATACTTACATACAAATCTTTTCTCTTTATAATATATTAAGTATAGATAGTACCTATAGACAATACTAGCGGCTGCCCGTGGCTCTGCCCGCGCGGAAAACTGATCCCGTTCCCGCTCCCCATAGGAACCAATTGCAGGGGTATAAAGTAGTCGATGTGTTAGTCCAGAATAAGTATAATCTATCCGTGTACCAAATTTCAGCCAGATCCGTTCTGCCGTTCCTGCGTGAAAGAATAACAAAACATTCAACATCCATACCTCTCGTGACTTTCGTGTTTATTGAGCTGAGTGAGACGAAGTCGAGCGAAAGCTCCTCATACCAGACTTCAGGATTTTCTTTGTCACAGGTCTCCTCCTAAACTACTAATCCAATCAGAACCAAATTTGGCATGATTAAAGAGGTCAATCAGAGGAAGGTTTATGGATATATTTTGAAAAAATTAATGGTGCCACAGAGAAATTATCACCGTTAAAAAAAATCCAAATGGAATTACATAATAACCGCTCGAGACACTGTGACCAAACTTTACACGCTCAGAAAGTATGTCCAGAGTTGTGACTTTCAAAAAGAATTTTCAAAATCGGACTTACCACGGAGGAATGATCACTGTTCAAAATTTTCAAAATCTGATTCCGCAATAGCGGTCAAATCTATTGGACAAGTTTTAGCGCCAAAACAGTCGTCCAAAACTCCTGATAAATAAATCGCTCTTAATAATTCAAATCACGATGTCTCACTCAGCTCAACATTGCAAGCAGCGATTCGCCTAGCAGACCTAGTAGTATTAGTAGGATTATTGATTTACTTATTTATACCTGCCTACCCAAGAGTTGTGACGGGTACTGGGTTTGCAATTAATTCTGCTGCTGCAAAAATTGAGCGACGAATCTAACGGTGATAATTCCTCAATGACTAGTCCGATTTTCGTTTTTCTTTTTTTGCCTTGTTTATATGAACAAATTACTTAATTTAATACCAATAATATACCAGTGAAATGTAAAAAAGTTATTTAGTCATATTCTGGACTGAGATTTTTTAGTCAACCCAAATGGGGTCTCTGAATTTGGTGAGATGACTTGGTATCGACAAATATGTAAAAAAATAAAAAAAAATATGTATTTAGAACAAAAAAAAAATATCGGGCAAAGAAAAAAAAAAATTTCAAAAAAAAAAAAAAAAAAGATAAATGAAAAAAAAGCGCTTTAGTCGCATTATGTCCAATTCGCAAAATGTCCAGCGGGCTCAAATTGTCCAATTCTCACAACATCCAATTCGCAAATTGTCCAAGTCTCACAACGACCAATTCGCAAATTGTCCAATTCTCACAACGGCCAATTCTCACAATGTCCAATTCTCAATTGGTCCAGTTCATAAAATGGGAGTCGTCTTTGATTACGGCAGGCCCTTTTGAGCTCGTGGACACTTTATTCATCAAGTACCTCCCTAATTGATATTTGCACCTATTTGTCAATGATTTTTATAAATAATACCCTCAAATAAGACAAATACATGTCCGCGTTTTATTATTGCCAGCTATTGCAAATTATTTAAACCAAAGCAAATCTTTGATTAAAATTAATTACTTTCATTAGATTTTTTTTTTAATAAAAGTTTTGATCATAAATTACATGCATTATTACTTCGACCTGAATCTAGCCTCTCAGAAGGTTGTCAAAAAAGCTTCTCGTAATCAAGGAGAATCCCTAATTACGAACTGGACCATTTGCGAACTGGACCATTTGCGAACTGGACCAATCGCGAACTGGACCAATTGCGAACTGGACCTACTGCGAACTGGACCAATCGCGAACTGGACCAATTGCGAACTGGACCTACTGCGAACTGAACAGTTGGACATTTTGCGAATTGGACATAAAACCCTTCTAACCTATATCTATCCGTGTCGGGGCGCGCGGTGTCCACGAGCTCAAAAGGGCCTGCCGTAATCAAAGACGACTCCTATTTTATGAACTGGACCAATTGAGAATTGGACATTGTGAGAATTGGACGTTGTGAGAATTGGACAATTTGCGAATTGGACGTTGTGAGAATTGGACAATTTGCGAATTGGACGTTGTGAGAATTGGACAATTTGAGCCCGCTGGACATTTTGCGAAGTGGACATAATGCGACTAAAGCCATCCGCTTGGTGAATACTGCGAGGAGAAAGACTGCACGCCTACCACGTGCGTCACGGACTCGTCGCGTCACGTGCCGCTGATCGCTGGTGATGTTTTTTTTTCATTTTTTATTTTAAATTTTATTTTAATTTTTTTTTTTACTTTACTCGATTTTTTTTTTGTTTTAAATACATATTTTGTCGATACCAAGTCATTTCACCAAATTCAGAGACCTAATTTTGTGACACCTTTTTCTTTTTTTTACGTGCGGAAATCCCTTCGGATACCCCCCCCCCCCCCTGGCCAGCGGGGGTGGTTATGTCGTGTCTCGACTAAAACCGCACGGTGTCCTCCCCAAGTGTCCGTTGCCGGGCACCCCGGGTAAGCCCTCGAAAGGATAACCCCAGGGTTGCCGGTGGACTTTGGCCGCCACCGCGGCCTCGCCTGGTGGGGTCGGGTTTTATCCCGCTTCGGTGAGTTGGCAGGCGTGTGTAGGGCACACACGACACGCCTCCGCCACGGCCTGCTTCTGTAAGGACGGCGAGTCGGCCAACTGCCGTCCTCAGGCCCCGATCATGGAGGTCGGTACTTAGTCCCGGGCGTAGATGAGTCTGCGGCGTCCTCGCCGCAGACTGCAAAACTCGGGGGGCAGGGTTCTCTCCCGCTCCCTCTCCGCCGTCTCTTTCGCCCGCATCACCTGCTCGCAGAAAGAGGCGGCGGCGTGCCACTTGCTCCCGTCGGAGACCACGGCCCTCACCATGGTCTCCAACGAGAGAACGTCCACGCCCAGGACCGCAACGAGATCCCGGCGTTGACACGCCCACGCAGGGCACTCCACTAACGTGTGGAGCGCCGTGTCTTCGCCAGGATCCTCGCAGTGCTGGCACTGCGGAGTTGTCTCCCGGTGGATGCGCCACAGATACTTACCGAAACACCCGTGTCCGGTAACCATCTGGCACATCCGGTAGGAGAGGTCTCCATGGTCCCTCTCCAACCACTCCTTCATGATCGGTCTCACCGCCGCAATGGTGGATTCCCCCCACCTTGGGTGCTCAAGTCGCACCCTCCATGTCTCCATGAGTTCCTGGTGGAGCAGGGACCGCTGAGCCCTGATTTCTTGGGACTCCGGCCTATGGCCCCGCTCCAGCGCCTCCTTGCGCCACTGGTACAGCAGCGCAAGGGCTCTCGCTTCCAGGTCCCATGGAGGGGCCCCGGCTAGGAGACATGCTGCCTCGAAGGAGATCGTGCGATACCCCCTGATGACTCTGACTCGGGCTGTTTAGAACAGCCACGTTGCGGGCCGCCAGAGTCTCCGCCCATACGGGGGCCCCGTATAGGGCCATGCTTCGCACGATCCCCAGATACAGTCTCCTAGTGGGGGTGATTTTGTGACACCTTATATAATTTCATATTAAATACTTTTCATCCATTAAAAAGTTTTGTGAAGGTCGTTTTATACTGGGACCATAGACTATATGAATATTTATCATCTTGCTTGTTGCGACAGCAACAATAAAAAAGCGTCCAAATGCGAGTCGGACTCGCCTATTAAGGGTTCCGTAGCAGCAAGTAACATAATTTTTTTTTTTTTAATTTTTATATTTGAGTTGATTGAATGAAAGGTAAATTGCGGTTTATGATTTATGACGTATTAAAAAAAACTAATTGCTAGATCTCGTTCAAACCAATTATCGATGGAAGTTTAGATGGTACATCATATATTTTTTTTAGTTTTATCATTCTCTTATTTTAGAAGTTACAGGGGGAGGGGGACACATTTTACCACTTTGGAAGTGTCTCTCGCGCAAACTATTCAGTTTACAAAAAACTTATATAGAAACCTCAATATCATTTTTGAAGACATGTGGAGTATCTATACACTCCACACGTATGGGTATGATGAAAAAACCTTCTTGAGTTTCAGTTCTAAGTATGGGGAAGCCCCAAAATTTATTGTCTTTTTTCTATTTTTGTTTGAAAATCTTAATGCGGTTCACAGAATACATCTACTTGCCAAGTTTCAACAGCATAGTTCTTATAGTTTCGGAAAAAAGTGGCTCTGACTTACGGACGGACAGACAGACAGACAGACATGACGAATCTATAAGGGATCCGTTTTTTGCCATTTGGCAACGGAACCCTAAAAAGCCAGCCAAGTGCAAGTCGGAATTGCGCACGAAGGGTTTTGTACGCAATGGGCTCCCATTAATTTATAATTTATTATTGACGAGAATATAACATAACATAACTTTACGCCTGTATCCCCGAAGGGGTAGGCAGAGGTGTATTACACACCCACGATTCGCCAGTTATGTTTAGGTCCCAATGTAATAGGGGGCGAGCCTATTGCCATCTACCGGGCACATTACTAAGCGAGCGATAATCAACATTTTTTACGAAAAGTCAGAGGTGTGTGCACGGGGCGACTGGGGATCGAACTCGAGACCTTGTCTCGGCAGACCGTTACGTACACCACTAGGCTATCGTCGCTTGCTAACTATATATAACTATCTAATATAGTTATATGGTAGAACCATAGACCAATATATAAAATACAACTAAATATTCTGTGACTATTATATGGTAGAACCATAGACCAATATATAAAATACAACTAAATATTCTGTGAATATTATATGGTAGAACCATAGACCAATATATAAAATACAACTAAATATTCTGTGACTATTATATGGTAGAACCATAGACCAATATATAAAATACAACTAAATATTCTGTGAATATTATATGGTAGAACCATAGACCAATATATAAAATACAACTAAATATTCTGTGAATATTATATGGTAGAACCATAGACCAATATATAAAATACAACTAAATATTCTGTGAATATTATATGGTAGAACCATAGACCAATATATAAAATATTCTGTGAATATTATATGGTAGAACCATAGACCAATATATAAATTACAACTAAATATTCTGTGAATATTTCAAGCGTGGTTGCCGTTTTTGATATCGAGGAAAAAAACGGTGAAAAAAATCACGTTTCTAAAATTTATTTCGTAAATATTTATTATATTGTGTTTATAGTATTCGTCTTTTTTTATACCACTCAGTTGGCAGACAAGCTCACGGCCCACCTGATGGGAAGCGGTTACCGCGGCCAATGGACGTGTGCAACACCAGGGGCGTCGCACTCGCGCTGCCGACCTTGTGAAAACCTTCTAATGCCCTTTGCTTTTATAGCAGTAACAAAAATACATCATCTGCGAAAATTTCAGCTGTCTAACTATTAAGGGGTCACATCCCGGTGACAGACGGACGGACGGACAGTGGAGTCATAGTAGTGGGGTCCCGTTTTACGCTACTTACCCCCGCTTGCCGGCGCAGGGGTATCCGAAGGGATTTCCGCACAAAAAAAAATAAAAAAAAGGGTACGGAATCCTCAAAATTTGAATATTATAGTGGTCTCTTTCACCATGCCAATTTTTTTAACCCCGAACGCAAAACCGATGGTTTTTGACGTGTCTGTGTGTATGTTCTGTCTGTGGAATGCTCCCGAATGGATGAACCAATTTTGATTTTGTTTTCTTTTTGTTTGAAAGGTGTATTATACCCTGTTCTTACCTATGTAGGGGATTTTTTTTTTTTTTTTAAAGAATATTAGTAACCGAAATTACTAATATTCCCGTTAACCCCTCCAGCTAAGCTAAATTGCTTGTGTTAGGAGTGGGTTCACGTCGGTAGCGTAATGGCCAGGATTCGATCCCGGGACCTCGCGATCGTAGGGTCGACTCCTTAACCACTAAGCTACCGACGCTAGTTTACTTAGGTATAAAATTCAGTCCTTATTCAGTCATAGAGTCATTGAGAGAAACCTATAATAGGTATAAATACCTGTAAAATTTACGACTGATCCTGGAGCTAATAAATAATCAATATTCTACGACATTCTACACAGCGCTTTCTAGACCCAAAGTAAGCATAGGTTAACTAGCTTGTGTTATGAGTTCTGGAACGCGAATAAACATACTTTTATATGTTTTTTTATTGTAAATACATACATATTATACATACCTATGTATTTATTATTATACATAGAAACACCCAGACCAATGCAAATAGATATAATCATACAAACAAATATTTTCACTGAGCGGATATTGAACCCGCGCCCCCTGTCGTAGCAGTCGAATGCACTACCGCGACGCCACAGAGGCCGTCAAGTTAAACTATACTTACTTTGGGTCTAAAAAGCGCTGTGTAAAATATCGCAGAATATTTATTTTATTCATTTATTTAAAACATAACATAACATAACTTCACGCCTGTTTCCCCGAAGGGGTAGGCAGAGGTGTATTACACACCCACGATTCGCCAGTTATGTTAACGTCTCAATGTAATTTATTGTTGAGTTAATATGCGTTAGTTCCGAAACTTATAAATAGACTGCACATCATTTTAAAGGCTGAGTGTTTACTGTAAGTGCAGGCAATCAGGTACGATACTTTTGAATCAGTGTATCACATTGTGTTTATAGTGTATTTAGTTTTATGTGCGACTAGCTTTTGTCCGCGGTTACGTTCACGTGGAATTCTGTTTCCGTTATCCGGCTTCCCATAGGAACCTGTTCATGGAAAAAAAAACACTATGTGTTAATAATCCATCCCTGTACCCTTCCTAAGAAGAAAAAAGATAAATACAACTACTGCACTCATATGCGAAAAAAAATTACCGCTGTCTCGTCTTGGCGATTCATGCGGATATCCTCTCGCATACCCCCCGCCGACCAGCGGGGGCGGTTTTATCCGGCTTGAACTGACTAAAACCGCACGCTTTCTTGGGTCTTCAGACGCCGGGGACCATAAGGAAGTTCCCTCGCACCCCGACTGACCCAGGGCCATCTCTGGTTTCGAAAACCCCGTCTTGCCCCGGTTTGGAGGGGTTGGGCGCTAGTCACCCCGCCGTCCCGGCCTGCTTCTGCTGGGGTGACAGGCGGCCTCACCTGCCACCCCCAGGCCTGCGCTCATGGAGGACGGAGGTCGCTTAACGACCTGAGTCGCCTGCGACGCGCGGCAAGCATGTTGCGGGCTGGGCGGGCCGGGAGAGGTTTAAATCTCTCCCGGGCGCGCTCCGCCATCTCCTTCGCGAGCATTACATGCTCGCAGAAAGAGGCCTTCGGCGGCCCACGCGCTCGCGCTCCGCACCATTTCCGCAATCATCCTGCCGAGCGAGAGGACTCCCACCGCGATGGCTGCCTCGAGGACACGCCTTGGGGCCACTGCAGTGTCCTCAGATGCTTTTAAAATTAAAAATATATACTGTGGCCAGAATTAGAATATTTATAATAAGCGCCAATGCCGGTTGCGTCCAAAGCTTGCACTTACGCCCGCTCTCCAACTCTTTGTCCTGGTTTTATTTGATTTGTCTCGGCTTTTACGGGAGCGAATGTTGTTTGACTGAGACCCCTCCCCCTCCTGAGAGGATAGCTTCGTCCGTCAATCCTGAAGATCTTGGTAGGGCAAAATGAGCATTTAAATAAGTTGGCACTTAACAAATTCACAGTTGTTGTTGAAATATGTTGTAAATAAGCATCTACGTGGAATATTATTACCTCGATGTGAATAAACAGGACCTCTCTGAAAATCTCTGTGGCGTAGCGGTAGAGCTACGACTGCTAAATCAGAGGTTGCGGGTTCGATTTCCGCTTAGTGATAACCGATGACTGACCTTAGTGCGGGCGGATCCGCGGGCATCAGCTAGTACTATTATAAAATTATAAAGTAGTACATTTTTAAAAAAAGATGTAAAGTAGTAGTGTCTGTACATTGAAGACATAAAAAACAAGTTGAATTCCTGAGACGAGCTCAGCCGAATACAAGGTATTTTCGATTTTGCGTTTTTTTTTTGCGATTTTTTGCAAAAAAAAATTTATCTTGCAATGGTTCACCGCAGCACGAATCTATTACCGAAAACAGCAACTCGATAGCTCATCTCCTTCATACCCAAAACCGTGACAGAAAATTGGCAACGACGACGACGTCGACGATGACGTCGACGACAACTCCTTAGCAATAGGGCTTTTCTAAAGAAAATCCCTAACAAGACTTGGGTTATGTTAAATGAATGATTCTGAAAACAATTTTTTTTTTGAGCTGAGTGAGACGAAGTCGAGCGAAAGCTCCTCATGCCAGACTTCAGGATTTTCTTTGTCACAGGTCTCCTCCTAAACTAATAATCCAATCAGAACCAAATTTGGCATGATTAAAGAGGTCAATCAGAGGAAGGTTTATGGATATATTTTGAAACAAGTTGAATTCCTGAGACGAGCTCAGCCGAATACAAGGGATTTTCGATTTTGCGATTTTTTTTTATTTTTTGCGATTTTTTCTTTATCTTGCAATGGTACACCCCAGCACGAATCTATTACCGAAAACAGCAACTCGATAGCTCATCTCCTTCATACCCAAAACCGTGACAGAAAATTGGCAACGACGACGACGTCGACGACAACTCGATAGCAATAGGGCCAAATTAATGCTACCACAGAGGAATGATCACCGTTAAGAAAATTCCAGATGGAATTACATAATAACCGCTCGAGACACTGTGACCAAACTTTACACGCTCAGAAAGCATGTCCAGAGTTGTGACTTTCAAAATGAATTTTCAAAATCGGACTTGCCACAGAGGAATGATCACTGTTCAAAATTTACAAAATCTGATTCACGATGTCTCACTCAGCTCAACATTGCAAGCAGCGATTCGCCTTGCAGACCTAGTTAAATTCTTTTCTGCTTGTCTATTTATCTGTTTGTTCGCAATGGACACAACAAGTATTGAACGGTTCTAGTTTTTTCTATTAGAAGGGTCTTGGCCGGACTTAAAATCTGCCTTATGTTTGATTGCAATTGGTTAAGTAGAACCGGTGATTTGATCAAAAAACGATAACTTACCTCCGCACGGGCGGAACCGCGGGCATCAGCTAGTATTCTATATTAGTATACAACACATGTTTTTCATAGATATAGCAGATATATTACAAGATTGTTGCATTAAACATAGTTCAAGTCTTTGCGTGGTAACGTGCCGCGTCCAATTTATTCATTTCGAACCCGCGGTTTTCATAATAACAAGATTGAGAAATTATAAAATACAGTGTAACAGTGTTTAAAACGAATCTTTCATAGTAATACGTACATAGCTGTTACTTTCATTGTTGAACTCCTTAAATATATAAAAATAAATACAATTGAAGTGTTTGTGTCACATTAAAAGAACACGTTTTAAATAAATGGACATGGTGTGCATAAAAACGAAAAAGCAATTTTTGAAGTTTTTGTGTCTGTCTCAATTAGGTAATCTCTGGAATGCTATGCCGATTTTGATGGGACTTTTACTGGAAGATAGGTAATATTATAAGGACTAACATGGCTACTTTCATTTTAGAAAAATAATCAGGGGTATAAATCCACACATACAAAGTCGCGGATGCAGCTAGTACAAAATAAACAGGTATGTGATTCAGTACATTTAAAAATGAAGGTCGTTTGCTATTGGTCGCGTATGGCATGATTCTTTTATATCTTATGTCCTTTTCCAAGCTCTAGTCTATCTCTGTACCAAATTTCATCAAAATCGGTTCAGTGGTTTAGGCGTGAAAGCATTTCTAATATTATATGGCTATCATATATTTACAGTGTTTTTTTGTGTCTGTGACTGGCGTCCAGTGGTCCGTTTGTTGTTGTGAAACGAGAAAGCGGACAGTAGTGGTAGAAGACTCGCGTCAGAAACTAGTCAGGAAGAGGGTAGAGATGGTATGAAAAACGTGTGAACGGTTCTTATTTTAAAACCATTTTCGAATAAAATACACCAACACTATTTGCGAAGTGCTCGTTTTGAGATATGCTCATTTTGAGATATGCTCATTTTGAGATGTGCTCATTTTGAGAAGTACTATTTATGTAGTAGTACTATTATGAAGAACTATAAGTACTATTATGAAGTGCCTTTTACGAAAAGTGCACCAAATGCGAAATTGTCCAGTGCACATTTTGCACTGGATTCCGCCTGATTTTTTGAAGTATGTCCATGCTAGTTCCCTCACAAAAAAAAAAGTTCACATCTGTGGGCTAAGCAGTATGGATTAGCAGATTACCTAATCCTAAGTATATCCTTCCTAATCAAGTTTCGCTTCACTGCTTAAACAAATGATAAGATAACTAATTCCCGTGACTTCTCCTGGATATACGCATAACTTATGTCGCTAATACACTTACTTACCTGTGTTTAACTCCACCTAACGAAAATACCTCGAACTACTGTGAAACTCCCAAACCTCCATAGCGATATGAAAGTTTTCTCACTGTGGCTATTCGTATAACATCTCGAGATCAACTATTGGGCTCGCCACGCATGATCTAGCGAAATTAGGTGGATCCGCCCTTCGCATTATGAAAATATCGTACCCCGTTCCTCCAAAAATTAACAACTATGATTGAACTTTATAATTGGAGACCGCGAAGTCTTTGAATTGTAGATATCCTAATGATGTTTACCCTGAGTGCTTCAATAAATAATCCACATTTATCCGTGCGTTGGGCTACGTGCTTTGGGTCCAAACCTGACTTGGCAAATCGTCATCGTTCTAGTATATTATTTTAAGGAAACCTTGCATCAGTCGTAGTCATGTCACGTAAAACAATGGCGAATAGGATGCCTTAGCCCCTTCTGAAGTATCCAATTCGTCAGTGTCGCCTAGTGCCAGTGTACAGTTGATCTTAGTTCAAGTCTCAACTACGTGGCGTAGAGACGTTCCTTGGGCTATATTGTCTTAAATCGCACCCAATTCTTACATGTAAGTTTGAATTATTATCTATCTCAGTTGGTCAGAGCATTCCCCCTGTAAGGGACTGGTCGCGGGTTCAAGTCCCGTCCTAGATGTTCTCTTTTTCCGATCTAAATCACTAGAATATTAAAAAAAAAAACCTTCAATTTGACTTTGGAGCCATGTCATGTTTGCCGTCTGACCTCCTAACTTCGGAAGGAAAGCTGGCGCCAGAGCCTCTTCGTATGTGCATAAACTAGCAGGTGCTAGCAGGTTGGCTTATAACCAAAGGTGTTGGCAGTGTCCTGGTCACCCAAAACAGCATAGGTTGTAGTAGTAAATTTCGCAAAGCAGATTGGTAACGCGACTACCGTGTTCTATACGATCAGAGACACCAAATTTTTCCGCACATATTGCTAGTTCTCCAACATAGGACGTTCATTAATTACGTGAGGCGTTAAGAAAGGGAGGGGGAAGAGAGATCTGATATTTTATAAATTTCTACCGTATATCGAGCATGCTGTCTTTCAATTCTTTCAAAGCGGGCGGTGCGGGCAATTTATAAGTTGGGCCCAAGAGTCTCCCTCCGAGAAAAGTTCAAAGAAATAAACATTCTAACTGTAGTTTCCCAATATATTTTTGAAAATCTTTTGTATGTTAGAAGAAACATTTCCAATTTTTTAAGGCTTTGTGATATACATAACGTAAATACTAGACATAAAAACAATCTTGTGGTTTGTAATAGTCGACTCCACAAGATTAGTAATTACTTTCAGGGTAACTGTATACGCTTCTACTGCAAGCTTCCTAGTGAAATGAAGAATCTACCTCTTCATAAATTTAAAAGCCAAATTAAAAGTAAACTCTGCCAAAAAGGCTACTATAAAATTCAAGACTATTTAGACGACAAACAAGCTTGGATATGAAATGTTTGCTCTCTCTCTATGCTACTCAAATGAAATATTGTACTTAGGTTAAGTAAATATGTTTGTAAATAGCCCAAAAAAAACAGCCCGCTGAGTTTTTTGCCGGATATTACTTTACAAATTTCGGACTCGTATGTAAAGTAATATCAGGAAAAATACAATTTTGCATTAAACCTATGAAAATGGCGAGTATCAAGATGTGTACTTATATTGTTAAGATATAACTACACTCAACTCGATATTACATAGGGTACTCTTCATATTTAATTGTTAAAATTACTGCATTTTTTTTTATGATTTCAATCATATTAACTCTGCAATTTTTTTGAGAGGAAAAAGAAAGAGGAGGATCCAGCTAGGCTGGGCAGCGTTTGGGAAACTACGTCGGGTTTTCTCGTCATCCATACCGCAGTGTTTGAAAACGAAAGTTTTCAATCAGTGCGTCCTACCCGTAATGACCTACGGAGCTGAGACGTGGACACTCACGGTAGGGCTGGTCCACCAGTTCAAAGTCGCTCAGCGAGCTATGGAAAGAGCTATGCTCGGAGTTTCTCTGAAGGATAGGATTCGTAACGAATACATCCGACAGAGAACCAAGGTTATCGACATAGCTCAAAGAATAAGCAAGCTGAAGTGGCAGTGGGCCGGCCATATCTCGCGAAGAACCGACAACCGCTGGGGTAAACGTGTTCTTGAGTGGAGACCGCGACTCGGCAAACGTAGTGTAGGACGCCCTCCGGCCAGGTGGGATGACGATCTACGAAAGACTGCGGGCAGATGCTGGATGCGGCAAGCTGAAGACAGGGCGCTATGGCGCTCATTAGGGGAGATCTATGTCCAGCAGTGGACTAGAATAGGTTGATGATGATGATGATGAATTTTTTTAAAAAGAAATGGACGTTTGACTTAAGTCAGTTTTGAAATATTGCTTTGAGTAAACTAACTATATCATTATGTATGATAAAAGTAAGTTTTAAATTAAAAATGACTAGTTTAATTTATATAAGATACTTTATAGCAAGCCTTAAAAGATATTGCAGCATGAAAAATAGAAGATAATTCTATATCGATGAAAAAAAAATTATATACCTACATTAAAATATACGTACGACTCTGCGTTTTACACAGTAACAATACAGGCTTATAAATATATTGTCCTAAAACATGTATATTGTCTTTGTTCGAAGCAATAAAAATTGTGAGCTGACATATTCGTTAGTCAATGTAGAAAAATATTTATCCTTATCGGTCGGTAACTAACATAAAAAAAAACACAGCCTTCTTTTTTTGAAGTCGGTTAAAATAGATGAAATAGGTTAAGATGAATAAGGTCTAAATTATCCGCGTGAAATTCCACTCAACGATATACATCGAGTACGAAGTATTTAGTGGTTCGATTAACAGTGATATCCGTTTCACAGTGAACATATTGGTTTATTCCTGTTGTCCCAAACTTGTCGTCCAGTCGTCATTTTCCCCAGTATGTTACCGATTTCCATGAGGAAAAATTGCAGAGTTTTTACTGGCCCCAACTATAACCCCAGATATAACGAGATTATAACACCATAATGAGTAATGACACGCAATTTTTGATTCAGCGGAAATAACAAAAAAATTACAACTTAAAAAATTACATCATTCTGGGTGTTTTCTATAAGAACGCGCAATAAAATTGGAGAAATATTTTTCTTTTGTACTCGTGCATCCTACACGTTTATTAAACAAAGTGGTTCATATAAATTTATAAATAATTAAAATAACACTTATAAATAATTGCCGGTTATAACCCACTCCTAAAGCAAGCAATTTAGCTCAGCTGGATATATTAAAAAGAATACTAGTATTGTGTGGTCAACGTTATTAGTTTTCTTAAAAAAAAAAAGAGAGTACATGGATAAATGCAATAGTGCCATATTTAAAAATCTCAAGTATAGACTTATAAAGGGTTACTCCAAGCTATTTTTAGTTACAAAAAACTGAAATTAAGACTCCTGAGTTAAGACATAGGGTGAAAATGATAAAACTAAATTAAGGAAATTATATTATCATTTACAGAAAAAAAAAACTATAAAACATATTTACAAAAGAACAATAATACTAATTTATAGCAGAAACAAGAAGAAAACAACAATCATAACAATATTATTATAATGTATGGCACTCAATTTAAATTACTTATCATGAAATCCGAGATTAAATTGCAATGACTTAAACACTTATAGTCATTATATGAACTATAACATTTCTATTCTTAAATCGATGCATTAAAAAGAAATAACTATTCTAGAAAGCAAAAATATGAATTAGAGTCGCGTTTAGATGTTTTTTAAAATATAACTTAATTATAAATACAATTTTCGAGAACAACCACCATTTTCAAACAATCCACATACAATCGACCATAAAAGTGGAACCAGATATTAAATCTATATTTATTAATTGGTACAATATTTTTTAATTAAACTTTAATGAATGTATTTAACTTTATTATTATAATGGTGAACTTTAGGCCTAAGGCGCGTATAGACCAAGCTTTAATAATAATAGTCCACAGAAATAGTCCCAGTTGTGATCTCAGCGAATGGTTTAATCCCAAAGAGCCGCTCAGTCCATCTTGAGAGGCTCGGGATCGGTGGGAAGTCGGTGGCGGCCAAGATGCAGAAAGCGGTCTTGCTCGACAATGCCCGAATAGTCCGGCGGTTCCTCTGCCAATCGCCCTAACGCCCCGGCCGACTGTTGCCCACCTCGCCGGGGTTATCTTGCCGCCTCTCCCAAACTAGGGGGGAGGCGTGAATTACTTTGATGGGAATAATAATAATATCATTTATTTCTTCTCTCACATAAAAATATTACAAAGGCAAACATAACTTAGGTACACATAATTTTAAGCTTATCTGTGTGAGAGACTGGTATCTGTACTAGGATTCCCTGTATGACAGATTACCAGCCTCTCCAGTCTCTGTACATGTGGCATCAGGCAAGTACCTTAGGCATTAGGAAATAATATTTATGTTAATATCCACAATCAGACATGCAATTATTGGATTCAAATTGTATACATGAATGTGTGTGTGTGTGTGTGCGCGTGTTTTGTGTAGTGTGTGTGCGTGTGCGTGTTTTGTGTAGTGTGTGTGTTTGTGTGTGTGTGTGTGTGTGTGATTGTGTGTAGTATTTGTAGATGTTTAGGAATTTATATGCGCGCGCGTGTGTGTGAATGTGTGTGGATAATGGATATGCTTGGATGGCTATATGACCACATCAAGCAGATTTTCAGTAACATCATAGTTAAGGGATTTTAGCCACCGCGGTGGCGGCCAAAGTCCGCCGGCAACCCTGGGGTTATCCTTTCGAGGGCTTACCCGGGGTGCCCGGCAACGGACACTTGGGGAGGACACCGTGCGGTTTTAGTCGAGACACGACATAACCACCCCAGCTGGCCGGCGGGGGGGTATCCGAAGGGATTTCCGCAGGTAAAAAAAAAAAAAAAAAAAAGGGATTTTAGCCAGTTCGATACAACCTCTTTACATTTATAATTTGTAAGAGGCCAAACATTAAGTTCCTTATTGGTTTTATTATATAAGTATACGCCTAGAAAGCCATGAAATTTGCCAGCGAAACTAGTGTTCCACTGTTTCATAGGTACGCAAACCTTATGCTTAAGCCGCTTGTTTTTGTTACATTTAGAGTCATATTCAATTGAAGAGTGCTGTTTGAGGACTGTGCATAGAATAAATAGTTGTCTCACGGTTAAAACATCAGATATTTTATATAATTCATCTGTGGGGAATAGGAAGGGTAGGGAAAAACTAACTTTTAAAACTGCTCTTTGGACTCTTTCAACATTTAGTAGGTCAGTCTTTCCAGCACCGCCCCATACTGTGATACAGTACGTTAGAATAGATTGACACAATGCTATATAAACCCTTCTAACGACCGATCTGTTGCCGATATGTCGAAGATTTTTAAAAATAAACATAACTTTTCGAATCCTAGAGGAAAGTAAGTCAAGGTGAAGTTTAAAATTTAATGATTTATCGATTATGACTCCAAGATATTTGATGCTAGAAGTCCTTTACAAGAAAGCGCAAGAACATGAACGGTTATGTAGATATTCATCTAAATCGTCATCCTCAATCGTATTTTCATAAGAATTTTTATTGAACTCCGTGTACAAATGCTTTTAGAGAGACCAACACTTTATTATAAGATTAACCCACCTGATCTAAAGCTATTCAGTTAGTATTATCAATATTTATAAATCAATAATTTTGTAAACCAATGAAAATTTTAATGAAAGCTACATCCATCTAAGATATAGTTTTTGACTGACATCAACTTCACAGTATAACCTTCGGCTTATCAATGTTCTGTTTTATACCGAATATATCAATACACACAGGTTCAAGCAAGAAAATCAAGGGTTATTCTTCTCTAACGCATACTCTCATCTACCTTGGGTCTACTCGGTCTACTTCGGTCTATTAGTCTACTTAAGATCCACGTCATCTCCGAGCAGATCTTCGCACTCTTTCTCCCACTTGTCATCGCCTGCCTTTTCAGCAACCACCTCGTATTCATTCGGTTCAGCTTCTAACTCTTTCTCCCATTGCTCTGCAAATAATATCCGGTAAACGCGTCAATTGTTGTCAGTTGCTATTGTATAACTTTACTGTTATAAAAAAATCACACGTGGAAAGACACCAATAGAAGGTTTTTGTTTACTAAATAACAATTTTGTCTGGTAATGTACTCTTTTTTCTTCAAGTTTATCAGTATTGCACGAATGCATTGCGTATACGAGATTTATGTAGCATCAATTATATCTTTCTTTGAACTAATGCTGTTGAAAAGCGTGTTTGTTAAAATTAAACATTTTCCCAGCGTATATAACAGTATTTGCCTTTGATACTTACAGTCTTATTCATAAAAAATGCTTATCGAAGGTTTATAGCGTACATTAGTTAAAACGTCTCATAACGCTATCATACGTATTTTAAAATATTGTATTCATAACTGCTCTATAAACCTTCGATAACTATAGTATCGCTATAAGAGATTAATAGATGAAAATGTTGCCACTTGGTTAAAAAATTCAGATATCATCCTGCATGCTGTGCATGCAGGGTAAAAATCATAGGAAAAATGTACTCAAATTGACAATAGATTTGTTGTCATTGTCATATGTCACTATTTCGTTAACGTCACACCGATTCCCGCCCCTGGTTTATGTATTCAAAATTCTTTCGTACCTATTGCAATTTTTTCCAAGCATAAATAAAAATGGAAGGAAAGGAACATGCGACGAGTGCCAAAAAAAGGCAGAGAAGTGAAAATTGGTTAGACGAGGACAAGGTACGTTACTTTTCACAGTTACTAAAAGTTGGAAATAATAATAATAATACTAAAAGTTGTAGACTATCAAAATTTAACTGAAATTAAAATTATTAAGTCCTTTCTGCCGTGTTATTTGATGTGCCTGTTTATTATGCATTACTAGGTCCACCACCTCCTACCAAAATATACAGTGAAGACATAAGTTCATGGCTCCCTAATGAATTTATAGTCGATAAACTTTTGGTCGCGGATTCCCAATATTTTCAATAGCTTCAAGTACATCTAGGCTTTGTAAAGCTTGCATGGTGGAAGACACTGATAAACACTGCCGCAATAAATTTACCACAAACTCCACAAAGTAACTGACCTAGATAAGTAATAATAATAATAAAGGCTTGTGCTTGTCTGGAAACAAATCAGAGATATTAGAGATATATTCAATAATTCACCAAACTAATGCGAACAAAGCAACGATGCTAGTCAGAGCTGTCAAACACATCAGCTGTTGCGCAGGTCGGCCATTTTTTCTCTTAATATTGCTTTATGGCACGGCTATAGTAGGTTCCTGCCTTCCATAACTTATATGAAGTTTATCGAGGGTTTATAGAGCATATTATAATTATAGCAGTCTTATAAACCTCCCATAACTTTTTATGAATAAGACTGTTACTCTCTAGAAATGGAAATTCTTTTCTTTTTGGTTCATCGAGCTCATATTTTTATGAACTAGGTAAGTTATAGTTAGATAATTCTACATTAGCGAGGTCTACTTACAATCTAAAATAACAACACCAATATTATTATAGAATAATATAATTATTTCAATTCATAATAACTAACTATAAATGCCAATTTATTCTTTATTTTAACTATAGGTTGTAATTTCGCTAAACAACAAACAACTGTCGCTAGAAATAATATTTTGACATTGTCTAGGTATACTACTGGGAATTTAGCAGACCATGATAGGCCAGGGTTAGACGCTACAGGCCAGAGAAAGCCAGAGTTATTGCCACGTGAACTATGAGACGGAAAACCGGCTTAACTCCAAAATACGTAATTAGCCAAATTAATTACTTTTGAAAATTTGAGACTATGATTATATGGACACCGATTAATGATTACAATAGAGCATATCCCTCGCACCCCGACTGACCCTGGGCCATCCGGTTTCGAGATGGCGCCCTCGGGTCGAGAAGGTACCTACCTACTGTCCTAATTTAGCTTCGATAGTTTAGCTCTACCATGATGAGTCAATCACCCAAAAAGGGTTTATTGTTCACAATAAATAATTGCAAATATAACGATAAAATAACTAAATACGTGTTGGGATCGTACTGCTGAAGTAAACATACCTACCTTGAAGTTGAAATAAAACTATTTGTTTAGTTTTAATCGTTAAGTATTTATATTTTGATATTTTCACTGCGCATTAAACTGTCGGTATTTTTATATTATTTTTTCTTTACGTACCCGCTCATTATTAGTAGTATGAGCGCAATAACGCCTGTACCGGACGAAGTGGGCGTGGTATGCTAGCAGTACATCGCGAGTTGTGCGCGAGGTGACTGAGTCTTTGAAGTGATCGAGCTCCGCTCGTTGGTAGATCACGTGCTCGCGCGGTTTTGGTTGGCTCTGTCACGCGCTGTTTGATTGCAATTGGTTAAGTAGAATCGGAAATTTGGTCAAAAAACGATAACTGACCTCCGCGCGGGCGGAACCGCGGGCATCAGCTAGTATTCTATATTAGTATACAACACATGTTTTTCATAGATATAGCAGATATATTACAAGATTGTTGCATTAAACATAGTACAAGTCTTTGCGTGGTAACGTGCCGCGTCCAATTTATTCATTTCGAACCCGCGGTTATCATACTAACAAGATTGAGAAATTATAAAATACAGTGTAACAGTGTTTAAAACGAATCTTTCATAGTAATACGTACCTACATAGCTGTTACTTTCATTGTTGAACTCCTTAAATCTATAAAAATTAATACAATTGAAATGTTTGTGTCACATTAAAAGAACACGTTTTAAATAAATACACATGATGTGCATAAAAACAAAATAGCAATTTTTGAAGTTTGTGTGTCTGTCTCAATTAGGTAATCTCTGGAACGGCTGGGCCGATTTTGATGGGACTTTTACTGGAAAATAGGTAATATTATAAGGCCTAACATGGGCTTCTTTAATTTTAGAAAAATACTTAAGGTTCCGCGCAAAAAAATACCATAAAAATATAAATCCACACAATCCTCTTCTGATGAGACCGTCAAGCTGAGTGCCACCATTGTTAACATGATACGTGTATGTAATGGTGACTATGGTGTAATGTGAATGTATATATGGATAAGAGATATTTACATTGTTTGTGTCTGTGACCTGTGACTGGCATCCAGTGGTCCGTTTGTTGGTGTGAAACGAGAAAGCGGACAGTGGTAGCGATGACTCGCGTCACAAACGAGTCGGGAAGAGGGTAGAGATGGTATGAGAAGTGAACGGTTCCTATTTTAAAACCATTTTCGAATAAAATATGCCTACACTATTTGCGAAGTGCTCGTTTTGAGATATGCTCATTTTGAGATGTGCTTTTTTGTGAAGTGCCTTTTACGAAAAGTGCACCAAATGCGAAATTGTCCAGGGTACATTTTGCGCCGGAATCCGCCTGATTTTTAAAAGTATGTGTCCATGCTAGTTCCCTCACAAAAAAACCCGTTCACCTCTGTGGTCTAAGCAGTATGGATTTGCAGATTACCCAATCCTTAGTATATCTACCTACCTCACAATCGTCACAATACTTACATTATTGAAAACTCTCAGTTAAGCGCGGATCCTTCCTTACCAAGCTTCGCTTCACAGTTAAAACAAATGATAACTAATTTCCGTGATTTCTACTGGATATACGCATAACTTATGTCGATAATACACTTACCTGTGTTTAACTCCACCTAACGAAAATGACTCGAACTACTGCGAAACTACTAAACCTCCATAGCGATATGAAAGTTTTCTCGCTGTGGTTATTCGTATAATATCTCGAGATCAACTATTGGGCTCGCCAAGCATGATCTACCGAAATTAGGAGGATCCGCCCTTCGCATTATGGAAATATCCTACCCCGTTCCTCCAAAAATTAACAACTATGCTATAAATCAACATTGCTTTATAACTGTGCAATTGGATTGAACTTTATAATTGGAGACAACTCTTTGAAGAACTCTTTGAATTGTAGATATCCTAATGATGTTTACCCTGAGTGCTTCAAGTAAATAATCCACTTTTATCCGTGCGTTCGGCTACGTGATTTGGGTCCAAACCTGACTTGGCAACTTCACTCAGATGTGAAATCGCCATCATTCAAGTATATTATTTTAAGGAAACTTTCATCAGTCGTAGTCATGTCACGTTGAACAATGGCGAATAGGATGCCTTTAGCTCCTTCTGAAGTATTCAATTCGTCAGTGTCGCCTAGTGCCGATGCACAGTTGATCTTAGTTCAAGTCTCAACTACGTGGCGTAGATACGTTCCTTGGGAGATATTGTCTTAAATCGCATCCAATTCTTACAAGTAAGTTTCAATTATTATTTAACCCTAGAATATTTCTTTAAAAATCATCAGTTTGACTTTGGAGCCATGAGTTCATTCATAGTTTTTGATTAGTATGTCATGTTTGCCGTCTGACCTCCTAACTCCGAAAGGAAAGCTGGCGCCAGAGCCTCGTCGCTGGTGCTAGCAGGTTGGTTTGGAACCAAAGGTGTTGGCAGTGTCCTGGTCACCCAAAACATCATAGGTTGTGGTAGTAAATTTGGTAAAGCAGATTGGTAACGCGACTGCCGTGTTCTATACTATCAGATACACCAAATTTCCGTTCATATTGCTACTTCTCCAATAGAGGGCGTCCATTAATTACGTGAGGTGTTAAGGAAGGAAGAGGGCAGATTTGATATTTTATAAATTTCCACCGTATATCGAGCATCCTATCTTTCGATTAGTTCGTTAATCAACACAGGTCGTAAAAAGGAAATAAAACGAAGACTGAGATGGACATTCATTTTTAATCAAGTAGGAATGTTTACAAGAACACGTATTGTAATATCTACATATTATAATTTAGAAATACTACAGTGACTTAGTTTACAAATTTCGCACTCGTATATGAAGTAATATCAGAAAAAAAATTAATCTTGCATTGTTTTAAAATCTATGAAAATGGCGAGTATCAAGATGTGTACTTATATTGTTAAGATATAACTTCACCCAACTCGAAATTACGTCGGGTAATCTTCATATTTAATTGTTAAAATTACTGCAATTTTTTTTCAAAAAGAAATCGGCTTTTGACTTAAGCCAGTTTTGAAATATTGCTTTGAGTAAACTTACAATATCATTTTGTATGATAAAAGTAAGTTTTAAATTAAAAATGATTAGTTTAATTTATATAAGATATTTTATAGTAAGCCTTAAAAGATATTGCAGCATGAAAAATAGAAGATAATTCTATATCGATGAAAAAAAAATTATATACCTATATTAAAATAAACGTTCGACTCTGCGTTTTACACAGTAACAATACAGGCTTATAAATATATTGTCCTAAAACATGTATATTGTCTTTGTTCGAAGCAATAAATATTGTGAGCTGACATATTCGTTAGTCAAAGTAGAAAAATATTTATCCTTATCGGTCCATACACGACAGTTCTGCAGTAACTAACATAAAAAAACACATCCTTCTGTTTTTGAAGTCGGTTAAAATAGATGAAATAGGTTAAGATCAATAAGGTGTAAATTATCCGCGTGAAAACCCACTCAACGATATACATCGAGTACGAAGTATTTAGTGGTTCGATTAAAAGATATCAGTTTTACAGTGAACATATTGGTTTATTCCTGTTGTCCAAACTTGTCGTCCAGTCGTCATTTTCCCTAGTATATTATCGATTTCCATGAGGAAAAATTGCAGAGTTTTTACTGGCCCCAACTATAACCCCAGATATAACGAGATTATAACACCATAATGAGTAATGACACGCAATTTTTGATTCAGCGGAAATAACAAAGAAATTACAACTTAAAAAATTACATCATTCTGGGCGTTTTCTATAAGAACGCGCAATAAAATTGGAGAAATATTTTTCTTTTGTACTCGTGCATCCTACACGTTTATTAAACAAAGTGGTACATATAAATTTATAAATAATTAAAATAACACTTATAACTAATTGCTGGTTACAACCCACTCCTAAAGCAAGCAATTTAGCTCAGCTGGATATATTAAAAAGAATACTAGTATTGTGTGGTCAACGTTATTAGCTTTCTTAAAAAAAAAGAGAGTACATGGATAAATGCAATAGTGCCCTATTTAAAAATCTCAAGTATAGACTTAAAAAGGGTTACTCCAAGCTATTTTTGGTTACCAAAAACTGAAATTAAGACTCCTACATAGGGTGAAAATGGAAAAGCTAAATTAAGGAAATTATATTATCATTTACAGAAAAAAAAAACTATAAAACATATTTACAAAAGAAACAATAATACTAATTTATAGCAGAAACAAGAAGAAAATAACAATCATAAAAATATTATTATAATGTATGGAACTCAATTTAGATTACTTATCATGAAATCCGAGATTGAAATAACTTTATATTGTTTAATTTGCAATGACTTAAAGAAATAACTATTCTAGAAAGCAAAAATATGAATTAGAGTCGCGTTTAGATGTTTTTTAAAATATAACTTAATTATAAATACAATTTTCGAGAACAACCACCATTTTCAAACAATCCACATACAATCGACCATAAAAGTGGAACCAGATATTAAATCTATATTTATTAATTGGTACAATATTCTTAAATTAAACTTTAATGAATGTATTTAACTTTATTATTATAATGGTGAACTTTAGGCCTAAGGCGCGTATAGATCAAGCTACGTGCGTTTCTCGCACTTATTCTAATAATAAATTAAAAACATGAATAAGTTCCCCCATTAATATTTAATATATTTATATTCATCTAAAGCGTCATCCTCAATCGTATTTTCATAAGAATTTTAATTGAGCTCCGTGTACAAATGCTTTTAGAGAGACCAACACTTTATTTAAACAAGTGCTATAAGATTAACCCACCTGATCTAAAGCTATTCAGTTAGTATTATCAATATTTATAAATCAATAATTTTGTAAACCCATGAAAATTTTAATGAAACTTACATCCATCTAAGATATAGTTTTTGACTGACATCAATTTCACAATATAACCTTCGGCTTATCAATGTTATGTTTTATACCGAATATATCAATACACACAGGTTCAAGCAAGAAAATCAAGGGTTATTCTTCTCTAACGCATACTCTCATCTACCTTGGGTCTACTCGGTCTACTTCGGTCTATTAGTCTACTTAAGATCCACGTCATCTCCGAGCAGATCTTCGCACTCTTTCTCCCACTTGTCATCGCCTGCCTTCTCAGCAACCACCTCGTATTCATTCAGTTCAGCTTCTAACTCTTTCTCCCATTGCTCTGCAAATAATATCGTGTAAACGCGTCAATTGTTGTCAGTTACTATTGTATAACTCTACTGTTATAAAAAAATTACACGTGGAAAGACACCAATAGAAGGTTTTTGTTTACTAAATAACAATTTTGTCAGTATTGCATGAATGCATTGCGTATACGAGATTTATGTAGAATCAATTATATCTTTCTTTGAACTAATGCTGTTGAAAAGCGTGTTTGTTACAATTAAACATTTTCCCAGCGTATATAACAGTATTTGCCTTTGATACTTACTCTCTAGAAATGGAAATTCTTTTCTTTTTGGTTCATCGAGCTCATATTTTTATGAACTAGATAAGTTATAGTTAATTCTACATTAGCGAGGTCTACTTACAATATAAAATAACAACACCAATATTATTTTAGAATAATATAATTATTTCAATTCATAGTAACTAACTATAAATGCCAATTTATTCTTTATTTTAACTATAGGTTGTAATTTCGCTAAACAATGTACGAGTTTTGAAAGTATATACTGTCGCTAGAAATAATATTTTGACATTGTCTAGGTATACTAATGGGAATAAAGCAGACCATGATAGGCCAGGGTTAGAGGCTATAGGCCAGAGAAAGCCAGAGTTATTGCCACGTGAACTATGAGACGGAAAACAGGCTTAACTCCAAAATACATAATTAGCCAAATTAATTACTTTTGAAAATTTGAGACTATGATTATATGGACACCGATTAATGATTACAATGACTAATTTGCAAAGAGATTGATATTGATATTCTATGCGTTTGACATTTTGAAGATTGACAGTAAAAACATTACGGTCCTCTTTTTAGTGTAGGCTATGATAATAATACTATTACTTGTTAACATTAATACCAATCCTATTGCAACAAGGCAAATACTAAAAGAGACGAAAGATATCCCGGGCGACAGCATACTAGGCCTGTAGTTTCATATCGATCCAACAGTGAAACACTATCATATAAATGAGTATTCACCTAAATCTACACAACTTTTATAACATTGGATTATTCTCCTGATTAATATATACCTACCTCTAATTGTAAATAATTATAAAACAAACGTGAAGAATGTGTTGTCAGAAATATGTTTAAGATATACGTTTTAATTGGTGAAGATCAAAGACGGCAGTTATAATGGTATTATAATTGACTGTCACCCATAAGTGATATGTCGCGGCTATGTGGAGTGTCACAATCCACAATATTAACCTTAAAATTTTCAAAACATTGCTAACATTACTTTTCAGATTACACCATTACTAGACAAGTAATGTGTTTATTACACAAAAGTGGAATATGATTTGCAGATGCAAAAATTTAAAATAGATGTTAAAATTGATAAAGGTTTTAAATAGGCTGACAACACAAGTTTATATACAAAAATATTAAAGTTTCAACATTGCTACGACGCAACAATTTAAAAGCAGAGTGTGAAATAAAAGACCAAAAATCACGACCAACTTTGAGAAGTATATAAGCGAACAGATAATAAAGACACAACATAAACAAGCAACGATAGATCATAAAGCCCAAGTCAAAAGTCGATACACAAGTAGCAATGTCAAAACCTGAACAATAAATACTTACAGTTTAACGCTACTGAGCCGAATTTTAATGAACAGTGTGATATTATATTAGCTATATAACCTTACTCAATACTTAGACATATATAACATTTAGTAGACATTAAAATAGGTTTCAATGAGAAAGATTTATTTGATTTTATTTTATAGATAGGTATACATTTGAACCGTAGTGGTCTTTACGTCAATAGCACAATTAAAATCGTTTGCACAGCTATTGAAATACAGACCAATCTTCTACAAGTGACATACAACAGATTATAAACAAAGACATGGCTATATATATACAGTTATCATAGTCCTTATATCAAGGACAAAGAAGCTATATTGTCATATAACATTCATTTTAGTCAATATATACGACACACGAGATAACAACAAGGATGAAGATATGACATAGTGATATATCATTTTAAAGTTTAAATGAAGATGCAAACAGTGATAAATTCTAGAATTAATAACGCTCCAAATTATATTCCGAATGTGTGATAGGAATAACAGTGACGTGCTTGACACAATAATGCCAACATTTTTGGTCAAGCCAAGCAACACATTCGTATAACGCATCATCCAAATAAACAAAATAATTAACATGGAGATTACTTGAAATAGAATACATAAATCAATAAAATTTACACACGGCGAAGCTTTGTAACCCATATTAAATATCTCAGAGCGAAATAACATCTAAGTGTTATGGTTTTCAACAGTTAACTGATAATTTTTCTAACATTAGTATCTGTGCGTATCCGCTACCTACGTCTTGTGATGGCATTATTCTATCAAGAGTGAATCTTTGTTCTATGTACCTAATATAAAAATGTAACAGAAAGAAATGAGGATGTACACACCCAAGATAAACCAATACAGGTTTTATGGGTGTATCAAGATTTATGTAAAACTGTTTTCTTACTTAAATAAAAAAAAAAAAAAAAAAAAAAAAAAAAAAACAATTCTTTTGAGTGGATCATTATAGCAATACATTCTGTTTGACGCAAGCATCGTATCGATTTGATATTTACTGTTCTATACATTACACACTCATACGCGATACACTGCAGCAGTCTCACTCAAACACATTATGTAGTTGTCTCATCGTATAATACCTTTACATGTATTCCTACTACCCTCTCAGAAGACGAGCTATTAAAAAGGCGATTATGATTATGAATAAAATATAATAACATTGGATTGTTCTAGATTCTTATTCAATATCTACCTAGACCATGTAATTATATTAATAATAGTAGAATAATATATAGAACAGTGTAATGGTGTTACAATAATAATGACTGTGGATGCCCTTCGGATGTCCGTGCGTAGTTTAAGCTGCATTCCAGGGGAAAGGAAAAGTATATGCATTTAGCGACAGTTTAACAGTCAAACGTAATATTTATATATTTTGATGATATGTGAATGAGATGAGAGTTAGAAGACATTTTTTATTTGTGTCATCATTGGCGATAATCCTTGATATTATAAGTATGAATTAGATTGTCGTAAGAATTAAATTTGAGATAGAAGTGACAGTTCATTAAAAATGTATATTATGATTAGATTGATGATAATTGTCTATAAGTTTGATAGGACATTCAAGACAGTAAAAACATAAGAATGAATTTGAACTAATAAGTGAATTAAGTAGTAGTGTGGTTGACAGATACATATTTACATAATACAAAAGAACATGCAATGCAAGACATATATTCCTCAAAGTTGGTTCGAATTTTAACGAAAACGATACCCTGCTAGTGATTTAAGATAAGTAAATAATATGGCTATGAGTGATAACAAATAAAAATAAACAAACTAATGAGATCACGTAACAATAACGTTTCAAATTGTTCAAAACGCTTTCAGTCCGGCGGATAAGAAAAACATTTCTTGAATAGTCTTTCTTTGTTAGTAATAATTCCAGTGGTTAAATTAACAAATAAAATGAAAATTCAAATCTTACCATCGTCGTTCTCCCTATCGACTTTCAATGACCTTATTCGTTTCTTGGCGTCATCGATAGATTCCTGGGACGACTTTTGAACGACTTTCACATTTGCCGATACTTCGTCTGATATGGAAAATATAAATAAAAACAACGAAAAAAAAGTGATGAAGATGATCAAAGTAAAATTTAATTTAACTGAAATATGTTAACATGACTTAATTTTGAAAACAGTGAAATTGAGGACAATCTTACTTAGTGCCATTTATCTAATGTAGATTATTCTGATAAATGTTATGTACCTAATCATGGCAAATCATCTAGTGAGTGTAGTGAAGTGGATCGATAGGAAGTCGACTTCATAGTAGTTAATAAAGCTAATATTAGCCCCTCAACGAAGTCACTCCAGTTAACGATAAGTATGTGCATGTGCCTACTTCAATACTTACTTTACTTATCAGTGATTTAAAATTCAATTGTTTTAAAACATTTACAGTGAACTCACTAGGGTCACTGGAAGTGAGGCGCTTGAATTAAAAGCAGAAATCTAATTTCACGCAATCTGTTTGCTGTCTAGTTATTTAATGTGAATTCTTGCAAATGTCCCACCTATTTAGTCAGCGTCAGTAATGTCAATGGAGGGTATATGACGGCTATAAAGCATGTTGTGGCGCATACCCTGGGAGTCGTCGGCGCTGGTCTGGCGGCTGGCAGCCGCGTCTGCTTCGTTGGCCTGGCAGATGAGGGACAGGCGGTAGAAGTAGTTCCGCCAAAAGTTTTCCTCCGTGATACTGGAAGTGGAGATAATTATGGTAGAAATATTTGTGAAAAAGAATGACCAGTATTGAAATAATGTATAAATTGTACTTTTCCACTACATATATAATAAATTACATCTGACTCAAAGGTTTTATATATGACAATTACTAAGTTATTAAATATATACTGGAAGTGATACAGTATAAATATTCTAATGATCAGTATGAGGATAGCACCTGTTAGATACCCAAACAGTAATTATTAGGAACATATTTCCGTATGGTTCTGATATTTTTGTTAATAATACTAGGGGAAAAATGGTTTTATTTTCGTCTTCAACGAAATATTTCCAATGGCATTCATTTATCTATACATATTGATCATTTTAATAGTTCGTGACATTATACACAAGAGACAATTTACTGGTAATTCTAGATACAACCTGAGACAATCAACGAGCTCATTTAAGAACAACATGTATTAAGAATTATGTCCATATAATTAATACTGTAACGTTGTGGATTCTTTATAAATCTAATTAAAACAATATCCGTAAATTAATCGATATTTTAGTATGTTTCGATAGTTATTACTAAATATCTATGGTTGTGCGAGCGAGATTGGACAACACTAGCTCAGTTATGAACTGACGGCTCTTATATCGTCCCTTTCCTTGGAACCTTCGCCAAGGAAGGTCGCTTTGACCCCGAAGCCGACAGCAGTTGGCCACGGGGTCAAAGTGACTTTCCCCGGCGAAGGTTACCAAGGAAAGGGACGATATAAGAGCCGTCAGTTCATAACTGAGCTAGTGTTGTCCAATCTCGCTCGCACAACATAAATAATAGTGGACCTGAAATCGAAAGCGTACTTACACTTTTGGCACGAGATCAAAGCGCATTTTCTCGAGGTTGGGGTCCTCGGTCATAATAGCGACCGCCACAGGGTACATCTTATCGTAGTCAAAATCAAATTCCACGCCCGCAGGAGGCGCACGCACGAAGTTCCTCCGGTCCTGGAAAATGTATCCATAGAGTTACCAATGTACTATCCAGTCTGCAATGTAATTATTCAGATCCAAAAAACTAATAACATCGTCAGAATTATCAATATTAATATTGATTTCAAAAATAGCGAACCCCGGGCTACAAAGTGCAAGGTTTAAATGCAACAAGGATTATTGCTCGGATGTAGAAGAAGAAGAATATAGCGGAAAGCTAGATGATCTGGTTACGAAGATTTTTTATAAGATGTTGCTCGTGCCGATACTTACAGTGGATAGTGAGAGGCACTCCTCCTTGAGTGCTGGTTCGTTCGGGGCACCTATCCATGGTGCTACGGCAGAAGCGCTGCCACGGCCTTCTTGACCCTTAATGAACGCGTCCTGCTCGCGGTTGAAGTCGCCCAAAATGCTCTGCAACAAACAACGATTCATAAGCAAATAATATTTAGATAATACATTTTACTAACTAACAACTTGGTAATAAACGCAGACTGAGTGACGAATGGAGACTCGTCAACAGACATATAGTAGAATACAATATCCAGGAAAGTATTAGTAGATATAGTAACGTCACCTAAGTGTGGTGGATAATTCACCAACAAATTGCAACTTTCAATGGTATTATAATATTGTACAATTTAGGTACAGACGGTATAACGTCTGATTGTACACTGGATCATGAAAATTTAAAGGCATTCAAAACTTATTTATGTTTTTTGTTTCAGATTTCTACCCAAGCAACTATATCAAATTTTTGTATTAATATTTGCCATTTATATATTTCGTTAATACCAGTACTAATTAGGATAAAAGATAAATCAAGTAAAGGAGGAGGAGAGATAAATAATTAGGATAAATCACGACTACTAAACCCCTATCAAAAAGTGCACTTTATTACTATTCGTTGAAAGAAATGAAAATGGAACTGAATCAAGTAAAGGAGGTGGAGAAGACGAAAGAAGAGGAAGATAAGTTAATAAATGCGATAGGTGAACTCGGGAAATGGCAAATTTTGATGGTGGCGGTGATTATATGGCCAACCAGGATCTCAGCAATATGGCAACAATTGGGGATAATATTTATAGCGCCAAATACAACTTTTATATGCACACAAACGAATTTAACAAAGCAAGTGGAGGAATCAAAATGTTACAGTGACTGCTCCAAGTACGAGTATCACACGGAATTTCGTAACAGCATAATATCGGAATGGGATTTGATCTGCGACAGAGCATGGATGGCGAACTTCACGCAGACTGTTGCCATGTTTGGTGTTCTGCTAGGCAGTTTATTCTTTGGATTCATGGCCGATAGGTAAGTAAGGATATAAAAATCCAATGTATTCTTAGATAGTCACTGATAAAAGCAAAAAATGCTGATCGGCAATTTCTTAAGTATTTTCGCTGCAAGTACAGATATTTAAATATTCTGAAATCATTGAATAGCGTAATAGTTATGCATATATAATAATTTTTCTTTTTTTTCTTTTTAAAATAATTGATCATTGTCTCCATTATGTACTAATGTGGCGGTTTTACTTGTTTTTCTTTACAGATATGGACGACGTACAGCATTATTAACTGCTAGCATGTTACAGTTAATAATGACTATATCAGAAGCCTTCTGTCCGACATATTGGATGTTCACGGCAGTACGATTTTTTGTGGGAACTTCAACAGCAGGCACATTATTATGTGCGTTCATTTTCATCATAGAAATCACTGGACCTAGTAAAAGAGAGCTAATTGCTTGTCTCAGTGCTATCCCCTTGGCCGTAGGAGAAATGACGATGCCAATATTTTCATACTTTTTAAGGACGTATGACATGTACTGCTTGGGCGTGGCAATTCCAAATTTACTGTATTTAGTGTATTTTTTCATAATGCCAGAGTCACCAAAATGGTTAATTTCAATGGGAAGATTAGAAGAAGCTAGTATGGTGATGAAACAGGCGGCGCAATGGTAATCATTTTTTTATTTTTGTAATAGCATAATGATAGAATCCGTTAAAATACAGTATAATATGACGGTAAACGATTAATGTTATTATTGATTAATAATGTTGATATAATCAATTGATGAAGGGCGCTCACAAACGTAGTTTTCATTTGCCAACAGATGATCCAATTTCACGTAGGTCAGTAATGTATATCAATATCTTCATATCACATCAATAATTAAATTGTTTTCTATTACAGGAACAAACTGCCATCAGATAATATGATGGATATAGCCAAAAAAATTGCGGCTGAGAACGTAAACTCAAGTGATAACGAAGACAGCAAGGCGACATACTTAGATCTTGTTAAGACAAAGGTCCTCAGAGTTAATAGTATTTGCTCCTGTACAATCTGGTTCATAGTAGGCATGGCTTTCTATGGAAGCAATCAATACATCGGACAGACGAGTTCGAACGCATTTATCAGTGTATTTTTGGCAGGATCATTGCAAGTAAGACTCTAATTATATGCTTTGCACCTAAATTGAATAGAATGAAATCCTCATTTTGACCGTTTCCAAAAGGTTTCTCAATCTAGTAGGTAGTCTCGAAATTTTAGGAAGTCTCAATTTTTTTGACAGCCTAACTTTCACGTAAAAATTATAACCCGATTCGGACTTGACATGGACTTATTAAAATTCCTCATCAGCACCTACTCAAACTGGTGGCTGATAAAAAATATGACTATTAACTTTAACCATGGTACCTACTAATATTACCAACTTGAAGATGGAATTGAACCAACCTTCTGTGTGGTAGATTACTTTCACCATTCGCGATAAAATTCCTTCACTGAGATTAAACGTCTATTCAGTTCGTAGTGTCCCAATCCCAGATTCCATCAGATTTTCGATCTAACTTCTAAACTCAGCTCTTTCTCTTTCTATTAAAATAACAGCAGTACTTTTGCACGAGAAATAATCATCACACTATTCCTCCATTCGCCAATCCAGTCACCTCCTGATAAGACCCAATTTGTACCTTATCAAACTCAGCTATAGATTCAAATTATTTTTGTCTAAATTGATCTTAAAATTTAGCATAAGCTTTCATTTCTAGATACCAGGAATAATACTTGCTGGTTTCCTCTGCAAGTATGTTGGAAGACGGACAACCTTGATCGGTTTCTTTGTCATCTGTGCTTTGAGCTACGCCGTGTTGATAGTACCCGAGAACTGGTTTTACGTCAGATTGGTAGCGGGTACTATGGCTGTCAGTATCGCTTCAGGAGCATTTTCTTCTATGTAAGTGTTATTTGTATATCTATACCTAAAATGCCAGTTCAGACACCCGCAGTTAAGTTTCAGACAAATAATTTCTATACTAAAATTTGACAAAATTATAGCACGCAAGCTTCCTCCCCAAGTGTCCGTTGCCGGGCACCCCGGGTAAGCCCTCGAAAGGATAACCCCAGGGAATAGCACGCAAGCTAGTTTAAAATTGAATGAAAGACATCCTACATACAATGAAGTCTAACAGCTGTCGATGAAATAGAAAACTAAAATTCTTTACAATATCAAGCATTAACTTGAGTCCTTATAACATATTAAGGCAGTTAGTCGCTAACTCGGCTCATACCAGCATGAGCCGAGTTCACGGATTATACACACAAAAGTAAAGTCCACATCTATAGCTTGTATGTATTGTATTAACCAAATAGAAGTACCTTAATTAATCAAATTACATTAAAGGTATGTTAAAATTTTGAGTCAAATCAATATTTTTATATCAGGAACTTACGTAGTGATAAAAAAAATTGACCCACTAATTTAATTATCCAATAGTGAATATAATTGATTCGCAGGTTATTTTCTTATATAGTTACCATTTTTATCGTCAATTATCTTTTAACTAAGACCATAATTAATTACGATAATATCAAATGGCAGATTTTATTAGATATTGACCTAGCAAATAACATACTGTAATTCAGTTATTTTAATTGTTTTAGATACATGTTCACCTCTGAGCTCTTTCCAACAGTAGCTCGCAATATGGCTATGGGTGCTTCATCCACAGTGTCAAGAATGGGGTCCATGTTAGCTCCATTTATAGTCGGACTCCACGTGGTAAATCCTTGGCTACCCCCAGCAATTTTTGCTTTTATACCATTAGTAGCTGCGATTGCGACATATCTTCTTCCAGAAACCAGAGGGAAGAAACTATCTGATCATTTGAATTAAGACTATTGACCACTCGCAAAGAACGCATGACTGGTGAAACCATACGAGCATCATTTGCAATTTGTGTAATACTCGGCGAGTAACTAACTGGCTGTACCAAAAATGGATGCTGAACATTGCTCCTTTGGAAAATGAACTATTTCGGCTTAGCTTCGCTAACTGAGTTGTAACTTGCCATTTTACCATCATAGAATGTGCTTTTAGTATTATTATAATGTAGTTCTTGCGTAGCGGAATATAACATTAAGAAAAAGTATCCTGCAGCTTTTTATTTTAACACCACTTAGGCAGCAGACAAGAACACGGCCCTCCTGGTGGGAAGCGGTTACCGTGGCCTATGGATGTGTGCATCACAGTCGCGCTGCCGCCCATGTAAAAACCTTCTAATGCCCTTCTTGAAGAACCCCATACTGTAGTCGCTTGGGAAAACCACAGCAGGGAGATCATTCCAAAGTTTGGCGTGCGCGGAATGAACATCATTCGCAATGTGATTGGTTACTAACTGAAATGTCCCGTTCCCTATTGAAGATTATGACCTATCTGGCTGGCTATCTGGTCACTATTAGTGTGACCAGAGTATTTTTTTTATATTCGGTACGTCAATTGACTGCACCCCGCTGAATGGTAAAAAGCTAGGGTGAAGTCCAGAAGATACGAGCCTCTATTCCAGATGCTGTCGATTCTAAAATGGTGGTCTCTACCTTGACGGCCCCGACAGATATATTTTCAAGCCACGCTTAAAGAACCCGGGATTGTAAGAAGAAGGAAACACGTGTGCGGGTAGAGCATTCCAGCTCTTTCTCGATTAGCGAAGCTGGTATCTATACTAAATGAAGCTTAAGGGCATTTCGTCTTGAATATCCCATATTGATCAAGTCAACCCACGCAGAAGTACGAGGAATAAAGTCGAATAATAATCGAATTTCTTTCGCTCTATACACCCGACTTTATTGAAGTTCGTGTCTCGGCAGTTGAAAGCTGATATCTTCAACGGATATTCATCAATGGAATCTCTGAAACTAAATTCAATACGATAGCGCGATAGTTCGATAACTGTATTGATATCACATTTTCCGTCTATTATACTTACCTATTATATTGTTACATAAATAAGTGTAGTCCGAATTAGATTTTATCATTAAGTTTTATGCAGGGAAATATGTCAATGGTTTTAATAATATATTACTCGACATTCATTGCGTTTTCTATACAATAAATCAATTAGTTTATTGCAGTCTACTATTGCACATAGGCCTCCCATAATGTATGCCATAGAACCTGGTCCTCCGCCTTCCGCATCCAGCCTTTCCCAGCTACCTGTGTCGAGTCGTCAGTTCATATAATAAATGCATGGAAGTATATAGCTTCATGCAGTTATATTACTATTGTATTACAGATATAATTCAAAAATAAAATAATAATCTTTTTTTTGAGCACGGAGTACTCAATATCATTGGGGTTTATCGTTTTATTATTATTTTTTCAACACACCTGCTCGTAAAGTAGGTCTTATTACAGCGTATTTACACTGATAATGCAGAATATTACCCATGCCGTGCCTTTTACATTACATTAGCGCACTAGTGCCTTTTCATTACATATCTTTTTAAATATTAGCAAGAAGTATTACTGTTTCGAAAACAGCTAAGTAGTTATTTGCGTAAATATAAAATTCAATTCAAAATGTGATAAATACTTAAAGAATTTCATGAAACTGCTTGTTAGCTTGTTGGTTTTCATATTTGGACGGTGTATTTTTACCTATAAATACCCAATTTCAAAATTAATAAATATGTGGCTGATTAGCTACTTTGCCGGTGCCCTTATCTCAGACTTGCGCGCGCATGCAGCGCTGAGCGCGCGGAAAAATAAAATTACGGCCGCCATCTTTTAAATGGGTATCTGTTTGTTAAGTTTATTCACAGTATTGCATTTCGTTAGTGTTGTTTTGTAAAATGTCGAATTTAGATAACGAAGAATTACTTATCGAGTGTACGCCGCCAGATATCATAGTTGAAGCGCAAAATGCGAGTGATAGTCTTTTGCCCTCAAAATCAAAAGATTTGAAGACATGCAAGCCTACGCAAATTTCATTCAATGGAAAAATAGCAAAAATGCAAGCTCTTTCTCAGAGAACGTGTTCATGGCTTACTTTAGTGAACTGGCGAAGAGGTATTAACCTAGTTCGCTTTGGTGTATATATTCTATGTTGAAGAGTACCGTGCAGAATAAAAATGCAATTGACATCAAAGCGTACACCAATCTAACTGCATTCTTGAAAAGACGTTCAGACGGCTTTTACAGTCGAAAATCCAAGGTTTTAACACCTAATGAAGTGGAGAAGTTCATTAAAGAAGCACCGGATAATCAATATCTAGCGACAAAGGTCAGTTCCACTATTTAGTTTTGTATTCATTATTATAATATTTGTAGGCGGTATTGTGAGTGTTGATATAATAGGAACTAAGTACGATTATTATAACTTAATTATGATTTTATTTATTTCCAGGTTGCATTAATATTCGGAATTACTGGTGCCTGTAGGCGTCAGGAATTAAACAACATTACGACAAAAGATATAGAGAATCACGGAGAGATGCTACTTGTCAAAATTCCGAACACTAAAAATAAAATTCCTCGGTCATTTACTATTCACGGACCATTTTCTGAAATAGTGAAAAAAAAATTCAACAAAAGGAAAATCTGACCGGTTCTTCCAAAATTTTCAAAACGGCAAATGCACGAGTCAAGTTATCGGAGTGAACAAATTTGGATCGATGCCTAGAGAAATTGCCAAGTTTTAAGGCTTACCACAGGCGCACTGACGCTTACACCGGACACAGTTTTAGGCGGACTTCAGCTACATTGCTGGCTAATTCAGGAGCCGATATATTGACTTTAAAACGCCATGGGGGATGGCGATCTGATAATGTCACCGAGTCATATATTGAGGACTCCATCCAAAATAAAGCCGACATAAGTGCCAAGATAACACAAGCAATCCATTTGGAGCCACAATCCAAGAAGTTCTGCCCTAAACCGCGTCCTTCGGCCTCATATGCCAATGATGATTTGGGATTTCATACGTTTGCTAATGATGAAACGCAATGTTCTTTCCTCCTTTCAGAATGTTGCATTATCTCCGACATTTACAGTTACCCAAGAACAAAGCAATGAAATAATTAATAATACAATTAAACATACAGTACAAATGCCTCATAAGGCGGTAGCATATAATTTCAATAATTGTACTTTTAATAACTGTTTCAATAATTAAAGTTTTTAAATAAATGTGAACTTTTATTTACTTTTCCTCGCAAGTGTGTTGAAAAACGTCGTATGAAACACGTGAGCATTGGTCATTACACTTCTCGTCTCCATTAAAAACCGACTCGAGTGTAATGACCAACTTAGCACACTTGTATCATAATGTACTATTATTGAATACATCGGTGCGCCTGTTGCCGATTTTCGTGATGGCACGAAATGTTATCGGATTCATTTTGTTACCAATTTTTGAATATGACACGAATAGTCCAGTCGTTTTAGCGCGATTGCCCTTGCTTTAATTCCGAATAGTTAAGTAGTTAAAAATGTTGATGAATGTTAGAGCTACCAAATCAATGGATGGAAAAATTCCCATCGATACCATGGGTGCAATTTTTTTATTCAATGTCAAAGGTCACAAATATCCGTTTTTTACATTTTATCGTAACAAATCGTAACAAATTGTAATACAGAGTCAAACATAACATAACTTCACGCCTGTATCCCCGAAGGGGTAGGCAGAGGTGTATAACACACCCTAGATTCGCCAGTTATGTTGAGGTCCCAATGTAATAGGGGGCGAGCCTATTGACATCTACCGGGCACATTATTAAGCGAGCGCTAATTAACATTCATTATAATGCACACATAACTACGAAAAGTCAGAGGTGTGTGCCCGGGAACTGGGGATCGAACTTGAGATCTCGTCTCAGCAGTCCGTTAAGTATACCACTGGGCTATCGCCGCTATAGAGTCAAAATCATACAATTATGTATTAAAATACTTCGAGTTCGAAAAATAGTTCGAATTACGAGACACCATTCGTGAGACTGCAATAGACTTAAATTGATCAATCGTTTTTTTTTGTGTTTTTGAAGCTTTCTCTTTACTTGTGCTATAAGACCTTGCTTCTTGTCAAATTTCATGATTCTAGGTCAACAGAAAGTATCCTATAGACTTAGATTTTCTAAGTGTTTAAAACTATTACATAAACGGCTATAAGTTATGATGGCGCTGACTTAGAAGTTTAATTTTTTTCACAGCCTTAAGTGATTTGTCTTGAGTGTTTGACATAAATTTCAACTTTATAGTTCCACGTGTTCCTGAGAAAAGTGTCTTTAAAGACAAAGCGACATACGGGTAAACGAACAGGCAGACAACGAAATGATTCTATATGGGTTCCATATTTTCTTTTCGAGATACAGGACGTCAAAAACCACGATACCACATGAAACTACGTTGAAGAAATGCTCAAAATAGGTAGTGCGGAAGTGTGCGCATTTTTGTTGAATACGATTTTCCTATGGTCTGGGGCTTCATAGAGAAAAAAGGAAACATCTTTTTGTAGAGAATTTTACAATGTACAAAACCCTCCGAAATATTTTTACAGTAGCTATCACTGTTTCAGAAATATACGTAAAAAAAACAAAAAAAAAATGACCTTTGACCTTGAACAACTTTTTTACACCCTTGGAATGGACTCGAATGTTTTGCAATTTCAATATAATGATATCCCCAAGGTTCATGTAAATCTTCAGCTTCTTTGGAATTAATGCAAGAATGAAGTCTGTTTTGACTTGAAGATTTGTAACTTTTGACCAGAAATCTTGAAGACGGAAAGTAGCAAATGGCGGGCTGTTGACCCTGTTTAACCTAGAGCAAGTGTGTATTTATTTATACATTCTGGTATAGAAGCTCTGAAGACAAAATCAAATAAATTGCTTTTTTTTTCATTAATGTTAATTAAAATTTCAAATCTCATTCAGAATAAGGCACTGACAGGAGTAATTGAAATTCAACGAACTTATGAAACCATATCATACTACATCAACACATCAAATATCAAATATCATCATAAGCAGAAATTGAACAAAGCTATAAAATAAATTATATTCCACATTAACACCTCTGACGTAGAAAGGGGAGGGTTTGGTAACGAGGAGGGGAAGGAAACTGGGTCAACTTTGAACACGATTTATGAATGTAACGAACAATTAAGTAATGAAAGGAAATAAGTACAAAGCGAGACGAAATTCAAATTTGCTATTAATTAAGTAGGAAGCAATAAGAAACCTAATTATGTGAAAGAGTTTTGTGACTCAAGTAATTTTAGCCGGTAATTTGTTAACAAGTTTTCCTAATTCCAAGATTATTTTAGTAGTTTCAAATGAAATGCAAAATGTAGAGGGTTCTTCATCAAGAATCAGGTCATCATTTGATGACGGGATCTGTGAGACAATGATCAAATTCATAAATTTGCAAAAGCATCTGATTTACGAATAATTTATTTAGTCTCAGAAAAAAGACAAGTGTATGATCGTTTTATCGTTTTGTAAATTGACAGGTTTTTGTTGGTATTTGATTGTTATATAAAGCCTTTTACGCTATGTCATTTCCATTTGAAACTTTTATTGTATTGCGTAATTAACGTGACGCAATTTTCAAAGCTTGCTGTTACGCCATAATGCAGATAGAATAATGATTGTAAATCGGATCACTCCTGGCATGTAACATGAGAGGCGTCTTGAAGGTTAAACCCCTAAAACTCGTCGAAGGGATGGTCATTAATATCGAACTGAAAATCAAATGCTTCAGGTATAAGGGTTATTTTGGTAAATTATTTATTTATGAGAAACAAGATATAGACCCATATATTCAAGCTTAGGCGCTTAATGATGTAATTCGGCTCTCGGCGAAGTAGTACATAACATGAGGACGACGATCTCTTCACTTGAGGCACCTAATATGGCTAGGGATATGCTCTATGGGCAATCTTGCATGTCTGAAGACCCGACGTGCGATTTAGTCGATTCAAGCCCGACATAACCGCCCCCGCTGGCCGGCGAGGGGCGTAACCGAGGGGATTTCCGCATTAAAAAAAATAAGGCACCTAAAATGCTGTTCTCTATCTTACAGTAAACAAATATGCCGTGAGAAATTGCCTGCTTGGCGGGTAATAGGCTCTACCCCTACTTTGTGAAACTGAAAAATATAGTTGGCAAAATCTAGGATCTCAAAACATAATACCTTCGGGAATATTGTACACATAATGAATGAATGGATTAACTCCATTCAATTCTTTACATAACATTAGCGTCCATTAAAGATGTTGTAGAAGATGAACAGTAAAAAAATATTATTTACATGTACTTTTTTTTTTTTCGTGCGGAAATCCCTTCGGATACCTCCCGCCGGCCAGCGGGGGCGGTTATGTCGCGCTTGAACCGACTAAAAGCGCACGCCGTCTCGGGTCTACAGACGCCGGGGTGTAAGGTTGCCCATAGAGTATATCCCTCGCACCCCGACTGTCTCTGGGCCATCTCCGGTTTCGAGATGGCCCCCTCGGGTTTGGGAACCACGGTATCCCCGTCTTGTCCCGGTTTCGGGGAGGGGCGCTAGTCGCCCCACCGTCCCGGCCTGTTTCTGCTGGGGTGACAGGCGGCCTCACCCGCCACCCCCAGGCCTGCGCTCATGGAGGACGGAGGTCGTTAAGTGACCTCCGGCGCCTGAGTCGCCTGCGACGCGCGGCGAGCAAGTATTTTTAATGTACCTACTAAACCATGTATATTACCTAATTTAATAGAAATGAAAGAATTACTTGCAATAAATGTAGTGAACTTTGCAATAAAATGTTGACCATCGTCCAACGTTAACAGAACTTGAATAAAGGGGTTCAGCAAACAAAAATATAATCCGTTAGCAATTGAGATTAAGCAGAAACGGCACAACAAAAGTTATCAAACAAATCATATTCCACAGTCCTCCGAATTATCGGCGAGGTGTAAAAGACGAGAGGAAAGAAACTGCGTCAACAATAAACGCGATTTATGATTGTCACGAACAATTCAGTAATGAAGTGAAACGATTACAAAGCGACAGGACATAAAATTTGCACGTAAAATTTGATGACAATGTAATAAACGAAAATCTACCATTTTGATTCATTCTTCGTTATTATTAGATAACAAATGGAGTCATCATCGAGACAATCATCTGTGGGGAAGACGTCCACGGATGATTTTACTATTCCACTTTGAATTAACAGCTACTTATGATGGCGAACTAGGAGTATGAAATCCCTGAGATTATTTTTTGCAATTGCTATGTATTCGTAATTTTTTCTTAACTAGGTTTGCAAGGCGAATCGCTGCTTGCAATGTTTAGCTGAGTGAGACATCGTGAATCCGATTTTGAAAATTTTGAACAGTGATCATTCCTCCGTGGCAAGTCCGATTTTGAACATTCTTTTTGAAAGTCACAACTCTGGACATGCTTTCTGAGCGTGTAAAGTTTGGTCACAGTGTCTCGAGCCGTTATTATGTAATTCCATCTGGATTTTTTTTAACGGTGATCATTCCTCTGTGGTAGCATTAATTTTTTCAAAATATATCTATAAACCTTCCTCTGATTGACCTCTTTAATCATGCCAAATTTGGTTCTGATTGGAGTTTAGGAGGAGACTAGTGACAAAGAAAATCCTGAAGTCTGGTATGAGGAGCTTTCGCTCGACTTCGTCTCACTCAGCTCAATTATTTGTATGATTTTTCTTTTTATCTCCTCCATTTTTTTAACCTACCGTTGATTCAAAATTAAAATAGAGTAAAGTTTAGATGTTCTTGCTATCTAAATGTCAGCATCTAATCCAGACATCAAAATTGCGGACACGATAACACAACATACATAACATAAACTCACGCCTATATCCCCGAAGGGGTAGGCAGAGGTGCTAGCACCCACATTTCGCCAGTTTATGTTTAGGTCCCAATGTAATAGGTGGCGAGCCTATTGCCATTAACCGGGCACTTATAAACCTGCGATAAATACACACATAACTTCGAAAAGCATCGAAAAGTCATTGGTGTGTGCCATGGTAATACCTGGGATCGAACCCGAGACCTCGTCTCAGCAGTCCTTTACCCATACCACTAGGCTACCGCACACGATAAAAATGACAAAAAGACTGGAAATGAAAAAAAGCTATCAAATTTTAAAAGGTTCTCTTATAGAGGAGTCAGTTTGTGAATCAGAGATCGTGACTATCCATAAGCACTATCAGAATATTTCAGAACGAAAGAATTTGGTAGTCACAGTCATGCAAATGTATTCATAAAATGTAGATGTGAAAAAAGTAAAAGGGCAATTTTATTCAATTATGTAAAGTGAGAACTGTCCAGTTTCTCTGAGAGTAGGCCATAAAGCTGAGATGCGACACCGAGAGGAGCCATTAGCTTATTTTATCACGGCTTTTAGGCACCCAAACAAGAAATAAAGGGGACAATTTCTAATTGGACTGGAGAAAATTGGCCTGCTGTGTTTTGGTTGAGACAATTTAATTTTCAACCATCTCCTATACAATTAAATAAAATTGAAGTGTCTGTTTGTAATATTAAAAAAAACAGGGTTTTAATGATCGCACACGAATGTATAAAAAAAATTTATTTTTTATTTTTGTCTGTCTGTCTATTTGAAAGATCTAATATCTGGAACGGCTGGGCCGATTTTGACGGGACTTCCACTGGTAGATAGGTAATATTACAAGGCGCAACATAATGTTACTTTTATTTTAGAAAAATAATTAGGGATCCGCGCAAATAAATTAAGACCCACAAAATTGTGAATAAAATCTGATTTACTCTGGAACGGCTGGGCCGATTTTGACGGAACTTTCACTGGTAGATGGTTATGTTCCAAGGCGTAACATAGTTTACTCTTATTTTATAAAATTAGGGTTCCGCGCAAAAGAACTAGAACCCTAAAAATCGAAATCTACGCGAACGAAGTCGCAGGCACGGCTAGTTTCTAATAAGTACAGACTAAGTTATCAATTCAATTGATATTTATAATATGTATTATGGGAAATACTTTTGAAGATGTATATATCATTTTTATGCTTGCAGTGTGGGCCACTGGACCTGGAACTACTGCCTACTAATTGCATTAGCATATTAAGCATCAGTATCTTTAATTTTTTTTTCGTGCGGAAATCCCTTCGGAAACCCTCCCACCGGCCAGCGTGGGCGGTTATGTCGGGCTTGAACCGACTAAAACCGCACGCCGTCTCGGATCTTAACACGCCGGGGTGTAAGGTTACCCATAGAGCATATCCCTCGCACCCCGACTGACCCTGGGCCATCTCCGGTTTCGAGATGGCCCCCTTTGGTTTCGGAACCACCGTCTTGCCCCGGTTTGGGGGAGGGGCGCTAGTCGCCCCGCCGCCGTCTCGGCATGCTTCTGTTGGGGTGACAGGCGGCCTCACCTGCCACCCCCAGGCCTGCGCTCATGGAGGACGAAGCATCAGTATCTAATCGCTGTTCCCTGTGGCATCCAAGGTTTGCACTTCAGGAACCAAGGATCCACTTTCCTAATACTCCCTTATAGATTTATCTTGGCAGGCGATTGCCGTCTGAACCCCTAACCCCAAAGGTGTGTACCAGCTTATAGATGAGGTGGAGACCCGAAGATCTGAGTGGGGTCTCAAACACCTAGTGAGTACGTGCCGCATTATCTGATAGCTGAACAATTTGCCATAGCAACTTGGAATTTACTCAAACAAACGATTTGTTTTTTTTGTTTTTTTTATATTTAGGACACGTCAATTTGACTTCACCTCGCCTGATGGTAAGCTGAAGGTAAAGTCTCAGGAAGGAGGGTCACCATTACATACACGTATCATGTTAACAATGGTGACACTCAGCTTGACGGCCTCATCAGAAGAAGATTGTCGTCGCAGCACCGCGTGACACCCACCGGTCCCACTAATGCTGCGACCACAATCCCCCTGCCCGGCTATGCACTTGCTGACCCCTGAACGCAATCAAACCGAAATTGGTTTACTATGGAGGGTTTTTCGCAATCGTGCACGGTGGTAACCTACCCGGCCGAATTTTGTGACAAATTTGTGTCATCAAATTTTTACCACCAGTAATTGAATATATTTGTACATTCGATCAATCAATCAGCTTGATTATGTAATCTTTTATCTGTGAGGGATCAATAGGGTTCAATATCAATGAAAGATAAGGCAGGGTGTAATTACAGGAAAAGGGAATTTGATTGAACATCTGGGAGAGGAGAAAGTGATCAGTGGTTAATTGTTACAGGGATAGACAAGGGTATCAAGTTGGAGGTTTTTCCTTATCTTTAGAAAGAAAATGACTGAAATAAAACTATTTGTAACGGATTCTATCGCGATTAATTTGATGTTATATTATTATTTACATTGAACCTCACGTTACAGTTGCTTTTCAGCAGCTATGTTATGAAAAGCATGGCGTGAATGTAAATGATAAAATAACATTAAATAAACCGCGGTAGCCTAGTGGTATGGGTGATGGACTGCTGAGACGATGTCTCAGGTTCGATCCCAGGTTTTACCATGGCACACACCAATGACTTTTCGATGCTTTTCGAAGTTATGTATGTATTTATCGCAGGTTTATAAGTGCCCGGTTAATGGCAATAGGCTCGCCACCTATTACATTGGGACCTAAAACATAAACTGGCGAAACGTGGGTGCTAGCACCTCTGCCTACCCCTTCGGGGATATAGGCGTGAGTTTATGTTATGTTATGTTGTTTATCAAATAAATCGCGATAGAATCGGTTAAAAATAGTTTTATTTCAATGTGTACCATTCGTGTAAACTTCCACCAATATCATGAAGAAAATGACTGCTAAAAATTGTAACCTTAAGTTTATATTTTGGTTTTACAGTGATGAGGTGTACTTTTGATTTGGCACATTGAGAAGAAGAGTGATAGTCTGGCTACAATCCGCTTGCTCCGGTTTTGTAGATCGTCACCTCTGAGCGTGAGCACTAGTAGTCACAATTCCATCTTCATACGTATATAGCCAAGTCAAGCCTCTTTCCGAGTAGGTAGATATCACATGTCTCCAATTACCACAATCCTGGCATACACCTTTCGTTTCTTCTACAGCGCGGATGCTCCTGACCTAACATTTCTTTAAAATGCTCTCGATCTAATTGACATACGTACGCCTAGTTCGACTTTTACGTTACAAAACCCAAATACACACACCCGTTTGGCTTGAAAAAAGTTCATAGGTATTAAACGCATTAAAAATCATATAAAACACATTCACAAATGGACGCTGACAATCCGATGAATAAAGCTCGAACAAAGCTTCCCCCTCCCCCTCCCCCCACTGCACATATTCGTATTGATTAGAACGGCTTTGTTTGTGCGGTAGAGGCCGAAAGGGGACCAGGGAGCCTAGATAAAGTGACATTCTACTAGTGGAATCGCTTCGAAGCGAACCTTCAAAAGTCCGAAATGTATGGGAGAGACATTAATTGTCGACATACAATAATTTAGCGGGATTTACGGGTTTAGGCCGTGGTCACGGGCTGTGTAACCTGGTCGAAACGTCAGGCAATCCAAAGCTATGTATATACCTTTTTTATCGTGCGCAAATCCCTTCGGATACCCCCCCGCCGGTCAGTGGGGGTTTTTATGGCGGGCTTGAACCGATTAAATACATGATCGCGTTAATTCCCGTTAAATTATTGTATATCATGGAACGCGAAAGTTAAAAAATTTGAATTGTCGACATGTCACGTGTAACATATAATGTCACTCATACATTTCGGACTTTTGAAGGTTTGCTTCAAAATGTCACTTTGTCTACAGGCCCAGACTCTGTGTTTCACAGTATTGATGGAACGTGATTTTGGGAATTAGGTATACAAGTCAATATGACTACTTCACCCCGACAAATGGTAAGCTGTAAGTTAAGTTTACAGAAGGAAGGCCACCATTATTGACGTCGATAGTTTGACAGACTCGATAAAACCTTTGATGACTTATCACTTATCACGCTCTGCCTTCAGGACTGGGTATTGCAGGAAGATGAAAACACTTCTAAGTTCTAACTTCGAAGTTCTAAGTCTTTATGGAGTGGGAAAGAAAAAAGGTGCCAAACCGTTTGGTCTAAGATGCAATTGTTTGCAACTTATGAGGGTGGCATCTCAGCCCCGTTATTCTAGGTAGGAAATGAGAGTGAGGGTTTAATTGAAAAACCTCATTGGAACACTCGCCATGGTAGGAGCGGTGTATTAAGCTATATCCGCTATAACTGCAACGCTATAACTGCAACGCAAAAGAAGAAAGGCATTTCCTAGGTTCTAGTCCAGGCATTAGCAGGTTTTCGAGTCCAGAACCCTCGTTTTAAAGTTATTGATGAAATGGATAACTACTACTACTATAAAATGCACTTGTTAATGAAAATTTAATAATATTCCTGGCAGCACAACATCAGAGTAATGACAATAGAGGCAGCTCGTGAAGTGTGTAACGACAGAAGCGGTTGGTGGGCTGTTATCTCTGCCTACCCCGGTGGTAGAAAGATATGAATATTCCTAGTTGCTACTACATGAATTGTATATGTGAAATTGAATTCTTATGTGAATCAACTATGCGAATGGAGAGATTATTTGTCAAAATATTTTCTACGAACTGAACCAAAATTTTACCCAAAATCTATGAGGACTACATATATAACACGATAGTTAATTAATAATATGAAAACAAAAAGGGATAATCATGCATATCATATATAAACAAATAAGCCTATCTACACTAATATTATAAAGAGGATAGATTTGTTTTGTTTGTTTGTTTGTTTAGGCTGCGAAACTATTGGACCGATTGCAATAATTCTTTCACATATAGAAAGCTACAATATCTAGGAGTAACATAGGCTACAATTTATTTTCAAAAAATATATAATAGATTCGTAAGAAAAAGAAAAAAATCGCAATATTGTAAAAAAATATAGAGAAATAAAAATCTTTTTAGGCGTGCGCTGCGTAAACTATTGATGATAGAACAATATGATGTACTACAGGTTTATAGGTCTTTTTAATGTCTACAAAAAAGTCCGCGACGCGATATATGCAACCGTAATATTTGTTCCACTACAACAGGTTTTTTGTTCTCAAAATTTAATTATTTCATATCTTTTTGATCACATCACAACGCGGGCAACAGCAGTGCGAGTGGGAGTGTGAGCGGGAGCGGGAGTGGAAGTGGACGCAATAAGCTACTTCCACGTGAGCGGAGCCGCGGGCAACAGCTAGTTAATAATAATATGCTTAACTAGCTCTTACAAGTGCATCTTGATAATAAACAAACGGAAACTTCAGAGTATTAATACGTTTTAAAACGACAAACAACCAATACTAACTCAATTAAATTTTTAAACAATTTGTATGCACACTTTTCCTATAGATTTTCTATAGATTCCTATAGATCGGAGAGTTTCGAATATCTGGGACGTGTCTAGGTGGCTCAGTTGGTCAGAGCATTCCCCCTGTAAGGGACTGGTCGCTGATTCAAGTCCCGTCCTAGATGTTCTCTTTTTCCGATCTAATCTATAACTGATATTAACATTCACATACCCTTTCTTTTTTTTTTTTGTGCGGAAATCCCCTCGGATACCCCCCCGCCGGCCAGCGGGGGCGGTTATGTCGGGCTCGAACCGACTAAAACCGCACGCCGTCTCGGGTCTGCAGACGCCGGGGTGTAAGGTTGCCCATAGAGCATATCCCTCGCACCCCGACTGACCCTGGGCCATCTCCGGTTTCGAGATGGCCCCCTCGGGTTTGGGAACCACGGTGTCCCCGTCTTGCCCCGGTTTGGGGGAGGGGCGCTAGTCGCCCCACCGTCCCGGCCTGCTTCTGCTGGGGTGACAGGCGGCCTCACCTGCCACCCCCAGGCCTGCGCTCATGGAGGACGGAGGTCGTTAAGCGACCTCCGGCGCCTGAGTCGCCTGCGACGCGAGGCGAGCGTGTTGCGGGCTCGGCGGGCCGGGAGGGTTCTGAACCTCTCCCGGGCGCGCTCCGCCATCTCCTTCGCGAGCATCACATGCTCGCAGAAGGAGGTGGCGGCGGCCCACGCGCTCGCGCTGCGCACCATTGCCGCAATCATGCTGCCGAGCGAGAGGACTCCCACCCCGATGGCTGCCACGAGGTCACGCCTCGGCACCTCCCACGCCGGGCAGTCCACCAGCGTGTGCAGCCCTGAGTCCTCGCTCGCGTCACAGTGATGACACTCAGGCGTTGGCTCCTTCCTGATCCGATGCAGGTGGTCCCCGAAGCACCCCTTCCCGGAGATCACCTGCGTCAGTCGGTACGAGAGGCTTCCGTGTCGCCTCTCTAGCCAATCCTCCATGATGGGCCTTACCGAACATTCACATCCCTTCTGCTGGGGTGACAGGCGGCCTCACCTGCCACCCCCAGGCATGCGCTCATTGAGGACGGAGGTCGTTAAGCGACCTCCGGCGCCTGAGTCGCCTGCGACGCGAGGCGAGCGTGTTGCGGGCTCGGCGGGCCGGGAGAGTTCTAAATCTCTCCCAGGCGCGCTCCGCCATCTCCTTCGCGAGCATTACATGCTCGCAGAAGGAGGTGGAGGCGGCCCACGCGCCTCGGCGCCTCCCACGCCGGGCAGTCCCCCAGCGTGTGCAGCCCTGAGTCCTCGCTCGAACATTGCTGAATGTTGTATTATTTAATCAGAATATCTCTCAGTAGTCTTCATAAATAAGGAATGAATAAAATTAAATCACTGTGGGAGTTGATGATATTGAAAAGATGCATTATCATGAAATATGAATGGAGAGTAATTACTATTTAGTTTCAAGCAAATATACTCACAGTCTTGTTTTTCTGTTGTCCCCAGATTAGCATGGAAAAGTGGAAAGAGTAATATTTAGAAACATACATAGACATTAATTATATATCTATACATATAAATAAAAATGGAGTGTCTGTTTGTAATATTGAAATAACCGTTTTTACTACATGTATATGAATATATATACGGTACATACAACAAAATCTCATTTTTTACAGTTTTTGTCTGTCTGTCCGTCTGTATGTTTGTTCCGGCTAATCTCTGAAACGGCTGGACCGATTTTGACAAGACTTTCACTGGCAGAAAGGTAATATAACAAGGAGTAACATAAGCTACATTAATTTTAGGAAAAATAATTAGGGTTCCGCGAAAAAAAACGAAAACCCTAAAAATCTTAATCCACGCGGACGAATCGCGGGCACAGCTGGTTCAAAATAAAATTTAGAAGAAGTTTAGGAAAAACTACACAATAAGACCACCTCAGTGATGCAGCGGTATATAAGTTGCATCCAGGTTCAATTCCCTGATCTGGTTATGGGTTTTTAGTAGCAGCAGCATAGCCCGAGACCGTTAAAATAGTTAGCGAAATGTGGGCAATATACGTCTGTCTACCCCTTCAGTGATACACAGAAAAATAATATATTATAGTACATAGAGCAACATACAGAACTTAAATATAATATATATACTACCAGTACTAATATACTATTAATATATAATACATTTAAAAATATAGAAGCTTAAGACACTGGCTTCACAATCAAAAGCTTTTGGTTCAAATCCCATTTAAGAGAACAATAATATGAATCCAATTATTATTATTATTTCCTCTATTACATTTAAAATACATATAAATTATATTTTTAAATACATTCTACCAAAATAAAAAAAATACAAACATATTTAAAAATGTGGCCCACCGGCATCGGGTACAGAAACCAAGATACGGGTGGTTAGGGCTCCAGAGAGATGAACCTCCTCACAATACGTGCCGTGTCGAGGAGTACCGCTTTCTGCATCAAGCCCATGAGCCAACTACCTAACGCGAGCCTCTTCAGATGTTGGTCGAGGCTCTTGGCAATCAGTCCGTGAACCGATACGACTATCGGAACAATAATTGCTGAATCCACATCCCAATGTCGACAATCTCGTGAGCCAAGTCCAAATATTTTATTTGTTTGTCTTGTTCGGCTTTCACGAGATTGTCATCATGGGGCATGGTGATGTCAACAATTATTGCGAGACGCTCTGATCGATCAATCACCACTATATCAGGCTTATTCGCTACAATAGTCCTGTCAGTGATGATTGATCGATACCAGTACAACGTGACACGACCATTATCAAGAACTGGGTCGGGCACATACCTGTGATACGGTATATTATTATTATAACATAGTTGAATAGAACCCGATTTCAATAAAACTGGTTCGCCAGCATTGGTGATCAAGAGCTTCTCCTTCTTCTTCTTAAAGCACTCTGCTCTTCAGGCAAATCACCTTTCTAGCAAATACTGGACAAATAATGGAGTGCAATTGAATAATGGAGGACACAACGTTCTCACGGTTTAATTTCGAAATAACTACAGGAACTTCATCATGTCCTCGGCGAGGAGGAGCCCGAAGATATCCATATAAAAAATGGATAAAACACTCCGTATTTGGTTTTATTCTAAACTATATTAAGATGTTTTCTAGATAAATTGCTTCAGCTACGTTCAAAGTTGGTCGTTAACAGTGTTTAACACAAATTTTATCTTTCAGTAGAGTTAATATCCATTCAGCATCAACTAAAAGTGCCGAATAACTTTTTACATTTCTTAGTAACATTTAGCTGGCAAGTTTCCCGTAGCCATCCTATCGGAAACTCTACAAACTCGTTTGAATAGTAGAAGTGTAAAGTCATTTAACTTGTTCCTTGCTACAGGAAACTACTAAAATGAACATGGATGGGAGACACTTGAATTAAAATGTACGTTTATTTATCTTCAAGAAGCTTCAAGTTTTGTAGTATAGATCAGAACTTTAACAGATTTAGAGGAGTTACAAAAATTACATGCGCAACTGCTAACACCACCCCTAGAGGCACGGTCATGTCTTGCAAATCCCTTCGACCAAAGACACTGCAATATCTTTCAATAGACTAAAACGACAGGTTTCATTGGTTTCACACACATACACACAGATTCGAAAGAAAAGTCTTGAGAGTCATGCTAAGAGGGCTGGTTACGTAAGTACATTAATTACCAATAAAACGAATATAGGAGCAATATTGACAGAAAGAGACATAAGACAGTTAGATTAAACTGTTAGTATATTTATCTCCAAAAGTTTAGTAGTAAACATCGGAACTTATCAGATTTAGAAGAGTTTCAAAAATTACATGCGCAACTGCGACTAATACTAAACTCTTTCATATTTCGGTTATCTAGCACGAGGTAAAGTGAGATAAAGCGAATATACGAGCAAAACGCCAGACAGTTGGGTTTAAATTTATGGAAGCTAGACTTATTGTCAAAAGTTTTGCAGTACCTGAAGATCAGACTGATTTAGAGCATTTAAAATTCGTTTGGGCAAAACGCGCAAGCTATCTACATACATACATATAGTCACGCCTTTTTCCCATAGGGGTAGGCAGAGACCACATTTTTCCACTTGCTACGATCTTGGCATACGCCTTTCGGTTCTTCCACTTTCATAATTATTTTCATACATGCACGCCGGTTAAGGGTACTTCTGACCCGGCCAAGTATGAAAAACTTTGTTTTATAATTAATATAATTCTTTAGATAGCTAAATCCTAAATTAATTGCCAAGATTATGCGGCATATTCCACTTATCATACCTAGCCGTCCACCTAACGTGGACAGGTGGAATATACTTTACGAATCTTCCCTGCTAGAATAAAAAACAAATTTAAAACAAATTACAAGGAAGTGTGAAAAGTGTGTATGGGGTTGTAACGGACAATATTTGTATGGGCCGTGTGCTAATTGGCTAGATGTTATATTATAAAATAAAAATGGCGTATGTTCTGATTCAATCAACATAAGTGTACCTTAAAACTAAACCAATGCCTCCAATGATGGCAACGGAAAGGCAAATTCTTCAAAAAACTTCACAGCGTATGAACTAAAAGCTTTTTAAGAGGCACATTCAGTTGGTAACTCAGTATTGCGCTCGGGAAATCAAATATTCTTTACGTATTTAGCACTTAGCGTAACAAAAGAAAAATTTGCGAAGTTACTCCAGCTGAAGATAATAAAATAGATGCAGATATATAGTAGTTGAAAATGCCTCAAAATTGCAAAGAACTCATAGTTTAACAAACTTTTTTTAGCGTGTGGAAACCCCCACGTGCTTCACTCCGTCGGTGCCAACGATGGGGTTGGGCGTGTCGGAATCGGACTGACTTAAACCACATGGTATCCTCCCCAAGTGTCCATTGCCGGGCACCCCGGGTAAGCCCTCGAAAGGATATCCCCAGGGTTACCGACGGACTTTGGCCGCCACCGCGGCCTCGCCTGCCAACTCACCGACGCGGGATAAAACCCGACCGGTCACACGCCTCCGTCTTGCCATGCTTCTGTAAAGACGGCGAGTTGGCCAACTGCCGTCCTTAGGCCCCAATCATGGAGGTAAACTATGCTAAGAGTAGACAACACTCAAATATATCGTCATATGTTTGTATTCGTTTACAAATAGGCGACAACTGATACGTTGGTTACTTTAAATCAATATCAAATTACCAATTACGAAAAGGATTTATAAATACTTTCTGTGCACGACACAAATAGACCATAGACACATGTGCCAGTGACACGTAGATTAAGTAAGCGTGAATATAATGAATAAATTATGAAAAAGTTAGGTTTACGTAAATTAAAACGTAATTATGTAATAACTTTGATATTAAGCTAAGATAAATAGCTTACTACTGTTAGGAGTTAGTTTTCTGAGTAATTAAGTATGTTAGAGCCAATTTTAATAAAGAAAGTACATTCCCCGAAAAGCATAATTGCAAATATAATTACGTAAATGCATTACTCAGAATCTAACATAACTTCGTATAAATAGGAAATACGACTTTGTATATTAGTATGTAAGTTTAATTACACCCCGCGACTGCCTCCCACGCCGTAAGAAGCGAATATGCGCTCCCCCGGCTGGTGCCTTTTTATTATATAGTAGCTCGCGGGAGGCAAGGCCCATATATAAGCCTGAGGGGTCAATCCGCTCGTCATTCAGTAACCCGACGTCGCACGGTACAGATGTAAGTACCTATCGTCGTGCAAGTCTTATTGCTACCAATGTACATATATGCTATGTAATTAATATGTAAAACATAAGTTCTATAAATAAATGGAAATGCGGAGGTGAGGTAATTTGGATCGCGGGCCAGCACTACAAAAGACTATAAAAGCAGGGACCATTTGTTAGGAAAATTATGGACATTGGGCAACAAGTAGACAACAAGAGTCTCTCAAGGAACAAGGAAGCTCAACAGGAAGTAGTAGATCAAGAGTAGTGCTGGGCCAAGTACATCCGATGCCTCACTGACGTCAATGAAGTCCACCCATCCAAGTGTTTCATTCTTCGACTCAACATCCATCAAATACAGTCCACTGAAGGCGACCGCGAAGTAGTGGCAGTCTATTTGGAACCTTATCAGGTCATAGTCTGTTACGAACCACGGTCCTTAACACTTTCCTTCGCCTAAAGTCTTCAAATATGTCCGTCAGTGAGAATATTTATCCTAGTACTAGAGAAGCCCGTTTTTTTTAGGGTTCCGTTGCCAAATGGCAAAAAACGGAACTCTTATAGATTCGTCATGTCTGTCTGTCTGTCGGTCCGTGTGTCACAGCCACTTTTTCCCGAAACTATGAGAACTATGCTGTTGAAACTTGGTGAGTAGATGTATTCTGTGAACCGCATTAAGATATTCACACAAAAATAGAAAAAAAAATTTGGGGGTCCCCATACATAGAACTGAAACTCAAAAATTTTTTTTTCATCAAGCCCATACGTGTCGTGTGGGGTGGTGTATGGATAGGTCTTCAAAAATGATATTGAGGTTTCTAATTTCACTTTTTGGTAAACTGAATAGCTTGCACAAGAGACACTTCCCAAGTGGTAAAATGTGTGTGTCCCCCCCCCCCCCCTGTAACTTCTAAAATAAGAGAATGATAAAACTAAAAAAAATGTATGATATACATTACTATGTAAACTTCCACCGAAAATTGGTTTGAACGAGATCTAGTAAGTAGTTTTTTTGTAATACGTTATAAATAGTAAACCGCAATTTAACTTTCATTCAATCTACTCAAATCTGAAAATTTTACTTGCTGCTACGGAACCCTTCATGGGCGAGTCCGACTTGCACTTGGCCGGTTATTTAACTGGCGAGCGTCCGCTACTAGAGGCTTCAGTAAATTTAATTAGCAAAATAAATTTCCTTCGTTACCACTGCGCAATTAATATAGATCTAATGAACGTAGGAATGATTGCCTTATCCGACCGCGTTTATAAAATTTAGGTAAATTATTTCAGAAAGTTCAAATCATACTTATCCGGTATCAAATTAAAACGAAATTGAAACGTCCGCGGTTTTTGTTTGTTGCGATAGTAAGGTACATTCATTGCCTAAGTCAAGACCATAGAGTTCTTCTGATAACAAATTCTTAGTAGTAGATTATGAAAACGTGCAGCTTTTGCACCGCATATCCTTTATAATAAATTATGATAATAACATAAATCTTAAGGCTTTCACGGCCTGCGTTGCATGTTGAATATACTGCTTCCGGGCTGTTTGTGTTCCAAACGTTTCGTCGATCACTGCGGTCGACATCACAGTGGCACAGGTCCGGGCGCCGACGAGTGCGGAGAACCCTCCTCGGCGGCGACTTCTCTGCGACTGATGTAGAGGCCCGAGTCACTAGCGTATTTATAGGCACAGTTGGAGGGGGGTAAACCAAACCTTCATGGTTCCATACGGATGGATGTTTACTACCCAATCACCCCAGAATGGCTGATAATAACTGGATGTAATTTTGGAAAAGAAAGATTATAGTTAGTAAAACTTAATTTATATTCATACCATACATTGTATTTAGCTCAGCCGTGAGAAAAATAATCCCATATTATTTCTTGAAAGAAAACATTGAATGAAACCAATCAATAAGTTTAAAGTGTTCAATCAAACCCACTAAGTAACTTTTCAACAGAGCCTTCAGGGAACTGTAACCTTTTTCAGTAAATTGAATTTATTGAACCTATTAGTCACAACCCACGTCTTAAGAATAATTTAAAAGAAAGCCGAGCTTTACAAATTTTAGCTAATCCATTAATTAAACATGTTCCTTCTTCTCTTGCGATTTTTTCTTTAACTGGATATAGTCCTATCGCGATTTATTTGATGTTATTTTATATTTTACATTGATCCCGAGGTTTCATATGCATCATTTTGAAGATATTTTTGCGTTTGTAGTGGGATATGCTCTATGGGCCACTTTACAGCCCATCTTAAGACCCGAGACGGCTTGCGGTTTTAGTCGGTTCAAGCCCGACATAACTGCCCCCGCTGGCCGGTGGGGGGTATCCGAAGAGATTTTCGCACGAAAAAAAAAAGGTACTGCGCGCTCCGCAGCGGGTGATGGATATCAGGGTCATCCACGGGTACCGCACGATCTGCTGCGAGGTGGCGTGTCTCCTAGCCGGAACTCCGCCATGGGACCTGGAGGCGAGAGCCCTTTCGCGACTGTACCAGTGGCGAAAGGAGGCGCGGGAGCTGGGACGGAACCCCGAGCCTCGAGAAATCGAGGCCATGCAGTCCCAGCTCCGCCAGACCATCGTAGTGGAGTGGAAGGAACGACTTGGGCGTCCAAGCGCAGAGCACGGCGCAATAGCAGCAGTAAGGCCCATCATGGAGGATTGGCTAGAGAGGCGACACGGAAGCCTCTCGTACCGACTGAGGCAAGTGATCTCCGGTAAGGGGAGCTTCGGGGACCACCTGCATCGGATCAAGAAGTAGCCAATGCCTGAGTGCCATCACTGCGACGCGAGTGAGGACTCGGGGCTGCACACGCTGGCGGACTGCCCGGCGTGGGAGGCGCCGAGGCGTGACCTCGTGGCAGCCATCGGGGTGGGAGTCCTCTCGCTCGGCAGCATGATTGCGGCAATGGTGCGGAGCGAGAGCGCGTGGGCCACCGCCACCTCCTTCTGCGAGCATGTAATGCTCGCGAAGGAGATGGCGGAGCGCGCGTCTTAAGACCCGAGACGGCATGCGGTTTTAGTCGGTTCACGCCCGACATAACCGCCCCCGCTGGCCGGCGGGGGTGTATCCGAAGGGATGTCCGCAAGGACGGATAAACAAAACACGTTAAGAATGGAAATTATAGCCCATCATTATTAACTAGGACGGTTGCCAGCTTCGTAATCAACCCAAACTTAAGCGTAGCGAGATTTGCCTATCCAACAATAGGTCAACGTGACCGGTCGACTTTTTCCATTGATTTGGTTTTTCGGTGATTATTCCTCGATGGTAAGACCGATCTGGACATTCGACCCCTTACGACACTCAGTAAGGTCTACTTGATCACCGTGGCAAATTTGGTCGAGATCGGTCAAACGGTCTCGGAGGAGTATCATTTGTTTGAAATGCAACATTGAAACCAAAGACGCTTTAATAAAATACCAATCTCACCGGCCAGCCTGCCGCTGCGGAACTACGGACGAGGCTCGGGCGCAGACCGTCGCAGCTTCCTATCGCAGTTGGGTTATCATTATAAATGTGAAAGTTGTGAAATGTGGATACATGAATGGATCTATGTTTGTAGAATGTACTGCTTCCGGGTTGTTTTTAGGGATTTTCTTTAGAAAAGCCCTATTGCTATCGAGTTGTCGTCGTCGACGTCGTCGACGTCGTCGTTGCCAATTTTCTGTCACGGTTTTGGGTATGAAGGAGATGAGCTATTGAGTTGCTGTTTTCAGTAATAAATTCGTGCTGGGGTGAACCATTGCAAGATAAAGAAAAAATCGCAAAAAATCGCAAAAAAAATATCGCAAATTCGAAAATCCCTTGTATTCGGCTGAGCTCGTCTCAGGAATTCTACTTGTTTTGTTGTTGTCTGGCGCTTACGATATTTTCGCCAATAACTCAGCACGGGTTTTAAAATTTGGCTTGGGGAACTGTATCCTTCCGTTAAGTTTCACTTTTGAAGGCAGGCAGTTTTCAATTTACTAGCTGACGGACACAACACATGTGTAATAAGTACCAACTCTGTGTTGATACATCTGATGCTGGCAGGCGGCCGGGAAAATAGGCTGAATCTACTAGTTCGTATTCAGGGCAGACAGGTGACGTCAGGCGAGAGTGCCGAGTTACAATAGCGTCCGGAATATATGAATACGTTCTGATTTTCAAATATGATTTGAAAGTCTTTCCTGAATATGTTTGCAAATTATAAATCAGTTTCAGTAATTCCAATATATAATGATTTAAGTTCAATTCAGATGGGTCAAGTTTACTAAAAAAAAATTACATAGCATAACTTCACCCCTGTATCTCCGAAGGGGTAGGCAGAGGTGTATGACAAAAAATTCTAATGGTTTAATATAATATATGGTTTAATGTTAACGTTTGCATGCCCATAAAATGAAATGGTAATTAAATGTGCTGTACGAAAATTATGTGATATCTTGTACTAACACATTTCCGCAAGTAAAGAATTAGAATTTAATTTTTTTTTTTTTTAAATATATTTAGGACACGTCAATTTGACTTCACCTCGCCTGATGTTAAGCTCAAGGTAAAGTCTCAGGAAAGAGGGTCACCATTACATATACGTACCATGTTAACAATGGTGGCACTCAGCTCGACAACCTCATCAGAAGAGGATTGTCATCGCAGCACCGCGTGACACCCACCGGTTCCACTAGTGCTGCGACCACAATCCTCCTGAGTCATCTATTCATACCATAAGGGATAGGAGTGTATCTTTTTTCGTGCAGAAACTCATTCGTGCTGTAGGTGAACCCAACCAGAGCTGGCTTCACCTGACCGGAGTTCACATTTCAGTCTGAAATTGTACGGTGTTCCTTCACGGCTGATTATGTTAGAGCTAGTTTATATTGACCTATTATGCCCAAAATAACAAAATCGTTATCGACTTAACGATTGCTTAAACGTAGCTTCATTAAAATATTTAATACGATTATCATCAGGCAGTAATTAAAATAAAAACTATGATTTTAGCACTAAATAAAGTATTATTCACGCAAATATAAAATTGATTGATGAAAGATTTAGATCGGAAAAAGAGAACATCTAGAACGCGACCAGTCCCTTACAGGGGGAATGCTCTGACCAGCTGAGCTATCTAGACACGTCCCAGATATTCGAAATTCTCCGATATATTATATACGTCTTAAGGATTTCTAGATGTTCTCTTTTTCCGACTACGACACAAATCGCAATGCGATATTTACATACGACTTCTCGAATTGTCTAAACTCAATTTCGTGTGACAGTTTTTCAAGTTCGTGCAAGTATCGTAAAAATCGGTTTGGACCTATTTAAATGCGAGACTGGCCATTGAAGCTCAGTAACTGCACGATATTGTCGTGTTTACACAGAGACGTCCAGTATTTGATGACAAGGCGATCATCGCCCTTCCACGTACGATATCTTTGGTTTACATGTTTTTTTTTTACGTTTTTCGGGTTTCAGCCCATCATTGCCGACTATGGGGTGGACGTGTCGAAATCGGTACGACTAAAACCAAACGGTGTCCTCCCCAAGTGTCCATTGCCGGGCACCCCGGGTAAGCCCTCGAAAGGATAACCCCAGGGTTACCGGCCGACTTTGGCCGCCCCAGCGGCTTTGCCTGGTGGGGTCGGGTGCTAACTCACATCGGTGAATTGGCAGGCGTGTGTAGGACACACATGACCCGCCTCCGCCACGGCCTGCTTCTGTAAGGACGGCGAGTCGGCCAACTGCCGTCCTCAGGCCCCGATCATGGAGGTCGGTAGTCCCAGGCGTTGGGGTTGGTTCACATGATCATATTTTTATTTCTTGCTGCCGATAATCGTATCTTCGAGGTACAAAACTATAAATGGCTATAAATGGCCCTGGAAAATCTACTCTCTTGAGAAAAATACCAAGGTAAATAATGCCAAGAAACACATAACATTTCCTTTCAGAGCGCACGATTGCGAAAATATTTGTTCAATTCTTAAAACAGCAAAGAGTTGTAAGGATTGCGTTATAAGTTCGTAAGAGATTGCTTTGCTATCCAAGGTAACAAGAATGAATGAAAGTTTTGGAGAACAAGCACAACACTTTCTCTATCCTATTTAATCTACACATTTATACTGTGGAGGAAAGGGGTGTGATGTTCCTCCAACACAAAGGGAGGATGCTCCGACCAGGCAAGGTGATCACGCCTGGCGGGCCGCGGCCCAACGGTTGTCGTTGGGATGTTGTATACATATTATACCAGCGCGCGAACCTCACTTTCGCGATCCAGGACGCTAGACGGCGCTCGGTATATGTGGTATCGCCACAGACAAATAAATAAAATTGAAGTATCTGTTTGTAACGTTAAAGTAACCCTGACAAACCCTGACTGACAAAAATTATAAAAAATGTTATTTTGGATGTATATATATATTCATATACATGTAGTAAAAAACGGTTATTTCAATATTACAAACCGACACTCCAATTTTATTTATATGTATGAGTATATGTAGATATGTGTGTATTTACAAAAAAAAAAGTATATTTACCTCAACGAAAGCACGATGGACTAACAACAATATCATCATCATCCTAGCGCCAACTCCTGTTGTTCCCAAAGCTTGCATTTCGAAGCCCGAGGCCCGAAGAACTTGGTAGAGACACGTACACCATTTTTTTTTTCGTGCGGAAATCCCTTCGGATAAACCCCCCACCCCCCCCCCACCCCCCCCCCCCACCCCCATCCCGCCGGCCAGCGAGGGCGGTTATGTCGTGGATCGACTAAAACCGCAAATTAAAAGATTTCTGTTACATACTGAGTCATTAAGCGTAGCTCTGAAAGAGTGAAGGTCTCTTTTAGATGACTCATGTATTTCGTTAGACCATCTTCTCCTACCAAGCAGCTGAACCGATTCTAATGAAATTTCACACAAGCAAAGATGTTACTGATATGAAGGACATAGGCTGGGAAAATCGAAAATCAAAAGTACCACGGATGAATAATCACCGGAAAAAATTATTAAAATCTGATTTCTCAATGAACAAATAAACCTCTATTAAATTAAGTAATTTGTTCATATACACAATACAAAAAAAGAAAAAAGTAAATTGGACTAGCCATTGAGAAATTATCACCGTTAGAAAAAGTCCTGGTGAAATTGCTTCGCTCAATTTTTGCAACAGCAGAATGTATTGCAGACCTAGTTTAACTTGTTTTTTTTTTTCAAATCCCCTGGGTAATGAAATTCCACATGATTGAAATTTATATACAATGAAGAAAATAGCCTCTGATCGACGACATCAGACGCAATTTATAAAATAACATAACATATCACGCCTGTATTCCCGAAGGGGTAGGCAGAGGTGTATTACACACCCACGATTCGCCAGTTAGGTTAAAGTCCCAATGTAATAGGGGGCGAGCCTATTGCCATCTACCGAGCACATTATTAAGCGGGCGATAATTAACATTTATTAATGCACACATAATTGACTGGGGATCGAACTCGAGACCTCGGCTCAGCAGTCCTTTACGTACGACACTGGGCTATCGTCGCTTTATTTCGTCCATAATAAACGTTAAACTAAATACGCTGTATCCTGTAAAGTCAGTTCGGGTGGTAATAAAAGATTTCACAATGATTATTCTGCAAATTATGTAAAGCTTATGAAATATTTCACGATGAGTTTTTTGGCACGCAATAAATTCATAATCCGAAACCGCGTACGAATATAGCTTAAAGAGATTTCCGGGGCGCAAAAAAAAACTATAGGCGCTTGTAAATTAATTACCAAAAGGGTAGGCATAGCCGGGCAGGGGTGGTCGCAGCACCAGTGGGACCGGTGGGTGTCACGCGGTGCTGCGACGACAATCCTCTTCTGATGAGGCCTTCAAGCTGAGTGCCACCATTGTTAACATGGTACGTGTATGTAATGGTGACCCTCTTTCCTGAGACTTTACCTTCTGCTTACCATCAGGCGAGGTGAAGTCAAATTGACGTGTCCTAAATATTAAAAAAAGGCAGAGTTCTATTGACATACACGTAGGCCCTACCAACTCCTCCGGGGCCCAAGGCCTTTCTCTCAGGATTGGAAAGTCAGACGGCATTCAGTCTCGTAAAAGTTTTTTTTTTTCAAGAATATTAGTAACCGAAATAACCCTTAAACCCTCCAGCTAAGCTTAATTGCTTGTGTTAGGAGTGGGTTCACGTCGGTAGTGAGTTGGCCAGAACCCGGGATCTCTCGATCGTAGGGTCGAATCCTTAACCACTAAGCTACCAACGCTTCTAATCAAAAATAATAAGCAGACCCCGGGCTCCAAAGTATAAACTATGGACACAACCGGGATATCGCTGGAGGATGATGATGACCTTGTATGACACCCACCAGAGGAGATCGAGTGGTCCTACTTGTACGAAAAGGTTTTAAGTTACGGTCGTACTGGGACTGAGACTGTTGAGAACTTACAAACAGGAATCGATCCTGAGACAACACAGCAGCCGCGAGGAATGGTGCTGTGCTGAATTTCAAAGTATTTTAAAGTAAGCTTGTATTTATTACCACGTTTTTCTTAGTTTCACTTCGTGTCTGTGTTTCTGTTTCTTTCCCTCTGAAGCCAAAAATTAACACTTAATTTTCGACCACTTCTGATCACCCTAAAGCTCTGAAGTTTTTATGTAGGCTAATGCCACCTTACATTTTCATATTTAATCATCAGAAATAGTTAGTAGTTAATGAAAAAATAAATAAAAAAAACTTTTTAAAAACCACGTTTTCCTTCCGAACTAACAAGAAGAACACTAAAAAAACGTGGGGCGGGAGCTTTAATACTTTAATGTATCGTTTTCCTTAGATATTCAATAATTTAAAAATTTCAAAGCGCCCGCCCCACGTTTTTTAGTGTTCTTCTTGTTAGTTCGGAAGGAAAACGTGGTTTTTTAAAAGGTTTTTGTTTTTTTTTTGTTCTTTCAAATCAGAGTTTTGAGTCGTAAAACCTAATCCGTTTCTATTACATCAAAATGTATATAGTACTTTTTCAGCCAGCCCAAAATCTCCACAAACAGAATATATACCGCTAAGCCCTCCGTAATCACCGAGATACGACTCATAAATGTTTGCTGGCTTCAGGGATCATTGGAAATCTTTATAACTTCATCATTTGCATTATGCGAAGGGAAACAAGCTGGGTATATTGGGCTCCATCAAGATCATCGGGGCTCAAACCAGCCTCACCTGCAAGCCAGTATACCTACTGATTGACGGACGAGGCTCTGCTGGCGGATTTGCTCTTGGGATCAGAGGGTCAGATGACAGTCGCTCCCGTAAAAGCTAACCATACCAAATTTATGGATTGCGGACCAAGGGTTCCAAAGTGCATGCTTTGAATGCATTCAGGATTACCGCTCGAATGATTTTGATCTTCTTAAGAATGGAGATAAGTACGTACTTTCCAAGTCACATACCTATGATTTATTTATTACTAGCTGTCCCCCGCGGCTTCGCCCGTGACGTACTTCGCCCCATGGAACCTATTTATCCCAAACATGCCTGTAAACTCTTTTTTTCCAGGCAATTATTTATATTTTTCTCTCCGTAGAACCATCCTCGTAATTCAAAGAATATTAGAAAAAAGAATAAGCGATATCGGTTCAGCTGCTCCCGAGATTTGAGCTTGATTAGGTGACTCATTTTTAGGGTTCCGTTGCCAAATGGCAAAAAACTGAACCCTTATAGATTCATCATGTCTGTCTGTCTGTCCGTCCGTATGTCACAGTCACTTTTTTCCGAAACTATTAGAACTATGTTGTTGAAACGTGGTAAGTAGATGTATTCTGTGAACCGCATTAAGATTTTCACACAAAAATAGAAAAAAAAACGATAAATTTTGGGTCCCCATACATAGAACTGAAACTCAATTTTTTTTTCTCATCAAACCCTTACATGTGTGGTATCTATGGATAGGTCTTCAAAAATGATATTGAGGTTTCTTAATATCATTTTTTTCTAAACTGAATAGTTTGCGCGAGTGAATTATATATTATGATATATATTATATTATGATGTACATTACCATGTAAACTTCCACCGAAAATTGGTTTGAACGAGATCTAGTAAGTAGTTTTTTTTAATGCGTCATAAATTGTAAACCGCAATTTACCTTTCATTCAATCAACTCAAATATAAAAATTTAAAAAAGAAAACAATATTATGTTACTTGCTGCTACGGAACTCTTAATGGGCGAGTCCGACTCGCACTTGGCCGCTTTTTTATATTAAGTATAGATAAAGATCGCACCGGATTGAAGTTTTATTATTATATCTTCAATTAATTTTAAAAACAACGTAACAAAAAACAAATCAAAGGAAATCTACAATGGGTCCTAAAAGATCAGGAGTCGTTGTTAATGGGCAATGAAAACAGGGTGAATAGACCGGTAGTCGTAAAATTGCCCAATGCGTCCGCAGTGAGTATTTACTTGATTCTGACCGGAATTCAGTAATTAATCGATCAGCGATTTATAAATAAGCTGAACTGTGCTACAAGACGTGCACAGAAATAATAGGTCTTTACCTATGAAATTGCCGAAATTTTCTAACAAATTCATGAGTTCGTTATTCCTGTAATTTAATAGCTATTTCCATTATTTATATTTTATTTGAAAATTTATTTCAAGATTTTACAACTCTGTATTAATGGCCGCTTGATAAATTAATTCGATCTTCAAAAACAGTACTTCCTAAATGCCATCCATTTTGATGATAAATTTCGTATTACTTAACAGCTGTCACTTTTCAAAAATGTAATAAAAGTTGCTGTTTGTTAGTTTAATGTTGTCTCATTCATACGCCAAAAAAAACATAAAATTTGGATTTGTCATTCCTAAAAAAAGCAAAAATATTGGTACTGAAAATTGGGTTTCCTCCAATTTCTTCAAGAAAAACGGCAATTTCATATGTAACGACCTAATATTACAATTACTGAAACAATGTGACTCAGCGACGTTCCTTGAGCTTATTCATATTTAGATGATGCGCCCGCGTCGCGCGAATAAGATGGATGAATTGTATGAAAGAGGACATGGCATGGAAATAATAAATATTCTACGACGATCTACACAGCACTTTCTAGACCCAAAGTAAGCATAGTTTCACTAGCTTGTGTTATGGGTTCCAGAATGCGTATAAACATACTTATATACTTTTATTTTGTACAACACCCAGACCAATGCAAATAGACATATTCATGCATACAAATATTTGCACTCAGCGGGAATCGAACCCCGCGGAACAGGCGGCGCGCCTGTCGTAGCAATCGATTGCACTACCGCTACGCCACTGAGGCCGTCAAAGGAGTGACTGAGGAGATTACGTATGACAGGAAGGTATGGCAGAAAATATTACACCAAAATAATTGCCACAAAGGCAGGCAGATAAGTGAAGAGAACGCGCAACTTCGTTTAGCGAATATCAGATTAAAGAACTCTAAGTCAAGAAATACAAATTAAGAGAAAGTGCCGTTAAACTCTGTTAGTATCGATTCACGCGATATCGTCCACTAGCCCAGACAAGGCGCTGAGTATGGCACACAGCAGGGGTTTTAGTTTGTGAGAGCCACACGCCCACACATGACCGCGTGGGCTCCCCGCGTCGTGCGATGTCCGTAGGACATTTCCCCTGACGAAACAAAGAAAAAACGACAAGTAGGTACTGTCCTCTAGGGGTTGGTACTAGTTTGGAGGTCGAACCGCAGCCGCTCCCGGAAAGCCGACATACCTACCAATAAAAAACATAAAAGGGACCCATAAAATTTGGCCGCAACTGCGAAATCACTATAGTATGATGATGATGACGTAACAAGAAACAGTGACGTGTTTGATAATATTTTTTAAACTGGGAACAAGCCTAAAAGTAAATGTCTGTCAGTATTTATACGCATTGCTAATTATGTTGAACATCTTACAACATTATGGCACATAAGTGGTTTCTCTTGATTCCATTCCGTGATTCCGTGAACTAAACGTAGTTTAACATAACATAACGTCACGCCTGTATCCCCCAAGGGATAGGCAGAGGTGTATTACACACCCACGATTCGCCAGTTATGTTAAGCTCCCAATGTAATAGGCGGCGAGCCTATTGCTATCTACCGGGCACATTATTAAACGAGCGATAATTAACATTTATCAATGTACACATAAATACGAAAAGTCAGAGGTGTGTGCCCGGGGCGACTGGGGATCGAACTTGAGACCTCGTCTCAGTAGTCCGTTACATACGCCATTGGGCTATCGCCGCTTTAACACAGTTTAACTCCTGTAAACGACGAATTGTTTTCACTTCATCGTGTTTTAATTGCAATAATAATATACCAGTAAGACATCAACAGATTTCAGCTACTGAGTGTACACTTGGTCTCTCAAGTTTTATACTAACCGAAAGTGCCATTAAGATAAGATGCGTAAGTGAATCTGGCCAAGAGTTCTCCTAATAGGGATGTTTTTATTACACGTAATGTATCTGATCGTAACGTGACCACTTTTGTTTTGCAGCAATCGTTAAGTGGCATGTATTATTGAGTTCACTGTGAAAGGTCGAAGTGTGCCGTTGAATATGGTGACCTGTGTGTGTATACCTTATTTTTTTTTTTTTTTTCGTGCGGAAATCCCTTCGGATACCCCCCCGCCGGCCAGCGGGGGCGGTTATGTCGGGCTTGAACCGACTAAAACCGCACGCCGTCTCGGGTCTACAGACGCCGGGTTGTAAGGTTGCCCATAGAGCATATCCCTCGCACCCCGACTGACCCTGGGCCATCTCCGGTTTCGAGATGACCCCCTCGGGTTGTGTGTGTATACCTTTTTTTTTTTTTCGTGCGGAAATCCCTTCGGATCCCCCGCCGAGCAGCGGGGGCGGTTATGTCGGGCTTGAACCGATTAAAACCGCACGCCGTCTCGGGTCTGCGGACGCCGGGGTGTAAGGTTGCCCATAGAGCATATCCCTCGCACCCCGACTGACCCTGGGCCATCTCCGGTTTCGAGATGGCCCCCTCGGGTTTGGGAACCACGGTGTCCCCGTCTTGCCCCGGTTTGGGGGAGGGGCGCTAGTCGCCCCACCAATCTCTTATTAGCAAAATGGTGTGATACCAAACAATTGTCATCCAAGAACATGTAAATTGCGCGAACTGCAATTTATTAGAAACTAACTTTCCCCCGCGGCTTCTCTAGTGGTACTTATTTATCCCAAACATACCCGTAAACTTTTTTCTTCGGCCATTTTTTTTTATTTTTCTCTTCGTAAGAATCATCCTCGTACTTCAAGGAATATTATAAAAAAAGAATTAGCGAAATAGGTTCAGCTGCTCTCGAGATTTGCGCTTAACAACACATTCAGCGATTCATTTTTATATTATATCTAGGTATACTGCGTTGCTTTTATATTCAAACTTTTCCCAACGTTTCGGTTGCTTCTCAGCAGCCACATTCACGGAAAAACTGACTTGGTTGCCGCTTCCCGTCTTCAAGTAAGTAGATAATTATCTCAAAGTGGCCTAACTATTGAATTTATTGAGTTGTGTAAACGTAAAGTCACGTTTTATTTCAATGTTCACTTAAAATTTAGACAATATCACACATCTTTTGAAAGTAGTTAGTAGTTCTCATTTCGGTATATAAATCGCTGAATTCTTGACAGGAGGTAAGTTCACAGATACACAAAAATAGCTTTTAAATCTGAATAAAAAGCTTTTCGCCTTAAAAAACGTAACCAAACGGGCTGACTTTACCGTCGAAGCATCCTCTCACCAGACATCGCCTGTGCAGTAGCAATATGCAAAATTCGTACGTTACGGATGTAACAATGATGGAGACTTCACCTCCCAAGCATTTCTCATTACCATTCTCCTTATTCTTAACCCCCCCCCCTCCCTCCACACCGCACATGGTATCGTTTGAGTGACGCCACCAGTGTTAAAAACATTTATAGGTCAACATAACCTCTTACTTTCAAGTGCGCTATATGTTTCATTCCTAACTAATTATTAGTTTCGATCAACAAATTAATAAATACCTTTTTTTTTTTTTTCTTTTTTATCGTGCGGAAATCCCTTCGGATACCCCCCCGCGTGCCAGCGGGGGCGGTTATGTCGGGCTTGAACCGACTAAAACCGCACGCAGTCTCGGGTCTACAGACGCCGGGGTGTAAGGTTGCCATCAATTAATCTGTCTATTGCGATCCATTATTATAAAAATATCTTTGTACCCGTCTCGATCCACATAAATATCGCTCAAAACAAAACCACTGGTGACGATAACGAAAAGGCAAACTTCGGACAAGGTACAACTTTCAAGGTACCCTTTGTACTAAAAGCTTTTTAAAAGGCACATTCAGCTGGCACGTCAGCACTTTGGAAGTCAAACATTATTTCCGTATTCGGTACTCCAACCCAATAAAAGTAGACTTGTCGACTTTACTACTACTACTAATACCAAAATTCGAGTTTCCCCTTCCCACACTGCGCCACCCTCCATAAAGACCGGAATGCTTTCATGTCGGACAGTGAATGTACCACCGAGCGGGCTAATAAATGCGTCGACTGTAGTTTGATGCATGGGATCCATTAGCGCTAAAAGGGATGCGACTCGCTGGGAATTTCAGCTTTGTTACAATTTAGGATTGATTAAATGTATAGTTAGGATTGTTGTGGTGTTCAGTTTCCATTTTATAGAAAGTAATTTAAGTGAGTTACGTGATACCTGATGTGTACCATTACCAAAGAAATGAAAAAGATAAACGCAAAACAAAAAATAACAGAGGAACGACGCACAACGGCCAAAATGATGATGGCAACATGGGACAGGCCGAGAAGAGGCCGTAAAAATAAATGCCTTTGAAAAATTTAGTTACATAATTTTTTCATGATTACCTTTATCGCTATTATTGACCGCGGTAGCCTAGTGGTATGGGTAAAGGACTGCCGAGACGAGGTCTCGGGTTCGATCCCAGGTATTACCATGGCACACACCAATGACTTTTCGATGCTTTTCGAAGTTATGTGTGTATTTATCGCAGGTTTATAAGTGCCCGGTTAATGGCAATAGGCTCGCCACCTATTACATTGGGACCTAAACATAAACTGGCGAAATGTGGGTGCTAGCACCTCTGCCTACCCCTTCGGGGATATAGGCGTGAGTTTATGTTATGTTATGTTACCTTTATCATTACTTCCTTTGCTAGTGGTAAAGAATGATCGCTGAAAATACATTCAAAAACGTAATCCACGTTATTGAGAACCTCCTCTTTTTTAGAAGTTCGTACAGAATGAAACATCCTGCATATAACGAACAAGAAAAATGCTGTTTTAAAACCAGGTCCTGGTTTAACAAAGAACAATTAAAATAAAATAAATGAACAACTCAACAAGACACAGCGAACACCGCCAAGAGAAACTTAATACGCCAAGCAATTCTTTTTCACAGAATTCTTTCAAGAAATTCTCACTTTTGTTTTGAGTTCCAGCTGCACTACGCACCGTAATCGGCTAGGTTGGGTAGTGTTCGCAGTTAATGCTATATTTCAAATTTCCGCCGCATGCTCTTATTTCCCTAGTACCTACCTATTACGTCAGAAACAAGCAACCCACACCACACGTATGCAATTATACTCACGTGCATTCTATCCAATTATAGAACATACAGTTCTGCAGTAAGGAAACCATTAATCTGAACATAACTGTCATCCTTTATAATAATAACGAAACATTACATTAGTAGAAGAAGACTAAGAAGAAGAACTATTATCATCATCCTCATGGGGATTTCCCATTGGGTGTTTTTTTTTTATATTTAGGACACGTCAATTTGACTTCACCTCGCCTGATGGTAAGCTGAAGGTAAAGTCTTAGGAAAGAGGGTCACCATTACATACACGTACCATGTTAACAATGGTGGCACTCAGCTTGACGGCCTCATCAGAAGAGGATTGTCGTCGCAGCATCGCGTGATACCCACCGGTCCCACTAGTGCTGCGACCACAACCCCCCTGCCCGGCTATGCACTTGCTGACCCCTGAACGCAATCAAACCGAAATTGGATTACTATGGACGGTTTTTCGCAATCGTACACGGTGGTACCCACCCGGCCGAATATTGTGACAAATTTGTGTCATCAAATTTCTACCACCAGTGTGTGACGGGCTCCAAAGTTTACACTTTGGAGCCCGTCGAGTATGTCGGCTTCTCCAGCAGCGACTACCGTCTGATCTTCCAACTCCAAGAGGAAAGCCAGCAGCAGAGCCTCGTCTGTTGTTTAGCAGGTGCACCGACTAACAGCTGAGGCTGACCTAGACCACAAAGGTGTTGGTATGGTCCTGTACAGCCCAAGGAGAGAACGAGAACTATAAAGGACATATGTCTATAACCACCTATATTGTATATTTTAGAGCAAATAAAGTTTAAAACAAATTCCCGCATTCTCGCATTTGTATCTTTTTTTTTTATAGTGCGGAAATCCCTTCGGATACCCCCCCGCCGGCCAGCGGGGGCGGTTATGTCGGGCTTGAACCGACTAAAACCGCACGCCGTCTCGGGTCTACAGACGCCGGGGTGTAAGGTTACATATAGAGCATATCCCTCGCACTCCGACTGACCCTGGGCCATTCGCAGTGTCCCCTCTGATAACAGCAGAGGGGTACCTGGACGACCCCCCCGCGGGCCTTGCAGGCCCGCCATACCCCGACCCCCTCGTGCAATGGGGTCAGCTGGCCCTGAAAAGGGCCGGTTGGTCAGACTCTTGGCCGTTGACGTTGACGCCAGCTACTCCAGAGGAGCAATCAATGATGCGTCATCGCCCACGTTGCCCAGGGTGCACCAAACTTGGAGGTGATCCAATCAGTCGCACCCCTCGCATTTGTATCTTCACGTCTCATTGACTTAATGCTCTCTGATGCAACAAACAAGGCAGATAGACAATGGCCGTCTATTTACGACAGTCCTGACACCTCACGAACATTCTCTAACCAATCTCTACCGTAATTCAACCCTTCACATACACGCCTACCAATTTCAGGTGCTTTCGACATAATTAATGCAAATTTTCAGTAAAGTTAATTATATAATATATATAGACAATTAGCTTACCTTAAAAATTGCAACACGAATCTGGCCTAACTTGGTTTACGACATGTATCCGATGCGATTTCCGCACAAAAAGAAAAAAAAAGCGGCCAAGTGCGAGTCGGCCTCGCCCATTCAGGGTTCCGTAGTAGCAAGTAACATAATGTTTTTCTTTTTTAATTTTTATATTTGAGTTGATGAGAATGTAAATTGCGGTTTAAGATTTATGACGTATTAAAAAAAACTACTTACTAGATCTCGTTCAAACCAATTTTCGTTGGAAGTTGACATGGTTATGTACATTTTATCATTCTCTTATTTTAGAAGTTACAGGGGGACACATTTTACCACTTTGGAAGTGTCTCTCGCGCAAACTATTCAGTTTGGAGAAAAATGATATTAGAAACCTCAATATCATTTTTGAAGACCTATCCATAGATATCACACACGTATGGGTTTTTTTTCTATTTTGTGTGAAAATCTTAATGCGGTTCACAGAATACATCTACTTACCAAGTTTCAACAGCATAGTTCTTATAGTTTCGGAAAAAAGTGGCTGTGACATATGGACGGACAGACAGACAGACATGACGAATCTATAAGGGTTCCGGTTTTTTGCCATTTGGCAACGGAACCCCAAAAAGGTACGTCCAGACTATATAACATGTTATAAAACAAAGTTATTTAACATGTTTTATTGGTGTAGTAGTAGTACTTAATCTTGTTACTTATCCTTGCGTGACAGCGTGAAGTAAAAAAAGAATAAGCATAACCAACAACGATTATAAATATAACACAGAATATCGACCGTTTTAAGTCAAAAAATTTAGTGGAAATAAAACCGTTCGAAATAATAAGTTGTAACACCTCTTGACATAACAAAAATGAACTCCCTTTTTCCAGTACAGTACAGTGAAACGAAATTAATGAACCAAAATGAATGAAATGAAAATGAACTAAATGAATATGTGGATATGTGGGGTTAGACGGCTAAATCTTAAAGCAAAGTCCATATAAACGATGCTAAGGCTATTTGTACGCAAGCCAGAACAGTAAATTAGTTGAAAATGACTGGATATTCATATCTAGACGAGTTAGATGACGCAGGTGAAGATGAACTCACGAGAACATTGGAGTCCGGTGGAAGTATCAAGACACAACTTCCCAATAGGTGGGGTTGTGGCGGTACCACATATACCCAGCGCCATCTAGCGACAACAAGGTGAACTACTTGGATACTACTACATCAATACCAATCCTGAATCGCGAAAGTGAAGTTCGCGCGCTGGTATAGCATATATACAACATCCCAACGACAACCGTTGGGCCGCGGCCCGCCAGGCGTGACCACCTTGCCTGGTCGGAGGATCCTCCCTTTGTGTTGGAGGAACATCACACCCCGTTCCTCCACAGGGTTAATAACGCCTAACATATTTGAATAATAGGGGCTTTACCAAGATCCTCGAAGCCTACGCCAAATTCACCTGCAAGTCGGCGCACATGCTAAACACGCATGAGGCTCTGGCGCAGGCTTTTCTCTCAGGGTTGGGAGGTCAGAAGTGTATGCAACTGGGCAATCGCTACGAGTATGATGATTAAGACGAGTAAGCTAAATGACGGAAGAAAGGCGGCGATAACCCAGTGACGTACTTAACGGATTGTCAAGACGAGGTCTCGAGTTCGATCCCCAGTCGCCCCGGGCACACACCTCTAAGTTTTCGTAGTTATGTGTATGTATATTAAAAATGTTAACTAACGCTCGCTTAGTAATGTGCCCGGTAGATGGCAATAGGTTCGCCCCCTATTACATTGGGACCTTAACATACCTGGCGAATCGTGAGTGTGTAATACACTTCTACCCCTTCGGGGGCACAAATGTGAAGTTATGTTATGTTAAATATTTCTTAGTAGTGAGAATATTTCAACCCTTCTCCGTGCAAAATAACAGTGGCATAAATCATAGCATGTGGGCTATATTCATAGCATAGTTAACTCGATGACGTCACTAGTCAGGGAACGCAGTAATGTGCCAAATAATTCAGAAGTTTCGGTCTACTGCGGCCTTACCACGACGCTCTTATAGCAATTCAAAAGCAATACAAATCAACTGAGGGAGAGAGATGCAGCTATGCACCGTGTATAACACCATCTCTCTGTATGGAAACTGAGCTAAACTCCATCGAGTAATAAACTAAGAGTAATTTACTAGAGATGACAGACAATGAACAGATGAACAGAATAGAATTGCTAATTTCTCGACAATAATTTTCTCAGCGCTCGGGAATTCTCGACTTGGTATTGTCGGGAATTCTCAAGAGATAGATAAAACTTTTACGAAATCATAAAGTGGATAATTAAATGCGAAATAAAATTAGGCCAATGTTTATAATTTAGTCCGGCTTGTCTTCTAAGCTCAAAATTTCAATTACTTGCAAATATTTCTAACAAAACCAAATTAATTAAACGATGAGTACCTTCTTTTTTCGTGTGGAAATCCCCATGGATACCGATCGGACTCGAACCGACCAAAATCGCACGTCATCTCGGGTCTCTAATGCCGTAGTGTAAGGTAGCCCAATAAGGTAATTCCCTCGCAACACCGGCTGAAACGTTGAGTCCATTATCTTCAAATAAAACTTCTATTTTACTTTTTATTAAAAACGGCACTAGGATTACTTTGGATATATATCTTCACTTCCTCCCTGAGGTAATTAAAATATTAATCAACCAGTGTTTTAATCAAACTAAGCTCTTTTAATTACACCGATCTCTCCATTATTACGGTATAAGAATTAAGAATACATCAAGAGACTTGATTTCTGAGGTTTACTTAAAACTTAACGCCCTGGAGAAATCCTTCCATCTTGGGAAAAACTTTAAATAGTCAGCAGATAAATACGTCGTGTTTTTACCACAAGTGGGCCTACAGTAACGTGCTAGAACTGATAGTGTGCTTGGCGAGGCAGGGGGATGAAGCTATAATATCCTATATAAACATTCTCCCTATCTTCCTCCCTCTAGACATGAACGCTTAAAGCACTTTTATGGTAGGTCCATAGAAGTCTTTGAGGAGGAAGTCGGCAATTGTCGTCACTTGGATGTTACAAACTCTGCTGATCTCTGATATTTAATTTGTGTAAGGTGACGGTTACCAATTACCATCAATCGGACTGTCTTCTATTACCACCTTATCCGTCTGGATGAAAAGATAAAAATTAACAAAAAGTAATGCAAATTTTAGAAGGGTTCGATTTTTGAACTTATTACTCGTCGTGTCGGGAAATTGGTATTGAGTATTTTATTTAAAAAATTAACAATAGTAACACATAGTAACAATAAAAAAGGAACCAGTTGACGGTAATGCGCTCTTAACCAACCACGCGGGAACAAAAATTATAAGTAGCGAAGTTTAGCTGTATAACACACCCCTGCCTATCATATCAGGTACGGGTATACTTTTTTTTTTTTTCTAAAACCGCACTCCATCTCGGGATTCAGACGCCGGGGTGTTAGATGTAAAAAATGAAAAAAAATGATACAAATAAAACAAATACATAAAAGATGTAAAAAATTAATAAATCATACCTAAAAATAATGACTTTTTAACGCTACATAGCCATCTATGAAACAACACAATGTAACAATTGATCTGTAACCATGTATGTTAATAAAAAAATGATGACTTTATTCTCTTAAGAACACCTTTAAATAGACTATGCAATTTATATCTAAGAAATATAAAATATCAGACTTAACATTTCAAAGATAGCAGACGCCGACGTAAGACGAGAACTAATTAAAAATACGACGAGTAAAGAAATGTAAAACACCCTTTCATTGAACAGTGAGTAATGAAAGTAATTACTGTGAAAAAAGAATGAACGAAGATAGAAAAAGAGCAGAAAACGAACGGCGAGATGTTTGCAAACGTACGTACATTTTTTTCAAAGCTGTAGTCTATAGTGATAGTCTTTGGAAACGGACTCCTGAATAATAAAATAATAGGGCAATAAGAATAGGGCTAAGTCTATACTAATTCGTTACATATGAAATAGCCGTTTTTCTTGAAGAAATTGGAGGAAACCCAATTTTCAGTACTAACATTTTTGCATTTTTTTTAGGAATGACGAATCCAAATTTTATGATTTTTTTATGTATGATGAATGAGACAACATTAAGCTAACAAACAGCAACTTATATTACATTTTTGAAAAGTGACAGCTGTTAAGTAATACGAAATTTATCATCAAAATGGATAGCATTTAGGAAGTACTGTTTTTGAAGATCGAATTAATTCATCAAGCGGCCAATAAAAACAAAATTTAATAGAGTTGTAAGATCTTGAAATCAACTTTCAAACAAAATATAAATAATGGAAATAGCTATTACATTACCGGAATAACGAACTCATGAATTTGTAAGAAAATTTCGGCAATTTCATAGGTAAAGACCTATTATTATAAAACGAGAAGCCGAATTTTGTGAGTTTGTTTATATGTTTGGGACAATCGTCAGAACCATTGGTAATGGAAAAATTCTATTCCCATTTGAAAGGTACATTACCGTAGATAGATTTTTTTTAAAAAAGGTAAAATTTTCATGAAGCGAAGCTATGGCTGGTTGGTAATAAAATATACAGACAGAAGTTGGCTATCGGTTTAAACAGTCGCCGCTGGAAATAATAATAATGAAGTACTTAATTCATGAAACGAGTTCAAAAATGTTGGTCTAAATTGGATAGTTTGTGGTTGGTGGAGTATAACGTTAGAGCGACATGAAATATGACATAAAAGTGTGATAATAAAAATAATTTACAGTCGAACGGAGGTTGCAATTAATACCTATGTTCAAATTAATCACGTTTTAGGTAATGTGAGTAATAAATTTAACCTAGAATATTCGAGACAGGCAAAATAAAAAGGACTTTAGAATGAAAAGTGATATCATTCTCATAAAATATTTGTCACTGAATTTCAGCCTATTAAATGGAATATTCCGGATTATTTTTTACAGAATTATGCCATTAGATACTATGAGAAGAATATTATTATATTATGAATTCATGGATCCTTAAAAACAACTAAAATACAGAATAAAATGCAAGAAAACCGCCTACGCTGGTTTAGCCACATAATGCGACGGAGGGAAGACCATATGACCTGACAGGTCTTGGCCATAGAAGAAGGCAAAAGAGGCATAGGACGCCCACCGACTACCTGGACTAGAACAATCAACAACGAAACAGCCCGGAAGCAGTATATTCTACAACAACGACTTGCTGACAATGGGCTTAAAACCAGAAATGACTTTCTGACCAAGACCTTTGCAATAGAAAAAACCGCATCAAAATCCGTTCAGTAGTTTGTGTCCATGGCGAACAAATAGACAAGAATCGTTCATCCATGCGGGTGGAGCCACGGGTATCAGCTATTTTATTATATTATATTGCTACAAATTCAGTAAACAGAGATTTACATAATAAGCTTGTTATAAATCCTCGTAAATACAACAACTGTGGGCGCGTAGAATCGCGCGATTCAACGGAACCTTTGTTACGAGGAACTTATTATAAATGTTAATCATTTTATACCCCAAGGCCCACCCCACCATTCGTGTCTCTCTCAGAAATAATTCAATGTTTTATTTGAGTTTCTCCAGGAATTTCTCCCTTAATTTTATTGAGATAAATAATGTTGTTTTGTCTCGAATAAGTTTGCTACAAATTGTGTGAAGGGCAACTACAAGTTAGACGGCTAAGTTGTCATGAGGTTGCGGTCAAAGCCTAGCAGCTTATTTGAATAGGATGTATTATAACATGAATTGCAAAGTTAAACCTTCTTAAATTTACTCATTGTAACTCCTGCAACTTTATTGTCATTTCAATCCCATTCCAAATTTGAAAATATTTACTTCATTACGAAGTCTAAGCGTACTCGTTTACGAAGTTAGCGAACTTAAAGAGGATTTGTTACTTCAATGTCGACAAACTGTTCATCTAAGGTTAATACGTTTAGATCCTGCGTTACTTGGATATGAAACTCATACTTAAAGCACTGTGATACTTAAGTTTAATCTTATACTTCAAGTTGACACAATACTTTCTCTTTGTTTTAGCCGGATCGGTTTTCCCAATCTTGAGGCGCTTTTGATGATTCAATGATAAATATTAGACACAACATTAAACAGACTTAAGCCTACCTACCAAAGGTTTAAGTCTGTCTCTCTGAATATTCATCGTCCACGTAGTTTGTAGCTTATATCTGCCTAGTTACCCGACTGCACCAAAAAGAGGGTTATGTTTTTCGAGAGTATGTATGTGTGTATAATTATTTGGCACACTCTGAAGCCTGAACGGCTCGATGGATTTTAACTTGAGAGGTGTCGTTAGATTCGTATTTACTGTGAGAGTGATACTAGGCATATCAAAAAAAAATAAAAAAAAAACAAAATGGTTGATTTTTAGCGCTGTTGTAATGTTCGTAAAAAATATTTTAACTCAAACTTGGGGTAGGGTATCAAAATTAAGAGCTTTAAAGGCTGATTTCAAAAATGTATATATCATAACTAAAAAGTATACAATAAAATTATTAAATAAAAATAAAATCCCGACTGCCCTAAAAAGACCGAAACAAGTTTGATAGCAGGAGGGACGCATTTGCAAATCATAAGCCGAAAGAAAATTAATGGTTCCTACCTTTTTTTTTTTTTATCGTGCGGAAATCCCTTCGGATACCCCCCCGCCGGCCAGCGGGGGCGGTTATGTCGGGCTTGCACCGACTAAAACCGCACGCCGTCTCGGGTCTTCAGACACCGGGGTGTAAGGTTACCCATAGAGCATATCCCTCGCACCCCGGCTGACCCTGGGCCATCTCACCACTAACAGCATCGCTCATCCCGTCCCCTCTGAAAGCAGAGGAGTACGGAGAGCGATGTGTTCCCGCCACGTTGGGTATTGGCCGACGATCAATGCCAACCCTATGAAGGGGTGAAGGGGAAGCCAATGACCGCCGCCCAGGGTGTACCGGCCGCTCCGATTCTGTTCCCCCCGGACTGCAGCGGGATCGGAATCGGAGCGACACTCGAGGAGGTTAGCCAACACACACCCCTAGCTATCAAACTTATTTCGGTATTCTCAGGGCAGTCGGTTTTCCTTATTTTAAAATTAATATTTTTTTTGTCTAGCCGTGGAAAGGCTATTTCATTATATATGACCTTCGCCTGATCGCCGATGAGTCTTCGCCAGGACTCTTTTAGTTTTTCAACGACCAGTACTATTTTAAAACTACCCTATATGTGTTCAATACAGACTTTATATTTAAGTGCAACTCCACTTGCTATATGTAGTTTTTGTTGGTGTTTTCTTTGGGATGTTTGTAAGTGAAAACATCTTTTGGCGCGTTGAGCAGTTTCTATATGAGCACTTTTTGGGTGAACAAAGATCATGAAACTCGCGTTTTTTTTTTAAATCTCACCATTCATCACCGAGACGCTTTCCATTTTTTTTTATAACAACGCCATCTTTGTTGTATCTGGATGATGGATGAATGGATGAGTGGTAGGAGGGAGGGAGAAGGAAGGAGGGAGGTAGGGAGGGAAGGAGGAATGAATGATGACGATTCACAAAATACACATGTAATTGTTCAAGTTTTCACATCTATCGGCACTCCCGGAGTACCAATGCCTTTTTTATGTGTTAAGTACGAAAGCTCAGTACGCAGCGTCGGCCATGAACAAATGGAAGGTAAATACTGCGTTTGAAACAAAAGAAGCTGAATACAAAACGGAAGCACGAAATAAATTAAATTTAAAGTCATCTTAAAAACATTTCCAAGTGTAAAATAATTCCTGCTAAATTAATTAATAAAAGACTCGTTATAAATATTGAAATTAAAATAGCTTCAGCCTAATGGAAACAGAGAATGAACGAACAACCATTACAATCAAACCAAAATTAACTTTTTTATTTAAGCATTTTTTTTAATTTCATGTAAAGTTTATTTGCTAGATACCTTTTCCAATTTAAGAGTTATTGTTGGTTGGATCACACGGATAAGTACAAGGGGTAACAAAAAAAAAACACCGAAATTGGACACGGTGGTTATAAGATTACGGCTGACCATATATATATAAAAGAAACTACTAATCCCTTCCCACTAATATCATAAATGTGAAAATTGGAATGGATGGGTGGATGGATGGATGGATGTATGGGTTGATGTTTGTTACTCAATCACGCCAGAACGGCTGAACGGATCTGGCTGAAATTTGGTACAGGGATAGATTATAGTCTGGAATATGACATAGGCTACTTTTTATTTCCGGAATAGGAATCCGATGGGTAGCGGTAACGGGAACAGAATTCCACGTAGGCGAAGCCGATGCAACAGCTAGTTTGCAAATAAAAGGCAATTCGCAGAATATTATGTTTTGCTCTAAATTCCCTCCAAATTTTTTATGGTACACTAGCTTTTGCCCGCGGCTCCGCCCGCGTAGATGTTAGTTATCGCGACAAAACATAGCCTATGTCCTTTCCCAAGGTCTAATCTACCCCTGTACCAAATTTCAGCAAAATCGGTTCAGTGGTTTAGGCGCGAAAGCGTAACAGACAGAGTTACTTTCACATTTATATATTAGTAAGGATTATTTCATTGTTTATGCTTAAGCTGTTGTTTAATCATAAACAACGAAACAGTAGCAAAACGTAGCTGTAGGTACATATATCATATACAGGTAAACAAGACACCTTATTTATTTGTATCCAGCGCCATCTAACGAAGTCAAGCGAAACTTCGACGGTACTACTGATCCTGCATCGCGCAACAAAAGTTCTTAAACTAATTAGTATCAATTTACAGCATCTTCACCTAACCTGGTCGGAGAATCTTACCTTTGTGTTTGAGGATCATAAAGTACGCTCAATTCTACTAGAATTTACAGCATCTTCACCTAACCTGGTCGGAGAATCTTACCTTTGTGTTTGAGGATCATAAAGTACGCTCAATTCTACTAGAGTTCAAATTAAAATTATAAACGGGATATTTACCATGTTTATTATCTTTTTCGAGAATCCGATATTTCGGCACTGTTACAAGTGCCATGATCACGGATGTACTAAAGTTCTGCAAGCTAGTTGTTACTCGGCAAACCGTATCGGTGACGAAATATCGGATTCTCGAAAAAGATAATAAACATGGTAAATATCTCGTTTATAATTTTAATTTGAATGTTAATGACCATGTCACTAGAATTGTTTTAATATACCTTATTTACTTGCTTAAAATTCTAAACAGTTAAGTGTATCCGATTTAAGTTGTCATTGTCTATCATTGTCTATGTTATTACTCTCATTGTCAATTGTCAATGAACTCTGTCATTGTCGATCCTCAGTAAATCAATACTTTTTTTGTAAATATATTTAGGACACGTCAATTTGACTTCACCTCGCCTGATGGTAAGCTGAAGGTAAAGTCTCAGGAAAGAGGGTCACCATTACATACACATACCATGTTAACAATGGTGGCACTCAGCTTGACGGCCTCATCAGAAGAGGATTGTCGTCGCAGCACCGCGTGACACCCACCGGTCCCACTAGTGCTGCGACAACAATCCCCTGCCCGGCTATGCACTTGCTGACCCCTGAACGCAATCAAACCGAAATTGGATTCCTATGGAGGGTTTTTCGCAATCGTGCACGGTGGTACCCACCCGGTCGAATTATGTGCCAAATTTGTGTCATTAAATTTCTACCACCAGTAAACATGAAGCCAAGCCTTTCATCCTACTTATATTATAAATGTGGAAGTTTGGATGTATGGATGTATGGATGTTTGTTACTCTTGGGAATAGGTTCCCATGGGAAGCGGGAACGGGAACAGAATTCCACGCGAGCGGAGCCGCGGGCTAAAGCTAGTTTATACATATATCTTTCTGCATCATCAAGTACCCGACCTGAAATCGACCTACACTACACTCACAGGTCATTACACAAGCGTCAGAAATTGTATCTCTGAGGTCCATAGAGGGAAGGTGGAAGTTTCACACGGGTAAGTAGCAAAATTGCATGAACGTCCAGGGCGGTATAACGCTCCTGCTGCGTCTAAATTTAATAAACTTTCAACAAACTCCTTTCAGTTTGTAACTAGGAGGGCATAATGAGGTTTTGTTGTGGGAATATACATTTTAAATAGAGTTGAATTTAAAAATGGAAAACATGCTCATCAAATTTTTGAGCGTAAAAGTTAAATACATTACGGATGTATATCTAGGCAACAAAATATAAGATAGTAAATAAACCCGCCGTAGGCTTCAAGTGGTATCCAAAACGAATACAGACATATTTACAATAATGTTAACGGGAATTAACGCGATCATGATGAAAATATAAATGCTAATAGACATATTTAACCTAAAGCGCTGCATGTAACTTCTTCACTTTCTAGTTTAAATTTATTCTAGAGTTGGCTCATCTATAGCATCAAATGAAACGTTCACTTGTATCCAGCGCACTCTAGCGAATTCAAGTTAAACTTCCACGGTAATTCTGACTCTCCATCGCGCAATTAAATGTCTCACGCTAGAACATCAACGCTACAGTCGTAACCCGTCACATAGACGGAGAATTCTACCTTAGTATCAAAGAAACATTACCATCCAGTTCGACTACACTTACATATTTATTATTTGATTTGTATGTCCATGAGGGATGCCAAAATGACTATATTTGTATACCTCACATCATTGAATGTAACCGTCTTGAGGAAAAATGAAACTCAATTGATTAAAGGAATACAATAAACTTGCGTCTATTAGCTTTAGATCATGATATTAGCATAATTCCTTATTCATGATCACCCTAATTTAATATCGTTATAACAAGGATAAACGACTTACGGCTTACGAAAACGGCTTTTCAATATCTTACTATATTTTGGGAAGAAAGAGGTTAACTGTATTTAATTAAAACATCATCGAGGTAAATGAAGTACGGTTTAAAAACGGCAAAGTTATATAATGATTGCAGCAATTGCACTAATTACTTTATTAAATAAACTTGGAACATGCGATACCTATAATATGCAGACATTTTCGAAGAAACTCAAAATATTAAGAGCTTTTACATAATAACAATTTGATGAGAGCCATGAGCTGAGTCTTCCCCGTATTGTGAGCGTATATTGCCTATATTACATTTGGAATACAGGAAAATGTTGAAAATTGGTATTAAAGGTACGTATTCATAAATAAGCTTCTCAAATGGTAAGACTAAGATATATTATGGTCATATATTAAGCTGTTCAAAAAATGATTTTGTATTTAAAAATAATAACAATAAAAAACAGTTTTTGAAGGTAAATAATACCGAGATTAAAATTAAAATATCCACGACAAATCTACGAATTATATATTCCACTTTCTAAATATGTAACATGTACTGTAAATAAACCATTTCTGATATTCATATTGTACATTGAATAAAATTCATGACAAGTTTGGGTAGTCCGCAAACTTGGACCAATGCCGACCATAATAAAAGTATACAACTGCTGTTGTTTGGGTTGGTTTATAATCTTATGCCTTAGATTTATTGCCCTTTAGTCTACTCCCAATGTGGGAATTAGACAACGTAGTTATATAAAAGGCAAAGAAATTGATGAGGCCATTAGGTGTCACCTATATTTAATTCAGAGAAATGGTTAACACGATGAGAGAGAAATATCTTCTGTCTTACTTCCAACAGAATATTTCCAAAACCCAAAATCATTTGGAACATTACACTAATTGATAGCCATGCACATAATGTGCAAGCTCACTTATTATGTATGCAAAACTGCTTTTGTAGGCCCATTACTAGTCCTTGAGTAAATATTAGAGCATCTACCTCTTGACTGCCATAGGTATCATGTCTAAAAGCTTTCTAATTTATGACCGTGTTAGACTTAGTCTCGTTAGGGTCTACCGGGTACATTTTATTTCCTGACACATTTACAACGTTTTATTTTATTCAGACATTTTCGGAACATAGTACCTACAGTTCCCTTTGTGACGACGTCCATCAGAAACTACAAGATGGTACTTGAACCTAGTGAGGCATTCTCACAGACAGACCGTAATTGGCCCGTGTCAGGGTTGAAAGCTGTTTCAAACGCACGAGTAAACTGCCTTTATCACAAAAATCGTGTTTCACCTACCCTGATGTGAGTTTTAGTAAGAAATGTAGGGTACACTTACCTGAAACAAAAAAGAACACGTTAGTGGAACATTATTCATAAGTTTACTTGGAATGGTTTTTATTTACCATATTTACAAACATCTAAAGTGCGTTTATATAGAAATAAAAAATAATTACTATACTCATTTTTATTTGATAGAGGACTAAATAATGAGCAGTGAACGTGCTCAAGTATAATTTTCCTTTTATTAATTCCAAAAAATAATGTTCTTTTAAAAGCGAGATATAAGCCAGAAGATGAAAATGTTAGGAATAATAATTTTCCAACTTATTTGTTCGTATGTATCCAGCTAAAATGGCAAAGGATGAAAATATTTTGGCACAGGGTAGGTTTGGTTAGGTTAAGTAAGTTTGAATTTATCTGTTTTGTTAACTTGAATACTTTTCACAGCAGAACTAAAAAATACGGAAATATAAATGATTTTCAAAATTCACAACGAGTTTTTAGGGTTCCGTACCTCAAAAGGTAAAAAAGGAAGGAACTCTCTTGTCCGCCTATCCGCTTGTCTGTCTTCCTGTCTGTCTGTCTGTCCGTGTGTCACCACCGATTTTCTCAGGAACAGGTAGACTTAGCAATTTGAAATTTATATCATATACTGGGGTCTATAGTCCTTATTAGGTGAATAAAAGTCAAGGTCCTGAGTCAACACGATAGAAAGAAAGGGGCAGATTTAGATTTTCGTGAGAACTTGTAAGTATCTAAAGTTACCTTAACTTTTAACATTTTTATTTTTTGAATTTTCCCTTTTCTTGTGCTGCTTTCATCCAAATTTGAAAATTCTAGGTCAACCGGAAGTACCCTAAATCTACTTACCTCCTAAATCTACTAACCTAGAATTACGAAATTTGACAAAAGCAAGGTCTAGCAGCAAAAATTCCAAAAAATTAAAAGTTGAAAATTAAGGTAAATTTTGGTATTTACAAGTTTTTGTAGATAACGGTACAGAACCCTTCAGGCGCGAGTCCGACTCACACTTTACCTGTTTTTTATTTTATTTTATTATACGTATAATTATATTAGTATTCGAGGTACTAGTCGACGGAAATTGCATCGGGTTTGGACGCTACTATTCTTTTAGCTATGATGAGTAGCAGAAAATAAATTCAGCGTCTTTTGCGACTTAGAAGTATGCTTGGAAGACATCAGTACCACAGTTTTTTTTTTTCGTGCGGGAATCCCCTCGGATACGTCCGCGACGGCCAGCGGGGAAGGTTATGTCGAGCTTGAACCAACTAAAACCGTACACCATTGTCCTAATGCATTTGCTTATATAACCTATAAATATCGTCCTAACCACAATAAATGCATACCTCATGATCTCACGTGTGGAAACTATTATAAATTATTAACTTAGCTTGAAAGACTTTGTCGCTCTTCTTCATGCAATGGAAAACCAGTCGGCTATTAATCCTCCTATTCTAACATAACATAACATAACATAACATAACATAACATAACATAACATAACATAACATAACATAACATAACATAACATAACATAACATAACATAACATAACATAACAACATAACTTAACTTCACGCCTGTATTCTACTTAATAATATTCCTATAATCCTATTAATATCCGAAATGTGAAAGTTTGTGAAGATGTTTGTAAGTTTGGATGTTTAGATGTTTGTTACTGAATCACGTTCTAACGGCTGAACGAATTTAGCTGAAATTTGGTACAGGGATAGATTATATTCTGAAAAAACACATTTTCTACCCTCGAACAGGTTCTCATGGGAAGCGGGAACGGCAACAAACTTCCATACGGTTGAAGTCGCGGGCACAAGACAGTTATAATATATAATAATTCGAACCGAATCTTTTAGCGTCATTATAATAAATGTTTAGGTTTATCATTTCTTGAATACCGATTAGTCTATGTCCATAGTTGCCATATCTTAAAGTCTACAAACTTTGATACCTAAATAAAGCCCGCAAGAGGGTTTTAAAGCTAACATTATTTTTTATGAGGCAATGGTATAAAAGAGCACTATTTTTCGTAGCAATGATGCAATAGCTGAAACTGGCAGCTACAGAAAATTGACCATAACATTTTGAAAACTATAGACTTAGATCGGAAAAAGAAAACATTTAGGATAGGACTTGATCCCGCGACCAGTCCCTTACAGGGGGCATGCTCTGACCAACTGAGCCACCTAGACACCTAGATGTTTGACACTAATAGACACTAATTGCTTAAAAAATTAATTGAATTTTGAAAACTTATTTTGTATTATATTGTTTATTAATTTCAAAAATAAACAACAGAAGACAACGAAGACGCGGCAGAAAAAAAACGTGGCAAATATGCGGCCTTAGCTGAACGGTACATTTTTGCACCCTTTACAGTCGAGACGATGGGAAGTTGGGGTGCTGATGCCAAAAACCTAGTGAGCGAATTGGGACGCAGGTTGAGGGACAAAACCGGTGACTCGCTCCGCGTCGTACCTGGGGCAAAGGTTGGCGGTTGCTATCCAGCGGGGTAATGCCGCTAGCGTCATGGGCACCTTTGCCCCTGGTACGGTGAGGGGCGGGTTAATTGATTAATTTTGACCATGTATTTACATTTAGCATTTAAGATGACAATTAATATGATAATAAATATTCATTGGTACTAAGAGATATATATGTATATATATGTATTAAACTAAACTGTGTACTGCTTGTTTTTAAGTCATAATGAAACGTGAAGCAACTAGATGTAAGGTGGTATTGTGGTATCAAACATATATATGAAAATAAAGTATTGGTTAATCTCGCGGGTCTTTGGTGTTATTCTATACGATCTGGGTTAAATCTGCCGCGCATTGCTACGTTTGAATTCCGCGGCTGAATTGATCGAATGTTTCGATGAGCTGGTTGTGCGCGCCCCTAGCGGCACTGCCGTGAACCGCATCTGTGACACTCGCACGCATCGACGGCCGTCGTTTATTTTAAAATTATTTAATGAATTTAATGAACTTTGTGCTGTACTATCCTGTATATTTGCTGTGCTGTTACCTCCTGGACTATCTTCGGCGCCAGCTTACACCAGAGCCAAAGGAATTGCAGGTCAGTTCAGTTCTGTGGTTTTCAACGTGGTTTATGCGGGGCAGAAACGAACCAGCTAATTTTTGCAATACCTACAGTCCACATAATATCTAATTTATCGCAAAACTATTTGGTCCATCTCACCGGATTACAATTGATTTCCTCTACAATTGTGTTTCTGTTCGATATTTTACGTAAAACCTTATTGCATTGAAGTTCGCCATACTGGATGTAGTTTAGAATATTTTTAATTTCATTAATTTAACATCATCTAGCCGGCTGGCCGTCATATTTCATTCGCAGTTAAGTTCGACTAGGTGGATAATCATTTATTTTCTTTGTTATACTTACCGCATAAACGATTATCTACTTATTTATTTTATACCTGGTACCTACAATTTGTACGTACACGATATAACGCGTCGAGCTTAGACTTTGGTTACCTATCGCTTACAATATCCTAGTATATCATGATGACATAATTAGAATATATTATTTTCCTTCTATTTGAGTCTGGATATTAATAATAATTTAGTTTCGCACTAGCTTAAAGTTAAGCTAAATACCTACCTCTAGTTCGCATCGCAACTAACATTAAAACAAAATATCAGCAAGCAAAGCATTTATATTAAACCAAATAACAAGTAATTTACCTACGTGTACAATTGACACGTCACTAATAGAATATCTTAATCAGGTCCCCATGGCTGACGATAATTGGAACATTCCATCGGAAATAGACTTGCTTATTGGAGTCAGTCTTTTCGCTGAGTTTTAAAACCAGGTAAAATAAAAGGCACTCCGGGACATCCAGTGGCTTTAGAGACTTTGCTAGGATATGTAGTTGTAGGGGATGCCCCTGTATCTCTGGAATATCGATCTTCCACGTCCGTAGCTTATCACACAATATCATCTACTGACATCGAATCTCTTATTAAAAAAATGTGGGAGCTTGATGAAATCGACCCTAAACGTATTGTCAGCGAAGATGATAAAACATGCGAAACTATATACAAGGACACAGTTACACGTGACTCTAATGGAAGGTACGAGGTAGCATTGCCTTTCAAGCAAAATTCTGAATTGCTTGGGAACTCTTACGAGTGCGCTAAGAAAAGATTTTCTTATCTAGAACGCAGGTTTGAAACTCAGCCTGCGTTTAGAGCAGCTTATGACGAAGTTATTAATGATTATTTAAAGCAGGGTTACTTATCCCTCATAGATACAGATTCTCTTACATCCAGTCAACATAATTATATTCCACATCACGCCGTTTTAAGGGATGACAAATTGACAACAAAGGTGAGACCTGTTCTGGATGCTAGTGCTAAAACCAGTAGCGGATATTCTCTGAACGACCTTCTTCATCCAGGTCCTAATCTTCAACGTGATCTTTTCACTATTCTTTTAAATCTGAGACTGTTTCCTGTGGCTATTTCAGCTGACATAAAGCAAATGTACTTGAGAATACGCGTCCGTAATCAGGATCGTAAATTCCAAAGAATCTTATACAAGTTTGCTCCACGGGAGCAACAGAATAAGCAGAGTAACACATTTAAAGCGAATGCCGCAGAAGATAAAGTTGTATATACATACGAATTTAATAGTGTGGCTTTCGGTTTGAAATGTAGTCCATTCTTAGCTCTGCGAACGGTATCGCAGCTCGTACAAGATGAAGGACATCGGTTTCCTCTTGCTGAAGAAATTGTCAATAGAGACCTGTACATGGATGACGTCTGTAGTTCCATTCTTAATACCGAGCAAGCTGTAAAGGCCTCACATGACTTAATAGAACTATTCAAATCTGGTGCCTTCGACCTCGTAAAATGGGCCAGCAATTCGAATGATGTACTTAATAACATTCCACCAGAATACCGTCTGCCTAATGATGTAGAGTTTGAAGAGGGCACTCTGAAAATATTGGGACTGTGCTGGAATCCTGGCGATGACGAATTTACTTTCAAGGTAATAACCGATGACAGGCCTTGCACTAAAAGAAATATTTTATCATGTGTAGCTCGTTTATTTGATGTGTTAGGTTTAGTAGCACCTGTTATATTGTATGCAAAGCTCCTAATAAAAGAGCTTTGGGAATGTAAAGTAGACTGGGATGAAGTTCCTCCACAACGTGTAGTAAAAATTTGGAATCAATTTAAACTGGAACTTCCTGAAATTACCAAATTAAGGTTTCCTCGACATCTAGGTGTCATCCAACACAGTAATGTCACTTTATTGGGTTTTGCGGATGCAAGTGAAAAAGCATACGGTGCTTGCATTTATGTCAAAATCGACGCTAGTAGTAAGCCATCCTCCATAAGTTTAATTTGTAGTAAGGCCAAAGTAGCACCATTAAAGAGCATATCACTAGCCCGTCTCGAATTATGTGCAACGTTATTGTTATCCAAATTAATTAAAAAGACCATAGAAACGTATAATCTAAGATATCCAATCGAAGATGTATTAGCCTTTTCAGATTCAAGCGTAACGCTGCATTGGATCCATTCTTCGCCACACAGATGGCACGGCACACCTTTGTAGCCAACCGTGTTTCTAAAATTCAAGACAACCTACCGTCTAAGCATTTCTTCCACATTAAGGGTAAAGATAATCCCAGTGACTGTTTGTCTCGCGGGTTAACGCCAGCACAGCTTATAAATCACCCTCTGTGGTTTACAGGACCCCCTTGGGCTCTTCTAAATAAATCTGAATGGCCTATCAAGCCTTTCGTTCCAAGCGAATCATCTAATATCCCAGAGTCTAAGGTCGTTTCATTACCAGTTACAGAAACTTCTAATTTTGAGCCATTTTTGTATTGTCTGGCTCGCAAGTTTTCCTCGTGGCCATCTTTCCTTAATGTTGTGTGTTACATATTAAAATTCACAAGAAAAATCTCCGCGGGCCCCATAACTGCATCAGATCTGGAGTTCGTTGAACTCGAAGTAGTAAAACAGATTCAGTCAGTGCATTTTGGTGATGATATGAAAAAATTGAATAGGAACAATGGTTATTGCTGTACATCCACTCTTAGAAGGTTAAACCCTGTCATCAAGGACGGAATATTACGCGTTGGCGGCAGATTATCTAACTCAGACGAAGACTTTGAATTTAAACATCCTATTATATTACCAAGTAAAAATCATATTGTAACTATGCTTATTCAGTTTTATCATCGGAGATACTTACATACGGGTACGGGGTTATTAACATCCATTAGTCGGCCATTAGGGGAGTACCTGGTTTAGGTTTATATTTGAAGCAAATATAAACCTAAACCAGGTACTCCCCTAATGGCCGACTTACCCGAACCTAGGGTAAAAGCTGCAACTAAGGCTTTTATTCACACCGGATGTGATTACGCGGGACCGATATCAGTGACACCATACCGTGGAAGGGGTATTAAAAGTCGCAAGGCTTATATTTGCCTTTTCACATGTCTGACTACACGTGCAGTGCACATCGAGCTTGCAAGTGATTTAAGCACTTCTTGCTTTCTAGCAGCTGTGAAACGTTTCTTGTCTCGTCGAGGACCCGTCCATTGTTTTTATTCTGATAATGGAACTAATTTTGTAGGAGCTCATTCGTATCTTCGCGAATTATATGCCTTTTTGGAAAAGGAGTATAACCCGACTTTGAAAAAAGAATTATCGTTACACCGTATTTCTTGGAAGTTTATTCCACCAAACGCCCCACATTTTGGAGGTTGTTGGGAGAGTAATATAAAGTGTATTAAAAGCCACTTGTTTAAGGTAATCGGTAGTCAAATTTTAACTTTTGAAGAAATTCAGACAGTTTTAGCCCAGATCGAAAGTTTATTAAATTCCCGCCCATTGACTGTTTTGAGCTCGGAGCCATCTGTTCCGGTAGCACTGACACCAGCGCATTTTTTGCATACTGCTCCACTTGAATCTCTCCCATCTTGTGAAATATCAGATTCTGTTTCTCATCTTTTGAGTAGATAAGAGTTGGTGGACAAGTTAGTGCAGTCGTTCTGGGTGCGATGGCGAAAAGAATACCTTCATAATTTACAGGTTCGACAAAAATGGAACGTGCCCTCTCCTCCTATAAAGGTAGGGATGGTGGTTATTATAATACAGGACAATATACCCCCTCTCGCCTGGCCCTTAGGAATCGTAATTAAAACCTTCAGTGGCAAGGACGATGTTGTACGCGTGGCCACAGTTAAGACTAAGTCTGGTATTTATCAGAGACCAGTGGTCAAACTGTGCCCATTGCCGAGTCAGTAATATTTCCTGGCTCAACAGCAACTTTAGTTTTAGTTAGAGTTATTGCATTAGTAATTTAAGTATTAGATTAGAAGTCGTTACGCTTTAATGGGACCGATATTAATATATTTGGTTCTTCTTTAGTTATGAATTTATCATTGCAATGAGGTTCGCGGAATATTGTTGGTACTGAATTGCTGTTTCGAAAGGAAACCTTTCAAGGCCGGGGAGGTGGTTAATCTCGCGGGTCTTTGGTGTTATTCTATACGATCTGGGTTAAATCTGCCGCGCATTGCTACGTTTGAATTCCGCGGCTGAATTGATCGAATGTTTCGATGAGCTGGTTGTGCGCGCCCCTAGCGGCACTGCCGTGAACCGCATCTGTGACACTCGCACGTATCGACGGCCGTCGTTTATTTTAAAATTATTTAATGAATTTAATTAACTTTGTGCTGTGCTATCCTGTATATTTGCTGTGCTGTTACCTCCTGGACTATCTTCGGCGCCAGCTTACACCAGAGCCAAAGGAATTGCAGGTCAGTTCAGTTCTGTGGTTTTCAACGTGGTTTATGCGGGGCAGAAACGAACCAGCTAATTTTTGCAATACCTACAGTCCACATAATATCTAATTTATCGCAAAACTAAGTATCTTATTGATATTAAAATAAACGTATAGTGAATGCCCCAGTATTAAATGTTCTACGACATTCTACACAGCGCTTTCTAAACCCAAAGTAAGCATAGTTTAACTAGCTTGTGTTGTGGGTTCTAGAATGCGGATAAACATACTTATATACTTTTTTTTTTGTAAATACATACATATTATTCATAGAAACACCCAGACCAATGCAAATAGACATATTAATGCATACAAATATTTGCACTGAGCGGGAATCGAACCCGCGCCCCCTGTCGTAGCAGTCGAATGTACTACCACGACGCGACGCCACAGAGGCCGCCAAAGTATTATTTTTAATGAAACCTTCCGGATTTTTAAATATAATTTTCGATTGGTATGATGTCAAATGGGAAGACGATATAGAAGTAAAGCTTAATCAAACAGCACTTCAAGCACTCAGAAACGATATGAGGGTTGAGGACTTTTCTGTCACAGACAGATCTAAATTCTGATTAAATGTAGAACGAATTGTCTAAATTACTTTAGGAACGATTTCTAAATTATATTAGGGCTGCAGACGCCGCGGTGGCGGCCAAAGTCCGTCGGCAACCCTGGGGTTAGCCTTTCGAGGGCTTACCCGGGGTTCCCGGCAACGGACACTTGGGGAGGTCACCGTGCGGTTTTAGTCGATACACGACATAACCACCCCCGCTGGCCAGTGGGGGGGTATCCGAAGAGATTTCCGCACGTAAAAAATAAAATAAAATAAGAGAGGGCTGCAGATATTTACATTGCAAAGACGATCAACTTTATATTGGCTTAACCTGTCACGATGCGGCCAAGGCAACAGTGTTTGGGCATGTTATTGGTTGCACAACTTTTCCCGGCATGGAAATTTAATTGAATTTCAAACCATTCACCCCCTGCCCTACAGTGTAGATATAGGTTAAGAGGGGAGGTTTATATTACTATACAGAAATAATATCAAAACGTTTAAGGTTAAATAATAGGTCTTTACTTACCTATGAAATTGCCGAAATTTTCTTACAAATTCATGAGTTCGTTATTCCTGTAATTTAATAGCTATTTCCATTATTTATATTTTGTTTGAAAGTTGATATCAAGATTTTACAACTCTGTATTAAATTTTGTTATTATTGGCCGCTTGTTAAATTTAATTCGATCTTCAAAAACAGTACTTCCTAAATGCTATCCATTTTGATGATAAATTTCGTATTACTTAACAGCTGCCACTTTTCAAAAATGTAATAAAAGTTGCTGTTTGTTAGCTTAATGTTGTCTCAATCATACACAAAAAAAATCATAAAATTTGGATTTGTCATTCCTAATGAAAATGCAAAAATGTTAGTACTGAAAATAGGGTTTCCTCCAATTTCTTCAAGAAAAACGGCAATTTCATATGTAGCGACCGAATATAATAATAGATACATACTGTTACCCCAAACCGGGGCAAGACGGGGACACCGTGGTTCCCAAACCCGAGGGGGCCATCTCGAAACCGGAGATGGCCCAGGGTCAGTCGGGGTGCGAGGGATATGCTCTATGGGCAACCTTACACCAGTCTGTAGACCCGAGACGGCGTGCGGTTTTAGTCGGTTCAAGCCCGACATAACCGCCCCCGCTGGCCGGCGGGGGGGTATCCCAAGGGATTTCCGCACGAAAAAAAAAAAAAAGATACATACTGTCATAGTAGAAGATAATAAAAGAGGATAAAATAAGAAAACTTTCTGTCAACTATTCATCAGGATTAAATTATCTCCTAAACCTCCATAACGTACTCATCGGATTGCAAATAAGAAAATTTCGTAGCAAGAAGTTACACACTTCGCCCAATAGCATCTCTGTTATTTGGTGAAGCATTCACATATAAACACTGTCTAGGGATATTTTACATAATTAAAACAAACATAAATTCTATAAAAATTATTTTAATACGTACCAAATTGTTGATGGTAGGTACATTTTTGATGATGAATGGGCCGACTCGACCGGGGAAGCACCACCCTCTCACAGAATATCGACGCCAAGTAACAGTATTTGAACTGTTGCGTTCCGTTCGGTGAGTGAGAGTGCCGGAGCCCAAACTCCTTTTCCATCCACTCCCAAACTCCTTTCCCATCCCCTCTCAAACTCCTTTCCCACCCCCTCCCAAACTCCTTTCCCATCCTCTTTCCTTTACAGGGTCGGCAGCCCGAGTGTGACGTAACTGGTGTTGCACACGTCCATAGGCCGCGGTAACCGCTTCCCATCAGGTGGGCCGCGTGCTTGTCTGCCACCTTAGTGGTGTAAAAAAAAATAAAAAAAATAATAAAAAAAATAATTAAGACGTGACAATTCTAGAATTGATATTTTTAGGGATTTTCTTTAGAAAAGCCCTATTGGCTATCGAGTTGTCGACGTCGTCGATGCCAATTTTCTGTCACGGTTTTGGGTATGAAGGAGATGAGCTATCGAGTTGCTGTTTTCGGTAATAGATTCGTGCTGGGGTGAACCATTTCAAGATAAAGAAACAATCGCAAAAAATCGCAAAAAAATAAACGCAAAATCGAAAATCACTTGTATTCGGCTGAGCTCGTCTCAGGAATTCAACTTGTTTAAATAACATTATTATTTATTTTATTAATGTAAAATATCTCTAGACAGTGTTGATGTGTGTATCTGTCTTTTGAATTTGATACAATCAATGCGTCACTTCTGTCAATAAGCGTCGGTAGCTTAGAGGTTAAGGAGTCGACCCTATGATCTAGAGGTCCCGGGTTCGAATCCTGGCCATTACACTACCAACGTGAGCCCACTCCTAACACAAGCAATTAAGCTTAGCTGGAGGGGTTAGGGGGAATATTAGTAATTTCGGTTACTAATATTCTTTTATAAAAGAAAAAAACATATTTTATCATAACCATTTCACGAATGCGTTACAATTCTGCACGAACAGGATATTAATGCCCATTTATTCAAACGCGGAGGTCCATCTGAAATCAATCTTCATTATACGTCAGGGCAGCATAAAATTTAAAAAAAACTCTTTTGTAGGATTGACAACGGATCATTTACAGTTGTCCATGTGTTGTTGGAGCTATTGATCCATTTTGTAGCTACGTGCCGTCTGTTTACTGTTTTGAGGTCACAAATATTTTGAAACGTTACGTAAAAAATGTCTAGCAGACAACGCAGACTGCTTTATGACCATCTACTAGATATCTAGGGGACAGTTTATATTACATTTCATTGTGTAGATACGAAAAAAAAAAAAAAAATATTCTACGACATTCTACACAGAGCTTTCTAGACCCAAAGTAAGCATAGTTTAACTAGCTTGTGTTATGGGTTCCAGAAAGCGGATAAACATACTTATATACTTTTTTTTGTAAATATATACACATTTCCATCTATATTTTTAAATTTTTATAAAAGCATTCGCCAGCCTATCTCGAAAAGACACAAAAAAAATTCAAAACATTGTATTTTTTATGCGTCTGTAGACCCGAGACGGCGTGCGGTTTTAGTCGGTTCAAGCCCGACATAAGCGCCCACGCTGGCCGGCGGGGGGGTATCCGAAGGGATTTCCGCAATTTAAAAAAAAAAAAAAAAAGGTTCTGTCACACACATTCAATGTACATCGGTTGTTTTCATTTTTGTTTTTTTTTTTTGAGTAAACAATAAACATTTAGAAAATCATAAATCACTATATTCTACGAAAATCTATTATTCGGCTGGAGTATAGATGTCATCTACAAGACCTAATAAATCATAAAAATTGTATTCGATACTGTTGTCCCAGAGCAATACAAAATCTTCGCAGCTTACAATGTTTCCTACAACAAAGACTATTCATTTCACAAGCTGCAAGATCCACCATTTATTTATTCTTTTATAAGAAATTCCATTGACTCTCAAATTCCAACAAGAGGCGGACATTTGAATATTGAAGAGTTAATCCCTCAGGAGGGATTTGCTCGCAATTCTTCAATAGATATTCCATATATTCTATCTGCAATGTTTATAACGCACTTTCGTCTTTGAGATATTTATCGACATATTCTTTATATCCAGATATGTATTATGTATATGATACAGATGATATGATATATGATATATGATATATGATACAGATATGTATTAGTTTAATTTCCCATGTTCCTTCTGTTTCTACTACAGACAGCAATTATTTGATGGAAATAGCAGCATTATTTACAACTAATAAATGAGCTAAAATTGCCTGTACATTATGCGTCTGATTCGAGGTTAACGTCATCTATCATGGACATTAGGCATTCATTATTAATTCGTACCTCGGCAACGGCGTTTTGTTCATAAATATCATATGGAGTTATTACCCCAATTTGCCCCCAACAATTCGACCCTTTACATCAAAACCTTAACCTTTTTCAATGTAATAATTAACTGGCTAAACACATAACCTGATTTACAAGTTCTTTCTAATAGCAATGAGGCTTCTCCTGAAATAGATCCTTTCGTCTCGCATGCTCTAAAAGCAGAGAAATACACCCTTCCGAGATTGGATTATTTTAGCCAGTGATACCTTAGGACAAAAATAACTCTTGCTTAAATTATATATAGAACTCGGATTCCACGAATTTTACAATCAGATAAACTCCCTCATGTTATTATTGTCAAAAAACGAAGTTAGAAAGGCCATAAAAATACAATTTTATATAAGAGGGGTGACTAAAAACATTTAGTATAAAGTAACGTATTTTAATTTTAATATAAAGTTCAAACAGCACAGTCTGCCAACTAAGACTCTAAAGTTACAATGTATACAGTGATCGTTTATACGGAAACTCAGTACCCCAAACTTGTATAGACTATGGCGCCATCCCGCCAAGAGCAAGTCTGCGTTAGAAAACGAACCTTAATACTTTACAAATGCGAAGACAGTCGGCGAAAACGGCTTGACAGTGTCGTGTGTTAAAGCGGCGACTGCCACGCGTTACGTAACTTGACTGTATTGATCGTACTACCCTCCCCCGCACCCCGCGCACGCCGGCAGCGGACCAATCACGGTGCCCGATTTAATTTTAATTTAATAGCCGTTTCGTCCTAGCTGGCTCCTGATTTGTCAGCTCTTTACCCGTCAAAACGATGCGTTATGAGGTATTTTCGTTAACGCACGTGCCTTTCGGTGTTTGATGTTACGTAGGTAGTAACATTTTTGGGGTGTGTGTTGGGTAAGGGGTGTGTGTTGGGTAACCTCCTCGAGTGTCGCTCCGATTCCGATCCCGCTGCAGTCCGGGGGGAACGGAATCGGAGCGGCCGGTACACCCTGGGCGGCGGTCAATGGCTTCCCCTTCACCCCTTCATAGGGTTGGCATTGATCGTCGGCCAATACCCAACGTGGCGGGAACACATCGCTCTCCGTACTCCTCTGCTTTCAGAGGAGACAGGATGAGCGATGCTGTTAGTGGTGAGATGGCCCAGGGTCAGCCGGGGTGCGAGGGATATGCTCTATGGGTAACCTTACACCCCGGCGTCTGAAGACCCGAGACGGCGTGCTGTTTTAGTCGGTGCAAGCCCGACATAACCGCCCCCGCTGGCCGGCGGGGGGGTATCCGAAGGGATTTCCGCACGATAAAAAAAAAAAAAAAAAAAGGTAGTAACATTTTTGGTAGTATTGGTAGATTTTGATACTTCTATATTCTGAATCTAAATACACTTACTGTGTAAAGTTTCGTATATGAAGCTTTCTTTTTAAAGAGATTACATTTTATTGCCTTAGATGTAGTACTACATAACTAATTTACTGTCATTGTATTGGCTGGGCCATACTTTTTACAGCATGAATGGATCAGATCAACGATAAGCAAAAGTACCACCCTTTCACTTAACATCTACTTTAGGATGCGGTATGCTACCTTTTTCTCTCACCCCGCTTCGCGAGTGACTATTCTAGTAATCCAAGTGCTGGCAGGTGATGAAAATCGATTACCACAAGTGGGCTGTGTGCCAAAAACCACTATACTCAACATTGATATTAAAATACGGATTACAATTTTTCGTTAAATAAATTCTAGAATCGGAGATGGCCCTGGGTCAGCAGGGGTGCGAGGGTAATTCCTTTCGGGCCACCTTACACCTTTGAAGACCCGAGACGGCGTGCGGTTTTAGTCGGCTCGAATCCGACATAACCACCACCGCTGGCCGGCGGAGGGCTATCCGGGGGGCTTTCCACGCGAAAAAAAGTTATCTATTGTCAAGTTACGAACGTTAACGACAAAGGCAGAATCTACAATTTGTCATGTCAAACTTTTGTGTTGCGGAAGAGAGCAAACTTTCCATCTCACTGTTTCATCTATGACCTTTTATATCAAGACAAGAATCTAATTCAAAACACCCTTTATTAGAAGATGCGAAATTACCAATGAGATATTATATTATGCAGACCGTCGACGTTGATAGGGTGCGTTTACATCGGATGGTTTACCGCCGGAGCAACACACGGCAAAGAAGTATAGGGCTCCATCGAGATCTTCGGAGCCCCAGCCCACCTCACCTGCAAGCCTGTACCTGCTGATAGAATGCTGCTAGGTTGGTCGTTAAGGCGCGGAGGCGACTTAGACGTCGGAGGTCGCTCAAAGACCTCCGTCCACCATGAGCGCAGGCCTGGGGGTGACAGGTGGAGCCGCCTGTCACCCCAGCAGAAGAAGGCCGGGACGGTGGGGCGACTTGCGCCCCTCCTCCAAACCGGGGCAAGACGGGGAGACCGTGGTTCTAAACCCGAGGGTGCCATCTCGAAACGGGAGATGGCCCAGGGTCAGTCGGGGTGCGAGGGATATGCTCTATGGGTAACCTTACACCTCGGCATCTGTAGACCCGAGACGGCGTGCTGTTTTAGTCGGTTCAAGCCCGACATAACCGCCCCCGCTGACCGGCAGGGGGGGTATCCGAGGGGATTTCCCCACGAAATAAAAAAGAGTTTGTCGTTAAATATCTATTCATCAGGTAAATATGGATAGATATGGCATGTTATGGGACAAGCCCTTGTCTATTCTCTCACGATTTAACAAAGCGGGGTATCAAGAAACCCATTTTCTCTAATCCGATGTTAATTATCGGTCGCTTAGTAATGTGCCCGGTAGCTGGCAATAGGCTCGCCCCCTATTACATTGGGACCTAAACATAATTGGCGAATCGTGGGTGTGTAATACACCTCTGCCTACCCTTTCGGGAATACAGGCGTGAAGTTATGTTATGTATGTTACGATCCGTCTCCTTCTCCGAGAACGTTATATGACGGTATGTGTAGAAACATTTATACTAACTTAAATACATTTTAATTTATGAGCCATAATTTTGGGCTAAATATTACTAATACTGTAGCTGACATATTACAGTATATACGTATTAACATTTTCATGACCTAGCATAGATGTGTGTATGAGACGAGATGTGTATAATTTACGTGCGGTAATAGACGTCGCACCGCCTGCAAGTAACGGCTTTTGGCGCATAAAAAGAGGCGTTGCCGGATTATTTCGTAGCACTCAAGGTGTTAACTCAGTTTATGTTCAGTAAAAATAACTTCAAGCATAGTAAACAAAATATTTTTAGTATATTATAGAGTTTTGTAGCAGGTGTCCAAAAAATGTACAGGACGCTTTTTTCGTAAATAAACTTTCAAAGAACGGGTAATAAAAATTGGACCCGAGTGAAGCCAGGGTCGCTTGTAAACAATAAAGAGATTAATAAAATAATACTACATTTAGATATCGATGAATGTTTAAAAGCACGTAAAGACCCTCAATAATAAATGAACATGAGTACGTGACAGAATTATTAATAGAAGTAGGTAAGTACACAGCGCAGTAATTACGGGAAAAAACCTTACAAATCGAGGAAACTTCTGGGGACGAATCGGTAGTAAGTAATCAAACTGAAAGGTCATTCGGGTCAACCCCGAATTATGAATTCATCACTTGTTTCCAACTTTGTGTTTTATATAATCTTGCTTGTGTATCCGAACGGAATAGTTAGATATGTTTTTCATAACAATAATTCCGTATGTTTTTAGTTCCACGTAATACGTGAAGCGTCGGTAGCTTAGTGGTTAAGGAGTCGACCTTACGATCGAGAAATCCCGGGTTCGAATCCTGGCCATTACACTACCGACGTGAACCCACTCCGAACACAAGCAATTTAGCTTATTAGCTTAGCTGGAGGGGTTAGGGGGAATATTAGTAATTTCGGTTACTATTATTCTTAAAAAAAAAAAAAAAAAAAAAATAAGAAGCGATCCTAATGCCATCGAAGGAGAACTTCTCCTACAAGTTCTTGCTGCTGCCGTAAGTAATCCAGATAGTAAAATTAAATGAAGCGGACTGATCGAAGTAAATGTATTGAGTAATGTAATGATGGCCTTTGTGGTGTAGCGGTAGTGCATTCGACTGCTACGAGAGGGGGCGCGGGTTCGATTCCCGCTCAGTGCAATTATTTGTACGCATGAATATGTCTATTTGCGTTGGTCTGGGTGTTTCTATGTATAATATTAGTTGGCACCTCTGCCTACCCCTTCGGGGATACAGGCGTGAAGTTATATTATGTTATGTTACGTTATTATTTGTCGACACTTCACGTGTAACAAATAATGTCACTCTCATACATTTCGGACTTTTGAAGATTCGCTTTGAAGTGATTCCACGAGTAGATCGCCCATTTGTCTAGGCCCCCAGGGTTGCTGTCCTTATCGCCCCGCTACCGCTTGTGTCTAAGCAGCAGTCTTAGGGATATCAAATGAGATCTAGAGTGCCGCCAACGTGACACTAATCCCTATTGATCTCGGTACCACCCTCCATCCGAGGATATTAATTCTTCAACGGGACATTAAGTTCCCGATATTGAATGACGGAATTCGACGACGGGGCTGTCTTACTGAAGTACTTATACTCGTAGGTTCTTCTAAGAGAAAAGATATTGATACTTACTTTGATTTTTTAGTCGATAATATTAGTGAAATGTTGTCGGTGTCGTATTTAGGTTACGAACTTTAGGGCACAAAAAGTCCATACCTTTACGTTCACCCAATAGGTGTTCCACGGTTAACTAGAACAGAATGTTGTACCCGTGGTTCACCCAATAGGTGTTCAACGGTTAACTAGAACAGAATGTTGTACCCGTGGTTCACCCAATAGGTGTTCCACGGTTAACTAGAACAGAATGGTGTACCCGTGGTTCACCCAATAGGTGTTCCACGGTTAACTAGAACAGAATGTTGTACCCGTGGTTCACCCAATAGGTGTTCCACGGTTAACTAGAACAGAATGTTGTACCCGTGGTTCACCCAATAGGTGTTCCACGGTCGGGGTGTGTGTTGGGTAACCTCCTCGAGTGTCGCTCCGATTCCGATCCCGCTGCAGTCCGGGGGGAACGGAATCGGAGCGGCCGGTACACCCTGGGCGGCGGTCAATGGCTTCCCCTTCACCCCTTCATAGGGTTGGCATTGATCGCCGGCCAATACCCAACGTGGCGGGAACACATCGCTCTCCGTACTCCTCTGCTTTCAGAGGAGACAGGATGAGCGATGCTGTTAGTGGTGAGATGGCCCAGGGTCAGCCGGCGTGCGAGGGATATGCTCTATGGGTAACCTTACACCCCGGCGTCTGAAGACCCGAGACGGCGTGCGGTTTTAGTCGGTGCAAGCCCGACATAACCGCCCCCGCTGGCCGGCGGGGGGGTATCCGAAGGGATTTCCGCACGATAAAAAAAAAAAAAAAAAGGTGTTCCACGGTTAACTAGAACAGAATGTTGAACCCGTGGTTCACCCAATAGGTGTTCCACGGTTAACTAGAACAGAATGTTGTAGCCGTGGTTCATCCCATAGGTGTTTCACGGATAACTACTTAACTTAAACTACTTATCCAATCAGAACCAAATTTGACATGATTAAAGAGGTCAATCAGAGGAAGGTTTATGGATATATTTTGAAACAAGTTGAATTCCGGAGACGAGCTCAGACGAATGCAAGGGATTTTCGATTTTGCTATTTTTTTTTGCGATTTTTTCTTTATCTTGCAATGGTTCACCCCAGCACGAATCTATTACCGAAAACAGCAACTCGATAGCTCATCTCCTTCATACCCAAAACCGTGACAGAAAATTGGCAACGACGACGTCGACGACGATAACTCGATAGCAATAGGGCTTTTCTAAAGAAAATCCCTAAAAATTAATGCTACCACAGAAGAATGATCACCGTTAAAAAATTCCAGATGGAATTACATAATAACCGCTGGAGACACTGTGACCAAACTTTACACGCTCAGAAAGCATGTCCAGAGTTGTGACTTTAAAAAGAATTTTCAAAATCGGACTTGCCACGGAGGAATGATCACTGTTCAAAATTTTCAAAATCTGATTCACGATGTCTCACTCAGCTCAACATTGCAAGCAGCGATTCGCCTTGCAGACCTAGTATGTATTTACCTTATTTGAGGTTGGTGCCAAATAAGCTGGACCTCTAAATTGTATGAGCGCCGTACGTTCTTATTTTATTTTTTGGAATTGTTCCTTTATATGTGCCGCAAGACCTTGCTTTTTTTGGTTAAAAGCAAGGTCTTACAGCACAAGTAAAGGGAAATTTCCGAAAAGTAAAAAAGCGGCCAAGTGAAAGTCGGACTCGCCCATGAAGGGTTCCGTAGCAGCAAGTAACATAATAATGCTTTTTAAATGTTATATTTGATTTGATTGAATGAAAGGTAAGGCCTGGTGGGTCGAGTTTTATCACGCGTCGGTGAGCTGGCAGGCGTGTGTAGGACACACGACACGCCTCCGTCTTGGCCTGCTTCGGTAGGACGGCGAGTCAGCCAACTGCCGTCCTCAGGCCCCGATCATGGAGGTAAACTATTTGGAAGCGTCGGTAGCTTAGTGGTTAAGGAGTCGACCCTACGATCGAGAGGTCCCGGGTTCGAATCCTGGCCATTACACTAGCGACGTGAACCCACTCCTAACACAAGCAATTTAGCTTAGCTGGAGGGTTTAGGGGGAATATTAGTAATTTCGGTTACTTATATAAAAAAAAAACGACAACACTCAAATCTATCGTCATATTATGTTTGTATTCGTTTACAAATAGGCGACAACTGATACATTGGTTACTTTGAATCAATATCAAATTACCAATTACGATTACGTAATTACCAATTACGTAAGGTGGACCCTCACCAAAATCTTTGGGACGCAAGCTAACCTCATCGGCTGGATGGAGCTGATGCAATGTACTTACGACAGAGAGAACCCTCTCTAAAACTGAAGCAAGACGGACTCTCTCTCTTCCCGAAATGGAAAATCAAAGTTAGTTTTTCATTTTTCAACCTTAAAAACAACATTTTCAGATAGAAAAAATAGTAGATTATTAACCAAGGGGATAAAGCAGTGTCTTCTGTTGCTGCTGACGATTTAAATCGCGAGCGTAACGAATGACTCGAGGTTTACTCCCGAGCGTAGCGAGGGTGTTAAAAACTTAAATCACGAGCGAAGCGAGGGATTTAAGACGAGTCCTGAGTGTAGCGAGGGATTTAAGCTCACCCAAGACTAAGACAGCTTTATCACCGAGGAAAATACTCTACTTTTCGTACCATTTGCGAAAAAATTAACACAATAATAATATGAGATAAGCATTTATTAAAAATAATGACAATTAAAAGTAAAGTTAACATTCGAAACATTGGTCCAATTATTGATAGAGAGAGTTACATTTTTGTTTGGTACATTTATTGTGGATGAGAAGTTTCATAATAAATATTGTCTTGAAAAAGGAATACGCATTTATTATGCAGTTATGATTATTAAATAAAATTACGAAAACCGACGAGGCCGTATGAGCTTGATGCCTTTGCTTTTCCGACAAAAAATATTAGTCTAGGACACAGATGTAGTTCAGTATAAATTTCGGTAAGTATTCCAAATTTAAATCACATTCTCCCCCTAGAGGATGAATGAAATTCAGTACAATTTTCTTTCCCTGTTTTTAACAGATTAAAAATGACTATTGTTATGTTCGCTTTTTGTGGCATAGAATGTCACTTTTTTGAGCAAATGGTACGAAAAAATCTTTTTCTGATTGAAACGGGAAACCAACGCAGTAAACCTATTCGTAAAAAAATATTAAGATTGCTTCACAGTCAGTAAAGATATCGTGTTACGATATCCCATACCAAATAAACGGCATTCATCCGCTATTCGGCTTAAGGGATGAAATAAATCATTTCCCAAATGAAATTGGACTATACTCAAGAGCCAATTCAATAAAAAAAAAGAATCTATTTAACCGCTTCACAGTCAGTGAAGGTATCGCGGTAATATACACAACAAGTTGAATTCCTGAGACGAGCTCAGCCGAATACAAGGGATTTTCTTTTATTTTTTTTTAATTTTTTATCTTGCAATGGTTCACCCCAGCACGAATCTATTACCGAAAACAGCAACTCGATAGCTCATCTCCTTCATACCCAAAACCGTGACAGAAAATTGGCAACGACGACGTCGACGACAACTCGATAGCAATAGGGCTTTTCTAAAGAAAATCCCTAAAAAAATAATACAGTCGAAATGAGCACCTTTCCCTTTGAAGGATTTTTATTCATTAATAAATATTCTATACAGCTCTCTCCAGACCCAAAGTAAGCATAGTTTAACCGAAATCCTTCTAATCCTGTCTAACTAATATTATAAACGCGAAAGTTTGTGAATGTATGGGTGTATAGATTATTTTTCTAAAACTAAAGTAGCCTATGTTACGCCTTGTAACATTACCTATCTGCCAGTGAAAGTCCCGTCAAAATCGGCCCACCCGTTCCAGAGATTACCTCTTTCAAACAGACAGAAAGACAGATAAAATTTTTAAAAATTGTATTTTTGATGAAGTGTCGTGTAAGTCATTCATTTGCAATCATTAAAAATCTGTTATTTTAATATTACAAACAGACACTTCAATTTTATATATTTGTATAGATAACACATACTTTTGCTACTTTTTATCCATGAAATATTCCAGGGGAAGCGGGCACGGGAACATAATTCGTCGCAGGCAAAGCCGCGGGCCAAAGCTAAATTATAAATGTGAAAGTTTGTGAAGAAGTTTGTATGTTTGGATGTTTGTTACTCAATCAAGCTTTAACGGCTGAACAGATCTGGCTGGAATTCGGTAGAGGGATAGATTAGAGTCTGGAAGAACACATGGGCTACTTTTTATTCCTGCTTTAAATGTTTTGCATTATTAGGTTCAAATGTTATCGGGCTTTTCCAATTAGGAAATTGCCAGTTAGTACGTTTTCTGCAAACGTACACTTCTTTTTCCGTGCGGATACTCCCCCCCCCCCCGCAGGCCAGCGGGGGCGGTTATGTCGGGCTCGAACCGACTAAAACCGCACGCCGTCTCGGGTCTTCAGACGCCGGGGTTTAAGGTTGCCCATAAAGCACATCTCTCGCACCCCGACTGACCCTGGGCCATCTCCAGTTTCGAGATGGCCCCCTCGGGTTTGGGACCACGGTACCCCGTCTTGCCCCGGTTTGGGGAGGGGCGCTAGTCACCCCGCCGTCCCAGCCTGCTTCTGCTAGGGTGACAGGCGGCCTCACCTGCCACCCCCAGGCCAAGGTATTTCCTTCGTACCTTTTTTTTATTCTTTTTCGTGCGGAAATCCCTTCGGATACCCCCCCGCCGACCAAATAAAAAAGTTAGGCGCTATAAAACAAAATAGAAATGTTGTTAATCTGATGTTTTTGTTTGCCCAAACACCTTGTACGAGTCGTATTTACTTCAGCTTTCACAGAAGTCGATAGCAATCAGAAAATTCAATGAAATTCCGTGTCGGAAATGAGATTTTCGCGTGTTTCTGTCCGATCTAAAACTGCTACTGAAATAACTTCTGTTCCCTTACTTTGAATGGTCATAACTTTTCGACTGTTAAATTGGTTGTGGTTACTTAAGTTTTTATTTAGCTTCACCTGTCCTGATGTTTGTCATCAAATCCTGATGCCACCAAATGACGGCCTCTGTGGCGTAACGGTAGTGTATTCGACTGCTACGACAGGGGGCGCAAGATGCATGAATTTATCTATTTGCATTGGTCTGGGTGTTTCTGTGTATAATATGTATCCAGGAGGATTTCCGCACAAAAAAAAAGACACGTACGATATGATTTCACCCTGCCTGATGGTAACCGAAAGTTAAAGTCTCAGGAATGAAGCACCTCACCATATAGCGTACCTTAACTTGACGGCCCTCTTAGATGCTGCGATTCAAGGGATATAAAGCCAATATCCTGTTCCTAGTACTCTGTGTGCAAAATTTCAGCCAAGTCTATCCAGCCTTTTTTAGGGATTTTCTTTAGAAAAGCCCTATTGCTATGGAGTTGTCGTCGACGTCGTCGTCGTTGCCAATTTTCTGTCACGGTTTTGGGTATGAAGGAGATGAGCTATCGAGTTGCTGTTTTCGGTAATAGATTCGTGCTGGGGTGAACCATTGCAAGATAAAAAAATATCGCAAAAAATCGCAAAAAAAAATATATCACAAAATCGAAAATCCCTTGTATTCAGCTGAGCTCGTCTCAGGAATTCAACTTGTTACATGATTGAGTAATAAATACAAAAACTTAATTTTGCAATTATGACTTTAGTTGGAATGTTATTGTCTAACCCAACTCCATTTTCATAAATCCTGTCTAATACCTTCGCATTGTTAAGTACTGCAGAGTGAATTTAAATTGCCATCACGGTATTCTCTAGAAAGCCCTCCAACAGCAAAGGCCTTAAGCCTAGACGATTATTTAGATATTAAATTCTACTCATCGTGTTTTAATAATGTCCAGGCATAATCAAATAATGATTATCGATTACTTGTTTGCTAATGTAAGAAATATTTTGTTCACACCATGGAACTTTTACTTCAGCACTTCTGTGGAAACGAGAAGTCTTAGAATTATAGCTTGAGGGACGATGAGGGACCGAATGAGGAAAAGCCTGATAAGGGAGCGTTGTGGTATGGTAGAAGATGTAGTGACCATGATAGAGAAAGGGATGCTTAGATGGTTCGGATGCGTAGAGAGGATGGACGAAAGGCGTCGTAGAAAGTGGGAAAGTGTTGTCTCTGGGCTCGCCTGCTTTAGCATATTTTACATATAGTCACAAATAAGAATGCTGGCGTAATATCGCTGCATAATAGACACCTCATTATATTATTAATGTTAATTATTGTTGTTGTTGTTGTGTTGATTATAAATAACAAATAAATAGGTATCAAAACACACAAAATATACAAAAGAAAAAATCGCACAATACAAAAAATAAATCCAATTACATTACGAACGTATGATAACGATCAAAAGCCTATAAAAGCTATTAAAAAAGTAAGAGGTGGGACTGGAATCGCTATTTTTGCAACCATTGCAAATAAAAGGTCCCATTAAAAGGTTCAAATCACACACCACGGTAATCGCCATGAGCTAGCTCAATTGGAATCGACAGTAAAACGCTTACTTGCTGAATAATTCAGAAAATTAGAACTCGTAACGAAATATTGGCTACGCGTTCTTTTTCCAAAGATCTCATAATAAAATAAGGTAGAATAAGTTAAAGCAATACAATTAGGTGCCAAAAGTGTGCTTACACAGTCACGTGTATTAAAAATATAGTAGTAAAAATATACTTTCTCACAGTAACTACACAAAATAATAAATATGATAGCCATACCACTTAATAGGCGCAGATACAAGATGTTTACACGTTTTACGTTTTGCGTGAATGTGTACTAGACCACCTTGCGGTAGACAGCCTAGTTTTGAGCGTCCATTTATAAGTGCCAGAGGCACGTATATCCACATCAAATTAATAAATTTACATTAAATATTGAACTGGTATCAATGATCTTCAGTTCATTCCAGTGCAATAATTAAGGTGCTTTTAGAATAAGGCTTAGAAAGATCTAGATTTAATCTGATATTGACTGTGAGTGAACAAAATATGTGAATGAAATATGATGAAATGAATGATTAATGATGTTTACCTTAATTTTTAATGTTGTAACAGAATTATAGATTATATTACTTATAGGGTTAGATTTTTGGTTAGATAAACCACTTACATACTACACTTAGGAAACTTGCAGATTCATAAATAGATACCTAAAATGTTGTTTAGAGCTCTAAATTAAATAACGGTAAGTCATCATGTATGATTTCCACGATACAGACCATGAGTCTAGTGTGGAAATTATTAGAAATGTTCAAACGAAATGTCTTTACAATATACTTACTCAAATGTAAACTGGAAGTGGAAATATATCTATAAATTGCTAATGTATGTGTGTTGTTAAATAAAGTTTTTTTTATTTTTTTTTAACTACAATTATAATATTTGAGCTGAGTGAGACGAAGTCGAGCGAAAGCTCCTCATACCAGACTTCAGGACTTTCGTTGTCACAGGTCTCCTCCTAAACTACTAATCCAATCAGAACCAAATTTGGCATGATTAAAGAGGTCAATCAGAGGAAGGTTTATGGAAATATTTTGAAAAAATTAATGCTACCACAGAGGAATGATCACCGTTAAAAAAATCCAGATGGAATTACATAATAACCGCTCGAGACACTGTAACCAAACTTTACACGCTCAGAAAGCATGTCCAGAGTTGTGACTTTCAAAAAGAATTTTCAAAATCAGAATTGCCACGGAGGAATAATCACTGTTCAAAATTTTCAAAATCTGATTCACGATGTCTCACTCGGCTCAACATTGCAAGCAGCGATTCGCCTTGCAGACCTAGTATTGTAATACGAAATAAGAAACATCTGTATTACATAAACGACAAAGTAACATAGTCAAAGGCCCTCGTAAATCGAATTAGGTCCAACCTAAACAATCACAAAAAAAAACACCAGCTTTAAAGGTGAAGCTAAGCAGGAATTGCAATGAGGATAATTGAGAAGCAAAGCGGTAATTCAATTTCATTTTCGAATTGGGAGTTACGAGATCTCGTGTCCTTAGGGATGTGGGAAATGAAGGTCGGAATGAAATGTGGGATAATATTGGGGCTTTGAATTCTCAGTGAGCTAACGAGCCTTGCGATTCTGAATATTAGATTCCGATTTCTATTTTACTGTCTGAAATACTTAAATCTGAGACTACTTTTAATAATATTGTAGGCAGGGCAAGTCTTCAGTGCGTTGGGTGTAATCAATTGTACTATCGACTTTTGAATATTTAACGTGGTTAGAACTGCCATTATGAATTAAAAACTGATAACGAATGTAACAATTATGAAAAAATAGCCGATATGTTTTATTATTCAAGTCGATTCACTTGTAGACCAGGGCCAAAGCCTTCAAAAATGGTAAAAAATGAAAAGAAATTACAGTAGGATGAAACCCATTAGAAAAGGAGGGGAATATGATAAAAATGAAAGGAAAAATAAATTACGGTCGATCCGAGTTCGGGAAGTGGGAGAGGTGAGTTTTTAAGGGTAAAAAATGGTTTATCTCTTTTTTTTACACCATCAGAAAGTAGAGATTTCAACGAACAAAAAGCCCCCTGACTTTTTGGAAAAAGCTGATATTTTGAAGCAAGAATTTTCGATTGAAAATTAGGGTGCTTTTTTGATATTAAGTTAAAATAAGGCGAAAAAATAAATATTTTAAACCAAATAAATTACAGTGTATTTGAGACATAATAAGGTAAGTTTTCACCAAATTTCGTAGAAAAGAAAAATGTTTTGAAAAAGATAAAAATAAAAAACCAAAAACCTGGTTATTTGAATTTTTCACCTAAATTTTGAGGTTATGTGACAAAATTGAAAATACAAAAGTTGTATATCTTTTTATTACCTACAACTTTGCCCTTTAACTTTTTTCCATAGGACTTGTAGTTTTGCCGGAAATCGAGATAAACCACTTTTTACCCTTAAAAACTCACCCCTCCCACTTCCCGAACTCGGATCGACCGTAATTTATTTTTCCTTTCATTTTTATCATATCCCCTCCTTTTCTAATGGGTTTCATCCTACTGTAATTTCTTTTGGTTTCAAAAATTATCGACCCTGGTCTATTGTTACAAAAACTAATTTGAACTAAAATGTATTCCCATCTTTTTTTTCTACCGAAGCTGCGGAAGCAAGAGAAATGTAATGCATTGTGGTGTTATAAAATTAGCTTAGTCATTGTACCAGAAAAATTGCCACATATATCGGGCGTGAGCTAAGGACCATAATGTCGAAATGTACGTTTCAATTTTATATTTTCTGGATCTGGTCGAGTAAAGAAGTCCCAGCGGCCTTTGGCAGGGCTAATTTTGTGCTCATTCCAAAGAAAGAAATAGTAACTAGTCCAAAAGACGCTAGACCAATAGCATTAACCAATACAATTTCTAAAATTTTCTTCTCATGGCTTCAATTTAAAATGACAAATTTCATGATCAATAATAACTATTTCAGACCAAACCACCAAAAAGGGTTCCTACCCGGAATTTCAGGATGTCTGGAACACAATTCTTTACTGGCGGAAAGTTTAAAAGATGCCAGATCAAATGAAAAGCAAATAACAGTTTGTTGGATAGACCTAGAAAACGCTTTTGGCTCAGTACAACACGAGCTTATGTTGTTTGCATTAAAATGGTATCACTTTCCGTCCATCATTTGGGAAATAATATCCTCTTATTATGGTAAATTAAAGTTTGTGATTAATACCAAAGATGGATACACGCAACCTTTAAATTATAATGTGGGTCTGTTCCAAGGTTGCTGTTTATCACCTATAGTTTTCAATATAGTAATAAGTATTTTAATAGACAACATTTCCACACACGACAAGAAGTGGGGCTATCGGTTTAAGCTAAACGGTAAATATACGGAGTCTATCCTCGCTTTCGCGGACGATTTGGCAATACTGACTCGTAACCCAAAGCAGTGCCAGGACCTACTGCGTAGAGTAGACGATTTCTGTACATGGACAGATGGAATGAGAGCAAAACCTAGCAAATGCTACTGTCTATGTCTGGGTAGGCGGGGTACCAGGTATACTTCATATGACCCAGGGCTTAGTATAGGCGGGGAAAACGTTTCAACTATATCTGAAACCGTGCCTTTTAAATTCCTCGGAAGAAAGATTGACAACAGAGGTTGCACTCCAGCTTTGGACGAATTAATTGATAGTTTCATTATCGATTTAAAAAAGGTAGACCAACAACCAATAAGTAATGTTAAAAAAGCTTGGATCTATGACAATTATTTAACCTCGCGTCTTAACTGGCCGTTTCTTATATATGATATAAACCAGAGCCTCCTCAAAAAACTAGATGCGAGTGTCACGAAGACACTGAAGTCGTGGCTAGGGCTAGCTCAGTCGGCCGACCCGTCGGCACTATATAGATCCGCGAATAATTTTGGAATGACGCTTAAGAAGCCATCAGAACTCTATAAACACCTAAGAGTAACTAAAATGCACGTCTTATCGGAATCTAAAGACGAAATAGTAAAAGTCCTTCCAAAAGATAAAAATGCATCGGAGCTCGAATCACGCCTCCAGTTCCATAAAAGATTCCTGATAGGCTCGCAGACTGGTAGAGTAGGTCTAGGTAATATTCAGAGACAAACAGATAAAGAAATAACAAAATCTTTTCTTCAAGCAGACGAAAACAACACCTATAAGGTGCACGCAATGAACCTAGAAATGCAAAACGAATGGTTGACTCTAGGTGAATTTTGTATTCCCATAGCCTTAAAATGGCGTACCATAATATACGAATGGTCACCGGCCTTACTTAAATTTTACCTGAATGCATTCCAGTTGACCCTCCCCGACCAAAGCAATCTGGTCAGATGGGGAAAAGCCACAGATAAAACATGTAACTCATGTGGTGAAGCAACTGGTACGGCTAGGCACCTACTAGTGGGTTGTAAAACGCTATTAGACCGGGGTCATTACTCGCGCCGTCATGATAAGGTATTAGAAATCATACGTGAGGCTGTAAGTTTGGCGGTAGCTAGAGCGAAAAAAGGATTAACCACAAACCAAAGAAATGACATTGCGTTTGTAAAGGAAGGCTGCTCAAAGAAATCACTTCAAAAGCCTTATTCAATTTTGATAGCTGCCGTTGACTGGACAATACTCGTAGACACGTATGAGAAGCACTATAGGATACCGGAGGATGTCTGTGCCTCATCATCCAGACCCGACATATTCCTTTTTTCACGATCGCATAAGCGTGCAGTGCTTGTAGAACTCACAGTACCGTGGGAAACTAATATACCTAAAGACCACGCTATAAAGACAAACAAATACTTTGATTTGACTAACGAGTTAACCAAAAACGGCTACGTGGTTAAACTCTATGCCGTAGAAGTAGGAGCAAGGGGAATTCCAGCTAAATCCCTGTACAACTTACTTAAAGACCTCGGATTGCCAAGAGCTTCAGTAAGCTCTTTATTAAAACGTATATCAAAAGCGGCATTGTTAGGATCTTACCAAATTTGGATAGGTAGGGGGGGGGAACACTACTGACGGTGGAGGTGAGCGCTGATGCATCACAAGGTGGCCACCCTAAACCTACATCTGGGTCGCAAGTCCCAGTCGCCGTCATGGTGTTCCTCTCTGTACCACGCTATGGACCCGGCGACCGCACGGTGAATCCATGGAGTGCTGAGAATCGGATCTCAATAAGCATGTAACTTGTATCTGGATATTTCTCTATCTTCCTGGCTATATGGATGTATACCACATGAAAGTGATCAGTCTCTATAGTTTTTTACTCACTTCGGTCTATTCTGGACATGTCCATGAAAACTTGACACTATCTAATGTCCATTTGCACTATATCCTTTCATGCAACAGAATGCAACAAAAGGAAAGGAACTATTAAATTTCATAATGTTATTTGATAATTACATCGCAGAAAAATATTCCGTCATAATCTACAGTTAAAACTTTGCAAATATTCTTATTAAGTGTTGTTTTAGCTGCGTTTCAACTGAGCAACAATCAACTGTTTTCCCTAACAAAATGTTCAGATCATATACAAGTTTTCAAACTCATTCAGAGTAATATAAAGTTGTTATATCGCTTTAATAGGACTTTGCAAGGTTAATGATATCACAGATTAAAGTTCAACTTTTCAAAACTCAACTATTGCATAGTCATTTCGGAAGACTTATAAGTCATCAATAATTTCTGTTCAGATTAATATGAACCGAATAACACGAACAAAGATCTGTAAGCAAACGAACGAATGATGGAATGAATGAATGAACAAGAATGATTTTGTAATTAACCAGCAAATGAAAGAATAAACGAAAACGACAAAGATATCAGAAAGGGGAAAGCAAAGATTACATCGAAAAGGAAATACAAGCTCAGTCCTAGATAAACTAAAACGGGTCAGGTAAGGTGAGTCACAGTAAGTAAATAAATAAACAATTCATATGACTACTATAGATACTAATAAAGAGACATGTCAGTGAAATGCTATTTTCTTTTTCTATGAATGGAAATTACATGTTTACCTGAAAGAACAAAGCATATGAAATATAAATTAAGTTTACCTGAGGTAGTGATCTCGGTGGGGTGTGTGTTGGGTAACCTCCTCGAGTGTCGCTCCGATTCCGATCCCGCTGCAGTCCGGGGGGAACGGAATCGGAGCGGCCGGTACACCCTGGGCGGCGGTCAATGGCTTCCCCTTCACCCCTTCATAGGGTTGGCATTGATCGTCGGCCAATACCCAACGTGGCGGGAACACATCGCTCTCCGTACTCCTCTGCTTTCAGAGGAGACAGGATGAACGATGCTGTTAGTGGTGAGATGGCCCAGGGTCAGCCGGGGTGCGAGGGATATGCTCTATGGGTAACCTTACACCCCGGCGTCTGAAGACCCGAGACGGCGTGCGGTTTTAGTCGGTGCAAGCCCGACATAACCGCCCCCGCTGGCCGGCGGGGGGGTATCCGAAGGGATTTCCGCACGATAAAAAAAAAAAAAGGTAGTGATCTCGGTAGAATTCTTATTTTACTCATTGCTTTTAAATCCACATACGCGATAGTGTTTGATATGGATATATTTTTAGTACCACTTAATTGAGGGTGAGACTTCGAACTCAGAACTTCACGATAACACGCAGACATAAGCGCACCTGCATATCACAGGACCAATAAGGCTTAGAATAAAGATAAGTATATTTAAATAAATATAACACAACACGAAAAAGGGTTCGAATGGGTTATTCAAGTCCAGTAAACACTTTTCGCTATCAAAAAGGTTCGTTCACATAATAACTTCAAAGCTAAACAAAAGGACACTGAATCTAGTCAAGAAATTGTATCAAATGTGAAAATAGGGCCACAAATTCTCATGTCGCTATACTCAAATACAATGTCTGTCATGACAGTTTTATGTTCAGAGATTGTGATCCTTGTTGCGACGTCCAACAAGTAGAACAATACATATATGTAAAACTTAACTGGGAACAAATAAAGATGGTAGATACTGGTGGTAGAAATTTGATGACACAAATTTGTCACAAAATTCGGCCGGGTGGGTACCACCGTGCACGATTGCGAAAAACCCTGCAGTCAGCAAGTGCATAGCCGGGCAGGAGGATTGTGGTCGCAGCACTAGTGGGACCGGTGGGTGTCACGCGGTGCTACGACGACAATCCTCTTCTGATGAGGCCGTCAAGCTGAGTGCCACCATTGTTAACATGGTACGTGTATGTAATGGTGCCCCTTTTTCTTGAGACTTTACCTTCAGCTTACCATCAGGCGAGGTGAAGTCAAATTGACGTGTCCTAAATATAAAAAAAAGATAAACATAAACTCACGCCTTTATCCCCAAAGGGGTTAGGCAGAGGTGCTAGCACCCACATTTCGCCAGTTTATGTTTAGGTCCCAATGTAATAGGTGGCGAGCCTATTGCCATTAACCGGGCACTTATAAACCTGCGATAAATACACACATAACTTCGAAAAGCATCGAAAAGTCATTGGTGTGTGCCGTGGTAAAACCTGGGATCGAACCCGAGACCTCGTCTCAGCAGTCCATTACCCATACCACTAGGCTAAAAAAAAAGATATATTTGTTAAAGAAACAAATTGTTAACAATATCGAAAGATAAGTAACGCCAGAGGGTTTAACTTCTCAAGTGTAATGATATCGTTTGAAAAGATATGAGTAAAGGCTTTAAGCTATTTATTTTCGATTTTGTTTCAGGAGAAAACTAGACCTTTATTGAGTATTGGCCATAATTAAATGAGTATAGGTATAATCTGAATACTCACTTGTTAATAAAGCGTAAAATTAACGTATCTTTACATTGTTCCATGTTGAAAACTTTCTTCGATAGCTTATGTCTAAAAGGAACGGAATGTAATTGGTCACAATGAATAACAGATATAAAAGCAAGTGATATGAATTTCTTTGAAAGAAAGAAAGAAAGAAAATTGATTTTTATTGCGGATAAAACACATGCACATATTAGGATTAAGGAAAAACCATAAGAAAAAAACAAGAGATAATAATAATACACAAGTCCACACAACAATATTACACTTAAAAATATAAAAGTCTAAAATAACGGTGGAGCTACAGCTACTCAGACGGCGACCATGTTGTAACACCAAAAAGGTTCGGGGTTCTGCGGCAAGGATATTTTTATTTCTTATCTGTGGTCGCCGCCTGAGCAGATATCGCGGCGTGTGACATGCACGTGACAAAATTGACATTAGTGACATTGTCAACGTATCATGTCCTACGTGGCACATAGATATTAATATAAAAATGCTTGGTACATCACACATGGTCTCACTTAGCACGTGTATCATTGTATTACAATTAAAAGAAAATGTACAATGTGTCCGCAATAAGGGCCAGACACTCAGCATAAACTGAGGTGGGTATTATCCACCACAGAACTGATTTTCAGTGTAAGCAGTGTAGTGTAGTGTAGTGTGTGTCTTTGTAGCTTTCACCTGTGTTTCTACCCCTAGATCGCCTAGACTGGTTTGCTGGAAGGATTTGTTCGAGATAATGCCAGCACAAGTTTACCATCAACAGAGCTGTAGCCTTTATAAGGGCCGCTGTAATGGTTTATACAAAATAAATGCTTTTTGGACTTTGACTTTCATATACACAACTTAGAAACCAGAGCGGTTACTTTTTTTCTCCGTATACTCAACATCACTCGTCAAGAGATTATAGGACTTTTAATAGGACTTAAAAACAGTTTCATAGATTCAATAACGCCATAAACACCACCGCAATTTTAAGCATAAGCTGACACCTTCTCAGAAAAAAAAATATCATTGAAAATTCAGCGTTAATTACCTACCAAAAGAAACAGACTTATAAAAGGCGTTTTTTGTTGTTGTAAATATTCGCATAAAGGCAAAGACGCAAAAATATTGTCAAGATGAAGTCCATAAATCTTTTTACCGTGGAAAGCAAATTGGAGAGTCCCGGAAAAACAAACAACTTTGTTCAGGAGCAGCACTTAGGGGTCGTTCATAAAATAAGCTATGGAAATCTTAAGCTTTTTCGCCCATGCGTGGGGCGGTGTCCTCGGTGAGCTATCTCAATATTGTGTTCCTTATTAACTTGCGTCACGAATGATAGATCGCCTCCTTATATAAATGTTATATGGCAAATTACGGCATTCTTAAATATTTCAAATGAAAACGTTTATGCAGAAGGGACACACAGAGTGGTAAATAAACACCCTCTCCAATCTGTATATTCGGTGCCACGTAATAGGTAGAAAGCCTATTTACCGGGCACTTTATGTTTACTCGCGCCACTTACACTGACTACATGCTTTATATTATAACTAGCTGTTGCCCGCGACTTTGTCCGCGTTAAATTCGGAATAGATCAAGGTATGTTTACTTCTGCAGTTTCGAATCCAGCATGCGTTACCTATTACATCGTTATATTTTGAATCATTTATCATGAAAAATAGAGGTTTATATGTAACCTCGAAATTGTTTCTACACGGGTCCCTAATATAATAGCGTGATGATTTTTTTTATCAAAGTTGGAATCTCTAATCAACTATCTTTTACACGTAGGTAACTCTGTAGTGTCAAGATTTCATATTTTACTGCTCATCACCCCTTAGGTATAGCGCGATGATTTATAGTCCGAACGTTGAACATGTCCGAGTTCTATCTAACTTTAGAATTTCGTGATGATCTGCTTTGTAATAATAAAGGAATCATCAATAATAGATTTAGTCGATTTTACCCTACTGCTCCCATCACACTTATAATAGCGTGATAATATATAGCGCAGTTAATGACCATACCCTAGAGGAATAACCATGCAAAATATCAGCTGCATCTGTTCAGCGGTTTTCAATTGATGCTCGGACATCGATAATAAAAACAGACAAACAGATAAACATACAAAAAATCTAAAAATCACATTTTTGGAATCAGTATCGTTCCTAGAACACAGCAATGTTTTTTTTTTCAATATACAGTTTTCCCTCGTTACGATTTTATTATATGTATAGATTTACTATCCGATCTGAAGTAGCCTATTCCCTAACAGCCGGTTTCAATAATCCATCTATCCTTTACCAGCAGTTAAAATAGCTACCATTAGTATTTATCGGGGATTTTTTCTGTTTCAATAAACAAAGATAAGCAGATAATTACTTTGATAATATTGAAACCGCAGTTACAGATAGATTAATGTTGACTGTTTATCTGGGATAGCTTCTACCTTTAACTGTAGGTAGATTATTGAGACTGGCCGTTAGTCGCCTTGCGACACCCATTGAAAGAGATGGGTTGGCCCTTATTGTACTTCACCGGGTAAAAAAACTGAAAAAAAAATTTGCATCTTGTCACATTAAGCGACATCCCCTTATAGGGATAAGTGCTTACGTATTTCATGAACGAGCCTTCACCGTTTACGGTTATACCATAGAAATCCAGTACAGTCCATCGTTATAAAAATAAGGGCAAGTTTTTTTACAGCTTTTTGATTTTCATAGGTCCCTGTTACCGAGTTTAGGACAAGTTTGGGACAGTTTAAGACGATTCTCGTGGTTAGTAATCAACGAAGTTTGAAGACCCGTCCGTAGGACGATAATTTGGAAAACTAATTAATTATGCAACTTGATACATAATCAATTTGGGAACCTCAACTTATTTACTTTAAAATTTATAGTTTTACTAGCTGACCCGGCAGACTTCGTACTGCCTCAATCGATGACAAACCTTTTAAACCTTCTCTGGACCTCCAAAAATAATTCAAGACCAAAATTAGCCAAATCGGTCCAGCCGTTCTCGAGTTTTAGCGAGACTAACGAACAGCAATTCATTTTTATATATAAGAGAAGAAGAAGAAGAAGAAGAAGAAGATTTATTTCCTTAATAATTATTTAAGTATAAATCCTTTCAAATTGTTGACATTTACAAATACTTGTACTACTTATTAAGAATCTTGTGGAGTCGACTATCACATCTCTAAATAATCGAACCTACCACCTCTCCAGGGATATATATATGCGTCACGGATCGATTTACATATAGCATCCGATTCCCAAACATACAAAAATAGACCTCACAGCTTTTTCTCTTCGCAATATATGAAAACCATAAATAGCTACGAACACGTTTCTGCCAACGGTATTAAATTACTCCATTTGACTCCGCCTACTTCACAACTTTCGGGAAAAGATAACGAGCTCCCACATATTTATCATATTCCCAACTTGGAAGAGAATTTCCGTTTCGATAGAGGATTCGATATTTATTGATCGGATGATATATTTATGAGCTAAATATAAGTTCTCACTCGAACTGACAATCGATACTGAGAAATCGAGCCGGGTTAAAATAGAATAAAATGTCTATGCCATGATTCCTTACAAACGTTTACAGGAAGCACCGCCAGTTAACCCACTGTCTTTTATCACACATAAGTCCTGAACCCGTAGAAATTGTTACTGACTGATATTATAGCTTTCTACAGGTGAAGGAAATAATTAGATCAGTTCAGTAATATTTGAGTTCATTCGGTACAAACAAATAGGTCTTTACCTATGAATTTCCCGAAATTTTCTTACAAATTCATGAGTTCGTTATTCCTGTAATTTAATAGCTATTTCCATTATTTATATTTTGTTTGAAAGTTGATTTCAAGATTTTACAACTGTTTTTTTTTAATACTAATAAGGTGGCAGATAACCACACGGCCCACCTGATGGGAAGCGGTTACCGCGGCCTATGGACGTATTAAATTTTGTTTTTATTGGCCGTTTGATAAATTAAATCGATCTTCAAAAACAGTACTTCCTAAATGCTATCCATTTTAATGATAAATTTCGTATTACTTAACAGCTGTCACTTTTCAAAAATGTAATAAAAGTTGCTGTTTGTTAGCTCAATGTTGTCTCATTCATACACAAAAAAAACATAATATTTGGATTTGTCATTCCTAAAAAAAATGCAAAAATGTTAAAATTGGGTTTCCTCCAATTTCTTCAAGAAAAACGGCAATTTCATCTGTAACGACCTTTTTTTTTTCGTGCGGAAATCCCTTCGGATACCCCCCCGCGTGCCAGCGGGGGCGGTTATGTCGGGCTTGAACCGACTAAAACCGCACGCCGTCTCGGGTCTGCGGACGCCGGGGTGTAAGGTTGCCCATAGAGCATATCCCTCGCACCCCGACTGACCCTGGGCCATCTCCGGTTTCGAGATAACCCCCTCGGGTTTGGGAATCACGGTGTCCCCGTCTTACCCCGGTTTGGGGGAGGGGCGCTAGTCGCCCCACCGTCCCGGCCTGCTAACGACCTAATATTTTACCTCTATGTAATATTAAGTGCTGGCAGTTAGAACGCCAGTTAGTACTAGATGCTCACATCAACATAATACATTTTCATGTACATATATCTACCAGCATAATATATTTCCATCAAAGGTCAAGAGGATCGCGGGAAGCGATAAGGTCGCCCATTGTACTGTTTTTCAGCAAGTTTTATTCGAATTCTTGTATATCTGTTCGGGTGGAATATTATAATTGGGTTTAATCTAATTAATATTATACTTGGTATTTTGAAGAATCTCTCAAGTACATAGATGAGATTAAAAAAGCGGCCAAGTGCGAGTTGGACTCGCCCATAAAGGGTTCCGTAGCAGTAAGTAACATAATAATGCTTTTGGAAGTTGAACGAATGAAAGGTAAATTGCGTTTTACGATTTATGACGTATTAAAAAAAAACTACTTACTAGATCTTGTTCAAACTAATTTTCGGTGGAAGTTTACATGGTAATGTACACCATATTTTTTTTTTTGTTTTATTATTCACGCGGGGACACGCATTTTACCACTTTGGAAGTATCTCTCGCGCAAACTATTCAGTTTAGAGAAAAATTATATTAGAAACCTCACTATCATTTTTGAAGACCTATCCATAGATACCTTTTTTTTTCGTGCGGAAATCCCTTCGGATACCCCCCCCCCCCCGCCGGCCAGCGGGGGCGGTTATGACGCGCTTGAACCGGCTAAAACCGCACGCCGTCTCGGGTCTCACACGTATGGGTTAGATGAAAAAAAACAATTTGAGTTTCAGTTCTAAGTAAGCCCCCAAACTTTATTGTTTTTTTTTTCTATTTTTGTGTGAAAATCATAATGCGGTTCACAGAAAACCAATTTACTTACCAAATTTCAACAGCATAGTTCTTACAGTTTCGGAAAAAGTGGCTGTGACATACGGACGGACAGACAGACAGACATGACGAATCTATAAGGGTTCCGTTTTTTGCCATTTGGCAACGGAACCCTAAAAATCCTGATAAATTACACACACAAGACTTAAAAGAAAGAAATATGACGAAGAAGCCTTTTATTACGTAATCAAAAAAACTGCGGTTTCGACAATCCTACTCATCATCAAAACTCCACGTTTAAGACCAGATTTCATTAATGGAATCAACTGAATCATAAGACACCATAAAAGTTAAACTGCTTTACTTACTATTTTATTGAATGAATTCATTGGTAAAACATGATAAACCCAGTTTAGTACTTGATCGCTGTTGGTAGAATCTATCGTTGGTATAATTCGCTCTACCTATAAACCTTTGAGCTCGGTTTTTGTAGGATAAAGATACACCTCCAAATTTTAACAGGAGATACTGTTACACCCTACACTTTTTTATGTGTGGAAACCCCCACGGCCTTCACCCCATCGATGCCTACGATGGGATGGGTGTGTCGGAATCAGACCGACTAAAACCACGCGGTGTCCTCCCCGGGTGTGTAAAGTTTGGTATAATAACAAATTCTCTAATTTCACTTGAAATAACGTTCATATGATATAATTTTTATATGCTATAATGTCAAGTAACCTAAATTCATATGGCCTAATGCTTTTTATCATCTATCCTATCATATTCCTATAATATAATAACATTTAGTATAACGTTTATTTTTATATAATTTTCAATACGTATAATATTCTTTTTATATAAAATTCATTTAACCTATTGTTCTTTTGACTTATAGCTCGAAGGAGCCCCGCTTGGCGGGGCTCCTACTTCTGGGTGGTTTATAAAAAAAAACCATGAAGAGTAAGGCGTAGTCTTCTAACCTAACCCATCCCAGTCGGATTGCTCTGAGTCGGGATATTAACCACAATTGATTTGGGCCTTACAATAGTATGTATTATTTTCATTTTAATTTAAAATCCAATTTAATGGTTGGCAGGTGTATAGGGTATAAAGCGAAGAAAAGAAAACTTAACTTAGAGATTATGAGTATTATAGTAAATGGATAATATTCTGAATTAATATTACGTCAAATGTGCATTAAAGGAAATGTTCATTTTATCATAATAAATTAGATAAAATGAAATTATATCAACAATTCATTATCTCAATTGATCGCTATAGTAAACAAATAGTAGATTATTGCATCGAGCACAAAGTAATTTATTATTGCACCGAGTGCCTGATCTAACAGGAGGGCAATATAAATTACTTAAGGTGAGGTGCATAACCTGCTTTTCTTTCAACTATTACCTATAGGAATAGTAGATAAAAGAAACGCATATCAAACAGTTAAAATAGAAGTTTAATTATTGAAATTAAAGTTATGCTTGAGCAATTATTAAACGTAAGGTTAAGAGTTTTGTTGGTTTTTTTTGTTTTTGTTTTTTTTTTTGTTTTTTTTTTTGTTTTGTTTTGTTTTGTTTTGTTTTTTTTAATTTCTTTCATTTTTAAATCAGAGTTAGCAGTAATCATTTTTTAAATTTGGAACAAGTAGGATAGAAACGAATAATACGTACGTAAAAAAAAAGTATTGATATCGGCTGGCTGAATAGAGCTAATCCATTGAGATTTTGGTGTGATTAAAAAAAACTGTGCAATAATGAAATTTCATACATTTTTATTGCTCTAGACCATTAAAGACTCGCTTTGTACTGAGTTTTTAGTGTGATTGTGAAGAAATTAAAGCATAGTTGGAAGAAAAGTATATTAACTGAGATAAGGTCAAGTGAACGTTAGATTTTTCGTTATTATATCAACCGTTACACACCCGTTCTCCCCAAGTTTACATTGCCGGGCACCCCGGGTCCTGCCGACTGCCGTCCTCAGGCCCCGATCATGGAGATCGTTAGTCCAGGGCGTACACCCTACCATCACAAAAAACAATACATAATTGTTTCAAAATTTGTTTCCTAACGTCAGCAAAATTAAATAAAACTCGGCGCTGAAGTAACCAGATGCTTTCTCGTACAAACAGGCATTAATCACAGCACAGAGACACAAAGTTTTATGATTTATCTAATCTGACAGACTTAAAATATTCTAGAGAAACTAGACCAGACGAGGAGGGGCAATAAGAAAACTGTCTAAACGAGGCATGAACACATCTGCGTTGTGAAGCGTTCTATCAGTCAAGTGTAATAGCAAAATGTATTAGGGCCGACGCACGCCTTGGTAGATAAGCCTATAAGCTATTTAGCCGAGGCATTGAAATGTATAATGCCATGAATTAACGACAGTACTGAATTCAAGGTTATGTCGCCCAACATGGGACTGTTAAATTTTTAAATAAAGTTGTTTTCATGTCTCGATGATGTTAAACATATTTCTTTTCAAACAGAAAAAGCGATTTTGTGGATAGCAACAGAGACGTGACAGTTTTTTTTTGTATCACAGCCATATCTCTGTTATTGGAAATAAAAATTGTATAAGCAATGGCTTGAGAGTAATCGCTTCAGAACATAATATCTTTCGGGTCCGAATGTGGGTGTTATACGCTTTGCCCTTTCAAATCTCTCAAGGGATAACAAGGGCAACTGAACAAGGGCAACTGTATTAATTTTCTACAACAAATCTGGTACCAATTTGTTACGCAACTCATAAAATATACAATACTGTCCAGCACATGATATATTAGAGCCTTAAATTTTTCGCAAACCTTGATACGCTTTCGTGCGAAATAATGTAAAGGAAATTTGTGAAGTGAATTGGATTTTTACTAATAAACACGTTTCATTTATTTTAAACTATTCATTGCCCGCGGCTTCGCGTAGAATTCTGTTCCCGGTCCCGCTACCCATGGGAACATTTACCGGGAATAAAAATATATACCTATATATATGTGTTATTTCAGACTATAATCTATCCCTGTACAAAATAGTTCAGCCGTGATTAAGTACTAAACAGCCAAACACACAAACATCTTCCACATTAATAATATTAGGTAGGAAGCGGGATTAATAAAATTCAAAACAAGTTAAACGGGTTTTTTTTTTTTAAATCAACCATTAAAAATTCATATCACTACGTCGCACTTAAAGTACTCCTTTATATTATTTCGCACGGAATCACACTCACTTAAGTTCGCGCTAGGCTGATTCCAAAATCAAAATTTAACTGCTCATGGTAGCAGCGGCTCAAAATAGTCATGCCTCATCATAGAAAAACTAGCAGGTTTCCTGACAGCAAGCTATTACCGATTTCCAGTTTTACATTAAATACCAGAGATGTAATTAGCATGTCACTCAACTCAGCAGCGGAAAAACAAGCAATTTAGCTTTCGCACGTTTCTATCGGTAGATTCCTAGTCGAAAAAAAAAACAAAAAAAAACACAGACTACGCCAAAGATTTTGAGAACCACAAAAAATAAATTAAGTTAAACCTTCATAAAGTCCTTAGAAAGTTCGTTAACTAATTCAATTAGTTTCAAGGCAATGTCAAACAACATCCCTTATCAATTATACTTTCATCGTCTCTAATAATAATAAAAAACCTGACTTGTTTGGCACTGGGGGAGAGAGAGATATTGAGCGAAAAAGTTTAGGGCGTAGGTATCCTTAAGGCGACTCAGAGGAGCCAATTCCTGTGATAAAATAGACATTATTATCAATTATCGCATAACGGGTGGGTGCGGATGACAAGCAAACCCAAAGTCTATGGACATGGCAAATATGGAAGTACGAGTAGAGATGACGTCAGTTAGGAGGTTTGAAAGAAAAACTCGATCAAGTACGAGACGGACTCATGTACTGAACGTTCAACATTGGATTCCCAGCGAAAAATTTTCGTGTTGAAGAGGCCAAAAATTTATTTCAACAAATACTCAGAGACATCTTTTCAAACACGAAGAACGACAGTGACAATATGACACAGCTTTCGATATTCAAGTTGTTTGAACAACGATCATTCGAACGTGAACGTTTCCTCATTTTATTGCCCGGGGAAAATACGGCAAAATTGTATGTTGTCTGAACAGAAATATTAGCCAGGAAACTTGTATAAAAGAGTCTATATATAAGTTTCCTGGTTAAAATAAAGTAGGATAAAAATTAAATTAAATAAGTTGTACAGTCAACGATAAAAGTAAGTTAACTAAATCTAATTTATTCATTACCTTAGCGCTTAAACCTTTCATAAAAATTAAACAAAACATGAATTATATTAACTTTGTCTTCTGGGGAATATAAAACGAACTATACGTCAGTTACTGGTACATGTATTCCAATGGAAAAAAAAGCTTTGTAAATATGTTAGTGTATTTCAACTTTTAAATTTCAAAAAAGGTCTCAGATCCGTTTGCGGTATACCCAGTTTTATAGCCAAAAACCATAGACATGTGCATTTTTTTATTGTGCTTTCAATTTTCTAGATATTTTTAGATAACCATAAACCCTAACCAATTAGGAGGTGGTAAAGAGCGCAGTGACTCAGTGGATGCAGGCCGCTACAGACCGGTGAAAATGGAAGTCAATGGGGAAGTTCAGCAGTGGACTGCTGATATGATGAATCATTTTTTGAAGTAATTAAATACATTACTATTATCTCTCTTCATCCGTGTGCCAGCCTGGTTGGATCCAATCCTTGCAGTTTGGAGCACGTAGTTTCCATTCCTTACTCTGCCTTCTTATAATTTGGTATATCTTCACTTTCACGGGAGCAACTGCCGTCTGATGGCCAACTTCTAGAGGGCCAGCGCCAGAGCCTCGTCCGTCAATCAGCAGATGTACCGGCTTGTAAGTGAACTTCATTTGGGTGCCATAGATCTTAGTGGACTCCATACTCCAATCGACTTACAGAATACAGTAGGTACCTTTTATTTTTCGTGCGGACATTCCCTCGGATACCCCCCCCCCTCCCCCGCCGGCCAGCGGGAGCGGTTATGTCGAGCTTTAACAGACTAAAACCGCACGCCGTCTCGAGTCTTCAGACGCCGGGGTGTAAGGTGGGCCCATAAAGCATATCCCTCGCACCCTGACTGACCCTGGGCTATCTCCGGTTTCGAGATGGCCCCCTCGGGTTTGGGGACCACGGTGTCCCCGTATTGCCCCGGTTTAGGGGAGGGGCGCTAGTCGCCCCGCCGTCCCGGAGAATAAAATACCTACTTAATGTTTTAGAGACTTAACTCTGATCCAACAATTTCCGCATGAGTTGTTACCTTTAAACGCCAAATCAACGTGGCAGCAACAAATTACACACGAACACAAAACAAACTGAGCTGAAACGATTAAACTCCCTCGTCACGCCACGGCCGATTAAACAGACGAACTTTATATACGCGAGGCTGTGTGCTATGTAGATCGACGATCAAGTAATGAAGTTAGCGAAGTGTTTATGCACATCTAAACTTTGAACAGAAGCGTCACATGATTAGGCGAGTCAAAAATCTTATAATTACGGTAGATGGCTCCAGCGTCGCCTTAAGACGTATATAATATATCGGAGAATTTCGAATATCTGGGACGTGTCTAGATAGCTCAACTGGTCAGAGCATTCCCCCTGTGAGGGACTGGTCGCAGGTTCAAGTCCCGTTCTAGATGTTCTCTTTTTTCGATCTAAATCTTTAGAAAAAGTAAAAATACAAAATGCTTAAAAATTTTAATTGAATTATAATAGGGTATTTGACTACTGCTACAAAATAGTTCTGTATTATGTATTACAACATAAAAATGCAGATGGCATCAATATTTTTCTGAGAACTGTTTTATTTGCGATAAAAATCGATACAAAAGTTTGATTTAAAAAAAGTACGCGCCATAACGGATCCCGTGACATGTGACATCACACCAAAGTAAACAGTAAGCTACTTATAGCACGTTCATATAATTATTGAAATTAGTTGCAAAAATAATGGTTTATTTTGAGATATATAAGATAAAAGTGAAACATTATTAGTAAGTAATAATTGAACCAGTCGATTAAGACTAGGAAATGCAGACAGCCTGTATTGAAAAACTGTTTACTTATGTGTGACGTCACAGAGCGTTTATAAGCACGTGATCAAATCTCAAAAAAGTGAGATTTTAATCTTGATTTTTTAACAAAAAAGAAACTTATTTTATATTGAAAATTAATAAAATATGTTTTTTACGTACATTTTATTAGGATAACAACAATTCGTACAATATTTTAAATATAGTCAAAATGCCTTTTTTTTTTTTTTTTTTTTAACGTGCGGAAATCCCTTCGGATACCCCCCCGCCGGCCAGCGGGGGTGGTTATGTCGTATCCTTTTATTAATGGCAAAAAAAAAAAAAAAAAAAAAGGTACAAAGCGTCAAATACTTTTTTTTTCTTTTCGTGCGAATATCCTCTCGCATATGCCTGACAACGGGGATAGTTATGTCGGGCTTCAATCGACTAAAACCGCACGCCGCGCCGTCTCGGGTTCAGACGGGTGTAAGGTGGGCCCATAAGGCATTTCCCTCGCACCCCGAAATTTTTTTTTTGTTTCGTCAGGGGAAATGTCCTACGGCACACCGCGCGACGCGGGGAGGCCGCGCGGTTATGTGTGGCTCTCACACACTAAAACCCCTGCGGTGTGCCATACTCTGCGCCTTGTCGGGGGGGGGGGGGGGGGGGGGGGGAGCCGAAACTATACAACAATACTTCCATGGTGATCCTCCCTAGCGCGAGCCCGCAGTGTGTAACGGGCACCTTCATCACACCATTCTCAATTAGGCGACGTCCAGGCACCTCGCACCCCGACTGACCCAGGAAGGTACCGTCGAGTACCTTTTTTTTTCGTGCGGAAATCCCCTCGGATACCCCCGCCGGCCAGCGGGGGCGGTTATGTCGGGCTTGAACCGACTAAAACCGCACGCCGTCTCGGGTCTGCAGACGCCGGGGTGTAAGGTTGCACATACAGCATATCCCTCGCACCCCGACTGACCCTGGGCCATCTCCGGTTTCGAGATGGCCCCCTCGGGTTTGGGAACCACGGTGTCCCCGTCTTGCCCCGGTTTGGGGGAGGGGCGCTAGTCGCCCCACCGTCCCGGCCTGCTTCTGCTCGGGTGACAGGCGGCCTCACCTGCCACCCCCAGGCCTGCGCTCATGGAGGACCTTATTTTTTTTTTTTCACCTAATAGCCACAAGTTAATCTGTAATAATAGACTTTGAAAAATGTTATTATTTGTAATACCTTTTTTTTTTTTTTTTTTTTATCGTGCGGAAATCCCTTCGGATACCCCCCCGCCGGCCAGCGGGGGCGGTTATGTCGGGCTTGCACCGACTAAAACCGCACGCCGTCTCGGGTCTTCAGACGCCGGGGTGTAAGGTTACCCATAGAGCATATCCCTCGCACCCCGGCTGACCCTGGGCCATCTCACCACTAACAGCATCGCTCATCCTGTCTCCTCTGAAAGCAGAGGAGTACGGAGAGCGATGTGTTCCCGCCACGTTGGGTATTGGCCGACGATCAATGCCAACCCTATGAAGGGGTGAAGGGGAAGCCATTGACCGCCGCCCAGGGTGTACCGGCCGCTCCGATTCCGTTCCCCCCGGACTGCAGCGGGATCGGAATCGGAGCGACACTCGAGGAGGTTACCCAACACACACCCCATTATTTGTAATACCTACGACTAATTTTATTCAGAATGCGGAGCATAGATCATATTTTTAGGGTTCCGTTGCCGAATGGCAAAAAACGGAACCCTTATACATTCGTCATGTCTGTCTGTCTGTCCGTCCGTTTGTCACAGCCACTTTTTTTCGAAACTATAAGATCTATGCTGTTGAAACTTGGTAGATAGATGTATTCTGTGAACCGCATTAAGATTTTCACACAAAAATAGAAAAAAGACAATAAATTTTGGGGGTTCCCCATACTTAGAACTGGAACTCAAAAATGTTTTTTTCTTCAAACCCATACGTGTGTGGTATCTATATGGATAGGTCTTCAAAAATGATATGGAGGTTTCTAATATCATTTTTTTCTAAACTGAATAGTTTGCGCGAGAGACACTTCCAAAGTGGTAAAATGTCCCCCCCCCCCCCATGTAACTTCTAAAATAAGAGAATGATAAAACGTAAAAAAATGTATGATGTACATTACCATGTAAACTTCCAACGATAATTGGTTTGAACGAGATCTAGTAAGTAGTTTTTTTTAATACGTCATAAATCGTAAACCGCAATTTACCTTTCATTCAATCAACCCAAATATAAAAAAAAAACATTATTATGTTACTTGCTGCTACGGAACCCTTCATGGGCGAGTCCGACTCGCACTTGGCCGCTTTTTACTATATCGAACATCCTTGTAGTACATGTTTTACGAAGTAAATTGTTTACTGATTACTGTGTGGCGTAACGTCAGATCGTTTGACTGCAGAGGTCGCGAGTTCAATTCCCGCTAAGTGCCAATATTGAACATAAAATAACTTAACTTAACCCGAAGGGGTAGGCAGAGGTGTATTACACACCCACGATTCCCCAGTTATGTTTAGGTCCCAATGTAATAGGGGCGAGTCTATTGCCATCTACCGGGCACATTACTAAGCGAGCGATAATAAACAACAATGTTTAAAATCAACAATCAGCACATACCTACTTGTATAATATATATATACAGACGCACATAGAAACTTCTAAAATACGTCACAACCAATAAACGTAACCCAAAAATACTGACCAATTTCTCTCGGATGAAACTTTTAAAATAAAGGCCAACCAACACATACGTCGGTTGGTGTGGCGGTAACTGTTGCCGAAGCAATCACTTACGCGGTATTGATCGGTCGAAACCGGCACTACCTTATATATTTGAAGTTATGTTTTAATTTAGGGCTAATAGTAAAAAATTGTAAATCATTCGCCGAGCCTTTTAGGTAGATTTCGATGAAATCGATCTACCTATTGGTTTCTTGACTACTGTCGAATTTAAAAAAAAATTCTTCATAGGAAGTCTAGTTATGACCTCCTGAGTCCGTGTCCGTGTCCGTGTATATATATATATATATATACATAAATATATATATATATATATATATATGTATGTATGGTTCCACTTCCCAAAATTTGCGGCACTCTCACGGTCGCATTTTTGCCCCGATCGCTTTCAAACTGCGGTAAAAAATTGCTTGGGTGTAAACTTAGGTAGGGCCTCACTTTTTGTGAAATCAGTTTTCCTCAAAATTTCACGTTCCATGAAAGATATTCGAACCGTTCTAATTTTATCCTATAGTATACATGAATACCAACAACTTTTAATTATAAACCTATAAGATTAAAACTTTAACTAAAAGTGGAGGGGGGAAAAACCAAAATTTTTCGGGAAAAAAATCATAACTTCTAACCGGTGAACATTCTTGGTGTCGGAAACATTTTTAATCGATAGGCCATTTTTAATTCTAAAATAAATTTCTGAAAAGCTTTTCGCTAAAAGTTACCGTTTTCGAGAAAAAAAAATTAAACATGATAATAAAATAATATTAATTGCTTCACGAAATCTACCTGTGCGATTTGAACTAAAAAATCCGTTCCCGCAGGGGGAACTGCGGGAACGGATTTTTTAGTTCAAATCGGCTTTCAGTCTTATTACGAAACCACATGACTTCGGTATTCCCAGTGAAGCGACTGCTATCAGATCTTCACAACAGACTGGCGATATCGAAATTCTGTAGACCAGAATTTCGGACTTTTTATAAAATATTGCTTCATGGACCCCAAATACCCGTACCGAATACCACAGATATTCGTATGGCAACCAGGACCAACGGCGTAACGTGCTCTCCGAAGCACGGAGGAATCTCAATATGTTAAGGTTCGGTTACCGATCCTAACTCTGACCAGGCTAGTATTGGCTTCCGCTAAAACACGAGTCGCCTGTAAATGTTTTATTTATTAAAATGCGTTTACTTTTGGTTATTTTTTTTTTATATATTTCGGACACGTCAATTTGACTTCACCTCGCCTGATGGTAAGCTGAACGTAAAGTCTCAGGAAAGAGGGTCACCATTACATACACGTACCATGTTAACAATGGTGGCACTCAGCTTGACGGCCTCATCAGAAGAGGATTGTCGTCGCAGCACCGCGTGACACCCACCGGTCCCACTAGTACTGCGACCACCATCCCCCTACACGGCTATGCACTTGCTGACCCCTGAACGCAATCAAACCGAAATTGGATGACTATGGAGGGTTTTTCGCAATCGTGCACGGTGGTACCCACCCAAATTTGTGTCATCAAATTTCTACCACCAATTTATATCACACTCGTCAACATTTTTCATCCAAATTGTTTTGTTAGTTAGTATAAAAAAAGCTTCAAAATCCTTGCATCAACGTTCAAGCTCTGCCCTAAATTAAATCTAGACTAAATTAATCGGCATCATCGATTTTATCTTCATACAACATTCATTATGTATCTGGGTCGCTTCAAGAACCACTCCCAACTTTAATCTCAAAGGTCCATTTAAAAACAAGCGGACGCGGAACTCGCGGACTTTTATGTAGACCTTTTTAAGTTATACATTACCACAGTACATTATTTTGTTTTATCTTCAATAGTTTTCGCAGCGCACGCGATGTAAGGTATTTTTTAGGTCATTTTTTTACACCTTGGGTTACATTATTGAAGTTTTAGTAAGGATCCCTAACTTTTATGAAAATGTAATACACCTATGTTAGTCAGTGATAGTGCAGCTTTCTAACGTTAAAAGAATTTTTGAAATCGGTTCAGTAGTTCTTGAGTTTACTCGAATACATAAATTGAAATCTTATAATATTAGTAAAGATGTATAGAAATCTGCCCGATTTAATAACATTTATGCTCACTGCTCCGCTCCCTTTAGTGGTAGCGTGATTTTATATAGCCTATGTTACTCCCAGATAATGTAGCTTTCTATAGGTGAAAGAATTATTGAAATCGGTCTAGTAGTTTCGGAGCCTATTCGTTACAAACAAACAAAAAAAAACAAATCTTTCCTCTTTATAATATTAGTGTAGATGTAACGACCTAATATTATTTGATAAATAACGTCAATATGCAACTCTGAGCCTCTCTGTTACTATATGAAAAAATATACAATATTATTTCTGAAAAATTGTGTTCCAATATAGAATTTAATTCCTCAAACCATATTTGCCGCAGTTTTATCCCAAAAGCGATGGTTTTGCGTTAACACGCAATAATAAGATTACTTTTATCTTCAGGGATACCCTTTACAATTATAACCGAAATGGTTATTACCCGGTTTTCAAATCCACTCCTCATATAAAACCTGATATATTTATCAGGTTCGCCTACTCTGCGTACAGTCAACAACAAAAGTAGCTTAACAAATTTTAATTTATTGATCACCTAAACCTTGCATAAAATAATGAAGTAAAGATTAAACATATTAAGTGCTCTGCGGATTATACAACAAACAAGTTGAATTCTTCGATTTTGCGATATTTTATTTGCGATTTTTTTGCGATTTTTTCTTTATCTTGCAATGGTTCACCCCAGCACGAATCTATTACCGAAAACAGCAACTCGATAGCTCATCTCCTTCATACCCAAAACCGTGACAGAAAATTGGCAACGACGACGTCGACGACAACTCGATAGCAATAGGGCTTTTCTAAAAAAAAAAATCCTTAAAAACACGTCAATTATTGGTCCATGGATCCTTTTTTATTTTTTTTGAAATCCCTTCGGATACACCCCCCCCCTACCGGCCAGCGGGGGTGGTTATGTCGTATATCGACTAAAACCGCACGGTGTCCTCCCCAAGTCTCCGTTGCCGTAAGCCCTTGAAAGGGGTTATCCCAGGGTTACCGGCGGACTTTGGCCGCCACCGCGGCCGCGCCTGGTGGGGTCGGGTTTTAGCCCGCTTCGGTGAGTTGGCAGGCGTGTGTAGGGCACACACGACACCCCTCCGCCACGGCCTATTTCTGTAAGGACGGCGAGTCGGCCAACTGCCGTCCTCAGGCCCCGATCATGGAGGTCGGTAGTCCCGGGCGTAGATGAGTCTGCAGCGTCCTCGCCGCAGACTGCGAAACTCGAGGGTCAGGGTTCTCTCCCGCTCCCTCTCCGCCGTCTCTTTCGCGCACATTGGTCCATGGATCCTAATGTAAAAAAGGGTTTGTAAATATTTTAGTGTACATCAACTTTTGTCGTTGACTGTACCTTTGGTCCCTTCTACGTTGTAAAGGGGCTCGTATTTTTTTTATATGGACTATTCTGATTCGCCAAATATTACACCTGGGGCTTTTACTTTTTGACCTAAATTTGTAGGGTCGTTTACCCCTCGAACGGGGCGTAATTATTTTGATGGCTACCTAGTTTTTAAAGTCCAACGAAAACCTTATTCAGTTGTTTAAATCACCTGTGCCCTCTCCTCGAAACACGCTATTGTTTCGCTCATAATATAACCCTATTCATACATATTTTTCTCGATAAATTTTTTGTCAAAAGTGTTAGGAGCTGGCAGTATATTTTTTTTCGTACTTACAAAAGTATGTACCAAGTATATTAATCGTAAAAAAAAATCTGTTTGTGATGTTACCGTATAATCTTGGAACTTGATTCAGTAGTGAACATTTAAAGAGATGTTATCTGCAGTATATATTTTTTCTTAGTTTCAAAAGTATGTACCAAGTATTTTAATCGTAAAAAAACATCTGTCTGTGATGTTACCTTATAATCTTAATTCTGGTCTACAGAATTTCGATATCGCCAGTCTGTTGTTGTTCCCCCTGCGGGAACTGCGGGAACGGATTTTTTAGTTCAAATCGGCTTTCAGTCTTATTACGAAACCACATGACTTCGGTATTCCCAGTGAAGCGACTGCTATCAGATCTTCACAACAGACTGGCGATATCGAAATTCTGTAGACCAGAATTTCGGACTTTTTATAAAATATTGCTTCATGGACCCCAAATACCCGTACCGAATACCACAGATATTCGTATGGCAACCAGGACCAACGGCGTAACGTGCTCTCCGAAGCACGGAGGAATCTCAATATGTTAAGGTTCGGTTACCGATCCTAACTCTGACCAGGCTAGTATTGGCTTCCGCTAAAACACGAGTCGCCTGTAAATGTTTTATTTATTAAAATGCGTTTACTTTTGGTTATTTTTTTTTTATATATTTCGGACACGTCAATTTGACTTCACCTCGCCTGATGGTAAGCTGAACGTAAAGTCTCAGGAAAGAGGGTCACCATTACATACACGTACCATGTTAACAATGGTGGCACTCAGCTTGACGGCCTCATCAGAAGAGGATTGTCGTCGCAGCACCGCGTGACACCCACCGGTCCCACTAGTACTGCGACCACAATCCCCCTACACGGCTATGCACTTGCTGACCCCTGAACGCAATCAAACCGAAATTGGATGACTATGGAGGGTTTTTCGCAATCGTGCACGGTGGTACCCACCCAAATTTGTGTCATCAAATTTCTACCACCAATTTATATCACACTCGTCAACATTTTTCATCCAAATTGTTTTGTTAGTTAGTATAAAAAAAGCTTCAAAATCCTTGCATCAACGTTCAAGCTCTGCCCTAAATTAAATCTAGACTAAATTAATCGGCATCATCGATTTTATCTTCATACAACATTCATTATGTATCTGGGTCGCTTCAAGAACCACTCCCAACTTTAATCTCAAAGGTCCATTTAAAAACAAGGTCAGAATCTAAATCGGGTCTTGGGACATCTAAAGGCTAAAAGCCTCGTGTTTAAAGTGATAAAGCTCACAGTACAAAAGGAGACGGGGCATCGAGGCGAGATGAGTTGAAATATTAAATAAATGTTTTTTGACTGAATTCAATTGTTTTTGCTTACATGCGTCCTTGGTCCCGTGGATAGAGTAACATATACATTCTTACACCCGTGTATCCTCGCAGGTGTAGGCAGAGGTATATTCTACTATTATTATAAATGTGAAAGTTTGTGAAGATGTTTGGATGTTTGTTACTCAATTACGCTTTAACGACAACGGATCTGGCTGAAATTTGGTACAGGGATGAATTATAGTCTGGAATAACAATTATGATTGTTGCAATTAAAATTTTTAAGCAATTTGTATGCTTACTTCTCCTATATTTTAAGATCGGAAAAAGAGAACATCTAGGACGGGACTTGAACCCGCGACCAGTCCCTGTAAGTGACCTGTTCTCTTTTTCCGATCTAAATCTATTAAAAAAATATATAGGATTGTTATCTTGGGATTAGGTTCCCATGGGTTGTATGAACGGGATTAGAATATCTCCATAACCTGCATCCGAGGCTTTTCCTCGCACCCCGACTGACCCTGGGCCATCTCCGGTTTCGAGATAGCCCCCTCGGGTTTGGAAACCACGGTGTTCCCGTCTTGCCTCGGCTTGGGGAGCTAGTCGCCCCACCGTCCCGGCCTGCTTCTGCTGGGGTGACAGGCGGCCTCACCTACCACCCCCAAGTTTCATTGTACCTATAGGTTTTCTGTTAAGAGATTCGTAGTAGTGAAATCGGCATTTTCGTGCTAGACATTTTATAGTTTTAAACTTCTAACAACCTACAAGATATATGTTTCACAATACATTAATACAAGTTTAAGAAAAATAACAAAAGACCATTTCTCTACAGTAGTATTAAAAGATTCTTGAACTCGTAAATCTTCGTCAGTGTACACCTGCAATGCAGTATCAGCTCGATCACTAGTTCTCAAGTGTCGGTAATGTACCAAGTCTTAATATTTGTGTGCTGCGCTTCCGAACGTAAAAAAAAAGAAAAAGAAAAGGTGTTGCACCGGGGCGAAACCCGGGCGGTTTCGCCCCGGTGCAACACCTTTTTTTTTTCTTTTTTTACGTTCGGAAGTCTCCACGGTCTTCAAACCACCGGAGCTAACGGTAAGATGGGTATGTCGGACGCCTTACCCGTGGATTATTAACGAATACGAAAAAAAGGAATTATTCAATTTGGTGCAGTCGTTCGGAAGTTCGTTTTTTCACGCATCACCGTGAGAGTCACACTCGAGTCGCCAGAGACAGCAATATTTGATTGTAATTTGTGAATTACCCAAGCGACCATTTTTAATCTATATAAAACGCTACAGAATATTTCAAAAATATTTCATCAGACTATAAGACTGTAATTTGTGAAGATAAAATATAAACTTATGAAGGTTCTAGTTTAACAGAGGAGAAAAATTGCCACAGGGTAGGGCTGATGGTAAATTTATATATTATCTGAAATCTCTGGTAGCGTAAGGCTGATAACATCTTTTTAAATGTTCACTACTGAGTCAAGTTCCAAGATTATAAGGTAACATCACAGACAGATGTTTTTTTACGATTAAAATACTTGGTACATACTTTTGAAACTAAGAAAAAATATATACTGCAGATAACATCTCTTTAAATGTTCACTACTGAATCAAGTTCCAAGATTATACGGTAACATCACAAACAGATTTTTTTTTACGATTAATATACTTGGTACATACTTTTGTAAGTACGAAAAAAAATATACTGCCAGCTCCTAACACTTTTGACAAAAAATTTATCGAGAAAAATATGTATGAATAGGGTTATATTATGAGCGAAACAATAGCGTGTTTCGAGGAGAGGGCACAGGTGATTTAAACAACTGAATAAGGTTTTCGTTGGACTTTAAAAACTAGGTAGCCATCAAAATAATTACGCCCCGTTCGAGGGGTAAACGACCCTACAAATTTAGGTCAAAAAGTAAAAGCCCCAGGTGTAATATTTGGCGAATCAGAATAGTCCATATAAAAAAAATACGAGCCCCTTTACAACGTAGAAGGGACCAAAGGTACAGTCAACGACAAAAGTTGATGTACACTAAAATATTTACAAACCCTTTTTTACATTAGGATCCATGGACCAATGTGCGCGAAAGAGACGGCGGAGAGGGAGCGGGAGAGAACCCTGACCCTCGAGTTTCGCAGTCTGCGGCGAGGACGCTGCAGACTCATCTACGCCCGGGACTACCGACCTCCATGATCGGGGCCTGAGGACGGCAGTTGGCCGACTCGCCGTCCTTACAGAAATAGGCCGTGGCGGAGGGGTGTCGTGTGTGCCCTACACACGCCTGCCAACTCACCGAAGCGGGCTAAAACCCGACCCCACCAGGCGCGGCCGCGGTGGCGGCCAAAGTCCGCCGGTAACCCTGGGATAACCCCTTTCAAGGGCTTACGGCAACGGAGACTTGGGGAGGACACCGTGCGGTTTTAGTCGATATACGACATAACCACCCCCGCTGGCCGGTAGGGGGGGGGTGTATCCGAAGGGATTTCAAAAAAAATAAAAAAGGATCCATGGACCAATAATTGACGTGTTTTTAAGGATTTTTTTTTTTAGAAAAGCCCTATTGCTATCGAGTTGTCGTCGACGTCGTCGTTGCCAATTTTCTGTCACGGTTTTGGGTATGAAGGAGATGAGCTATCGAGTTGCTGTTTTCGGTAATAGATTCGTGCTGGGGTGAACCATTGCAAGATAAAGAAAAAATCGCAAAAAAATCGCAAATAAAATATCGCAAAATCGAAGAATTCAACTTGTTTGTTGTATAATCCGCAGAGCACTTAATATGTTTAATCTTTACTTCATTATTTTATGCAAGGTTTAGGTGATCAATAAATTAAAATTTGTTAAGCTACTTTTGTTGTTGACTGTACGCAGAGTAGGCGAACCTGATAAATATATCAGGTTTTATATGAGGAGTGGATTTGAAAACCGGGTAATAACCATTTCGGTTATAATTGTAAAGGGTATCCCTGAAGATAAAAGTAATCTTATTATTGCGTGTTAACGCAAAACCATCGCTTTTGGGATAAAACTGCGGCAAATATGGTTTGAGGAATTAAATTCTATATTGGAACACAATTTTTCAGAAATAATATTGTATATTTTTTCATATAGTAACAGAGAGGCTCAGAGTTGCATATTGACGTTATTTATCAAATAATATTAGGTCGTTACATCTACACTAATATTATAAAGAGGAAAGATTTGTTTTTTTTTGTTTGTTTGTAACGAATAGGCTCCGAAACTACTAGACCGATTTCAATAATTCTTTCACCTATAGAAAGCTACATTATCTGGGAGTAACATAGGCTATATAAAATCACGCTACCACTAAAGGGAGCGGAGCAGTGAGCATAAATGTTATTAAATCGGGCAGATTTCTATACATCTTTACTAATATTATAAGATTTCAATTTATGTATTCGAGTAAACTCAAGAACTACTGAACCGATTTCAAAAATTCTTTTAACGTTAGAAAGCTGCACTATCACTGACTAACATAGGTGTATTACATTTTCATAAAAGTTAGGGATCCTTACTAAAACTTCAATAATGTAACCCAAGGTGTAAAAAAATGACCTAAAAAATACCTTACATCGCGTGCGCTGCGAAAACTATTGAAGATAAAACAAAATAATGTACTGTGGTAATGTATAACTTAAAAAGGTCTACATAAAAGTCCGCGAGAGCATATGTCTATCTAATAAGGGTACCCCACAGTAACCATTTTTTTCTTTTACAAATTACAAAAAAATAATGTGTCATTTTCGAAGCTATATATAACAATACAGTGTTATTCCTTATCCAATTAAATACGTTAGATACGTTGTACACTTAATGTAGATCAAAATTGCCATTCACACTATATCATTACAATGAATAGTATAAGAGCTATCGAGATATGTAATAAGCGCGGCGAAATAAATTCAAATAGAAATGCGGATCAAGATCAGATCAATGTACCTCGGGACTCAATTAAATATAGGTACAACCATATTATCTAAAACGTGCTCAAAAACAGCAACGAAAGTAGGTCAAATTTGAATTACGTTAATATCCCTTATCCAACATATAGTTTCCCTTTCCATTTAGAAGTAACTACGAGTACAAAAAAATGTTACATGCAAATTTCTAGCTGTTCGCAGTGTTATTATCAATTTCCTTGGGGTCAATACTACGCTACGAGGTGAAATAATTTAATATCTATAGGTCCACACTATTCTCAATAGGTTGCGTCTTCCGGAATTGCCGCCACTCTATTAAATAACGGGAAAACTGCCCATTCTACATTTAAACTACCGTTGACCGTGTCTTTGGAGCAACAATCAGTTTGCTCCATTCGTAAAAATGGTCCATTGGGAAACCTCTTCCAAAAAACGTCGCTGATAATATGGGATGAATGTACCATGAGCCATAGGGCTCATGTTGAAGCAGTAGATAGGACATTAAAAGACCTTCGTAACTCAAGTGGTGTGATGGGAGGTGTAACTTTTGTGTTTGCTGGAGATTTTAGGCAAACACTTCCTGTTATTGCCAAAGGAACACGTGCCGATATCGTGAAGGCTTGCCTTAAATCATCTATTTTATGGGATTCGGTACAAACGCTCAATTTGCGCACTAATATGAGAGCACGGCAATCAAATAATTATGATAACGATTTTCCAGATAAGTTGCTTGAACTTGGAGAAGGCAAATTGCTCTCCACTACCGCAAACGGCCACCAAGTAGTATTGGATAATGGATTAGGTGAAATTGTTCATAGCTAACATCTAATTGATGCTATTTATCCCGAAATCGAAAATCTACCCACAAGGAATTACAACTGGGTTTGTTCGAGAGCAATTGTGTCACCACGAAATGATTCGGTTAATGAAATAAATGATATCATACTGCAAAAAGTACCAGGAGACATTAAATGTTACATGTCCATTGATACGGTATGCAATATTGAGGACACAGTGCACTACCCTCAAGAATTTTTGAACTCTTTAAATCCTCCTGGTCTGCCGCCACACGCCCTCAAGTTAAAAGTTGGAACCCCAATCATGTTATTAAGAAATTTAAACCCCCCTACAATTTGCAACGGCACAAGAGCTTTGATTAAAGAATTAAGAGATAATGTTATTGTAGCTAGGATCATCACCGGTCCCGCAGCCGGTCAGCTCGCACATATTCCGCGTATTCCGATGATTCCGACGGATTTACCTATATCGTTTAAGAGGCTTCAGTTCCCGGTTAAAGTTTCATTTGCACTAACAATAAATAAGTCCCAGGGTCAAAGCTTTTCACTGGTCGGCATTGATTTAAAAAAAAAGAGTGTTTTTCCCATGGGCAGCTGTATGTTGGAATGTCCCGTGTTGGATCTCCGCGAAATCTATTTATTTTGCTCCAAACGAATAGCACTTCAAATATAGTTTATAGAGAAGCCTTGCAATAATTCTTTTTTTTATTTAGGTACATTAAAAAAAACAACAAAAAGTATGATACAAAATATCTGTTATAACTGTATAAGGTGGGGGTGGGGTGAGAGTGGAAGTGGGAGCGTGAGTGGAAGTGGACGCAATAAGCAACTTCCACGCGAGCGGAGCCGCGGGCAACAGCTAGTTTAAAATAACCGTTTTTCTTGAAGAAATTGGAGGAAACCCTATTTTCAGTACTAACATTTTGGCAGTTTTTTTAGGAATGACAAATCCAAATTTTGTATTTTTTTTTATGTATGAATGAGACAACATTAAGCTAACAGCAACTTTTATAACATTTTTGCAAAGTGACAGCTGTTAAGTAATACGAAATTTATCATCAAAATGCCAATTTAGGAAGTACTGTTTTTGAAGATCGAATTAATTAATCAAGCGGCCAATAAAAACCAAATTTAATACAGAGTTGTAAAATCTTGAAATCAACTTTCAAACAAAATATAAATAATGGAAATAGCTATTAAATTACAGGAATAACGAACATGAATTTGTAAGAAAATTTCGGCAATTTCATAGGTAAAGACCTATTATACCCGCTCACCTGCTAGGTGCTTGTGATGTGGTAATATCACCTCTATTTGGGGGTAGAAAACTATGAAACGATTTCCAGAGCAGAGGAAATTAATATAAAACAAGTGGTGGTTTATAGTTACAATGCGACTCAACCCTTCTTGTAAGCAGTGATGTGGGGCATCCGAAGTACCTTAGTACTGTTTAATATTTATTAGGTTTCTCAGGATCGGGACATCGTGTTAATAGACAAATCCTGATCATGATAAAAAGGATAAAAAAGCGTCCAACGGAACCCTAAAAAAGGTAACGGTTCATTCATAGCTGAGTAAACGATTATGCTAGGAGGGAATGATTTGCGAAGCCGATGCAAACTAATAGCCGAATAAACGAAAATGATAATGATACACTACAAAAAAAGACATAAAAATGTAGATATCCAAACCAACGATCCTATTTCGTTTAACAACACTCACATTCACGAACGCGTTCACAAAAATATTCAGTCGTTTCACGATCAGAAATCACATTGACTCCAGAAATTTTTATTGCCAATCGATATAGAAATATACTTCTGGGAGCAGAAAATATTTCCTTTGAACATTTGAATGCAGTGATACATTTCTGTCATATACCTATTTCAGTAACATTTCAGACGCACCATATCTCCTTTTATGTTGTAAATGTGTGACAGATCTTATATCTGATATTCCTTTTGACATTTATATCATTGTGAAAGCCAATATGACTTTTGTAAATTTATTTTATTTAGTCTTGTTACGTAGCGTGAACACAAGATATAGCAACGAATCAAAAGCTTTCGTTGGATTACACTCATCTTCATCAATCCCAGTTGCAACGGAAGCTTGCTTTTTGGATCCTGTGGTCCGCTTTCGTATTCCTACCCTCCGTCATCGGTTTATTTAGTGGGATGACACTATTAGACACTATTCGTTCTCTTTATGTTAAGCACGACAATATGACTTCATTTACCCTAATAGTAGGCTGTTAGTGAACTATTACAGAAGAATCTTATCCATCCTTCAAAGTTTTCAATAAACAGTGTAAATATTATTCTATAAACGACAATGCAAAATCCAAGTTATAAAACAGAGGTGTACCCCAAGGTGCACAATTCGGTCCTAAGTTACCTTATTAAAATTGTAACACAAGCGTTTATAAGCAATCCATCACATGAGTTAATTTTATTATAACTGTATATAACAACAATTAACATTGTTAGCCTGGATCCGCAGCGAGCTGAGTGCGACGGAAGTAGTGCTATATCTTATGGAACTCAATTAAGCGCCATTACTGAGCGTCCTTGCAAAACCCCTTTAGAAAATACTTTGCAATAAAACTGAGTTTAAGCGTTGACATTTGAAAGCTTACACAATAGAATTTAAGGAGGAATATGGACTGAATTCATAATGAGTGACGATCTCGGATTAATTTCCTACTTGAATGATGAAAAATTCAATTGAGGATTCTATACTGATGAGATACATAATGTAATATAAAAAAATAGCGGCGATAGCCCAGTGGCGTACGTAATGCTGAGACGAGGTCTCGAGTTCGATCCCCCGTGTCGCCCCGGGCACACACCTCTGACTTTTCGTAGTTATGTGTGCATTAATAAATGGTAATTATCGCTCGCTTAATATTGTGCCCGGTAGATGGCAATAGGCTCGCCCCCTATTACATTGGGACCTAACATGACTGGCGAATCGTGGGTGTATAATACGCCTCTACCTACCCCTTCGGGGATACAGGCGTGAAGTTATGTTATGTTATATAAAAAAATTGCAAAAAATCTACTGCGGTCGGAAAACAGCAAAGCTTTTTTTGCGGAAATTTTGCGGAAATCCCTTCGGATACCCCCCCGCCGGCCAGCGGGGTGGTTATGTCGTGTCTCGACTAAAACCGCACGGTGTCCTCCCCAAGTGTCCGTTGCCGAGCACCCCGGGTAAGCCCTCGAAAAGATAACCCCAGGGTTGCCGGCAGACTTTGGCCGCCACCGCGGCCTCGCCTGGTGGGGTCGGGTTTTCTCCCGCTTCGGTAAGTTGGCAGGCATGTGTATGGCACACACGACACGCCTCCGCCACGGCCTGCTTCTGTAAGGACGGCGAGTTGGCCAACTGCCGTCCTCAGGCCCCGATCATGGAGGTCGGTAGTCCCGGGCGTAGATGAGTCTGCGAAACTCGGGGGGCAGGATTCTCTCCCGCTCCCTCTCCACCGTCTCTTTCGCGCGCATTACCTGCTCGCAGAAAGAGGCGGCGGCGTGCCCCTTGCTCCCGTCGGAGACCACGGCCCTCACCATGGTCTCCAACTAGAGAACGTCCACGCCCAGGACCGCAATGAGATCCCGGCGTTGACTCGCCAACGCAGGGCACTCCACCAACGTGTGGAGCGCCGTGTCTTCGCCAGGATCCTCGCAGTGCTGGCACTGCGGCGTTGTCTCCCGGTGGATGCGCCACAGATACTTACCGAAACAAAACAGCAGGAAACCCAATTTTCAGTACCAACATTTTTGCATTTTTTTTAGGAATGACAAATCCAAATTTTATGATTTTTTTGTATCTGAATGAGACAACATTAAGCTAACAAACAGCAACTTTTATTACATTTTAGAAAAGTGACAGCTGTTAAGTGATACGAAAATTATCATCAAAATGGATAGCATTTAGGAAGTACTGTTTTTGAAGATCGAATTAATTTATCAAGCGGCCAATAAAAACAAAATTTAATACAGAGTTGTAAAATCTTGAAATCAACTTTCAAACAAAATATAAATAATGGAAATAGCTATTAAATTACAGGAATAACGAACTCATGAATTTCACCTATTATTTTCCAATCGCTGGATTTTGAGAAGATCAGAATTTACAACGACGTACACCAAGGAAATTTGCCTGCAGCTAACCTTTTAGCGATAGGGGAATACATTGAATTCATTCATGTATCAATCAATTAGCCAATTGCAACCCACTACTGGACATATATCTCCAAACGCCATAGCACTGTCCTCCACCTTCCACACCCAGAAATTCCCTGCTACTTTTCTAAGGTCGTCATTGGCGAATGGATAGTCTACACTTGAATAAGAAACGATATAAAACTGTAAATCGAAACTACATAACAGTTCGACGAAAAGCTGAGAGCTTTTGAAGAAAAACCGATTTGTTGTTCGCAGAAATAAATACGGGAAGTAGAATTCATGGAAGCTTTAAAGGATTTGGATTGTTTTTTTTTGTGCCATCTGAAGAACTTACCGACCTATCAAATACTTGCTTCAGATTCAACGTTCTTGAAGAAGCTTTATGTAATGGAAGTCATGTGACTTAGAAAAATGGTTGTAACTGCGTAGAAGGTGTTAGTCATTGAAATATATATTACTATCTGCTGCGCGAATTAAGTGACTCACAACGAAAGAGTTTAAAAATAGTAGTTTATGCAACTGTCTTAAAAGAAGGGGTATTAAAACACAAGAGTCTGTTTATCGATAATAGGTTGACTCAATTGTTTTAATACCTAAGTTATATGCAGTTTCATACACTACTTTATCTACACTCATAGGAAAAATTGAAATTAAACAAAGTAGGTAGGTTACAAGGGCGCCATTTTTTTCACAGTTCGAACTGCGCATGCGTGCGCCTTTTTTTCATATTCAGCCTAAAACCTTAGACTAGTTTAATGAATAAAAAAAGATAGCGATACTATAATGAGTTTTATGATACAGTTGGCGGTACTATATTAAGTTTTATTTTTTATTTTATGTATATGCGTTTGTAAAGTGCGTATGTAGGTATAGAGTCGTCTTTGAATTCGTATAAATTCGAATTTTTCGATTTGAGTGTAGATAAAATACTTTATTTCAACAGCAAGACAGCTAATACAGTAATTACCTAATTAATATAATTCTGCACTTTCATGTATTGACGCATGTCCTAAATAGATAGTGCTGAGCTTGTCATCGAATGTTCTCGAAGCCAACGTTAATACTTGCTGACAAAGCTAATATTGGTAGTTTGGGGTTCCTTAACTCGCGCGCTTTTGTGCGCGTGGAATTCTGATCCCGTTCCCCCTTGGAAACCTATTTCAGAGATAAAAAGTACCCTACGTGTTGTCCTATAATGTATCTCTGTACATAATTTCATTCAGATCCGTTCAGCCGTTTGAGCGTGATACAAACATCTTCACAAACTTTCACATCTATACTATTATAAAATTGAACATTTGTTGTGTCTGTATTGAAGATATTTGGGTTATGTTAAATGAACGATTCTGTGCACAATTTTTTGTTTTAATTCTTGTCTGTTTGTTCGCGATGGAAGCAAAAACTACTGAATGGAATTTGATGCACTTGTCCATTAGAAAGGTATGGCTAAAACTGCCGTTTGATTGCAATTGGTACAGTAGAACCAGAGATATAACCAAAAAACGATAACCGAAATCCGCTCGAGCGGAGTCGCGGGCATCAGCTAATTTAAATTATTATAATAATAATAATAATAAAGCCCTTTTATTCCGAGTTTTGCTACAAGTTTGGCATTACATATTTTCCAGTCCTATTTACTATATTATGTTTCGCAACTCGGCGTGCCTACTGGCATAGGCCTCCTCCAGCTCTCTCCACTGAGCTTTGTCTTCTGCAACTCTGGTCCAGTAAGGCCCCAAGGTTAGGCGGATATCGTCCCTCCATCTTGTTTTCGGGCGCCCCTTACTTCTGGTGTCCTCTCTTAGGTACCATAAGGTTACTTGTTTGCTCCATTTGTTTATTTTACAGCGTAGCATATATTATGTCCAGTCCAACCCCATTTTAAATGCTCTAAACGAGTTATTATATCTGTAACTTTGGTTTTTTAGGGATTTTCTTTAGAAAAGCCCTATCGTCGACGTAATATCGTATTGTCGTCGACGTCGTCGTTGCCAATTTTCTGTCACGGTTTTGGGTATGAAGGAGATGAGCTATCGAGTTGCTGTTTTCGGTAATAGATTCGTGCTGGGGTGAACCATTGTAAGATAAAAAAAAATCGCAAAAAAAAAAAAAACGCAAAATCGAAAATCCCTTGTATTCGGCTGAGCTCGTCTCAGGAATTCAACTTGTTCTTCTTATTGTTTAAATTATTAGTAGTAGTAAATAGATAGATAGAAGTGGAAGTAGAATAGGATGTTGAGATCAATCAATAAATATTAAATATTCTACGACATTCTACACAGCGCTTTCTAGTCTCAAAGTAAGAATAGTTTAACTAGCTTGTGTTATGGGTTTCAGAGTACGGATAAACATACTTTTATACTTTTTTTGTAAAAATATATAAAATATAGAAACACCCAGACCAATAAAAATAGACATATTCATGCATACAAATACTTGCACTGAGCAGGAATCGAACCCGCGCCTCCTGTCGTAGCGACTTTCGAATGCACTACCGCTACGCCACAGAGGCCGTCACTAGTGCCCCCCCCCCCCCCCATACCGGGGCAAGACGGGGACACCGGAGGTCCGGAGATGGCCCAGGGTCAGTAGGGGTACGAGGGAAATGCCCTAGGGCAACCTTACACCCCGGCGTCCGAAGGCCCGAGACGACGTGCGGTTTTAGTCGCTTCAAGCCCGACATAACCTCCCCTGCTGCCGGCGGGGGGGTATCCGAGTGAATTTCCGCCCGAAAAAAAGGTATTCAGTCGACAGCAATTGCCTTGCCCCTATTACATGAAATTAAAAATTACAAATGGTGAAACTTGAACATCTGCCAACAAGGGGTTGGTATAAAGCAATAAAACCATAACACAGACAACCTAAATTCTTAAGTCTGTTAAAAAATAAAAATTTGGCAGTAGAGCAAAACATATCAGAAAGCCTGCCAATTTAACATTGGCTTGTGGCCTGCAATATTTTTGTCTGTCTGTGACACAGAAACATCGCTTTAGACTGTACAAAGCTTGCCACCCCTTACGTCATACATCCGCATTATGCCTCGCCCTAATTCTTCTAGACCTGGCGCGACGCCAAAAAACATACCCTTATGAACAATTCTAAGTATGTCTGAACCGGATCCATTTGTAGCAAATAGAAAACATCGTGTTTAGGGAAAATTGGCTGTGTGAAGTAGTGTAAAATAAATTAGCCAGGTTTTTGACCTTTCAAGATTACGGCTACGTTGCTACGGAAACAGGACCCAAACAAAAGGTGGCAATTTCTCAATATTCATGAGACAACTCAAATATGCAAAAGGTTGATACTGACTGGCGTTAAGGCGTAATGGAAATGGGGTATTTGAAGCGAGCATATCGTGAGTGTATAAGCGGCTCTTGGCCAACATTATAGTGAGCTGTGGACCATTGTAGAAAAAAATTGGAACATAATAAAAATATTAATTAGAAAATTCAAAATCCCCACTGCCCTAAAAAGACCGAATCAACTTTGATAGCAGGCGGGACTCATTAATTTTCTTTCGGTTTATGATTTGCAAATGGGTTCCGCCTGCTATAAAACTTGTTTCGGTCTTTTTAGGACAGTCGGGTTTTTTGATTTTTTAATGACCTAATCATTTAATTGTATACAAAAGTATCTTAGCTAAAAATAGTTAAGAAATCACCCTAAAAAGCTCTCATTTTGATACCCTACTAGATGAGTTTGAGTGTTTTTTTTTAACAAAATACATTTTAGCGCCTAAAATCCGCCACATTGTTATTTTTTTTTATTTTGATATACAGTGTCACTCTCACAGTAAATATGAATCTAAGGACACCTCTCAAGCTAAAATCGATCCAGCCGTTCAGGCTGCAGAGCGTGCCAATCCATATACATACATACATACTCTCGAAAAACATAACCCTCCTTCTGGCGCAGTCGGGTAAATAGACCATTTCCTGAATTAACACATAGGATAATTTTCATCTCGAGAACAGGTTCCTGTAGGGATCACCATCATTCCATCGTTACTTATCCCGGTCGCCTCCAAAGCATTCAGTGAAGAGCCCAGGGCTCGCTTTTTCTTTTCCACTTCGATCTTCAGCAACAGAGTCAGATCTTACCAACTAAAAGCATCTATGCACGCAGTTTGTCAACCCTACTTAACATACTAATCAGTTTACCGGTTCAATCTATTCAGTATTCTGTTAAAGCGCTGCATTACATATTCAGCGAAGCTCTTAAGCCTAAATTGAGCCCGTCTAGAGATAATGCTCTTATTCCGTTGTATCTTCGTTGTAAATCTAAACAATGTTTCTTTTGCTTTCGCGGTACTAAGGTCCTGACATAAGGGACGTTTATACATAACATTCTAGAAATAGAGAAGCGTAATTTGGATGAGATTGTCGGTAGAAAGGAAAAAATCGTATAAATCAGGGTCGCTACCATGTTAAATCCTGCCCGCACGAAACAAGAATGTACGTTCTTGTTTCGTGCGGGCCCCGAAATACGAAAGAAAGACGTAGCATTAAGATAAAATTCCTTCGGATTTCTTTCGGTAGGGTGCAGGCCCGGGACTACCGACCTCCATGATCGGGGCCTGAGGACGGCAATCGGCCGGCTAGCCGTCCTTACAGAAGCAGGTCAAGACGGAGGCGTGAAATGTCCTGCCAACTCACTGATACGGGATCAAACCCGACCCCAAAGGCGAGGCCGCGAAGGCGGCCGAAGTCCGTCGGGAATCCCTGGGGCTAACCCGAAGGACACCGTGTGGTTTTAGTCGGTTCGATTCCGACATACCCACCTCATCGCTGGCCCCGGTAGGGTGAAGCCCGTGGGGGTTTCCACAAGTAAAAAAAAAAAAGATGTAGGCTGAAGGCTGAATGAAGTCTCATGCCATCTTCGGGCCTGATTGTAGAAATGCATTTAATGGCTACCAAATAGCTATATTAAATGCCTGAAACTTACGTATGATTCGTGGTAGGCCTATAGCTTTGCACCTCACAAATAAAAGCCCAACCACTTTGTTATGGAATTTAGAATGCTTGCTTAATAATCTACAATCAATGTTTGTGAATAAAACTACGGATGGATATTAGCATCTGTAGTTTTATTCACAAACATTGATAAAACCCTAATAAAATCGCCGGGAACCACGTCTCACAATAACCAATGATACCATTTTAGGAAATAATTAATCCCTATTTAATTGAATCCCCCTATAATTCAAATTTTCACCATCAACGGTGATAACATAAGCGGATATTGTTAAAAAATTATATGGACTTAATGGTTTGAGGAACGAATTCTCGTAAGTAATGACATACTCATTACTTCCCTGAATTTATTCCTTATTACAATATTATACAGGGGGTTTTTTTTTTCAAAATAAATGCAGTTTTAGTTTTCAGCAAAATGGGACCCGAGATTCCTTGGATTTCTTTTCGCCATTCACGTCTACTTGACAAATTAGATGAATTTGTCAAGAGGACAATATACTCAATTTTCAGATTAAAACAGCTATAATAAACCAAGCTATTTTGCATACATAACTGTTACAGTGAGCAAAATTCATATTCACGCACTACTGTTGCTGAACGTAGTTTATATACAGTATTTAATGTAGGTAGTTCTCCAGGATCCGAGCTGAAGTTATTCGCTGAATGCAGTTCAATGTACCTACAAGCACATTAGAGCGTAGAATTTGCATTCTCATCTAGTTTCTTGCGAATATATTGCAGTAGATTAAACTTACAAGCAAGAGAGTAACTTTGAATTTTCAACCATAAACTTATGAATATTGCGTTAGTTTAACTTTTTTTATTTGCCAGCATTAGTTTTTATCAAACAAGTGTTCGAGTAAAAATATCAATAACGATGTGACCTTTTTTTCGGATCTTCCGACGTTAAGAATTGATACGCCTAATAGCCTTAAACCAGAATCATTCGTCTCTTTTTAAAAATAAATCCGCCCACACACGGAGCTAGTCGGAGATCAATCACCAGTGTTCCACAAAGAGGGACTTCAACTGTCTTGGAACATGAAATGAATACCATGTATACTTAATACTACTAGGACGGTTACCAGCTTCGCAATCAACCTTTGCCTATCCAACAATAGGTCAACGTGACCGGTCGACTCTTTCCATTGATTTTGTTTTTCGGTGATTATTCCTCGATGGTAAGACCGATCTGGACAATCAGTAATGTCTACTTGATCACCGTGGCAAATTTGGTCGAGATCGGTCAAACGGTCTCGGAGGAGTATCATTTGTTTGAAATGCAACTTTGAAACCAAAGACGCTTCGCTCGCCTTCGGCTCGCTACGCTTAATAAAGCTGAAGAGTTTGTTTGTTTGGTTGAATGCACTAATCTCAGAAGTTACTGGTTCGAATTGAATTTTTTTCTGTGTTGGCTAGCCCATTTATCGAGGAAGGTTATAGGCTATATATCATCCCACTAAATTTAAAATAATCCCACTAAATTTAACTCAATGATATTTTGAACCAATTAATATGCTTATTTTTCTATCGATTTAGTTCGGAAAACGTGAACCTCCAGGACGGCACTTGAACCCGCGACCAGTCCCTTACAGGGGGAATACTCTGACCCAGTAACCTCAGACGTGTCCAGGTAAATTCCAAATCTAAATTCAAAAATCATTCCCGCCTCACCTACGAACCGTAACACAATTTTGTTCTAAAAAGCTTGTCTGATATTGAACTTATAACTACCCTCTTTTTTGCGTTGGAGTTTAAAAATATATGACACCCCGCCATAGATAGCATTATATGTCTCACCCTATTCCCAAACTTGATATCTCCCGATTCAGTCATCTGGATATTCTCGTCGCGCGTCACCCGACGTTGTCCACATTAATTAATTCCGTCTTATCTTACGCAATTAATTAAACCTTCAGTAAGTAACTATTCTTTCTTGATTCGAGTCTTGCGAGAAAAATCCATTCGTTGTTCAAATAATATGACGCTCCCTTAAAAGCGATATTCGACCTTTCCTTTTGACTTGCTCCCTTTTTTGAAGTTAACTTTAGTAGAATCTAGGCTGGATTTAACCAGTGAAAATACATACATAACTTCACGCCTGTATCCCCGAAGAGGTTGGCCGAGATGCCAGCTATGTCTAGGCCCCAATGTAATAGGGGGCGAGCCTATTGCCATCTACCGGGCACATCACTAAGCGAGCGATAATTAACATTTTTAATATACGCATAACTACGAAAAGTCACAGATATGTGAACGGCGCGACTGGGGATCGAACTCGAGACCTCGTCTCGGCAGCCGCTTATATAATATGACGCTCCCTTAAAACCTTTATTCGACCTTTCCTTTTGACTTCGGATTCCTTTTCTGAAGTTAACTTTAGTAGAATCTAAATCTAGTGAAAATTCGTTTAAATTAAGCCAGGTTTAACGTTCTCCTAAATTAATATCCTGGGAACTGGTTCCTGCGGGTCGCGATAACGTCTGATTATAACAGGATCAGTATTATTATATATTTTACGTGGACGGAGCCGCTGGTAGTAATGTATCTTTTAATTAATATTGTTATTATATCCTCTAGACTATCTATTAGCCAAAACAAACACTGCTGGACAAAACAGAGCCCTCTCCCGATGTAGAAACCGATCCTCCGCCTAGCGCGATCACACGCGAATATATCTATTTGGATATGACCAATTTAGTGTAGGTTTCTAAAGGTACGTGTTCACATCGGGGTGCGAGGGAAATGCTTTATGGGCAACCTTACACTCCGAAGTCTGAAGACCCGAGACGGCGTTCGGTTTTAGTCGCTTCAAGCCCGACATAACCGCCCCCGCTGGCCAGCAGGGATTTCCGCACGACAAAAAAAAAGGTACGTGTTAAAATAGTGGTAACAATTTTAAATGCAAACAAAACGAGACTGTTATAGGATGGTGTTGCCAAATGGCATGTCTGGCTAAAGCTATAAAGATATTAAATATGTCTGAGGACTTAAGTACGCCTATTTTACCTAACTAGCTAAAGTTTCAAGTAGCTTAAATGTCTTGTATTATTATTTTGTAAAAGTGAGCGTAAATGAAACAATGAATTAATTTAAGGATCTGTTTTATATCTCATCTAGTTTTAAAGATTTAGAGATCGGAAAAAGAGAACATCTAGAACGGGACTTGAACCCGCGACCAGTCCCTTACAGGGGGAATGCTCTGAGCAGCTGAGCTATTTAGACACGTCCCAGATATTCGAAATTCTCCACGGCGTGCGGTTTTAGTCGGTTCAAGGCCGACATAACCGCCCCCGCTGTCCGGCGGGGGTGTATCCGAGGGGATTTCCACACGACAAAAAAAAAGGTACGTGTTCACAAAGTAAAATTTATTTAAGGACTAGCTGTGCCCTGCGGCTTCTTCGCCCGTGGCATACTTCGCCCCCATGGCACCCACTTGTCCCATACATGTCCGTAACTTATTAGTTTTAAAATAATGTATGGTTATTTCCCCGATTTTTTGACATTTCGCCTTTCGAGGTGGTGGCATGATATATATAGCCTATAACCTTCCCTGATAAATGTGCTATCCAAAACAAAACAAAAATTACAATTCGAAACGGTAGTTCTTGAGATTAGCGCGTTCAGCCCTTCAGCTTTATAATATTAGTTCTAGGACCCACGTCACAAGTTAATACAGCTATACTTGACATCTAGATAGCGCTGTGCAATATATCTTAGAATATCGAAGAGTGAAAAAAAAAGAAGACAAAAATTCAAACCATAACATCGTAAAGTTCATTGTTTTAAAAAGCCATCAAATTTATCAGTACAGACCAAACTGAGCTTAGTGCGACAGTCCGACGCTGAAATAACAACTTTAAAATAGTGGTAACAATTTTAAATGCAAACAAAACGAGATTGTTCTAGGAGGATGTTGCCAAATAGCATGTCTGGCTAAAGCTATAAAGATATTAAATATGTCTGAGGACTTAAGTACGCCTATTTTACCTAACTAGCTAAAGTTTCAAGTAGCTTAAATGTCTTGTATTATTATTTTGTAAATGTGAGCGTAAATGTAACAATGAATCAATTTAAGGATCTGTTTTATATCTCACCCAGTTTTCTTTACTTTGCATATCGCCGTAGTTTTCGAAAATGTATTTACACATTTTTTGCATTTTCAGCCAGACCTGGCGATGAAAAATCAAAAAAGCGTGCGGTAAAAGCCTCGGATGCAACCGGGGTACGCGCTAGGAGAATGATGATGAAGTTTGACTATAAGTAGTTCAAGTCAATTTTAATATAACTAACTGTAGTTAGTAATTGTTTAGAACAACTTTGGTTTTTCGTGCGGAAATCTCCTCGGTTATTTCGGGCTTGAACCGACTAAAACCGCACGCCGTCTCGGGTCTTCAGACGCCGGGATCATTGTATTGATCGTTATGACTAACCTTACTATATACGGTCAACCGAAGCGACAATATAGCAACAGCCTATAATAAAACGTAATGTTCAGTGTGAGCCTTACCAAATGAACCCATTAACGAAAGTAGTTTGGCACATACGTGATCCTATAAGCTTAAGAGATCACAGAAATGAAGCACTCCGCTTGGGCAAACAATCCAGGGCCCATTATCGCACCCTGTGGCACGCCTCCTAGTATATTCGTGTGGTTACGTAAATTTATTAGATCCAAGTATGGTAATGTAGATAAGATACAGCAAAATTTCAATTGTTTATCCTATCCTAGTCCTTCCTTTCTATGTGAATAGGAATATAACCTTTCTATTCGAAGTAGAGCAATTCGTCTGTTGTTTATGAATCATATCTACCTAGAATATGATCTTATTGTACCTACTTGATATTGTCGGAAGTTTAACATAACCCCACGTTTCGGTTGCTTTTCAGCAGCCATGTTCACGGGGAATAGTAAGTAAATAATAAAGTAACAAAAAATAAATCGCGATAGAATCCGTTAAAAAAAGGTTTTATTGTACTTGTGTCTGATATGTATAAGGCATATTAAGTGACACTAGCATAATTCCAAAGCGGTCTTAAGTCAGAGGAGGGTAAACAGATCAGAATCCTATTTTTAACAGTGAGAAAGAAAACCTACTTCAAACCTTTGGTTATAAACACAAAGGATAATGGCCTGTAGTGCGTAGTGAAATTCAAATTTCCTTTGTTAGTTGGAATCATACGAACTTGATAAATATCTTTACTTTCATATCTTCGTAAGTCGAATAATCTACTTAGAGATTACTTCCAAGTTACACAAAATAATAGGTACTTGTAATTTACTCGTTAATTGTATACTTAACTGATTTAAACATCACATAACTTGACAAATGTTTCTTTTTGTTCGTTAATTCACATCATCAGACCAACTCTCCAATTATTCAAATAATTAAATCTTAACCTATACGTAATCAGTGTTTGCTTATTCTAGAATACTTACGTTTTCTTCGACCGTCTTCTTTATCTTAGCAGTGGTCTCGCTCACTTTGGCTCCAGCCTTGTTCACGGCAGAGTACAGGAAATTGCCCAGGGACTTGGCTCCGGCAACCGCCTTGGTCGTCACTATAAAAGTGATGAGTGAGTGAATAGACGGTTAGCAGAACGTGCTGGAAGATTCAGTTTAGTTAAGTGAAGGATTCTTGTCTTTTCGTGCGTTAAAGAAAATTAGTAGCGTGCTTAAAATTCGTTTAGGTTGCAAGATCAAAATCTGTTTCTCTGGTTTTAAACGTTACTTCAACGTCGAAGATGGTAATACTAAAGAAAAAAAAAGCACACTGATTGCTCAACAATGACAATCGAAGCGATCAGCTATTTCATAATATAATGAAAATCAGTCACAACATGGACGTAGACGTGGACATAGTCCCGTGAAGAGCTGGAAAAATAAAAATTCGCACAAAGAACAGCTGTACTCAAGCCAAACTGTTTGGTGCGCGACGATGGTAAGATACCAGACGGTATGTCATTGATGCCATGGAAAATGGGACCAGCACGACTGGCTGTGCCGGTGATGATTATGAATTTGTGCCGTTTGGAGTAAAACGTTAGGGTCATGGCGTCCGGGTGCTCGCAATCTCTGCAGGGAGATCGCGAAGCGTATGTCCGACGCTTCTTGTGACCAGAAGGTTGGGTCTTTTCAGCACAGAGAATAAGCATTGCAATAAAACGTGGCAATGCTGCCAGTCTTCTGGGCACGTTACCGCAAGAGGCATGCGATGCGGAGGAATTCCATGATGCATTTTAGGTTTAGTTTTCTTCAGAGTGATTTATATGTAGTTGTATATAATAAAATTGTTCTAAGCTATATTCATATGTAATGTATTCATATGTATTAAATACAATGAAAATGTATTCATAAGTTATATACTTTATCTACTTCAAAGAAGTAAAAATAGATTTCTTTAAATCAAAGTAAAGAAAATCTATTGGTAGATGGTATATTTTTACAGCTTTGATCTTGCAAATATATTTTTTACTCAAAGAGAACCCTCACTAAAGACTGATATTACAGTAGTAGGTAGAATGTTTTGAAGTAGGAGCAAAGGGATCCGAGGAGGGTATGAGTTTCAATTGCTTGGCAAACATCTCCTGTTGGAGGACAAGTGGCAATCTCAGCGCTTGAGTCCCGTTTAAGATGAAAATAGTCTGCTGGAGACAGTCCCAAGTAAATTATTCCGTGATAAAGAATAATTCTATTGGCAACATTATCGTGTAAGTGTTGAGAGTTAGCGAAAGGTTCATGGCAACATTGCTTTTTAATTTCAAAATAAAAAATAGGATAAAGAAAATAATGTACATCATAAAAATAAACTCGTTTTACAGAATGTGTTTCTTTTATAAAAATATCTGGGTGACCGAGCTTTGCTTAGCTTTATTTTTCAGGTATAAATTTCATTTAAAAAATATTCTTTTTTAGAACTACCGGTACAAGGCAAAGCCTTTCGTCACCACATCAAGATAATATTCGACCATTAAAACGAAACAATTTGCAAAATGTAGGTTAACCATTCACGCACGCGAACATATTTTAAAAACAAAATGAATAGTTAAACACTTTAAAGAATAAAAGTTATTCCCATAAATTTAAATATAAAAAGGCAACACTTTGAGAAAAACTTGACGATCACTCGATCACGACGATGACTCTCGGATAGCTCCCCGACGACGCGTAAACCGTTTTAGCGCGGAACTCAGTATTGATTTTCCAATTTTAAATGTACCGCTGCCTTCAAAAGTAGCTCAACACATTTCAAGTTATCGATCACCATAACTTTAAAGCTTTCCAGAAAATAATAAACACATGAAATTATAATAAACTTGTCCCCTAAAGATTATGAAAGTACCTACTTATATCTACATATTCTACATCAATTATTATGTTTATTATTATGACAAGATCGTTTGTAAATGTGTTAGTGTTCAGCAACTTTTGAGAGCGTCTTTCCATATCAGACAACATTGACATGTGGCAAAACTGACATCCGACATAATTGACATAGACACACAGACTCTCAAACATTTGCAAACTTAAATGGAACACATTTCATTAGACCGTGTCTATCCTTAAACATAATTTCTAAACGTTTATTTCGTTTCTGTAAAACGAGTTTTAAATCAACAGTAAAAAAAAGTTAAATAATACTAACGCTCTTGCATATCAGGCACTTCTAAAGCATCAACATTGAAAAACTTTTTATTCGGTTCACCTGAAAATGTGGGATAAAAAAAAACAAAATAAACTAGGAAACAAAACAAACTAAGAGCTAAAGTTACCCACGACAATTGGTTAAAACTACATTTAAATTTTTGGCTGGATAAAGACACGAACACTTTCAGCCGATTTCTCAACGCTTGCTTCAGCAGTTTCGGTAACAAACACTATGCGTAAGTAGGCGTTGAAAGGGACTCAATTCGATTTCTCCATTGAAAAACCGGCTATTCATAATTATATACTTTTAAATAGCTGTTTTAATTTTAGAATTTACATGTGTAAGGCAGTATCAGTAGAAGAGTTCTGATCAATTGTCATGGATCAACAAGAATTAAAAAATAACTATAAAGCAAAGTCTAAAATAGCAAATAAGTCCCATCATCATCCGAGCACCAATCCCGACTACATCCATCCAAAGCTTGCGCTATGGAGCCCGGAGTCCACTCTCCTACTCCCTTTATGGATTGGATTATCTTGATTTTCACGGGAGGTACTGACGATTGAAGCACCTCCCCGAAAGTAAAGCCTCCGCCTGAACCTCGTCCATTAATCCGATGGTCCGGCTTGCAGGCGTGGCCCTGCATGATTGTCTTGGTAGGCCGTTTAAGTCACATATTATCCAATAATGTATTTGATTGAAGGAGTCCTCAATGATCACCACAAATTGAAAAGAAAAAATGTAACTGATATATCGTCCGAAACATGTTTAATATATCGGTCTATATCATCAAAGGCAAGACAACATTAAACTCCCTGTGTCCCTAAGCCTACTTTCGTAATATTCGTACAACGCCCCTATATCCAACGGCACTATCCTACATTTGAAAGCGTCAACCGGACGCGCTTCATAAATTGCGACCTTAGACATCCTGTTCACCGGCACCTTCGGGAATAGAAAGGGACGATTTTACCACACGGTGTTTGTAATGGTTTGCTTAACAATCCCTACAGAGACTGAGTGAGTACGCAGTTTTATATTCGTATTAAACTTGTGTCGGCATTACTTACAGGTAATACAGATTTATTTAACGAAATAAAAAGAAAATGAGCTACTGGATACTGCTGTAAAGGTTGTGAAGAAGAGATAAGACTGGTGGAAGTGTTATCGCAGGCAGAGGGAGGTAAAAAGAGATAGTACGAGATCATTTTTAAGAGTCTCCCCGTAGGAAACCTATAATAGCATTATGTTCACCCAATTACTAGAAAATTTATGAATTTTTTCAAGCGACCGGCGACCCTACGACTCAAAGTCTGCAGGGCAGACGGTAGTCGCTCTCATAGAAGAAAAGATAAACCAAATAAAGTGGGAGGAAGTGTTGCCTTCCATAAGCTATAAGCGGAGGTGATCGTTTATCAACAGGCCGAAGGTATACGTATTAGCACTCTTAAAGGTATAACAAATGTATAGCATAAAATTCAAGCTAAGTGTAGTAAACTTTAAGAATATTTCTCAAGAAAGCAATCTGTAACAGCTTTAATAATGTCGTGCTTTACTTAAATTCATAAGTACAGTCCTTTTTTTCTACACCCATTAAAGATTGTCATCTTGATAAAATCTAGCTTCTAAAACACGTTATGTCAAATTTACCCCACTTTGGGTGCATGTGATGAATTACTATATGAGTAGCATAGAAAAAGAAGCTTACCGTTCCCAACACCACCTGGTTGCTCCTCAGTTGGAGTACCTCCGGTGGAAGCTGGTCTGCTGTCCGCACCACCGGTAGCGCTGCGTCCAATACATTAATTACCATTAGCAAGGAGGAAATACCAGTTCATAAAGAAGCACATCTACAGAGGGCCAAGGAGTGTACATACAAGAACCGAGGACCCACAATCCTTGTGACCATAGATCGATGAATATTTTGAGTGGAAGACACATGCTACAAATAGGATCGGTGTGCCCAATCATACTCAGTATAACAAAGCCTATAATAAAATAGTCCTCTGTTATATCTTACTTTAGGACTAGATAGCATTATGTAGTATGGCGTAAAATATTATTATATCATAGTCCTAGGAGACAGTTATCTTAAAAAACCCAGAACCTCCCATAAGTCTAAGACAGTCGTGGGTATGTGAGTGGTAAATTTTTCAACTTCTTTTCTTTAATGACACTCCGGAATGTACAAATTATTCGTTACTATTTTTCTTTGAAGAATCAAAAGCCGTATGCAAGGATCGTAGCAAGTAAAAAGATGTTGTCTTTGCCTACCTCAATAGGAAAGGGCTACCTCAAGGGCAAGGCACAAGGGTATACCTATATATTTTTCTGGAATGCCCTCCAAAAGTACTCACGACATTCATAAAATTCTCGTCAAACGTTCTCCGACAACGCTGTCGTATAGTCACCCCACTGACCCCAATCACGATGCGATGTGTAAAAATCAATAGCAGTAATATATTCGAGTTCCTCCTAGCTCGTTTGCGCAAGTACCATTCTCGACCTCTTTCTATTTATTGGAAACTAATGATTGGTAACTACATGCTTCAATGGAATTACGTCATCTATTACTTTATCGAATAAATTGACCGTGCGTGACCATGTGCCTTCCCATTTCCCATAAGTACCACTACTTTACAAATTTTACAAGTATGCCGCAATCTTATGCCATTTCTCTATCCCCGATTTCTTTCTCTCCTATTTATCCGGATCAACTTCCTTTGTCCTGACTCCCTTCACATAGTTTTCGTCTCTATGGTTTAGCTAGTTACCTCTGTTGTGAACTCTCCTGCGACTTCTCATGTCTCCATTCCCTGTCTTTCATATTACCACAGATTACATAATATTACCGCGGGTACCGCAGTAGCCTAGTGGTATGGGTAATGGACTGCTGAGACGAGGTCTCGGGTACGATCCCAGGTTTTACCATGGCACACATCAATGACTTTTCGAGGTTTATAAGTGCCCGGTTAATGGCAATAGGCTCGCCACCAATTACATTGGGACTTAAACATAAACTGGCGAAATGTGGGTGCTAGCACCTCTGCCTAACCCTTCGGGGACATAGGCGTGAGATTATGTTATGTTATGTTATGTTTACATAATATTATTCTAATATCTAATATTAGATACACAAACTAGAACAAAAATTTTAAGCCACCGTAAGTAACTTATCTGGCCTGGCAACTTTATTACCTACAGTTTTTCCTTCAATAGATGGCGTCTAATAGATGGCGTGGTTCTATTAAATCAGGGAATCTGAAATTGCAATCTGTATTTATGAATACTACTAATTGGCAAAGAAACTACTTCTGATGTGTAGTCAAAATAATTTTTGAAATTTATTAAAATGCCATCTATGGTCATATATTTAACTTATTAAGAAATGATTGAATACCATTTAGTCGTCATTAAAAAGCTGTTATGTATAATGTTTTTAATTTTCTCATAATTAGGCTTTTGATAAGTTTAAATAGCCACAAGAATATTGATTGACCTAGTTTTAGGTTTTAAAAACCTTTACACAGCTTAATACGGCCAGAATAGGATATTTTTCCTTATATTTTTAAATATGTTACTATTATCCATCTATTGGTGAAAACTTTTTATTTTAGAATGCACTGATTGCGAATGTGTGAATTTACCTAGCATTCTATTATGTAGGTATCTATTTGTATTGATCCAGAATATGAAAAATAATTGAATGTTATGCACGTATTTGCTCAATTGACGGTAGTCCTCATTATTTGAAATCTACTTTCAGTACGGAACATTGTTAACGCCAATCAATGCTTTTTTCCGGTTCTTGAACTTGAAACTACAATAATTATAACCTTTAACTAAACTTTACGATATTATCATTAGGTAACTATTCAATAGCAGCTAGATAATGTAGTTGCAGTAATGGTAGCAGTAATCTCTGATTACTATTTAACGTTAATTCATTTTCAATCGTTTTCAATTGCGACATTCTTAGGCAATTTCGCCTAATATGCAGTCTCAGAAAGGACATGCTTGTTTTCGATTCCGAGTTTAACAGATTCCAATTTTTCCTAATAAGCTATCCCCACTAGTTCGAGTTGTTGGAATATTCTTTCGAGACTTCCATGCTAATAAAAATATTTAAATTTTTGAGTCCTACAACTGTGATCTAAACAGTAGAGATTGTGGCATTTTCTGGAAACGTTTTTCTCCTGTTTGGCTGTTGACCTGACTTACTACGATGCTAAAATTCTTTACGACAACCTACCTGTCAGTCACCACGGTTCGTGCAATGCGAATGAAACAGAGAAATTAAACGTATCATAAATTATAGTATTTTATCGTCGTGATTAAGTACCGGTCTTTAAAATACAGGATATTTTTATTCGAGACTACAATCATTAATATTCCGTTTTCGTTTGTGTAACAAAGACAAAGTGCCCACACGTAGTATCATTTTACAGCGAATAACGGAAATGAAACTCATTTAACTTGGGCGCAATAAATCCTTATCTAAGACTAGGCAAGGTTATTCATGGTCTAGTCAAATTCTTAGCGAGAATTAATGGATAAGTTGAATCAGCAACTTGTAAGACATCTTGCAGAACTAATGCAAGTTAAAGCCGTCAGTGCTTAGAGTTCGCATTCGCAATTCCTAAATCCTTCCGTAAAAACAATGACTTAAAAACAGAACGGGACTTAAACCCCTAGCCACCTAGACACGTGTCTAGGTGGCTCGGTCAGAGCATTCCCCCTGTAAGAGACTGGTCGCGGGTTCAAGTCCCGTCCTGGAGTTCTCTTTTTCCGATCTAAATCTATAGATTTTTTATTCTACAATAGTCAACTTTGGAGCCACTTTTTATTGCTGTCATAGCCACAGAGTATATTTATTTAATTTTATACGATTTTATAAGAGACCATCACCTGACATCTGTAAAGTAGTGTAAGGGCGCCAAAATTGTGAATCTGTGGCGAGGCGTCCCGCACCCTTTCCCCGTTCCCCCCTCACCCCCGAAGTGTGACACACTTTTTGTTCTGAACTGCTTGCCTTGTATACATAAGTCATTGCGTAAAAACTATATCTCTTCTTACCTTTCCTCTTCGATACATGCCCAATTTTCCAATATTTTAATCGAGTGTTTGGTTATAGCCCGTCCCCTATTATGTAAAACAAAAATATGAAGAAGTACGGACGTGAATAATCGCTTTAACATTACCAATATAACCACAACCAGAGCCATAAGTATTGTGAGAAATCGGATGATCTTGTTTCTTTGAGACTCAGGACAACTTATGATCGCACAGGTCCTTTGCCGCACGTTTTCTACTCTTTACACCTAAAATTTCTAGACATTACATAACATTACTGGTGTTGCCGTTTTCTCCAGCTCTTCCTAATAATATTTTTCCGACGAATAAAATATCCTAGGTAGCTTGATATTGTCGGAAGTTTACGCGAACGTCGGGATCAATGTAAAATATAAAATAAAATCAAATAAATCGCGATAGAATCCGTTAAAAATAGTTTTATTTCAATCCTAGGTAGCTATTTGATAACCCGTTATTTGTAAAGAGAGAACAACTCAACACCTTTGCTGTTACGCTCGTCACGGCGAGGATATCGGGGGAGCAACCGCACCTTTTTCAGTGCTTGCGAAGTCTTTCATTGCCCATGGTAACAGCCCTTATTAGTAGTAAATATTTCTGTCAATTTTAAGGTAATTGTAGCAGTGTGATGTTAGCCCAACGGCCAGCTTTAAGCTTAGTGTAAGAATGTGACTAGACCAAAATATTGATTATATAAAAAAGACAACACTAAGAAAATGCACAACAATGAAAAATAAAAAATGGGGTTTGAGCAGAATAAATGAGTTCATAAAATTTTTAAGTGCATCTAGTTAAAAATTTGTAAGTAAATGATCTTGTTTAAAATAAATAAGAATAACAGAAAATAAACGGTACTAATCAAAATGTGTTGATTCTGCCAAAAATATAATATAAAAGATGTATCTGTACTTTTTTTAAATGGTTTGTTATATAGTTAACATTAAACTGGTGTATAACGAAAAAAAATTTTAACCAATTAATGTCAGTAATACAAGTTACCAGAGATCAAAAATTTTAAAATTTTTAATGATACATGCTCAAAAGCCATGAAAATAAATTAGTGTCGAAAAAAAGCGTGAAGCTGAAATTGTTCATAGTACAATTTTATAGTGCTGATTTAAAAATATCAGTGTGAAAATAAGGCACAATGATTAGATTCCAAAATCATGATGCGTTAAATTTATTTCTGTGTTGCAATAACAAATATAATTTTTAAAAATATATAATTTATGGATAATGTGTTGCCCCTGATGAATATTTTATTTGTTCCGTAAGTAATGTGTTATCCTAGCCTCATCTTAGCATCTATTATTAAAAAATAAAGTAAATCCTAGAAATATCCAAGTGGTGAATATACATCTATATCTGTTAAGTGATACCATTTATATAAATAACATATACATTTTAATTCAATTAAATTTTTAAGCATTTTAAGCATTTTGTAAGTGCCCGGTTAATGGCAATAGGCTCGCCACCTATTACATTGGGACTTAAACATAAACTGGCGAAATGTGGGTGCTTAGCACCTCTGCCTACCCCTTCGGGGATATAGGCGTGAATTTATGTTATGTTGTATGCTTACTTTATTCTAAAGATTTAGATTGGAAAAAGATAGTTCTAGATGTTCTCTTTTTCCGATCTAAATCTTTAGAATATACATTTTAGGTCACATACAGAAAAATCTGCCACCAGAAATGTTTCAAGAATAGATTTTTTCAATCTCATCAGTAACAACACATCATCCTGAAAACAATGAAAAAAAGCCAAACAAAATTGCTTTAACTCATTAATTCCGCCAACCCCTCGTACCTATTATACCTAGAATTATCATCGTCATCTTTTCCTTCGGGTTTTGGCTCCGCAACTTCGGCAGTTTCAGTTGGAACCTGCTGCTCTGGCTGTTCAGCAGGTGCGGGTTCATTTTTCCTAAGACCTGGGATGGGAATGCCTGAACCAAGCCAACCAGTCATTTGTGACTTGACATTGGTGATGAGGTCCAATTTGCTGCCTCCTTTTGTAGGACTGTAGACAATAGAACATGTTAGAAAAATGGAAAATATTACATAATTGACAAAAAAAAATTAAGCAATATTTCTTTTCAATCAAGTATTTTGTAATTGCTGAGAGCATTATTCTAAAAATGGTAATTTTGTTCTCCAGTATAGGTACCGATGCAATATTCGATTAGGTAAAAAAATATCTTTACATTTTAAACATTCCAAAAAAGTGAGAAGATTAGTTAAGCTAAAGGAAGAAAAGAGCTTGTTAAATATTCACAGTGAGTGGTTAATTAAATTTTCATCATAAAACTGCACATAAATTAAAAAAGTCATGTATGTATATGTAACCCATTCACATAGGTCATTTCTGCAGAAATCAGTTATGATGACAATTTTTTAATAGTAAAAATATCATATACTTAAATTATAATAAAACTTTATACATAATGAAATTTACCTATCATTTTTATCAATTAATCTCAAGCTGATGTTCCGCTAGATAAAACATACGGCTAAAGGAAAATGTAAACAAAGAATTTACCTTAGTTTTTCAGCCTCCGCTGCGGCCGCCTCTGCAATGGCCTCTTTCGTAGGGGTTGGGACTTCTTCATCTTGAGGCTCACCCTTAGCCGCCCCCATCCACGAACTGACCTGATTAGTGAGTCCTGAAAACATTTTCACTGGCACTAGCTAATCAAACAACTACACAACACAATCACTCAGCGATTTCACAACGCTATGACAGTTTCGCACATGACCCACGACACGGACGGTCTGCTATGCGGCTGTAGAAAGCGTGATCAGCTGAAAAACTAAACGGAAAATCACAATCGACCAGGAAAATTGAGGAAGAGTCCACTGCGCATGAAAACTTGCGCTCCTGCGCTATTTACGCTATGTACAGCTATCGACACATATGATTCAAATATGCAATGTAATGTAGATCTTAACTGTAAGAAAATTAGATCTAAATTGACCTATCGCAGAGCTTGCATCTCCTTCTAACTTTGTGATAGCAGAGTAACGTCAAAAATATGTCAATAGACAGATAATAAAAGAAATGCGTTTAGTTGCTATTACATAATTTAGCAAGAAGTCTCATGATTTGCGTTTTACCATTCATTGCATTAAAATGATTGTAATCATTCTTTTAGCTTATAATGCTCATATCAAAGTAATCAACTGCAATATAACGTCACTGAGTTTTCAAATTGAATCTCACGTTTTATGCAACAACTCCAATGAGGTTGGAGGTGTATAGAGCACATATACACACACAGATACACACTATCTATCTTGTTTCAAGTATGGGTGTATTGGCCTTGGTCAAGATATTCCGTAATTCCACCAACCTCAGCTGCTGATGACCAGACGGAGTTTGGGCGCAGGCTTTCCTCACGGAGTTAGAAAGTCAGGTGGCAGTTGCTCCCACAAAAGTCAATAGGAGAGCGGATACTCCAGATACTATTATAGGCATAATATTGCAACTGTAACATTACTTACACAATAATCTTTGTAAAACGGAATACAGATCGTTGGTGTATTTATTTTTTATCTGTTTCAAATTAAAAAAACAACTTGACAATTTCTGATATATTCACAATTTTTGTTTGCAGTGAGTTTTTACAAGAATCCTTGTGTTTTATTTAACAAATGTAGTAATCCGTGGTCCCGGATAAATAAAATTACGGTAGTGCCTACAGCAACCATCGGCGTTGAGCAAATTTTTCAACATGACTGAAACACGAAGAATACAACTTCACCTTGGGAAATGTATAGAGGATTTGGACAAATTACACAATGTACCAGATTTGAAGTCTAAAAGAGCAACCCTGTACGTACCGCTAGGTCCTCTCATACAAGAAACTTAATTCAATTAGTCTTAAACTATTACTATTTGGGGTTTTGGTTTCAGGTTATGCAAAACAGCTCTAAAATTATTTGAAAGTGCAGAAGAGGCTCGTGAAAAAGGAGATGAGGAGTATTCATACGTTTACTATATGAAATACCTTCGAGTTGTCGCATATATTAGCAAGGACAAGGAATATTTAAAGGATAAGTCCTATTTCAACAACATGTTAGGGGCTAAAAATCCAAACAAAGCTATAGATGCAGCTGAAAAGTTGAAGAACAGTCTCATTGAAAGGTCAGGAGTCATTCTTTTGTCTGTATAATTATCACGTTGTATTTCAGATACAATATTATTTGTATTGTGCTGATAAGATTGAAACATTTTGTCAACTGAGGGTTTTTTTTTTCAGTTACATATGTTATTCTGTATATATACTCTATACAAGTAAATCAAATTGAAGTGCCTGTTTGTAAAATTAAAGTAACAGCTTTTTAATGATTGCATATGTAATGAATGTATACGCTGTACATAAAATAAAATTCAATTTATCCAATTTTTGTCGTCTATTTTAGTTCTATCTTCCTGTCTGTTTGGTAATCTTCGAAATAGCTTTGCCGATTTTGCCGATTTTACTACAGATAGCTGATATTAATAGGCATAACTTAGGCCACTATTATTACAGTAAAAGTATTGGGGTTCCACACAAAAGAGTTAAAATCCATATGCAATCATGGGAACAGCTAAAAAAAATACTATTTGTAGATAACTGCCCTTATCCCTAAATAAAAAAATGTTTTGCCTACCCAGGCTATGTGGAAACTCAACTTTATATCGATCTATGCAATTTCAGATATGCCAAAGAGCAGAAAACCAAACGTTTAAATGATATAAAAGAGAATGAGTTGATTAAACAGAAGATAGAGGAGAATAGAAAGAAGACAGCAGAAACTGTACCCATCAATGAACCAACAACTGGACTACCAAGTAAGTGAAGTTATTAAATGGTTGCAAACATAAGAATTTAAAATTAGACTGTTTTGGAGTGATTTTTTAGTATTCTCTATGCTTCTGAGACTCCCACTACTGTAACTCCTGTAAATCAACAACAGTGAGCTTTTTTAAAGAATTATAGTAACCCAAATTACTAGTATTTCACCTAACACGTCCAGCTAAGCTAAATTGCTTGTGTTAGGAGTGGGTTCATGTCAGTAGTGGTACGCCAGGATTCGAACGCAGATTTCGCAATCGGAAGGCCTACTACTTAACCACTAAGCTACTGATACTGAGTAATGGCACTTGGATAGTCCTAAGTGTGTGTCCAAACACAGGTGTACTGCTCGCACCATGCCATGCTATGATTGTTATGATTCAATGACGGGCGCAAATATTTTTGGGGTGTATCTAAACTAGTTGTGCGGCAGATTATATAGCACACATGCTACGAATGTCACACAACATATACATACGCAAAAAGTACAGCCACTGCGAGTAGTCCTGGCATATGACACCCAAGACCGGGAATAGTTTCAGTTGGTTCGGGTCCGACATGAACACCCTAGCTGGTTGGCGGTATTCCTGAATACACACGAGAAAAAATGGTAGTGTGGGAAGTTAGAGGTAGAACTTGAACTCGCGTGACTTATCCTTGTGTACTTCCTTTTAGGTCTTGATGAAGTGACTATAAAAAGTGAGCAACTGTACTCAATCCTCAAGAGTGGCAAGCTAAAGGTAATGATCCTTGACACAAGGTCTTCAAAGGACTACCTGGAGTCACACATCAACTATCCAGCCTGTATTAGTGCACCAGAGGAGTGTATTTCTCCTGGGTAAGATGGCTCAATCTTAAACAGGTCTAAAACTTTCACAACAAGAACTGTTATATTATCTAGAGGACCGCTAGATAGAATAGAATTCTTTTTAAAAAATATATTGAAATAACTATTATAATTACGTAATCTTTGATATGGTACTGGATTCTCTGTGCCATTTCATCAGTTGCAACAGCTGTTTTTGGAATGTGTATGGAATTGAGGTTTTTTTTTTATACCACTAAGGTGGCAGACAAGCACACGGCCCACCTGATGGGAAGCGGTTACCGCGGCCTATGGACGTGTGCAACACCAGTGGCGTCACACTCGCGCTGCCGACCCTGTAAAGGAAAGGGGATGGGAAAGGAGTTTGGGAGGGGATGGGAAAGGAGTTTGGGCTCGGGCACTCTCACTCACCAAACGGAACGCAACAGTTCAAATACTGTTACTTGGCTTTGATATTCTGTGAGAGGGTGGTGCTTCCCCGGTCGAGTCGGCCCATTCATGCAATGGCCAAAATGACTGTTGCTTGACTCTACCACCTACTACCTACGAGTTGAAAGAGAGTCACTCACTTATGTGTAAGAGAGATGAGATGATGATAAAACTGTACAGGCTGAAAGTGATTTAATGAATTTGATGCTATCTGAACCAACTCATTTGCTGCTTTAAAGTTGACTTGTCTGACAACAGCAGTCAAAAATTTGCAGCTGTGACTCGACAACTGAAGTTTAGTGTTTTAAAATACTGTTTTTTTCTAAGTGCTTTTACGTTTTATTTGGGCGCGATTAGACAGTTAATAAACATCGCGATCCAATATCGTGATGTAGGGACAAATCGCGTTTATTTGTACATCAATAATACTTCACCGGATCGCATGGAACATTATATATATTGAGAAGATCGCGATATATAATGAGTCTAATCACGCCCTAATGTTATAAGTATAAGGTATGATAGGGTTATCACTACGACGCGAGCGAGGACTCAGGGCTGCACACGCTGGCGGACTGCCCGGCGTGTGAGGTGCCGAGGCGTGACCTCGTGGCAGCCATCGGGGTGGGAGTCCTCTCGCTCGGCAGCATGATTGCGGCAATGGTGCGGAGCGCGAGCGCGTGGGCCGCCGCCACCTCCTTCTGCGAGCATGTAAAGCTCGCGAAGGAGATGGCGGAGCGCGCCCGGGAGAGATTTAGAACTCTCCCGGCCCGCCGAGCCCGCAACATGCTCGCCGCGCGTCGCAGGCGACTAAGGCGCCGGAGGTCGCTTTACGACCTCCGCCCTCCATGAGCGCAGGCCTGGGGTTGGCAGGTGAGTCCGCCTGTCACCCTAGCAGAAGCAGGCCGGGATGGTGGGACGACTAGCGCCTCTCCCCCAAACCGGGGCAAGACGGGGACACCGTGGTTCCCAAACCCTAGGGGGCCATTTCGAAACCGGAGATGGCCCAGGGTCAGTCGGGGTGCGAGGGATATGCTCTATGGGCAACCTTACACTCCGGCGTTTTAAGACCCGAGACGGCGTGCTTTGGTCGCTTCAAGCCCGCCATAACCGCCCCCGCTGGCCGGCGGGGGGGTATCCGAAGGGATTTCCGCACGAAAAAAAAAGGTATGATAGGGTTGGCATACTGAGATACAATCTTCAAACATGTACAACATTTAGAAAGATATTTTAATTTTAATGACATTACCCAGTAGAATATTGATGTGATAACATTCCTGCCTATTCCTTTACACGTATGCAGGCATGAGTATTAAACATCAAATCGATTTTCATAAATCTAATTAAAAAGTTAACAATGATATTCGTTCCACAGCCAATCTGCCAACGTCTTGGAGCAGAACCTACCACTTGTCTCTAGACCTGTGTGGGCAGAGCGGGCAAGCATGGAACTGATTGTGATGCTAGACTGGAGTAGCACTACAGTCATACCTGGCAAAACCATGTACCTGCTCAAGACTATACTACTTAAGGTAGCTATCTTACATGGAAAATTAAAAACTAGTGGGGCGGAAATCACACAGTCATTGTCAAACTGCGGGCCAAACTTATTTTTAGGGACAATTTGTATGGTAGGTACCCGAAACCTTGAATGTACAAACCCCAAAATCTAATCAGTTCTTCCCATTAACCAAACAAGATGATTGGCGAAAGATTTTTTTAAATCGGATAAGTGGTTCTTGAGTTATTGCGTAAACAGATATCCAGACCAACAGACAGACCGACACAAAAATTTTTTTTGCTTAATTAGACTTAGAATCATGTGAAACGTCGAGAAAAGTGATAAAAAGTGGGTGTAAGATTAGATTTCTTTTGCGTGATTTTAAGACTTCGGTGTCCACCTGGTTGGTGGCCTGAAGTAAAATTAAAAAACCGGCCAAGTGCGAGTCGGACTCGGCCATGAAGTGTTCCATAGCAGCAAGTAAAATTTTTATATTTGAGTTGATTGGATGAAGGGAAAATGCGGTTTACGATTTATGACGTATTAAAAAAAAACTACTTACTAGATCTCGTTCAAACCAATTTTCGGTGGAAGTTTACATGGTAATGTCACATCATATATTTTTTTTAGTTTCATCACTGTCTTATTTTAGAACTTACAGGGGGGGCGACACATTTTACCACTTTGGAAGTTTCTCTCGCGCAAACTATTCAGTTTAGAGAAAAAATATATTAGAAACCTCAATATCATTTTTGAAGACCTATCCAGGAATGGGTTTGATGAAAAGATTTTTTTTTGAGTTTCAGTTCCAAGTATTTTCCTAAATTTTAAATATACCCCCAAATTTTATTGTTTTTTTTTCTATTTTTGTGTGATAATCTTATGCAGTTCACAGAATACACCTACTTACCAAGTTTCAACAGCATAGTGCTTATAGTTGCGGAAAAAAGTGGCTGTTACATACGGACGGACAGACAGACAGACATGACAAATCTATAGGGTTTCCGTTTTTTGCAATTTGGCAACGGAACCCTAATTAGGTCCCAAGTTGCTGGCAGTTGTGGAATTGAAGTTTAAATTTACAATAATAAAAATATCAATTTAAGGCGCTTGCAAGTGTTTGCATTAATGCAAATCATATGTATTTTTGCCGCACAATATAATTTATCTGAAACATGTCAGTCCGTCCTGAGAAGATTCGCGTATCCGAAACACCTGAGGCTTTCACCACAGTGCCCAGAGTTCGCTTACTTCTCCTCCTATTAGTTTGGCTGTTAAGGGAGAGACTGGCGTCTAACTCCCAACCCCGAGAGGAATGCCTGCGCCAGAGTCTCGTCCGTCATTCAGCAAATATATCTTGGACTCCGTAGATCTTGGTCAGCCACAAAAACACCCCAGCAGATCAAAGTAATAACAGTTTATATTTCGTTTTCACAGTGGGATATTAACATCCAGTATTCCCGTCCACCGCTGGCCTTGCATGGTGGGTACGAGGACTGGCTGCTGAAGTATCCCGCCTTCACCACCAACCCTCAGGCGAAGCCGCCCAGGCAAGACGACATGATGGATGATATGTTAGGTAATTATTAAAGCAGCTTAGTGTTCCAAACAGCTCTTGAAATTTCATTTGCAAAAAAAAACAAGTTGAATTCCTGAGACGAGCTCAGCCGAATACAAGGGATTTTTGTTTTTTTTTTTGCGATTTTTTGCGATTTTTTCTTTATCTTGCAATGGCTGACCCCAGCACGAATCTATTACCGAAAACAGCAACTCGATAGCTCATCTCCTTCATACCCAAAACCGTGACAGAAAATTGGCAACGACGACGTCGACGACAACTCGATAGCAACAGGGCTTTTCTAAAGAAAATCCCTAAAAACCAATCCAAGATTAAGGTTTTACAAATACAGCAAGTACAGAGTGGAGGCAATGTAAATTTGAAATTAGATTTAATGTTAATTATCGCTCGCTTAATAATGTGCCCAGTAGATGACAATGGGCTCGCCCCCTATTACATTGGGACCTTAACATGACTGGCGAATCGTGGGTGCATACTACACCTCTGCCTTCGGGGATACAGGCGTGAAGTTATGTTATGTTATTTCCCTATGAAAGAACACGTGACACTTCGCGGGGGTGAAGGCGTTGTGAAGAGGGGTTAGATCAGTATACTAAGTTTATGGTTCGTGGGTGTGTAATACACCTCTGCCTACCCCTTCGGGGGTACAGGCGTGAAGTTATGTTAAGTTTATGGGTTTGGTCAATAACAAAACTACACTTCATTCTATGTCGATGTTACTGTTGTAGATAAGTAACCTCTGTTGTGTAGATTTGTTTTAAAGTTTTTTTTTTTTCTGCGCTTATTGCCTAGTTCAATGAAGAAATAACATTCTTGTCAATGAACATCTTCTTCTAACTCATAATTTACAAATAATAATAACCGCGGTAGCCTAGTGGTATGGGTAATGGACTGCTGAGACGATGTCTCAGGTTCGATCCCAGGTTTCACCATGGCACACACCAATGACTTTTCGATGCTTTTCGAAGTTATGTGTGTATTTATCGCAGGTTTATAAGTGCCCGGTTAATGGCTATAGGCTCGCCACCTATTACATTGGGACCTAAACATAAACTGGCGATATGTGGGTGCTACCACCTCTGCCTACCCCTTCGGGGATATAGGGGTGAGTTTATGTTTATGTTATGTTATTTAATTCTTCCAACTCTTTAAACCAAATATTTCAACAGTTCAATTCAATTCTTTATAATGGCTCCAGTGCCTTAAGCAGCGATTCGGCCAATGTCACGTGATAGAGCTATTAACGTAGGAGATGGGCTCAGGATTTGACCGGTTGGCTTGAGTATGAAGTTTCTTCGACCAGAATCTAAACAAAAGGCCAACACAAATACTGTAAATACACATACAATGACAGCTAGAGTATCAACTCTAGCTGTCATTGTATCTAGTGTCTATTAATTATAATAGACACTTAAATATAATTATTTATAATTTTAATTTATTAACACTTTTTTAATTTATTTATTTTAATTTATTAACACACTTATTTTAACTAAAGGAGTAAAAACCAAGGACAGTAGAGTTTTGACACATGTGGGATAAGGGAAATGGGACGGTAACAATTCATACAGTGAAAAACGCTGGTTAGCGCAACAAATAAAGATGTGGTCCACTTTGCCTTTGTCCAAACCGCACTCGCAAAAAGAGTGATCCCTAACCCTAATTTTGACCAGATGAACTGGGGTACAGGCGTGTCCCAAAGGAAGTCGAGAGATAATAGATGTCGTGCGTTTGTCGAATCACCGATACTTAGCAAAAGTGGTAATCAGAATAGGGACACTTGAGCATTACCAATTATACACGCACGACTTAACTCCAGTACTGCGAGATAGTCTGTCCCTTGCCTGGAATGAGGAATGGAGAAAATCCAAGAATCATCATCATCATCATATCAGTCGTAGGAACTCCACTGCTGAACATAGGCCTCCCCCATCGACTTCCATTTCGACCGGTCTGTATCGGCCTGCATCCACCGAGTCCCTGCGCACTTTGTTAGGTTGTTTGTCCACCTTGCGGCTGTCAATCCAAGAATATTAAGGGAAAATATTATGGTTACATTCAACCTGAAATTTACGTCAAACCTTGGTTTGCTATTTCAACAGTTACTACGTAGTATAACTACCTGACACTAGATGTCACTATGTGACTTTACTACCAGGCACATCATCATTATCATCAAAAAATAATCACAATAAAATGTAGTTTAACTTACACTGATTTCTAAGATTAAATGACCATTTACAGGAGACATCGAATACCCCAACTGGTCGGAGCTATCCCCCGTCTCTTCTCCTGCCGCCCCCGCCCCACGCCCACCTAAACCAGGCGAGCCCGCCGTGGACCGCAGCAGTAAGGTAACAGGCTCTTTTTGTACTGACCGGCTCGAAGGACCAAGTGTAAAATAACTAAAAATAAATAATAAAGATTTAGATCGGAAAAAGAGAACATCTAGGGCGGGACTTGAACCCGCGACACCTTACAGGGGGAAATGCTCTGACCAACTGAGCCACCTAGACACGTCCCAGATAATCGAAATTCTCTGATATATTATATAAGGTGTCACAAAATTAGGTGTCTGAATTTGGTGAGATGACTTGGTATCGACAAAATATGTATTTGAAACAAGAAAAAAATATCGGGTAAAGTAAAAAAAAAAATGAAAAAAATGAAAAGTCCTTCTCCTTGCAGTATTCTCCAAGCGGATGTGTGGGAAATACTTAAATCGCGACCAGCGTCACGTGTGCTCGTCGCGTCACGTGACGCTAGTCGCTGGTGGTGCTTTTTTTTTTCATTTTTTTTTTTTTATTTTTTTTTTTATTTTACCCGATATTTTTTTTTTTTACAAATACATATTTTGTCGATACCAAGTCATCTCACCAAATTCAGAGACCTAATTTTGTGACACCTTATATACGTCTTAAGGCATCCCATATTTCCTATATGCTTAGGCCCTAGATGTTCTCTTTCTCCAATCTAAAACTATAGGAACAGTAAGCATACTAATTGCTTAAAAATTTAATTGAAATAAGTAATCGTTGAAAAACATGCTTTAATAAAAATCAAACTCAACAGTAAGAAATAGCTGTGAATAAAAAAACATTTATTCTAAGTTTAAGAAGCGTGGAGTGCTCGATGATGATTGTTGTAAGCACCCCACGGTTTTTACCCGACTGAGCCAGAAGGAGGGTTATGTTTTTCGAGAGTATGTATGTATGTATGTATAATTGTTTGGCACGCTCTGCAGCCTGAACGGCCTTGAGAGGTGTCGTTAGATTCGTATTTAATGTGAGAGTGACACTGGGTATATCAAAATAATAAAAAAACGAAATGGTGGATTTTTGGCGCAGTACTCAAAAAATATTTTCACTCAAACTTATTGAGTAGGGTATCAAAATGAAGAACTTTAAAAGGGGATTTCAAATATATATATATATCATAACTAAAAAGTATACAATTAAAGTATTAATTAAATAATTAAATAACCCGACTGCCGTAAAAAGACGGAAACAAGTTTGATAGCAGGCGGGACCCAGATTCAACTGTTGTCTGTCTCAGGCGGCTGCGGTCCAGATGTACTCCGAGCGGGCACGCAGCATGCAGTTGATCCTGGAGCAGCAGGAGCGCATCGCAGACACCTCCCTCACGCTTGAGATGCAGCGGATTGAGGCTGAGCAGGTACGCGCCAACTATGATGACAGAAAGTTTAACATTGAAGCCGGAATCATAAACCAGTGAATGTTGATGTCCATCCCAACGGGTGAAGATCATAGATTTTGTGACGTCACATGACGAAATGAAACTAAAGGCTAGGCTACACTAGGGCTGTTTCATTTCATTTGTTTAGTTTCATTAGTCAGTTCGACAGTTTTGCCGCTGTTTTATGTGTCAAGAAAACATAACATAACTTCACGCCTGTATCCTCGAAGGGGTAGGCAGAGGTGTATTACACACCCACGTTTCTCCAGTTATGTTTAGGTCCCAATGTAATAGGAGGCGAGCCTATTGCCCTCTACCGGGCACATTGTTAAGCGAGCGATAATTAACATTTATTAATGCACACAACTACGAAAAGTCATAAAACTAGTACAAGTAATACTCACTTGCAGTTATTTCCTGCGTTCGATTTTAAAACTTCTCGAATGGTTCCGCGATATAATGGTAAACTCCACGTCCACGGGGAAAAACCGCAGTGTAGCGTAACCTTAAAAAGCTTTGAAATATTATCAATTCTATCTATATGCCAGATAAGGTTTAAATTGTTTTGCTATCGAGTTTACGTTTAGTCTTTACGTGGTCTTTGACAAATGCCGCAACTAGAACTGCTATTTTAATTTTTTCATTTCTAGACGCAAAATTTTTCCTATTGGTAAATTTTTGACGTCACACCATAGACAAATTTGACCACCTCTGACAGAAACGCAGATTCTTAGGTTCACAAAAACATAAAATAATTTTAATAAATATATTTTTAATGTTTTTTTATGTAACTTGATATTTTTATATTAATATGTAATTTGTGCAATTTCTCGAGTAGTTCTCAAGTACGGAAGATGCCATTAAAACGATTCTTAATCAGTATTTTGACGGCCTCTGTGGCGTAGCGGTAGTGCATTCGACTGCTACTACAGTGGCGCGGGTTTGATTCCCGCTCAGTGCAAATATTTGTATGCTTGAATATGTCTATTTACACTGGTCTGGGTATTTCTATGTATAATATGTATGTATTTACAATTTACAAATAAAAGTATATAAGTAAATATGTTTATCCGCATTCTGGAAACCATAACACAAGCTAGTTAAACAATACTTACTTTGGGTCTAGAAAGCGCTGTGTAGAATGTCGTAGAATATTTATTTATTTTTATTTCACAAGGATTGGGAGAACGTCCGTATGAAACGCGAGGGCGAAGTCCAAGATGACGTGCGAGCGTTCTACAAACTGAAGGAACACGAGATCCTCTCACAGCTCATGCAGATGGAAAATAAGCAGTATGACATGGTGAGTTATGTGATTTTATACTTGCCATTTTGGGATATGCTGACTTTCCTAAGTTACGGATGTAGCCTCCGAGCCTTTCTCAACTCAGGTGTGGTCGGCTTTAAGTCTAACTACAAAACGGCTGAACTTATTACCTTGAAACAACTGCCATCTGACCTCCACAACCCGCTGGTATCTAAGTTCTGTAGTTAGACTGAGTTGTTGGAATTTTTAGGGCTCCCATTTTTTTTTTTTTTTTTTTTTCGTGCGGAAATCCCCTCGGATACCCCCCCGCCTACCAGCGGGGATGTCGGGCTTGAACCGTCTAAAACAGCACGCCGTCTCGGGTCTGCAGACGCCGGGGTGTAAGGTTGCCCATAGAGCATATCCCTCGCACCCCGACCGACCCTGGGCCATCTCCGGTTTCGAGATGGCCCCCTCGGGTTTGGGATGGGCTCCCATTGCCTTATGGGCACTTTAGACCCTAGCATCTGAATCATTTTAGTCGATTCGAATCTGACATCCCCCCCCCTGGGGGCCAGCGGGGGTGGTTATGTCAGATTCGAATCGATATCCGGGGGGAAATCCGCACGAAATAAAATAAAAGGGCTCCCAACAACCCATAACAAATGCCTCAAGTGATGAATGACAACTGGGACCAGAGAGCAGTCTCAGAGACACAGAGGATCTTATTATGTTAAGAATGGTCACCTATCCTAGGCCTAGCTAGTATTGCTTAGCCATGATCCCCTTGATGTAGTAACAGCTGTGTATCAGGGAGGCATAGTTCATAATTCACCGCAAGTTCGAGATACGTGACGCGTGACATGACAAAAGGGGGGACTCCCCGACCGTGATTTTCATTGTAAAAGTCAGAAAGAGTCTGTCTTAGAACAGGAAATTTTTAAAAAAAAGGTATATTAGACCAGTTGAAATTATAATAAATCCCCTTCCTCCTTAGCAAAGTGGGAGACAAAAGAAAAAATAGGCAAGCAACTTACAATGAACAGAGAAGGCATCACGGACTCAAGACTTATGGGTCCTAAGTGAGCTGCCTATATGATAATTATTATAAATGTTGTAATTAAATGTAAAATATCAACACCATGTTTAAATGTAATGGTTGAGATGGTGGCGATACCACATATATCCAGCTCAGTATGATATTAAGCAATATGAAAACTTCATGGCGCGATTCAGGACCGGTAGAATCGTAGATGTTTAGCGTGACTTCGCTAGATGGCGCTGGGTACAGCCAACGACAAAAGTGGATTAACACTTAAATATTTACAAATGTTTTTTAGATCGGAATATGAATTGCCTTTAATGAATATACAATGTGTTTTATAATTCGCAGAGGACAAAGTTAATATATTTCATGTTTAGTTTATTATTTAAGCGTAGCGAGCCGAAGGCGAGCGAAGCGTCTTTGGTTGCAAAGTTGCATTTCAAACAAATGATACTCCTCAGAGACCGTTTGACCGATCTCGACCAAATTTGCCACGGTGATCAAGTAGACATTACTGAGTGTCGAATGTCCAGATCGGTCTTACCATCGAGGAATAATCACCGAAAAACCAAATCAATGGAAAAAGTCGACTGGTCACGTTGACCTATTGTTGGATAGGCAAATCTCGCTACGCTTAAGTTTGGGTTGATTGCGAAGCTGGTAACCGTCCTAGTTTTATTAAAGGTTTAAGAGCTAAAGTGCTGAATAAATTAGAATTTATTAAGCCACTTTTGTCGTTGACTGTACATGTGACTATTACAAAGACTTATCACGGATAAGCCAATAGATGGCATTCAAAATGAATAAAAAACCATAAACTCGAAAATTAGATGGTAACCCTTATTTCTGAGGGTTGTTAATAAATCCCCTCATCACCAACAGGAACAAGAGAATATGAGTCTTCGTGAACAGCTTGAGGATTACCAGAGACGCGAGAGGGAGGAGGCTGAGAAGCTTGCAGAGACCATCGCCACTTCCACTGAAGAGCCTGGAACTACTGATGCTGAAGGTATGGCTCATAATAAAAATGTTAATAGTGACCATTCATAACGAAGTTTGAGTTTTTTAGTTTTTTACCCGACTGCGCCAGAAGGAAGGTTATGTTTTTCGAGAGTATATAGTGTATGTATAATTATTTGGCACGCTCTGCAGCCTGAACGGCTCGATGGATTTTAGCTTGAGAGGTGTCGTTAGATTCGTATTCACTGTGAGAGTGACACTGGGTATATCAAAATAATAAAAAAATTAAATGGTGGATTTTTGGCGCTAAAATGTATGTTATTCAAAAAATATTTTCATTCAAACTTATCGAGTAAATGAAGAACTTTAAAAGGGGATTTCAAAAATGTTTATATTATAACTAAAAAGTATACAATAAAATTATTAATTAATAAATCAAAAAACCCGACTGCCCTAAAAAGACCGAAACAAGTTTGATACTCCGTCCTCCATGAGCGCAGGCCTGGGGGTGGCGGGTGAGGCCACCTGTCACCCCAGCAGAAGCAGGCCGGGACGGTGGGGCGACTAGCGCCCCTCCCCCAAACCGGGGCAAGACGGGGACACCGTGGTTCCCAAACCCGAGGGGGCCATCTCGAAACCGGAGATGGCCCAGGGTCAGTCGGGGTGCGAGGGATATGCTCTATGGGCAACCTTACACCCCGGCGTCTGTAGACCCGAGACGGCGTGCGGTTTTAGTCGGTTCAAGCCCGACATAACCGCCCCCGCTAGCACGCGGGGGGGTATCCGAAGGGATTTCCGCACGATAAAAAAAAAAAAAAAAAAAAGGCGGGACCCAGATGCAAATCATAAACCGAAAGAAAATTAATGGGTCCCGCCAGCTATCAAACTTGTTTCGGTCTTTTTAGGGCAGTCTGGTTATTTGATTTATTAATTAATAATTTTATGTAAGTTGTGTTTTCCACGTTTTTATAGATGTCTAATGAGACAATTTTTTTTTTTTTTTTAAACATATTAACAAAAAAACTAGTCTTAACTATTTCAAGACAAAGTGTAGCGATAGAACATTTACTCAGCGCCATCTAGCGAAATCAAGCTGAACTTCTAGGGAACTTACTGATCGTATTCAAAATGATAATATCTATACAAACATGAACTAACGTAGTAAGTTACCACACATACTATTGTAGGTAATTTTATCTAGGAGCAATTTTTGTTCAACCTTGTTAAAAGCATTTTGGAAATCTGTGTATACTGCATCAACTTGGACTCTCTCATCCATATTCTTAGACAGTTGAACCATGAACCATCCGAAGATTCCAGGAAATCGGTTTCATGGAACATATTTATCCTTCAACCGAACCTTAAGACGGCACGTGACACTTCTTTGGACCCAAAGTCTAAACCTTACCGGAACAAATCCGAAGTGATTTCATGGTACTTGCATGGCCTTCAGATGTTTCGTGGTAGTTTTTTTTTTTATTCCACTAAGGTGGCAACAAGTACACGGCCCACCGATGGGAAGCGGTTACCGCGGCCTATGGACGTGTGCAACACCAGTGGCGCTACACTCGCGCTGCCGACCCTGTAAAGGAAAGGGAATGGGAAAGGAGTTTGGGCTCCTGCACTCTCGCTCACCAAACGGAACGCAACAGTTCAAATACTGTTACTTGGCGTCGATATTCTTTGAGAGGGTGGTGCTTCCCCGGTCGTGTCGGCCCATTCACGCAACGGCCAAAATGACTGTCGCTTGACTCTACTACTTACAGTCGTAGTCCTCTGTAGGGAATCGCGATCTCCGCTCAAGGACTGAGCCTAAATTTAATACACTTATATCTTCTCTTCTGCCGGCGGACCCGGGCGGCGCGTCAAGTCGCCCGCTGTCAGCCGCACAGCCGAATCCACCACGCAGCAATTGTTTTTTCTTCCCTACGCGACGCTCTATTTAAATTAAAAAAAGTAATTATTTTGAAACTCTGACACATGATGGCCAGGTCAATTAACTGTAGTGATCGAATGAGGTCGAAACACTACACTATTAAGGGGGCCAGAGTTTAGTTTCCTTTCGTCGTGCTTGCGAAGTGGTGCGTGATGTGTGCTTGCCTGCCCAGCGGAGCGCGCGCGCGCGGTGGCGGAGGCGGCGGCGCGCGAGGTGTCGGCGGCGCGCGCGCGCATCGCGGCCGTGCGCTCGCAGCGCGCGCAGCTGGACCGCGCGCGCGAGCGGCTGGAGGCCGAGCGCAAGCGCAAGCTGGCGGCGGCGCGCGACAAGCGCAAGCCCGACCTCGCCAAGCCGCCAGGGGTGAGCTGCTCCTGTGTAGAGCCTCAACCAGCCACTTCACCCAATCCATATATATCATTCGAGCCGTCGCCACACACGCACATACAGACACTCGCATACTCATATTGCACACCCGCACGAACAACGATAACACCCTTGCATACATACACAAGCAAATACTTACATAGTCACCCACACGTACACATTTTTTTTTTGCGTGCGGAAATCCCTTCGGATACCCCCCCCCCGCCGCGCCGGCCAGCGGGGGTGGTTATGTCGTGTATTGACTAAAACCGCACGGTGTCCTCCCCAAGTGTCCGCTGCCAGGCACCCCGGATAAGCCCTCGAAAGGATAACCCCAGGGTTACCGGCGAACTTTGGCCGCGCCTCAAGTCCCGATCATGGAAGTCGGTAATCCCGGGCGTAGATGAGCCTGCGGCGTCCTCGCCGCAGACTACGTAACTCGGGGGGGAGAGTTCTCTCCCGCTCTCTCTCCACCGCCGCCGCTGGAGCGGAGCCATAGACCGGAACCCCGAGAAATCAAGGCTCAGCGGTCCCTGCTCCGCCAGGAACTCATGGAGACATGGAGGGTGCGACTTGAGCATCCAAGGTGGGGGGAATCCACCATTGCGACGGTGAGACCGATTATGAAGAAGTGGTTGGAGAGGAACCATGATGGGGACCTCTCCTACCGGATGTGGCAGATGATTACCGGACACGGGTGTTTCGGTAAGTATCTGTGGCGCATCCACCGGGAGACAACGCCGCAGTGCCAGCACTGCGAGGATCCTGGCGAAGACACGGCGCTCCACACGTTGGTGGAGTGCCCTGCGTGGGCGAGTCAACGCCGGGATCTCGTTGCGGTCCTGGACGTGGACGTTCTCTCGTTGGAGACCATGGTGAGGGCCGTGGTCTCCGACGGGAGCAAGTGGCACGCCGCCGCCTCTTTCTGCGAGCAGGTAATGCGCGCGAAAGAGGCGGCGGAGAGAGAGCGGGAGAGAACCCTGCCCCTCGAGTTTCGCAGTCTGCGGCGAGGACGCTGCAGACTCATCTACGCCCACACGTACACATTCAGATCATCGCACCCGACCACACACGCACATAATTACCGAACATATACAATTGTACTCGCATTTGTGCCTAGAAAAAGCCCGACTGCTGCATCACATGCGGGCATGGCACCACATAGCAAACACAGAGAAGCTCAATTATTTAGAGTCGGCACAACATATCATTCTCTTCCATACATCTTCTCTCAAACATCATCTCTTCAGTTGCTACTTTTTTTTTAACGTGTGGAAGCCCCCACGGGCTTCACATCATCGGTGCCAACAATGGGATGGGCGTATCGGAATCGGATCGACTAAAACCACACGGTGTCCTCCCCAAGTGTCCATTGCTGAGCACCCCGGGTAAGCCCTCGACGCAAACAGAGATAACCCCAGGGTTACCGGCGGACTTTGGCCTCGCCCATGGGGTCGGGTTTGACCCCGCGACGGTGAGTTGGCAGGCGTGTGTAGGACACACCTCCATCTTGTGCTGCTTCTTTAAGGACAGCGAGTCGGCCAACTGCCGTCCTCAGGTCCCGATCATGGAGGTCGGTAGTCCCGGGCGTAGACAAGTCTGCGGCGTCCTCGACTGCGGAACTCAGGCGGCAGGGTTCTTTCCTGTTCCCTCTCCGCCGACTCTTTCCTTCAGTTGCTCCTTATTCACAATCCATTCATCTTTTATTGGGTTTATCTCTGCTCCTAAGTCCCCACATTCGTGAGTACAAACGTAAATCTCAAGTAATTACGAATATCATACACACATACATATACCCACGCCTTTTTCCCTCCGGGGTAGGCAGAGACAACAGCCCGCCATCTGCTTCTGTCCTTACATACTTCACGAGCCTCCTTCACTGTCATTAAACCTTTCATGCAAGCCTGCCGGTTTCGAGTGTTTTTGACCTGCCCTTTTATCAATACCTCATTAATTTGATCAGTGTATGTCCTGCGAGGTCGACCCCGGCTTGCCTGCCCACTTACATCTGCCTTATAAACTTGGTGTATCATTCGCTCAGTACTCATTCGTTCCAAGTGCCCAAACCACCTTAGCATACCCTTTTCAATTCTTGTAACAACATTCTCTTTCAGGCCACACCATTCTCATAAAATTATTATTCTAACACACACATGCATGTATAGTAACCACGAAAGTCATACAACAAAATAAACTATTTACCTTATGTTCATATAAATACAAATGTACTCTTGCAGGACGAAGATGGCGACACATACATGATATCTCCGGACAGCCCTGGTGCCACGGGGCTTAACCGATCACACTCATCGCCTAACATCGCCAAGGTGCGTACCTTACTACTAAAATTACTAATCACCATTTCCATTGCCTTTTATATGACTGCCCAAAGAGGAGTGTAATATTTTCAGGGGTTGTCTATTGTTTACCCGAAGATTATATACCATAATCATCATATTCCCGAATTTCATTTACCCGAATTTCATTTGCCCGAATTTTTTGTTTGCCCTAAAAGACATACTTTTAATTGCCCGAAACTTGGATACCATAAGATACGAGTGCCATACGTATTGTTTTTCAATTTTTTAATTGCCATAATAATTATTAGACATAATATTTAAACGCCATAATGATTATTAGACCTAATATTTAAATGCCATAATAATTATTAGACAAATATTTAAACGCCATTATAATCATTACACATGATATTTAAGCCTAACTCAAATGGCACCTAACCAAACTACTGCTGGGTGGTTTATAAAAAAATAACCACAAAGGGGATGGCGGGGTCTATTCGCTCGCTCAAACGACCCCGCCATCCCCTTCTAACCTAACCTATCCGAGTCCGGGCCCTAAAGTCCCAATAGCATCCAGTTTCTCCTGATGTAACAACCGTTACACACCCAATGTCGATGGCAAATGATAATTATGGCATGTGAAAATTAGGGCTTACAATGATTATGACAAATGATGTTATCGTAAGTGACTTTATGGGAAACAAAGCTTCTAGCACGTGACTAATATAGCAAATAAGAGTAGAGCAAATGAATATTACGTCATATGATATTATGGCTGTTGACTATTATGGCAAATGATATTAGGGCAAATAAAATTCGGGCAAACGGCGGTATACCATTTTCAGGGTTTTTGTATGTATGTCATCATCATCTTAGCATTATCTTTCTCCTCCATTTGATTTGGCTTATCATAGAATGAGGTGAGTAGTTTTGCTATTGTCCGGCAGATGGAAAATAAAGAAGTGGGTGCGATCTTACCCCTCCGTACCATACTCCCATCTCCGCTAAGTGTCACGACTTCTTTCAAAGGGAAATCTAATTACAACACCTCCTCTTATATGCTCTGTGGATGAGATTCATTAAAAAAAAACCGGCCAAGTGCGAGTCGGACTCGCACACCGAGGGTTCTGTACAAACCTGTAGGTATATAAGTAAAAGTTCACCCATCAACACAATCGAGTCATAGTTATGGTAGTAGTAACTTTAAAATTTTTCATTATATGATGTAACTAAAAATTTATGGTTTTCGCAATTTTTCCTTTATCTGTACTATAAGACGTTACTTCGTACCAAACGGTAAGTACCCTGTAGGTTTTGATTCCCGTTTCGAAAATTTGCGGAAATTTGCGGCATAAACGGCTGTATCTTTTGATTGCTTTGGCTTAGAATTTTGATTTTTTCACAGCTCCAAGGGCCAGTAGACCTGAGTATTAGATATAAATTTCAGTTTGATACCTCCACGCGTTCCTGAGAAAAACGGTCTTGACAGACGGACGGACGGACGGACAACAAAGTGATCCTATAAGGGTTCCGTTTTTTCCTTTTGAACCCTAAAAATACGAAACTCTTAAATTACCTGTATGCTATCTGGGTGAATAATTCTTTATTAAGTACCAAACTTCCAAAACTAATATCTGGATTTTTAAAAGTCGTTTTTTTTTTGTTGCCAAAAATATCAAGAATGTTTTTTTTAAACAGGTATCTTCCGATGAGGAGGAGCCGTGCGCTCCGACGTTTGACCGAAGCACGAAGCCGAGCAAGATGGCGCCCTCCAGCGACTTGCACCAGCGCGACTTCCAGCCCGTGTGGGGGGATGTGGTGAGTAGGAAACTCTTGCATACCTGTATCTTTGAGTGTTTAACACGGAAGATGCCTTCGATGTCCCCGGTAGGATGTAGTGCATTCGACTGCTACGACAGGAGGCGAGGGTTCGATTCCCGCTCATTGCAAATATTTGTATGCATGAATATGTCTATTTGCATTGGTCTGGGTGTTTCTATGTATAATATGTATGTATTTACAAAAAAAATGTATATAAGTATGTTTATCCGCATTCTGGAATCCATAACACAAGCTAGTTAAACTATGCTTACTTTGGGACTAGAAAGCGCTGTGTAGAATGTCGTGTAATTTATTTATTACTTATTTTTCTACCGCTTATGGCGGCATTTAAAGAAAAAAAAATCTTGATAGCTTCACGTTTGACCTCTATCTCACCTGGTGGTAAGTGACGATGTGGTCTAAGATGGATCACGTTTGCCTAGAAGGAACCTACTCACTCGAGACTTGAAGATCCAGGTTATAGCATTCCACTCCTTAGCTGTACGCATAATGAATGTATCAGCGAAACGTTTCGTGCGTATGAGTGTAATATTCACTATGTAGCGGTGGCGCGCTGGTCGTTGATTGGTGGAATGGGCTTGGCGCACTAACATTGTTACGAACTTTCCGTCACCTGATTGGTCGCCTACTATACCGATATGAATAGAATTTTTGTATACTGTCACCTGATTGGTCGTCTACTATACCGACCGCACCAAAAGTGTCATGTACCTTTGCGAGAGGGGAACGCAAGAAGACATCTCCCGTGTTGAATACTCAAAGACTTGTGTAGTTTTTTACCACGTTTTTCTTAGTTTCACTTCGTGTCTGTGTTTCTGTGTTTCTTTCCATCTGAAGCCAAAAATTGACACTTAATTTTCGGACACTTCTGATCACCCTAAAGCTCTGAATTTTTTTATGTAGGCTAAATCCACCTTACATTTTAATATTTAATCATCAGAAATAGTCAGTAGTTAAAAAAAAAAACATTTTAAATACCACGTTTTCAACACTAAAATACGAGGGGCGGGCGCTTCCTTAGATATTTAATAATTTAAAAATTTCAAAACGCCCGCCCCACGTATTTTAGTGTTGAAAACGTGGTTTTTAAAAAGTTTTATTTATTTATTAATTTTTTCAGACTATTTTCGTGAAAATTACTACTACTGATACTGTTGTAACCAGCTGACTTCGATAGAAATTAACCGAAGTACTTATTAAAAATTCTTAAATGTAAATATATATAGGTGAAGTATCTGTACATTGGAGATATTTAAAAAAAACACTTGGGTTACGCTAAATTAACGATTCTGACCACAATATTTTTTTTAATTCTTGTCTGTTTGTGTGTTTGTTCGCGATGAACTATGAACGGATTTTGATGCATTCATTTATTTTTTTATTAGAAAGATCTTAGTCAGACTTAAAATCTACCGTTTCTTTTATTGCAATTGGTTAAGTAGAACCGGAGATATCACTAAAAACGATAACCGATCTCCGCGCGGGCGGGGCTGCGGGCAACAGCTAGTTGGCTTATACGTGGCTAAGCCGTTTGGTCGAGGCTGTACTCCTCCGGAACCACAACACCGATCTTGACCAAATTTGCGTCAAATGTTCTAATACAATGTACCGTTGAGGAATAATTAATTTATAAAAAAAATTAATAAAAAAAAAAAAGCGGCCTTAGCTATGCGCGCGACCGTAGTAAGATGTCTTATTTTCAAGTAAGAGTCCTGCTCGCTGAGCTCAATTTATTTCAGTCGCACCCTGCACTGAATTCCTAGTGTAAATATAAATTAATTCAATTGACTATTGGAATAGTCAATTGAATTAATTTATATTTACAATCAATCAACCCCCTGATAATTTCCTCAGTAGGTTATGGATAACCTTGGTGGATTGACTTGTTTGCCACGTATTAATGTAAAAAGCACTGTTCTAGAATATACTAGATAACTTTGATAGGCTCAGGCTATCGCCTTTACTACACGCACTTTATTGTGACTCAGGACGTCATTGTTGACTATGTGCCACAGTATAAACTAAACAGTAGGTTACATATTTATTAATTAATATTATTTCGGTAACTTTTTTTTTTTCGTGCGGAAATCCCCTCGGATACCCCCCCGCCGGCCAGCGGGGGCGGTTATGTCGGGCTTGAACCGACTAAAACGGCACGCCGTCTCGGGTCTGCACGGATGTAAGGTTGCCCATAGAGCATATCCCTCGCACCCCGACTGACCCTGGGCCATCTCCGGTTTAGAGATGGCCCCCTCGGGTTCGGGAACCACGGTGTTCCCGTTTGCCCCGGTTTGGGGGAGGGGCGCTAGTCGCCCCACCGTCCCGGCCTGCTTCTGCTGGGGTGACAGGCGGCCTCACCTGCCACCCCCAGGCCTGCGCTCGTGGAGGACGGAGAGTTCTGAACCTCTCCCGGGCGCGCTCCGCCATCTACTTCGCGAGCATTACATGCTCGCAGAAGGAGGTGGCGGCGGCCCACGCGCTCGCGCTCCGCACCATTGCCGCAATCCTGCTGCCGAGCGAGAGGACTCCCACCCCGATGGCTGCCACGAGGTCACGCCTCGGCACCTCCCAAGCCGGGCAGTCCACCAGCGTGTGCAGCCCTGAGTCCTCGCTCATTATTTCGGTAACTAATATTCTTTAAACAAAAACATTGTCAGGGAACTAAGTGTGTTTCTATGCATAATTTTTATGTATTTACAAAAAAAAACACTAGCATAGCTTAACATGCTTATGTACTTTGCGTCAGATAGGCGCTATGTGTGTGTGTAATTTATTTGCCGATTCATTTCAATATCAAATTTCATGTATTTCAATATCAATATCAAATTTCATGTATTTTGCTAGGCGAAATCTAATCGAAGTCTTTGCGATATAGGACCGCGCCGAAGTCACGGAAAGTGTCCGATTGACGGCAATAAGATCTTCCCTTATTAGGTGCATGAAATTGAAGACTAGCGTGTTTTTTAGCTTTTGTAACTGTACATTTTGTAATTGGATAGATAACTATTAGTCAAATCAGTTTAGATTTTAGTAACCTCGTGCTGTGGAAATTGGTATGAAATAACAAGTCACGATAGCGTCGGTAGCTTAGTGGTTAAAGAGTCGACTCTACGATCGAGAGGTCCCAGGTTCGAATCCTGACCATTACACTACTAACGTGAACCCACTCCTAACACAAGCAATTTAGCTTACCTGGAGGGGTTAGGGGGAATATTAGTAATTTCGGTTACAAATATTCTTTAAAAAAATTGTCCTTTTGTCAAGTAACTTACTATTAGTGGTTGAGTGAATGATTAAAAGCTATTAGCGTTTTCGTTGAATGCTCCCAGACGACTTATTTTTTTCCAACACCTCCAACAAATTTATTCCTACTATTTTATCCAATGTATACAAAAACTTGACAAATTATGTACTTAAACCTTCTTCGACAACCATTCTATCTATTTGTGAAAACAACATTAAAATCGGTCGAGGTCACGGGTTCGATCCCAGGTATTACCATGGCACACACCAATGACTTTTCGGTGCTTTTCGAAGTTATGTGTGTATTTATCGCAGGTTTATAAGTGCCCGGTTAATGGCAATAGGCTCTCCACCTATTACATTGGGACCTAAACATAAACTGGCGAAATGTGGGTGCTAGCACCTCTGTCTACCCCTTCGGGGATATAGGCGTGAGTTTATGTTATGTTTATGTTTTAAAATCGGTGCAGTAGTTTTGCAGTTTATCACGAACAGACGGACGCGGTGGAGGAATTTGTTTTATAATATGTAGTGATAGTGATTTATAAAGCTCCGTGAAAGAGTTTTCATTATGTATAGAAACCACGCAATTACACTAGCGGCACGCTATGGTGGCGGTTTTGACGTTTGTCCGCTCATGAAGTTTCGTAAAAATAAATACTAAGTTTGAAGTAGTAAATTTCTGTTCTTTATTGTCAATAGCGAGGTGCAGTGTACTAATTTACGACACAACTTGGCATTTATGTTTTTCGAAATTCGAAATTTCAAAAAAGGAATTAAATATCCAAAAACTATAAATGTGACTCGCAATGTATTTGTTTTTTTTTTCTATTTTAAATTGACATTTCACATCACTATTTTAACCCATTAGGGACTGAATTTTTGAAATTCAAATTTTGAGGTTTTTTCCATATATTTGGGTTGAAGGATGACCAGATAACACGATTATGACAATTTTTTTTTTTTCAAAATATCCCAATTTTGAGTTTTAGACTGTTGCCATATGGCAACGCTAGGTCAAAAGAAGTACAAAAGTTCATATTGTGCTATTTTTTAAAAGCTAAAGCCCTTTAATATTTTATTATTATTTATTTAGTATCAATTTATGAAAGTATAATGATATTTACTTAGAATGATAATTTTCAAAACATTTAATACATAAACCAACGTCACATTTTGAACATATAACTTTCCCAATGGTTTTGCAGTCAGCTCCAACACATCTGCGTTTCTTTTCTACAGATTTTGGAAAGTGATTTTCACCATCAAAATCCTGGAGGATCCACATCTGGAGGTCGATGGTCGACCACTAGATTTAGGCGGGATTCCATACTTCTTCAAATAGGTTTGGACTATCTCACGACGGAAATTCAGCTGCGAAATATCTTTACCTGATTTGCGCATCAGTATCCAGGCGTTATTTATTGTGACATCTACAAGCCACGTAAAAATAGGCCACCACCATTTTTTGCCGCGAATTTTTTTTTATACCACTAAGGTGGCAGACAAGCACACGTCCCACCTGATGGGAAGCGGTTACCGCGGCCTATGGACGTGTGCAACACCAGTGGCGTCACACTCGCGCTGCCGACCCTTTAAAGGAAAGGGGATGGGAAAGGAGTTTGGGAGGGGATGGGAGAGGAGTTTGGGAGGGGATGGGAAAGGAGTTTGGGCTCCGGCACTCTCACTCACCAAACGGAACGCAACAGTACGAATACTGTTACTTGGCGTCGATATTCTGTGAGAGGGTAGTGCTTCCGCGGTCTAGTCGGCCCATTCATGCAACGGCCAAAATGACTGTTGCTTGACTCTACCACTACTACCAATCCTATAATTATTTACATGAGCATCCATGAGGTCTCTTATCGAGGTATATAATCAGTACCTCCCATGTACTGATTATATACCACAATAAGATAGGGTCGCGGTACTTTTATTTTTTGGTGGCTTGCTTTGTAATACCGATCCGCCGATCCCACTGGATTTACCTTGTGATCTGTAGAAGCAACAGTCACAACAGAATTATCCATCCATCGCACTACAACGACATCCCCTTGGGAGGCGTATTCGTATGACCCTCTCGTTCTTTTTTTCATAATTTCAACCTTAGCAATCGGGCATTCCTTTGGCAACCTGTTTTGGCGAAGTGTACCTGTTCCTCCGTAGCCCATACTTTTCAAGTGAATCAGAAGTGGAATACCCGTAAAAAGGTTATCAAAATAAAACTGAAGTTTTTGTTTTCTCATGACTTCTGGCAATTCATTGATCATAGAAAGCATGGGTGCTGCTGCTTTTCCATAATTTTGTTCGTTTTCAGCATTAGCACCTGGGATAGCGCCCTGATACACTTCAAAATTGGTCAAATAACCACTACTGCCATTCAAACACCAACATTTATACCCGAACCGTATGGGTTTATTACGAATGCATTGCTTGCATCCATGTCTCCCAAAGTATTCAATCATGCTTTCATCATAGTTGAGATTTTGTTCAATAGGAACGTATTCGAGAAATTTTTTTTTTAGGATATTCATTAGAGGTCGCAATTTTGTCATTTTGTCAGTTGTATCAAGATTATTATTGTCAGCTGCATGTACAAAACGCATAATTTGAATAAATCTGTCGCGTCTCATAGCATTATAAACCAATGCATTACGCATATCTTCGCCACTATCCCAGTAGGACTTTCTACTGGGTAATTTGTTATAACCTACAAAATCAAAATGGCGATAAAACATTTTAGCTCTCCAATTGACATGCGAGGGTCTGGACAGTTCAAAAAAAGTGCATAGCTAGTACTCTGTTCTACAAGAAATTCCCATAAGTTTACATCAAAAAAATTTCAAACATATCAGTGCATGTCTTATCTGTATAATTATGTAACGAAGATGCAGAAAATGTGCCTGTAGGAAGGTCGGGAAGATCAGATTTCTTCCACTTGTAAATAATCTTACGTCTCTTACTTGTTGACGGACCTGTATCACACAAACCTCCATCAGATTCGTCTTCATTAGTGGTCTGAGACACCATTTCTGCACCCGCCAAAAGTTGTCTGCCTGTCAAATTTTCCAACAATCCACCAGAATCTTCGTCAGCAGAATCCTCATCAGTATGTTCTGCCACTTCAGGAGGCTCAATATATATATCTTGCAAATCATCATAAAGTTCTTGTTCAAATAAATCTACAATTTCATGCAACTTCAATCTAAAAAGAAAAAATAAACACTTATAAGGCAAAGATGTACTTATAACGACCTAGCGTTGCCATATGGCAACATGCAAAATATCTCACGTGACGTCAAATATACATGAATAAATATCTACTATTTAGTCTTACGGAAGAATAAAAAACTACGCAGAATAAAAATAAATTAGACTTACGTTTTTCTGTTTTCCATTTCTGCCAAAATTATGACAACCAACAAATGAAACCACCACTACGCACGATCTTGAAAAATAAATGACCACAAATCGTTTCTTAACAGTGAACAGTATAACTCACTATGCATTTATAATAACAATAGACGGCTGCGGTCCATAGTTTTTGATATATGATCCGTAAACTAAATCAACTCCTCACGTTGCCATATGGCAACGCTAGTCCCTAATGGGTTAACGTGACAAAACGGCCATCATAGCGTTCCACTAGTATTTTTTTTTTAGCTTGTGGAAACCCCCACTGGGTTTCACCCCATCGGTGCCGACAATGAGGTGGGCGTGTCGGAATCGGACCGACTAAAACCACACGGTGTCCTCCCCAAGCCCGGCACCCTGGGTAAGCCCTCGAAAGGATAACCCCAGAGTTACCGGCGGACTTTGGCCTCGCCTGGTGGGGTCGGGTTTTATCCCGCGTCGGTGAGTTGGCAGGCGTGTGTAGGACACACACGACACCCCTCCGCCACGGTTTGCTTCTGTAAGGACGGCGAGTCGGACAACTGCCGTCCTCAGGCCCCGATCATGGAGGTCGCTAGTCCCGGGCGTAGACGAGTCTGTGGTGTCCTCGCTGCAGACTGCGGAACTTCGGAGGGCAGGGTTCTCACCCGCTCCCTCTCCGCCGTCTCGTGCCGCTTGTATAATATAAGTTGTACTACTGTTTAACACGCTTTGTGGCACAAAGCGTAGGTTAATGTGACGTGTATCGGACTCAAGGTTCGGAATCCCGACGCGTGCACTAATCCGCTCGCTAACTATCTACAAACGTGCTCACGACTTATGCTAATAAACAAATACAATATCTACGTTGCATGTAATCTTTTTACTGTAATTATGAAAATTAAAAAATAAATTGTACGTCTGGGAATTCCCTAGACTGGTAGTGTTATAGAGTAACTGTTAGGGACTTTGTGATAGCATATAGTATACGCAAGACATACCGACGGGTTTGTGTTGGCTGAGAGTTCAACGCGCTTCATCAGCACGTAAAAAAATATAGTGTTTAAAGGCCGTTAGAAAATTCTTAACTATAAATAAAAATTCTAGGGTAATCCACACAGATCTATACCTATCCAAAGTTGGCATAGCTTGACTAGCTTGTGTTATGGGCTCTAGAATACGGATAAACATTTTTTTTTTGTAAATACATGCATATTTTACATAGAAATACCAAGACCAATGTGACATAGTCATCGAGTCAGAGTGGTTGCCTGGTGACGTCAATAAGCTAGGCTCCTATTACACGTCTCCTTAATACACGGCTGGAGAAATAAGTACTCATCAAATCATCATCATCATCACAGCACTAGTTCCAAAGCCAGGGTCTCTCTCCTACTCATACTCGTTATTTGGCTTTCACTGGAGCGACTACCGCCTGACCCACAAACCCCGAGAGGAAAGCCTGTCCTTCCATCAGCAGGTTTACCGGTTAGCGAGTGAAATTGGCTTCAGATACGAAGATCTTCCTTCCTCCCGATTCCCCTCCCCCCCCCCCCCCCGCGGGTCAGCGGTTATGTCGGGTTTGAACCGACTAAACCGCACGCCGAGGTGTAAGGTTGCCCATAGAGCATATTCCTCGCACCCCGACTGACCTTGGGCCATCTCCGGTTCCGAGATGGCTCCCTCGGGTTTGGGAACCACGGTGTACCCGTCTTGCCCCGGTTGGGGGAGGGCACTAGTCGCCCCGCCGTCCCGGCCTGATTCTGCTGGGGTGGCAGGCGGCCTTACCTGCCACCCTCTATCTCTATACCTGTAACACTGCTTCCAAACTATCACTTTTAAATATTTGGTAGGTGGTTAGAGAAGCCCCTAGCAAAGGCACACGTGTTTGCACGCACGCGACTAGCCATGTGCCGCACGCGTATTACAGATTTTGGGTAGATTATCTCACCTCTGACCGACACGACGTCGCATGTATTGTTATGTCCGTTACCTATTATTGTTGACGCCTTTTGGCGTGGAGATTGAACGTTTGCTGTACTATAGAGGTCGCCGGTTTGATTTCCGCTTGTGTAAATGTATGATTATGCCTATTCGTATTGATCTGGATGATATTATGTATTTACAAAAAGTATATGCCTACCTAAGTATGTTTATCCATGTTCTAGAACTCATATAACTAGCCATGTCCTAATTTTTTTAAATCTTTATTAATCGAATACGATAAAACTAAACAAAAAATAAGATATTTTTTTGTAAATACATACATATTATACATAGAAACCTAAAGAGAAGATCAATGCGAATAACCGCCCCCGCTGGCCGGCGGGGGGGCATTCGAAGGGATTTCCGCACGAAAAAAAAAAATGTATATTCATACATACAAATATTTACCCGCAACCTCTTACGAAACAGTCAAATCCTCTACCGCTACTACAGCTCGTTAAAGATGTAAATAAATTAGCATGTTTGACCATAAGCTTGTCGCAGGGGTCAGCCTCAACAAGAAATTTATATACAATATGATTAATATGTGGCGTAGCGGTAGTGCATTCGACTGCTACGACAGGGGGTGTGGGTTCAATTCCCGCTCAGTGCAAATATTTGAATGCATGAATATGTCTATTTGCATTGGTCTGTGTGTTTCTATGTATAATATGTATGTATTTACAAAAAAAAGTATATAAGTATGTTTATCCGCGTTCTAGAACCCATAACACAAGCTAGTTAAACTATGCTTACTTTGAGTCTAGAAAGCGCTGTGTAGAATGTCGTAGAATATTTATTATTATTATTATTAATAGCACACCTTGACTGCCGTAATTCGTGGCGGTACAAATAATTGTCGCCCTGGCCTTGTAGGTTTATTAGAAAATAAAATTGGAAAGGTTAGGTAGAAAATTCATACCTTACAATTTGACCTTGACACTTTTTAATGGTCATGATATATGCCATAGGCTTATTGTTTGGATGAGAGAATGCAATTTGAAGTCAACAACCTCAGACATTTCAAAATTATGTAAATGTTATTATCTTTAGTAGACGAGTAAACAATTTAAATTCTGTAGAATATACTGCTTCCGAGCTGTTTGGCAGTGGTCCATATGCAACTTGTGTTCCAAACGTTTGAAAAAACGTTCCAAACCTGGTACAGGTCCAGGCGGCGACGAGTGTGTAGAACTCTCGTCGACGGCGACTTCTCTGCAGTCAGTCGCAGGTTAAGTCTCGGGAATATAATACTTATTATATTTAATAAAAACTTTGGAGATAGCTTGACACAATCTTTACTCGGTAACAGAGAAATTTTAACAGTAAATCCTTAAAGAGGTGTGTGCCCGGGGAGACTGGGGATCGAACTCGAGACCTCGTCTCAGCAGTCCGTTACGTCCGCCACTGGGCTATCGTCGCTTTTTTACATTAAATAAATACATATAAATATTGTGGGACAAAGTATACAACGTCATCTAGACCCAAACTAAGCAGAGCTTGTCATATGGGTTCTAGAATGCAGATAAACATATTTAAATGCTTTTTTGTTGTAAATATATACATATTATACATTGAACACTCACACCAAATGCCTATTTGCACTGAGCGGGAATCGATCCCGCAACCTTTGGCTTAGCAGTCGAACGCACTACTGGTCCCTCTACTGTCACTACTGCACATCAGTAACCCACAAAAACACCAAGAAATGACACTCGGGAAGTCCCTGGTAAAGTTTAACTGTCTTACAACCCGCATCGAAATTAATCAGACATAATTGTACTTCAAAATAGTTTTTTTTTTACTAGAAACTATTATATCCAGACGCAAATAATTGTAATCGTTCGTAAGCCAACAGCGAGTCCCGCCCAGTCTGAGCACACAATCGCATAACGACGGCTGTGCTATCAATCAGTCTACTGGTCGAAGTATTCACTTTCCTTGCATGACAGGGTGGCAACAATTCGGGAAGCGATGTGGACATACTGTTTTTTTTACTAACAAGTCTGATTCGGCTCGCGTATAAAAGCGCGCAACATAGAATGAAACACGATATCCCTCAAGGATTCGTGGTGACTGGTAACCGCATAGAAAGCAGATCGATCGAGATAACCTTCGAACTCCATCTTCGGGATGACTGTACCTTTTTTTTTTCCTTGCGGAAATCCCTTCGGATACCCCCCCGCTGGCCAGCGGGGGCGGTTATGTCGGGCTTGAACTGACTATAACCGCACGCCGTCTCGGGTCTACAGACGCCGGGGTGTAAGGTTGCCCATAGAGCATATCCCTCGCACCCCGACTGACCCTGGGCCATCTCCAGTTTCGAGATTTTTTTTTTCCGTGCGGAAATCCCTTCGGAAACCCCCCCGCTGGCCAGCGGGGGCGGTTATGTCGGGCTTGAACCGACTAAAACCGCACGCCGTCTCGGGTCTACAGACACCGGGGTGTAAGGTTGCCCATAGCACCAGAGCATATCCCTCGCACTCCGACTGACCCTGGGCCATTCGCAGTGTCCCCTCTGATAACAGCAGAGAGGTACCTGGAGCGGCCCCCACTAAGGGGGGGGGATGACTGTACCTACTACCGATCTGAACTCAGTCCTAATTTACCCCTATAAATACATAAGTGCAAAAGCTAGGGAAGCTCAATTTATTATACTACACGTATTTGACAAGTTCGGTAGCGTAGTGTCGGTCTTACGATCGAGAGGTCCCGGGTTCGAATCCTGGTCATTACACTTCTGAGGTGAACCCACCCCTAGCACAAGCAATTTAGCGTTACTGGTGGGGTTAAGGGGAATACTAATAATTTCTGTTACTAATTTATTTAAAAAAAGACTTTGCCCTCTTGATAGCGCCGCCGTCACGTATATAGTTTAGAATAGAGTACAAAAAATGATTATAAACAAAGTATGAATATTTTATTAACTTTTATTGTGCGATGTTGTTAAGTATGTATATAAGAAAAGCTCCACGATGCGAAAAATGATTACGATATTTTTTATTTATTTTTTAGGGTTCCGTTGCCAAATGGCAAAAAACGGAACCCTTATAGATTCCTCATGTCTGTCTGTCTGTCCATCCGTATGTCACAGCCACACAGTTTCCGAAACTATAAGAACTATGATGTTTAAAACTGGTAAATAGATGTATTCTGTGAACCGCATTAAGATTTTTATACAAAATAGAAAAAAACAATAAATTTTGGGGGTTTAAATTTTTTTTTCATCTAACCCATACGTGTGTGGTATCTATGGATAGGTCTTCAAAAATGATATTGAGGTTTCTAATGTAATTTTTTTCTAAACTGAATAGTTTAGAAAAGTGGTAAAATGTGTAACCCCCCCCCCCCTCCCCCATGGGCGAGTCTAACTCGCACTTGGCCGCTTTTTTTCATTTACAATGCAGACGGAAGTTCGAGAAAATTTTGTTAGTTAACAATCGTTCAACTTGTTGGAAAATTAACTTTAAGTAAAACTTCCTACAGGAATTAATTTTTTAAAGTGTACAGAAATACACCATGATTTTTTCGAACTCGCTTTTGACACCGCGCACGTAAATGAACAATCCGAATCTTTTTTTGTCTATGAAGTATTGGCGAAAACCTAAATACCTTTTTCTCATCTTTAATTGTTTATAACTTTTGCAATTGTTTATGTGGTAATACAAGTTTCTGGTGCATTTTTCTAGGCGTCATTCCGAATCCAATGAGGTACTAGGAATTCAGTGCAGGGTGCGACTGAAATAAATTGAGCTGAGCGACCAGGACTCTTATTTGAAAATAAGACATCTTACTACGGTCGCGCGCTTAGCTAAGGCCGCGCGCTCGTGAAACTGTTTTTCGCTGATTATTCCTCAATGGTACATCGGACATGAACCATCTCGCTTCAAAACCCTCCTTAGTGTATACACTATCACCGTGGTATTTGGTCAAGATCGCGCGAGAGGTTACGGAGGAGTTCAGTCACCAATAAACGGCTATGCGCGTATAAGAGCTTCGGTCGTTCAGCTCAATCACACATAATTTTAAGAGCAGTATCTTTATGTAGACCATTTTCAACTTGTCGGCTAGACTAATAAGTATTAAATAAAATTAACATACCCACTAAGTTTGATTCCCAGAGGGCTTCTTCAAGAAGGGCATTAGAATGTTATTACAGGGTCGGCAGCGCGAGTGTGACGCCCCTAGTATTGCACACGTCCATAAGCTACAGTAACCGCTTCCCATCAGGTGGGCCGTGCGCTTGTCTACCACCTAAGTTGTATAAAAAAAGTAGTTTTGAGGTCTACAACCCTTGGTTGCAGGGTGGCATCCCAAAGTCATTTTGTATTACGTACACGACAACAAAGCCATCGCGTGATACGTGAAACCATAAGATATATAAAATAGGTGGATGTTAGAATAATTAGTGAAAATATCAATAACGTGGATCAATCTATTAATCTGAAACGGCGTGGAATCGTCAATCTGCCATATTATTGACGAACAACGAAACATAATACGTGGTCACCCTACCACCCTCCCTAACCACGACCCCCAGCACGTGAGCCTTAGTGCTGACACAGCTATGCTCGCTACACCACGCTTGGGCAACGACCGCGTTAATAACAATATTGCTGTGAATATACTAACAACATATTGTGATTGAATAAATTAAAACGAAACTATTTTATTGAAAATTTAAAAAAAAACTAAATATTCGACTATAAAATAAAATCAAATTCTTTTTTAAATCGTGGAAAGTTGTAATACAAAATAAAAAAATATTACAAAATCTTTTTTTTTTTTCAAATATTCAAAAGAAAATGTATTCAAAATAAGAATGTTGCCGACGATTCTATCGACAGTGTTCATGTTTTATTTATTAGTTCTCCTAATTCTAATATTTCCTAGTAAAACATAATACGTGGTCACCCTACCACCCTCCCTAACCACGACCCCCAGCACGTGAGCCTTAGTGCTGACACAGCTATGCTCGCTACACCACGCTTGGGCAACGACCGCGTTAATAACAATATTGCTGTGAATATACTAACAACATATTGTGATTGAATAAATTAAAACGAAACTATTTTATTGAAAATTTAAAAAAAAAACTAAATATTCGAGTATAAAATAAAATCAAATTCTTTTTTTAAATCGTGGAAAATTGTAATACAAAATAAAAAAATATTACAAAATCTTTTTTTTTGTTTCAAATATTCAAAAGAAAATGTATTCAAAATAAGAATGTTGCCGACGATTCTATCGACAGTGTTCATGTTTTATTTATTAATTCTCCTAATTCTAATATTTCCTTTGTCTCGGTACACGAAGTCTAGTCTATTGTTGACAAATGACAATTGATTTTTGTTAATTTATTGCGAGAAACTATCGTAACGCGAGTGTTTTAATTCACTTTGTCATTGTGTTGTAATTAAAGTAGTTGTTTGAAGTCTTATTGGTTTAGTACTTGCATATATCAAAGTTTATTAACAGTAAAAGACCTATGATAAATAAACAAATCATAATCTCAAAACAATAACATAAACTTTCGAAAAAGTAACAAATATTTCAAGTCTTATTCAAATTTAATCATAAGGAAAGGCAAATATCTAAACAACAGAGAGATTTAACAAATCACAATCACAAAACAAACATATTTTTTTGAAAAAAGAAACTAAAATATTTAAACTGTTCGTGCACGAGTCTTATTCAAGTCAAGCTTATTCAAAAAGGAAGAAAAAGATCCAAACAACGGAAAGACTGTGTGCGGTGGTACCAAGAGTCTGTTATTCCTCTCCGAAGTGTGGCACAGAGCAAAGATTGTCGGGTACGAGCGGCGATGCATACCCCTGGACGCTGCAAGCATGGTGCTTAAGGTCAAAGTCAGGCTTAAATATTCGCAGAAACATATCGTCTGGCTGTTTAGACGAGTGAGTGCTTGATAAACATGTTCGTTTTGATTTTTCATAACATACATACAAAGTTCTTACAATAAAATGAGGTAGATATGATATCTAGATACTGTCGCGATGCGTTCCGGGTTTGGATCCGATGTATAGGGCAGTGTTGTTTGTTTTTCTATAAGGAAACTCTTAGTAACAGCATGGAGTGAGGTAACTGTTTCAACTATTATGCTAGTAAACAAACAAGATTCATGTGAGTGCACGTGCTGTTAGGGCTTGGGTTGTCGCGAATGCGATTGTAAATATTATGGTAAAATATAGTAATTATATAAATATATAAATTAAATGTAAAAAGTCTCTGTAAAAGGAAATCGGTCATGTTAATGTCAAATATAGTAGTGATGGGAGAGGGGGTAAAAAAGCAATATGGCGACTGCGAGTGTGCAGAGGTAAAAGATGAAGTGTTGACGAAAAAACCGTGCTGGCCTCCGGAAATCCCGTAAGATCCCTTTAATTTATTTGTTATTGTGCATAGTGTATAACTGACCAATGTTAAAGTGATTATGAAATGGATGTTGTGGACAGGCACGGCTATAAGGGGAGATGGGAGGCCTTTACTGGGCATTGGCCCACATTTTTACATTTCAAAATCAGCTTAGCATATATTATGTACCTATTCATTATATTTATTGTGATAATATTGCGAAGCAGATATAAAACCCTATAAATTGCCCTTTGGCAACAACCTGCTCGTAAAGTAAGTTTTTTTTTTAAATGATTGAGTATAATAGTTTTCTTTATGTATTCTAGGCTCAACTTACTCTTTCGACGGTTGCCGAGGAGGCCAATATCGCTAAGATTCAGCGATTGGCCACTAGCGCAGCCGAGATGCAAGCCGAGCTCGCATTCCGACCGACGCGAGCGGATATCGACGATCTCACCGCGGTCGTTGGCAAACTACGCGCCGACCTTCTCGCCAGAGAACAACAGATAGATCGACTGCGGGTCTCTTCTACCTCCACTATACGAGAGAGAAACACACAAGAAAAAAGCGTCGAGACAGGCAGGTCGCTCGAGGACTTACGGCGGCTCGATGACGACGACTCCACCACGGAGCGCAGCATCGACACCGGCAAGATCTTCGCCGAAATCGACGAGATGTTCCGCCTCGACTACGAGGACGACGAGGAGACGGACTCCGCGGTAACCGAAATCAACCGCGATGAGCTAGGGGCTGAAACTCCACCGGTCGCCGAAACGGGAGATACGGGCGAGGACGCGACGGCGGTGAGCGCGGCCGGCGAGTTCGTGCGGCTGGACGACGGTTCGCGGCTGCAGGTGACGCTGCAGAACGGCTCGCTGCGCGCTCTGGAGGAGGAGCTGGTGCGGGCTCAGGAGCGCTGGGCCGAGCGCGCACGCCTGGCGGCGCAGCTGGAACTGCTGCAGCACAAGGCGCCGCGCCTGCTGCTCGCCCTGGCCGTGCCGCTGCTGGCCGCCTGCCTGTACTACGTGCTGCTGCCGCACGCGTCCTGATGGACCGCCACGTGGGATCCTTAGAAGATGATAAAACATCTGAGTCTTCAGATGATAGTAAAACATCTGAGCCCTTAGGAGATGATAAAACGTCTCTGTCCCCAGTAAAGGAGACAAGATCTCGGCCACAAAGAAAAGCGGCGATCAAAGCAAGACTTTTATTAAAGGAGTTGACAAAACAACTTCTAGCAAGACAATAAAAGTTTATTCCGGGCGGGTGTGTCGCGAATGCGATTGTAAATATTATGGTAAAATATAGTAATTATATAAATATATAAATTAAATGTAAAAAGTTTCTGTAAAAGGAAATCGGTCATGTTAATGTCAAATATAGTAGTGATGGGAGAGGGGGTAAAAAAGCAATATGGCGACTGCAAGTGTGCAAAGGTAAAAGATGAAGTGTTGACGAAAAAACCGTGCTGGCCTCCGGAAATCCCGTAAGATCCCTTTAATTTATTTGTTATTGTGCATAGTGTATAACTGACCAATGTTAAAGTGATTATGAAATGGATGTTGTGGGCAGGGACGGCTATAAGGGGAGATGGGAGGCCGTTACTGGGCATTGGCCCACATTTTTACATTTCAAAATCAGCTTAGCATATATGTACCTATTCATTATATTTATTGTGATAATATTGCGAAGCAGATATAAAACCCTATAAATTGCCCTTTGGCAACATGGGTTCCATTCAGGAAAGGTGCTATTGGATTTTTCTGTCATTATAGATTTCGTGTTGTTAGAGTACAAAATATAGAAAACGTGAGCCTATAACATAGCTGGCGAAATAATAGGTCTTTACCTATGAAATTGCCGAAATTTTCTTACAAATTCATGAGTTTAGGGTCGGCAGCGCGAGTGTGACGCCCCTGGTGTTGCATATTAAAGTGAATAGCGTTGTGAAACCTATTTGTATACTTATAAACTCTATTGTAGTGTTCTAGTTTTTGATATTTAAAAATTTGGTCGTCAAGTGTGATGTCAAGTGTGTCACTAAATAAAAAATATACAAGAACCCATTAAAAGTGTTACTTATAACTCTAATAAATATTACGCTGTTAACCCATTATCTGTGAGTTTCATTATTGCACACGTCCATAGGCCGCGGTAACCGCTTCCCATCAGGTGGGCCGTGAGCTTGTCTGTCACCTGAGTGGTAAAAAAAAAAAGTTCGTTATTTCTGTAATTTAATAGCTATTTCCATTATTTATATTTTGTTTGAAAGTTGATTTCAAGATTTTACAACTCTGTATTAAGTTTTGTTTTTATTGGCCGCTTGATAAATTAATACGATCTTCAAAAACAGTACTTCCTAAATACTATCTATTTTGATGATAAATTTCGTATTACTTAACAGCTGTCACTTTTCAAAAATGTAATAAAAGTTGCTGTTTGTTAGCTTAATGTTGTCTCATTCATACACAAAAAAAAAATCATAACATTTGGATTTGTCATTCCTAAAAAAAAAGCAAAAATGTTAGTACTGAAAATTGGGTTTTCTCCAATTTCTTCAAGAAAAACGGCAATTTCATATGTAACGACCTAATATGAGTCAATACACCTCTGCCTACACCTAGCTGAGATTCATATAAACACTTGTTAAAGAATTCTTATTTTAGCCATGAATATTTTCTTTTCCTAAGTCATAAACTTATTTATAAGTTTATGACGCAATAGTGGCGTAGGCTCCCCAGCGATTGTTATCAGAGGGCAAAGGTCAAGTTCAACGTGAAACACGGACTTGGACATCGCCATAGGGGAGGGGAAAGGTTACTACACAGTATGTGGTGGAGTTTATGTTTATATATAGATACGTAGGTACTCATGCCTGCAATGGCGAAGCGGTCGTAGCCATTTGAGCGCACCAGTTCAAATCGTATTAAAATCATCTCAGCTATTATTAGGCTGCTTGGAATAATTCTGAGGATATTTCATATTTGTGAAAAGAAGAAAACATATTTATTAAGGACACATTAATACATGATATTGTAATGATGAATACAACAAAATATTAAAAGCTGTGTGTGTGTGTTACTTAATAGGTATCTCAGCTTAAATGTTGCACACCATAATGACAAAGACCTGATGTGCAGCGCTGATTTTGCCTTGACTGACTGTGCGCTAAATGGCATGCGACTTGATTCTCATTAAGCCGGACCCAGACGAGTGTAAACTGTCGTGTAATGCAACCAGGGACTTAAAACACATACATAAAGGTTACATAATGGGTTATACTTATGAAAAGGTTACAGAATGAAAGCGTTACACTTATAAATGTGGTATTGAATCTGTTAATCGTTACCCCTTTCAATTGTGTAACCGTTATATATATGTAACAGATATTAATCTGTTAACAGTGTTAATGTGTGTTAACCGAAATGCTACGATGCCATATTTACTATCCTATTATATTTATAATCTAAATTTTTAAATAAAGTTATTTTGTACACCCCCAAGTACTTTAGGACGTTATTTTTGGCTGTCCCATGAGATGTTTTCATATAAATATAATCTATGTTTTCCTAAAATTAAAATCAAGATCTCCACAAAAATAAAACCAAAATGGGTAACTAATGGTATTAGAGCTTGTAGTAAAAGAAAGCGTGAACTCTTGTGGGTATACAGACGATGTCCTACTGAACGCAATAAACGAAATTTTAAGTGCCTATCTCGCAGGCTCAAGAAAATCATTAATTTAACACAAAAACAACAAAATAATAAATATGTACGTTCTTCTAAAAATAAATGTAAAGCTACATGGAAAATAATAAACAAGGCTAAAGTTAATTACCCTACTGAAGGTATTGGGCAAGTAAAAGTAAATAACCAAGTAATAACTAATCCTATTGCAATTGTACAAGCATTTAATAACTTCTTTGCGGATCAGGCAGAAGAGATAAAGGATACCAGATACATCAATTCTATCAAACCTGGCAAATCCTCCTCTATGTTTATGCAGCCTACCATACCGCAGGATATATTTAGAATTATAAACCAACTAAAAAATACAGCTAGCACTGGATATGATGAAATAAGGACGAGTGTTGTAAAAAAGGCATCGTTGTACATTGCCCCTGTCTTAAGTCAAATTATTAACTCCTGCATTATACACGGTATATATCCCGACAAATTAAAAAAAACAGTTGTAAAGCCCCTTTTTAAAAAAGGAGACAAGGAAGATGTCTCATGTTATAGGCCCATTGCTTTAGTACCAATTTTTTCTAAAATATTTGAGCGAGTCATTTATGATAACGTGAACAACTATTTTGAAGGACATAATCTTTTTGCTGAACAACAGAAAGGGTTTAGAAAAAATAAATGTATCGATACAGCCATTTTTGATTTTTTCAAATAATTATGGCTAGAGTTGATAAACGTTTGCCCGTGGTGGCTCTTTATATGGATATGACGAAGGCATTTGACTATGTGGACCATAAAATTCTCATTAACAAATTAAATTCATACGTCATTAGGGGAAACTTGTCTAGTCTGCTCGAGTCATACTTAACAAATCGTCAACAGGTAACTATAATTGACAGGATAAGTTGTAAATCTAACACTGAACATCATTACCAGTCAGATGTTAGAAATATAGATTACGGTGTACCACAAGGGAGTACGCTAGGGCCGTTGCTGTTCAACATTTACATCAATGACTTTCCGTCAGCAACTACATTTCCTATGGTGATGTTTGCCGATGATGCTACGGTTGTATTTGACAAACCTAATATACACCTAATTGAATCAGAAGCGTGCGTGGCTTGAAGCGCAAAACTTAAAAATTAATATCGGAAAAACAACTGTAATGAACTTTGGTAGAAGCATAGACAAGGACCTACATCTTAATATTAAATATAATGATAAAAAAGAGAATGAAGCTACAGTAACAAAATTTCTCGGGTTGCAGATAGAAAGCACGTTACAATGGAAAGAGCAGATCGGAAAAGTATGTGGTAAATTAAATCAACACGCATACGCCCTATACATGTTAAATAAATCTTCAACTCAAAATACTGTACTCACGGCATACCATGGGTTAGTTGCGTCCACTCTGAGGTACGGGATTATATTTTGGGGGAATGCGGTTGGCAAAGATTTGGTATTTAAGGCACAAAAGCGTTGTATCAGAGCAATATGCAACTTACATATCACTGACACTTGTAAGCCACATTTTATAAGGCTGAAATTATTAACAATGCCATCCATGTATATTCTCGAAATGTGTATGTTTGTAAGACGGTACTGATCAAAATTTTCAGCAGTAAGTAGTGTCCGTAGAGCAGGTAAACTCCATGTAGTAGCGTCTAAAACAACCATGTATAAAAACAGTGTCTTCTGCATGGCACCTACAATTTACAATAAACTGCCTCAATGTGTACGTTCCGCCGCAGTTTTACAAGACTTTAAAAGTAAATTGCTCACATTATTATTAAAGAAAGCATATTATTCGATCGATGAGTATCTAAATGAGAAATTTTAATGTTTTATTGTTATTAATTTATAATTTATTAGATATAGTACGTTGACATACAAACATATTATTATTATATAGATATATGACATTAGAATATATTATTTTGAGCAATGTATTATTATGAGCAGTTTGACCTAATCTTGTAAGAGAAATCTACTAACCATAACTTTAAGTTCCAATACTAACCATAATGACATTTAATTTTAATTTGTACGCCATGTAAGTGGCAGGACATAGTGAACTTATATTTATTATTTTTAGATCTCTGTAAAACCTATGTTCAACAATTTAATAAATAAATAAATAAATATTTCTGTTACACTTATTATTAACACATATAAAACGTACCACTTTGAATATGGTACACTTTCGACTCTGTTACATGGGTTTCTTCTAAAACAGTATTAAAGCACTTTATTATGGTTACAGTTGGGTCCCTAAATGCAACACGAATATGGCGTGTGGACGGTAGTACGAGCATTACATGTCACGCTAGCGCCATACTTACACGTAATCTTAAATTACACGTTATACTCATCTGGATCCAGCTTAAAAGTGCGTAATTACCAGTGTTACAATGCGTAATATAACATGTTACAAAACGAGTATTCGCACAGTCAGTCGTACTCGTACAGCATCATCCGGCTTTGGATTAGGTATACAAAAAAAAACATTTTTAAATGTAGTCACCGGACTCAGTTCGGAGCAGGATTGATTTTAATATAAAGCTCGGATACAGGAATTGATTCAGAAAGGTAAATTTATGAGGTATATGCCACCCACCACTAATTATGGTGATGGACTGGGCATTTCTACGCGCGCTTCTTGATAGAGGAGGAAAGCTGGCTGGCTGGCAATGTCAGTAGCTTAATGGTTAAAGACTCAGCCTTACGATTGGAAGGTCCCGGGTTCGAATCCTGGAATCTCACTTCTAACATAAGCAATTTAGCTTAGCTGGAGAGGTTACCCGGAATACTAGTAATTTCTGTTACTAGTCCTATACTTTAAAAAAAATAGCCAACATCTACTAATGCGTATTCGTTATTTTGACAGAGTCGAGGTCTCACAGGCCTCAAGAACTTAGGTAACACCTGCTACATGAACTCTATCATCCAGTGCCTGAACAACACCGCCATCCTGGTCACCTACTTCTGCAACGGACAGTACTTGGAACATGTCAACAGGTAACCTTCATGATTTAACCTAGATATACTGAAAGCAACGAAATTTTGTAATTTAAACATTTTAAAGGTCAGCGTACACATACCACTTTGATGTCCAATGAAAATCTCTGCAAGACTAGTTTGGAACTCAACTAACATCTACGTGTCTATCTTGGTGACGTCCGTCCCGGATTCGTCTTTACTGGTATAGGACAAAGTGTTACTAGGTTTTCATGATAGTAACAGATCAGTAACAGTACGGAGTCTAAAAAACATACCCGGTCTGGAAGCAATGTCTGTATTACTATATACTCAAAACTTAGTTCCCGAGATGAGAATGTTGCGAGGGATATGCCCCTATGGGCAACCTTACACCCCGGCGTTTTAAGACCCGAGAGGGCGTGCAGGTTTAGTCGGTTCAAGCCCGACATAACAGCCCCCGCTGTCCGGCGGGGGGGTATCGGAGGGGATTTCCGCACGAAAAAAAAAAGGTACACAAACATACTGTCGTTTAGCACAGAACTTATAATACAACGGATACCTATAGTAATTATATACAGAGCCACTATGACACTACGCATATTTTTTGTTGTATTTTATGTTGTAAATCCTTGTCGTGCGATTGATCGAACAACGTAATAATGTTGCCGGAACCATAAAAACAGATAGAAGTCAAATTTTTTACATTACGAAATGACCAGTTTAGCCTGGGAAGCAGTATATTACATTTCGTAGTTTCTAACAGGAATTACTCTCCATTACCCGTCTAAATGTAGCTACGCCGACCACGGTAACCGCAAAGCTTGTACATGTTTGATCGTTTAGCTACTAAGGTACCAAACATTCCAAGGTGGTGAATGTACGCTGGCCTTTAGCATTCTTTTTAGCAGCCTTTAGCAGACTCGTAAATCAATAAGGCTAATGTGGATGTGGTCGGCACTCCGCAGGTCCCACAGCACTCGCGGCGCGATAGCAGAAGAGCTGGCGGCGGTGGTGCGCGCGCTGTGGTCTGGACAGTACCGGTTCATCGCCACCAGGGACCTCCGGGTGGGTACTCTGTTGTAGCACGAACCGAATCCCTCCGACCGCATTAGCAACTGAGATTCGCCACCAGTTGCCAAAGGGAAAAAACGGTCTTTCTACGGTTGCCAATGTGGCCGGAGGGAACTGGATATGGAAATCTGGTAATAAACTCAGTTTTTGTTATAAGTGAAATTGTACATTTAATTTACGAATAACCGCTTGACCATCTCAAGCGGTTATTTCTGTTTATAAGCTTTCAAAACCTCTCGCCTTACGGCTGTCTGCTGCCTCATGCAAGTCCACGCATGCGGACGCCCGCACTTCGTGCAAAACGTATGTATTTTTTGCAGAAAATTCACACCAAATTTGCACGAAACAGGCGCCCGCATTCAGATACACGTATGAGGCAACGGATGACCTAAGGGCATGTCCTCCTTTTGTGAGTCTGTTCCGGAAAGCTTTAGTTAACCAGATAATCTTCAAGTCAAGATCGAATGGATTGCTTTTTAAGGATATTTTCTCTCGGTTAATATAATCCAGATAAACACAAATCTGTATAATTCCAGAAGTCCAGGGTCCAGGTGCAGACAATCGAATTACCATTGTATTTGGTAAATTAAATAATTAAATATTTGTTCTAGGAATGGGTCCAACCATTTCATGGGTCATATTCCCCATTACCAAGGCCAATGGACCCATTGGGCCCCGCTTAATTGTGTATTGTGTGCCACAGAACGAGGTGGGCAAGCACCAGCGCGCCTTCCGTGGCTGCGAGCAGCAGGACTCGCACGAGTTCCTCACCATCCTCATGGACTGGCTCCATCTGGATCTGCAGTTTACCATCAACGTGCCTCCACACAAAGTAAGATATCCTCGTCCATCCGCAGCTGTGAGCAGCAGGACTAACCATAAACCTAGATCAAAATACAAAATCCCCCTATACCATTAACCCAGATACAAAAGTCTGCAGCAGGACCTCATCTGTCAATCAGCAGGTGTACTGACTTGCAAGTGAGCTAGGCCTGACCCTGAAGGTTTTGGTGGACCCTACTAACCCACATAGAGTAAGTGTACTAACACATTTACAAATGAATATAGCAGACTAGCAGTGCCAGCGGTTTATTATTGACTAGCTGTACCCGCGACTTTGTCCGCGTGGGCTTAGATCTAGGTTTTAATGAATGAAGAAGAATAAGACCTTGACTCGGCTTGCTTCGCATTTGTAGAGTATTCTCTTTTATCGTTCATTTGACTGACTTTACTAGCTACCTTTAAAGAGTAGCTGAAACCGTTTATATTTATTTCATATTAAAACTAAAGGTTCAGTTTTAATTATTCTGTAAAGAGGTCAAGCTGTGTGAAAGACAAACCGTTTTATATTAGCCGCATTCGCACTCTTCCCGACTTGCCAACTCAAAAGCCGGGCTACTGTACAAAATCCCATCGCTACAGGACAGCCTACCCCCCTCGGAGAAGGCGTGGCACGAGTACACGAAGAGCAAGGAGAGCCTGATCCTGCGGCTGTTCTACGGCCAGATCAAGTCTACGGTCAAGTGCACCGTGTGCGGCAAGCAGAGCGTCACGTACGAGTCCTTCTCTAACCTCTCACTCGAGTTGCCCGCTAACGCCAACCGGTGTTCGCTCAGTGTGAGTACTTTATATCATCAATAAATCAATCAATTAGTCTATTGCAGTCCACTGCTGGACAAAGGCCTCTCCCATTTTACGCCATAGCACCCGATCCTCCGCCTTGCGCATCCAGTCTATCCCAGCTACCTTTTTCAGGTCGTCCGTCCATCTTGCTGAGGGACGTCCTACCTTCCGTTCACTAGAGATGTATAAGTCACAAAGAGAATGAATAAATAAATAATGAATAATGAATTAATAATAGATTGTTAGACAAGGGTTGAAAGTCATCCATTTCACCTGAGATAGTTCGAGGGCGAAATGGGTGACTTTCACACTTTTTTTTTTTTTTTTTTTTATCGTGCGGAAATCCCTTCGGATACCCCTCGCCGGCCAGCGGGGGCGGTTATGTCGGGCCTGCACCGACTAAAACCGCACGCCGTCTCGGGTCTCCAGACGCCGGGGTGTAAGGTTACCCATAGAGCACATCCCTCGCACCCCGGCTGACCCTGGGCCATCTCACCACTAACAGCATCGCTCATCCTGTCTCCTCTGAAAGCAGAGGAGTACGGAGAGCGATGTGTTCCCGCCACGTTGGGTATTGGCCGACGATCAATGCCAACCCTATGAAGGGGTGAAGGGGAAGCCATTGACCGCCGCCCAGGGTGTACCGGCCGCTCCGATTCCGTTCCCCCCGGACTGCAGCGGGATCGGAATCGGAGCGACACTCGAGGAGGTTACCCAACACACACCCCGGTGACTTTCACCCGAGCTAAACACTGTACTTTTCATTTCGACTATAGGAGTCACACGTTTAATGAAACAGGTATATTAATAATCAGTTAAAGTTTAAAGTAAAATTAAACTAAAGGTCAACGTTTTGCCGAGCATATTTATGTTAGAAATGTTCTGAGAAACCTGCGTTTCTTGTACGGTTTGAGACCCAGATTGAACATTTTCTTCAATGAACCGGTGACTTTTTGGACCACAATTAACACAAGGTATTTATTTCTATTTAATTTCGTTTTCTCGCTAATTCTTTAGCAACCTTTCATTGTTTTTTTTTTAATTCTGAAAAAAAGCTATATCTCCGGTACATACTGCCAACATTAGAAAAGTTTTGGTAATCGAGTTGGTCACGAGTTGTACATCTAGGCGGCCATGTAAAAAAAGCGTATGATATCAAGGCATTATGACGTAACTTAATCATCATGGACTCCATGGCAAAACGTATAATTAAAAAAAAAATACTTTCCACCCGGCTATCTAACCATGAAAATTAAACTTTCCGAACAGGAGAAATGAAAATATTTTTTTATTTCATTAGTACATTAATAGTTACATAGGAATGGAGGTTCTAACTCCAGTACTCTCATAAAAAGTAGGAAATGCACAATACGAATTGTCTTGACACCACAGAGCAAATACACAGAGGAGGTGTTGTAATTAAATTTCCCTGAGCGAGGGTGTGGTGAAGAGGGGTAAGATCCCACCCACTTCTTATTTCCCATCTACCGGTCAATAGTAAAACTACTCACTACATTCTATGCCGATGTTACTACGCAGTATAACTATCTCACACTAAATTAAGCAATTAAGCTTAACTGGAGGGGTTAGGGGGAATATTAGTAATTTCGGTTACTAATATTCTTTAAAAAAATGTAACATGGACGTACTCGGACACAAAATGTCACCATCAAGCAGTAGAATAATATTTGGAGACACTGAGGCTGAGAAACCTGTGCAAGGACTAACGCCGATAGTACGCTCAAGAATCACTGTACACAGTTGCTTAGGCTGCCGCCTCTGTATGTGCTCTGTGCTTGACTTATTCGTCTGTCAGAGGTTGTCAAACTCTGTTGTGGACAATATTTGGCTGTCAATCTTTTCGATATAATCAATAATCTAGATAAAACTGTAATCGATTTGTTACAAAAAAAAATCGATATCATGTTGATTATCGCTCGCTTAGTAATGTGCCTGGTAGATGGCAATAGGCTCGCCCCCTATTACATTGGGACCTAAACATAACTGGCGAATCGTGGGTGTGTAATAAACCTCTGACTGGCGTGAAGTTATGTTTTTATGTTTTATGTTCTACACAAGAAATCGTTACAAACAAAGTTTAACCTAAAAATCAGGTAGCTGTCAAAAGGCATACTTATCTTACAAATATAAACTTGATCTAATGGCTATCCTAGAGAAGCTTATATCATTATAAATATATTGTCCACAGGATTGCCTAAAACTTTACCTAAACGGCGAAACAATACCCGGTTGGAATTGCCCGAACTGCAAAGAAAAACGGGATGCCGTTAAAAAGCTGGACATATCCCGTCTACCCCCAGTGTTGGTTATCCACTTCAAGCGTTTCTACGTGGACCCTAAGGAGTACATGTGCAACGCTTACAGGAAGAAGCAGACCTACATAGACTTCCCTCTAGAAGACTTGGATATGAGGCAGTTCGCTCTGCACTGTCCAACCAACCACCTGTACAATTTATACGCGGTCTCAAACCACTATGGTTCCATGGAGGGAGGGCATTACACTGCGTATTGTAAGAGCAGTGTTTATGGCAAGTAAGTATATATGATTGAAGGCGGTTGTTAAGGCCCCCTAATTTCCTCTGGGGTTTCTACTGCTTCCCTGTCTCGACTACATATGGGAGCATTATCCACGTTGAAAACCTATGCTCTAAATCCTTGCTAATGGCGCTTATGTAATTATACAGTGACAGGCGCGATGAGCAGTTTCTATATTAGCACTTTTTGGGTGAACAATAATCATGGAACTCATGTTTTTTTTTAAATCTCACCATTTGTCACCGACGCGCCTACGTCACTGAGTCACTTTTCATATACTTTTTTGATAACAATGCCATCTTTATTGTAGCTGGATGGATGAAGAGATAGGGAGGTAGGTAGGGACGAAGGGAGGGAGGGACTTATGGATGATGACGATTCAAGTAATGCACACGTAATTGTTCAAGTTTTCACTTCTGTCGGCACTCCCGGAGTGCCACTAAGGTAGTGGTTTGCCAGTTTTTAACTGGGACAGTATAGGGTGCTCCGAAATCATCACTACATAGTATAAAACAAAGTCGCTTTCTCTGTCCCTATATCCCTATGTATGCTTAAATCTTTAAAACTGCGCAACGGATTATGATGCGGTTTTTTTTAATAGATAGAGTGATTGAAGAGGAACGTTTATATGTATAATAACATCCATTGCACCCGTCCGAAGCCGGGACGGGTCACTAGTAGTACATACAAAAAGCAGTGCTATTTTTATAAGTCTTAAGTCTTTCACGGCCGGCGTTGCATGTAGAATATACTGCTTCCGGGCTGTTTGGCCGTGGTCCATCGGAAACTTGTATTCCAGACGTTTCTTCGATCACTGCGGTCGACATCTTCCGTGGTACAGCTGGTACAATGGTACAGCAGTGGTAGAGGCCCGAGTCACTGGCGTATTTATAGGCGCAGTTGGAGGGGGCAAACGACGTGATCGCTTCTGATTGGTTGAGAGCTGCGCAACCGATGCGCTCGATCCTGATTGGTCGAGGCTAAGCAAGGGGATGTGGCCTTCCGATACCGGGGATGGTGGCGGCTTCGTCATGTTTGAATTGTGATGACGCGCGGCTCTCAGTGCTGGGTACCAATCTTTTTGGAGATGAAAACCTTCGTTTTTTCCATTAAAATTGTTTGGATGCTTGAATATTTCGATGGCTTCTCGACATAGCCGTGGAAAGAAATGTGAAGTGGTGGCTAGAACCTTCGTGTTCTGAAATTTGATGGTTCGATTACCATCCTCCTGGGTGTATTCTACAACCGCTGACTTGTCGAAGTGGCTGAGGCGGCAATTTCGTTCATGTTCCGAAAGGCGGGTCTTGACGCTTCTTTGAGTAGTGCCCACGTATACCGATCCACACGAACAGGGGATTCGATAAACTCCAGCTGAAGATAGTGGGTCACGAGGGTCCTTGACTGAATGGTGAAGATTACGTAACAGCTTCTAGCAGTCTCCCAAAACGATCCGTTGTACCATAAATGTATGGCAAAAAGGCCTTCCCTAGAGGGGCAAGTTTCTCCTCATCCTGGTTCTTAAGAGAAGATTTCCTCGGATGAAGAGCTCTCCGTATCTCCTTGGCAGAGAATCCATTGGCTTGGAAGGCCGAGGACCGCTGTGGCATTACCCTTGTCAGCTTTTAAGATAACAATCTCCTTATTAGCCCTTAGGTTCTTTAAGGCTTTCCGCTCTTTCTCCGTGATATTGCTCCTCGGTGGCTTGGCTTGCTGTAGAATACAAAGCGGGGATCTGTATGATCCTCTTCTGGCGTAGAAAGCGGGGCACGACGTTGCTATCTCGACAGCGGAGTAGAAACGCCAATGAAGACAAAAGGTGGGCTTTTCTTTTTCGAAGTAACTAAAGGCGGCAAACTCGCTGGTGAACTTCCTCCCCGTAGAGGCGTCGAATATAAATCTTAAGGCTTTCACGGCCGGCTTCGACCGGACTCGGGCCTCTACATCAGTCGCAGCGAGTTCGCCGCCGAGGAAGGTTATCCGCACTCGACGGCGTCCCGAGCTGTACCACTGAAGATGTCGACCGCAGTGATTGACGAAACGTCTGGAATACAAGTTTCCGATGGACGAAACAGCCCGGAAGCAGTATATTCTATAAGTGCTATTTTTGTAAAATAAACTTTTGGTATACTTAATCTTTTGTTCAAGCGTAATCTCTCCAAGAAAATAAATAATTTGTATATGATATTATTCTCAGATGGTACAAATACGACGACCACGTCGTGACGGAGATATCTTCAAGCGAAGTGAAGTCGAGCGCTGCCTACATCCTTTTCTATACGTCATGCGGCTCCACTCGCCTGTCGTGATGGGCGGCCTGAGCCCCGCCTGACCCGAGGTACGAGCCACCCACGGCCATAGCCGCTGCTATGGACTGCATGTGAACTTCAGACTGTACATACTATACATAAAAAACGCTTTGTACATCATTTGACGGCTATTCCAGTGATAAATATGTAGACGATGTGATTTTATTAAAATAAAACTGAATGTGTACGTTGTTGTACAAGGTTTACGTTAATTGACGCCTTTTTTTGGAATTTGGAATATGTTATTCTTTGGTGTCATAAACACAGATAAATTAGCTTCGAGCTATGTACCGTGATATACGAGGAACGTCGCTGGACGTGAACTGTGAACTCTTTTACTTATGTTTTCCTAAAAGAATGTCATCTTTGAGTTAAATTTTCTTAGCTTTTTTCACTTATTATAGTCTCATCTACACCTATTTTTGAGACCACTTCTAAAAACTTTGTCCAATTCGGCCATCTTTTCCTGGCGTTGTATTTAATTTGATTTGGTCTTCTGGATTATGTCTTTTTTGAACTACAAAACCAGTCAGTTCACAACATTCATTCCTCACTAAAATTTCTCAATTCGGACATCTATTCTTCACTAAACGTCCTTAGACGTTTATCTGAACTGGACGTCATTAGACGTCTCTTCTTTACTAAATATCTATTTTGTCTGTCTGTTATATACTATTGTATAGCATAAGAGGCTATGCCGTAGTATGGTGAAAATAGTTAAGTGTATAGTCTGGACTACTCATATTTTTAGTCCAAAGGGTTTGGTTTTTGGCCTAAACAGTGCGTGTATTCACGAAATGTTCGGACGATTAGTTTAGCCTTAAATTCTGAAAAGACAGTTTAATACCAGTTTTATTCCCTAACTTTGTTTATATGTGAGAAAAAGAACAGTTTTTAGTTAAAATGAACTCAAAAGGGCGTTGAGTCTTTTCAACCAATATGGGTTACTAGTTAGCTTGAGCATAATAAAGAAATAGTCTTGGTTGGTGCTAATAGGATCACTCCCAATACTACATCGCAAAATTTAATCTAAAGGGTTGTGAATATACTAAGAAAGCGAGCGATAACGGACTGATCTTTACTATGGTTCAGAAAGAGACAGCGATATTTTGAGGAAAGAGACAAGACTCAACGCTCTTACGATAATTGTTAATAAATTATTATAAAATAGTTAGCAGTTTTGGTCCAAACTTTGTACATTAGATGTAATTTTTTGTCGAAAATACATTGCACGTACACACATCTTGGATATATATATAGTGCGGGCGTTAGCATGGGTCTTCCTAAATCCTTTTATTATCTGTCTCAATCAATATCATTATTCTTAAGTAGTGCTTAATGACGTATTATCACGTAATGATAACGGCCGTACTATATTGTAGTTGGTATGCGTTTCTTATTGTGTGTATACGCGACCAAATAGTCCTTTTTTCATACTCAACAACTAAAAAAATATTGACTTCAACATACACAGACAGGCAAATTTTTTGGCCAGGTGATATAATTACGCCTTGTACTTGCAATGTATTCTCAGCTTAATAAAGCCCTTCCAGAATGTTTATTTGAATCCATATGAAAACTAATGATGAATAAATTGAACTCAAAATCCACACTATGCAATTATTTCATGACAATTGAATACATATATTTAACTGTCATAAATTAATTTGACATCAATGTTTCCAAAAATATACATACGGTAACCGGTGTTTACTTGGCACTTCAGGGAGAAGAGCGACAGAGTGCTTCGGTTTTTGTAGAGCGCTCTCTCTATCGTTTGACAGTTTGAAATGTTTATAGAGCAGTTGAAACCGTTTGTTTATTGAGCTGAGTGAGACGAAGTCGAGCGAAAGCTCCTCATACCAGACTTCAGGATTTTCTTTGTCACAGGTCTCCTCCTAAACTACTAATCCAATCAGAACCAAATTTGGCATGATTAAAGAGGTCAATCAGAGGAAGGTTTATGGATATATTTTGAAAAAATTAATGCTACCACCAAGGAATGATCACCGTTAAAAAAATCCGGATGGAATTACATAACTCTTCCAGAGTTGTGACTTTCAAAAAGAATTTTCAAAATCGGACTTGCCACGGAGGAATGATCACTGTTCAAAATTTTCAAAATCTGATTCACGATGTCTCACTCAGCTCAACATTGCAAGCAGCGATTCGCCTTGCAGACCTAGTAAAATATTGAAACCATATTTCGGTTTTAATTTCTTTCAAAAGATATCAAGCTGTATACAGCGCTGTGCTATAGAGAAGACGCTCTACAAAACCGAAGTAAGCCGGACTCTCTCTTCTTCCTAACTTATTATTTCTGTCTTAGCAAATCTGTTAATATTGTTCATTGTTACATTCAACAGATTAATATCTTACCAAGTCTCGTGCTATCCCGTTCTAACCTCTACTAGAAAGAGAGCACACGATTGTCGCTTAGGTAATATATTACTCATATAATTGAGTCATCAGTCGTTACATGTATTGTAATTAGTATTTTATATTTCCGAAATAGGGCACTCGACTTAACTGTAATATATTTTTAATATAACGTTTAGACTTAAACCAGCCTGGCAAGGCCAACATAAAGCGAATATATATTCTTAATATATGTATAATCAATTTGACTACATGCTAGGCTTGTAGACTAACGGTGAGGAACAAAGTGCCTAGTGCGAGATTTTCACGCGGTTCATACAATACTTCTTTAAAAGTTCTACTCCCTCCCCCCCCCCCCCTGCAGCCTTGCTGAGTGGCACCACTAGGATTCAGATTATCGTAGTTAAAAGCATTGTCAAAGGTGATTAAAATGGATTAAAGTAGCATCCGCTCCACTGGGGTCAGTGTTGGATCTTCCCAAACTAGTTGAGTGCTGGAAGATCCACTGGTGGAGCAAACGGTGCATCCTAAAACAGTTGCCAGTGTCACATAATCCACTAGACCAATGGTGGATCACAGTGACCCCAGAGTGCTGTTTGCTCCACTGGTGGATCGTGACGATGGATCCTAGAGCCTGCACTCTCCTATCCCCCTTTCTACAATTTGGTTTATTTTAGAAACCAATTGAAAGATTTGCAACTAGCTGTGCCCGCGACTTCGTCCGCGTGGATTTAGATTTTTAGAATATTAGTTTTCTGCGCCGAACCCTAATTTTTTTCGAAAATAAACGTATGTTACTTATTATAATAATACCTATCTGCCATTGAAAGTACCGTCAAAATCGGCCCAGCCGTTCCAGAGATTACCTCTTTCCGACAGACAGGCAAACATTTTAAAAATTGTATTTTTATTATAAGTATCGTGTATACATTCATGTGCAATCATTAAAAATCTGTTATTTTAATATTACAAACAGACACTTCGATTTTATTTATTTGTATAGATATTGTTTGATGAGCTGCGAATAACACGTTTCCTTAGTCCCTTCCACTTTCATTGTCACAGTAAGAAACACCCCTACTCTCCATAAAGGCTACTTTCCAATTTGATTAGTGCAGATGCTTAGTGATTAGTGCAGGTGCTTAGTGATTAGTACAAATCTCGTGTGGACAGCAGATGATTAGTGCGAGTGATTAGTAATCAGCGTAGTGAAGTGGATAGAAGCGTGTTCTATTTTTGTGCGAGTAGCCACGTCCCGCGCGCCCTTCCTTCGCCTTCACTCGCAGCCTGCTACTAAACACGTTTGGACATGTTTGTTTAGTAGTAAGTGTTTAGCGTACCAGTACGATCGCTTGTAAAAAATAACTTTATCTACACTCAAATCGAAAAATTCAAATTACGAATTCAAAGACTATTCTATACATACGCACTTTATAAACGCATATACATAAAATTAAAAATTAAACTTATTATAGTACCGCCAACTGTATCATAAAACTCATTATAGCAGGTTTTAGGCTGAATATGAAAAAAAAGGCGCGCGCATGCGCAGTTCGAACTGTGAAAAAAATGGCGCACGCTAAATTACTTCCTTGTAACCTACCTACTTTGTTTAATTTCAATTTTTCCTATGAGTGAAGATAAACTAGTGTATGAAACTGCATATAACTTAGGTATTAAAACACTCGAGTCAACCTATTATCGCATGAGGCGAAGCCAGACCAAAACAGACTCCCTTCTTATACGACAGTTGCATAAACTACTATTTAACTACACATTGTAACACTTACAATAACCACTAATTTCCAATCACCTACACTCGCACTAATCAAATTGGAAAGTAGCCTTAAGTGCTTACGTGTTTTATGCCCCTCGATCGTGAGCGAGTAAACAGATGTGTGCGATAGCGCCACCTGGTGGCAAGTTTGTAAAACTTTTCCTTTGACATTGACATTTACTCGATCACGCAACGGTGAAGTTATTTGATATAATTTTCTCATGTATATCTATTCTATTCTATTCTATTCTATTCTATTCTATTTTTCTTATGGCAAGCGTTGCCGATTCCAATGTCGACAATTCTGCCAAAGTCACTCATGTATATCGCTCGTACTTGGTACTTGAAAGTAAATGTTAGAGTGACTTTTTTGAAAAATCACAAAAGTAAGCCTATAGATGTATAATTTAATGTAATAAATTGTCTTGTACAAATAGCTTTTTTTTTTCATGTTGATTACATAGGTTATTTTATTAATTTATTGTATTTTTGTGTTTTATTCATTTTTCTCGTGTCTGTATCGCAGTCATTCGGATAATTTCACACAAACTTAATGCCAGTTTAATTAACTTGATATGTTATATTGACAGATATTTATGGCGGAAGTATTGGGGTCATTCTCACTGTAATTGTGATGGAACTAGTAATGATCTAAGTATTGTTAGATAATAGGTCTTTACCTATGAAATTGCCGAAATTTTCTTACAAATGCATGAGTTCGTTATTCCTGTAATTTAATAGCTATTTCCATTATTTATATTTTGTTTGAATGTTGATTTCAAGATTTTACAACTCTGTATTAAATTTTGTTTTTATTGGCCGCTTGATAAATTAATTTGATCTTCAAAACAGTACTTCCTAAATGCTATCCATTTTGATGATAAATTTCGTATTACTTAACAGCTGTCACTTTTCAAAAATGTAATAAAAGTTGCTGTTTGTTAGCTTAATGTTGTCTCATTCATACACAAAAAAAAACCCATTAAATTTGGATTTTTCATTCCTAAAAAGAAATGCAAAAATGTTAGTACTGAAAATTGGGTTTCCTCCAATTTCTTTAAGAAAAACGGCAATTTCATAATGTAACGACCTAATATTAACCCGCACGGTTAAACCCAACCGAGTTAAAGCATTCAGCCGAGTGTGAGATAGTAAACGACATAGAATGAAATGAGTAGTTTTGCTATTGACCGACCGATGGAAAATAAAAAAAAGTGGGCGGGATCTCACCCCTCTTCACCACACCCTCACCCCCGCAAAGTGTCACGCGTTCTTTCATAGGGAAATCTAAATTACAACACCTCTGTATTTGCTCTGTGGGATATACGTTCCGGCAGATGGCTTCTATGTCACTAATACGTACAATATGTTTCCAGGTACCTCATTAGCGTATCATCCCGCGCGTTCATCTACCGTCCTATAAGTTGATTTTGCCCAATTTTAAATTCCGATCAAATTATCAAGTAGCCGTGCTATAGACACATTGTTTTACCTGATTCTGAAATGGTTGCATAAAGATAGACTAAATAAGTTAAAAAAAAATTAGATTAACAACATTCACCGCTTGCCATTAGGTGAGCATGGTGGATGGTTTACAAATTAGTCAGTTTAAAACTCAAGCCTCTCTCCCATTGGTGGTTTAGGGTAAATCTCTTCAACCATCTTTACAAAACTCACGCCTATATCCCATTGGTGGTATAGGGTAAACCCTATCTCTTCACCCATCTTTACAAAATTCACGCTTCTATCCCATTAGTGGTTTAGGGTAAATCCTATCTCTTCACCCATCTTTACAAAACTCACGCCTCTATCCCATTGGTGGTTTAGGGTAAATCCTATCTCTTCACCCATCTTTACAACACTCACGCCTCTATCCCATTGGTGGTTTAGGGTAAATCCTATCTCTTCACCCATCTTTACAAAACTCACGCCTCTATCCCATTAGTGGTATAGGGTAAACCCTATCTCTTCACCCATCTTTACAAAACTCACGCCTCTATCCCATTGGTGGTTTAGGGTAAATCCTATCTCTTCACCCATCTTTACAAAACTCACGCCTCTATCCCATTGGTGGTTTAGGGTAAATCCTATCTCTTCACCCATCTTTACAAAACTCACGCCTCTATCCCATTGGTGGTTTAGGGTAAATCCTATGTCTTCACCCATCTTTACAAAACTCACGCCTCTATCCCATTGGTAGTTTAGGGTAAATCATACCTCTCACCTATATTTAAAAATTCATCCTATTTTTTATTAAACCCTTAATAAACTAGCTTTACCTTTTTAATGAAACTCTCAAGATCATTTAGTCTGTCTTTAACATCTATATACCCACTTGTTATTGTCCTGTGGCCGTCTAGCTGTGTTAAGAGTGAATGATATTCGTATGAATATATTGTAGTGAATGAAAGACTGAACCTGATTGATATTGTATTGGAACGAAGCTTTTATATATCGGTGCACGCAGGGAAGCAGTAAAATAAGAATTATTAATAAGTAACAAAACTTTTAAAAACAAGACATAAGTCTAGCTATGCTACTTCCGCCAGGCCTCAGTAGTAGGGGAAGACAATACTGGCTTGATGTCGTAAGGGTTGACATGCGTGTCGATGGTCCCACTGCCAGGGACGCCAAGGATCGTGCGAAGTGGAGGGGAAAAATAACACGGATTCCCTCGTGGTGATGGTCTTGGATACCATGCTGAGATGATGAAAATGTGTTGGGAGGGATTCTATGGTGCGCCAAAATGACACACTTGCTGGCCACTTTACGGTACTGAACCCTGTGTGTTCGATAATTACGAGTAAAAGCTTTGGGCTTTCCCTGTTTTTTTTTTTAGATGTAATTGGGTTGCACAGCCGGTTGTCGTAACGCACTGAGAAATGGTAGGTGGTCTGATTTTAATTTCAGAGGGGTTCAAGAAAACAAAACGAAAATCTACTTAAAATGACATTATTCTGCATGTTAAAAGTATAGGGAGAAGGGGGGGGGGGGGTGAACCCCATGTTCATCTCTCTGGATAATACGCCCATGGTAATTGGCACTTGGATTATTCTAAATAACTTGAATTGTCTCGTATTTAATTGGCCATTCAAAATAGTCACGATTCTGATCAGATGATTTCATACTCGTGGTCCTACCAATTTTGTCCCACCTTACTCGTGGTACAACCCTAATCTAACTCATTGAAATATAACTATTTACTAGACTATCTGTCAACTCATACTCATGGCTTCTGAACGCCAACCGAAATGCCGGGAACAGTGTAATCGCGATAGAATCCGTTAAAAATTGTTTTATTTCAATAACTGTACTTTGTTACGATATTGGGCCAGCGCCCGCTGCAGGACGCTCCCGTAAAAGCAAAAATAAACCACATATTAGAAAGCTATGCCTTTCTAATATGTGGTTTATTTTTGCTTACGCTACCCCGGGCCTCCAAAGTGCACACCGGATGCAACCGATATTGGCAGTGGAATGAAGAAGAAAACCGAATTGCTAAACTAAGTGTAACTGCTATGCATGAGGACCTGTCCTAGGTTTAATTCTCGGGTCGCGTTATTGGGTTTCCTGTTTAATAGGACATATTCTGGAAAAAGTGCCTGGCTGACGGCGATGGAATGATTGGTTGAAGCAAATAAAATATGTTAACTTTTCTTGTAAATTTAAATCGGAAAAGGGATTTGAAGACTCCGACTATCCGTTTCTAAGGGGGATCTGCCATCTGAGTTACCTGGACCGGCCCTAAAAATTGTCTGTATTTTATCTACATGTCTTAGGGTGACGTAGGAGTAGATCAGAGCTATCGTAGGTTCAATTCTTGTACTGGATGCACATTTTCTAACTTACATTAAGACACCATTGGTGTTTGGTAAGCGTTCGCCACCAGCCAGGCTGTTACTTCGCCGTTAGTGTACAGTTTATCTTTCGGTGCCATTTTGAAGGCTTTATTGTAAAAAAATGAAATTTGTTTTGTAAATTCTGTTGATAACTGTTGTATGAACATTTGTATATAGCATACATAAATGGATTATTGTATGTAAAAATAAATGTAAGACAAACTTTATTAAATTCTTTGTTAATATAAACATTTTTTTATTTATTCCTGACTAGCTTTTGGCCGCGGCTTCGCCCGCGTGCGCCCGCGTGGAATTATGTACCCGTTCCAGCTTCCCATAGGAACCTATTCCAGGGATAAAAAGCCTGTGTGTTATTCCAGACTACAATCTATCCCTGTGTCAATTTTAGCCAGATCCGTTAAGCCGTTTTGCATAAAAGAGTAACAAACATCCATATTAGTAGGATATCATTATCATCGGAGCACATATTCCGGTTGCATCCAAAGCTTGCACTTTGGAGTCCAAGGTTCACCCTCCAAAGTCTCCTTTACTTATGGATTAATTTATCTTGGCTTTTACGGGAGCGAAAGTCGTCTGACCCCATAACTTCGAGAGGCAAGCCTACGCCAGAGCCTTGTTTACCAATCAGCGGGTGTACCAACATGCAGGTGACGTTGGTTAGGGCTCCGAAAATACCAACACAAACCATTAATTGAGCTGAGCGATGCGAGCTCGTATACGCGGGATAGCCACTTCTTTGGCGTTGTACTTCTTTTCTCCTGCTTGACCGATCTTGACCAAATTTACCACGGTGATAGTGTGGACAGAGTGTTTTGAAGCGAGATGGTTCATGTCCGATGTACCATTGAGGAATAATCACCGAAAAACAGTTTCACGAGCGCGCGACCGTAGTAAGATGTCTTATTTTCGAAGAAGAGACCTGCTCGCTCAGCTCAATTTATTTCAGTCGCACCCTGCACTGAATTCCTAGTAGTATAATTAGGTACATAAAGGTTTTTGGTTCATAATATACTGTAGATTTTTGAATAAATTTTAAACAATAAAAATCTATTTTTTTTTTAAAGATTGCCCATAATCATGACACTTCTAAAGGCCCATCGAAATTCTGTGTCTAAAATATAGATCTTAGTATTCACTAAGATCTATATTTTAGACTCTCCTCTATTCTTTCAGAACAAATAAAAAATAAGGCGAGGATCCCTGAGAAAGAGTGTATTTAGATAAGGATTTTTCGAAAATGAGAAGTCCCTGTATTCAGAAAATCATATATGTTGTTCTAAGCTATTCAAACTAGTATATTCGGTTATCCGATACACGATGACTTTTACTTTCCTCGATAGAATTTGCTCTCAAAGATTGGTCTAACCGTAAACGGATTCCAGTTTTATTTGAGTTGTGTTCAAGTTAGAAAAATAAAAATGATACCAAAATGAAGATCATTGATAGGAGAATGAAAAACAGCTATCAAGATTCACATAAATTCTGAATTATACCATGAAAAATTCAAAATACCTACGTTTTCTACCTAAATGGCGCGTTCGGAGTCGATCAGTCCCGTGCGGAACGTGTTAAAGGCAATAAGTGTGTCAGTTTGCGGCAGATGCATAGCGAAATCGTACGATTTTAAAATGTAGGTACTTTGCGAAAATGCCACATCGTAGAGAATGTGACAGATGTACTAATCCAATGGTAAAAAGTTGAGACTCGATTTTTTTTAAAGAATATTAGTAACCGAAATTACTAATATTCCCCCTAACCCCTCCAGCTAAGCTTAATTGCTTGTGTTAGGAGTGGGTTCACGTCGGTAGTGTAATGGCCAGGATTCGAACCCGGGACCTGTAGATCGTAGGGTCGACTCCTTAACCACTAAGCTACCGACGCTTAACCCGTTCCAGCTTCCGTTCATTTAATGCTAGTATTAGTACACTGAAGTTGTGTAAATAAGTAAGTAGTCATTGCACAAATATTAAAACTAAAGCATGTATCGGCATTATAATAGCATTAAATGTCTTATGACATTTATAATAGCATTAAATGTCTTATGACATTTATAATAGCATTAAATGTCTTTTCACATTAGTAGATTCAATTCAAGAATTTGTAATGATTGACATTGGTACTAGTAGACGTATATCGAATGTCGGTACTAAATATACCAGTGACATATTTTAAACTGACATTAACCTTCAACATTACCAAATACTGCTACCTGCTTCTGAATATTTATATAATTTTTACACTGCTGATGAAGCTTTTGCTTTGAGGCCTAACCTCATGAGTTCGAGCTCCAATCCTGGTTGCATCCAAAGCTTCCGGTTTGGAGGCCAGTGTACGCTCTTCTACTTCTCTTTTTCATAACCTGGGTCATTGTGCATTTTACGGGAGCGACTGCCATCTCACATCTTGCTTGGGCCCAGATGCAAGTATATGGAACCCATGGATGTATGGGGCCCCATAGGTGTATGGGCCCATGGGTATATGGGCCCCATGGGTGTATGAGCCCCATCAATGATGTATGAGTATAGGGCCCCATAGGTGAATTGGACCTCACGGGCGTATAGGGTTACATCTATGTATGGTGCCCCATGGGTGTACGGGCCCCTGACGTGTGTGGGGCCTATGAGTGTATACCCCCATGGGTTTAGAGGGCCCTACGGGTATAGGGGGCCCCCATCAAGATCTTGCAGCTCTTCTTCTTAAGCTGCTTAAGCTTTTACGGAAGCGACTTTCTGATAGCTATATTACAATATTATAATTATTAAAAGCTTTATTCCCTTTACCTAAAGTGCAACTAGAACATCTTCCATATAAATAACAGTTCATCATTATTTGTGTTGATACTACAACACCACCTTAAGTTAACCTTCCTTGTTTTCTGTATATTGATGCGAAACAAGACGCGGACCGCCAGCGCCTCGCTGTTTCGTAGTGGCAACTTTACTATGCCAAAAATACCTAAAGTCGTCAAATACCCTCGCCTTAAAAATGTTAGGTATGACGGGACGGCGGTTTTAGTCGGTTCAAGCCCGACATAACCACCCCCGCTGGCACGCGGGGGGGTATCCGAAGGGATTTCCGCACGAAAAAAAAAAAAAAAGGTATGACGGGACGCGTCAACGGCCAAGAGTCTGAACAACCGGCCAGCTGACCCCATTGCACGAGGGGGTCGGGGTATGACGGGCCTGTAAGGCCTGCGGGGGGGGGGGGTTGCTCCAGGTCCAGGCCCCTAGGCCCCTCTGCTGTTATCAGAGGGGACACTGCGAATGGCCCAGGGTCAGTCGGAAAAAAAAGGTATGACGGGACGCCTAGTAGTTAAAGTTTAATACTAGAATTTATAATGAATGAAAGCCAGTTACTAGAAACGAGTTTTAATCACAGTAACGAGTAATTGATGGAATTCAATTGATTAACAGAAGAAAGAATGGCGTAAAACTAAACCAACTTAGTTATGTCAGCTAATACTAACGCGCGTGTTCACGCTACAGTTAGTCAATCCGAATAAGGGGTCAGTAATGAAATATGGAGCGAAAATAACAAAAAAATAAAAAAATGCATACGCTAGTATACAAGCTCAGAGCAAGAATCGCCGAGTCGAGTGAGAAAACAAAGCCCTTAGCCAAAAAACAACATTGCCGCAGCGTACCAATGGAAGATGCTTCTCATCAAAAAGAACAATATTCTTATTTCTGCAGCAGTCAAACTGCTGCTTCAGTTATCTTTACATTCGCGTCATCATCATCTGCCGCCATGAACAAGTCCATATCAAGGAGACAATTCTCCAAGTCCTCTTCATCTTCCTCCTCATCACATTGTGTGGCATACGGGTCATGGTCCGTATCTGAAAATGTTGTTGGTTTATGAAAATAATAAATATTATATGGCGTTAGGTAAGTGTTACAGCTTGGTTAAGGTGGTTAAGAGTCGACCTTGCGATTGATAGGTACGAGGTTCAGGGGTGGCAGGTGAGGCCGCCTGTCACCCCAGCAGAAGCAGGCCGGGACGGTAGGGCGACTAGCGCCCCTCCCTCAAACCGGGCAAGACGGGGACACCGTGGTTCCCAAACCCGAGGGGGCCATCTCGAAACCGGAGATGGCCCAGGGTCAGTCAGGGTGCGAGGGATATGCTCTATGGGCAACCTTACACCCTGGCGTCTGAAGACCCGAGACGGCGTGCGGTTTTAGTCGGTTCAAGCCCGACATAACCGCCCCCACTGGCCGGCGGGGGGGTATCCGAAGGGATTTCCGCACGAAAAAACAAAAAAAAACAAAAAAAAAGTACGCGGTTTCATCGATCGACCTGAACTCATCCCTTACACAAGAAAGCTGGAAGGAGCGGTTAATGAGAATACTATTAATTTTGGTTTAAAAAAAACATAATCGCTATCCAGATTCCAGGAATTGTAGTCTGTAATATTATTATTAATTAATAGGCAAGCAGCTTAAAGCTGATGTGCCTATGTCACAGTGTTGGTTTAGTCAGGTTTGTTTGTTCGTAGCAAGTAGTCCAATCCTTTTTTGAGATTATATACTAATATGAGTTCTAGAATACAGGTTTATATACTTTTTTTCACAACAGTGGTATGTTATACATAGAAACACCCATATTATTGCATGTAGATATTTATGCTTAGAAATATTTACACTAAGTCGGAATCGAACTCATGACCTCTGCTCTGACGTAGCACTTAAACGCTCTACAACGAAGTCAAGCCAGATTAATCAACAATAAATAAAAGTGGTCAGTCTGTCTTCCCACCACCTAAATTGTATGTTACATGTGCCCGTAACATATACTTACTGAATATGGAATTAGTGACAGATAAATTCAGTTCCTCGGTGTTGCATAACTCAAAGTTATCCATTCGCTGTGTACTCGAGTCCAAACTGTCCATGGTATATATACCATTTTGTTGTGTGCATGCTAAGATATCTGGTATTTTCTCAACAATACTGGTTCCTTGCTTTACAGGTGCAGGTTTCACACTTGTTTGCTCAGCATCTATGCTAGCTTTTATCTTAGCGCGCATACTTTCTAAGTGTAAACGTTCAATCTGGAATTATAACAAATCAATATTTTATTTAGTACTAGCTGCTGCCTCAAGCTTTGCATATGTGAAATTTTGCTTCCATTCCCATGGGAACCTATTCTAAGGATAAAATATAGCCTATGTCGAGTTCCAGACTATCATCTATCCCTGTAGCCAGACCATATTAGTATTGTTTCTTCACAAACTTTCAAATCTATGCTATGGTATGGTATGGTTTCGCGAGCTGGTATCCGGAACTCCACGACAAGGCGCGGTTTTTGCGTGAGAGTGGGCATTTCACTCGATCCACCCCACCTCATTGAAGAACGCCAGCAGGCTATTCACGCTGCTGGCAATCTCCCGGAGCGTACCTGTATTTCCAAAGTACTTAACCCTGTATGTGGCGGTTGCAGGGCAGTGTAGGAGCACGTGTGCCGCTGTTTCTTCCAAATACTATACTATACTATTACAAAATTGTAAATTGGCTGCACATTGGAGACATTTAAATAAAAATTATGTTAAATGAACAATTCTGAACACAAATTTTTTTTTGTCTCTTTGTTTATGATACACGCAAAACTAATGAACGGATTTTGGTGCCGTTTTTCTATAGAAAGGTCTTGATCAGACTTAAAATCTGCTGTATGTTTGATCGCAATTAGTTAAGTAGAACCAGAAATATGACCAACAAAAATCATAATCAAGCGCTGCACTGGCAGAGCTGTGGCTTCAGTTACTTTATAATATATTGGTAGGATAGTAGTAACACTACTTGTAACATGTTTATGTTTGACTAGACCAATTTTGTTGTCTGTAGGTTTATTATATTAGTGGAGGAATCCACTTCGTATAGTTGGTATATATGGGTACAATGATGTTAAAATTAATGCACTTAGGTTCCAACATATTCTGACTGAAATATAGCATGCAATAACATCATATATAACAATGGTAATTTAAAAATTATTGCCAAATTAACAATAGATAATTTAATTATTTATAATTTTACATATCCAAATTTTTGATGTCAGTATTTTCGAGCTAAACATCATTCTCATTCAACATATCATCAATTGAGGAGGGTCAGGAATATTCATTGTAGTTCCAAGCTCGGTTGCATGTACAACTTGCATTTAGGAGTAATATTCATTGAAGTGCCAAGCTCGGTTGCATGTACAACTTGAACTTATGAGTTTGGAGCATATCTCTATTTTATTGGCACTCGGATGCAGCCTGGACATCTGCATCTGGCCCATGGGATATCTAAGTATATAATTTTATGGAAGATCGCATGAAAAATGTTACCTGCAAACTATTTTTTTGAGCTTTAATTTTTTGCAAAGCTTCTATTATCCATTTCTCTTCGCCGAGTAGTTGTGCTTCCTCGGCTATGCGGTGAGCTAGCTTGGTAGTTGTAGCTGGCTTGTTATGAGGATTAATTCTAGTTTTTAAAGACATTCTCGTTTATCAATACAGAATTTCCTACTCAAACAGTATTAGAACATAACCTTTACTATTGATACAATAGTAATATTTGATTTGAAAATTTTAAATAATCCGACCGTATGATGCAGTATTTAATTTACACGTGATTTACGTAGGTAGTTGATTTATGCTATTTATCATAGATTATTATATATACTAGAAACTATTTATGACAGAATACTTTATATATAATACATATGTACTGAAACTATTTATTTCCAGTATTTTATTGGACTTGACTGACTCTACCTGCTACCTATCACTTAGGGAGGGTTCTAGTTCTAATAATTTGGTATATTCTTATCTATGGGTTCTATGGTCAACAAAAAGATATGAAATTCAAGTTCAAATATCTTACTCTATGGTTCTAAAAGTAAAAAGGCTATGGGCGTGTGGAGACCACTTACTCTGTGGTGGAGACCCCTCTTAAATATACTCTTTGGTGGAGACAGTTACTATACGATTTTGAAATGAATTTTTTTTCAACGACTTTATTGATTTTTAATTAAATAATTTAAGGTGAGCAATTTTAAAGGACAGCGTAGTTGAATTGAGCTATTGAAAATCTATCGATTAGTATTTTTTTTATTACAAATATTATTATTTTGCAGGCTGGGGTAGCTTTGTCTAAAGTGTATATTATGCATAGATATAATTTTTCTTATATCTATGATATTATGTAAGTAAATGTTTGTCTATGCTCAGAAAATTCCACGGATACCTACGTATGTTGTATTTTTATCAAGAGAGAAAATACGTATAAATGTAATTGCGATTACAATTCATTGTCACAATTTTTCCACTCTCGGTAGCATAACAGTCTATTTAATTATATAAAAATGAATTTTGACACCGATTCCGACGGAGGATTTGAGGTCTGTTCTCTCAACCCCAATTCCAGCGCATTAACTTTCAATCCGTCTTGTATCGAGGATGTAATTTTGTCCATTAGTGATCGTTTCGATTTTCGTGTGGTAATGTCGGATAATAGAGTGAAAGGAGCATTGCTGGTGACTACAGGATTGTCTATCGCAGGAGGGCTAATAGGACGCCATTACGGGGGAAAAGTTGGCGCGGTAGTCGGTGGCGCCGTCGGTGGTGCAATAGGAGCTGGATGCGTCAGTGAGTACCTTTTTTTTTTTCGTGCGGAAATCCCTTCGGATACTCCCCCCCCCCCGCTGGCCAGCGGGGTCGGTTATGTCGGGCTTGAACCGACTAAAACCGCACGCCGTCTCGGGTCTACAGACACCGGGGTGTAAGGTTGCCCATAGAGCATATCCCTCGCACCCAGACTGATCCTGGGCCATCTCCGGTTTCAAGATGGCCCCCTCGGGTTTGGGAACCACGGTGTCCCCGTCTTGCCCCGGATTGGGGGCGATCATAAAAAATCTCATATAAATCAAAACGATTTTTTTTTGATTTATGAGATTTTTTTAACTCAAGCTTTCCCTTGGTTAATAATCTACTATTGTAGAGGAACAGGGTGTGATTTTCCTCCAACATCAACCATCTTTGAAATGGTAAAATGAAATATTTGAATTTGAAATGGTTGATGACACAAATTAAACCCTCCATAGTAATCCAATTTCGGTTTGATTGCGTTCAGGGGTCAGCAAGTGCATAGCCTGGTAGGGGGATTGTGGTTGCAGCACTAGTGGGACCGGTGGGTGTCACGCGGTGCTGCGACGACATTCCTCTTATGAGGCCGTCAAGCTGAGTGCCACCACTGTTAACATGGTCCGTGTATGTAATGGTGACCCTCTTTCCTGAGACTTTACCTTCAGCTTACCATCAGGCGAGGTGAATTAAAATTGACGTGTCCTAAATTTAAACAAAAAAAAAAGAAAGATTTTTTCCAATAAGTGTAGTAGTTCCAAAGATTATTCCCTCTCAAAATTCGGCCCTCCCTTCATACCTAATATTAGTATAGATATGATCACAGTTGAAGTGAGTCCAAAGAATGAGTGTTAAAAATAGCAATAGCAGAGTATGATCATCATTCTCACAAAATGTCAAGCGAAATGTTGTGCCAGGATCTTAGTAAGTACAAAGATGTTATCTCTGCCTACCCCATTGGGAAAGAGGCGTCCGCGTAACTATTTATTAAATTTATTTCCCTTCGTGATGGTACCGTTTATTCGGTATTTCCGAGTTGTCATTATTTTAACTGCAGTCTCGGTACAATTAGTTCTACATAATGACTATATTATGATATGATAATGGCTTCAGTAAGCTTAAGTAAATGTTTTTGGGTTCAAAGTTCAGTACTATGCGAAACAATTATTTGTATAAATTATCGTTCAGCCTGGGGTGTTTTATGTGCACGCGCTAAAAATTTCTTTTTTTTACGTTTTTTAATTTTGATAGTTGAGAGGATTAGATGTGACATCGAAATAGATTCTGCCCGGTTTTATACGTAACTCTTTGGAGTTTCGAGATTTTATATTTAACTGCTCAGCACCTTTTAGTTATAGCCTGATGATTTATAGTTCGGATGTTGATAATGTCCGTGTTGTACTAAACGGCAATTTTTTTTGGTCAAGATCTGCTTTGTAATAATAAAGTTATATATATATATATATATAAGTTGAAACAAAATTATGTCTCTGAATTTGGTGAGATGACTTGGTATCGACAAAATATGTATTTGAAACAAAAAAATAATGGCTAAAATAAGAAAAAAAAAATGAAAAAAAAAACACCACCAGCGACCAGCGTCACGTGACGCGACGAGCACACGAATACATATTTTGTCGATACCAAGTCATCTCACCAAATTCAGAGACCTAATTTTGTGACACCTTATATAATTATTATAATCAATAATAGTTTAGATCGATTTTGCTCTGCTGTTACTATCAGACCTGTAATAACGTGACATACCAAATTATGTTATGACCATACTCTAGAAGTCTAGAAGAGCGTTCGTACAAAATCTCGGCTGAATCTATTCTGTTTCGATGATAATCTCCAAAAAAAGATTCAACTTATAGAAATCACATTTTCGGCATCGGCATTGCTCCTAGAACACATTGCAATTGAAAAATTGAAAAGTTTTCACCTTGTAGGTAAAGTTTTCACCTTGTTACGATTTTATTATAATATATGACTAGAAGTGTTGGCTCAATTATCTAACATAATAAAAAACAAATAGTCGGTATGTGACAGAAACCACCGAAGCAATCTACCCATCTTTATTTAATTTATTATCTATTCTCATAATTATATGTGAATTTGTCTATCTTTTCTAGTTGTGTCCATGAGAAGCGTATGGAGTGAGATCAAGGGGAAACTATCCGAAGTATTTGAAATAGTTTATGATTATCTGGCTGGATTGGGTTTGGATGATTACAAGAATGCCGCCATTTTTTTGACACAAAACGGCTTTAACGCGCAACTTGGCATGCTCATCTTAGAAACTGCATCCAGTATTCTTGGCAAGAAAATACTTTCTAGTCTTAATGCTGCATGAGAAATATTCAGAAACAATTTTTGTCTTTCACTTTGTTGTTTCAATGATAACACTTTGCTCGACTTATGAATTAATTAATTCATTGTACCTAAGTATTGTGATAGTAGTTTAATAGTTTTTTTACCGTTTACCAAAACCGCATTTTATGTAATGATATGAAATAGCATTCGTTGTTGTAAAAATCTGACATTAAGAAAAATGATTTATTTGACAGATGCAATTTTATAATAATGAAATCTCTACCTACAAAAAAAAGGAATTAATTTTAGCTTGAACTATGTATTGTTATCTAGCTTTATTTATAATGAGAATATTATTGACAGAGTATTGTATGTTTATTATGACTTTGAAATGTTGAATCGTTATTTTTAACCGACTTCATTTACTACTAATTCATGTTGACCGTGATTTTAGTTTTAAGCTTAGGTGTAAGGACTATTTTAATAATTAAACTTTATTAGTATGTACCCATTTGATTTTAAAAACAAAATATTGAGTAAAGATATTTATGTAGTTTTTATAATTATGTGTAACTTACCTACCTATTCATTACAATAATTTTGTGATAAATAAAATTGATAAGATGTACCTTTTTTTTTTTTTTTTTATCGTGCGGAAATCCCTTCGGATACCCCCCCGCCTGCCAGCGGGGGCGGTTATGTCGGGCTTGCACCGACTAAAACCGCACGCCGTCTCGGGTCTTCAGACGCCGGGGTGTAAGGTTACCCATAGAGCATATCCCTCGCACCCCGGCTGACCCTGGGCCATCTCACCACTAACAGCATCGCTCATCCTGTCTCCTCTGAAAGCAGAGGAGTACGGAGAGCGATGTGTTCCCGCCACGTTGGGTATTGGCCGACGATCAATGCCAACCCTATGAAGGGGTGAAGGGGAAGCCATTGACCGCCGCCCAGGGTGTACCGGCCGCTCCGATTCCGTTCCCCCCGGACTGCAGCGGGATCGGAATCGGAGCGACACTCGAGGAGGTTACCCAACACACACCCCTGATAAGATGTACCTATATTTGTTTTTTTACCTGATAACCAAAATCTTTAATCACATTGAGTGGCCGCGGTTTAATGCTGCCGCAAACAACGTCGAAGCAGCCATAATTAGGCTGACGTGGCGCCTGCCAGAAGTCAAGTTCATGATATCATGACTCAAAATTATAGCGCTAAGATATGGGCCGTATGGATATAGTATTGTAGAGGCTGCGAGAAGAACTACACTACAGACAAGAGATGCTGAGAAGATGCTACGCACAGGAATACGAATGTACAGTTAACGCCATAAATTGCTGATCACTAAAAATACAGTGAACTACGAAATGCATCGATATGAATTCATGTGTACGTTGAGGTATGAGATGGGTATTTAATTTACCTAAGTATGGTATACGTACTCAGTAGTGTGTAGTCAATTGTATAGGTATGTACTCCAATAGATAACATAAAAATAAAAAAATATTTTGTTAAAACATTTACACTAATATTGTAAAGAGGAACGATTTGTTTTTTTTGTTATTTTGTTTGTTTGTTTGTAACGAATAGGCTTCTAAACTACTAGACCGATTTCAATAATTCTTTCACATATAGAAAGCTACAACATCTAGGAGTAACATGGGCTACAATTTATTTTCAAAAAAAAATAGACATCCGTAAGAAAATCGCAATATTGTAAAAAAATATAGAGAAATGAAAATCTTTTTAGGCGTGCGCTGCGTAAACTATTGATGATAGAACAATATGATGTACTACAGGTTTATAGGTCTTTTTAATGTCTACAAAAAAGTCCGTGACGCGATATATGCAACCGTAATATTTGTTCCACTACAACAGGTTTTGTGTTCTCAAAATTTAATTATTTCATATCATTTTGATCACATCGCAACGCGGGCAACAGCAGTGCGAGTGGGAGTGGGAGCGGGAGCGGGAGTGGAAGTAGACGCAATAAGCGACTCCCACGCGAGCGAAGCCGCGGGCAACAGCTTGGAGGTTTGGAGGTGGAATTACCCCTAGATACATATGATATACATTTACACTTCAATAGTTCAGATGATGTTTTAAGTAAGCGAAAACTAAAAAAATGTCCTGTAGCTAAACTTCTGTTTATATTTAATTAATATTTGGTGTACAGTTTGGCTATCGTACATTGTACACGTGGTTTCAATTAGTGCCCCTCGTTTGTATCCATTTCCAGAGTCTCGTCTGTCAATCGGTTTACTGGCTTGCCGGTGATGCTGACTTTGGCTTCAAAGATCTGAGAGGGCCTCTTTTATACTTAACCCGTAAGTATGTACCTGATTTATGCTTATTTATTATTTTAAGAAAACTAAGGTGATCTGTATACTGGGATATGTTAAGCTATTTTTGACGCTGACTACACTCCCATCAAGTTCCAAGGTACATACAGAAAAGCGCGGGAAATCGTAACTATGTTTAAAAAGGTGAGGTACTTGCAAGCTGGGCAAGCCTAATTAAGCCCAAAAAACCGGCCAAGTGCAAGTCGGATTCGCCCATGAAGGGTTCCGTAGCAACAGGTAACATAATATAAAAGTTCTGGTAGTTTGTTCAAGCCACACCCCGCGCGAGTTATTATTATTATTTACTTAGGCACCTATTACAGATTTATTATTAGAAATAAATGTTTATGTTTATGAAATTAAATGTTTTTTTAGCTAAACTAGTTAGTTTCAGTTAAACTATTCAGTTTAGAAACAAGTTGGATTCCTGAGACGAGCTCAGCCGAATACAAGGGATTTTCTTTAATTTTTTTTTCGTTTTTTTTTTGCAATGGTTCACCCCAGCACGAATCTATTACCGAAAACAGCAACTCGATAGCTCATCTCCTTTATACCCAAAACCGTGACAGAAAATTGGCAACGACGACGTCGAAGACAACTAGATAGCAATAGGGCTTTTCTAAAGAAAATCCCTAAAAAATGATATTAGAAAACCTCAATATCATTTTTGAAGACCTATCCATAGAACCCCATACTTTGGGTTTGATGAAAAAAAAAATTTGAGTTTCAATTCTAAGTATGGGGAACCCCCAAAATTTACTGTTTTTTTTTTCTATTTCCATTTTCATATATCATTTTATGATTAACAATAGGTATTTCGGACCTAACCACCAGAAAGGGTTTTTACCCGGCATTTCTGGTTGTCTGGAACACAATAGTCTGTTAGCGGAAAGCTTAAAAGATGCCAGAAAATACGAAAGACAGATAACGGTATGTTGGATAGACCTAGAAAATGCATTTGGCTCAATTCCACATTACCTTATGGTATACGCGTTGCAATGGTATAACTTTCCACCCGTGGTCATTGAGTTAATCGAGTCGTATTACTCGCAGCTAAAATTTGCTATCAGCTTCCAAGAAGTACACACAGGACCATTACGGTATAAAGTGGGACTGTTTCAGGGATGCTGCTTGTCACCAATAGCATTTAACATAGTAATTAATATCTTAATTACCAAGTTAATACGTCACGAAAAGAAATGGGGTTATCGGTTTAAAGTAAATAACATATACTCAGAGTCCATCTTAGCTTTTGCTGACGATCTCGCAATACTGACGCGTAATCCAAAACAATGTCAGGAACTATTAAAGGAAGTCGATGAGTTCTGTTCGTGGACAAATGGATTGAGGACGAAGCCCAGTAAGTGTCACTGTCTGTGTCTGGGTAGACGGGACACCAAATTTACCTCCTACGACCCGGGACTCTTCATTGGGGGTAAACCAGTTTCCATAGTCGTTGAATCGATGCCATTTAAATTTCTTGGGAGAAAGATAGACTATAAAGGACGCACACCATCCTTAGATGAAGTTGTCGATACGTTTATAAATGACCTAAATAAGATAGATCAGCTACCACTAAACAATATCAAAAAAGCTTGGATATATCAACTACTTAACATCACGTCTGACTTGGCCTTTTCTGGTGTATGAATTCGGTAAAACCTTACTGGCGAAAATAGATGCAAATGTCATAAAATCGCTAAAATCGTGGCTTGGACTAGCGCACTCTGCTGATTCCTCTGCTCTATTTAGGGATCAAAATAATTTTGGGATGAAACTTAAGAAACCATTGGAGTTCTATAAACACCTTAGAGTTACCAAAGCCCACATAGGTAAATCCCAAGATGTCACAATCAGGGCACTCCCGAAAGATAATAACGCGTCCGAGCTTGAATCTAGACTCCTATTCCATAAACGATTTATGATAGTCGAATAGAGTGGGGTTGGGAGTACGAGAGCCAGAAAGGGACCAGGATATACTTAAGTCCTTTCTAAAACAAGACGAAAATGATAAATATCGAGTGCACGCGATGAATTTGGAAATCCAAAATGAATGGTTGACAATGGGAGAGTTCTGCATACCGATGGCCTTAAAGTGGCGCACCTTGATCTATGACTGGTCGCCGGCCCTGTTAAAATTCTATCTTAACGCCTTTCAGATGACCCTCCCAGACCAGAGTAATCTGGTAAGGTGGGGGAAGGCCACAGAAAAACATTGTTATACTTGTGGTGAGGCAATAGGGACGGCTAGACATATATTAGTAGGATGTAGGGTGCTTCTCGATAGAGGCCATTACTCACGCCGCCACGATAAGGTGCTTATCATCATACGTGAAGCAATGAGTCTGGCAGTAGCTAGAGCCCAAAAAGGATTGACTACTAACAGACGTCATATCAACTTTGTGTCTGAAGGTTCATCCATAACATCCAGGAACAAACCTTATTCAATCTTAGATACTGCCCCAGATTGGACTCTCCTAATCGACACGTATGAAAAGCACTATATAATTCCGGAGGATGTTGGGGTTTCGTCATCTAGACCTGACATATTCCTTTATTCTAAGAGGTTAAAACATGTGGTTCTTGTGGAACTTACTGTACCGTGGGAAACAAATATACCGAAGGACCACACAATAAAGAAAAATAAATACTATGATCTCACAAACGAATTAATCAAAAACGGTTACGTGGTTAATTTGTATGCAGTGGAAATGGGAGCGAGAGGTATACCAGCAAAATCTCTCTATAACCTTCTTAAAGATCTAGGCCTATCGAGAGCTACAATAAGCTCATTACTAGGACGAATGTCTAAAGCGGCACTAGTAGGTTCTTATCAAATTTGGTTAGGCAGGGAGGGGAACTTGGGTAGTGAAGGTGAGTGTTGATGTACATCAACAAAAGGGGCCCCTTCTAAACCTACACTTGGGTCGCAAGTCCCAAGCACTGTCCCGAGTTCCCAACTCAGCAACGCGATGGACCCGGCACCCGCACGGAGAATCCATGGATTGCTAAGAATATCGGTCTCTGAAAATCTTAATGCGATTCACAGAATACATCTACTTACCAAGTTTTAACAGCATAGTTCTTATAGTTTCGGTAAAAAGTGGCTGTGACATAAGGACGGACAGACAGACAGACAGACATAATCTATAAGGGTTCCGTTTTTTGCCATTTGGCTACGGAACCCTAAAAAGGATTGCGTCATCCGCCATCCTGATTTTAAGGTGAATGCTCCGACCGGCTCTCCCGTACATTTTACTCAACATCATTATTCTAAACATAGACACTTTTTTTCATATGACTATTCATTTTATCACTTTTCTACAATAGATAGGCGCGCAAGTTGAAGTTTTTGGTAACAACTTGCATGATTTATTGACAAAAACGATTGTAAAAATCGAACTAAATTTGAGCTTTTGTTTCTTTGTGTGAGTGAATTTTGACAGCGCCATCTGGCAGTACCAGCTTTTACCATCTAGTTTTTTAAACATCTAGTTATGTAACATTAGACATTTTACCGTAGATGGCGTGCAAGCGATATAATAAATTTATAAAAAACTTAATATGTACCAACTGGTGGTAGAAATTTGATGACACACATTTGTCACAAAATTCGGGTGGGTACCACCGTGCACGATTGCGAAAAACCCTCCATAGTAATCCAATTTCGGTTTGATTGCGTTCAGGGGTCAGCAAGTGTATAGCCGAGCAGGGGGATTGTGGTCGCAGCACTGGTGGGACCGGTGGGTGTCACGCGGTGCTGCGATGACAAGCCTCTTCTGATGAGGCCGTCAAGCTGAGTGCCACCATTGTTAACATGGTACGTGTATGTAATGGTGACCCTCTTTCTTGAGACTTTACCTTCAGCTTACCATCAGGCGAGGTAAAGTCAAATTGACGTGTCCTATATATAAAAAAAAACTATATACAACAATGGGATTCGATAAATAAAAAAATTGTTTACATTGTCAAAAAATTGAATGATGTATTATTGTAATATTGGCAACTCAAAAAAAACATCATTTTATAGACTTTGTATTCAAACACAAAAATGCTACGATGCCGCTCCGATATACCGTTGTCAAACTTCGTTCGTTGTTTTGAGACGTAAAAATTCATGTTGCAGTTTTCGCCTGTGACATGTACCTTTTTTTTTTTTTTTTTTTTACATATGGTTTTGCGCGCGGAATTACTTATGCGTAATCTATACTTATATTATAAAGCTGAGGAGTGTATTCCATTATTATTAGTTCCATTTATCGAGTATGGTTATACTTAGGCTAAATATTATAAAGCAGAAGAGTTTGTTTGTTTGTTTGGTTGAACGCGCTAATCTCCGGTACTACTGTTGAAAATATATTTTTGTGTTGGATAGCCCATTTATCGGGGAAGGTTATAGGCTATATAACATCACGCTACTACATAGGGGAGCGGAGCAGCAATCATAAATGTCAACAAATCGGGCAAATTTTCATACATTATTGTAGAACTAATAAATTACTGACATGTATGGGACAAATTGGTTTATTTTATTTTATTATTGATTTTTATATGTTAGTAAAAAATACAAGTACATATATTGTACATACAGTAGATACAATAAAAATAAATAACAAGACGTGTGATATTGTTTTCTGGGGTTTCAAAAAGGAAATTCTTTCAGACGGACAAACGAACATTCTTTTTAGTGTCTCGAGTAGTCGAGTCTAGGGTAGGTATATATCTACGCCACGGCTCGGCAGGATGTTGTGGTGCGTTCAGAAACAAATAATAAATCATTTGACATCAAAAAGATGTGATATGAATAGGATTATTTTGAAAGAGTTTATCCTAATTAGATTTATTGTAATTGACAGGCCTGCTGCTCCCAAAATAAAGATTTGGCAAAGGTCTTAGAAACCAGGCCATAAAATGGAAAAAAAAACAGGTCTGCTGCGATATCATGGTTTTGTTTTATACGCTGTCGAATAATCCGTACCGCCCAAGTAATATTGCGTCGGTTTGCGGACCGTCGAGAACGAGAACGAATGGAAAAACGCCGTCGGCTGGCCTCTTTGGGAGCGACGGCCGTTGAGGGGGACCTGCCCTCCTCCTTTCATTGGTTTGTTTCCGCCTTTATGGAAGCGACTGCCTCCGAGTGGTGTCCGATCTCTTATTCCCCCTTTTAGTGACCTTCGGTTTCTTGTGGCTCTTGTGGGGGCGACTGCCGCCAGGTAGGGCCTGGCTTCCTGTTTCACCTATCTCTGGTCTACTTTGGCTTTTTTGGGAGCGACTGCTGTCGGGCGGGGTCTGTCGCCCTTTTACACCTTTTATAAATCTGTTCTGGCTTTTATGGGAGCGACTGCCATCGGGCGAGGCCTACCCACCTTTTCCGCCTTTCAGTGGTCGGCTCTGGCTTTTAAGGAAATGACTGCCGACTAGTGGGATCCGCCCTACTATGTCGCCTCTCATTGGTCTACTTTGGCTTTTGTGGCAGCATCTGCATTCGAGAGTGGAACGGCTTTCTATTCTACTCGTTAGTCTGATCTGGCTTTTATGGGAACGCCTACCTTCTGATGTAGTCCGCCCCCTTACTATAACTTTTAATGGTTTGTTGTGACCTTTGTGGGGGCGATTGCCGCTGGGTGGGGTATGTCCTTCTACTCCACCTATCAATGGTCTACTTTGGCTTTTATGGCAGCCACGGCCGCCGAGGGTGGTACGGCTTTCTGTTCCACCTTTCTTGGGTCTGCTCTGGTTTTTAAGGGATCGACTGCTGCATGATGGATTCCGCCCTCATGCTATAAATTTGAATGGTTTGCTGTTGCTTTTATGGGGGCGACTGCCGACGTGTGGGTTCTGCCCTCCTATTGCACCTAACACTGGGCTACTATGGCTTTTATGGGGGCGACTGCCGACGTGTGGGTTCTGCCCTCCTATTCCACCTAACACTGGGCTACTATGGCTTTTATGGGGGCGACTGCCGACGTGTGGGTTCTGCCCTCCTATTCCACCTAACACTGGGCTACTATGGCTTTTATGGGGGCGACTGCCGACGTGTGGGTTCTGCCCTCCTATTCCACCTAACACTGGGCTACTATGGCTTTTATGGGGGTGACTGCTGACGTGTGGGTTCTGCCCTCCTATTGCACCTAACACTGGGCTACTATGGCTTTTATGGGGGCGACTGCCGACGTGTGGGTTCTGCCCTCCTATTCCACCTAACACTGGGCTACTATGGCTTTTATGGGGGCGACTGCCGACGTGTGGGTTCTGCCCTCCTATTGCACCTAACACTGGGCTATTATGGCTTTTATGGGAGCGACTGCCGTCGATGGAATTTCGTCCTCCCGACGCCTCAATCGTCCCTCTGGGACTCGTACTGTCTGAGGAATTTGCGAAATTCGACAAAAAATCGCCCGCCCTAGTAACTAAGATACTGAGACGAGGTCTCGAGTTCGATCCCCAGTCGCCCCGGGCGCACACCTCTGACTTTTCGTAGTTATGTGAGTAATTAAAATGTTAATTATCGCTCGCTAAGTAATGTGCCCAGTAGATGGCAATAGGCTCGCCCCAGCTATTACATTGGGACCTAAAAACATAACTGGCGAATCGTGGGTGTGTAATACACCTCTGCTTACCCCTTCGGGGATACAGGCGTGAAGTTATGTTATGTTATCAATTTGCAAGGTAATGAAATAAAACCATTTTAAAATCTAATATAGTTTGTATACACATCATTTTTTTACATAATTTAATAGTTTACACCCGAAAGAACTTTTATTATTTTAATATTCTTGATATTTCTTTAGTTCTGCCTATCCCCACAGACACAATTTTAATGAATACATAACAAATAACCAGACCGTTTGTTTTTAAATTCACGTCATCTATTGGTCATTATTGAGCTGAATTTGGGCTATAGAAAGTAAACGCTCACGTCTATGTGTGTGTAAACGACCCTGCCATAAAAAGGTAGGACATGACGGTATTCCCGTCCAACTGAGCAGTCCGACTGGGGAAGTACCTCCGCCCTACAGAATACCGCGGCCATAATAACCTCGTGTTGTGGTCCCGGCGGTGAGTAGGGTAGCCAGAGCTCACTGAGAGTTTTTGTGCTGTCAGAGGGAAGAGTCTTCCTTCTGACAGCACAAAAATTAAAAAATAAGGGAGAGGCGGGAGTAGCCTTTGGTCTTCCCGAAAGACTAAAGGCTATTCCTGGTTTGCAATTTCTTTTTTTTAGGGTCGGCAGCGCGAGTGTGACGCCCCTGGTGTTGCACACGTCCATAGGCCACGGTGACCGCTTCCCATCAGATGGGCCGTGAGCTTGTCTACCACCTGAGTGGTATAAAAAAAAACATCAATTTCGAAAATTGGTTGGATTTTAAGGCAATAATTCGATTAAGTTAAATGAAGTGTGATATCCTAGTGTCACCGATACCTCTTCTTCGACTTAATGATGCTGAAATTACGAAAGAAACAAAATAAAACTGTAATTTTGAAATTCAGCGCCATCTAGCGAGAAGATGGCCGGGAACAGCCCGTATGTTTCACCTTAAGGGGCAATTTTTGTTTATTGGATAACTCGTTTATTTTTGAGAGTCAGGATGGCTGGACCAAGGGAGATTTTGGAAGTTTGAGCAATACCTAGTTATAGTACCTATTTGGTACTATTTGATACTTGACATAAAATATTTGGAACCTCGCTAAAGAGGGAAAACTATTAAAAGGAAAGTGGCCAGCCATTCTGACGTCAGAATGGCTAGACCAAACTGGTTTCACCTAGTTGTAGGCGTTATAATTAGCTTATCTTTTCATTAAAATTTAATACCTATTTAGTACCTCCACATATGTTTTCCTTCGATTTTTTCGAGAAGCCAAAAAACATACAAAAATAATCATCTCTTACCGTCACTCTGTCACTTATTCTTAATTTAACACTCCTGTCCTTTATACTCACCCTATTTTGGTAAGACTAGGCACTCTTTGTCTGGCCGTTACAAAACGTCTTATTTATCTTTATATTATCATCTATAAGCCAAAAGAAGTTACACCTACAAGATTTATTTATATAAATAAATAAATAAATACTCTAGGACATGTTACACTACATCTAGACCCAAACTAAGCAGAGCCTGTACTATGGGTTCTAGAACACGGATATACATACTTAAATACTTTATTGTTTAATACTTTTATTTTACATGCTTATTATAGATAAATTACACCCCAGACACAGAATAAATCATCATGATCATCACACTGAGATTTGTCCTGGGTGAGATTCGAACCCACGACCTCTTGCACAGCAGTCGAGTTCACTACCGCTGCAGCATGGAGGCTGTCACCATACATAAAATATATATTATGTATAAATAAAACATAATTAATTACAACTTGGCAAAAATTTTTCTAGGTGTAACTTTTTTTTGGCTTCTCCCTAAATAGAGCAGAGGAATCAGCAGAGTGCGCTAGTCCAAGCCACGATTTTTGCGATTTTATGACAGTTGCATCTATTTTCGCCAGTAAGGTTTTACCGAATTCATACACCAGAAAAGGCCAAGTCAGACGTGATGTTAAGTAGTTGTCATATATCCAAGCTTTTTTGATATTGTTTAGTGGAAGCTGATCTATCTTATTCAGGTCATTTATAAAAAGATCAGATAAGTGGGACAGTCCGATGCTGGGGCACTGGGTACGAGTGTATACTGTGACGTAGACAGTGTCCTGGTGTCGCGACAATACCTACTTTGTGTTCTGTGATGTGTATTTATTTACTAACAATAGGATAAGATTGTTTTTGTTACTAACACTATATGGACTCCCTTGGTCCGAAATAAAGATTGTATTATTATTATAAACGTATCGACAACTTCATCTAAGGATGGTGTGCGTCCTTTGTATTCTATCTTTCTCCCAAGAAATTTAAATGGCACCGATTCAGCGACTATGGAAACTGGTTTACCCCCAATGAAGAGTTCCGGGTCGTAGGAGGTAAATTTGGTGCCTTGTCTACTCAGACACAGACAGTGACACTAATATATAATAAAAATAGTTTTTATTTTTTTTATTTTAGGACACGTCAATTTGACTTCACCTCGCCTGATGGTAAGCTAAAGGTAAAGTCTCAGGAAAGAGGGTCACCATTACATACACGTACCATGTTAACAATGGTGGCACTCAGCTTGACGGCCTCATCAGAAGAGGATTGTCGTCGCAGCACCGCGTGACACCCACCGGTGCCACTAGTGCTGCGACCACAATCCCCCTGCCCGGCTATGCACTTGCTGACCCCTGAACGCAATCAAACCGAAATTGGATTACTATGGAGGGTTTTTCGCAATCGTGCACGGTGGTACCTACCCGGCCGAATTTTGTGACAAATTTGTGTCATCAAATTTCTACCACCAGCAAAAGAGGTATTAATTTTTTAATGAAAAGATAAACTAATTATAACGCCTACAACTAGGTGAAACCGGTTTGGTCCAGCCATTCTGACGCCAGAATGGCTGGCCACTTTCCTTTTAATAGTTTTCCCTCTTTAGCGAGGTTCCAAATATTTTATGTCAGGTATCAAATAGTACCAAATAGGTACTATAACTTGGTTTTGCTCAAACTTCCAAAATCTCCCTTGGTCCAGCCATCCTGACTCTCACGTCTATTTTAAATTTCAAAAAATGTATATAAATTTTTTATAATATAATTTGAAAAATGGTAATCACAAAGTTATTTAGAATGAAGTCTTCCTAGAAATAGTCCAAAAGAGGGTGAATTTTAGTTTTATTAACTACTCGTTTATTTTCAATTTTACATGAAAAACTGTTTTAAATAAAGTTGTTTGAAATTGAATTTATGAAATTTTGGGGGATGTATCAACCGCGTCGTAGAAGAACACCATGTAATGAGTGGGTGGGTGGCCCCTGGGTGGTGCTAATTAGGTGATACTCTGGTGGTAGGTTTTGATCGATGGCTTGTGACCACCCACCGAGCAAAGACGTACCGCCGAATAGCTTGGCTGAGTTCCGGTACGATGTTCAGTGCAGCCACTCGGGAGGATGGATCGAAGTAGCTGTTCCACTACAGGCTGATCGACATGTTGCACTCTGTTATGGAGGCATCGGGATGCTGGCCTTGGAGGGTAGCGGGATCGGAGGCACAAAGTTGCAGGCCTATCGGTCTTTTATCGGATGCATTTCGGAGAGTGTACGCTGGAACTGCACAATCTGGATGAAAGTTAGCCAAAAATTTAGCTTTCACTTTGTGTTAAATGTGCATTTAAAATTTATTAGCCCTAATAGTTTTCATGTTATTTGAGTTTTTACTGGCGTAACGTTTGGCTGATGACTAGATCTCGGAATCTACTAGAGGCATAAACTTAAAATTTCTTCTATAAATAAGCATAATTTGTGCATCCTTATAAGTATATCCAATTTCTTCTACTTGATTTTTTTTCGAACGTTACCCCAGCTGACATTATTATTTTCTTCATCTTCAGCGGTTATTTGCACAAATATGAAAAGTTGTGCACTTTTGTATGATATAGTGCTCTAACTGTAGGCATAATCCAAATCCATAAAGGATACAAAAATAAAAAAACGTTTTGCTGGCTTATCGCAAGTAAAACAGAAAGATCACATTATCTTTTATGGCAACTGGAAATACTTACTTATTTCGGGTACTTACCTTACTATACTATAACAAATTATCTAATTATTAGAAAGATAAAAGAAATCGAAAATATCGTTTTTGTCACTTCTTCTCGACTAACTTCTTGTTGTTTTTGTTTTATTTTAATTAATTATTACGCCATTCACCAAACTGACTCGTTGACAGGTCGACGTTTAATTGTTTGTATAATCCATTCTGTGTTTATTCCTTGGTAACCTTGCGCAACGCTTACGCTTGAATAATTCGTTAAAAAGAAGTATTTTATGTACATATATATTCCAATTTAAGCAATTGAATTTATTTAGATACAATTCAACACAGATTTAAATTTTGATGCTGTTTGCGTTCTAAAAACGTTTACACGATGAGAGATTTGTTTTGTATCTGTTGAGTGATTGTTTGTATTTTCTGCTGTGACGATAATTTTTGTTTACTTGCCAAGAAGTTATTACTTTGGATACATTTCATAATAATTTACACGTTTAGATTAAAAGACAATGAATATGCAAGTGCAACTCCGTAATAATAATCAAATTGCGGCCGACCGGTGGTTAGAAGAAGTTCTTTTTCAAATAGGTAGGTGTATCAGAATAATTATTTTGATGGAAAATGAGAGCACCTTACGGTTTTGTATTATGTTCTTATAATATCATCAGTGATTGTGAATATTATAACATTTGGCATTAGTTGTATTTTAGCATAGATAGGTAGGTATGTACTTACTGCAGTTGATTTATTTCTGTACAATGACTAAATTGAGATAATTTTTGATAGCGAAAAGTATGTAGGCTATTTGTATATATTCATACCTTTCTCCCTCTGGGGTAGACAGAGACAACAGCCTGCCATCTTTCCTCACATATTCCACCAGCTGCCTCTACTTCTCCAGTTTTAATTACAATAAATATTGGTTTCCACACCACAGTTTTAAGGAGAACTATACATATTTTATTGGCCAATTTTCAATACCTATGTAAAATTTCTGGTATTTCTTCACACTAAGCGAAGAACACACAATCCATTATAATAGAGACCTTAATTATACATACATTTCAATCATTATTGTTTTTGTATGGTTCACAAAACTGTTTTAAACAGTTGGCCTGCAAACTAAGTTGAGTCTCAGTCTTAACATATTATTAAATTGTTTATGATTCTGTTTCATTGATTGTGATGATATTGTATAATATGTTGTTATATATTTATTCATAGAAGCTTCTGTTGAAAAATATGTGAACATATATTCTCCAACAGAAACAACTTCTTTAAGACACATGACAAGGACACATTCTTAACTACGAGTATGTAAGACTTTAGTAACATAGTTTTCGCATTATAAATTATTAGGGTCAAGGTTAGATTGTAACTGTTATGTACCATTCAGTTATATCAAATTGAACAAAATAAAAAACTTTAAACTGAATATTACTTCTTTTATACATACCTTAGCAAACAATTAGTTACCACACTTCAGATTTGGTCTATTAGAATAAAATTAGCCATAGATTTTAGCTCCTTATTTCTTCCTCGCCACAAATGGGCGATGCTATTGTACCTCCCAGCCCCAAGAGGAAAGCCCGCCAATTTTTAATGGATTCTATCGCAATTTATTTGATGTTAATTTATTACTTACATTGGTCAAACGAAGCGAAGCATTCGCACTTGCGTCAAAGAATACATAGCTGATATGGAACACCAACACTGAGTCTGCTGTATGTGAGCATATGCAACAGAGGACCAAACATTACATAAGATTTGATAAACCACAGATACTCGCTAAAGGTAATCGATTCCTACTTAGTATGCGCCGCAAGGCTATTGAAATTAGGCTAAAAACGGAGCAGATGTTTTTTATATACCTAAAATGTTATTATTCTTTGTTATAGGATATTTATTTGAAATCCGTATAGTATGGGATCGCGATACAGCCCTAATGACCAGCATACTGGCAGTAACCGGGGGGGTTGTTGGAGGCCTCATCGGGGGTCGAGTGGGAGCTGCACTGGGTGCAGGTATAGGCAGCGCTACTGGACTTGGGGTCTCTAGTGAGTATCTTCTCTAGTGTGAATGGATGAATGTTTGTTATTCAATCATGGCAGAATGGGTCTGGGTGAAATTTGGCATTCAAATAGATTCATCATGCCTCCTAAACCCGGCAGGAAAGCCTCCACCAGAGTCTTGTCCGTCGGCTTGTGGGTGGGGATACACATAAGTCTTGTCAGCTTTAATTTTTGGTAACAACTCAAATGCCAGCCCAATTGCCGGCTACTGGACCCGTTTACAGTCCCCGAACTGCTGCTGAGAACCCAGAAAACATTTTACCCAACCCAGTTATCAAACCCGAAACCTCAAGAAAAGCCAAGGTGTGCCCCACCCGTCATGGGGTAAAATATTAAATCAAGTGTGTAAAGTTTACTTTTTAATTCCAGCTGTTATCTCACTCCGTGAAGCTTGGGAATTAGCTAAAGAAAAACTAAAAGAATTGCTGTTTATTATTCTCAACTATCTTCGAAGGTTCGACCTAAATGACTATGTTCGAGCGTTTGAGATACTCATGGCCTGTGCAAACAGCCGCAAAGAACTTGTATTAACAATATTAGAATTCATTGTGCAGAAGCTTGGCAGGGAGGTGCTGTCAAATATCAATATGAATGCCATTGAATGAAGTGCCTTAGAATGCCTAGGTTGTAAGGGATCTACACTTGAATTATTATTTTTATTATGTTGAGTAGTCAATACTTTAAAATTTATACAATAGCAATGTGTATCCTTATTTAATAAATAATTTTGTAATTATATATTATTCATATAATTAATTATTCAAATAATTAATAGTATACTGAATCCGTTGTGTACTTAAACTAATATAGTAATAACGGTTTAATTAATTATTTGGATAATAGATTTTTAGTATGATTGATTATATGTACATTTAATTATTTTATTAGTATAAATAATTACTTATATAATTATTTAATTGTATAATTAAATAATTGCATAAATAATAGTACTATAAACTAATCCTGCTCTTTCTTTCTACATCAGTCCTTTTTGTATTTTGTATGACCACATTCAGCTATTGTATTTTCAACATATTGTTAACTCATGTTTTAAAGTGATCAAAGAAGGTATGTTACATATTTTTAGCTATTTACACAAATAGTTAATAAAAACTCTTTAGGTGAGTTGAGTATATTTAGTTTAAGCTTTTTGTTGTTCTGTTTTTGATTTTGATTCTAACAGTTTTATCGAAAAAAAAATCATTAGTACAATTGATAAACTAACATTTTCAGCATAATAAGGTTACGTACACACGGTATACACATATATAATTTAGAGGTAGTATGATGTAGAATGTCGCCAAACTCACACATTATGACCAATCACTTTACACAAAACATAACGTGATTAGTCATATCTGTCAACAGATAACAAGTCCAAAAGTAAATGTGAGTTCGTATCCAATCGCTTTGCCAATAATGTTTGTCATTTTCACAGCATTTGGCATTGTGGCACACATGTAAGCGATACAGGCACTTCCTAATTACCATATATCTGTACTACGGAATATAATTCCGTTTAAACACGTTTGCTCAATGTCATATTAATATAAATACTCATTAATTATTTACTTTATTTATTGTTACCATATGATTACAGTAACATTTGTTATTTTAATGATTTTGACTTTGATTTTTGTAGTTGTCTTGTTGACCACTATGTACTGCGTTTAGTAATGTAGATTCAATCCCCACAAATATTTGTTACTATTAATTTTAATTAATTATTTTTTTCTCTCTAATTTCCCATTTCGGTGTGCGATTTTTTATAAAATTCAATTTAATGATATAAAACTGTTTTTGGTATAAAATTAATTTGAAACCAATAGTATAAAACTAACTTGAAACCAATGGTACATGGTATAAAATTAATTTTAAACCCTTGGCACTGACATGTATAAAGTTAAGTTCAAACCAATGCTACTTGTATAAAAATAATTTTTTAATGTGGCTAAAATATTATACCATGAGTAGGTATAATATTATAGCTACACAAACTTGATTTGCTTATAAAGGAACAAAAGGTATCTTTGTACTACATAATTCAAGATAAATTGGCTGTGGAATTAATTGATATACAAACTATGCAAATCGTGATAAGTGATATAGATTGAAAACAAATTGTGCCTTATTCATACAGGTAGCAACATGTCCGTCGATGATACGACGAGCTCAATATTATTATGAATCCGTCCTTCGACTTTATTGATGCAATTTCAGTTCTTAGTCCTCAATTCTGAAGAAGATTACGTTTTGCGTCAGGTAAAACGGCGCGTCGCGTTTCAAATTTTCCACCCAACGAATGGCCTATGAGACCATTAACAAATTTTTCTGAAGTCTCTCCAACCAAGCTATGTATTGCCTAAGTCATTTCAGTCTCCAGTTTTTCGTACTGTAATTTCATTGGTTGAAGAGATCTTGTTTTGCAACACGGAATTGCGAATTTAGAACCGTATGGTACCTACCTATTTTGTTTTGGTCAGATTCCGAAAACAGGTTCTTTTTTACAGCAAGAGCAAATTTATATATTTTTCTGTAGATTCACGGTTTTTAAACGAAGAAAATATCAGAAATGATTAGTTCCCAATAGGTATAATAGAGAGCTCACAAATAATTATCGTTTTACCTAATTATAATATAATGTATCTATCTAAACATTTTTAGGTATATTGTAATTTTTGTATATGCATATCATTAGTAGTTTTTGCACTAAGAAATAAAAAATAGGTATAGTGTAACGATCTGTGATTGATTTTTAATTATTTTTTGTTTATAATTAAATTATAGTCTTGGCCTAAAAGAACGTGCACTAGCCAATTTTAAAAGTAAATAAGCCTAAATTATTACTATGGATTTTTTCACCGTCTAAAATGAAATATAGTTAATTACTCATTATAATTGATAACATAATTTAAAAAAATAGTTATATGCTATTTAGTGGTGTTGCGGCAGTGCATTCAACTGCTAAACAGGGGGCGCGGGTTTTATTCCTGCTCAGTGCAAATATTTGTATGCATGAATATGTCTATTTGCATTGGGTGTTCTAGAACCCATAACACAAGCTAGTTAAACTACGCTTACTTTGGGTCTACAAAGCGCTGTGTACACTTTCTTAGAACATATATTTATAAAATTTAGTATTTTAAATGATGATAGGTATAGGAAGCATATATATATTTAAACATATTGTAAATACCGAGTTTACAAACTCGTTCAAAATTATTGTTAAATATCCGAAACTTCGGATATTTAAGTTTTTATTTTTAAATCATGTTACATATTTGAAAGAGTCAAACTACAGCTTTATGAAACTTTTCGAAAATAATTGTAAACTTAGTCTAAAGGTAGCAAACAAGGTTCTTCATAAAAGTGAACAAAGAATACTTGAATTTAATGCAACCAGGTGATTTTAGGTGAATAAAGTTGTTTAAGAGTAATTTTAATGCACTTAGGTGAATTAAATAAGCTCAGGTGAATTAAGTTTACGTAGCCAAAATATTGTGTAGTAACATAGCAAATACTTATGCTTTTCAAGTATGCTTTTACACTGCACGCCCCACACAGACTTTTTAGCCAAGGCAATATTTGTATTTTTGTTATGATTTATGTACTAGGTACTTAGCGTTGTTTTAGTTTGTCTCTTTCAGTTTTTAATTGTAGTTACCTAACATAAAACCTAGCCACAACTTGGAACATTGAAAGTAGAAGACATTTCCCCTTGACTTGTCTACATTAGGCAACCGTGACGAAGTTGGTCGTATGTAAATCCTATCCTACTATAAGTGAAATGTGAAAATTTGGTACTGTAATTTATATCACTGAAATAGGTTCCATGGGTGGCGGGAACGGAATCAGAATTCCACTCGGGTGAAGCCTCGGGGAAACAGTTAGTTTGTATTATCTATAAAAAGTTGAACTAGGCACCCACTGAAATTAGCTTAATAAGTAGATCTATGGCAATTGTAAAATAAGGTAAATTATCTCAATATTATCGCGATAATTCACCTTGTTCTCATTCACACTCACTGATTGCCTTGTTGCACTCGTGCTATCGTCGAGGTAGGCGAAGTATCTTACTTTTGAGTGACCGGTTTTAAGCGCCACGGGTGTACTACGTGAGTTCGACAAATGGAAGTGCGATTATCGATTGTGTGACAAAACTGTACTGCGACTCACCATAGTTCGAATGCACGCTAGGTGCGACAGACAGTTGGTCGACAAAAATAAATAAATATGAAAACCCTTTACATTTGCAAAAAAATTTGTTCTGTGGACTTTTAACGCCATCTAGTACAACACAAACGATTGTCGCGCTAGAGTAATGTCGACCTACAGTATGTCGCACTAGCGTGCATTCGACCTATGGTGAGTCGCAGTACAGTTTTACAGCCTAGTGGTATGGGTAAGGGACTGCTGAGACGAGGTCTCGGGTTCGATCCCAGGTTTTACCATTGCACACACCAATGACTTTTCGATGCTTTTCGAAGTTATGTGTGTATTTATCGCAGGTTTATAAGTGCCCGGTTAATGGCAATAGGCTCGCCACCTATTACATTGGGACCTAAGCATAAACTGGCGAAATGTGGGTGCTAGCACCTCTGCCTACCCCTTCGGGGATTTAGGCGTGAGTTTATGTTATGTTATGTAATCGCACTTCCATTTGTCGAACTCACGTAGTACACTCAAGCGCCACAGCCGTATCTACATATAAAAAAATAATAACATTGCATATTGTGTGTCTATTGCCAATAATACTCTACAGCTTGTTTGTCTATGTGTATATTGTAAAGGAATTAAATATGAAACTTCTTTAAGATTTTATAAAATTCACAAGTCAATTATATAATTTTTTTATATCGCCTTTGGTTGTAGTGGTCTTTTATCAGTCGCTTCACGTAAAATATTAAAGTTCGGCCATTTTGTAGTTAGACTGGAAGCCTTTGTTTGGTAATGGCTCGTAGGCTGGGATGGTGACATGGTGTATTTTTTTTTTGAAGTGAATACTTTAGGCTTAGGTCATCTATTTTTGGGACGGGAAAAAAATATTGAATTCGGAATAATTTTACCGTTACCGACATTTCTATTATAAATATTTTTTTAAAGGGATTCTTGATTTTCTCGTGGGGTTCCTGAGGGTTCTTGATTTTTACTGACAACTCTGTAAATATTTCCTGGCGATTCAAGAGATACATACATAATTGTTCAAGTTATTATACTCAGAGTGCCACGGTTTTTTTTCTATCAGTTGTAATTGATTTAATATCTATACAAATAAATAAAATTAACGTATCTGTTTGTAATATTAAAATAACAGATCTTTAATGATTGCACCTGAATGTATACATGATACTTACTACAAAAATTCAATTTTTAAAATTTTATTCTGTCTGTTTGAAAGAGGGAAACTCTGGAATGGCTGGGCCAATTTTTACGGGACTTTCACTGGTAGATATGTTACAAGGTGTAACATAGGTTTTTTAATTTAAGAAGAAAAAAAAGGGTAACGCGCAAAAAAACTAAAGCCCATAAATATCGTAATCCACGTGGACGAGTCGCGGGCACAGCTAGTTAGTCATATAGTTTCATTTTTATCACCTAAAACGTGGTATATAGTAAAGTTAGTAAAATAATATAGTTAGTTAATAGTGAGACAACTGATATTAACAAAGGAACTGTACGCAGCATCTTGTAGTATAGTATAGACTTCATCTTTGTTTTTCGAATATACAGACGCAACATACCTACATTATAGTACAGATTACATAATATAATTATAGTTTCTTGTATTGTAACTTCATTTTTTTTTGCGGAAATTCCCTCGGATACCCCGTCCCCCCCCCCGCCGGCCAGCAGAAGTGGTTTGGGGGAGGGCCGTCTCGGGTCTTCAGACGCCGGGGGTGTCCAATAAGTGCAGTGGTTTCGAATATTACCCCAGACATAAACAAACTCATCAAAATTCGGTCGCTCTCTTAATAATATTAATATTGACATAGATTTCAATAATTTTGTATGGAAATATATTTGGTAGGTAGTTTAGTGAAATAAAACGATTGATAAATTACTATTTGGGAGAATTTTTGTACGGTTTTGTATATCACCAGAGTCAGAGTGTTGTATGGTCAGCGTCAACAGTGGATTTTCAAATTTGTAAATTAGATTTTGAGACAAGTTATTTATATTTCTTAATGAGAATTCTATGCAAGTATTTAGTGTGCTCTGTTTTTAAATATTGAATAAAATGTAATTAATAATTTTCAATCAGATTTTTAAGTTTGAAATTTTTGCTTAAACATGACTTTTGACGCTGACTGTACCTACTTATTATAACAGTAATTTCTTATGAACCATTTTTTTCCAATAAATCCGAGTTAATTATATAAATTTTATTCTTAATTTGATTTAGAAATGGAATTTGAATTTTTAATGTCAACGAATAATTTATAAAGCATTTCAAATGCCATAGTGTTACTATAAGTTTTTTGAATACAATTTTTTTTAGTTAAAAATAAATTTTATGGCTACGAAACGTATTCCAAACTTAAAATTAAATACCCAAGTGGTCATAAGATGGCACGGTTCGTAACTATGGGACAGTCGGCATCACGCTAACATATGTATAAAGTTTCTGAAATGAAATGAAATGAATTTTTTTTTTTAAATCTTCCCCAAGTCTATGTTAAAATATTTCTACTGTGTGTAGTGTTGAAAGGATTACAAAAGCACTTATCCTACTATTTGAGTGCTACTTAAAAAATGTTTTGTAAATTGGAATGTTTTAAATAGGTTACTAACTGACGTTAAAAGCTAAAAAGCCAAAAAAAGCTGATCAAACTGTGTACAATTGTGATAATTGATGTGAGTGTGATAAAATTGTTCTATTTCTATAGAATTGATTGAAATAGGTGTTGGAAAATAAATCATTAAAATTTTCTTTGGTTATGTTATTAGTGTTACCCTTATATTCATTTGATATACGCCATCATCTTAAGAGCGCCAATGCCGATCGTATCCATAGCTTGCAAACGTGCACGGAGCCCGAGGTCCGCTCTCCCACTTTCCCATTATTGGGTCATCTGGGCTTTTATGGGAGCGACTGTCGTCTGACCTGCCAACTCCGAGAGCAAAGCCTGCGCGAGAGCCTCGTCCGTCAATCAACAGGTGGTGGCTGCAGGTGAGGTTGGTTTGGGCCCCGAAGACCTTGCTGGGGTCCCATACACCTTTCATTTCGGCACAAAACAATCAAGCAAAATAACTATGGTTGCAAAACGTTCTTATCTGACAAGTTGAAAAATATCTACACCTCAACATGTTCAAGTTACAAAATCAAGTTTATTTTTTTGTTATTACCAAGACTTGAGTGACCTCTTTTTATATAATTCATTTTTCATAGCAGTAACAAAACAAATTATTTCTAAAGTGGCAACACATTCGTAATAGCGGGCCATGCCAGTGTTGCCGACTGTACTATTTAAATCGTATTTATAAGATCTTTTCGGGTTCGGTACGATGTACAATCGCCTATTTTAAATAGTAAATAAAAAACGATTCAAATATTCGATTAAAAGAAGAAAAAAATATTATTACATTAATTTGTTTGTCGATTTAAAAATCGACAACCAACACATTCGCAAGAGCCTTTCACTTATTTTCCTCTTTATAAAATTACTAGATAGCTACACGGTTTCACTCGCATATTTAAATCCTGATCCCGTGGGAAGTCAAATCCCGTGGTAAAAGTAGTCGTGTCCTCCACTGACTTCCCACTAATCCCGAGCCTCCCTAGATGGACTAAGAGCCTCCTTTGGATCAAACCATTGGCTGAAATAACAACCGGGGCTATTTCTGTGGACCCCCCCCCCCCACATGACCGTAACCTCGTGCGCCAGGTCCAGATATTTGGTTTTCTTATCTGCTGCGGCGCGGACGAGGTTCTCGTCATAGGGAATAGTGATGTCCACAAGAAATAGCCGTGACTCTGCCCGGTCCATCAGCTCGATATCAGGCTTATTCTAGAAGATGGACTGGTCCCAGGGTTTGGCGCGGTCATATTCGAGTACGTCTTCCGGCACGTACTTGTAGTATGGCAGCCTCTGCGCAAAGAGGCCTTATCTAAGGGCAAGTTCTTGATGTAGAATGCTGGCTGCTTGGTTAAATTATTATTTATATTTAAGAATTTTAAAAATAGTTTTCATCTTTTCAGACTTTATCAGTTATATATAATAAACAAATATTTCCTCTTCATGACATTAGCATAAATACTCAATTTATACAAATAAATAAAATTGAAGTGTCTGTTTGTAATATTAAAAAAAAATTTTTAAATAAATACATAGAGTGTATGTAAAATACATATAACAAATACTTTTACTTCGGGCCACCAACCAGGTGGACACCGAAGTCACGCAAAAAAATTCAAAATCTTACACCCACTTTTTATCACTTTTCTCGACGTTTCACATGATTCTAAGTCTAATTAAGCAAAAAAAATTTTTGTGTCGGTCTGTCTGTTGGTCTGGATGTCTGGATGTCTGGATGTCTGTTTACGCAATAACTCAAGAACCACTTATCCGATTTAAAAAATTCTTTCGCCATTCATCTTGTTTGGTTAATGGGAAGAACTGATTAGATTTTGGGGTTTGTACGTTCAAGGTTTCGGGTACCTACCATACAAATTGTCCCTAAAATACTTTTACAAGTGAGTTTCTTTCGAGTTATCAGAGTAACGCGTATTTGACTTTGACATTTGAGTAACAATGATAATACGTATATTGTATATTTACATAAAACAACCAGACTCTGAAAGAAACTGAAATATAAAATAATTTTTTTGTGTTTTTGACGTCGAAGACGTTTGATTAGATTTCATTTTCTTCATATTTATTGCTCAATATATAAAGACGCGTCGAATAATATGCAGAAAGCCTAAGGTCTGTAATTTTGAATAAAAATGCTGCAACAAAAATATCTAAGTTTGGCCCGAAATTTGACAATCACTGTGTGATTTCCGCCCCACTAGATTTTTGTTTTTAAGTCTGTTTTGACGATTTAACCGATTTTGACGGGACTTTCACTAGCCAATAGGTAGTATTATAAGGCGCATCATAGGCTACGATTATTTTTTTTAAAGAATTAGAGTTCCGCGTGAAAAAATTAAAAATCTAAATTCACGTGGACGAAGCTGCGGGCACAGCTAGTATTGGTATAGAAGTATAGATTTATTTATGATATAGATAGATTAAAATAATACTATTTTTAACGGATTCTATCGCGGTTTATTTCATGCGATAGAATCCGTTAAAAATAGTATTATTTCAATGTGTAACATTCGCGTAAACTTCTGACAATATCATATAGATAGATTATCTAAGTAAACGATGTAATAGTTTGTATAATTTCATTTTCATCTACACGTTTAACATTCAAATAATTCAAAGTTATTATAAAATTTCATTTGTTAATTTTGATGCATACTATATTTTTTCTAGAATTCTTGGTTAAATAATATTTCTAGTGTTTGTTTTACGATCCCTTGGAAAATAAAGTTGGCAACACTGGGCCGTGCGGAATCGCTAGAATGCAATGCGCAGCATTGCAAAACCTGCCGATTTTTCGGTAGATCTCCCGAATTTGACGTTCATTTACCGAAATACCGATTTCGGGCCAATATCTACCGATTTTTTTCATACTTGTAACACTACCCACATTTATTGCAAAATGAACATATGAAGACGGCAACACTGCGATATGGGGAGTTTCCCGGGTTGGTTAATGTATGTAAGCATTCGAACTGCCGGGGATTCCCTCACACACAATTGGGGAAATCCCATTATAATACTGTTGTATGCTGCAATTGAATTTTATTTCTGTAACTGTAAGGCTGCTTTAGGCTTAAGTTTGGGAATCCCAAAAGTAAAGTTTCATATATTGTGTCATAAAATCTTGCCCAATTTTCCCTTTATACTACGTTACTCAGTGAAAAAAATTTGAGTGCCGATCATATACACTTTTTAAATCAAGATGCCTCGATTTCTATATTGAAACTTCAGATCAAATTATTAAAAAAAAAATACCCTTAGAAACAACCCACTAAAGGACTTAAATATTTTAGCCCCAGAAAATGTAAAAAAAAGAATCCATCCATCTCTGATCCCACTTTGCAGAGCATTTCCTAATATCATTGATGCCAAAGACTATCAGATTATAGACACGGAGTGGCGTCTGCTCAGGGATACCCAAGAAATTATTAAATTGAAATAAAACTATTTTTAACGTATTCTATCCCGAGTTATTTGATGTTATTTTATATTTTACATTGATTCCGACGTTGCGAACGAAACGAATCATTGGCACTCGCGTCAAAGAACACATAGCTGATATAAAACTCCAACGCTCAAAAAAGTCTGCTGTATGTGAACACGTGCAACAGGGGACCAAACATTACTTAAGATTTAATAAACCACAGATACTCGCGAAAGAAAATCGATTCCTACCTAGGATGCTCCGCGAAGCTATTGAAATTAAAAAGCATCCTAATTTTAATAGAGAAGATGGTTGGAATGTACCACCAGCTTGGGACCCAGTCACTTAATTCACATCACATGATTAATTCCAAGAAAAATCAAATACAACAAGACTTCATGACACTGTGAGCTTGGGATTAAACATTACTTAAGATTTGATAAACCACAGATACTCGCGAAAGAAAATCGATTCCTACCTAGGATGATCTGCGAAGCTATTGAAATTAAAAACATCCTAATTTTAATAGAGAAGTTTGGACCAGCTTGGGACCCAGTCACTTAATTCACATCACTTAATTAATTCCAAGAAAAATCAAAATACAACAAGACATCATGACACTGTGAGCTCATTCTGCGTAAATAGTAACATCAACAATACACGTCAAACTACAAGACAACAACCAAATTTAGTGTTTCCGTGACCATAGCTGCTGAAAAGCAACCGGAACGTCGGGATCAATGTAAAATATAAAATAACATCAAAATTAATCGCGACAGAACCGTTAAAAATAGTTTTTATTCAATGTGTGACATTCGCGTAAATATCCGACGATATCAAATTAATAAATTTCAAGATCAAGACGAGCCAGAAATATTTTGGGACTATGTGGCCCAAATGAAAAGCGGTAACGGGATGCCTATGTTCGAAAAGGTTACTTCACATGTATTTACCATTTTATCTTTACCCCATTCATCAGCAAATGTGGAACGTATTTTATCCGCAGTAAATTTGATAAAAACTAAAACCCGAAACCGCCTTTCAACGGCGGCAACAACGGCTTTTGCATACAAAAAGGTTTAGGTGTTACAAATTGTTTCGATTTTAACATACCAATTACCATGTTTCATAAAATGTCCGCACAAAAATGGTACAATAAATATAATATGTGTATGTTAATTTTGTTAACTCTTACATGAATAAAGTACGCCTTTGTACAATTTTATTGTTGTGCATAAAGTTTAAATAAATAATAAAAAAATCTACCGAAATCTACCGATTTTTGTCTTGCAACCCTACCGAATTCGTCATACTGAGTTTCGCAACACTGCGCTGCGGGGATTCACTCAATGTTATCTGCTGTGCATACTACATTACTTACTCTGTGCATACTATGCCCCACCACTCCTTATGAAGCTATTCGTGGCAAAATCGCAAGCCAATAAGCAAGCGGAGCCATAAACCAAGAACTGAAGCTATTCGTATAAATTAAACTTAATTATTTTGATTTATATTTGGAGCATTTGGAGTTTCTCTTTCTTAGTACGAGTACACTGAGTTTAGTTCGCCTTTGTTTTATACACAAACTTGACGATAAGATGGATATGGCAATGCAACTGCAACTTAAAAACAATAATGGAGAATTGGTGAATGAAAGTTTGTTGGAACAGATACGTCTTTATATTGGTGAGTAACTTTTGTTTATTTTGATCGGAATTCGGAACATTACATTGAAGTTGAAACTTTGAAACAGGGCCCTTGGCACTTATAATATAGGAAACTGAATTCACAAGTTAATTTCATACCAAAATCACTACATAGTATAAAAGAAACTCGCTTTCTCTGTCCCTATATCCCTGTGTGCTTAAATCTTTAAAGCTACGCAACTGATTTTGATGCGGTTTTTTTTTAATATATAGAGTGATTGAAGAGGAAGGTTTATATGTATAATAACATCCATTGCACCCGTGCGAAGCCGGGGCGGGTCGCTAGTAATTTCTAAAACAAGATGGCGTCTTTTTGTTTATCGAATTTTGCAATAATTGGGGATTTTCTCTGTTTATTAAGTACTAGCTTTGGCCCGCGACTTTCCCGCGTTGTACTCGAAATAGATCAACGTATGATTACTTCTGCAGTTTCGAACCCAGCATGTATTTAGTTTATTTAATATTTTACATACATACATACATACATACATAAAATCACGCCTGTTTCCCACAGGGGTAGGCAGAGATCACGGATCTCCATTTGCCACGATCCTGACATACTTCTCTCGCCTCATTCACTCTCATAACATTCTTCATGCATGCTCGTCGGTTTAGGGTACTCCTGACCTGCCCCTTTTCTAAAACTTCCCCGATTTGGTCCAGGTATGTGCGCCTAGGTCTTCCCCTTCCGACGGTACCATCCACACTCGCCTCATACAACTGTTTCGTTAGTCTTCTTTCATTCATTCTCTCAACATGACCGAACCATCTTAACATACCTTTCTCAATTCTCGTCACTACATCTTCTGTCAATCCACATCGCTCTCTTATCACGCTATTTCTCACTCTATCTCTCAAAGTCAATCCACACATACTTCGCAACGCACGCATTTCTACTGCATTCACTCTACTTTGATGCTTTTTCTGCCACACCCAACTTTCACTACCATACATAAGAGTCGGCACTAATACTCCTCCATGTACAGCCAGTCGTGCCTTTTCGGACACTTTCCGGCTGCTCATAAAGTTGTGTAGTGCCCCATTCACTCTATTTCCAGCTGTCACTCTCCTTTCAACATCTTCTTCATGCTTTCCATCTCTCGTAAACAATGTTCCCAAATATATGAACTCATTCACTTGTTCCACTCTTTCTCCATCTATACAAATCCTACACTCTGTCACGCATTCATCTCTTTCAAAAACCATAACTTTTGTCTTACTAACATTCACTTTCATTCCTCTCCTCTCAAAAGCTCCATGCATAGTTGTTACCATCTCCTGCAACTCATCTGCCGATGACGCAAGTAACACCTGATCATCAGCATAAAGGAAACATTTGACGAGTAACTCATTCATTCTTAAACCACATTCTTTATCTTTCAAATCTTGCAAACAACTGTCCATGAATAAGTTAAACAGCCATGGTGACGCTACACATCCCTGTCTTACACCCTTTTGGATGCTAAACCATTCAGTGTATGACCCATGTATCCTCACGCAAGCACTGGAGCCCTCATAGAGAGACTTCAGAGCTCGAATAAGGTTGCTGCTCACCCCATACATAGACAGTACCGACCAAAGTTCATTCCTCATCACTTTGTCATAGGCCTTTTCCAAATCCACGAATGCGCAATAGACCTTTTGACTCTTGGCCAAAAATTTCTCGGCTATGCTTCGCAAGGAAAAGACCTGATCCGTACATCCCATTCCCTTTCTAAAACCCGCTTGTGCATCCCATATTTTCTCATCGGTTTCTTTCATAACTCTCTCAATCAACACTTTCGCATACAGCTTGCCGACGATGCTGAGTAGGCTAATGCCCCTGTAGTTTTTGCAGTCCTGATGCGAGCCTTTTCCTTTGTAGAGTGGAACTATAACGGCCTTACACCAATCAATTGGTACTCGACCGCTAACCCAACACATGTTGAAAAGGCGGCACAACTGAATTGCTACGAGGCCATGTCCAGCCTTCAGCATCTCGACTGTCACCTTATCATATCCCGCTGCTTTTCCAGCTTTCATACTTCTTAATGCACTCACAACTTCATTCATACTAATACCACTTTCATCATTATCAACCTGGTCATCCATCATCGAGGTTAGTACATGTACACCATCCGCTCTTTCAAACAAGCTTTCAAAATATTCCTGCCATCTTTTTAACACACATTCTTCACCTTTTAAAATACTTCCATTCTGGTCTCTGATAGAGTTCAGCTCAGAGCTCTGCGTTTTTCCTCTGGCTGAACGGATGGATTTCCAAAAGAGCTTAATGTTCGCCTGGAAATCCTCAGATAACCTTTCATCAAACACGTCTTTTTGTTCATCTTTCTTTCTGGCAATCATTCCTTTCACTAGCCCTTTCAGTCTTCTATATTTATCTTTCGCTTCATCCACATCCTCATTCGTAGCTTTCTGCATTCTCTCATTAGCTCTGACTGAAAGCCAGTCTAGCCACGCTTTCTTCTTCTCACATACCAACTTTTGCACTTCTTTATCCCACCATGCATGCTTCATCTTTTGCACTTTACTTCTTTTACTTACACCACATACTTGGGAAGCCACACTCACAATCTCCTCTTTAAATACCTTCCATAACTCCTCAATCTCACAAATACTATCAATGTTATGAAACCTTTCAGTCAATTTGCTTTCATACTCCTCTCTCACTTTATCTTCTTGCAAATGTTCTACTTTTATTCTTTCTAGAACATTTACGGGCTCACGCATTCTATGTCTCCATCCCTTAAAGAGATCACTTATACGGCACATAACCAAAAAGTGATCTGTATGGATGCCCCCACCGCGATAAGCCCTAGTGTCCAGAATATTTTTTCTCAATCTTTCATCCACTATTACAAAATCAATCATACTTTTCCTGACATTCTTCGCCTCTCTTGTATACATATGAATCCTTTTGTGTTCAAACATAGTGTTTGACACACAAAGGTTCCATTCCAAACATACTTCAAGCAAACCTTTACCATTTTCATTCACTCTTTCATCTCCGTACTTGCCCAGAACCCTTTCAAATCCATCACGTTTCAGTCCCACCCATCCATTAAAATCACCTAACATTATTATTCTTTCATTTTCCTTACATTCTCTCAGTATCTCTCTTACACTCTCCCAAAACTCCTCTCTTTTTTCTTGTACTTTCTGGGACGTACTCGTACCGGAGTCTACAGGAGCATAAATCCCTACGACAAAAATACGAGTGAGTCCCACTTTCATTCTCATCCACATCAGTCTAGCATTCACACATTCGAATTCATTCACACACTCAGCCATTCTAGCAGATAGGATGACACCAACTCCCTGGCAAGCTCTGTTGGTACTGGGTACTCCCGACCAGTACGCGGTGTAGGGTCCGTGCTTGGTGGTGTCACATCCTTTCCGCTTCGTCTCATTCACACAAAGAACATCAATCCTTCTTTCATCCATCATCTGACAAACATCATTCACTTTATCTTCCATTCCTCCTCCAACATTCAGTGTAGCAAAACGGCTCTCCGTGAGCCACTTTTCGCCCCCACGGGAAACGAGACGTGACGGGTGACGTACCGCGTCGCCGCCATGTGGATGAATTATTTTTCGAATCACCATTGCGTTCCCACGAGTCATAGGGAAAAATATGGTCCACCCCCGCAGAGCCCTTTACGGGGGTAAGGCGGAATTTCGAGTGTGTCCTGTGACCGCCAACACAGACACCCTCCGTTACACCAGCTTGCCCTCTGGTCACGAATCCTCGGCACGGGTCGGCTAACACCTTGGATCGGGGTTTTTTTTCGGGTATGCTCCCTCGGAGTTGGTTTTATTTCGGAGTGACCTTCTCCTAGATGGTTGCAGACCAATGCTGACGAGGCCCATCTCCCCGGGTTTGATTTCAGAGTTTTCCTTCTCTTAGACGGGTTGCAGCCCAATGCTGACGAGGCCCATCTCCCCTTTAATATTTTATATTATTTAAAATTATAATATTAGTAGGAATAATATTAGTAGCGTTTATTATGCGCCTCGGGGCGACAATGTTTTAAAATGATTGCAACATCATTAATTGTTTTAGAATTCAGCAAGAATTACGGTAGGTAGATAGCTCCAGCGGCACCCCGAGAGGCAAACTTCCGTTTAGAATATTTTATATTATTTATAATTTATAATATTAGTATTAATAATATTAGTAGCATTTATAAAATTAGTAGGAATCCTACATATTATTGTGTGCAGTTAGCCTATGGAATTTAAAAATAAGTACTCACTGGCAAACACATATCCAGATGCACCCCCTACACTAGCACCCAATGCAGCACTCAGTCGACCCCCAGTTAGGCCCCTTAGAATACCACCTGTCACTGTCATCAAGCCAGAGAACACCAATGGTTCTATTATGCAGATTTCAAATAGGTCTCCTACAATACATACATTAAAAATAATATATATAGCTTAGTGATTATGGAATCGGCCTAACGCTAGATAGGTCCTGGGTTTGAATTCTGGTTATAACACGATCAGTAGATTAATTAAAGGAATTAACGCAATCATATATAGGTATATACATACCTTTGCCTGACGTTTCGACCAGGTTACACTGGCCGTGGTCACAGGGAGTCAGCCTGATCGCGTTAATTCCCGTTAAATTATTGTATATCATGGAATGCGAAAGTTTAAAAATCAGCAGATTAATGGCGAGGATTTGAACCCGTGCTATTAATTAAGCTCAATTGCTTGTATTAGAAATGGGTTCACCCCGACGTGACAAGCCATCTAGCTTAGCTGGAGAGGTAAGGGGGAAAATTAGTCATTATGGTTACTAATATATTCTATATAAAAGACAATTGGCAAGCTTAACACATAACAAGACAAAGTAACTAATTATAAAAACTATATAAATCCTACACACAGATGCCCTTTGATAATTCTAATTTAATATTGTATGGACATTCACTACAGACTATCCGCACCAGCAATATAAATAGACCACCAACAACGCACAACTTTTTGTAAAAAAAAATTTTCTAAAGAATATTAGCTACCGAAATTACTAATAATCCCCTAACCCCTCCAGCTAAGCTAAATTGCTTGTGTTAGGAGTGGGTTCACGTCGCTAGTGTAATGACCAGGATTCGAACCCGGGACTGCTTGATCGTAGGGTCGACTCCTTAACCACTAAGCTTCCGACGTTTCAACTGGCATTATATTAAGGTGTGCTATGGGCTATGCCTATACAGATAGGTATCAGAATTCACTAAATCGTTTATCGATCTGCCTCATGTACCAAATTCAATGTTCAAAACCTTAGGCAATTGTGACACCATTTTTGTTATAAACAGCGCGTCTAGTAGTTGAAATGAAATGAAATGAAATGAAAGTTTATTTGTCAGAATATGGGTGAGTGGGTACAGAAATTTTAGATGTTCGCATTTTAGGTGCAAGCCATACTCTACCACTGTGTGGCGTACAAAAATATGTCTTACAATTAAAATTAAATTATTCGAAAGTTAAAGTTATCATATACATTATCATTCAAAAAAAAAGACAATGATCACAATTTACCATTATTTAAAAATTCGTCAATAGTATAAGAACATTTATCCATTAGTAGTGTAAACCGTTTGCTTTTAAATGCATTGATCGTATTAATTTCTTTGAGGCTATTTGGTAACTTATTATAAATATGTTTTGCCATACAATATACATTTTTACTAAAAACATTCACTCTTTGCTTAGGAATTAAAAGCTTATGAATGTGTCTACTCTCTCGAACTACGGCATCATTGTGCTTACAAAAAAGATGCAAATGACTGCGTACGAAGACACAAATCTCGAAAATATACAGACTAGGCAGTGGTAGTATATTGTACTTTTTAAAATATTCCTTACAACTGTCTGTTTGCTGTAAACCAAATATTGCTCGTATACATTTTTTCTGAACAATGAAAGCTCTGTTGGCCTCTACTGAATTACCCCATATTATGAGTGCATATCTTAATTTTGACGAAACATACCCGTGATATGCACTGAGACTAGTTTCTATACTTGATATTTGGCTCATGCGATATAGTGCATAAACAAACCTCTCCAAACTTAGGCAAATATTTTCTATATGCTGTTTCCAGTTACAGTGTTTGTCAATTGTTATGCCCAAAAATGAAGCTGCTTCTACTTCTTCGACTATTTTCTCTTTATATTGTACATTAAGCTTAATAGGTTTGCTATTATAAGTCTGAAATTGTACCATATGTGTCTTATTAAAATTAACTTTTAAGTAATTATAATCCAACCAATTAACTATATTATCCAACGCTTTGTTCACCTTATGCTCTAAGTCATTTTTATTGTTGTCTTCTATAATTAAAGTAATGTCATCAGCGTATAGTACGCAGTTATGTTCAGTCACATCAGGTAAGTCGTTTATGTACAAAATAAACAACAAGGGGCCAAGGATACTCCCTTGCGGTACTCCAGAACTATTTAATAATTTAGTCTGACCTGGCGGATAAATTGTATTTTTCAGATATGCTGAGTATTTCTACACATTGATAGCGATTTTCTAGGTAGCTTTGATAGCTATATATATACTAGGGATGCGATGCAGTTCGCCGATCGCAAGAAAATTGAGCTGAGCGAGCATTTATTTTTTTATTTCAAAATCTGAAAAATTCAATTTTTGAGCGCGCGAACTTTTTCCATTAGTTTCAATGGTAAATTTGTTTTTCGGTGATAAATCGGCCTAGCCACTTCGGAGAATACCCTTAATATAGTATATATTAACATAGTATAGCATACATTCATGCTATACTATGTATAATATGTAAAGAAAAATGTATCCAAGTAAGTAAATCCGAATTCTAGAAACCATAACACAAGCTAATTAGGCTGTGCTTACTTTGGGTTTAGATAGCGCTGTCTTGAATGTCGTAGAATATTTATTATATATAACTGTAGAAAATTTTCCATAACAAACAGAACCCCAATTTTATTCATTTGTATACGTACATGTCTGTACATAGTTATAAAAAAAATTGTGTATACATTCTAGAGCCAATGAAAGCTTACATTGGCTCTAGAAAGCGCTATTTAGAGTATAGTATTATTATATGGTAATATTTTCTTTTTTCGTTCCAGGTGAAATTTCATTGGGCGACGCTTGGGCCAATTTGAAACAGAAAGTTCAACAATTATGGGTCATAATCCGTGATTTTCTATGTAGCCTAGACGCCCGCGACTTTATTGCAGTGATTGATATCCTTATGGCCTGTAGGGGTAACCGCGAAGAACTTTTTATGAAAATCGCAGAATATCTCGTATTTAAACTTGGCCAATTAAGTATCAGATATCAACAGCAAAATTAGACTTATCCATAACCTGTAAGGCCTGCCATGAACGTATTTCCTAAGTTTTGGAACTCTTAAGTGTTGGAAATTAGTACGATGAAACACATTCTAAAACGCAAAGCGGCACGTCTCTCTTTGTGAAAGAAAGAATTAGAATTAACTTCATGGTAAATAGTCTTCTCGCCTAACTTGATGACCGGAACACTCGGCGAGTCACTTTGACTTTGAAACCTGCACATGATTTATTTTTATTTATTGGGAGCCCTATTACTATATCACAATCCATGCATTTTTGTGGTAGGTACATTTTACTGAGGAAGCATCACATTTTGAAGCTTTACTGAGACACTATCACATTTTTGTAGTAACATTTTCAGGTTTGGGCTTTGACATAGTAATTCCTATTCATGTTTACATGTCTTATCAATCATAAGAATATTATTTTATCCACATTTTAAAGAAATAGAAAATACAACAATTTTTATTAATTAGAATCTTATTGTATTACTAACGCCATCTGTCGAAAATTATAAAATCAAATATGACATGTGTATTTTAACCCTAATCCTTTTTCCAAAAGTAGCCTAACTTACGCCTTATAACAACAGCTATCTGAAGTAAAAATCCCGTCAAAATGAGACATACAGACAAAATGTAAAAAACTGTTTTGTTTCATTGTTCTACATATAAGAAATAGCTGTCATTTTAACATTACAGCAACTATTATTTAATCTGTGATTACAGACACTTCAATTTTATTTATTTTTATAGAATTTTGTAAGTTTTATATACCGCATATCTACACTTTTAATTATTTTTGACACAAATTGAGATACGACAATGAAAATTAGCTTGCAAAAAAATAAACCGCGAAGTTCAGAGCTGTCATCGAGTTTGGTGCGACGCGGTTTTTATTTTGTGTTTCATGCGGACCCTAAGGTTCGGATATACGTTTGATGGTAGCTTCCGAAGGTAGAAAGAATTCCCGACGGCACAACTAGTTGCGCTTGCTAGTTGGTCGGTGGGGAAATTTTGGGAGCATTTTGAAAACTAAACTACGTAATTTCTTTAAATAAAAATTAAAATAATGATCCTGATTAAAAATAAAAATAATGCTTGAACTTCAATAAGTATGCTATCTTTAAAAATTAGAAATTTCGTTTACCAATATTAAAAAAAATGAAACGCTACAATTTCTTCAAAGATTTTTAGACAAATCGTATCATAACGCTCAGCGACTGCTCGGCTCGGCTTTCGTTATGTTAAAGTTTCGAGGTAGCTATCAGATTGACTCGCACCGTATTGTCATAATATAGTGGCGACATCTACACAAATCGAAGTGTCTACAGCAGACTGCGGACATTTATGCAAATCGAAGTTTCTTCACAGTGCAGCGAAGTATGTGTTTTATCTGCTCGTAACTTATGTAAACAGCAAATAATAATACAAACCGATTCAGAAGCCAACAAAGATTAAACTTACTATTTTCGGGTCTTGTGTTTATTCTGATTGACACATATAATATTATCGTAATATTGCATTATATTCTTTTTTAAGATTTTATCCAAGTTACAATAAAGTTAACTTCGTACTTATAATTAATAAATGGTGTAATACTTACTCGACAAAAGAATAAAATAATTATATTACACAATACGGAAGTATTTGTTCTTTATTTATTATTAATAGCTGCAATCTCACCAGATGGCGATGACATGGTCGTTGATTAATGGAAAGTTGCCCGAAAAGAAAAGAGTCCCACCTTTTCGACAACACAGACGAGCTCAAGGAGTAGTTACCTACTACGTTTGTTCTCACTAGTTCGATTCATTAGTTCGATCGTCGAACTAGTGAGATTTCTTTTTCTCATTAGTTTGACCGTCGAACTACTGAGACTTTTTTTCTCATTTGTTCGATTATTTGTTAATGATTTCGGCTCCTATTTCTACGTGCATTATCACAAGTGACCTAACACGAAGGGTTATTGCGGAGGTCTCTGCGAGACCTCTGCAATAACCCTTCTAACCTATATATCTATCAGTGTCGGAGCGTGCGGTGAAAGTCTCACTAGTTCGACGGTCGAACTATGCTCACTAGTTCGACGATCGAACTAATTAATAGAACTAGTGAGAACAAGCCACCTACTACACCATGGCAGTACGCACAATAATAAAACAGTTTGTATCAAAAATACCCGAAGCTATAGTTTTATTATCTTTGGAAACTAACTGTTTTAACTACTCTATAAATATGTTAACTCGTACCATTATTAATCTGTGCTCGTACGTGCGTTGTGCGATAGAGAGAACGAACTTTAAAAATCGCACAAAGCGACCATGGACGACGTCGGGCGACGCGATTTTGTCATATCAAAAGCCTTCTCATAACACTATTTAATAATAATAAAATCTTTTCGTTAAAAGTTTATGAGCGCCCCCACAAAGGTCTTCAGACCCAAGCCAACCTTACCTGCGAGTCTGTACTCCTGCTGCGGCTCTGGCGCAGGCTTTCCTGTCGGGCTTGGGAGCTCAGACGGCATTTGCTCCCGCAAAAACCAAGATAAGCCAAATCAAGAGAAAGTAGGGTAGCGGACCCCGGTCTACAAAGTGTATGCAAACTTTGGATGCAACTAAGACTAACGTTGTGATGGTGATGATGATGATAAAAAAATAATTGACACAATGTAAAATATTACAAAAATAAAACAACAGGTTCGTTTAAATATCGATTTAATTGACCAAATGGAATGGGCCAACAATAATCAAAAGAAATTTACAGTAATTTCGCAAATGTCGGTAATTTTCGAACGTATTTTCAGTACCTAAGTAAAACGCTGAAGAACGGCTTATATAAGGTTTTTGCTTTATAATTATCGTCCCTCAACTTTTTACATTAATTTACATGTAGCATTATACCAAGCCTTCTAAAACTAAGGTAGTACGGGGAAAACACCACTCAGTGTCAAGTGTGAGTTGTGACTTGCGAGTGTAGCACAAACGTGTTCAAACTCAGTCTACGTTGTGTTCAAGTGTTTAGGACCATAGAGTAACTTCACGTAAACGTCAACACAAAAAAAATGTTAAACAATTTTGCCGTCAGATGGTGCTGATTTACATACATACATATAGTCACGCCTCTTTCCCATAGGGGTAAGCAGAGACAACATCTTTCCACTTGCTACGATCTTGGCATACGCCTTTCGCTTCTTCCACTTTCATAATTGTTTTCATACATGCACGCCGGTTACGGGTACTTATGACCTGGCCCTTCTTCAAAACGTCATCGATCTGATTGGCATACTTACGCCTAGGTCGACCTTTACCGGGTTGCCCAGTAGCCCTCGCCTTATAAATCTGTTTCGTTAATCTCCTTTCATCCATTTCTCTCTACATGACCGAACCATCTAAGCATCCCTTTCTCTATCTTGGTCACTACATCTTCTGCCATACCACAACGTTCCCTTATCACGCTGTTCCTCACTCGGTCCATCAGGGTCACTTCAGCTATACTTCTCAGACTTCTCATTTCAACAGCATTCAGCTTACTCTCATGTTCCTTCTGCCACACCCAACATTCACTACCATACATAAGTGTGGGGACGAGTACTCCTCTATGAACAGCCAGTCGTGCCTCTTTAGATACTTTCTGGCTGCTCATAAAATTATGCAGGGCCCCATTCACTTGATTACCAGCCAAAACTCTTCGCTAAATATCACAGTCATACTTTCCATCCCTCGTAAACTTTGTAATATCATACAAATTAGTTTTCACCTTTCCCGCACGAAAAGGCCGAGTTTAGTGAGTAAAAATCGCAGCAAAATCAGTTTTTGCTGTGAGCGTGAGCGAAAATTATATGATAAGCTTTCTAAGGCACCCACGGTAAAGGAAGTTTGTTCAGAATTTTTTTTTGTTTTATGAGGTAATTTTTAAATATTTTATTATTTACTGTTCTTTTGTCGTAATTGTTTTTCTTATCTATCTTTCATTTATGTAACACTTTTCTCGTTGATAGGGACGAAAACTTGCGTGTTTTACACGTGAGCATTTTTTTTGTCTGAATCACTTACCTACTATGAAAAGTAGTCTATATTGGAATCACTCACAACGCAACGTGATTCAATTCTGGACTATTTCACTTTAGTTCCTTACTTAAAGTCGTTAGCCACAGAAAAAATACTTTTCTTACTTGTTGAACGATAGCTGTTGTAAACAATCGAGTGAAAAAACTTGCACTGGGCACACATTCGTGTTTTTGTTCTTACTTAGTGTACAGTACTACTGAATAGGTTCATTAGGCTGGTTCTGATTCTATATATTAATATCAATCGATAAACCAATTTATACCGATCAAATGTTCAGAATAACCTGGCAGTAAAAAATAAGCCTATTGTTATTAAAAAAAACTGATAAATCCTTATTCCGAATAATATTTATCATTTATAAATAGCTAAAGGTACTAAAATGTATAGGTATAATATAATAGTTATTGTTTGGTTTCTCGTACTAAAACTAAGATTAACTGTTCAATATAATTATTATGTAGAGGTTTTCAATCCTAAAAACAAAATTTTACAGATTTGCGCAGAAATACACATATCTCTAGAAATTGCTTTAAAAATGGATTGCTAATTTCATGGTTTACAAAAAAATATTGTATAAAATTTATCCTTTGCTTAATTCCGAAAACAAATTCAAACTTAATTCGTGAAAAGTGTAGTTAACGACATAAAATTTTTTTGGATTTTTGGATTTGGAGCTATGTCTTGCCTTGTCCTGGCCTTGTTATATTAAAAAAAACTTGACATTCCGATTCAGTGACAAGTAAAATGGTGGGAGTATTTAAATGCTGACACAAAATAAATAATAAAAATCTAAAATAAATAAATTATCCTATAACTAAACAAGATATGCCGTATTTATTTACATTACGTAGGGCAGTAGGATATTATTCATCCATATTAAGATATTTCAAATGCAGTCATTTTCAATGAAAATAGAACTTAAAGTGTGAGTCAATCATTACATTTATAGCCTATAATCGAATATGCTTTTCATAATGGACTTACCTATACAATCTGAAAGTTATGATATATACAATAAAACTAGCTGACGGTAAATCTATAGCATGTTTAACCACAGATTTCTATGTAAGATACTAGATACTAGACCGGCTGTACGAAACAAAAATGGTCACTTATTGATTCACTCATCCCCCTTTGAGTTTGCTTAGCTGTCACCCGTAAAGGCGCGGAAACTCTTGCCGTATTTTATGAAATTTATCCGCAATATGTGTAAGGCGAGTGACAAAAGGGTGTCCAAAAATGTATAACACTCATTGGACGTTTGATTTACATGAGAAACTAGGTTTTTTTTAAAGTGTTTTTCTAATCGATTCTCATCCGAATTCTCTCACGTACCCGCCACAATTTTCGTTCTAAAATGTTTAGTAGAATATTTAAAATTATACAACATTATACATATAAATCTTTGTTTTGCTATCAAACTGGTTTCCGACAATAGTCCGAAGTGAAAAATAATAATCGTTTCGTTTGCTCAGTCTAGAATTACACAGATTTACCTAATTTCACTTTGAAGTTTTAACTTCACTTTATACATATTGAAAACTTAAAATAAACTGAACAATTTCCCTCCTAAACTACCTACTGATATATTTTGAGCTAAAATTTTGAGTCACAAATACATCTTAAACAAATCATGAACACACCTCTATAAGCATAGAGATATAAAAATGATTATTTTTTAACTTTCATTCGAAGTAGCTCTACTTCGGGATTGGATGACACAGTCGGGTAACATTGACTTAGTTTTGACTGCAGCCAAAGTTAACCGAATCGACCCTTAGCACTATACATTCACCATTGAGGTTCTTTATTGTCCGTTTAGTATTTTCGCAGATCAACTATAGGTTATTAACAGATATGATTTGGTTGATCCATCCTATGAAAGACGACACTTTGACGTAGACACCGGGCACATCTTGCCTACCGCAGCCGAAGCCCCACGACACAAGGCCTACTAGCTCGTAGAAGCCGTCATCTTGACATACCAGTGGACCGCCACCATCACCCTGAAACGGAAAAACAGCATTAAATTATAACAAGCATTCTTATTGGGTGTATGGGGCTCCGCCAAGACCTTCAGAACCCATACGAACCTCACCTAGCTCGGACGAGGCTCAGGCGAAGGCTTTTTTCTTTGGGTTATGGGTTTAGACAGCAGTTGCTCCTGTAAAAACCTAGATAAGCGGAAACGCTATGATGAATAACAAGCATACCGTTAACCATCGGAGGATGATAAACGGTAATCGTGACCAATGAACGCTAAAGATGTCACTCACATAATATTGCTACCTACAACACGAATGGGGCCCCCTAAAATCGACCAACTGATCTAGTGGACACACGAAAATAAATTTACTGCGTGGCTAACGTAGTTCTGGTAGAATATCTTGGAAATCTTGATGTTGACGTCTCCGCCGTTAATAATTTTCACACATAACATAACATAACTTCACGCCAGTATCCCCGAAAGGGTAGGCAGAGGTGTATTACACACCCATGATTCGCCAGTTATGTTTAGGTCCCAATGTAATAGGGGGCGAGCCTATTGCCATCTACCGGGCACGGCGGGCACATTACTAAGCGAGCGATAATAAACATTTTTAATACACACATAACTACGAAAAGTCACGAGGTGTGAGCCCGAGGCGACTGGGGATCGAACTCGAGACCTCGTTTCGGCAGTCCGTTACGTACGCCACTGGGCTATTGCCGCTTAATAATTTTATAAACATAACAAAAAAAAAAAAAAAATTACATTTCACTGGTAACATTGCGGCGATTCGATTGCAGAAGCCATTAATAAAAAAGAAACGAATGGGAGAGTTTTGGCGCCATCACGGGATAAGACGCATTGAGGCAGTGTTTCATTTTCTAAAATTTGTGTAATTTCGATTTTTATGTGTAAAAATGGTGGGTTTTTAGACCTACCGTCTTCGACAACAAGTGGCATATTTACCGTGAATTGTGATTTTCCATTTTGTTTCCAAAACTCCAAAGAAGCCTTTAGTAAAGCTCCCACTACTATACTAGGGCGAGTAAGTGTTTCCATGTTTAGGATTATACTGAAGGCCCTGCGCCAAAGCCCTATTATAATACATAGGTTACACTAAAAGTTTCCGGAACTGGCCACTTACATAAACAATATTTAAAAATTTATTACAACATTTGAAAATAGAACTCTTTGGCTGTAGAATACAGTTTGTTTCATCTGACTGTCTTTTGTTTTTACCTTGTGGCGCCATTTAAAAAATTGTGTGTCTGCATCAACATGGATTTAACTCGGGAAAATTTTCGTAGTATGATTTTCTACGATTTTAAGTGTAATTTGACGGCTCAACAGAGCATCGCTCGGCTTGAAACAGCTTTTGGCGATGAAGCTCCATGCAAGACAACTGTTTATAGCTGGTTTGCAGAATTCAAGCGTGGTCGTATCAATCTCAGTGACGAATCTCGCGATGGTCGGCCGTCCACCGCTGTGACCAACAAAAACATCGATGCTGTGCGCCGTATGATTGAAACAGACAGGCATGTGACCTACCATGAAATTCGCGCATCCTTAGAAATAGGCATGAGTCAAATACAATCAATCCTACACAAACATTTGGGTGTGAGAAAGCTGTGCTCGCGGTGGATCCCACATAACTTGACCGAGGATCAAAAAACGGACCGCGTCACTTGGTGCAGTGCCATGCTTACCAGATTCAACGAAGGTGCGTCAAATTTGGTGTGGGACATAGTAACAGGTGACGAAACATGGATTTATTGCTACGATCCCAAAACAAAGCAGCAATCGAGCGTATGGGTCTTTCAAGATGAGCCGAAACCAACCAAAGTGGCGCGCGTGAAAAGTGCATCTAAGCGGATGATTGCTTCTTTTTTTAATAAAACTGGACACGTGGCTACTGTTGCTTTAGAAAATCGTCGTACTGTGAATAGTGACTGGTACACGACCATTTGTTTGCCGGAAGTTATTGACGAACTCCGTAAAAATAACCGTAAACGCCGTATCATCCTGCACCACGACAATGCTAGTTCTCACACGGCCAGACAGACAAACGACTTTTTGAAGGCGAAAAATGTAGAACTCATGAGTCATCCTGCATACAGTCCCGACCTGGCACCTTGTGACTTTTATCTGTTCCCAAAAATTAAGAACCAATTACGTGGCCAACGATTTTCATCACCAGAAGAGGCTGTCGAGGAGTATGAAAAACACGTTTCAGAGGTCACCACAGAGGAGTGGCACAAAAGTTTTCAAAACTGGTTTGATCGAATGAAAAAGTGCATAGACGCCAAGGGAGATTATTTTGAAAAACAATAAATTAATTTTGTACCTTTAATAGTATTTTTTCATATTCATTCCGGAAACTTATAGTGCGCCCCACGTAATAGAAAAAAAAAACGAATGGGGTAAAACGACTGCTGAAACTTCGGATGTAAGATTCATGGTGGACCTATTGATCAGTTTCTAAGAATTACGAGCAATGTTTAATTATAGTCAAATAGTCCTTTTTTGTGTTTAGTTTGTGCAGCATGCTGGTTGTAGCAATATTCTATTGTAATTGATATCTGAATATTTTATGGAAGTCACAAAGAATTTATGTTATTTAGATATAAAGGTTTCAGTCCTAAATAAAGAAATAAAAATATTTTTAAAAACAAGCTTTTATTAAAAATTAAGTAATACTATTAGAATAATATTATTTAATCTGTGGTAATACTAAAACGAAAATAATAATTTTATACAAGGGTTGTGCTGATTTCAAAAGCTTGTGTCGCGCAAGATTCTTCTCTGTTCTAATTGCGCTACAAGCTTTTGAAATCAGCACAACCCTTGTATAAAATGATTAGTTTCGCTTTAGTTTATGTACCTGATATTTTAATAAAAGCTTGTTTAAAAAAAATAATATTAACTATTTAATTTTTAATTATTTAGTTTTAGTAATGTCATGTAGCACCAGAGCGCTTGCCAAGTTCATCCAAAGGAGCTCAACACCAGGAGTCGATCTTGTTTAGTTTCAGAACACCTACCGTCTCCATCTTCAGACCTTTTACATCATGTAGCACCAAAGTGTTTACCACGACAAAGCGAATGAGCCCAAATTGGATAGGTTAGGTTAGAACTTAAAATGGTCAGCGTACCTGACAAGCATCATTCCCAGGTTCCCCACCAGCACAGAACGAGCTGGCTGGCAGTATGAAGATCTTCTCCGTGACAGCGTTCACTTTGCGGATGCATTCCGCGTCGCTCACGATTGGCAGCTCAGCCTCGCGTACTCGAAGAGGAATGGGACCCGCTGGAAAACATAAAAGTTTCAGGGTTCAGTGTAAATAATCAAAATAACACCTAATAAATCGCGATAGAATCCGTCAAAAATAGTTTCAGTTCAATAAAATATATGTTTTAAACTAGCTATGTTCGTGACTTCGTCTGCATTGGCTCGTGAAACTCTTTACTAAAATAAAAGGAGCCTAAGGGGCTGCGACTAGCACGTGAGGTTGACTTAGAATGTTGATAAAGCTCTCTACGCCCCCATTGATCTATTTGGACAATAAAAAATAAGAAATACGCTTCCATTTTTTGCACTCCGTCTCATTTGATAGTATCTTTACAATATTTAATTTAAGTTGCTTAATGTACGGTGATCTAAGTATTAATAATTTTGTTTTGTTTGCATTAAGTACCAGTCGAACCAGTCGATTAACACTAGGAAATGCAGACAGCGTGTATTGAAAAACTCTGTTTACTTATGTGTGACGTCACAGAGCGTTTATAAGCACGTGATCAAATCTCAAAAAAAGTGAGATTTTAATCTTGATTTTTTAACAAAAAAGAAACTTATTTTTTTAAAGAAACTCAAATTCGTTAGGTAGTTTATAAGATCTCAGCGAACAGACACCAGGAAGCGAATTTGTTTTTGAATCCCCGACGTATAAACGACGGGGTGTTATAAGTTTGACGTGGCATCGTAGCTCACAAACGGATGAACCGATTTTGATCTTTGCGATTTTGATGGTTCTAAGCTATGAATAAATTTGTATCGGGAGTTCCTACGGCCACCTTCCGACTACATCTTTAGACCCTGAATACAATGTAGCCCATGGATTTTTACCAAGAGAAAACAAATGAGACCAAACTCGATAGTTTTATCTTGCTTGGTTCAGGAGTTCTTATGGCCACCTTCTGACTCCATACCAGAATAAGTCCAGACCCTGAATAAGATGTACCACCAAAGTGTTTACCAAGACAAAACCAGTGCAACTAATCTCTTGGGTTTATCTTGTTCAGTTTAGGAGTCCTATGGCCACCTTACCAGCTTCATCAAAACACCATGGATACCATCTAAAGACGAAGTACTCGTCAAGACTAATGAAACGAGTTCGAATTCGGGATGTGGTTGCGTCGTTTCATTACAGCTCCATCATCAGATCAGCTCCATGTCATGATAATATTGCTTACGTGCAAACTTTCTGCTCGATCGGACGCTGAGCAGTGTGTCAAATTTAACTAGCAATATTTGATTACAGACAGCTTCATCATTCAGATTTCATAAGAAATTCGAAAAATCGACTGTAATGTAAATTCAATAGCTTACAATAATAGCAATATTTTTCGTAACGGTAATAGTGTCATCATAGTTTTATCGTAATAGTACATTATTACCCTAGGGGTGAAAGTAACTTATTTAGTCCCGAGACGAGGGACAGTAGTTCGAGGGACTAAATAAGTCTTTAACCCGAGGTAAACACTGTGCTTTTCATTACGAATACAAGGAAAGTAAAAATAAAAACATGAATTAGCTAAAGAAAAAATGAGTAAAAATGAGTAAAACCTTCAAATCGAAAAACAAATGAAGATCGAATTGCCGCTTTTCCGTCTATTTTGTTTGTTTTTTTTTCTGGGACCGGCCAGCTATTCAGCCATTATTTTTCATTTTCATCATTGAAAAAATGGTAAATATTTTGCTCAAATCTATGTTATTTTAAGGAAATTGTTGAAACTAAACTAAAGTAAAGTTATGTAAAAAATATATATTCTTTAATCAATACTTAACTTTATTTTATTTCAATTTTACATCGCGCTGTAATTGAGTGGCTGTATAGAAAGTTGGTACATGGTTGGTACATTAAAAATGTGAAAATATAATTCATTTTTTTTTAATAATTTGACAGCTGTCAGTTGAAAGCGATTCTCCCTAGGGATGAAAAGTATTACTTTCATCCCGCTCCTCAGGCAACTTCAGACTTACTTTCAGAGTATGAGTAATGAAAAACCTTTTTTTTTAAATATAATAATAAATATTCTACGACATTCTACACAGCGCTCTCTAGACCCTAAGTAAGCATAGTTTAACTATGGGTTCCATAATGCGGATAAAAATAATTTTATAATATTTTTAGGGTTCCGTTGCCAAATTGCAAAAAACGGAACCCTTATAGATTCGTCATGTCTGTCTGTCTGTCCGTCCGTATGTCACAGCCACTTTTTACCGAAACTACAAGAACTATGCTTTTGAAACTTGGTAAGTAGATAGATGTATTCTGTGAACCGCATTAAGATTTTCACACAAAAATAGGAAAAAAAACAATAAATTTTAGGGGTTCTCCATACTTAGAACTGAAACTCAATTTTGTTTCCATCATACTCATACGTGTATGTATACACGGGTATCTATTGATAGGTATTCAAATATGATATTGAGGCTTCTGATATTATTTTTTTCTAAACTGACTAGTTTGCTCCAGAGTAACTCTAATTTTTTATTTTAATCGAACTCATATGTCTTCAAAAATGATATTGAGGTTTCTAATATCATTTTTTAGGGTTCCGTTGCCAAATGGCAAAAAACGGAACCTTTATAGATTCGTCATGTCTGTCTGTTCGTCCGTATGTCACAGCCACTTTTTTCCGTAACTATAAGAACTATGCTGTTGAAACTTGGTAAGTAGATGTATTCTGTGAACCGCATAAAGATTTTCACACGAAAATAGAAAAAGAACTTTAAATTTTCGGGGTTGGGGAACCCCTGGGGAACTTACAAATGAAACTTAAAAATTTTCTTTTCATCAAACCCATACGTGTGTGGTCTATAGATAGGTCTTCAAAAATGATACTGAGGTTTCTAATATCATTTTTTCTAAACTTCATAGTTTGCAAGAGAGACACTTCCAAGGTGGTAAAATGCGGGTTACTTCTAAAATAAGAGAATGATAAAACTAAAAAAAATATATGATGTACATTACCATGTAAACTTCCACCGAAAATTGGTTTGAACGAGATCTAGTAAGTAATTTTTTAATACGTCATAAATCGTAAACCGCAATTTATCTTTCATCTAATCAACTCAAATATTTAAAAAAAAGTGGTAAAATGTCCCCCCCCCCCCCCTGTAACTTACAAAATAAGAGACTGATTAAACTAAATAAAATATATGATGTACATTACCATGTAAACTTCCAACGAAAAGAAAGAGACCTGGGTTTGAAAGAGATCTAGTAATTACTTTTTTTTAATACATCATAAATCGTAAACCTCAATATACCTTTCATTCAATCAACTCAAATATAAAAATTTTACTTCCTGCTACGGAACCTTTCATGGGCGAGTCCGGCTCGCACTTGGCCGGTTTTTTTTGTAAATAAATACACACATAGAAACACCCAGACCAATGCAAATAGTCAAGGGCAAAATATTCATGCATACCAAAAATTTGCACTGAGCGGCGCCTCCTGCGAGTGTTAGATGTCGAATCGTAGCAGTACCTATACTCCGTTTGTTTAGGTACATAAAAAAAGGTAAACAAATCGTAAAAAGGGTTCTTTTATAGGGGCATTTTTCGTTCCCAAATAAAAAGAAACCAAAATAAATCATTTAAGAACTCATCCATTTCTTTTCTTATATTTTTCTATATTTAACTACTTTGTTTAATATTAAGTTGCAATTATTATTTCCTAAGCTGAAAAATCATAATAATTATATTATTTAAAATGATTTTAAAAAGTATTGCACTGTGCCTACCATAAAGAAACTAAAAAGACAGGTATTCAAAACAGTTTTTTCCAGATCGCGCCATACGTCTATTCGCAGTTGGTATATTGTTCGTTACCATAATTGTTAAAATTTGGTGTTTCTGTGCTGTTATTGTTATAGTTTTTATTGTTATAGTTGTTAGTAGTTTTGTTAATAGTTTTGTTGGTTTAACTGTGGAAATGGGTGATCCTGAACCTGGTACTAGTCGTCCTAGATCCCATTCATTTCCATCTCCGAAGAAGAAAAGTATCAAGAGGGGCCCTCTTTCGTCTTCAGAGAAACAAACTGTAATAAACATATTCAAGTTTGTTGAGGAAACGGGGCCCAAAGATACTTATCCTTATAGAACGGATGTTCACGAAAATACCATTGTCATTAAAGGTTGACAATCTCTGAAATCCGCCATTTTTCTTGTTTACCTTTTTTTAAGTACCTAACCAAATGGAGTATAGAGCGTTGGCACTACCGCTACGAAACAGAGGTCCTCATTAATTAGAGTACAACTTCGTAAATTCTTCTGTTTCTAAGTCTGAATGCCTTACGAGAACATTACACCACTAGAAAGTCTGACACGTTAAAACAGGTTAGAAAAGAAATAATATTATAACTTACTTTCTCCCATATACCCGTATCCGGTCACAGTACACCGCTTGCCCGCTGCGTGGCTGACTCCTCGCGCTGGGAGGCAGACCAGACATACTCCTGCCAATAGTTATGTTGTTTAAAATATAGGTACAGTATTAATGTGGGTGGCGGGGCGGCGAACATGGGCCACCTTACACCCCGGCGTCTAAAGACCCGAGGCGGCGTGAGGTTTTAGTCGGTTCAAGCCCGACATAACTACTCCCGCTTGGGGGTATCCAAGGGGACTTCCGCACGAAAAAAAGGAAAAAAGAAAATGGTACAGTATTAATTCGGACAGGGTTACTTATGCAGTTATTTTAATATCAATAACTTTTACGTACCTATGTAAATATGGGCAAAAATCTTGAAAATGTACTCCAATCACTAACTCATATATAAGGTGTCACAAAATTAGGTCTCTGAATTTGGTGAGATGACTTGGTTTCGACAAAATATGTATTTGAAACAAAAAAAAATATCGGGTAAAATAAAAAAATATAAAAATGAAAAGAAAAACACCACCGGCGACCGGCGTCACGTGACGCGACGAGCACACGTGACGCTGGTCGCGATTTAGGTATTTCCCACACATCGGCTTGGAGAATACTGCGAGGAGAAGGACTGCACGCCTACCACGTGCGTCGCGGGCTCGTCGCGTCACGTGACGCTGGTCGCTGGTGGTGTTTTATTTTCATTGTTATTTTTTTATTTTTTTTATTTTATTTTTTTATTTTACCCGATATTTTTTTTTGTTTCAAATACATATTTTGTCGATACAAAGTCATCTCACCAAATTCAGAGACCTAATTTTGTGACACCTTATATTAAAGTAATCACGGACTCAAAGGGCTCAAGATTTTTGCCTCAATGTTACAAGTTATTCAAAACAAGGAAATTAATGAACAGAAATTTCGAATTTGGAACGGGACTCTTAAATGGGTATGGGGACCTCTCTATTCCCTTATAGAAAAGTGAATTAAACTAAACTGTACCCACCTTCTTTGAGCTCAGCTTTCCCATGGAGCTTCAATAACGCTATGTCATTGTCCAGGGTCTGACTGTTGTGGTTGTGGTGGATATAGGTGGTGGCGACCCTGAGGGTCTGCGCGCCTGGGGAGCCGTACTTGCGCGTCAGATCGTGGTCTCCAACTCGTACGTAGATTGCGTCTCCAGAGCGGACGATGCTGCGGAACGAAGGTTAAGAGTAATTAAACAGAGTTATCATCAACATCTCATGGTGTACAGGATCCTACCCACACCTTCAGGGCCCAAGTCAACCCAACCTGTTAGTCGGTGCTCCTGCTGAACACAGATGAGGCTCATGCGCAGGCTTTCCTCGACAGCAGTCGCTCTCAGAAAGTCAACAAACGAATCAAAAATAATAAGCTGACCCTGAGGTCCGGCTTGGAGTCCGAGCTCAATAGTGTAAATTGTGGACGTAACTGGGTAACCGGATAATGATGATGATCATCATCTTAGGGTTGTTCCTTGAGGGTGCGACTGCCGATGAGCTATTCCAATCGATTCCTCCTTCTCCCTTCTTGTCCCGAACGACACGTGCAGGACTTAGGTGTCATCCTCATACAGTGCAATCGATAGCATCGCGAACCAAGCGGTTTGGTGACTCCTTTTTTTGTCGGACCATAAAGAACTGGAACGCTTTACCCACACACGTGTTCCCTTCTACCTACAATCCTGGGTTCTTTAAGCGGGGCGTGAAAAAACATCTGTTGAGGTCGTCTAGGTATGGGCTACCATTCTAGGGACAATCTTTGGAAATGGTGGCCACTACTTTTTGGCCTTCACCTTAGCTTACCTACAGGCGGGGTACAGTCAATTAGACGGACTTAATATGAAAAAAAAACCCCGAGAGCACAGACCAGTAGTTTTGAATCAAAAATTAAGAGAAAAAAATAAAATGGTGACAAGTGATATTTAGCGGTATATTTTTGCACTCATACGATTGTAAAGGGCCAAAAGTTGATGGTCGTAGGCATAAGAGCTTAAAAAAAAGGTATCTGAGTTTAATAATCGTTGAAATTCATGATATACTTAGCGACATCTAGTTATCATTAATCGTATTAATTACTGACGTACGCATGTTTCCTAGATAAAACCAGACCCCACCAGGCGAGGCCGCGGTGGCGGCCAAAGTCCGCCGGCAACCCTGGGGTTATCCTTTCGACGGCTTACCCAGGGTGCCCGGCAACGGACACTTGGGGAGGACACCGTGCGGTTTTAGTCGAGACACGACATAACCACCCCCGCTGGCTGGCGGGGGGGTATCCGAAGGGATTTCCGCACGTTAAAAAAAAATGCATAGAAAATCTTGATAGGGGTTTACCGAGGAAGTAAATTGCCAGTGCCAGTGCCACCAACCACCTAACGGTAAATCTGTGAAACTTTGACCTGTCCTTGTTCAAGACATATCACCAATTTAATCGAGGTTCAGATTAGTGCGTACGAGCCGTCCACCCACTTGCTTAAACTTCCTCCTGCACACACTAAGGTCCAAGAAGAAGTTAAGATACTCCCTACACCCAGTGGTTAAACGGTCTCATTTTCATAGCGATTGCACCGTTGCGTTAAAAGTTCGCAGTTTGGCGCCCGAAATCCGTGGTTTAGGCGCATTAGAGCTAATTCTCATTATGGCAACCGACTCGCTAATGGACTACTCCTCATTATGGCCACTTCTCATTCATCAAGTCACTTCTGATTAGGGCTACTTCTCACTTGGGCTACTTCTCACTTGGGCTACTTCTCATTAGGGCTACTCTTTGATTGGTATGCTGCAGTCTGACCTTCCAATCCTGAAGGCGGCTTGGGACATTGGAAAGGAAAGTGGTACTTAAGACTTACTTAGTGACACAATGAGCAGCGGTCAGTACCCATTGGGTGCCGATCAGTGCGGCACCGCAAAGGTACTGGTTAAGTGAGTTAATGAGCGCGACCTGCCAACACCACTCGCCTCGCTCCCCGTCCTCGCCTCCCATGACGCGTCCTAAGCGGCGGGAAGATCGTGATGTAGTTCCTAAAATATATAAAAAACTCTTGACTGATTTATAGAATTATTTTTAAAATGAAAATGTATATAAAGTGACATAGAAATACTAAAACGCCGCGGTAGCCTAGTGGTATGGGTAATGGACTGCTGAGACGAGGTCTCGGGTTCGATCCCAGGTTTTACCATGGCACACACCAATGACTTTTCGATGCTTTTCGAAGTTATGTGTGTATTTATCGCAGGTTTATAAGTTCCCGGTTAATGGCAATAGGCTCGCCACCTATTACATTGGTACCTAAACATAAGCTGGCGAAATGTGGGTGCTAGCAACTCTGCCTACCCCTTCGGGGATATAGGCGTGAGTTTATATATATATAAAAAAAAGGAAATCTTTTTTTTTAATTCTTTATTGTACACACACCTTAAACAACTTTTAAACATTACAATAAAACAACCCACAGGAATTCACCCCCTATTCTCGAGATAAAAGACTAATCTATTTATGTGCCAAAGTTCATCCAAATGCATAGTGCTGTTGAATGATTGAGTAACATACATTCAAACACCCATTCATCCAAAGTCTCTTATTTGTAATATTGTTTATAGCATACATAACGTAACATAACTTCACGCCTGTATCCCCGCGGAGGTAGGCAGAGGCCACACCCACGATTCGCCAGTTATGTCAATGTTCCAATGTAATAGGGGGCGAGCTTATTGCCATCCACCGGGCACATTATCAAGCGAGCGATAATTAACATTTATTAATGCACACATAACTACGAAAAGTTGGAGGTGTGTGCCCGGGGCGACTAGGGATCGAACTCGAGGCCTCGTCTCAGCAGTCCGTTACGTACGCCAATGGGCTATAGCCGCTAAATATAATAAATAAAATATTGTTTCTAACCTTTAACTCCGCATACGTATTTGTTGTATTTCTCGGTAGATGATAATGTTGTCCCGTAGCTTGGCTCGTAGGGAACTGAAAAATAAAAACTAAACAATTAGGAAAAAATCATAACAATAAGGTGGTTCCCGGTGAAGTAAATAATAAATAAATATTCACGATATTCTACACGACGGACGCTATCTAGACCCAAAGTAAGCATAGCTCAACTAGCTTGTGTTATGAGTTCTAGAATGCGGATGAACATACTTAGATCACAGATTACATAGCTTAAATACATTTTCTTTTGTAAATAAATACATACCTACATACATAGGTATACTTTTTTTTGTTAACTCATTCATAAAATACATAGAAACACCCAGACCAATGCAAATAGACATATTTACAAATATTGCACTCAGCGGGAATCGAACCCGCGACCTCTGACTTGGCAGTCGAATGCACTACGGCTTGGCGACTAGGGCTCCATTCAAAAAGTGCCCTGTACCGACGAAAATAGTTTCTCCTTTTTTATCGTTGATAGGCTCACGTTTGACCTCTGTCTCACCTGGTGGTAAGTGACGATGTGGTATACGATGGATCACGTTTTCTTAGAAGGAACTTATTCACTCGAGACTTGAAGATTCCCAGGTTATAGCTATCCGGATTTTCTTATAGATTCCTTAATCAGGTATTATCTAAAGTTGGAAACACCTGAGGTACTACGTCCTTTACATTCGCTTAACGTCCTCCAATCTCCTTGAGTGCAGGCCTGGGGGTAGCAGGTGAGGCCGCCTGTCACCCCAGCAGAAGCAGGCCGGGACGGCGGCGGGGCGACTAGCGCCCCTCCCCCAAACTGGGGCAAGACGGGGACACCGTGGTTCCCCAACCCGAGGGGGCCATCTCGAAACCGGAGATGGCCCAGGGTCAGTCGTGGTGCGAGGGATATGTTCTATGGGCAACCTTACACCCCGGCGTGGCGTCGGCGGGGGGGTATCCGAAGGGATTTCCGCACGAAAAATAAAAAGTACTTCGTCATTCTTTCCACTAACTATTCCAACTATTAAGTAATCTGTGATTCAAGCAAGGATAGGGTTGACTCACATAGAGGCTCTAGACAATCTTATCATTCACTCAAAAAATTACCTTTCACCTAAAGCCCTCGGCCAAAAATTACCTTCGACTGGTCGGTCTTCGGCCAAATATATAACATCCAGAGCTTGCACTTATGAGCCCAAAGACCGCTCTGCTATTCCTCCTTTCCATAATCTGATTTATTTTGACTTTTACGAAACCAACTGCCATCTGACTCCCCAACCAAGAAGCAAGCGTTAGTCAGAGATTCCTCCCTTGATCAGCAAGAGTACCGATTTGCAAGTGAGGTGTGGCTTTAGCTCCGAGTACCTTGTATGAACAACGTACACTCATCGTTTTTATCTCATCAATACTAACTAAAGTTTGACAACTAAAATAATAATAAAAAAATACCTTCAACGGTACCCATTGGCGTGGTATGCGTATGCGCAACCAGCGAAGTGGTGTAATGCTGGTAGATGGTTGCGGGCTGCGGCAGTGGCAGCGGTGCGGATTCGTTCCCGGGTCGGCCCCCGACCACCTCCTGGACCTTCGACTTCGGCGCGCAGCACTGGGTGCCTGCCTTTTTGCATTTGAAAACATCCGTCATTTCTGCGTTCCCTAAAAAAAAAGGAAATTGTATCAGTGCAATTGCAATCAGTATGTTATCTTTTCCTATAGATTTAGTTAAGAAAAAGTGGACATCCAGTTAGCTCAGTTGGCCAGAGGATACCCCCTGTAAGGGATTGGTCGGGGGGAGGGGAGTCCCGTCATGGATGTTCACTTTTTCCGAACTAAATTGTTTAATTGTGATTTGTTATTTTTCGATGAGTATATTGCTCGGTTGATGACATTAAATGTTAAACAAACTTGGCTATTTGCTTTAATAGGAAACAAAGTCTAAATAAGTAGTCAAAATAAGTAAAAAATCAAAATCAATCTGCGGCATCTGCGGAGACCCTCAAACGGCGCAAATATGATAATATAACCAACAATTATATATAATATTTGAGCCGTTTGGGGTCGAAACGTTGGGTTGGGAAACCGTGCGCTCGGACCCCACCGAGCGCACGGTTGCTTTACACGGAAATTGCAAAGCGACTGGTCGATGCTTCGCGTGACCAAAGGGCTGGCCTGTATTTTGCCCAAAGGATTGGTTGCCATCCAACGGGGTAATGCCGCCAGCCTTTTGGGTACGTTACCAGTCGACATCGATGGGGAGGAATTCTTCGACACCTGACCCTTTTTCCTTTCCCTTCCTTTTTTTTTAATCTTGTAAATATTTTTATTTATTAATTTAGTTTTGTTTATCTGTATATATTTAAATCAAATATCATTATGTGTAATTCATAAACGAATTTACCCGTTGAGTTATCCTTTGAGTCAGTGACCAGTTCCTTTCTCGAGGGAATACTCTGACCAACTGAGCTACCTGAACACAGTGGACTCTTCCTGGAATTCCGAAATAAGGAACACCATTCTAGGGACAATCTCTGGAAATGGTGGCCACTACTTTTTGGACTTCATGTTACCATCAGGCGGGGTGCAGTCAATTTGACGGACTAAATATAAAAAAAACAACTTGAATTCCTGAGACGAGCTCAGCCGAATACAAGGGATTTTCAATTTTGCGTTTTTTTTTTTTTTTGCGATTTTTTGCGTTTTTTTTTATCTTGCAATGGCTCACCCCAGCACGAATCTATTACCGAAAACAGCAACTCGATAGCTCATCTCCTTCATAACCAAAACCGTGACAGAAAATTGGCAACGACGACGACGTCAACGACGACGACGTCGACGACAACTCCTTAGCAATAGGGCTTTCCTAAAGAAAATTCCTAAATATCCATGCTACAATATCTCAGGACAATAGAACTAACCAGGCTATTCAGGACAGAGTCAGGTAGTTCAGTCGGACAGAGTATTCCCTCTAACAAGGTACTGATCAATGGTAAATAAATAACAAAAAAGTTTTATCGGCCTCTTCTCAGGACCAATGCCTGCTTGGGTTGTGAATCTCAAGTGGGTAGTTAGAGTCCTAAAAAGCATGCACAATCCTTTTTTTTTTCTACGTTGGGAATGCTGTTACGCCCGGCACCTCCGGCTACGGGGCAATGGCCGGAGATCGTGTGTGGGACTCTCCCATCCAGCCCACTAAACCCCACGGTGCGCCATGCTCTGCGCCTTGTCGGGGGTTCCTGAAACTATGCGAGATTACTTCTATGGCGACCCCCCCTAACGTGGGCACCTTTGAAACTCCCGATTGGGCGACGTTCAGGCACACATGGACGAGAATATCCCCCCCCCCCCCAATGATCTTGACCGCCATAACCCTCTGAAGCCTGACAAAGCCTTTTTTTTTTTTTTTTTTCGGCCTCACCTGCCACCCCCAGGCCTGCGCTCATGGAGGACGGAGGTCGTTAAGCGCCCTCCGGCGCCTGAGTCGCCTGCGACGCGAGGCGAGCGTGTTGCGGGCTCGGCGGGCCGGGAGGGTTCTGCCATGATTGCGGCAATGGTGCGGAGCGCGAGCGCGTGGGCCGCCGCCACCTCCTTCTGCGAGCATGTGATGCTCGCGAAGGAGATGGCGGAGCGCGCCCGGGAGAGAACAAGAAAGCCTTTTAGTCTTGCGAAGCGTCGACCAGTCGATTTGCGATTTATTTGTAAAGCGACCGTGCACTCGGGCCCCACGAACCAGGAGTTTCGATCCCAAACGGCTCAAATAGTACATTGTTACCCTAGGGGTGAAAGTAACTTATTTAGTCCCGAGACGAGGTCCAAAAGTTCGAGGGACTAAATAAGTCTTTAACCCGAGGTAAACACTGTGCTTTTAATTAAGAATACAAGGAAAGTAAAAATAAAAACATGATTTAGCAAAAGAAAAAATGAGTAAAACCTTCAAATCGAAAAACAAATGAAGATTGAATTGCCACTTTTCCTCCAATTTTGTTTGTTTTTTTTTTTCTGTGGCCGGCCAGCTATTCAGCCATTATTTTTCATTTTCATCATTGAAAAAATAATAAATATTTTGCCCAAATCTATTTTATTTTAAGGAAATTGTTGAAACTAAACCAAAGTAAAGTTATTTAAAAAGATATGTGTTCTTTAATCAATACTTAACTTTATTTTATTTCAATTTTATATCGCGCTGTAATTGAGTGGCTGTATAGAAAGTTGGTACATGGATGGTACATTAAAAATGTGAAAATAGAATTAGTTTATTTTAATAATTTGACAGCTGTCAGTTGAAAGCGATTCTCCCTAGGGATGAAAAGTATTACTTTCATCCCGCTTCTCAGGCAACTTCAGACCTACTTTCAAAGTATGAGTAATGAAAAACTAATTCTACGACATTCTACACAGCGCTTTCTAGACCTAAAGTAAGCATAGCTTAACTAGCTTATGTTATGGGTTTCAGAATGCGGAAAAACATACTTATATACTTTTTTTTTTGTAAATTCATTCATTAAATACATAGAAACAGACCAATGCAAATAGACATATTCATGCATACAAATATTTGCACTGACCGGGAATCGAACCCGCGCCCCTGTCGTAGCAGTCGAATGCACTACCGCTACGCCACAGGCCGTCTTATTATTGTATCTAAGGTCAATGACACGTTTTGCCTGTTAAAGCAATTCTCATGGGGGGGTGTTATCTATAGGTACTTACGGAAGCAAGTGAACGACAGAAGCGATACAATGCAGGAGCCAGGGCAGTCGGGTCGAGGGTCTCTTGGTGCCGGTGTGGTGGTAGTAGTGGTCGTCGTCGTGGTGGGCCGGTGCGTCGTCCGTGGGGGTACCCTGTAGGAGACGGATATTTTAAGTGGAATTCGAGGGTGTTATTATTCACCGTCGCTTGTGCGGATATGATAGTTAACTTTATACTATCCTAACTAGCTGTGCCCGCGACTTCGTCCGCGTGGATTTCGATTTCAGGGTATTAGTTCTTTTGCGGGGAGCCCTATTTTTTTCTTAAATAAAAGTAGCCTATGTTACGCCTTGTAACATTACCTATCTGCTAGTAAAAGTCTTGTCAAAATCGACCCAGCCGTTCCAGAGATTACCTCTTTCAAACAGACAGAAAGGCGGACAGACATATATTAAAAATTGTCTTTTTGTTATAATTATCGTGTATACATTCATGTGTAATCATTAAAATCTATTATTTTAATATTACAAACAGACACTTCAATTTTATTTATTTCCATAGATAATCGTCCATTTGACTATAAATTTATTATTATTAAAGTTTGCGGAAAACTTGAGTCAAAAATGAGAAAAATATCTTTTAATAAGTACGTACCTATTTATCAATCGAATCTATTTATGTGATTTCTGATTGATAGGGACATTTACATTAACTGTTAGTTATAATAATCAATCTCATATTTCCCATACATATTTATTACTAGCTTTTGCCCGCGGCTCCGCCCGCGTAGATGTCGGTTATCGCGACAAAACATAGCCTATGTACTTTCCCAAGGTCTAATCTACCGCTGTACCAAATTTCAGCAAAATCGGTTCTGTGGTTTAGGCGTGAAAGCGTAACAGACAGACAGACAGACAGAGTTACTTTCACATTTATAATACTAGGACGGTTACCAGCTTCGCAATCAACCCTATCCAACAATAGGTCAACGTGACCGGTCGACTTTTTCCATTGATTTGGTTTTTCGTTGATTATTCCTCGATGCTAAGACCGATCTGGACATTCGACCCCTTACGACACTCAGTAATGTCTACTTGATCACCGTGGCAAATTTGGTCGAGATCGGTCAAACGGTCTCGGAGGAGTATCATTTGTTTGAAATGCAACTTTGAAACCAAAGACGCTTAATTATTAAGGATGTCAAATTTCCGATATATCGGCACGGTTACAAGCGCCATGATCACAGATGTACATGTATTGCGCTGACTGACTAAGCTGTACATGTCTATTTTGCAATGGTGTGGGTCACCCTCACCAGAGCCCCAATCCTGGTTGCGTCCGAAGCTTGCACTTTGGAGCTCGGAGTCCCTTATCCTACCCCTCCTTATCCTAGTTTGGTTCAAGTATCTTGACTTTTACAGGTGCGAATGCCGTCCCGCCGAGCCAGCAACATGCTCACCGCGCGACCGCTCAACGACCTCCGTCCTCCATAAGCGCAGGCCTGGGGGTGGCGGGTGAGCCCGCCTGTCGCCCCAGCAGAAGTAAGCCCAGGCGGCGGGGCGCCCCTCTTTCCGGGGCAAGATGGGGACACCGAGATTCCCAAACCCGAGGGGGCCTATCTCGAAACCGGAGATGGCCTTGGGTCAGTCGGGCGCCAGGGAAATGCCTTATGAGCCACCTTACACCCTAGCGTCTAATGACCCGAGACGGCGTGCGGTTTTAGTCGGTTCAAGCCCGACATAACCACTCCCACTGGCCGGCGGAGGGGGGGGGGGAGCCCAGGAGATATCCGCATGAAAAAAAAAGGTACGAATGCCGTCAGACATCCCAACCTCGAGAGGAAAGCTCTCGCCCTAGTATCTTCTGTCAACCAGCAGGTGTACTAGGTTGCAGGTGAGGTTCTCTTGGGCCCTAAGGGTTTTGGTAGGTCCCTTTACTCCAAATGATGGTGGTGGCCTTCATGCTTAATGCCTAAAAAAATTAACCACGGACCTGGTATTGTCACAGCAAATGAATCCTTGCATCTTGCAGTGCGTGTGCGCCAGGAGTACCGCCGGAGCCTCGCAGAAGGCGCGCATGATGCCGTGCAGGCAGTAGCCTGGACACCTTGGCAGGGGAACCTGGGAAAAAACACAATTTATATGTTAAATTATATGAACGGCTTTGCGTTAGATACTTACTATGATATGTTGAATTAAATTAAATTAAAAAAAATATTTAAAAATTAGATTTAAATCGGAAAAAGAGAACATCTAGGACGGGACTTGAACCCGCGACCAATCCCTTACAGGGGTAAATGCTCTGACCAACTCAGCCACATCCCAGATATTCGAAATTCTCCAATATATTATATACGTTTCAATTCGACGCTGGAGCCATCTACCGTAATTGATGTGCGCTTATGGAATGCATTGCCATTAGACATAAAAAAGGCAAAATCCATAAATATCTTCAAAAAAATGGTTAAAGAACATTACCTGTCATCGGGTACTCCGTGAAAGGTCATAAATTATATGCTCACTCGTCACTTTTCCAGTTCATATTAGTTTGTACTAAGTATATATTTTAATACCTATGTATTTATTCATTATAGTAGTACACATTATGTCTATATTACATTTCAAAACTATTTATTTTTGACATTTTTTTTATTTTATCCTTCTTCATTCGATTAATTTGTATATTTCATTTTGTATTTAATAACTACCTACACCATAACATTTTGCTTCCGTCACATTACTGTAAGGTCCTAAGGTTGCCTGGAAGAAATCGCTTTTAGCGATAAGGCCATTGTACATTCAACTGTTTACGTATTACCTGCTACTTATATTTTATTATAATTTTTTGGTGAACAATAAAGAATTATCTATCTATCTATCTATCTATTAGTATGTAGTATGCTTAATTTACCTATATATTTAGATCGGAAAAAGAGAACATCTAGGACGGATATTGTCTTAATATTATAAAAAAAGAAAAAAAAATGTTACAAACTTTTGTTTCATTGATTTGATTATTTTTTTTCGTACGGAAATCCCTTCGTATACCCCCCCGCCGGCCAGCGGGGTCGGCCGCCGTCTCGGGTCTACAGACGCCTGGGGTGTAAGGTTGCCCATAGAGCATATCCCTCCCACCCCGACTGACCCTGAGTCATCTTCGGTTTCGAGATGGCCCGCTCGGGTTTGGGTACCACGGTGTCCTCGTCTTGCCCCGGTTTGGGGGAGGGGCGCTAGTCGCCCCACTGGCCTGCTTCTGCTGGGGTGACAGGCGGCCTCACCTGCCACCCCCAGGCCTGCGCTCATGGAGGACGGAGGTCGTTAAGCGTGTGTGTAGGTACCTCGACCAAATATAATTCTAGGTAACGTTCGAAGCGTAAATCGAACCCAAAAACATGATACGTGCGTGAGAACTTCAATTGTGTGATGCAGGATCGATAATAAATAAGTAATTCGACTTGATTTCTTTCTTGCTCTCTAAATTCATCAGGGAATTTCATCCCCGCACGTTGTAACCGGCAACAGTGCGCAGTGAAGTATGAAAGAAACTTCTATCCGCGCACGCTCAAACTGTGAAATGAAATCCTGCTGTGGAGTCCAGTCCCCAAGTGACTAAAATATGGGGTTCTTCAAGAATGGTTTACACACATCCATAGACCACAGCAACCGCTTCTCTTTAGGTGCGCCATGTGCTTGCCTGCCACCTAAATGGTATAAAAAAAATTGTGCAATTAAAATACTCACTGGAGTCGTCGGTCTTGGTCTATAAGTAGTGGTGGGTCTTCTAGTCGTGGTCTCAACTGCTTTGTTCTCGGTGATGCAGCAGACGCCTTCGCCAGGACACACAGCATCCTCGTCCACGTTGTCGCAGAGCAGGGAGAACAAGCCAGAGATGCAGTCACCCCGACACTTGCGGCCAGGCCTCGGTTTTGGAGTTGTAGTTGTTAGCTGAAAAGATGGATAGTCTTCAAACGCCTGTTTATAGACAGAAGGGATCACAAAGGCCCTACCAACACCTTCAGGGCCCAAGTCAACCCCACCAGCGGGGATGATGAGATTAATTTTTTAAATGGTAAAAAACGGAACCCTTATAGATTCGTTATGTCTGTTTGTCCGTCCGTATCCGCCGTCGTAGTCCGTCGCCTGATGGTAAGCTGAAGGTGAAGTCTCAGGAAAGAGGGTGACCATTACATACACGTACCATGTTAACAATGGTGGCACGTGTCATCAAATTTCTACCACCAGTATTTTTTTTTTCTAAACTGTATAGTTTGCGCGAGAGACTCTCTCCCCCCCCCCCTGTAACTTCTAAAATAAGAGAATGATAAAACTAAAAAAAATGTATGATATACATTACCATGTAAACTTCCACCGAAAATTGGTTTGAACGAGATCTAATAGGTAGTTTTTTTAATACGTCATAAATCGTAAACCGCAATTTACTTTTCATTATGTTAACTCAAATATAAAAATTTGATTTGCTGCTACGGAACCCTTCATGGGCGAATCCGACTCGCACTTTTTTAAGTAATAGTAACCAAAATTCCTTGTATTCCCGTTAACCCCTCCAGCTAAGCTAAATCGTCAAGTGGGTTAATATATATATATATATATATGTGTGTATATATACTTATGTATGTCGCAGAAACATCAAATATTTATGATATTTACATGCCTAGTCTTTTGCAATGATTTAATGAGATCAATACAAGAAGACAGGGCGCTATGGCGCTCATTAGGGGAGACCTATTTCCAGCAGTGGACTTAGCTTGATGATGATGATGATGATGAATTAACAAAATCTAGAATCATTTGTTATGAAACGTATGGAGTTAAATATTAATTTAAAATATATATATTTTTTTTTACGTGCGGAAATCCCTTAACCAAACATTAGCCAACCATTAGGCTACCGCAGAGTACTTACTTTATGGTAAACCTTCCAACTTACTTTACAAGTTTAGTCATATATACTACTTACGTAGCTACATAACTTGAGAGTGCTGTGGAAAGTAATTAGTGACAAACACTTACCGTTGCAATATTCGTAATGTATCTTCGAACACTATTGATTTTCACTTTCGATATTCTTTGTAGATACTAAGTACCTACTATGAAAGAAAGTAACAACCTCCAAGTAAACTATAAGTTATATTTATTTATTTAAGTTTATGTACTTATACACGCTTACACACGAGCGTCGGTAGCTTTGTAGTTAAGAAGTCGGTCTTAGTATCGAGCGGTCCTGGGTTCGAATCTTGGCCATTACACTACCGACGTGAACCCACTCCAAACGCTAAGTAATTTAGCTATTTAGCTTAGCTGGAGGGTTTAGGTGGTACATTAATCATTTGGCTCGCCCCCCTATTACTTGGGACCTAAACATAACTGGCGAATCGAGGGTGTGTAAATACACCTCTGCCTACCCCTTCGGTGATACAGGCGTGAAGTTATGAAGAATTGGTCATTTCGGGTACTGATTTTCTTCATTAAAAAAAAAACATAAAATTACACAAGTGTACAGAGGCACCTTATAATAGTTGTTCGCACTGAGAAGAAATGACTTACATTCTATTAGTCTAGAACTAAACTTGAGTGTGTGTGTATGGCTGAGACCCCATCAGGATCTTGCAGCTTGGCGCTCGGAGTCCACTCTTCTATTGTACTTTTTCATAGTTTGGTTCATATACGCTTTTACGGGACCGACTTTCTGATAGCTATATTACAATATTATAATTATAATAAGCTTTATTCCCTTCACCTAAAGTGCAACTAGAAGGTCTTCTATGTAAATAATAGTGTTGATACTACAATAACACCTTAAGTTTACCTTCGTTGTTAGGGTTCCGTTGCCAAATGGCAAAAAACGGAACCCTTATAGATTCGCCATGTCTGTCTGTCCGTCCGTATGTCACAGCCACTTTTTTCCGAAACTATAAGAACTATGCTGTGGAAACTTGGTAAGTAGATGTATTCTGTGAACCGCATTAAGATTTTCACATAAAATAGAAAAAATACAATCAATTTTGGGAGCTCCCCATACTTAGAACTGAAACTCAAAAATTTTTTTTTCATCTAACTAATACGTGTGAGGTATCTATATAGTTCGATAGGTCTTCATAAATGAAATTGAGGTTTCGCGAGAGATACTTCCAAAGAGGTAAAATGTGTCCCCCCCCCCCCCCGTAACTTCTAAAATAAGCGAATGATAAAACCATGTAAACTTCCACCGAAAATTGGTTTGAACAAGATCTAGTAAGTAGTTTTTTTGAATACGTCATAAATCGTAAAACGCAATTTACCTTTCATTCAATCATCTCAAATACAAAATTTTGAAAAATTCATTATTATGTTACTTGCTGCTACGGAACCCTTCATTACCGAGTCCGACTCGCACTTGGCCGCTTTTTTTTTCTGTATATTGACACAAAACATTGGACGCAGACCGCTAGCGTCCCGCTGTGTCGTAAAGTGGCAACTTTACTATGCCAAAAATACCTAAAGTCGTCGAATACCCTCGCCTTAATGAACGTAAATCACCTGAGCGTTCGCAAAATCTCCACTTTATTTTAGTTCCAGAATAAAATCAGCACCTAAAATTAGTTTTATGTCGAGATTTATTACTGAGTATCGTTTTAGCGAGGTTGAATAATAAAAAATTAATGAAAAACGAACCGCTGTAGTGGGTCTTTTAGTGGAGTACTTCTTCTCGTTCGGAACGACGAGGTCAGGCGGGGGCCTGTCTCCGTACACGTCCTTGGACACGCAGCAAAGTCTCCCTTTGACGCAAAGGTCTGTTGATGTTAGATACGCCTCGCAATACGGCGTGAGACGGGACTCCACGCACACGCCAGGACAAGCGATGTTTCCTGAAATTTTTCATTGTTTTCATCAGAATATTTGTAAGAAAAACACAATCATATAGAAAACTAGTAGCGCGACGAATAAATGTCGTATTTTACCCCTTTTAATTTCCAAAAATTCTTCTTCTAACGCTTACAATATAAAAATGGACCCAGACTTTTCATCTAACGACAATTGGTCGACATGACAATTCATCGACATACAAATGGTCGAAAACGAAAATTGGTCGTGACAATTCATTGATTGACGAATTGGTCGAAAACCCCATTGGCGACAGGGGTAATTAGTCGACATTCAATTGGTCGAAAACCAATTGTACGACAACGATTACTAGTCGACAACTCGTGGACACTGCGCGCCCCGACACGGATAGATATATCCGCAATAACCCTTCTAACCTATATCTAAAGTTAATGATTTCGACGAAGTCCCGCAAATATTAATAATTGATAAAGTAGTGGTTTACTCACCACTATTTTTCGATCAGTAATATGTCGAGCAATTGACTTGTCGGTTAATTTTCATTGTCGACCTAAGTTCATGTCGACCAAAAATCTGTCGACTAATTAAAATGTCGATCAATTGTCTGTCGACCAATTGTCGAAAACCCTATAAAAAGCATCAACTGTCAAAATTCAAGTTTGTAGCCTCTGCTGCGATTTAAGCTCTGAGTTGATGAATCAGTCAGTCGTTTAGTATGTACTAAATAGGTAATAGAAAGAGCTAGCCAAGAGTTTTCAACGTGATCAAATCTCGCTCATGAGGTACTGTATTGTCATCATCACAGTGCAGCGTTAAATTCTAGTTGCATCCGGAGTTCTCTTATTGGAGTCACTATCCTGCTCCTTCTCCACCACTTCGCATGATCTTCGGTATCCCTGATAGTAAGGCTTTTTAGCCTACCAAGGCACAGCGAAAGCGGCATTATTTATTATCTACTGTAATGAAACATACTAGGAGTCGAATGCATTCTGCTGTTGCATTGTTGAGCTGACAGTGCATTATATGAGTACCTACAATTCACGCGCAAATTTGGCTTATTTATGCAACTTTTACGGGAGCGACTGCCGTCTAACCTCCCAGCCCGAGAGGTGCGCCCGCGCCAACGCCTCATCCATCAATCAGCAGGTGTACCACGTTGCAGCTGAAGTTGGCTTGACTCCAAGGGCCTCAAACACCCAAACATTTCAAATTCCTAATAGTCAATATGGTAGGGTACCTAATAATTACCACTGTTTTTGTATTTGTCAGCCGGCGCCTGCGTCGTCGGCTCGTCGTACTCATCGTCGTCGTCCACGGTGGTGTGCCGCGTCGGGTACGGGCGGTGCGTCGTGGCTACGGTCTCGTTCCCTGCAAAATTTAAAAAAATATATATAAATGAACTACCGGCTCAGATTACGGTGTCGCCTGAGAATAAATCCAAAGAATATCCTGGCAGCGCCATTTACCGACGCGAAAAATAGCTAAAACCAGTCTGTGAAGTGGATTGTATATCGTGTCTAAATTTGAGATCAATAGATGTTGAACTTTTTCAGTTTTTGAAGCGTAAAGAAACCATCTTTACATATTCATGCATACAAATATATGCACTCAGCGGGAATCGAACTCGTGACTTAGCAGTACTCTAGCTAAGCTATAGAGGTCATATTCACAGGTCGTAACTAATTTCAAATTTACTCATTAATAGACCATGGTATACATGACGTGTTAAAGCGTCTGTGGTCCGGGTGAGAAGGAGGGATAGAGCCATACATTCTTTATAGCTCCATCCCGCTTTTAGTGGATGAGGATTCTATCGGGGCACCTTATCCACATCCTCTGTTCTAGTCAAAGGTCGTCTGGGTGACAGTCAAAGACGATAAGTTTTAAAACAAAGAAGACTCACCTCATCATCGGGCAGTTGGAGCCCTAAAAAGTCCGACAACTGGTCTAACTACAGAACGTCGATATCACCAGTGGGTTATGTAGGTGACAACCGCTCAAATTAATATCGCCAGTGGGTTATGTAGGTGACAACCGCTCAAATTCAATATCGCCAGTGGGTTATGTAGGTGACAACTGCTCAAATTCGATATCGCCAGTGGGTTATGTAGGTGACAACTGCTCAAATTCGATATCGCCAGTGGGTAATGTAGGTGACAACCGCTCAAATTCGATATCGCCAGTGGGTTATGTAGGTGACAACCGTTCAAATTCGATATCGCCAGTGGGTTATGTAGGTGACAACCGCTCAAATTAATATCGCCAGTGGGTTATGTAGGTGACAACCGCTCAAATTCGATATCGCCAGTGGGTTATGTAGGTGACAACCGCTCAAATTCGATATCGCCAGTGGGTTGTGGTTGTCAGATGGCAGTCGCTTCATGAAAAATATTGAAGTTCGATCGCTTCGTAGTTAGGTCGAAAAGCCGACTTCAAATAGGTGGGCAAAAGGAGGATGCCATAAAGAAGACTCACCACCAATGTCATCGGCGCAGCACTTCATGGAAGTGCCCGGACACTCCACCTCTTCGATAACTTCGTTACACAGTAACGCGGCCAGGGAATGTATGCACGTTCCCGGGCAGGTTTTGATGTCCACCTGAGTGTCCAGCGTGTCTAGTAGACCTGAAATAAAAACAAGATGTTGTCAATAATAATACAGACAGCTTATCTACACAAATAAATATAAATATATATGTCTCTCTGTCCGTCTTTCTGTTTGTTTGACCTGGCTAATCTCTGAAATGGCTCGGCTGATTTGGCGTGGCTTTCATTGGTTGCTGCTGATGTTATAAGGAGTAACTTAGGCTACTTTTACTTTAGAAAAATAAAAAGGGTTCTGCTTAAAAAAATAAGTATAGTCGATATAATTTTATACTAAAATTGGATACGTTTGCTAGGATAAGGCTTGACGTGGATGGTAATGATATAGTTTAATTTGTTACAGGTTTCAGTAAAAAAACAAATTATAAATTGTGTGTTTCTGAGTAAAACAGTGTGCGAATTGACGAGAATTGTGTTACTCGTTACGCATACTAAGAAATTCAACTAACTACACTGCGTGCCTATAACTTGAAGAAAGTTTTATACATACGTACATACACCTTTTTCCCATTGGGGTAGGCAGAGACAACATCTCCCGACCTTCTACGGTTCTGGCATACGTCTGTCGCTTCTCCTTTCATTATTGTTTTCTTACACGCACGCTGGTTACAGGTACTCCTGACCTGGCCTTTCTTTGGCATTGGTTTTCTTTGTGGTTCAAGTCAAAACCTCCAAAAAATCGATTTACCAATATTCAAGGTGCAAGCGTTTATGATAAGTTTTTATAATAAGTTAGTGGATCGAGAGGTCCCTGGTACGAATCTTGGTCCTGGGGGTGTCAGCTGTCACCCCAGCAAAAGCAGGCCCGGGCGGCGAGGTGACTAGCGCCCCCCCTCCCCCTTTCCGGGGCGTGCGGTTTTAGTTTGTTCAAGCCCGACATAACCACCCCCGCTGGTAAAAAAATGGTACAAATCCTGGTCATTACACGATTTAGCATAGCTACCCCTAGCATAGCTATGCTAAATCGTGTAACGGGAATACTATCTAGTAATTTTGGTTACTAGTACGTAATTTAAAAAAAAAGTTCTTAGAAGATACCTATTTGATTTTCTTAGTTGTCACTAAAACTCGTACTATTTAATTAGTATATAGCTCCGTGTACGAAAATGGCTGGAGAGCGTTCCGTTACACGTTTAGATTCGACTCACGCGTCGGTTTAGCGGCGCTGGCGGCGCACGCGCAGGTCGCGCCGCCAATACTGGCACAGAATGCGGTTAGTTACGAAATTAGGCGTTATCAAAGCGGCTCAATGGCTGGGGTTAGTGTGTTAAGTTCAGATCGCTTGCAGAATTACTTTTTAGAAGAACCATATTTTTTTATGAACAAACCGAGGGGATTTCCACACGAAAAAAAAGATATACTGGTATGATTGTATAGATTTTTTCTTATACCACTCAGGTGGTAGACAAGCTCACGTCCCATCTGATGGGTTAATCGGTTACCGCGGCCTATGGACGTGTGCAACACCAGGGGCGTCACATTCACGCTGCTGACCTTGTAAAAACCTTCTAATACCCTTCTTGAAGAACCCCATATTGTAGTCGCTTGGGAAAACCCCAGCAGAGAGATCATTTCACAGCCTGAGAGTGCGCGGTATAAAGTGTCTGTCATCAGTGGCGGGGCAAGACTAAAATTTAATGTGGGCAAGATACACTTCGCGAGGCCCCATGATGGATGACGCTAGAGGGCGAATTTGATTACGAGAAAAATGATTATTATACTCAAATATATTTTTTATAAAAATGCAAACTTATTTATTACACAATTAAAGAAACATAAATTTTCTACTTTTAACCTTACTAAACTCCTTAATAACTGTCTCGTAGTTCAGATTGGATGCAATATTTGCCTCAATAGATAAAACTGCCAAAGCTGAAAGTCTTTCCTGGCCCATTGTACTCCTTAAATAATTTTTTATTAATTTTAATTTGGAAAAACTCCTTTCAGCTGAGGCTGTACTGACTGGTACTGTTAACATAATTCGAATAACAATATAAATATTAGGGTAAATTTCTTTTAAACTATTTTCAGCTATGTATTGAAGTAGCTGTTTCACTTCTTTCATAGAGTCGGGTAAATTTGGGACCATTGCTTGTAATTCCTCAAATAAATCGTAAGATTGGAAGTCACTGCTCTCACCCACTCGCAGTACTGTATGTAAATCTTGACAATATTTTATTAAAAGCTCTTTTGGAACACTTTTCAATTTTCTTAAATCATAGAGAAAGCCAAAATTCTCAAAATGTTGGTTTAAATATTTAAATCTTGAATCCATATTGATTATGATTGAATCAATCATGGCGTTGAAAAAAAAAATTTCGTACCTGCTTTTGGGAGACTGTACAGGTTCATCTTTTCCTTCATAAACGTACATTCTTTTTTTCTTGGCCACTCTTTTGTTTTTAAATTCTTTTGGCAGATCATAAATGCTTTTGTCAATAAATTTATGAGAATCAGACAAGCATTGTTCAAACCCAGTTTGTCGATATTCTTTGACCCAGTCACAAAAAGTACTTAAGTGTTCAAGAGCAATGCTTAAGTGAACTTGTACAGATTGCCATAATTTGCTAATAATATTAACACGTGATAATATCTCATACCATATATGTAATGATATGATAAATTCTAAACTGAACATTTCTTCCAAAACTGAATCACAATCACTGAGAGTTTCTGAGTCCTCAGTGTGCTTTTTTAAGCTATTAATACATTCAACAACATCATCAAATTGGAATAATATAGCCTTTACTGCCTCGATTCTACTTTCCCACCTAGTGTCTGATAGAGGCTTTATGGTAAGTTTTAATTTGTCTTTAATTAACTCCCAGCGCTTGCTGGATCTTGAAAATAGCAAATAAATTTTCTGTATAAAACCAAAAAATGTTTTTGCTGCCACGGAAGAATTAGCTGCATCTACCAACAGCAGATTCCAACTATGACACCCACATGGTGTAAAAAATGCCCTAGGATTAATATTTAATATTCGAGTTTTAACTCCACTGTTTATGCCTATCATGTTTGCACCGTTGTCATATCCTTGCCCACGACAATTTTGAATATCTAGTCCATGTTTTTCTAATTCCTGCAGTATTGCATTAGTTAAATATTCTCCAGTGGTCTCAGTGACAGCAAGAAACCCAATAAAGTGTTCTTCTATTGTGCCGGTTGACGTATCACAAAATCTTAAGATTACTGACATTTGCTCAACTCGACTAGAATCTCTGGTGCAGTCAAGTAAAATGGAATAATATTTTGCCTCTTTTACTCTACGTATCACTTCGTCAATAACTGTTTGTGACATCAATGTAATCAATTCATTTTGAATATCGTGGCTTAGATAATGGTGTGAAAGTTGTTTGTCGTTAATGCGCTTTATATGTTCCCGTAATGTAGGATCATATTTGGATATCAAATGAAATAAGTCTAAAAAGTTACCAGAATTTCTTTCGGAACTTTCGGATCTTGTTTTGAGAGATTCTCTGTGACCCCTTAATGCCAGATTATGGGAAGCTAAGAAATTAATCATATCAATCAATCTCTCAAACAAATTGTGCCAATGCTTTTGAGATTCTCGAATCAGTCTTTCGTTTTCTTGGTCTATAGTTTTACCATGTTTTATTCCTTTCTCTAATGTTATCCATTGGAACATATATGCCATATGTTCTTTGGTATTCTCATGTCGTTGTAAAATACTGCTCAAATGTTTCCAGTCACAGCACCCTTTCTCAACCATCTGAGTTTGAGAATCGCTAAATAGTCTGCATGGAAAACAGAATACTTTATTTTGGGCATTAGAATAAACCAACCAGCGACGATGTTGAATTTCACCATTATTTAGTTTTCTGGTGAAATAAAAATTTGAAAAGTGCCTATTATCTTCAGCTTTGGGATATTCTTCATCACTGTTTTTTATCTGCTGTGTGGGACCACTTTGAACTATATCACGACGCTGAGAATCTGATATGGGAAACTTCCACAGAGCCGCATCCGAAGACACAGACACTTGTTTGACTGCATCACTGGTATCGTTGCTAGCTGGCGGAGAACCTGCTTGATTTTCGAGAATTCTACTATTTATCAAGAAAATTTCAGAATATTCAGAGTCTGATACGCTAGATGGTAATTCAACCTGTATTTCTGACTTTAGTTCGACACTCAGTGCGTCTGGAGTGCTTCCCAAAGTCGGCGGTATTTCGGACTTCGAAGTCGAAGCAATTGATTCAGATGATGCTGTAGAAGTGTTTTTGAGAAACTTCATCATACTTAAACCTAAAACCTGATTTGATACTTCTCGTTCAGCTTTCCTTTTTCGTTTTGCTGAACCAGATTCCCATTTTCGCCCGATATCTCTATCTCTACTGGGACCTGACATGTTATATTATAATCTGTAAACAATATTTAGAAAATTACTAGACACATTGTGTATGTAATCATCTTCTCATCATTAAACATATTATACAGACTTAAGTTATACTACTACTAATATAACATTGAAAAGTTTGTCAGTTTATTTGTTTGTATGTTATTGAAACACGACCCAACAACTTGACCGATTTAGATGAAATTTTGCATGGAGATAGGTTAGTCCCTGGGGCTGCCTGAACATAGCTACTTCTTATCACGGGAAATATTTCATTTCCGCGAAAAAACTATTTTTACCTCGATATCGAAATCGTCGCGGGCGAACAAATAGTTTTTTTTTTCTAACGGGAATCGAGCCTGCATACTTCTGCGTGACATTCCGGCTACTACGCTATTCTACCATGTCGAGATTAGGTAAGTAAATCGTGTTAAAATAGTATACTTCTTTTGCTATAGTAGCCTATCTAACTTAAAAAAAAATCTTTTAAAATAACCTTTTAATTTAATGAAAATTCTTACCTTGCTTTTAATAAATTAGCGATTAGGGCGTACCTATTGTTCTTTAAAAACACGTTTTTCACACAACAGTTCTAATAAATATAATACAGTTCTTTATCTACTTTAAATTTTTAGAACAATAACATCGAAAACATAATTCTCACATCGAAATCTGTTGGAAATACATTGAAACTCGTGTATGTAAACTTCGCCGCACGGCTCGATTGACGACTGTTTGACGGATTGAATGCATACTCTGGAAATCCCCGCTGGCTCTAGCTCGCTCGCTTGGGGATTCCCCGCGTCATTCACTTCGGTCCTAACGCCAGGAAATATTGCCAGACTAGATTTATAAAAAACGAATGTTTGGCGTTTGGAATGAATGAATGATACGAGCCGGTATTTCTATTATTTATTGCTAGATGAGACATTTTATTTAAATTTGCGTTCGCGGGCCTTCGAGGCGCGAGGCCCCTTCGACCGCGAGGCCGTAGGCGATGGCCCACGTCGCCCACGCCTTACGCCGCCTCTGTCTGTCATACCCAACTGTACGCACCGTTTCCGGCCGCAACGTACGAGTATGAATTCCCTGTCTGTGGCGAGCGGTGCGATGATATAATGTGGCCGTGGGCATCATATCAAACAATTCTTCTGAACACACCCCATTATATAGGCGGTAGAAAGCACAGCGAGGCGAAATACTGGTGGTCGAAATTTGATGACACAAATTTTACACAAAATTCGGCCGAGTGGGTACCACCGTGAACGATTGCGAAAAACCCTCCATAGTAATCCAATTTCGGTTTGATTGCGTTCACAGGGGTCAGCAAGTGCATAGCCGGGCAGGGGGATTGTGGTCGCAGCACTAGTGGGACCGGTGGGTGTCACGCGGTGCTGCGACGACAATCCTCTTTTGATGAGGCCGTCAAGCTGAGTGCCACCATTGTTAACATGGTACGTGTATGTAATGGTAACCCTCTTTCCTGAGACTTTACCTTCAGCTTACCATCAGGCGAGGTGAAGTCAAATTGACGTGTCCTAAATATAAAAAAAAAACTCTCCTAAGGTTAAGAGATTCTACACAGCCTGTAACTATTGGATAGTCGATGATCCTCAGCTCCCGTCTTTGCACCAAGTCAAAAGGGTGACAAATCTCAGAGACCTGAAAGCTTTGGTGTATATGAAGCTCCACCAAGCTCTTTGGGGCCCAAACTAACCTGGTGAGGTTAGTTGCAGGTGTGCAAACTGATATATACTCGTGGTAATTGACAGACGAGGCTTTCCTATTGGGGTAAGGGGGTCAGGCGGCAGGCGCTACCACAAAAGCTAATAAAAGAGGGGGAGCAGGAGAGCGAACCCCGGGCTCCAAAGTGCAAGCTTTGAATGTGACTGGGTTTGGAGCTTGGATCAAGAAAGTGGATCAGAAAGATGGAGGTAGATTAAAAGGTGCCTTTGACATTTATTTCACTTATAAACCTGTAGAAAAAAAAGAAGATCACCAGGTATATATATCTCAAGTACTACCCAAACCCAACTAGCGACCTCTATGGCGTAGCGGTAGAGCGTTCGACTGCTAAGTCTGAGGTCGCGGTTTCGATTCCTACTCAGTACAATATATTGATGTGCATGAATATGAATATATACATTGGTCATTTACAAAAAACAATGTATCTAAGTATGTATAACCGCATTCTAGAACCCATAACACAAGTTATTTAAGCTATGATTACTTTGGGTCTACGAGTAGATGCGCTGTGTAAAATGTCGTAGAATATTAATTTATTTAGACGATCAATTGGTGTGGTAAACCGAAAGAAATTTGCTTCTGTCCTTAGGCACAACATCAGTTTCCTCTACTGTCAATAAACCTTTCAAAGAGTGTTATCCTGTTAGAAGTATTAGCAACACGTAGCCTAATTATTGCACTAATTACAATTATATACACACTGAGAACGGTTTATCGACGTAAAAGTAAAATGGACCAATTTTTACTCCACTGACTTCGGTATTTTTGTGTATCTACTATACATTTCAAGCTAGGGCTGTCCCAAAGTTTCACATTAAAATTTGTTTTCCTGTGTAACAAGAAATCGCTGCCCATAGCGAATACTACGAACAAAAATTATCGACACATAAGCAATTTTCACTAAAGAAAAGAACCGAGATCAATTAACACTAAATTGCGTTAGTTATTAGGTACGTTTTCTTCAAAGAATTTAATTGATTGAATCGTGATAAGCCAGTTTAGTTGAACTTAAATACAATTATTTTCAGTAGTGAAATCCTATATATAGGTAAAAAAAAATAAAAAAAATGTCTATAGGTAATATTCTGAAAGCTAGATTGTAACTAAATTATTGGATTGTGAGTTGATAGATTGTAACATATTTCTAAATAAACCAAATAAGAGACCGCTGAGTTTGTTGCCGGCGTCTTCTCAGGACGCAGCTGCGTTGCGTGGCCCCTTTATATTATTTATTATATTAGTCTTCTTAGGGCCTTTTTGACGATTTGTAAGTCTACACAGAATAATGAATTTTCACTTTGGCTCTAAAACAAAGTATGTTACGTGTGACAACCCTACTGGACGCTCACCAATCATCCTATCCGATTCCCATAACCTGTGTGACCACATTCCGATACTCCCATGATGATCTAAAACACGGTGCCGTTACCTCCTCCCGGCGGATGGATGGGCAACCCTCCCCGCTCCCTCCTGATCGACCTCACGCCACTGCCTCAACCGTCTGAGGCGTCGGAGCCAAATGAAAGGAAAACAGCCCACGGTTATAAATCAGAAGCGACAGCGATTATCGATTTAACGGTTGGTAATAATAATTTGTAGTAATTGCTGTAATAAAATTCGTGGGTTATAAATTAAGGATACTGTGCGCACCTGTTGGTGATATTTATTTAAGAAAGCGGCCAAGTGCGAGTCGGACTCGCCCATAAAGGGTTCCGTAGTAGCAAGTAACATAATAATGCTTTAAAAAAAAAGAGTTGATTGAATGAAATGTAAATGGTGGTTTACGATTTATGACGTATTAAAAAAAAACTACTTACTAGATCTCGTTCAAACCAATTCTCTGTTGAAGTTTACATGGTAATGTACATCATATATTTTTTTTAGTTTTATCATTCTCTTAGTTTAGAAGTTACAGGGGGGGGGGGGGGAGAGACACACATTTTACCACTTTGGAAGTCTCTTTCGCACAAACTATTCAGTTAAGAGAAAAATGATATTAGAAACCTCAATATCATTTTTGAAGACCTATCAATAGATACCACACATACGTGATGGTTTGATGAATTTTTTTTTTGTAGTTTCAGTTCCAAGTATGGGGAAGCCCCCAAAATTTATGGTATTTTTCTATTTTTGTGTGAAAATCTTAATGATGTATTCAGAGGATAGATTATTATTATTGTTATTACTTAGTGACACTGAGCACAAGTTTATTGAAGAAACGCCGCCCGAAATCTTATATATTTGCTCCCCTTTACATATCTATATATATAAAAAATCCATTCCCGCAGGGGGAACGCACAGGTAGATTTGGTGAAGCAATTAATATTATTTTATATAGAGAACTACGGACTTTAAACAGCTTAATTCTTTTTTCTCGAAAACGGTAACTTTCAGCGAAAAACTTTTCAGACATTTATTTTAGACTTAAAAATTGCCTATCGATTAAAAATGTTTCCGACATCAAGAATGTTCACCGGTTAAAAGTTATGATTTTTTTCCCGAAAAATTTTGGTTTTTCCTCCCTCCACTTTTAGCTAAAGTTTTAATCTTATAGGTTTATAATTAAAAGTTGTTGGTATTCATGTATACTACTACTACTACTAAGTTTACACCCAAGCAATTTTTGACCGCAGTTTGAAAGCGATCGGGGCAAAAATGCGACCGTGAGAGTGCCGCAAATTTTGGGAAGTGGAACCATACATACATATATATATATTTAAACTTTTTGACCAGTGGTCATTTCGGACTCAGGGGGTCATAATTAGGCCTCCTATGAAGAATTTTTTTTTAAATTCGACAGTAGTCAAGAAAGTAGATCGATTTCATCGAAATCTACCTAAAATGAATCCCAAAATGTGTTAGTAAGCGCATAACTCAACAACGCCTGGACCAATTTGACCAATTCTTTTTTTAAATGTTCGTTGAAGTCCAAGGATGGTTTTTACGTAGAGAAAAGTTTAAAAAATTGCATTAAAAAAATACAGACATGTTTGGGATTAATAGGTGTCACGGGGCGAAGTATGCCACGGGCGAAGCCGCGGGGGACAACTAGTAATCCTATATATATGCCCTATGAACGGAATTTTGTACATTTGCCTTCCTCTAAACGAAATCCTGGTTATTTGCCTCTTTGAAAGAAATTCTGTATATTTACCCCCTTCTGAATGAAAAAAATTGTATTTCATTAAGAACCAAGCTGTTCGGCACCTCTGTTTTTGCCGCCATAAAGTCTTGGAATTCTAGCACACGTATTTCCGCAGTCAGAGATCATTTAAGCGGGCCGTGAAAAAGCATCTAATTAAGCTGTAGTAAGTGAGCTGAGAGCCACCATTGTGGCATTTTTGGTAACTATAATGGGGACTGGACCCTCATTCCTGAGGTTTTACTTCTAGTTTACTATCAGGTAAGGCGAAGTAATCTTGACGTGACCATTATATAACAGTATATTTACCGCTCTCTGAAATCCTGCAAATAAGCCCCCTCTCAACGAATTCTCATATACCCCCTATAATCGCGACTTGTCTACACAACAAAGAACCTCTTATGCCTTGCGTCGGCGTTGGTCACACAACCGTTACCCGATGACCTAATGTGCGGCGGCGGGCGGTGAAATCGACCGCGGCCCGCGGCCGAGCGCCGAAAACGAAAGTACATGCGTACGCGCACGAACTGGACGCGTCGATGTTCATTGTTCTGTGTGGGCAAAGGGTCGGTAGGTGATGGCACATAGCTTCTTCTTCTGATATTATCTAGCTTTTCATTGACATTTCGAAGCAAACGCTAACTTTTTGTATAAATTTATATCCGAGACTTGAAACTGTGACAGACAGATGTATAGGGGGATTATTCTGATCAACTGAGCTACCTGAACCCTAACAGGTAGCTTTAATTCTCGTCTACAGAACATACTTTGATGTTGGAGCCGTCTACCGCCGATGCATAGGAATTATTTTTTTAGTAATGCCTCATTCTTGTCTACTTTCAATTCTTTCGATGACAATTCGTTAATATAATTTGTTTGATGAAGAAGCACATGGTCCATCTGACAATAAGCGGTAACCATACTCTATGAACACTGGCAATTCTTGCTCCTTAATTAAACCAACTTGTAAGGGACCTTCCTGTATCCGTAACACGGTTAAGCGGAAGTGGACAGTGCAGATACGAGCGTTCTTCCTGTACGCATCTACATTAGTTTTTAAAGGGTGATAATATTTGTGAACAAAACAAAAAACAAAATCGATTTCAAGAATCAAAAAACCGCTAAAACCAGGCAATGAAAAATGAAACATAATTGATCATCAGATTAAATTCTATTGACAACAATACGTGTTAGACTTTTCCGTCGAAGTTGGTGCCTCGAATGACGATGAATTTTTACGTGCTGGTTCGGTTAATAGTGAATCCTTTTTACTGAACGTATTTTAATTCATATGGGACAACCCGCATCCGGGAGCTAAACCAAACTCGATGTTAAAAGTTTTTTTTATTATACAAGGTATTAGCTACTGGAACCCCTGGGGTTATTCTTTCGAGGGCTTACAGTAGGTGCCCGGCAACGGACACTTTGGGAGGACACCGTGCAGTTTTAGTCGATACACGACATAACCACCCCCGCTGGCTGGCGGGGGGGTATCCGAAGTGATATCCGCACGTAAAAAAAAAAAGACGTTGTGGACTTCCTTTGACTGTCCTTCGTCTTCATCATCAGATCCCTAATGACAGTCACAACCCAGTTAGATGTAAAGTTCTCATCAAATTAATCAAGGCCAAACACCAGGGAATTACTGTGAATCTTTGAGGAGTTCCCCGACTGTATTTCAGCTCCATCATCAGATCGACTCCAGAACTTCATTAAATAGTAGTGCTTTAGAATACTTAATGAAAAATGAACAAACACATTGGTCGCCTCTATGATTTTCGAAGGTTCCGAAGGTTGGGATATCTCCTTTCCAATAAAAAAAAAGAATAATCGAAATCGGTTTGCGTGATATTGAGTTATTATTTTGGTTATTTTTCGCGCACACATTTAATGCAATTTTTTTTTTTTTTTTTATTTAGGACACGTCAATTTGACTTCACCTCGCCTGATGGTAAGATGAAGGTAAAGTCTCAGGTAAGAGGGTCACCATTACATACACGTACCATGTTAACAATGGTGGCACTCAGCTTGACGGCCTCATCAGAAGAGGATTATCGTCGCAGCACCGCGTGACACCCGCCGGTCCCACTAGTGCTGCGACCACAATCCCCCAGCCCGGCTATGCACTTGCTGACCCCTGAACGCAATCAAACCGAAATTGGATTACTATGGAGGGGTTTTCGCAATCGTGCACGGTGGTACCATTTTTTTTTTTTTTTCGTGCGGAAATCCCTTCTGATAACCCGGCCGAATTTTGTCTACCACCAGTTTTCTCATGGATGCCATTGGCAGACCTGTATCAAATTGAAATGGGAACACAAGGAGAGCACCAGCTTTCAAATAAAAAAAAGAATCATCAAAATCGGTGCACCGCAGCCGAAAGTTCTGAGGTAATAAACATTCAAAAAAAATATTCAGTCGAATTGAGAACCTCCTCCTTTTTTGAAATCGGTTAACAAATGAGTCTTCTTCGCTATCCGTAGGTATTTCTATAAAATGACGTCAATCGTCACAATCGGTTGTTTAAGGCGCGGTCCAACCCGGTGTTTTAAACACGTTTGTGACACAACTAAATGTATATAACCAGCGTCAATGATATCAGTGTATAGACGAACAGATAATCTAAAATGTATTGCCAATTAAAATGTTGCATCCGAGTTCTGTGTATTTTTAGTGATGAGTATGTAGTTTTTTTGAAGTGACAACATCTTTAGGCCCGTTGAGCACTTTTTGGGTGAACAAAAATCACGGAACTCGCGTCATCGTCACCGAACACTTTCCATATTCAAAAATATACGTAATTGTTCAAGTTTTCACTTCTGACGGCACTCCCAGAGTGCCACTGGTTTTTTTTAGGTGTACAGGGCCCTAACAACACCTTCGGACTCCAAGTCAACCTCACCTGATAGTCGGTGCATCTGCTAAACAACGAATGAGGTTATGGCGCAGGTTTTCCTTTCGAGGTTGGTAGGTCAGACGGCAGTAGCTCCCGGAAAAGCCGACATACCAATCAAAAAATAATAAGCAGACCCCTAGCTCCAAAGTGAATGCTTTGGACGCAACTGGAGAATCGCTATGATGATGATGAAGAAGTATTGTTCTTTTTTATGATACGCGCCGTTTGGTGTGATTGTTCCTAAGTATCCTATGGCGCCAGTGTCATTTGAATATGCAGAAAATTACCCTTTGAAACGAAAGTCTTTTGTTATGGTAATACATGCAGGTGTGACGAGACTGCATTGGAGGCTCGTAGGCATGCTCTCGTAGGCATCTACTGTTTTTTTCTCCTAGATCCTTCAAAAGAGTAACAGAATAGTGTCGTCGTAGGCATTGTAGAGATCTTTGGCGTTCCGTAGCTTAGTGGTTAAGGAGTTCGCCTTACGATCGAGAGGTGCCGGGTTCGAATTCTGGCTGCTACACTCACAACGTGAACGCACTCCCAAAACAAGAAATTCAGTTTAGCTGTAGATTTTAACAGGAATATTAGTATTTTCCTTCAGTTACTACTACTCTTCTGCAAGCTGAAGATAGGGCGCTATGGCGCTCATTAGGGAAGACCTATGTCAAGCAGTGGACTAGAATAGGTTGATGATGATGATGACTACTACTCTTTAGAAAAATTTAAATTAAAAATTTTAAAAATCCCTCAACATAGCTAAGAACACTCCCGACTAATTTACCTTTCAAACTAAAAAAAAACTAATTGAAAATCGGTTCATCTGTCCACTCTGTCCTACTGCTCTAGCGTAAGTGTAATAGTCTTGTGAATAAGGTACGATGAGGCACGGGGACACCGTCGTGGTTCCCAAACCCGAGGGGGCTATCTCGAAACCAGAGATGGCCCAACGTCAGTCGGGGTGCGAGGGATATGCTCTATGGGCAACCTTACACCCCAGCGTCTGAAGATCCGAGACGGCGTGCGGTTTTAGTCGGTTCAAGCCCGACATAACCGGCCGGCGGGGGGTATCTGAGGGGGTTTCTGCACGAATAAAAACAAGGTACAATGAGTCTAACATACTACTGTGTAGTAAAAAGCCTCTTACGACATACAGAGAAAAAAAAACTTAACTTATACCGAAAATATTAATGCGACCTTGTCTGCTCCTTCAGGCGTATACAAACATTATGTATGTATAATTTGAAGTAGTTTTAAATCTCTACTTTTTCTTTTTCTCTACCTTCTTTTTCAACTGTTGACAACCTCTGTGGCTTGGCAGTAGAGTTCCGCGTTCCGTGCAAAAATTTATATGGATGAATATGTGTATTTGCAATTCTCTGGGAATATATCTGAGTATGTTTATCCGCATTCTAAAACCCATCTTAAAACATAACATAACATAAACTCACGCCTATATCCCCGAAGGGGTAGGCAGAGGTGCTAGCACCCACATTTCGCCAGTTTATGTTTAGGTCCCAATGTAATAGGTGGCGAGCCTATTGCCATTAACCGGGCACTTATAAGCCTGCGATAAATACACACATAACTTCGAAACGCATAGAAAAGTCATTGGTGTGTGCCATGGTAAAACCTGGGATCGAACCCGAGACCTCGTCTCAGCAGTCCATTACCCATACCACTAGGCTACCGCGGCTATATAGGTGGCAAAAATCTTGACAAGAAACTCTAATTGCGCAGTACGCAATTAGGTCTTTCTGGTGGTAAGAATCATAAGAATCATAGCCTATATTTTAAACTAATCACGGGCTCAACCTCAGAGGGCTCGCTTCATTGGCTGATCAGTCCTCTGTGGCGTAGCGGTAGTGCATTCGACTGCTACGACATTAGGGTTAGATTCCCGCTCAGTGCAAATATTTGCATTGGTCTGGGTGTTTCTATGTATAATATGTATGTACTAGAACTAGAACCCATAACACAGGCTAGTTAAACTATGCTTACCTACTTTATGTTTATGTTTTGTGTGTCCTACACACGCCTGCCAACTCACCGTCGCGGGATCAAACTCGACCCTATAAGCGAGGCCGCGATGGCGGCCAAAGTCTGCCGGTAACTCTGGGGTTATCCTTTCGAGGGCTTACCCGATGTGCCCGGCAATGGACACTTGGGGAGGACACCGTGTGGTTTTAGTCGGTCCGATTCCGACACGCCCATTCTATCGTTGGCACCGATGGGGTGAAGCCCGTGGGTGATTCCGCATGTAAAAAAATGCTTACTTTGGGTCTAGAATGCACTGTATAGAATGTCGTAGAATATTTATTTATTGGTTGGCCAGTTACTCGCGAACTTTTTGACGTTTGTTCAAGATTTTTGCCGATAACTTTACTGTGTAGTTTGTTGCTGAAAACTTTATTATATAGCTATTATTTAATAAGGGTGTAAGAAGATGTAATATAATATTGCCGATAAATGTTCAGTACGCCATAGATCAGCGCGAGAGGTGCTTTCTACGAGGTCAGTGACCGCGCGAAAGTCGCCGCCACGGCCACGGCTATGATACAACCGTCGGTGACCGTGTGACGGCAGACCGGGCTGCGCCGTCCGCACACTATATTATACATAATTTTGTTTTGCAATAGATTAAACTTGCACTTCAAACAAAAAATTGCGCCTCAAGCGAATCTGTTAATTGAGCTGAGAGTGAGACGAAGTCGAGCGAAAAGCTCCCTACACTCCACTCGGTGTATTTCGGTTGTGACGCTACTCCTCCTAAGCTGATTAGCTTAAAACTTTAAACTGGTCGATTGACCAGTTTTGACCAAACTTGGCATGTAAATACAACTTGATACTTGGTAGGTTTGGAAAAATAAAATTGAAAGTCGAACATACCATGGAGGAATAATCACCCTTCAGAAATGTCTAAATCTGATTCATTATTTTTGGCGCCAAAATGTGCAACTTAACTATTGGCTTAACTATTATATAATTCAAGACAGAAAAAGAAAATTGGAAATCGGTCTGCAAAGGAGGAATAATCACATGAAAAACAAGTTGAATTCCTGAGACGAGCTCAGCCGAATACAATGGATTTTCGATTTTGCGATTTATTTATTTTTGCGATTTTTTCTTTATCTTGCAATGGTTCACCCCAGCACGAATCTATTACCGAAAACAGCAACTCGATAGCTCATCTCCTTCATACCCAAAACCGTGACAGAAAATTGGCAACGACGACGTCGACGACGACAATAGGGCTTTTCTAAAGAAAATCCCTAAAAATTGCGCGTGAATTGTAGGTAATCATGTAGTGCACTCTCAGCTCAACATTGGAACATCAAAATGCATTGCGCCCCTAGTTTATATTCGACTATCTTTTTCCAGTGGCTTCGTCTGCGGGGAATCCAGTGACAAACAAGAAAATATTCCCAGGATAAAAGCCTTTGTGTTATTCTAGATTGATATACTATTATATTATATACTATTCTGTTCAGATCCTACCTCGAGAGGGAAGTACGGGCCTTGTCCGTTAATCATCAGGTATACCGGCTGGCAGGTGAGGTTGCTTTGGACCCCGAAGATCTCGGTACACCCCACTCTCCCTATACTCAAGCCTCTTCTAAATTTGTGGTTACAATAGTTACAATGGCCTGGCCACATCTGCCGAAGGACCGATGGCCGATGGAGCAAACGAGTCCTAGAGTGGAGAACACGAATCGGTAAACGGAAGGTAGGACGTCCCCCAGCAAGATGGACGGACGTCCAGAAACAGGTAGCTGGGATAGACTGGATGCGCAAGGAGGAGTATCGGGTGCAATGGCGTACAATGGGAGAGGCCTAGGTCCACCAGTGGACTGCAATAGGTTAATTGATTTATTGATTGATTGAATAGTTACAATCGATTTAGCTTTTATTGGCCATTTTAACTCTTAACCATGAGAAACATTTGTAACTATTTGCTACCTTAGTAGTAGAAAACAGACTATATTTTAGTTTCTAAAAAACTGTATTCCTTTTTATTTATTGGGGTTAGGTTAGGTTAGGTACTTTTAGGTAAATAAACTAATGCGAACTGTACGTCCCAATGTCTTCATACAAAAGACATCAACTGGCTGCGGCCCGATTCAGTATAATTATGTTTTTTTTAAAGTGTGATTTCGAAACTTACGAAAATGTATAGAAATAAAACGAATGATAATTGAAAACGAATCAAACTATGAGTGATTCTGTAAGTTTAATAACCTCATGAAAACATCAAATTGAAAGTTAAAGTTTAGGACTATTACGTAATAATAGTAATAAGACTACTTTTTATATTTTTAAATATATTTGTTTTAATATAAAATGTATTTAAAAATACAATTTATGTATTTTTTTATTATTTATGTATTTAAAATTAAATAAAGGAAATAATAATAATAATATTCTACGACATTCTACACAGCGCTTTCTAGACTCAAACTAAGCATAGTTTAACTACCTTGTGTTATGGATTGATCGGGGCCTGAGGACGGCAGTTGGCCGACTCGCCGTCCTCACAGAAGCAGGCCGTGGCGGAGGCGTGTCGTGTGTGCCCGCCCTACACACGCCTGCCAACTCACCGAAGCGGGATAAAACCCGACCCCACCAGGCGGGGCCACGGTGGCGGCCAAAGACCGCCGGCAACCCTGGATTTATCCTTACTGGGCTTACCCGGGGTGCCCGGTAACAGACACTTGGGGAGGACACCGTGCGGTTTTAGTCGATACACGACATAACCACCCCCGCTGACCGGCGGGGGGGAAAAAGCTTGTTTTATAGATTCCAGAATGCGCATAAACATAATTATATACTTTTTTTTGTAAATACATACATATTATACATAGAAACACCCAGACCAATGCGAATAGACATATTGACGCATACAAATACTTGCATTGGCGGGAATCGAACCCGCGCCCCCGTCGTAGCAGTCGAATGCACTTCTGCTACGCCACATAGCGCCATCTAGGCCGAAACTAAGCATAGCTTTTGATATGAGTTCTATGAGTAGACTGCGTTTTTCTAGGCAGGTACGTATAGTTAGTTAGTTATCATATTAAACAGCACTATCTGTTGCCCGCGGCTTCACTCGCGTGGAATTCTGATCCCGTTGCCGCTACCCTTGGGACCGTATTCCACCACCAAAACCTATATAAGATACACAATTCAACCATAAATAATTTTGTTATATCTCAAAGGGTTTAGGCAGCGGTTTCGTTGAAAGCTCCCAGACGGCTTATTTTTTTGCAAAACCTCCAACAAATATCGTTATATTTTAGCCAGTGTATACAAAAACTTGACAAATTATATATTAACACTTTCCTCGAGAAGCACTATATCCATTGGTAAAAACAGTATGAAAATCGGTGACATACATAGCGAAGGACTTTGTTTTATAATATGTAGTAATCGAAACATCCAGAACCAATACAAATTTGTATTTTTTTTCAATAAATATTTTACGACGCTATCTAGACCCAAAGTAAGCATAGCTTAACTTGTTACGGGTTCTAGAATGCGGATAAACATACTTAGATACATTCGGAGGGTTTTAAATGTGTTAAGAATGGTCACTCATTCCAAGAATACCTTGAATACTGTTGCTTAACTTTGAAATGTGTTAAAAAGTATCAGGACCCTAGGTGTCGATATCTCCAGCGATGTCCAGTACTGCAGTCATAATCCGCCTATATAATGGTATGTGTTCAGAAGAATCGTCGATATGATGCCCAAGGCCACATTCTATCATCGCACCGCTCGCCACAGACAGGGAATTCATCCTCACACGTTGCAACCGGTAACGGTGCGTACAGTGACTGTATGAAAGAAACTTCATTCCACGCACGCTCAAACTGTGGAATGATCTCTGTGGTTTTCCCAAGCGACTACAATATGGGATACTGCAAGAGTTTTGAAGGTTTTTACAGGGTTGGGAGTGTAAGTGTTACGCCCCTAGTGTTGCACACGAACATAGACCACGGTAACCGCTTCCCATCAACCTGCCACCGAAGTGGTATAAAAAAACATGACTATATTTTTAAAGTAAATAACGGGACGCAAAAACGTAGTAGATATTTGGACATTCCGGAGCTTACTGTAAATGAAACACTTGAGTAAATATGACCACATTCAACACATACTAACCAGCTCCGGTGCGTTGTGACGCCGCCGACAGTGTTGCAAACTATTAAATATATTTACCCATAAAGATAAAGACATGTTACTTTTATGAACCCCACAGTTGCATTGTTCTGGGTGTGTATGTACATAATGTAGTATAGTATGTATTTATAAATAAAAAAATATCCAAGTATGAATTATTTGCGTTCTATAACCCATAATACAAGCTTATGTTAAGCTATGCTTACGTTGTGACAGCGTTGTATTGAATGTCCTAGAGAGAAAAAATACGTGGAATCATTCCTAATTTATTTTAGTACTTTTCATTTATGTTCCATTTAACAAATGTAAATTTTGGAGGTACCCATGTCATTGAGCGGACTAAATCGAATCGTACCAAATTATCCCACAGCTGTATGGAACATTTTGGTGGCATTCAAGATTAATGCGCTAAGTGAATGCCTCAAATTTTGTCCTTAAATAAATCCCAACAGCATTTTACCCCTAAAAAACTCCCCAAAACAAATGTGTCCTACTGAATTTAGGGGAAATAATAGAGTTGGCATCACTGCCGCCGCCTCACCGGCTAGCTGTTTAACATATTAATTCACTTTCAGTAAGCGTGTCGCATGAGATGTTTTCACCGAGTTTCAGATCACGGAGCGAAATAATAATCACATATCGAACTAATAATGTGCTTGGGATACTGTGTAATTTATGTTTTTAACACGTTTTGTAAGACATGCGAGATTGTTTTTTTTTAATTTTTTTTTAACTATACTAAATACTAGGTAAGTAAAGTAGCTGACCCGTTAAATACTGAAATAGTCTTGAAGTTCAGTGAATTTTCGCAATTTTACGTTAGTACGTTAAATAATCTTTTTGGGAAATAGCGAATCATTTCCTCAATTCATCCATCATAGAGAACTTCTATATGAAACCCTTTTGTGCGTATTTGTCAACAGGAACCACTTCACACTAATTTTTACACCGTGCAAGAGGTTACCGTTAGGTTGAAAAGGTTACCTGAGTTCAAATCTATGGATGTTGCAAGTTTCAATTGCATGGCAGTCAATGGTTCAATTGTATGGAAGTCAACAGTTCAATTGTATGGAAGTCAACAGTTCAATTGTATTTAAGTCATCGATTGAATTCTATGGGAGTCATTTGTACAATTTTATGAAAGTAATTTGTTCAATTCTGTGGAAGTCATTTGTTCAATTCTATGGAAGTCATCTATGTAAGTATTAAATTTAATGGAAGACATCTGTTCAATTCCATGGAAGTCGTCTATTTATATGAAAGATTGAAACTTAAATAAAACTGTGGTATATATCGATCTATTAGTTAATTAATATGTAAAGATGATATATCTGCGCGTTTTATGGGCGCATTGAGGATAGCCGTTGAATGTTAATTTATGACGGTGGTTTTTACCGCTAAGCCGGCATGCCCGCATGATATTAAACGGTTAAAGTTCGGAGGCTAGCGAACGACCTTGGTCCGGAACCTTGACGAGGATGCAATGAAATTAACCTCTATCGGATTACATCGCGATTTGGTACTTGCTATTTTGTGGAAATCGCGAATCGGCAAACGGAAGGTGGGACGCCCCCAGACAGGTGGGCTATGTACCTCCAAAATGTAGCTGGGACAGCTTGGGTGTCGTTAGCTCAGTGGTTAAGGAGTCAGCCTTACGATCGCGAGGTCCCGGGTTTGAATACTGGCCATTACACTACCGACGATATTCAGGGTTAACTCTATGTATCACGAATGCATTCAACTTCCTTCAGACCAGCTAATTCTATCGATATATATAAAAGAAAGTCGTGTTTCGTGTTAGTGATTGATTTTTTAGACTTGTCTCCGCCTATATTATACCTTTTTGTGTTTTTTTTGGCGGAATTATGCCAGTGACTGTAGTTATGTCGGACTCAAATTGACCAAAGCTGCACGCCGCGCCGTCTCGGTCCTCTAATGCCAGGTTGTAAGACAATTCCCTCGCACCGGCTGACCCTGGGCCACCTACGACTTTGAAATGGCCCCCTCGAGATACTGTACATATATAAGACATTCTTGAAAGAAATTCAGCTGGTAAGGCAACCAACATAACTTGATTCTAAGGCGTACGAAGTTCGCAGGGTCAGCTAGTTTAACATAAATGGCTATAATTATGAATAACACACATCTTACACGGAGTTGATTCCTCGTCTTATTAGTGGAAGAGAGGAATTTGAGAGCGAACCTGGGGCTTGACGAGGAAGCCGCTGTAAGTAATACGAATTGTATGAATCACAGAATATATAACGAAGTGAAACGACAGCGTGTTGTCTGAATCATAAGTGAAACATATCGCCGTGTCAAACGTATGCCCATTAATTAACGGAGGACAAAACTTTCTTTTTACGGCCGCCAACTGTGCCGTAAATTATTGGTGGGTGGTGGGTGACTCACTTTCATGAGAATTGGATTAATCAGCTGATGTTGTAGTGAATGAGCTTAATGACTTGAATTAATTTTATGCGATTTTTTTCATGACTGGTTTTAGTCGGTTCAAGCCCGACAACCGTCCCCGCTGGTCGGCGGGGGAGTATCCGAGGGGATTTCCGCACAAAAAAAAAGGCACTACACATAAACCCACATGCTGTTTTATGCTTTTTAATACATTTTTTCCGTGTGTAAGCCCTCTCGGGTACCACCTCACTCATATTGTTGTTTATGTCGGAATCGAACCGACTAAAACGGTGTTTCGTCACGGGAGGCTATTGCGAGGGACCCCGGATATGCCCTAGGAAGGAAATCCCCAGGAGGCATTGGCTGCCTGTTATGTGGCATATGGCCTCGCAGTGAAATGAAGGAAGCCTTGCCACACTCGATTTAGAAAGACGCGCGCAGAACACAACGCGTCACCGTCTTGGGTCTGCTACTGCTGGGATGAAGGGTAAGCCCATCCGTTCGCCCTCAGACCCACGCTCACGGAGCTCGCAGATCGTTTAACTCTCTCCAGTGCCATACTTTTTAATACCTGGGTAACGCCGTGTAAGTACAGTCAACGACACGACGATGGCGTCATGTAATGAAATCGCGTTTTTATAAAAATATTTGTTAAACATGATTTTATCGGCAGTTTACGAGAATATTTTATTTCAAAATATTTGTTTTAGTAAAATTATGTTTTGTTATTTTTCTGGAAATACACCTTAATTTAAAAAAGCGGTGTATAGCACTCTATTTTTCGTTTCGAGACAGACGACAGTCGCTCCTGCAAAAGTCATGACAACCAAGACTCCAAAATACAAACTTTCAATGCAACCGGTACTAACGTTTTGATGATGATGGGAGATTAGCAGCGATAGCCCAGTGGCGTACGTAACGGACTGCTAAGACGAGGTCTCGAGTTCGATCGTAAGTCGCCCTGGGCACACACCTCTGACTTTATGTAGTTATGTGTGCATTAATAAATGTTAATTATCGCTCACTTAATACTGTGCCCGTAAGATGTCAATAGGTTCGCCCCAGTCCGTTACGTACGCCACTGGGCTATCGCCGCTTTTTTATGTATCTATCTATATCTATACATGTAATTAAATCGTAACGAGGTAAAAACTGAACACTTAATATTTTTCCAAAAAAAAAAAAAATTATGTGTGTTCTAGGAGCAATACCGATGCCCAAATGGTCCCAATGGTCTGCTTGTCCGAGCATCACTTGAAAACCGCTGAACAGATTTGGCTGAAATTTTGCATAAATATTCTTCTAGGGCATGGTCATGAACTGAGCTAGATATTATCACGCTATTATAGGTATGATAGGAGCAGTAGAGCAAAATTAATCTTAAATATTCCTTATTAAAAAATCAGGCTGAATTGATTCCGATGTTACATATTTCTCTATCTATTTCGAAAGATTTGTCAATATCAGTCCGGTCCGTTTCATAAAATAACTTAATATATATAATATATACTTACTATATAACGTGTTAGGGGGCGAAAGTGGACTACGGACAGCCACTTTGCTACACTGATAGCCGAGAAATTTTTGGCTCACAACCAAAAAGTCTATTGCGCTTTCGTAGATTTGGAAAAGGCCTATGATAGAGTGGTGAGGAATGAATTGTGGTCAACGTTGTCTATAAATGGGGTGAGCGGCAGCTTGATACGGGCACTGAGATCTCTATATGAGGGTTCCAGTGCTTGTGTCAGGATAAACGAAGCTTACACAGACTGGTTTAACATCGAAAAAGGTCGGGACTACGTAACTTATTGATAGACGATTGCTTGAAAGAAGTGAAAGAGAGTGCGTATGGATTAAGAATGAATGACTTGACCGTCAAATGCCTCCTGTACGCTGATGATCAAGTAATATTGGCATCATCGGAACAGGAGTTGCAGGCGATGGTTAGTATTATGCATGGGGCCTTAACAAACAAGGAATGAAAGTAAATGTAAGTAAGACGAAAGTGATGATTTTTGAAAGAGAAGAAAACATGACAAATTGTAGAATTCTGATTGAAGGAGAAACAGTAGAACAAGTGAAAAAGTTTGTATACTTGGGTTCAAAGTTTACGAGGGATGGAAAGTATGACTGTGATATTGACCGAAGAGTTTTGGAGTTTGAAGAGTAATCAAGTGAATGGGGCCCTGCATAATTTTATGAGCAGCCAGAAAGTATCTAAAGAGGCACGACTGGCTGTGCATAGAGGAGTACTCGTCCCCACACTTATGTATGGTAGTGAATGTTGGGTGTGGCAGAAGGAACACGAGGGTAAGCTGAATGCTGTTGAAATGAGAAGTCTGAGAAGTATAGCTGAAGTGATCCTGATGGACTGAGTGAGAAACAGCGTGATAAGGGAATGTTGTGGTATGGCAGAAGATGTAGTGAAAAAGATAGAGAAAGGGATGCTTAGATGGTTCGGTCATGTAGAGAGTATGGATGAAAGGAGATTAACGAAACAGATTTACGAGGCGAGGGCTACTGGGCAACCCGGTAAAGGTCGACCTAGGCGTACGTATGCCAATCAGATCGACGACGTTTTGAAGAAGGGCCAGGTCAGAAATACCCGTTACCGGCGTGCATGTACACGTATGTAAACAATTATGAAAGTAGAAGAAGCGAAAGGCGTATGCCAAGATCATAGCAAGTGGAAAGATGTTGTCTCTGCATACCCCAATGGGAGAAAGGCGTGACTATATGTATGTATAACAATCATTGCGGGTAAATATATATTATATATATTTACATGCAATCTTTTTTTTTTTCGTGCGGAAATCCCTTCGGATACCCCCCCGCCGGCCAGCGGAGGCGGTTATGTCGAGCTTGAACCGACTAAAACCGCACGCCGTCTCGGATCTACAGACGCCGGGGTGTAAGGTTGCCCATAGAGCATGACTGCCCGACTGACCCTGGACCTGGGCATCTGATAACTATAATTTTATAACCCATACTTTTAAAACCATCAATTTGTAAGTGAATTTTTGGACGAGGCGTTGCCGTGTTCGGTGCGCGCGCGCATATTGAGCGCAAGAATGCCATAAACCTAGTTCCATTCATTCCGCCGCCCAAACTGTAACTAGCTTCACCGACTATCGTTATTACTATGTGAGCTGATCAACTGTGTAATTAATGTAATGAATTGAATGATCATTTCCTTCGTATAAAAGTAAGCAGGGGTGCGTAGGATGGGCCCTACTGACACCTTTGGGGCCCATTCCAATTTCACCTACTAGAGAACGGATGAGGCTCTTGCGCAGGCTTTTCTTTAAACGTTCGGAGTTCAGATTTCAGTCGCTCTCGGAAAAGCCGACATAACAATGGAAAACAATAAGCTGACCCTGGGCTCCAGGGTGTAAACTTTGGACGAAACTATGAAATCGCTATGAGTATAATGATGACATTTATGAAAACTAGTGCTTTATTCGGACTTCACGTACCTTTTTTTTTTTTTTTCGTGCGGAAATCCCTTCGGATACCCCCCTGCGTGCCAGCGGGGGCGGTTATGTCGGGCTTGAACCGACTAAAACCGCACGCCGTCTCGTGTCTACAGACGCCGGGGTGTAAGGTTGCCCATAGAGCATATCCCTCGCACCCTGGCTGACCCTGGGACATCTCCGGTTTCGAGATGGCCCCCTCGGGTTTGGGAACCACGGTGTCCCCGTCTTACCCCGGTTTGGGAGAGGGGCGCTAGTCGCCCCACCGTCCCGGCCTGCTTCTGCTGGGGTGACAGGTGGCCTCACCCGCCACCCCCAGGCCTGCGCTCATGGAGGACGGAGGTCGTTAAGCGGCCTCCGGCGCCTGAGTCGCCTGCGACGCGCGGCGAGCAAGTTGCGGGCTCGGCGGACCGGGAGAGTTCTAAGTCTCTCCCGGGCGCGCTCCGCACCATGGCCGCAATCATGCTGCCGAGCGAGAGGACTCCCACCCCGATGGCTGCCACGAGGTCACGCCTCGGCGCCTCCCACGCCGGGCAGTCCGCCAGCGTGTGCAGCCCTGAGTCCTCGCTCGCGTCGCAGTGATGACACTCAGGCGTTGGCTCCTTCCTGATCCGACGCAGGTGGTCCCCGAAGCACCCCTTCCCGGAGATCACCTGCGTCAGTCGGTACGAGAGGCTTCCGTGTCGCCCGGCGTGCCCGGACTTCACGTACCTTTTTTTTTTTTTTTTTTCGTGCGGAAATCCCCTCGGATACCCCCCCGCCGGCCAGCGGGGGCGGTTATGTCGGGCTTGAACCGACTAAAACCGCACGCCGTCTCGGGTCTGCAGACGCCGGGGTGTAAGGTTGCCCATAGAGCATATCCCTCGCACCCCGACTGACCCTGGGCCATCTCCGGTTTCGAGATGGCCCCCTCGGGTTTGGGAACCACGGTGTCCCCGTCTTGCCCCGGTTTGGGGGAGTGGCGCTAGTCGCCCCACCGTACCGGCCTTCTTCTGCTGGGGTGACAGGCGGCCTCACCCGCCACCCCCCGGCCTGCGCTCATGGAGGACGGAGGTCGTTAAGTGACCTCCGGTGCCTGAGTCGCCTGCGACGCGCGGCGAGCAAGTTGCGGGCTCGGCGGGCCGGGAGAGTTCCAAATCTCTCCCGGGCGCGCTCCGCCATCTCCTTCGCGAGCATTACATGCTCGCAGAAGGAGGTGGCGGCGGCCCACGCGCTCACGCTCCGCACCATTGCCGCAATCATGCTGCCGAGCGACAGGACTCCCACCCCGATGGCTGCCACGAGGTCACGCCTCGGCGCCTCCCACGCCGGGCAGTCCGCCAGCGTGTGCAGCCCTGAGTCCTCACCGGACTTCACGTACCTAAATAATTGGTTTTTTTTACCACAGGACCCAATAACCGGCATAAAACGGCTTACTTTCTGTTTGGTTCGATAATTTGACTACACTGATGGTTTAAAATATATACTACACTTTAAAATATTTTAAGATACTCTAGCCTGATACTACGGTTAATAAATAACAAATAACTTGCAAAATTAAGTTACTAGACTATCAAAAAGTAAAACTTTATAGCCAGAGTGATACGGGACTACTTAGGGATACTCCCGTACATCCAAGTCTGTTCAGACAATTAAAAGTTATGATGTAATGAAGAAACTCACAAACATACATGAATCGTGAACTGTACCTTTTATTTCGTGCGGAAATCCCTCCGTATACCCCCCCGTCGACGAATGTTATGTTGGATTCGAACCGACTTAAACCGCACGCCATCTGGGGTCTTCAGACGCCGGGGTGTAAGGTTAAGGTCTTATCCTTGCTGCCCTTGCACCCCGGCTGACCCAGGGCTATCTCCGGTTTCGAGATGGGCCCCTCGGGTCGTGAAATGTACCTCCTGGTTGGGCAGTCGGATAAAAAAGGGACGCATTATTAGAATAAGAAGCTATATGTCCTCAACAACGGCCTGGTCTGGCTGTGTATAATGTGTATCATTGTTAACATCTCCCAGTTGCATTCGAGCTATGCGAGGCCTTCACACTAAAACCTGGGATCCGCCATCCGGCTGTACTCCTCTGCTTCGCACGGTCTTGGGCATTCATGTTAACGAGACCATTAGCACACATGTCATATTCTAACCTTCCTGCCAGAAATTGTTACCCACGTCGCCTGGTGAGTGCCGAAAAGCGTGGTCGCACCAGCGAAGGTGACTCTCCTGAATTTTATCCGCGTGTGTCATATTTCAGCTAAATCCGTCTTGCGGTTTGTGATTAAGAACAAATAAACTTAAACTTTCACATTTTTTTTTTTTTTTTTTTCTTTTTATAAAGAATATTAGTAACCGAAATTACTAATATTCCCCCTAACCCCTCCAGCTAAGCTAAATTGCTTGTGTTAGGAGTGTGTTCACGTCGGTAGTGTAATGGCCAGGATTCGAACCCGGGACCTCTCGATCGTAAGGTCGACTCCTTAACCACTAAGCTACCGACGCTTCAAATTAAGAGAATATGTTGAATGTTGATGAACCGAGGAAACCATTTGCAATAATACCAATTATTAGGTAATCTTTGATACCTAATACTATACTTCTTCTTCTTCTTTTAGTTAATGGCTTCTGCAGAATCACCGCAATTTCGCCAATGTCAAGTAAAATATAGTAAATGTTTATAAAATTATATTAATCTAAGCATTTCAAATTAACGGCAACGTCGTACGGTTTTCTCAAAGAGTATCAAAATATAATAAATGTTTAAAAAATTATTAATGGCGAAGACGCCAATGTCAAGTCCGTCTGTACAGTCGAGAGTCAAAAGTCAAAGTCCAATACTATACTATTTCCATTTCTTTATTTTCTCGATGACAGTTCTAATTTGATAGTTGTAGTGTTGTGACCAAATAATTAATGATATCGATCGCATTATATTTATTATGTTTTGAACAAAGACAAATACAATAAAAACAATCACATATATTTTTTCAAGGAGGGAACACATAATGGCCCACCGCCACGTTGTGTTTGTTTTAATCTGTCACTTGCAACAAGAAGGTTGTGCTATATAGTCACTACATTTCTGTTCGCTGAGTATTTTCATATTATCCATACGTTACGTTGTGTATTTTGTGTTCCTCCGTGTTGATTGCTGCCCAGCTGTCAAATATCAAAATGCCTAAAGGATCTGTTCTGAAACGGCAGGCGAGAGAACTGGCGAACAAGGTTCGTAATTACTTTGAAGCAGAGTATCAAAATGGTGGCCCGCTATTACCACTGTCGCAAGTGCAAGAGCGTGTTGCGGCCGCATTAGGAATTAGTAGACCTACTGTTTCAAAAATTACTACCGAAGCTTACGGTACAAGCGGCATGCAGGAAAATAAGCTTCGTTCGCTGAATAAAAAACGCCAACCACGTCGTGTGACATCGGTTGACAACTTCGACGCTGAATTCCAACACTTAATAACTTGTTGTTTCTTTACGTGAATGTGGTTTGTTCCACGGCCAAAAATCGTCATTAAGCTTGGTTTTGAAATTGGATTTTCTTATAAAAAATCGGACAAACGTAAAATATTGATGGAGCGTCACGATGTTGCTATGGCTCGCTGCGAATTTTTGAGCGAAGCCAAAAAGATATCAGATTGGTCAAATGTTATTTTCACTGACGAGACTTGGTTAAATGCAAACCACACAGTATCTAAGAACTGGACTGACGACCGCTTCCACTAGTTCAGGTGCCAATGGGTAAAGGTGACCGCCTTATTAATGCCATGCAGGGTCTACGAAAGGATTCGTGTCAGATGCTTTACTGGCCTTTAAATCCAATTAAATAGTGGACTACCACGAAGAAATTAACTGGGAAAAAATTGTGAGAAGAACCCAAAACATTATAGCGTCGGATTGGGAAATTCATGTGGCATTCGATAATATAGAAGTACAGAAACAGGTCACTGGTGGCACTGGTGGTAGAAATTTGATGACACTTTGTCACAAAATTCGGCCGGGTAGGTACCACCGTGCACGATTGCGAAAAACCCTCCATAGTAATCCAATTTCGGTTTGATTACGTTCAGGGGTCAGCAAATGCATAGCCGGGCAGGGGGATTGTGGTCGCAGCACTAGTGGGACCGGTGGGTGTCACGCGGTGCTGCGACGACAATCCTCTTCTGATCGGCCGTCAAGCCGAGTGCCACCATTGTTAACATGGTACGTGTATGTAATGGTGACCCTCTTTCCTGAGACTTTACCTTCAACTTACCATCAGGCGAGGTGAAGTCAAATTGACGTGTCCTAAATATAAAAAAAAATATATAAAAAAACTTATAATAAATGTTGGGGAGAGCTCATCGAGTGACAGTGACGATTCATCAGATTCATCAGACAAGATGTAATGAAATGTAATACTAGTTAAAAAAATTGTACAAAATTATCCGGCAATAGTTTAGTTTCTTACATTTTGTAAAAAAATATCGGGTCTATTATCGGCACATAAACATGTTTATATTTGTGCTGTTATCGTGTTACGTTTATCGATAGCTACATCCCTATCAGTTTCTCCGACTCTGCTATGACCTTGTACGTGCGTAAGCGTCATATTTTTATTAAATAATGTAAAAAAGACGTTCGTTCAAGTTTCCACAGGAGCTGTCATCGAGAAAATAAAGAAATGGAAATAGTATAATAATATAATATTGGATACTTAGCATAACTTTTAATGTGGGTTCTAGAATGAGGATAAACATATTATTAAGATAATTATATATTTTTCGAAAGACCCAAATCAATGCAAATAGGTATTCCTATTCCTATACAAATATTTCTATTGAGCGGAAATCAAACCGCGGCCTCAGACGCAGCATTCGAGCACTCTACCGCTACGACATACAGGCCGAAAGCTTTTATCACAGATTCCATAATATTATTCTAATACCTTTATTAAAAAAAAGGATATTTGAAACATAGACCACGTCTATGATTTGTAACCAAAATTACTAGTATTTCCCCCAACCCCAACAGCTAAGCTAAATTATTTAATTTAGGAGTAACTTCACGTCAGTGTAGTAATAGATCAGGATTCGAACCCGGGACCTCTTGATTGTAATTCTGATTCTTAACCACTAAGCTACCGACGCATTGATTTTAAACGACAGCCTTTGTGGCGTAGCGGTAGTGCATTCGACTGCTACGACATGACAGGGGGCGCGGGTTCGATTCCCGCTCAGTGCAAATATTTGTATGCTTGAATATGTCTATTTGCATTGGTGTTTCTATGTAAAATATGTATGTATTTACAAAAAAAAAGTATATAAGTGTGGTTCAGTATGTCAGATTAAATATCTTAGCTTTCTCTGAAAAAAACACACCTGGTAACTAAACTGAAACTATGACATTAAATTACTTTTAGTTCCCGAAATAGGTTGTTCCGATTGCATCCGAGACTACCTACACCTCAGAGCCCAAGGTCCGCTTCCCTGCTTTATCTTCTCCACTTCAAATGATCTTGGCCATCCATGGTATTGAGATCATTGACATGCATGTCATCCCTTACGACGTCAAACCAGCACTTTTTGGGTCCTACCGCAGTGGAAGTGACATGACCAGACATTTGTTACCTATGTGACCTGGCGGTTGCCACAAAACGTGGCCGTACCAGCGAAGGCGACACTCCTGCATTTTATCTGCGATTTCGCGGACATGGAGGCTGCCGCGAATGCGGGAGTTCCTCACGCGATCTTCCGTCCACATCCACCGCAGCATATTCATCTCCGTGGCACGTAACTACTGCTCGTGTCGCTCCAGCAATGGCCAAGCTTCACACCCGTGTAAAAGAACAGGCCTAAGGATGGTTTTGAAACCTGCCCTTTCAACGTAACCGGCATTTTAGCGTCACAAATGACACCAGTTATCTCACGCCACTTGGCTGTGCAGTAAAGCAGTGTATTAGATATATTATTAAAAGTAATTTTATTGACAATATGAAAAATATGAACAGCGGCGATAGCCTAGTGGTGTACGTAGCAGACTGCTGAGACGAGGTCTCGAGTTCGATCCCCAGTCGTCCCGGGCTCACACCTCTGACTTTTCGTAGTTATGTGAGCATTAATAAATGTTAATTATCGCTTGCTTAATAATGTGCCCGATAGATGGCAATAGGCTCGCCCCCTATTACATTGGGACCTTAACATAACTGTCGAATCGTAGGTGTGTAATATACCTCTGCCTACCCCGGCGGGGATACATGCGTGAAGTTATGTGTTAAGTCATATGTGTATGAAAAATTAGTGTACATTCCCATTGCTTTGAAAATGATATTCGTTACAATATTTGGATGAGAGGCAATCGTCGCGTCGAAGATTTAGCAAGTTTGCAAGTAGAGGCCTGTTTATGCTAAGATCTAGTGCTAAGTACGGTGCGGCTGTATGTGGTATATGGGACGCGCTAACGGTGCCCGCGCCGTTAAACACGTCCGTGCGCCCGCGCAGCCGCACGCACCTTATCAACGCGACGCCTACTGATAATATGTATTAGTTGTTGAACGATTTGTTCGCTTATAAGTAAATCTAATAGTTGTTATTTAGTTTCCTTTTTACCCGACTGCGCCAGAAGGAGGGTTATATTTTTCTAGAGTATATATGTATATATGTAAGGTGGGGGGAATCCACCATTTCGGCGGTGAGGCCGATTATGAAGGAGTGGTTGGAGAGGCACCACGGTGACCTCTCCTACCGGATGTGCCAGATATTTACCGGACACGGGTGCTTCGGTAAGTATCTAAGGCGCATCCACCGGGAGACAACGCCGCAGTGCCAGCACTGCGAGGATCCTGGCGAAGACACGGCGCTCCACATGTTGGTGGAGTGCCCTGCGTGGGCGAGTCAACGCCGGAATCTCGTTGCAGTCCTGGGCGTGGACGTTCTCTCGTTGAAGACCATGGTGAGGGCCGTGGTCTCCGACGGGAACAAGTGGCACGCCGCCGCCTCTCTCTGCGAGCAGGTAATGCGCGCGAAAGAGACGGCGGAGAGGGAGCGGGAGAGAACCCTGCCCTCCGAGTTCCGCAGTCTACGGCGAGGACGCCGCAGACTCGTCTACGCCCGGGACTACCGACCTCCATGATCGGGGCCTGAGGACGGCAGTTGGCCGACTCGCCGTTCTTACAGAAGCAGACCATGGCGGAGGCGTGTCGTGTGTGTCCTACACACGCCTGCCTACTCACCGACGCGGGATGAAACCCGACCCCATCAGGCTAGGCCGCGCTGGCGGTCATGGTCCGCCGGTAGCCCTGGGGTTATCCTTGCGAGGGCTTACCCGGGGTGCCCGGCAATGGACACTTGGGCAGGACACCGTGCGGTTTTAGTCAGTTCATGCACGACATAACCGCCCCCGCTGGTCGACGAGGGGGGGGGGGTATCCGAAGGTGTACACTTAGCACACTCTGCGGCCTAAACGGCTTGATAGATTTTAGCTTGAGAGGTGTCGTTAGATTCGTATTTACTGTGAGAGTGACACTGGGTGTATCAAAATAAACATAAACAAAATGGTGCATTTTTGGTGCCAAATTCAAATGTTTAGCACGCTCTGCAACCTGAACCGCTTGATGGATTTTAGCTTCAAAGGTGCATGACATAACTAAAAGTATACAATAAAATTATTAATTAAAAAATCAAAAGCCCGACTGCCCTTAAAAGACCGAAACAAGTTTAATAATAAATAATATAATCTAGGACATATTACACATCGGCATCTAGATCCAAACTAGACAGAGCTTGTCATATGGGTTCTAGAATGCGGATAAACATACTTAGATACTTTTTTCTTTGTAAATAAATACATATTATACATAGAAACACATAGACCAATGCAATTATATACAAATTTGCAATGAGCAGGAATGAAACCCGCGACCTCTGGCTTAGCAGTCGAATTCTCTACCGCTAAAACACAGATAGCAGGCGGGACCCATTTGCAAATTAATTATAAATAAATTGAAAAAAAACTAAACCTAAAAGATAGAAAAATATTTACATACATGCGTCACAGAATTCCTCCGCATCATCACTGACTGGTAATGTTCCCAGAAGACTGGCAGCATTGCCACGTTGAATGGCAATGCTAATTCTTTGTGCAAGATCAAGTCCAGCCTTCTGGTCACGTGTAGCGTCGATCAGCCGCTTTGCCAAAATTTTGTAGACAAAACGGGCACTTGGACCCCATGACCCCAACGTCTCAACCCCAAACGGCTCAAAAACATAATCCCCTACTAGGTTGGAGTATTTGCAAATCATAAACCGAAAGAAAATTAATGGGCCTGGTGAAAGCCTCGCTAAGTGTATCGGCTTGCCAGTGAGGTTGACTTGAACCAGTAGTTCTTGGTGGTCCCATAAACCTTACCCATCTAGGGTGAGCCTATATCGAAATGCAGACCACGGACTCCGAGGTGATAACCTCAGATGCGACCGGGACTAATATGAAAATGATGATGATGACCTGTCATTATGCAGTTATCACAAAGTAACACTTATGAACTATAGGTACAATAATTAGGCACTTCTAAATTTACATTTACAGCCGGAATTCGAAAGACAATAGTTAAGCATGTAAGAGAATAATTAGCAATGAAAATCCATGGCACTATTTTTAAACGCCTGTAATAACAATAACAGTTTAGATAAATATTGTAAAGTTTCAACATCGTCAATCATAATATTATGCTCTTTCCATCTAGAACTATATTTTCACTTGCTATTAGCAACATGAAATCTCCAGAGATAAACATTAACATCCCAAAAAAATACGCTCTCCGCGCGACCACTCGCAACGACGTGTGCCCTCATGTGTGTGCCCGTTCGGGTTGTTGTCTCGCTGACATTAACTACGTGAACGCTCGGCATTTTCCGGCGAAGGGGCGTGTCGTGCCGCGCCGCCGCCACGGCTCATTAGGCTTTACGTAATTAATCAATTACATAGCTTGTTTGGCGCTGACTCTAAATTACTTAGCTACACTTACATTAGTTGAAGGGTTAATTAAAAACTCAACTATTTACAAATATATATACTTAGATATAGTTGCATTACTTTAAGAAGTTGGTTATGAAGGTTAAATAACGTGGGTTTATTATTTTTTGCTTTTCAGTTTTTTCAGTGGTTTAATTTTTTGTTAAAAAGTTTTTATTTCATATTTTTTGTGGCTATAATCCTCTAATTACTACATGCTTACATCTGGATTACTTTTAAAATATCTACCAACCTTGCTTAAGCTATTAACTTTCATATAATACTTCTTTAACCATTATTTGTTGTGTAATATAAATACTTAAAAAAACTGACTTTATATACCAACATGGGTAGGCCTACAAAAAATGCTGCTCGAATGACAAAAATATATTTAGAAGAATCTAATAACGAGAAAAAAAAAGGTTGGAAGCCAATAAAAAGAGAATTAGATTAACACGTTCACATGAAAATTTAGATCAACGCGAGGAAAGACTGTCTAGGATGAGAAGCTACATAACCAATAGGCTATCGCAAGAAGGTGATAGATAGCACGCACTGCACTCATCGTTTAGGTATAATAAGAGAGCGACTTTCAAATCCTCCGGCAAACGAATTATAAAAAAATTATCAAAATCGGACTACTATGTAAAAAGTTGGTCAAATCTTACAATCAGTGAGTGAACGATCAATCATCGCCTGTTTTCCTACCCTTAAGGTTGGATTTTTATTTTCATACTAGCTGACCCGGCAAACGTTATTTTGCCATGTATATTATTAATTATTGAACTGGAAATTAAAAAATTAACATGAGATGCACAGAAAAATTAAAATAATACGCATAACAGTTACTGCTACGATCAATACACAAATAAAACCAAAAGAAAATGAAAATAAAATAGCGATGGAAAAATAGGGGTTGATCGTAGCGGGTTGAAAAGGGTTGTATGTATTTTCTAATACTGTATCATAAAAAAAAATTAAACAAAACATTATCTTAAAATAATTAAAATCAAATCAGGGGTTATTACCCTTAACGTTTAGGGAGATGAAAAATTGTCCGATTCTTAGACCTACCCAATATGCTCACAAAATTTCATGAGAATCAGTCGAGCCGTTTCGGAGGAGTTTAACTACAAACACCGCGACACAAGAATTTTATATATTAGGTTATATGGGACCAACTTCGGGGTATACGCTTTCCCATTAAAAAAGAATTATCAAAATCGGACAACTCTGTAAAAAGTTATGCGTGGTCATACATAAAACAAATATACGCGTTGACTTGAGAACCTCCTCCATTTTTTCGTCGGTTATGCGAACCTCCTCTGTTTTTTCGTCGGTTATGAGAACCTCCTCCATTTTTTCGTCGGTTAAAAAAAATATACTTATCGACTTGAGAACCTCCTCCGTTTTTTCATCGGTTATGAGAACCTTCTCCGTTATTTCGTCGGTTATGAGAACCTCCTCCGGTTTTTAGTCGGTTAAAAAACGTATAGTCAACGACAAAAGTAACTTTACAAATTCAAATTTCTTGATCACCTTAGCTCTTAAACCTTTTATAAAATAATAAATAAAACATAAAATATATTAACTATGTCTACTGGGGATAGTAAAACTGCTTATACATCAATCGTCGGTATATATATTCCAATACAAAAAAGGTTTGTAAATATTTAAGTGTTAATCAACTTTTACGCACTGTACGTATGGTGATACGTCACTGCTGAAAAGGCTATAATAGTGTCCTAAAGAGACCTAAGTAGAAACTATTTCAAAAAGCATGTGTATGTATATATCTAGACAGATTCAAGAAGTTGTACTTTTGCTAAAGATTTAGATCCAAAAAAGAAAACATCTAGAACGGGATTTGAACCCGCAACCAGTCCCTTACAGGGGGAATGCTCTGACCAGCTGAGCTATCTAGACACGTCCCAGATATTCCAAATTCTCCGATATATTATATACGTCTTAAGGCTTAATTCTTGCGAACTACGGAAACAATGAATAACTTTACAGTCATTTTTAAATATTGTTTTTTGATGACTCCGCCTAATTAATTCAATTAAATTTTTAAGCATTTTGCAGTTGTACTTTAGTACATACGTACATTATACTCACGCATTTCTCCCCCTGGGGTAGGTAAAGACAACAGCCCGTCATCTGTTTCTGTCCTTACACACTTTACGAGCTTCCTCTACTGTCCTTAAAAGTTGCAAATGTTTCAGTACTTACATCAATTTGATGAGTGTATGCGTGGTTAACCTGACCTGCCTACCCACTTACACATACCTAACATACTAAGTGTTTCATTCGCTCTGTACTCATTCGTTCAATGTGTCCTAATGTTATACAGTGTCAGCGTAAATAAAAAGTATTTTACTCGTGTAAAACAATACTTACATAAACACAAAACTCAAATCTAGAAACTTAATTGTCACAAAGAAACGCTACAATTTACATAAAGTTTCTATAAAACTTTATTAATTTCACACGTTTTTACAGTTTATTTACATTTAGTATGTTAATTAACAATGAGAATAACTATTGCGATTGTATGTTACAAAAGCACACGTAATTTACGTCCATCGAAAGATATAAACGCACCAAAATAACTTCAATAATATTAATCAATTTCTAACTTCTTAAAAGTCCCATCAAGTCTATGGTCTCCTTTTTTATCAGGCAAGGCCGCATTCCTCTGCTCCTCTTCAACTTTGAAGTAAAGAGCCAACGATTGGAGCTCTTCCATGATTTTTTTATGAATTGTCTGTGTATCTGGAAGAGTACCTCCATAGTCTGAGGGCAATGAAGACCTGGGAACTATTTCGTAGATCTTTTCAATATCTTCATTTTTCTTATGAAACTTGATGACGCTATATAGGTCCTGGTGTAAAAATGGTTTTGTGAGTGACAGTAATTTGTCCATAATTGACTCCGTGTTCAATAGATGGATAGCACGTATTCGTATTGGTGCAGCTTCCTGCAAATACTGGAAGAGTTTTCGGACAGTTGACAGATTTATTCGAGTGACATGTCCCATTTTAATTCCATTCATATCAAAGAGAACGATATAACCTGGTTGAGGACCTCGTTTTGAGAGAGAGAGATCTACGACCATGAAGAGTAGCTTACAGATAGATTCTAGGTCAAAATTTGTAGAGTTTTTGTCGTGGAGACGGTGATATATAATCTCATAACCTTCACATGATTTGCCAGGAACGTGAAATAGTTCAACAACCTCGGCCGCCTTTTTCAAATCCGTATTCCAGACCCGGTAATCAAAGAATTCTGGGGCATTTTTTCTGCAGTCGTAATACTTTTCTATACATGATTTAGTCTTATCTATATCACCGTAACACGCATTATAAAATAGTACTATTTGTTTATCACTTAAATTCTTCGGCACGCATTTTGAGATATCGATTTTTAAACTCCATTGTCGTAACTCTTCGATTTCCTTTTGACTAAATTTATCCATAGCCATTGTAGTTTCAACATAATTGAATTCTAATTCCACTAACATGTTCTTATATCAATTATTCACACACAACTGATTGCTAATACTATGGATTATCAACTGCACAAAACTTTTGATTAGTCATTAGATACATAAAGATATACACTCATTATATCAAGTTTATCAACGTCTAAATCATGCAAGGAAATCTTATCTTTCAATATTAACAGTTAGAGTATATATGTATTTCACTGCCCACTTAGGAAAATACGATGTTTTAATGAAAATTCTATAAATTCAAATTATATTTATACTAAACTAGCTGACCCGGCGAACTCTGTTCCGCCTTAGAGGCAATAAAAAAAAGCGACGATAGCCCAGTGGCGTACGTAATGGACTGCTGAGACGAGGTCTCGAGTTCGATCCACAGTCGCCCCGGGCACACACCTCTGCCTTTTCGCAGTTATGTGTGCATTAATAAATGTTAATTATCGCTCGCTTACTAATGTGCCTGGTGGATAGCAATAGGCTCGCCCCCTATTACATTGGGACCTTAACATAACTGGCGAATCGTGGGTGTATAATACACCTCTGCCTACCCCTTCGTGGATACAGGCGTGAAGTTATGTATGTATGTTTAGAGGCAATAAATGAGCAGACTTTTGACTTTATCAAGGTCAATTTTTTATTTGGATAATTAATGTAAATTAAAAAAGGAAGTATTTTAATGATTTTTTATTGGCCATGTATTTTAGTGCATGGGTTCCACTCTTTAGTGAAGCACCTTATGATACACGACATTTTTCGTTTTATTATCAAGTGCAAGAACAAATAACGCAGATGGTCTTCCGACCCCTGAACATGCCACATATAATTGACCATGGGAAAAACATGGATTTTCTAGATTCAGACCACAAACTTTTAAGGATTGGCCTTGTGATTTGTTGATGGTCATGGCGAATGCAAGACGGATCGGAAATTGAAGTCGTTTAAACTCAAACGGCATGTCGGTTGGGATCATCGGGATCCTTGGAATGAGAACTTCCTCACCTTCGAATTTTCCTTTGAGTATCGTCGCGTAAATCACATTGTTCATCAATTTCCTTACCACCAAACGCGTTCCGTTGCACAGTTTTGGTTGGTTTATGTTTCGAAGCATGATTACTACGGAGCCAACCTTTAATCGCAAATTGTGCGGTGGTAAGCCCGGTACATCCAAGGAGTTTAAAAATTCAATTGGATAGTTGGTGGCTTCATATTCATTTGTTACACAGTCAATTGATTTGAAAGAATGCAGTGTACCAATGATCTCATTCTGAATTATGAAGTTTAAGTCATTTACATCTTTATTCATACATACATACATACATAAACTCACGCCTATATCCCCGAAGGGGTAGGCAGAGGTGCTAGCACCCACATTTCGACAGTTTATGTTTAGGTCCCAATGTAATAGGTGGCGAGCCTATTGCCATTAACCGGGCACTTATAAGCCTGCGATAAATACACACATAACTTCGAAAAGCATCGAAAAGTCATTGGTGTGTGCCATGGTAAGACCTGGGATCGAACCCGAGACCTCGTCTCAGCAGTCCATTACCCATACCACTAGGCTACCGCGGCATATATCTTTATTCTTAGCCGCCAAAATTGCTCGCTCACTCAACCATTCATTAGTTTTGTGATTAGTAATGATGGTTGGGAATACTTTGTTGATGAGTTCGTCTTTTGATGAGACAAAGTTACAGAAATTCTGAGGAAATGAAATCAGTCCGCTCGATTCGTCGAAAAAAAAAAAGGTACTCGACCATTACCGATAGTCAGTAATTGCGCAGAGAAATGCAGCAGATGTATCGTTCAACAATGCAACTCTCATGTTTGTTGTCAGCTGAAGTTTCTTCACATAGCGCCATAGATTCGATGATTTGAGGCAAGCGTTTATTTCGTCTGCAGCAGTTGATCTTGGAATTACTGGTAGTGTTTGGCGGAAATCTCCAGACAATAAAATCATTGCGCCTACAAAACATCTCGAGTTATTGCGTGGATCTTTCAATGTTCGGTGAAAATTTTAAAATGCACGTTTATGTGCCATTGTGCATTCGTCCCAGATGATGATTTTCGATGCTGATTAAACTTTGGCCATTGCGGAGTGTTTTGCAATATTACATGTTGGTTCTTCAATAGTTTGAAGATTTAACGGTTTAACCCAATTTTAATGCTGAAGAGCCGTACGGCATCCTTCTAACAATGTGGCTGCTGCGACGTACAATGGTAGTCCGCGATATATGCATGAATATGCGCAAGATGCAATGACATATGTACGTCATTACGGTCAGCCAGATCTTTTTATTACTTTTACCTGTAATCCAAAATGGATAGAAATTGTTCAATTGCTGCTTCCCGGGCAATGTTCACGTTTCATGTCTTTTTTTTATCTTTATAAAAAGTATCCTATGTCCTTCTCCTGGTTCTAAGCTACCTCCCCACCAATTTTCAGCCAATCAGCTCAGCCGTTCTTGAGTTATAAATAGTGTAACTAACACGACTTTACGATTCACGATTTTGTAAATTCAAACTCTAATTCAAATTATATTTATTGAAATCTAGAGTATCTATGTTAATATCTAGCATGAACAGAAGATTTCTTTATTATGGTACAGAGAACCCCTGGGCTTATCCTTTCGAGGGCTTACCCGGATGGCCGGCAATGGACACTGGGGAAGGACACCGTGTGGTTTTAGTCGGTCCGATTCCGACACGCCCACCCCATCGTCGGCACCGATGGGGTGCAGCCCGTGGGGGTTTCCACACGCTAAAAAAAAGTTGTACAGAGAACAGTACTTCTTCAGTTACTTCTCCAGTTGAGCGGGTTTGAAAGTTCAAAGTAATGCCTAGTGTTCAAATTGTGGTCTTTTGTGAGCAATTTCGTGAATTCAAATATATCATGAAAGACTACAATTTGAAAACTAGGTCATTACTTTGAACTTTTTACCTAATCATAAACCTACACAGATACAAAACGTAGTCCCGATTCGAAAGTCTTTTTTCACGAATAATAATTGATATTCGGATATCGAATACATTCAGGCAGAAGTTGGCGATGTGCCCACTTAAATCGCAACACTCTATGCAATCAGGAACTACTAATTAATGCAAGACATATCACGTTCGATACTTGGTTTTGTAGACTACTCTGGTAAGAAAGTACCGGGAATTACTCAATAAAATTTAAAATATGTATTGTTCATCCAAATTTTTTGTCTCACCTTCGAAAGAGTCTCTCATTCGAAATAATTCTCATACGCCAAGGAACTCAATCATCAAAAACATTATTAAACGTATTTTTAGGTAGATTTCGATGAAATCGATCTACCTATTGGTTTCTTGACTACTGTCGAATTAAAAAAAATTTCTTCATAGGAGGTCTAGTTATGACCCCCTGAGTCCGAAATGAGAACTGGTCAAAAAGTTTATATATATATACCTATATATGTATGTATGGTTCCACTTCCCAAAATTTGCGGCACTCTCACGGTCGCATTTTTGCCCCGATCGCTTCCAAACTGCGGTCAAAAATTGCTTGGGTGTAAACTTAGTTTAAGTTCGTGAATTGGTGGAATCCGGCCTAAGGGGACGGTAGGGCCTCACTTTTGGTGAAATCAGTTTTTCCTCAAAATTTCACGTTCCATGAAAGATATTCGAACCGTTCTAATTTTATCCCATAGTATATGTTCAACATTTAAATCTTCGCGCCAATAGTAGTTTTTGTTCTAGTGCCTACACTAATGTGTTTTTCTATTCAATCCTGTTTGGCTTTCAATTAGTAAATGTGTCCGTCGAAATTATTGAATTTTATTGCCTAAGTATACCCAGCCCCCCTACATGGTCCTGGATCTACGCCGGATATCATCACCAGCCTTTTTTTCAATTCAAAATCATGTTGCATCAATTTTCAACATCGAACCGGTCACAAAAGAGTCATCTGTTCTTCTAAAACGCTTGATTGATCAGTTGAATAAGAATTTGCGAGCATTGGAGTCATTGGGAGAACCTACTGATCACTGGGATACTCTTTTGATTTATATTGTTACTCAGAAGTTAGACGGAATAACTTACCGTGAATGGGAAGAACATAAAGGTTCATTATCTAAAGATAAGCCGATTAGTTTAGATGCATTTCTACAATTTATGCGTAATCGTGCAGATTTTATTGAGACAATTGAATTGTCGCAAAAGAATGCGACAAGTGGCAAAGTGAACAAAATAAAGGCTTTGGTTTCTTATCAGAGTAATAAAGATAGGAATATTTCAACTTCGTCTTCAACGAAACCCTGCCCTAATTGTAATGATGAACACTACTTAAATAATTGTCCGAAGTTTCTCGCACTCAGTGGTGAAGCGCGATACAAGTTATTGCCTACTTATAAGATTTGTTATAATTGCTTCCGTAGCGGACATTATGCTAATTCGTGTAAAAGGCCAGGTTGCAAAGTGTGCAAGCGTAAACACCACTCACTGGTGCACGTCAACGAAATTGCAACAAAACAGATGTCTACGTTTGTGCCTACGAGCGCAGCAACAGCTGATAGCGATAACGGGAATCGTAGTAATAATAACTCGATGCCTACTGTCACGAATTCCAATAAGTCGAGCGTCGCGCTTACGGGGAGCATTGCCGCTGCATGTGAGAAGTCGGGTCAATGTGATGTTTTATTATCCACAGCGTTAGTAAAAATCTACGAAAGTAATGGTAAAGAGGTCATCGCCCGTGCGATCCTAGATAGCGGTAGTACTTCGTGTCTAATGACCGAACGGTTACACAAACAATTAAACTTGCCAGCTGATCGCACAGATAAGACCGTCGTAGGTATAAATAATAAAACATCGAGCATAACTCAAATGTGTCGTTTGCCTATCAAATCGTTATGTGAAGGTTTCTCAACTATTTTGAGTTGTTTTATTCTGCCGTCGATTACCGATAACATTCCCGGGCATCAGATAGATGTGAGCATGTTAAATATTCCATCGAATATTTGTTTAGCGGACCCTCAATTTTATTCGCCCTCCGCTGTTGATTTGATCATCGGCGCTGATGTGTTATGGGACATTTTAGGTTCGCAAAATATTACATTGGGTAAAGGTAAGCCCACACTGTATGAGACTAGACTAGGTTGGATAGTTTGCGGTCCGGTTAACGGCGATCGTATATCGACCTTCTCTAAAATTAATTGTAATTTTATTCAAGTTGATTCCATGACTTCCCCCTGCGATGATGACATTCAAACCCAATTAACGCGTTTTTGGCAGCTTGAAGAAGTTAGCCCTCAGTCGTCTCATTATTTCCCAGAGGAGAAGCAATGTGAAGATCATTTTGTAAGAAATACCACTCGCCTCACAGACGGTCGGTTCTGTGTTAGAATCCCATTAAAACAAACACCGAGCGTGTTAGGTGATTCTTTTCAGCGAGCGAAGCATTGTTTGTTATCTTTAGAGCGCAGACTAAAGGGTAATGACTCATTTGGTATAATGTATAAAGAATTTATGTCCGAGTATGAATCTTTGGGTCACATGTCAGAGTGCAGACCGGTGACATCGGTGCCTCATTATTTTATACCACACCATGGCGTCCTCCGTGAAAGTAGTACGACGACCAAGCTTCGGGTCGTTTTTAACGCGAGCAGCCCTACTACTTCGGGAATTTCATTCAATCAAATTCAAATGATTGGACCCACGGTGCAGGATGACCTTCTGTCGATACTATTACGGTTTAGGCAGCATAGATACGTTATAGTAGGAGATGTCGAAAAGATGTATAGATGTATAGCTGTACATCCAAGTGATAGACCTCTGCAGCAAATAATTTGGCGCGATCAACCTGATGCTGAACTGAAATGTTATATTCTGAATCGCGTCAGTTATGGCACTGCAAGTGCCCCGTATCTTGCTACCAGGTGTTTGAAACAGATAGGCTTAGACTGTGAGGACCCTAAGATATCAGAAATCATTCTCCACGATTTTTATGTAGATGACGTGTTGACGGGTGGAGACGACATAAATAAAGTTTTGCGAATTCGTGAGCGGCTAACTGCCGAGCTCGCCTCAGCTTGCATGCCTCTTAGGAAATGGAAGTCTAACGAGCCACAATTATTGTCAAAAACCGATCAGTTATCACCGGAACTCAACATCGGAGATACTGGATCGAGTAAAACGTTAGGCCTCGGGTGGCATTCAGTGACAGATGAGTTTTATATTCCCATCAACCCCAAGATAGCCATGGAAGACACAAAGCGTGGTATACTTTCTGTGATAGCACAGATTTTCGATCCTTTAGGGCTTCTTTCACCTTGTGTTATCCTTATGAAAATTATATTACAGAAACTATGGCTACAGCGGCTATCATGGGACGAGGAGTTGCCCCAGGAGATAAAACAAGTCTGGGTCGAAGTGATCGACAGCCTACCGAGTATGAATAGCCTACGCATACCGCGACGTGTAATTTGTGATGCTTATACCCGTTTGGAGCTGCACATTTACACCGATGCGTCCGAGCGTGCGTATGGCGCCTGTGTATACGTTCGTAGTATTGATGACAACGGTATGGTCTCAGTAAGCTTATTATTCGCTAAGAGCCGAGTCGCTCCTATCAAAGCCACGACAATACCACGACTCGAGCTCTGCGGTGCCTTGATCGGTGCTCGTTTGTACGAGAAAGCCGTCACTGCGCTGCGAGCACAAATTAAGTTAGTTGTTTTTTGGACTGACTCGACGATTGTCTTAGGTTGGCTTAAAATGTTGCCTTCGAAGCTGCAACCATTCGTGCGTAATCGCATAGCTGAGATTTTAGATAAAACTGGCAACTGTACTTGGAGACATGTTCCGACTAATGAGAATCCCGCGGATCTGATATCACGGGGCGTCAATGTTAGCTCAATTCAGTCTCTCAATTTGTGGTGGCATGGACCAGATTATTTAAAACGCGATCCCTCGCACTGGCCTGCGACTCCAAGTACTGTTCAAAAGTTGCCTGAAACTCGCAATGAAGTTTCATTATGTGTAAATAATAATACTCCACGTGAACTTATTGATTTCAGTCGCTTCTCAAATCTGACTAGGCTTCAACGTACGGTAGCATACGTACTTAGGTTTGTTAATATTTTAAAGAAAGGGACCAAGCAGGAAAGTAGATATTTAACTGTTGACGAATTAGATAACGCTTTAATTTTAATTTTGAGACTTTCGCAACTTCATTCGTTTCCTGAATATAATTTATTGATTAAAAAACAAGACTTGCCTAGTAAAAGTCCACTGATAAAATTTAATGTTTACTTAGATAAAAATAATCTCATTCGCGTAGGAGGTCGTTTAGATAATTCCAATTTCACGTTTGAAAAGAAGCACCCTATTATGTTACAGTCCACACATCAAGTTACAAAGTTATTGTTTCAGCATGAGCATAAAAGGCTGATGCATGCCGGCCCTCAACTTTTATTGGCTACAATCAGGGAAACTTATTGGCCGATAGGTGGTCGGAGTTTAGCAAAGAAATGTTTTCGTGAATGCGTGCGTTGCAGTCGCATGAAAGGCAAGGTTTATAATCCGCTGATGGGTAACTTACCTAAGCAGCGACTGGAACCTGGTGGGTACCCATTTGATAGTGTAGGCGTGGACTACGCGGGCCCAGTGGCGGTCGCTAGCCGCACCGGCCGCGGTTGCAGACTCATTAAGTCGTACATAGTTATATTTGTATGTTTCACAACCAAAGCGGTACACCTGGAGTTAGTGGGTGATTTAACAAGCAAGAACTACCTACTAGCATTACGCAGATTCATTTCACGAAGAGGTAAACCCTCTCACATGTTTTCAGACAACGGTACCTCATTCGTTGGCGCATATAATGATATACGTAAGTTTTTACAGAGCAATTGTGATTCTCTGGCTTCAGATGTGGCTCAGGATAACATTAATTTTCATTTTATACCTGCGTATAGTCCTAATTTTGGAGGTCTTTGGGAGGCTGGTGTCAAGTCGACCAAATATCATTTAAATAGAGTGCTGGGCAACTGTAATTTGACGTTCGAGGAGCTTACTACAACGTTGGTGCAAATCGAGGCGATACTTAACTCTCGGCCACTCTCTCCGTTGTCATCGGACCCAGAGGACTTGACGCCACTCACGCCCGGTCATTTTCTCATCGGCCGCCCTCTTACTGCCCTGCCTGAACAGAACCTTGAGGACTATCCAGTTAGCAGACTCACACGCTTCCAGCGCATTGCGCAGTTACGTCAGCATTTTTGGACCAGATGGAGCAAGGAGAATGTTGCTGAGCTCCAGCAGCGTGTAAAATGGCGATCCAGCAAGTACTCTCTTAAGACTGACACTCTAGTCCTGTTGAAGGAAGATGGACTTCCACCGCTGAAATGGAAGCTTGGACGTGTCATCGCTGTGCATCCTGGTCCTAGTGACGGCATCAGCCGTGTTGCTGATATTCGGACGGCGAACGGCATCGTGCGGCGAAGCTTCAGCAAGATTGTACCTCTGTTGCCAGAAGATGTCTCCGGTTGAAAGACGTGCTTTCAACGCGCGGGGGCGGGCATGTTCAACATTTAAATCTTCGCGCCAATCGTAGTTTTTGTTCTAGTGCCTACACTAATGTGTTTTTCTATTCAATCCTGTTTGGCTTTCAATTAGTAAATGTGTCCGTCGAAATTATTGAATTTTATTGCCTAAGTATACCCAGCCCCCCTACAGTATACATGAGTACCAACAACTTTTAATTAGAAACCTATAAGATTAAAACTTTAACTAAAAGTGGAGGGGGGAAAAACCAAAATTTTTCGGGAAAAAAATAATAACTTCTGACCGGTGAACATTCTTGCCGTCGGAAACATTTTTAATCGATAGGCCATTTTTAAGTCTAAAATAAATGTCTGAAAAGTTTTTCGCTAAAAGTTACCGTTTTCGAGAAAAAAAAACTATTTAAAGTCCGTAGTTCTCTATATAAAATAATATTAATTGCTTCACGAAATCTACCTGTGCGTTCCCCCTGCGGGAACGGATTTTTTAGGTTCTATACCCGTCGCCATTTTTGAAATGACATCTATTGACTGAAAACGGGTGCCTTGAAGTAGTAATTAGGGTTTCAAAAAAGAAAAAAGTCAGAAGGAGCCATATTACAGAAATATGGTTGCTGTTCGATAAGAATTTATAGAGCTTTTGACCAGAAATTCGTTCACAATGATATGCTTGCGAGATGGTGCGTTGTCGAATTAGCTCTCTCAAACGCCTTATAATGCTCAGATAATATTTTTTATTTACTGTCTCACCTTCTGACGGAAATTCCGAGGGCAGAACATCGCAGGTGCATCGCGGTAATCAAATCTACTTTGTATTGTTAAAAAAAAACTAATCAATTTCCAACTTCTTGAAGGTTACTTCCAGTGCGCTGTCTCCAGACAACGCCGCTAGTCTCTGCTCCACCTCAACTTTGAAGTAAGGAACACCCAGTTGGAGCTCTTCCATGTAGCTCTTGTGAAGAGTCTGCGTATCAGAAAGTGTACCTCCATAGTTCAAAGGCAATGAAGACCTTGGAAATATTTCGTAGATCTTTCCCATATCTTCGTCTTTCTTATGGGATTTGGAGAGTTCAAACAATTCCTGTGTTGCAAATGGTCTTAATATTGATACAAATTTATCCAAAATTGGTTCCGTGTTTACATGTGGATAGCATGTATCCGTATAGGAACGGCTTCCTGTAAATACTGGAAGAATATCCGAATAACTGAGAGATTGAATCGAGTAAGATGCACCATTGTAAGTCCGTCCATTTCGAACAAAAAAATGTAAACTGATTGAGGACCTATTTTAATTAGAGTGAATGCGATTATAATGAAGAATAGTTTACATATTCTATGTCAAAATTAGAAGCATTAATGTCGTAGAAACGGCAATATATAACCTGGTAGCCCTCACATGATTTGCCAGGTAAGTGAAATAGTTCCATAATCTCGGATGCTTTTTTCAAATCTGCGTTCCAGACTCGGTAATTGAATAAATCTGGAGCATTTTTTTTTGCAATCGTAATATTTATCTATGCATACTTTAGTCTTTTCTATATCAGCGTAACACTCATTATAGAATAATATGAATTGTTTACCACTTAAATTCTTCAGCACGGATTTCGATTTGTCAATTTTTACTGTTCAATTTCGCAATTCTTCTATATCCTTTTGAGAAAACTTATCCATAGCTGCCGTAGTTTCAGCATAATTAAAATCTAAATTTACAGGCATTTTCTTATGTATTGTGGTTAATTATTTAGACACAACCGAATACAATCGATGCGGATAATCAACTACTTGTAAACTAAATACTCAACTAGACACAGTACTGCCCTACTAAGCGCAAAAGCGGTATCTCAAAAAAAATCGTAAAATTGTATTTTTATGCCTTCGGATAGCTCTAAAAAATACGCATCTAATGAACTAAGCCTTTTAGCGCTATCTTGTTCAAAACATATAAAAAACCTTATGAAAGATTTCCCTATCTCAGTTTTGCCTTAAATCACTAAGGATATTAGAGGTATATCAATATTACGTAGGCCAACACCAATATATTTGAATACCGCCAAATCTCTTAAAAAAGAACAGCAACTCTTCTAAGCCGATAAGCGGCAAATATGTAGTATTTGAATGCTTCATTGATCCGCAAATCATTTTGACTATATGAGATACGGTGGCAGCAGCAAATCAAATTGGCTCTTATGGGTTGTTTGATATGGCCGACAGTTTCCACCATAGGATGGAGTTGTCAATGAAACGCATGAAAAACTAAATTTATGATTTTTCAGATTTTTCTCAGGCAGTTAGTACTGCATTAAAAAACGTAAATCCTAAAGAGATGACTCTACAAGATTTTTATGACTGGGAAGATTACACGACACAGTTTAAACTGTCTCAAATTAAACCGCGTACGTGTATTAATTAAATGGTCGAAGTAGAAGTCAATAGAGGCAGTTTGTTTTTTTTTTTACGTGCGTAAATCCCTTCGGATCCCGGCCCCCGGCCAGCGGTGGTGGTTATGTCGTGTATCGACTAAAACCGCACGGTGTCCTCCCCAAGTGCCCGTTGCCGGGCACCCCGGGTAAGCCCTCGAAAGGATAACCCCAGGGTTACCAGCAGACTTTGGCCGCCACCGCTTTTGATTTAACATACAAAACTGGATTCAATAAAGACCCTATCACTGCGAGCATAATCGGAAATAAAATTTTGAAAACTCAAGTTTTGCCACCACCGAAGGAGAAAATTGCAACATATTTCTAAAATCAAAAAAGAAAATATATATAAATCTTTTTAAAATATTATAGCTCAAAACAAAATGTCCTTTTGGAGAGAACTGCCTACTTTTGACTAGATTAATTCATAGAATCCGTTTTTTCTGCAGATTTTTTTTATGACATTATAAATTTGAATAATAAAAGACTTTATAAATGTACTTTGATTTTTTTTCCTTTAAATTAATACATATTTTATTCGATAGAAAATTCAAATTTTATTGTGTACATACATGTAGGAGAAGAGCTAACGAAAAAGCGGTAACTCAAATTTTAATTTTATAATTACTAAGCGGTAGCCGTATCTCATGAAAAAGGTATATCCAGATACATTTTTGATATTTTAACTATTGTGGTAACAAATAGATCTAATATAATATTTAAATTCTATTTAATAAGCAAAAAAGTCAATATGTAAAGTAAAAAGAAAACTATTTTTACAAAACTCCAATTATCTCGAAACTCCCTTTCATTTAGGTACCGCTTTTGCGCTTAGTTGGGCAGAGTAAGCACAGTAAGTGGACAAAACCGATTTATAAGACAAGGGTGAATGAGCAAGCCGATAAGGGGAGACTTGACAGTACGTATTTCAACTAGATCGAGATCAGTTTAAGGAAAGGTAAGGTGACAGCACCATTGAGGCAGCAATTATTTATCAGTGAAACAAAACTAGAACACAACAGCAGTAGCAACACGAGTCCAAATCAAACAAACACGCGACGAAAATAGTTGCGCAAGAGTTTCCGAACGACGATTAGTTATACTTTCAGCTTCTACGGAAATTGAGGCTTCACCGAACTGTGGTGGCACGAAATCTATATGAGTTTATAAAACATACAAAAAATCTAACTACATCTGTTATACACTTTGAAACCATTAAACCGATGTGCCTCAAAACGGTTTCATTACGAAGGCAATAATGCAAAGATGCTGCGCCTTAGCCTCCTCCGTCAATCAGCACGTGTACCAGCTTGCAGGTGAGGTTGGCTTGGGCCTCAGAGATCCTGGTGGGGCCACAAAGACACCCGTCTTCAAGAAATGCTGAACCCTTCACTTTAAAACGGCATTGTTTGTATTGTATACGGGTGATACCTTACTCTGCATGGTCGATACTTCAGCCGATGCGGTTAGTCAATTGCCGCTTCAGTTTGCTTATTCAGCAAGCTATGCCGGTAACTTTCTTCTTTGTCGGGCGACCTCATTAAAATTTTATCCTCCAAGCATAGGAGGTTAATTTTTAACTCCAAGCATAGCTAGCTTCATAACACGCTCTGTTAGTTTGTGGACTAGCTTCGACTTCAGTGTCCACGTTTCGGCATCGTAGGCCGGGAGGCAAGGCAGAAAGCACTGTCATATTGCCTGGCGTCAAATACTACGTTACCATTTCTGTTAATGAATATATGAAATGTGAACAATGACCGAAAAATTAGCGCTCTATTGTCTCTGCATACCCCTGTGGGAATGAAGTATTTGGATATGCATATATACTTTAATTGTTACGATGCCGTCATCGTTAACCTACATTTTGCATTTCAGATCAATGGCACGAACGGTTTCCTCTTAACTTAGCTGTCCATTACTCCGTGAATTACACGGTATCTTAACGTCAATAAGGAAGGTCTTCAATGCACTTGAAACTTTAGACAATAGACACAATAAGCGACAAAGTTGTGGTACGCCGTGTAAACGGTGCCGCTAAGACCTATCGCAGAAACGAGACTTATAACATCGCCGATTTTGGGACAGCATCCATACTTGTAACAAAGCGAGATAGTTTTGTTATTATTTCGTAGAGGCAGTGACAAACAGAAGCTTATTTATACATGTCATCGTAATTAACGAGTTCACTTTTGACTACCAAATACTTATTCATTCTAGCAACTGCAAAAGAGCAGACCTCGGGCTCCCAAGTGCAATTTTTGCAACAGGGGGCGGCGCTCAAATGACAACAATCAATCTCTCGGTCACTGTTGTGTACGAGTATTCGCCACCAGAGTAGCTTTGTTTTTATTTTAATTTTGTTAATTTTATTTTATATGTACCTAATCCGCAATAAATACATGTTTTCTGTCTTTCTTTCAATATTCTTTTGTTTTCGTGCGGAAATCCCCTCGGATACCCCCCTCGCCGGCCAGCGGGGGTGGATATGAAACCGACTAAAACCGCACGCCGTCTCGGGCCTACAGACGCCGGGGTGTAAGGTTGCCCATAGAGCATATCCCTCGCACCCCGAAAAATTTATCTCGGAGAAAGTGAACATGGAGAACGGGACTTGAACCCGCGACCAGTCCCTTACAGGGGAAATTCTCTGACCAACTAAGCTACCTGGACACGTCCTAGATGTTTTAGGTTAAAATTCAATCAAATAACATTACATATGAACTATTTATATCTTGTAATACTATAGAGCTTGTTTTTGGCTTATTAGTCAGTATTTTCCATCGCAGATCCGACTGCGATTTATTTAATTTAATAATTCATTTTATTTTTCATACGGATGTTAAATTCTTTCTTGTGTTACCCATTATAGGAAATACCCGCTCTCACACATAGTCTAGTGAGGTGACTGAATTACACATTAAATACAATTATAATTTTTTACTTTACTGTCCAGTTAACACGTGTGAAAGTGATTTACATATGTTTCTAGAACTTGTGTGTGTGTTGTGTGTTTAAAGCGAAGTGGCCGTTCTAATCACGTCGCATTTTGGTGACGGTCTGTGTTTGATCGAGCTATTGAGCAAGTTAATTGACACTACACGAAATCACGTTTTGACACTAAATCACTGTAATTGACTACTGTACGAACTACAACTACAGAACGCTATATACTATAGGTACAGTCGACAGACAGAACTTCGAATGTAGGTGAGTTGAACTAAACTTAACAAGAGAAGGAATAAACATAGGTGTGCTGGTTTTAAGTAATTTAGCAGTATTTCTGGGCATAATTGTTCATTTTTAAAGCACAGTAAGTCACATGTGTGCTGGTTTCTCGACTTCTTATAAATATCCTGATTTAAATATTTTAAACTAGTTCTTAGTATACAAGTGGATGTCGTAATTTTTAATTTTATTAACACACCCGAAGGGTAGGCAGTATTGTATTATAATTCACATCTCACCAACTATATTCGGTCACACTTATAAAGGGCGAATCTATTGCCATCAATCTGGCAATTCTTTAGTGCTATTAGCATTAAATAATTCCCAACCAAAACGACAATAATACTATGCTGGACCCGGTAATCGATCCTAAAACCATCTAGTACCCCTTTTTGAGACAACATTTTTATACAATTATAAACTTTTTACAATTAACGCTTGCCGGCGTTAACAGTATTGTGTGCGCGACGGCCCTTATGAATGACGAAGCTGTTTCTAGACGAGAAATGAGAATAGGATCGCCAGGGTCACAATTGTGACCTCTGGCACAGTTAGCAGTGGGCTACTAAAACGCTTTGTGGTCAAGGATAGCGAATTTCGTCTGACACAGTAACTCATAAGTTATTTTTTATGAATAGTAGTTAACAATAATAAGTAGGTAGAGGAGACAGGATGAGCGATGCTGTTAGTGGTGAGATGGCCCAGGGTCAGCCGGGGTGCGAGGGATATGCTCTATGGGTAACCTTACACCCCGGCGTCTGAAGACCCGAGACGGCGTGCGGTTTTAGTCGGTGCAAGCCCGACATAACCGCCCCCGCTGGCCGGCGGGGGGGTATCCGAAGGGATTTCCGCACGATAAAAAAAAAAAAAAAAAAAAGCTATCAATTGATTGATTTATAATCGAAAAAAAAATACGGTTTCATTTTTCTGTTCGATTTACGAGCGACAGAAAAAAATGCCTTCGCCTTTGTGTTGTTTTAATTTATTTATATACTTGCTCATGGCATATCCGAAAATGTAAGTCGCTAACTATTAAATAAACTACGCTTTTACTAAAAAAAAAATTGAATCTTCGTATTTGTTATCATTTGTTTGGCTTATTTTGGCGACCACAGAAGCGACTGTCGTCTACTCCGTCCAGTATCTTAACCCCGAGTGAAAAGCCCAATATAAGCATCTAATATCTGTGGAAAAGCCTGCGCCAGAGTCTCGTTCGTTGATCGGCAAGGGTACCAGTAAGCAAGTGAGGTTGTCTTGTGTCTCGAAGATATGGATGAGAAGAGGTTCGCCTTTCACCCGCATTAGACGATGTCCTGGTGTGTCTGGACACGCTCATTCAGAAAACGAAGCCCGCACGCTACGTACACTGTAGTTCCAGCGGTCCACTCATGTAGGCGCAGTGTATGGCACTCGGCAGGGTCTTGAATATGTTAATAGAGCTCCATACACCCAGTATTTCGCGTCGGTGTCTTATCTATAACATAACATTAACTCACGCCTATGTCCCCGAAGGGGTAGGCAGAGGTGCTAGCACCCACATTTCGCCAGTTTATGTTTAGGTCCCAATGTAATAGGTGGCGAGCCTATTGCCATTAACCGGGCACTTATAAACCTGCGATAAATACAGACATAACTTCGAAAAGCATCGAAAAGTCATTGGTGTGTGCCATGGTAAAACCTGGGATCGAACCCGAGACCTCGTCTCAGCAGTCCATTACCCATACCACTTGCTACCGCGGTATATTGTCTTATCTATACATATAATAAAATCATAAAGAGGTGAAAACTTAACATTGAATATAAAAAAAAAATGTTTTGTGTTCTAGGAAAGATACCGATGCAAAAAATGACATTATTAGAATTTTTGTCTGTTTCTCTGCTTTTTATTAGGGTTCCGTAGCTAAATAGCTGAAAACGAAACCCTTATAGATTCTTCATGTCTGTCTGTCTGTCCGTCCGTATGTCACAGCCACATTTTTCCGAAACTATAAGAACTATGCTGTTCAAACTTGGTATGTAGATGTAGTCTGTGAACCGCATTAATATTTTCACACAAAAATAGAAAAAAAACAATAAATTTTGGGGGTTCCCCATACTTAGAATTGAAATTTAAAAAAAAATCTAAACTGAATAAAAAAAAAGTAAAATGTGTCCCCCCCCCCCCCGTAACTTCTAAAATAAGAGAATGATAAAACTAAAAAAATATATATGATGTACATTACCATGTAGACTTCCATCTAGTAGATAGATCTAGTAAGTAGTTTTATTTTAATACGTCATAAATCGTAAACCGTAATTTAACTTTCATTCAATCAACTGACATATAAAAATTTTACTTGCTGCTACGGAACCCTTCATGGGCGAGTCCGACTCGCACTTGGCCGGTTTTATTGATATCCAAACTGCGCTATATATCATCACGCTATAATAAGTGTGATAGGAGCAGTAGGGTAAAATCGACTAAAATATTTTTCACGTAGCATGGGTACGGTGACGTTTGGGATTTGAAGTTACTAGAGATGTAGTCAAGATAAAATCGCATGAAATAAAATCGATTATATATCTTATCGAGATCATTTATTAATGAAGAAGAAATCGATTCTATTAACTAATAATTTTGAAGAAAAAAAGTAAAACAAAATTGATAACCTGTTTAATTATTTATTAAAAATCAAACATGTTCATCATCTTCATCATCATCATCATCATCATCATCGTCATCTGACTCGTCGACGTGAATAATTATTTGGGAATCAATTATGCAGTCTATTCTAATGTCTCGCTCCCAGTCATGTAAGATTAGATTTTTGGTTTTCTCCACTACTTTCTTCCAGTCATTGCCAGTGACATTTTTGCATCCCTCTTTCAATAACCCCATCATTTTTGTGGCTGTAAAAGGCGGAGCTGTATTTTTTCGTGCAGCGTATCCTGAAACAAGATAAAAAACAAATTGAGTCATAGAATTCAAGTAATAAACATAATCATATTTTTGTCAGTATGTAAATAGACTATGGTTAAACAAGTTACCTTTGATTTGGGCCCAAATTAATTCAATGGCATTGTACTGACAGTGGTACGGTGGAAGCCTCAGGACTTCGTGACCATATTCGTTTGCCATCATATCTAATTTGTATGTCGTTTGGGGCTTGTGCATTTTTACGAGCTTCACTAGCTCCACCTTTAATTTCGTCTCATCGGCTTCCACATTATTGGCTTGGAGCCACTCGATCAACTCGCTCTTCTTATTGGAAGAAGTCGGCGGTTTGTTCAATTGCACGGAGTGATATGGGGCATTGTCCATAATAATTGTGCTGGGTTCTTCTAAATTGCTAAGCATATTTTGAAACCACTCCGTGAATACTTCCGCATTCATATCTTCGTGTTATTCTCCCGTCTTTTTCGATTTAAAAGCAAGTAGCCCATTTTCTACAAATCCTTTCGATGTGCCTGCGTGACAAATAATCAATCTCTACCCTTTTCCTTCTGGCACTTTGGTCGAGGCATGAGGTGTATCGTCAGTCCACATTTTACCGACCGTATGATTGGCATTCAGCCAAGTTTCATCCAGGAAGACGACATTGCTCCAATCGGTAATCGCTTTAGCCTTTTTCAAAAAGGTAACCCGCGCAAGTGCTATATCGCCCCTCTCCATGACAATTTTTCTTTTGTTTACTTTTTTGAATTGGAAACCAATGTCCTTCAATACGCGCCACAAGGATGTAGGACTTCCAGTAAACAAATCAGCATCTTTTAAAGACTTGACCAGCTTTAGAAGCGTCGGTAATTCTTTATTCTGGTAATAGTTATAAATGTGGCTCCGTATAGCATCGGCCGCAAAACTGTCTACATCTGTTACAGATGCCTTTTTGGTTCGCTTTTTATTAGGGGTGGACAACTTATTTTCTTCTGTATCGTGAGCACCATATTTTTCTCGAGTGATTCGAGAAACCGTGTTCCGCCCAATGTCTAACGCATCTGCCACTCGATCCAAAACGTTGGACACAGGCAATAGCGTTCCGCCATTCTCACGTTCCCGCTCAAAGTAATCCCGCAATCGAACTACAAATTCACGGGCTTGACTACCAAGCACAGTCTTTTTCGTTCTTTTTGGCATTTCGCCAAAAAAAAAACAACAAAACAAAAGTCAATAACAAAAAACGGTAACGAAAACAACAAAGCACAACGATAGTCAATAACAAAAACAAGTAACAAAAACACCACGCAAGCTCAAAACAAAGAAAACAGACCGCATACAAGGCAGACGCACTCGTACTGAGTTGATATAACAAGATGGCTGCCAGCTCATGCTTAAGCAGTGTTGCTATATTATAACAAAGACAAAAATGCTTTGTTTAAAGTTTATTATTACATAATTATATTTTATAATCGTATTTTAGTTAAAAATACAACTAACGATTTATGATACTTTATTCGACAATTTATCGATTATAACGATTTTACTATGTCAATCTCTAACGCAACCTGTTCCGATTCACGCATCAAGAATTATGTATTTGGAATGTTTATATTTAAAGTTTAAATAATTACGGAGAAATAAAAATAGTTTTAAGTTAAAAATGCAAAATAAAACAGTTTTCTTTTTATCTTCGTATTAAGTGTTGTTTCCTGTATTCCGCGTTAGGTAAATTGTTTCGAAATGAATCATGCATGAAATGGAATTAGTCAAATGTCACCGTACCCATGCTACGTGAAAAATATTATAAATCTATTATTGATCATTCCTTTATTATTATAAAGCAAATCATCACGAAGTTCTGCAATTCGATAGAACTCGGACATGGTCAACGTTCGGACTATAAATCATCACGCTATCGCTAAAAGGTGATCAGCAGTAAAATATGAAATCTCGAAACTACCGAGTTACCTTTTTTTTTTTTTTATCGTGCGGAAATCCCTTCGGATACCCCCCCGCCGGCCAGCGGGGGCGATTATGTCGGGCTTGCACCGACTAAAACCGCACGCCGTCTCGGGTCTTCAGACGCCGGGGTGTAAGGTTACCCATAGAGCATATCCCTCGCACCCCGGCTGACCCTGGGCCATCTCACCACTAACAGCATCGCTCATCCTGTCTCCTCTGAAAGCAGAGGAGTACGGAGAGCGATGTGTTCCCGCCACGTTGGGTATTGGCCGACGATCAATGCCAACCCTATGAAGGGGTGAAGGGGAAGCCATTGACCGCCGCCCAGGGTGTACCGGCCGCTCCGATTCCGTTCCCCCCGGACTGCAGCGGGATCGGAATCGGAGCGACACTCGAGGAGGTTACCCAACACACACCCCACTACAGAGTTACCTACGTGTAAAAGATAGTTGATGAGAAACTCAACCATTGATAGTAAATATCATCACGCTATGTTGTTAAGGAGCCGTGTAGAATTTATTTCGATGTTACATGTAAACATCTATTACTTCATGATAAATGATTGAAAACAACGATGAAATAGGTTACCTATTACATGTTGGGTTTGAAACTGCAGAAGTAAACACACCTTGATCTATTCCGAATTTACCGCGTACAAAGTCGCGGGCAACGGTTAGTATTACATACACTGTTGTTTCGACGTTAAAACTCTCTAGTGACCACTTTGTAAAGGACATAAAATTTACCTGAGGTTATTTTGAAAACGCTCTCTACGGTAATTTCGACTTCATTCGGTTCACTCAGGGGGTCATCCTGAGTCCGAAATGACCACTGGTCAAAAAGTTTATATATAAATATATATATATATATATATATATATATATATATATATATATATTTATATATAAACTTTTTGACCAGTGGTCATTTATATATAAGTTTATATATAAATATATATATATATTTATATATAAACTTTTTGACCAGTGGTCATTTCGGACTCAGGATGACCCCCTGAGTGAACCGAATGAAGTCGAAATTACGGTCGCATTTTTGCCCCGATCGCTTTCAAACTGCGGTCAAAAATTGCTTGGGTGTAAACTTAGTTTAAGTTCGTGAACGGGTGGAATCCGGCCGGCCTCAAAATTTCACGTTCCATGAAAGATATTCGAACCGTTCTAATTCTATCCCATAGTATACATGAATACCAACAACTTTTAATTATAAACCTTTAAGATTAAAACTTTAACTAAAAGTGGAGGGGGGAAAAACCAAAATTTTTCGGGAAAAAAATCATAACTTCTAACCGGTGAACATTCTTGCAGTCGGAAACATTTTTAATCGATAGGCCATTTTTAAGTCTAAAATAAATGTCTGAAAGTTTTTCACTAAATGTTACCGTTTTCGAGACAAAAAATTAAACATGTTAATAAAATAATATTAATTGCTTCACGAAATCTACCTGTGCGTTCCCCCTGCGGGAACGGATTTTTTATACCTACGTACTATCCTTTGGTTATTATTGTTCTGTGTAGGTTGCAGGGCAATCTTTTAGCATGGTTGCCTCAGTAGTAAAAAAAAGCGGCCAAGTCGGACTCGCCCATGAAGGGTTCCATAGCAGCAAGTAACATGATAATGCTTTTTTTTAAAATTTTATATTAGAGTTGATTGAATGAAAGGTAAATTGCGTTTTACGATTTATGACATATTAAAAAAAAACTTACTAGATCTCGTTCAAACCAATTTTCAGTGGGAGTTTACATAATGTACATCATATATTTTTTTTAGTTTTATCATTCTCTTATTTTAGAAATTACAGGGGGGGACACATTTCACTTTGGAAGTGTCTCTCGCTCGAACTATTCAGTTTAGAGAAAAATGATATTAGAAACCTCAATATCATTTTTAAAGACCTATCCATAGACACGACGTATGGGTTTGATGTAAAAAAAAATGTTGAGTTTCCGTTCTAAGTATGGGGAGCCCCCAAAATTTATTGTTTTTTCCCTATTTTTGTGTGCAAATCTTAATGCGGTTCACAGAATACATCTACTTACCAAGTTTCAATAGCATAGTTCTTATAGTTTAGGAAAAAAGTGGCTGTGACATACGGACGGACAGACAGACAGACATGACGAATCTATAAGGGTTCCGTTCTTTGCCATTTGGCAACGGAACCCTAAAAAGACTCTGAGTAGCGGTAAATAAATAATATAAAGTAGTAATAGAAAATATTGACCTACTGATGTGACAAGTCGGGCATATTTAAACCTTGGTTTACCGCTAGCGCAATGTAACCCACACATCATACACGTCACTATCAGTTACAACTTCATAAAGAGTAGATAGAGACAAAGATAGATAAACAGATAGATAGATAGTTCTTTTTTGTACTAATTTTTAAACTTTCGCGTTCCATGATATACAATAATTTAACTGGAATTAACGGGATCATGTATAGGTATTTGGATTGCGTCAGTAAGAGTGTGACCACGGCCAGTGTAACCTGGTCGAACCGTCAGGCAATCCAAAGGTATGTATATACCTTTTTTTTTTTATCGTGCGGAAATCCCTTCGGATACCCCCCCCCCCCGCGTGCCAGCGGGGGCGGTTATGTCGGGCTTGAACCGACTAAAACCGCACGCCGTCTCGGGTCTACAGACGCCGGGGTGTAAGGTTGCCCATAGAGCATATCCCTCGCACCCCGACTGACCCTGGGCCATCTCCGGTTTCGAGATGGCCCCCTTACCTATACGTGCTCGCGTTAATTCCCGTTAAATTATTCTTTATTGTATACCAATAAATTAACAGTAAAAACAAGTAGTGAGTAAGCAGTTGGATGTGTAATGCAAAGCGGCCTTATCGCTAAAATCGATTTCTGCACTGGAATGTAGAGACGACATAGGTATGCATAATTATTATGGTGTAGTTATGATAAATCTATACTATTATAAGATTGTTAATTAGTGTAGCGGTAGTGTATTAACATATGGATATAAACAGTTAGAAATAGTCATAATAATTTAATGTTTAAAAGTAATTGTTACTAGTATATCTGTATAACATAATTTCACATATCCAAATTCATTTTTCATCTCTCCTGTTCGGAAAGTTTAATTTTCATGGGTAGATAGCCGGGTGTAAAGTAGTTTATTTCATCCCTAGGGCGGAAAGCAATTTTTGTTTTAATTTAGGGTTTGCCATGGAGTCCATGATAATTAAGTTACGTCATAATGCCTTGATATCATGACGCTTTTTAGGGTTCCGTTGCCAAATGCCAAAAAACGGAACCCTTATAGATTCGTCATGTCTGTCTGTATGTCCGTCCGTATGTCACCGCCACTTTTCTCCGAAACTATATGAACTATGCTGTTGAAACTTGGTAAGTAGATGTATTCTGTGAACCGCATTAAGATTTTCACAAAAATATAAAAAAGCAATAAATTTTGGGGGTTCCCCATACTTAGAACTGAAACTCAAAAAATTCAAAAAATCAATAGATAGGTCTTCAAAAATGATATTGAGGTTTCTAATATCATTTTTTTCTAAACTGAATAGTTTACGCGTGGGACACTTCCAAAGTGGTAAAATGTGCCCCCCCCCCCCCTGTAACTTCTAAAATAAGAGAGTGATAAAAAAAAAAAATGATGTACGTTACCATATAAACTTCCACCGATAATTGGTTTGAACCAGATCTAGTGAGCAGTTTTTTTTTAATACGTCTTAAATCGTAAACTGCAATTTACCTTTCATTTAAACAACTCAAATATAAAAATTTTACTTGCTGCTACGGAACCCTTCATGGGCGAGTCCGACTCGCACTTGGCCGGTTTTTTTTTTATATGGCCGCCTAGATACTCGATTACAATGTAACCAATAGATTCGATTTTCAAAACTTTTCCAATGTTGGCAGTATGTACGTGAATAAACTTCTTTTTTCAGAATTAAAAAGAAACAATTTAAGTTTGCTAAATAATTAGCGGGAAAACGAGATTCAATATAAATAAATACCTTGTGTTAATTGTGGTTAAAATGGTTTCGGAAAGTGATTCCAGTGACATGGATATTAATTTAACTCCCGATGAGATTGAAGAAGCCTGTTAAAAAAAGCTGTTGTTAATAATTCATTTTCAAATTGTTCTAATTTTACTTTAAATTTTAACTGATAATCGATATACCTGTTTCATTAAATGTGTGTGTAGTATTTTAATTTCCTTACATAGTCGAAATGAAAAGTAGAGTGTTTACCTCGGATGAATGTCACCTTTTCACCCTCGAACTATTGGCGCTCGAACGAAGTGAGAGAGAAATAATCTCGGGTGAAATAGCTGACTTTCAACCCTTGTGTAACAATCTACTATTTCATTACTCATACTCTGAAAGTAGGTCTGAAGTTGCCTGAGGAGCGGGATGAAAGTAATACTTTTCAACCCTAGGGAGAATCGCTTTCAACTGACAGCTGCCAAATTATTAAAAAAAACTAATTCTATTTTCACATTTTTAATGTACCAACCATGTACCAACTTTCTATACAGCCACTCAATTACAGCGCGATATAAAATTGAAATAAAATAAAGTTAAATATTGATTAAAGAATATATATTTTTTAAATAACTTTCTTTAGTTTAGTTTCAACAATTTCCTTAAAATAACATAGATTTGGGTAACAAATATTTACCATTTTTTCAATGATGAAAATGAAAAATAATGGCTGAATAGCTGGCCGGCCACAAAAAAAAAATACAAAATAGGCGGAAAAGCGGCATTTTGATCTTCATTTGCTTTTCGATTTGAAGGTTTTACTCATTTTTACTCATTTTTTCTTTAGCTAATTCATGTTTTTATTTTTACTCTCCTTGTATTCGTAATGAAAAGCACAGCAGTGTTTACCTCGGGTTAAAGACTTATTTAGTCCCTCGAACTATTGGCGAAACCTCGTCTCGGCACTAAACAAGTTACTTTCACCCCTTTTTTTTTTTTTTTACGTGCGGAAATCCCTTCGGATACCCCCCGGCTGGCCAGCGGGGGTGGTTATGTCGTGTCTCGACTAAAACCGCACGGTGTCCTCCCCAAATGTCCGTTGCCGGGCACCCCGGGTAAGCCCTCGAAAGGATAACCCAGGATAACAATGTACTATATATGTTCGTGTACTCGTGTACTCGTGTGACGACCTCTGTGGCGTAGCGGTAGTGCATTCGACTGCTAAGCCAAAGGTCGCGGGTTCGATTCCCGCCCAGTGCAAATATGTATATTTGTATTGGTCTGGATGTTTCTATGTATAATATGTATTTATTTATAAAAAAAAAAGTATTTAAGTATGTTTATCCGCATTCTAGAACCCATATGACAAGCTCTGCTTAGTTTGGGTCTAGATGGCGTTGTGTACTTTGTCTTACAATATTTATTTATTTATTTATTATTGTATATTACCCAAATTAAAAGTCGTATAACTTTATCTCTTTGTAACTTTCATTTAAAGGCCTTTAAATGTACGATAGACTATTGGTATCAATATATGTAATATTCCTTAACCAAATATAACCAAAACCATACGCTACATTAGTCGTACATTGAAGAAATAAAAAAAAACTTGGTTTACGTTAAATAAAAGATTCTGAACACAAAAATATTCTTTTTGGAATTCTTATCTGTTTGTCTAATTGTTCGCGATGCACGCAAAATCGATTGAACGGATTTTGATGTGGCTTTTTCTATTCGAAAGGTCTTGTTCAGAATTAAAATCTGCTGTATGTTTGATTGCAATTGGTTAAGTAGAACCGAAGATATGACCGTTTTTGGTCCTTTTTTGGTCGGGCGAAGCCGCGGAAATCAGCTAGTGTTTGATAAATTATGTCCAAAATTACGTGAAACGAGACATGGCAGGGAAAGGAGTAATTGAGGAAAACAGGACTAAGTGCCTTAGGATTTGGATTATTGAGCTGAGTGAGACGAAGTCGAGCGAAAGCTCCTCATACTAGACTTCAGGATTTTCTTTGTCACAGGTCTCCTCCTAAACTACTAATCCAATCAGAACCAAATTTGGCATGATTAAAGAGGTCAATCAGAGGAAGGTTTATAAAAAAATAGTGCTACCACAGAGGAATGATCACCGTTTAAAAAAATCCAGATGGAATTACATAATAACCGCTCGAGACACTGTGACCAAACTTTACACGTTCAGAAAGCATGTCCAGAGTTGTGACTTTCAAAAAGAATTTTCAAAATCGGACTTGCCACGGAGGAATGATCACTGTTCAACATTTTCAAAATCTGATTCACGATGTCTCACTCAGCTCAACATTGCAAGCAGCGATTCGCCTTGCAGACCTAGTACTCTCAGCTGGAGGACCTCATCAGCAGTTTTTTGACTCCTCGCTTAAGAGACCCGAGATTGTATGAAGAAGGAAACACTGTGATGGTAAAGAATTCCAAGTTTTTAGGATAAGTTGTTTAGGGTTCCGTAGCCAAATGGAAAAACCCTTATAGATTCGTCATGTCTGTCTGTCTGTCTGTCCGTCCGTATTTCACAGCCACTTTTTTCCGAAACTACAAGAGCTATGCTGTTGAAACTTGGTAAGTAGATGTTTTCTGTGAACTGAATTAAAATTTTCACACAAAAAATAAATAAAAACAGTAAATTTTGGAGGTATTTAGAACTAAAAGTAAAATTTTTTTTTTTCATCAATGCTATTACGTGTGGTATGGATAGGTCTTCAAAAATTATACTAATCGTTGTAATATTTTTTTTTTTAAACTTAATAGTTTGCGCAAGAGACACTTCCAAAGTGGTGAAATGTGTCCCCCACTACTGTAACTTCTAAAATAAGAGAATGATAAAATTAAAAAGACCCGTCAATAAAAAATATAGTCAATTTAATAACATCAGTAATAAGGTGCAATAAAATAGGGGTGTGTGTTGGGTAACCTCCTCGAGTGTCGCTCCGATTCCGATCCCGCTGCAATCCGAACGGAACGGAATCGGAGCGGCCGGTACACCCTGGGCGGCGGTCAATGGCTTCCCCTTCACCCCTTCATAGGGTTGGCATTGATCGTCGGCCAATACCCAACGTGGCGGGAACACATCGCTCTCCGTACTCCTCTGCTTTCAGAGGAGACAGGATGAGCGATGCTGTTAGTGGTGAGATGGCCCAGGGTCAGCCGGGGTGCGAGGGATATGCTCTATGGGTAACCTTACACCCCGGCGTCTGAAGACCCGAGACGGCGTGCGGTTTTAGTCGGTGCAAGCCCGACATAACCGCCCCCGCTGGCCGGCGGGGGGGTATCCGAAGGGATTTCCGCACGATAAAAAAAAAAAAAAAAAAAAAAGGTGCAATAAAATAAAATTACTAAATATACTAAAATTGCTTAACATATAAAAATGTTGTCAACAATTGACTATAGCATTTTAGTTGACGACCTCTGCGACGTAGCGGTAGTGCGTTCGACTGCTAAGTCAGAGGTCGCGGGTTCGATTCCCGCTCAATGCAATATTTATGTGCATGAATATGTCTATTTGCATAGGTCTGGGTGTTTCTATGTATAATATGTATGTATTTATATAAGAAAATGTATCTCTAAACATGTTTATCCGTATTCTAAAACCCGTCACACAAGCTAGTTAAGCTATGCTTGCATTGGATCTAGATAGCGCTATATAGAATGTCGTAGAATATTTATTATTTATTATATTTATTTATTTTGGTACTCACATTTACCCCACCCGACCCTATTTGTGAAAATATGAAAGTCGAAACGAAAACATTGACGCGAAACAGAAATACGAGATTACGATCGCGCGGTGTTTCTAAAAATAGGAAGTTTTGCAAACAAATTATCATAATTTTTATCAGATATGCAAACCTAAACCAAGACCGAACACTGAGAATATATTATGTGGTAAAGCCTTCTAGATCTGATAGACATCGCGTAAAAAAAAAAAAAATCGTACTCTCCCTTAAAATATCGACGTCGAGCAATCGTAGGAGCGATTTTAGACTGATAGGACGCGTGGAGATAGTCATTATTGAGCGAAGCTCGTCAGAGCTTTGCTCTCTTTTAGATGACTTATGTATTTCGTTAGACCATCTTCTCCTCTCAAACGGCTGAACCGATTCTAATGAAATTTCTCACAAGCAAAGATGTTACTGATAGGAAGGACATAGGCTATGTAAATAATAATTCATGTGTACAACGGAGGAATAATCACTGGAAAAAAATATTTTAAAATCTGATTTCTCAAGGAACAAAAAATTCTCACGACTCGGGTTTAAATTAAGTAATTTGTTCATATACACACGACAATAAAAGAAAAACGAAAATCGGACTAGCCATTGAGGAATTATCACCGTTTGAAAAAGTCCTGGTGAAATAGCTTTTTTTTGCGGAAATCCCTTCGGATACCCGCCCGCCGGCCAGCGGGGGCGGTTATGTCGTACATCGACTAAAACCGCACGGTGTCCTGCCCAAGTGTCCATTGCCGGGCACCCCGGGTAAGCCCTCGAAAGGATAACAATAGGGCTACCGGCGGATTTTGGCCGCCACCGCGGCCTCGCCTGGTGGGGTCGGGTTTTATCCCGCGTCGGTGAGTTGGCAGGCGTGTGTAGGACCACGACACGCCTCCGCCACGGCCTGCTTCTGTAAGGACGGCTAGTCGGCCAACTGCCGTCCTCGGGCCCCGATCATGGAGGTCTTCGCTCAAGATTCAATCGCGATTTATTTTGATGTTATTTTATATTTTACATTGATCCCGACGTTTCGGTTGCTTTTCAGCAGCCATGGTCACGGGGAGATCTTCCGAAAATATCAAGAGATTGTTATGCTGTGCGTGGTGGGTGTGATGGGGTGGTTATATGGGACCCCACCAAGACCTTTGGGGCTAAGGCAACCTCACCGGTACACCTGCTGATTGACGGACGATGCTCTGGCGTGGTCTTTCCTCTAGGGGTAGGTCAGACGGCAGTAGCTCCCATAAAAGGTACAAGTCAAATTAATAAGAGGAGAAGTAAGAGCACCTCGGGCTTCGAAGTTAAAGCCTCTGATGCAACCAGAAATAACGCTAAGAAGATAATGATGTAATGCGTGGGGTATGAAACCGCATTGACGGCGACTAGCGCCCCTCCCCCAAGACGGGGACACCGTGGTTCCCAAACCCGAGGGGGCAATCTCGAAACCGGAGATGGCCTAGGGTCAGTCGGGGTGCGAGGGAAATGCTTTATGGGCAACCTAACACCCCGGCGTCTGAAGACCCGAGACGGCGTGCGGTTTTAGTCGGTTCAAGCCCCCGCCCCCGCCCCCGCTAGCCGAGGGGAAAAAATAGTATGAACCCGCAATTTCTCGAACCCAAGTCCTAAGCTTACGAATCATTACGGTACCAAGCTAAGACATAGGTCTTGTCCACCTAATTCTTAGTAATAATAAACCTACTAGCTCTGTTTTCATTTCCTTATTTGCAAAGCTATGTGGGGTGTGATAGAGCGTTCAACTGCTACATCAGCGGTAGCTAGTTCGATTCCCGCTCAGTGTGAATATTCATTGCTTGAATGCTGTAGCGGTAAAGCGTCCGACTGCTACGTCGGAGGTCGCGGGTTCGATTCACGACAACTGCAAAAATTTATATGAATATATTTATCTATTTCAATATTTTGTGTATTAAGGTATGTATTTACTTATATCAGAATTATAGAACCCGTAATACAATTTAGTTAAGCTGTACTTACTTTGGGAGAATAATATTATGTAATCGATGCTTTCGGTCTAGATAGTGTTGTGTAAAATTTTCTACAATATATATATATTTTTAATTATAATATGTATGTTCCTATAAGTATAGCCATAAGTATGTTTATACGCATTCTTGAACCCATATTACTAACTGAGCTTACATTAGGTCTAGATCAATTTAGTACAATTAATTACAAGCCGGACACATACAAATACAGAAAGTACACAATTGATTAATTATTTACTGGACAGACACAATTGATTACACAATCTTTTCGAGACATCCTTTAAGGACACTGATTTCAAAATAACATATATTTTAAACGAGGAACTAGATTTTAAGTTTGCTGAATTTAAAATAAAATATAATGTATAGCTTTTTATACGAGACTCTTGTTGCGTAGTAGTAAAGCATTCGATTCATAGGTTACGGATTCCATTCCCGCTCAGTGCAAATATTTGTATGCATGAATATAGTATATTTGCATTGGTCTAGCTGTTTCTATGTACATATAATATGTATATAATGACCAAAAAAAGTATATCTATGTATATCTATTCGCATTCTAACACCCATAACACAAGCTAGTTAAACTATGCTTACTTTGGGTCTAGATAGCGCTGTGTAGAATGTCCTAGAATATTTATAATATATTTATAATGTTGAAGGTATGGTGAACATAAATATACATAACAGTATTACGTATATCATAAAATTAATTAAGATTTTAATTTAATTGTAATGAAGACTAATAAGTTTCACAAGTATAGAGAGTTTGAAACCGATTACACGAAGTGATTCGCGTCTAGTCGCGAGCGCATCGGCGATTTTACATATCAACAATTCGAGCGTAAGATGGCGATAGTTTTTCTTTTAACTTTCGCCAATTTGTAGTCACACAATCCTCGAAAGTATACCTAATACACTTACAGAATAAAATCTGCTTGATCGCAATCAAGTGCAAGATATGTAACAATATTTGCATATACCAATTAACTTAACCATCTGTTCAATGTCCCCATGCGAGAAAAGACCCTCGCACACGCTTAGATAATTGCCAGACTATATAAAAACCAGTTGATGTAGTTATTTTCATGAACAACCGACCGATATTATGTATATATTTTGGAAAGTCGGAATACCGTTTACCGTTATCGTCACTGTAACATCTAAATAATACATTTCTATTTAACAGACTTCACCGAGAATTTCCTCTTTTAAGATAGAAAACAGCTCGTGAAACTTTTCTAAAACGGAACTGTTAACTAAAACATATAACTGATAAATCAATCAAGAATCACAGTGACCCTAAATATTGGCCTATTTAAATTAATCTCACCAGATAGGAGGGAGGTTGCGAAGGACATGTCCTGGGCGAAGCAATGAGGAATGAAAGCCAATAACAGGCCAATGGCCACACTGAGTCTTGCCACTGTCATGATGCACTATAAACTGTCACTGCGTGTGTCCGTCCTGGGGCATGGCGTGGCGACCGCTTGCCGACTCGGGCGCGCGAGCACTGCTCAAGAAGAAAGGTGTTTGGGTGCGTGCGAAGCCCGCCAATGATGAGTGTGTAGATGAGAAAGTTCTCTGTGTAACTTAACCAAGTTATTGCTCAGTTGTCAGCCGTATTGTGTTTCTTATAGCTCAATGTCTTATCTATCTGTGTATCTATCCTATAGGTATATGTAAATAAAATCTATAATACTTTTATGGATAAATTTGGTAAGATATAATAGAAATTATAGAGCTGATTAATAAATTAATGTTTTATGTAACAATTGGTCCTTATACTAACATTATAACTACTAAATTACTAACTACTAAACTACTACTAATAATACGTAAATACTAGACATAAAAACAATCTTGTGGTTTGTAATAGTCGACTCCACAAGATTAGTAATTCCTTTCAGGGTAACTGTATACGCTTCTACAACAAGCTTCCTAGTGAAATGAAGAATCTACCTCTTCATAAATTTAAAAGCCAAATTAAAAGTAAACTCTGCCAAAAAGGCTACTATAAAATTCAAGACTATTTAGACGACAAACAAGCTTGGATATGAACTGTTTGCTCTCTCTCTATGCTACTCAAATGAAATATTGTACTTAGATTAAGTAAATATGTTTGTAAATAGACCAAAAAAAAAACAGCCCGCTGAGTTTCTTGCCGGAGTCTTCTCAGGACAGGGCCGCGTTTCGAACCGGTGGTCCATTTGCCAAACATTAGATTTTTTTTTTTTATGACGTTTCGTAAGTGCCGTATTGGTGGTCTATACGGAATAAATGGTTTTTGACTTCTGACTTTTGACTTTTGACTAACTACTAAATTGTGATAGTTACGGTTCCTCACTTAGGTAAACCGTCGCTTATAAAATAAATGATGGGACCGCCCTGTCGTAAGACATAGGTCGACAAGGCGACTAACCCAGCCCTTGAAAAGATGCTTTGGGCTAAAGGGCTCGCCCACTTTTACGTAAAGGTTGATGATTAAATACTATACTTTATTTTACCTACAGAATGTGGAGAAGAGGTTCTCGCCGTAGCAAGACGAAGTAGTTACTGACTATAAAGCTCTGGATCTCCGATCTCCGGGACAGGTGATTTCATTGAGGTGCAGATTGCCCGCCAGTCAGGTAGGTCTTGGCAATCGTTACTGCCGGAGTCCGGCTTAGGTCTCCAAAGATCTTGATGGGGCCATACACCCCATCAATTTGCCTCATACCTTCCGGTTGGCAATTCGCGGTCTCCACTCTTGGACTTGTTTGTTTCAATGCTCATTGGTCCTTTGGCAGATGTAGCTAACCCAGACAACAGGTTGCGTAAAAAGGGTACTTGGTATAGACTGACTGCAGAAGGCGGAGGATCAGGTGCTGTAGCGCAACAAAAATTTAATCTTTTATACTGTCACTCATCTGTGATATCTTAATCTTTGTCCAAATTACCATAATTTAACGGCAAATGTGGAATCAGTGTTATGGCAGCGAAGACGAGGTAGCCACGCGACAACCCATGAATGGTGGCGGTACTGCCCATGAGAGTACTCTAAGAATCGATGAATGGCGATCCCGTTTTCTTTTTTTTAAGACTGAGTGCACAGACAAGCATACGGCAAACCTGGTGGGAACCTGTGTGAGCAAAAACCTTGTGAACTAACGGGGATAATCCTGTAAAAGCGTCGTTAGTTTAGCGGTTAAGGAGTCGACCTTACGTTCGAGGTTCGAATCCTGGCTAATACACTACTAACGTGAATCCACTCCTAAAACAAGCAATTTAGCTTAGCTGGAGGGACCGATATTAGTAATTACTGTTACTTTTATTCTTTATAGTAAATAAAACGGTGGTAGTTTCATGGTTTAGGAGTTTGACTTGCGGTCGAGACATCGCGTGTTCAAACGTACGAAAATTTCAATTCATTAAGTTTTTAGTTTTTATACAATTTAGACGTCCCGCTGCCAAAGCTCGTCGATAAACTACATCTGTCTTTAAGCGTCAAGATAATGCGGTGCGCACTGTGCGGTCGATTACCCTGAGGGCCAAGCCAAGCAGACCTGTCCACGCAACTTTCGCAACTAAGCGAATACCGGATACATTATGTTTCCTTTTTAAAAACACAGAATTCCCACGGGAGTCATAATAATATACATCCACATTTTAAATCATTACTGCCGTTTATAATCATGCTATGGCCGTATGTGTCGGAGGAAAGCTGTAAAAATGATTGGAGCTGAACTGGGATGCTTGGCAGATGTAAATAAAAATAATAAAATTTCACAGCCGAATGACACAAATGTCACAATACGTGGGTGTTTCATCATCAACCTATTCTAGTCCACTGCTGGATATAGGTCTCCCCTAATGAGCGCCATAGCGCCCTGTCTTCAGCTTGCGGTGCTTGTCGTGCTATGGGGATGAAGATTTTCAAACTCAGGCCAACCTTATCTGCAAGCCGGTACTCCTGCTGATTGGCAGACGAGGCTCTGGAGCTTTCCATTCAGGGGGGTCAGACGATACCATAAAAACTAAGTAACTTTTTTTTTTGTGTGGATATCCCCTCAGTTACCCCCCCCCCCCCTTCGCGGCTATGTTAGGCTTGAACCGACTAAAACCGCACGCCGTCTCGGGGCTATAGACGCGGGTGTAAGGTTGCCCATGGAGCATATCCCTCGCACCCCGAATGACCCTGGGCCATTTCCGGTTTCGAGATGGCTCCCTCGGGTTTGGGAGCCACGGTGCCCCCATCTTGCCCCGGTTTGGGGGAGGGAAGCTAGTCATCCCACCATCCCGGCCTGCTTCTGCTAGGGTGACAGGCGGCTTCACCTGCCACCCCCAGACCTGCGCTCGTGGAGGACGGAGGTCGTTAAGCGACCATAAAAACTAAGTACCTAAAGAGCGAGAAAAGAAGAGAAAAGAGCGAGAGAGCGAACCTCGCGGGCTTAGATTTTCGTCGTGAACGTGGATACAACTGAGATTTTCGCTTGGATAATAATGATGGTTACTGATCACAAAAAGTTTTGTGGTGGGGCTTTCCGTTAGGTTGTGAATGTATAAAAAAAAAGTTTTAAAAAAGTGTAGAAAAAAAGCATCTTTTGAGGCCGTCAAGGTAGGGGCTACCATTTTAGGATCGTCAGCATCTGGGATGGTGGCCCATATCTTCTGGACTTCACCCTAGCTTCTCACCATCCAGTCAATTGACGGAACAAATACTAAAAAAAAAAAGAAAGATTTCTCAAGTTTAAAACTCACTTAGAGTTAGGTCTTTCAGTCTAACTACGAAACAGCCGAGCTTTGAGATTTTTTTTATCAATGATAAGCTCACGTTTAGCCTCTATCTCACCTGGTCGTAAGTGACGATGTGGTCTACGATAAACCACGTTTGCCTAGAAGGAACCTATTCACTCGAGACTTGAAGATTCCGAGGTTATAGCATTCCGAAAACACATATTTAAGCGACTGGCATCTGACCTCTACAACCCACTGGCGATATCCGAATTTCATTGTTAAACCTCTTTGTCAGACTTTCATACATGCATACATACATATGCAGTCGAGTTTCCAACTGGGGTAGGCAGAGACCGCATGTTTACACTTGCTACGATTCTGGTCATTACCGGGATATTCATTCACCGTCGGTTTATAAAGCTATTTCCTCAATCTTCTGTAAAGAAATTTCTCTTCTTTTGTAGAGAGTAGTAAGTTTTTATTGGCAAGTTCTTTTCTCATCAGCCTCTCGCCTATTGCCTGGCAAATCCGGCAGTACCTTTTTTTTTTTTTTTTCGTGCGGAAATCCCTTCGGATACCCCCCCGCCGGCCAGCGGGGGCGGTTATGTCGGGCTTGCACTGACTAAAACCGCACGCCGTCTCGGGTCTTAAGACGCCGGGGTGTAAGGTTACCCATAGAGCATATCCCTCGCACCCCGACTGACCCTGGGCCATCTCCGGTTTCGAGATGGCCCCCTTACTTGCTCTCCACTGTGCCATCTGCTATCCAGAGGGACACGTGGAAAGCTTCCGAACAGCCCTCAACAGGGCCGTCCTCGCCTCGGTCGGAGTTGGCCGTAGGCGGCAGCGTCTCTCCCACCCTAGGAGAGAGGCGCTGCCGTCTCCGTTGCCCAGGGTGCACCGCGTGGAGGTCCCCAACCAAGCACCCCAAATCTGGCAGTACCTAAATTAAACGTAGAAGCAAAAATCTTGAATTCATAAGTGTTCCTTTTTGACCTACACGAGTAAAAACTCAGATCACTGATAGACAGATGAACTTAGATATGTCATCATCACAGTTGCGTTAGTCAATCATCAGGTGTACTAACATGCAGGTGTGGTTGGCTTGAGGTCTTGGTGAGGCCTGATATACCCTAATACGCAGATATACGTTGCAGATACGTATATTTGCAAAATTTTTCTACCAACTTTTCTGTTTCTGTTACTAAATGGTCCCCTATGAAACTGAGATTAACCTTTTTAATTGTTCAGAGAGTGAAATAGTCACGCTCAATCCTAGAGCCTCTCAGTCGTGAGCGCCTAAAGAGTGCGTAGTATGGCCTAAGTGCAAATTATTGACAGAACCCGGCGCACGCGCGACTGCCGCGGGCAAATATTAGGCGAATCACTCTCCAACGGCTAAAAGTAAAAGTTACGTTAATGTTAGATGCAAAATATATATTTTGTAAGCTTGAGAACTGATTTAAGACGTATGCGCCGGTTCGCTCTCTAGACATTATTACGAAATCTTATAAATTATAATTCAAAAATGTGTGCCTACTTCATTTTCAAATAAGCGCATCACAATGACTTCACGCCGCCTCAAGCAAGAATGAAGGTCACCATTACAGATTCATATAATCTACCATGTTTAACTTTATGGTCTTCAGTTTAACAGTCTCGATGGAAGAACTTAGGATCTTAGGAGGGGAATACATGTAATTTGTACAGAACTGTAAGTACTGATTTATGAAGAGACAAAGAAATGAGGTGCCAAACCGTTTGATTTTACCCAGATAGAACTTATTGACCCATCTGGGGGTGACTAATCAGTCCGAGTTCATGAAAGATGGTTATAGTAAGGATCCAAAAGAAGAAATATCAAAGAGGCAAAGTCTGTCTGTTGGTGACCTCTGGGTGGTCAATGCTGTGGACTGGACGGTGCCCCAATCAAGAGCTGTAAGCAAGTAAATATTATGCAGAGCTTGGAGCTTGGCTATCCCAGAGATGAAAACCGTACCTACACCACGCAGTGACGAGCCAATTGGAAGGAAGATGAATTAAGTTAAGATTCGTCAATCATTACTGTAAGTTGTTTTTATGGCATATATTATCTTAGGTGGTAGATAAGCACACGGCCAACCTGATGGGAAGCGGTTACCTCGGCTTATACTCGCACTGCCGTCTGTGGCGGTGTCTCCATTGCTGGGTGGTGTAGACATTGCTTACCCGAGCTGGCTAGGGCCAGGGCGGCGAAAAGTATCGTGCGGTGTTCCACAGGGGTCGGTCCTAGGGCCGCTCCTGTGGAGTATCGGCTACGATTGGGTATTGCGCGGTCCGTTACTCGAGGGTGTCAGCGTTAACATGTTGCGCTCACCCTCGTAACAGCCCAAGGAGCAACGCCCAGATACTATATGGAGCGAAAATTTCAAACGAGTGACTATTTGAATTGTATGAGAGCCACTAGTGCGAATAACTTTACTTTTGGTGCAGAATGTGTGGATTCATATGGAACTAATAATAGAAACATCTATCATAGAACTAGGTATTAAAACTAGTACGAAATTCCAGTTCCATGAAATTACTGGAAGAAAACCCACTAGTTCTATCATAAAGTTCCATTGGGTAATCTATACAAATAAGTAAAATAGAAGTATCTGTTTGTAATATTAAAATAACAGCTTTTTAGTGATTGCACATGAATGTATACACGATACTTAGAACAAAAATACAATTTTTTTATTTTTTGCCTGCCTGTCTGTTCGAAAGAGGTAATCTCTGAAACGGCTGGGCCTATTTTGACGAAATTTTCACTGGCAGGTAGGTAATATTATAACACGTAATATAGGCTACTTTTATTTGAGAAAAAATAGAGTTCCGCCCAAAAAACTTAACACCTAAAGATCGAAATCCACGCGGACGAAGTCGCGGGCAAAGCTAGTCTATTACTAAAAATTTTGGATGTCCACGGCCTCCGAGGTGAATAAAAGCCTCTGATGCAATAAGTATCATCACTAAGACATGACGAGTTTATGGAATGCGGCGGAATTGGGCGTATCTAGGGTGAGCCAATGTGACATGTAAAAAAATAACTGTTCTTACGTGGACCGCCTGACTATGTTGGTAACAAATGTCTGGCCATGACGCCTCCGCCGGGCCCTGGTAGGAGGGGTAGACCCTAGAAGTACTGGCTTGACGTCGTAGAAGGTGACAAGCGTGCCAATGGCCTCACTACCACGGATGTCCAAGACCGTGCGAAGTGGAGAAGTAAAAGTCGGAAAGCGGGCCCCGACTCGAAGGCGACAACCTCGAATGCGATCAGGACTAACGCTAGGATGATAATGATGATGCTGATGGTCTAATACAGCGTAATTGCGACATAGGTCTTGCATTTTGTGTATATTAACTACTTACAAATTCCTGGGCTGTCAGGCCCTTCTTTCCCACTGGGCACTTTGGGCACGTGGAAAGGTGCCCGCCCCTTAGTGGATGCCTACATCATAAAAAGCATCTACCGCCGAAATTTCAAGTTTTTAGCGGCAGCGGTATAGGCTCTGCGCTCAGACTTAATTTAGTCTGAAGCTCTGCGTTGATGAATCAGTCAGTCAGTCAGGACAAATAATATATGTATAGATAGCCTGTTCATTTACAGTCAGTAAATAAATAAAAATAAATGTAGAACCTTGTTTACCTACTTTCTTTGTCTATTAAATAGTGCTCTGTCAAGGCCATAGGGACCCATTATCCTAATGTGCCCAGGGCCACAAAAGGTTTAAAGATGGCCCTGTGGGCGGTTATAATTGATAACCTAATGTTTTATTGGACCAATGACAGCTTTACAAAAAGTGAAAATATAAAATTACCTTTTTGGTAGATTTGTTCTGTATATGGCAACACGCGACGACACCTTTAGTGTTACAAACGTTATAAATAGGTCACGGGAACGGGAATCCTGGGTGGGCCGTGTACTTGCTTGGTAACTTATTCGTATTAAAAGTTACTACATACCTAATCAAATTTAGAAATATCTTAATATTACATAACATTTTCAAAAATTTCAAAACACTATTAGATATTTTTGCTCGCAAATAATTGTTAGATAAAACTTTTTAATCTCAAATAAAAATACATTTCCATTCATTAACAAATTACAATCACTATTTTAAATCGACGTCAGTTTCGCACGAGCCGGCAGGCCCAGGCGGAGTTTGCGACTTACAAACAGAACATTCGTCTAATAAAGATAATTATGTTGGTATTACGGTACCGGGTAGTAGGTTCTAACCAGGCTGAACCTGTTTCATTACTGTAAACGGACTGAGTAGTCGTCCGACGTTAACGTATTAGAATAAGAGAAAGTTTTGGACATCAAAACGTTCGCTTAGCTCACCGCACAGCTGACTTTTTGAATTATTTCACAATACTTTTACATGATAATGTCGACGGTGTTTCTTTTGCAACGCCCGCGACAATCTCAATGTTTTGGCTTTGAATTTCTACAATGCAAATGTGAAATATATTCAGTTCAGTTTTTTTTGTTTCCTTTTTGTTTTTACAGTAAATTTCATGGTGACACAATAGGATATAAGTATGCTGTCTACTATGTAATGCTCGCGAAGGAGTTGGCGGAGCGCGCCCGGGAGAGATTTAGAACTCTCCCGGACCGCCGAGCCCGCAACTTGCTCGCCGCGCGTCGCAGGCGACTCAGGCGCCGGAGGTCGCTTAACGACCTCCGTCCTCCATGAGCGCAGGCCTGGGGGTGGTGGGTGAGGCCACCTGTCACCCCAGCAGAAGCAGGCCGGGATGGTGGGGCGACTAGCGCCACTCCCCCAAACCGGGGCAAGACGGGGACACCGTGGTTCCCAAACCCGAGGGGGCCATCTCGAAACCGGAGATGGCCCAGGGTCAGTCGGGGTGCGAGGGATATGCTCTATGGGCAACCTTACACCCCGGCGTCTGTAGACCCAGGACGGCGTGCGGTTTTAGTCGGTTCAAGCCCGACATAACCACCCACGCTGGCACGCGGGGGGGTAACCGAAGGGATTTCCGCACGAAAAAAAAAAAAAAGGTATGCTGTCTACTCGCTTAACGACCTCCGTCCTCCATGACACAGGCCTGGGGGTGGCAGGTGAGGCCGCCTGTCATTCCAGCAGAAGCAGGCCGCGACGGCGGGGCGACTAGCCACCTCCCCCAAACCGAGGCAAGACGGGGACACCCAGGGCCGTCTTTAAACTATTTGTGGCTCTGGGCACATTAGGATAATAGGGCCTCTATGGTCTTGAAAGAGCACTATTTTGTTGGAATAGACAAAGAAAGTAAGTAAACAAGGTTCTACAATTATTTTTATTTATTTACTGACTGTAAATGAACAGGCAATCTATACATATATTACTGGTCCCGACTGACTGACTGACTGACTGATTCATCAACGCAGAGCCTCAGACTAAATGTATATCTATTAGTCTGAGCGCAGATCCTATACCGCTGCAGCCAAAACTTGAAATTTCGGCAGTAGATGCTTTTTATGACGTAGTGGATACTAAGGAAGGATTTTTGGAAATTTCGCTCCTGATTTGGCAAAATAATGGATGAACGTTTGTATTGAGGTCCGTCATTTTCAAAGTCAGAAGCACAAAATTTCATACACCTGCTTCTGGTAAGAAATAAATAAATACGTTATCAAAATTTTTTTAAATTATACCCCTGATTGAAATATGGGTTTGGTATTGGTATTTTTGAAGACAGAAGCTCGAAATTTCAGACAGTTGCTTCTGGTTAGAATTAAATGAACACGTGTACCAGCGTTTTTGAAAGTTTTGGGTAGTAACTATTTAGTAATCTGTGGTTTTGGTACTAAGGAGGTAAAATAAGACGATTGTATGGAAAGTCCGCCATATTCGAAGTAAGAAGCACGAAATTTTTTATAGTTGCTTCTGCTTAAAAAGTAAACGTGTACCGGCGTTATTTCACACCTAAGGGGCTGGGGGCGGTTGTATGGTAGTCCGCTATATGGAAAGTGCTTAACTTTTGAAGTGAAATTGTATTCTTATACAGTCATATTAGTAGATATTTAAATTAATCTAAACGTAACTACCTACTAACTTCACGCAGGTAAAAACTAATAAGCAACTAAGTATTGTAGTCAGTCAATATTATTTTATTTTTTCAAAACCAATATGTTTTTCGGTAATTGATATAGGTTATCATTTAGTGATCTTTTTTTTTTTTTTTTTTTTTTTTTTTATTGGCTCACGAAACTGGACGTTACATATGGCATGAGTATTACATAATCAATATGTCAGAAAGTGATGTAAAGTCCTTGACGTGAACACTACATGCGTTTTCTAAGCATTAAAAAGAAAAAGTAGATACACAATAGGCACAAAAGTTACTTATAAAGTAGTGATGACATAATTATTATTTGAGTGTCAGTTACCGCAAATCTGGTCATAAAAGAATTTCTTTATAGTAGCGGACGTTGTATCGAAAAGATCTAGATCGTTACATATTTTGTTATATGAGGACATCATGCGGTACAGTGGCGAATGTTGTTCGTAGTTGGTGTGAGAAAGGGGAAGCGCGAACGTTTTCCTATTGTGGAGGCGACTGCCAGGGCGCGGTATAATAATGTTAAATTTTGCGATCAAGTTGGAACAATCCACCTTACCATCAATTAGCTTGTGCAGATACACCATATCGGCTATGTTACGTCTATTGTGGAGTGTTAACATTTTAAAATGGGTGAGTCTAGCGTCGTATGAAGTTAGATGATTGCAAAGATTGTGTGCATAAGACAGGTGGTAAAGAAATTTTTTTTGAAGTGTTTCCAATCGGTTGATATGAACTGCATATGAAGGACTCCAGATTTGGCAACAGTATTCTAAGAGAGACCGGACATAGCAATTGAAGAGTAGAATGGAAATTTCGGGGTCCTTGAAAAACTTCGTTTGCCGAATTACGAATCCGGCCAGTCGTCCACCTTTATTGCTAATCTTGTCCATGTGCTCGTGAAACTCCAATTTGGGATCCATCGTTACACCCAAATCGCGGATACTCGAGACCTCTCGAAGAAGAACGCCATCCAAATAGTATTTGGCCGTGGTAGGTTTCTGCCTTCTTGTGAACTTGATGTGGCAGCACTTAGATGAATTTAATTTCATACCATTTTCCGTGCACCACCTGACAATAAAATCAATGTCCGTTTGCAAAACTATTACATCGTCCTGGCTGCGGATAACTCGGTAGAGTTTAAGATCATCGGCAAACATCTGATAGTTGGATATGATATTTTTACACAAGTCGTTTATGAACACAAGGAAGAAAAGAGGACCCAAGTGCGAGCCTTGTGGGACTCCCGATGGTACGATGCTTTGTGCAGATCCAAAGCCCCTCACCATCACAAGCTGCGAACGGTTGCGAAGATAAGATTCACACCATCTCAACAGCGATCCGCAAATTCCGGCATGATCAAGCTAATCTTCTCATCATCAAGCTAGATCTTGCTGGAACTAAGGGTTCCCTTTCGATCGCGGGGCCCTGAGAACGTGCCCAGAGTGCCCAGTGGGAAAGAGGGGCCTGGGGATACCGTGGTACCCAAACCCGAGGGGGCCATCTCGAAACCGGAGATGGCCCAGGGTCAGTCAGGGTGCGAGGGAAATGCTTTATGGGCAACGTTACACCCCGTCGTCTGAAGACCCGAGACGGCGTGCGGTTTTAGTTGGTTCAAACCCGACATAACCGCCCCCGAGTTGTGGGGGATCCGAGGGGATTTCCGGACGGAAAAAAAAAGTATGCTGTCTACTGTATATACATCTATTACAAGCATCACATGTTATATGATAGATACTTTTTCTTTTTGTTAGTTTCTAGAAATACAATGTCACTGTTTCATCACATATTTTTTTGTACTTTTACTTTTATTTTTTATTCATTTTTAACGTATTTTTTTGGATTATTTTTGTATATGGAGATTGTGCGTGAGTGACAGTTTTATTTGCAAATTATGAGGCCGTCAAGCTGAGGGCCAACATTGTAACATTACCAGTGTCTGTAATGGTGACCCTCGTTCCTAAGACTTTACCTTTTGCTTACCATCTGGCGAGGTTAAGTCATATGAACGTGACATGTCAGCAATATTAAAAAAATGGTCAAAACCTAGCACAAGACCCCAGGTAGTCTCTTTCTAGGGGTATATTCTTGGTACTTACTAATTGAGCTACCCGAAACAGTTTATAAATAGATTTTTTTTCAACGTATCCACCTAGATAGAATTCATCTTCATCATAGAATAGAATAGAATAGAATATGCTTTATTGTACACCAGTAATACGTAGATACTAACATAACTAATGAAGTACAATGGGCGGTCTTATCGCGGACTGCGATCTCTTACAGACAACCTTCTGATGGACTGGTAGTTTTGGAGTAACAGGCAACATGTGGTGTACTTACAATTTAAATACTTACATCATACCTCATAATATATAAATTCTATTACATATAATGTACATACAATATATAAATCGTATTAGTACTTATCTAAAAAGTCTATACATACAAATGTACTTACGTTAAATACGTTAAATACTGACTTACCTACTTCAATCATCATCATCAACCTCTATTAGTCCACTGGTGGACATAGGTCTCCCCTAATGAGCGCCATAGCGCCCTGTATTCAGCTTGCCGCATCCAGCATCTTAAGAATTAATATTTAATAATGCATGTTCTTTGATGAGTCCTTCGAAACAGTATTTTTTATAACACCGGCTTTGTCAACTTCTTTTCATTTGTTATTAATTTTTTGGCTCACGGCTTCTAGGGTACTTGTAGCGCCATCTAGCGACAGCAAACTGAACTACTATAGAACTACCGATTCTGCATCGCGCAATTGAAGTTGCTGGATAGCATATAATTGCGTTTTTTTTCAGAATGATGCGCAAACTCAAATCAACACATTGTATACATAGGAGCATGGAGTCATCATTATCGTCTTCATAGCGATTTCCCAACGCCAAGCGTCGGTAGCTCAGTGGTTAAGGAATTGACCGTACGATCGAAACGTCCGGGGTTCGAATCCTGGTCATTACACTGCCGACGTGAACCCACTCCTAACACAAGCAATTTAGCTTAGCTGGAGGGGTTAGGGGGAATATTAGTAATTTCGGTTAATAATATTCTTAATAAAAAAAAAAAAACTCAGAAACTGGTATATAAAGAGAAACGTTCAAGCAAATGGATCAAATGAATCATTATTATCTTCATAGCGATTTCCCAATTACATCCAAAATTTGCACTTTGAAGCCCGAGGTCCGCTTGTTGTTTATAGGGATTTTCTTTAGAAAAGCCCTATTGCTATCAAGTTGTCGTCGACGTCGTCGTTGCCAATTTTCTGTCACGGTTTTGGGTATGAAGGAGATGAGCTATCGAGTTGCTGTTTTCGGTAATAGATTCGTGCTGGGGTGAACCATTGCAAGATAAAAAAAAAATCGCAAAAAAAAAACGCAATATCGAAAATCCATTGTATTCGGCTGAGCTCGTCTCAGGAATTCAACTTGTTGATTGTGAAGTCTTTTTTCCGTTTTTCCGGAAACAACTGCCGTCTGACTTCCCATCTTTAAGAGAAAAGCCAGATCCACGTCCGTTGTTTACAATGGGCACCGACTTGCAGCTGAGGCGGGCCTGAAGAGTGTTAGTAGTTAAGGTCCTGTATGTATGGCTGTACCCCCCACCCTAAGGGTACCTTTTGTTTTTTTTTTTTTCGTGCGGAAATCCCTTCGGATACCGGGGTAGGTCGGGCTTGAACCGACTAAAACCGCAAGCCGTCTCGGGTCTACAGACGCCGGGGTGTAAGGTTGCCCATAGAGCATATCCCTCGCACCCTGACTGACCCTGGGCCATCTCCGATTTCGAGATGGCCCCCTCGGGCCCTAAGAGTACCTACCTATTGATACTGATAATGATATTTTTTAAATATGTACCTATTTATACACAGAAATAGTAGAGCAGGTAGTCTATTTTTAATTTAGGGTAATAAGGTAAGGGTAAGGTAAGGGTAAATAAGGTAGTATATATTTAATTTAATAGCAATAGGTACCTACGGACCTGGGGTGCGACTGGTTGGATCACCTCCAAGTTTGGTGCACCCTGGGCAACGTGGGCGATGACGCATCATTGATTGCTCCTCTGGAGTTGGCGTCAACGTCAACGGCCAAGAGTCTGACCAACCGGCCCTTTTCAGGGCCAGCTGACCCCATTGCACGAGGGGGTCGGGGTATGGCGGGCCTGCAAGGCCCGCGGGGGGGGGGTTCGCTCCAGGTACCCCTCTGCTCTTGTCAGAGGGGACACTGCGAATGGCCCAGGGTCAGTCGGAGTGAGAGGGATATGCTCTATGGGTAACCTAGTGGTATGGGTAATGGACTGCTGAGACGAGGTCTCGGGTTCGATCCCAGGTTTTACCATGGCACACACCAATGACTTTTCGATGCTTTTCGAAGTTATGTGTGTATTTATCGCAGGCTTATAAGTGCCCGGTTAATGGCAATAGGCTCGCCACCTATTACATTGGGACCTAAACATAAACTGGCGAAATGTGGGTGCTAGCACCTCTGTCTACCCCTTCGGGGATATAGGCGTGAGTTTATGTTATGTTGTTTTATAAAAAAATTATAGAATGAATGAAATGAAATAATAGTATGAATATGTCTATTTGTATTGGTCTGGGTGCTTCTATGTATGTATTTAGAAATGCAAATGTATCTAAGTATTTTTATCCACATTCTAGAACCCATAACTCAAGCTAGGTAAGCTATGCTTACTTTGGGTCTAGATAGCGCAGTGTAGAATATCGTAGACTATTTATTTATTTATAGCATAGCCAATAAAATCAAAACGGCAATACTATGCCTAGATTTTAAACATATTTGCTTATAAAAACTGCAAGGTATCTGCTAATTTTGCTAATAATATTGCCGTCACTTTTGCCACCTCGGACCACCTCATTGGTCCCTAGACTATATAACTTGTGCTTATAAAATTGCAGTTATAAAAGTAGAATAATCGAAAGGTATGCCAGATTCGTGCCTTTTTTTATCGTGCGGAAATCCCTTCGGATACTCCGTGGCCAGCGGGGGCGGTTATGTCGGGCTTGAACCGACTAAAACCGCACACCGTCTCGGGTCTTAAGACGCCGGGGTATAAGGTTGCCCATAGAGCATATCCCTCGCACCCCGAATGACCGCGGGCCATCTCCGGTTTCGAGATAGCCCCCTCGGGTTTGGGAACCATGGTGTCCCCGTCTTGCCCCGGTTTGGGGGTGGGGCGCTAGTCGCCCCGCCGACCCGGCCTGCTTCTACTGGGGTGACAGGCGTCCTCACCTGCCACCCTGCGCTATAACTTGTGCTTGGGCAGGCCCAGGCCTGCGCTCATGGAGGACGGAGGTCGTTAAGCGAGCAGATTCTATTGAGAAACAGGCGTGACTATTACCTTCTTGTCATATGGGTTCTAGAATACAGATAAACATACTTAAATACTTCTTTTTTGTAAATAAATACATATTATACAAAGAAAGACCCAGACCAATGCAAATATACATATTAGCACTGAGCGGGAATCGAACCCGCGGCCTCTGGCTTCGCAGTTCTACGCACTGCCGCTACGCCACAGGGGTCATGGTGTCTAGTATTGCTTTAACTTGCAATGTGCTATCCTGCTCGTTCCACTTAGCTACGAGTCCCTCATCTCACGAGGTTTATAACTAGGTACATACAAATAAGACAATTCTTTTTGTGATGCATATATAGATCTTTTAGTGATATAACCATCAGGTGGGCATTAAGCTTGTTCACCATAATATTGTCCATAGTTTACGCGAAATTACACATTAAAATAAAACTATTTTAACAGATTTATTTGTTTTCAAACTTAGTAGTATAAAAAAAGATAATGCCATAAATCATCTTTGTAAGTACCGGCGCAGGCGCATATCTCGCAACACGGAGTGGTCAAACATCGCGGTCGTTATTTGTGCGTCCTTGCCACCACCCACTGGGGTAACGGGATCTGGCAGACGAACCACACCATAGAGTATTTGAACAGAAACGTCAACACGTTGAAGCGTATAAAAATCTCAACTTTATTATACTTTTCTTGGATAGGAAGAAGAATACAGATTTATGAGAGTGGTATAGCCTGAAAGAAAATGTTGTAACAAGAATTAAAAAAGGTATTTGGGCACGTAGAATGAATACCCACTGAGCGAATGACACACCAAGTAATTATGTAAGGCACATGTAAGTGGGCAAGCAGGTCGGAGTCGGCTTTGCAGAACATACACTGATCAAATTGATAATGTATTGTAATGGCCTATCAGAAGCCAGACAGTAACCAGTAGGCTCTCAAGAAAGTTTGAATGCAGTAGACGGAGCTCGTGCATTGTGTAAAGACGAGATCGGAATAGGTAGAGAATATTTACCTAAAGTTCGAAGAAATGAGTAGCATAGAGTTGATAGTACCTCGTGCGGAAATCCTTTCGGATACCCCCCCGCCGGCCAGCGGGGGTGGTTATGTCGGGCTTGCACCGACTAAAACCACACGCCGTCTCGGGTCTTCAGACGCCGGGGTGTAAGGTTACCCATAGAGCATATCCCTCGCACCCCGGCTGACCCTGGGCCATCTCACCACTAACAGCATCGCTCATCCTGTCTCCTCTGAAAGCAGAGGAGTACGGAGAGCGATGTGTTCCCGCCACTTTGGGTATTGGCCGACGATCAATGCCAACCCTATGAAGGGATGAAGGGGAAGCCATTGACCGCCGCCCAGGGTGTACCGGCCGCTCCGATTCCGTTCCCCCCGGACTGCAGCGGGATCGGAATCGGAGCGACACTCGAGGAGGTTACCCAACACACACCCCAGAGTTGATAGTACCTCCTCTAAAATCTCGGAATCATAAATATGACAATTAAAACCCAGGATTTTAAAAACATGAACTGAACTTTGAGCATAGTTACAAATGATTGATTTGAAGAATCATATTCCAATTTTTAGGGCGCCGTAGTAAAATTGTATCAGATTCAAATGTTTTAAATAGTTAAATTAAAACTAAGTTGTAATTGTTTAGGTGATATTAGGCGTGAATCTATATATCTAAACGACCTGTGTGAAGCGTTGTACTGCTAAGAGGCTGTTGGTAGGTAGGTATTACTTTGTTATTTGTACCTACGTTTTCATATCACATCTGCATCATAATCTACAGCATCCCGCATATCAAAAGGATGACGGCGTGCCTTACATTGGGAGGTCCCATGCGCAAGCGCATGGATATAATCCCAATATGTTGTTACACGCCGAACACTGCGGGCTGTAAAGTTTAGTACACACTAGAGTGAGCGAGTTATTGTTACACTAAACGATTTGTCATAAGAATAAATTATGTGTAAATTTTATGAGCTAGTTGAGCTAAGCCGAATCCTGGCAATTAGACGCACTGCGGATGTTAAACCACTCCTAACACAAGCAATTTAGCTCTGCTGGAGGTATTAACGGGAATACTAGTATTATTGGTAACAAGTATCCTACTTTTTCTAAAGATTTAGATCGGAAAAAGAGAACATCTAGAACGGGACTTGAACTCGCGACCAGTCCCCTACAGGGGGAATGCTCTGACCAGCTGAGCTATCTTTTTCCGATCTAAATCTTTAGAAAAAGTAAGCGTACAAAATGCTTAAAAATTTAATTGAAGTATCCTACTTTTAAAAAAAAAAGAATGGTTTCCGGCGAAGTAGTAATGGAACCTACCCTCTGTGGCGTAGCGGTAGTGCATTCGACTGCTACGACAGGGGACGCGGGTTCAATTCCCGCTCAGTGCAAATATTTCTATTCGTGAATATGTCCATCTGCATTGGTTTGGGTGTTTCTACGTATATGTATGTATTTACAAAATAAAAGTATATAAGTATCTGTATCCGCATTCTGGAACCCATAACACAAGCTAGTTAAACTATACTTACTTTGGGTCTAGGAAGCGCTGTGTAGAATGTCGTAGAATATTTATTTATTATTATTTAACATAATATAACTTCACAGTATTACACACCCACGATTCGCCAGTTATGTTATGCTCTCAATGTAATAGGGGGCGAGCCTATTGCCATCTACCGGGGACATTATTATTTATTATTAACCCCATCTCTACCCAAATACATCGTACAAGGCTATTAAGGAATAAGCCTGTTCTCCATCCGAAAGTAAACACACAGTCTATAGATATTCAGGCGTAACTTTAACTGAAACTTGCACTTACGAGTGTACGAGTATATTAAATAATAGTCAAGTTTTCTAGTTTTGACGTTTTGTAAGTGCCATTTTTTAATTGTCTTTATAGTCTACTAAATACTTTTTGAATTTGATACATGTTAGATAACCATCTGAGCGCCAATCTCGGTTGTAACCCCCTTGGCCCAACACACCTTATACTTTTCTTTTTTAATATTCACGAACGAGCCATCTAGTGGTCACGAACCTTAAAATATGGGGTCTTATTGATGGCGAAGTCTTTTACAGTTCACGCAAGGGTTCAAACCGTTATGTAGAACATAAGTGCATTACTTGCGGCCATTGGGCCGTGGAGATATGAACACGAGATGTTATGGGCCCTTTGTTTTCGGCAACAACCGGCGCATTACAAAATGACTGACAAACAATGCCATTTAAAGTTTATTTTCGAAAAAGGAATAGCAGATTTTTACGCAACCTAAATAAATATGGTTTATATTTATTTACTGAATTAATTTTCAACCGGGCATGGATAGTCAAATCCGAAACTACGAGGAATAGCGAAAAATGCTCGAATTAGTCTCGGGCCCGAAACTACAACTGCATCATAAGAATTAAAGAAAAAAACATTCTGGTAATGGTTTATCTAAATAAATAGATTTCTATATGTAATGAATGTATCGGATCAACCGAGGAAGAACGGCGCCAGCGCCGCGTTGCGAACCGATGCGGTGATCAGTTTAGTAGACATAAGCTATACTCCAGGGGAACATAGGAGAATATCTATGCCATTACACTAGGCCTGTAGACAAAGTGGGGTGTGTGTTGGGTAACCTCCTCGAGTGTCGCTCCGATTCCGATCCCGCTGCAGTCCGGGGGGAACGGAATCGGAGCGGCCGGTACACCCTGGGCGGCGGTCAATGGCTTCCCCTTCACCCCTTCATAGGGTTGGCATTGATCGTCGGCCAATACCCAACGTGGCGGGAACACATCGCTCTCCGTACTCCTCTGCTTTCAGAAGAGACAGGATGAGCGATGCTGTTAGTGGTGAGATGGTCCAGGGTCAGCCGGGGTGCGAGGGATATGCTCTATGGGTAACCTTACACCCCGGCGTCTGAAGACCCGAGACGGCGTGCGGTTTTCGTCGGTGCAAGCCCGACATAACCGCCCCCGCTGGCCGGCGGGGGGGTATCCGAAGGGATTTCCGCACGATAAAAAAAAAAAAAAAAAAAGGCCTGTAGACAAAGTCACATTCTACTAGTGGAATCGCTTCAAAGCGAACCTTCAAACGTTCAATATGTATGGGAGTGACATTATTTGTTACACGTGACATGTCGACAAATGTTGTCTCTCCCATACATTTCGGTCTTTTGAAGGTTCGCTTCGTTGCGATTCCACTAAAATGTGACTTTGTCTACAGGCCCAGAATAGTGTTCTCAACGGTTCTCAGATGGACGGTGGCGCCACCCTTCAGTTCACAGAATGGGCACGACTATATCTGTGACAGTAACCACTAGTGCTGTGACGCTTACAACGTAATCCGTATTTTTTGTCGTTAAAACTTTATATTTTTTCAACAGTTATTTTAGATTGTAATTGACTGCTTTATGAATATTTTTTATTTTTCATGTTTATTTTTTACAAATAATGAGTCAATAGTATTATTATTTACTCTGCGAAAATAAATATTGTAAGTGGTTTTTAATACTAAATTATTTCAAGTTATTTATTTCATAACCTAACTGTAGAAAGGTGTTACAAAATAAAATTGTAAACATGACGCATGTTCAAAGTTCTAGACTATGATCTTAGCCAAAAGGCCGAGAAGCGATAAATCGTCTGTTTCGTAGTCATCTGTCACAGAGATCAAACTATATTGAATAGACTATAGTCTAATTCTTTTTTTTCTTTGACTTTTTACAACTGCTGTAAATTACCCGTCTATACAGAATAGAGCAATATTTGTTTTAAAGTTTATCCTCACGCCTTTTTATTCACGAAGGGGTAGGTAATGGTGTAGCGACAACCCTATTACATCAACTGTTTTTCAGTCCCAAGTAATAGGTAAGGCTATTGCCATCCTATCCGTGATATTTTGCGTTAGACCCTTTCCGAATGGTGGCAACCCTGTACTAGTGTATAATACAGCTTATTGCACAGCAGAAATTACACAGTTGATCTGCTCACATCGTAATAGAGCCAGTCAGTAAAGTTAGTTACAGTTTGGGCGGCGGAATTAATGGAACTAGGTTTATGGCATTCTTGAGCTCAATTTGCGCGCGCACCGAACCCATATCGACGCTTCGTCCAACAAATCACTTAAAAAATCTTATAAGTTATCTAATACCTTTAAACGAGCAATTCTATGCATGTTATGGGGTATATATGGTATAAATGGTGTTTCGGGGGCGATAAATTTATCTAGTAAGTTTTATTTTTAGAAGTCGAAAAATACCGAGCGAATCTCGGTCACGCAGATATTAATTTTTTATACATTTTATAGAATCTATAACAAATATTATACAGAACCGGCGTCTGTAGCGTAGCGGTAGAGCGTTCTACTGCTAAGTCCGAGCACGCGGGTTCGATTCCCACTCAGTGCAAATATTTGTATGCATAAATATGTATATTTGCATTGGTCTTAGTGTTTCTATGTATATATGTATGTATTTCGATTTAGTTAAGAAAGGGTGAACATCCAGGACGGGACTTGAACCCGCAACCAATCCCGAGATTTATAATCTATCGGAGAATTTCGAATATATAGTAGGTGTCCGGGTACCTCAGTTGGTCAGAGAATTCCCTCTGTAAGGGACTGGTCGCGGGTTCAAGTCCCGTCCTGGATGTTCTCTTTTTACGAACTAAATCTATTGGGTAAGTTAGCATACTAATTGCTTCAATGCTGCTTCATTGAATGTATGTATTTATAAAAACAAGTATCTAAGTATGTTTATCCGCATTCTAGAACCCATAACATAAGCTAGATAAGCTATGCTTACTTTGGGTCTAGATAGCGCTGTGTAGAATATTATTATTATTATACTTATATTTCATTTCCTGGCAGAGGTCAAGGGTCATGTAGCACCATTATCAACGGCTTCCCTCTTCAATTCCCTCCGACTTCCTTCTTCACACAAGCCATCATTGCGGGATACTGACTCTTCGAAACTTGTTGCTGTACATTTAGGATATTTAAAAAAAATACTTGGGTTATGTTAAATGAACGATCCTGAATCCAAATTTTTTTTTTTAATTCTTTTTTTGCCTGTTTATATGAAGTGAGAGAAGATGAAGGTTTTTACTATATGAAGGGTCTTGTTCAAACTTAAAATCTGCCATATGTTTGATTGCAATTGGTTAAGTAGGACAAGGTGGACCGACGACCTAGTCAAGGTCACGGGAAGCCGCTGGATGCGGGCAGCGCAGGACTGATCGTTGTGGAGATCCTTGGGGGAGGCCTATGCCCAGCAATGGCGTCGTTTGGCTTACATGATGAAGTAGAACCGGAGATACGGAGTGCTGGTTAAGTAAGGTTTCTGAAATCCCAACATTAAGTGGGTATGCATCTGTAAAGTCGGCTTACAACAATCAAAATGATGGGGTTATCATTTACGTAAGTACCCAATTAAGATATAGTATAGCTGAACCGTTACTTCCGGATGCAAGTGGGCTGGTGCTGAAGCTCCTCCCGGATATTACTATTGTTGCAGTCTATAGGTCCCCTTCAGTTTCAAGTGTAAATAAATTCCTGGAATCACTTAATGTAATTCTGTCATCCCTTTCTTCGTCTCACACCTTGGCTGTCGTGGGTGATTTGAATATTGATATCCTTCCGAGTGGCATCGACTCAAATTGCGAGGCGTATTTGACTCTAACTTCATATCATGGCCTACTTCCCGCCCACCTCTTTCCGACTCGTATGAAGAAATGTTATGACCATGTATTGTTAAGGACAAATAAAATAGCTACAACCTTTGTTCTGGATTCTCACATTACTGACCACGCTCCAGTTCTTTTCTGTATCGAAACGGCTGCTCCTGTTAAAAAACCTAAAAATTTGATACGTCGCATAAATTTACCGAATGTTATCAGCTCACTAGAAAAGTATGACTTTACGTTGGTCCTATCAAACACCGATCCTAATCTATGTACGGAGGCTCTTGTTGGTGCCATTTCTAACATAATAAATGAGCAAAGTACGATCATGAAAATTCCTCACAGAAAAAAGATCATAAAGCCATGGATTACTGCTGGCCTTTTGAGATGCATCCGAAATAGAGACAAGCTACATAAGAAATCAAAAAATGATTCTTATAGCATTATAGCAAGAGTTACATATACTAGGTACCGGAATTACTGTAATAATTTGCTCAAAAAGATTAAACGCGAGTTTGAGCGGGGTGAGCTCCGGAGGGCTAGTGGCAATCTCAAAGCTACCTGGGACATCATAAAGTCAATAAGTCACTTGAACAGGAAATCTTCGGGTGCCGAGGGGGATCTTCTTAATTTATGCGACAGCCCAACAGCTTCTGTAAATTATATAAACAGTTACTTTGCAGATGTAGGAGCGCGCCTTGCCCAAGATATACAATGTCATAAGCAGATGAGTTGTAGAGAATTTAATTAAAACTCCTTAACTAATCCCCACGGTAACTCCCTAGGTCTCATAGAAACTGACATTGCAGAGATTAATACTATAATTATTGGTTTGAAACGTGACTGTGCAGTTGGCTTTGATGGGATACCTGTGTCTGTCATTAAGGGAGCACGGCATGTCCTTGCCCCAGTAATCGCTTATGTTTGCAATCTCTGCCTCTCAAAAGGTATGTTCCCCAGAGTTTTTAAGAAAGCTCTCGTTCATCCAGTCTTTAAGGGTGGAGACAGGGACCGTGTCGAGAACTATAGACCGATATCAGTACTAACAACTCTCTCAAAAATCCTAGAAAAAGTTTTAAATATAAGATTACTCAGCTTCTTGGAGCATAATAAGACTCTCGCTCCCAACCAATACGGCTTTATCTACAGAGGATGCCGTTCTCGATTTGACAAATTCTATTGTCAAAAACCTGGACACTGGTATTAAAACAATTGGGATTTTCCTTGATCTCGCTAAGGCTTTCAACACGGTCTTTATTCCAATCCTTTTACACAGAATGGAAGCCTGTGGAGTTAGAGATATTGCTTTGGATATTTATCGAGACTACCTGTCCGATCGTAGTCAGTCTGTTAGGGTTGATAGTTACACCAGTGATGATATGGGCGTCAGTTTTGGTGTCCCGCAGGGTAGCGTCCTGGGTCCCACGTTGTTCCTCATATATGTGAATAGCCTTTGCCAACTTTCCATACCAAACTGCAAAATATTTACTTATGCAGATAATACGGCTCTCATAATAAGTGGAAACACTTGGGATGTGACATGCCGGTCTGCCGAGCGTGCTCTTGAGACTGTGATGGACTGGCTCACCTCTAGTCTTCTTACTCTTAATGTCTCAAAAACACGCTATATAACCTTCTCGGCTAGTTCAATTTCCGAGCCTAAACTGACTAACATTCAAGCTCATAACTGTGCACGACTGTCACCTGCTCCTAGCTCTTGTCTTTGTCCAGTTATCGACAGGGCTTCAGAAATAAAATATTTGGGTGTAGTGATTGACTGTAGGTTGAGTTGGCAGAAGCATGTGGAGTTGACCGTATCACGTGTTCGAAAGTTAATGTTCCCTTTTAAGCAGATAAGGTATGTGGCTGACGTGCCCTTACTGAAAACAATTTACTTCTCGCTAGTGCAATCAATTTTGGCCTATTGCATTACAGTGTGGGGTGGTACCTTTAAGACTGAAATGCTAAAACTCGAGAGAGCTCAAAGGGCAGTTTGAAGGTTGCCCTAAACAAACCTTTTCGCTATCCTTCACACCAATTGTACGTGGAAACGTCTATTCTAACTGTTAGGCAGATATACGTCCTTCAAATCATTTTACACAAACACAGTACTTTAAGCTACAATCCCCATTTATTAAAACAAAAACGTCGTAAAGACTCGTAAAGACAAAGAAAGTATGTCCTACAGAGCTGACAAGAACTGCACTGGCAGGCCGCCACTACCAGTACCTCAGCAGTTGCCTCTATAACAAAATGAGCAAAATTTGCCATATTTATTCTCTCCCTAGACAAAAATGTAAGTCTTTGGTAAAAACCAACCTATTGCATCTAACATACGAAGAGACGGAGGATTTACTTGTCAGTATCTCGTAGCTCAAACCGTGCCCAGAATCATATTTGCTGGAATCAACATTCAAACATTATCATTCACATACGCACATGCTCGCACACAAGCGCGCATACACGCACACGCACACACTCTCATGCATTCACATACACGTCCACACACACTCACATACAAGCTCACATGCTGCATGTTATAATGTTCTTTTTTTTTTTAAATATTTTTTATTTATTTTTTAATGATAAATTGGTCACCTGTAAATGTGGCCATATTTCATTGATTTCTCGTATTGTTCTATCATTGTATCTGTAATTCAATAATTGTACACAGCTGCGACATATTATTTTATTTTTCTCTAAGTAATAAATTTCCAATTAATGAGCTAAAATGGGAGGGCGTCGTTGTCTGTCACACAGTTAAACTAGCACAGACAATGTCGTTTACTCTATCTTATATTGTTATTTTATCAATTAGATTTTGTTCCTATAATCCTGTAAAAAATTGTACATCATAACTGTATAGGTTAGAAAATATGTACTGAATCATTGTTAACAATAATAATAAATAAATAAAAAATTAAAAAAATACTTTTGACGAAACAAACAATAACCGACCTACGCGCGGGCGGAGCCGCGGGCATCAGCTAGTTATCTTATATTCAATTTAATATAGTATAGAACAATTAAATAAAAATACATACGTATTATTTTTTTTTATTGTGCAAAACAATACCTATGTCTATAGGCACTATGTACATTTACAATCAACCAAGTGAAATGACTGAGTATGGTGGGGAGACACGTGAGGGCCAGTTCTCGTAACAAAAAGCTGTTCAAAATTCAGTCTAAATCTAGTCTCGATCTCATTTCAATCTCCCAATGTCTAAAAAGGTGTTCTCTTAACAAAATATTGTTGAAAATTTTGTCGAAAATATTGAACAATTTGTTAAGAGGTTTTCTAAGTATAATATGTAAGTATTTACGAAAAAAAAAACAGTATATAAGTATGTTTATCCGCATTCTGGAACCCATAACACAAGCTAGTTAAACTATGCTTACTTTGGGTGTAAAAAGCGCTGTGTAGAATGTCGTAGAATATTTATTTATTTATTTTGAACATCTTTTTATTACGAAAATTGGCCCTCAGAGTGCCAAGTGCGAGTTACAGAAAAAAAATTGAATTAAATTAAATTTTGATTTATTGGCGGACCCAGACATTCACAGTGTATAGAAATAAAATGGTCATTGAAATAAAACTATTTTTAACGCGTTCTATCGCGATATATTTGATGTTATTTTATATTTTACATTGATCCCGACGTTTCGGTTGCTTTTCAGCAGCCATGGTCACGGGGAGACTCCGTTAAAAATAGTTTTATTTCAATGTGTGACATTCGCGTCAACTTCCGACAATATCATGAAATGGTCAGATAAAACCTGCAGTTTTAAGTGAAATTATGAATTATCTCATAGTTCCACTTAAAACTACATGACTATGTTCAAAATATTCAAATATGTGGTTTGGTAGTTAAAATGATGTAAAACAAATAATAATCTAAAAACAAATATTGACCATTGAAATAAAACTATTTTTATCGGATTCTATCGCGATTTATTTGATGTTATTTTATATTTTACATTATCCCGACGTATCGGTTGCTTTTCAGCAGCCATGGTCACGGGGAGACTCCGTTAAAAATAGTTTTATTTCAATGTGTGACATTCGCGTCAACTTCCGACAATATCAAATATTGACCACTTTATTTCTATTTACCCCGTTTTTCGGTAAGTGAAAAACTCACACTAGGCACTCCGATTTGATGATAACATGACAAATGCTAAAAATAATACAGTAAATTCGTATCTTAATATTAAGATATTCGCTTAATTATTGAAATAGACAAAACTCAGGCACTTTCCGAAACATTCACAATGTTACGATCAGATTTAAAACTAAAAACATAAAAAATAAACTAATTTTAACAGTGAAATTACTTCAAAAAATCATTGAAATCAACCGTCTTTGTAATTCAAGGTGAGTATTCACCGGAAGCATTTAGCATTTTATCTAGCAGTGGACGGGGATAGACTGATTGATAATTTCCTATGGCATACGTATGACAATCAGATCGAGGACATTTTAAAGAAAGGCTAGGTCAAGAGTAACCGCAACCGACAAAAATGTATGAAAACAATCATGAAAAGAAGAAAAGAATTGTAGCAAGTGGAAACATGTGGTCTCTGCCCACCCCATTGGGAATGAGGCGTGACTGTATGTATGTAATCAGTGCCCCGTGAGTTTAGTACAAGTACTTCGCGATCAGATGACAATACTATACGTAGGTGTCGCCGTCTGGCGAGCCGCTGGGACGGCTTATGGTATCAAATCTACTCTATTCTGGGTTTGAAAATGTCCAGTATGGTGTGAGTGTTGGTGTGGGTGTACATTAGATGTTCATTGTTACTTTATGGAATTGATTATTGTTATAAATAAAATAAATGTAATTTACACAAACAATTTTTAATTCACTCAAAGTCAAGCTGCATTTTATTTTATCAGAGCGTGTGTATTCATTATAATATCCATGATTATTTATTTATACAAAATCTGTAAGTTCTTCTAGCATTTGATAAGTCGCAAGTTCGAATCTCATTCACTGTAATACCGACATGAACCACTCACATCTACAACGAAAAGCAGTCAGGGTAAATAAAAATTAAAGAGGTGAATAGCAATCAAAGGGTGAGTGATAAAATTTAAGTGTGAGGAGTGGTGATGTAGTGACAGTAATTATCTTTTAAGTGTAAAAGAAGTGTATAAGAATCCCTTGGACAAATTATTAAAAATATATCACAATTTTATCACTATTCACCTCCATTATTTCTGTAAATTTCTGTAAAATTCTGTAATCCCTGTGGATTTATATGAAAAATCTTTTTGAATATGGTTAGCAATATAATTTTAAAATTGCCTGCTTTAGGAGTTAATATAGTATTTACACCCTTACTTTGGTTTCACAATTCTGATCATGATGAAATAGTTTGTATTCAATTATTATTATTATTAATTACATTTAATTATTGTTATGCTTTATGGATCATGGGAACTAGGAACTATTAATTTGATTTCCCATTTGGGTATGTATTATACATATGTTTTATTATGCTTGTTCATATATGTTTACATTTGTATTCTTCTTCTCATTTGTATTCTCTTCTTTGTATTTTATGCATATTTCTGCCACGTTGTATGATTTCAATAATTTTTATTTACTATGGAATACCTCAAAGGTCATTTAAATTTAGTCAAGTTCTAAAAATTATACCATAAGTAAAATTTTATAAACATCTACAAATAAAAATTTATATACCTTAACAATGGTATTTTTATGATGGTTGACAGTAACTCCAATATAAAAGAAATTATAACAAAAAAAAATTGATATGAAAATGAATACACACTCCAATCCATCTCTCCAAATAATATGGTCCACTTTACTGCTTCGCCCATTTTTTTGAAAGTCTATATTCTCAAAACATCTCTTTTCCTATCCAACTCGTTTCATAAACTGTTGATTTTCCTAACTCACCTATTTACAATGTAGACTGTTTCCTATCCTTCCACTACCCTCTGTTGACCACCCCTTCGAGTCCATTCCCAACTCAGTTCAGGTCGGCTTTCAAGGGCAACGGCAGAACTTCAATATTGCTTGTGAAGCAACTGCCTTCTGACCTCCACAACCAACTGGTGATATGGAAGTTCTATAGTTAGACCAGATTTGTTGGAATTTTTACAGCTTCAACTACCCGTAACAAATACCACAGACGTTTGTATGACAAACGGGACTAACGGGTTAACATGCTCTCTGAATGTACTGTATATAATCACGTGGATGATAGGGTATAGATGTAGCCATATTGACATGTTAGGTAATTATACAGAAAAAGGCATAAGGCGTGAGGCATAATGAAAGCAAAATTCAGACCCGTTCGTCGCCTTATGCCTTACACTATCCTTAGATTATGCCTTTTCTGTATAAATCACGCCTTAGACAATCAATCACTTACGAAACAGTTGAGTTATAAAGTGGACATTTTTGTTCAATATGGACGTTTCAGGAAATGAACGAAGTGGACATTATGATTCGGAAGGTAATCAACTACAGTAGAGTCCAAATCACTCCAGTTCCATAGCATTCTTCATATAGTTCTCTAGTTCTATGTCCAAAGCCGCTTTTGTACCAGCCATGTATTGCTCCAGCTCTTGGTCCAACTCCTCTTTGGTTTTAAGTTTTTGTGGTTGCTGGTTGCGGGATATTCCTCCTATAAAAAGAAATACATCAATAGAAAAAGTAGAAAACCATATGATCCTAGCAAACCGAAAGGTGTAGTAGTAGTGGTTACCTAACCCAATGGCTATTATCTACGTGTGTGTGAAAGAAATGATATATTTGAAAATATATAAATATAAATCGTTAGGCTTTCACGGCCGGCGTTGCATGTAGAATATACTGCTTCCGGGCTGTTTGGCCGTGGTCCATATGAAACTTGTGTTCCAAACGTTTCGTCGACCGCAGTGACCGACCAAACGTTTAGAACACAAGTTTCATATGAACCACGGCCAAACAGCCCGGAAGCAGTATATTTTACAAATATATAAATATTCAAATATAAAAATGAATCACTGAATGTGTTGCTAAGCGCAAATCTCGAGAGCAGTTGAACCGATTTCGCTAATTCTTTAATATAATATTCCTTGAAGTACGAGGATGGTCCTTATGGAGAGAAAAATTTAAAACATTGCCTGAAAAAAAAAAGTTTACAGGCATGTTTGGGATAAATAGGTGCCACGGGGCGAATTATGCCACGAGCGAAGCCGCGGGGGAAAGCTAGTATTCAAATATATTTGAAAAATTGTATCATCATCACAGTATGCAAAAAAATAATGTATATGAGTATGTTTATTCGAAACCTATAGGTTAAATAGGTTATGCTTAGTTTATGTCTAAATGGTACTGTGTAATATGTCCTAGAATGTGTGACGAAGACAGGTATACAATGGTGATGATGGTGGTGAGTGTACAGGGCCCACCAACACCTTTGGACCCAATCCAACCTTACCTGCAAGTTGGTGCACCTGCTAAACAACGGACGAGACTCTGGCGTATGCTATCCACTCGAGGTTGGGGGGTCAAAAACCAAATCATTAAAAAATAATAAGCAGACCCTGAGCTTCAAAGTAAAAACTTTAGACGCAACTGGGAAATCGATATTAGGTTGATGATGATGATGAGTGGTGACTATGGAGATGATGATTATATTACCTCTCCCGCGAGCGCCCCTTCTCGCCCGGCGAGCGACCTGCGGCCTCTGCGTACGATTCCGGTTTTGCTGAACGCGATTCATGCGTCCTACAGCGCCGTTCATAGCTCGCATACCACGCGCACCACGAGCACCACGCGCACCTCGCATACCTCGCGTACCTCGACCCCTGAAATTTACATGCGAATGTTAAATAATTGTCAAAATTAACTGCAAGCTAGTGTATATCTGCTGACTTCTCTGGCGCAGGTTTTCCTCCCAGGGTCAGACGACAGTCACACATGTGAAAGTCAGCTAAGCCAAATTATAGAAAGGAGAAGTTGAAAAGTGAACTATGAGCATGAGCTCTAAAGTGCAAGAATTCATTCAATTTAATCAATCAATCCATTATTCTATCAATTCATTCATTCAATTCAATTAATATTACGGAAGAGGTTTTCTTTTCTCTTCTCTCTCTATCTGCCATCAGCCTGTTAAGCTATTATCAGTTTGCTGATTCTTATTCTTTGGCAGTTTTTGGTTTTTGGCAGTTTTTATTCACATCCTGCAATGTGCAAAGGAATTGCAATTCCTGCTATTTGGTTCCTTTAGGTTCTCTTTGTCGAGTTTGTAGGATCCATCGCCAGTTGGTTTTTGTGTTGCTGTAGTCTGAGTTTGTAAGCCTCGGAGAGGATTTGTACATCATTTTTCACAGTTGGGATCTGGAGGTATTCATGTATTTCTGTGTTCTTTGTGAACCAAGATGTGCAGCCTATCATCTTTACTGATTTGTTCGGAGGTATTCATGTATTTCCGTGTTCTCTGTGAACCAAGGTGTGCAGCCTATCATCTTTACTGATTTGTTCGGAGGTATTCATGTATTTCCGTGTTCTCTGTGAACCAAGGTGTGCAGCGTATCATCTTTACTGATATGTTCTGAAATTGTTCTAACATCTCTATGTTAGAGCGGCATGCTGCGCCCCGGAGCTCTATCCTGTATGTCCACACCGCCTTTATGATACATTTGTATATGAGCTGTTTATTTTCAAGACGAAGAGAGGACTGTCTTCCATTCAGCCAGTGTAGGCCTCGCAGGTTTTTGTTTGCCTGCTCTCTACAGTTCTGGTGGTAGAAATTTTATGACACAAATTAGTCACAAAATTCGGCCAGGTAAAACCCTCCATAGTAATCCAATTTTGGTTTGATTGCGTTCAGGGGTCAGCAAGTGCATAGCCGGGCAGGGGGGTTGTGGTCGCAGCACTAGTGGGACCGGTGGGGGTCACGCGGTGCTGCGACGACCATCCTCTTCTGATGAGACCGTCAAGCTGAGTGGTAACATGTAGTGTTAACATGGTACGTGTATGTAATGGTGACCCTGTTTCCTGAGACTTTACCTTCAGCTTACCATCAGGCGAGGTGAAGACAAATTGACGTGTCCTAATATTAAAAAAAAAAATTCATGCCCAGTAAGTCTCCTATCTAGGTGCATACCCAGGTATTGAACCGAGTGATTTAAGAAGATGTCAACGAAATATTCTTTACAGAAAGAACTGATTAGAAGACTACCAAATTATAAGAAAGATTTCTTAAAAGATTTAAAAAAAAATTTCAATATTATTCAGTTTGCCAGATACATTAGCTCAATGTATATTCACCTGAATCGTCCCCTCAGCTGTCGTTGGCCACCAGCACGCCTGCGGAATCCCCTCCACGCTGCACTCGTCAAATTACTGAATGATGCTGACCTACTGAAAAGATCAAAAATTTCTTAATGTATTATTAGGAAGTTATAAGAATTTCTTTAACTATAATATGAAGAAATAATATCCTTTACTATGTAACATTGTGTATGTGATAGACACAACATAACAGATAGGAAACATGTAACTATCAGTTTTTTTTTTTTTTTTCCACCTGACTGGTTGATTCAATTCTAATAACAATAAAAAAGCAACGAGAAGCTGAAATGATCAGGTTTTGTAAGTAAATATTGTGGAACAGTACAACTGCTAAGCCAGAGGTCGCGGGTTCGATTCCTGCTCAGTGCAAAAATGTATATTTGCGCTGGTCTGGGTGTTTCTATGTATAATATGTATTCATTTACAAAAAAAAAAGTATATAAGTATGTTTATCCGCATTCTAGAATCTATATGTCAAGCTCTGCTTAGTTTGGGTCTAGATGGCGTTGTGTACTTTGTCCTACAATATTTATTCATTATTTATTTATTCATATAAATGCCATATAATATAAATATATCTACTAAAGTGAAGAAATAGGAGTTTCTTCTTCTTTTTATATAGTTATTCTTTCACTGGTAGACCGCAAGCCCAACAGCAGAGACTGTTTATGTTAACATAAAAGTAACACGTCCCTTGATTATGAACACTTATGATAAATGAACAATAATACAACTCTGCATCCCAGTGTTTTATTATAAGTCCAGGCTTGCGACCTACCATTTTGGTATGCAGCTTGATCTTTCAAGTTCTATGATTTATGATATCACTAGCTGTTGCCAGCGGGTTCGCCCCCATGGATCTATGTTCATGTTTCTGCTACTCATGGGAACCTATTCCAGGAATTAGAAGTAGCTATTGTGTTATTTCAGATCCCCGTACCAAATTCCAGCCAGATCCGTTAAGCTGTTACAGTGTGATTAACTAGCAAACATCCATATTATACTATGATAATGATATGATTATTTTTACTATGTAACTCATGCTACATAATGATTGGTGACGCACCCAGACACCTTCTGTTTCTTCCTTTTTTAAATATAATTTCCTATGTTTTCCCTGTGCAGTGCAAGTGAACCTCCAATGTCACAGGCTTTCATGAGGCCACGGTAACTGCCTAGCATCATATAAGCATGAATGTGTGCTTGAAAAAACAAACTAACCTTAGATTGCCATTATTTCTCCAAGAGACCCTATTTTTCACACTTTGCTGACTAAGGTTGCTGAAGCTATTTGATCTTTGCAGCCTCGGTAGGTTACTCTCACTGCCAAATCTTCTTAACTGTGGCATGCCTAACCGCTGTTTAAGTGCCTGAAATATAAGGTTTAAGACATTACTGTAACAAACAATTTCTATGTAACAAAAGACAGATTTTGTCAGATAGGCAGATTCAGTTAAGGGTTAGTGGCATAATACCCCCAGTATCGTCCATGTTCCCACTGACCCCGAGATGGGAACCATGAATGTGACCCACAGTAACACTAAAATGATGATGATGGTGTATACATATAGCTCAATATCGTCTCCTCTAATAGCAAGCCAATCAGAACAGCAGAAAATCATAAATAATATCTTAGTGAATCTGAAAGATGTATAATTTGAATTTGAGTTTTATATAATGAAGATTTTTTTCACCAATGATAATCCTTCTTACTGAGTTCAGTTAAATGGATTATCATTGGTGATAAAATCTTCATTATTAAAAAAAACACATTCTACTTAATTAAAGTTGTTCGGTAAAAAGTGCTGACGCAGTTCAAATTCAACTGAAAGTGTTTAAATTCATTGATGAAATTTAACCTAGGATGTCAAGCTTTTGAAATGTAGGGCATGTCTAGATTTAAATAATAACCTCCTTTTTGAATGTTGGTGATCTACCTAGTCTATAGTACAAATATGCCCAAAATTTTGTTGATGCAAAAAATTGTTAGTTTAGTAGTTAATAACAAAATTACTAATTACAGTATTTAGTAAGTATGTATATAATAACAGGACTGATATCCCCTTACCCTCTTAGCCTGTATTTCTAATTGCCGGGCAACCTGCTCAACCAGCTGGCGGTTGCCGTAATTAAAATTGTGTGCTAAAGGAGGCCCCAGCGAATTGCGTCTGCGCTGCTGCTGTTGCCGCTTAGCAGGTGGTGCAACTTTTGCCAGAAGTGTGAACCGATCATTCAAACTTAGAGCGGTTGCTTGAAGTCCGTGAACTTTTTCTATAACCATGTTTGCAAACTGGCGGTATATGTAAAACAAAAATTAACACGATAGTAACTGACAAGAAACTAAAGCTGGTTAAGGCGCTACGGTCGCCATACCATTAATTAAAAAACTATAAACACAGCGTAATTCGATACGAATATTTACAATATGAAATGTAATGTAAAAATCCAGTGAAGTAATACTCGCGCGCGACGTAAAATGCACTACTACCACAGATTGCCTAAAGCCACACTGCCACAGATTAAATAATTTTATTTACATTTACTTAGTCGATTACTTTATCGATTCGTGAATAGCTGTGTATACTCCTTTTTAAAATTCTATTTTCAAGCGCAATTTTTTTTTTCAATTGAATACCATTGAATGGTTTTTTCGGTGATTATTCCTCCGTTGCTGGACTGATTTTCAATTTTCTTTTGCTGTCTTAAGCCGATAGGTAAGTTGCACATTAAATCGTGGTCTCAACATTGATCATTTTGGAGAAATCAGATTTTGAAATTTTTGAAGGATGTTTATTCCTCCAAGGTATGTTCAATTTACAATTTATTTTTTTCTAAACATTCCGGGTATCAAGTTTGGTCAAAATTGGTCTATTAGTTTAGGAGGAATAGCGTCACAACCGAAATACACCGAGTAGAGTATACAGAGCTTTTCGCTCGACTTCGTCTCACTCTCAGCTCAAAAATTATTTCTTCCTGTTAACCTTATAAAGAAAATTCTTGAATCATATGGATGCCAAATTTGGATATTTAATGAAAATACAAAAGCACAATTAAATAGGTACATGTCAGAAGGCATGGAACGAAGCATACTTGACATAAAACGTAAAGACAGGAAGAGGAACATTGATATAAGAAAATCACCAAATGTTATATAAACAAAAATCGACTTGGGGTCATGTGACATGAACCGCACGAATGAATGATAAAAAATGGACACATAGTGGACCACTGGGAAAACGGAAAAGAGGGAGACCAATGGGAAGCTGGTCTTATGAGATTACAAAGATTGCCGAAAGAGACTAGATGGAGCTTGGTGAAGACAAGACAGAAGGGAGTGGAAGGATATGGAGAAGGCATATTCTAGAGGAAAGGACCTTAATAAAAAGACTGAAAATAAGAAAAAGTGAAAGATTCTAACACTTATAAATAATAATCTAATGTAGAATATACTGCTTCCGAGCTGTTTGGCCGTGGTCCATATGAAACTTATTTATTTATTCATTTAGTTTGCAAATGTAGGTAGAGGATTGGTACATGGTTGTTGGTAGAGTATCACTACATTTGGCCTTGCGGCATGCAACAATAACAGACATGCATTATACTATAGGTACAAACTAAACACCGCCCCCGCTGGCCGGCCCGGGTATCCGAAGGGATTTCCGCACGATAAAAAAAAAAAAAGGTACAAACTAAACAAAAATTATCATTACATACAATAGCACATAATCAGAATAATCAATCAAATTTCAACAATAGTAATTAGTATTCATTTAGACAATAATAACAAAATTTATAATAACATAATATAATAAAACAAACAAACAAACTTAAAATAATAATGAATAAGTGATCGCTACCGTTCACAATAAAATACCCATTACCACCATAATAATTATTTTTATTTCAATAATTTATCATTTTTCCAAAAAGAGGTGCTTAATTTTGCTCTTAAACTCATTTACATTGATTATTTGCAAAATAAAATTTGGTAACTGGTTTTAAAGTCTAGGAGCCATGCAGAATATGCTTTTATTAAGGTATGCTGTTGTATTTGCTGGACAGAATATTTTCATATGATGTCTTTTGCTGTTAAGATGTCTAAAAAGTTGCATGTTGTTCCTCACAAATAACCCGGTTTCCAGAATATATAAAATTTTAATTTAATAAAACTGGGTCTACAACTGTCAATGGTTTTTAATTTTCCCCAAAATATGACCCGGAATTTAATATTGGAAATACATATTGTCGAAGTACTGGCTGTTTTAGATAACATATAAAGAGAATAAGAATGTTGAATTATTTTCGAACATAAAATTTCTAAATGAGTCTTCCAATCCAGACCATCATCTATATGTAGTCCTAAAAATTTAGTTTCTTGTACCTGTTCTATTTGTGTACCGTTTTACTGTATGTCCAAGTTTGTTAGTTTATTAACCTTATTTCTGAATGATAATGCCATTTCAGGTCTTAATTAATTTTCAAATTATTTGCCGTCAACCATTTTATAGAATCATGTAAAGTACTGCTTATTTCATGTTCAACCTGTGTTTTATTTCCGGTAAATACAATTGTACTGTCATCCGCAAAAAGTATAGTCAAATGTATTTGTTTGAGGAAAGTCATTTAAGTAAATAATAAAAAAAAGCGGTCCTAGTATGCTTCCCTGAGGCACTCCAAAAGCAATTTTTCTCTGTATTGAGGTGTAGTTAATTAGTGTTTTAGTAGAACTACAAATTCTAGTGATCTGTGTTGTTTGTATTCGTTCGCTAAGGTAAGATTTTATCAGTTCCAACACATTTCCCCTCACTCCATAAGCATACAACTTATCCAATAAAGTTTTGTGATCCACATAATCAAATGCCTTAGTTAGATCCATAAAAATGGTGGAGGCTTGATTCTTTTGGTCTACTGCGGTCATAACTGTGCTAAGAAAGTCATGGATTGCTATATTGATATTCTTGTTCTTACGAAATCCGACTTACTCATCTGTTAATAAATTATTCATATCAAAATAATTGTAAAGGCACTCGTGGATGGTCCTCTCGAATATCTTAGATATGACAGGAACTAGAGCTATAGGTCTATAACAATTCATGTCTGTTTTGTCATTCTTTTTAAAATGGGGTTTTATTACCGTAATTCTGAGATCATTAGGAAACACACCATAAGATTGTTCGAGGTCGTAAGATCGGCAGTGTTCACAGGGTAGTTGCGCACAAAAACAATATCTATTCTTTTTAGTGTCTTATATTTTTCATAATTTATAGGAACAACTAAATGTAGTCAGGATTATATTAATAGTTATTATCACAATCAAAAATATACGGGCAGCCAATAAGAAAGTTATTCAGAGAAGGAAGTGAAAGGAATGTTGCCAACACATTTAGTTATTTTTATTACAGTGTTGCCATAGTAGGCCATAGTCAAACATAAAAACATTTTAACAAAGATAAACACAGGTTAATTAGGTGACTTCATATGTATGATATTCTAAAAGATACTGTTTCAAGACTTTAGTTGAAATCTCATCGTATCCAGTACTTTTTGTAGATATGAGATTCAGTATAATTTTATTAGTATTTTCAGGAATTGTAGGAGACATAAACAAAGCCAAATAGAGCCAGATTTTTTAGTAAAATATATGCTGGGTGTAGTTTGTTCCAATTTAGTAACCTGGTCGACGAAAATATATTCGTTAAATGAATTTGCTATTTGTGTAGGAACACTAATAACTTCGTCATTCAATGTAATGTGCCGTATATACTCCCTAGGAAGGAAGATTAAATTTATGTTTATTATTCACAGCCCAAGTAGCTTTACCTACATTCATTCGCTGTTTTATTAATAAAATTATCATTTTGGGACTTCTGTGTTAATTTTATAATTTTGTTGAGCCTGGAGGATAGGTTTTGGAAAGTCTGTTTATTTTCATTTGTTCGGTTTTTTCGATGTCGCCATAAAAGTTGAAGCTTTCGTTACTTTACAACATAGTCTTATACCTTTCGTAATCCATTTTTGGCGTGTTTTTGCAGTAATTTTAACACGTGATATTGGAAAACATAGGTTATAAAATAGTCTAAATAATTCATAAAATTTACCAAAAAGCAATATTAGGATCTTGGCAATCGTACACTTCCTGAAAACTAAGTGAATTTAAACATTCTTTAAATTTTGTAATATTTTCCATTGAATAATTTCGCTTTTCAACGTACCAATATTTAAACGGGTTAACATGCTTTACCGGTACTGTAAATAACTGTCCATTGTGGTCTGATAGAGAAAACTCGAAGACCTCGTGGGTACAACTTTTTGTATTGACCAAGACGTTGTCTAAACACTTCCCACTTATTAACGGTGTAGGTTGATTAAATGCTATTTTTAAATTAAAAGACCCCACAATCTGCATGAATTCAGTGCACTCAGAACTTTTATGCAGTACATCGATATTAAAATCACCGCATAGTATTATCTTCTTTTTACTGTAACAGAAAGAAGTTAACAAAGAATGGAAAGCAGAAAAAAAACTATTTAACTCTTCTGCACTATATCTCGGCGGTCGATATATACATATCACATAAAGTGTGTGTTCCCAAACACAACTCAAGTTTCATATGGACCACGGCCAAGCAGCCCGGAAGCAGTATATTCTATTCTACATGCAACGCTGGCCGTGAAAGTGTAAAGAATTAATAATCTAACGAATTGTAAAATGTAATTAATTTATTTTTTATAATACTTATAGCATATACTGCATATAGCATTTTCATCTCTCCTGTTCGGAAAGTTTAATTTTCATGGGTAGATAGCCGGGCGGAAAGTTTTTTTTTTTAATTTTTGGTTTTGCCATGGTGTCCATGATAATTAAGTTACGTCATAATGCCTTGATATCATGCCGCTTTTTTTTTTACATGGCCGCCTAAAGATGCACATGTCGTGACCAACCAACTCAAATAAAATATAACCAATAGATTCGATTTTCAAAACTTTTCTAATGTTGGCAGTATAGTACCTGAATTATAACTTTTTTTCAGAATTAAAAAAAAACAAATTAAGTTTGCTAATTAGTTACCGGGAAAACGAGATTCAATATAAATAAATACTTTGTGTTAATTGTGTTTAACAATGGTTTCGGAAAGTGATTCCAGTGACATGGATATTAATTTAACTCCCGATGAGATTAAAGAACAGGCAAAAGCTGTTGTTAATAATCTATTTCCAATTTTACTTTAAATTTTAACTGATTATCAATATACCGGTTTCATTAAATGTGTGTGTAGTATTTTAATTTCCTCACATAGTCGAAATGAAAAGTAGAGTGTTTAACTCGGGTGAATGTCACCCATTTCACCCTCGATATCTCGTATGAACTCATATCTCGGGTGAAATGGCTGACTTTCAACCCTTGTGTAACAATCTACTATTTCTTGTGTGAATTCAAGGTGGGTCAGCCTAGCTAGTACTAACTAGTAAGTAATACATCCGAAAGCACACTGGTCTTATACGATGCACAAGTATGAATATGGTATGGGTGTTGAAGGACTATTCACCGGTGCGGTCAGTCTTTTGGTGACGGGCTTACGTCGATGCGAGAGACCTATCACTCTTTGAACCTATCCTATATACACACAGTGTGCGTTACGCCAGCAAAACTTTTTTTCGTATCCTTTAAGTATTTGGATAATACCGACAATGCGAGCACTACAACGAGTACAAGAATTATTCACGAAAAATAGAATTTAAAGAGGGCCTAGCTGGGTGAAAGCTACTAAAAAGTTGCCTTTTACTTTGTGTTATATGTGCACATCATATTTGTAGCCCTTATAGTTTCCATGTTATTTGAGTTTTTGCTGGTGTAACGTTTGGCTGATGACTAGATGTTGGAAATTACTTGAGGCATAAACTTAAAATTTCGTGTACAGATAAGCATCATTCGTGTACCCTTATGTTGTACTCCATTTTCTTGACATAATTTTGCATAGTTTAGGAGCTATGACGCATTTCCCAAAAAACTATATTAGCTCCAAGGAACCAAATAACAGTTCTAAATTATTGCTTATTTGTATACCTAAAGTCCCACAAAGTTTCATGAGCCTAGATCAGGGCGTAAAGGCAGCTATACGAATATTCTGTGACTGGGCACATAATCATTAAAAAAAATTAAGAATGGCAAATTACTGGGTATGTTAACCCCGGCAGTTTTTTTTTTTTTTGGTTGAAGTCCGTGTCTGGCTCGGTGATATGTGCGTTACGCCAGTAAAACTGTTAGGGCCCCGGGCCCTGGCAGATAATTGCCCGATGCAATAGATGCTCGTTATAACCTTTGATTTTAGTGTAGAGACCTAGAAGCGGAAAATTCCTAATTTCTACAGATGAAACTAAACGTTTATGTTTTGATATTGACAGATTGACGATTGACTGAACAGTTGACATTGACAATATCTGACAGTGAATGGTGTATTCCGTGTAGTTTTTAAGCTGCAATTTTTCAAAAATATTTTCCCTTGATATTTCAGAATAATAACGTTTCACATTGCTTTTGGAGGTTACAGGATTCATTTTACTATAGGTTAGAAGGAGAAATTTTCGAGATTCATGTCAGTTTTGTGATTAAAATGTGATGTTTATATTATAGGTCAATAAGGTTACATATACTTTGGTAGTCATGCTCGATGTGTTTATAAGCGGTCGTCACGATGGATTTCGGCTCATTTCGATTCAACCACCAATGTTGGACGTTGGCAACGGTTCTCCAGTCGACGAGTTCGATTGTAGCGACATGGACGCTTGCTATGAGACCTTCGACAAAGACGGGTACGTGTTTTTCACGATTACAATAGTTTTCAATGAAAAAGTATTGTAACAGTTTCAGGAACTACTCGAAAGTTATCGGTGTCGTAGTTTGGTCGATTATATTGGTTACTTAGGATATTATCAGGTGAAAATAAGTCAATTATAAGTTGTTGGCTGTATTTTTTTTCTTGTTGACAGACAATATCGTTTTTTTATAACTGTAAAAGATAACAGTACTTTAAAGTATTATTAACAACTGTATAAATAATTTATGAATGTAACTCATGTAGTTTTTGAAGTGAAAACATCTTTAGTAACATTCGGAATTTTTTGAGATGCAAAAAAACAATTGAATTTGCGACATTATTACTGTTACCGACAGGACCCTGGGCCGGGGCCGTTAAGTGGACACGGAACCCCTGGCTGTAGGTGTGTGTCCCGATTGCATCTTGCAGGGGGGGAGGGGACACGTGTGCTGATGATGATGATGATGATGATGATGATATTACCGTTATCAACAACATGCTCAGCTCTTGAGCTCACCATGCTCTACAACAAGCTGTACACACTGAGTGAGTCCATAATACACTGATTGTGATGCCTGGGAGTCCGTCAATCCCGTGCACAGAGTGAAAATGCATACATACCTTTTGTCATACCTCCTGCCACCTTTTTTTTCTGGTGTGAAGTTAGAGACAAAAAAAATAAATTCTTACTAGCCCAGTGTGCTATATTTAAATATGTTTTTGTTATGTTTTTTAGGTTGAACTCATGTTTCAATTATGTTAATGAAAATCAATTAAGTTCAAGTACTAAGAGATTTATTGTTGCACCTGTCTATATTTAATTAAATACAAAATGTTAATTTGGTCCTAGGTTCTAGGTTCTATGTTAAATACATATATCCAAATTTTTATAAAAAATAATTTAGATTGTTAAATGAAAAATAAATTCATTATGTAACAAAAATTCTATAAATATACAACAGAATTTCCAAATGGAATAAAAACTCGCATTTTTTAAACAACTAAGGTAGCAAACAAGCCTGGGCTACTTGACGGTAAGTAGTTACCATGGCCCTTAAATGCAAAACCAGAGGAGCCTTCAGTACTTTAAAATCAATATAAAATACAAAATATTGTTACTTAATATGAGCAGTATTACTTCAGTCAAGCCAACAGTTTTCTGCTGGACAACACACTATGATGTAAAGATTTAAGAAATATATAGTACCTTTCTATTTTTTTTTTCATGCGGATATCCCCTCGGATACTCCCCCGCCGGCCAGAGGGGGCGGTTATGTCGGGTTTGAACCGACTAAAACCGCACTCCGTCCCGGGTCTTAAGACGCCGGGGTGTAAGGTTGCCCATAGAGCATATCCGTCGCACCACGACTGACCCTGGGCCATCTCCGGTTTCGAGATGGCCCCCTCGGATTTGGGAACCACGGTATCCGTCTTGCCCCGGTTTGAGGGAGGGGGGCGCTAGTCGCCCCGCCGTCTCGGCCTGCTTCTGCTGGGGTGAGAGGCGACCTCACCTGCCACCCCCAGTCCTGCGCTCATGGAGGACGGAGATCGTTAATATATAGTACCTTTTTTTTTTTTTTTTTATCGTGCGGAAATCCCTTCGGATACCCCCCCGCCGGCCAGCGGGGGCGGTTATCTCGGGCTTGCACCGACTAAAACCGCACGCCGTCTCGGGCCTTCAGACGCCGGGTTGCAAGGTTACCCATACCCATAGAGCATATCCCTCGCACCCCGGCTGACCCTGGGCCATCTCACCACTAACAGCATCGCTCATCCTGTCTCCTCTGAAAGCAGAGGAGTACGGAGAGCGATGTGTTCCCGCCACGTTGGGTATTGGCCGACGATCAATGCCAACCCTATGAAGGGGTGAAGGGGAAGCCATTGACCGCCGCGGTGTACCGGCCGCTCCGATTCCGTTCCCACCGGACTGCAGCGGGATCGGAATCGGAGCGACACTCGAGGAGGTTACCCAACACACACCCCAATATATAGTACCTAATATTTTGAGATAAAAAGTAAATTACAATTGTTTCCATGAGAAAGCATTTCAATCAAGCAATTTTTATTTGCATATAATATGCAATTTATTATGTGCATATACTATATTAGAGTTCCCAACGCGTTCCCGCAAACCATATTGTTACTTGAAAAGGAAAATACTGTTTAAAATAAATAAATAAATAACTAAAAAAAAATATTCGTTTCTATTCTAATTAAGGTCATCGTGTTTTGGTCAACCGTCTCCGGTTCTACTTAACCAATTGCAATTAAACATGGCAGATTCTAAGTGTGACCAAGACCATTCTAATAGAAAAAAACCGTATTAAAATCCGTTTAGTAGTTTTTGCGTCTATAGCGAACAAATCGACAAACAGACAATTTTTTTAGTTTTTTGTATTCAGAATCGTTCATTCTTTTTAATATCTCCAATGCACAGACACAACTAATTTACAATTTTATTATAGTATATATATACGCAGTTATTCGTATAGGTTGTCAGCCTTAATTCAGCCCCATCTGAGCTACATTGCGTATGTGGTAAATTTGACGTCTCAAAATGACATGTTTCGTCTGTGTCTCAATCTCAATATAATGATTGAGATTGAGACACAGACGTATGTCTCTGGTAATGCCCCAGGTTTTTCTGAACATCTTCATCATCTTCGCATTGTGCATCGATGATGTGTTCTAACACTTCACCGACAAGCGAGGGAAATTCCTTGACTGATTTGTTTTATTGTTTTCTCAAATCATAATCTGTCATCGACAAGTTGGCGTCAAAACCAGATGTCAAATTTTATTAAAAACTAGCGAATGCCCGCGCGGAGGTCGATTTTAGATTTTTGGTCATATCTCCGGTTCTACTGAACCAATTGCAATAAAAAATACGGCAGATTTTAAGTCTGACCAAGACCGCATCAAAATCCGTTCAGTAGTTTTGGCGTCCATCGCGAACAAACAGACAAGAATGAAAAAAAAAACTGTCTACAGAATCGTTCCTATAACATAACCCATATTTTTTTTAAATATCTTACAAGCGGTAGGGCGTGGAAAAGCTCTGTCAAGGTCGTCAAGGCAGGAACCACCATTGAAGGATCGACAGCATCTGGAGTGGCGGCCCGTATCTTGCCATCTTCAGTTTCTTGCCATCCAGCAGGGTGCAATTAATTGACGGACGGAATTTCAAATAAATAACTCAAAGAAAACAAATCCTGATAGTGGCGGCAGCTTTGTGGTTAAGGAGTCGACTTTGCGATCGAGAGGTCTCGGGTTTGAATCCTGTTAGACAGAAATCTGCGTAATAAAAATAAACTTATCCTTCCATGTTATCGGCTTAGCAAAGTTAGTGATTCTTTTAGGGGGGAAGGTATACGCTTTTATAACAAATTGCCTGAATCGGTCCTTGGTATGCCTGACAATAAATTTAAAACCTTTGTTAAGACCACCTTATGTAAAAAAGCATACTATAGGACAGATGATTATCTTAAAGACAAAAATGTCTGGTTTGAGCATGGTGCAGGCTCCTCCTAAAATGCTAAAATGTTACAACTACAGCATAGTATTGTAGTAGGCACGCGACCTTTTTACCATATTTTAACTTTTTTCAATTATTTGAACGATTAACTTGGGTTACATTTTATTATAACGTTTTTTTATTATATACCTTTATTTATCTTGACACGAGACAAAAGTGTACATTCGTCCATATTTAGTCTTAAGAAATCACTATTATAAGCTGACGTCTCGAAAATGCCGCAGTGGAGTTTGTTGCGCCGTTTCTTCTCCACTAGCGCCTAGGAAGCGGTGGTAAACTTAGTATTAAGCAATTATTGACGTCAAAAAGATGTAATTACGTTGCACTATTTTGAAAAATAAAGACTTTGACTTTGACTTTGACTTTGACTTTGTTATTTACATTACCGACGTGAACCCACTCCTAACACATGCAATTCAGCTTAGCTGAGGGGTAAGGAGAATACTAGTAATTTCGGTCACTAATATTTAAAAAAAAACGACTATTGACGCTGACTGTACGTGGTTTCATCCGTATCTTTATCATTTCCACTGGTGCATTGTGACCAGACGGTGATTCACACGGATCTTATTTTTAGAACATTTATAGAAAAACGGAACCCTTATAGATTCGTCATGTATGTCTGTCTGTCCGCTCGTATGTCACAGCCACTTTCTTCCGAAACTATAAGAACTATGCTGTTGAAACTTGGTAAGCAGATGTATTCTGTAAACCGCATTAATATTTTCACACAAAAATAGAGAGAAACTACATTTTGGGGGTTCCCCATACTTAGAACTGAAACTCACAAATAATTCATACCCACACGTGTGTGGTCTATGGATAGGTCTTCAAAAATCATTTTTTTCTAAACTGAATAGCGTGCAAGAGAGACCCTTCCAAAGTGGTAAAATGTGCCCCCCCCCCCCCTGTAACTTCTAAAATAAGAGAATGATAAACTAAAAAAAATACATGATGTACATTACCATGTAAACTTCCACCGAAAATTGGTTTGAACAATCGTAAACCGCAATTTACCTTTCATTCAATCAACTCAAATATAAAAATTCAAAAAAATACATTATTATGTTACTTTGCTGCTACGGAACCCTTCATGGGCGAGTCCGAATCGCACTTGGCCGCTTTTTTTTCTACTGCTATAAAAGCGTAAGTTTGTATATGTATGAATCATAGAGAAAAGTATTAACTATGTTGATATAGTATGATGTATTGCTATGAATCAATGGATTTTGACGTATTGTAAGTGCCGTTTCAATAGTCTACACAGAATAAATGATTTACTTCGGGCCACCAACCAGGTGGACACCGAAGTCTTAAAATCACGCAAAAAAAATCAAAATCTTACACCCACTTTTTATCACTTTTCTCGACGTTTCACATGATTCTAAGTCTAATTAAGCAAAAATAATGTTTGTGTCGGTCTGTCTGTTGGTCTGGATGTCTGGATGTCTGGATGTCTGTTTACGCAATAACTCAAGAACCATTTATCCGATTTAAAAAATTCTTTGCCAATCATCTTGTTTGGTTAATGGGAAGAACTAATTAGATTTTGGGGTTTGTACGTTCAAGGTTTCGGGTACCTACCATACAAATTGTCCCTAAAAAACTTTTACAAGTGAGTTTCTTTCGAGTTATTAGAGTAACGCGTATTTGACTTTAACATTTGAGTGACAATGACAATACGTATATTGTATATTTACATAAAACAACCAGACTCTAAAAGAAACTGAAATATAAAATCATTTTTTTGTGTTTTTGACGTCGAAGACGTTTGATTTGATTTCATTTTCTTCATATTTATTGCTCAATATATAAAGACGCGTCGAATAATATGCATAAAGCCTAAGGTCTGTAATTTTGAATAAAAATACTGCAACAAAAATATCTAAGTTTGGCCCGAAGTTTGACAATCACTGTGTGATTTCCGCCCCAAAAAGACAACGGATAATGATGAAATTAAGCACAGAGATAGATCATAACACGGAATACCACATAAGCTACTTTTTATCCCGGGAATACATTCCCATGGGTTGTGGTAATAGGACCAGTATTCCCAACCACACAGAATACTAATCCCAGCCTAGTAAAACCAACATCCTAAGACATGTTACCTTCCAACAGGGATGGCAAGTTAAACCTGGACGAGTTCCGTCTGATCTGCAAGGCTCTGTTCCGTAACGACAAGGGCCACATCTACCCCCTGTCTGAAGAGAGAGCGCGCCACATCTTCCAGGTCTTCGACAAGAACGGCGATGGGTTCATCGATAAGGAGGAATTCACCTTTTGCTGGAACCATTGGATCAAAGTGGTGAGTTATTTGATCATTCTTTTACAGGTGTAATTGCAATAGACGATAATGGCGCTTACTTAATTATTTAATACACCGCTAAGCGCGTGTCACGAAATTTGGCAAAAAGCAAGGTTTTACAGAACAAATGAAGGAAAAATTCCAAAAAATCAAAAAAATGGTACGGTAGCTTTGGTGCTCGAGTTCGACTTGCACTTGACCGGTTTTTTTTTAATAAAAGGAGCCTAAGTTCTCTCCTATAATATCAGCTCTTTGCCAGTGAAAAATCCCTTTGAAATCGCCCCATTTACCTCGGAGATTACTCGTATCAAACAGACAGAAAGACAAGACAGCCAAAACTCACTCATATGCATTTTAATATTACAAACAGACACTTCAATTTGATTTATTTGTAGATATTCTTACACATAAATACAGTTAAGTCTCTTTCCCATTGGGTAGGCAGAAAGAACACCTTGATCTTAATCATCAAAAACTCACATCTACTCTTTTCTTGATCTTGATCTGAGCGCCAATCGTTATTAACTACAATTATTTTTATGATAAAAAATATTGTTAACCGTAATTACTAGTATCCCCTTATCCCCTCCAGCTAAGCTAAATTGCTTGTGTTAGGAGTGGGTTCACGTCGGTAGTGTAATGGCTAGGATTCGAACTCGGGACCTCTCGATCGTAAGGCCGACTCCTTAACCAGTAAGCTACCGACCCATTAAGTTTACAATGTGTATGTATGTAATTCTGTTTCTACTTGGATTAGATCGTGCGGCCTATCAGCGCGTTCCTGATGGTGGATGTACAAAACGACTTCATCTCGGGTACCCTGAACATAAGCAAATGTAACGCGCAGCAGGATGGCATCGAGGTTAGTGTCTTTTATTTAATAAATAAACGAACATAAATATTCTACGACATTCTACACAGCGTTTTCTAGACCCAAAGTAAGCATAGTTTAACTAGCTTGTGTTATGGGTTCCACAATGCGGATAAACATACTTAAATACTTGTTTTTCTTTTTGTAAATACATACATATTATACATAGAAACATCCAGACCAATGCAAATAGACATATTAATGCATACAAATATTTGCACTGTCTACGTAGCTCGGAGTGACGCGTGACGATGGGGAACGGCTGGGGTTGACATGGTTTTTGTTTTTATTGTTTTTATTGTTAGGTAATTGATTTATAATGATGTGTTTGATTTCTTTTCTTTTTTGTATTTTATGTTTGTATATTGTATTTGTATATTTGTATTTGTATATTGTAAATTATATTTAAGAACTCCTATATATTTGCCGGATGTCCTCCACAATTTATAGGAGTCAGTTGAAAACCAGCGCCAGGTACTTGTACCTGGCATTATGCTGAACTGGTTCCTTTTTTGGTGCAATGTATTTGTTTTTTTTTAACCAAGTTCTGTACATAATTTGTGTTGCACCAAAATAAATAGATTTTTCTTTCTTTTCTTTCTTTCTTTCTTTCACTAAGCGGGAATCGCACCCGCGCCCGCTGTCGTAGCAGTCGAATGCACTACCGCTACGCCACAGATGCCGTCATAATATTATGTCTTTAAACTTTATACTAACTAAAATATAGACTAAAAAATAAACTTAATAAATTTAGTAATAGGGTCGCCGTAGGATGGTCGAAATTTCGACCTTTTTTTAAAGGAAATCTATATCTGTCTCTTGTCGCTGGTCTGTGTAACAGGCAACTTGCATAATTTTGAAAGTGATTTAAAGAAACTCGTGTGTTATTATGAAAAAGGTATTATTATTCAACGACAATGCCACCTTACACTCAACAATGGTGACTGAACCTGACACTGTATAACCACACGTCACGCGGTCACGTGTAGCAAATAATGTCCACTCCCATACATTTCAGACTTTTGAAGGTTCACTTGAAAAAAAACGATTCCACTAGTAGAATGTCACTTTATCTACAGACCCTAGAAGACCGAAGAAACCAGATAAATGAGTTAATGAATTTTGACACCTATTTGTATTGGCATAGCGCGCCTTTTTGTACTGTCGCCTGTATGACAGAAACAAAAAAAATACGAATTGTTATTGGTCCATTCGTGGATTTACGCGATACCAATTTTTTTTTTGTTACTTACAGCCAACTGGCTGTAAGTAACAATGAAATTGGTATCGCGTATCAGTAGAATACTTAGAAGTCATAGGTATTACTGGATGTTTATTTCTGACTAGCTGTGCCCCGCGGCTTTGCCCATGGCATCCTTCGATCCCCTGTGTCAGCCATTGAATCCGTACATATCCGTAATTTATTTGTTTTACAATAATGTATGGAAATTTACCCGATTTGTTGACATTTAAAATTACTGCTCCGCTCTCCCGGGATGTAGCGTGATGATAGCCTATAACCTTCCTCGGTAAATGGGCTATTCAACAGAAAAATAATTTTTCAATTCCAACCAACAAGGAGTTCAAACAAACAAGCTCTTCAGCTTTATAGTCTGTGGCTCTGCCTTTGTGAAATATTAATCCCTATCTAGGCTATAATCTATCTGCAAGACCCAATTTCAACCGGTTCCGTTTAGCCGTTCTGGCGTATCTGATTAACACATATTCATTCGTGTAAACTATCTTATTTTTTCTTTATTTAGGGTACGAGTACGAGTCAGTCATTCTCATCAGATTCTTTTTCACGGAAGAAAGAAACATGTGTGTAGGTAAAAAATTCCAAGTCTCTATGGTGCGGCAAAGTAAAGAGGTACCGAACATCTTGATGTCCAAAACCCAGAGGAGTATATTTCCGGGATAGAAAGTAGCTTATGTGATATTCTGGACTAAAACTATTTCTATGCCAATATTCATCCAGATTCGATCTGCCGTTCTGGCATGACAGAGTAACAACCATCTATCCATCTATCCTTTATAAATACGATAAGTACGATTACCTACCCCTTTAAAACTATGCAAGAGAACATAAACGCCCATTATTTGTCGCGCGACCTTGGCATAGACATTTTTCGGTAAATTTTCTGCGGCATTACGTCATAATATCATTTTTCGATAAGAACCCGCACTCATTATGCTAATTTGTACACTATTGGGGGTAGACACGAATGAGGGAGGATGTAGAAGGGCTTGGAAGACAAATAATGTATCGTGAGCCTTCAATATGAGGAAGACAATACGATAACTGAAATATATTGGGGTAAATATTTCGTTGATAGGTAAACAGCCAGGTATTTGGTGGACTAGCTGTTGCCTGCAGCTTCGCCCGTGTAAAGGACTGTTATTTCATCCAGATCCATTCTGTGGTTTATGCATTCCATCCATCGTCACAGACTTTTTTAAAGGATGTCATAGCCTTGCTATCCCCACCAAGTCGGGTTTACTCAAACAGACAATCAGAGAAGTACCACACTTGTTTTTTTTACTTGTAGTAATCCCCACGGGCTTCACCCCACCGGTGCCAGCGATGAGGTGGATATGTCGGCATCGTACCAACTAAAACCACACGGTGTCCTTCCCAAGCTTCCATTGCCGGGTACCCCGGGCATGCCCTCGAAAGGATAACCCCAGGGTTCCCGGCGGACTTCGGCCGCCGTCGCGGCCTCGCCTTTGGGGTAGGACACACACGGCATGCCTCCGTCTTGGCCTGCTTCTGTAAGGAAGGCTAGCCGGCCGACTGTCGTTCTCAGGCCTTGATCATGGAGGTCGGTAGTCCTGGGCATAGACAAGTCTGCGGTGTCCTCGTCGTAGACTGCGGAACTCGGGGGGCAAGGTTCTCTCCCGCTCCCTCTCCGACGCCTCTTTCGCGCGCATTACCTGCTCGCAGAAAGAGGCGGCGGCGTGCTACTCGCACCCGTCGGAGACCACGGCTCTCACCATGGTCTCCAGCGAGAGAACGTCCACGCCCAGAACCGCAACGAGGTCTGGGCGTTGACTCGCTCTGGGCACTCCACCAATGTGTGGAGCACCGTGTCTTCGCCGGGAATAGTACCATCCTCTCAATATCCTTCCGATCCAAACAACATGTGCAGAGCAATGTTTCAACCAGGTTGCACGCAGTCAGCCTGTGACCAAGGTCTGACCTGATAGCAACGTCAGGCAATTTAAACGTAATGTATATACCTATACCATGATTGTGTTAATTTCCATTAAAATTAGCAATTTCATGTGGAACTAAACGGTTCAGCAATTCTTTTCTTTGTCACACGAAAAGTGAAGGCGAAAAAATTGCTTGGCTATCAAGACCGTCAAACTGGGGACCACCATTTTGGCATTGTTGAGTCTCTTGACCAATGAAATAGCCAACAGATCTGTCACGTGACCGAAACGACTCATTTCAGCTGATTTCATTGGACAAAGATACTCGAGAGGCACTAGTCTACAGTGCCCTGCTACGGGGGCTTGAAACATCTGTTTCAGTCTTCCTGTCCTGACCAGAAAAAGATTCTTCGATACTTGAAAAAAAAAGTGGCCTTTTTTTGTCTTATTCTTTATGGTGAGTATAAAAGATTCCAAAGCACATTACTTTTTAATTTTTGTAAATTACTATTTTTGTTCCGTTTTCAAATATATTCGCCATTCAAAAATATATGACACATGTCCGGGTGTCCATTCCATTTTCAAATTCTGAGCATCTGGAAACTTATATCTAGGTAATCCCCTTAAACTGATACCCTACCCTAACCCCACCCGTTTATTGTACCTATACAACAGGCCGAACCCATTGTCATAAATTGTCTCATTGATACGGTATCCTTCAGCATCGATGGAGCGTGCAATGACGTCATTACGTGCACACACGAACACACACTCGTAGGCCACTCACACACTGCGTAAACTCAATGACTGTGTTAGATCGATGCGATTGCCACAGGGATCTGATATTGTGATATGGATTTTTGATACCATCGCTTATATAGTTTGTTATGATCATTTATCATTATAATATTATCGTAGATTACGTTTCGTATGTTACGGCCTATGGGGGTTTATGGCCCCATTAAGACCCTCAGGGCCAACCCAACTTCACCTACAGGTAAAACTGCTGATTGATGGACGAGAATCTGGCGCAGGCTTTCGGGGTTTGGAGGTCAGTCGGCAGTCGCTCCAAGAAGGAGAAGAAATAAGTGGCCAGGGGGAGGTGAAGCCTCGGATGCAGCCGGGATCCAGGCTTAGATGCTGATGATGACGCCCAAATGATTCTGAAGAGGCCTTTTTGATGAAATGGGTATTTCGGACTAGAACCGACTAAAACCGCACGGTGTTCCATCAAATCTACTTGTGTTGCCGGGGAACGAGGTTCCCAAACCCGAGGGGGCCAACTCGAAACCGGAGATGGCCCAGGGTCAGTCGGGGTGCGAGGCATATGCTCTATGGGCAACCTTACACCGTCTTAAGACCCGAGACGGGGTGCAGTTTTAGTCGGTTCAAGCCCGACATAACCGCCCCCGCTGGCCGGCTGGGTATCCGAAGGGATTTCCGCATAAAAAAAAAGCTACGCCCTAGATAGGATATGGATATCCCTGAAACTCTGATCGGCTATTGATATTTAAAAAAACATCCTTATTTTAATAGAGAAGATGGTTGGAATGTACCACCAGCTTGGGACCCAGTCATTCACTTAATTAATTCCTAGAGAAATCAAAATACAACAAGACTTCATGACACTGCTGCTGTGAGCTCATTCTGCGTAAATAGTAACACCAAGAATTCAACATAGTTTGGGTACTTTGAGATAACTTACACTTCAAACTATCTTCAGTCTCCCCGTACCATTGCTTCTGAAAAGCAACCGAAACGTCGTCGGGTTCAAAATAAATAATGAAATAACTTGAAATAAATCGCGATAGAATCCGTTGAAAATAGTTTTATTTCAATGTGTGACATTCGCGTAAACTATTAGTTTTTGTTTTCACAGTCCCATAAATCCTTCCATAAAAACGAAATCTCCTTTTTACTTTTCCTGTCTTCCATCTTAATCTGGAAGTATTCAGGAGACGATGTTGACGGCATCAATTTCGCCATTATTACGTCAGACCATAGAAGTTGCAGGTGAAGTGTGGTAAAACTGTATAACCACGAAATTCACATGCAAAAGTACCTTTTTTTTTTCGTGCGGAAATCCCTCGGATACCCCCCGCCGGCCAGCGGGGGCGGTTATGTCGGGCTTGAACCGACTAAAACCGCACGCCGTCTCGGGTCTTCAGACGCCGGGGTGTAAGGTTGCCCATAGAGGATCGTTAGGTACATGCAAAAGTACATAACGATCCCATAAATATTATTTTCCAATTGCATTCGCCGAAGAAATGCATTTAATTTGTGCAATTTGCCGCAATTTAAGAATATTTCCTGAAGACATGCAATAACGTGTCTTATCGATTTTGCCGATATTTGTTTGTTCTTTTATTAGCGACTAGCTGTTGCCCGCAGCTCCGCTCGCGTGGAAGTCTCTTATTGCGTCCACTTCCACTCCCGCTCCCACTCCCACTCCCACTCGCACTCGCACTCGCACTGCTGTTGCCCGCGTTGTGATGTGATCAAAAAAATATGAAATAATTAAATTTTGAGAACACAAAACCTGTTGCAGTGGAACAAATATTACGGTTGCATATATCGCGTCGCGGACTTTTTTGTAGACGTTAAAAAGACCTATAAACCTGTAGTACATCATATTGTTCTATCATCAATAGTTTACGCAGCGCACGCGTAAAAAGATTTTCATTTCTCTATATTTTTTTACAATATTGCGATTTTCATACGGATCTCAATTTTTTTTGAAAATAAATTGTAGGTTATGTAACTCCTAGATTTTGTAGCTTTCTATATGTGAAAGAATTATTGAAATCGGTCCAGTAGTTTCGGAGCCTATTCGTTACAAACAAACAAACAACCAAAAAAAAAACAAATCTTTCCTCTGTATAATATTAGTGTAGACTTAGGCAGTTGCCGTAGAGTGTCCTGTACTTGGCCACCGATATCGTTAGGTTTAGGTCCCGCTGGCCCACTCAGTTTAGACTAAGGAGGTTAGTTACCTTGATTAATAAATAATTATATTTGGACAAACTACACAGCGCTATCTAGAACCAAACTAATATGGGTACTAGCTACCTACTAGCTTGTAATATGGGTTTTAGAATGCGAATAAACATACTTAGATTTGTTTTTTGTAAACATACATACATATTCATGCATATACAAACATTTACACTGTGCGGGAATTGAACCCGCGACCTTTGGTCTCGACCACTACGCCACACAGGATATAATAATAATAATAATATCTCTTTATTGTACACCAAAGACATTAAAAACAGGAACGAATATACATTTTGTGGTATTAGTACAATTGGCGGTCTTATCGCTCTGAGGCAATCTCTTACAGGCAACCATAGGATGGAGAGTAAAAAGAGGAGAAAGAAAAGTTTTGGGGTAGTTGGGTGTACTTTGGAATAGTAAATAAATGCACATATAAACATTATAAATACCTAGATATAGGTAGTATATAAAACTTACTTAAATCATACATACACTACATACTACCACTGTACTGGTGGTAGAAATTTGATGACACAAATTTGTCACAAAATTCGGCCGGGTAGGTACCACCGTGCACGATTGCGAAAAACCCTCCATAGTAATCCAATTTCGGTTTGATTGCGTTCAGGGGTCAGCAAGTGCATAGCCGGGCAGGGGGGTTGTGGTCGCAGCACTAGTGGGACCGGTGGGTGTCACGCGGTGCTGCGACGACAATCCTCTTCTGATGAGGCCGTCAAGCTGAGTGCCACCATTGTTAACATGATAAGTGTATGTAATGGTGACCCTCTTTCCTGAGACTTTACCTTCAGCTTAGCATCAGGCGAGGTGAAGTCGGGTCCTAAACATAAAAAAAAAAAAAACATACCAATCAATACACATAACATAACAAGGATATTCGCGGCCGTAGTTATTTTCCTTCCTTGCTTCTTGTTTTTTTCTTTTTATATAGAATTGTGGCAACCATCAATAGCTGGGCACTTAAGTTTATAATGTTTATTTCCCTAATGTGAAACATCAAAACATTTACCGTCACGCCTTACAATTCACACTTACGCCACGGCCGGCGCGCCAATAGATGTTTCACAAAAACCCGGAAAGTTACATATGAACTGTAGTTATCCAGTCGACCTTCGACAGATCGCGTGAAAACTACAGATTAGCGCTTTTAAAAAGTATTGACACAAGGTAGATAGAGCCATATTTCGTGTTGCATGTTTGGGCGTATCTGCATTAAGCATTGATACAACTTCCTTCCAGTTTCAAGTGTTTCGCACGACCCACCGCTGCTAACTTTTCTTCATTGATTTTTAGGGTTCCGTTGCCAAATAGCAAAAAACGGAACCCTTATATATTCGTCATGTCTGTCTGTCTATCCGTCCGTATGTCACAGCCAATTTTTTCCGAAACTATAAGAACTATGCTGTTGAAACTTGGTAAGTAGATGTATTCTGTGAACCGCATTAAGATTTTCACACAAAAATAAAAAAAACAATAAATTTTGGGGGTTTCCCCATACATAGAGCTGAAACGCAACAAATTTTTTTTCGTCAAACCCATACCATTGTGGTATCTGTGGATAGGTCTTCAAAAATGATATTGAGGTTTCTAATATCATTTTTTTCTAAGCTGAATAGTTTGCGCGAGAGACACTTCCAAAGTGGTAAAATGTGTCCCCCCCCCCCTGTAACCTCTAAAATATGAGAACGATAAAATTAAAAAAAATATACGATGTACATTCCTACCATGTAAACTTCCAACGAAAATCGGTTTGAACGAGATCTAGTAAGTAGTTTTTTTTAATACGTCATAAATCGTAAACCGCAATTTACTTTACATTCAATCAACTCAAATATAAAAATTAAAAAAAAACATTATTATGTTACTTGCTGCTACGGAACCCTTAATGGGCGAGTCCGGGTCGCACTTGGCCGCTTTTTAACTACACAGAACCTGTCAAACTGAAGGTTAATTTCGGATTATAAATCATGATTCTGTATTACTATTTTATTCGAGTCTACAAACTTTGCACTTTTTGCGTGCTGTTATGATGTGACTTCGAATCTGGGGGGATACCATGAGACGTAAATCCAAAAATCGCATCGCAAGGTACCGTTTTTTTTTTTTGTGCGGAAATCCCTTCGGATTCCCCCCCGCCAGCCAGCGGGGGCGGTTATGTCGTGCTTGAACCGACTAAAATCGCACGCCGTCTTGGGTCTACAGACGCCGGGGTGTAAGGTTACCCATAGAGCATATCCCTCGCACTCCGACTGACCCTGGGCCATTCGCAGTGTCCCCTCTGATAACAGCAGAGGGGTACCTGGAGCGACCACGCCCCCCCGCGGGCCTTGCAGGCCCGCCATACCCCGACCCCCTCGTGCAATGGGGTCAGCTGGCCGGGCCGGTTGGTCAGACTCTTGGCCGTTGACGTTGACGCCAGCTACTCCAGAGGAGCAATCAATGATGCGTCATCGCCCACGTTGCCCAGGATGCACCAAACTTGGAGGTGATCCAACCAGTCGCACCCCAATCGCAACGTACCTTTTTTTTTTTTTCGTGCGGAAATCCCCTCGGATACCCCCACCGGCCAGCGGGGGCGGTTATGTCGGGCTTGAACCGACAAAAACCGCACGCCGTCTCGGGTCTGCAGACGCCGGGGTGTAAGGTTGCCCATAGAGCATATCCCTCGCACCCCGACTGACCCTGGGCCATCTCCGGTTTCGAGATGGCCCCCTCGAAAGACGTGGCGCAATCGAATTTCTTTCAATAGGGTTAAAGCCGATTGGAGTGTCATGTGTCGTCTTCGGACCCGATTACGGGATAAATGCGTTCGCTGCAGACTGAACAATAAAAACTACATTGAGAGCATCATCAAAACTGCTTCGGGTAAACTCGGAGTCCTGAACAAGGTGAGACGGTTTTCACTCCGGAGCAGCGGTGTCTTCTATATAAGATATAAATCGGTTCTAGTCAACCAATTGTATTCAAACATACGGCAAATTTTAAGTCTTACCAAGACCTTTGTAATAGAAAAAACCGCATTAAAATCCGGTCAATAGTTTTTGCGTCCATCGCGAACAAACAGAACAGAATCACAGAAAAAATATTTTTGTGTTCAGAATCGTTCATTTAACATAACCCAAGTATTTTTTTAAATATCTCCAATGTATGCATGAATATGTATAATAGTATAATTTTGAAGTGGTAGAGTCAAGCAACAGTCATTTTGACCGTTGCATGAATGGGCCGACTCGACCGGGGAAGCACCACCCTCTCACAGAATATCGACGCCAAGTAACAGTATTTGAACTGTTGCGTTCCGTTTGGTGAGTGGGAGTGCCGGAGCCCAAACTCCTTTCCCATCCCCTTTCCTTTACAGGGTTGGCAGCGCGAGTGTGACGCCAGTGGTGTTGCACACGTCCATAGGCCGCAGTAACCGCTTCCCATCAGGTGGGCCGTGTGCTTGTCTGCCACCTTAGTGGTATAAAAAAAATCTATAAATAATTTACAATTTTATAATACAAATAGAAGCAAAGTTTTCGATAAATGTATTTTCACTGGTGAAATCCCGCCTAAGACATTCACACCACAATGATAGGAAATATTATAATCAATACGACCTAAATGGTATTTTCACGAGAACCCAGTTTAGTTTAGACAATGGTGTGTGTCCTTCAGCCTGCCGGCCTCTTCAGATTTCATGCTTTTAAATTATACAGACATCTGCCTTTTTTGTCGGTAAAAAAGTTATGCTTATACAAGTATTCTAGGACATACTATATAGCGCCATCTAGATTCAAAGTAAGAATAGCTTAAGCTTAAGGCTCAAGCTTGTAATATGGGTTATATAAAGAATCCGGATAAACATACTTCTATTATAATGTAATTACTTTAATACATTTAAATAATTAAAATAAATAAATAAACATTCAACGACATTCTACACAGCGCACTCTAGACCCAAAGTAAGCATAGTTTAACTAGCTTGTGTTATGGGCTCTAGAATGCGGATAAACTTACTAATATACTTTTTTTTTTTGTAAATACATACACATTATACATAGAAACACCCAGACCAATGCAAATAGACATATTCATGCATACAAATATTTGCACCGAGCGAGAAACGAACCCGTGCCCCCTGTCGTAGCAGTCGAATGCACTACCGCTACGCCACAGATGCCGTAATAATATTATGTCTTTAACTTAATAAACTAAACTTTATACTAACTAAACTATAGACTAAAAAATGAACTTAATAAATTTAGTGATAGTGTCGCCGTGGGATGGTCAAAATTCGACCTTTTTTGAGATTGGTTGTCAGAAAGTCAAACTTCATTGCATTTCGTTTTAATTTTGTTATAGGTATACGTCAGCTGTGAATAATAGGTCTTTACCTATGAAATTGCCGAAATTTTCTTACAATTTCATGAGTTTGTTATTCCTGTAATTTAATAGCTATTTCCATTATTTATATTTTGTTTGAAAGTTGATTTCAAGATTTTACAACTCTGTATTAATTTTTTTTGAAAAGTGGCGATAGCCTAGTGGCGTACGTAACGGACTGTTGAGACGAGGTCTCGAGTTCGATCCCCAGTCGCCCCGGGCACACCTCTGACTTTTCGTAGTTATGTGTGCATATAAATGTTAATTATCGCTCGCATAATAATGTGCCCGGTAGATGGCAATAGGCTCGCCCCCTATTACATTGGGACCTTAACATAACTGGCGAATCTTGGGTGTGTAATACACCTCTGCCTACCCCTTCAGGGATACAGGCGTAAAGTTATGTTATTATTTAAATTTTGTTTTTCTTGGCCGCTTGATAAAATAATTCGATCTTCAAAAACAGTACTTCCTAAATGCTATCTATTTTGATGATAAATTTCGTATTACTTAACAGCTGTCACTTTTCAAAAATGTAATAAAAGTTGCTGTTTGTTAGCTTAATGTTGTCTCATTCATGCACAAAAAAGAACATAAAATTTGGATTTGTCATTTCTAAAAAAATGCAAAAATGTTAGTACTGAAAATTGGGTTACATCCAATTTCTTCAAGAACAACGGCAATTTCATAAGTAACGACCTAATATTATGCAAATATGTCATAATACGTTTGACATTGGCGGTATATACTTACGTAAGTAACATGTGTGTGTGCGTGTTCCAAATGCATGGTATACCTATGTGTAATGTTTTATTTATTGATTTAATGTATTTTGTATGCATAATTTAAAAAGAAATATTAGCATTCTGTACTTCTCCTCCATATAAACTATAACTATGCCAAATCTCATGCTTTTTTGTCCGCACAATTTTCGTAAAAAGGGATGTAAAGTTCACACTTCACATATTAATACATAGCTGTTATTACTATATAGATATCGTATTATGCATATATGCTGCATTTCATACGTTTTAAATGCCGGAAGCGTTGCCTATTATCTAAAGAATTTTAATTAATGTCTATTATCTGAAGAATCATATCACAGGCGTAGATAATCGTGCCGATAAGTAGTAATTAAGTGGTCGCAGAGTACAAGAAAATATTACCGACTAATGTATATTTAATTTAATAATAAAATATATAAATATTCTACGACATTCTACACAGCGCTTTCTAGACCCAAAGTAAGCATAGCTTAACTAGCTTGTGTTATGGCTTCCAGAATGCTTATATACTTTTTTGTTGTAAATACATACATATTTTACATAGAAACACCCAGCCCAATGCAAATAGACATATTCATCCATAGAAATATTTGCACTGAGCGGGATTCGAACCCGCGCCCCCTGTCGTAGCAGTCGAATGCACTACCGCTACGCCACAGAGGCCGTCGATAATGTGTAATATATAATAGTCGCCCTCAAAATTTTCTGAACTCTAATACATTTACAAAGGATCTGTAGATATATTGAAATTAATCAATAAATATTTGATTAAAATTATCGTTGTAATCTTCAGGGGTCAACCGAGACATAATATTTTTAAAATTTTTGTTTATTATTTATTGTAACGTTTTCTGATTCGATCTCGTAGGGAAACCCCAAGCATAGGCCGTTCCATAGCTCGCTGTGTGACCCCGAGCTTCCTTATGAGGCCCATAGTGAGAGACCACGTCTCGGCACCGTAGGTGATCACTGATAACACGCACTGATTAAAGACCTTTGTCTTCAAGGACTGTGGTATTTTGGACGAGAAGACGCTGCGCAGTTTCCCGAACGCAACCCAGCCGAGTTGGATTCGTCGATTGACCTCCTTCTCGAAGTTGGATTTGCCTAGTTGGACGGTTTGTCCCAAATAGACATAGTCATCAACAGCTTCGAGAGGTGAGCCTCCCAATAATACGGGGTGTACATGTATACATGTTCATTTTCAGGCCCACCTGCTAGGAAACTCTCTTGAGGCCTCCGAGCATAGTGCTGAGCTTCTCTAAAGACTTTGCCATGACTACGATGTTTTAGAGCTAAGGTGGTCGGTAGCATTTCTTTTTTATCTGAAAAGTAGCTATTGCCCGCGGCTTTGCCCGCGTAAGTCCGTATTCCGTGGGAATATCGAGATAAAAAATAGCTTATGTTACTTAGAGATAATGTAGCATTCTAATGGTGACAAATTGTTGGAATCTGTTCATTAGTTTCAGAGTTTATCGATTACAACAAAAAAACTTTCATTTTTATAATATTAGTACAGATCTAAGTTGCGAATTCGATTCCCGCCAATTCCCCGAATTTCAGCGAATTCGATTACCAACACCAGGGGCGTCACACTAGCGCTGCCGACCCTGTAAAAACCTTCTAATGCCCTTCTTGAAGAACCCAATATTGTAGTCGCTTGGGAAAACCACAGCAGGGAGATCATTCCACAGCCTGAGGGTGCGCGGAATAAAATAAATTTGCACTGGCCTGGGTGTTCCTATGTATAATATGTATGTATTTACAAAAAAAAAAGTATATTAGTATGTTTATCCGCATTCTGGAACCCATAACACAAGCTAGTTAAACTATGCTTACTTTGGGTCTAGAAAGCGCTGTGTAGAATGTCGTAGAATATTTATTATTTATTTATTACTTCAGTCTTTGAAGTTAAATAACTTTTATTACCTCACCTCATCAGGCCATTCAGTTTGCTATTGTATTCTAATAAAATAGACTAGAATAAAAGAGACTAGATAGAGAGAATAGATGGGAAAACCACAGCAGGGAGATCATTCCACAGCCTGAGGGTGCGCGGAATAAAATAAATTTGCACTGGCCTGGGTGTTCCTATGTATAATATGTATGTATTTACAAAAAAAAAAGTATATTAGTATGTTTATCCGCATTCTGGAACCCATAACACAAGCTAGTTAAACTATGCTTACTTTGGGTCTAGAAAGCGCTGTGTAGAATGTCGTAGAATATTTATTATTTATTTATTACTTCAGTCTTTGAAGTTAAATAACTTTTATTACCTCACCTCATCAGGCCATTCAGTTTGCTATTGTATTCTAATAAAATACTGAATATTTATTACTCTTTCAATAATAAGTGCCTCGTGAAATAGTAGTTTATGCAACTGTCATATAAGAAAAGGTATTAAAACTCGATAATAGGTTGACTCGAAGTTATATGCAGTTTCATACACTACTTTATCTTCACTCATAGGAAAAATTGAAATTAAACAAAGTAGGTAGGTTACAAGGAAGTAATTTAGCGTGCGCCATTTTTTTCACAGTTCGAACTGCGCATGCGTGCGGCTTTTTTTTCATATTCGGCCTAAAACCTTAGACTAGTTTGATGAATAAAAAAAGATAGCGGTGCTATAATGAATTTTATGATTCAGTTGGCGGTACTATAATAAGTTTTATCTACACCCATGCTATAAATTCTCTATAAAAGATTCTGAAACAGTTAGCTTATTGCCAACATTAATACATCCAATGTCATAATAACCATAATATCATCCGAACGGGTGTTATAATGTTGTATGAAATTTCATAATAACACTCCTTTCGCTTTTTCAATCTCTTCCGCGCAAAGGGTTACTCATCAGACAGCCAAATTCTTACCGCCCGATGCGTGGAATCTGTATGAGTTTCAAAAAAAGAACTGTCATTCACGCGCGTTGCATTGCACCACCACAGCGGCGGCGGCGCGCCGTAAAAAAAAATTATTCTTATTCGTTCGAATTCGAATTCCCGCTATTTTTCTTCGCTATTATTTTTGCAAATTGTTTTGTTTACTTACTATTTTATAGAGGACACATCATGGGTGTAGATAAAGTCTTGTATGCAACTGTATAATTAGGTATTAAAACACTCATGTGATACTATTATCACACTCAGCTTCGCTTCGTGTGATAAACCCACATTCATGTTTTAATACCCCTCATTATACCACAGTTGCATAAATAACTATTATTTTTAATTTTATGTGTATGCGTTTATAAAGTGCGTATGTATAGAATCGTCTTTGAATTCGTAATTCGAATTTTTCGATTTGAGTGTAGATAAAGTTATTTAAATATAACAACCAATTGTTTCAATATTGTATTGAAAATATTTAAACACTAGCTTTTGCCCACGGCTTCGCCCGCGTGGAACTCTGCTTCCGTCCCTGCTTATAAGACCTATTCCAGGGATAAAGAGTATGTAATGTGTTATTTCAGATTATAATTCATCCCTGTACCAGATTTCAGCCAGATCTGTTCATACATCCATACTCACAAATTTTTGCGTTTACTATGTAGGTAAGTAGGAAGTAGGATCCTTATCCTCCGGTTATCCTTTCGAGGGCTTACCCGGGGTGCCCGGCAATGAACACTTGGGGAGGATACCGTGTGGTTTTAGTCGGTCCGATTCCGACACGCCCACCCCATCTTCGGCACCGATGGGGTGAACACCCGTGGAGGTTTCCACACGTAAAAAAAGTAGGTTATAATATATTCAGATACTCACTCGACTCCTGTCTTCATCATCCGAGCACCAAACCCGGTTGCATTCAATTGCACTTCGGAGCCCGGGATCCTATTCCTCTTTTCCATGTAGATTGCTTCATCTTGGCTTTTACTGGAGCGACTGCGACGGGAGTGACTCGTCCGTCAATCAGCAGGCGTAAGGCACCGGACAAATAGAACGGAAGCGCATCCTAGAAATGTCTTTGTAACGCCTCGCGCAACCCTACGCGGGGTGAGCGGAAAGGTTAATAGGTGCGTGGGCCGTGGGGTGTGTGTTGGGTAACCTCCTCGAGTGTCGCTCCGATTCCGATTCCGCTGCAGTCCGGGGGGAACGGAATCGGAGCGGCCGGTACACCCTGGGCGGCGGTCAATGGCTTCCCCTTCACCCCTTCATAGGGTTGGCATTGATCGTCGGCCAATACCCAACGTGGCGGGAACACATCGCTCTCCGTACTCCTCTGCTTTCAGAGGAGACAGGATGAGCGATGCTGTTAGTGGTGAGATGGCCCAGGGTCAGCCGGGGTGCGAGGGATATGCTCTATGGGTAACCTTACAACCCGGCGTCTGAAGACCCGAGACGGCGTGCGGTTTTAGTCGGTGCAAGCCTGACATAACCGCCCCCGCTGGCCGGCGGGGGGGTATCCGAAGGGATTTCCGCACGAGAAAAAAAAAAAAAAAAAAGGTGCGTGGGCCGTTACAAAGACACGGTTAGGCCGCGCGTCCGTTTTGTTTGACTGGGACCTAAGGGGCTTAGCCCCTTAAGATTTTGACGGGGCATACACCAAATCCTATCCTACTAAAAACGCAAGAAGTATGGATGTATGTTTATTACTTTTACACGCAAAAACGGCTGAACGGATCTGAATGAAATTTCTGGTTTGGGCGCATTACAAGACAATGTATCAGAAAAAGCCGAATATCTAGAACGAGTCCAAGTAGCTCAGTTGGTCAAAGTATTACCCCTGTAGAGACTGGTCACGGGTTCAAGTCCACGGGTTGCGGGAACGGGATCAGAACTCCACACGAGTAGAGTCGCGGGCAAAAGCTAGTCTATTTAATACTATAGCACTTTGTTTCCACTAGAACCAAAATGTAAATTACAAAAAAGAAACAACACTTAATTAACAAAAGTAAGTTCTATGAGTTAACCAAATACTTTTCCAATTATAAACCTTTTAATTCACTCGCCAAATAACACGCTATTTCTAACCTTACACCTTCTAAAAGCAGTAAATTACCTGTCAAACCGAGACACTGCCAAAAATAATCTTATAAAATTTAATTCGAAACTGCTCGAAGTTCGCACCTATCGGGGTGATCTCTCCCCATTGGGGCGGGGTGGTGCCAGGCGCCGCCCCGCAGTCAAAGGGTTGAAAAGTCGGCTTGTCTAAAATTGCTTTTCTGGTCGAATACCGTCATTATTGCGGATAGGTTGCCTGCAGTAGAAGCATGTGGTTCCTAGGTAGTTTTTGTTTGACCGACTTTTTGATTGGTTTGATGACGATCGATTGAGTAGACATTATATAAAATTAGCTCTAATAATTAGATCTGGTCACTATCCATCAGCAAAATTTACATATCTGATCAAATAAGCTTATTCATCTAACTGTTCTATACCTATGCAAAAATTTGAAGATGTGCAGCATTTACTGATGGATTGTGAGCGGAATAAAACTGAGCGTGAGGCTCTTCATAAGGAACTGAAATCAAATTTCCTGGATGTAGGTATAATACAAGGTATTATGAGTTGTCCAACTTCAGAAGCAGCCTAAAATCAATGATATACCTTTGTTTTTGTTTTCTTGCGGAAATCCCTTCGGATACCCCCTGCCGGCCAGCGGGGGTGGTTATGTCGGGCTTGAACTGACTAAAACCGCACGCCGTCTCGAGTCTTAAGACGCCGGGTTGTAAGGTTGCCCATAAAGCATTTCCCTCACACCCCGACTGACCCTGGGCCATCTCCGGTTTCGAGATGGCCCCATGGGGTTTGGGAACTACGATGTCCCCGTCTTGCCCCGGTTTGGGGGAGGAGCGCTAGTCGCCCCGCCGTCCCAGCCTGCCTCTGCTGGGGTGACAGGCGGCCTCACCTGCCACCCCCAGGCCTGCGCTCTTGGAGGACGGAAGTCGTTAAGCGACCTCCGGCGCCTGAGTCGCCTGCGACGCGCGGCGAGCATGTTGCGGGCTCGGCGGGCCGGGAGAGTTCTAAATCTCTTCCGGGCGTGCTCCGCCATCTCCTTCGCGAGCATTACATGGTCGCAATAAATGATGTACCCATCATTATGTTTAATGTGTTTAGTTAGTTCCTGACGGGCTGAATACCTGAGAAAGATATCTGGCATAGACTGGATGCGGAAGGCGGAGGATAGAAATACTATGGCGCAGATTGGGAGACGCCTATGTCACGGTAATGATATGGATATCACTACCAGCCAGTCCAGCAGTGGACTGCAACAAGCTTGTTTATATTTAGTTCCTGGCACAATAGAATATGAGGGTGTATGAAACCCCAACAAGATCTCCAAAGCCCAAGTCAACCTCAGTTGCTAGCTTGCTGATTGACGGTCGAGGCTCTCGTGTAGGCTTTTGGGATTGGGGGGGGGGGGATGGTTGTCGCTCCTGTAATATACAAAAAAAAAACACATCATTTAAAGGAGTGGACCGTGACCTGCAAAATGGAAGCTGCATAATTACTTGTCCCGAATGACTGCTTCATCAGCGCAGAACCTAAACCGCTGGGGCTACAAACTTGAAATTTTGGCAGATGATGTTTTTTTTATGTTTTGCGCATACACTAAGGAAGGTGTTCAGGCTTATTGTTATTGTTACAGTGTTGCATATATATTAACGCCATCTATGGAGCACGGCTGTAACTAACTGCTCTATGGACATACCAAACCAACCACGGTTTGTTTCTTACTGTCCGCGTGAGGGCGCCATACTGGCCCGCTCGCTGCTCGCGCGCGTGTCGAGGAGACTACCCTCGCCCGTCTCTCGCCTGCTGAACTGGGGTGTATACCGGCCGGCTGTGTGACGCAGAACTTTCTCCTTATAATTTGTAAAGCCCACCAGAACTGTGTGATATCCCTAAATACTTGGAGTGCGGTGTTTTGTGCGTGCAGTGACTAGTTTGGACGGTCGTCAAATCATTAGAGTTCTGAACTCTGAATGGCGGTGGCTGTTAAAGGTATTTGCTCATTGTGATCCAATTTACTTTAAGCCTGATCTCAGATAACCGGGACAGAAAAACAGACCAGCAACCTCAACCTATACAGTCCTTCCTTACTCTGCCAGAAGGATTTTGGTAATTACACACCTAAGGGGGTAAAACAAGAAATTTGCCCAAGCGATACCGGGACAGGGCACTAGTTAAGCATACAATGACAATCACTTAATAACGGACGACCTTCGATACTACGGAAGTGACTGAAATCTATTATGAATGCCATTTGAACGTTGAAATTATAATTTATAATTTGCGTCGACAATAGCCGGGGAGGGTTCGCCTGCGTCAATAGTTGTGTTAATGGTTCGTCAACTATCGCCTTTATGTGCTATTTTAAGGGTAACTTTCGTTGGAAATTCAATTTATATGTGTGTATAGACGATTCAAACGAAATGGCCTTTGAACAAAAGTTGTTGAATACTAATAAAATTACAAACTATCATTACTTAACTTAAAATAGGCACATCATGAAATGAAATGGGTGTATAAAGCCCTTTCTTGTACCTACAACCCCCAACGGGTACCGCCTCACCAGGGCTAATAAATAAATAAATATTCTACGACATTCTACACAGCGCTTTCTAGATCCAAAGTAAGCATAGTTTAACTAGCTTGTGTTGTTATGGGTTCCAGGATGCCGTGAAACATACTTATATACTTACTATTTTTTTTTGTAAATACATACATACATAGAAACACCCAGACCGATGCAAATAGACATATTCATGCATTCAAATATTTGCACTGAGCGGGAATCGAACCCGCGCCCCCTGTCGTAGCAGTCGAAAGATAATAACAATGAAGTGGCTATGCCGGGAGCGAACTAACTAAAACCACACGGTATTCCGTCTACGTGAGTATTTTACCAGGGTTCCCGGGTGTACCTTAGGAAGGAATTCCCCACGAACCCTGGCAGACTTTGACCATCAGTTATAACGCAGGTGATCTCGCCGTGGAGGATGTATAGGGATCAACATCCTGGACCCTACCAACATCCTGGTGGACAAGTGAACCTTATCTGCAAGTCGGTGCACTTGTTGAACAACAACGAGGTTCTGATGCAGGCTTTAATCTCGAGGCTAAGAGGTCAGACGGCACCCACTCCTGGAGAAGCCGACATACCACTCAGAAACAATAAACGCACCTCGGGCTCCAAAGTCCCAACTTTGGATGCAACTGGGAAATTGTGTCTCTCTCGATTTTACATAACATAACTTCACACCTGTATCCTCGAAGGGGTAGGGGAGGTGTATTACACACTCACGATTCCCCAGTTATGTTAAGGTCCCAATGTAATAGGGGGCGAGCCTATTGCCTTCTACCGGGCACATTATTAAGCGACCGAAAATTAACATTTATTCATGCACACATAACTACGAAAAGTTAGAGGTGTGTGCCCGGGGCGACTACTGGGGATCTAACTCGAGACCTTATCAGCAGTCCGTTACGTATGCCACTGGGCACGGGCTATATATTTTTATATTCCACTATGATAAGCATAATATACTATTATTATTAAATAAGTATAATAAAGCATATATAAATAAAGCATAATATATTATTTTACTGGTGGTAAAAATTTGATGACACAAATTTGTCACAAAATTCGGCCGGGTGGGTACCACCGTGCACGTTTGCGAAAAACCCTCCATAGTAATCCAATTTCGGTTTGATTGCGTTCAGGGGTCAGCAAGTGCATAGCCGGGCAGGGGGATTGTAGTCGCAGCACTAGTGGCACCGGTGGGTGTCACGCGGTGCTGCGACGACAATCCTCTTCTGATGAGGCCGTCAAGCTGAGTTCCACCATTGTTAACATGGTACGTGTATGTAATGGTGACCCTCTTTCCTGAGACTTTACCTTCAGCTTCAGGCGAGGTGAAGTCAAATTGACGTGTCCTAAATATAAAAAAAAAATACTCTTGGCTGCAATTTGCGTTGTCACAACAGCTGTCTCGAACCTAGAACACGATTATCATATTAACGATACTTGTGTTCAAGTGAACATAATGTCATTACATAATATATTACCTACTTAAAATAATTTAAAATTATAGATACCTACCTGCTTGTAAACCAAAGCACACATATTACTTTTTTGTGACCGGTGACTGGCGATTTTGCGACTGTAAATGACTGGCAAATATCTGGACAATGTACTTTTAGCTGCGCAGATAATATTTTTTTTTAGTAAAGATTACTAGCAACCTACTTAGTTAAATGGCTTCTGTTAGGAGTGGTTTCACGTCGGTAGTGTAGTTACCAGGATTCGAACCCGGCACCCCACATCACGCACCACCACGGGCTCAAAGCGATCGCGTTAATGGTTGATCAGTTCAGTCCTTTTATTCATTTTTTGATTGATCCGTAGGTATTGATCATGCGGGGGTGTGTGTTGGGTAACCTCCTCGAGTGTCGCCTTCATAGGGTTGGCATTGATCGTCGGCCAATACCCAACGTGGCGGGAACACATCGCTCTCCGTACTCCTCTGCTTTCAGAGGAGACAGGATGAGCGATGCTGTTAGTGGTGAGATGGCCCAGGGTCAGCCGGGGTGCGAGGGATATGCTCTATGGGTAACCTTACACCCCGGCTTCTGAAGACCCGAGACGGCGTGCGGTTTTAGTCGGTGCAAGCCCGACATAACCGCCCCCGCTGGCCGGCGGGGGGGGTATCCGAAGGGATTTCCGCACGATAAAGAAAAAAAAAAAAAAAAAAAGGTATTGATCATGCGCGACTTTTTCCTCACTTTTTCGAATGTTGTTCAAGATATTTGCTGACTATTATAAATTGCAGTCTGACAACTTTGTGCGCTCATTCACTGTATTTAAAAATCTCAATTGCGCAATTTACTGATTGTATCTGTATACTGCACAGCGTTTGGCGACTGTCGCACGTTTCAGCGACTGCATCTGGATCGCGATCTGGCGATTTTGTGCGTTTAGTTACTGCACTTAAACATCTTAATCAGACGAGTTATCAACTGTACGCATACTGTGTCGCTTTTTGGCGACCGTTGCAGATTTTGATGCAATCGTTTTATCGTATAAATGAAAGTTGTCTGGAAGTACTCTACGAAACCGAAGCAGGTACCTACAACTAGTGGCTTGCTGACCTCACACCTGCGTGCGCGCAATAGGTATACATCAAAAGAAATCTGAAGTTTTGGTTATACATACCGTCCCGCCGGCCCGCGACGGGGGAGGTTATGTCGGGCTTTAACCGACTAAGACCGCACGCCGTCTCGGGTCTTCAGACGCCGGGGTGTAAGGTGGCCCATAAGGCATTTCCCTCGCACCCCCACTGATCCAGGGCCATCTCCGAGATGGCCTAATCGATCGTTGACTGTACCTTTTTTTTTTATTGTGCGGAAATCCCTTCGTATACCCCCCCGCCAGCTAGCGGGGGCGGTTATGTCGGGCTTGAACCGACTAAAACCGCACGCCGTCTCGGATCTACAGACGCCGGGGTGTAAGGTTACCCATAGAGCATATCCCTCGCACTCCGACTGACCCTGGGCCATTCGCAGTGTCCCCTCTGATAACAGCAGAGGGGTTCCTAGAGCGACCCCCTCCCCCGCGGGCCTTGGAGGCCCGCCATGGTCAGACTTTTGGCCGTTGACGTTGACGCCAGCCACTCCAGAGGAGCAATCAATGATGCGTCATCGCCCACGTTGCCCAAGGTGCACCAAACTTGGAGGTGATCCAACCAGTCGCATCCCCGTTGACTGTACCTAATGATCTCTTAGAATTTAGCAGTAACTATGATCCTATTAAACTAGATTAAATCCATCACGACAACAGACAACCTTGATTCACTGTTCCTAACATTTTAGTCCACAATAGGGCGGCGTACTTACCACAATGGATCTAATCAATGCGCTATGTCAACCGTTAAATTATAGTCATGTTACTGCCGGTAGTTGCTTACTAAGGTCACATTTATGACCTAGGACATCGATATAACTAAACTGAAGGCGCTTATCTAGCCAGATAAGTGGGTGGGTATGGGTACGGCTGTACCGGGCCTTGGGCGTGGGCGTGGGCGTTAGGGGGAAGGGGCATGTCGTACAAAAATAGCGTTAGTAATCTCGCTCATAGCGTAATTAGGAATTCAGTGCAGGGTGCGACTGAAATAAATTGAGCTGAGCGAGCAGGACTCTTTACTTGAAAATAAAACATCTTACTACGGTCGCGCGCTTAGCTAAGGCCGCGCGCTCGTAAAACTGTATTTCGGTGATTATTCCTCAATGGTACATCGGACATGAACCATCTCGCTTCAAAACACTCCTCAGTGTCCACACTATCACCGTGGTAAATTTGGTCAAGATCTCGCGAGTGGTTTTGGTCAAGATCGCGCGAGTGGTTATACGGAGGAGTTCAGCCACCAACAAACGGCAATGCCGCGTATAAGAGCAATCACGCCCTAACGGCTGAAAGGATCTGGCTGAAATTTGACTCAGAGATAGATTATAGTCTGGCATAAAAAAAATGAATAATATAATATAATACATAATATAAAAAAAAATTAATAAAAGGCTACTTTCATCCCTGGAATAGCTTCTTTTGCTTATATAATAAAGAGAAAGGCCGCATTTTGGGAGTTTGTTTATGCTGAGGGTAATCTTCGGAATCACTGAACTTATTGAAGGTACGTGTATTTTGATGTGATTACGGTCGTAGAAATGAAATAATACTTTTAATAAAATTGATCGATTTTATGGTGTTCTTCAGTACATAAGATTTTTGTCGAAGCCGGGGTCGACGCATAAAAAAGGTAAAGGTAGGTAGGTTGTAGAAATAGTGTACGCTTAGCGCCTAGCACAAAGATGATGCTCTCATGTAACGTATCGTAAACTTAATTTGTCCGAACATGCTCCCGGGCGTTGGAAGCTTGGTCTTCCACAGAATCATGATGAATCAGAGGACAAATTCTGCTAAACGATCTTCGGATCACGCCGTTGGAAGTCATAATATCCGCCACACGGTTGATTGAGTCTGTACCAGGATACATTGTTATCACTCGTCCAAGTCGCCACTTTAGAGGAGGCAAATGATCTTCCTTGATGACAACGAGACTGTCAATCTTCAGCGTATCTCGGTTGTGCTTCCATTTGACGCGTTGTTGTAATTCGCCAACATATTCTCTGCTCCATCTGGACCAAAAGTGCTGTCGAAGCTTTTCAATTTTCTGATAGCGATTGAGATGGCTCGTATTGGTGTCTTGGAAATTTGGTGTTGGAAGTGCAACTAGAGGTCGCCCAATCAAAAAATGTCCAGGCGTGAGTGGGGTGAAGTCGGTCGGATCCGAAGATAGCGGAGATATAGGTCGTGAGTTTAGTATGGCCTCTATCTGAACCAACACAGTATTCAGCTCTTCGTAAGTTAAGTTACAATTGCCCAGTATCCTAAGCAAATGATATTTTACCGACTTCACTCCAGCCTCCCAGAGACCACCAAAATTTGGAGAAAAAGGAGGGATAAAATGCCAGGTGATGCCTTTATCAGCCACACTCTCAGTCAACGAATTGCAACATTCTTTCAAAAATTTACCGATCTCATTAAATGCACCAACAAATGAGGTACCATTGTCCGAATAAATGTGACGAGGTTTGCCCCTACGGGACATGAACCTGCGCAAAGCCGAAAGAAAATTTTTACTTGTTAAGTCACCTACCAACTCAATGTGTATCGCCTTCGTGGTGAAACATACGAATAAGGCGATATAAACTTTAACGATTTTGCAACCGCGACCTTGACGACTGGCACATGACATAGGACCGGCATAATCTACCCCTACACACTCAAACGGATATCCTCCTGGAGTCAGCCGCGACTGAGGTAAGTTACCCATGATTGGTTCAATAACCTTTCCCTTCATGCGGGTGCATCGCACACAGTGATGATAGGTTGCCTTGGCAAGGTTGCGGCCGCCTATAGGCCAATATGTCTCTCGAATGGTCGCTAACACTAACTGCGGCCCAGCATGCATTAGCCTAATGTGCTCAAATTGAAAAAGAAGTTTTGTAAAGCGGTGAGCGGACTGTATGAGTATGGGATGCTTTTTATCGAAAGCAAATAAAGAGTTTCCTAAACGACCTCCAACACGGAGTAGTTTATTTTGGTCTAGGAACACGTTAAATTTACATAAATTACTACGACGTGGAATAGGTTTATTGTTGATTAAAAGATTATATTCAGGGAATGATTCCCTTTGACAAAGCTTAATAATGAGAATTAAAGCATTTCGGAGCTCATCATTAGTTAAAACAATAGATGCAACAGATTGTCTTCTACAAGAATTGATAAATCGTAGAAGGTAAGCAATGCTACGTTTAAGCCTTGACAAGTTTGAAAATTTATCAAAATCAATCACTTTATCAGTTTCAACTACTGATACGTGTAGTGAAACCTCGGGCACACACTCTGGTAATGCTTCCTCTTCGGAGGTATCACTATCAGCTGGCCACTGACTTTTATCTTGACTCAAATATTGTGGCCCTGACCACCAAAAATTCAATGACTGTATGTCATTCATCTTAGTTCCGCGGGAAATGATGTCCGCGGGATTCTGATCAGTCGGTACGTGCCGCCAATTGCAGTTACTAGTATGCTCAATGATTTCCCCAACACGAAGTTTGCTTGGATGCATTTTTAACCATCCAAGAACAATGGTGGAATCAGTCCAGAAGGTAACGTCTGCAACCTTGTAACGCAATGAGGCCATAACCTTTTGATATAATCGAACACCCACCAATGCTCCACAGAGTTCGAGTCTAGGTATTGTCAGGGGCTTTATTGGAGCTACCCTGCCTTTGGCTATAAGTAATCGAACTAGAATCTCACCCTGAGCATTGGTAGATCTCACATACATACAGGCTCCAAAGGCGGAAACAGATGCATCGGAGTAAATGTGTAACCCTAAATTAATAAATGCATCACATGTGACAAGGCGAGGAATGCGAACCTTATTTAAAGTTGGAATGTCTTCCAGTATCTCACGCCATATATTTAATATATCTGAAGGCAAAAGGTCATCCCAAGATAGCCTTAACACCCATAGCCTCTGCATAAGAATTTTTATTGTAATTATACAAGGGGAGAGAAGGCCCATTGGGTCAAATATTTTGCCGATGACTCAGAGCATTCCACGCTTTGTCAAACATGTTGAGAATGAGCAATTGATTGAAAAACATAATTCATCAGTCGATGTTAGCCAGCCTAATCCTAAAGTTTTATTCTGTTCATTGCCTATGTTCAAGTCCACAGATTCAAGAGTTTGTCTACTTGAAGTACCTTGAGGAGCAATTAAATCAAGACAATTCGACTTCCACTTGCGAAGTGGCATGCCAGCTGAAGCTAGTATATCTGTGACTCTTTGTTTAATTTCTAAAGCACCGGCAATAGAATTATCTCCTGTTAGCAAATCATCGACATACATGTCGTGTTGGATGATCTCTGAGATCCTATTGTCCATGCACTCGAGTCCCAGTTGCTTAATACATCTAGTGGCTAAAAAAGGTGCGCTCGCAGTTCCATAGCTAACAGTGTTAAGCTGATACGACTTAATAGGTTCAGCAGGATGACTCCTCCAAACGATTTGCTGCAGGTTTCTATCTGCAGGATGTACAATGACTTGGCGGTACATTTTTTCTACGTCACCAGCTAAGACATATTTATGTTGTCTGAATCTAATAAGGATTGACAATAAGTCGTCTTGTACGGTTGGGCCGACCATCTGTATATCGTTACATGAAATTTGTGACGTAGAAGGCATACTAGCATTGAAAACAACACGTAGTTTTGTAGTACTGCTACTCTCACGCAAAACTCCATGGTGAGGTATGAAGTATGCGATAGAATTTGAAAACATAGGGCATTCAGTCATGTGTCCCAACGAAATATATTCAGACATAAATTCTACGTACATACGATGAAATTCTGCGTTAGTTTTAAATTTACGTTCTAAGGACATTAGGCACTGTTTAGAACGCGCCAATGAGTCACCGAGAATACTAGGTGATTGCTTTAAAGGTAACCGTACACAAAAACGACCGTTGGTCAAACGAGTAGTATACTTTGAAAAATGTTCCTCACAAAGTAGCTCATCTTTGGAAAATAATGATTTGCATTCCACCTCCTCAACCTGCCAAAAGCGTGATAATATATTTTGACAGTTATCCATTTCAGATTGATCTAAAATTGAATCCATCTTTGTAAAGTTACAAGAAATGCGATCCGATTCACGACCTCCTACAGGACCTGAAACCAACCAACCTAATCTGGTCTCCCACAGAACCGGTAGATTGTCGCCTAGTGTGATCTTTTGTGATCCCAAAAGATCCCAAAATATATTACTGCCTATCACTAGATGAACGTCTGACGACTTGTAAAAATCAGGATCGGCTAAGGTGAGGTAGGTAGGTATTTTCAAATGATTAATACTCACTCGACGACAAGGTATCCTGTCTGTGATCACTGGCAAAACATAACATAATAAGCTGCGTGAATAATCTTCACTCAAAGAGTGCATCTCAATGCGACTCACTTGTGACGTACGCGTTTGAGTTTTATTTATGCCATAAATCGGCTTGTCTACGTCACCAAGGGGTAAATCTAGTAACCGGCTCAGCTTTTCTGTCATAATGCAAGAGGAGCTTGCACAATCAAGCAGTGCCCGAACTACGTGCGCTTGACCATACTTGTCTAGCACTTTGACTAGTGCTGTTGATAGCAGTACGTCCTGCTCAGTACCTACAGGCGCCTGCATGCATGTGGTCAACGCGACGCTAGCTGGCACTGTGTAACAGGGATAGTTAAATTTAAAGGTAGGTTATAAGTTACAAGTTTTTAGAAGTGAGTGGTTGGTTTATAAGGTTATAGCAAATCAAACATGAGGCTAATTTTACCTTTCATATATTAAATCTCAAGGGTGAGTACATATGGTTCAATTAAAATTTGAATTTGGAGAATTAAAGAAAGATGTTAAGACGTGAAGACGGAAGGACGTGAAGACGGAAGGACGTGAAGACGGAAGGACGTGAAGACGGAAGGACGTGAAGACGGAAGGACGGCCCGCGGCAGCTAGGAGTCTGCACTTAGCTCTGCCTGAACCCGCCCGGCGTGTCGCGCTGGCACCTACCGCTGCGTGACTCGCTCGGCGGACCTGAAAAGAGAAGGCAAAGCTTTCAGTATGTGAATACATACTGCTAGTGCAGGCCGAGCATACCGAAGGCGTAAGAAGGGTGACAAGCTTCCCCAGGCACGTGATGCTTATGGTCATTATTGCAAAGCAGGCAGGTCACAGCCTTTGCAAGCAGCAGGAACAGATGCACAGAAACATAGATGACACTGAAGGATTGTTCACCATGCGGTCACTGACCGCGTGGCCCGCACAAGTTATTGTCCTTTTGACAAGCGTGAAAAGGGAAAGCATGCCTTGCGTATAAGCTACACAATTAAAACAAATAGATACTGCTCACGTAAAAAGCAGCATCCCAATTAGAAAACTTTGCCACGACTACAGAGGTGTAGTGTGGCATGATAACATTCTATATAATTCCAATACATGGATAATTGTTGGCAAGCCTCGTTCACGTAAAAAACGAGGCGATGCCTGGAGTAGCTTAGCATAGCAGTGGGAACCTGACGTGGCACCATTGGTGAAGATGAAGAGGCCACGGGGAATATCCCTGGTGGGCCATTGGTACCACGTCACCCTCCAACACTAATGAGCACTCTGTAATAAAAATGATTTGCACACGTAATGTATAAATTGCAAAATTCTCACCAACGGCTCAGTACCAGAGCTAGCAGCACTAGTGGTAGCTATGCAGAAAATTAGGGGCTCGCAAAACCGCTGCACCGTAATTTATAATGTCGGCTGAAAGCAGCGACTTGGTGGGAGTTCATAGATAATGAACCACAGCCGATAGGGTTGACCACAGCTAACATAGACCGAGTCGATGAAAGAATACAGATAATATTAGTAGACTATGAATCGATATCAACTAAGGAATCGACTACATATTCCACTAATATTCTTAAAAGTACAATGTGCATTGTTACAATACCCCGTCCCATCAGGAAGAATTTCTGTTATTCAGAAATTCGATACTGTGCTCAGTACTACAATCATCTACGCTTACCTTCTATACTTTCATACATGCTTCATCATTCAAACAAGCGTTTACCATTAAAGAATATGGTAGACGCATCCTTTCAGACAGAGTTTCCAACATAACTGCCGTTGGAGACTCAACATAGACCACTGAAGGTGTTAGGCACCGGAGGACCAGAATACAACTGTTCCAACTAGAAGAGAACATGAGCAAAATTTCCACTATGTAATTTCAACTAATAAAAGAAGATTTAAGTTTTTGTATATAGGGTTATTTTAGATGTATACCCCGCATCTACTGAAGGCTTATTTTACGAGTCGTAAGCCGCTCGAAAACAATGATAAAACCATCAATAACACCCGGATACTGGTTGAATTCCCAGATCCAAGCAGAAAAAATTGTATTAAGGCTTATTTTAGATGTTTACATCCGCATCTACTGAAGGCTTATTTAACGAGTCGTAAGCCGCTCGAAAAACAATGGTAAAACCATTATAACAACTCCCAGATACTGGTTGAATTCCCAGATCTAAGATGAATTCCACGGTCGATGGTTAATGGCCGTCGCCGCAGACAATTCGTTGATTGAATCACCAACGAACAAAAACAACTATTGTTTAAGTACAATAATCGTGGAAGACATAAGTCTTTCAATAACCTGGTTAAAAACCAATGGTTTAATAGAAGAAAATACAAGTTGAAATTACACAGTAGCAACAGGGTACTAGGAATTGCAACACTAATTAAATTTCCACATAAATATTCATATGTGACGAGATAAGTTTAAATTATTTAAGTTTAGCTTACCATGATACAACAATTTAACCTCGAAACAACGTAATTGTCATTCAGTGTATGACAGTTCGAATCCAATACAATATTACGTTTCGTTCTATAAAAGAAGTTAAGATAAGGTATGTTATTATGCTATGGTTAAGCATGTTATTATAATTATAACGGAACGTGATCAAGTTTGACAGAACTGTCAACACTAACGTCATTGACAAGTTACACAAGTGAGGTTATTTAAGTTTATAACAATGATATTGAACATACAAAATATAGATAAATTATCCGGAATTACGGTATAACCGTGCATAATATGCATATACAACAAAATAAGCGACCAGCTTATTATGTAAAGTGGGAATGTATGTAAGTTTTTGTAACTACAATAGAATTTTACACAATTTGGTTATTGATGTGATTTAATTGATTAAACTTTAATTTATAGGCAACAATGCTACCAGACAACTTAGTGCACTCTTTTATTATAAAGAGGTGAAGTTTTATTGGTATTAATACTACAATAAGAGGTTTATCACAAGTATGAACATACAATTGCTTATATGCCATCTGTGTACAACCAGAAGGAAATTTATGTAACTTAACAAAACAACTGAAGATAATTAATCTCCCACAACAATATAACAATGGAGTCTAAGGTTTCACAGATCTGGAATCATTCCAGACTTCATTTCTAACAACAAAATAACAAATTTATTTTTCAGTTTTTAAAAGTTTGTAACTGGTTTATACAGGTAATGTATCAAAATTGTGAAATAAACTATAACACAACAAACTTAATTTTAATTATTCTTTGTAATTTATAAGTTTAATATCTTTTATGTGCCAGTCACCCAGCGGTTTACCTGACATATCAATAAGTTCATACACCAAAGGAGATTTTTTTCTTAGTATTTTACATTTAACAAATTTGGGAGCTAATTTTTTAGTAAAGTACTTATCCTTATCACTGAGATAGAATGTTCTTTTCCAAACTATATCTCCTGCATTAAATTCAACATTCTTTCTGCGTAGGTTGTAAGATTGACAGTTCCTACTGTGTGCATTTATCAAGGAAGCCTGGACCTTATCAAAAATAGACGATAGATAGCCAAGGTTTTCAGCATAGGACTCACGTGGTTCAAGGATAAGGGAGTCATCAAACTTATTGCCATAGAAGGAACCACAAGTAATAAGTTCACGACCATGTACTAAAAATGAAGGTGTGAAACCAGTGACCTCATTAACAGAACTGTTTATAGCAAATTGTATTTTAGGAATTAGAATATCCCAAATTCTATGGTCGCTTTCAATAAAGGTTGATAAAGATTGTATAACAGTACGGTTATACCGCTCAACAGTATTAGACTGTGGGCAGTAAAGAGGGGTATAGTGTAACTTAGGAATTTTATATTTGGCTAAAAGGTTTTTGAGTGTAACGCTAACAAATTGTTTACCATTGTCCAATACAATGGTAGATGGAATACCATGTACCAAGAACACATTTTCTTCCAAAATTCTGGAAATGACCTCAGCAGTAGCCTTCTTTATGGGAAAAAGTAAACAATACTTGGAGAAACAACATGTGACAACAAAAATGTATGCATTTTGCTTCCTAGTTATTGGTAAGGGACCAACCAAATCCACACTGATTACCTGAAAGGGTCGGTGACAAGACTTAGGTTTACCCATATGGCCTAAGGTTGCATGATTTTGCTGCTTATGAGCTATGCAAGCATCGCAGGAGTTGACAAATTTAACCACATCAGAATATAGGCCAGGCCAGTAGTAGTTAAGGACTAGACGCTTATAGGTCTTAAATATACCTAAGTGACCAGCAGTAGGTTGGGAATGATTTTCTGCTATTATATTGGAACGGTCTTCCAGAGGAATGACTTCCTTCCACTCAAAATCGCGTGTCAGCGGATTTAAACTCTTTTTAAAACGATATAATTTGTTGTTAGTGACCTGATAATCCATAAAGGATGCTGGAGCTGACTGACAACCACTGAATATTTTAAGATACCAAGTATCTGAAGTATTAGGTACAAAATTAGAATTAGTTGAGCTTGAATTGTTAGTTATTATTGATACGGGGATAGAACGAGAAAGAAAATCGGGAACGACATTATCGGAACCACGACGGTGTTTAATTTCAAAATTAAAACCAGACAACCTCACACCCCATCGGGCTAGGCGGCCAGTTGGATTATTTAAGTTTAAAAACCATTTCAGGGAAGCATGATCTGTAAAAATTACAAATTTTTGACCATTTTCTATGTAGCATCGCCAGTGTTCAACAGCTGATAAAACTGCGAGAGCCTCGCGCTCGGTAGCACTATAATTACGCTCTTGAGGGTTTAGGGACTTACTCATGTAGGCGATTACTCGTTCTTCACCATTCAAAGTCTGTATCAGCACTGCGCCAATACCAGTGTTGCTAGCGTCGGTGTGTATTTCGAAAGGTTTTGAGTAATCTGGGCAAGAGAGTACTGAGGCAGAGACCAAACAACCCTTAAGCTTTAGAAAAGCATCCTGAGCTTCCTTATCCCAAAGGAAGGGCGGAGCCTTCTTTCCTTGAGAAGTTAACTTATTCAACGGAGAGGCTAAAGCACTGAAATTAGGAATAAATCTGCGATACCACGAAGCTGCACCTAGGAAACGACGTACTTCTTTCCTATTAGTAGGTGAAGGATAGTTTTTTATAGCTTCCACTTTCTCGGGATCAGCATGTAGACCCTCTGCATCCACAACGTAGCCTAAATATTTAAGTTTTTCCCTAAAAAACTGACACTTTTTTAAATTAATAGTTAAGTTAGCATCTTTTAATTTTTTTAATATTAGCAAAAGAAGAGATATGTGGTGGCTAAAGGAAGATGATATACAGACTATGTCGTCGACAAAAACAAAAACTCTGTTCTCAAATTCTGGACCACAAAACAGTTGATCAACCAGACGTTGCTGCGTACTCGGGCTTCCTGTAAGACCGAAGGGCATAGTTTTAAAACAGAAGGTACCTCGAGTGGGAATATAAAAAGCAGTCTTACAACGATCCTCTTTCTTGATAGGTATTTGCCAAAAGCTTTTAGATAAATCTAGACTAGATAAATATCTAGCATCTCTTAAGTTGTCCAGAATTTCTGAAATATAAGGTAAGTTATATGCGTCCTTCCTAGTGACTGAATTTAATTTTCTACTATCAAGACAAAATCTCAGCTCGCCGTTTTTCTTGGGAGTCAGCAGAACAGGGGACGACCAAGGACTTTCAGTTGGTTCAACTACATCTTCCCGCAACATTTCGTCCAGCTGTTTGACAAGAATACGTTGTTTTTCAGGAGACATCCTATAGTAGCGTTGACGAACAGGAGCAGCGTCACCAGTGTCGATAGTGTGCTCTATCAAGGTAGTACGACCTAGACCACGTTCCTCATAAGAGATGTCATGGAACTGGGCAACGATGTTATCTGCTGTAACTCTCTGTTCAGAAGTAAGATGATCATACGACTGTAGGTGTTCCGTATGAACGGCAGTAAGTTCTCCCAACCGGGGATCAGATTTGTCCAGCAACAAAATAGAATCTAAATGTTTGGGAAAAAGACCAAACGACCTCCAAAAATCTATACCAAGAATTAAAGAATTAGTAATTTGGGGTACAATGTGAACATTTAAAGTTTTTATTTCATCCTGAAAGGAGATAGCTAAGGGAATAAAACCCAATGATTGTATTTTTTCACCACCTGCGGTGACTAAGTTTAAAGTTTGATTGTTAAGTTGAACTGAAGGTTCCAAAATTTTTTTATGATAATTATTACCTAAAATTGTAATGCAAGAGCCAGTATCTAGCAAACCAGGTACATTAGTGCCTGCAATAGATACAGAAACATACGGAGAGTAACCAATATTAGTTTTTCTGCAGACTGTAGAAACTTTGTTAAATTGAGAAAATTTTGTAACAAAAGATAGCCAGTTTTCCCAGTCCAGCCTATCAAAATTAGAGCTTCTACAATCTGAGTGACTTAGTTTTTTGAATTGTTACAAACAGGACACTCAGGCACACGGTAACCTTTCTTACCACATCTAAAACATACAATGAAGGTTTTGGTACATTTTGTTAGAAGATGGGAGTTGGTTCTGCAACGTGGGCAACTAAATTTGGGACCACTAGGTATTTGATCGACCGCACTAACCTGTACTTCTGTACTATTATTTGTATCATTGATAGGTGGATTTTCAATGCTATTAGTGCTATGAACTGGTTGTCTATTGAAATTAGGTTTACTAGGAAATTTATCCCATTTATAATATCTTTGTTTACTAAAAGAATTACTATTGAAATTTTGTTTAGAGCTAGACTGTTTAGTATAAGCAAATTCAGGGGCCAAGGTTTCTGAAGTTTTTCTAGGAGGTTCATGGAATTGATGAAGCCTAGACTGAATATTTTCGAAATTTTTACAAATCTTCTGCAGACTGGATATGTCTGTAATGCCAGCAGAAGAAGCAAGAGTACTAGCATAACAGGGTCGGATATTATGTAATAGGATTTCTAATTTATCTTCTTCGGTTAATGGTTTGTCTAACCGAGAGAACATACCATGCATGATGGAAATATAAATAGTGATGCTTTCCAATTCTCCCTGTGTACGCAATCTAATTTCTGACATTAATCTATAGTCATAATCAGAAATGCTGAAATCCTGTTTCAACAGTTCAGCTATATCAGCCCAAGTCTCAACCTTCGAGCTAATACATCTGAACCAATGAAGAGCATCATCAGTAAAAATCTCATAAGCAAAAGTGACTAACTTATCTTGAGGAATAGAGCGACTAATAATGAATTCGTCAACCTTTTGTATAAAAGCACGAACACAAGTCTTTCCGGAATACTTTAATTTGGAAAGCTCAGAGTAAACTTTCCTTTCACTCATGTCATTAACTGGAGTCAATGGCACTTGATCTGAATGAACAGTAGTTACACTGGTATTTTTAATGTCTCTCCCCTTTAATGATAACAATTCCTTGTATTGAGACTGGAAACTAGACATACAAGTTTGAAACAACTTGTCAATGTCTGGCAGTGTGTGGTCAACCCTATTCATTCTATGATATATATGGTTGAGTAATGTTTCAGTACGGGCCAGTAAGTTCCTGTCGATACCACCTTTTAAAGTTTTAAGACTTACGTCTGCTTTAGAAATAGAATCAGAAATACCTCTGAGATCATCGGCTGGTTCGAGGTGAGATGTTAAGATATCCTCCGGAGGATATAGTGGAGCTAATTTGGCTATTTGTTTTCTGAGCTCAACTACTGATTCAGAGCTAGTACTACCTCGAACAGCCACTTCATATTGAAGCTCGGCTTTTTGTAGTGAGAGGAACTTAATGGTATACGCGGACATAATGAGGTTGAGAATTACAACTTACACACAGTGCACAAAAATAGAATAGAATTTTATTGGCTTACCAGTGGTAATAAAAGTAAAATAAAGAAACAGTAACAATTGTCGCTCCCTTATGGCTTGAAAGTTAAAGCCTTAAGGATTATAAATCCCAGTAGTACTAATACTGGTCTAATGCTATAAGCATTAGCAAAATAACAAGTGCTAAAAGTAAAGACACTTAAATTCTCAAGAACTACAACATTTATATATTGTTGTACTAAGTTATGCAATGTTTAACCACTGGTAAGTCCATAAAAACAATTAAAAATTAAAAATTAATACTCACGGACCGTCCTTCACATTAAAAACTGTAAAAAAACCGATTATTGGGCGCCATTTGTAACAGGGATAGTTAAATTTAAAGGTAGGTTATAAGTTACAAGTTTTTAGAAGTGAGTGGTTGGTTTATAAGGTTATAGCAAATCAAACATGAGGCTAATTTTACCTTTCATATATTAAATCTCAAGGGTGAGTACATATGGTTCAATTAAAATTTGAATTTGGAGAATTAAAGAAAGATGTTAAGACGTGAAGACGGAAGGACGTGAAGACGGAAGGACGTGAAGACGGAAGGACGTGAAGACGGAAGGACGTGAAGACGGAAGGACGGCCCGCGGCAGCTAGGAGTCTGCACTTAGCTCTGCCTGAACCCGCCCGGCGTGTCGCGCTGGCACCTACCGCTGCGTGACTCGCTCGGCGGACCTGAAAAGAGAAGGCAAAGCTTTCAGTATGTGAATACATACTGCTAGTGCAGGCCGAGCATACCGAAGGCGTAAGAAGGGTGACAAGCTTCCCCAGGCACGTGATGCTTATGGTCATTATTGCAAAGCAGGCAGGTCACAGCCTTTGCAAGCAGCAGGAACAGATGCACAGAAACATAGATGACACTGAAGGATTGTTCACCATGCGGTCACTGACCGCGTGGCCCGCACAAGTTATTGTCCTTTTGACAAGCGTGAAAAGGGAAAGCATGCCTTGCGTATAAGCTACACAATTAAAACAAATAGATACTGCTCACGTAAAAAGCAGCATCCCAATTAGAAAACTTTGCCACGACTACAGAGGTGTAGTGTGGCATGATAACATTCTATATAATTCCAATACATGGATAATTGTTGGCAAGCCTCGTTCACGTAAAAAACGAGGCGATGCCTGGAGTAGCTTAGCATAGCAGTGGGAACCTGACGTGGCACCATTGGTGAAGATGAAGAGGCCACGGGGAATATCCCTGGTGGGCCATTGGTACCACGTCACCCTCCAACACTAATGAGCACTCTGTAATAAAAATGATTTGCACACGTAATGTATAAATTGCAAAATTCTCACCAACGGCTCAGTACCAGAGCTAGCAGCACTAGTGGTAGCTATGCAGAAAATTAGGGGCTCGCAAAACCGCTGCACCGTAATTTATAATGTCGGCTGAAAGCAGCGACTTGGTGGGAGTTCATAGATAATGAACCACAGCCGATAGGGTTGACCACAGCTAACATAGACCGAGTCGATGAAAGAATACAGATAATATTAGTAGACTATGAATCGATATCAACTAAGGAATCGACTACATATTCCACTAATATTCTTAAAAGTACAATGTGCATTGTTACAACTGAAGTAACAGAAGATGCAAGAATAGTTTTATTATTGTCTGTCGGTATGACTTGACTTACCGTCGACTTTTGATCTGCAACGTGAACTAAAGTATTGTGTTTGCGTTTGCAAATTTTGCAGCCATTCTTTTTACACTTATTAGCGTAATGACCACTACCGAAGCAATTAAAGCAAATTTTGTATTGAGGTAGTAACTCTAGCCTCTTATCTGGGTTTAAAGAAAGAAATTGAGCACAATTATACAAGGGATGAGAACCACTACACACGGGGCAGGATTTGACAACCGACTGATTATTTGTTTCGTTTTGAACCTGAGAATTGGCGACTGAAATCAACGTTTTGAGTTTCACATTATGCGTAGTAGGTTTTTGCTGTTGTTTACTATGACGAGCCCTTTCTAAGGATTCTAATAAGTCAGCTCGGCTTCTCAAAAATTCAAAAAAATTACCTAACGTAATTTTATGATTTTTATCAAAACGACTTTTACACTCCTCCCACTCACTGTGTGTTTTTTGATCGAGTTTTAAAGACATCACGTGAATAAGAAGAGTGTCCCAATGTGCAGTAGGCTCATCAAGAGTTTTCAGGGCGTATACATTTTTATTAATATCATCAATTAATCGCCTAAGACTCACAGACGATTCTGTCTTAATCGCATCAATGTTGAACAATGCAGTGATGTGGGTTTGAATCAACAGCCGCGCGTTGTCAAACCGCTCACACAATAAGGTCCAGGCTATGGGATAATTAATTGCAGAAAACCCAATAGACTGAATAACCACAGTCGCTGAGCCTTCCAAGGAGTCCCGTAGGTAATGAAACTTATTAATATTATCAATGTCCTCGTTCAAGTGTATAAGGCTAGTAAAGGTATCGCGGAACTCAAGCCAGTTGTCGTACGAACCACTAAATTTGGGAATGCTTATTAAAGGTAACTTAACAGGTTTGTTATTGGAATGACTGCGAGAACCATGCTCACTACAGGGTACCTCAGTTTGCACTTTATTATTTTGAATATGTTTACTTAAAATGTCTTGCGCTTTAGACAAACTTTGACAATATGATGACTCGAATTCATTACGCTCAGTGATCTGCGGCTCGATGTCGCTAACCAAACATTCCAGCTGCAATTGTACCTCATCAAATTGTTGATACATATTCTCAATTTTACCTATACGTAATTGCAATTCGTTTACCTGAAGAGGGGTTAATGAATCACCCAGATCGTACAAGAAATTCCAGAAGGCAGTGAGACGTCCCTTAAAAGACGCCCGTTTCCTTATTAAGTCCCTTTCCTCATTATCCTTACATTTATCCTTCTCCTGATCAGTAGGCATTTTGGTATTCTCTGAGAGACTGAAAAACAAGACAAAAAACTTCTTTATCTGCTTGAATTATAAATAGCTTGACAAACTGTTCACAATAGTATAGTTGTAGAATAATTGTACTATCAATGATTAACTACAATCTCAATTGAAATGTTACTGAACACTAAGTATGGTAAACTTTATAGGATGATTTCTCTAATATTTCACAATAATAATTGCAATAAGTCTAAGGAAACAACAATTAAGGTATTGCAATTTGGTAAATATTGACCCTGAAATGGGTGCAAACCCTTATTTCTGCTTAGAAAATTGCTTTTTAATATTTTACTATCAGATACCTACTTACACATGTGTGTAAAAAAAGTTTACTAACCTGTTATAATGGCCTTAATAATTAGATAAATACTACCTTAATGGGATACTGGGTGGGCCTAAATATGATTATTAGCTGAAAACACCGTATTTCACTTCCAATGACCTTTGAACTTCCATTGAACAAATGACTTGCAATACTTGATCAAAATAATTGTTCAAATTTCCATTTATCCTTATTTCTTGACGCTGACTTCAATATATAATATCCAGCTCGAATGTGGACCATGTATTTTGATGTGATTACGGTCGTAGAAATGAAATAATACTTTTAATAAAATTGATCGATTTTATGGTGTTCTTCAGTACATAAGATTTTTGTCGAAGCCGGGGTCGACGCATAAAAAAGGTAAAGGTAGGTAGGTTGTAGAAATAGTGTACGCTTAGCGCCTAGCACAAAGATGATGCTCTCATGTAACGTATCGTAAACTTAATTTGTCCGAACAGTACGTTTTCCCCGATGGACATAGGCTGTGCAAATTAAGATGAAAAATTCATATAAACTGAAGCGGCCCTCGGTTGCTTGTACAGTCAACGTCAAAAGTGGCTTATATATAGATACTAATTTATTAATCACTTTATTTATTTATTTTCTACTTTATTGTACGCCAATTGAATTGAACTTCAACAGAAATTAAAAAGAAATGAAAAGTACAATGCGGCCTTATCGCTTAATGCAATTTCTGCCAGGCAACCTTTGTATGGAAATATTGGTTGGAGTGCTCGGTATCTTGTTGGCGTGCTATTGAATGATTAATATAAACATACTCCTATAAATAGGTACATAATTATAAACATACATAGGTACTTAAATACCAGGGCACGCCGCAATAGCGGCGGTAAGGCCCATCATGGAGGATTGGCTAGAGAGGCGACACGGAAGCCTCTCGTACCGACTGACGCAGGTGATCTCCGGGAAGGGGTGCTTCGGGGACCACCTGCATCGGATCAGGAAGGAGCCAACGCCTGAGTGTCATCACTGTGACGCGAGCGAGGACTCAGGGCTGCACACGCTGGCGGACTGCCCGGCGTGGGAGGTGCCGAGGCGTGACCTCGTGGCAGCCATCGGGGTGGGAGTCCTCTCGCTCGGCAGCATGATTGCGGCAATGGTGCGGAGCGCGAGCGCGTGGGCCGCCGCCACCTCCTTCTGCGAGCATGTGATGCTCGCGAAGGAGATGGCGGAGCGCGCCCGGGAGAGATTCAGAACCCTCCCGGCCCGCCGAGCCCGCAACACGCTCGCCTCGCGTCACAGGCGACTCAGGCGCCGGAGGTCGCTTAACGACCTCCGTCCTCCATGAGCGCAGGCCTGGGGGTGGCAGGTGAGGCCGCCTGTCACCCCAGCAGAAGCAGGCCGGGACGGTGGGGCGACTAGCGCCCCTCCCCCAAACCGGGGCAAGACGGGGACACCGTGGTTCCCAAACCCGAGGGGGCCATCTCGAAACCGGAGATGGCCCAGGGTCAGTCGGAGTGCGAGGGATATGCTCTATGGGCAACCTTACACCCCGGCGTCTGCAGACCCAAGACGGCGTGCGGTTTTAGTCGGTTCGAGCCCGACATAACCGCCCCCGCTGGCCGGCGGGGGGGTATCCGAGGGGATTTCCGCACGAAAAAAAAAAAAAAAAAAAAAGGTACTTAAATACCTGGGGTGCTTGGTTGGGGACCTCCACGCGGTGCACCCTGGGCAACGGAGACAGCAGCGCCTCTCTCCTAGGGCGGAAGAGACGCTGCCGCCTACGGCCAACTCCGACCGAGGCGAGGACGGCCCTGCTGAGGGCTGTTCGGAAGCTTTCCACGTGTCCCTCTGATTAGCAGATGGCACAGTGGAGAGCAAGTAAGGGGGCCATCTCGAAACCGGAGATGGCTCAGGGTCAGTCGGGGTGCGAGGGATATGCTCTATGGGTAACCTTACACCCCGGCGTCTGTAGACCCGAGACGGCGTGCGGTTTTAGTCGGTTCAAGCCCGACATAACCGCCCCCGCTGCCCGGCGGGGGGGTATCCGAAGGGATTTCTGCACAAAAAAAAAAAGGTTTTAAATACCTATATACACCTTTAAACAGATCTAATAACATAATAGGACATTGTCTATGCTACACGCCATACACTGGACAAATAATGCTCCTTGACCATTCTTTTAAATTTCATTAACGTCTCAGCTCGTCTTATTTCAACCGGCAATTTATTCCACAGGCGAACTGCTGTTCCAGCACCGGTAACCCTGGGGTTATCCTTTCGAGGGCTTACCCGGGGTGCCCGGCAATGGACACTTGGGCAGGACACCGTGCGGTTTTAGTCGATGCACGACATAACCGCCCCCGCTGGCCGGCGGGGGGGTAACCGAAGGGATTTCCTCAGCACGTAAAAAAAAAAGGCGAACTGATGTAACAGTAAAAGAATTATAAATTTTAAACACTTCTCATGCATATCAGAAAGGAACTGAAAGCGTTCTTTGATATAAGAACGTGTTTTAGGGCTGAACAATATATTGAATAGCAGGGAGAGAATATGCGCATTTACTATACATACATTTACAACATAACATAAACTCGCGCCTATATCCCCGAAGGGGTAGGCAGAGGTGCTAGCACCCACGTTTCGCCAGTTTATGTTTTAGGTCCCAATGTAATAGGTGGCGAGCCTATTGCCATTAACCGGGCACTTATAAACCTGCGATAAATACACACATAACTTCGAAAAGCATCGAAAAGTCATTGGTGTGTGCCATGGTAATACCTGGCATCGAACCCGAGACCTCGTCTCTGCAGTCCTTTACCCATACCACTAGGCTACCGTGGTTCTTTGTGGAATAGTTTCGCATGAATTGCAGGAACGGGTTCAGAATTACACGCGGGTTGAGCCGCGGGCGGCAACTATACCTAAGTATCACATATTAAACGTTCCTGAATTCTACATGTTGGCCAGTCCAGTAACTTGCCCTATAATTTCATCACAAGCAACTTACTTCTACTAAGGCTACAGCAGAACTCGTACATATATTAGTGATGTATAAATAGTTCAATGCTCACAGACGACTAGACTACATTTGAGAACGGCATACATTTACTCAGCCGGTGCCTAAATACGGCTCGTCGTACAACCTTAGTAACATTATTGAATAAGGATAAGGTGAATAAGAAAAGATGGTAGAAATTTGATGACACAAATTTGTCACAAAATTCGGCCAGGTGGGTGTACTACCGTGCACGATTATTTATGTTTCCCTATGATCAAATTAAAAATAACAAGAAATATAAAACCACGGTGGATGAGTAAGGGTATTAAAGTATGCTCGCGACGAAAACGGGAATTACTGCTTAAGTACAGAAAAAATCCTAGTACGCAAACCAAAGACACCTTTAAAACCTATAGCAAGAGACTTAATTCTATAATAAAACTAACAAAAAAAGCGCAGAATGATTTTAAAATAAAAAGTGCAAAAAATAAGTCTCAGGCCACATGGAAAGTTGTCAATGGATGCAAATCAAACACTCTTAAAGAAGAAATACGGTGTATAAAACTTGACAATAAAATAATTAGTGATCCACAACAGATAGCACAAGCATTTAATGATTTCTTTTTTTTTTTTTCTTTTTTTTTCATCGGAAGATATTCCCAAAAACTATAAAACTACTCTAGCATGGAACAAAGAGAACTCGATATTTATGAGTCCAGCAACTCCATATGATATGCAGAGAATCATGAGAGACCTTAAGAATACTTCAAGTACAGGTTATGACGGAATATGTACAAAAGTTGTCAAATTCGTTTCTATTATTATAGCAGGTCCGTTAAGCCATATCATGAACTTATGCATAAGTTATGGTATTTTCCCTGATAAATTGAAGTTAACAATAACTGTCCCTATTTTTAAAAAAGAAGATAAAGAAAATATGCAATTTTATAGACCCATAGCACTGATATCCATATTCTCCAAAATTTTAGAAAAATTCATTAATCAGTGTTTTTACGAATATTTTGACAAAAATGGAATATTAACCGAAGAACAGGTAGGGTTCAGAAAAAATAAAAGTATAAACGAAGCGATCTACAATTTCCTTTTAGAGGTTATGAGGAATCTAGATAGTAAGCTACCAGTGTATGCTATGTACATGGATTTAACGAGAGCATTCGATTACGTAGATCACTCTATACTTTTAGATAACCTATATACTTATGGAATGAGAGGAAATGCTCTAAATCTAATAAAATCATACCTTAAAGGTAGAACACAGATAACTCAAATAAGCAGAATATGCCCTAAATATAAAATGGAGGTAAAATATTCATCAGAAATGAAAACAATAACAGACGGTGTACCTCAAGGAAGCGTTCTTGGTCCTTTGTTGTTTATACTATATATAAATGATTTCCCGCGGTCAATAGATTACCCCATGATCCTTTTTGCGGACGATAGTACTGTAATTTACTCAGGACCAAAAATCATGAATAGTGTGGAATTTAATATAAACTGTACTATGGACAAAATAATCAATTGGTTGACATCAAATAATCTTTTAATTAATCTTGACAAAACAAACATAATGACATTCGGAAATAATTTACATAATATAAGTGACATGAATATAAAGCATTTAAATAAAAATAATATTGACATATCTAATACTAAATTTTTAGGGCTACATATTGACTCGAATTTAAATTGGAAAACGCACATTGATAAGATATGTCCTAAATTAAATAGTTTCTCGTATGCGCTCTATATGATGTCAAAAGTAGTTAATCCAGATGCGTTATTAACAGCATACCATGCCCACGTGACCTCAATATTGCGATATGGGATTATATTCTGGGGTAATTCAACTGACAGAGAAAGGGTGTTTAAAGCACAGAAAAGATGTCTAAGAGCCGTGTGTAACTTACAACAGACAGACACCTGCAAACCACACTTTATTAAATTAAACATACTAACTTTACCTTGTCTGTATATATATGAAGTTGTAAATTTTGTGAAGGGCAACACGAACCGCTTTACTACATATAACAGTGCCCGTAACCGCTTCAAAATATGTATGCCTCAACATAGAACAGCGCTATATGATAAGAGTGTCTTCTGTATGGCTCCTCGTTTGTACAATAAATTACCAAAATGTATTATAGAAATTGAAAATGTAAATGTATTTAGAAAAAAGGTCCTTCGCGTACTTATAACAAAGGCGTACTACAGTATTGACGAATATCTTAAGGACAATTTGTAATTAATGCGACTACTACTTACCTTTATTATTATTCGGCAATTATTTATTATTTAATTTAATTTTGACATATTTTTATACATTGACATACCTTAAATTGTAATTTCTCCTCATTATTTAATTAGTTGTGCTACTTGGTTTACTTTGATTTTATATTTTAATAATGAATGAATGAATGGATTTTTAGATGGATTTTTTTTTCGGTTTTAACCAATAGATATAGTGTTTCATGCACTTTTGAAGGTGAAATTGACTGCGGTCAATTTTGGTGGAGTACCATACACCCACTTCAATTAGTAACAACTTTTGCGAATTTCCAGAATGTACTATGCTCTAGAGTAGGTACAGTATTACCCCGACTTACGCTACCCCCGCTAACACGGGGTAACATCGCGTAATACGGGGTCGTGTTACGCGAATTCGAAAATACGCCGTTTTCTTCGAGCGATTTTTTTACCCATTTGAGTCGGAAAATCAAATAATGATTGCAAATTTAACAGAAGCCCTCAGTTCAATAGAAAAGGGGTTACAATTATGAGGGGAAAACAGGAAAAAAAAATTGCAAAGATTTAAATTTTATGTACATCAAAATTAATTCGGTTTATTTTTCCATCCAGAACTATATAAATTGTTGGATTATCTTATATTTCATTAAACGTTTTAGTCCCAATTAAATATAAATTGTACGTTTTTGTATGCAAAATTACACCGCGACTTACGCGAATTCGACTTGACTCGAAGCGGACCCCGGAGCCCGGGGCTCCGAGGTGTAGGCCTCGGACGCAATCTGGACACAACGCTGAGGTGATGATGATGATGATGATTACGCAAATTCGACTTACTCGTTCACTAATTGGTCCCACCTATCGCGTAAGTCCGGGGTGTTACCGTAATTGAAATGTTTAATTAGTACTTTAATACATAACATAGATGGTCCTTTACCTATTGCGTAAGTCCAGGGTGTTACCGTAATTGAAAAGTTTAATTAGTACTTTAATACATAACATTTAATATCCTTAAACAGACCTCAATTCTCTTCCAGGTGGTGGAACCAATAAACCGTCTCCTGGAGAGCGTGGCCTTCGACTGCATTTTCTACTCCCTGGACTGGCATCCACCAGACCACGTGTCCTTCATCGACAATGTCCACATGAGGGAGCTGCATCCTTCCAGTCCGGTGAGTACCTACCCTAAAGTTACATAGCCTAGGACAGCATTTTTCAATTTTTATTTATGGCCCAATCATATTATTTTCATGTTTCTCCATCTCTATGTGCTCTATCACAATTTTTTAACCTAACCGGTGCAAATAGGGAAACTAATAATAAAAACTTTGAACCCCTTTAGATGTTCAAAATATCAAATTGCGATCTCTGACTTTTGCACGCTAAGGCTACATACGCACTATGCGGTTACCCGCAATGCGGACGGCCGTCCGGTGGACCGCAGAATGCGGTTGCGCTTGCGGTAAGCCGTAAGGTTAAGAAACCGTCGTGGTTTGCGGTTGGATCGACTCATTTCCAAGATGGACGCCGAAGAAGAATATTCTGCGGATATTGTATTCCAGATTGCTGCTCTACTTTGTATCTCAATTATAAACTTTTCTGTATCGAAATCCATAGTTAATTATCGATAAAATGCGCGAGCGTCGGTGAACACGTAAGGTTTAAGAGCTTCGTATTACGTAACCTTCACGGTACGCTGCCCAGCAGACCTTCAAAGTTGATGATAGAATATATATAATATAGGTATATGTATATTTATCGCAGGTTTATAAGTGCCCGGTTAATGGCAATAGGCTCGCCACCTATTACATTGGGACCTAAACATAAACTGGCGAAATGTGGGTGCTAGCACCTCTGCCTACCCCTTCGGGGATATAGGCGTGAGTTTATGTTATGTTATGTTATGTTTTTATATATAATGAACTGTAAAGCCGTGCCCGCGATTTCGTTCTCGTGGACTTAGATAGGTATAGGTTTTAATATTTTCTGAATGCTTTGACACCTAAACTTTTTACTTTGTAGGTACATACTCTTTTTTTAGGATGTAAATATTTTAGTTTATATAATTTTGTTTTTATTGTACAGATAGATAAAAGTTTCTCACATTGAAATCATTATAGAGATTAGAATACTCAATAGATTTTAAAAACAACACAGCTTTTACAAACATGTAGCGACTGGAAGGTTGACTTAAACCCCAAAGATCTTGGGGAGCCCCATACACCCACTTTCAAGACAGCGGGAATCCCTTTAAATCTGACTATAAATGACTTTAATTTTATTTACTTAAATAAGTAGATATGTAATTATATTATTTATTTACATATAAACGGACACTGTAATTTTATTTATTTGTTGGATGGAGTTAAATTAAATACAATATCATGACATATAATATATGGGGCATGACGGCACGATAATTATGTCGTTTACCGTCACGGTTCTAAAGTTAAGGCGCGCCAAAATATGGTCCACATAAAAAAAAACAATGCGAATAAAATACTAAATGAAAAATCAGAGAACTGTTTAGCATAACCATTAGTAAATTTCCCTCTTCCGTTTACATCGTAAAAACGTATATAGTAAAAATTTTATGATACACAGTTTGTGAGACACTGATACCACTCGAACTTGACCTCGTTAGGGCCCGCAAGTACCTACCTTTTTATATTTTTATTCATTGGAGGAATTCATCGCAATGAGTAATAATAAATAAAAAAAAATTCCGTGCGGAAATCCCTTCGGATATCCCCCCCCCCCTCCCGCCGGCCAGTGTGGGCGGTTATGTCAGGCTTGAACCGACTAAAACCGCACGCCGCCTCGGGTCTACAGCCGCCGGGGTGTAAGGTTGCCCATAGAGCATATCCCTCGCACCCCGACTGACCCTGGGACATCTCCGGTTTCGGGATGGCGCCCTCGGGTTTGGGAACCGCGGTGTTCCCGACTTGCCCCGGTTTGGGGCAGGGGCGCTAGACGCCCCACACCCGATAGTGCCTAAAGCAGACCCTCGTCCATCAATCAGCAGGTGTACCGGCTTGTTGGTGAGGTCGGCTTAGCCCCGAAGACCTTGGTGGGCCCCAAAAAACATTATCTTTTCTTATAAAGACGATTACCATCAGCCCTGCGAGTATCCGTCCGTATCCGTCGCCACACGATTTATGTTTTATCGGCAAACCCGAATCTTTGTTACTTAATCATCACGATACTTATACACCGTTCGCTGTTATTTATTGCCGAAGCACTTCACGGGCTCCGCATTGATTACTGAAGCATTTTTAGGGATTTTCTTTAGAAAAGCCCTATTGCTATCGAGTTGTCGTCGACGTCGTCGTTGCCAATTTTCTGTCACGGTTTTGGGTTTGAAGGAGATGAGCTATCGAGTTGCTGTTTTCGGTAATAGATTCGTGCTGGGGTGAACCATTGCAAGATAAAGGAAAAAAAAAAATACAAAAAACCCTTGTATTCGGCTGAGCTCGTCTCAGGAATTCAACTTGTTTCTAAAGATTTAGATCGGAAAAAGAGAACATCTAGGACTGAACTTGAACCCGCGAGCAGTCCCTTTCAGGGGGAATGCTCTGACCAACTGAGCCACCTAGACACGTCCCAGATATTCGAAATTCTCCGATACATTAATACGTCTTAAGGCGACGTTGGAGCCATCTACCGTAATTCTTGCGAACTACGTCCTAGATGTTCTCTTTTTCCGATCTAGAAAAAAGTAAGCATACAAAATGCTTAAGAATTTAATTGAATACTGAAGCATTTATTTAGGACACACACAAACTTAACATAAGTCATAATCGTCATCACAACCTTGTAGTTTAGAACCCGTGGTCCACACTACTTCTGTAAAGCGATATCCCCTTCTTATCTTTCTTTTTCAATAAACTACCAATCTTCCCATCTTTTAACATTAAAAAGACCACGTTCTTCCACTTGCTAAGATCGTGGAATGCACCTTATGATTCTTCGACTTTCGTACCTCCCCCATTTAGAGGGTACTCTCGACATGGCTTTTTCTTGAAACGTCATCTACTCTGTTTCGTCCATCCTCTATACATGTCCGAACCATCTAAACATTCCTTTCTTCATTACATCGTCTACCATACCATAACGTTCCCTTATCATGCTGTTCCACTGTTGAGCCATCATCGTCTACTCCGCAAGTATTTTATACGTTGATAAATATAAATACTCTATGACACAGCGCCTTCTAGTTTAACTAGCTTGTGTTATGGGTTCTAGAATGCGGATAAACAAACTTATATACTTTTTTGTAAATACATACATATTATTCATAGAAACACCCAGACCAATGCGAATAGACATATTCATGCATACAAATATTTGCACTGAGCGGGAATCGAACCCGCGCCCCATGTCGTAGCAGTCAAATGTACTACCGCTTTTTTTTATATTACTAAGGTACCTTAGTAATATAAAAAATAACAGATTTAGTTTGGAAAAAGTGAAAATCACAGGACTGGAACTCGTGACCAGTCCCTTACAGGGGGAATACTCTAATCACCTGAGCTACCTGTACAAGTCCTAGATATTCGAAATTCTCCAATATATAAAGCGTCTCGGGGTTATTACAATAGCCTACACGATACAGGAGAGGTAGGACACGACGGTATTCCCGTCCAACTGATCAGTCCGACTGGGGAAGTACCTCCGCCCTACAGAATACTGCGGCCATAATAACCTCGTATTGTGTTCCCGGCGGTGAGTAGGGTAGCCAGAGCTCACTGGAGAGTTTTTGTGCTGTCAGAGGGAAGACCAAAGGCTATTCCCTATACTGACGGCACAGGAACTCTGTGTTTACAGGGTCGGTAGCACGAGCGTGACTCCCCTGGTGTTGCACACGTCCATAGGCCACGGTAACCAATTTCCATCAGGTGGTCCGTGTGCTTGTCTGCCACCTCAGTAGTATAAAAAAGTCCGATATATTACGGTTGACGACTTCAGCGTCGCCCCGAGACGCATAATATATCGGAGAATTTCGAATATCTGCGACGTGTTCAGGTAGCTTATTTGGACGGAGTATTCCTCCTGTAAGGGACTAGTCGTAGGTTCACATCCCGTCCTGGATGTTCACTTTTTTCAACTAAATCTATGGGTAAAATTAGCATACTAATTGCTGTGAAGTAATCTAGATAATAATATACATTTCTCCATGCGCAGGTGCCTGCAGACAAGGCACAGGCCTACGATACAGTAGTCTTCGCTGGCCCACCGCCTATGAAGCAAAGACTCTGGCCGAGGCACTGCGTCCAGGACACGTGGGGGGCTGAGCTGCATAAAGATCTGAAGGTGAGTCTACACGATGAATACGATGATCAATACTTTAAGTGAACATTAGGTAAAAGAGCGTTATTATAAGATCACTCTCGTGTCTGTCCATGTATCACTACTGATTTTATCAGGAACGGGTGGACCTCTAGTAAGCTGAAATTTATACCAGATACTGGGGTCTATAGACCCTATTAGTTGGGTCCTGAGTCAACACGATAAAAAGATATGGACCAATTTTCGAGAAAACTTGTAAGGACCAAAATTAACCTTAATTTTCAAATATTTTTTTTTTTTCGGAATTTTTCCTTTACTTGTGCTAAAAGACCTTGCTTTTTGCCAAATTTCGTAATTCTAGGTCAGCGGTAACTAACATATAGGTTTTCGACCTAAAATCTATAGGGTACTTCCGATTGACCTAGAATTATCAATTTTAGTTAAAAGGAAGGTCTTTCCGCACAAGTAAAGGGAAAATTCCAAAAAAGAAATGAAATTAATGTTGGTACTTACAAGTTTTCGCCAAAATCTAAATTTGCCCATATCTTTACACTTAAAACTTAACCACCAATAACAATGATTTTACTAACGACCTCCGTCCTCCATGAGCGCAGGCCTGGGGGTGGCAGGTGAGGCCGCCTGTCACCCCACCAGAAGCAGGCCGGGACGGTGGGGCGACTAGCGCCCCTCCCCCAAACCGGGGCAAGACGGGGACACCGTTGTTCCCAAACCCGAGGGGGCAATCTCGAAACCGGAGATGGATATGCTCTATGGGCAACCTTACACCCCGGCGTCTGTAGACCGAGACCGAGACGGCGTGCGGTTTTAGTCGGTGCAAGCCCGACATAACCGCCCCCGCTGGCCAGCGGGGGTACCCCCCGCAGGGATTTCCGCACGAAAAAAAAAAGTTACGGAATCCTTGGCCTACGAGTTCGACTCGCACTGGACCAGCTTTTTAAAGTTTGATAATGTTACACTGGTCGAATTACAGATCTTCGATATCGCCATTTGGCAGTCGCTTTAAGTAAAATATCGAACGTCGTTGGTCGTTTCGTAGTTAGACAGAGAGCCGACCCCAACTGAGTTCGGAAAAGGGTCGGACGACGAATCTTACACTATAGAGGTTTCGCTTAACGAGCGCAATTGTTTCGTCAGTCCCACCTACAGCCATTTTAAGTTTCCCCAAGCGTGGATACTTCGTGAATGTTAACCTTCCCCAAGCGTAGATATTTCGAGAATTTTAGCTTCCCGAGCGTGGATATTTTGTTAACTTTAAGCTTCCCCAAGCGTGGATATTTCGTGAATTTTAAGCTTCCCCAAGCGTGGATATTTCGTGAATGTTAAGCTTCCCCAAGCGTGGATACTTCGTGAATTTTAGCTTCCTGAGCGTGGATGCTTCGTGAATTTTAAGCTTCCCCAAGCGTGGATACTTCGTGAATGTTAAGCTTCCCCAGGCGTGAATATTTCGTGAATTTTAGCTTCCCGAGCGTGGATATGTCGTGAATTAATTATGAAATTGGTCAAATATAAATGACTTTGCTTGTGAGTTGTGAGTGGGGGCGAGCATTATTGTACAACTTTGATACTATGTCATTCCTTCACCTATGTGGAAAGGGAAGGAAATAATTGGCCCTGTATGTCTGCGCCGCGGTTCCTTCTATCCTCCTAACGTGTAATTCTTCCTCCGCAGATAATGGAGGGTGGCGTGAAGATCTACAAGGGCACCAACCCGGATGTGGACTCGTACTCGGTGTTCTGGGACAACAAGAAGCTCACGGACACGAGCCTGAGCTCGCAGCTGCGCCTGCGCGGCGCCACCGACATCTACATCTGCGGCCTCGCCTACGACGTGTGCGTGGGTGCGTGTGCGTGTGCGTGTGCGAGTGCGTGTGCGTGTGCCTGTGCGTGTGCGTGTGCGTGCCGGGCCGGCTGCTTTGTATAACATACTAGCTTCTGGAATTCTGTTCCCGCTTCCGCAACCCATGAGAACCTGTTCCAGGGATCAAAGTAGCCTATATGTTATTCCAGACTATGATCTATCCTTGTACCAAATTTCAGCCAGATCCTTTAAAATAAAAGAAATATTCTAGGACAAATTACACAACGCCATCCAGACCCAAACTAAGCAGAGCATGTCATATGGGTTCTAGAATGCGGATAAACATACTTAAATACTTTTTTTTTGTAAATAAATACATATTATACATAGAAACACCCAGACCAATGCAAATAGATATATTTGCACTGAGCGGGAATCGAACCCGCAACCTGTGACTTAGCAGTCAATCGCACTACCGCTACGCCACAGAGGTCGTCAACGCCATTCAGCCGTTTTTGCGTGAAATGGTAACCACCATCATACTCACAAAGATTCGCATTTATAATATTAGTAGGACTAACTGATGTCCGCGACTCTGCCCACGTGTTACTTCAGGAGGTGTTTTTGTAGCCCCACCAAAACCTTCGGAGCCCAAGTCAACCTCACCTGCAAACCCGGGGTTAACGAGTGACTACTGTCTAACGACGACCGAGGTTCTGTAAACCACGTGAAGAAAGTCTGCGTCCTAGCTTAGCCCGTCAATCAGCAGGTCTACCGGCTTGCGTCTGAGGTTGACTTGGGCCCCGAAGGTCTTATTGGGGCCCATTCAACCCCGCTTCTGATTTCTATGCATATATACCATGGTGTCTCTAGGAGCGACAATAGCTGACGCCCTGGCCATCGGCTACCGAGCCATCCTGATAGACGACGCGAGCCGCGGAGTAGACCTGGCCGACATCGACAAGACCAAGTCTACCATCATCAAAAATAACGGCGTTATTGTTAATTCTGACGAGGTAAGACGTGAGCCTATAAATAAATAAATATTGTAGGACATTCTACACAGCGCTATCTAGACCCAAAGTAAACATAGTTTAACTAGCTTGTGTTACGGGTTCTAGAATGCGGATAAACGAACTTAGATACTATATTTATTTTGTAAATACATATATATTATACCTAGAAACACCCAAACCAATGCTACTACACATATCCATGCATATAAATATTTGCACTGAGCGGGAATCGCACCCGCGACCTCTGACTTAGCAGACTCTGAAAGCCTAATATGTATTTCCAGGTGATATCCATGGTCGAAGGTCGCGACCGACGACCGGAGCTGGGCTACAAGCTGGCCATGGAACTTAAGAGCGCCATGGATGACGACGGAGCCACCCAGCAGAACACTATCTAGTACCTAAATAGCACTTAATTATTTATTTGTGGCATCTAATGCCGTTTTGTGAGAGTAATTTGTATTTCAATCTGATTATTAAAACAAAAAGATAAGAAATGTTTATAACACCACGCGAATATACTTGGTGTGCCATCTAGCGACTACAAGCCGAACTTTTTAGAAGTTAATGTTCCTGCATCGCGATATCAATGTGAATTGAATTTTGTTAACGAAGATGGCTAGTTACTTACATACCCAGTGAAATCAACAAAAGACAACCCCACAACCACCATCTTAGCTTGACTCCCAGTTGCATCCGAGGCTTTTACCCCCCCCCCCCCCCCCCCTTAGATTTGCCTTTATTGGAGCGACAGTTGTCTGACCTCCCAACCCCAAGAGGAAATCCAGCGCCAGCGCCTCTTCCGTCAATCCGCCGGTTACCAACTTGCAAGTGAAGTTTGCTTCGCCTCCAGGGTCTTGGTGGACCCTATAAACCCTGTGATGTCTTTTCAGTAACAGATAGAAATACAAGCTACAATATTAGTATTAGAGCTCACCTCTGTTGTACTTAACAATGCGAATACTATCCCTATACGTTCCTACAATATTCTCTATCTTCAAATAGAATTGCCGTTCGGTGAAATAGATATATTAGTCTCGCTCGCTCTTGCCACCGACCATATCTTTCTTCTCATATTTATTCTGAATATAACCGAGCGGCAATACTAAGTAGTCATATACTTAGAATTAGTTTAAAGCTTACATGTATGAAGTATGTACTTATTTATTCTGCCTTAATCTTATAGTTGTGAAGAAATAACAATATTAGATTAGGGGAAAGGGTTGCAAGTCCTATTTAACATTAATATTGTGATTAAATGTTGCTAGATATTTCCTAGCTAAAATAAAATAATTCAGTTAAATATGTATATCTACGAGATCGAATCAGAAATTAGGAGATCCGTAGACGAATCAGAGTTACCAACATAGCAGAACGAGTTAGCAAGCTGAAGTGGCAGTGGGCAGGGCACATAGCTCGTAGAACCGATGGCCGTTGGGGCAGAAAGGTCCTGGAGTGGAGACCACATAACGGCAAGCGCATCGTAGGAAGGCCTTCCGCAAGGTGAACAGACGACCTGGTAAAAAGCGCAGGGACTCGGTGGATGCAGCCCGCTACAGACCGGTCGAAATGGAAGTCAATGGGGAGGCCTATGTTCAGCAGTGGACTTCCTACGGCTGATATGATGTATATCTATCAGCTACATAGTCTAGTCATATTAGGGGGTCAACCTTGGAATGAAAGATAATAACTTGCATTATGCTGTAAATGACTAAGCGCCCTCTATCTCAAAAACGGTATAATTATAAAAAAAATTGCGGCAAAAGTTGTAGGGTGGTATAGTATTTATTTATAATACATGCGAATAGCATGAGAACCATAGGAAGCTAGAAAAAAAAAAGATTTTCGTGAATATCTTTGGACGCGGACACGAGATTCAGAGAGAGTTTTGAGACAACTTTTAAAACAGCAAAATAAAGTATTCAGCTTAATATCGGTCTTTTTCCGTGGTACGGTCGTTTTGTCCGGCCAGCCGGACAATGGAAGAATTGTTTTTTCGATTGTCCGGTGAAGATACTGATTGGCCGGTTGTACACTACAAGAACTGTACTTTGGTCCGGTTGACGCAACAATGTCAGTAGTACCATTGATCAGTACCATTGATGGTACTACTAACACACTTATACGTTACTAGTACCATTAAAAAAAATACAATATATTCCATCCCGTGTTTACTCGCTGTATCTTTCATTCCGAGGTTGACCCTTTTTTGGCTTATATAAATAAACTAACATCCACTATCTAAACACACTACTCGATAGCTGAAGGATCAAATAATTTGTTACGTTGAGTGAGGACTGTGATGCATCACGTACGACAGAGCCGTGTTCACGTCACAGCCACACACTGATTTTTTTCATTTTTGGTAGCAAATAGATAGCCATTTTTAATCATCACTTCGATATTAAATAGAACAAGAATTAACCATTCTGAGCACACTACATTAGACATAGGTTTAGGCTAGGACAGTATTAAACTAGTAAAACACACCACTGGGCATGGTCCTACTAGCTGCCTAATGGCTGTCAATCGGATCACAGAGATGCATTTGGAAAACCTGGATGCCAAACGCTATATCAGCAAGACTTGCCCGCATAGCCCTCTTACTCATACACCTTGAACCCGGAGGGACAACTCTACTGTGAGCCATGCGACCGCATCTTTAAAACTAACTTTGGATTTGCAAGCCACATTCAAGCCAAACAGAAACCATGAAATTGACGGAGTCGCTGTCATCAGATTCGGCGAGGAGGACTATATATACAGATAGGTGTTGTATTAGATTTCCCTATGAAAGATCGCGTGATACTTTGCGGGGTCGAGGGTGTGGTGAAGAGGGGTTAGATCCGGCCCACTTGTTTCTTTCCATCTACCGGCCAGTAGCAAAATTACTCACTTCTAACTATACAAACATAACTATTTCACGGACGTACTCAGATAAAAAGTATAACCCTCCAGCATCGAGTAGCATTATATTTGTAGACACTGAACCTAAGAGATCTGTGCACAGGACGAACGCCGACAGTACACTAAAACCACGCCCACTGTGATGACGTCAGGGTAAGCCCGAGAATCAGTTACATAGGCCGTCTCCTCTTTTTCTTTGCTCTGTGGGGCAGACGCTGTTGGTCAAAACGTTTGATGTCCGATTGGTTGGTATATGACTTAGGCAGTTGGTCGAATCCTGCCAAATTGGTGCATGTGTTACTAGTTTAATTGAAGTTTACTGCTGCAAGAAAAGTGCGGCATCATATACCTCTATAAGCACCCAAGTGGTAATTCCCAAGTAAATATTATGTAGTTACATTCCACAGAGGCTAGTGTTAATTTATTCCAAACATTCACATACGCCATGTAGAATGCCTCATTGCATCATAATGATACCTTATATATATAATGTTATACTCCAATAAATACAAATAAAATTAGTGTTGCTACACTGAAATAATATGCTACTTAATGTTGGCAACACTGTAGTAGCTGTTCTATTGAATAATAAACTATGGTCATTATGGAATGCCAGTTGTTATATCTATTCAGTGTATGTATGGGCAACCAAGTTTTATAGTAACGTACCAAAATGAAAGAAGTACAAATAAAATCGTATTATATGTGTTGGTTATATTATTATGTATGTTATATGTGATAATTTACATATTTGATAATAAGTTCGACATTTTAGAAATAATGTAATATTATCATGACAGTTTGCAAAAATGATACGATGGTATCTAGATTTGTTTAATGATATATGTACAAGGGTAATCTGAAACCGGGTAAACAGAGCCTGTTCACTTTATTATTACTTTTAAAACTATCTATCACAAACATTTAAACGGATCTGTATATTTAATTTTACTTAAGGTACATTTCAATTAAATTTTTAAACATTTTGTATGCTTACTTTTTCTAAAGATTTAGATCGGAAAAAGAGAACAAAATGACTGTAAAGTCATTCATTGTTTCCGTAGTTTTCAAGAATTACGGTAGATGGCTTCAGCACCGCCTTAAGACGTATTTAATATATCGGAGAATTTCGAATATCTGGGACGTGTCTAGGTGGGTCAGCTGGTCAGAGCGTTCCCCCTGTAAGGGACTGGTCGCGGGTTCAAGTCCCGTCCTAGATGTTCTCTTTTTCCGATCTAAATCTTTAGATTAAGAAAGTAATTTCAATTTAATTTTATAAAAGACCAGTAAATTACAATATTATTATGTGCGTTTTAAGCAAGTATATAATTTATTTAATTTATATATAAATATGTATTCATAGAAAAATTCCGACAAAATGGTATTATATGATATTTCAAATACCATTTGGTCTGAAGTTTTTATCAATGTTACGAATGTGTAGCAATGTACCAGTGGTAATGGTGTTAGGCGTAACAAACGAATACAAAAGCCCCTCTTTTGTATCGATATATTTGCTTTTAACTAGCTGTGCCCACAGTTTCACCTGCCGTACTAGGTTCTATTCACCAATTCACATAACCCCACCCGCTCGCGTGTTTCATAACTTTTTTTCCTATTGCTCGGCTCCTATATATGTTATATAGCCTATATAATATAACCTTCACCAAGAACTGGGCTATCTTTAACAAAAAATAAATTATAAGGGTATGATTTAAGTTATCGCCAATTAAATTGGTTTTGAATTTCGTAAATAATAGGGATTGTCCGCAAAATAAGATCTGTCGCCAAACAATGTATATTATATATTTTCAAGTATGGAATACATAGGTTTGTTTTTATTCTAAAAGGTTTTACCTGATAACTGTATCATCAAATCATTAAAAGTGAGCCTTAAAATAACACAAGTTCACACCTGTATCCCTGAAGGAATAGGCAGGGGTGTATTGCACACCTACACATTTAAAAAATGTCACTTAAAAGCGACACTTGTGAGCGATATCACAAGTGCCCTTATTTCTTAGTGCATTATCACAAGTAACCTAACATACACTGCTAACCTATGTCTATCTGTATCGGAGCGCGCGGTGCAATAATCTAGGGGCGATAAGCGATTTATTTGGCTACAGATCTACCATTCTGAGTTCCAATCGATTATTTATGGGGTAAACCTTTTAATGTTTGTTAACTGAATTAACTACGATTTTGTTTGGTAATTTATATATATTTTTTTATAATCGCACACGTTCCAGAAATTAGCACCTACAAACAAACTCTTCACCGTTATTATTAGAATAGATTCAAGACCAGCGTCGCCTTAAGACGTATATAATATATCGGAGAATTTCGAATATCTGGGACGTGTCTAGATAGCTCAGCTGGTCAGAGCATTCCCCCTGTAAGGGACTGATCGCGGGTTCATGTCCCGTTCTAGATGTTCTCTTTTTCCGATCTAAATCTTTAGAAAAAAGTAAGCATACAAAATAGGTACTAATATTTTAAATTTAAGAGTTTGTGAGGTTGGATTCATACACAGCACTCATAGAATTATCTCTCTTATACTCTACATCACTCTCTACTCTAGTCTAGTATCTCTACTCAAACATTACTATAATTCTAGATTTTTTAAAGATGGATTGCACCTCACTAAAATACATTCAAGCTTAGCACAAGCAGGGTAGACACTAGGATCACGACTAATAAAATTGTAGTTCTTGGTACAATCCGTGTGTACAACAATTTAAACGTTTCAGATTGTACGATTTCTTTGTCTAACGTAATAAGTGTGAAAGAGACGAAATGATCTGTCGATTAAAACGTTGTAAACTGTCTTCTTTTTATTAAAACTGACTTAGTATTTTTAAGTTATTTAATGTATTGTATAAGACTCGACTCACACATCCGAAATAGCTCTTTTGTATCTGATCCATCTGATTTTTTTCAGATGTGTGAGGATAACAATGCTTTTGTATGGAATACTGGGCGTTCAGAATTTAGTTTATGAATTCAGAGAGCCATACCGGATGTGTGAGTCCAGCCCTACACACCTATGTAGTTACTTAATAACCGGCGGCAAATATTATCTATAATGACAGGCAGACATCTTGAAAAAAAAACTGGAAAAAAGTTTACGCATGTGCACTATACGGTCATCATAAGTACAGTACCGGGCTTTTCATTTGTCGCATCGTGAAGAAGGACGAGTCTCAAGATTTAACTACACTGTAAAAGTATCAAATATTATATGTCTCGGTTTGATTTTAAACCTCAACTTTATAGAGTATTTATTTCAGAGAATATGGAAATGTAAGAGACATCGCACACACGCAATATTGTCAATAAAATACATAGGTACTGCAAATAATATTGTGTGTGTGTGGACCGTAATATTGAGTGATATACACACATTTTTGACAATGACCGTAATATTGAGTGATATGCACACAATATTGAGTGATATACACACAATATTTTTGACAATATGTATTTTGTCAATATTATTGTGCCGATTAGCCTATGAGGGTAGGAAGGTAGTGTAGCCATGCCTGTTTCGTATACATACTTATTGTTATTTATTTATACATTGAATTGTAATTGTTAATGTTGCCTTCAACCTCATTTTAGATAGTTTTAGTAAAATGTGAGTTTAGTATTATGTACTTATTGAGTTATTCCCGTAGGTCATACAAATTTAATAAATGAGCATACGTACTTAATGCATCATAATAGTTGAGTTTTTAAATTAATGTTTTTCAGGGTTCGTGTGTTTTTTAATTCCATCATAACTTTTAAATGTCTGAACAGATTTGGATAAATAAGAAATCGAACCGGTACTCCGGAACCGCCCTCAGGCGTAAATTATATAGAAAAGGCGCGGATGCGATTTTCCTTTGATTATGCCTTTTTTGTATACTGCACACCTTACATCATCCGGAGTGACACTGGCTATAATTTTGTTGGTGGGCCATCTCGCAACTGGAGATGGCCCAGGGTCAGTCGGGGTGCGAGGGATTTTCTCTATGGGCAACCTTACACCTGTAGACCCGAGACGGCGTGCGGTTTTAGTCAGTTCAAGCCCGACATAACCGCTCTCTCGGCGGTCTCCGAAGGGATTTCCGCACGAAAAAAAAGGGGTAGTCGTGTTTTTAACATTATTTATTCTCATGCAATATCCCAGTGAGATCTGAGCCTATAATTTTTCGTGAGTTTCCTGTAAGTTAGTGTTAATAAAGAGATGGCACAATCTTCGTCAATGGCCTTCATAGATGTCATAGTTCGCAGTTATTACTGTATGCACCTAATATAATGTTTCAATATACCAATTCTTGTTTTATTGAGTACCTAATCTTTAAAAATTAGCAATGGTGGAAATATAAGAATCGCCAGAACAAGTAAACTAAGGTACAGAGATCACTAAAACCGCACGCCGTCTTGGGTCTGCAGACGCCGGGGTGTAAGGTTGCCCATAGAGCATATCCCTCGCACCCCGACTGACCCTGGGCCATCTCCGGTTTCGAGATGGCCCCCTCGGGTTTGGGAACCACGGTGTCCCCGTCTTGCCTTGTTTTAGTCGGTTCGAGCCCGACATAACCGCCCCCGCTGGCCGGCGGGGGGGTATCCGAGGGGATTTCCGCACGGAAAAAAAAAAAAAAAAAAAAAAAAAAAAAAAAAAAAAAGGTACAGAGATCACTGCCGCTGAAAAAATCCCGGAAGAGTGAAATTTCTATTTAAAATTTAGATGGGGCTCAGAACGGTAATTTTCGAGTCCGGCCATGTCGGCTTTCCAGGGAGCGAATGCTGTCTGGACCCCCAACTTCGTGAGGAAAGTCTGCGCAAAAAACTTTGCCGCCAATCAGCAGGTGAAAGATCTTGGTAGAACCTTAAATGTAGCACGTTTGGGATAATAAAGGGTAAAAAATGTAGGCCGGCGGCGTGTTGTTTCCGCGCGTGCTTCTCTATAGGGGAGGGGGATTTAGATTCCTTACATCACGGGGTCGCCACTACTGGCGGCCGGGGTCTCCGGGATCCTTTTAAGGCATACCAGGTTCCCCGACCACAGGCTGATGAACGAAACACCGTGCGGTTTTAGTCGGTTCGACTCCGACACGCCCACCTCACCGTTGGCTCCGGCGAGGTGGAGCACGAGGGGGTTTCCGCACGAAAAAAATAGGATAAGAAATGTAATGACTCATTAGTATTTATAAATTATACTTTATTTAGAGCATTCATCGAATATATTTCACAAACTCAGTAGGTTAGCACATCAGTTTACATGAAAAATATATTTTATTTAATATAATTTCTTCAATTTCCTTGGTAATATAAATGTAAAAATACCGAACTAATGCTTGTTACAGTACCCACCCGGTTTTTAATTTGGCACGTCGGGAATAAAAGCAAGAGTTCGGCAAAGATCGGCTTGATTCGGTTTTGTAGAGCGTTCTGTCTATCCGTACATTAGACTGTCAGTTTGCTACCTTAGTGGAGTACCTACCTTTTTTTTTCATGCGGAAATCCCTTCGGATACCCCCCCGCCGGCCAGCGGGGGCGGTTATGTCGGGCTTGAACGGACTAAAACCGCACGCCGTCTCAGGTCTTAGAACGCCGGGGTGAACCTTAGTGGAGTCCCTAGTTAAAACTGTTTGTGGTCAAATATTAAACTGCAGCTTCCGTTTGATTCTAAAAAGGTATCAAGCTGTAGATATGCGCTGTACGATAGACAGAACTGTCTACAAAACGAAGTAAACCGATCATAGCCGAACCTTCGCTAATTTTCCTGGATAGCGTGGTAAATCAAAAGCCGCGTACTCTAACATAATATTGGATACATTGCGATATTAAAGGGTAAGCACCCATGATATAAACTAAAATAATATATAGCAAACGTATTTTCTAACAATCAAAATATATCAGCTTATAAAAATTAAATATAAGAATATGTGATATTCTTAACAATTTGGAAAAATACGATTTTAAAATATAATCGAAACGCCGAAAAATTACATAATCCTTATATCATATTTTTTGCATAGAAAGTGATCAAACTATTGTGCCAATATCATTTTTGAATATATATATACTAGGAATTCAGTGCAGGGTGCGACTGAAATAAATTGAGCTGAGCGAGCAGGACTCTTACTTGAAAATAAGACATCTTACTACGGTCGCGCGCTCGTGAAACTGTTTATCGGCGATTATTCCCCAATGGTACATCGGACATGAATCATCTCGCTGCAAAACACTCCTCAGTGTGTGGACACTGAGGAGTGTTTTGCAGCGCGATCTTGACCAAATTTACCTGTAAATTTGGTCAAGATCGCGCGAGTGGTTACGGAGGAGTTCAGCCACCAACAAACGGCTATGCCGCGTATAAAAGCTCCGCTCGCTTCGCTCAATAATCTACTGTTCTGTATTTCTGGGGAGATAAAACCAGAACCGCGACATAATTGTTGTTCTAAAACAGCTTATTTAGTATACATACAAGTCATTGTTTACAATACTCAGTATTGCGACTTTTGTTCCCAAATGAACCTGCTATTATAGTCTACAGCTAGATTAAGAATACATTATCAAATAAGCATACACACACTGAATACATACTTAAAATTATCTTTAACTCGTACATTAACACATAATGCGACATAACTTGTAATGTTTTAAGTCACTCAGAATTACAAATTAGACACGCTTTCAAAGAAATAGTGAGTCCGATAAATAAAGGTGGGTATCAATATCAGGGTCTGTTCAAGTAGGTAATCCCTTTTTGGAAAAAAATATCCCGCAAAAAATGACAATAAAATTTAGTTGAATGAGGAAAAATGGCAACACAGGAGGACACTACCGCGCAGGTAGCGTTTATATTAAATATTATAGGATGTTGCCTTGTGTTGTTTTGTGGTGTTGCCACATTCTTATATTTTGGGAAGATTGGTAATTGTGATAGCAGGAAAGAGTATTTAAACTTTCATAAATTGTATATTTGGTTGTGTATTTAGGATATAATAACGTGCCCCTTATTGATTAGGAAGGTGTTTTGTTACAATGTCTCTAAATATTGTGACATGCATGGATATAGAAATCCAGGCTGTAACTTATCAAATTGAATTCTTACTACAATAAGTATATATTAAAATAATCTCACAATGATGTAGTATACATTGACCATTTAACATTTGAGTTGAAGAACATAGGAGACCTAAGTGCGTAGGCACCGGTGGGAAAAAAAATCAAGTTATCTACGACATAATTTATATATGCTACTTTCTACTAATATTATACATATAAAAGTCTGAGGAAGATGTTTAGATGTTTGTTACTCAATCACATTTAAATAGCTGAATGGATCTGAGTGAAATTTGGTACAGCGATAGATTATAGTTTGGAATAACACATACTACATTTTATTCCACGAATAGGTTTTCCGCAACCCACGAGATCACAATTCTACGCGGGCAGCTCAAACAGCTAGTTTTAAAGAAAACACTAAGTAATTGAGCTGAGTGAGACGAAGTCGAGCGAAAGTTCATACCAGACTTCAGGATTTTCTTTGTCACAGGTCTCCTCCTAAACTACTAATCCAATCAGAACCAAATTTGGCATGATTAAAGAGGTCAATCAGAGGAAGGTTTATGGATATATTTTGAAAAAATTAATGCTATCACAGAGGAATGATCACCGTTAAAAAAAATCCAGATGGAATTACATAATAACCGCTCGAGACACTGTGGCCAAACTTTACACGCTCAGAAAGCATGTCCAGAGTTGTGACTTTCAAAATGAATTTTCAAAATCGTACTTGCCACGGAGGAATGATCACTGTTCAAAATTTTCAAAATCTGATCTGACTCAGCTCAACATTGCAAGCAGCGATTTGCCTTGCAGACCTAGTAGTCTAGTTTCTTCTCTTTGCCTTGCGAATCGGGTACTAAATATAGCTTCTGACTTTCATATGTGTTACTTGATGACAGAAGATGAATAAAATTTCAGTGGAAAATTGGAGACTGCTAACTACTACGTTTTTTATGAAGTGAAAGTGACATTCTTTATATTTAAACACAATACTTCTATAGACAGAGTTTATGGAATCGGAACCTGTAAATACTCGTATCGTGTGAACCCTTCATCGTTTCTAATCTCCACTTAACATGGTGTCCAATAAAACTTAGCTAAAATAGATTATACAACATTTGTTTATAAAACAGTCTAAATATTTGATAATACTAACATATCAACTCCTCCATTAACTGCCGAACACAATAATATCACGCTATCTCCAAACGGTACCGGACGGTATTCCACATAATCCCTATTGCCCGTTCATGTTCCGTTCTTCCAAAGGTTTCTTGTGTGACATTGGTGCGGGTAGTTTTGACGGTTTCTTATTTGAAATGGAACGTTGTGTAGTATTTTCTTTACCACTAAACGCGGTAGTCTGCAAACAAATAAGAGTTAGGTATGTCAATAATTCAATAAAACTGACAGTTCTCTGTGTCGACTGCTACGACATGGGGCGCGGGTTCGATTCCCACTCAGTGCAAATATTTGTATGCATGAATATGTCTATTTGCATTAGTCTGGGTGTTTCTATATATAATATGTATGTATTTACAAATAAAGTGTATAAGGATGTTATCCGCATTCTGGAACCCATAACACAAGCTAGTTAAACTATGCTTACTTTGGGTCTAGAAAGCGCTGTGTAGAATGTCGTAGAATAATTTTATTTATAATATAATCAATATCAATAAAAAAAGAAAGTCGAACCACTAGCGAAAAACCTTAGACAGAGTCTCGTTATGGCAGTGAATGACATCTGACCCACTTATTTTCTCTTTTTTCTTCTTTTTCCGTGCGGAAATTCAACCGCTAAAACCGTACGCTTCTTGGGTCTCCAGACGCCGGGGTGTAAGGGCCCATAAGGCATTTCCCTCGCACCCCGACTGACCTGGGCCATCTCCAGTTTCGAGATGGCCCCCTCGGGTTTGGGAATCACGGCGTCCCCGTGTCGTCTGACCTACTAACCCCGAGAAGAAACCCTGCCGCCAAGTTTTGTTTGCCAATCAGGAGGCGTCCCATCTCGCAGGTGCAGTTGACTTGGATCTTGGTGGAGTCTCATACACTCTCATCCCCTTTCTCTTGAGTTTAGGTTCCGGTGAATGAAATAGCAGAAAAAGTAATGGAATATGGGAGATGACACGACAACGATCTTGATGGAACTCCATGTTCCATCGGAACTGCGGCCATGTAGCTGGAGGGGTTAGAGGGAATATTAGTAATTTCAGTTACTAATATAGTTTAAAAAAAACATGTATTGACGTTGCGACGCGACGGATTTTCCGTCAAGTGTAGCGCGAGCCTTAATCGTATAACAGTGACTTAGAATCCTATTTCATTTCACAAGTAGCATAAAGCTAAGCTAAAAATGGGATTAGTTACTGGACGCATGCTAGTTTTAACTTTACGTACCTTTTTTTGAGATGTAGTATAGATATCATAGGTGCAAGAGTCTTCGGAAGCCGTCGAGCACTCCAAGTCACTCGGAGCGCGCGGCTCTTGCGGCTCCTGTGGCTCCTGGTCTGATTCTATTACCATGCAGTCCTGTAGCAAACAGTATGATTACTTCATATTAGCTTATGCATAACAATATATTATTCAATTGGGCCTGTATGACCGAATCCAAAACTATGAGGATTAGCGGAAGTTTTTTAAAACGTCTAGTCGTAAAAGTCTTAGGCCCGTTTTGATCATCGTTCTCATATTGAAATAAAACTAAAGATTTAGGTCGGAAAAAGAGAACATCTAGACCGGGACTTGAACCCGCGATTTGGCCGATCTAAATCTTTAAATAAAATAAGCAAAATACAAAATGCTTAAAAATTTAATTGAATTAATTAGGCGGAGTCATCAAAAAACAATGTTTAAAAATGACTAAAGTTATTCATTGTTTCCGTAGTTCGCAAGAATTACGGTAGATGGCTCCAGCGTCGACTTAAGACGTATATAATATATCGGAGAATTTCGAATATCTGGGACGTGTCTAGATAGCTCAGCTGGTCAGAGAATTCCCCCTGTAAGGGACTGGTCGCGGGTTCAAATCCCGTTCTAGATGTTCTCTTTTTCCGTTCTAAATGTTTAGAAAAAGTAAGCATACAAAATGCTTAAAAATTTAATTGAATGGATGAAATAAAACTGTTTTTAACGGATTCCATCGCGATTTTTTTGCTTTTCAGTAGCCATGATCACGTGAAGACTCTCTCCGTGACCATGGTTGCTGAAAAGCAACTGAAACGTCGGGTTCAATAATAATAAAATAACATCAAATAAATCGCGATAGAATCCGTTAAAAATAGTTTTATTTCAATGCGTGACATTCGCGTAAACTTCCGACAATATCATCATTCTCATGGCAATATCCCAGTTGCATCCGAAGTTTGCACATTGGAGCCCAGGGTCTGCTTGTAATTTTTCAGTGGTATGTCTGTTTCTCGGGAAGCGATTGCCGTATGACCCCCGACCTTCAGAGGGAAACCTGAGCCAGAGCCTCGTTCGTAATTTAACAGGTGAACTGACTAGGTGAGGTTGACTTGGGCCCTGATGTGTACAGTCCACAACCGACAATTGAACACTTTTATAAATTGGTTCTAAATAAAGGAGCATAAATATCGAATACACTTTGTTTTAATGGAAAAATGCCCGGAAAACAAATTTAAACCTTATACAATAAACAACTCAGTGTTTTGAATGTTATTTTCTTTTTAGATATGAGTCTTCTTTTTTTCAAAAAAAACACGTCGGTATATTGTATGAAACTAAGTCGCCTTTCCCGTCTGTATGTGCCCTTTTTTTTTCGTGCGGAAATCCCTTCGGATACCCCCCGCCACCCAGCGGGTGCGGTTATGTCGGGCTTGAACCAACTAAAACCGCACGCCGTCTCGGGTCTTGACACCGGGGTGAAAGGTTGCCTATAGAGCATATCCCTCGCACCCCGACTGACCCTGGGCCATCTCCGGGTTCGAGATGGTCTCCTCGGGTTTGGGAACCACGGTGACCCCGGTTTGGGGGAGGGGCGCTAGTCGCCCCGCCGTGCCGGCCTGCTTCTGCTGGGGTGACAGGCGGCCTCACCTGCCGCCCCCAGGCTCATGGAGGACGGAGGTCCTTAAGCAACCTCCGGCGCCTGAGTCGCCTGCGACGTGCGGCGAGCAAGTTGCAGGCTCGGCGGGCCTGGAGAGGTCTAAACCTCTCCCGGGCGCGCTCCGGAAGGAGGTGGCGGCGGCCCATGCGCTCGCGCTCCGCACCATTGCCGCAATCATGCTGCCGAGCGAGAGGACTCCCACCCCGATGGCTGCCACGAGGTCACGCCTCGGCGCCTCCCACGCCGGGCAGTCCGCCAGCGTGTGCAGCCCTGAGTCCTCGCTCGCGTCGCAGTGATGACACTCAGGCGTTGGCTCCTTCCTGATCCGATGCAGGTGGTCCCCGAAGCACTCCTTCCCAGAGACCACCTGTGTCAGTCGGTACGAGAGGTTTCCGTGTCGCCTCTCTAGCCACTTCTCCACGATGGGTCTGACCGCCAGAAGTGCCCTGCGCTTGGCGTCTGTCTGTCCCTATGTAAGCTTGGATCTTTAAAAATATGCAACGGATTTTGATGCAGTTTTTTTAATAGATAGTGTAATTCAAGAGGAAGGTTTATATGTATAATACATGCACAATATCACGCGGGCGAAGCCGCTGGCGTCCGCTACTAACATATAAAAGGTAGTTACCTCGTCACTGCTCTGCCTCATCGCGCGGAAGCGGGCGAGGATCCTGTCGTGCGGCGAGGTGGCCGCCAGCGCCCGCGGGTAGCGGTAGGCCGTCCGAGCCGGCGTCTTGCCTGCGGGGTGACACAACGGGTAACGTACTGCCAATCACTGCCCATGTGTGAGCTCTACGATCTAGAGGCTTTTGTATACATTTTTTAAGGAAATTATAAATTTAATTTACTAGTATTGTCGTTAACTCCTTCAGTTAAGCTAGTGTCGAATATTAGTTAAGGTGGGAGGGATCATACGTTCGCAGTGTAATAATCCGGGTACCAACTTGAGACTTCTTGATTGCATGCACTTGAGCCAGTGGTTAACTGCTGCTTCATGCTCATGGATACATGTAGAGGCAGACAGTATTTAATATTTTTTAATCTATACTAATTATAAAGCTGAAGAGTTTGTTTGTTTGTTGAAGACACTAATCTCAGGAACTACTGGTTGGAATTGAAACATTCTTTTTGTGTTAGATAGCCCATTTATCGAGGAAGGTTGGCTATATATTATCACGCTCTTACCCAGGAGAGCGGAGCAGTAACCATAAATGTGACCAAATCGGGCAAATTTCCATACATTATTGTAGAACTAACAAAGTACGGGCGTGGGCCACAGACTAAGCAGCGGGGAACAGCTAGTCTTAAAAGAAAAGGTTCTCCAGCGGGGAACAGCTAGTCTTAAAAAAAAAGGTTCTCAAGTTAAGGTGGCTGGGATAGACTGGATGCGCAAAGCGGAAGATTGTTAGGTGCTATGGCACACATTATGGGAGGCCAATGTCCAGCAGTGGACTGCGGTGGTTAAAGGGATTGATTGAACCTGGTGTTAAGAACCTGGCGTTCCCTATTGAACACATTTCCAGACTGCATGCTGGTGAACATTTCTTAACAGAAAAGCACAGTATTATTTTGTCCAATCAAAGAGACCTGTCAAGAACTTGCACCTATCTATACTAATATTTAAAAAATACAGCTAGCACTCACCGGTGGGCGAGTACATCTTGTACTCATGCGAGAGATATTTCGCCTCTAGGGCCGCCAGTCGCTCGATAGCCGCACTCAGCTGTTCTTGTAGCATCGCCGACTGGCTGCGAGCCGCTTCGCTAGTGGCCTGCTGCTCCGCACCATGACTAGCCGCTAAGCTGATGAGGTCAGCTGTCGAGGATGACACGCCTTTAAGGTCTTCTGTGGCTGCTGCGTAGATCGTCTGTTGAGGCAAGAGGCGGTTAACACTGACTATACTTCTCGCCAAAGGGTGTATGGGGCTTCGAGACCAAGTCAAGCTCAATTGCAAGCCGGTACTGTTGGTGATTGCCGGAGGGAGCTCTGGTGCTGGCTTTTCTCTCGGGATTGATGGATCAAACAGCAGTCGGTGCCGTAAAAGTCAAAATAATGGAAAGGAAGCGTAAAGGATGGGCATTAAGGTAAAAAAAATCGAAGTCCACGCGAACCAAGGCGCAGGCACAGTTAGTATAATATGTCTTTACCTAAGAAATTGCCGAAATTTTCTTACAAATTCATGAGTTCGTTATTCCTGTAATTTAATAGCTATTTCCATTATTTATATTTTGTTTGAAAGTTGATTTCAAGATTTTACAACTCTGTATTAAATTTTGTTTTTATTGGCCGCTTGATAAATTAATTCGATCTTCAAAAACAGTACTTCCTAAATGCTATCCATTTTGATGATAAATTTGGTATTACTTAACAGCTGTCACTTTTCAAAAATGTAATAAAAGTGACTGTTTGTTAGCTTAATGTTGTCTCATTCATACACAAAAAAAATCATAAAATTTGTCATTCCTAAAAAAATGCAAAAATACGGCATTTTCATATGTAACGACCTAATAATTATTATTATTATTCGATGGTGCGAATTTCAACTGTCCCTTATCCCTTACGACATGCCGTTAAAGAACTTTTTTCAGTTCAGTTGGTCTTATGACAGGCTGTTCCTTATCCCTTAAGGCATTTGAAATTTCCATCGTCGACATGTATGTCTTACGAACAACAATTCTTACCTGTATTTTATTCATAAATTCATCAACCATATTCTTGGTAGCGTCTATAACATGGGCTAATGTCTCGTCAGCTGTTTGTACGATTTGTTTGCACGATTCTTCATCTTCAGCAATTATGGTATTCGCTCCTTCCTGTACATATAAAACGGAAATAGATTTATTAATAATTCTCTTAGACTCGTAAACTCAAAAAGAAACAAACAATAATCAGGTAACAGTAATGTGAGGTACTCGTTAGTACTTACTAGTAGCTCTTTCGTTACTAGTAATGTGAGACCTTCGATGGTACTTACTAGTAGGGATTTAGTTACTAGTAACGTGAGGCCATCGTTATTACTTACTAGTAAGGCTTTCGTTACTAGTAATGTGAGGCCCTCGTTACAAGTAATGCGAGGCCCTCATTATTGATCATGTAGGGCTGTTGTTACTAGTAATATCAGGTCAGGTTACTAGTAACGTGTGGTCTTCTATACTAGTAATATGTGGTCCTTCTGACAAGTAATATATGAGCCTTGTAACGTAAAAAGAGTGGTCCAGTGACCTGTAACTGTGACCCTAGTTATTAGTAATCTGTAAATACAATGTGTCGCCAAGCAACTACAGCAAACCATACCTCTACTTGTGTCTTAGTTTCGTCCAACACCTGCAGTATCTGATTGTTCAGGTGCTCTACAACTTCAACTACGTTTTTACTGAACACCTCCATGTCCACATTTATCGCTTCCGTGCCTGCAACAAACAGATTATTACTTTTAGCCAACTTTACCTGCAAGTTGATACACCTGCTGATAGGTGGGCAAAGTCATGGCGCAAGATTTCCTCTCGGTGTTAGGGGGTCAGACGGCAGTCGCTCCCGTAAAAGCCAACTAAACCAAATTATACAAAGGAGGAAGAAGTAGGAATCAAACTATAATCGAAAATCTACAATGCAAACAGATTGGTGTTCGGATGAAGATGGCAAGTAAATTGCTTGTAAATTAGCAATTTGCCGTAACATTGAGTTTGCACGCAAGCGCAGTCACGGGTAGTACCTTTTTTTTTTATATGTGCGGAAATCCCTTCGGATACCCCCCCCCCCCGCCGGCCAGCGGGGGCGGTTATGTCGGGCTTGAACCGACTAAAACCGAACGCCGTCTCGGGTCTACAGACGCCGGGGTGTAAGGTTACCCATAGAGCATATCCCTCGCACCCCGACTGACCCTGTGCCATTCGCAGTGTCCCCTCTGATAACAGCAGAGGGGTACCTGCAGCGACCACCCCCGCGGGCCTTGAAGGCCCGCCATACCCCGACCCCCTCGTGCAATGGGGTCAGCTGGCCCTGAAAAGGGCCGGTTAGTCAGACTCTTGGCCGTTGACGTTGACGCCAGCTACTCCAGAGGAGCAATCAATGATGCGTCATCGCCCACGTTGCCCAGGGTGCACCAAACTTGGAGGTGATCCAACCAGTCGCACCCCTCACGGGTAGTACCTAGAAACAACCAGCCCAATAGTCAATGCGTCGGCAGCTTAGTGATTAAGGAGACGGCCTAATGATTGAGAGATCTCGAGTTCGAATTCTGATGACACTAACGACGTAAATCCACTTCTAATACAAGCATAACATAAGTAGTGTAACATAAGTAATAATAAAGCATAAGAGGGATAACTGAGAATACTAGCAATACCAGTTACAAGTACTCTTTAAAAAAACAGATCACAGATAAAGTCATGCATACAAATGTTTACATTGAACGGAAATCGAACCTGCAACGCCACAGTCTTACCGATCGACCGCCAAATGAAGGTCAAATATGAAAATTTCTCTCACTCACCTTCCTCAAACTCTTTTCCAAATTTCTTCATATTCTTGTCATGCTCCTGGTCCAAATTCATACACTCTTCTAAATCTTCTTCGGCCTTTTCCATTTCTTCTCTGTCAGCGTCCAATTGTATCATAACTAACTGTTCATACCGATAGTTTTTCTGTTCTAGAACTTTCTTCAAATTATCTAGTTTTGCTATCTTCTTAGTCAGTCTTTCTTCTAGCGCGTTCCTTTCGATTTCTGCGTGTCTAGCGAGGCGTTCTTCTAGCTGCCTGCGTTCTTCCGCCATTCGTTCTTGGAGACGAGCTTCCGTGTCTTGTTTGTCAGTTTCTATTTCTGATAATAGGTCGGTTAAGCAATCATTTAAGTGGGCGGATTCTTGTTCTATTTCCTGTGAGAAATGTCAATATAGGTGAAGATATGGCAGTGTTGTATATTTCTGAGTGTGTGTGTGTGTGGTGTGAAGAAATTTAATGGAATATTGAGAGCTTGTGAAAAGTTATGCTTATATAAATGGCAAGGTATTTAGAGTTAGTGAAGACTAATTGAAATAAAACTATCTTCAGTGTAAATAAACTAACATCAAATAAACTGTTATACAATACATTTAAAATTTTATTTCAATGTGTGATATTCGCATAAACTTCCAATAATATCATAGTGAAGACTCTTTTCTAATTTAAATCTTAAGGCTTTCACGGCCGGCGTTGCATGAAGAGTATACATCAGCGGTCGACATCTTCAGTGGTACACGTCGGGACGCCGTCGAGTGGGGAGAACCTTCCTCGGCGGCGAACTCGGTGCGACTAATGTAAAGGCCCGAGTCACTGGCGTAGTTATAGGCGCAGTTGGAGGGGGCAAACGACGTGATCACTCCTGATTGGGTGAGAGCTGCGCAACCGATGCGCTCGATTCTGATTGGTCGAGGCTAAGCAAGGGGGATACCGGGGATGGTGGCGGATTCGTCACGTTTGAATTGTGATGACGCGCGGCTCTCAGTGCTGGATACCAATCTTTTTGGAGATGAAAACCTTCGTTTTTTCTATTAAAATTATTGAAATGCTTGAAAATTTCGACGGCTTCTCGACATAGCCGTGGGAAGAATTGTGAAGTGGTGGCTAGAACCTTCGTGTTCTGAAATCTGATGGTATGATTACCATCCTCCTGGGTGTGTTCCGCAACCGCTGTCTTGTCAAAGTGGCCGAGGCGGCAATTTAGTTCATGTTCTGACGTGTACCACTGAAGATGTCGACCGCAGTGATCGACGAAACGTCTGGAATACAAGTTTCCGACGGACCACGGCCAAACAGCCCGGAAGCAGTATACTCTTCTTTTCTAATTGTCAACAAGGTTCTAGCACAGGCGTTTCTCTCGTGGTTAGGGGCTCAGACGGTAGTCGTTTCCGTGATATCGTTATTACAACAACATAGGCGGACTTCACGCTCCCCTTGGAGGCTACCCGCGAAGGATGGTGGAACCTTGTGAGGATGATGTCGAGTTGATAAGAACGCGGCTGGCACGTACCTCCATACAGCCGCGCACCCTGGCGGCCTTGCCCTCCTGGCGCGCGCGCCGTGAGTCGCGCACGCGGTGCGTGGCCGTGTGGCGCGCTGCGCGTGCGCCGGCGTCGCGCGCCGACAGCGCGGCGTGCGCGCGCGCCAGCGAGCCCACGCGCGCCGCCGCGCCCGCGTGCTGCGGGGGGGGGGGGGGCGGTCAGCTGGTGTTGCTTGGGCTATGTAATAGCTATTCGGAATATAATGATTCAAAAAGCGAATGCCTTGTGTACTAACTGATCAGATGGAAATTTTTAGGGTCAGACACCATGAACATAGGGGATCTGAGACATCAGAAGATGGAACAGATCGTGAAATTTTTCAAGCAGTGAAAGTTGAATCGATCATACTCCAGACAGATAGCCTAGTAAATGGTCTAAAATCGATTTCCTATATGGTAGTACAGAAAATTGGTGTTCTCTTGATAGTATACAAAAATCAATTTTTAATCAGTTTGCATCTACAACAAACTATTTTCGAATTGTTATATAGAGTATGTTAAATAGCTGTACCCGTGACATACTTCAATCCCTTGTGGCACCTATTTATTCATATATGCATTAACCTAGTAATGTCTAGAAATTTGCAAGATTTATTGATTACTGCTCCACTCCCCTGACTAGAAGCGTAATAATATATAAACCTATAAACTTCCTGGATAAATAAGCTATCTAACTCGAAAATATTTTTTCAATTCAAACCAGTAATTCCTGAGATTAGTATGGTCAACCAAGCAAACCAACTTTTCAGCTTTATAATGTAAGTATGTTGGACTCGAACCATTCAAAACCCCACACCGTATCGGGTCTATAATACTGGGGTGCAATTAACCAACATAGCTTGATTCTAAGGCAGAACGAAGTTCGGCAGGTCAGCTAGTATTAGTATAGATATTGGGTGAGTTGCGAGCGACAAGAGCGGCCGAGTGGTTGCCGCGCGCGTACCCAGTCGCGCACGTAGGCGGCGAGCGGCGCGCGCACGTCGAGGCCGAGCGCGCGCCGCACGGCCGCCGCCACGCCGCGCACGAGCGCCAGCAGCGCGCCGCGCAGGCCCGCGCCGTGCGCCCGCGCCGCCGCCTGCAAAGCCGCCGCCGAAGCTGCGCGCGCGCCGCCCAGCGCCGCGTGGCCCTCCGCCGACTCCGCCTTCATCTATAAAAGGCAATTCATCAATATCGAGGTGAATACAGATCTACCGTAGAAGATACCGAATGTGTATTATCTTGTCTAAAAACCAAGCGCGTCATTTATTCGCCGTCATCGATGACGTAACACAAACAATGTAACGATAATAAAAGTGTCGGTAGCTTATTGGTTAAGGAGTCGACCTTTAGATCGAGGGATCCTGCGTTCGTATCCTGGCCATTATACTACTGATGTGAACCCACTCCTAACACAAGCAATTTAGCTTAACTGGTTATTGGAAATACTAGAAATGTCAGTTACTTGTACTCTTTAAAAAACTCCGAAAGTGACGACAAAAATGAAAACGCGAAAAAATATTTGTTTACGGAGCCATCTATGTCGTTTATTATGAATCATATCGAAACTTCATCAAAGTCAAAACAAATAATTCATCGGCTACAACACAGATGGCGTTGTTATAAAAAGTAATATGGAAAGCGTCACAGTGACGATGACGCGAGTTTCATGATTTTTGTTCACAAGTTTTCACTTCAGCAAACTAATAAATAGTTACAATCGCAACGCGTATATGTGACAGTAAAATTCGGTATTATTATGTTGACGACAGGTACCATTGATCGAAAACAAAAGTACGCACGTGGAAAGCATCAGCTTTCCACGTGCGTACTTTACTGTACTGTACAGTGTATCAACACTGTACCAGTTTAGTAACACACTGGGTCAAATAGCTTGCAGTATCTAACCCCCTGTAAATTTATGCGTGAATACGCCTGTTTTTGTTTACATGCGGAAACCTCCACAGACTTCGCTAAACCAGAGCTAACGGTAATATAGGTATGTCGGACTTAAACCGACTAAAATCGCACGACGTCTCTTGCGTCAGTCATGTGGTACGGGGAATCTGGTGTGCCTTAGAAAGGATATCTCAGAGACCACGACCGGCTCTGGTCACCAGCGCTAGCGACCCATACACGATGTCGGATATCTAATCCCCTAAAGAGAGACTCGCACGGAAGCACGACGCGCTGCCGCCCTTGGCCTGCTTCTGCTAGGGTGACCACTACCCCCGACCGTCACCCGCAGGCCGTCACTCATGGAGGACGGTCATCGTTCTGCGATCTGCGACGCCCGGTGCGCCTTCTACGGAACGGGAGTGCTAGATCTCTCCCGTACCTTTTCTGCCGCCTCTTCTGCGCACATCACTGCCTCGCAAAAGAAGGCATCGTCTTTCCACACACACTCTAGCTGCCGACTATAGGCAGCACCAGGGTCTGCAGCGTGAGGCTCCATATCGTCTCATCATCATACGCCTTTAAATTTGCTTCGATTGTAAAAGCAACTCGGAAATGATAATTATAAAATCGTGGATACAGTTTTGTATTGCAGTTACATACCGGTCTATCATCTACACCCAACATTTAATTATGCCACTCGATAACTAAAGAAGCAAACAATTCGTTACTTTGAGTGAGGTACTAGACACTATAGACTTATAATACTACTACTACTGGACTGAAACTTTGCTACAAGAATACTAGATATTACTAGAAATTACCTGATTGATAATATCAACAAACTTCTGTATCAAACTGTCCAACTGTTGTTTATTCTGCTCCTGACTCTGGGTAGTGGACATTGTGTGCGATTCTGCAAAAAAAGTTGGTAACAACATTTTAGCAGCATAAAATGGAGACAGTGCTCCATAATGTAGTTATATAATAAATAAGAGCGGCGATAGCCCAGTGGCGTACGTAACGGACTGCTAAGACGAGGACTCGAGTTCGATCCCCAGTCGCCCCGGGCACACACCTCTGACTTTTCGTAGTTATGTGTGCATTAATAAATGTTAATTATCGCTCGCTTAATAATGTGCCCGGTAAATGGCAATAGGCTCGCCCCCTATTACATTGGGACCTTAACATAACTGGCGAATCGTGGGTGTATACCTACCCCTTCGGGGATACAGGCGTGAAGTTATGTTATGTTTCTAATAAATAATGAGTATAGTTAGGGGCAAAAATCATTACAATATACTGTGCAGTAGGGCTTTTTAGGTCTCATTGGGAGAAAGTGCAGGGCGCAACTGATCATAGATTACACTAAATTAAATTACGTTCTCAAAAGGCTTGGTGGATCAGTCCTTTTATTGGTTTAATGATTGGTCGGTTAGTACACATGCGTGAACTTTTTGACGTTTGTTCAAGATTTTTGTCTCAAGATATAATAGTAAAATAAATATGTTTGTAAATAGACCACAAGAAAGTCGGCGAATTTCTCGCCGGTGAATTCTCAGAATGGGGCTGAGTTGTGAACTGGTGCCATTATTGTTTCTTTGATGTTTTGTACATAATTACTCACGCTGTTTGACGTTTTGTAAGTGCCATTTTAATAAGCTATACAGTATAAATTATTTATGAATTTGACTTTCAAGTGTTAAATACAAATAATTGCTTACCTAAAGCGGTCTGCAGCGAACACAGCGCGTCTGTAAGGGTCTGCGACAACTGCAGCACTCCTGCAGTGATATCCTCGCGCTGTTGCTCCGCCTGTTCGCGATACGTCTTGGTCACCTCCAAGTTGCTGGACTCCACAGTTCTAGAGCACAAGATGAGAGAAATCAAACAACAGTCTAATAAATATACACATAAATCGGACAAGTGAAAGAAATCACTAGATTATTATGCACTGTTTTATTTCAGTAAGCCATAGCCAAGTACCCATATATGAATAACCTTACCACTACACACACTACACACATAACACTCTTCTGTTTACGTCTGCCTTTTTATTTTAACCATTTTTATTTTTTTACCTTTTCCAAATGTATTTTATTTTACCTGTTAATCGCTTATTGTTAAGATTGTTACAATTGCATAAATAAGTGTATCGAATTATGTCCTGGTATCTGCAACTGCAATGTGGGGCCTGGTGACTTGTAACACAGGTCTTTTAGACCCGTAACAGGCACCACCTCTTACAATGTGTTTTATCTTATAATATCAGTTATGATCACCTGTGTATCGATCGCTGTCATACTTGTATACCCATTGTGAGAGAAATAAATAAATATGGTCAATGATGAATATAATGCAATATGGAAATATTGCATTTCTATTTTAACGGATGGTATATATCTCAGTGGTTATGTGTGTGTGTGTGTGTGTGTGTGGGTGTGTGCGAGCGCGCGTGAGGGGGTGTGAGTGTGAGGGTGAAATAATACGAGAGTGAACATTGACCCCAAGGCTCAATTTACATTGCCGCGGAATGCAATGGAACCGAATTTTTTCAACGATATGTACATAGCATAATGAACTTTATGTCAATCACGCTATGATCTAATCCAATTACACAGACGGCACCGACAGTAACATTCTCGAGAAAGTGCGGCGAGTCTTCGGAAGACGCACGGTCTCTTTTTTGGCTCGTATTTAGTGTGTATTTTATGCTATGTAACATTTCGCTGCAAAAATTCGCTTCCATTCCATTCCACGGCATTGTGAATTGAGCCTGATTTGGGACAAGGCTGTGAGGATGACATACTTGCGCTTATCCACAGTATGGTGCAGACACTCGACGTGCATGGTGGCCACGTCCGCCGTGGCCAACAGTTCCCGCGCCTGGCCGCTCAGGGTGGCCTCAGTGGACGAGTGAGCCTGTACCAGATGTTGCTGCTCCTCGCATGCTTCCTTCGTGCGAGTTAGTTCCTGTAAGATAACACGCACTTAGAGAACATTTGATATTGGTATTACGTCAATATATCTTCACCTGGTCTGTTGGTAAGCTAAAGGTAAAGTCTCAGGAATGAGGGTCACCATTGCACCGATAATGCTACAATGGGTCACCCTCAGCTTGAGGGCCTCATCAGGTTTTTCACAATATTTATAGATAAGTCGTGCATGTGTGTATGACTATAGGGTGTATTCTATAGGGCTTTGGGACGATCTGTGGGGCCCAAGCTAACCTCACCTGTCAGCCGGCACACCTGATGGCGCAGGCTTGTCGCTCGGCTTGGGAGGTTACATAAACCAAGATATGTTTATCGCATTCAGACAGACAGATAGACGCGGCGTGGCAAGTTTTTTTAATACATAATAACACCAAAATTTTGTCTCATGCTTTTACAAATAGAAACATCTATGGAAACAATTCTCCGCAGTGAGCGGAAATCGAACCTGCAATCTCTAAACTGCGGTTGAACACTCAACCGCAACGCTAAGCAAATCGCCAATATATGTAATACTAGTGTAGCTACTAGGTTGCGAGATCGGGAATTCTGATCCCGTTCTCGCAACCCATGGGATCATATTCCAGTCATAAAAAGCAGTCTGTGTGTTATTCCAGAGTATATTCTATCCCTGTACCAAATTTCAGCCAGATCCGTATGATTGGGTAACAAACATCTTAATATAAGGTCGTTACATACGAAATTACCGTTTTTCTTGAAGAAATTGGAGGAAACCCAATTTTCAGTACTAACATTTTTGCATTTTTTTAGGAATGACAAATCCAAATTTTATGATTTTTTTTGTGTATGAATGAGACAACAATAAGGTAACAAACAGCAACTTTTATTACATTTTTGAAAAGTGACAGCTGTTATACGAAATTTATCATCAAAATGGATAGCATTTAGGAAGTACTGTTTTTGAAGATCGAATAAATTTAACAAGCGGCCAATAAAAACAAAATTTAATACAGAGTTGTAAAATCTTGAAATCAACTTTCAAACAAAATATAAATAATGGAAATAGCTAATAAATTACAGGAATAACGAACTCATGAATTTGTAAGAAAATTTCGGCAATTTCATAGGTAGAGACCTATTATTATATACCTAGTTGGTCAGCCAGATCCGTTTGATTGGGTAACAAACATTGTTGGATTTTTAGGGATTTTCTTTAGAAAACCCCTATTGCTATCGAGTTGTCGTCGACGTCGTCGTCGTTGCCAATTTTCTGTCACGGTTTTGGGTATGAAGGAGATGAGCTATCGAGTTGCTGTTTTCGGTAATAGATTCGTGCTGGGGTGAACCATTGCAAGATAAAGAAAAAATCGCAAAAAATCGCAAAATAAAAAATCGCAATATCGAAAATCCCTTGTATTCGGCTGAGCTCGTCTCAAGAATTCAACTTGTTTTATGTACTACACAGTAGTATGTTAGCCTCATAGTACCTTAGGCTACATACGCACTATGCGGCCGTCCGGTGGACCGCAGGAATCGGTTGCGCTTGCGGTAAGAAGGGTGGGGGTTAGCCGCAACCGTAACAGGAACGTGCGGTTAAGAAACCGTCGTGGTTTGCGGTTGGATCGACTCATTTCCAAGATGGACGCCCGAGAAGAATATTCTGCGGATTTTGTATTCCAGATAGATGGTCTATTTTGTATCTCACTTTTCTGTATCGTAATCCATAGTTAATTAGCGATAAAATGCGGGAGCGTCGGTGAACACGTAAACCGTCATTGGCGGGGAACCGCAAATTAGCACCATCCGCGTAGTGTGTATAGCAACCGTGCGGCTGGCCGACATTCGGGCCGCAGCGCTCAGAACGACCGGAGCGGTAGGCCGGCAGCCGCATCGCAGTGCGTATAAAAACTACTTTCTCGTACAAATTTTTTATTCCGGTCAGCCGAACGGCTGGCCGCATTGCGGTTAACCGCTTAGTGCGTAGGTACCCTTATTGACAAGACTGTAATAGTAACTTACGCTAGAGGAGTAGGACAGTATCGTTGCTGCGAAAAACAACACAAACGAGTCCCATGCAACTTCAGAAGTTGGGTTCCACCAAAATACTAGTAAATACACCCACATCATGCACATTTATGTTATGTTTTCAGACCAACAACTCCCTCTGGCTTCGAAACTTGACACTTTTTAGACTTACATGACTCGTACTGGCCAACTCCGCCTTTGTACTGTTAAGAATGTTGACAGTAGTCACCAACTCCGTATTCTTGGTCTCCAACGTCTGGTTGAGCTCAGCGAATACCCCTTCCATGCGATCTCGCTCGTCCTCCATAGCTTTCTTCTTGAGGAGAAGTTCTTGTATCTCCTTACGTTGCTCTTCCTCTTTGAGAGTCAATTCGGCGTACGTTTCGCTGGCTAGATACACGCCTGAAATAAATAAGTTGTTTTTAAATAATATTCTAGGATATAACACAGTACTATCTAGATAAAAACTAAGCAGAGCTTGTAATACGGCTTCTAGAATGTGGATAATATAATAATATATCGACGGCCTCTGTGGAGTTAGCGTTAGTGCATTCGACTGCTATGACAGGGGGCGCGGGTACGATTCCCGCTCAGTGCGAATATTTGCATACATGAATATGTCTGTTTGCATTGGTCTGGGTGTTTCTATGTATAATATGTACGTATTTACAAAAAAAGAAAGTATATAAGTATGTTTATCCGCATTCTAGAACCTATAACATAAGCTAGTTAAACTATGCTTACTTTGGGTCTAGAAAGTGCTGTGTAGAATGTCGTAGAATATTTATTATTTATATTTATTATAATATGATAAGTAAAATTTATAGGTACAGGGGGCCAGGGGTGTGTGTTGGGTAACCTCCTCGAGTGTCGCTCCGATTCCGATCCCGCTGCAGTCCGGGGGGAACGGAATCGGAGCGGCCGGTACACCCTGGGCGGCGGTCAATGGCTTCCCCTTCACCCCTTCATAGGGTTGGCATTGATCGTCGGCCAATACCCAACGTGGCGGGAACACATCGCTCTCCGTACTCCTCTGCTTTCAGAGGAGACAGGATGAGCGATGCTGTTAGTGGTGAGATGGCCCAGGGTCAGCCGGGGTGCGAGGGATATGCTCTATGGGTAACCTTACACCCCGGCGTCTGAAGACCCGAGACGGCGGGCGGTTTTAGTCGGTTCAAGCCCGACATGACCGCCCCCGTTGGCCCGCGGGGAGGTATCCGAAGGGATTTCAGCACGAAAAAAAAAAAGGTACTTAGTTATATTTTTTTATATATCATCATTCTCTTAGCTGTTTCCCAGTAAACCTCTCGCAAAGTTGGAGTTGTTTTGGATTGGCACAAAGGTTTACCTGGATCGACTTTTTTCAAAAACTACATTATAGATTTACGCTTAGTACTCTATAATACGACAAATGATTTTAAGGGACAATTGCCCTATAAAACGTCTGTTGGAATACCGGGGGTTCATTGTATTTCAGAAAGGTTACATACCATTCTTATCCCTAGATGCCTGCAAGTCCCGCTTCAGCCTGTCAATCTCTTCAGCATACTCCTTCAGGATAGCTTTCTTGGTCATCTTCTGGTTAACTTCTGGCTTGTTCTGAATGTTCTTAGCCCTGTGAGCGTATTCTAACGTGCTCATGGTCTCTTCCAAGTCCTTATGTCCAGGAGAAATGGTGGCTATGATTGAGGTCTTGGTGCGACCTCCGAGAGATTCTTGGAGAATACGGGTTAGTTTTGACTCTCTGTAACAGTGAAACATATCCATACTTATCCTTTAAACTATAAAGTGGAAAGATTTGTTGGTTTGTAGTAGAAACTGTGGAACTACTGAAACGATTGCAAAAATTCTTTCACCATTAGAATTCTGCGTCATCCGTGAGTAACATACGCTACTTTTTAGCCCCATATTGTCAGTACTTACATATGTGAAACCGTGTGGCCGTACTAGTCATTTATAAGGTGAAAGGATCGAGTTAATTTTTTCTGTAAGATCATTAGTAACACCGAGATGATAGCCTGTCACCAGAGCCTCGTCCGTCAGCCGGGGGTACCGGCTAGTAAGTAGGTGGCCAAGTCATGAAGATCGTAGTGGGGCCCTATAGACCCATGTACTTCAACCGAGCGCAAATCCCAGTCGCATTCAAACCTCGCACTTTGGAGCCCTGGCTCTGCTTTTCTCCTTTTATAGATCTGTTTTGGCTTTTATGGCGGCGACTACCGTCTGATCTGCGCTAGAGCCTAGCCTAGAGGCTAGAGTAAATGATGATGAAAAAGAAGGGGTTTGTAGGCTGAGGTTTGAAACTTTATATTTTAGTTCGTTTGTCAATAAGCGTCGGTAGCTAAGTAGTTAAGGGGTCGACCTTACGATCGATAATTCCCGGGTTCGAATCCTGGCCATTACACTACTGACTTGAACCCACTCCTAACACAAGCAATTTAGCTTAGCTGGAGGAATTAGTGGTAATACTATTACTACTACCATTTCTGTTACTAGTATTGTTAAAAAAAATAATGAAATACATAATTAAATACACCAACCTATAGGGTATATGAGGATGTCTTTCTACCAGCGCTGTGATGACCCTTCCAAGGGTCAGCAGCGACTGGTTGATGTTCACACATTCACGAGCTCTCTCCTTCTTGGCTGGGCAGTCGGAGCCTGCCTTGCTGATGTTCTCGGATCCAGCCAAGTCAACTAGGTTCAGTTTGCCGATCTTGACGAGTTCCTCTCCTTCAGGGCTGTTCTCTTTCATGTGGACTACGATTGTGAAGACTGTGTGCGAGCGGCTATGAACAATATGAAGATTTTTGTAATCAAAAAAAAATAGTTTCTAATAAATAGGTATATGGTGGATGGTAATTTATTTTTAGCCCTGCAGGAATAATGGTTTAGGCGAAAAGTGTGCATTGCTGCGGTGCACTGGCGACTTCAACGATTAAAATTAATAGACCTTTGCTGTTTTAAAAATATATATTATTATCTATGGTCTATTCAAAAATAATATTACAGCGTGCGAATGTTGAGAATTGCAAATTTATTTCAAACACTTTCTACGTTTAGCTGTTTAGAACCAAAATTCTGTCACAATTCGGGCGTATTCCGGGGAGTAATAGGCAAAACGCTTGGGGCACCTTGAGAGACCAATGATTGCACTAGACTGGCTGTACGAATAAAATTGATATCGCAATAGTCATCAACCAACCATGAAGTACGCAGAACTTTTTGTACCGGTCGTACACTACGAAAAGGCGCGTATGTCTATATTCATAGGTGTCAAAGTTGATTGATTTATTTATCTAGTCTCTGCGTCCCGTATCTCTACCCCGTTCCCGAATTACCCCAGGACCGCGACAAATCAGTTTGCCATTCAAATCATACCAAAATATATTCATTCACTAGCTGATGCCCGCGGCTTCGCCCACGCCGAGGTCGGTAATCGTTTTTTAGTTCTACTTAAAAAACATACGGCAGATTTTAAGTCTGACCAAGACCTTTCTAATAGGAAAAACAGCATCAAAATCCGTTCAGTAGTTTTGCGTCTATCGCGTTCAGTTCAGTTCTATTGTGTTCAGAATTATTCATTTAACGTAACTGGTTTTTTTTATGTACAGAAGCAACTAATTTACAATTTGATAATATTTATTCATGTAAGTCACAAAGTAAAGACTTATGAACATGAAGATTATTGCTTCTAAATTTACTGCCAGATTCGCAAGTAAAACCTGTGAGAAAAGAACCTGGTGAAATAACTCGCCACCCTTTTCTAATAATAATAATAAATGTTCTACGACATTCTACACAGCGCTTTCTAAACCCAAATTAAGTATAGTTTAACTAGCTTGTGTTATGGATTTCAGAATGCGGATAAATATACCTACTTATATACTTTTTTTTTGTAAATACATACATAGAAACACCCAGACCAATGCAAATAGACGTATTCATGCATACAAATATTTGCACTGAGCGGGAATCGAACCCGCGCCCCCTGTCGTAGCAGTCGAATGCACTACCGCTAAACCACAGAGGCCGTCAACCAACCCGTAATCACCATTAAATACAATGGTTATGATTACAGATTTAAATGAAGATTTTTTTTTCAATCTGAATAACAAACCATTTAGGCTGAGCGCTTATTAGAGACAAGATACATATAAACGCACACTTAGAACCAAACTGTTTCATAAACTTAAACAAAACTGTCAAATACTTACAAAATCTAGACGCCGATAAGTCTGTCTTAACGCTATCTTGTCTCTAATAATCTCTAATTCATCAAAAGGACTAATTATTTTAATTTTATATGACAAATACAAAGGTTCTCGAATGGCGACCGCGTACCGGACGACGTTCCGTGGGCTGGCCCCCTACGAGGTGAACCGACGATCTAGCCAAGGTCGCGGGAAGCCGATCGTTGTGGAAATCTTTGAGGGGAGGCCTATGCCCAGCAGTGGGCGTCGTTTGGCTGACATGATGATGATGAAATCTAATAGTATAATGATCAGTTTATAATTGAGTAATTCACTTGACATAATATTGTTACTAACAGTAGATTTAAGTCAAATTGTTACTATATATACTGCCAGTGGGGACGCCGTTTGACCAGACGGGTGATCAGCCCTTCTAAGTGGGGCCATTTCACCCATTTCCCCTATAACGACTGTCATACATATTCGTATGGCAACCGGGACCGACAGCTTAACGTGCTCTCCGAGGCACGACCGGACCAATGCAAATACTCATATTCATACATACAAATATTTGCACTGAGCGGGGATCGAACCCGCGCCTCCTGCGTAGCGGCCGCTTTCAATACCGCTACGCCACGGAGGCAGACTGAAATTGTTGCTAACAAATTGGGCCCAGTTGCCATTAATAAATGAATTTGAATTGAATTGAATTAAAATACATGGAGGGGATGAGAATGATAGTTAAGTAAAATGTTCTACAATCTACCTACACGAAATCTAGTTTGATTTATGCTTCCTCAGCATAATCATGCAATATTGCAGAAACCAACCCAATGCTTACATGTATTTTTGAAACAATTTAATAAATTTTATCGAGAAGAAGCATAAAACACGTATGACTAAAATCACAAATCAATTTACATTTAATTATTTGAAAAACTTACAACGTGTTACGTTTGCCATTGGGAAGGTTGCTGCAATATTAAAAAAATAACGTTAAACGTTATGATAATTAACTAAAGGCGTTATGATAATATATTCGTGATGGCGGTGATGCGCGCCAAATAGGCTACGGAAAAAGAACAGGATTCGAGAAGTTAGGCACTCTTCATGCCGCAGAAGGCGTATCAAATTGCGAAGATCCCAAAATGATCGAAGATCTCCATGAGCGTGGGCCTGAGCAGAGGTTCAGGCTAGTGGTAGCTCTAGTGTGAACAGGTCCAAGGTGGAGGGGATTTAATCCCCCAACAATACGTCCAGGTCCCTTAACCGTTAGCGCCAGAGTGGTGAAACCCGAGGGGGGTTTCTGCACGCAAAAAAGTGATAACACAGGCAATTACTTTGATTGGTGGAATCCGCCCTAAATCTGACAACTGCATCGAGTTTCACTGGCTGGTATATAATTGAACCTGATTAGATCCGGGTCCCGGCTTTGCTTGATATAGTAAGCTATCCTTAAGAGATAGATATATGCTATCAGTGACTTTTCTGTAGACCTATATAAACAATCCTTACTTGGCAGTCGAGTAAAAAAGAAACAATTCCATACATTATTTTGTTATATCTCAAACGGCGAGCAGCGTATTCGATTGAAGCTCTCAATCGGGTTGATTTCTTCCGTCATTCTGAACAATTATCGTCATATTTTAACAAATTAACAATATTACACCATGCACTCACTGTCTATTAATGCAACCCGCATAAACATCTAAGTGTACAGAAGGCCACATTTTATACTATTATTATTATTATTTCCAACGGGGACACCAATGACCTGGCGGGTGGCATTTCACCCATTTTCCCAGATCCTACCTTTTAGGAAGGATATGATTTCCAGCAATCACGGCATTCCGTCGAACCTACCTGTATCATTGCAAAATTTTACGATCTGGTCCACATACATTTTATACTAGCATAACAATGAAATTAAAAAGTTTGTGCGTCGTCTCACCTTGACTGTGCGTTCATGAGAGTAGATGCGACTCTCTTCCTCTCCTGCCCTTGCGCCATAATTTTGTACACTTCATTCTTATTATATACCTGCAATATTATTATTATTTAACCATTGTTAGTTGTACACAAATTCCTAAGAAGTGCTGGTTTGAGGTCTTAGAAGATGACATGTGGCCTAAAGGTCTCACTACCATGGACGCCCAAGACCGCATAAAGTGGAGAAGTAAAAGTCGGAAAGTGGACCGGATTAGGTGAGTCGGGGTGGTTATGGCGGTTTGGAACCGACTAAAACCGCACGCCGTCTCGGGTTTTCAGAACCGGCGGAAAGTGGACCCCGGATTCCAAGGGATGCGACCGGGAAGCGCAAAGATGATGATGAGCAATGATACGATCTTGACCAAAAAAAGATGTAACTTGAACTAAAAATCTTGACCCAATTGAGCGGCCATTTTACTGTACGCATGATACAGCAGGGGTTAACTTATGTCTAGTCTACAGTTAAAACTCTTAATCAAAATTTTGACCGATTAAGAGTTTGAATGGAACATGATGTAAATAAGTGTGGCGGACTATAGTTTCTACCAACCCTGGGGCACAGATTAGATAATAGATACTCAGAGGTCAGAGAAAATTAAAAACTTTCGTGATTCAAAGCGTGATTTCAAAACTTACGAAAGCTTATAAAATTCATAATATCTGAAAATCTAATTGAAAACCCAAGCTATAAGAACCTCACAAAAACGTAGGCAGGTTTTGTTTTCACAGATCATAATTAAAAAAAATAAGTATAACAAAAAAAAAAAATTATTTTTTACGTTTTTCTTTGTGATCAAATTGAAAGCACACCTTTTGGTTACTGATACGGGCTCTCGGTAGGAGAAAAGCGTGAATGTACGCATAAATGTACTTACAGTAATCTCTTCCAGTCCATTTACAATATTCGATCCCTTCCGAGTGACATCTTCATATATCCGTAGTTTGGAATTATCCTCCGAAGTAGCGAGTAAGTCAAACAGTTCTTCGTTATACAGCTCCAGGTATGACACTCTGACAGTATACTCCGTGTTGGTGAGACGGAGCTCGTCGAAAAGCTGGCTTAGTGCTCGGGGTATGATACCAGCCAGAGGGTCCTATGAAAGAAAACACAAAATAAGATACATGGTGATGGCAAATTAACTTTTAGCTTAAATAGTGGTTATAGTTAATTATATAATATTTTTTTATTAAATAAGTAGTTTGTATGTGGCTACAGAGTTGTCTTTTTTTTTACGTGCGGAACTCCCTTCGGGTACCCCACAGGCCCCCCCCCCACGCCGGCCAGTATAAAATTAAAGCTTACAAAGAAAAGAAAAACCCGTACATCAAACTAAGCAGAAATTCTGTTTGTATCTTAGGAAAGAGTGTCCATTTATGTCTTATTGCGGTTACAACATTTTGAGTACATGCAGTGGGCGAACATGGTATGGCGTATGGAAGTATAAAAAAAGGTGATGTGTGTGTTTTGTTAAGGAGTCGGCCTTCGATCGAGAGATTCCGAGTTCGAATCTTTCGTCAGAGAACCGAATACCTGAAACTGCAGGACACAACTAGTATAATATGAAAGAAGACTTACATTTTGCCAGTTCATGTCACTGCCTGAGTGTTCTCCAACCATAGTGTGAGTCTTCCCCGTGCCGGTCTGCCCGTAGGCAAACACAGTGCAGTTGTACCCATTGAGCACTTCCTCTATAAGAGGACTGACGACTTCTTGATATACTTGGAGCTGAAAAATATAGACAGAATGTTATAGTATAGAGGGGTTCGCACCTAACTGGTCACCAATTAGGTTAGCATAGTTAAGTAATACTAGGCAGGTCAGTCTTAGGTGGGGTGACCATTCTTAACAAATTGAGACCTACGAGAGTATGTTATGCCATCAGTCCCGGTATACAAACACCTGTGGCATTTGTTACGTGTGGTTACAGTCTTAAAAAGTCTGACAAAAAGGGTCTGACTGTAGACCTTCGATATTGCCAGTGGCTGAAAGTTGACCCCAACGAGTTGAACAGAATGATGATAACGACAATCTTATTTTTTTTTTTTATAGAATATTAGTAACCGAAATTACTAATATTCCCCCTAACCCCTCCAGCTAAGCTAAATTGCTTGTGTTAGGAGTGGGTTCACGTCGGTAGTGTAATGGCCAGAATCTTATTATCATAACAGCAGTTATCTTGTTTGCTTTCAAAGCTTGCCCTTTGAAGACCGAGGTCTGCTCTCTTATGATTATCTACTTATGTGGCTTTTATGGCAGCAACTATCAGCTGACTATCCAACATCTAGAAGCCTGTATCAGATCCTCGTCCGTTAATCAGTAGGTGAGGTTGATTTAAGCCCTTAGGATCTAGGTGGGACGCCATATGGGATTTATGGGGATGTTCTCACAATTGCCATTTATAATTTCTTTTTCATCCTCCTGTTAGTTGATTCTTTCATTCATTGATTCATTATTATAACATACCTGATTGGCGTTAGGTCCAAAGGCCCTGTCAAAAGTGAACTTCTTAGTATGTGATGTCTGCTGGGATTGGCGTACCACCACCTCGCGGTTGTTCACGACATCGATCACACCAAGCGACTTGATGTCTCGCTCACGCTGATTTAAAGGTCTGTAAGTAATTAAGTATATGTAGTTATTTATTATAATTATAAATGGCATATCACAACTTGAGTGACTTGTTGTACAGTATGAACAACACTATTTACTCCTCTACCCCTGAACAAGCTGCTGCTGATGTTTGCTGTCGGCGCTTGCGCTGCCTGGAGGACCCATCCTTTTCTATTCTTTCGCTATACGTGGACCATGGCTCGTCTAGCCAGGTCTACGTGTGCGTATACTGCTCCCGTAAAGGAGAAGATACGGAGACGACTCGACTTTTTGACCACCTGAGTCAGTCGGCAGACGTTGCGCAGCAGCGGTTTCCGCCCGCTGAATTAGTATTTTTGGGAGATTTTAATGCCCACCACGAGGATTGGCTGGGATCTCTCAAAACTGACCATGCGGGTCGGACCGCCCACTCATTCGCTCTCACGCATGACTTGACACAACTGGTACTCCAGACCACCAGGATACCAGACATAGCAAGTCACGCGCCCTCTTTTCTAGACCTTCTGCTGACGACCCACCCAGCCCAGTACATTATTTCGGTGCGAGCCCCATTGGGCGAACACAGTCTGGTCTGTGCCGACGTGCCAGTGGCCGTTCCTCCGCAACCTGTGGAGGTAAAGCGGCGATTCGTCAGCAGATTGGGACGGACTACGTGACTACTTCGCATCCGTTCCGTGTTCTCAGCGCTGCTTTGATGTTAGAGACCCATCGGATTGCGCTTCTGCCGTCGCTGGTGAAATCAGTTTGGGTATGGAGTATTATATCCCATACACCGAAGTCACTCGTGCCCGCAGAGCTCGTCCCTGGTTCGGGCATGAGTGCGTTGACGCTGTTCAACAAAAACAGTCAGCGTTCCGCGCTTGGGTCAGGGCCGCAGTGCGCGATCGAAATGTGGGTCACCTCAAAGCGGCGTATAACACAGGGTTGCAAGGGGTATTTGTGTTGCACACTAAGGGCTGCAAGAGGGCATACGTTAGAGTGGATGCTCAGCGCATAGCACGGCTTGGTCAACAACTCATGTCGCATCCCGTAGGCAGCCGCGGTGACTGGCGATTGGCCAAAGCCGTGCGATTCAACTTCTGCCAGCCCTCGCTACCTCCGCTGGGGTACCCTGACGGTTCACTGGCTCACGAGCCGCAAGAGCAAGCAGACATGCTGGTTAACCTCTTCGCGGCTAATTCCCGGGTCGATGACTGTGGTTTACAGCCACCAACGCGTACACCCACATATTCGTATCAGGCAATGCGACGTTCGAGCAACCCTACAATCACTCGACATCCGGAAAGCCAGTGGACTTGACGTCATTCCAGCGTTGGTCCTGAAAATATGTGCACAGCTCATGCGTTACCTAGAAGATCACTCTTTAATTAATTACCGGCAATATGGCTTTAGACCGAAGCGGTCAACGGGTGATCTTTTGGCGTACGTCACACATCTCTGGGGTGAGGCTATGGACAGGCATGGCGAGTCATTGGCTATTAGTCTTGATATCGCCAAAGTCTTCGATAGAGTCTGGCACAACTCGCTTCTTTCCAAGCTTCCGGCTTACGGTCTGCCTACTCGATTGTGCAATTGGGTTGCCAGCATCCTGCATGAGCGCAGCATCAGAGTTCTCTGTGATGGCTGGGCTTCAGAGTTCATGCAGGTTAAAGCTGGCGTGCCTCAGGGGTCCGTCCTATCACCCATTCTCTTTCTTCTGCATATCAATGACATGCTGTCTACTGGCAGCGTTCATTGCTATGCAGACGATAGCACTCTGCATGGGAGATACAAGGCTGGCCAAGCGGACCGACATTGAGGAAAACAGACGACAAATTGTCAATTAGCTCGATGGGGTCCTGACCCGCATTTCCCAATGGGGATCAGAGAACTTGGTCGAGTTCAATGCCAAGAAAACACAGGCGTGCGCGATTACAGCTAAGGTATCCGTCTTCCTGCCTCTCCCAACTCTTCAGAACACACCGTTACCACTACAGAACCACATTAACATGCTCGGAATGGACGTTTGCTGCAAACTGAACAATAAAAATAACATCGAGAGCGCCATCCAAACAGCTTCATGAAAACTCGGAGTTCTGAACAAGGTCTGACGGTTATTCACGCCAGAGCAGCGGTGTCTTTCGTACAAGACACAAAATCGCCCCTGCGTGGGATACTACTCTCATCTCTGGGATGGCTCCGTACAGTACTTATCAGACGCTCTCGACAGATTGCAGCGGCGTGCCATCCGTATCATTGGGAGCCCTGAAATTACTAATAACTTAGGACCTCTGCAGCTGCATAGAGACATTGCCTTTCTGGCTGTGTTTTACCGCCTCTGCCACGGCGAGTGTTCTGAGGAGTTTTTCAACTAATCCCACCTTCTTCCTTTCGATCCACAACAACACATGCTAGACTGCGATGCCACCCGCACACGGTGGAAACCATACAGTCCCGAACTCAACGGTTCGCGTAACCGTGACGATTTCCGCAATAAAAAAGGCACAGAATAGGTATAACCGGCGTGGGAGGCGCCGAGGCGTGAACTCGTGGCATTCCTCTCGCTCGGCAGAATGATTGCGGCAATGGTGCGGAGCGGTGCTTGAGAAGGAGATGGCGGAGCGCGCCCGGGAGAGGTTTAGAACTCTCCCGGCTGCGCCTTCTCGCAGCGCGTCACAGGCGACTCAGGCGCCGGAGGTCGCTTAACGACCTCCGTCCTCCATGAGCGCAGGCCTGACGGTGGCAGGTGAGGCCGCCTATCACTCCAGCAGAAGCATAAGAACCCATAATAACCCAAAAGCTAGTGAAGCTTTGCTTAGTTTGGGTCTAGATAATGCTGAATGGGTAGCAGAGTTGAAACTATTTTACAGTCAATGTCTTTCATCTAATACTCGCTATTGTGCATTTTTAAATCAAAGAATGTTCTGCAATTATCAGATGGAATATCAATATATATGTTACAGAAGCTTTTGAGGCTTTGTTATTAGACAGGCAGAATTATTTTTAATAAATTTATGCAGCAGAAGGTTATTTAATATATTTCATTAGATAACATTATGATACAATTTGTTTCTATTTGTTGCTTTCTACATGTATTTTTTCATTTATGTTCCTGTTTGTCCCGGCGAATGCTGAACTATATATGTGTCTCGAAGGGTAATGTATGAATAATACAATTATTTTCATAAATTCAAATCTTGTTTAGTGAACTGTGTCAAATAATACTAAAGGCATCGAACCAAAACGAAAAAAAAGACTTCATTGGAAATGGCAAAGTCACAAGGTGCTAATGTGTTTAATGATCACTGCATTTGTGAACACATAATTAAACAATCTAATGACTACTGATCAGATTTTTTGAGTTGAGAGTGAGATGAAGTTGAGCGAAAGCTCCTTTCACTCCACTCGATGTATTTTGTTTGTGTCCCTCTAGCGCTTAGACCCTTTGACCGATTTTAATGATTTTTAGCATAAATGATAGTGCATTATGCATCATAGATGATAGTAATGTGACGGACATAGGCTATACAAATTTAAATTATGAAGTACCACAGAGGAATAATCACCAAACAAAAAATTCTAAAGCTGATTTCTCAAAAACTACAATTTCCTTTCCAAATCACTTAGAAATGGGCACTCTAGCTCAACATTGCAAGAGCTACTGCCTTGCGGACCTAGTTTTTTTTACTTGATAACTTTGTGCTCACATTTCCAAATGTTAGATATTTCATATATTAATGATGAATGCTTCTAGTAGTTTCCTACTTAACTACCTACCTTCTCACTCTCAGATCATCAATTGCCTATCACAGTCCACTGCTGGACGTAGGCCTCTCTTTACATAACAAATTTTCATGATTATGGTTATGTTTAGAAAGATTATGTTGCCCTATTATAATATGTAGGGCACCGCAATTATGACCACCGCCACTACAAAATGAAGAATGTTGATACAGCATGACAAACATATTGTTTACTTACACTTTGGTATTGACATTCTTGTGTTAAATTAGAAATATCAGTGTCATTTTGATCAAAGTTTCCATATTGTCTCATGATTATGGCAAAGTCTAGATTCGCAGATTCCAAGTTTTAGGGCAATAAGATGAAGATATGTTTAATATTGCTCTATATATGTAATCTTAACGATTTAACACAGAAATTAAAAATATTCTAGTGAGTCACGCCAGTAACGATAAACTTCTAAGCTCATTATTTTTATTCTTTACCTTAATCTTATAGAAACTTGTATGTTCTGATTTTTGTCCTTACGAATCTTATCGGTCGTCATCTTGATGCAATAAACATAAAATAATTCACAAATAAACACTCCACTATAATTGTTTTTCAATTCACAAAACGAGTCAAATGCAACTTCAACTTTTAGTTCGAGTTCAAATCAACAGAAATCCGTTGCCGTTGAACGTTGAGCTGCATCAAACAAAATTCAAATTTCTGATGACGTCTACTTTGAATATAAGCCTTTTGGGCTGAAAATTTACCGTTGATTTATAAACATTGTGATTTATACCGAACCGACTCGTAATTTCTTAAATCAAATTGAAGAATAAGGCTGAAGTTACACATTCGGAATGATTCTCTGAATTCGGAATCTCAAATCTTGAATTTAGAATGCCCGGCATTCCATACAAAACCATTCAGTTCCTCTTCATCACACATTCTGGTTAAATCATATTATGAATTTTTTCACATCGATTTATCCGAGATATTTCGTACGTTCTGAATTGCAGACTCGAATATTTGACATGACGCCTGTAGCTCAATTCACATTCTGAATTCCTAGAGCGAAAAGGTGAGCGATTAGTGCTAATCTTCCTCCATAAAGTCATTTTTTAAAGCCGTCTAATACGAGACTATTTAAATTCTGAGATATTCTGGATTTGTTAGTCCAGCGTTCCATACAAATCAATGTTCCACATACATTCTAAACAAATCCGATTATGAAGTTCTCAGATCAATAGAACAGAGTGATATTACGAGCTTTCCGAATTCAGGATGGGAATATTTCAGATTATATATACATATATGTATTTTTTTAATACCACTCAGGTGGCAGACATGCTCACGGCCCACCTGATGGGAAGCGGTTACCGTGGCCTATGGACGTGTGCATCACCAGGGGCGCCACACTCGCGTTGCCGATCCTAACATGAACGAGCCCAAATCAAAACGGGTCACAGCGTAGCCCCTACATTCGGAATTCTGATTTTTTATCAAATCTCTAGAGCGAAAAGGCATTCGATTAGTGTCAATACGATAGTGTAGATAGTGTCCATAAAGTTAATTACATGGCAGATAGATAACCAATATTATAAGGCGTTACTTAGGTTACTTTTATATAAGAAAAATTATGAATGTTCACAATAATCTCATGAAATTGTTACTTAAGTTCCATGCGGACGAAGTAGCGGGCAGCAGCTAGTTATACTGTTTACTTTGTATGTCGATAGCATAGCACCATAAAGCATCCAGCAAAGTGGTTAATTATTTTTAAGTAATCTATACTTAGTTACAAAATAGCGATGAGCGCAATAAGCGCCTATAAAAAAAATTGCTGCAAATTGCATAATTACGTTTGCCTTGGCTTTTTCCTTTTAAAATGTAATTAAATCATAGACCAATGGTTGCCTGGGAGAGATCACTTTTAGTGATAAGGCCGCCCATTGGATATTTAACTATGCATGTTCCAAATATGTATCCGTAATAATTTTGGTGTACAATAAAGAATTAAGTATCTATCTATCTATCAAAATACAAAATATTTTCTATATACAAATCAACTTTCAGTTATTTTGCACGTGTTATTTATTCAGTTCCCGTTTGTGTTTGTGTTCCTATAAAAGTTCCCTCTTAAACTAACACCTAGCTACGCCCGTGGCCCGTGGTCACAATGAACGGATGGAAGCGGAGCAACTAGTTCATTATCAAAAATGGAGAGTGCGCTGCTATACTGATAATTCACAAGACCAACTTTGTAACATTACATATTATATAGGCAGGCGAACGACTGTACACTCAATACTCATGAAGAATAACTGAGTTCTCACTAGTTCCATGGGACAAATTGGCACTGGAACTATTGAGAACAACCTATATAATAAATAAACCCATAACAACTAAAATTTGATAACCGCAATAATCAATATAAACGCTAAAAAAATAAAAAAAATAGGTACAATGTGACGACCTCTGTGGCGTCGTGGTAGTGCGTTTTGACAGCTAAGTTGGAGGTCGCGGGTTCGATTTCCACTCAGTGCGAATATTTGTATGCGTGAATATGACTATTTGCATTGGTCTGGGTGTTTCTATGTATTAGGTATACATAGAAACACCCAGACGAGATATGTAGGTGTGTATTTACAAAGAAAATGTATCTAAGTACGTTTATCCTCATTCTAGAAACCATGACACAAGCTAGTTAAGCTATGCTTATATTGGGTCAAGATAGCGATGTGTAGTATGTTGTAGAATATTCAATTAAATTTAATTATTGTTGTATGAATTAATGTTCTAAATGAAATTCAGTTACGATTGTCGGAATATAAAATCAAGTGAAAGTATCCCGTAGCTATCGATTTACTGAAACGAATTGAAAACTGACATTTACTTTAACACACGATTCACACCGACCGGCTCCCAACGGGCCGGGCCAGACGGCGTTTATAATGCGGTAAAAGAAATTAAAACGTGTACACAGGAGTTAAAGTTCATATTTCGTCACACTCACATTCCGCGATATATGAATGGATCCTGACGGCTCTGAATGGCTGCGAATGTGTGATTCGTACTTAGGCTTGTTCTTTGTTGAAACTGATTAATGAGTTAGAAATAAGTGATGTGCCGGATATTTAGAAGTATTTATTCAACTGAGTTACCTGAAAGATGAATATTTGAAATTTTAGTTTTTCGTGTATCTACGCAGACGACCTGTGTAGCGTGGCGGTGGAGCATTCCACTGCTATGTCAGAGGTCACGGGTTCAATTTTCGCTCAGTGCAAATAGCATTTCCTGGTCCCATTTGTAAAAAAAACTTACATAACATAACTTCACGCCTGTATCCCCGGAGGGGTAGGCAGAGGTGTATTACACACCCACGATTCGCCAGTTATGTTAAGGTCCATATGTAATAGGGGGCGACCCTATTGCCATCTACCGGGCACAATATTAAGCGAGCGATAATTAGCATTTATTAATGCACACATAACTACGAAAAGTCAGAGTTGTGTGCCCGGGGTGACTGGGGATCGAACTCGAGACCTCGTCTCGGCAGTCCGTTACGTACGCCACAGGGCTATTGCCGCTCCTTATCTTAAAAAACTTATCTAAATGTTTTCTACTGAACACCAATTCCAGTCGCAACCATAGCTCTTCCTTAGGGCCTGGTTCTTCCTTTTATTGGTTAGGTTTGGCTTTTATTGGAGCGACTGCCATCTCCCATTCCAACCTCGAGGTAAAAGCCTACACCAGAACCTCACCCACCAATCAGCTGGTGCACCGCCTTGCAGGTAAACTTGGCTTGGGCCCCAAATATCTTAGTGGGGCCCTATTGGTAGATAGAAGAAGAGGAGAAGATGTTTTATTTAATAATGTATCACTTCCATTTCTAATGGCAATTTGCAGTGGTCCAATATATTTTACAGCAAGTTTTTATAATAAATAAGATCAGGTTATCAACGAACACAAACAGGAGGTACAAGAAATTGAGGAATGGAAACATGGAAATGTGTCGTTTATGCCACTGTCCTGGCGAGCCACTCAGACATGTGATCACTTGTTATTCCGTGCTTGCTAGCACTGAGTATCTGCACAGGCACAACTAAGCAGCCAGGATACTGCATCAAGAGCTTGCGCTTAAGCATCATTGCTCAAAGGCTGTCATTCTACAAGCACGTACCGGAAGTCGTACTCGGAAATGATCGCGCTAATCTCTACTGGGACCGGTCCATCATGACGGACAGAACTATTCTAGCGAATAAGCCTGATATCGTGCTGATGGACTGCGCAGGCTCACGGGTGTTTCTTGTAGAAATTACTATCCCCTATCACAAGAACCTCATCCGCGCCGAAGGGAATAAGAAAACTAAATAATTAGACCTGGCGCACGAGCTTAAGACTAAATAATTAGACCTTGCGCACGAGCTTAAGACTAAATAATTAGACCTGGCGCACGAGCTTAGTGTTGGAGGGTCCACAGAAGTAGTCCCTGTTGTTATTTCTGTCCATGGTTTGATCCTAAGAAGTCTCCGTCAGTATATACGGACACATACATATACACACCTGCTAATTTCTCCCCTACTTTGTACATTCTGCAGCATCCCAGAGACAATCGTACACGCATCTCACGTTTTATGAGTGCAGTCAGCATTTCTTGGGTATACCCCTCCTACCGGCCTTCGGCGGAAGCCGCTTGACCAGACATTAGTTACCTATGTAGCTAGGCGGTTACCAAAAAATATAACCGCCCTTGTGGACATTAACACGCCTACTGCGTAATGTCAATATCGTGCACTTACTTAGCATCTAGAATTTCCAGTTTCAAAGTATTTATTTAAACAGCTCAAGCGATTTAGAAACCACAGATAAAAACATGCTTTAAAAGGTAAAATATACCTTCACCACACCATTGCCATTAGAAATGGAAGAACGTTTTCGCGATTTCTTATTAAATAAAACATTTTTCAATCGTATCTAATAGGAATACAGCCTTTTAAAACATCTCAACAAGTTTTTTTACAAATGGGACCAGAAAAATAAAACTGGTTAAATAAATGAGAAACGTCATTATACAGATAGTTTTTGCGTCTGGCAACACTCATTACCTACACCATTTCCTCCCGCGCTTTCTTGAAGAAAATTAAAGACTCGCCGCATTAATTCTATCCGTATGTCGCAACGTTTTTGTGTCGGTTAGTAGCGTTATGGCGGCCCTCGTTTGGTTTTTGCCCGCGACGAGAGCTGCCGCCGATCGCTTCCCAGACTCCGCGTGGTGTGCAAAAAGTCGCCGTACCGCCACCACTGGAATCTACACAAAAAAATTAACCCCGCTCAATAACTGGCGACGTCGATGAAATACTATGAGTTCCTTTCAGTTTTTACCGCTCCAGAGCTTTTTCCGCACGCAATTTGCATCGGACGCACGCCGTCGGCCATTTTATAGTTTTTCCCGCGCAAACGATTCGAAATGATGGTCGCGTTCCGAAAATTGCGGGACGATAAAAAGCTACCGATGAAATTCTTGTTTGGAGAATGAGCGTTTATGTATAATGATATTTTTTATAGCTGCTTTAACCCTAATATTATAAATATTTCATTTTGTGTTTAACTTTGACGGAGCGCGAAATTGCAAAGAAATGATTGGACTCAACCTGCTGAAAAATAAAATTGTGGTAGGCATTAGGTACATTTTTCGCAAAAAAAAAACAACCTGAGTACTGAATAAAATGAATCATATTCACAAAAAAAATTCTAGACATGCAGTTTAGAACAAAAAAATGGGTCATACACATAGGTCACACTTAGTTCGGTACTGGTTAACAGACATTTTTTTTAGTTTAGAAGTGGTAGAGTCACGCAACAGTCATTTTGGCCGTTGCATGAATGGGCCGACACGACCGGGGAAGCACCACCCTCTCACAGAATATTGACGCCAAGTAACAGTATTTGAACTGTTGCGTTCCGTTTAGTGAGTGAGAGTGCCGGAGCCCAAACTCTTTTCCCATCCCCTCCTAAACTCCTTTCCCATCCCCTCCCAAAAATCCTTTCCCATCCCCTTTCCTTTACAGGGTCGGCAGCGCGACTGTGACGCCACTGGTGTTGCACACGTCCATAGGCCGCGGTAACCGCTTCCCATCAGGTGGGCCGTGTGCTTGTCTGCCACCTTAGTGGTATAAAAAAAAGACAAATTAACTTTTTCCGAGCTTTTACAGATGACAGCTTAACAAAGTGAGGAGAATCAACCAAATGTAAATGACTAACTATAACAGTCCACTGCTAGACATAGGCCTCTACCAATGTAAGCCATATAGCACCCGTCACCAGGCGTGGCCGCGCTGGCGGCCAAGGTCCGCCAGTAACCCTGGGGTTATCCTTTCGAGGGCTTACCCGGGGTGCCCGGCAATGGACACTTGGGCAGGACACCGTGCGGTTTAAGTCGATGCACGACATAACCGCCCCCGCTGGCGGGCGGTGGGGTATCCGAAGGGATTTCAGCACGTTAAAAAAAAAAAAGCCATAGCACCCGTTCTCGGTTCCGCATCCAGCCTGTCCCAGCTAACTGTTTAAACACTTCAAAATCAACGTTGAGTTGAGATGTAGTAGTTATTTAAGTTAGCTACAGTGGGTGATTAGTCGCTCGTGTAATAGCCAAAATTAGCCAAAAAAAGTGAATCAGCGGACCCCGAACTCCGCGGTGAAAGTTTTAGAGTAACTGGGGCATTGCTAAGATGATGAGGGAATATTACAGTTTAAAGAGGCAGTGACGGATTTACTAGTAGGCTAATGTAATAACTACTTACCCTCCGAAATACATTAAGGTCCACACAAACAATTGAACCTGTAATACTCGTACCTAATATTGTCGGAAGTTTACACGAATGTCACACATTGAAATTAAACTATTTTTAACCGATTCTATCGCGATTTATTTGATGTTATATTGATCCATTATACATTCATTCAGTTCATTCATTCATCCAGTATACATTGATCCCGACGTTTCGATTGCTTTTCAGCAGCCTGTCACGGGGAGACTAAAGATGGTTGTTGTCTTGTAGTTTGAAGTGTAAGTTATCTCAAAGTACCCGAACTATGTTGAATTGTTGGTGTTACTATTTACGCAGAATGAGCTCACAGTGTCTTCATGACACTGTCTTGTTGTATTTTTATGTAAAATATAAAATAACATCAAATAAATCGCGATAGAATCCGTTAAATATAGTTTTATTTCAATCTGTAATACCTATTTTAATGAAATTGTTAAGCAATTAGTATGCTTACTTTTCTTATAGATTTAGATCGGAAAAAGAGAACATCTAGGACGGGACATGACCCCCGAACAGTCCCTTACCGACTACCTACTCTGACCAACTGAGCCACCTAGACACGTCCCAGATATTCGAAACTCTCCGATATATTATACGTCTCGGGGCGATGCTGGAGCCATCTACCGTAATTCTTGCGAACTACGGAAACAATGAATGATTTTACAATCATTTATAAACATTTTTTTTTCTGTAATACATCTCACAGTAAAAAAAGGGTTATAAAAGTGACTTGGTAATATTTGTAACAATTACAATACTGTAAATGTGTAATTGTGGTTAGCGCCATCTGTAGGACACAGTCGCAACTACGGTGATTGCATCGATGTGGCTGACTTTAGCGACTCCCCGTCAGAGGGCGTGAGTTATGCGTTCGTATTAGGTTATGTTGACAAGTCAGTCTCACGGAAAGTTCGAGTTGGGTATCTTAACGTAAACAATTCTAGCAAGATCTAGAATTAATTCAGTATATAAGGATGATCGCAGTGACCCTATTATTCATTTTTTTGTGAGAGGTCATTAGTCGTGTCCACTGAAGAAATTTGTGTTATTTGGAATAGTTGAGAAAAGTATATTAAGTAAGTATAGTAAGTTGTTTTATTCAATTGCTGTTAGTATATTCGCATAATGGAGATGTGTTATTGATAAAAGTTGTGAATCTTCATAACAGGGTCGTTAGTTCTGGGAAAGAACCCTGTAATCAATTTAGAGGGCAGAGACTCTGAGGTGATCAATCGTGGTGGCTTGGATACTTAGATCTTGGGAAAGCAGATCACCAGGAAAGCTCCGGAATCTGCTCTGCCGGTCCCCAACCACTGGCGGTCCCTCGAATACCTGAGATCTATAAGATCAAGTATTCTTTCCACATAACAATAACTGTTCATTTCATTACTGCTGACCGGCGCGAGGCTGGTGTATGATATACCAGAGCTGTGCCACTACTGGCTGGCATCTTGGAGAAGTATCTACATCGTTATCTATATAATATATGATTGTGCCTATAACTGTGCTCTGTTATCTGGTTGTGTAAATTATTCTGTGTATCTGTCTGTGTACTGTGACCTCCTAAACTCACTTTTATATATATTTGTGTTCCTACTTTATGTGTGATAATTCTGTATAACTATCTGTGACTTTGTATTTTCTCTGTGTATAAATATATGTATGTACAACTGATCCTGGCGTTTCATTGGAGATCAGCTGACCTGTGCACCACCTAAGAACCTCTGTTTAAAGGCGCCCTAGGATTAGGAACTCTGTTGCTCAACTGGTCTAGCCGGTGTGTGACCCCACTGAGAAAAACGGTTACTTAATTGAATACAATTAGTAAATATGTCACTGTTTAGAGGAAGCCAGATATAAAGCCAGATATTTGAATCACTTTCAGACGGCATAATTCCATGCACTTACATGAATAAAACCAGATTAGGTAAATACTTGAAGGAGAAAGCGATGTGCATTACAAAACGAGGTAACATCATGAAAACCTTTAATCGAGTATGTGCGGAATTAACGGCTGGTATGTAGAGAGGCAAGTGGCCGGTCACCGTGAGAAAATTCGAGACCGCGGCGACTCTCCGTACTGTATTATCCAGGGCTTTGAAAACAGCGGGGCAATGAGCGGAGCGAGTACGAGGGCCAAGGCTTGAACTCGTAATAAAAAGATGTTCAAAATTCAGTCTCAATCTATTCTCGATCTCCCAAATGTCAAAAAAGGTGTTCTCGTTACAAAAATTTGTTGAAATTATGGTTACGAGAACACCTTTTTTTAAAGGAAAAGGCGTTTTTTTGTAACAAAATTTGTTGAAAATATCGTAAATTTGGAGATCAAGACTCAATTGAGCCTGTATCTTGAACATCTTTTTATTACGAGTTCAAGCCTTCTGATTTCTTTTGGTCTCGGTGACAGTAACGGGGCAGATCACTGTCAAGTCAATTCAATTTTCAATTAATAGATGTGTTTTCAGCATCAATTCCACCAAGGTCCCGTAGTAGTAGATTTATTATGGACTGACTCGAGTTCGTAGTTACTTTCAGCAGAATTTAGACTCTCAAGTCAAATCAGTTTCATTTTATTAAATATCAAAGCAGTAAGTTCTGTGGTTCTGTGAATTTTTTATGAAATCTTAAACGGAGTTTATTGGAACTACTTGGAATCAAAGTGTCCATCTAGTTATATCAATTGAACTTCAATGTAACTAAGGGGAATAGACCCAATTGCTCGACTATGACATCATAGTTTATTGTGTCGAATCATATACTATTAGTGTATTATTTAATAATAAAAAATAATTAAGGCTACAAAATTACTATAAACGTTACATTTAATGTCCTTTATTCAATTAACTCTGTTAAATAATTTATTTTGAGTATAAGACTCTACCCAATTCTAATAAGAGCGAAAACTCATTGGATTAGCATTATACATTACCAGTTGACGGGATACTAAAATTTTTATTATTACCCATGATATATAATCCATTTATAGTAAATTATAGCATAAGGTTCCTATTGAGTGAAGTTCCTGTGATGATTTAATGAGCTAATAAGTTCTATAACGCAATGCAGAATTCGTTGTTTTAGCTTAAGCTACCCTGCGCTAGATGGCGCGCTCATCCTTTATGGTTTGGTAAATCTTGTGTGGGTGAAAGTTCAATACACTCCGGTACCATTAGAAACATAAGGCAGCTGAAAAGTTAGTTTTATTCCATGTATAATATTATTCCCACGCGTAACCTTTCGACAATGTCATATGTGTAAGTAGGTATATAAACAAATGCTTTTCATTTTATTAGGTATATCCGAAGGGATTTCCGCACGAAAAAAAAAAAAAAAAAAAAAAAAAAAAAAAAAAGGTATTAGCTGTTCGTCCCAGCACCACTCGGTGCCAACTATTTCCGCAGATTTATCAAAAGGTGCGTTTATAGAAACATTTTGAGGAATTTTGTTTGCGAACAAATCGGTAAAACCAGTTTCAAGCGATTCGTTTTTAATTGTCTATGGCAACATAGCTCCCGACCGGATGAACCGATCTTGAAAAGTGAAGTTGTCGGAAGAGTTCTTAGCTATTTCGGGAGTTTTTAATTTTTAGGTAGCTGCGTCACCCCGTGCCGACTATTTCCGTGGATTAATCAAAAGTTTTGTTTATAGAAACCTTGTCCTGACAATTACGAACATAATAAGAAGAAATCATGCAAATCGGTAAAGCCATTCATTTTTATGTTACCTATAGTACACTCTACACAAGCCTAAGCGCTTACGCACGGTCACCCGCTTTGCCTGTGGCCTCAGTTTTTCTGTAAATAATATCCGACTGACTCTTAAGGCAGTGTAGGTTTTTCCTTGAGCCGGTGAAAGGTTGTCGCAACACTAGACAACTAGAAATATGTCGATATGATGATAAAATAACGGCTCCACTGTGAGAAAACTGTGGTGCCAACTTTTTGTGATATTGATGTGAAAAAGGCTGAATGTTATGGCTTCCTTGATCTCTGATAAGAGACTTTAATATAACTAATTATATACTTTTGCCCGCCAAAATACTCCAAGACGTCAGTTACCGTTTTCTTTTAACTTCAACTGAAGCACGCTAGCTATACCTTTTTTTTTTTTTCCCTTTTTCCCTTCGGATACCCCCCGCCAGCCAGCGGGGGCGGTTATGTCGGGCTTGAACCGACTAAAACCGCACGCCGTCTCGGGTCTACAGACGCCGGGGTGTAAGGTTGCCCATAGAGCATATCCCTCGCACCCCGACTGACCCACTGGGCCATCTCCGGTTTCGAGATGCCCCCCTCTGGTTTGGGAACCACGCTGTCCCCGTCTTGCCCCGGTTTGGGGGAGGGGCGCTAGTCGCCCCACCGTCCCGGCCTGCTTCTGCTGGGGTGACAGGCGGCCTCACCTGCCACCCCCAGGCCTGCGCTCATGGAGAACGGAGGTCGTTAAGCGACCTCCGGCGCCTGAGTCGCCTGCGACGCGCGGTGAGCAAGTTGCGGGCTCGGCGGGCCGGGAGAGTCCTGAATCTCTCCCGGGCGCGCTCCACGCACTCGCGCTCTGCACCATTGCCGCAATCATGCTGCCGAGCGAGAGGACTCCCACCCCGATGGCTGCCACGAGGTCACGCCTCGGCGCCTCCCACGCCGGGCATTCCGCCAGCGTGTGCAACCCTGAGTCCTCGCTCGCGTCGCAGTGATGACACTCAGGCGTTGGCTCCTTCCTGATCCGATGCAGGTGGTCCCCGAAGCACCCCTTCCCGGAGATCACCTGCGTCAGTCGGTACGAGAGGCTTCCATGTCGCCTCTCTAGCCAATCCTCCATGATGGGCCTTACCGTCGCTATTGCGGCGTGCCCTACGCTAGCTATACCTACCTACAACAAATTATTAATTTAACTTATCAAATGACACACAAACACATGTATTAAGTATTTGTTTGAACTTTAATTAAACTTTGGCCTTTAGGCCAACAGCAAACGTTTGCCTTGTTTTTTTTTGAATGGAAAATGTTGATTTGTTTTGTCATCCTTAGTACATACAACATAGTTCGGGGCACCTCGGCTAATCAATGCCACGTGAACAATTTTCTTTTCACTATATTTTAAACTAGGGCTGCAATTCACTCTGCTGTTGCAAACATTGAGCGAAGCAATTTCACCAAGACTTTTTCTAACGGTGATAATTCCTCAATGGCTAGTCCTATTTTAATTTTTCTTTTTTTGTCTTGTGTATAAGAACAAATTACTTAATTTAATACCAATCGCGTGAATGAGCCTTTTTTGTTCATTGAAAATCAAATATTAATTATTTTTTCCGGTGATTATGTCTCCGTGGTACTTTTGATTTTTGATTTTCCTAGCTTATGTCCTTCCCATCAGTAACATCGTGGCTTGTGTGAAATTTAATTAGAATCGGTTTAGCCGTTTGGGAGGAGAAGATGGTCTAACGAAATACATGAGTCGTCTAAAAGAGAGCTTCACTCTTTCAGAGCTTCGCTCAATGACTCAGTATGTAACAGAAATCTTTTAATTATGGTGTATGTGTCTCTACCAAGATCTTCGGGCCCCGGGCTCCGAAATGCAAGCTTTGGAAACAACAGGAGTTGGCGCTAGGATGATGATGATGTTGTTAGTCCATCGTGCTTTCGTTGAGGTAGGCTAACTAGCCTATTTTAGACCGACCGCTTAGAAGCGCCTGTGTTGTACTACCCCTTTTAATATAGATCATTGGTAACACTATCTAATTCGGGATTAACGAAGGTTAACCTATATTCCGAGGCCACTTAACCCGAAATATAGAATTTTTTGTGGCAACATCGAACACCGTTGGCGGGTCGGCAGTTTTATATGATTTTTTATAATGTTTCCGAGAACCGAGCGCTTTCGCATCTCAACAGAATTAAGCTTTTGCAAACTGATTATCATTTTTAATTTGATACCGACACGCACATGCCTTTGTTTTTACGTCCAAGGAGTTTGGTTGGATTAGCATTTACCTACCTACCAGTTTTTTGGGGGTATTGATAGGTTGTAGGAATTTAAAGGTAGCGTTTTTTGAAGACCTCGCAGCTGATTACAAGTTCGAGTCCTATTAGTACAGCTTTAGGTGTGAGTATAGGGTCAGTCGGGTGTGGATACGGGTATTGCAGTGGATGCAAGTACCCCCGCCTCCCTCTAATAACTCACAATATAGTGCCCGGCATTTAATTTGACACTTCGGGCAGAATCAGACATTCGATTTTGTACAGCGTTCGCTTCATTGTAAATCGACCTAGCACCTTTATAAAGTTGTTAAAACGAATTCTGATTTTAAAACATTAAAAAATAACAAAAAAAAATAAACATTAAAATATAGTTTTATACTACCTACTCATGCGCTGCACGATATGGTCCGAGAGGTTTTTATTTTTTTTGATCTTCACTACAAATGAAACACTCCTTTATTAACCGACATTATAAAAAAATAATCTATTTATAAAACGTGCATTTCAGACTTTATCTAGGTTAAAATTCCTTGCTTATAGCCTGGCTTATTTCTTATCTTTATTTTTTATTATTTAACACAAACAAATTACAAGTTGCGTCAAAGACATATATTGCAAAGAAAAAAAAATTAAATATTTGATAGTATTAGAGGTTGTAAAATGACCGCTACCCTCCAGCCAGGTCTGCCATTGCTTGTTAACATGGTACGTTAACAAGCAATAATCTTTCCTGAGACTTTACCTTCAGCTTACCATCAGGCGAGGTGAAGTCAAATTGACGTGTCCTAAATTTAAAAAAAAAAGATAAAAAAAGATAATTAGGGAGGCATCTGATAAATTTTCAAATTGCCTCAAACACCTACATAAAAATGTCTACCAGCTCTCACTCTAATAGAGAGGACGCTCCACAAAACCGATCTTAATCAGAGTCTACTTACTTTATTTTGACTAATTTCAAGGTCCCTGGTTCAAATACTGGCCATTACACTACAAACGTGAGCTCACTGCTAACACAAGCAATTTATGTTTGCTGGAACGTTTAGGGGGAATAATAGTAATTGCGGTTATACTATAATTCTTAAAAAAAAAAGAAATTTGATTTAGCTTTGGTTTTGTTTATGGCTGATAGTTTTATCGCGCAATCCAAAGCCCAAATAAATGAAAAAAAAAGTATCGCTCAACATCATCATTCAACTTTAACTCCTGGTGTTCTCCCATTCCTTAATTATTCATTTATCTATTTTTTTACAGCAGCGACTGGCGTCTGAACCTCTAAAGATTTCCTAGTCACTAATTCAATGCCATAAGCCTACAAATAAAAAAAGTTTCAGAAATATGATCCTAAGTACATCAATTTTGATTTATATTTAAATATCCTTTTTTATCTTTTTTTACGTGTAGCTGTAGCAATCAAATATATTCTTTATAATATATTATGTATCAAAATAAACTCATAGCAAAGTAGGTGCGACGCTCAAGAAACCAAAACAAAATCCATTCAAAACTCGAACGGAAAATTCGAAAATAACAAACGATCAATAAGAACAAGACTGAGCTAAAAAAATTCAATAGTGATCACCCGTCGACCCCCAAGTTCTAACCCTTTCGGAGTTTCGTCCCCTCCGCGGTACGAGTACACCGACAATCACAAACTACACACACATTCTCAAATCTGAGCCTTTATGTTTTTTTACATAAGCTTAGGGCAAGGAAAGCGTGGGGCCACGTGGAGGGGTCGCGTGGGGTGCTGGGCGGGGCAATGCAGCTGCACTAGGGCTCCACCGGCGGCTGCCAGTCGTGCCGCGCGCGTCACGCACTACACGTCACGGCTACCCTTACAATTTTAGCGCCAAAACAAAAGTTCGATACGCCATTGTCGAACTTTTTCCTCAACATAAATATTCAAAATAGGAACTGTGATAATTGTCTTTGAGATTAAAGAGAGAGTAATTTTTTTTAAATCTTTAAAAAGTTGCGAATATTTTTGTGAAGTTTTCGAATTGGCGGGTGTTGGGTTGATGTGTGCGAGCGAGAGGTGCGATATGGATAGCCCGGGCGAGGAAGCGGGAAGGACAGCGCCTCCCGTGCCGCACACCCCCGCCATGCAACCCAACGGGTCCAATAAGATCATCGGGCGAAATGTGAATGGAACCAGTAAGTCACGTAATTGAGTTAATTTCTTAATCTTATTTTTTTTCTTCGTTTGAAATTAGGTACTATGGTTAGATTTTTGCAATGAAAATGCATTTAAATAGGTTTTTTTATTCAATGTATCTATTTCATTAAGTAAAATATCGCAGTTTAGTTCGAATCGCAGGTTTGTATTTTTGGTTAAATGCAGCCTGGGTACCTTCTACGGGCGTCTTCTAACTCTGTAGGTTAGTGAAACTAGAGCGGTTTTCGGTAGTGAATTTTATAAACACGTTGAATTCAATCTAAACTGAGTTTCACGTTTTATTTCAATGATTGCAGTTTAGTTAGCCTTAATCATAGTTCCTATAATTGGTGAAAGCCAGCTTTAAAACTACAAGGAGAGCTACGAATAAACTCAAGGATGTCCTTGGTACAGTTATTACCTCTCTATTAATCATATTATCATTATATAGATTTAGAAACATCAGTTATGATTTTTATTTGGCTCCCTTGGTAAAACGAATCATAATTTCCTAACTGAGTAATAAATACCATAGATTACTTAATAGTTGAATTTATTGTATACACGTAAAAGTTGATCACAAATCGTATCTACATCAAAACCAGTCAGTCTTTTGCTAGATATTAAGTGAAAATCGCTCAGTCTCATGAGACCATCACAGCCACTGCTTACTCTATTTTAGGTAACATTGTTCACGTAACTAAGTAACAAGATAACTTGGCATCAAAGATTACCCATTACCATACATCTTCTAACAAAACACTTAATGAAGCTTCTTATGTTATTTTGCTTGCCAAATAGGTATCCTCGAAATGGTTAATAGTTAGAGGTGTTTTATATTAAATCCAACTAGGTATCTATATTATCATTTCCCACTTAGTAAGAAATTAATCTATGTATATAAAACAAAATCATGTTTGATTTTTTTGATTTCTCTTCACCTATACTGTGCCCTTTGGAAATTGTCACAGTTAGCCGGCTAGTGGGGGTGGTTATGTCGGACTCGAACCGACCAAAACCTCACGCCGTACACACGAAATAAATTCAGCTGATAAGGTAACCAATATAACTTGATTCTAAGGTGGAACGAAGTTTGCCGGGTCAGCTCGTTTGATCATAAGGGCATCGTCCTGCGTAAGCTAAGCTTTGTGAACTTTCTGTAAAGAAAGACTTAGTAACGTCATCATCATGATCTTAACGTTGTCCCTAGTTATATCCGAGGCTTCCACCTTGGATATAACCGGCTTTTATGAGGTCGACTGTCTTCTACACTCCCAACCGTCAGAGAATAGCCTGCGCCAGAGACTCGTCCATCAATCAGGTGTACCGACTTGCAAGTGAGGCTTGCTTGGGCCTCGAAGATCTCAAGAACCACCCATAGTAAGAAAGAAAAACATTTCATTTGGGAAACGCAGAACATCAAAGTAACATCTATGAATCTATACAAATAAATAAGTAACATAATGTTATGCTCATCTGTACTATTATAAAATTGTAAATGAGTTGTGTCTCTACATTGGAGATATTAAAACAAGTTGAATTCCTGAGACGAGCTCAGCCGAATACAAGGGATTTTCGATTTAACGTTTTTTTTTTTGCGATTTTTTGCGATTTTTTCTTTATCTTGCAATGGTTCACCCCAGCACGAATCTATTACCGAAAACAGCAACTCGATAGCTCATCTCCTTCATACCCAAAAGCGTGACAGAAAATTGGCAACGACGACGACGTCGACAACTCGATAGCAATAGGGCTTTTCTAAAGAAAATCCCTAAAAAAAACTTGGGTGATGTTAAATTAAGGATTTTTAAAACAAAAATTTTTTTTTTCGAATTCTTGTATATTTGCGTTCGCGATGGACGCAAAAACTATTGAACGGATTTTGATGCGGTTATTTTTCTATAAGTAAGGTCAGACTTAATATATGCCGTATGTTTGATTGTAATTACTTAAGTAGAACCGGTGATATGACCGAAAAACCGATAACCCAGTAGTAGGCATCAGTTAGTTAATAAATAAAATTGAAGTGTCTGTTAGTGATGCATACGAATGTATGCAAGGTACTTACAACAAAGGGCACGCCGCAATAGCGGCGGTAAGGCTCATCATGGAGGATTGGCTAGAGAGGCGACACGGAAGCCTCTCGTACCGACTGACGCAGGTGATCTCCGGGAAGGGGTGCTTCGGGGACCACCTGCATCGGATCAGAAAGGAGCCAACGCCTGAGTGTCATCACTGTGACGCGAGCGAGGACTCAGGGCTGCACACGCTGGCAGACTGCCCGGCGTGGGAGGCGCCGAGGCGTGACCTCGTGGCAGCCATCGGGGTGGGAGTCCTCTCGCTCGGCAGCATGATTGCGGCAAGGGTGCGGAGCGCGAGCGCGTGGGCCGCCGCCACCTCCTTCTGCGAGCATGTGATGCTCGCGAAGGAGATGGCGGAGCGCGCCCGGGAGAGGTTCAGAACTCTCCCGGCCTGCCGAGCCCGCAACATGCTTGTCGCGCGTCGCAGGCGACTCAGGCGTCGGAGGTCGCTCAACGACCTCCGTCCTCCATGAGCGCAGGCCTGGGGGTGGCAGGTGAGGCCGCTTGTCACCCCAGCAGAAGCAGGCCGGGACGGTGGGGCGACAAGCGCCCCTCCCCTAAACCGGGGCAAGACGGGGACACCGTGGTTTCCAAACCCGAGGGGGCCATCTCGAAACCGGAGATGGCCCAGGTTCAGTCGGGGTGCGAGGGATATGCTCTATGGGCAACCTTACACCCCGGCGTCTGCAGACCCGAGACGGCGTGCGGTTTTAGCCGGTTCAAGCCCGACATAACCGCCCCCGCTGGCCAGCGGGGGGGTATCCGAAGGGACTTCCGCACGAAAAAAAAAAAAAAAGGTACTTACCACAAAATATCATATGGGCATCATATATAGGCAGACAGATAAAAGTTAAAACTTTTATCTGTCTGCCTGTATTTTCGATCGACTTAGATGATCTCTGAAACGGCTGGGCCGACTTTGTTGGGACTTGACATAACTAATAATAGGTCTTGATGATGAAAATTGGGTTTCCTCCAATTTCTTCAAGAAAACCGGCAATTTCATATGTAACGACCTAATATTACAAGGTGTAACAAATACTATGTTATTTTAATATTTGTATTATGAAATTTTATTTACTTATTTACGAACCTCATTATTTTTGACGTTGGTTAATGCATACCATACACGTACTGCTAATTAAATCTAAATAAAAACGGTAGTTCACAACAGTAGATGTAGTTTTTCCCGTGGCGTAGTGTGAGCGCTGTTTTTCTTCTGTTTCCACGGTTTTTCTACCCGCCATGCAACAAGATGTTTTTGCGGACTCCCGCCGATGTGCTGTGCTCGAACTGATTTGATACTTGAAATATTAGTGGAAGCTTTTCGCAGTAGGGCCCTGACCGGATTGATTTCTCCATGAACAGGTATATCAGGGAATATCAAGAGTTAATGAACTCGTTGGCTAAATTCCTACATAATTTTGATGTTGTTTGGTGCGCACAGTGAGGTATGAAAGGAAATTCTGGTCTGGCTGCACACGCTCAAACTGTGGAATGCGGAGTGGATTCCACAGTTTGAGCTTTTGTGCTGCATGGTTTTACTAAGACACTACAGTTCTTCAAGAAGGGCGTTAGAATGTTTTTAGAGGGTCGGCAGCGCGAGTGTGACACCCCTGGTGCTGCACACGTCTATTGACTCGCTATCCGTGGGCTTGTCTAATCTAAGTGGTATAAAAAATAATAATAAAATAATCTTCCGCTCACTACGCTTACTATATTTATATATTTTCTTAAATGGTGATTTCAATACGACTTCACCTCGCTTGGTGGCAAGCTAAAGGTACGGATACAACTAAAAAGTGAAACATTAAATTTCTCAACTAACTAATATTGCAAGTATCAAAATTGCACAATCACGGTATACCCATCAAGGAGCGGGGCTTAGACAAAAAGCTTCATCCCAAGACAAACCGTCGCCAGAGCGGGATCAGAAAAACGCACATTACGAGCAACGGGTTCGATTCCCATCGCGTGCGACTTAGAATATATGATGTTTTTGTGTTGCATTTCACTGGTATTGTGATTAAGTTTTTTTTTTATTTATAAGTTCGATTGCGTTAATAATATCTACCAATTGCTTTTTAATATATAATGCTTCTATGGGCTATTTTCATTGTTATTATTATTCTTATTGAGATCTTTTAGGTATAGCCAATTCATTTAATCCGACTCAGTAAGACTCCACGTATGTAGCTTGTATTATGGGTTCTAGAAGGCGTATAACTTAGATAAATACAATATATAATATTAAACATAAAAACACCCAGATCAATGCAAAATATATTCATTCATACAAATATTTGCACTAAGCGGATATCGAACTCAATCCAGGTCACCCTCTGGCTTAGGAGTCGAAGGTTCCACTGCTACGGAACATACATGTCGTCTACGTTATAAAAATCTATAATTTATAAAGATTCAGATCGGAAAAAGAGTACATCTAGGACGGGACTTGAACCCGCGACCAGTCCCTTACAGGAGGAATGCTCTGGCCAACTGAGCCACGTAGACACGTCCCAGATATTCGAAAATTTCCGATATATCATATACGTCTTAAGGCGACGTTGGAGCCATCTACCGTGATTCTTGCGAACTACGGAAACAATGAATAACTTTACAGTCATTTTTAAACATTGTTTTTTGATGACTCCGCCTAATTAATTCAATTAAATTTTTAAGCATTTTGTATGCTTACTTTTTTCTAAAGATTTAGATCGGAAAAATTTATACTAAGCTTAAGATGCTACAATCATTATACCCGTTTCTTTTTCGTACCTACTAGGTTAAAAAGAATAGAATTAAATTATTATAAGAACTTCGACAGTAAAAAAGCGGAATACCGTAAACCTCAGACGCTAGCAACCCGCCAAAATCTTATTACAAATAAACCATAGACAATGGCCGCTAAATAAAACTTCTTTTAAGTTTTAAACTGTTCTTCCACAGAGTATTAACTAAGTAGAAAAGTGTCAAACACTTTTTCATTTCACTTAAAGTCCGGTAAAAGCGGCCATTATGTAAATTTGCTTCATAAAAATGCAACTTAAACAAAAAGAAAAGAAGAAATGTTGGTGAATTTAATCCGCACAATAATAAAGTATAACTATGTCTGGCTAAAAACACGAAAATGAAACAAAATGGTTGGGTGTTTATAAAAAAGTTGGCAGGTATGTGGCTGTTTTGAAAGATGGGCCCGTAGGTTTAGTTCTAAATCTTTTAATCCTAACGGTAGCTTTGATCTTATTTAAATTATTCTTATCAAAAGGAGATAGGTATTATCTCAATACTATCGCGATGTCAACAGTGTACCGCACTAACGCATTATATGACAGATATCTTTTTTTTTCTTTTTCTCACTCACTGACTAGTGCATGTCCTGTTGCACTCATGCATGTTGCTCGTCAGGCGAAACAATGTCAAAATTAATTTTAGTGAAAGTAAACTTCCCAATCGTAAATTTTAACATAGCATAACTTCACGCCTGTATCCCCGAAGGGGTAGGCAGAGGTGTATTACACACCCACGATTCGCCAGTTATGTTAAGATCCCAATGTAATAGTTGGCGAGACTATTGCCATCTACCGGGCACATTATTAAGCGAGCGATAATTATCATTGGTTAATGCATACATAACTACGAAAAGTCAGAGGTTTGTACCCGGGGCGACTAGGGATCGAACTGAAGACCTCGTCTCAGTATTTGGGACCTTAAAATAACCTCTGCCTACCCCTTCGGGGATACAGGCGTGAAGTTATGTTATGTTATGTGAATTTCCAACTGAAAATATTCTACCCACCTCTCTTCTTTTCCTCATCGGCTTCCTCTCCCTCACAAAATATCCTCAACCTCATCCTCAAACTGCTTTCTTGGTAATTCCTCTTTAATTTCCTCTCCCACATTAACACTTCGAAAATTTTACTTCTAAAAATTTTGTACTTGACATAACCGCTGGCCGGCGGGGGGGTATCCGAAGGGATTTCCGCAAGAAAAAAAAAAAGGTACGTACTTACATCTTTTGTTTCTGTTAGTAAGGTTTGGTAGGTTAAGGTAGGTACCTACCAAACAAGCACACGACTAACATAGCCTATGGGTGAGTAGTTTTCTTACCCTATGAACACATACAATATTAGACGTTTCACAAAAGCTAGCTGCAAAGACTTCTATGCCACTACAAGACCGAAAAAAAAAAAATTGAGGTTAATACACTTCTATTTAGCTGTCATCTGTCAAGGCGCAAAAAATATTATAGATGTATTTTAGTAAAGTTATCTGTAATTTGTGCAAAGTACGTTTGATAATTTATTACATTTATTGCTAGTTTGATTCAGATAAATAACTGGCCTTTTTACGTATTCCTATATTTCCATCACTTCGGCCATTGCCATCCTATTAGCGATATTTCAACACTTTGAATGGCCAAAAAACGTTCTCCAAGCAAACAATAATTACTGTTAAGTTCAACTAAACTGTGTTACTTACGCAGCTCACATCGACTTAGGTTCCTTCTAGGCAAACGTGATCCATAGTAGACCACATCGTCTCTAACAACCAGGTGAAATAGAGGTCCAAGTTGAGCCATCATTCATAAAAATAAATAAAAATAAAAAAACTTAATCGTGGTTACTAGAATTGGTGATATTTGCTCCAAGTATTCAAGTATATTTTGTGGTAACTTCGTAACGGTTCACACTGCCCACGGAACCCTGTTAAGGTCCGGTGCAATACTTTTATTTTGAAAGGTTTTTTACGTGGGTAATCGCAGTGGGACCGCTTCTTGCTACTAAGAGTTTGGATGTTAAGGGGTGTATAAGATGGTATGGAATTAGCCTGTTGGTTATTTAATTAATTATATGAAAACGGATTTTATCGCAATTTATTATATAGTTATCTATACTATAGGTACGGTTTTAGTCGGTTCAAGCCCGACATAACCGCCCCCGCTGGCCGGCGGGGGGGAGGGGGGTATCCGAAGGGATTTCCGCACGAAAAAAAAAAAAGGTACTATTCCCTGCGTTTTGGTAGCTTTTCAGCAGCCTTGGTCACAGGAAAGAGTGTGATACGGATTACCCGTAAAATTAGTTTTATTTTAATTTTTTCACGTTAGATTTAAGGGAACAGTTTTAATTTTGATAGTCACCTATGCAAACTTCATTTATTAAATCAGTAGGTAGATACATTATCACAGAAAAGTTTTTTTAAATAATCTGTGGTAGTGTTAATATTTGACTTCGCTCCCTGGAACCCTGGGGTTATCCTTTCGAGGGCGTACCCAGGGTTCCCGGACGCTTCGGACGCCCGATTCCGACATACCCACCTCATAGCTAGCACCGGTGGGGTGAAGCCCGTGGGGGTTGCCACAGGTTTAAAAAAAAATACTACTTCGTTAGGAAGTTCGCAGCCTTATAATTTAGATAAAATGTCCCGACAAATGTAGAACCTCGTATTCTTTGGAGTCGGTTAATAAAACGCATTTATGAACCCGCCCTTAAACCCACAAACAAAATCTACATAATATGCAGATGTGAGCCAATTTTTACGAACACTGCGAGATATCATTCGTAATATTTTAATATAAACTAATGTATGCCTTTCGTGACGATATCACGTTTCCTCTCGCATAAATAAAAACTTTTCATGTGATATGTTGGTTCGAAAGAAAAATGTACAGGATGCGCCGTCGCTACGGCATTTTCATGTTATTTATGAGTTTTTATTCTGGAGGTTAATTTAAAATAGTAAGACCACCCTATAGAGCCTTATCTTTTGAACTTCATTATTTCTGAGAACGAAATGGGGAGTACGTTTTTTTTATATATTTAGGACACGTCAATTTGACTTGACCTCGCCGGATGGTAAGCTGAAGGTAAAGTCTCTCAGGAAAGAGGGTCAGCATTACATACACGTACCATGTTAACAATGGTGGCACTCAGGTTGACGGCCTCATCAGAAGAAGATTGTCGTCGCAGCTCTGCGTGACACCCACCGGTCCCACTAGTGCTGCGACCAAAATCCCCCTGCCCGGCTATGCACTTGCTGACCCCTGAACGCAATCAAACCGAAATTGGATAACTATGGAGGGTTTTTCGCAATCCTACCTAACCGGCCGAATTTTGTGTCATCAAATTTCTACCTTTGTTATCATATGGGGCTCTGCCAAGCTCACCTACAAGCCGGTACACCAGCCGATTAACGGACGAGGCTTGGCGCAGACGCACCTCTCGGGGATAGGGAGTTAGACTGCAGTTAATCAGCAAATGTACCGGCTTGCAGTTACAGTTGGCTTTGCCCCAAAGGTCTTGAAGGGGGGGGGGCATACACAGAATACACATACAGAACAGAAACAGAACATACAGTTGTAGAGCTTGTTCAATATATCAACAATCTAAACTCATATTCTTTTTTCCTGCACTTGACCATTACCTACAAGATTAAGATTTAAATAGGTTTTTCAGGAGAAATAAAGGTGAAATTTTTGGATCGTAGTGGTGGTGGGGTGTATGGGGCCCTACCGAAACCTTCATGGTCAAGTCAACGTCACTTGCAAGCCGGTTCACCTGCTGATTGACGGACAAGGCTCTGGTGAAGGCTTTTATTTTAGGGTTAGGGGGTTAGTGACTCCCGTAAAAGCCATATAAGCAAAATCAAAAGGAGGAGAAGGGGTAAGCAGACCACGAGTTCTGAGGTAAACGCCACGGATGCAACCGGGAACAAGTCGAATTTGTCATGCCCAAGACTGGAGTTTTTAAATGTTGAAAGTTAACATTAATATGATTATCTTCATAATTAAAGACTTAATTACGCTGACCTTTCTCAATTACATTACTCAAAAGATATGAGTTTCGCTCATTTTGTTGTTACGCGATAATTTTATTCGCAGAAGCTTATGAATTTGTATCACAACTTTATATGGAAGTAAATTTATATAAGGAAAGGTTATAAATATGTTATGAAAGCTACTTTTACTGACCAAAATGTCATGTTTTCGGTTTTGATAGGTATATAAGTATAAAAAAACAATTAAAAAAAAAACTTTCATAGGAAAACTTTCGGAAGTCGAATGCTACAACTGTAAAATTCTATTATATATAGAAATACTAGCTGTTGCTCCACCCGCGTAGAATTCTGATCCCATTCCCGCAACCCAGGGGAACTTATTCCCGGGATAAAAAGTATATGTTATTCCTATATGTTATTCCGGACTATAATCTATCCGTGTGCTACATTTCAGTCAGATCCGTTCAGCCGTTTTTGCGTGAAAGAGTAACAAACATCCAGCCATCCATACTGACAAACTTTCGCGTTTATAATATTAGTAGGATAGTTACTGGCGAAACGTGGGTGCTAGCACCTCTGCCTACCCCTTCGGGGATATAGGTGTGAGTTTATGTTATGTTATGTTAGGATAGTTAAGTGCGGGGTCCACTAAGATCTTCAGTGTCCAATTCAATCTGCAAGCCGGTTCACCTGCTGATGGACGGACGAGGCTCTCAAACAGGCTTTCCTTTCCGGGTTGGGAGGTCAGACGATAATCCCTTGCATAAAAGCTGTTTAAGCCCAATCTCTATACACAAACCCATTTTAGCTTTATGGACCTTAACAAATCTGATATGATATTTAGAAGAGGTACATACAGAGCACTCATTTGTTTATATTTTTTTGGCGGGACTAGCATTCGACGCTGACAATACCTTTCCACTCATTCAATTCAAATTTCAAATAAAGAACTCAGTTCCGCAAAGATGCATTCGAAAACAACGAAAGGTGAAAAAAAATCCTTTACACTCCTTTCATTTGTTGAATCAGCTTATTTAACAATACGTTGTGTGATTATGCAAATCTTATAATTGTCTTGACGTTTTTATAGTTTTTTGTCCGCGCCGCTACTGTCCGTTGACTTAAGGAATGATGCATCTGTCATTTGTGATATTATAACGCACCGCTTGCCACATACGTAAAACGGAACATTATAATGACTGTGTTTTTTGTAGCATAAAAATATACGCGCAACTGCGGGCGATGATGTATTTTTTTACCTAAGATGTGATGAAATATCTTAAAAGGAATGAGGTTCGTTGTTTTTCAGCCAGTCGTTCGGATAATGCGTTACTGAATTTTCATGAGTGGCAATATTTATCGTGTTTGACGCCATTAAGGCCGTTGCCGGTGACCAACTCAGCGCCCGCACCCTTTATTTATATTACAAAAACTGTTCGCTACAACGGCTATATACTTTTATCGAATCGTGAGTTTTTTTACTGTTGTTAATTCCTCAGATAATGGCCGGAGTCAAATGACCGGGCGGCGGTAAGAAACACCGGGAATTTCAGCGATGCCTGCGCACTCTTTTAAGCGTGTTTTTTTGTTTCGGACGAGTTCGGGCGGCGGCTTACGTTATTTTTTGCAAGTCCACCGATGAAAACCGTAATGGCATTTTATCGTGCATAAGAGTGGACGGAATCATTAATTATTTATAATAAGCGGCTAGCGCCGAAACGCGTCCTCCATGTTTATTTTAGTCCGGGAAGTTGGGGATTTTTTTGGTGCGCCGCTATTTTCGCGCGCTTTATCTACTACAAATGTGCGGAGGCACAGATTAACAATCAAATAGATTTTCTTAAGCTCGTGTAGATTCATCTGAGATGTATAGTATTGTTTTTGGTGGTGAACGATATTATGTTTTTACTGGTTTGTGGGTGACCTTCGGGGCTCGTGGTCCTTGTGATAAAATTTGCATAAACCTCAACTGCAAGCCGGTACAGACCTGCTGACTGATGGACCAGACTTTGTCCTTGCCTTTCCTCTCGGTGTAGGGGGATCAGACGGCAGTTGCTCCCGTAAAAGCAAGAGAAAGAGTAGTAGTGGAAACCGGCCTCCAAAATGCAAGCTTTGGAAACAGGACTTACCCTGTGATGATTATGATGCTTGGTATTATCAAGTAAACTTTAGTGCCACTGTAACTACCTATAGCATTGATAGAGAAATAGGTTTAGAGGCGGCGACGCGGCACTGATGCTAGTAATGTTTGCGGTTGTTTATAGGCGTCATATAAAGTCGAACTCGGCACGCTCACGAGGTACCAGCTATGGTACCAGTGCCAGTATGCCTCTGTGGCGTAGCGGTAGTGCATTCGACTGCTACGACAGAGGACGCGGGTTCGATTCTCGCTCAGTGCAAATATTTGTATGCATGAATATGTCTATTTGCATTGGTCTGAGTGTTTCTATGTATAATATGTATAATAAAAAAGTATATAAGTATGTTTATCCGCATTACAGAACCCATAACACAAGTGATTTAAACTTTGCTTACTTTGGGTCTAGAGAGCGCTGTGTCGATCGTAGAATATTTATTTTTTAAAATACTAGCTGATCCGGCAGACTTCGTACTGCCTCAATCGATAACAACTTCCATATTTATTCACCTTTTAGACCTTCTCTGGACCTCCACAAATAATTCAAGACCAAAATTAGCCAAATCGGTTCAGCCGTTCTCGAGTTTTAGCGAGACTAACGAACAGCAATTCATTTTTATATATAACTCGAGTTTTAGCGAGACTAACGAACAGCAATTCATTTTTATATATAAAGATTATACCAGAAAGAGTATACCAGTGTCAAAAGGGTTATTTTTTATATAATGTGTATCATAAAGGCTTCCGAATAAATGTATTTTTTCTAAAAACCTTGCCACCGTAATTAACAACCAAAAAGATTTTTTTTTACACTAGCAACGTTTTAAAATTATATCTGAAACAAGCTTCTGCGGAAATTAAGGCTTCATCACCCTACGATCGAGAGTCCCGGGTGTGAATCCTGGCCATTAAACTACCGACGTGACCCCCCCAAACACAAGCAATTTAACTAAGCTAGAGGGGTTAGGGGTAATATTAGTAATTTCGGTTACTAATATTCTTAAAAAACATAACATAACTTCACGCCTGTATCACCGAAGGGGTAGGCAGAGGTGTATTACACACCCCCGATTCGCTAGTTATGTTAAGGTCCCAATGTAATAGAGGGCGAGCCTATTGCCATCTACCGGGCACATTATTAAGCGAGCGATAATTAACATTTATTAATGCACACATAACTACGAAAAGTCAGAGGTGTGTGCCCGGGGCAACTGGGGATCCAGACCTCGAACTCGAGATCTTGTCTCAGCAGTCCGTTACGTACGCCACTGGGCTAAATATATATATATATATATATATATATATATATATATATATATATATATATATATATATATATATATTATAAACATAAATGGTTATAACCACTCTATAAAGGTATCAAACTGTCAGTCCGATGTATGATAGAGAGAGTGCTCTACAAAACCGAAGCAAGTCGATCTTAGTCAGACTAGGGACACTCACTTATTATAAATATAGTAGGACAAAGTAGACAACGCCATCTAGACCCAAACTTAGCAGAGATTGTCATATGCGTTCTAGAATGTGGATAAAAATACTTAAATAGCTTTATTGTAAATAAATACATATTATACATAGAAACAACCAGACCAATGCAAATATACATATTTGCACTGAGCGGGAATCGAACCCGCGACCTCTGGCTTCTCAGTACCACGCACTACCGCTACGCCACAGGGGTCGTCAAACCCTTATTACCAAATCAAAAGTTGAAGTTGAGAGAGGTAGTGCAAATTAATGACAAATAAATCCATATATATATAACTTTGTTTAGTTATACATATTTTTACGAAAACCCGTCATTCAGGTGGCTTACATTGCAGAGCCCAGGGTACGCTTACTCATTTCCTTGCTGTGGCTTGTACTTCTTTTATGGGAGCGTCTGCCGTTTGATCTACCAACTCTGCGAGAAAAACCTGCGCAAGAGTCTCGTTCGTCAATCAGCAGTACTGGCTTGCAGGTAAGGCTGGTTTAGGTCTCGAAGCCCAAAAACACCCAAAGTAATCGAAAATTACGAAATCCCATAAAGCGGTAAACAACAATCACGGAACCGTCGCCATTTTACAAATTAACCACACACGGCCGCCATGTTTTGCCGCCACACATAAGGTAGGCAATTGTTAGTTTTTTGTATCGAACGAAAGTAGGTTATTGCTTACGGTCGTTAATGATACGGAGTCTGAAGTGCAGAGCCAATCGCTGTTGTGAACTGAGTCTGGAGACTTTACTGTTATTTACCATTTATAGATAGACGGACATTTTTTTTTTAAAGTCTTTCAATAAAAAAAAAAAATATGTGTGCGTGCACTAGTGTAGTGTACACACGTAAGAAGTGAAACTTCTTTATGACCTTATTTTTCGAAAAATGATCTACTATATGCAACTTTACAGAAATTGGCTAAATAAAGTTAAATTAGATAAAGTTTAACAAAAGGCTTTTATATAATAATAAAAGACATGAAGACATGAATGCAAATAATATAATTATTTTTATTTCATTTTGCCTAATTACTACTAAGATTATTACAGCATTTCATTAAAATTGTAAATGAGCTGAGTGAGACAAAGTCGAGCGAAAGCTCCTCATACCAGACTTCAGGATTTTCTTTGTCACAGGTCTCCTCCTAAACTACTAATCCAATCAGAACCAAATTTGGCATGATTAAAGAGGTCAATCAGAGGAAGGTTTATGGATATATTTTGAAAAAATTTATGCTACCATAGAGGAATGATCACCGTTAAAAAAATTCCAGATGGAATTACATAATAACCGCTCGAGACACTGTGACCAAACTTTACACGCTCAGAAAGCATGTCCAGAGTTGTGACTTTCAAAAAGAATTTTCAAAATCGGACTTGCCACGGAGGAGTGATCACTGTTCAAAATGTTCAAAATCTGATTCACGATGTCTCACTGAGCTCAACATTGCAAGCAGCGATTCGCCTTGCAGACCTAGTATTGTTTACATTCCACAAAATTCAGTAACCAAGTAACAAGAAAAAGATGGCGCATGACTGAAAAATGTCACGGTAATTTTTTTTTTCAACGCTGATAAAGAAGTTTCACTTCAAAAATAAATACTTTAGGACAATCTACACAACGCTTTCTAAACCCAAAGTAAGCATACCTTAACTGGCTTGTGTGATGGGTTTTAGATTGCGGAGAAACATACTTAATTTTTTTTTTGTAGGTACATACCTACATGGGGTGTGTGTTGGGTAACCTCCTCGAGTGTCGCTCCGATTCCGATCCCGCTGCAGTCCGGGGGGAACGGAATCGGAGCGGCCGGTACACCCTGGGCAGCGGTCAATGGCTTCCCCTTCACCCCTTCATAGGGTTGGCATTGATCGTCGGCCAATACTCCGTACTCCTCTGCTTTCAGAGGAGACAGGATGAGCGATGCTGTTAGTGGTGAGATGGCCCAGGGTCAGCCGGGGTGCGAGGGATATGCTCTATGGGTAACCTTACACCCCGGCGTCTGAAGACCCGAGACGGCGTGCGGTTTTAGTCGGTGCAAGCCCGACATAACCGCCCCCGCTGGCCGGCGGGGGGGTATCCGAAGGGATTTCCGCACGATAAAAAAAAAAAAAAAAAGGTACATAGGAACACCGAGACCAATGGAAATAGACATATTCGTGCATACAAATATTTGCACTGTGCGGGAATCGAACAGTCGAAGGCTTGGCCGCCACGCCACGGAGGTCGTCAAACGACCTTTGTGGTGTAGCGATAGCTAAGTCTGAGGTTGCGGATTCGATTCACGGTGATTGCAAATATTTGAATGCATAAATATGTCTATTGTATTTAGTCCATTGAACATTTCCATTTGGGGTTGCAAAAGACTAGAGAGGGTCCTCTAGTCATCCAAGCACTAAAATTGCGTTCTCTGCCTTTTGCAACGTAAGCCTAAAAATTTAACATTTGAATGGACTAAATTGGTCTGGGAGTTTTTATGTCGGTATTTATAAAAAAAAACATAGTAAGTAATGTCCTCCTCTGCCTACCCATTTTAAGTATATACAGGCACAAGCGAGTGTATTTACATAACATAACATAACTTCACGCCTGTATCTCCGAAGGGGTACAGAGGTGTATTGCACATCCACGATTCGCCAGTTATGTTTAGGTCCCAATGTAATAGGGAGCGAGCCTATTGCCATCTACCGGGCACATTACTAAGCGAGCGATAATCATCATTTTTTCTACACTACGAAAAGTAAGAGGTGTGTGCCCGGGGCGACTGGGGATCGAACTCGAGACCTCGTCTCGGCAGTCCGTTACGTACACCACTGGGCTATCGCCGCTTACTAGTTAGTGTATTTACATTGACTTTTATAGGTTAGATTATTTATATTTATAATAATTTCCTATAATACCTTCGATGTAGTGAAAAAAGATAAGAAAACAAAGCAGAACTATTCTATTTCTAAACACTATCACTTTTAATCTTACCACAGATTACATAATATTATTCTAATCTTACCCACTAACTCACTTATTTTTTGTTGTACAAAACATTAACCCCTTCAGCGCTCGGCATTGATTTGGACCGGACAGGTCTGATATGATCGGCAGATGTGTAGCAGATGTTGAGATCGGACAATTGCAGCGGCGAAGTGTTGGGTACTCGCACTTATTTCAACAAATATTTGTATGATTCCGAAATGTTGTTAATAAATTTATATTCTTTTTTCCAAAATTTAAATCAATGGTAATAATTAATAAGTAACCAAACTTATCTGATGGTGAAATAGAACTATTAAAAATAAAAGTACCTGACGGCTAAATAAAACGGACATGAAGAATGAGGAATATATTTAAGAAATGCTCGAGTATGGAAGTAATCTGTCACTCATGGTTTAATTTAAGAAGTAGTATGTTGTAATTCGAACCGGCTAGCAAGGTTTCGAAGACCTTAAGGATCTCTCTTCTTGTTCTTTTCCCCACTCTCCTATTTATTTAACTTTATTATAAATGAGTTGAAATCTATAAAATATAGTTCCTTACCTATACAACTTAAAATAAGTTGTAAAGTTTCAACTTCAACTGAATAACCGAAAACCGAGCACTTCGCTAAACTACCAAACTATTTCTATAATCAACCTTAACTCTTTCCAGTAAAGTTTAATTTACTATAACATTATAAAAGGACATCGAGTATGGGGTCAACGACCACGTTCAAATATTTGTTAATCGTATTGACAGGTGACGATAAGGTTACTGTAAGCTCACCACAATGAATTCTATGAACTCATTCGTTATACGACTTTTGATTTATCAATATTTTGATGTATTACTCATAAGGTGCCATTCCGAGACCGTGCGAAGACCGCAACCGCAGAAGAAATACATAAAAACCAAGTAGAAACCAGTTGTGTCGCTGCGGTCGACTGCAGGTATTTCTATACAATCCACATGCGGTTGCGGTCTGCCGTCGGTCTCGGAATGGCACGTTTAGAGGCTCAGGTACGCTCCTGAATACTTACTGCGTAAGGTACTCCTGGGATCCTCGGAAAATAGCTCGAGTGATAGAACATCGGGTGGTTTTATTCAGTTTTGACATAGCCACTTCACGGTCACCCGTAAGGGGTTTTCTGAGTTACAAAAAAAAAAAGGTAGGTACTCAGGAGGCGCTCGTGTATCACGAAGTGCCTCTCTACCTCCACCGCATAGTCGGGGCGTATTTGACGGAGAGAGCCGTCATCTACCCAACCGTGACCGGTCTCGGTCGGCGTGAAATGTCGTGCGGTGTTCCACAGGGATCGGTCCTGGGGCCACCCCTGTGGAACTTCGGATACGACTGGGTGCTTCGCGGTGAGCTCGTAGGCGGTGCCGCCGTCACGTGCTACGCGGACGACACGCTCGTGACGGCGTGCGGGGCGACGTACCGCGAAGCGACCCTGAAGGCCACGACCGCGGTTGCCCAAGTCGTTGAGCGGATCCGGCGGCTGGGTCTCGAGGTGGCTCTGCATAAAACCGAGGCCCTGTTCTTTCATGGGCCTCGGAGCAAGCCACCCGAGGGATCCAGTCTCATCATGGAAGGAAATCGCATCGGCATCAAGCCCCAAATGAAATATTTGGGGCTCGTGCTCGACGGCCGATGGGACTTCGGATAGCACATCCGAAGTCTGGCCCCCAAATTGAAGGGCACAGCTCTCGCTCTGGCTCGGCTGTTGCCCAACATGAGGGGGCCCGATGACTCCTGCAGGAGACACTACGCGGGGATCGTGCGATCCATGGCCCGGTATGGGTGCCCAATATGGGCGGAGGCCCTGAAGACCAGAATTGTGCGGATGCTGCGCGCTCCGCAGCGAGTGATGGCCATCAGGGTCATCCGCGGGTACCTCACGATCTCCTTCGAGGCGGCGAGTCTCCTTGCCGGAACTCCGCCATGGGACCTGGAGGCGAGAGCCCTTTCGCAACTGTACCAGTGGCGAAAGGAGGCGCGGGAGCAGGGACGGAACCCCGAGCCTCGTGAAATCGAGGCCGTGCAGTCCCAGCTCCGCCAGGCCATCGTGGTGGAGTGGAACGACTTGAACGACCAAGTGCAGGGCACGCCGCAATAGCGGCGGTAAGGCCCATCATGGAGGATTGGCTAGAGAGGCGACACGGAAGCCTCTCGTACCGACTGACGAAGGTGATCTCCGGGAAGGGGTGCTTCGGGGACCACCTGCATCGGATCAGGAAGGAGCCAACGCCTGAGTGTCATCACTGCGACGCGAGCGAGGACACAGGGCTGCACACGCTGGCGGATTGCCCGGCGTGGGAGGCGCCGAGGCGTGACCTCGTGGCAGCCATCGGAGTGGGAGTCCTCTCGCTCGGCAGCATGATTGCGGCAATGGTGCGGAGCGCGAGCGCGTGGGCCACCGCCACCTCCTTCTGCGAGCATGTATTGCTCGCGAAGGAGATGGCGGAGTGCGCCCGGGAGAGATTTAGAGCTCTCCCGGCCCGCCGAGCCCGCAACTTGCAAAATATCCGTCTTTTGTTATATGACAACGTTTCTATAAATTTCAGGATTTAGCTGATTTAGCTGTTGCCCGCGGTTTTGCCCGCTTGGAATTATTTTCTGATTCTGATAAAAAGTAGTCAGACAGACTATAATCTTAAAATTATGCACAGGGCCAAATTTCATACAGATCCGTGAAAGAGTAACAAACATCTATACATTCACATTTGTAATTAGATAGGTTTAAAAATATACCTTTGTTTTTCAGCTCTAGCTCGAAATTTGCTTTTTTCACTTACCTCCTTTTTTGCTTGAGGACGACAGAGATTTAAACAAGGCATTTTATTATCGGTATTTTTTTTGTTTTTCTTTTTTATTAGCAAACTTATAGATAATTATTTATAGGTATTATAAATATATAAATGTTTATGTACGCCATACGTTAAGTAAATGACTGTACACACAAAAAAAGAACAGTGTTTACAGAATAGAATATTACATGTTTTGATTCTTCCATTCGAGGATCGTGTCAGAATAGGCAATAAGAAGACAGTAAAGGGTTAAAAATAAAATATTTGAGCTATGGAGGGCAGAGATAGAGGTCGTGCGAGTGACACCTACGGGGGACAACTTGGAAAATGGACCATACAATTAATTAATAAGGTGATTAAAAGATTCAAAGTATGACAAAATTGTTGTTAAAAAAAAATATCCTAAGGCAAGGCAACTGTCTATGGAACCTTTTTTCGGATATTTATATTTCACCTATACGAATATTCTCATTCTGTCACAATTGAAAAGTGTGTGACACTCCGGGAGTGCCGACAGAAGTGAAACTTGAACAATTACGTGTTTATTTCTTGAATCATGATCGTCCCTCCTCCCTCCCTCCCGCCATCCTCACTACCGCCCCTCCCTCTCACCGTCCCTCCTATTCTCCCTCCCTCCCATTCTCCCTCCCTTTGTCCGTCCCCTCCATACATCCGTCTCATCGATCTGCTCTCCCTCCATACATCCATCTATCCATAGACCCCATTAGTGGTAACAAAAGAAACGGCAGATTTCAATAAATTAGTACATGTGCATACTACTATTTATGACGTATAAATACCATTCCCGTATTTCAACAAGAAACTTAAATGTTGTTGGTGGTCCCGTGGTGAGACGAGCCTTCTTCTTTGTATGGACGGACGATAAGAAGTGTGAGATCGAGTCTGGGTAAACACAAGTTTCACTTTTTGAGACTGTATAATTTATTGTGCAGTGATTCAAAGCGTACGAGATCTCTATTATCGCATAGTAAGTAGTACAACAAAATGTCATCGAATTCTAGAACTGAAGGCAGACGCAAGATGGCGCGACTTGTGACATGCTACAAGTGTAAGAGGCAAGTTAATCATACAAGTACGCTAATATGCTCCACATGCAAGAACAACTTTGAACCGAGTTGTATAGGTGAACCAAAAGATTCAGTAGAAAAGGCATTATTATCAAAGTGGGAATGTACGACATGTAAAAAGAAAAAATCTAATGCACAGACTGCACTAACTATTGAAACATCTTATGTGACAACTAGGAAGAAACAATCCTCTCCTATTTCTAAGACAGATGTAACACCTACTTCGTCGCAAGCGACTCCGCACTGTTCTACTCCTACGACTCCCATTCTCGAATTGGAAAATATACCCACCGAACATGACGTGCTGCATGATACTTCGCTCACATTGGAACAAACTTTATCAAGGAGCGTGGATTATACAATCATGGAATTTAACTGCATTCCGGAAATGCAAGAAACTATCACGCAACTTCAGTCTGATTTATACGGCTCTCAAAATGAGCTGGAAAACATAATATTAGAAACCAACGACCTCCGTAGTCAAGTCAGTAAATTAACCAAGGAAAACAATACGTTAAAAAATTTCCTTTCGAATTCTCCAGTGAAGAAGAATGACTTAGGTAGTGTGCAAAAGCGTAGACGCTCCTTGCGGAACGTAGATATAAATACATTTGTTACACCTCCTAAACGAGTGGCTGAGACAGACATACAACTTACTGAGAAGATCAATAAACAAAAACAATATGTCGATAGCCTAGAACACCAACTAGAACAGGCCAAATGTGAAATAAAAAAATTAAATACGCAAATAGAGTACCTGCAACGTGCACTGCAAAGTATAAAAGGTAAAGAGTCTTCGTTTCCTCAAAGCGGTACTGATACATCTTCTATGGGACAAAGGACACATAATCGTGGAAAAATGTGTATCTTAACGAACAGTAACACTTGTGGTACCCTGCGGGTCGTCGAGGATACCTTTGGCCGCGAGTTTGATTATTGCAGATATGTCTTGACTAACTGTGACTTAGAACAATTGCTTAAAAACATTGACTCCAAATTACTAAATTTTGACGAAAATGACTACTGTGTTATTATTATTGGACAAAAAGATTTTAAGTATATGCATGACTACGCTAGATTAGTAAAAAAAGTAAGGGATTCATTAGAACATATAACGCATACAAACATATTATTATGTGCTCCCACGTATGTATGTGGGGCACCGATTTATAATTATAAAATTGACTTATTTAATAATTTATTGAATTTGGAATTGCAAAATAACAACTATGCACACTTCATTGATACAAACCGTAATTTATCTTTTGACATGTTCTCATATAATAGTGGTAAACTCAATAAAAGTGGAATTAAAAATATGTACAAAGATATTTTGGCGACAATACAGAATTGTCGCAGTTATATAAACAGTTCACATTCTGCCAAGAAAAATGGTCAGCAACTGCAGTTTTTTCTTGAATAGCAATGGTAGTAGGAAAGCAGATACCAGTAAATGTTCTCCTATTAAACAACGTACCCTAAAGTCCAAGGTTAAGGCACACAATAAGAAAATTCTGATTTACTACCAGAATGTCAGAGGCCTTCGCACAAGAACTACTGATTTCTTTAATAATGTTACCATATGTTGCTACGATTTCATTTTTCTCAATGAAACCTTCCTCATTGATTCAGTATACGACTCGGAACTATTTCCTTCGGAGTATACAGTGCTGCGAAAGGATCGTGCTAACAATACCGGATGGGGTGGTGTCCTACTTGCCGTAAAGAATTGTTTTACCGTAAAGTTAATCGAAGATATTGATGATTTAACTGTAGACAAAGAAATATTGTTTGCTTTAATAACTTGGAAAAATGTTGGGTTGCTGGTATGTGTTGTGTATTTGCCTCCTAGTTATAATGACCAAAGATATCTAGATGTTTTGACTTGTATGGAGAATGCTATTTCTACATACTCAAAGTACGATTTTTTTATTGTTGGTGACTTTAATTTATATTCTTGTAGTGCCTATGTAAAACTCCAGTTCGATAACTTTTTGAGCTTTTGTAAGCTGCGACAATGTAATAACATCTGCAATAAGCAGGGACGCATCTTGGATTTAATTCTAACCACTCTAGATACTGACGTTTTGACTGTAACATCGGACATTGAACCCTTAGTGAAAATTGATACTCTCCATCCACCCTTGGAGGTGTTGCTTTCCATGCCGAGAAGTACAAGGGCCAGCGGTGGGCGAAACGTGAGACACGATCACGTTATGTCCGAATGGAATTTCCGAAAGGCAGACTTCCATGCCCTATACTCCGATATTGCTGCTATTGATTGGACAGATTTAGTGGTGCAGCGTGACACGGACGTGGCTGTGGATACGCTGTATAACAAATTAAACAGTATAATCGATAAGCATGTGCCTTTAAAAAAGTATACATTTAGTCATAAATATGTATATCCGTCGTGGTACACTAGTGAAATAATATATTACATAAAATTAAAGTATTTTCACTTAAAAAAGTTTAAAATTTATGGACTACAATTTAATAGAGAATTATTTAAATATTATAGGACCAAAGTCAAGGATCTCATTAATGTAGCTTTTAAGAAGTATATGTATACAGTAGAGAATAATATCACTCGTGACCCGGCAGGTTTTTGGAAATATGTGAAGGACAAACGTAAAAATATACAGCAATGTAGAGCATATATCTATAATAATGTAACAGTCGAGGGTCAGGGCGCGGTTGATGCCTTTGCGCAGTATTTTAGTTCGGTCTTTCATCCAAACATTCCATTGCTGGATCCTGAAGTAGCTGAGCGAGAAGCAATTGACGCAGGATATAATTCCACCAGCTTTAGCGTGGGGCACATAAATGCTTCTGAATTAAGACGAGCTTTTCGGCGTCTGAAGCCATCCTCTGTGTGTGGTCCCGATAACATACCTGCGTTTTTGCTTAAAGACTGTGTATCTGCCTTAGAGGAGCCGCTTTTGCACATTTACAATTTATCACTCCAGCAGTGACCAAAGGGTGGTTCTTCGATCGATATCACTAACTTTAGACCTATAGCGGTGTTATCGATTTTTGGGAAGATTTTTGAGTCCGTTATAAATAATTGTATATACAATCACATTAATAAGTACATAGACAACTCCCAACATGGATTTCGCCCGGCCCGCTCTACCTTAACTAACCATATTGGGTTTGTTGATTATCTGCGCTCTCGAGTAACAGCAGGCTGTCAAATTGACGCAGCATATTTTGATTTTAAAAAAGCCTTCGATCTCGTGGATAATGACGTACTGCTAATGAAGTTTGCATCCTTGGGGTTCAATATGCAACTTCTTAAATTTATGGCAGATTATCTAAGAAATCGTAGACAGTATGTTAGAATTGGGAACCTCAAATCTCGCGAATTTTATACCAGGTCAGGCGTAAGCCAGGGCAGCAATCTAGGTCCAACTCTGTTCCTGATAATGATAAACGACTTGCCTGGGGTTCTTACTAACGCTGAGTGTCTTCTGTTTGCTGACGATCTAAAGCTGTTCCTTCCTGTCACTGATAAGACAGACTGTTCAACGCTCCAAGGGGAGATCGATACAGTTGTTTCTTGGAGTATAAAAAATAAACTTACATTTAATGTCTCCAAATGTAAAAGCATTACATTCACAAGATCCCGTTCTCCAATTGTGGCGATATATGAGTTGGCAGGAACACCACTAGAACGTGTCACCACAATACGCGATCTAGGTATAATTATGGACAGTAACTTAAATTTTTATGAGCATATGAAACACGTATGTAAAAAGGCAAACAGGTCTCTGGGATTTATAATTAGAACTTCTTCCCACTTTGCCAATATTGAAGTTATAAAGGTATTGTACACTGCCTTTGTTCGTAGTGTGTTGGAGTTTAACGCAATCGTATGGAATCCCACAGAACAACTGTACATACTGATGGTTGAGAGAGTTCAGCGTAAATTTGATCGATACCTGTACAAGCGCGCCTATGGATACTATCCATTTCTTTACCCTTCCATCTTCGTGTCAGGGATGATCGGTCTTGATACATTGCGACTTAGGCGGGAGTTAGCGCACGTCATGCACTATTATTTACTTTTAAATTCTAAAGTGGACAACCCTTCGGTGCGTGAATGTATCCACTTCTATGTGCCGGACAGGTACATGCGGGGCACTGGACGGCGACAGCATCAGCTCTTGACTTGCCCACCAGCTTGGCGCTTTTTGGCATGGAATAGCCCTACTTACAGAGCTGTTCAGTACCTGAATGACTTTTTGAAAAAGAATCCAGATGCGGACATATTTTATGATAAGCCAGGTGTCTTTGGTACAACTGTGAGAGAATATTTGAGTAACTTATAGTATTTGTATGCCTAAAATGTAACGTATTTTTTCGTATTGTTAATAATTTTATAATTTCAATTTCAAATAATTAATTTAATGTAATATATATTTATACAACTGACTGCAAATAAGCGCTTTGGTGCAAACTGTAAGCTTATATTGCTAATAATAATGAATAAATGAATAAATGAATCCATCCATTCATTTTTGAATATGGTAAGCAGGACGGGATATAGAAAATGCTCTACGCGCCTAAAGAAGTTTTCACTTCAAAAAGAACATGATGTCTATTAAATATAGCTTGTGGACACGACTGTATGTTGAAGACTGTGTGAGTTATAAAACAACTAATAGTTGTTAGTTAATTATTTCAATTAACGCATTATTTATAAAGCGTGTTGAGTGCATTTTAAATTGTTATCAGTTATTAACGTTTTATAAATTACAAAGCAATCATTTAAAATCCCGTTCATATGGAATTCAGTTAATACTGCTTTTGAATTGGCTCATTGGAGTATTTTTTCTTCAAACACAATCCTGTTCTGCGGTAACTAGGTCAAGCAATGTGTCATATAGGACCAGATAATTACAATTTGTACCTATTTTTTCAGTACAGTGTAGTATACACTAAAATATAGTACTAGACTGTTGAATTGGTTCTTTGAGAAACTTTGTTCCGAATGGCAGTAAATTCAAATGGGACAAAAAGATTCAGATTTATTTTGTACAACATATGACCACAGCATGAGCCTTACAGCCTACCGCCTGATGTCTTAGTGAATAAAAAAACATTATCGTACCGCAGGCGTTATAAATTACATCCTTCATTACTCCCCATTCGGTTTCAATATAGCTGGAAAAAATTAACGCCTCAGGTAAAGGGGTAACTTTCAATTTCTCAACTAATTAATTAACGTTTCCAACACATGTTTAGACATACCTACTTTTGTCACGCTTTCTCTGTAGGCATTATATCGTAAAACCCTTTACCACATGTCAGATTATATAAGAAAAAATGCGACAGTTGTTTCCCGCCACCTCGATTTATTTTATTTCTTTTTAATTGTCAATGGTTGATCTGAGACATTGGAGTTTGGATTTGGTAGGGTTAACTGATTTTAATGGCCGGCGCATCGGAAGTGACATGTGTCGATATATCCGTCATTATCTTTAATTTTATTGTGTTTTTCCAATTTTTTTACTACCCTTAAGGTAGGTACGACCAGACGGACAAATTTTATAGTTATCCAATTAAAATCCCACAGTTGTAGGTACACTACAAAAATATCTTTATTAGTTATCAATATTTATAGCTTTACTCTGGCCTACCGTTTATGGACAGATATTTTCAATGTAATAGCTTCAGCAGTTCTGGTTTCTTGCACATATTTATTAATAAATTAATATAACTACAAGTATTATCTAGGACAGGTTGCAGAATACAAAGGACTTTATTGCTCTTTTAATAGTAGCCCCTCCTCATCCTACTAATTCATTATAATTTAAAGCAAAAACAATTAATACCTCAATTGTAGATATAGAAAAACGCGGGAACCCACATTGCCGAATAGTCTATGGTTAGTTTTTTTTTTATCAGGGCACCTGTAGGCGAGGGAGTGCCGGAGGATGAGTCTAAAAAACTTAATGAAACGAACGTGAGAATGAATATTTGATATTAGAAGGTGGTCTGTTTGATGAAATAGGGAGCTCAATGTATACCATTGTCCCGAGTTTAAATTTATGTTGAGATTGAGTTCAGACATTATGAGGTAATAGGTATTTTAGTATGCTACTTCGGTACAAAATATTTTAAATTTGACTGTGGAAATAGAATTCGAATCGATGAGACAAGATTTTATCTGTAGTTCTAAGCTGAATGCCATGCCACCACTGTAGCATAATCGGTATCTGTAATGGTGACCCCTATTCCTGAGACTTTACCTTGAGCTTACCATCAGGCCAGGTAAAGTCACATTGACGTGACCATGATAAAAAAAACTGTCTAAGCATTTTATGAAAATTCATATACATTTTTAACTACGATTACATATTTAAAAAATAAAAACCGGTCAAATGCGAGCCGGAATCGCCCATGTAGGGTTCCGTAGCAGCAAGTAAAATTTTATATTTGAGTTGTTTGAATGAAAGGTAAATTGCGGCTTACGATTTATGACGTATTAAAAAAACTACTTACTAGATCTGGCAGAAACCAATTTTCGTTGGAGGTTTACATGGTAATGTATATCATATTTTTTTTTAGTTTTATCGTTCTCTTATTTTAGAAGTTAAAGGGGGGGGGGGGGGCACATTTTAGCACTTTGGAAGTGTCTCTCGCGCAAACTATTCAGTGTAGAAAGTTTCAGTTCTTAGTATGGGGAACCCCCAAAATTTATTGTTTTTTTTCTATTTTTGGGTGAAAATCTTAATGCGGTTCATCTACTTACCAAGTTTCAACAGCATAGTTCTTATAGTTTCGGAAAAAAGTGTCTGTGACATATGGACGGACAGACAGACAGACATGACGAATCTATAAGGGTTCCGTTTTTTGCCATTTGGCAACGGAACCCTAAGAAGCGTTATTAACAACTATAAAACTGGCATCGTAATTAAGTATTTATGTTGTAGTTAATTTTAAAACACCTGTAAATAAATTAATAAGTAATATCAAACCACCTTGAAAGTTAAATCAGATAATACTCCATCAAACCTATTTAAGTACATTTCTAAGCCAGAATTTTTTACCCGACAACTGTCCACTCGCCCTCATTCCGTTTTTTTATCCATACTTTTTCTCTATGGTCATGTTTGACGTTCTCACGGAAGAGATTGAATGGACTGATGTTCTCTAGACTTAAAAAAAAATACGGAAGGGTTGCTAGTATTAAAAATATTATTTAGTTTTTGACAGTAAGGTGCTGGTTCGGTGGGAAATAATGACCCTCCGCATTTACATCCGGGAAGATGTTTTAGGTTTAATGAGAGGATGCGGACAGATAAAAAGTTCATTTATTGAGTGGACCGAGAGTGTTTGTTTACAAAGACGTATATTAGTTACAAGGGTTGGGGTAAAAAGGATTTCATTGTTCGGTTGTTGCATGGTCAAGATATGAGTATGGTTACTTTTAAAATCTCTTTTAAAGAGCGTAAGAATTACTAGTATTAAATTACATGTAGAATGATATGTAACGGTTTTTCTTTCAGATGATAGATTAGATTGTTCTTATTTCTAAACAGTTTTATTACCTAAATTATGCTTCAATTTTTTCAAAAATTTAAAAGCAAGGTGTGGCAAAGTATTATAAAATTAATAAATATATATATATTATAAAATTTATAAATTAAATAAATGCTTTCATTTGTGCAACATAATGCAAAACCTTTCGAGCAGGCTAATTCCCTAATCATCTTGTATTATGCTTTTAGTGAGGAGTATCACTGAATACTGCGCTTGCGTCTGGGCTCCAATATATGCAGTACATGTCGAAAGAATACAGGCAATTCAGAAACGCTTCCTTAGGGCTTTATGTGTATAATATGAACTTAGACGTAAGATACCTGAATATGAAGATAGACTTAAGACCTTTGAGACCATGAGTTTGGAGAAGAGGAGAGGAATGGGCGACATGTGTACTCTATACAAGATTGTAAACGGCTTGCTTGATTGTAACCTTGTCAACTATATAAACTTTAAGATACCTACTCGGTCAGTGCGCATTCCACAATATAACAAATAACAATGCTATACCGTTAAGCAAAAACAATGTTTTTCAAAACAACCCACTTCACAGAATGTGTGGTCAGTATAATACAGTTTGTACTCAACTGGACATATTTTTCGATAGTTTCACTTCTTTTAAAAAACAACTTATGTGAAATCTTTTTCTTTTTTTGTCAAGTATTTGTTCATTAAGTTAATGTATCTACCATGTTTATTTTTCTGTGTCAATTTACGTGTCTTGATGAAGGTATTTAACATTTAAATGCTGTGTACAGATATAATTGGATGTCAGATTCTAAAAGTGTACTCTAAAATGTTATAATCTGTATATTGTAATCTGTTGTCTGTCTCTGTACCTAATAAAAAAAAAAAAAAAAAGTAGACCTATTCTGGTTTGAGATTTACGTAGATAAGAGAGGGAGCCATGCCTTTCGCAGCACTCTCCTATTTTATTATCGCCTTTAGGAAACATAGTGCTGCATTTTATACTATTTTTAAGAGGCAAAGGGCATACCTCCATACCTTCGCTTTGTACCGTTCTCCTCACTTCCCCTTTCGATGATGATGTGCGATTAAAATCTCTGATAATGTAGTTTAGTTCAATTTGATTGCACTCACTATTATTGGTTAACTCCTCTCTTACTCATTTAAACGGTAAACACTGTCACAGAAAGGTTTATCTTTTTTCATTTCGCAATGTTGCCACTCTTTTAATACATTTTAACTATGAAGTAATCACAAGCGTCTACAGGCAGCGTATACGTATTTGTCTCGATCTATAGACTGTGGTTTTCGACGTTGTTGTTTGAACCAGAGTGATATTTAGCACTTCCATGGCCATAAAAAGTTATACTTTAAGGAATATTCAGTAAAGGAAAATGATTTCGTACGGAATATGTTTCGGCAGCGTATCGGATTCTTAAAACATAACGCAATGTCTCTTCCTTTCCGTTTGTTACTTAATAACTTATATCAAAATTCTAGTACCTACATACTCTACATAAAAGAAAGATAAAAACAAATAGAATGTTTAATTGAATTCGAGTTTCTGTACTAATTTTGGGTATTAATTTACGAGTGTTACTCCTTGTAGGTACTTACTAATTGGTTGAGGTAATTTTACCCAACTAAGCCATATGTTAAAATGCACACCTAACGTCATATATTCTTGTCGTATCACTAACATATTTTTTACCAAAACACTACGAATATTACAGAATAAATTACATGTGAATTAGTAGAGCATGTCAATTGGACCCAATGTAAACACAAGCGCCGTTGAAGGGTTGACCCGCGCCTGTCACTGACTGACAGATGGCGGGTAGCCGCAGCGGAATAGGGCTGACTGTCAAATTGATACTTTTTGTTAACGTTCTTGAGAGGCGGAAATAGACAACGTTAAACTATTTTTAATATACAATCTGGTAGAATCATGTTTATTTTGCTTCTACACGTCTATTTATACACTACTGCTATTTTAGCAGTGCATATATTTATGATGTCACTCCTGTGTGAAGTCCACATCTCAGTACTTTGATGTTTTAAATACCTACGTATTATTGCACATAGAAACACCTAGATCAATGCCAATACAAAGACATTACATAGCAGCGGTAACACAACGAGCGGCAACCGAACTCGTGACGTTGCAGTCTCACGTGAACGGTCATACAATGACAGGTCTATCACACACACAATGACAGATATTTCTTTCGTAAAATTAAGTGCCTATATTATGAGTGTTTTTGGTCTGTATATTCTGCATGTTTTTATAGTTAATTAAGCGTAGCGAGCCGAAGGCGAACGAAGCTTCTTTGGTTTCAAAGTTGCATTTCAAACAAATGATACTCCTCCGAGACCGTTTGGCCGATCTCGACCAAATTTGCCACGGTGATCAAGTAGACATTACTGAGTGTCGTAAGGGGTCGAATGTCCAGATCGGTCTTACCATCGAGGAATAATCACCGAAAAACCAAATCAATGGAAAAAGTCGACCGGTCACGTTGACCTATTGTTGGATAGGCAAATCTCGCTACGCTTAAGTTTGGGTTGATTGCCAAGCTGGCAACCGTCCTAGTATAATATTGATTTTTGTTTCAACATTCAATTCTGGCAGTTTGACAGATACCTCTACCAAAAAAACCGCTCATTGCAACTAAAGAAGATTCCACTTCAAAAATAAATGGGTTATATTCTTCAATTATTACAATGCGCGACAGCCCTATTTTTTGACATAAATTCAACCCTACCACTGTCGAGTGTGGTCAAATGGAGCGTTAATTATTCCGAACGCAATTTTTGTAATAAAAACTTAGAAATAGGGACTAAGGTGCTAACTACTAAACCTTTCAACCTTAACAGCCCTTAGGCGGGGTATCAATTAGACGATGATAGCAGTGAAACATGTGTAAAAGTAGTGTAAGTGGCGCTTGAGGCCAAAACGTTTTGTTTCAAACAAAGCATTATTTTTAAAAATGTGGTTAAGTAGTGTTTTAAAGTGAATTGTTATACGTTTAGCTATATTTTGTTAATAATTATGATTTTGGTTAACCGTAATCCACGATATTAAACGTTAGTTAGTTCAAAATTTCATAATCGATTCTAATGAATATGTTCATTCACGTAGGTCACGAAATAACTCTTATGAACATCAATTCAATTGCTTTTACATTTGAATTCACAGCCATATTTACGAAACAATAAGTAAATCCTGCGAGCGACGGCCAGTCTTTTCTAATTACCACTTATTACAATAATTTTGTTTATAAATAATTTATTTTAATTTTTACTCTTTATCGCCGTGGTACCCGCGCGGAGGAGCTATTTGGTTTAATTTTATGGGAGCGACTGGCATCTAACACCCCCAACTCGTGAAGAAAACCTGCGCCAGAGCCTCGTCTGTTAATCAGCAGGTGTACCCACTGGTTTGCAGGTGAGGTTGGCTTAGGCCCCGAAGATCTTGGTGGGGCCAATGCACCCACGAGAACTGCTTACCAAACAGATTGAAATGTTCTACCACTTTAACTATCCCTATCCCGGGTAGTAAGATGTTTGCAATGAATTTATCACAAGTAGTCGAAACAATTTAAGAAGTACCTTTTAACATATGAGATTAACAGAAGCTAGAAAAAGAGCTTAAGAACGATTTGAACGAGAACAAAAGGTACTTCTTAGATTACTTAAACACGAAATATGTAAAAACGTCCATCGGTATCGGACATATTGGAGTAGAGATCTGACAGATCGTCTGCGTGTATGCCATTTTAAGATTAATATCTGGTTGACTGAGCCTAGCTTGGTTTTTAGGGTTCCGTAGCCAAATGGCAAAAAACGGAACCCTTATAGATTCGTCATGTCTGTCTGTCTCTCCGTCCGTCCGTATGTCACAGCCACCTTTTTTCGAAACTATAGGAACTATGCTTTTGAAACTTGGTAAGTAGATGTATTCTGGGGTTCGCATTAAGATTTTCACACAAAAGAGAAAAAAAAACAACAAATTTTGGGGGTCCCCATACTTAGAACTGAAAGTCAAAAATTTCTTTTCGTCAAACTTATACGTGTTTGGTATCTATAGATAGGTCTTTAAAAATGATATAATATATTTTTTTTCTAAACGGAATAGGTTCCGCGAGAGACACTTCCAAAGTGGTAAAATGTGTGTCCCCCCAAAATTATGATGTACATTACCATTTAAACTTCCACCGATAATTGGGTTGAATGAGATCTACTAGTTTTTTTTCATACGTCATAAATCGTAAACCGCTATTTACCATTCATTCAATCAACTCAAATATAAAAATTAAAAAAAAAAAACATTATTATGTTACTTGCTGCTACGGAACCCATAATGGGCGAGTCCATCTCGCACTTGATCGCTTATTGTTTCTTCGACACTCGAAGAAAGTTTGCTAATCCATCACACCAGAATGAATCTCAATGAAAATTTGTAAACAGACAGATTTTGTATGTTGAATATATTTTTTATTCTGCAATAGTACATATGTTTATTCCGGGAACAGGCCCTTTTGAGTTACTGGTACGGGAAGAGTATACACATGCGGAGCCGTGGGAATCCGCTTGTAAGTAATAAACATCACGAGGCTTGGATGCTAAGTACCCTTAATTTAGTATACTTACTATTCAATGTCGTAAGACATGACTAATCCAAAAAACTAACAAGGTACCGGATTCTTGTCGATCTTTTTGATAAATTCTCAGAAATTAAGTAAATAATGGCGAATTACATGTATAAGTCACTTATTTCAAATATACGTTTTTTCTTAAAATTTGTCGCGAACGATGACGCAAGTCATGACGTAAAATTTGGCATACGCATTGAGATAAAATATCTAACTACTTTATTTTAATGTAACATCATTGGGGCTTAGGGTTAATTCTACATAAATATCAATGAGAGTGTGATCACAAATCATTCAGTAATACCATAAAATATAGTCACCGACTCCACACACGTTATCCCATAAAATGCCTTATAAAAAAGTAGATTTGTGTTTTTTTTTTTACTATATTTAGGACACGTCAATTTGACTTCAACTCGCCTGATGGTAAGCTGAAGGTAAACTCTCAGGAAAGAGGGTCACCATTACATACACGTACCATGTTAACAATGGTGGCACTCAGCTTGACGGCCTCATCAGAAGAGGATTGTCGTCGCAGCACCGCGTGACACTCACCGGTCCCACTAGTGCTGCGACCACAATCCCCCTGCCCGGCTATGCACTTGCTGAACCCTGAACAGAATTAAACTGAAATAAGATTACTATGGAGGGTTTTTCGCAATCGTGCACGGTACCTACCCAGCCGAATTTTGTGACAAATTTGTGTCATCAAATTCCTACCACCAGTATTAAATTTCTACGTAAATATCAATGAGAGTGTGTTATCAAATCATTCAGTAATACCATAAAATATAGTCACCGACTCCACACACGTTATCCCATAAAATGGCTTATAAAAAACTAGATTTGTTTAGTTCAATGGCGCAGTGGGTCATTTTACTTAGGGGTCGACAAAAACCTGTTTTTTGTTGAGCAGTCGTCGGGTTAGAGAGGATGAGCGCACGGTTTTATTATAGGGTTGTTGAATCGGAAATTGTTTATATGAGATGTTATTTGTTAATACCGAGATAATAGACAAAGATTTTTTTCTTAATAATCAACTAATAATAACTAATGTTAAACTAACGTGAATATTTCTTAATTAGATCTTTTCTTATATGGTGAAAATAACTAAATACCTAAAAAATTAAAAAAGTATTAAAGGCTAGTTTCGACGATTTCAAAATTTTTATACATAGATACATATTGTCAGCCCCTCCCCCAAACCGCGGTAAGACGGGGACACCGTGGTTCCCAAACCCGAGGGGGCCATCTCGAAACCGGAGATGGCCCAGGGTCAGTCGAGGTGCGAGGGATATGCTCTATGGGCAACTTTACACCCCGACGTCTGTAGACCCGAGACGGCGTGCGGTTTTAGTCGGTTCAAGCCCTACATAACCACCCCCGCTGGCCGGCGGGGGGGGGGGGTATCCGAAGGGATTTCCGCACGAAAAATAAAGGTACATATAGTCATAACCATCCCAGCTGGCCGGCGAGAGGGTATCCGGGGGAATTTCCGCACAAAAAAGGTACATATAGTCACGCCTGTTCTCTTGCCGCACCATAAACACTTGAAATTCTTTACTAACATCACATCTGTTTCCGCCTTCCTACAAACCTAGGTTTTTTTAGCGTGAAAAAGCATCTATCGAGGACAAGCCAAACATTAGATTATTTATTTTTTTATGACTTTTTGTAAGTGCCGTATTGGTGGTCTGTGCAGAATAAATGGTTTTTGACTTTGACTTTGACTTTGAAGCTGAGTAAACTTTTTCACTGTTTTAACGTTCCCAATCTTTGAAGCTGAATTTCTGGAAATATAAGATTTGTAAGTTAAACCCTTTTCGAATGCAACCCTTCAATTTAATTTCGTGCCAACCCTAGCGTACAAACATAAAATCAGGACTGACTCTCACATAAAACACAAGGGTTAGCGGTTTTTTGTAATCCGGATCGGTCATTGGAATAGATTGAAATCTCACATCTCACGATTGTATTAATTCGGAAATAGGATACCTAGTACATACATACATACATAACTTCACGCCTGTATCCTTGTAGGGGTAGACAGAGGTGTATTACACACCCTCGATTCGCCAGTTATGTTTAAGTCCCAATGTAATAGGGGGCGAGCCTATTGTCATCTACCGGGCACATTGCAAAGCGAGCGATAATTAACATTTCTAAAACACACATAACTACGAAAAGTCAGAGGCACGGGGCGACTGGGGATCGAACTCGAGACCTCGTCTCGGCAGTTCGTTGCGTAAGCCACTGGGCTACCGCCGCTATACTGGGCTACCGCCGCTATACTGGGCTACCGCCGCTATACTACCTAGTGTTCTTTTGAAATTGGATAGTGCCTAGTACGTAAGCATGTTATTTCCAAAACTCCACAGAAGCCTCCACTACTTTACTAGGGCTGGACTTTGACTTGACTATGACTGTGAAGGACTTTACTTGACCTTGACTAAATGACTAAAATGGTGCATTATATTGAATTCATATTCAAATTTCTTGATTTATCCAATTACTCTACACTGGCATTCATTACATATTTACCAAAGAAGGAAAAAAAAAATTTATAGCTACACAATTACTTCACTTATTTTATTTCTTAAACATACATCAAGGTAAATTAAATTTAAAACAATTTTTATTACTAGTTCGACCTGCACGCCGACCAACACATGGCGATCAAACTAATTTCTTTATTATATTTGATTAACCCTTGAAATGCGGCCGGTGGGTCGTAATTACTCAACAGATGCAGCTCTGATTAATTACTAGAAAAAGTGTTTGGGTCAGTGCCACCTGCTCGACAAATCTCACTTTCGATCGGCGATATATAAAAAAGTAATGAGACACACAGTGTACTTGCATGTCAGAGTTCCGTACATGTACCTACCTACCTATGTTAAGAGGAAGGTAAACTGATGAACAGTAAAATGGCAAGATAGATGTGTGATAGCCCAGTGGTACGTACGTAACGGACCGCCGAGATGAGGTCTCGACTTCGAACCCCAGTCGCCCCGGGCACACACCTCTGACTTTTCGTAGTTATGTGTGTACTTATTAAAAATGTTGACTATCGCTCGCTTGGTAATGTGCCCGGTAGATGGCAATAGGCTCGCCCCCTATTACATTGGGACCTAAACATAACTGGCGAATTGTGGGTGTGTAATACACCTCTGCCTACCCCTTTGGGGATACAAGCGTGAAGTTATGTTAGAATGTTAGATATGTCCTGGTCTAGCGGAGATCTAGAGATAAAATGCTCGATAAAATTTCACCTCCTCCACTCTATCTTTACCTACCCTTTTTCCATTTATTTGGGATAATTAATTATAGTGATTTTTTTATTTTGTGGGATTCGGCTCTCTTCGTCAATGTTCGGCCCTGGGACATAATTGTCAGTCACTTCTTAAGGTAATCGTTGACTATAGACGTTAGTACCACTTTTTTTTTTGACCAGTTTGTATTCATGCGTACAATGCATGAATACTGACCATTTTATGACCACTAGTAGGTACCCCAGGGTGCTTTCTTGATAGAGCCGGCGCGGTCGAATCGCACTGGGAAATATTTGTATGTCATTCAGAGATGTCATCTATATAAAAATAAAAATGAATCGCCAAAATGTATGTACGCACATAACTTCCGAACGACTGCACATAATCTGATATTTCTTTTTTTTGTGTTCGTTATTGTCAGGACAAGGTTTGAATGAAAGAAAACATTACAAAAGTCCACGGGTAAGGTGAGGTAGAGGTCTAAATATTACTTTAGTTATAGCATAATTTAATGTTTTGTGAATATCGAATTTTTATAGTATCAATCAACATATTAAAGATAAAAATATCGATCGAACCTATAGTAAGGAACTCTAAAATGTACGAAGAAAGTTTTTTTGGAGATAATCTCATATGTAAATCGACCAGTCATTGTCTTTTGTAGGTTTTTTTCTGGCACCGGCATCAGCGGAAGTCCTGCGGGATTAGGCATTTTATAATCAAAACTTTTTATACACTGACATTAGGTTTGAATTGTTGAAACAAAGAAATGTGTGATTTGGTTTTTGGTGTTGAGATAGGGACGTTTGATATTTATGTTCACTAGATAAGACGGATTCTATAACGACCAGCGCAACTAAAAACTTACTTATTGGAATGAACGAAAAATTTTATTATGGGATTGCAGCATGTTTTAAAATTAGATAACTGTAGTATTGATTTATAGAAAAATGTTTATGTATGCAAACAATGATGAAATGGTGTAAAATTCTTTTGATTTTCAGAAATAGGTCCATTTTCAGAAATAGGTCCATTTTCAGAAATAGGTGCATTTTCAGAAATAGGTCCATTTTCAGAAATAGGTCCATTTTCAGAAATAGGTCCATTTTCAGAAATAGGTCCATTTTTGCCCGCGGAGGTTGGTTATCGTTTTTAGGGTTCCGACTCAAAGGTTAAAACGGAACCCTATTATTAAGGCTCCGTTGACCAGCCGTCCGTCTGTCACCAGGCTGTATCTCATGAACCGTGATAGCCCGGCAGTTGAAATTTTCACAGATGATGTATTCCTATTGCCGCTATAACAAAACATACTAATCATCATCATCATCATCATCATCATCAACCTATTCTAGTCCACTGCTGGACATAGGTCTCCCCTAATGAGTGCTATAGCGCCCTGTCTTCAGCTTGCCGCATCCAGCATCTATCAAAATACTAATAAACGGAATAAAACCACCATTGAAAATACGTTTGTTGTATGGGGTCCCCCCATACAACAAACGTATTTTTTATTTGCTCGCTTTTGCTCGATATTGATAACAGCAACAGGAACTTTATGGTACAGAACCCTTCGTGTCTCTCGCCCGGCCGGTTTCATTTGGATATATCTCCGGTTCTACTTAACCAATTGCATTCAAACATTTTAAGTCTGACCAAGACTTATGTCATAGAAAAAATCGCAGCAAAATCCGTTCAGCAGTTTTTCAGTTCATCGCGAACTAACAGACGAACAGACAAGAATTCCAAAAAAAAAAATTTTGATTTTATTTTTATTTTATGTTCAGAATTGTTCAAGTATTCAATCCAAGTTTTTTTAATAATATCTTTAATGTACCAGACACAACTAATTTACAATTTCATAATAGTATAGATAAAATAGGATGAACCTAACTATAGCTACCATGTAGTATGAAAGCTTGCAACACCGTAGGTGTCACATGCGTGTTGCCATCTGCACAGGAAGCAAAGAGAGACAAAAGGCCAAAAAGGATAATTGGCAGGATCCTTTGGACTCTTACTGCTCCAACTAAGTCATTGCTTTTTAGTACTATTTATAATTATTCACAAATTCACAATGATTATTCAATATCTTCCTAAATTTACTAGTACGTATGACTAATTGTCATACCTCTGCTAAAGCTTATTCACACACATTTTTTTTACTTCCTTGAAATAAAACCTACTTTTTTAATTTAAAATTTATAATGCACGGGCACAAAATTCGCACGCATGTTTGATGACAAAAAATAAATAAAAAAAGACAGTCTATCGTATAAGTTCAACCTGCACAATAAAGGATAAAGACATTAATATTCATAAAACAACATTGCGCATATCAATCACACTGCAAGTGCTAAAAAGGATCTAATAGGATGCGCGAGCACACCCCGCCATTTTGTTTTCACCTACTGTCATTAGCGTCTTTTGATATCGACCTCTTTGTCGCGACTTATTCAAATTTTAGACAATGGCAACTTTTTGTTTATCCGTTGTGAATTTTACGCGTAATATTTTCGGTTATTTTTAAGGTCTTAAGATCTTTGAAGGGTCGTTAATAATGATGGATCTTCGTGGTTTAGCACTTTGATAAATGAGCGCCTTATTAAACTAGCAATATCACTGACACTGCAGTGACAGTGCCTAAGATACGTTACAATTCCTTATAAGGCATAGGATATGAAGGTGGTATAGATACACTATACCACCTTCATAGTATAGATGTGAATAGCGGCAATAGCCCGGTGGCGTACGTAACGGACTGCTGAGACGAGGTCTCGAGTTCGATCCTCAGTCGCCCAGGGCACACACCTCTGACTTTTCGTAGTTATGTGTGCATTAATAAATGTTAATTATCGCTCGCTTAATAATGTGCCTGGTAGATGGCAATAGGCTCGCCCCATATTACATTGGGACCTAAACATAACTGGCGAATCGTGGGTGTGTAATACACCTCTGCCTACCCCTTCGGGGATACAGGCGTGAAGTTATGTTATGTTATGTTTATAGATACACTTAGGTATACCACGAGATAAAAATCTTGAACAAACATCAAAAAGTTCGTTCAAGTGCACTAACTGGCCAATCAGAAAATCAATAACACGATTGATCAACCATCCGTCTTCGCACCCCGCGCTTTCCACCAAGGAGACCTAAAAGCCCTACGCGCTTGTAGAGTACATTATCAAGATTTTTGCTCCCAACTACACTATCTGAAAGCTAAAACCATTTTTTAACCTAATTTATTATAGCATTCCCCCTTTTTTTTATTTGCGGAAATCCCTTCGGATACCCCCTCGCCGGCCAGCGGGGGCGGTTATGTCATGCATGAACCGACCAAAACCGCACGATGTCCTGCCCAAGTGTCCATTGCCGGGCACCCCGGGTAAGCCCTCGAACGATTATCCCAGTATTCCCCCTAACCTCTCCCTAAGCTAAATTACTTTTGTTAGTAGGAGTGGGTTCCCGTCGGCCAGGATTCGAACCCGCTCGCTTTCTTAACAACTAAGCCGATAAAACCTTTAGTTCTCTACTCGCACAAATACTATAAAATACAGCACACTCCTACTTAACGTAACAAAAAGCACACGGCTCATCTGATATCAACCTAAATAGCAAATAAGAAATATAGTAAGAGAATAGTTACCAATGAAAAGACGTGCTCAAATTACACGCGACACACAACAGACATCATCTTTTTTTTTCTTTGATTCAACCCTAAAATGCTCCAACTAATTATTACGTTCGAGATTTAGTTCGTTTACGAGTATATTTCTTTCTTTAATATTTTCACACGTCTTTTGGTGCCGAAGTTGGTAATTAGATAGGATAATGTTTGTTATGCTAAACAGCTGTGTCTTTTGCGGAAATTGAGTTATTAAAACGAGTTTTGGCGTCATTAGATATTAATTTATTTCAAGTTTGGGAATTGTCTGTGCATTGTGGTTTGACTGTTTGGGTTGCTGTAAGCAGTAAACAAAAATTACAGAATTGTTTCTTGTTATAAGACTGCCTAAAAAAAGGAGTGTAATGTTTTCAGGGTCCATGTATGTAGGTTTCTTATTTCACCACAACTTTTGAACTCATGAACAGAATTGGATGTATGGATTATCGTTAGAAATCTTACATAATCCCAAGTGACACTGGCTACGTTTTGGCAGGGCATACCTTTTTTTTTTTTTCGCGTGGAAATCCCTTCGTATACCCCCCCACCGGTCAGCGGGGGCGGTTATGTCGGGCTTGAACCGATTAAAACCGCATGCCGTCTCGGGTCTACAGACGCTGGGGAGTAAGGTTGCCCATAGAGCATATCCCTCGCACCCTGACTGACCCTGGCCATCTCCGGTTGCGAGATGGCCCCCTCGGATTTGGGAACCACGGTGTCCCCGTCTTGCCCCGGTTTGGTGGAGGGGCGCTAGTCGCCCCACCATCCCGGGCTGCTTCTGCTGGGGTGACAGGCGGCCTCACCTTTCACTCGCAGGCCTGCGCTCATGGAGAACGGAGGTCGTTAAGCGACCTCCGGCGCCTGAGTCGCCTGCGACGCGCGGCGAGCATGTTACGGGCTCGGCGGGCCGAAAGAGTTCTAAATCTCTCGCGGGCGCGCTCCGCCATCTCCTTCGCGAGCATTACATGCTCGCAGAAGGAGGTGGCGGCGACCCACGTGCTCGCGCTCCGCACCATTGCCGCAATCATTCTGCCGAGCGAGAGGACTCCCACCCCGATGGCTGCCACGAGGTCACGCCTTGGCGCCTCCCACGCCGGGCAGTTCGCCAGCGTATGCAGCCCTGAGTCCTTGGTCGCGTCACAGTGAAGGCACTCAGGCCTTGGCTCCTTCCTGATCCGATGCAGGTGGTCCCCGAAGCTCCCCTTCCCAGAGATCACCTGCGTCAGTCGGTACGAGAGGCTTCCGTGTCGCCTCTCTAGCCAATCCTCTATGATGGGTCTTACCGCCGCTATTGCGGCGTGCCCTGCGATTGGTTGCCCAAGTCGTTCCTTCTACTCCACCACGATGGCCTGGCGGAGCTGGGACTGCACGGCCTCGATTTCTCGAGACTCGGGGTTCCGTCCCTGCTCCCGTGCCTCCGTTCGCCTCTGGTACAGTTGCGAAAGGGCTCTCGCCTCCAGGTCCCATGGCGGAGTTCCGGCAAGGAGACTCACCGCCTCGAAGGAGATCGTGCAGTATCTAAAAGCTTTAAAAAAAAAAACGTTTTTAAAATTTCCTATTCGTTTGACATGATTATTTGAGTGGACTAAGGCTTAGGATATGAGTTAAGATTTGGTCTTCAAAATTTCTTCCTTTACTTACACTTTTAAATTTACAGAATACATATACTACAGAAGCCAGAGGTGTGTGTATTTGACATTTTATTTAGTTTTTATCTCTTAGATGGTGTATTTATCAAATTATATTTTCCCATGTACTGGGCGAACCTATTCAACTGGGCACTTTTTCAGATTACGTGGTGCTGCTAAGATTACTTTTCCAGAAAAATCTATGTCACATCACCTTTAATTATGCATACTCTTGCACCACTGATTCAGTCAGTATTTATTCATATAATATAAAAGTATATAGATAGAGATTAAATACAAATTGAATAACGTGGCTTAAATAGGTCCCGTATTTTAAATATAAAACGCATTAATTAGTGTTATGTGCTTAAAAGTTCATAAATGGTATTTAAATTAGTCTTTGGTAATTAATATATGCTAGCAAGCCCCCTTTACGAACTAGACTGTGCATTCCTAGACTCATTTTTTCGTATTCTTTGCACGCATGCGGATCTCAAGTGACCAATCTGTCAAGCGTAACTGGTTTAATTCCAATTCGATATGCAGATTAGGTTTTTATTTTCCTCACTTCAGAATTAATTAATTTTGTTTTTGTACTTATACCGTATTTTTGTAGCAGAATCATAGTCGGTAATGTTGTTTAATTTATTAATTTTATTGTAAGGTAAATTAATAATAATTGTGTCTAATTTGAATTTTTATGTATTTTATGAATTTCTAATTATTATTTTTTGTTTATCTAGAATTATTCAATTTTTGACATTTACTTATTTTATTCAAATTTATTATTTTATGAATTTCTAAATTATTTAAATTATACATGGAATTGTTATTAATCAGTTTATTATTATGAGCGTCAAGTTTGCATTTTTTAATTTTATTTGTCACTGTACATGTGTGTACACTGTATTATATGTTCTTATCGTTATATGGGTTGTTACCTGAAATAAATGAATTATTATAAAATTATTATTAGGTATACTGCTGACCCGGGGTGCTTGGTTGGGGACCTCCACGCGGTGCACCCTGGGCAACGGAGACGGCAGCGCCTCTCTCCTAGGGCGGGAGAGACGCTGCCGCCTACGGCCAACTCCGACCGAGGCGAGGACGGCCCTGTTGAGGGCTGTTCGGAAGCTTTCCACGTGTCCCTCTGATTAGCAGAGGGCACAGTGGAGAGCAAGTAAGGGGGCCATCTCGAAACCGGAGATGGCCCAGGGTCAGTCGGGGTGCGAGGGATATGCTCTATGGGTAACCTTACACCCCGGCGTCTTAAGACCCGAGACGGCGTGCGGTTTTAGTCGGTGCAAGCCCGACATAACCGCCCCCGCTGGAGACCCCCGCTCTCCAGCGAGGGCGGTATCCGAAGGGATTTCCGCACGAAAAAAAAAAAAAAAAAAAAAAAAGGTATACTGCTGAAGTTTGAAAGGTGACACGACACAGCAAATGAATAGCTTAGAAGCGAGCGACTGTAGCTATAGGTAGACATAATATAATGAAAAGAGATGACAATGTAATGTTGTCAAAAGTCCTTTAGAACGCGCATACAATTAATCATATAACTCAGACGTTTAGTGCTGCCTTGTGACCCTAAACCTCATAGTACCTTTTTATTTTTTTTATTTTTTCGTGCGGAAATCCCTTCGGATACCGCCTCCGCTGGAGAGCGGGGGTCTCCAGCGGGGGCGGTTATGTCGGGCTTGAACCGACTAAAACCGCACGCGGTCTCGGGTCTTAAGACGCCGGGGTGTAAGGTTACCCATAGAGCATATCCCTCGCACCCCGACTGACCCTGGGCCATCTCCGGTTTCGAGATGGCCCCCTTACTTGCTCTCCACTGTGCCATCTGCTAGTCAGAGGGACACGTGGAAAGCTTCCGAACAGCCCTCAACAGGGCCGTCCTCGCCTCGGTCGGAGTTGGCCGTAGGCGGCAGCGTCTCTCCCATCCTAGGAGAGAGGCGCTGCCGTCTCCGTTGCCCAGGGTGCACCGCGTGGAGGTCCTCAACCAAGCACCCCAACCTCATAGTACCTACTTTAATAAAGAACCTGAAAAAGAGGGCAATTGCTAGCAGAGACATCTTCTGACCGAATGGAGGTCGTGGGCATTTTATTTATTATTTAATTATATACTTTATTGTACGCCAATTTCAATAGTGACGGTAAAGAAATTAAAAAGAAAAGAACAGTACAATGGGCGGTCTTATCGTTAACGCAACTTCTACCAGACAACTTTTGGATGGAAATATTGAATGGAGTGCTCGGTATTTCGTTGGCTTTTTAAAATTAGGTTCACTGATGAAACTTTCTTTTAAATAAGAAGGTGTTGTAGGGCTGAACAATATATTGTACCTATAGCAGGGAGAGAATATTTGCATTCCGACTAGACCTTATGGGTAACCACTTAAGCTGGGTATGAACCTTTGACACATAATTAAACTTGCGCGGACTAAATATAAAACGAATACAAACGTTTTGAAGACGTTAAAGTGTGTCAAGTTGGTTCTCTGTCAAATCCAAGTAGCTAGAATCCGCATAATCTAGGATTGAAAGAAGTAAACACTCAATCTCACTCATTCATACAAACACACGCACATACACACACACGCACGCACACGCACTCACTCACACACACATGAACATTATACTGCAATAATATTTAATAATTATAGGGCAAGACGGGGACACCGTGGTTCCCAAACCCGAGGGGGCCATCTCGAAACCGGAGATGGCCCAGGGTCAGTCGGGGTGCGAGGGATATGCTCTATGGGCAACCTTACACCCCGGCGTCTGCAGACCCGAGACGGCGTGCGGTTTTAGTCGGTTCAAGCCCGACATAACCGCCCCCGCTGGCCGGCGGGGGGGTATCCGAGGGGATTTCCGCACGAAAAAAAAAAAAAAAAAAGGTACTTAAATATAATATTAATGTAACACTTTGCGATTTATTTAAATTTATTAATTACTCATTCAATTGATTTCCAATTTTAGCCAAATAATATGCAATTTAAGTAGTAACTTACCAGATCTGAAGGATGATAACGGATAATATTATTGTACCATTTTATAAGGAGAATTCTGTATCATTTTTATAGAAATAAATAATAGAATAAAAGAGTTTGCACGCGCAATTTCTGTGGCAATTGGTAGCGAATGTTGTAACCTTCTAATTCATCATCATCATCAACCTATTCTAGTCCACTGCTGGACATAGATCTCCCCTAATGAGCGCCATAGCGCCCTGTCTTCAGCTTGCCGCATCCAGCATCTGCCCGCTGTCTTTCGCAGATCGTCATCCCACCACCTTCTAATTGATCCGGCGGAAGTAAACACCTTTCTACTTACTTCCTGCAGTTGTGGGCCCCAAGATAGGTTGGAATTAATTATTATACCAATTTTTTTAACTTTTCAACAATTTTTATAAAGATAGGTAGATACTATTAGCCAAAATTAATAGTATTCCAGCTAACCCCTTCAGCTACTTAAGGTAAATTGCTTATGTTAGGTGTGGGTTTACGTCGGTAGTGTAATGGTCGGGATTCCAACACGGAACCTGTCGACCGTGAGGCTGACTCCTTAACCACTGAGCTATGATATCACAGCTAGATGACTTATTTATTAAAGCAGTTAGACAGAGTTGCCAGTAGTTTTAAAACTCATATTCATTAGAATATCTGCCAAAAAGCTAATAAGAAAATAAACCATATTTACAGTCAATTATTAGGTACCTTACGTGGCTGGTGAGGCCACCTGTCACCCCAGCAGAAGCAGGCCGGGACGGTGGGACGACTAGCGCCCCTCCCCCAAACCGGGGCAAGACGGGGACACCGTGGTTCCCAAACCCGAGGGGGCCATCTCGAAACCGGAGATGGCCCAGGGTCAGTCGGGGTGCGAGGGATATGCTCTATGGGCAACCTTACACCCCGGCGTCTGTAGACCCGAGACGGCGTGCGGTTTTAGTCGGTTCAAGCCCGACATAACCGCCCCCGCTGGCACGCGGGGTATCCGAAGGGATTTCCGCACGATAAAAAAAAAAAAAAAAGGTACCTTTTTATTTTATTTATTTTTTCTTGCGGAATTCCCTTCGGATACCCCCCCGCCGGCCAGCGGCCCTGGGCCATCTCCGGTTTCGAGATGGCCCCCTGGGGTTTGGGAACCACGGTGTCCCCATCTTGCCCCGGTTTGGGGGAGGGGCGCTAGTCGCCCCACCGTCCCGGCCTGCTTCTGCTGGGGTGACAGGCGGCCTCACCTGCCACCCCCAGGCCTGCGCTCATGGAGGACGGAGGTCGTTAAGCGACCTCCGGCGCCTGAGTCGCCTGCGACGCGAGGCGAGAGGTACCTTACGTGAAAATGATTTCTTACAGTAGATACTTACCGGAGCAATTTGCTTAAAACTTAAACAAGAGGACAAAAAGGTTGTTCGTAGTGCTTTGCTGGAGCTTTTCTTTTGTTCATTCTCATTAGAGTTTTTTTTTAAACCACTCAGGTTGCAGATACCTGGTGTGCAACACCAGGGGCGTCACACTCGCGCTGCCAAATCTGTAAAAACCTTCTAATGCCCTTCTTGAATAACCCCATATTGTAGTTTCTTGGGAAAACCACAGTAGGGAGATCATTACACAGCCTAAAGGTGCGCGGAATAAAGTGCCTTTCATACCTAGAGTTTTATTAAGTTATTACTTGAGTGATAAATACAAAATACTGAACACCTGATTTTCATTATTTATTACAGTTGCAATGTTTTTATGCGAATGTCACACATATATCTTTATTTCTTAAAATTGTAAATACATATTAATTGTCATCTTAAATGCTAAATGTAAATACATGGTCAAAATTAATCAATTAACCCGCCCCTCACCGTACCAGGGGCAAAGGTGCCCATGACGCTAGCGGCATTACCCCGCTGGATAGTAACCGCCAACCTTTGCCCCAGGTACGACGCGGAGCGAGAGTCACCGGTTTTGTCCCTCAACCTGAATTGTAATAATATAACTGTTACTGTTGGGCAAGCGCCTAACTATCTTTTCTTTCATAATCATCACAGCTTTAGATCCGGTTGCATCCAAAGTTTGACTTTAGAGCCCCGGGTGTACTCCCCTACTGTCTGATTCGGCTTGTCTTGGTTTTTGCTGGAGCGACTGCCATCTGACTTTGATATTTACCGCTCCTCCATTTAAAATTAATTTTGATGATAAGTTATACTTTGTTTAGGGGTAAAATTCATTACATAAATAGGTAGTTATTGAATATCTTATTTATTTATTTATTTAGGTACATCAACAGTATACATTTATAACTTCATCTTCTGACATGCATCCGTTTTACAGTTCTTATATGCATACCTATTACAGATATACACAACACTTGCCATTAAAATAGAAGCTATTAAAATAACATAAATATTTGATTCTACTTAATAAATTTAAATTTAAATAAATTACATTATCATTCAATTAATTTTAGAAAAGATTAAACTATTTACATATTTACAATAATTCTAATTGAGGAGAATAATAATAATAAGCAATTCATTTTTGTTTTGCAAGAATCACATATAAATAGAAACATAATTGCATTGATTTTACTAATTGTAATTCCATGTACCTACTTTTTTTTTTTTTTTTTATCTCAGAATTATTTTAATTAAGTGAGAAACCTTTAGCGACCCTCAATGCTGAAGAGCCCTCGCGAGGGTTTCAAAACATTTTCAAGAGATTTCTTTTGAACTTGTTGATGGAATCAACGAAGATATCAAGATTGTTCGAGCTCCCACTTAATGAGTTGTACTCGGAACAGATTCGGACCATAGGGGATTGTCTGCCAACATTGGTTCTGCAGAGCGGAATATGGAAAGTTCTTATATTTGGGTGTCTCGGCGTTCGGCTGGGCACATTGAGTCCGATGCTAGAGAGTAGCTGGCTACAGTCTATACTGGCATTAAGAAGTCCGTGCAGGAACACTAGGTCCTGGACTTTGCGGCGAAGATGGAGTGTCTTCATTTTAAAGAAGGTTAATCGTTGGTCATAAGGGGCCCTATGTGAGATCCCGGGCAAAGTGTATGCTAATTGTCTCGTGAACGCACGCTGGATACCTACTTTCAATTCTTTGTGATTGTACTGCATATCTTACTACCTACCTAACAAGCAGCTTAACATCAGGCAAGGTGAAGTCAAATTGACGAGTCTTAAATATATTTAAAAAAAATAAGCGGCCAAGTGCGAGTCGGACTCGCCCATGAAGGGTTCCGTAGCAGCAAGTAACATAATAATGCTTTTTTAAAAATTTTATATTTGAGTTGATTTAAGATAAATTGCGGTTTACGTTTTATGACGTATTACAAAAAAACTACTTACTAGATGTCGTTCTGACCAATTATCGGTGGAAGTTTACATGGAAGTTTACATACATACATCATATATTTTTTTTAGTTTTATCGTTCTCTTATTTTAGAAGTTACAGGGGGGGGGGGCACATTTTTACACTTTGGAAGTGTCTCTCGCGCAAACTATTCAGTTTAGAGAAAAATGATATTAGAAACCTCAATATTATTTTTGAAGACCTATCCTTAGATACCCCACATGTATGGGTCTGATGAAAAAAAAAATTGAGTTTCAGTTCTAAGTATGGGGAGCCCCCAAAATTTACTGTCTTTTTTCTATTTTTGTGTGAAAATCTTAATGCGGTACACGGAATACATCTACTTACCAAGTTCCAATAGCATAGTTCTTATAGTCTCGGAAAAAAAGTTGCTGTGACATACGGACGGACAGACAGACAGACATGACGAATCTATAAGGGTTCCGTTTTTTGCCATTTGGCAACGGAACCCTAAAAATGGGTTAATAAGTTCGCCTAAATAAAGTCGCTAACTCATTTTATTTAAGCTAACTTCATAAAGTTATTTTACTTATTATTTACAACTAGCTGTGCCTTGGCTTCGCCCGTGGCATATTTCGCCATAGTGTCGCCCATTTGTCCCATACATGTCCGTTATTTATTAGTTCTAAAATAATTTACGGAAATTAGCCCGATTTTTTACATTTATGATTACTACTCCGCTCTCCTAGGTAGTAGCATGACAATACTTATATAGGTTGACCAAACAAACAAACAAACTCTTCAGCTTTATAATTTTAAGTATAGATATTGACTGCAACAAAATATATTGAACACAAATTTTATTTCCATCACATAAAATAAGACTGTATATTCTCACGACTTTTTTGGCAACCTATTAAACAAAGGTGCACTATCTGAAGACGGAAAAAAACTCTGACTAATCAGCAAAAAAGTTGAAAGATATCGTGAGAGATGCATAAAATTAACTTGTATTAAGTACGCGCATGCAAATTCGCTACGTGACCACTTTTTAAAGATAAAAAAAGACAAAAGAGTGACTGTGGTCGCTCCTACCCTTTTGAATCAAATTCAAATTTGCATACGTCTGTGGCGATTTTTTCACTCAAAAGATTATGGTAATGTGTTTTTTGGACACATCGTGTAGTGAGAAAGACTTTTTTTCTGCTAAAAAAATGTGAAGGTAACACAGGGTTGAATTTAAGAGTAGGTAAAATAATGTGTTCTCATACAGATTTTTTTAAATATTTAAACCAGCTGTGCCCGCGACTTCATCCACATGGATTTAGATTTTAAAGCTTTGTTTATTGCGCGGCACCCTAATTCTTTTTCTAAAATAATAGTAACCTATGTTACGCCTTATTAAGCGTAGCGAGCCGAAGGCGAGCGAAGCGTCTTTGGTTTCAAAGTTGCATTTCAAACAAATGATACTCCTCCGAGACTGTTTGACCGATCTCGACCAAATTTGCCGCGGTGATCAAGTAGACATTACTGAGTGTCGTAAGGGGTCGAATGTCCAGATCGGTCTTACCATCGAGGAATAATCACTGAAAAACCAAATCAATGGAAAAAGTCGACCGGTCACGTTGACCTATTGTTGGATAAGCAAATCTTGCTACGCTTAAGTTTGGGTTGATTGCGAAGCTGGTAACTGTCCTAGTAATATTACCTATCTGCAAGTGAAAATCCAGCCCGGCCCAGCCCTTTCAGAGATTCCTCTTTCAAACAGGCAGAAAGACCGACAGACAAAAGTTTTTAGAATTGTTTTTTTTTGTAAGTAACGTGTATATTATACGCATTCATTGAGAAACGTTACAATGAGACACTTCAATTTTTATTTATTTGTATAGATAATAAAAACTCTATATTCGGTACTTTTTATTAGAGTTTTTATTTTGTATATTATTTCTAACTTATTTAGTTTATGATAATTTGAATAAAAATCTTAATTAGTTAAGAATATTTTAATATTTATTTGATATTCTTAAAACATTGACAAAGTTACTTACTTTAGAATATGTAGTGAATATCAACTAGAGAATATTTATTACTTATGTTGTTAGTTGTAAAACCGTAGTTTATCCAGGAAAAATGGATGAAAAAAGAGAAATGAAAAATTTCGGTTAGAGGAATACACAATAAACGATTATGTTAATCCAGGCTACAAACTATCTGTGCGCCAAATTGCATCGAAAATTTGGTCAGTCGTTTTGTTGCGACCATTAGTACTTACTTGTATTCTGATTTATTGAGTAAGATAATTTTAAGTAAACCTATTTTTATTTGTAGTTTTACTTGTTAGGATTACAATTTACTATATATTATATATACCGTGACAGAATACACAATAGACATAACACCTAACACACACATGAACAACTTAATATAAAAACGATGTAAACAACACAATATACCAACCCTATTTTTTCTAGCATTTTTTGCTGCATATAAACAATTTTTACCTGCGACTGGGGTGGAGTCTACCCACCCCATTTTTTTTACTGCACAAAAACCAATAGTGCACGCAAGGGTGGCAACATTTTTTTGACACTTCAATAATATTTTTCCCGCGCAAGCAGCGCATTGGCCCAGTCTACAGACGGCCATAGACTACAACTCAACCCGTACGATAACAAAGGGTTCTTTATGTAAAGTTTATTCATTTATTTTTAACGTGGTAACGGTCGTTCCTATTCTTTTCGGTAATAGCTGGGGTTGCGTTAAAAAGGGGTTATTTTTTATACGAGCTTCTCCTCACGCGATTTCAGACGGCATCAAATCGTTTTGAGCACGCAAATGATCGGTTTATATTTTCGACGTTTTTATTTCTATTTTTACGACATTTTTAACGGAGCAGATGCTGATTTTGTGTGAAGGGTAAACCTAATGGTTTAGATGCATTTCCTTCAAACTAAAATTCTGGGTATTTTTATATAGAAACTTCCGTGAGATGGACGTTTAATTTGTATATACCTATACTGACGCGTTATTACCTCATGGGTAGGCAGAGACAATATACCGCCATCTGCTTCTGTCCTTAAATACTTCATACGGGCTTCCTCTACTGTCATTAAACCTTTCATGCAAGCCCGAAGGGATCGAGTGCTTTTGAACTCCCATTTTTTCAATAACACCTTATTTATATACAACAATTTAATTTAACGGGAATTAACGCGATCATTTATAGGTATATACAGTATTTAAACGTCAGGCAATCCAAAGGTATGTACCTATGTTGTTAAATTAAATTGTTGTATAATATGGAACGCGAAAGTTTAAAAAAACCTTATTTATATCCATAGCCCTATAATAAAACTGTTCACCACATTGTTTACCGAAATGCAAGCTGACGGGTTGATCAGTAAAAGAACAGCTTCCCTACTGCAGCGCCTGCTTGCCTAGAAGGCCAACAAAAGCTGCATTCTTGAAGTCATCGCTCATAGGTTGGACTCCCTTTTCCAAAAGGAAAGGTAGTTAATGGCATAGTTTAGATGTGGCTATAGTGGAGTAGCTGAAAAGTAAATGACCGTTAGCAGCTTATTATTGGATTCTTGGGGTCGACTGTTGTCTGACCCTTTAACCTAGCAGAGAGTAGAAATAATAATAGAATAGAGGTGGAAATTTCTACCCATCTTAAAGTTAGTTTATTATTAACCTTCTACAATCAATTATATTATTTATGTTTTAGTGGTGGTGACATCGGCCCCCGCCAACGAGGCTGAACTGCAACTGTACAGGGTTATGCAGCGAGCCAGTTTGCTGGCCTACTACGACACGCTGCTTGAAATGGGTTTGTTTTTTTTATTAACTTCATCAGTGTTGCCAAGTCATAGCGTGTCTTTGGAATCATGGGACTAAGTTAAGATGAAATATAGCCCAAATGATTAATTATTCATATTAATTTCACCAAATATAATAATACTAAATTCACCTACCAATATACCTACATGATCATAGGAACACAAGAAAAAACACTTTCTCATCACCAAATAAAGAAATATAAGAAAAAAGTAAATTTCCATATGGCTAAAAAACGAGCGTTCAGCGACGACATGCAATGCAAATTACTTTTTTAATCTTTTACTTTTTAATACCGCCGATTACTAGCGCCAAGGAAGGGTTTGGCCAGTCGGCCTTATCCTTTTTGTTTTTTTTTTCTTAGCGCCCCTTCGCAAAATGGTCACGTAACTATTTGCATATTTGCCTAAATTAAAACTAGTGTGTGAGTTTATATTTTTTAGACGTATCTCACGTTTTTGTGTGGAACAATGATAGCGAAATGAACTTGCGCTACAAGAAAGTCTTGCATATTAATGCATATGGGACTAATCTATCCGTTTGCAACAATAGTCTAGTTTTTTCTATCATGTGAATGTAAAGAACTTGTAATAGCGCGGTCCGTTTTTTTTGGACTTTGAGAAATCATAATTATTCTCTTGAACTTTCTTGAATGAAGTTTTTTCGAGATTTGCGTTTATGATGAGTTTTTGTTTCTAAGAATTGCGGTTTTGCTATCATTAATGTGTTTTTTAGATTTGTATATTAAGGTCTTGAATTCCGTGTTAATACTCAAAACGAGTATGTTTCCAAGGTTTTCCTGATCTTTATCTCTGATTCTCTTCTTGTGTTAGGTTCGATCACGGGTTTCGGAAATTTCCTTACGCCGTTGGTTCGATGTAGTTACCTACCTATAGGAAAATTTGAAGCAAATAAATTCAAAATATAGGCCACTTCCACCGTGTAGCAACGTTTTTCTGATTTTCTTTGACGAAGGAGTTGCTACTTTTATTTAAAATTATTTTATTATGTCGTATGTGTGCCTCTTCTTCAGAAGAGGCACACATACGACATACGTTACATTACATTAATTATTACATTATTATTATTACATTACATTAATGTCATAATTTTTTTTGTTTACAGGTGGAGACGACGTTCAGCAACTTTGTGATGCTGGCGAGGAGGAATTTCTAGAAATAATGGCCCTCGTCGGTATGGCATCTAAACCCCTCCACGTCAGACGTCTACAGAAAGCCCTACAAGAATGGGTTAACAATCCCGCTCTCTTTCAAATACCTATCGTCCCTAACATCTGTCCTTCAGAAAACCCTTTTATCCAATGTAACCAAAGACTTTTAAACATGCCTCCTACCATTACTAACGTCCTTCCTAGAACAGTAGCATCTCCAGAAAGTAGTAGACCAATGTACAGTCCATCTCCTGGTGCCCCAGACAACAGTTGTGGTTCAACAGCTTCTGCCCCTAATGCCAGTCCTGTCCACCAAGCGAATACTTTCACTAAGATAGTCCTACCACCGTCTCCTGCACCAGCTGCTCCAATAACTTCAACAGCTTCTAGATCATTCTCACCACAAAGTGCCTGTCCACCTGCGTCTGCAGGATCAAGTCCAAGTTCCGTTACATCACCAGTTCAACTAACACCAGTTCTTTTAGATGTTCATGTACAAAAGTTGGCATCAGCTGCCGAAAAGTTGAGCAAACATTTGCCCCAATTGGAGCCAAAGCCGCAGAACACGAAAAAGAAGATGTGTAAGGACTTAGAGTTGGTTATGATGATGCCGGAGTCGGATCCGAGGAGAATGGAGGAGATTAGGAAATATGCAGCTATATATGGGAGGTTTGACTGCAAGAGGAAACCCGAGAAACCGTTGACGCTGCATGAGGTAAGCTATTAGGGTACTATTTAATTGGTGTAACCCACTATTTCTCAGATGTGAAAGTTTGAATTGATGTATGGATGGTTGTTTGGTAATCAATCACGCCAGAACAGCTGAACGGATCTGGCTAAAATTTGGTATAGGGATAGATTATAGCCTGGAATAGGACATATGCTACTTTTCATCCCTGGAATAGGTTCCCATGGGAAGTCGACATGGGATCGAAATTCCAAGCGGAGGGAGCCGCGTGCATGGGGTGCTTGGTTGGGGACCTCCACGCGGTGCACCCTGGGCAACGGAGACAGCAGCGCCTCTCTCCTAGGGCGGGAGAGACGCTGCCGCCTACGGCCAACTCCGACCGAGGCGAGGACGGCCCTGTTGAGGACTGTTCGGAAGCTTTCCACGTGTCCCTCTGATTAGCAGAGGGCACAGTGGAGAGCAAGTAAGGGGGACATCTCGAAACCGGAGATGGCCCAGGGTCAGTCGGGGTGCGAGGGATATGCTCTATGGGTAACCTTACACCCCGGCGTCTTAAGATCCGAGACGGCGTGCGGTTTTAGTCGGTGCAAGACCGACATAACCGCCCCCGGTGGCCGGCGGGGGGGTATCCGAAGGGATTTCCGCACGAAAAAATAAAAATAAAAAAGGGAGCCGCGTGCAACTGTTAATAATGTTTTTTTTATGTGTGTCAGCACTATAATTGCACGATGTGGAATAAGTAGTTCAGCTCCAGTGCGCTAGATGGCGCGGGCTACATTTATTATCACCATCGATACCTCTACTTACGTAAAATTATTTTTGTCGATAGGTAATGGTAAACGAAGCAGCCGCTCAAATCTGCCGTTGCGTGCCAGCGTTGCTCACGCGGCGGGACGAACTCTTTCCTCTCGCGAGACAGTTGGTGCGGAGGGCGGGATTACATTACTCAAAACATGGGTAAGTCAAATAACATATAACTTCACGCCTGTATCCTGATTCGCCAGTTATGTTTTAGATCCCAATGTAATATGGGCCGAGCCTATTGCCATCTGCCGGGCACATTACTAAGCGGGCGATAACTAAGATTTTTAATATAGACATAACTACGAAAAGTCAGAGTCCGGGGCGACTCGGGATCGAACTCGAGACCTCGTCTCGAAAGTCCGTTACGTACGCCACTGGGCTATTGCCACCTTTAAGTAAGTTAAATAACTTGCTGACAAGTCTGGTTAAAAAGTAGCAATACATACCTTCATTCTACTGGGAACTAGGAAGAGATCTCTTGTAGAATAGAGAATATATTGGTTTGAGTTGTTATTTTTCCCGTCGCGGTCGTCGAGTTACAGTGTATACTATTATTAATTTGTATTATATTAGTCGTGTCTCTACATTGGATGTTCCGAACACAATAATATATTTTTTTGGAATTCTTTAATCAAGTTATGTTGGTTTCCTTATCAGCTGAATTTATTTCGTAAATGTCTCACAGTTTCCCGAGGGGGCATTTCAAAGCCGTAGGTGGCCAGGGGTCAGCCAGGGTGCGAGGGAATTGCCATGTTTCACCCGACCCGAAACGGCGTGCGGTTTTGGTCGATTCGAGTTCGACATAACTATCCCCACTAGTCGTCGGGATTTCCGCAAGAAAAAAAACAAAATGGCATATTATTGACGGAGACATGTCAAAAACCAAAGATTATTAAAATCGGTCTACGCTTCTCGAGCTACAAATGGTATCAGGAACACGACTTTGATTGATATATATAGTATGTATGTAAAATCTACAAAGGCAGAAAATGTTATATAATATTACCAGTTGCCTGCGACTCCGTCCGCGCGGAATTCTAACTTATTCGAGGGAAAAAAGTAATCTATGTATTAATCTAGACTACAATCTATCACTGAACCAAATTACAGCCAGATCGGTTCAGCCGTTTAAGCGTAATTGAGAACAAACATGCAAACAACTAAAATTTTTTACTAACTTTCACATTTAGGATATTAGTAGGATATTATAGTCAAAACTCATTACCGTTAAAAGCACCGAATGAATATTCTGTGTTACTAAGGTATTGTATTGTTGTTATTAATTTAATTGGAGATTATGAATTTGTGCCGTTTGGAGTCGAAACGTTAGGGGCATGGGGTCCGAGTGCTCGCAGTCTCTTCAGGGAGATTGCAACACGTATGTTCGACGCTTCTCGTGACCAGAAGGCTGGCTTCTTTTTAGCACAGAGAATAAGTATTGCCATACAACGTGGCAATGCTGCCAGTCTTCTGGGCACGTTATCACAGGAGGCATGCGATGCGGAGGAATTCCACGATGCATTTTAGGTTTAAGTTTCTTTTAATTATTTATTTTATTTTAGTTTTATTTAGTTTAGTTAGATTTACAAAATAATCTATGTTTTTTGATGAGTTAAATATTTTTTTATTTAAATTAAATTAATTTATTTTTGAAATGAAATAGAAAGGGCTGTACAGTACATATTTCTTTATCCTGAAATGTTTTATGCATCCATACAAATATAATCTAAAGGTAACGCTTTTATGCCCAATGATTTTATTGTTATTCCAAATTGATGATGTCTTTTTCCTTGCAGCCTCCCGCCAACAGCGTCAACGGGTGAGGAACGTGAGCGGGACGAGGACGAGACGCCTGCGAAGCGTCCGCGACAGGTCGCTCCCACAGTACACGTAGATCTCACCGATTAGCTCTAACATCTTCTAGGGGCGCAAAAACTAACATATATTGTCACATAGAATGATGATATTGGGAAATTAACAAATAATAATATACCCTTATATACAACTGACCCTATAGTCTTGGCAGAAATTAATAAAAAACCTAATCTTATACTCTATGCCATCAAAGATGAACTGAAATATATATTATCGGTTGAAGGTAGAAAGGGTGCAAAGGGATATCGAATGTTCAAAGGGAAAAAATCCCTAATGACACTATAAACACTTTACTAAATAGCAATTTTCTTTTGGACTGTAGATGTCGCTTACATCTTTTAGCCTCTTAACCGTCGATATGGTTGCTCCGCAACTGTTTAGTTGCGGAGCGACCATATCGACATAATATTTTTATTCTTCTAAAGGTCATTCTGTTTCGCATCGAATTAGATTTAGACCTTAAACAAATGACCATAAGTGTTTACATCACTTTGACTAGTACCTTTTTTTTTCTTTTTTTTTCCATGCGGGAATCCCTTCGGATACCCCCCCGCCGGCCAGCGGGAGTTTGCCTAGTACCTATAGAGAGTTTTAAATCAGCATAGGCATCAATGGATTAGATTTTTTACTAATTTCAGTCGTGTAGGGTTAATAGACGGACTCGCATAAACGTCTAACACCATTGGCACAGTAACATTGGTTGGTGCATTATAAAATCTTTAATAACCTAGTGGTCTTGTTGTATCGAGAATTTATAAATTTAATGTAAAGCTGCATTACCAGTATTACAACAAATAATATAAAGATTTCATAATACACCATGAAACTATACAGTAATCAGAAACTAACTGCCTGCTTCTCTTATTCGATGCATCTGGGTTGTTAACAAACCGCCCCAGTACTCTTAAATAAGACAATATTTATTACTATTTTCCAATAGGAAATAACTATATCCTTGACATATATCTCGTTAATATGTGATATAATAAAATTATATATGGACCTGAGATAGTGCCTTGTGGTACTCTATATTTGTTCCCACTGTTACTACGTTCTTGTAGATGGTAATTTGCTTTATTTTTTATCACCTATTTACTTTTATGTGCCCAGATGTGAAAATAGATGTACCTAGCTGTAGATGCAGTATAATTTTAGTACCTATAATTAACATTTTCGTACAAAAGGTAAGAATGATATCCCAGTCGAAGGCTTCATGAAAATCAATTCATTCTGTATGCACTTTAGTTTATTTTGTTTTAGAACGGTAATGGCATTTCAGTTAAGGTGAGTAGATACACTCTATTTATTTCTTTTTGGTGAATGTGCTTTTTACAACAACTATTTCTTTCGTAGTTGAGGTCTAATATTGATAATCATTAACGCAGCTGTTAACTTATATGGTAAAAATGCATGTAACTTATTTTTTAAATTAATAAATTCACTTTTTATTTTTTTCTTTTTCTAACTAGGGACTTTTTCAAGTTCAAGACTTTGAAATTTCGGAAATAGAAAGATATATCCATATTGAAAATAGATACAGGCCAAAGGGCCTTGAAATATTACCAATATCTAATTTAAACTTTGATAGACAACAATATCCGATTGCAACAATATATTAAAATTAATTTATTCTTGTATTCTGTACCAGAAGCTCAGTGATGTTTTCTTATTCTCTGAAATTTAATTAAGTATATTGAATTTTAGCTTTACCTTAACCCTTACAGAACTACTTATTTTATGATACAATGAATAGAATATTATACAATTAACAACAATAAATCCTAACACTTTAAGAATAATCGATCCAGTAAAAGATTGTGACAACACTTGTGTTAATAAGAGATACATTCTCATAATACTGACAAGATCCAATGATTTCTAGGAAGCAGAAGAAAGCAATGGAATCCGAGCCAGTCCCGATGCAGCCAGGAGCAACTCCAATAGGTAATCTTATTGGATTTCATTGATCTAATTCTTATAAGTTTTTGTACTTGAAAATTGTATTTGTAACAGGGTCTTTTGGGCTGACTATCAGAATATTTTTTAGAAGTTTGACTAGAAAAGGGGAATATGATAGCTGTGAAACCATTGCAGTACTGGTTGTCACCTTGTATTGTTTATATTTCCATCAAACTGAAAAACTGAAAGAAACAAACAAAGCAAGAAAGAAAGAAATACAGAAGGAAAGAAATAGGAAAGATAAAATATCTTTCATAGTTTTACTGCACTTACTCCAATTTTAATGTTTCAAAACAACCAGCTTGTCGTAATTCAGCAAAGATTTAACAATTTATAACTGTGTTTCAGCTGGTGGGGTGTGAAAGCTGAAAGCGACGATGCTGACTCCAGGTGTTCATATTCCAGCACAAGTACTCCGCCACCCGTAAGTTTAACTAAAAGAGAATTTCGTTATGGAAAGGCCTTTATTTTATCCTTTCTTGAAGTTTGTTGAGACTGTAACTGATTTACAACTATGTATACACTGTGTTTTTTTTAACTGGGACAGTATGGGGAAATCCGAAACCATAGAAGATACAGGGAAACGGCCTTAGGAACCATTTATTCTTTTATTGTGAAAAAAATGTTGATATAGAAACTTTTTTGGTCAAGCGTGAGTTGTCCACAGAAATGACTTATTTTGAAAAAAAATTTTTTTGATGCGGATACTCAGTTTCATACAGGGAATATTTCATTGTATTGGAAGAAAAAAATCTGAGCAGCCGAAGTTAGTCAAATTTAATAAAATGTTTCTCATGCAACAGGTTAGTTCAAAGTACCCATCTACTGCATCACAGTCAATACTCGCGTACAAAAAGCATTCCATATTCAAAAATGAGATTTTATTTGCACTGTAGAATTGGAACTGGACCTCCATGGTCTTAATTAAGACTTTTATGATTCAAATGAATAAAAAATATTCAAATTTCGAACGAACATTGTTATTTTTGTTACTTTCATTTTTTATTATCAGTTTGTTTGTGATTCATCATGGCGTTATCCAATGCACATAAAGTTGATTTAATCGAAGCGTATTTTTTAAATTATCGAAGCTCAGTTAATGCATTAAAATGGTATCGGGAACGCTATCCTGATCGTAGTCTACCAAATCGCAAGGTAATTGAAAAACTTGTTAAAAATTTAAGACAAGAGGGTTCTTTTAAACCTAAACGTAAGAGGCGAACGACAATATTGAATGAATTCATAACTATTGCCATCTTAGGATTTGTTGAAGCTTATCCAAAAGCATCATTACAAGAAGCTGCTGAAAATATCGGTGTGCATAAATCAACTGTAGGAAAGGTACTGAAGAAGCACAAGTATAAGTGTTACAGAGAGGGTCGACTTGTACAAGCATTGCTTCCAGGAGATACAGACCGCAGATTAACATTTTGTCGTTGGTTTGTAGCAAGATCGATTGGAAACCATTCCTTTCTAAATCAGATTATTTGGACAGATGAATGCAATTTTTCGAATAACGGTATGTACAATAGGAAAAATAATCATTACTGGTCACGTACTAATCCACTTAGAACTACAGAGACCCATAACCAAGTCCGCTTTTCGTTTAATTGCTGGTGTGCGGTATTACATAATAAAATCTTAGCTATTAAGATTTACCACGGAACGTTGAATAGTGAGAAATATCAACAGATATTGAATATGGTCATAAATAAAGTGGATGATAGCATTCCCTTAAGTAATTTAAATAGTGTCATTTACCAACAAGATGGTGCACCTGCACATAATAGCACAGCAAGTAAACGGTTTTTAGATGAACATTTTCCTGGTCGTTGGATGGGTACACATGGTCCTATTAAATGGCCGCCACGTTCACCCGACATGACGCCGATGGACTTTTTTATATGGGGCCACCTGAAGGGTCGATTGTATGAATCTCGATACAATACTGTACAAGAATTAAAAGAGGCAGTCCTTTATCACTTGAACAACATTAATCACATGTCCTTGGCTAAGGCAACAAGAGGTGTACTAAAACGTGCTCGTATCTGTATTCAGCAAGAGGGAGATCATATTGAACATTTGTTGCGTTAATAGTTTTATTAAAGTTGGTAAAAATTAGTATTAAGTACAAAAATTGCATGAGAAACATTTTATTAAATTTGACTAACTTCTGCTGCTCAGATTTTTTTCTTCCAATACAATGAAATATTCCCTGTATGAAAATGAGTCGAACCGCATCAAAAAATTTTTTTTTTCAAAATGACTCATTTCTGTGGACAACTCACGCTTGACCAAAAAAATTTCTATATCGAAATTTTTTTCACAAAAAAAGAATAAATGGTTTCTAAGGCCATTTCCCTATATCTTCTATGGTTTCGGATTTCCCCATACTGTCCCGGTTAAAAAAAACACACTGTATATATATATATATATATATATATATATATATATATATATATATATATATATACACATTTAATTTAATACATTTAATACATTTTATATACACATTTAAGAATATTAGTAACCGAAATTAATAATATCCCCCAACCCCTCCATCGAAGCTTAATTGCTTGTGTTAGGAGTGGGTTCACCTCGGTAGTGTAATGGCCAGGATTCGAACCCGGGACCTCTCAATCGTAGGGTCGACTCCTTACCCACTAAGCTACCGACGCTTACATTAGCTGTTGCCCGTGACTTCTGAGCCCGTTCTCACAACAATCGGAATCTATTCCACGATATATTATTGCAGAAGGCCGAAGGAAATTTCCGCACACGAAAAAGGGGGTAATTTACTATTTGCGAAGGGTACCCGTCTTGAAAAGCTACAGAGTGAAGGAATTGTGAATGCTATACCTTTTTTTCGGTTTTTTTTTACAGACTTCACAATCCTCCGTTTGATGTCATCGTACATTTTGGGCCGGTAATAATATAGGGCTTTTTTTTTTTTACGTGCGGAAATACCTTCGGATACCCCCCCGCTGGCCAGCGGGGGTGGTTATGTCGTGCCTCGACTAAAACCGCACGGTGTCCTCCCCAAGTGTCCGTTGCCGGGCTCCCCGGGTAAGCCCTCGAAAGGATAACCCCAGGGTTGCCGGCGGACTTTGGCCGCCACCGCGGCCTCGCCTGGTGGGGTCGGGTTTTATCCCGCTTCGGTGAGTTGGCAGGCGTGTGTAGAGGGCACACACGACACGCCTCCGCCACGGCCTGCTTCTGTAAGGACGGCGAGTCGCCCAACTGCCGTCCTCAGGCCCCGATCATGGAGGTCGGTAGTCCTCGGCGTAGATGAGTCTGCGGTGTCCTCGCCGCAGGCAGGGTTCTCTCCCGCTCCCTCTCCGCCGTCTCTTTCGCGCGCATTACCTGCTCGCAGAAAGAGGCGGCGGCGTGCCACTTGCTCCCGTCGGAGACCACGGCCCTCCCCATGGTCTCCAACGAGAGAACGTCCACGCCCAGAACCGCAACGAGATCCCGGCGTTGACTCGCCCACGCAGGGCACTCCACCAACGTGTGGAGCGCCGTGTCTTCGCCAGGATCCTCGCAGTGCTGGCACTGCGGCATTGTCTCCCGGTGGATGCACCACAGATACTTCTTTTTTTTTTTAAATGGGATTCCTAATTTAAAAAAAGAATTTACTCAAAGAAAGCTGTGTGCATACTTAATACCCAGTATAAAATCAGTAACTTTATTAACTACTAAAACTATTTTATTAACTTACCAATTTTTTGCAGGAAACCGAAGAATCCCGTCCTCAAGTGGTAGCGGCACGGGGAGACAGCATCATTGCAGTAGCGAACCCCGCACTCCATCCCCCCCACCAACTGCCACACTCCACACACACGCCACATCCAGCCAGAAACCATTCCAACTGAAGATCGTGATATCCAGATTTGACTATTCATTTTAAGACTACAGGTGTCATATACATCGACAAAACGGAACGGAGCAATAACGCTAGTGGAAATAGAATCGTTCAGTAATGTATGGGATTGACAGAATCACCAACGTGACTACAAAAATTGAACGAAATTTAAGTGAGTCTTTGTCACTCCAAAAAATTATTTGTATCTATCTAATACATTTAAACGAGGAATTCTTGTATATATATTTGCATGCAATATGTGCATGTAAAGATATAATCTGAATCTCGGAAATGGCTGCAACGATTTTCATGGAATTTAGTATACACGGGGTTTAGGGGGCGATAAATCTATCTAGCTAGGTTTCATTTTTAGTAAACGTCGAAAGAAAAAAGTCGAGCATAGCTCGGTCACCCAGATATTTATATTCTAAACATCGAAGTGTCACGTAATCCACTGATAACGAATAGAAACGGATTCGCTACGAAGCGATTTCGCTAGTAGAATATCACTTTATCAACAGGCCCAGGATAGAAAAAGCGAAGTGGTTATCTGTCTAGACCCAAAGTAAGCATAGCTTAACGAGCTTTTAACATGGAAAAGAAAAGAAAAGAAAGAAAGGTTTTATTCGGTACTTACATATAAAAAAAAGAAATTGCAGTGATAGTGGGCATATGTACCGCACATGTGCCGAATAGGATCTGGTTCAACATAATACCATACTGGTGCGTGGTGACTAGCGCTGGTTTTCAACCATGGTTTCTAGAGTGCGGATGAAAACTACTTAGAAAAAATATACGATTTTTGGCGACATTTGACTCAATATACTTCCACACACTCAGCTTAACCTTTATTAATTTATTAAGGAAGACACAAATTATTTTAAAATTTTCCGTTACTGTGCAATTATTGAATTAGTCATCAAAACGCAAACCAGGTAAACAAATTACAATTTAGTAACCTACGTATGTAATTAATTTGTTTTGTTTAACATTGCAGAAATAATTAACATTGACTGAATAAATTTTAACTAAGTTATTATGAGGTCAAATCGCTATCCTGTCAATAATAATAAAGGACCTATTAGTTATGAACATACACCACTTTAGTGTATGTAACTTAGTATCTTATCTGAATTTGATTATTATAGAGACATTTTTAAAGACACTTTCGAAGGGGCTCGTACCTCTTTTTTTCGTGCGTAAATCCCCTCCAGACCCCCACCGGCCAGCGGGGGGTGGTTATGTCGGGATTGAACCCACTAAAACCGCACGCCATCTCGGGTCTTCAGATACCGGGGTGTAAGGTGGCCCGTTAGGCATTTCCCTCGCACCCCGACTGACCCAGGGCCATCTCCGGTTTCGAGATGGCCTCCTCGGGTTTGGGAACCACGGTGTCCCCGGAAAAGGGGGGGAGGGGCGCTAGTGACCCCACCGAAGGGGCTCGTAGCTAAGTAGTAACCGAGTAGGTTAGCATATTGCAATGTGCTATCCTACCGACCTTTCATGACACTTTGAGACTGCTGTCAGTAACAACATGACTCTGTGCAGTATCCACCTTCATAAGGACAATAGATCGCAAAAGATGAAAGTAACCCCTCAAAATGTATCATTAAATATTTGTGGGTTGTTTCTTATGTTTATTCATAATAAACTATGAAACCAGATAAGGCACTGAGTGTTTTTCAACCGCGTTACCTATTGTAGCTGTAGCATTCAGGGCCAATTGGCCACGTCGATTGAGCAGGTACAGAGGCACATTTAGAAATCAACGATGCATTTAATAAAAACGCAGGCGCAGTGCGATCTTAAAAACGCACGATCTTGCGGAATTTCTGCATAGTTACCTTCTAATATAGTAATGTAATAATGTTTAGTCCTTCTTCGAAAGACGCGAATGAAAACCATTCAGTGAGTACATATCATATATTTCCACTAAAGTTATTAGTAAACTGACACCGAGTGTACAACATACATTCCACCAAAAATGATATTAATTTATATAATTTTGTAAATATGTTAGTTGTAGCTGTAAATGTAAGTAAAGCCATAATATGCCTTGTAGTCATTATATTATTGGATTATTTAATTAGATTGCACCAAAGTTTTATGATTTTATATTATTTTCTTACACTCTTCGATATTCTACACAGCGCTATCTATAGAACCAAAGTAACTATAGTATAATTAGCTATTAAGGGTTCTAGATTGCGGACAAGATTTTTTTTATTCAAATACATATTATACATAAAATTATATACCAAATACTATTAACGAACTATGTAAATCTTTCTCTAATAAATTTTTTGATGATCACGGATATCCTACTAATATTATAAACACGAAAGTTTGTGAGTAGGAATGTATGGATGTTTGTTACTCTTTCATACAAAAACGGCTGAATTATTCTGTTATATTAAATTAAAAATATGCTCTGTTTATCTATTTATATAGATTCGCTTCGAAGCGATTCCGCTAATAGACTGTCACTTTGTCTACAAGCCTTAGTCCTCCGCCTTGCGCATCCAGTCTATCTCTTTGCTATCATAATAAAGTAATAAGAAATATATATATATATATATATATATATATATATATCTATTATATTTTTTCATCATAGTTGGCCTATTGCAGTCCACTACTGGCCGCTGGACATAGGTGTCTCCCAATGTGCGCCATATCACCAAAACCTTTAGACAAAGGTAAATTCTATTAGCGATAACGCCAATGGAAACCTTCAGTAAGGTACGGACATATCTTTCTTTATTTCATTTTTTTACGTGCGGAAAACCCTTCGGATACCCCCCCGCCGGCCAGCGGGGGTGGTTATGTCGTGTATTGACTAAAACCGCACGGTGTCCTCCCTAAGTGTCCGTTGCCGGGCACCCCGGGTAAGCCCTCAAAAGGATAACCCTAGGGTTGCCGGCGGACTTTGGCCGCCACCGCGGCCTCGCCTGGTGGGGTCGGGTTTTATCCCGCTTCGGTGAGTTGGCAGGCGTGTGTAGGGCACACATGACACGCCTCCGCCACGACCTGCTTCTGTAAGGACGGTGAGTTGGCCAACTGCCGTCCTCAGGCCCCGACCATGGCGGCGGACATACCTAATCAATAAAATAACTACAATTTTTTTATCTAATACTTTAATCTACACTTTAAAGGGTTTATTCCACTCAGTTAAGCAATCAGTATGCTGACCTTTATAGATTTAGATCGGAAAAAGAGAACATCTAGGACGGGACTTCAACCCGCGACAAGTCCCTTACAAAGCTCTGACCAACTGGGCTACCTATACACGTCCCAGATATTTGAAATTCTCCGATATATTATATACGTCTCGGTCTTAAGCGTCACGCTTAAGCCATCTACCGTAAGCCTTACGAACAATGTTCCGAGAAAAGTTCGGCCATCCAGGTACGGAAAAGTGATTCTTTGCAACTCGAAATAAGTTATTTATTTTATTATTATTATAATCATCAAAGCGAATAGAAACAGATTCGCTTCGAAGCGATTCCGCTAATAGAATGTCACTTTGTCTACAAGCCTTAGTCCTCCGCCTTGCGCATCCAGTCTATCTCTTTGCTATCATAATAAAGTAATAAGAAATATTTGTACATAAATGTATACTTATAATACATAAGAATAATGATTTTAACGTTGACTTGGTTGACCGCGGCTAGTGCTGCATGATCATAAAACCAGTGCGAGTCAGACTCGCGCATGAAGGGTTAGCAGCAATCAATTTATGACGTATTAAAAAAATCCGTTCCCGCAGGGGGAACGCACAGGTTGATTTCGTGAAGCAATTAATATTATTTTTTAACATGTTTAATTTTTTTTTCTTGAAAACGGTAACTTTTAGCGAAATACTTTTCAGACATTTATTTTAGACTTAAAAATGGCCTATCGATTAAAAATGTTTCCGACGCCAAGAATGTTCACCGGTTAGAAGTAATGTTTTTTTTCCCGAAAATTTTTGGTTTTTCCCCCCTCCACTTTTAGTTAAAGTTTTAATCTTATAGGTTTATAATTAAAAGTTGTTGGTATTCATGTATACTATGGGATAAAATTAGAACGGTTCGAATATCTTTCATGGAACGTGAAATTTTGAGGAAAAACTGATTTCACAAAAAGTGAGGCCCTACCGTCCCCTTAGGCCGGATTCCACCCGTTCACGAACTTAAACTAAGTTTACACCCAAGCAATTTTTGACCGCAGTTTGAAAGCGATCGGGGCAAACAAACCTCCTATGAATAATTTTTTTTAAATTCGACAGTAGTCAAGAAACCAATAGGTAGATCGATTTCATCGAAATCTACCTAAAAAACTACTTACTAGATCTAGATTAGATGGTAATGTACATCATATATTTTTTTTAGTTTTATAATTCTCTTATAGATCATCTTGTAGATGTATTGTAGGTGTATTGTAGATTATCTTGTAGTTACAGGGGAGAGACACTTCCAAAGTGATAAAATGTGTGTCAACCCACACACATTTTACCACTTTGGAAGTGTCTCTCGCGCAAACTATTCAGTTTAGCAAAAAATTATATTAGAAACCTCAATATAATTTTTGAAGACCTTTTCATAGATAACCCATGCGTGTGGGTCTGATGAAAAGAATATTTGAGTTTCAATTCTAAGTATAATTAACCCCCAAAATTAATTGTTTTTTTTCTATTTTTGTGTGAAAATCTTAACGCGCTTCATAGATTACATCTACTTAACAAGTTTCAACAGCATAGTTCTTATAGTTTCGGAAAAAAGTGACTGTGACTTACGGACGAACAGACAGACAGACAGACATGACGAATCTATAAGGGTTCCATTTTTTGCCATTTGGCTACGGAACCCTAAAACTGGTTCCAATTAGAACCTTTCCATCCTAGAACTTTGGTGCGGTAAATTTTGTAAATCCTATGTAAATCATTTGAAAGTTGTAAGTATATTGTTGTTTGTGTTTTATGATCTATAAAATCATGTTAATTTGTACTGTTGAAGAGAGTATCTCTCTAAGCAGATATGGGACGCAGAGATCGGAGAAAGTTAATGAATATTTGACACCTATCTGTATAGGCACAGTGCGCCTGTTCGCCATGTCACCTGTATGAAAATTACAAAATAAACAGCTAAATAAATAAATCAGACATTTTTCTTATCATCTTCATCATCTGCCTGCCCTTATCTCAATGATTTGGCATCGACTCGGTGTCTACATATAGGTATGCTCCATAATATACTGGCAACACCTCGGGTTATTTGGTCCCCATCAGGGATAGTTAAGTTTTCTATTTGTTATAGGTACTGTGTAAGCATCTACTGTTTTAAGCTACGATGGGATTGACATATTCGTAACGGATAAAAATCCCTAAAAAAAAGAGAAAGAAAAAAGACTCGGCGTCATTCTCTTCCATGGATTCCTGTATGACATCATCTCCAGAGTATCACCTCTTTTAGAACCTCTTTCGTGCAATTCATATAACTTTTGCCTAATTTTCCAAAAAAATTATTGTAGATACCTCTATAAGGAATTGTACGCATTACTTACTGTGCTATTTCCAACTCTGTATGTTTAAAGTATTTGAGGTAGATTAATGTTACACACACCTTACAACTTAGGTACTTACCTATCGTAATATCGACAGATTTAGATGTAAAATCATTTGCAAAACCATAAACCACCGCAAACATCTTGTAGGTCATAAAATGCAAACACAATACAAATATATATAGTAGATATGTGTAAATACTATATTATTGAAGTTCCATCGGTAGGCTGTGTCCTCGAAGATAGCGAAGCGAAGAGCGAGGCGACAGAAACAGCGGGCATGGGGGACAAATTGACACTGAGGCTGGATTTGACTGATAATTGTAAAATTCTTTAATGAATTTTTTGATTTCATTAGTATGCTAACTTTCCGATTAAGCGTCATCCTAAGACCTAATACCTAATATTCAGGAAGTGCCCAAGTAGCTCAGTAGTTGGTCAGAGTATACCCTCTAGAAAAGGACTGGTTGCGGGTTCAAGTCCCGTCCTAGATCCTAATTTTTTCCGATCAAAATAAGAGTCAAAGTCAAAATTCGTTTATTCTGTATACACAATTAAAAGGGCACTTATAAATCGTTAAAAATTAGTCTAATGTTTAGCAAAAGACCACCGCGCAACCGGTTCGAGTAAAATTCAATTTAAACTGCGCTAGCACATTTTACTCATTTTTTTACAGTTCAAAGAAATACAGACCCTCATAGGTGTCATATTCTGACTGTAAATAATTTCATCTTGATATTATATTGAGAATTAATTTTCTATGAAGCTATCGACCCGCTGCAGCTATAGTCGAGGACACAGCTTTATAAACATTGCGAGACATAATGTGTTTAAATAGATAAATTAAAATAAATTGTAAGAAATAAATACTGTTTATATAGCATTGTGTAATTTTATTTATCTTTGCCAACCGTTTTATAAATCCAGTGTTTTACGGTTTCTACCATGGTAACTATTGATTGATGAGCTCTTTTAATTTAGTCCCACCCTCTCCTATAACTACCTTACAGTACAACACGTGCAGGGCTTTGGTGTCACCCCCCTAGATACGGTGCAACCATGAGGCGTGACGTCGTGGCAGCCATCGGGGTGGGTGTCCTCTTACACCTTACACCTGGCCACCTTACACTCCAGCGTCTGAAGACCCGAGACGGCGTGCGGTTTTAGCCGGTTCAAGCCCGACATAATCACCCCCGCTGGCCCGACGGGGGGCATACGAGGGGATTACCGCACGAAAAAAAAATGGTACGGTGCAACCAATTCAATCTCGGTTCAGAAGCTCCTTTCTTTACCGCATCATAATGATTTGAAATTAATATCTATGTTTCTTATTTGGCGTTGAGTATTGCGGAATAAAAGAAGTTTTACGATGCGTCCATTTAATACGAATGTCACGACAATAACCCATTTACATTCATTTTTTCATTTTGTATTTTTGTGTGCCAAGGCCATGCCTTTGGTATGGTATGGTATCACGGGCTGGTATCCGCAACTCCACGACAAGGCGCGGTTTTTGCGTGAGGGTGGGCATTTTATTCGATCCACCCCAGCTCATTGAAGAAAGCCAGCAAGCTATTCACGCTGCCGGCGATCTCCCGGGGCGTACCTGTGTTTCCGAAGTACTCAACCCTGTATGTGGCGGTTGCAGGGCAGTGTAGGAGCACGTGTGACGCTGTTTCTTCCTCTCTCATGCAACCTCTGCAGAGAGGGCTGTCGGTGATTCCTAAAATAAAAAGGTGTTTATTGAAGGAGCCGTGCCGCGTGATGGCAGCTGTGGCCGTGCGCAGTTGCCGTTTGGTCAGTTGTCGAAGACGCCTGGTCAGTCTATTTTCAAGTACAGGGAGTGCTTCCCTCGCCTGTCTGCAAACTTAGAGATTTATCCAATAGCTGTTGTGTTGATCTCTCGTTCGTTTGTTTACTATGGTTCGTTGGTATGCAAAGGGGATCGGTATTATGGGCTCAGGTCCCATTATCACCATGTCGGATCCTCTTCTGGCAAGCTCATCTGCCGCATCATTGCCGCGCGAGCCGCTGTGGCCCTTAATCCATTGCAGGTTTCTGTTATTGAAGTGGCCTATTTGGTTCCATTTAAGATGGCACTCCAGTATTAGTCCCGAGTTTATAGTGTGGCTGTTTAAAGCTTGCCGCACGGCCATGCTGTCGGAGAGCATGCGCATTGAGTGGCCTTCCACTCTCCTGGCCATTACCGCTGAAGTTGCCAGGGTAATCCCTATGCATTCAGCTTGAAATACTGTGTTATGGGTCCCCAGCGGTGTTGAGATGGTTATATTAAGGTCCTCCGAGAAGACGCCAGCCCCAGTGCCTGTACCAGTTTTTGATCCATCTGTGAAGATGCGTAATTCCGTTGGGCGTAAAGCCTCACAGCGGTGGTCCTCATGAAGTTGGATCTTGTATTTTTTATCGAATACGTGTTGTTTGGGTACACGATCATTTATTGCTCCTATCATAGGTATCTCCTTAGTGAGATCTGTGAGCAGTAAGGTGTGTCGTGTGTTTCTCTCGCTCCATAGGTTATACACCTAAGTGCCCTTAGGCGTATAGCCGCAGCTGTTGCTTCTTGGCGGATGAACAGATCCAAGGGTGGGAGTCCGAGCATGGCTTCCATTGCCGCGGTGGGGGTAGATTTCATGCATCCAGTGGTTGCCATGCAGGCTAGTCTTTGGGTCCGTTGTAGTTTAGCCGCTATTATGCTGTTTTCGGTCCTTGGCCACCAGACGATAGCGCCATACGCTATCATGGGGCGGATTACTGTTTCGTAAAGCCACAGGATGATTTTCGGTGTTAGCCCCCATTTTTTACCAATCATTCTTCTGCATTGCCAGAAGGTAATCACGGCCAAATAGTGGCACGAGGTGTAAAACTTTAACTTACCAGTATTTTGATTCAAACTTCATCGTGTCGGGGGACCCCTAACTGATAAAGTATTCCTAATGATCTGAAGTCCCCAAAAGGCCCAAAAGCACACAGACCAAACACTTTTAGTGTTGCAAACGTTCACTGGCCATGTTAACCGCTGACCATAAGGATATAGCAATCAATCATTATTGTTAATCACAAAACCACAATATCCTAGTGTCTATGCACGTCTAGGCACTTCTAGGCACGTCTAGGCACGCCGTTGTAGAGGCGGTAAGACCCGTCATGGAGGATTGGCTCGAGAGGTGACACGGAAGCCTCTCGTACCGACTCACGGAGATGATCTCCGGCAAGGGGAGCTTCGGGGACCACCTGCTTCATCAGGAAGAAGCCAACGTCTGAGTGCCATCACTGCGACGCGAGCGAAGACTCGGGGCTGCACACGTTGGCGGACTGCCTGGCGTGGGAAGTCCCGAGGCGAGAATTCTTGGCGGCAACCGGGGTGACAGTCCTCTCGCACGGCGCTATGATTGCCGCCATGGTGCGAAGTGCGAGTGCGTGGACCGCCGCCGCCTCCTTCTGTGAGCAAATAATGCTCGAGCAGGAGGTGGCGGAGCGAGCCCGGGAGAGATTTAGATCTCTCCCGGCCCGCCAAGCTCGCAACATGCTCGCCGCGCGGCGCAGGCGACTCAGACGCCGGAGGTCGCTCAACGACCTCCGTCCTCCATGAGCGCAGGCCTGGGGGTGACAGATTAAGCCGTCTGTCTCCCTAGCAGAAGCAGGCCGGGGCGGCGGCTCTCTCCTGGGCAAGTTGGGGACACCGTGGTTCCCATACCCGAGGGGGGCATTTTAAAGCCGTAGATGACCCAGGGTCAGCCGGTGTGCGAGGGAATTGCCTTATTAGGCCACCTTACACCCTGGCATCTTTAGACCCGCGGTTTTAGTCGGTTCAAGCCCGACATAACGACCCCCGCTGGCCGGCAGGAGGGTATCCGAAGGGATTTCCCCCAAATAAAAAAACAAAAAAAGTGTCTATGCACTGTTGACCCACCTGAATTTTTCAATAATGTCTTTTATTAAACATTGAAAAGGACGCTAACCCCAAAATCATTCAAACAGCGCCTAATTGCGGCAATTATGATAGCAATCAAAGTTCGAGTGTAAAAATAGTCAGTTGGATACACATTGGACAATAAGTACAGTGTGCTACGAAGGATGTGGCAGCTGTCTAAATGCGCCGTGGGTTTGGATTGAATGAGGACTCTGGGTGCTTATGGCTCTTTATCAAGCGGGAACACCCTAAAATTCCGAAATATTTAATTCTGAATTTCGATATTCCGAATATTATAATTATAAACGTTAGGAGTTTTGAAATTCAAGTTATAAACTAGGACGGTTACCAGCTTCGCAATCAACCCAAACTTAAGCGTAGTGAGATTTGCCTATTCAACAATAGGTCAACGTGACCGGTCGACTTTTTCCATTGATTTGGTTTTTCCGTGATTATTCCTCGACACTCAGCAAACTGAGCTTGATAACCGTGCCAAGTTTGGTCAAGATCGGTCGAGCCGTCTAGGAGGAGTATGGTTTCACGCGTAAACCCGATTTGTGGAGAAAGACGCTTCGCCCGCCTTCGGCTCGCTACGCTTAATAAATAGGATTTAAGATACACCGGATTTCTGATTTTCGTAATTTTCGAATCATTTGGTGTTTTGAAATTCCGAATTTAGAAATTTTTGATTGTGAGTTTCGGAATTAAGGTTTTCGTATTTATGTATTGTACCCATATCAAGTGCGTCTACTGAAATTATCATCACAGTCAGTCTTGGTCTCCAATGGTTGTACTCGGAGGCCCGGGGTCTGCTCTGCTACTTTTCTTCATTTAGTTTATAGTGTCACAGATTACATACTATTATTAGAATATAATACATCGTCTACGATAACAATGCACTTTCCTCCATTGTAACTGCAAGTAAAGACGCCTCATTACTTGTACGTAGATGTGTGCGTTTTGCAACTGAATGGTAAATATAAACAAAACTAGGTATAGATAAGTTGCTCAACAGATTCATTCTCGAAAAGACTGAGGATCAATAATTACACACACATAAACATAGTGGCTCATTGGCATAGCATACTTACATTGAAGAAAGACGTGTAGGTACTTGTATTTCTTTGTGCGGAAATCCCCGCCGGCCAGCGATGGTGGGGTTATGTCGGACTTGAAGCTATTAAAACCACATACCGTCAGGCAGCGACCAACGACGTCTGAGTCTCCTCCGCGTCTGGCGGGCTCTGCGAATCGGGAGAGACATGAGTCTCTTCTCGACCATTACTTGCTCGCAGAAGGGGGCAGCGGCAGCGGCAGCCAACGCGGTCGCGCTCCGCACCATCGCCATGAGCAAGACGCCGCGCGCCGAGCGAGAGGACTCCCACTCCTATGGCTACCACAAAGGCCTGCCTCGGCACCTCCCACGCGGGGCATACCGTCAGCTTGAGCAGCCTTGTATCCTCAATGCCGTCTGACCCTCTAACCCCGAGACCAAAGACATCAGAGGCTCATGCGTTACTCGACGCGAACTATTACTAAAGTTTGCTTATCTAACTGGTGTTATGTTATTACTTTGATCGTACCTTGGTCCTTGGTATAGGTTATACCTTGGGGTTACATAGCGCTATGTAAAATAACCTATAATATTTATTTATTCTCAAGTCATAATAACAAGTTCAATATTTAGCCATGTGAAGTTAACAAACAGACAAATAGTACTATCGCCTCAAGGATATTTTGTGTAAATAACTAATAATTAATTAAAACCTGTTGTTTACAAGGAAAACTAATAATGCATGCATTTTGAATAAGTACCGACATTAAACTATTATACATTCGAGTACCATCGCGCAGCGGTCATGCGGACAAACCCTGACCTCATTGGATGGTTTGGTAAAATCTGATTGATCGATTTCTTAATAAATCTACTGTCGTCTACATTTGTAATTTTATTACTATGACAGCATGGTGCTTTTTTAATCGACTTCAAAAAATAGGGAGCACTCTTTTTAGCTTTCCATGGATTCTACATAGAACAACACCTTCTTATTTAGAGTCGGGAGAGGCTGGTCATCTGTCATACAGGTTCCAACCTAGTACGGATACCAGTCTCTCGCACAGATCTCACCTTTTATGTAATGTACAACTAGTTCTTAAGCTATGTATTGTTATTGTTATGCTTTACTGTGTGAGAAAAGAAATAAACATTTTATTTGTAACGTTGTGGATTCTTTATAAATCTAATTAAAACAATATCCGTAAATTAATCGATATTTTAGTATGTTTCGATAGTTATTACTAAATATCTATGGTTGTGCAAGCGAGATTGGACAGCACTAGCCCAGTCATCAACTGACGGCTCTTATATCGTCCCTTTCCTTGGAACCTTCGCCAAGGAAGGTCGCTTTGACCCCGTGGCCAACTGCTGTCGGCTCCGGGTAAGTTTTGAGATCAACATTTCCTACTTCTTTCTACAGGTGAAGACTTTCCAGCGGTGCAGCTTATTGCCTGCTAAAATGCATGGCTTATTATATTTTATTTCATACTGTGTGCTATTTCAGCCTACGTAATTAGTGCCACGAGGCCGATGATCCCTACGGTCAGAGGTCGCGGCACCAGCTTGTGCTGCCTATTTATATTTCTTTTATTATAGCTTCTAGCTACGCTGCATTGCCGCTGGGAGATTCTCTTCACCTGCTATTTTAGCGGGTCACTTGGACGTAATTGCCTAGTGACAAACTGACCCGCACTTTTTCTATTTCCAGGGTCTTCGCACCGGGCTTCGCACCATAATGGCGGTAGCGAGGCACACCAGCGGAGACCCTGGCACGCCGGCATCACCACCAGCCACGTGTCCACTAGCTAAGTGCATACTTCCATCTTTGCACAACGGACCGAACAACGCCACGGCAGAATATTTATTATGAATCCATCCCCTGAGGTTCATTTACTCAAATACCAGATATAAATTTATGTAACATTCTATTCACGATTATAATCTCATACTATACATTGTAATCAACCTTTTATTTAACTCTGCTCGCCCTAGCCGGTAGTAGTCTCAATTACATTCATAAACTTTATTAAATCTTACATGCATAACTAGTCACCTTAACTTTATTGTAACTTCATTTACAAACCCTCATAAAAACCATTAATCGTTACATTGGCGCCTTACAAGGTATTATTCTGCCGTAGGTATTGTGTGTTTGGTCCGTAAGTACTTTATTTCTTCTTATTTTCCTCTTTATTTTACCAGTGTGGTGATATTTTTCACCAATTTTATTGTTATTTTTCATTTTAACTAAATGAAGGTAGTTGAAAATAATTTTTAATTTCAATTTTTTTATAATTAACTGAATAATGCATACATTTCCATTATTTTAGTGAAATTACTCATTTATTTAACTAATTACTTGTGTTAAATATAACAACAAGGCTAATTAACATTACTTTTTACAAATATTTTGCATTTTTAACATCTAGACTGGTTTAATACCTCTTATGGTCATTTTAACTGCATATTATACTATTATACCACTGGTAAAGTAAGGATCTATTTACTTTTGTTTCTTGGACTTGTTGATCTCAACCGTTATCTACTTACTTTTTATTCTATTTTTGTATACCTAGTACACAGTCAGTGAATTTATTATATTTTTATACTTGCTTACCTTTTAATTGCATTATAATAACATATATTAAGTTATTATATCAACCTATTGCTGGTTGAAATTTATCTTTATTTTGATATATTAATACTATTTTGTTGTATTATACACAAATAGTTTATTACTCACTGACAGGTTACATATATACTACTTGATTTTACTAGTTACCTTATATTGAAGTAAATTACTTACTTAATTTATTTGTCAATCTCGCTCATCGCACCATAGCTTTTATTTTTACTTAACTTTGGATTAATTTACCTTTTAAATTTAATACCTACTTACTCAACTGTTTTGTAGTCAGTGCTGCTTGTTGTCGGATTCCTGTATCCAAATTAGCTTATATATTTGAAAAAAAAAAAAATCAAAACATAATTCTTTGAAAAGAAATACAAAGAATAAAAGATCTCTAAACAACTAATAAAATCTTTGAAAAGAACAACAAAGATAATAAATACTTAAATTGTAGACCTCGTCTTGTTCTGCATATGGGATTGTTGTGTCAGGTATAGTTTAGTCTTTAAAATCATTACCGCTTATATTAATTTGACCGTTCAAAGTCAGCAATGCATTAGTCATTTCCCCCGAGTCCTTTTAAAATGACTTTTGTAACAATGGAACTTTTCATAACTAAATATAGGGAAAATAATAAATATATTTCATATAAAACATTTTTAATCAAACATAATACAATACAAGAACCTAACCTAAACTAATAAATTTATTAATTAAATAGCAACCTAATTTCTTAACTATGAACAACACTTGTTTTGTTCTAATAATCACTATGGTTGTAAATATATGTAAATATTCAATAAACTTTCCTTTGCACTTATACACTCTTATACACTATTGTGGCAAACAAGTATATACCTACACATACTTGTAACTAAAACTTGTATTTTATAATAACACTGTTATTGCACTGTGGTAATACACTACCTTTATCTCGATACTACAATAGTCGTAATGATATTTGTACCTAAAAAGGGTCACCAATAAAATTTTAATTTCATGTACCTACCAACTTGTTCACATATTACGAAAACTTTTATAATTTAAATAACTCATGTATCCTGTTTGTAGACACGGTCTACAGGTCAATTATGTCTTCTTACTAAATAATGTAACACTTTTCAATTGTTATTACATCTTCGGTTCGTATATTTGAACAAAAGTTTGTTTTGAAATTGTTTGAAACTTAGTTGTCAAACGTCATATGGTTTTGACAATCAAAAAGGTTGCCAGTATACTAAAATATAAAATTACTACTAGTTATTGTTTAAAAAATTGTCTTGTTTTTTTAAAAACAAAATAATATTATTCTTTGATGAATACCAACTTTTGGACTTTTTTAACTGAATATTAAATATTAATATCTTATAACCTATTGGTTAATGTTCTATCATGTTGTAATACTTTTCTTAGGATGACTGTTCCCTTTTATGTTTTTGTTTTTTGAAGAAAACATTAAAATTTAATCATTAGTGAATAAATAATAATAATTTTTTTTGGACTTGCCCCAAAATAATTTTTTTCAACTTATTAGTTTTCAACTTCGTAATTATTTTGCCTGTTGCAATTTTTGTATGATCCGTTGGATCAACCCTAAAATGCCTTCATGGTCATATTGAACTTGAAAAAAATTTTTTTTTAAATTTTTGCCACATAATATAAATATAAACATAAACGACTACAAAACTTAAGAGAAACTACACCTTGTTGAACCGTGGGTTCTTAATATTTTGGAAATTTTGAAAATTTTTTTGAACACTAGTTGTTCCAATTGCAACTGATGTTTGCATATATATATACTCACTGATGTGGGTCAAATAATAAACTATTTTACTTTAAATAATAACACGTTAATAATAAATTGACTTGGTCATAACTTTAAAAGTTGTTAATTATATATTTTTGACAATTTAATTGTCTTTATTGTTTTAAATCATAATTACCCTACCACTACTATATATTTTCTTCTTCTTTTCTCCTCTCTTTGAGATGGAACTTTGAACTTCATGTTCGTTTTCTTTTATTATTAGGCTTTGCCTAGTAAAGGTTGTTGTGGGTCGGTTGGCGTTTTAAACCAACTGATGTTGTTTTTGGGTCCGTTGGCGTTTTAAACCAACGGATACCTTATTTTTATGGTTTTATACCATTTGTGGGTCCGTTGGCGTTTTAAACCAACGGATACCTTTTCTTGGAGCTGGGATATTCAACCAGTATCTGGGTATTGTTTCTTATGGTTTTATACCATTATTATGCTGAGCGGTCGTGCAAACTCAGTTCCAAAAACAAGCCTTATTGCATATCTTTGTTATGTCTTCTTCCGAGCGGTTTGCAAACTCTTTAAATAAGCCTTATTGCAGATGCGGTAATGTATACATCTAAAAGAAGCCCTATACTAAAAACATAACACTTTATCTTTTATAGTCGAAAATATATAGTGGTATTTATTGCTCTTTTTCTTCCCATTGAAATTGTTGTCTGTGACATTTCAATGTTTACCATCTTGCTAGATTTACGTCTGAGTCTCCAGCGCCTATTATCCTGGAAACTCTCTTCGGAAGGAAGCGTGTGCTACATTATTTAAGTGGTAACCGCAAAGTATGGATGAAAATGATAGAGGAGGTATGTAAGAAAGTATGTATGTGTAAGCGTAAGTCAAGCATGGTATTGAGCAGTCCAGTATCGGGTTTTTGGGTAACAAAAACCCTGAACTAATTGAGGGGGTATTGTAACGTTGTGGATTCTTTATAAATCTAATTAAAACAATATCCGTAAATTAATCGATATTTTAGTATGTTTCGATAGTTATTACTAAATATCTATGGTTGTGCAAGCGAGATTGGACAGCACTAGCCCAGTCATCAACTGACGGCTCTTATATCGTCCCTTTCCTTGGAACCTTCGCCAAGGAAGGTCGCTTTGACCCCGTGGCCAACTGCTGTCGGCTCCGGGTAAGTTTTGAGATCAACATTTCCTACTTCTTTCTACAGGTGAAGACTTTCCAGCGGTGCAGCTTATTGCCTGCTAAAATGCATGGCTTATTATATTTTATTTCATACTGTGTGCTATTTCAGCCTACGTAATTAGTGCCACGAGGCCGATGATCCCTACGGTCAGAGGTCGCGGCACCAGCTTGTGCTGCCTATTTATATTTCTTTTATTATAGCTTCTAGCTACGCTGCATTGCCGCTGGGAGATTCTCTTCACCTGCTATTTTAGCGGGTCACTTGGACGTAATTGCCTAGTGACAAACTGACCCGCACTTTTTCTATTTCCAGGGTCTTCGCACCGGGCTTCGCACCATAATGGCGGTAGCGAGGCACACCAGCGGAGACCCTGGCACGCCGGCATCACCACCAGCCACGTGTCCACTAGCTAAGTGCATACTTCCATCTTTGCACAACGGACCGAACAACGCCACGGCAGAATATTTATTATGAATCCATCCCCTGAGGTTCATTTACTCAAATACCAGATATAAATTTATGTAACATTCTATTCACGATTATAATCTCATACTATACATTGTAATCAACCTTTTATTTAACTCTGCTCGCCCTAGCCGGTAGTAGTCTCAATTACATTCATAAACTTTATTAAATCTTACATGCATAACTAGTCACCTTAACTTTATTGTAACTTCATTTACAAACCCTCATAAAAACTATTAACCGTTACATTGGCGCCCAACGTGGGGCGCCAATGTAACGATTAATAAATTTGTAGTAGTTTTTAAATGGAGTTATGAAAAGTTTAAGGTGACTATATGCACTGGGAAAATTAATTAAGTGATGGATGTAATTGAGACTACTACCGGCTAGGGCGAGCAGAGTTAAATAAAAGGTTGATTACAATGTATAGTATGAGATTATAATCGTGAATAGAATGTTACATAAATTTATATCTGGTATTTGAGTAAATGAACCTCAGGGGATGGATTCATAATAAATATTCTGCCGTGGCGTTGTTCGGTCCGTTGTGCAAGATGTTAGTATGCACTTAGCTAGTGGACACGTGGCTGGTGGTGATGCCGGCGTGCCAGGGTCTCCGCTGGTGTGCCTCGCTACCGCCATTATGGTGCGAAGCCCGGTGCGAAGACCCCGGAGCCGACAGCAGTTGGCCACGGGGTCAAAGCGACCTTCCTTGGCGAAGGTTCCAAGGAAAGGGACGATATAAGAGCCGTCAGTTGATGACTGGGCTAGTGCTGTCCAATCTCGCTCGCACAACCATAGATATAGAATATGTATTTAGTAATAACTATCGAAACATACTAAAATATCGATTAATTTACGGATATTGTTTTAATTAGATTTATAAAGAATCCACAACGTTACAATTAAACATAACATAACATAACTTCACGCCTGTATCCCCGAAGGGGTAGGCAGAGGTGTATTACACACCCCACGATTCGCCAGTTATGTTGAGGTCCCAATGTAATAGGGGGCGAGCCTATTGCCATCTACCGGGCACATTATTAAGCGAGCGATAATTTTCATTTATTAATGCACACATAACTAGGAAAAGTTAGTTAAAAGCCCGGGCAACTGGGGATCGAACTCGAGACCTCGTCTCAGCAGTCCGTTACGTATGCCACTGGGCTATCGCCGCTCTCAAACATTTTATTATTATTATTTGTTATGTAATAAAGTGAATAGTTTTGCTATTGATGGTAGAAAAAATGGTAGAAAGAATTGGGCGCGATCTGACCCCTGTTCATCTCACCCTCAGCCCCGTAAAGCGTCACGCGTAACTTTCATAGATAAATCTGATTTCAGCACCTTCTCTCTGCATTTGCTCTGTGGGTACAGCACCCGTCGTCCTTACACTCCGGCGTTTGAAAACCTGAGACGGCGTGCGGTTTTAGACGGTTCATGCCTGACATAACCACCCCCGCTGGCCAGCGGGTTGGTATCCGAGGGGAAATAAAAGGTACGAGCCCCTTCGAAAGTGTCTTAAAAAGTGTCTCTTTTATAATCAAATTCCGATAAGATACTTTAGGTACATGTACTAAGGGGGTGCATGGTTGGGGACCTCCACGCGGTGCACCCTGGGCAACGGAGACAGCAGCGCCTCTCTCCTAGGGCGGGAGAGACGCTGCCGCCTACGGCCAACTCCGACCGAAGCGAGGACGGCCCTGTTGAGGGCTGTTCGGAAGCTTTCCACGTGTCCCTCTGATTAGCAGATGGCACAGTGGAGAGCAAGTAAGGGGGCCATCTCAAAACCGGAGATGGCCCGGGGTCAGTCGGGGTGCGAGCGATATGCTGGTTAACCTTACACTTCTTATATCTCTATCTTAAGACCCGAGACGGCGTGCGGTTTTAGTCGGTTCAAGCCCGACATAACCGCCCCCGCTGGCCAGCGGGGGGGTATCCGAAGGGATTTCCGCACGAAAAAAAAAGGTACATGCACTAAAGTGGTGTATGTTCATAGCTGATAGGTCCTTTATTATTATTGACAGGATAGCGTTTTGACCTTGACCTCCAGGGGGGGGAGGGGGGATATCAGAGGGGATTTCCGCACGAAAAAAAATGTATGCTGTACACACAGCTCCTGTCAACACGTCACTGTTTTTAATACGAAAACTTAACAGGAAGGAATGAGTGACGTATCCAACTCATTGTTGACGTACTTATTTATCTGAAGGTTCATTTGAATGCCTGACATTCCTTCATTCCGCATAAACCCATAGGCGGATTTCCCAAAAGGCCGATAAGGTCCGGGTCTAACCAAGATTATTGATGTTATTTTTTATAGCTGATTTTAGCGGCTCCGCCCGCGTGGAATATTGCAAGTTTTCTGAAATTATCTAAGCTTCTGCGCAAATTTCTTAATTTCTAGTCTATCATGTACCTTTTTTGCGCTTGTCGCCCCGCCGCTCCGGCCTGCTTCTGCTGGGGTGACAGGCGGCCTCACCTGCCACCCCCAGGCCTGCGCTCATAGAGGTCCGTCTATTACACCCCGGCGTTTTAAGACCCGAGACGGCGTGCGGTTTTCGTCGGTTCAAGCCCGACATAACGGCGGGGGGGGGGGGGGGGTTATCCGAAGGTATTTCCGCACGAAAAAAAAAAAAAGGTACCTACAGAATAAGAAAACTATAATAAAAGGTGAATGATTTTGGTAAATTCGTTGTTAAGTTATGGCGTGACTAAGAAAAACAGGTCTTCATTTTTAAATAAAACTAGTGGACTGGGTCTTGGCTTCGTCCGGGAACAGATTAGTGAAAATACTAAAACCCGATTGTAGCACCATCCAAAAAAAATAGAGAAATAGATGAACACCATCTTTGAAGTGGATAGTAAGTATATCGTGTTCAATCAATGCAGAACTTTTTGAGTTTTTAAAGCGATCACAAACCAAATGAAAAATCAATCAACCCCGACCCCACAGGCGAGGCCGCGATGGCGACCAAAGTCCGTCGGTTACCCTGGGGTTATCCTTTCGAAGGCTTACCCGGGTTTCCCGGCAATGGACACTTGTGGATGGATGGATGGAGGACACCGTGTGGTTTTAGTCGGTCCGATTCCACCACACCACACACCATCACATCGTCGGCACCGATGGGATGGAGCCCGTGAGGGTTTCCATACGTAAAAACAAAAAGAATCGATCAAGCCGTTTCGGAAGAATTCGATGACAAAAACTGACACGAAATTGTATATATTTAAAGTACTAGATATATATTGATATTAAAATGTTGCCACGTACTAATTGATTATTACATATTCTGTCGCGATTTATTAAGTGTTTTTTTTGTTATATTACTCTTTTCAGTAGCTTTTCAGCAGCCATCGTCACGGGGAGACGAAAGGCTAGTGAATAATAAAATAACAAACAAAAAATCGCCATGCATGGAATCCGTTAAAATACTTAGTTTTATTCCAATGTCTAGATCTTTGCGTAAACTGCCGACAATATCATAAATATTTTTATATTTTAAAATATACTTAGGTATACTTATTATTTTTCAAGATTCTGACACATATTACTTATTATTATTTAAAAATATATCTCGAATTAGCTTCATAGTCTTAGAAAACCAAATTAATTAAATATCTAACCGAGGAATTCCTTTAACTATAGAATTCTGTAGCCTGGAGCATACAATAAATGAATCTAAGTTCCCAAGTCCGGGGACTCCCATGGCGTACCGTCTCCTAACTAATATAAAACGTTTTTGTTAATATATTCAGCAAGTAAGTATTAATTGTTATGTTTACCTAACTGCGGTCATGATGTGCGTGTTCACAGAAATAAGTAGTATTTGTTTAGTATATTACGTCATGTGGCTATTTGCTCATGTAATTACTCTTCAATCTTTAAGAGGAAATGTTCTAAACCAGTACCTATTGTGCCCATAAAAAGATTCAACAATAACTTTTTTTTTCTTTGAAATTCCCAATTTACCAGTGTTGAGGCCGCAATGGATGTGTACCTTGGGGGTTTGTTCAAACAAAACAAACCCCCAAGGTACACATCCATTGCGGCGAAGTCGTGTTTCTGAGCAGATAAAGTCTCATCGACGGAATAGGCTTTGGGTTGTGTACACATTCTATATAAAAAAAAAACAAATATATTTAAAAATATAAAAAATAGTAGCCCATCGGCATCGGGTACAGGGACCAATATTATTACATTTACCTCAACACTGGTAAATTGGGAATTTCAAAGAAAAAAAAAGTGAATAAACAGAATAAAAGAAAGTTTGAAAGTGAAAGAAAGTGAAAAGTGTGAATGTCGCCGTGTAGTGCTGGTCTTCAGTGGATCTATTATGGGTAGCCTCGAAGAGTACTTGATTTTTCCAGAATGAAAGAGAGATTTTTTCATGTATCTTCATTTTCTTCTTCTCTTTGTGAAGAGGAGAGAGCACTTCTCGCTAGATTTTCTAGTTGCCGACTGAGGTGTCGAATCTTTTTTTTTTTGTGTGGGGTGTGGGTTGTTGGCCGACAGGCCTCTACAACCTTACGCGAACAGTGTGGCGAGCGCATAGGGCTCTCAGCCGAAAGTTGATTTTAAGCAACACGTCTCAACAGTTGGGGCGGCTCGGCTTGGGCTGCTGCTGGATTAATACTGGGGCGACCTAGGCCCACATTTACGAACAAAGCGCGGCGCGTGTTCCGCCCTCGCCGGCGAAGACGGAACCGCGGTTTATTTTGTGTAGCTCCGCGAGCTGTGTAGGCTCTTCGTTGAGCGAGTGTTATTGCATCATCGGGCTCTCCGAGAGCGTGTCTAGGTCTCCGCGTGCGTGAATTTAAACTCGGTGTGTAGTTTACAGCCTCAACCACTAGAGGGTTGGGGTGAGTCGGGGCAGAGTCAAAGTAGCTAAGGGAGCACTGTTTTATGTATTGCCTGATCGTCGGCAGTTCTAGGTCGGTGTGAAGCTCGACATTACCCATAAACCACGGTGCTCCCGTAGCTCGGCGCATGAAACGATTTTGTAGTGTTTGTAGCCTATGGATCCTTTGTTCACTAACATGAGCGAAAAACGGACATCCGTATGTCATGATTGGCCTAACACAACTAGTGTAAAGTCTGACTTTACTCCTAAGTGATAACCTAGAACGAGAGTTCACTAAACTATGTAGTCTACCTAATACGAAGGCGGCCCGATCGCGGACCGCTTTGAGGTGAGCTTTGAAGCTGAGGCGATCATCAAGGATGATACCTAAATATTTGGCTTGCCTAGCCCAAGGGATCGGCTTGCCAAACATCCTAATCTGTGTAAGTCCCTCTACGGGATACAGGTCGCGCCTCCTTCTGTGAATCAGCGCGGCCTGACTCTTATCCGGATGAACCTCTATCCTCCATTTCCGAAACCATGCCCCTAGGGTGTCAGCCGCGGATTGGAGTTTTCTAGCTACTATGTTGGGATTAAGTCCCGAGTGTAAGACAGCTGTGTCGTCTGCGAAAAGTGCCGTCTTCACTTGCCCGTGCAAAGGTATGTCTGACGTGAATAACGTGAACAAGATGGGTGAGAGTACCGACCCCTGCGGTACGCCGGCACGAATGGGGTAAGGATCCGAGAGGGTCCCTTCCACTCGGTAGCGATAGCTTCTGTTCGACAAGTAGTCCCGTATGATGAGTACGAGCCTGTGTGGCACTCCCATGTGGAACAGCTTCGAAATGAGGCCGTTGTGCCACACTTTGTCGAACGCTTTCGCTACGTCGAAGAAGAGAACCCCTGTGAATTGATTGAACTGCAACCGCTCGCTGGCGTGCTCAACGATGCGGTGCACTTGTTGTACGCATGAGTGTTGGGTGCGGAAGCCAAACTGCTCGTTCGGAATGAGACCCTTTGCATCGGCAAATGCTTTCAGCCTATTGCATACTAGTCGCTCATAGATTTTCCCTAAACCTTTAAGCAGACTGATCGGTCTATAACTGGTCGGCTCGGATTTTGGTTTACCGGGCTTGGGTATCCCAATGACCACGGCCTCTTTCCATTGCTGCGGAAAGATGTTATTTTTGAGCGCTGCGTTAAAAATGTATATCAGAAGGACGAGTAACCTCTCTGGGAATAACTTAATGACTTTATTTGTGATACCGTCCGAGCCGGGTGCTTTACGCGTGTGCAAGCCCTTGATGATCTCCTCAAACTCTTCCGGGGTGACTGGGTCGATATGACCGTCGCTGTCCGGTGGTAACGGAAGTGAAGCTTGCCGTTCCACAGCAGAGTCTATTTCGCGTACGTGTTCTAAGTCGGTGTGTAGGGTGCTGGGCGAACATTGAGACTCGAGACTTTCGGCCAGACACTCCGCCTTTTCTACACCTTCGGAAGCTTCTGACTGATTGGGCTTCTTTAAGGGAGGCATAGGGGCGACCACGTCTTTCCTCAAAGATCGAGAAAACTGCCAGAAAGCGACATGAGACGGCTCAAGATCGCTTAATGTAGCGTCCCATCGAGTTTGACGCATTTCCTGCATGCGAGCCTTAATGGCCCTGTAAGGGGACGCTTGAAAATAAAAGGCGACTTCTTGGATGCACACCGTAAATATATTTATTCGAATCACTTAAAAAATAGCTACATTTAAGCTGGAAGAAAAATTCTGACAAAGTCAAGGGGACAAGAGAAAAATAATAATAAAATAACCAGAGAGTTCAAATGAAACCTCCACATCCTGCCCCCCTTGCGCTTCCAGGTGGGAAGCGCAAGTTCTTTAAGTTGAAAAACACTCATCAGAAATCATTCTTTAACATTAAATTAATTGAAACAACTATCGGATAAGTACTTACAGTTACAGATCCAGCCTCTCTGGGATCTTGACCGAACGACCAGCACGAGTGACCTTTGCTGTCTTGTTAACTGGACTCAAAGGGTTGGTGTTTAAGTCATTCTTTTTCTTATTAACTAATTCGTCATTATGTGAGACCTCAAGTGGAAACAGACGTTGCAGAGCTCTGACGCGTTCGCCTTTTGATGTTCTAACAAGCGCAACCCTACCGTGATCATCAACGCCTGGGTATATGTCTAGCACCAAAGCCAAAGGCCAGTGCACGCGTTTCTCGTCTGACCCTACGAGAACTATGTTGCCTACCTTTAAATCTCGCCTGGTCTTATCGTTAGCGAACTGTATTAATTGAGACAAGTACTCGCTTCGAAAACGTGCCTTTAGTTGAGCGTTAATATTATTTATATACCTCCAGCGCGACGTTAGGATATTACCATCAATGTGATCCATGTAGTCAAGCTCGTTTCTCGTTCCATCGATATGGAGGAACATGTCAGGTGTGAGAGGTCTCAAGTTATCTGTGTTATCGGCGATGTAGGTAAGGGGTCTCGAAATTTATGACAGCTTCCGTCTCACACAAAACTGTATACAATTCATTTTCATATAGAGCTGATTTCCCCAATACTCTACGCAAGATTTCTTTCAATGTCCTCACCATTCTCTCATAGAACCCTCCCCACCATGGCGCAGACGGAGGTAAGAAGCGCCATTTAATCTTTTGTATGGAGACTCTTTTTGCTATCTGTTGCCAATCAGCGTTACTCATAACATTACTGGCACCACGAAAGTTAGTTCCGTTATCGCTGTACATCGTACTCAGTCTTCCTCTTCTAGCCAAAAATCTTCTCAAGCCCAACATAAAATCTTCTGTGGACAGTGAAGCAGTGAGTTCCAAGTGGATTGCACGGTAAGTCGCACAAGTGAATAATATTATCCAGCACTTCTGTTTAGATTTAAGAAGTAGTGGACCAGCAAGATCTACACCTGTGGCTTCGAATACCGATCCACAACTCACACGGTCTAGTGGAAGAGGAGGTGGAGGAGCTACACACGCTTTGGCACTGAATCTACGACAGGTAATACATTTTCTAACAATTTTTTTAGCTAACCTACGAATACCAACGATCCAGTATGAGTCGCGCAAGCTACTGATCATCGTTTGCGAACCAGCGTGTGACAGTTCAGCATGTTTATGAGCAACTAACCTTTCAATGATTACGTTCCGGGCTGATAACAAAATGGGAGTTTTAAAATCTTCCGAATTATCAGTGAGAGTGAGGCGAGTTTTAACGCGCAAAAAACCATCATTATCAGTGAAAGTTTGTAAGTTTGCGACATTTTTAAAATTAGTTTCGCGTTGAATAAGTAGGAGTAATACTTTTTCAGCTTTAATATATTCTTGTGCAGAAATGTCCCCAAAAATCCTATTCTTTCTAGAACGGCAATCGTTTATAAAGCGGAGGCACCACCCTACCATTCGCACTATTTTAGAATACTTGCTGAAATAAGTAAATCGCTCAGAAAATGTTTCAAAGTTATTAGTTAGAGCCGTTAAACAACTCTTTTTAACTTCCCTAAGTACCTCACTTTCGTCCGGCTTATCTGAGCACATAGGCCACTCCTTCTGCGGTTTGTACAGCCACGCAGGACCTTCCCACCATCGTCTTTCTAGGAGTTTTTTGGCACAACAACCACGTGATGGCAAGTCCGCCGGATTAGCATCACCTGGCACGTGCCGCCAATCATCAATACTTGTGCGCTGTAATATTTCCGAAACTCTATTACGTACAAAAACGTTGAGGCCTTCCCTACGTTTAAGCCAAGCTATAACTATACTGGAGTCTGACCAGTAGAACTCCTTGCCTAGAACGTCCATACTTTGTCTGACCTCCAACATGAGTCTGGTACCCATCAAGGCAGCGATGAGTTCAAGCCTTGGCATCGTGATACACTTTGTAGGAGCTACTCTTGATATTTTGCTAAAATTAACTGTACATAAACTTTATCATTATTTACAGATCGCAAAAATATCTAGCAAGCATATGCATGCTGACTGCTATCTACGAAAATATGTAAAGTGTTTTCACACTGGTCAATGTCTGCTTGACACATACGCCTTGGGATACGACACGTTTCTAAAAAATGGACTTGATTCGCCCAGTCTAACATTATTTCATTTAAATCCTGGGGTAATGTTTGATCCCATTCGATATTTAAAATCCAGCATTTTTGAATAATGAGTTTCGGTAACACAGTAACGGGAGAGACTAATCCAAGCGGATCAAAAATACTCTGTGCTAACGAAAGTACGTTTCTCTTTGTGAAACTGCCCCCTTCTAAATATTTGTCCACTGCTGGTATTTTACAAAATATCTCATCTTTAAGTGGATCTCACATTAAACCTAATACCGAAGTGGTTTGTGTATCCTTGTCTATGATGTTTGGTCCAGTAACCGAACAGCGTAGATCAAATTGACCCTTTGACATTACATCTTTGGCTTTTGTAATAAAATTGTCCATCTCTGTTGGATTTTTTACACTTACTACGCAGTTGTCAAAGTAGAAAGATTTTTTCAAAAGCTCTGCAATTTCACCGTCAAACCTTTTAAGATGATGCAAAATTGTCGCCGACAAAAGAAACGGACTCGTGGTAACGCCAAAGACAACACGTTTATGCCTAAATGTTTTTAACAATTTCTCAGTGCTATTTACATCATGCCACCAAAGAAACTTTAAATAGTTACGATCATCGTGATGCAGAGATATTTGCAGAAATGCCTTTCTAATATCTGCTGTGATCCCTATGGCATTCCGTCGAAAATTAAGCAATAGTTTTGGTATAATCTCAATTAAATTGATACCCTTTTCGAGACATGAATTCAGAGACAAACCGTTAGGATCCTTGGATGAGGCATCGAAAACCGGCCTAATTTTGGTAGTTTGACTCGACTCTTTCACGACAGCGTGGTGGGCGAGGTAATGTCCAGACTCTGGTTCATCACATTTAATTACTTCAATGATACCTTCCTCGACCCATTCTTGAAATACCTTATCGTATTCATTTAAAATACCTAATTTTATGACCCGAGCCGTAGTACTATGTAAGCGTTTCAACGCGATACCATAATTAGACTTTAATGTTTTCGATGTTTCTTTCCACGGTAATCTCACCTCATACCTATTCTCATCATTGACCGTAATTGTGCTCTCAAAAAATTTCATGATCTCATCATCTACCATTTTCTGATTTCTTTGTTCTGCATCGTCCCTTATACCGAGCGTCTCCAATTTCCAAAAATCATCTACACTAAAACTGCAGTGAAGAGTATTTACATTATTTACAGAGCAATAAACACCAACTGCAGGCCCTTGAACAGTCCACCCGAGTTTAGTTTCCACAGGTAGCAAGTTTTCGTCAACTCGTACTGCTCGCCCGGTGTACAAAGAACCTAAAACATTAGATCCAATAAGCATACTAATTTCAGAAATATCGTCTGTACAGTCGCTTACAGAAATACCTAATTCATTCAAACGGCACATAAGTTTGCCTGGCCTTAATTGGGGTAAACTACCACATATGATATTCTGCCCCAAAACATCTAAATTACAAGAAAAATTATTATTAAGGCTACTAATATTTACATTATACAAATTATGTAACTGTTTCTTTATCTCAGTGCCACCAAACAAACAGTGACTCAGTTCTTGCTTACAGATTGGCTTTAATTTCAATTTTTCAGCAACGTCGCTCTTTAAAAAAGAACGCTGCGCACCGGAATCTAGAAATGCTCTGATTGTCAGTTCACTACAGCTGGACTTTACTTTTATCTTTAAAGTTTGCAAGAGAACTACTTTGTCGTTGAGTGTACATGACTGTGTAAAGGCAACTTGCTCGCCTTTTTTGTCCGTATGTTCGTTGGGCGTTTGTTTCCGACTGTTACACATAATAGGAAAATGTCTCTTACCACAGATTACGCATTTTGGGTGCTTACACCTTTTCCAGAAATGTCCAGTACATAGACATATGCCACAAGCCCTTTTGCGCTTTACAATAGCTCTACATTCATCTAAGGATTTATTTACAGCTGAATTGCACTCTGAACTGACATGTGAAGTTTTCTCACAAAATAAACATGGATTAGTACCGGATGACTGCTTGTAGTCACTTTTTGTAGAGTTTGTTTTATTCGCTGTCGCAAAACATGAAGTACATGGGACGGCGCGGCGGGATCAATCACGTCACTGGAAAATCCTGATCGAGCTAATCTTATTCTTTCCTCTGCTTCTACTTCTTGCTTTACAAAGTCCAGCAATCTAGACAGAGGATTCACATTGACACTAGACTGAAAATTGTTTCTATGCCAAGCTCTCAGCAAGTCTTCCGGCAGCGCTGATTCCACCAGAGGGAAGAGAAATGCGGCATACTTATCTTGGGTTACGCCCAAACTTTCTAACGCTAAAATTTGTGTGATAATCTTATCATATAAACATTTTACCGGTGTTTTACTGTTTGTGCCTTTGGCTTGAGCAAGAACTAGGTATAACAACTCTCGCACATAAAACTCTATTATAAGCTCTTCTCTGGCAAATCTCTGTCGCAACTGTTCCAATGCTTTATTATAATTGTTGCCCGATGGAGGAAAACTATCAATAAATTCCTTTGCGATAGATCCAGGTTCCATACATTGCCGTAAGTATTGGAACTTATCATCACCATCGATCGATTCGTCGGAGTGAATTTTTTTAAACTGTGTCCAAAATGCTAGCCAACCTTTTATTTAACCGTTAAACGTAGGCAATTCGAGTTTAGGAAGCCTGTAATGGCGATTCTGAGCGTGTGATGATGACGATCTACTAGCCTCTTTTTCAACACATGTATGAGCCGAGTGTGATACGCTGCCATTGCTCTCGAACCAACTCTTCATTTTCTGTTCGAGAGAGAACCAACGATCGATATACTCATCCGCAGTGTCGACGTTTTGATCGAAAGCTTTTTGATCACGCTCCTCAAGGTCTAGCCACAAGTTTAATACCTTATTTTGTACTGTTTGTAGGTCTGAATAAAATGAAGACAACTTACTAAATTCTGCTTGTATAGAGCCTTTACGCTTTTTACAAACAGCTCGTCTAGCTTAATTGCTGTAGTCGTGAAACGTCGGCGTGCAACGCGTCTTTCCTCTTTCGCACGTTCCATCCTCGTATTTATTTAAGCACGGTCGCCACAATGTAAGGGGACGCTTGAAAATAAAAGGCGACTTCTTGGATGCACACCGTAAATATATTTATTCGAATCACTTAAAAAATAGCTACATTTAAGCTGGAAGAAAAATTCTGACAAAGTCAAGGGGACAAGAGAAAAATAATAATAAAATAACCAGAGAGTTCAAATGAAACCTCCACAGGCCCGTTCTAATCTGCGGAGACTAACCCTGTTGCCTTCGCAAGGGAACCTATCGTAGGTTCGCACGGCGGCGTTCTTCCTCCTCAGCAGATCACGCACGTCATCGAAGAGCTTCCAGCGACGGTATTCCGTCTCGGGAGCCCTCCGAGAACAATCATTAAGTAACGATTGTACGTGCTCTGTGAAGGAGTCGATCGCCTCCGTGGTGTCCTCTACGCTAACGATGTGATCTGGTACTTTGTTCAGATGTATGGATTCCGTCGACTCGAGTCGTTTCTCAAGCCGCGCCCAATCCGTAATCTACCTATTAGGGGGGGCTTGACCGGTATCAATGAGACCTAGTCTCTGTTTCAGTTCTACCATAACTGGCCTATGGTCTGAGGTAAGCTCGTGCAGTACTTCTATAGAGCACAAACGTAAGTTCACGTTCTTAAGAAGCACCAGGTCTAACACCGCCGGCCTATGTTCCACTTCATACGGGAAGTGAGTACATTCTAACGGAGCTATTATATCGTAGTTGAGCGTGCTCGAGTGCGATTCCAGGACCCTACCTCGGGTGCAGGTGGTGGGGCAGTTCCACATGATGTGTTTGGCGTTGAGATCGCCAGCGACTATGACTGAGGGTCCTAGTTCGAATAGGGCCCTGAGATCCCTACCGAGCAGCTGTTTGGTTGGTGACAGATAAGCTGACACCATGATTATTGACTGGTGGCCGGTCATCCCTAAACGACAGACCGAAACCTCAACGTTCGTCAGCGTTGGCGGATCCATAGGTGAGCAGTACAAGGACCTCTTGTAATAGATCAGAGTCCCGCCCTTAGGGGAGCCGACCCTATCATTGCGAACCATGTTGTAGTTCGCAATTTTAGGGTTTCTCTGGGCGGGCTTTAAAAAGGTCTCTTGCACGAGAAGTATGTCTGGTTGATGGACCCTAAGGAATTCACCTACCTGATCTCTTTGACCGGCTAAGCCGTCCGCGTTGAAATACCCTAACTTGAGTGATCGTTTGACTCTGCCAGTGTTCCGTGAATCCATTAGGGATTTACTCTAAAGTTAGCGAGGGCCTCAAAGACGGTCGAGTACCTAATTGTGACACCTAGGAGTGCCATCGGGTTTCCCTCATTTGCGCGGATCTGCGCGGCCATGTCACGCAGTTCCGCGTAATTGAGTATGCTGGCAAAGCGAGCAACGACTTCGAGGTCCGACTCCCCGGTCGCTGGCTGGCTCGCCGTGTTTGTGTGTGTGTGTGTGTTTGTGTTTGTTGTGGTGGTGGGAGCTGCGTGTGTGTCCTATCAGCCTGCGACCGCGGAGGTTGTTGGGGGCGCGGCTGTTGCGGAGCTGGTGTTGGCAACAGAGGCTGCGTGACTTGAGGCGGGGGGACATATACGTTCATGAGCGCGGGAATCCCCGAAGTCTGGGCGTTCCTAGTCTGGGATGGCAAGGAGGGGAACGCAGGCCTTGAGGAGGCTGCGTTGGGTCCCCATGGGCAGGGCTTCGGTGGAGCCGAAGCTGATGCTTGGGGCTGCGACTGACGATGGGCGTGACGGTTGTTGCTTGGGTGCCTTCGGGCACCCGCGATAGTTTGCCCGCATAGGACGCACGCAGGTGGTGTCGAGCAGAGTGCCCTATCCTACGGACGGCTACACTCTGTTGTGGCGTGGTCCTCAAGGCACTTGACGCACCTTGGGCGGGCATAGCAGTTCCGGGTTGAGTGCCCGTACTGCTGGCACCTGTGACATTGGGGGACCCCTTCTTGTGTGGCGGTTCCACGGTAATGCCAGCCAACTGGCACACCGTCTGAGTCTTGAATATGGCCTTGCCGGCCTCGGATCGGTCCAGGGTGGCAAGGACCATATCGTACGGCTTGTGTGTCCTAGCGCGGACCATCCTATGGACGCTATGAATGGGGAGGCCTTGATCCTCCTTAAGGGACTTGGTGATCTCCTCTAAGGAGACCTCCTTCGGGATTCCGCGCACGACGGCGCGAAGAAGCTTGTCCTCCTGTAGGGTGAAGGAATGGAACTGAATGTTCCTTTCCTTTAGGAGGGTGGTGAGTGCGCGGTGGTCCCTTGGAGAGGGAACCGAAACTTTGATACCCTGAAGGGTGGAACGGGCGGAGGTGAAATGAATGTGCTGGTCGTTGCACCAGCTGGAGATGGCGGTCCACCGGTCTTTGTCGTGAACGTATACGGGGGGTGGGGTGGGCTCCTTGCGAGCCGAGCGGTTTTTTATAGTCTGAATTCAATTAATTAGATTTTTCTGATTGACCGATCGAACTATCGCGGCTCGTTAGCGACACCGCGGCTTAATTACTTTTCGCGGATGTACCCTTTTTTTTTTTTTTTTTTTTTATCGTGCGGAAATCCCTTCGGATACCCCCCCGCCGGCCAGCGGGGGCGGTTATGTCGGACTTGCACCGACTAAAACCGCACGCCGTCTCGGGTCTTCAGACGCCGGGGTGTAAGGTTACCCATAGAGCATATCCCTCGCACCCCGGCTGACCCTGGGCCATCTCACCACTAACAGCATCGCTCATCCTGTCTCCTCTGAAAGCAGAGGAGTACGGAGAGCGATGTGTTCCCGCCACGTTGGGTATTGGCCGACGATCAATGCCAACCCTATGAAGGGGTGAAGGGGAAGCCATTGACCGCCGCCCAGGGTGTACCGGCCGCTCCGATTCCGTTCCCCCCGGACTGCAGCGGGATCGGAATCGGAGCGACACTCGAGGAGGTTACCCAACACACACCCCTCGCGGATGTACCCAATGGTCGATCGGTCAATCTCACAAATATGCGTTTATTTTCTATTTACAATGATTTACATACTATATTATGTATTCTAATAGGGAGTAGAAATAAGGTAACACGAAATAAAATACAATTTACACTTATAGATACGTAAACAATGACGATTTCTTCGTCGCAAACTTATAACTATTATACACGATTATTCCTATAGTGTTTTTGTAAATCAGTTTAATTATATATATATATATACTGCCAGTCGGGACGCCGCTTGACCAGACAGGTGATCAGCCCTTCTATGTGGGGCCATTTCACCCATTTCACCTATAACGACTGTCATACATATTCGTATGGCAACCGGGACCGACATCTTAACGTGCTCTCCGAGGCACGACCAGACCAATGCAAATACTCATATTCATGCATACAAATATTTGCACTGAGCGGGGATCGAACCCGCGCCTCCTGGGTAGCGGCCGCTTTCAATACCGCCACGCCACGGAGGCTGTCCAGTTTAATTATATACATTACTAGCTGACCCGGCAGACTTCGTACTGCCTCAATCGATAGCACCTTTTAAACCTTCTCTGGACCTCCACAAATAATTCAAGACCAAAATTAGCCAAATCGGTCCAGCCGTTTTCGAGTTTTAGCGAGACTAACGAACAGCAATTCATTTTTATATATAAGAAAGAAAGAAGATTATCACTTATATACGAACTAAATTAACCTTATATACTAGTTGTTCTGCACAGAATGTATTTAAAAATATGATGTATATGTATTTTAAATCTAATAAAGGAAAAAATAGTAGGAATAGTAGTAAAATAGTAAATATTGTAGGACGACGTACACAACGCCATCTAGACCCAAATTAAGCAGAGCTTGTCATATGGGTTCTAGAACATACTTAAATACTTTTTTGTAAATAAATACATATTATACATAGACATATCCAGACCACTGCAAATATGCATATTTGCGCGACCTCTGGCTTAACAGTCGAACGCACTACCTCTACGCCACAGAGGTCGTAGGGACATTATACTTTTTGGAAACGAGTTTTATTCACAGTTGTAACGTGTGTAGTCGGTGGACTTCAATTGTTTAATACTTGAAGAAAAAACTAGCGCAAAAGGAAACCAACTCGGCGACTAATACGAACGCGCCGTTTACTTTATCCATTGTTGGTCAATCTGAATAAGAGCCTCAGAGAGCACGTAAACCCGTGATCTCGGCTGTCATACGAATATCTCTTGGCAGGTGCAGAACTTCGACATCACCAATGGGTTGTGGAGCTCAGATGGCATTGACTTCACGAAAAATATCTAAATTCGCCCGTTTCGTAGTCAGACCTAAAAGTCAACCGCACCTGAGTTGGGAAAGATCTCGGAGGATGATAACGGTCAATGGTCTTGGTGGGGACACCCAAAAATTACCTGAAATCTACAAAATATATTAAATCATATTACAGTAAGTAGATAAATTTTATAAAAATAAAGAATTTACTCGTGGTTTTCATCAAGGATTTAAACTTTAAACAGTTCGCAAATCTTTTAAGACGGATACTTGTCATTGAAGCTAAATCAAGGACAAATGCAGGCTATATCAGTTGACAGGTTAATCTAATCTAATAAAAAAAATCTAATAAAGCATTTTTGCCCCCATCGCTTTCAAACTGCGGTCAAAAATTGCTTGGGTGTAAATTTAGTTTAAGTTCGTGAACGGGTTGGAATCCGGCCTAAGGGGACGGTAGGGCCTCACTTTTTGTGAAATCAGTTTTTCATCAAAATTTCACGTTCCATAAAAGATATTCGAACCGTTCTAATTTTATCCCATAGTATACATGAATACCAACAACTTTTAATAACAAACCTATAAGATTAAAACTTTAACTAAAAGTGGAGGGGGGAAGAATCAAAATTTTTCGGGAAAAAAATCATAACTTCTAACCGGTGAACATTCTTGGTGTCGGAAACATTTTTAATCGATAGGCCATTTTTAAGTCTAAAATAAATGTCTGAAAAGTTTTTCGCTAAAAGATTTCTAACCGATAGGTTATTTTTTGCTCTACATAAATGTCCGAAACGTTTTTTGCTCAAATTTACCGTTTTCGAGAAAAAGAAAAAAAATTGTGCGGTACGGAAATCTTCACAAAATATTGTTTAAAGTCCGTAGTTCTCTATATAAAATAATATTAATTGCTTCACGAAATCTACCTGTGCGTTCCCCCTGCGGGAACGGTTTTTTTTTTTTGTTTTTTTTTTTTTTTGGCGATTATCGCCTATTTAGTATGTATGTCAGGTGTTAAATTAGAACATTTTGTAAACAAGTCTAGTTACATATTGTATCTATAACAGTGCAGATACTGTAAGTCTTAAGACTTGCAGTATCTGCACTGTTATCTTCTCTGAATAAAGTTACTAACACTTTCTATAATGTTGTGCTTCTAACTTTCAACCCATAAATAATTTGTTGAGTGAAGTTTTTTGGTTCACATTATAGTTTTTCAATATTTACAAAAGACTAATATAAAATTTTGCAGTACTAATTAATATTATATTATAATAAAACAAAAACAAATTACTCAAAATTTTCTTTATGCTTACCCACAATTTCTTGAATAGTTGTATCATAGATTAAAATTTCAAAGTTGTGAGCTGTTATTTTAAAAGAGTTGTATATTGATGAATTAATAAAGGTATTTTTCATCTCTCCTGTTCGGAAAGTTTAATTTTCATGGGTAGATAGCCGGGTGGAAAGTAGCTTATTTCATCCCTAGGGCGGAAAGTATTTTTTTTTTAAATTTTAGGGTTTGCCATGCAGTCCATCATAATTAAGTTACGTCATAATGCCTTGATATCATGACGTTTTTTTTTAATGGCCGCCTAGATAGTCGATTACAATGTAACCAATAGATTCGATTTTCATAATTTTTCTAATGTTGGCAGTATGTACGTGAATTATATATTTTTTTTCAGAATTAAAAAGAAACAATTTAGGTTTGCTAAATAATGAGCGGGAAAACGAGATTCAATATAAATAAATACCTTTTTTTTTTTTTGTTATCGTGCGGAAATCCCTTCGGATACCCCCCCGCCGGCCAGCGGGGGCGGTTATGTCGGGCTTGCACCGACTAAAACCGCACGCCGTCTCGGGTCTTCAGACGCCGGGGTGTAAGGTTACCCATAGAGCATATCCCTCGCACCCCGGCTGACCCTGGGCCATCTCACCACCAACAGCATCGCTCATCCCGTCCCCTCTGAAGGCAGAGGAGTACGGAGAGCAATGTGTTCCCGCCACGTTGGGTATCGGCCGACGATCAATGCCAACCCTATGAAGGGGTGAAGGGGAAGTCATTGACCGCCGCCCAGGGTGTACCGGCCGCTCCGATTCCGTTCTCCCCGGACTGCAGCGGGATCGGAATCGGAGCGACACTCGAGGAGGTTACCCAACACACACCCCAATATAAATAAATACCTTATGTTAATTGTGGTTAAAAATGGTTTTGAAAAGTGATTCCAGTGACATGGATATTAATTTAACTCCCGATGAGATTGAAGAACAGGCCAAAGCTGTTGTTAATAATCCATTTTCAAATTCTTCTAATTTTACTTTAAATTTTAACTGATAATTATAATCAATATACCTGTTTCATTAAATGTATGTGTAGTATTTTAATTTCCTCACATAGTCGAAATGAAAAGTAGAGTGTTTACCTCGGGTGAATGTCACCATTTCACCCTCGAACTTATAGGCACTCTCACTTCGTTCGAGCGCCATAAATATCTCGGGTGAAACGGCTGACTTTCAACCCTTGCGTAACAATCTACTATTATTTAACTAATGTTTTACATAACATTGGTGTTGCATCATTATTTATTGTAATCCATTTTAATATAATATGCAGAATACAAACTAACGGATTGTGACTAAACATGCAATTCCATTCTTTGGTTTGTTTTTCTTTTATAATGGCATTTTAAGTGAACAATAATTCTTTTAGCTAGGTAGTATTTTTTTTAATATTTAGGACACGTCAATTTGACTTCACCTCGCCTGATGGTAAGCTGAAGGTAAAGTCTCAGGGAAGAGGAGTACTGAAATTGATATACCTATTGATATAAAAAAAAACTGATTAGTTTGATTACATACATATTATATTTATTTTCTTTTTTTTTAATATCAATCCCGTTTTAAACACTGGTTCAAATCTTTATGATGTTTTTTGAAAAAGCACAACCATAGCTATTGTAAAATAAGTTTGCAAAAATTTCATAATAATATCAACTAGGAAATCAGTGCAGGGTGCGACTGAAATAAATTGAGCTGTGCGAGCAGGACTCTTACTTGAAAATAAGACATCTCACTACGGTCGCGCGCTTAGCTAAGGCCGCGCGCTTGTGAAACTGTTTTTCGATGATTATTCCTCATTGGTACATGGGACATGAACCATCTCGCTTCAAAACACTCCTCAGTGTCCACACTATCACCGTGGTCAATTTGGTCAAGATCGCGAGAGTGGTTACGGAGGAGTTCAGCCACCAACAAACGGCTATGCCGCGTATAAGAGCAATAATGCAGCGACTAGCTTGAGTTGAGCTACGGACCTTTAACTTTTTTTAACAAAGGACCTACTGAAGTTGAGGCCTAATTGAATAGTATGTCTGTGAGAGCACTGAGAGCTCATAAGCGACAGAAGTATCAATACCCTTTATACAATATGCTAATATCTGTAATGCAAATGGAATAGTGTATATTTGTTTATGCAGCTAAACTTATTTACATTACTTCAATTATTATTCCTTTGGAAAACCACCCCCATGGGAATGACGAAGTGGGTTGTGTTGAATTTAAACTAACAATAAAGCTTGACAGGAAGAGAAACTACAACTTTAAAAACAGTTAACTTATTGAGAAAGGCGTTCAAGTAGCCAGAGAGTGATTTATAAATATCAAGGGCATTATTTCGTCTGCGTCGTCTGATTTTAAGCATGTCACCTCACTATGAAGCTTATGTCAAATGTGGCCTATTAATTTGGCCTTACTTTAGCGTAAAAGTGTACAGAATCAAATCCCCTTCTCGAGGTTGAATTCCTTCACAAGATTAAGTTGCAGACCTACATAATAATAATTATGACTATTGTAGCTAATAAACCTGATATAGTGTTGATAGATCGATCAGACCGCCGCGCAATAATTATCGATATCACCATTCCACATGACGACTATCTTGTAAAAGCCGAAAAAGAAAAACAAATGAAATATTTGGATTTGGCTCACGAGGTTGTCGACATGCGGAGTGTGGATTCGGCAATTATTGTCCCGATAGTTGTTTCGGTTCACGGACTGATTGCCAAGAGCTTCGATCAACATCTCAAGAGGCTCGCGTTAGGCAGTTGGATCAAGGCCTTGATGCAGAAGGCAGTGCTCCTCGACACGGCTCGTATTGTGAGGAGATTCCTCTCTCTGGAGCCCTGACCACCGGTATCTTGGTCCCTGTACCCGATGCCGGTGGGCCACTATTTTTTATCTTTTTAAATATATTTGTTTTTTTTATTGTATTTAAAAATATAATTTATAGTATTTAAAATTTATTAAGGAAATAATAAATTGTATTTATTTTCAGATAACCAAAATGGTCCATTGTGTTAGTACGAACTTATATCAAGTATCTTTATACATTAAATGTGATAACATAATTTATACATTCCTCGTGGTTTTGAGAAGGACTTCAGCCAGGGAAACCGACCTAACTGATCGTTCTTCTCACAAGGAATTTATTAATAGGAGAGTTAATACTCTCTGTCACTGTCTGCTACATAGTCAATGCTTGAACATTAGCTTGTATAGATTCTTTGAGTAATATCCGAGTGCCTTGTATTGTTATAATGATACTAGCTGATCCGACAAACGTTTTACTGCCTTCACTATGAATATACCCATACCCGGCGATATCCCAGTGGAGAGCGGCGATAGCCCAGTGGCATACGTAACGGACTGCTGAGACGAGGTCTCGAGTTCGATCCCCAGTTGCCCGGGCACACACCTCTAACTTTCGTAGTTATGTGTGCATTAATAAATGATAATTATCTCTCGCTTAATAATGTGCCCGTTAGATGGCAATAGGCTCGCCCCCTATTACATTGGGACCTCAACATAACTGGCGAATCGTGGGTGTGTAAATAATTCGGAGATACAGGCGTGAAGTTATGTTATGTTGTTATGTTTTCTTTTATGAATATTGTTTTTTTTTAGGGTAACTTTCTTAACTTTTTCTTTCATAAGAAACGTTTCCTGAAAATAACAAACGCAACAAAAAAATAATTAGCGAAATCGGTCCAACAGTTCACACGTGATGCCGTCAACAAAATTATCCATCAGCAAAGTTTACATTGCTCTTAAAGAAAATTGAGTCTCCAATTCCGGAAAATGTAAAGAAATTGAGGATGAATGCAATTACTTACGATCGAGAGGTCCCGACTTCGAATCCTGGCCATTACACTATTACCGACGAGAACCCACTTCTAACACAAGCAATTTAAAGATTTAGATCGGAAAAAGAGAACATCTAGAACTGGTCGCGGGTTCAAGTCCCGTTCTAGATGTTCTCTTTTTCCGATTTAAATCTTTAGAAAAAGTCAGCATACAAAATGCTTCAAAAATTTAGTTGAACAAGCAGTTTAGCTTAGCTGGAGGAGTTAACAGGAATACTAGTAAGCAATTTCAGTGAATAGTGTATTTAAAAAATAGCTGTAAGTTAAGAAAGAATGTTATCTAATACTTTGAAACGAGCTATTCTTGTATATATTTGACTATACATATATATAATCTGAATCTCGAAAACGGCTCTAAAGATTTTGCATGAAATTTAGTATAGATGGGGTTTCGGTAACGATAAATCCATCTAGCTAGGTTTGAGTTTTAGGGTTCCGTTGCTAATAGGCAAAAAACGGAACCCTTATAGATCAGATTTTTACACAAAAATAGAAAAAAAAACAACAAATTTGGGGGCTCCCCATACTTAAAACTGAAATTCAATTTTTTTTTTCATCGTACCCATACGTGTGGCATCTATGGATAGGTCTTCAAAAATGATATTGAGGTTTCTATTATAATTTTTCTCTAAACTGCACAGTTTGCGCGAGAGACACTCCCAAAGTGGTAAAATGTGTGTCCCCCCCCCCCCTGTAACATCTAAAATAAGAGAATGATAAAACTAAAAAAAATATATGATGTACATTGCCTACTATGTAAACTTCCACCGAAAATTGGTTTGAACGAGATCTAGTAAGTAGTTTTTTTTTAATACGTCATAAATCGTAAAACGCAATTTACCTTTCATTCAATCGAAATTTAAAAAAAAACCATTATTATGTTATTGGTGGCAACGGAACCCTTCATGGGCGTGTCCGACTCGCACATCGAGGTGGGTACGATGGGGTTGGAGCGCGAGCGCGTGGGCCGCCGCCACCTCCTTCTGCGAGCATGTAATGCTCGCGAAGGAGGTGGCGGAGCGCGCCCGGGAGAGACTTAGAACTCTCCCGGTCCGCCGAGCCCGCAACTTGCTCGCCGTGCGTCGCAGGCGACTCCATGAGCGCAGACCTGGGGGTGGCGGGTGAGGCCACCTGTCACCCCAGCAGAAGCAGGCCGGGACGGTGGGGCGACTAGCGCCCCTCCCCCAAACCGGGGCAAGACGGGGACACCGTGGTTCCCAAACCCGAGGGGGCCATCTCGAAACCGGAGATGGCCCGGGGTCAGTCGGGGTGCGAGGGATATGCTCTATGGGCAACCTTACACCCCGGCGTCTGTAGACCCGAGACGGCGTGCGGTTTTAGTCAGTTCAAGCCCGACATAACCGCCCCCGCTGGCACGCGGGGGGGGGGGGTATCCGAAGGGATTTTCGCACGAAAAAAAAAAAAAAAGGTACGATGGGGTTGGCATTCTGGCACCCATAACACAAGCTAGTTAAACTATGCTTACTTTGGGTCTAGAAAGCGCTGTGTAGAATGTCGTAGAATATTTATTTATTTATTTATAGTTACTCAAACGAAAACAGAAAAAACTACCGAAACTTATAAATACCTTTTTTTTCTTTTTTTTTTTTCGTGCGGAAATCCCTTCGGATACCCCCCCGCCGTGCCAGCGGGGGCGGTTATGTCGGGCCTTATAAATACCTAAAAACGAATACCAGTCTACAGATCTTGAACCAAATCCACACCCACAATGATCTTAATTGTTATATCTATTTTCATTTTCTATTGCAATCATATATTTTTCTTGTTAAAAAGAATATTCTAACTGAAATGACTACTGTTCCCCCAACCTCTCCAGCCAACCTAAATTGTTTGTGTTAGGAGTGGGTTTACTTTTCAGTGTTATGTCCAGGATTCGAATCTAGGACCTCTCTCTCAATCGTAAGGCTGTGATGATTTACTCAATGTATACTGAATCTTGAACACCTATTCAACCTTCTCAAATACCAAGGGTGTTTGTTGTACCAATAAAGAAGTAAAGTAATCCAATTATTATGCTACCTACGTTACGGTCCATTACTCAGAGCACACGTAACATTGGAGGAATGCTACCGATACCGTAATAGAGCACCTTAGTTCCGTATGTCAAGGAAATACTCTTAAATTTCCACGTAAACACGTGTTTACAAGTAATTCGATTTAGTTATAATAACTGACTAACAGGATATGTGACAGATATTTCAATTTAATACACTTAGATGAGAGTAATATCGTATGGGTGTGAGGGGGCGCATACATTCCGGTCAGACGTCACCACTTAGGTAATAATAATAAATATTTTTCATTACTCATACTCTGAAAGTAGGTCTGAAGTTGCCTGAGGAGCGGGATGAAAGTAATACTTTTCATCCCTAGGGAGAATCGCTTTCAACTGACAGCTGTCAAATTATTAAAAAAAACTAATTCTATTTTCACAATTTTAATGTACCAACCATGTACCAACTTGCTATACAGCCATTCAATTACAGCGCGATGTAAAATTGAAATAAAATAAAGTTAAGTATTGATTAAAGAATTTATATTTATTAAATAACTGTAGTTTAGTTTCAACAATTTCCTTAAAATAACATAGATTTGGGCAAAATACTTACCATTTTTTCAATGATGAAAATGAAAAAAAGTGGCTGAATAGCTGGCCGGCCACAGAAAATAAACAAACAAAATAGGCGGAAAGCGGCAATTCGATCTTCATTTGTTTTTCGATTTGAAGGCTTTACTCATTTTTACCCATTTTTTCTTTAGCTAATTCATGTTTTTATTTTTACTTTCCTTGTATTCGTAATGAAAAGCACAGTGTTTACCTCGGGTTAAAGACTCATTTAGTCCCTCGAACTATTGGCGCCCTCACTTCGTTCGGGCGCCAAACCTCGTCGCGGGACTAAATAAGTACTTTCACCCCTAGGGTAACAATGTACTATATGGTCCCAAAATATTCATTACAGACGTCTTGCACTAGGTTAGTAATAAGTTCAATTAATTATTTAAGCATTTTGTATGCTTACTTTTTCTAAACATTTAGATCGGAAAAAGAGAACATCTGGAACGGGACTTGAACCCGCGACCAGTCCCTTACAGGGGGAATGCTCTGACCAGCTGAGCTATCTAGACACGTCCCAGATATTCGAAATTCTCCGATATATGTTCTCTTTTTCCGATCTAAATCTTTAGAAAAAATAAGCATACAAAATGCTTAAAAATTTACTTGAATTAAATTAGGCGGAATCATCAAAAAAACAATGTTTAAAAATGACTGTAAAGTTATTCATTGTTTCCGTAGTCCGAAAGAATTACGGTAGATGGCTCCAGCGTCGCCGTAAGATGTATATAATATATCGGAGAATTTCGAATATCCGTGTCTAGATAGCTCAGCTGGTCAGAGCATTCCCCCTGTAAGGGACTGCTCGCGGGTTCAAGTCCCGTTCTAGATGTTCTCTTTTTCCGATTTAAATCTGTAGTATTAAGTTTACATTTATTAAATATTTTATTGTTAATTAGTAGCACCTGCTGCTGAACTAGGCTTGAAGCCTGTATTTCAGCACAGCGCTTTTCGCTGCTAAAAGTGATCTATAATGTTAGTATTATTCTGTATACTTACATTCTATGATAATATTAACTTTTATTGAAGTGAAACTTCTTTAGATTCGTTGTGATTTCAAACTCGATGAAACGAAAAAATAAGTCCAGTTTTTTTAATCAGGGACTTTTCAGAAGTTTCACTTCTACCGTGTGTGACTTGCACACACACACACTATAAAAGGGTTAAAAGTGGCAAGGGTAAAAAAGGAAAACGTGACAAGGGTAAAAAGGAGAAATGAGGCAGGGTTAAGCGGGAAATGTGAAAAAGGGGGAAGGTGAATTCCTTCCCTTGCCATGTTCTCTCTCACTCTCTCGTGGGGCTACCTTTGTTCCCAAACTCTACATTCATAATTTGGAACTTTCAAAAAACATTACTCTCATTTACTTAAGTGTCTTCGTCTTTATTTGAGCGCCAAACCTGGTTGTATTCTAAGCTTGCAATTTTAAGCCCAAAGTTCCTATCCAAAGTTGGGTTTTTCGGGAGCGACCGCCACCTGAGCTCCAAACCCGATAGAAAAACCTGCGCCAGAGCCTCGTACAAATGAGAAGGTCCTTGTGGTCAGGTCTGTTTATTCTCCGAAACACTGGGTGGATCCCATACACCCCTGGTTTGTCAAATGTACCTTTATTTTTGTGTGGAAATCCCCTCGGAACCCGACATAACCTCCCCCGCTGGCCGGCGGCAGCGGGGGAGGTTATGTCGGGTTTGAAACGATTAAAACCGCACGCCGTCTCGGGTCTTCAGACGCCGGGGTGTAAGGTTGCCCATAGAGCATATCCCTCGCACCCCGACTGACCCTGGGCCATCTCCGGTTTCGAGATGGCCCTCTCGGGTTTGGTAACCACGGTGTCCCCGTCTTGCCCCGTTTCGGGGAGGGGCGCTAGTCGCCCCACCGTCCCGGCCTGCTTCTGCTGGGGTGACAGGCGCCCTCACCTGCCACCCCCAGGCCTGCGCTCAAGGAGGACGGAGGTCGTTAAGCGACCTCCGGCGCCTGAATCGCCTGCGACGCGCGGCGAGCATGTTGCGGGCTCGGCGGACCGGGAGAGTTCTGAACCTCTCCCGGGCGCGCTCCGCCATCTCCTTCGCGAACATTACATGCTCGCAGAAGGAGGTGGAGGTGGCCCACGCGCTCGCGCTCCGCACCATTGCCGCAATCATGCTGCCGAGCGAGAGGACTCCCACCCCGATGGCTGCCACGAGGTCACGCCTCGGCGCCTCCCACGCCAGGCAGTCCGCCAGCGTGTGCAGCCCTGAGTCCTCGCTAGCGTCGCAGTGATGACACTCAGGCGTTGGCTCCTTCCTGATACGATGCAGGTGGTCCCCGAAGCACCACTTCCCGCGGCCCGCCGTCACTATCTCTGTCACTTCCGCCGTGCAGTGCACCCCCACATGGCCCACCGACAGGCAGCTAAACTACCTAGCCGGTCGGGCCTGCAGAAGCCGTGCCTGCGCCCTCAGGAAGCCTTCTACCAGGAGGCTCCGCCCATCAGCGACCTTTTGGGCCGCCGCGATAGGGCAGCCGACAACTGCTGCCCCCTGTTCACCGCGGCCGAAGCGTATAGCTCCGGCCTTCACTGTGTCCGGGGAGCAGTCCCCGGCCTCCGCCACGGCGAGCCTAAGCTCCTCAGCCGTGATGGAGTCATCCAGGCCCGTGATGCGCACTTCTGCGCATTTATTGGGCCTGGACACCCGGACGTCGGCTTCATCCAGCGACTCCCTCAGCCTAGCCTAGCCACTAGCGGCGCCGGGGACCTCGAGAAGCCGGGCTCCCGTCCGTGTGCTCTTGCACCGGACGGCCGAGATCTCGAGGGCCTTCTTTTGTTGGTTCCAGCCACCTCCCAGCCCCCTTCCAAGGGGGTTCTGGTGGGGGTAGCCGGAGCCGCGACTGGGACTGGGGCTGGAGCCTGGGCTGGGGACGTCTTCCCCTTGCCCTTCCCCTTCCCCTGGGTAGGAGCGGGGCCCTGAGCGGGAGCGGGGCGACGAGCCGGCTCCGGCAGAGCCTCTACTGCAGCCGGGCGGGTATTACCCTTCCGGGCTGCAGCCGCGTAGCCGGCCACCGGTGGCGCCAGAGGCGGACGGCGGATGGAGTTCATTAGGGCCCCCATCCGACTCATCATACGCTCCTCTAGCGCCTCCACGTACGCGAACCAAGGCTCCGCCGGTGGTGAGTGCACCAGCCTTGGATACGGTGCTGGCCTAGCCGGCTGTGCCAGCTGCTGCAACGGTTTCACCGGCCGCTCCGGCTGCGCCGACAGCGCAGGCTGCGCTGACCGACACGCGGACGAGCGAGTCACGCGCGCCGTCTCCGACGGTTGCGCTCGCTGCACCGGGTACGCCGGTTGAGTCGGGCTCGCCATCCCTCTCTTCAGCTCCTCGACAGCTGCAGCTAGTCGAGCCGTCTCCCGACGGGACTCGGCCAGCTGCGCCGCGAGGGCCTCATTTTCGGAGGCCGAGCACAATATGCAGCATCGCCTCCTGTTCGGGGTGACTTCAAATGTGCCTATAATAAATGAGTGACTAATAGGAAATAATATAGATATTTCCATTGTAGTATCCACATTTCACCTTGAATTACGAAGTCGATACTGTACACTGGTCCTTTGGAATATCTAAGTAAGGACATAATACTCGTATGTTATGGAAAGTAATAAAATCAATAGAGTTATCTGACATATATCTGGTATGTATCGGACATGTAAAGACATTTATCGTTATCACAAGCGGAAGTAGTTTTCGTATTATATTACTTATATAGTTGTATATAATATAGTTGGGTTTCGTTTTTAGGGTTCCGTTGCCAAATGGCAAAAAACGGAACCCTTATAGATTCGTCATGTCTGTCTGTCTGTCCGTCCGTATGTCACAGCCACTTTTTTCCGAAACCATAAGAACTATGCTGTTGAAACTTGGTAAGTAGATGTATTCTGTGAACCGCATTAAGATTTTCACACAAAAATAGACAAGCCATATGACAAGCTCTGCTGAGTTTGGGTCTAGATGGCGCTGTGTAATATGTCCTAGAATATTTATTTGCCGCAAGATCGGTACATACTAAAAACTGTAATATAAAATCAGTTTTAGAATGTGTTTTTGTCGCCCCACCAAAATCTCCAGGGTTCAAGACAACCTCACCAGCAGCCTCAGCATGGCGACATAGACGTATGTCTTCGCTTCTCTTCAACCAATTAAATCGTTGAAAAAACGTGTCAAGGTGACGTGTTTGTCACGTGACATGATTTTTGAAAAAAAAAACAATAAATTTTGGGGGTTCCCCATACTTAGAACTGAAACTCAAAAATGTTTTTTTCATTATTATTACCATGTAAACTTCCACCGATAATTGGTTTGAACGAGATCTAGTGAGTAGTTTTTTTTTAATACGTCATAAATCGTAAACTGCAATTTACCTTTCATTCAATCAACTCATATTACAAAATTAAAAAAAAAACGTTATTATGTTACTTGCTGCTACGGAACCCTTAATGGGGCGAGTCCGACTCGCACTTGGCCTCTTTTTTGGTAATATCTCCGGTTCTACTTAACCAATTGCAATTAAACATACTTCAGATTTTAAGTCTGACCAAGACCTTTCTAATTAGAAAACCGCATCAAAATCCGTTCAGTACTGTTTGAGTCCATCGCGAATAAACAGACAAACATACAAGATTTCCAAAAAAAATAAAAATTTGTATTCAGAATCGTTCATAAAGCATTACCCAAGTTTTTTTTAAATTTCTTCAATGTAAAGAGGCAACTAATTTTCATTTTATAATAGTATAGATTTTTCCGGCTAATCTCTGAAATAGCTGGACCGATTTTGATGGGACTTTCACTGGCAGATAGGTAGATATAGATAGTAGATAAGGTACTTTAATTTTAGAAAAAAAATAGGCAAAAGAACCAAATCTATAAAAATCAACATCCACGCGGACGAAGTCGCGGCCACAGCTAGTTTCACAATAAAATTTAAACGAAAAAAAAAAAGGAAATTACTCCATCCAATGCCTTGACCTGTTGAAGTGAAAGCTGTTTATCAACTAAATCAGATTATTGTACCGATATCGAGAGCTATTAAACACGATTTTCTATTGTTACCATCAATTATACCAAGCATATTTACCACTAACTCATGCATAACCTTACGAAAAGCTACCAAAATTACAAAATAAATAACTACTGATGCATCGATAACCTAATTCTGGCAACACCAGCAACATCATTCAGTACGGTTCCAAATTTAAAACATGCAAGATGACAGTCGGAGAGAGCACATTCTGTAGTGTTTTACAAAGTTTCCCGGTGTTTTTAATTCTAGCTCAAAACACGCAAAGATGTCTAAAAACTCCTCTTGTCTACAAACCACCGACTCCTACGCACTCTCCTGAATATTACGAAGCATTAGACGGACTACTACACAGTCTATATGACCACTCATCTCATAGTAACCACGGAGGACCCACCCTTGGAGTATACGGAGGAAATCACGGCGTTTATGGAGGAGGTTTTGGAGTCACAGACCATGGGTATAGTTATCCAGAGACGACTTCATCGAACTGCTTGTACACTTATGGGAGGAAATTGGGTGGGAAACCATGTTATCAATATGTTTATACCACGGGTAATGGGTATCATTCGTATGGGTCTGGACTCACAGGGTATACAAGTTTTGGACTGAAGAAGGGTAATCTCTATGCGCTAAATAATGTAACTACGAGTGTCTATGCTCCAGGGGAGGTCTATAATGCTAAGAATAGATACGAAGTGAAGGTTAAGAAGGTTAAGAAAAATTGGCAAGAAGCGGAGCAGAAGAAGTGGGGGTAAGTATTTTTATAGAATAAGGTAGTAAACAAGTATAAGGTCCAAGCTTTCTGAGGCTTTCCAAAGTCCCTGAGCATACATTTCATCTCATTTTGACGACCACTGTGGCGTATCGGTAGAGCATTCGACTGCCAGTCATGGGTTCGATTCCCGCTCATTGCAAATATGTATATTTGCATTGGTCTGAGTGTTTCTATGTATAATATGTTTTTATTAACAAAAAAAGTTATCTAAGTATGTTTATCCGCATTCAAGAACCCATATGACAAGCTCTGCTGAGATTGAGTCTAGATGGCGCTGTGAAATATGTCCTAGAATATTAATTTGCCGCAAGATCAGTACATACTAAAAACTGTAATATAAAATCAGTTCTAGAATGTGTTTTTGTCGCCCCACCAAAATCTCCAGGGTCCAAGACAACCTCACCAGCAGCCTCAGCATGTCGCCATGCTGAGACTACTGCTAGACTAGTAATTTCGGTTACGAGAAGTCATAAAAAAAATAGTGGTTATAAGTGTACCACGCCATATATGCCGAAAATAAGACAGCAGTCCCTGCCTACGACAGGAAGAAAAGATTCACATCTTGTATGAATGTGTATGTTAATTGTTTCCCATGTTTATTAATATATAGCCATACATTCTAGGGACAATCTCTGCAAATGCTGGGCACTACTTTTTGGACTTAACCTCAGCTTACCATCAGGCGGGGTGCAGTCAATTTGACAAACTAAATATTAAAAAAAAAACTTAATTGCCATATACTAACTGACACACAGCGTGAATCATTCTTGTTAGTCGTCATCAGCGTAGCGTGCTAGTTCCTGATTGTATCCAAGACAGCACTTCTTGTGACTAGTGGTTCCGCTCTGTTGGGTGCACAGTTCTAACCTAACCTAACCCACTTTACCCGTTTTACATCGATTATATTCATATTTGGATATGAATATAGCATATTTGGATGTGACCACTACACTGTCACAAGAAGTGCTGTCTATGAACAGAGATCTCTGTGTACAGTGCTTCCTATGCACTGTGACGTCTGGGGTCTGACCTCACAGCTCCTCGTGTTAATTAAATGATAACACAAGTAATTATATTTTTATAACATTTATTTTTCACACAATATTCCTATCAACGAGTTTGAGGGAATTTTACGCGAGATTATTTAGTTTTTATACGAACTGAAGAGGAACGCGGATTCTGCTCAGTGATTGAGCCTAAGATCACTTTGCTTGATATTCTCTTCGTACGGCGGGTCGAGGCCGGAGCCCCCGGTCACCCGCTGTCACCAACCTGTCCGCCAAACAAGTGTTTTTCCTATTCTCTCTTTTTTATATTTAAACAAATTTATTTTAAATACCGCTGACGCATGATGGCCAGGCAACTAACTATAGTGTTCGAAGGAGTCCGAACACTACAGTACCGAGATGTCTATAAACAATGTTTTCTATCAACAAAATGCTGTCTAGGAATAGAGATTTCTATTAGCTGTGCTTTCTGTATGTAGTAGTATCGTACAAGCGTGTTTCTATCTTAGGTTCCACATCGATTACATTCATATCCAGGGTGATTAAGGTATACTCAAAATATTAGTTTCTAACGGTCGACTTTATTCACCTATGATTTTAAAAGCCGGGTGATTTAAGTCCACCGGTTGCGGTGTTTTATCGTTTACCTAGGTGTTAGGTGTTTTACAAAGGTGATTTAAGTGGCTTAAGCGTTCTCAATCATATTGCGCCCGCGCCGCGCTCGATCTCAAACGCCACGCGCTCCCAGATCGTCGCGACGAAGCCCACCATGATCCGTGTTAGTCGGAATTATAACTGACTATCGTATTATTATCCTTCTCACGTAAGACAATAAAATGGCCAGAGGCAGATAAATAATGGTCTTGAATACATAACTCATATACAATCAAGTGTTTATATCCATTGAGAACAAAATTACATACACTAATAGCTATGCAAGAGAACTATGTAGAACGTAATCATCCCCACAATAAATTGTTAAGAGATTACTTCTAGTACCTACATACCTATACCTTTTTTTTTTTTTTTTGTTTTATCGTGCGGAAATCCCTTCGGATACCCCCCCGCCGGCCAGCGGGGGCGGTTATGTCGGGCTTGCACCGACTAAAACCGCACGCCGTCTCGGGTCTTCAGACGCCGGGGTGTAAGGTTACCCATAGAGCACATACCTCGCACCCCGGCTGACCCTGGGCCATCTCACCACTAACAGCATCGCTCATCCTGTCTCCTCTGAAAGCAGAGGAGTACGGAGAGCGATGTGTTCCCGCCACGTTGGGTATTGGCCGACGATCAATGCCAACCCTATGAAGATAAATACATACCTATACCTACATACGTAATTATTTATATTCAACTGGCTGTTGCCCGTGGCTTCACCCGCGTGGAATTCTGATCCCGTTGCCGCTGACTAAGGGACCCTATTCCACCACCAGAACCTATTTACGATACACAATTCTTCTTATATCTCAAAGGGTTTAGGCAGCAATTTCGTTGATACCTCCCAGACGGCTTATTTTTTCCGACACCTTCAACAAATATCATCATCATAAATATCATATATAAGGTGTCACCATATTTAGGTCTCTGAATTTGGTGGGATGACTTGATATCGACAAAATATGTATTTGAAACAAAAAAAATTATCGGGTAAAATAAAAATATAAAAAATAAAAAAATGAAAAGAAATAATAAAAAAAAACACTCCTAATACTCCTTAACCACTAAGCTACCAACGCTTCAATGTATACAAAAACTTGACAAATTACATACTAAAACCTTCCTCGAGAACCACTCTATCCATTGGTGAAAACAGTTTGAAATTAGGTGCAATAGTGATGGGGGTGTGTGTTGGGTAACCTCCTCGAGTGTCGCTCCGATTCCGATCCCGCTGCAGTCCAGGGGGAACGGAATCGGAGCAGCCGGTACACCCTGGTCGGCGGCTTCCCCTTCACCCCTTCATAGGGTTGGCATTGATCGTCGGCCAATACCCAACGTGGCGAGAACACATCGCTCTCCGTACTCCTCTGCTTTCAGAGGAGACAGGATGAGCGATGCTGTTAGTGGTGAGATGGCCCGGGGTCAGCCGGGGTGCGAGGGATATGCTCTATGGGTAACCTTACTCCCCGGCGTCTGAAGACCCGAGACGGCGTGCGGTTTTAGTCGGTGCAAGCCCGACATAACCGCCCCCGCTGGCCTGCGGGGGGGTATCCGAAGGGATTTCCGCACGATAAAAAAAAAAAAAAAAAAGGTGCAATAGTGATGTACCTAGTGATCACCGTTACAGTGTTAGTCCCGGTGACACAAAGCTTGCACTTTGGAGTCCGGGGTGCGCTTTTCTACTTCGCTTTCCTCTCCTGATATCGCGTATCTTAACTCAGGAGATCAGCACAAATCTGATCATCAGAACAGCTGACATCAGGTGTAAGCACATTATTACGCGTATTTCTATTGCAAACTTTTTGCTTCCATGGTGGGTATATTGCTTTACGATCATATATTATTTCCAGATATAACTTTTGGGTTGTTCTCACTAGTTCCAGTGTCAATTTATCTCATGGAACCGGTGAGATATTTTTTCTCACTTGGCTCAAAGAACGGATCACCAGTAAGCGAAGCCTAATAATAAAAAAATTACACAGTTCACGTGTTCACTTTATTTTAATTACAATTATTAAAGTGCGTTTAATTGTTAATTCAGTGAAGATAATGTTTTTATTTCTTAAGAACCCCAGCATTCACTCGTAAAATTTTGTATTATCAGTATAAAGAACGATTAACTGCTGACGTATACTACTGTAGTGCTAGTAGAATGTAAATAAAATATTACGAGATAATTAAAAATAACACGTTTTAGAACCAAGTAATAGGTGAGTAACTACACTGCCAATACAATGACCTCGTCACGATGAATTTGGCTAAATCAAACTCGAAAATCATTAATTGCATGTAAGATTCTTGGTAAAGACCATAAAGCAGAACTTATATCCGTCAAAAAGAAAATTAGACAAATGTTTCGTTGTTTTCGTTTGTACAAATTATTTTTAATAGAAGCTCGTGTTTAATTATTATTTTTAATATTTATCTTATTAACATCTTTTTAGTTTTAGTAATGTCCTGTAGTATCAGAGTCCTTGCCAAGACCAGCCAAAGGAGCTACACACAACAAGTTTATCTTGTTTAGTTACAGATCACCTACCGTCTTCATCTTCAGACCTTGGATATCATGTAGCACCAGAGTGTTTACAACACACACAAATACACACAAACAAATGAGCCCAAACTCGCTAGGTTTATCTTGTTTAGTTGAGGAGTTCCTATGACAACCTTCCTCTTCCATCATCAGACCATTGAGGGTCTATCATATCAAATCAGAGAGTTTATCAGAACAAAACAAATAAGCTTAAACTCGAAGTTGAGGAGTTCCTATGGCCACCTTCCTACTCCATCATCCGATCCTGAATACCATGTAACACCAGAGAGTTTGTCAACACAATATAAATGAGCCCAAACTCGCTAGGTTTATCTTGTTTAGTTGAGGAGTTCCTATGGCCACCTTCCTACTCCATCATCAGATCCTGAATACCATGTAACACCAGAGATTTTGTCAACACAATATAAATGAGCCCAAACTCGCTAGGTTTATCTTGTTTAGTTGAGGAGTTCCTATGGCCGCCTTCCTACTCCATCATCAGATCCTGAATACCATGTAACACCAGAGAGTTTGTCAAGACAATACAAATGAGCCTAAACTCGCTAGGTTTATCTTGTTAGTTGAGGAGTTCCTATGGCCGCCTTCCTACTCCATCATCAGATCCTGAATACCATGTAACACCAGAGAGTTTGTCAAGACAATACAAATGAGCCCAAACTCGATAGGTTTATCTTGTTCAATTAAGGAGTTCCTATGGCCGCCTCCCTACTTCATCATTAAAACAGCTCCATGGTACCATATTAATGAATTGTCATCCAAATTAAACGAGTATACATGCAAAATTTCATCTCGATCAGTTGAGAATAACTGCTTTAAAATTTAGTTGCAAGATTTGACCCGCATTAACACACATACATACAGAGCAAGTTAAACTAGGACGGTTACCAGCTTCGCAATCAACCCAAACTTAAGCGTAGCGAGATTTGCCTATCCAACAATAGGTCAACGTGACCGGTCAACTTTTTCCATTGATTTGGTTTTTCGGTGATTATTCCTCGATAGTAAGAGCGATCTGGACATTCTGGACATTCCCCTTACGACACTCAGTAATGTCTACTTGATCACCGTGGCAAATTTGGTCGAGATCGGTCAAACGGTCTCGGAGGAGTATCATTTGTTTGAAATGCAACTTTGAAACCAAAGACGCTTCGCTCGCCTTCGGCTCGCTACGGTTAATAGATTATAAAGGTATCTAACTGTCAGTCCGATGTACGCTCTACAAAACCGAAACAAGCCGAACTTAACCGAACTCAGACACTCTTTTCCCGACGTGCCAAACCAAATGTCGAGTACTTACTGTACTTAATATAAGTATTATACAAAAACATTAGCAAAATAGATTTAAATAAATTGTATAACAGTAACAGTCATCTAACAAACATTTCAAGGTAAAATGGCGACTGTAAGGTAACACTAAACTTTTTCTAGGCTGTTGTTTACGCATATAAATAGCAATTTAAAAAATAACAGGTTAATTAAAATATTGAGTTTAAATATATACTTCTATAATAATACTAAAAAGAGGTGAAGAGATAAACTCAGAAACGACTGAACCGATCTCAAATAGTTTTTAATTCTTCCACATTTAGAACGATACATTATCCCTGAGTAGCATAAGCTACTTTTTATCTCGATATTTGAACGGGATCAGAACTCTACGCGAACGAAGCCGCGGGTAACTGCTGGTATGAAAATAAAGCTAAAAAATCTGCTAAAGCGTTTGTTTAGGAGAACGTATTTAACGCAGCGCTATAGATTGTGTGTACCAAGAATTTCAACCCACAAACCACCCCATCTGTAAGCCCGTAAACCTACTATTGACGGACGATCCCTGACAATGAGTTTCCTCTAGAGATTGGGGGTCGAGATGGCAGTCGCTCAAGTAAAAGCCAAAATAAACCAAATCAAGATGTTCGGAAATTTTGAGACTGGAAATGCCAGTGCATTCTACAAGATTCTTCGATAAATCTTTCACTATACAGGCAGTTCGCCTGTGGAATGCACTGCCACTACATATAAAGAGAGCACAGTCATTGGTGTCTTTTAAAAATATAGTAAAGGATCACTATCTGTCCATCTCCCGACTATATAGGTAGTATAGGTATATGTAAATATTTTGTATGATAATATTGTATAGACTTATAATGTAATATATTGTGTATATATGTTTGAAATACGACTGCACTATTTGTAATTTTGTTTATCTATCAAACATATTTATCATTTTTTCTTCTTTTTATTGTTCACTGTACACTGCCCTTATCATCTTTTTTGGTTTCTATCCATCCAAAGGTTGCCTGGAAGAGATAGCTGTGCCCATTGTACATTCAACTTAAGTCGGATATTATTTATATAGAACTACTTTTATGGTGTACAATAAAGAGTAGATCCTGAGCTCTAAAGTACAGCCGATGGATTCAATCGAGACCAACGCTGTGCTAATAATGATGATGACCTAACAAAAAAGCGGCCAAGTGCGAGTCGGACTCGCCCATTAAGGGTTCCGCAGCAGCAAGTAACATAATAATGTTCTTTTTTTAAAATTTTATATTTGAGTTGATGGAATGAAAGGGTACAGCCGCGGTAGCCTAGTGGTATGGGTAAAGGACTGCTGAGACGAGATCTCGGGTTCGATCCCAGGTATTACCCTGGCACACACCAATGACTTTTCGATGCTTTTCGAAGTTATGTGTGTATTTATCGCAGGTTTATAAGTGCCCGGTTAATGGCAATAGGCTCGCCACCTATTACATTGGGACCTAAAACATAAACTGGCGAAACGCGGGTGCTACCACCTCTGCCTACCCCTTCGGGGATATAGGCGTGAGTTTATGAGTTTATGAGTTTTATGAAAGGGAAATTGCGGTTTACGATTTATGACGTATTTAAAAAAACTACTTACTAGATCTCGTTCAAACCAATTTTCCGTGGAAGTTTACATGGTAATGTATATCATATATATTTGTTAAGGTTTATCATTATCTTATTTTAGACGTTACGGGGACAGGGGGGGGGGGACACACATTTTACCACTTGGGAAGTGTCTCTCGCGCAAACTATTCAGTTTAGAAAAAAAAGAATATTAGAAACCTCAATATCATTTTTGAAGACGTATCCATAGATACCACACACGTGGTTTGATGAAAAAAAAATTTTTGAGTTTCAGTTGTAAGCATGGGGGAACCCCCAAAATTTATTGTTTTTCTCCAATTTTTGTGTAAAAATCTTTATGCGGTTCACAGAATACATCTACTCACCAAGTTTCAACAGAAAAAAGTGGCTGTGACATACGGACGGACAGACAGACAGACAGACATGTCGAATCTATAAGGGTTCCGTTTTTTGCCATTTGTAAACGGAACCCTAAAAATGAATTACAACATAATTTTAGAATAACTTATTCAACAATCCTGTTCTTATTCCGAGTGCCAAAGCCGGTTTCATCCAAAATTTACACTTTGAAGCCCGAAGTTTCTCTTTCAATCTCTCATCAAATTATTTCTGCCAGTACATCTTACCTTACACTGTTATTTTATCCGTCTTACTAAGTAGTCGTGGCTGAGTCAGAAATCCCGACCTTCCTGACACACTGGGAAATAACAACGCAATAAGTAGGTATAGGTTTATTGTGAACCAATGTCAAAAATAATAGGTACTAAATACGAATAACAAACCATTAAACTAATAATTCTTCACCCAATTAATTCCTAAGGATATTATTATAATTAAATATTTTGCAGCTATGTTCATATTGTTCATGGGATTTTGAATTATCCCTAATTCCAGTCAAATTCTTTTCAGGAATCTTGTCATAGTTTGGTACTTTTTTTTGTAGTGAAAACTTCTTTAGGCGGGATGTGCACTTTCCTTATGAGCACTTTTTGGGTGAAGAAAAATCATGGAACTCGTGTCACCGTCACGTGACCGTTCTGTCACGCTTTTCATTTTCAAAAACGGATGGATGGATGGATGAATAGATGGAGGGAGGGAGGTAGGAAGGAAGGAAGAGACTAGTGAAGGACTCAGGGAGCGAAGAAGTAAGAGAAGGGAGAAAGGACTGGAGGGAAGGAGGATGGCGATTCAAAAAATACACACATAATTGTTTAAGATATCTCTTCAGTTGGCACTCCCGGAGTGCACACCTTTTTCTTAATTTTATTTTTTATTGAAACGTCTATATGTCTTTATCTCGCCTGACGGAGCTAAAGGTAAATTCTCAGGAATGGGAATCACCATTAAAGACACCGATAATGTTACAATGGTTGCCCTCAGCTTCATGCCCCATCAGATGCTTTTTCACGCCCCGCTCAAAAGACCCGGAACTGTAGAAAGCCTTTTTCTCCTCATCATTATAATCCACAAATCCCAGTTGCAGCCAAAGCTTGCACTTTGGAGCCCGGAGTCCGCTCTGCTACTCCTCATTAAGTTTGTCTTGCCTTTACGGTAGCGATTGCCGTCTGAACCCCCAACCCTGAGAGAAAAACCTCTGCCAGAGCGTCGTTCGTCAATCAGCAGTTGTTTCGGCTTTCTGGTGTGATTGGTTTAAACCTTTCCTTTTCTGAACACCTTTTCTTTCTACAGGATGTTTTGGGTGAGTCCTTATGTTTAATTAAATTGGTTATTTTTAATTAATTTACATAAAAAGCTACGTATGCTTTTCCTCGTTCTAGAAACCATATATGACAAGCTCTGCTAAGGTAGAAGCTAAGGATCTAAATCGTGTTGGGTAATATCCTAGAATATTAAATTTATTTATATGTCATGTTGATAAAATCAAAATCAATTGTAAATATTAGGTACACGATCTCATTGAATATTTTTTCACTTAAAGTCAGAACACCTAATTAATATGTTCAAGTGTTTCGAAACTATGGTGGAATAAACAAACTCACCAGCGTAGGTACAGGTAGATAGGAACCACAGATACTTTAATACGAAACTGTGACAACATTACAATTTTGTTTTGGGGGGTTCATTAATAGTACATAGTGAGGGTGCCAATAGTTCGAGGGACTAAATAAGTCTTTATATATTCTTTAATCAATACTTAACTTTATTTTATTTCAATTTTACATCGCGCTGTAATTGAGTGGCTGTATAGAAAGTTGGTACATGGATGGTACATTAAAAATGTGAAAATAGAATTAGTTTTTTTTAATAATTTGACACCTGTCAGTTGAAAGCGATTCTCCCTAGGGATGAAAAGTATTACTTTCATCCCGCTCGTCAGGCAACTTCAGACCTACTTTCAGAGTATGAGTAATGAAAAGTATTTTTTCTGCTGATGTCTGAAAACTGAAAAGCATCCATTATGCGTGATACAAGAATGCAATGTCATATAACGTCAGTTACTAATAGAAAAAAAAACCCGACTTCCCTCATTACGCATACATCTATCGGAACCACCTTCGAATAACTTTTAATCACCTCCGTCAACAGTGACGTAGTTATCAAGCTTTAATATAATAACCTTCTTGGTCGAGTTCACTGTCAGTACATGATTGACTCGTGTCGCGAACGCGGTCCGCCATTTTAATTTTGGTTTTTTAAATTGCGCGCGAACTAGTGGAGTGGCGACAATGGCAAAAATAATTTGTGTGATATTTTGTGTTTATTATGTGACTTTACAAACAGTGTTGTGTCAGTTCGGTGAGTTCATGAACGATTTTTTTTAATTTTTTTTTAATAGCAACATAAAAAGTGAAGTTAATACTTCATAGGTTTTTCTGAATATGAAGCTGTTAAGCAAAAACTTATGGGTAAAAAGAAGTGTTTTTGTTTGAGTTCGAGACAACTTAGGTACCTACTTATTTGGTTTTAGTCGGTTCAAGCCCGACATAACCGCCCCCGCTGGCCGGCGGGGGGGTATCCGATGGTACCTACTTATCGAACTAACTTATTTTTTTGTCCTACTCAAGTTTATTAATTTTGTACCTTCACCTTTGGATATCGCAAAAGGGATAGGCAGAAGTGTATAGAATCGTATACCTAAATTTTCACCATTTACGTAGGTATACTTATTGCTCCACTTTTCTCGTAGAATGAACACCTTTGAAAAATGCTCTTCTCATTTATTCCTGTTATATACAGAAAAAACTTGAGTAACCATAAGATACAGTTTCAGTTACTTCTTAGATACACTTTCTGTACTCTAAAGTACACAAATCCTACTAAAATTATAAAATGCTAGCTACTAACTACTAATATGATGCCCATGGCTCTGCCTGCGCGGAAGTCGGTTATTGTTTTTGGTCATATCACTGGTTCTACTCTACCACTTGCCGTTAAACATACAGCAGATTTTGAGTCTGACTAAAACTCAACATCGTTCTTAATATTACAAAATATCTATTGTTATTTATTATTAGGTAGATTTTTTAGAAACGATGTTCCAATTGCTCTGTATGAATTTTGCCAGCCAGTTTATCAATCGCTTCGTACTAAGAAATAAAATTATACAATTATTCTTCTCTTTATTTTTGCAATTAGCTAGTGCGATGGTACTAGACATGTATCTAATCTATCTATCTATCATGTATCTAACGGTAATGAAAGCGGGTATTTTTCAAAAGCTTATCATATTTTAGTCCCATGAAAAAGGTGTTTTTTGCCTTGGATTTCCGCACGAGAAAAAAAAAAGTACCAGATACTTATAGAAAGAAAAGAAAGAAAATATGTTTATATTGCGGATTAAAAATTAATAAAATTAACAAGGGCGAGAGAAATATAAAAATTTAAAAAACAACGAAACTAGCTACTCTGACGGCGAACGCTCGAACATAACATTGGTCGATCGATCGGTTTTAGGTAGTACCTAAACATAAATATTTTATCTCTTATACCCGGCATAGCCGTTTGTTGGTGGCTGAACTCCTCCGTAACCACTCGCGCGATATTGACCAAATTTACCACGGTGATAGTGTGGACACTGAGGAGTGTTTTGAAGCGAGATGGTTCATGTCCGATGTACCATTGAGGTATAATCATCGAAAAACAGTTTCACGAGCGCGCGGCCTTAGCTAAGCGCGCGACCGTAGTAAGATGTCTTATTTTCAAGTAAGAGTCCTGCTCGCTCAGATCAATTTATTTCATTCGCACCCTGCACTAAATTCCTAGTTTATCTGTGCTTATATTAGTTATCTACTAAGCATTTCATGGCAGATAAACTCAACAATTATCCAATCCGGTGCTAAACTCGGGACGGCAGGCACAGTATTGTGTCACCGAGGCAGTTCTCACCGTACCTTATTATATACACATTTATTTTGTTTCTAAAGCCAATGATGCCAGTAGTTTTCAAAACAGCACGTCCCGGGCTGAATAGATTGACTTTCAGGATTAGAAATACGACGCCGACATCGCTCACTACGTCATAAGATAGAGAAATTACTAAGTAATCCGTCAGTCAGTCCAATTTAACTAAATAACTACATGAGATGATTTCGTTCAATGACTACTTGGCTAGTGGTTCTACAGCCAATTGATTGGAAGCCGGCCGGGAATTTAATGAAGCTAAGCGTCCTAATGGATGAGGTCCACCATGAGGATCAAATCTCTCTAAAACATGGTAAATTGAATAAAAAATTTGTGATTTCTTTATCATTGAACCCTACCCGATTGAGTTAAGAAATTAGTTTTTCAAATTTTAATTCGATTACCGAGAATGTAAGCGAATTTCCGAAAATCTTTGAATGCAGATTTGTTTCTTTCTTTGAAAAGCATCCTTTCAAAAATTCTTCTATTTAGCCTCAGTCTTCTGAGTCAAAAACGTGTATGTAATAAAATTAGGCAAGTCCTAATTTTTTAACCCCGACGCAAAGACGACGGGGTGTTACAAGTTTGGCTTGTCTGTGTGTGTTTCTATTTGTGGCATCGTAGCTCCTGAATGGGTGAACTGTGTGTGTGTGATTTGGATTTTTTTGTTCCAAAGCCGATATGATCGAGATGTTTCTTGGCTATAAATAAATTTGTGTTGGTGGTTTTTTAATTTTTAATTGCTTTCGGACATTCGGCATCGCAATGAATACTCGTCTGGAGTTGTCAACATTACGTCATTAGCAAGTTCTATAACTAATGCTTCTTTATGAGATTACCGAGGTGCAAGATATTGTTTATGCTTTTATTCACATGTTTATGAGTTTATCGAGATAAACAAGACATAATGACGGCAGAAACTTCTTAGGTCACACTTTACAAGTAATCATTACTCGAATTGTTAACAAAAAATGGGTAACTCCTAGTAAATATACTCTTTATATAAGACGAGATAATGCATCTTTTTTTGGAGTTCCGTTCTGGAAGGTAACACAGAGTAATTAATATACGAGGAAGGGCCACCAACAGAGGCCTATTACTAAGATTCCACTGTCTGTCACTGTCTGTCAGTTGGCTGTATCTCATAAACCGTTGGGGCATGCCTATAATCTATAATGCACCAATTCAAATCGAACCAAACTTATTCCGTAGCTGTTTGGAATAATTTAATCTTGGTGGTATTTAAAATTGGTGCGCTAAAAACGCATAGGTACTGTCAAAGATTTGAAAAATAAATTAACGCCTCCCTTTAATAAAGGTATTTAAAAAGTACACAATGTCTTCTTTAACGATGGTACGGAATCTTTCGTGTGCAAGCCCGATTCGCACTTGACCCGCATTGTCTTCGATCATAAAAGTCTTGATCGGTGCGTATTGTATAGGTACTTGATTTATCGCGTGACGCTTTTATCTGAAGGTTCAAAGATCAATATAACTCTATAATACTCTATAAAGACGGCCTCGGTGGCGTAGCGTTAGTGCATTCGACTGCTACGACAGGGGGGCGGGTTCGATTCCCACTCAGTGCAAATATTTGTATGCATGAATATATCTATTTGCATTGGTCTGGGTGTTTCTATGTATAATATGTATGTATTTAGAAAAAAAAAGTATATAAGTATGTTTATCCGCATTCTGGAACCCATAACACAAGCTAGTTAAACTATGCTTACTTTGGGTCCAGAAAGCGCTGTGTAGAATGTCGTAGAATATTTATAGAATATCGTAGAATAATATCTGTTATGAGTGTGGAAATTTCATTTTACACTAACTTATTTCGTATCAAACCGAACATCAATTCAATTCTTACTTTCTTTGTAGCACGATAAAAACTAGCCTCAGCATGACGACACAGCCATATTATGTCTTCGCCTCTCTTCGACCAATGAATATGCCACATTGGTCACGAATGACCATTAATGCTGAAAAAACGTGTCAAACTGACATATTGGTCACGTGACACGTTTTTTCAGCGATTTCATTGGTCGAAGAGAAGCGAAGACATAATATGTCTGTGTCGCCATGCTGCTGCAGCTGGAATGCTCTATCCGCACCTGTGTTTCCGTCTTCATATAATCTCTGGTTTGTGAAAAAGCATCTGTCAGCCATCAAGGCCGGGACCATCATTTCAAGATCGACAGCATCTGGAATGATGGATCGTACCTTCTGGACTTACCCAAGCTTCTTACTATCCAGCAAAGTGTTGTCACGCAAGAGACGTGTTTGATATTTGGTTATTTAAAAAGAACTACCTTTCTTTTTTTTCGTGCGGAAATCCCTTCGGATACCCCCCCGCCGGCCAGCGGGGGCGGTTATGTCGGGCTTGAACTGACTAAAATCGCACGCCGTCTCGGGTCTACAGACGCCGGGGTGTAAGGTTGCCTATAGAGCATATCCCTCGCTCCCCGACTGACCCTGGGCCATCTCCGGTTTCGAGATGGCCCCCTCAGGTTTGGGAACCACGGTGTCCCCGTCTTGCCCCGGTTTGGGGGAGGGGCGCTAGTCGCCCCACCGTCCCGGCCTGCTTCTGCTGGGGTGACAGGCGGCCATACCTGCCACCCCCAGGCCTGCGCTCATGGAGGACGGAGGTCGTTAAGCGACCTCCGGTGCCTGAGTCGCCTGTGACGCGCGGCGAGCAAGTTGCGGGCTCGGCGGGCCGGGAGAGTTCTAAATCTCTCCCGGGCGCGCTCCGCCATCTTCTTCGCGAGCATTACATGCTCGCAGAAGGAGGTGGCGGCGGCGCTCGCGCTCCGCACCATTGCCGCAATCATGCTGCCGAGCGAGAGGACTCCCACCCCGATGGCTGCCACGAGGTCACGCCTCGGCACCTCCCACGCCGGGCAGTCCGCCAGCGTGTGCAGCCCTGAGTCCTCACTCGCGTCGCAGTGATGACACTCAGGCGTTGGCTCCTTCCTGATCCGATGCAGGTGGTCCCCGAAGCATCCCTTCCCTGAGACCACCTGCTTCCGTGTCGCCTCTCTAGCCAATCCTCCATGATGGGCCTTACCGCCACTATTGCGGCGTGCCCTTAAAAAGAACTACCTATATCAAAAAATCGTTTGACATCGAATTCATTAAAATAGAATGCGATATGTAAATTTATTAATTAAATTTTATTACCTAGCCTTAACATCTTATTAATATTTATATATAGTTTAGTTCGACACTTGTTTTGTAACATCTGAAACACAAAAACTTAATAATGGTTAGGTCAAACCAGTTGTTTTTTAATTTAACGTGAAAAAAGTAAGCTCTATGGAAACTTGTGAGAAATAAATCAGAATGACGTCACACTTAATTATGGTCAAATAATTTAATATTAGTTATTGAAATAAACCAATAAGAATGACAGAATACGAACGGATGGATTTGTTTATCTTTACTCACACATGTTTATTTGTTTATTTTCTAAAAGTACCCACAAAGTTACTAATTTAATTTGTTTACATAACTTCACGCCTGTTTCCCCGAAGGGGTAGGCAGAGGTGTATTACATACCCACGATTCGTCAGTTAAGCTCGCCTTTGTACATAATTTATTTTAATTGCAATACTATTGTACTACTGTAATACGATTCGACGCAATAATAATTTTCGGTAATAAATTCTCGTTAAACATAATTACGTTCGTATTGTTTTATTTAAATAATTATATCCAACTCAGGCACAGATTTACTTATTTACATTAAAAAAAATGCGTTTTCAAAAATTTCACATGATATGAAGGAAGGGGGTCGAGCGACTCACGACATTTCACTAAGGGGAGAGGGGGGTTAAAATATCTCCAAATTTATCTTACGTAATTAATGGAAGCCCTCTTATCGCACGTTGCGCACTTTTGCGGTTCATGTAGTGATCTTTCGCAATGCCAAACTTTTTGTTCTAAACAGCCAGTCTAGTAACACCTATACGGACCAATATGCACTTGGAAGTCATTGATAAAATTATAACTCAAATTGCTATAGATTGTATAGCTACAAACACTTAACTCCAGCTTCAATTAGCCCATATGTGGAGACTGGGCACTGGAAACTGATACAACGGCAAGAGCTAAGTACCATCTTAGAATGTGAAGCGCCTTGACCGCCATCCAGTGTCGCGCAACGTATGATGTGGCCCGACCTTCTCGACCCAGCGAGTCAATGCGAAGTCAAGAGGTTGATAAACGAGTTGTACTGATTGTATTGGCCGTGAAAAAATTCTCAAATCGATACACACACACATTTATATTAAAAGAAGTTCGATGTGCAGGGGTCCGATTCAGAAAAATTACGTTTTTATCATCATCATCATCATCAACCTCTATTAGTCCACTGCTGGACATAGGTCTCCTCTAATGAGCGCCATAGCGCCCTGTCTTCAGCTTGCCGCATGCAGCAATTGCCCGCAGTCTTTTGCAGAAAATAAGAATCTAAAAACAAATTAGGTAGGTATTCAGTAGGTATGAGATGTCAAAACAAAATCTTTCTACGTTTTCGTGGGGTTTTTTAAATTTTCAGGATCTCGCATAGTTTTATTACCTATTCAATTAGATTTTGAAATCATAATTATATAAGTTTTCGTTAGTTTATTTTACTGAATCGGGCTCCTGGACAGAAATTGAACCCGTGACCCGTAACCTAACCTAACCGAACCTTATATATATACAGGCACAATTTAGGCGCGATACAAAAACTCAATAGCCGCAAGCCACCTATAAATATTGGCCTGTTGCTGCAATAAGTAAACAGTTGGTAAAATTAGGGTGCCAATTCTCATCTTACCCCTTCGGGATTAAATAAACATGAGTATACAATCTAGAGCTGTTATTTTTCGTTACACGCTTATCCCATTAGAGGTCAGCATGCATAATGCTTCTATCTAAAGATCAAAAGGTTAATGATAAGTATACTCGTGTGCTATCAATTAGGATTAAGCGGTTCCCCTTTTTACATTCAACATCTATGAAATAAATAAATAGATAAAAAACATGTTTTTAGACAAACTTTTAGCGTCCAGTACTCAATGACCCACTATGGGCCACGGCAAGCCATCGCCATTGTGTACCAGGGGCAATGGTTAATAGTGGCGCACGATTGGATATTGGAATGTTTTCGGTTTTATGCACACTTCTAAAGAGTTGTGACGTACCAATGAGCTATGATCCTAGCGGACTTAGGGTGCAGAAATACAAAATAGAATTAAAAGTAAAAGAAAACGAACGACGACGATACAAACGGTGATAGCCCAGTGGCGTACGTAACGGACTGCCGAGACGAGGTCTCGAGTACAATCCCCAATCGCCCCCGCCACACACGTCTGACTTTTCGTACGTGTGTATTTAAAAAAATGTTAATTATCGCTCGCTTAGTAATGTGCCGGTAGATGGCAATAGGCTCGCCCCCTATTACATTGGGACTTTAACACAACTGGCGAATCGTGGGTGTGTAGTACACCTCTGCCTACCCCTTCGGGGATACAGGCGTGAAGTTATGTTATGTATGAATACGAACGTGATTTACTTACAAATGAACAAACTTGATTTTGTGTGAAAAGTGCATTTTACACAGGAACCTTATTCGAATTGACCGAGCGTACCGTGACCACGCGCGTTCGTATTACCCGTCACATTTGCGTTGGTTTAGATTTACGCCAGTTCTTTCTTCTATGTCAACCAATTGAAATGCACTGTCTTCTCACGTTACGACTGTAATTACAAGTCGCTGTTAAACAGTACAATGGCCCGGGAAGTCGCGAGATTGCTGCAACGAAGCACGTACTTCTTCAATGAGGCACGTTTTTTTTTTTAATATGGCAAGAGATGCCGATGCTGACAATTCTACCAAAGTTAAACGTGCATTGAAGATTCGTGTGTTGTCCAAATAAAGGAAAATGAAGCACGTTCTGCTTCCTCAACGTTTGTGCCCGTGGCCGTGTGCCGGAATTTAATGTAGTAATTAAAAATGTATCACTGTATAGATAATAATTTATTTGTACACTATGTTTACAATATATTTAGCACATTTATTAACAAGGTTACCGCAATGTATAAAGGCCGGCCTTATCGCTATACGCGATTTATTCCAGACAACCTTAAGATGTTCTAAATCTAGATAAAATATATTGAGCATTGACATTAATTAATACTTATTACATGGCGGAGATTCATAATAAAGAAATAATACCTACTATACCGTACGAAACCGGGCCGCTATTCTGTACTTATTAAGTCAAGAAAACTGTAGAGGCAATTACTTCTAATTTCTCCGCACTCGACGGCGTCCCGACGTGTACCACTGAAGATGTCGACCGCAGTGATCGACGAAACGTCTGGAATACAAGTTTCCGATGGACCACGGCCAAACAGCCCGGGAGCAGTATATTCTACATGCAACGCCGGTCGTGACAGCCTTAAGATTTCTACTTCTAATTTGTATAGATACTAATAGAATATGTCTTCTAGCCGGGACCCCTCCATGGGACCTGGAAGTATCAATGGTGCAAGGAGAAGGGACCCCGAGAAATCGAGGCCCAGGGGTCCCAGCTCCGCCAAGAACTCATGGAGACATGGAAGGTGTGACTTGAGCAACCTAGGTTGGGAGAAGCTACCATTGCGGTCGTGAGGCCGGTCATGGAGGAGTGGTTGGAAAGGTACTGCGGTGGTCTCTCCTACCGGATGTCACAGATGATTAACGGACACGGGTGCTTCGGTAAGTATCTGTGGCACATGTACCGGGAAACAACGCCGCAGTGCCAGCACTGTGCCTCCACATATTGGTGGAGTGCCCAGCGTGGGCGAGTCAACACCGGGATCTTGTTGCGGTTCTGGACGTGGACGCTCTCTCGCTGGAAACTATGGTGAGAGCCGTAGTCTCCGACGAGAGCACGGCATGGGAGCGGCTTTCTGCGAGCAGGTAATGCGTGCGAAATAGGCGGCGAAGAGGGAGCGGGAGAGAACCTTGCCCCCCGAGTTCCACAATCTGCGGCGGGGACATCGCAGACTGGTCTACGCCCAGGACCACCGACCTCCATGATCGGGGACTGAAAACGCTAGTCGGCCGACTCGCTATCCTTACAGAAGCAGACCAAGAAGGAGGCGTATCGTGTGTATCCTATACGCACCCGACCCCTAACGCGTAGTCCGCCTGTTCGAAACAAAACATTTGGTATCGCGCAACTTTATGTTGCTGTCATACAGATGACATTACAAAAAGGCGCACTAAAGCGGTGATAGCCCAGTGGTGTACGTAACGGACTGCCGAGCCGAGGTCTCGAGTTCGATCCACAGTCGCCCCGGTCACACACCTCTGACTTTTCGTAGTTATGTGTGTTTTAAAAATGTTGATTATCGCTCGCTTAGTAATGTGCCCGGTAGATGGCAATAGGCTCGCCCCCTATTACATTGGGACCTAAACATAACTGGCGACTCGTAGGTGTGTAATACACCGCTGCCTACCCCTTCGAGATACAAGCGTGAAGTTATGTTATGTTTATGTCTATAGATGTAGGTGTCAAAATTCATTATTTCATTTATCTATATAGTTACTGCGTCCTGGGGGCCTAGATAAAGTGACAATCTACTAGTGGAATCGCTTCGAAGTGAACCTTCAAAAGGCTGAATATCATACGGGAGTGACATTATTTGTAGACATGTCACGAGTAAGAAATAATGTTACTCCTATACATTTCCACTAGTAGAATGTCACTTTGACTACAAGCCCGGTTCCGAATTCGAAATTCAAAGTTCATTGCTGCCTCACCCAGGAACCGTGACACATGCAAGCACATCGCAAGCACATTGCAAGCACAACGCAAGCACAGCGCAAGCACAACGCAAGCACAACGCAAGCAAGCAAGTTGTTCTAAATAGCTTTTCTAGTAGGTAGTAGGTAGGTCAAGTCAATGTGTGTTGTTCGAAACGTCTGTATTTATATGATAATATTTGACTATACCTACATCTAAATTAGCTACAAAAAGCAAAAAACAGAAACCAGTACCTATTAGATAATTTTTGAATTTGTGCCCGTATCTTCAACTTCATTGTTAGAGCGACTCCACGAATTTTAATAAAGTAATAGCAATCACACACAGATACGGTATAAAAAACCGGTCAAGTGCGAGTCGGACTCGCGCACAAAGGGTCCTGTACCATGATCAAGCAAAAAAAAAACGGTAAAATCACGTTTGTTGTATTGGAGCCCTTTATCATTACTATTTATTTTGTTCAGTTTTTAGTATTTGTTGTTATAGCGACAACAGAAATAGATCATCTGTGAATTTTTCAACTGTCTAGTTATCACGGTTCATAAGATACAGCCTGATGACAGACTGACGGACAGTATAGTCTTAGTAATAGAGTCCCGTTTTTACCCTTTGGGAAGCACAATATTACTTTTTAACTGACTTCCAAAAAGGAGGAAGGTTCTCAATTCATCGACATTTTTTTTCATTATCATGTATCGTTGAAATGTAACATGTATTCTCATCGTGAGAATACTTTATTTAAATACATTAGTATTTGTAACAAAACCATAGTGATTCAGAAAATTGTACACTGCTATCTATCAGTCAGGGTATCAAGGCATCCAAAGTAGGTGTACTGTGACGTCGGAGGTTTGACTTGTGAAGTCAAGCCTTTCGTGATAATTAAATGATAACGCAAGTAATTATATATTTTATAACATTTATTTTTCACACAAATCCTATCAACGAGTTTTAGGGGTTTTTTTTTTTTTTATATTTAGGACACGTCAATTTGACTTCACCTCGCCTGATGGTAAGCTGAAGGTAAAGTCTCGAGAAAGAGGGTCACCATTACATACAAGTTAACAATGGTGGCACTCAGCTTGACGGCCTCATCAGAAGAGGATTGCCGTCGCAGCACCGCGTGAACCCACCGGTCCCACTAGTGCTGCGACCACAATCCCCCTGCCCGGCTATGCACTTGCTGACCCCTGAACGCAATCAAACCGAAGTTGGATTACTATGGAGGGTTTTTCGCAATCGTGCACGGTGGTACCTACCCGGTCGAATTTTGTGACAAATTTGTGTCATCAAATTTCTACCACTATATAGAGATTTTATGCGAGATTATTAAGTTTTACTATACGAACTGAAGAGGAACGCGGATTCTGCTCAGTGATTGAGTCTACGACCACTTTACTTGATACTCTTCGTACGGCGGGTCGAGGCCGGGGGCCCTCACCCTGTCTCGAACTGTCCCCAACCAATTGTTTTTGTCCTATTCTCTCTATTTGAAATATTTATACAATTTTATTTTAATACCGCTGACGCATGATGGCCAGGCAACTAACTATAGTGTTCGAAGGAGTTCGAACACTACAGTACCTATGCTTTCGGGGTGGGGGTGCAACCCTTGTAAATACATACCATATGTATATTTTAATTACTCCATGATACATACATATGAAACTTACAAAGAAACACTCAGACCAATGCAAATAGAATACAAAAATTTGTTATCTTTAAATACCAACTGTGAAATACATATTTCTAGAAAATATGATTAATAAAGTCTAGGGGCCAGAAGTTTGGTGTATGTATATTAAAAACGGAATTAAATAGAATACTTCTATTCATTTAAATTATTAATCAGTATTTACACTGAGCGGACATAGAATCTGCTACCTTTTTTTTTTTTTTCGTGCGGAAATCCCTTCGGATACCCAGCGGGGGTGGTTATGTCAGGCTTGAACCGATTAAAACCGCACGCCGTCTCGGGTCTTAATACGCCGGGGTGTAAGGTTACCCATAGAGCATATCCCTCGCACCCCGACTGACCCTGGGCCATCTCCGGTTTCGAGATGGCCCCCTTACTTGCTCTCCACTGTGCCATCTGCTAATCAGAGGGACACGTGGAAAGCTTCCGTACAGCCCTCAACAGGGCCGTCCTCGCCTCGGTCGGAGTTGGCCGTAGGCGGCAGCGTCTCTCCCGCCCTAGAAGAGAGGCGCTGCTGTCTCCGTTGCCCAGGGTGCACCGCGTGGAGATCCCCAACCAAGCACCCCAGAATCTGCTACCTCCGACGTAGCAGTCGTAACGCTCTGCTGCTACGACTCGTGGGTTATCTATTATGGTCTCTCGCGTTACCCTTGACCTCGAGCTATCGTATTCTCGTTCGTGAACCGAAATAATTCTGTTTATCTAGCCAGTAGTAGCCACATCGCAGAACGTGTGTCTATTTTTCCTCATATAGACAATGTAACAATGCTGTAATTAACAGCTACGAAATCAAATAGGTACGTACTTTTTATAATACACTTAGGTAACGCTACTACACTCGGCCAAGGCCAGTAAATGTTCTCTTGCGCGTTGTTATGACTGTGATGTAAGAATTTTAAATAAGTACATCCAAATATGTACAGGGGAACGATCAGTAACTTCATGTTTTTATAACACGTGATATCAAGTCGATAACAATGAAAAACCTTTGATATTCCGTATGATCTGTCAAAACAAAACATACCTACGTTTTCGCTTCACAATTAACTTATTTGAGTTCTTTTGGTTTAATTTTATGAGTTTCGAAATAACACGTTTTAAAAACGTAATTTTACAATTCGGGCCCTTGGCCTTTAAAATCATTAATCATCCCACTGTTTAATCCCGATAACGTCCAAAACTATGTTGAGGTGTGGAGTCCGGGATCCGATTCCCAACTATTTCTCTTCCATTTCCTTCGATCTTTGATATCTTTGACGGTGAGAACATTAACACCATCCCTTAGGACGGCACAACAACATTACACTCTTTTTAGGGTTCCGTGCCCAAAGGGTAAAACAGGATCCTATTACTAAGGCCCAGCTGTCCGTCCGTCCGTCTATCACCATGATACCCAGGAAGTTGAAATTTTCACAGATGATGTATTTATGTTGCCGCTATAACAATAAATACTAGAAACAAAATAAAATAAATATTCAAGCGCGCCCATACAACAACCGTAATTTTTTTTGCTCGTTTTGACTACCTATTAATAACTGGTACGGAACGCCTCATGTGCGAGACCGACTCACACTTGGCCGGTTTAAATAAATAAATAAATAAATAATAAATATTCTACGACATTCTACACAGCGCTTTCTAGACCCAAAGTAAGCATAGTTTTAACTAGCTTGTGTTATGGGTTCCAGAATGCGGATAAACATACTTATATACTTTTTTTTTTTTAATACATACATATTATACATAGAAACACCCAGACCAATGCAAATAGACATATTTATGCACACAAATATTTGCACTGAGCGGGAATCGAACCCGCGCCCCCTGACGTAGCAGTCGAATGCACTACCGTTACGCCACAGAGGCCACAGAGGTGTTATATAAAACATCGCAAGTGTATGACAAATGTCTATACAGAAGTAATTGATACAAAAAATCCCATGGACATAATACTATTGTGTGAATCCCCTGACACGGTTCAGCTCACCAAAATTACGTAATTACAGCCAATTGATACCATGCGATTTGCAGACACACGATCTGATTATGCAGATTTTGTTCATACAAAGAGTATTTCCCGATTCGCGATTCGTTTCGGTCATAGAATAACGTGTCGAACAAGCTTATTGTAGCAAGCGATTGCTTATACCATTGTTATCGCATTGTGACAGCATTGTTATACATAGTATGACAGCCTCTGTGGCTCGCGGGTTCCATTCCCGCTCAGTGCAAGTATTTGTATGCATGAATATATCTATTTGCCAATGCAAATAGACATATTACAGACCAATGTCTGGCTGTTTCATGTGTAATATGTATGTATTTTTTTTTTAAAAGTATATAATTATGTTGCAACAAGCTGGTTAACCTATGCTTACTTTGGGTCTAGAATGCACTGTGTAGAATGTCGTAGAATATTTATTTATTTATTATTTATTATTTTATTTGGGCGGTTTTCTTGCTCCTGTTTACCTTTTAGCGTCCTTTGCAACGCAAGGGGCGTTCTAAAAGACGCTTTTAAATTATAAATATGAGATAATGTGTTAATTTTTTACTTTGTATGGATGATAAAGTGTAGTTGCAATAATTTTTGACAGTAAAATAGGTATTATTACTAAAATTTCATACGTTATCAACTCATCAAAGTTGAAACTAAAAACCAACTTTTTTTAATTCAATGAAGTTTAGCATTAACTGTTAATCAAATTAAATAATATCTTGCATGGATTAATTTGAGTCTAAATGGCACGAATTTTTAACTATTAGATCATAAGTCTAAAAAAAAATTTCACTCCACAAACGAATGAAGAAACAAACAATATCTTCAGCTTTATTATTAGCATAGATATGTAGGTTTTAATTTACTTTTTATGACTTCCTTGAGTAACCAATAACGTTTTTATTATTGCATTATTTTTTCTTTATTTCCTTTTGCAACATGCTTAATCTAGTAATTTAATTGTCCTACATAAATATATTCATCTACACACAATGCCTTCTATGTATACTAAGTACTAGACACGCTGTATGGAGCAATACATTTAGTATCGCAATAGCCATCACCCAACTATTTACAACGCCAAACTTTTTATAGCCATCATACAGATGAGATCACTAAAAGACGCGCTGTATCTGTACAGATAAGCTTCAAAACTCTAATACTAATTTATCTAGTCTCTTCATCCCATCCCTATGCCCCATTGCCGCAACACTTTAAAACAGAGACACTATTTTCCTACAGATAGGCGTCAAAATTCATTAACTAACTTATCTAGTCTCTTCGTCCCATTCCTATACCCTACTCCCGCGTCACCCCCGAACCAAGACACTATTTCTTGCAGATAGGCGTCAAAATTCATTAACTAACTTATCTAGTCTCTTCGTCCCATTCCTATACCCTATTCCCGCGTCACCCCCGAACCGAGACACTATTTCTTGCAGATAGGCGTCAAAATTCATTAACTAACTTATCTAGTCTCGTCGTCCCATTCCTATACCCTATTCCCGCGTCACCCCCGAACCAAGACACTATTTCTTGCAGATAGGCGTCAAAATTCATTAACTAACTTATCTAGTCTCTTCGTCCCATTCCTATACCCTATTCCCGCGTCACCCCCGAACCAAGACACTATTTCTTGCAGATAGGCGTCAAAATTCATTAACTAACTTATCTAGTCTCTTCGTCCCATTCCTATACCCTATTCCCGCGTCACCCCCGAACCGACACACTATTTTCCTACAAATCAGTGTCAAAATTATTTAACTAATTTAATTTAACTCGTGGGAGTCTTCTCGCTCGGCAGCATGATTGCGGCAATGGTGCGGAGCGCGAGCGCGTGGGCCGCCGCCACCTCCTTCTGCGAGCATGTGATGCTCGCGAAGGAGATGGCGGAGCGCGCCCGGGAGAGGTTCAGAACACTCCCGGCCCGCTGAGCCCGCAACATCAGCAGAAGCAGGCCGGGACGGTGGGGCGACTAGCGCCCCTTCCCCAAACCGGGGCAAGACGGGGACACCGTGGTTCCCAAACCCGAGGGGGCCATCTCGAAACCGGAGATGGCCCAGGGTCAGTCGGGGTGCGAGGGATATGCTCTATGGGCAACCTTACACCCCGGCGTCTGCAGACCCGAGACGGCGTGCGGTTTTAGTCGGTTCAAGCCCGACATAACCGCCCCCGCTGGCCGGCGGGGGGTATCCGAGGGGATTTCCGCACGAAAAAAAAAAAAAAGGTACATAAAACTCATTGTCTACAATCGCATAACTTATAACGTCTTTGTCAATAGCCTATCTTGAATTTTTTATCTGTTGATCAATAATTTTTTATTCCATAACTTTATTAAGTTTTTGCCTACACGAGGACAACAGTTCCTTTGTACCGTAAGTCAATGTAATGTACTTAATTTTTTTATCTGTATTGATTAACGAGAGAAGAACCCCGTATTGTAGTCGCTTGGGAAAATTCGGTGTTATTTTATTATTCACATCGATCCCGACGTTTCGTTTGGTTTTCAGTAGCCACGGTTAGGCAGCACATAATCTGTAAATCTGGTCAAATGTATTTACGATACTATCGCTTTGGCAGATCTTTTACTTTTCCTTATTTAATCAGTTCTGTTAAACAATTTATTTAAACTACATATTTAAATAACTACCCAAATTACATTTTGCTGACGTGAGCGACTGAGTTATGTGTCACATTGAAATGTCATGACGTAAACCAATCGGTCATCTAAATAAACTCGAGAGCTGTTTCTCGTCATTTCGAAATCGGTGATAGTTCTAAAAACCGGACCTTAAATAGCCTTAAATGTAATAAATACGGTCTACATCGTACATTACTCTGCAAAATCATGACACAGTTATGGACGCACGTACATATGGTGCCATGTTAGACAAATGGTTTGGTGAAAATTCTTCTACAAGTACAAAAAAAAAGCGTCGTATTGAAAACCAGAGGAGTTTTTTTTTATCATTCAATGAATTAGATGCTATTTATTCACGTTATAGGTAGGTACTTTTACAGTAAAAATTAAAAGGCTGTTAAAAAGCAGCAAAAAAAAACCTCTTTTTAACCGACCTCCAAAAAGGAAAATTATTCTCAATTCGGAGGAATCTTTCTTACATAGATTCGCCAATTACTCGAAGACGCCTGAACCGATTTATAAAATTCTTTTTTGTTTCAAAATGTATACTTCCCAGGTGTAATAAGTTTCGGAGACAAACAACGGAACTCTTCGATACATGTCAGTAAATCAACCGTGATTGCTGATATCACATATCTAGGCATTGTTTATGCTATTACATAACATAACATCACGCCTATATTCTCTAAATGGGTTCACAGTTCAGTATACATGTTCGGTATATGTCCAACGTTTATGAACCGATTTAAAAATTCTTTTGATATCGGGTTTGGTGTAGCACCCAGGTGCTCGGGGTTTCGTTTTGGAACACGACGCATTTTGTTGAAATTAATATATGAAATCTTAAATATATGAAATTGATATATGACATAACATAACATAACTTCACGCCTGTATCCCCGAAGGGGTAGGCAGAGGTGTATTACACACCCACGAAATATGAATAATTAATATATGAATTCTTTAAAAATCAAGCACTAAATCTACATACAATTAAGAACCAGTTATATATTCAGCGTACTGGCTCATATTAAATTTGATAATATTCAGATGCTTAAAGAATATAGGTAAGACTAGGTAACTAATTTCAATCCAAAAGTGTAAGTATTGAACTGTACTACATTCTCTCACCTGTTGATACCCATTAGTCGATAGATCAATACCTTGAAAACATAACAAGAACAGCATAAAATAGACTAATCTTGGCAAATATTAATTCTACACACGGATTGTGAACACGTTAAATTACATTTTAATATGTGATGAAGAGAGCCGCTATACATTTGAATTTCGTTACAGTGAGACTTTTAAATGAATTACTTTTACTTAATCTTTGCTTCTGTCTCTTAAATATACTAAATTATACTGCTTTATTTTTGCGCTATTTAGATTATATGCAAGCTTGCTTAGCTCCTATTATGGATAGGAAATCTATGAGGCGTCATTTAATCTCATACTTTTTACATTTTCTGTAGTACTAATCCGTAATATACAAATTCGATGTCAAAGCTCACTCAGAGAACAGAACCTCGCTTCAATTATTTATTTATTTATTTAATTATCCAACTTATACTTACAGGTATCTACATATAAGTTATAGGTCACATACATTATTTACTTAACTCATTTACCACAACATTGCCCATACTATTAAATTATAATAGTATGGGAAACACAATGTCAAAAACTATACTAGATGTCAAAAATAGTAACAAATAATAACTTCAAAAAAAACTACAATAATAAATAGATCCACGCTAATAATTCGCTAATCAAAATTGTTTACAACAAGAATAAAACAGAACATATGTCATCACCCCTTACCAATATTAGCACCACTGCCCAGTCAACTAGCAACTAGGCAATGGTACTGGAAGCGGCAACGCTCAATTATATTCGAGGAGCTCCCTATTGATGCTTTCAGCACTCTGTTGTCCAATCCACAGCTCAAGGTATTAGCCAATAACACGCGAGCTTCCCACAGATACCTATGGTGAAACGGCCTCTCCAAGATCTTTGGGGTTCAAGATAATCTCACCAACTAGCTGGGTTACCTGCTGACCGACGAACGAAGCTCTCACGAAGGGATCTTTTTCGGGGTTGGCAGTTCAGACTAAGGCGTTCTCACAAACTACATTAACCACAACTTAAAACATGCAGACCTTGTGCTTTAGGTGAAAGCCTTGGACACTTGTCAAACGAGATTAACGCTGAGATGATCATGACCTGAAGTGAACTCTTTCGTCATCATCGTCCTAGCAAGTAGTAACAAACTTTCTCGGTTGTTAACTTTCGTGAGCAATTGCCGTCTGAACCGCAAGAAGATAGTTGCCAGAGCCTTGTCCGTTGTTTAGCAGTTGCACTGACTAACAGATGAAGTTGACCTGGGTCCTCAAGGTATTGGCAGGGCCCTGTATACTCAAGTGAACTCGTACGTCTGATCGAAAATCAACATCGAATTTGTATATTACAGAATTGTACCACTGCTTTAGTTTAAGCAACGCAATGTATTATCGAGAGCGCATATTACTTTCATAATCATAATTGCTTTCTCTCTCACAGGCTTCTTCCCACAAGGACAGAACAATAACGGCAATTTCCTGGAGCAAGCTTTCCAGCAAGGATCAAACGCGGTTCGGAATGGTATTAATGGATTCCTCCACCCTAATCGACAGAGGCCTCCTGTTATGAAGGCTCCTGAAGAAACGATATATATCATAGAAACCGATGAAAGACCAATGAAGCAGAATAGTCAAAATTCGAATACACCAATAATCTTCGTTGAAGAACATAATGGTGGAAATGTCGCTTTCCCAGGTAACAATGCCTACCGACCAAACCAGGGAAATAATGGTTTCCGACCATATGAAGGCAATAACCGTTTCCAAACCAATCAAGGTAATGAAGGCTTTCAGCCAAATCAAGGGAATAACGGCTTTCAGCTGAATCAGGGAAATGAGGGATTCCAATCGAACCAAGGAAATGAGGCTGTTCAGTCAAATAAAGGCTTTCAACCAAATGAAGGTACTATAAACTTTGGCAATGGTCAAGGAAACCAGAACTCTGGAGACAACCAGGACAATGGAGAATATCAAGAAGAGACTGAACAAAACGGTAAGTTTGAAAATTGTATTAAGTAAATTATCATTATATTTTGATTATTTCTATTTTTGCGACTATTGTGCATGACAACTTGGGTTCAATTCCTGGTTCATTATAATGGCTTTTTTCTATTAAATTATATTTAAATTCTACCCCTTCAGGGTTTCAAAAGCGTTACAATATAAAAACATTTAAGAGAGTATTTTTTTACGCCACGATACTCTCTGATACAATATTGGGCTTCAGATAAAAAGTCAAGCAACGGAAAAATTGTGGAATTGATATGAAATATGTTTCATCAAAGGGACCATCACGATCTTTTAAATCTGGACCCAAATCTACTTCACGTACTATCTGCTACACTTGCTGATTAACGAACGGGGCTCTGGCGCAGGCTTTTCATCAAGGTTAGGAGGACAGATGGCATTCGCTCCTGAAAAATCCGTAGATGCCATATCCTAATGAGGAGAAGGCCTAAGCGGACCCCGGGCTCCGAGGTCAAAGCCTCCGATGCAACCGCGAATAACGCTAAGAAGTGGCTGATAAAATATATTTCATATTCGTGAATCGATGTGAAATCTGTCCAAATTAACAGTTGGTCCACATTTTTATTAAAAAAAATGAATGAGGTTATCACTACAACTGTCATGGTCTTTAACTCGCAAAATTGACCTAAATTGTTAATAATAATTTTATTTATAATAAGTACCTTTTTCTTTTTTTTTTTTCGTGCGGAAATCCCGTCGGATACCCCCCCGCCGGCCAGCGGGGGCGGTTATGTCGGGTTTGCACCGACTAAAACCGCACGCCGTCTCGGGTCTTAAGACGCCGGGGTGTAAGGTTACCCATAGAGCATATCCCTCGCACCCCGACCGACCCTGGGCCATCTCCGGTTTTGATATGGCCCCCTTACTTGCTCTCCACTGTGCCATCTGCTAATCAGAGGGACACGTGGAAAGCTTCCGAACAGCCCTCAATAGGGCCGTCCTCGCCTCGGTCGGAGTTGGCCGTAGGCGGCAGCGTCTCTCCCACCCTAGGAGAGAGGCGCTGCTGTCTCCGTTGCCCAGAGTGTACCGCGTGGAGGTCCCCAACCAAGCACCCCTTATAATAAGTACCTTTTGTGTAAATATCCAACATTATGTTGTAAATAATACTGCCCATATCTGAGTTCAGTTTTTCCTTGTAATTTACTGCTTGCGTTGTTGCTAATTATATTGATGTACCTACCTATACCTAATAAAACAGGTATTTTATTGTTTATTTTTAATTACATTAGCAGACTACTACGCGATGCTTCGAGTTTGCCGTTACCTCCCGCCGCGCCGCCCATACCGCACCTCAAGCCAAGCCCGTAACAGCGTTGCTATTGGTACTAATTGGGTCTGGCTCGAGGTGCGGTATGGGCGGCGCGGCGCCTTGAAAGAAATTCGAAGCCTTGTATTATCTATTTTGCGCATAGTGTTCGAAATTTAAAAATACTCTCTACTTATAGCGTATCTATGCATTTTATGCTGCCAAATTTTAATTTTTCAGTTATTAAAATCAAAACATACAGCAATATGTTTAAATTATATTATACATTCAATCACAGATTACATAATATTATTCTAATAACATAACTGAGTATAGTATTTGTTTATGTTTACTGCATTACATTTTTGCTGACTGAAAGTTTATAAATGTTTCATTACTCATTTTCAATGACAACATTCGCATCATAAAATTCAATAAGCGTATCTTCGAATTTTAAACTTTTATAAGTATAGCAAAATAGAATTTAACTCTTATTTCAAATTTTACAACTAGTATATAGGTATCATAATCTTTTTAGTTAAAATCTTTTTCTTGTATAGGCAAAAATCTACACCATACGTCAAAAAGTTCGCGCATGTGCACTAACTGACCAATCAAAAACCAATAAAAAACTAGGGCATGACCATGATGACTCATAAACAGTTCAGTTTCGGAGCAATTCAATACAAGTTTATAAACTGAATTGCTATGATCCGTGGTTTTAGTCGGTTCAAGCCCGACATAACCGCCCCCGCTGGTCGGCGGGGGGGTATCCAAGGGGATTTCCCCACGAAAAAAAGGGTACTACGCTTAAACTTTAACGCGTTCGCGTTTAGTTCGTTTGCTCAAATTTGTAACGTGAAACTAAACGACTTAATACACAGTCATAGTATGAGTACGTACGAAACTATTGAGTTTAGGTTTCAATTGAATTACTATTAAGCGGTAAATTTTGGTCCCATGATCAACCAATGACGTGAGGCCCTTTGATCCCATGATTTGTTTTATATTTCTATGATTGGTTGATTGGCGCACCACTGCGCTTACCGCCAAAGAGACCCATAACTGCGTATCAAGATTATATTGTCAAGATTTTTGCCCCTATCTATATTTAAATGCTGATTGAGAAGCTTTAATTTTCTGCTTTTTTATTTCATACAAGCAATGTGTTAAAATTACTTACAAAATATTCTTAATAAATATTGTATTCAGCATCTAGATACTTCATCAATGCATCTTTCTACACTACAGCATATTCTCCCATCATTTGTTTTCATTTCTATTCACTCCCATATAGCTTTATAAATTGATGTAATTCTTGTAACAGATCCAGTGAATTTAAGTGACGTCCCGGAGGCCACAACCCTGCAAGCTCTGACACCAGTTCCCATGGTCAACTCGGAGTCGAGGAGCAGTTTCAATTTTGGATCTACATCACTATTTGGTAAAGACTATACTTAGTTTAGTTAAAAACAATCATTTAAAAAATATTAATGTGTACTTTTTAGTTTATAACTTTGTTTCGTTCTACGAATTGACTTATTCTTCAGCCAATTCTTTTTTTTATTATTAGAAACCAAAGTTACTGGTATTGCCTTAACCCCTCCAGCTAAGCAAAATTGATTGTGTTAAGAAAGGGTTCACGCCCGGTAGTGTAATGGACAGGATACGAACCCGGGACCTCTCGGTCGTTAGGCCGACTCCCTAACCACTAAGCTGCCGACGCTTATTTGAATGCCGGCGTTTAAAGAACGGCTTAGGCGTGCAATGAACTGACTGATTTAACCAAATGGCTGTGACATATAAATCGATTACGAAGAATTACGAATGCGATAGATAAAACGGAACGAATGGCATAGTAAGAGGTGGGCTAACTATGGTGAGATGCACAAATCGCTAATAGGATAATCGCTTTCTCTAGTTTCTGCATCCTATTCCAAACTCCAATCTCAAAATTCCATTCCGACTTCAACCAAAAATCGAAATACAATTTTTGTTCTGTACAGCTTGTCTCGTATACTTATAAGTCATTGAAATAAAACTATTTTTTTACGGATTCTATCGCAATTTATTGGATGTTATTTTATATTTTACATTGATCCCGACGTTTCGGTTGCTTTTCAGCAACGTCACGGGGCACGGGGAGACTAAAGATGGTTGTTGTCTTGTAGTTCGAAGTGTAAGTTAACTCAAAGTCGCTTAACGACCTCCGTCCTCCATGAGCGCTGGCCTGGGGGTGGCAGGTGAGGCCACCTGTCACCCCAACAGAAGCAGGCCAGGACGATGGGGTGACTAGCGCCCCTCCCCCAAACCGGGGCAAGACGGTTATGTTTTATGAAATTCGTAATTTAAAAAATGATTTCCAAAACTATAGATGTGTCTCGCATTTGATTAGATTTTTTTCTATTTTAAATTGACATTTCACATCACTATTTTAACGTACCATCATAGCGTGCCGCTAGTATACCTTTATACTAACCATGTCTAACTCTCAGGTTTATGAATGAATGACGATTTTACATCAATTCAACAACCTTCAACGTAGCTAGAAACACCCTTTAAGAGAAAATTCTATACAAGTACTTAAATAAAATAACTAAACAATTTTTAAAATGACCATCAAGCATTACTAAAATCGTAATTCGCTTTATAATTCTTAAAAATAATATCCATTACCACAGATAACACATTCATCTCACCTTTTTGTTGTACCTGCGCCAATAACTAAACATAACTAATGGAACAAAATGTTTGTTTTTTTTTTGTTAGCCCAAGGCCACCAGGTTGGACGGCAATGGTCAAAATGTTTGCTTGTACCGTCTATCACACCGTTTATTATACATACTATACAATCTTCGAAGATCTCGGTGGTGCCCCATATGTCCCCGAAAGATATGCCTTACTTTAAACCAAAACATAAGTAGTTACTTTGATAAAAAAATCTTTACATACATATCTGCTTATTTTTTTAAAGTTCGTGGTAGTTTATTATTTTGTTAAAAAACTATATTGATATAAAATTATTTTGACGGATTCTATCGCGATTAATTTGGTGTTATAGTATTATTTACACTGATTAATTAAGTTAGAAGGTTGAGATAAATTTAGATAGGACCTGCAGTCACTCATATAAAAGCTAAAATTAAAAAAAAAGTGGCCAAGTGCGAGTTGGACTCGCCCATGAAGGGTTCCGTAGCAGCAAGTAACATAATAATGCTTTTTTTAAAATTTATAATTGAGTTGATTGAATGAAAGGTAAATCGCGTTTTACGATTTATGACGTATTATAAAAAACCTACTTACTAGATCTCGTTCAAACCAATTTTCGGTGGAAGTTTTTCTGTTACATCTGTACATGGTAATGCACATTATGTATTTTTTTTGTTTTATCATTCTCTTATTTTAGAAGATACAGGGGGGTGGAGACACACATTTTACCACTTTGGAAGTGTCTCTCTTCCAAAAAAATGATATTAGAAACCTCAATATCATTTTTGAAGACCTATCCATAGATACCACACGTATAGGATTGATAAAAAAAAATGTTGAGTTTCAGTTCTAAGTATGGGGAAAAAAACCCCAAAATTTAATGTATTTTTTTCTATTTTTGTGTGAAAATCTTAATGCGGTTCACAGAATACATCTACTTACCAAGTTTCAACAGCATAGTACTTATAGTTTCGGAGAAAAGTGGCTGTGACATACGGACAGGACAGACAGACAGACATGACGAATCTATAAGGGTTCCGTTTTTTGCCATTTGGCAACGGAACCCTAAAAAGGGATAGGAGAGCAGACATCGGGCTCCGAAGTTCAAGCTTTGGATGCAATCGAGATTGGCATTCTAATGAAGACTGTATGGCAGACTCTTATCAATATAACTAACTAGCTGATGCCCGCGGCTCCGCCCGCACTGAGGTGTATATCGTTTCTTGGTCACATCTGTGATTCTACTGTTCTGTTTTAAAGTAAGTAGTGTTAAGTAGTATAAGCACAGAATAAATAGTGGTACAAGTAGTATAAGCGAGACATTGATTTCGCATTGCTTCGCTTTGCAGCGTATTATTCTTCGTAAATTGTCATATCTGTAATATAAACTTGATTATTTTAGAATTACTATTAACGCACTTGACGCCTGAAGCACAGGACTACCTAGTTCAGGCGCACAGAACGTAATATATTTAAATATTGTACAATGTTTACTGGAATAAATTATTATTATTAAATTATTATTATTATTATTACTTATCAATTGCAATCAAAAAATTTAAGTCTGACTAAGACCTTTCCAATCGAAAAAAACCGCATTAAAATCCGTTCAGTAGTTTTTGCGTCCATCGCGAAAAAACAGTCAAGAATGCCAAAATAAAATGTTTATGTTCAGAATTGTTCATTTAATATAACCCAAATATTGTTTAAATATCTCCAACGTACAGACACAACTAATTTACAATTTCATATAAGTACAGACATGCATTGTCCGAACAGAGTGACTGTGTCAACAGAGTTTGAGTGTTCGGTGTGACAGACGGTCGTTGAGCAAAATGTATATACATGAGTCAAAGTTAGTATTCTTAACACTTAGGATGCCGAATTACTTGCTGCTCACGGATGTTGAGCTGTATATATATTTACATATAAAAAATAAGCTGGTTACCTTTTACTAGAGTACTATAGTAGGTAATTGAAATTACAAGTATTCTCGTTAACAATACAATACAATATTTTTTATTGTTCTTCTAAATAAGTTTATAAAATGTGGTACAATCGGCGTTCGGTGGTATTCTAGGCGCCATTTCTTACCCGGGGTGCCCGGCAACGGACAATTGGGGAGGACACCGTGCGGTTTTAGTCGATACACGACATAACCACCCCCGCTGGCCGGCGGGGGGGTATCCGAAGGGATTTCCGCACGTAAAAAAAATAGGTGCCATTTCTTCCAGACAATGGCGAGTTGGGTCTGAAATCTGGGTCCAAGTCCCTCTGCTTTCCCCTTCAGGAATACAGTAAACCTACCATGAAACATCTGCGTTTACGGACTCAAGTTTCGGGCAATTGGTTCAATTAAACACATTTATCCGAAATGACACTTCGGAGAAGAAAGACTACCGGAAGAAAACCGAAGTGACTTTATTGTACATTTTTTTTTTTCTTGCGGAAATCCCTTCGGATACCCCCCCCCCCTCCCCGCCGGTCAGCGGGGGTGGTTATGTCGGGCTTGAACCTACTAAAACCGCACGCAGTCTCGGGTCTACAGACGTAAGGTTGCCCATAGAGCATATCCCTCTCACCCCGACTGACCCTGGGTCATCTCCAGTTGCGAGATGGCCCCCTCGGATTTGGGAACCACGGTGTCCCCGTCTTGCCCCGGTTTGGGGGAGGGGCGCTAGTCGCCTCACCAGTTGTCTAAATGCACGTCTTTCGTTTATGTTTCGTGCGTGGCCAAAGTTCCAGATGTTTCAATGTAGCCCCCCAGCCCACGAAGACAGACAGTCTTAAGACAAACTTGTTACGTTGCAGATCTTGTAGGTATTTGGTAGAAGCGTGTTTACTTTCATATATTTCTGTAGAGCAATAGTCTGTCTTAAGAATGCCTTGTCTCTAATGAGCGGTCCGCCTTAAAAGTAGTGATTAGTCGAGCATTATACGTGTAAAGTGCATAAAAATAATATATCTACTTACCTAACTATTAAACATTAACATTGAGAACTCGTTTGGCCACCTTCGTTGGCGCGTTTCCTAACGCTACTGGAGGTCATTCAATATTGTCTGAACGTGTTAATTTAATTATTTTAACGTCAAACATGCATCTGAAATATTCCATTTTGAATTTTAATATGTTTACCCATAACTAACTCCCGGTTACATCTGAGGTCTTCGCCTCGGAGTCCGGGATCCGCTTTTAATAAATAGAATATTAATATTTTATTAATGTATTTAATCAGATATAAAACTTGTCTGCACAATAAAAATATAATTATTTAAACTAAAATATTTATATCCTAAAAAAGAGTATGTACAAAGTAAAAAGTTTAGGTGGCCAAGAATTCCTTCTCATCGATGTCGACTGGTAACTTACCAAAAGAAATTTGATATAATAACACATTTTATGGTTGCCACTGCGTTTTGAAGTTTTACAATTTGTCTCTGGTATTAGCATCTGGTAGACGACGTCCTAGAGCGGAGACCACGAATCGGTAAACGGAAGGTAGGATGTCCCCCAGCAAGATGGACGGACGACCTGAAAAAGGTAGCTGGGATAGACTGGATGCGCAAGGCGGAGGATCGGATGCTATGGCGTAAAATGGGAGAGGCCTATGTCCAGCAGTGGACTGCAATAGGCTAATTGATATTGATTGATTGATTAGCATCTGCTGAACTAGGCTTTTGACTATTTCAGCTAACAGCGCCTCCACCCCGACTTCTGGGTATATTTAACATTATATAATTTTACTGTATTGTGAACAAGCCATAATTACAGATTTATAATTAAAATTAAATAATGAACACGTGTCCCTTTCCCTGTGTGTGTTATGTGTGAGTTGTGTGTATACACACACCCATACATGTGACTAAATATCGTTTGATCAATAAATCTAGTTGGTTTTGGGTATACACCTGCTAAACAATGGACGACGCTTTTACATTTTCTCTAGGGGGGGGGGGGACAGACGGCAGTTGACGTTAAAGTATCTGGCAATACAAAGTCACGGCTACTCAATTTTTTATCACCAGTAATTACAACTTACAATGGCTGTTTACACATTGTATCAGCAAGATGGTATTTATAACTGACTGGCATCGGCACGTGGTTTCACTCGCGTATAATATTGGGATAGAAGCTTATGTTGCTGACGGATAATGTATCATTCTAACCGTGAACGATTTTTTTAAATCGGTTCAGTAGTTTTAGAGTGTATCGATTACAAACAAATCTTTCCTCTTATAATATTACAATAGAAGTACAGTTAGGCATGAAGGAATGACATCACGTAATGAAGTATTGGAGCCTTAGTTACCATTGTTTCCATTGCGAGTGTAGTAGAAAAAAATTAATTTTAGGGATTATTCCGATCTGTCACTTCGCTTCGTCACCTTAGGATGACAGATCGGACAAAAGTGTGATCTGTGCCCCTGTCAGCAACGAGGAGTTGAGCCCTGGAGTCCCCTTAGGGGACAGTCGAATTTGTACCATAGATATAATATGTTAATTCTTTATAGAAATGGTATACATTAAAAGCAATATTACAGTAAATAAAAACTAGTTTATTTTAGTTAGTGAGTAGTAGTTAGTTATGTTAGTGGGTTTAGGTTTTTAATTCAATCTGTATTTAAAGAAATTATAAATTGTTTTTGTAAACGTTGAAACCGTCAAGGAGAAACTAAAGTTCGAACTGTCCCCTCGTTGCTGATAGGGGGACAGATCAAACTTTATTTTCCGATCTGTCACCCTAATTGGACGAAGCGGGGTGACAGATCGGAAATATCCAATTTTAGATAGAGTTGTAAGTGGGTGTTCGGGACCCACCAAGAGCTTTGGACCCAAACCGGCTTAATTAGTCTACAAGCACACAACCCAATTGACAACATGGCCTATGAACAAAGATTTTGTGCATGGAGTTTAAAAAAAAAACATCAGTACAAGCTACGCCGTACAATGACCTCGCGTTACGTATGACCTACTTTTGTACAATAAATACATTATATTTTAGTAGCAATTAAACATTCGTACATAACATAAATCTACTCATTTCAAACAAACAATAACAAACATTTGAACAATTTTAACTTAACAACAATTCACTGTAGGGAAGCTAACCGTACATATGGTCCTTCGAGCCGGAGGCGAATATCTTTTTTTTATATATATTTAGGACACGTCAATTTGACTTCAACTCGCCTGATGGTAAGCTGAAGGTAAAGTCTCAGGAAAGAGGGTCACCATTACATACACTTACCATGTTAACAATGGTGACACTCAGCTTGACGGCCTCATCAGAAGAGGATTGTCGTCGCGGCACCGCGTGACACCCACCGGTCCCACTAGTGCTGCGACCACAACCCCCCTTCCCGGCTATGCACTTGCTGACCCCTGAACGCAATCAAACCGAAATTGGATTACTATGGAGGGTTTTTCGAAATCGTGCATGGTGGTACTTACCCGGCCGGATTTTGTGACAAATTTGTGTCATCAAATTTCTACCACCAGTAAATGAAGAAAAAAGTAAATTATGTGAAAAAGAAAAACTAGTGCGGAAAATGGTCGCACTCACTGGCACGTAGCGGGCCTTTTATTCGCACATGTATAACGGAACAAAGGATGACGCATCGCAATCCGTTTTTCCTATCAATTATGCAGTATTCTTGGGGTATTTATGGACCCCATCAAGATCTGCGGAGCCTAAGCCAACCTCACCTGCTGGCCGGTACACCTGCTGATTAACGGACGAGGTTCTGGTTTAGACTTCCCTTCCGGGGCTGGAAGGTCACGCGGCAGTTGGTCCCGCAAAAGTCAAGATAACTCAAATTAACAGAAAGAGGTGGACACGGAGTGTGGAACCTAAGATAGAAACACGCTTGTACGATACGCCGAAAATTTTGTTGATAGAAAACATTGTTTGTAGACATCTCGGTACATAGGAAGCACTGTACACAGAGATCTCTGTTCATAGGTAGCACTTAGGCAATTCCCTCGTACCCCGGCTGACCCAGGGCCATCTCCGGTTTCGAGATGGCTCCCTCGGGTTTGTCCACACAGTGTCCCCATCTTGCCCCGGAAAGGGGGGACGCTTGACACCCCGCTGCCCCAGCCTGCTTCTGCTGGGGTGACAGGCGGCCATATATGCCACCCCCAGGCCATAAATAAAAACATACATATTATATATAGAAACACTCTAACCGATGCAAATATACATATACATTAAAATATCTGCACTGAGTACGAAACGAACCTCTGACTTAACAGTCAAATGCAATACCACTACGCCACAGAGTTCGTCGTCATATATATCCGCAGTTATCCATTATTTAATTAAATCACTTCATCATTGTTATATTTCACTTGCTTTACAATATCGGTGGTTTAGTAGTTAAGGAGTCGGCCGTACGATCGAGAGGTCCCGGGTTCGAATACTGGTCATTACATTACCGACGTGAACCCATTCCTAACATAAGCAATTCAGCTTTGCTGGGGGTTAGGGTGAATACTGGTAATTTCAGTTACTAATCTATACTAAGACTATAAAGAGGAAAGGTTTGTATGTTTGTTTGTAACGAATTGGCTCAAAAATTACTAGGGTGATATCAAAAATTCTTTCACCATTAGTATGCTACATTATCCCTGAGTAACATAGGCTACTTTTTTCCCGATATTCCCACGGGATCAAGACTTACGCGGGTGAATTCGCGTGGTGATGCTAGTATTATTTATAAAATATATCGGACGTATAATGCCCCCAAGACGATATATATATCGGACAGTTCCGAATAAGACGTGTCTAGGTAGCTCAGTTGGTCAGAGTATTCCACCTGCAAGGGACTGGTCGCGGGTTCAACTACCATTCTGAATCTATAACTAAATCTATAAAAAACTTAGCGGTATTACCTTCGACTGCTACGACAGGGGGCGCGGGTTCGATTCCCGCTCAGTGTAAATATTTGTATGCATGAATATGTCTATTTGCATTGGTCTGGGTGTTTCTATGTATAATATGCATGATATTTACAAAAAAAAGTATATAAGTATGTTTATCCGCATTCTGGAACCCATAACACAAGCTAGTTAAACTATGCTTACTTTGGGTCTAGTAAGCGCCGTGTAGAATGTCGTAGAATATTTATTTATTTATTTTATATTTTACTAACAACACACATAATCACAGTACAGCCATTACCTCATACTTTTAAAAACCTGACAATCAATTTTCCATACTAGCCTTTCGTTCCTCACCAATGCCGAGTCGTCAAAGTCCAGAACTGCCGGTCGAAGCTACTAGGGCTCCTTTAAGAGTCCTAGTGTTCATCATCAACATCACAGTGTATGTCTTTGTTGCATCCAAAGCATGCACTTTGGAGCCTGAAGTCCACTTTTGTACTCTTTGTCTTGATTTGTCTTATCTTGGTTTTGCGGGAACGATTACCATCTGACCTGCCAACCCCCAGAGGAAAGCCTGCGTCAGAGCCTCGTACATCAGTAGGTGTACTGGTTTGCAGGTGAAGTTCGCTTCCATCCATTCCAATTTCCGTGCCTCAGAGATCACGTTAACCCATCGGTCCCGGTTGCCTTACGAAGATAACATAACATAACATAACTTCACGCCTGTGTGGCGATACCATATATACCCAGCGCCATCTAGTGACAACAAGTTGAACTACTACGTCACTACCAATCCTGAATCGCGAAAGTGAAGTTCGCGCGCTGGTATAACATATATACAACATCCCAACAACAACCGTTGGGCCGCGGCCCGCCCGGCGTGATCACCTTGCCTGGTCGGAAGAGCCTCCCTTTGTGTTGGAGGAACATCACACCCTGTTCCTCCACACCTGTATCCCCGAAGGGGTAGGCAGAGGTGTATTTCGCCACGATTCGCCAGTTATGTTTAGGTCCCAATGTAATAAGGGGCGAGCCTATTGCCATCTACCCACGTTACTAAGGGAAGTGTGTATTAAAAATGTTGATTATCGCTCGCTTAGTAATGTGCCCGGTACGAAGATCTATGGCTAAAAAGTCCGACAACTGGTCTAACTGCAGAACTTCGATATCGCCTCGGGTTGTGGAGGTCATAGGCAGTTGCTCCACGGATAATATCGGAGTTTGGACTCTTTCTTTCTTTTTTATAAATATTCTACGACATTCTACACAGCGCTTTCTAGACCCAAAGTAAGCATAGTTTAACTAGCTTGTGTTATGGTTTCTAGAACGCGGATAAACATGCTTATATACTTTTTTTTTGTAAATACTGTAGCGTCCGGGGGTTGGACGCCACAATACCTCGTGTTGATGAAAAGATAAAACACAAGGATAAATAGTAATATGGGCATTTATTTATAGAACAAAGCTTCCTATATCGAGTTTAGGGAGGTTTTACGCGAATATGTTTATGTTTAAAAATAAACTGTAGGGAATCGCGGATTCTGCTCAAGGACTGAGCCTACAATCAGTATATTTAGGACTTCTCTTCGGATGGCGGGCGAGGCCGGCGCCCCAAGTCGCCCGCTGTCAGCCGCTTGTCCGCCAAGCGATTGTTTTTCTTCCCTAAGCTAAATTTGAATCAAACGAATTTATTTTTAAACTCTGACACATGATGGCCAGGTAAACGAACTGTAGTGACCGAACGAGGTCGGAACACTACAATACATACATATTATACATAGAAACACCCAGACCAATGCAAATAGACATATTCATGCATACAAATATTTGCACTGAGCGGGAATCGAGGATGACGATGACATCCAAGTATATGTGAAATAACGGATCATTCCTTTGTTCTAGGAGAGACTTGCGACACTGTGGACGGTGGTGTAGGCACGTGCATCTCTCTGTACAAATGCCCTCAGTATCTGAAGCTGGTTCAAGAGTCCCGGCTGCAGGCGACGTTGATCTTAAGGAAGGCACATTGCGGCTTTGAAGGCAGCGACCCAAAGGTAAACTATAGAAATTATAAACAAAAACATTTAATCGCGGGTTCGATTCCAGCTCAGTGCAAATATTTTAATGAATATTATATTTGCATTGGTCTGGTTGTTTCTGGCATAAACATGTAATATCTGGGTGTAACTTTTTTTGACTTTTTCTAAAAATGAAACCTAGCCGGATTGATTTATCACCTCCTGAACCCCTTGTATACTAAATTTCATGAAAATCGTTGGAGCCGTTTCCGAGATTCAGTTATATCTATCAATATATATATCTACAAGAATTATTCGTTTAAAGGTATTGACAAAAAATCTATCTGTTATGGTAAACTGCAATCCAGAACACATTTGACAAGCTCTACTTATTTCAAGTCACAGCGTAATTATATCCTAGAATATTTATTTTTAAAAATATTCTGAGAAATGGAGTCAGCCTATAGTGTAATTATCTATCCTTAAGTAGGTTTACTATCCCGACTGACTAACTGCCTTTTTCATCAACGAAGAGCCCTGACCACCAGGGGTACAAACTTGACATTTTGACAGTTAATGCCTTTATGTTGTAAGCATCCACTAATGAAGATTTTGTCTTTATTGCGCAGGTTTGCTGTCCTCTGCCAGGCATACCCACTATACCACCACCGCCTCCCACCACCACGACGACAACAACAACCACCACAACAGTAGCTCCAGCCCCAAGCCCAAGCTCCAAGACTGTGCCGGGTGACTACCTGGACTCGCTCCCTGACCCACCTGTCTGTGGATCCAGCAATGCATCCTTCAGCCGTGTCGTTGGAGGGATCCCTGCTAAGTTAGGTAAGGAAACCTTCAATATAGTGACTAGTAAACATAACATAACATAACTTCACGCCTGTATCCCTGAAGGGGTAGGCAGAGGTGTATTACACACCGACGATTCGCAGGTTATGTTAAGGTCCCAATGTAATAGGGGGCGAGCCTATTGCCATCTACCGGGCAAATTATAGCGAGCGAAGTTGCAGGCCTTTCGGTTTTTTACCGGATGCATTTCGGAGAGTGTGCGCTGGAATTGCACAACTTGATACCTCCAAGCCCTTTCCACCAACGAACGACCAGACGCACAGCGACGCACCACCGCTACATGGTGGATATTCCACTCATACGCACGAAACGTTTCGGCGACACATTTATTATGCGTACAGCTAAGAAGTGGAATTGCCTGCCTGAGTCTGTGTTTCCGAAAAGCTATAACCTTGGAATCTTCAAGTCTCGAGTGAATAGGTTCCTTCTAGGCAAACGCGATCCATCGTAGACCACATCGTCACTTACGAGCAGGTGAGATAGAGGTCAAACGTGATCCATCGTAGACCACATCGTCACTTACGAGCAGGTGAGATAGAGGTCAAACGTGAGCCTATCATCCATAAAAAAAAGCGATTATGAACATTTATTAATGCACACATTATTTGCTCTTTATTTGAGTTGATCAATAAACAGGAAATATTGATTATTATAACAATAAACTTATTTATGTTTATGTACAACTAATTATAAATAAACGTAAAGAAAACGCGTCATTGGTTGATCAGTTGGTTGGTGGTTGATTCCAGCTCAGTGCAAATATGTGTATGCATGAATATGTCTATTTGCATTGTTCTGGGTGTTTCTATGTATATATGTATGTATTTATTTAAAAAAGCGGCCAAGTGCGAGTCATTAAAGGTTCCGTAGTAGCAAGTAATTAATTTTTATATTTGAGTTGATTGAATGAAAGGTAAATTGCGGTTTACGATTTATGACGTATTAAAAAAAACTACTTACTAGATCTCGATCAAACCAATTTTCGTTGGAAGTTTACATGGTAATGTACATCATATATTTTTTTAGTTTTATCATTCTCTTATTTTAGAAGTTACATGGGGGAGGGGTACATTTTTCCACTTTGGAAGTGTCTCTCGCGCAAACTATTCAGTTTAAAAAAAAAAGATAATAGAAACCTCAATATCATTTTTGAAGACCTATCCATAGATATCTCACACGTGTGGGTTTGATGAAAAAAAAAATTTTGAGTTTCAGTTCTAAGTATGGGGACCCCCAAAATTTATTGTTTTTTTTTCTATTTTTGTGTGAAAATCTTAATGCGGTTCACAGAATACATCTACTTAGCAATCAAAAATTAGAAGTTTACATTACCATGTAAACTTCTAACAAGAATTGATTTGAACGAGATCTAGTGAGTAGTTTTTTTTAATACGTCATAAATCGTAAACTGCAATTTACCTTTCATTCAATCAACTCAAATATATAAAAATTAAAAAAAAAACATTATTATGTTACTTGCTGCTACGGAACCCTAAATGGGCGAGTCCGACTCGCACTTGGCCGCTTTTTAAAGCTCCAATTACCCGTAACGACTGCCATAGATGTTTATATGGCAATCGGGACCGACAGTTTAACGTGCTCTCCGAGGCACGGAGGGGTCTCAATGTGTCAGAAGAATGGTCACCAATCCTAAGACTGCCTTGGCTAGTGTTGCTTAACTTTGCAATGTGTTAACCTACTCGGTAACCAGTTAGCCACGAGCTCTATACACCCATAAAAAGTTAACAAACAAAATTCTACAGAAATATTATTTCCTTGAAATCCTAGTCAGCCCGTATTTAGAACTAAGAAAGGAGACCCTACCATAGACAAAACATTAATGATTACAATATTCAGGTGATTTCCCGTGGATGGCCCTGCTGGGCTACAAGAGTCGACGCGGCGGCACCAGCTGGCTGTGCGGCGGCTCCCTCATCAGCTCGCGCCACATTCTCACCGCCGCCCACTGCATACACAACCACGAGAATGACCTGTAAGTTATACCATTTATTATGTACTAACCTATGCCCGCGGCTCCACCTATGTAGCATACTGATTCCGAGATCCTCCGGAACCAATAAGTGATACCATACAATACAATGGTAGCCAAATTTACTCAGCAATTTTTGCGTTATTGAATCATAAATAAACTCACATTCTTCATCTCCTTCATTTCTGGACCCCAAACCCATGGAACCGGAGGTAAGCTTACACCCCGGCGTCTTAAGACCCGGCGGCGTGCGGTTTTAGTCAGTTCAAGCCCGACATAACCGCCCCCGCTGTCCGGCGGGGGGGTATCCGAAGGGATTTCCGTACGAAAAAAAAAAAAATAGGTACGCTCTTCTACGCTTTGTCCACCTGATGGGACTTATCTTGATTTTTATGGGAACGACTCCCGTCCGACCACCAAACCTCTGCATAAACGAAGATAAACCATTCCATAAGGAGAAGAAGAGTACGGGAGGATTGGCTGCTCCGATGATAATGGAATAATTAGTAAGGATAGGTAATATCCCATACTCTCCCATTGGTCGACACGAGCTTTGTCGTTGATAAGACAATATGAATTTTTTATAGATTTATCGATATCACACGTTGCAACCGGAAATAGTGCGTACAGTGAGGTATGAGAGACACTTCACACACTGTGGAAGGATCTCCCTGCCGTGGTTTTCCCAAGCGGCTCCCATATGGAACCCTTCAAGAACGGTATTAGAAGGTTTTTTACACGTTCGGCAGCGCGAGTGTGACGCCCTGGTGTTGCACACGTCCATAGGCCGCGGTAAACGCATCTCATCAGGTTTCATTGTACACGCCCTGATAACGATGTTCGACATCCATTGTGGAAATACCCCCGAAATTTCCCCCCCCCCCCCCCGCCGGGGATGGTTATGTCGAGCTTGAACCGCGACTAAAACCACACGCCGTCTTGGGTCTTCAGACGCCGGGGTGTAAGGTGGCCCATAAGGCGTTTCGCTCGCACCCAGACTGACCCTGGGCCATCTCCGGTTTCGAGATGGCCCCTCGGGTTTGAGAACCACGGTGTCCCCATCTTGCCCCGGAAAAGGAAGGCTACTAGTCGCCCCGCTGGGGTGATAGGCGGCCTCACCTGCCACCCCCTATTGAGGAATACCTTTTTTTTTTTTTTTTTTTTTTTTTTATCGTGCGGAAATCCCTTCGGATACCCCCCCGCGTGCCAGCGGGGGCGGTTATGTCGGGCTTGAACCGACTAAAACCGCACGCCGTCTCGGGTCTACAGACGCCGGGGTGTAAGGTTGCCCATAGAGCATATCCCTCGCACCCCGACTGACCCTGGGTATTTTTTCTTCACTTTAAAAACGAAATAAAATAAATTTCAGGATATAGACAATTACTTTTTATATCGAGTTGTGATTATAATTATTTTTTGTTTACTCAGCGAAATGTTTTGCATCATTTTATACCTATTATTTGTCATTACGAATGCATATAATAATAATCATTGCAAATAGTAAGTATATGCATTAAATATAAATGATTCTATGAAGAATGTAATGATTGCTCTGTCATTTACGTTATTGAAATGTGTTCACGGAAAATATATGCATACAATCACAACATAACATAACTTCACGCCTGTATCCCCGAAGGGGTAGGCAGAGGTGTATTACACACCCACGATTCGCCAGTTATGTTTAGGTCCCAATTTAATAGGGGGCGAGCCTATTGCCGTCTACTGGGCACATTACTAAGCGAGCGATAATCAACATTTTTAATACACACATAACTACGAAAAATCAGAGGTGTGTGCCCGGGGCGACTGGGAATCGAACTCGAGACCTCGTCTCGGCAGTCCATTACGTACACCTCAGGGCTATAACCGCTCTTTTATCACGCCAGTAAATTCCTGAAAGGGTATGCTGAGTTGACGGTATTAGGTAGATATCTTATATGATAATATAAGCATCTAATGTCTCTGGTAGATATACACGATCTATATTTGAAGAGCTGTATTTTTTGGTCAAATGGTAAAAGCAAGTTGAGTTTTTTTTTTATATTTAGGACACGTCAATTTGACTTCACCTCGCCAGATGGTAAGCTGAAGGTAAAGTCTCAGGAAAGAGGGTCACCATTACATACACGTACCATGTTAACAATGGTGGCACTCAGCTTGACGGCCTCATCAGAAGAGGATTGTCGTCGCAGCACCGCGTGACACCCACCGGTCCCACTAGTGCTGCGACCACAATCCCCCTGCCCGGCTATGCACTTGCTGACCCCTAAACGCAATCAAACCGAAATTGGATTACTATGGAGGGTTTTTCGCAATCGTGCACAGCGGTACCCACCCGGCCGAATTTTGTGACTCACCAAGTTCATAGGGCCCAAACCAACTTCATCTGCGATCTACACCTGCTGCTTAAAGGACGATGCTCTGGCGCAAGATTTCCTCCCGATGGTTCGGGTCAGACGGCAATCGCTCCCGTAAAAGTCAAGGCAAACGAGATCAGGAGGAAAAAAGTAGGAGAGCGCATCCCGGGCTCCTGTGCATGCGCTGGATGCAACCAGGACTACCGCTGTGATGATAACGAGCAATTTTCCACAATAAATAATTTTCAGGCGGACGGAACCGCGATGAAAATGAGCATGTTTATTTGATATTCAATCACGGAAAAACTGCTAAATGGATTAGGCTGAAACTTTACACATAGGGAATAGCACATGGGCTTCATTTTATCCCAGGAATAATTCCTGGAATACCAGTAAATATATCTGTATTCCACTTGTTAACTCCGCAACGCATCGGTTGAACTAGTGGCGAAGATGTCGTCTGCCTGGTTCTCTCTTCGATAGCTTCGAGTTTTGACGACTAGGAGTTTCTCAATAAAAAACTGATCTTAGCACTGTACTTTATTCGGACTGTAATATAATTCAAAGACAGACCGACAAAATGCTTCGAATGACTATATACCCTTCATAGGTTTTCGTACACAAAACGCAATCGCGTTTCAGAATGAAACAGCGACATCTAGCGAGGAACGTTACAAGTAATATCGTCTTAAACACCACTCGAGTGGAGCCGCGGATAAAAGCTAGTCAAAACTATCTGCTTGTCGGCCGATAAAGTAGGAAAATAAAAAAGTAATAAGTAATTACTTTACTATTGAACTTGCTGTTGTATAAGATGTGCCGGCGCACCTTGTGCGAGTTCTTGACAATGAGATGACTGTATGTACAGGATGTTTCTCTGTTCATTATTGTATTTTATTTATCAAATTAATTCCTCTGCGGTACAGTAGTGGTTAATGCGACTGTTGTGAATGAAGTATCTGGTTCAATTACCGGTTTTGCCGCAAACTAGATAGTATTTGATTTTTCTGTTAAGATTTGTTTAGTATCGGGTCAGGAAAAAGTGAGAGAGGTCAGAATAAGATCCACAGATTTCATTCATTAATTATGTAGTTTGAAAACTGATAAGTCTTATTCCCACCAATTTTTTTAGAAGCAGATAAAAAAATCTGGAATAAGCTCAATAGGTTACCCTAAACCTAATATGCATATAGATATATGAAAAAAAAAGTTAAATGAAAATGTAAAATGTTACTGTATAAATTGCCCTCACCCTGTACATAACATAACTTCACGCCTGTATCCCCTAAGGGGTAGGCAGAGATGTATTACACACCCTGTACGCGCACGCAAATGTGACCTGGATTAAGTAATCTGTGCTTGTAGTCTGCGCACGCGTCATCTTTCCTTAAGTTACTGTCCATATTACACATATTTATATACTTACATACTAGTTGTGCCCGTGACTTCGTTTGTGTGGATTTATATTTTTAAAGTTTTATTTCTTTTGCGAGGAACCCTAATTCTTTTCTGAAATAAAATATGTGTGTTGCTCCTTATAATATTAACTATTTACCAGTGGCTAAATCCCGACAAAATCAGTCCAGAGATTACCTAATTCAAAGAGACAGAAAGACAGACAAAATTATTAAAAATAGCTTTTGAGTTATGCGTATCGTACACTCATATACATTTCTAGAAATATTGTTATTTAAATATTGCAAACACTTGAATTTTCTTTCTAATATATAAAATTCTCGTGTCGCGGTGTTTGTAGTTAAACTCCTCCGAAACGGCTTGACCGATTCTCATGAAATTTTGTGTATATATTGAGTAGATCTGAGAATCGGACAACATCTATTTTTCATCCCCCTAAATGTTAAAACCCCAAATTTTTATTTATTTACATATAATTTTTTTTAATTTTTTTAAGATACAACATTCGAAAATACATACAACCCTGAATTTTCAACCCTCTACGATCACTGCTATACGTATTATTTTAATTTTTCTGTGCGTCTCTCATGTTAATTTTACTCTCATCGTGAATTTAATATTAATTTCCAGGGCAATAATTATTTATTCACAATTTATTAATAACTGATAAAGACAGTTTTAACTATTAGTTAATTAAGTGATCTCATGTAAATAAACACGTGTTGTGATCTCCCGCCAACAACGGCCATTACCGTACCTTTATTTTTCGTGCGGAAATGTATATATTGTACTTAACGTTTTTTGGAAATAGTTTTAAATCATAATGATAACGTGTACGTGTTTAATAAATAAGTATACCTGTTCCATTATTGTAAAAGGTAAGTCAAGTAATAAGCAAACGAATACAATATTAAGTCACTGTTTTTAGGGATTTTCTTTGGAAAAGCCCTATTGCTATCGAGTTGTCATAGACGTCGTCGTTGCCAATTTTCTGTCACGGTTTTGGGTATGAAGGAGATGAGCTATCGAGTTGCTGTTTTCGGTAATAGATTCGTGCTGGGGTGAACCATTGCAAGATAAAGAAAAAAAGAATCCCTTGTATTCGGCTGAGCTCGTCTCAGGAATTCAACTTGTTTACCAATACACTGATAGAAGGTTTTATTAACTATTAATAATTTAATTTCTTTGAAGGCAACTTTAATAAATATTTTTATACGTTCAATAAATATTTATTTGGGAATAAAGTACATTCATTAATAGTTAATGTAACATTAAATAAATCGTATTCAATAAATAAATGTTTCCTAGAAGTGGCAAAACAACGTTTGCCGGGCCAGCTAGTATTTTAATAAAAAAGGTATAGACACTGTAGAATCTGTAGATACAATAAAATAAATAACCAATAAATATGCCTCAGATATTGATCTAGTCAATTCTAGACAGTCTAGTCTAGATAGCGCTTGTAATATATATGTCCTGACATATTATTGTATTTCTATACTAATATTATAAAGAGAGAGACCGAATTTTGTGAGCTTGTTTATGTCTGTAGTAATTATCGGAACCCCTACATTATTGAGCTGAGTGAGACGAAGTCGAGCAAAAGCTCCTCATACCAGACTTCAGGATTTTCTTTGTCACAGGTCTCCTCCTAAACTACTAACCCAATCAGAACCAAATTTGGCATGATTAAAGAGGTCAATCAGAGGAAGGTTTATGGATATATTTTGAAAAAATTAATGCTACCACAGAGGAATGATCACCGTTAAAAAAATTCCAGATGGAATTACATAATAACCGCTCGAGACACTGTGACCAAACTTTACACGCTCAGAAAGCATGTCCAGAGTTGTGACTTTCAAAAAGAATTTTCAAAATCGGACTTGCCACGGAGGAATGATCACTGTTCAAAATTTTCACAATTCAAATCACGATGTCTCACTCAGCTCAACATTGCAAGCAGCGATTCGCCTTGCAGACCTAGTTTACCTCAAATGTTAGACAAAATAATAATATAGGTACCTAATTCTCCGTTAAATTGTTATTTTCCTGTAAAACATTTCTAAATGAAACTTAACTTTACAGTTTAATTATTATTTAGTTATTATTAGTTATTAATTATTTAATTAATTAAATTAACGCTGCAAACAGGATAACGGTTACGATAACTTATACAGGTATATTTACGTTACAGTTTCATATTGACGGCCTCTGTGGCGTAGCGGTAGTGCATTCGACTGCTACGACAGGGGGCGCGGGTTCGATTCCCGCTCAATGCAAATATTTGTATGCATGAATATGTCTATTTGCATTGGTCTGGGTGTTTTTATGTATAATATGTATGTATTAAAAAAATAATTAGGTATGTATTTAGAAAAAAAAGTAAGTATATAAGTATGTTTATCCGCGTTCTAGAACCCATAACACAAGCTAGTTAAACTATGCTTACTTGGGGTCTAGAAAGCGCTGTGTAGAATGTCGTAGAATGTTTATTTATTTATATATAAATTATATATGGGAAACTGGTTTAAACCTCATTTCCTAACTCCCGCCCTCTCTCACTCCCTTACCGGGTCCGTAACTTAATTTCGAGAGACATATGTTAGATTATTAGCATATCGACTGAAAGATTGTGCGAATAGAGTTTATTGCGAAACAACTTTTAATCGCCAAACGCTGCTTCGACTGAACGATCGATGGACTGATGTTTCGAATGTTAAATTCAAAACATTGTTTGTAGACATCACGGTACATAGGAAGCACTGTACACAGAGATCTCTCTTCATAGATAGCACTTCTTGCCATAAACTTTCCGGACTAGTGGTGGAGCGTGTCGCAAGCGCGGCACGCTCGCTTCACTCGCTCGGCTCGCGCTCTGTTGGGGTCACAGTTCTAACCTAACCTAACCCACTTTACTTATTTTCGGAATATAAGCCAAGCGAGGCAAGAAGTACGAAACATCAGTCCATCGATTCATGAATGTTCGAAGAATCGTTCACTCGAAGCAGCGTTTGGCGACAAAAAGTTGTTTCGCAATAAATCTAACATATGTCTCTCGAAATTAAGTTACGGACCTCTTCTTACCTATCTCAACTATACAGTCGGTACACTTACAAACCAACGGTTGAGGTTCAGCCGCAGGGTTTCCTTTCGGGTTGGGCGGTCAGTCGGTAGACGCTCCCGTAAAAGTCAATATAAACCAAATATAAGTAGGAATACGTGAGCGGACCCCGGGGTCTGAAGTGCAAGTGTTATTTTAATGTATTGGTGAATAGAAGGCGTTTATTTACCTCAAATGTTAGACAAAATAATAATATAGGTACCTTTTTTTTCGTGCGGAAATCCCTTTGGATACCCCCCCCCCTCCGCCAGCCAGCAGGGGCGGTTATGTCGGGCTTGAACCGACTAAAACCGCACGCCGTCTCGGGTCTTCGTCTTCAGACGCCGGGGTGTAAGGTTGCCCATAGAGCATTTCCCTCGCACCCCGAATAATGGTACCTTTTTTTTTTTTTTTTTTTTTTATCGTGCGGAAATCCCTTCGGATTATGTCGGGCTTGAACCGACTAAAACCGCACGCCGTCCCGGGTTTACAGACGCCGGGGTGTAAGGTTGCCCATAGAGCATATCCCTCGCACCCCGACTGACCCTGGGCCATCTCCGGTTTCGAGATGGCCCCCTCAGGTTTGGGAACCACGGTGTCCCCGTCTTGCCCCGGTTTGGGGGAGGGGCGCTAGTCGCCCCACCGTCCCGGCCTGCTTCTGCTGGGGTGACAGGTGGCCTCACCCGCCACCCCCAGGCCTGCGCTCATGGAGGACGGAGGTCGTTAAGCGACCTCCGGCGCCTGAGTTGCCTGCGACGCGCGGCGAGCAAGTTGCGGGCTCGGCGGACCGGGAGAGTTCTAAGTCTCTCCCGGGCGCGCTCCGCCACCTCCTTCGCGAGCATTACATGCTCGCAGAAGGACGCGGCGGCGGCCCACGCGCTCGCGCTCCGCACCATTGCCGCAATCATGCTGCCGAGCGAGAGGACTCCCACCCCGATGGCTGCCACGAGGTCACGCCTCTGCGCCTCCCACGCCGGGCAGTCCGCCAGCGTGTGCAGCCCTGAGTCCTCGCTCGCGTCGCAGTGATGACACTCAGGCGTTGGCTCCTTCCTGATCCGATGCAGGTGGTCCCCGAAGCACCCTTTCCCGGAGATCACCTGCGTCAGTCGGTACGAGAGGCTTCCGTGTCGCCTCTCCAGCCAATCCTCCATGATGGGCCTTACCGCCGCTATTGCGGCGTGCCCTCGAATAATGGTACCTAATTCTCAGTTAAATTGTTATTTTCCTGTAAAACATTTCTAAATTAAACTTAAGTCTACAGTTTAATTAACTAAATAACTGATTGCGGGTAGTTATTAATTATTTAATTAATTAAATTAACGCTGCAAACAGGATAACGGTTAGTTACGTTACAGTTTCATATTGACGGCCTCTGCGGCGTAGCGGTAGTGCATTCGACTGCTACGACAGGGGGCGCGGGTTCGATTCCCGCTCAATGCAAATATTTGTATGCATCAATATGTCTATTTGCATTGGTCTGGGTGTTTCTATGTATAATATGTATGTATTAAAAAAATAATTAGGTATGTATTTAAAAAAAAAAGTAAGTATATAAGTATGTTTATCCGCGTTCTAGAACCCATAACACAAGTTAATTAAACTATGCTTACTTGGGGTCTAGAAAGCGCTGTGTAGAATGTCGTAGAATGTTTATTTATTTATATATTAATTTATATATGGGAAACTGGTTTAAACCTCATTTCCTAACTCCCGCCCTCTCTCACTCCCTTCTTACCGGGTCCGTAACTTAATTTCGAGAGACATATGTTAGATTATTGGAATATCGACTGAAAGATTGTGCGAATAGAGTTTATAGCGAAACAACTTTTAATCGCCAAACGCTGCTTCGACTGAACGATCGATGGACTGATGTTTCGAATGTTAAATTCAAAACATTGTTTGTAGACATCACGGTACATAGGAAGCACTTACACAGAGATCTCTCTTCATATGTAGCACTTCTTGCCATAAACTTTCCGGACTAGTGGTGGAGCGTGTCGCAAGCGCGGCACGCTCGCTTCACTCGCTCGGCTCGCGCACTGTTGGGGTCACAGTTCTAACCTAACCCACTTTACTTATTTTCGGAATATAAGCCGAGCGAGGCAAGAAGTGCGAAACAAAAGTCCATCGATTGATGAATACTCGAAGAATCGTTCAGTAGAAGCAGCGTTTGGCGACAAATAGTTGTTTCGCAATAAACTCTATTCGCACAATCTTTCAGTCGATATTCCAATAATCTAACATATGTCTCTCGAAATTAAGTTACGGACCTCTTCTTACCTTTCTCAACTATACAGTCGGTACACTTACAAACCAACGGTTGAGGTTCAGCCGCAGGGTTTCCTTTCGGGTTGGGCGGTCAGTCGGTAGACGCTCCCGTAAAAGTCAATATAAACCAAAAATAAGTAGGAATACGTGAGCGGACCCCGGGCTCTGAAGTGCAATCTCTGGGTGCAACCGGTTCTGGTGCTCAGAAGTAGCAGAATCATAATATCATACTCGAAACAGGTAAATTTCCATATAATAATAATGCGTTATTTTGGTATTTTCCTGTTATTGTTCAAGAATATGTTAATTAAAGTAAGTAGGTAGGTAGGTACGTAAATCTTAACCATTAGAATAACAAAATAATGATTTAATAAGTTTTGATATCGTTCTATCATCCGTGACTAGACTTTATTGAATAGATAGGTACTTAGCAATTGCGCGTCGCAGGCGACTCAGGCGCCGGAGGTCACTAACGACCTCCGTCCTCCATGAGCGCAAGCCTGGGGGTGGCAGGTGAGGCCGCCTGTCACCTCAGCAGAAGCAGGTCGGGACGGCGGGGCGACTAGCGCCCCTCCCCCAAACGGGGGCAAGACGGGGACAACGTGGTTCCCAAACTCGAGGGGGCCATATCGAAACCGGAGTTGGCGCAGGGTCAGTCGGGCTGCAAGGGATATGCTCTATGGGCAACCTTGTACCCCGGCGATTAAAGTAGGTAAAGGGGGTAAAGGTACAAAGCAATTGTTATTTAACTGTAGGGAATTTTTTATTGTCTATTGTAATTTTTGGTTGCTTGTAACCGTGTAAACAAATGTTGGTAAATCATAATAAATAAATAAATAAATACACGCTTTTTAAACTCAAAACCATCGTAATTTACATATAATATCTACATGGTGAAATATTTTTTTCAATAAGTGTAGTGAATCCGATCCATACCCCAAATATATAAACAAAACAAATTCAAAATGCGGCCTTTTTCTTTATAATCGTAGTATAGATAGTATTTATAATAGACGCAAATAGCATCAGAACCATAGGAAGTGAGATATTCGCAAGAAAATACCAATTTTTGGTGACCTTTGACCTTGAATATTACTGCCGTGTGTCGGCAGCGCGAGTGTAACGCCCTTGGTGTTGCACACGTCCATAGGCCGCGGTAACCGCTTCCCATCAGGTGGGCCGTGAGCTTGTCTGCCACCTGAGTGGTATAAAAAAAAATACTTAAGACGCGAACACGAAATTCTGTAAGACTTTGAGACAACTTTTAAGTATATACAAGAATTAATCTTATTATGTTTCAATTCGAGGTTAGTCCTTTTTTACCCGACTGCCAAGGAAGGGTTATGTTTTTGGGCCTATATGACTGGACTGGACGCGTTTGTCCACATCGTGGCAAGCCGGCCAGCAGTGGCATTTTCCGGCAAAATATTACAAACCATTGTGAATCTTACCTACGTGAGTTAGTTCATAGTTATTCAAAGGCAAAGGAGGGTCAGGACGACGCCCCGAGATTGCGAGAACCGTCTTGCAACTACCAGCCTCACGCATGGATTTGCCAAGCTAGAAAATACCGGCCGCCGCCGCTGGCCGCTGCTCTTTCACTGAGTATTGACCCTTACTCTAACCAGCCGTTCATTCCCTAACCCTTCAATACTGTGTTACAGCTACGTCGTCCGCCTTGGCGAGCTGGACCTTGCCAGAGAGGACGAGGGCGCCACGCCCCACGACGTGCTCATCAAGCAGAAGATCAAGCACGCGCAGTACAGCGCCACTGCCTTCACCAACGACATCGGCATACTCGTGCTTGAATCTGACGTAGCATTCACAGGTCAGCTTTCTATTTCTGATAACCACTGTGGCGTACTGCTGTCCTCAAGCTAAAAAGTGACTAAGTGACAAAAGCTAATTTCAGAATAGAGAAGAAAAACGATTGAATGTTTTTAAAAAGATGGTAGTATTTTCTATAAATCTCGAATAACTTTGTGATATATCAGAAGACTGATATTTTTGAGCGTTTACGAGAATAAAGTTGCTATTGAATTATATTAATATTTTTCCTATAAGTGAATTTAGATCGGAAAAGAGAACAACAAAATGTATCTAAGTACGTTTATCCGCATTCTAGAACTCATAAAGACAAGCTGGTTAAGCTATGCTTACTTTGGTTAGATAACGGAGTGTAGGGTGTAAGGTGGCCGCCCATAAGACATTTCCCTCGCACCGCGACTGACCCAGGGCCATCTCCGGTTTCGAGATGGCCTCCTCGAGTTTGGGAACTACGGTGTCCCCGTCTTACGTCCGGAAACTTTTTTCCGGAACGCGCCGCCGTCCCGGCCTGCTTCTGCTAGGGTGACAGGCGGCTCAACCTGTCACCCTCAGGCCTGCGCTCTTCATTTTTTATTTATTTACCGAGTGTAACCCCAGGATCTTCTGGCCTAAGCCAAACTCACAAGTAGTGTATTTTTTTTCAGACTTGATCAAGCCCATCTGCATCCCAAAGAACCCTGAATTGAGGAGAACAACTTTTGAAGATTACAACCCTCTCATCGCCGGATGGGGCCACACTGAATTCAGTAAGTAACTGGCTGTACCCGCGACTTCGTCCGCGCGGATTTAGGATCTAGGCTTTATTATTTTGTTTGCGCGGTAACCTATTTATATTTTTAAAATGAAAGTAGCGTAAGTTACGCCTTATAAGACCAGCTATCTGGCAATGAAAGTCCCGTCAAAATTTGCTTAAGTGTTTCAGAGATTAGCCAAGTGAAACAGACAAAAGAGACAACAGATAAAATTTTCAAAATCGGTTCAGTAGATTCAGTGATTAACACATCACAAACTCACAAACTTCATAAAAATTACTTTGTTACATTAATTAAGTACTTATTTGATTTGATTTTTAATGTTTATTTTATAGGAGGACCATCTGCAACGCATCTCCAAGTTCTCCAACTGCCAGTGGTTAGCAACGACTTCTGTGTCCAAGCGTACGCCCCCTATAAGGCACAGACGATCGACGAGCGAGTTTTGTGCGCTGGTTTCAAGAAGGGGGGCAAAGATGCCTGCCAAGGCGACAGTGGGGGACCCCTGATGCAACCTATCGTAAGTTTCTACTCATAATTTTTTCTTTGGCATTTTCTTAGCGTTGTTGTTTGCTTGGGCCCCGAAGACTTTGATGGGGGCCATGATCCACACTGGTCTAAACAGTATAACAAGTTTTCATATCTTCTCACCAAAAACCTTCCAATTCCAGTGGTCAGCGACCGAACTATCGACCTACTTCTACCAAATCGGCGTGGTGTCCTACGGGAAGAAGTGTGCAGAGGCAGGCTTCCCGGGCGTCTACTCCAGGGTCACGCACTTCGCCCCTTGGATTGAGGAGCAGGTCTTGGGGCGCTCCAGCCGATGACTGTGATTGTTAGGTTAGCTTTCGAATGTCGTGTTAGATGAAAGTGAATATTTTGAAATGTTTTAGACTTATTTGTTGATTGAACTGAGATTGTAGTAAACAGGTTTTATGCAAAGCCCTCATCTTGGAAAATTGCTATTGTGCGATATTAAAAGTATCCTTTGAATTTCTTTAGCTATTAACGTAAACGTAACATAAGCTATCTCTATGCCAAATTTTAACAAAAAAAACGACACACAGCACGAAATAAAAATATATAATTTAAAAACACAACAGAATTTTCTCAATTGTCTTATCCAAAAAACGGTTGTTTTACAATGGGGGCGTTATACGTTTCTGCCGGGGGCGAATCGATTTTTTTTTCACTGTGGGTGCGTCTCGGCCGGCTGCGTACTGGAACGGGACCTTAATGGCCGGTCCCGGTTTAGACGTCAAAAGGTAACAGACAGACAGTTAATTTCGCATTTAGAATATTAGTAAGGTTTGCCTAAACCTTACAATTGAGTTTGGGTACAATCTCAGCACAAGCAGTAAATACAATTTATTACATTTTTTTATAAATTCGTACAAGCTCTCAAACAATTTTAATGTTTAAGCTAATAACTTAAGTATTGATAATTATTATTTATAAACATATATTATAATATATATCTATTAAGATGCGTAATGACCGGTGCGGTTACAGGGCGTAATGTATCATTTGCAGCGAGCATATTGTCACCGGAGTTTTGTAAAGTCATTGGCGTTTGGTCTTTGATGATGAAACTAGAATTTGTTAAACTTCTAATGTCGTTGACTGTACGAGGGGCTCGTTGCTCGCTATCCCCCGTACTGACTGTACGATGCTCACTTTGTAACATGTAACATTACGCCGTGTAACGTCGGTCAGGCGCAGCTTTAAGTTTAGTTGTTGTCACTAAAACTACTTTTGTACTTGAAAACACATCCAAGTGATTTTTAGCAAATAAATGCTCACAATTACTGTATTTTCTTGTTTTTATTACCTTCCCGACATCAAAACCTTCTGCTGAGAGCGGCAGAAACCCGTTAGCTCACAAAGATATTTGGGGCCATGCAAGCCTACCTTCTGGTTGAAAGATGAGTCTCTGGCGCAGGCTTGCCGCTATTGGTTGGGGGGATCCGATGGCACTCGCTCCCATAAACATAACATAGCATAACTTCACGCCTGTATCCCCGAAAGGGTGGGCAGAGGTATATTACACACCCACGATTCGCCAGTTATGTTAAGCTCCCAATGTAATAGGGGCGAGCCTATTGCCATCTATCGGGCACATTATTAAGCGAGCGATAATTAACATTTATTAATGCACACATAACTACGAAAAGTCAGAGGTGTGTGCCCGGGGCGACTGGGGATCGAACTCGAGACCTCGTCTCAGCAGTCCGTTATATACGCCACTGGGCTATCGCCGCTTTATCTTTTTAGGCTATCGCTCCCATAAAAGTCAAAAAACCTGGTTCATCTACTGATAAAGACCGATATTTGTAGTAGAAACAGCTACGCAATCGCAGTACGCATCTATAATCACTCACGTCTAAATGCTCGTGACTTGCCTAATGCATAGATTAAAAAAAACAATTGTTTAGATGGCTCGTTAAGAGATGTTTTGACTCTGTGGATAAATATCTTAACTTTACATTATAAAAAAAATTGACTGGACTGAATTTGAATAATCATAATTGATAACTAATTTATTAAGGACTACTAATTTAATTCTTATTTCTATTTCCAATCAAACAAAACAATGACAATATTTAATAATTCCAATATATCATGATTTAAATTGAATTCAGATGGGTTTAAGCTGAATTATAATAAAAAATAAATTATGGTTTAATATAATATATTGTGTAATGTTAATGTTCGCATGCCATAAAATGAAATGGTTAATGTGCTGAACGAAAATAATGTGACATCTTGTATTACCACATTTCCGCAAATAAAGAATTTGAATTGAATTGAATCAGCCAAATTGGAAGGAGGAGAAATAGTAATAGACTCCTTAATAGTAATAGACAGTAAATTTATAGACTCCTTTTTTTGTCGGACCATAAAGAACTGGAACTCTTTACCCACACACGTGTTCCCTTCTTCATACAACCCTGGGCTCTTTAAGCGGGGCGTGAGAAAACATCTGTCGAGGCCGTCTAGGTAGGGGGCACCATTCTAGGGACAATCTCTGGAAATGGTGGCCACTACTTTTGGACTTCACCTCAGCTTACCATCGGGCGGGGTGCAGTCAATTTGACGGACTAAATATGTAAAAAAAAAAAGTAAGTGAGCCCCCGGTTCCGAGGTGCTAGCCTCGGATGCAACTGGAAATAAAGCTAAGATGATGATGGTGATAGCGCTGTGTTCAATACTATGATTTATTCTATTGCTGTGCAGTAAGTATGTCTTAAAACACATTAGAAAAGAGCATATCATCCGAATTCTATAAACAACTTGACGGCCTCTGTGGCGCAGCGGTAGTGCCTTCGACTGTTACGACATGAGGCGTGGGTTTAATTGCCGCTCAGTGCAAATATTTGTATGCATGAATGTATTTACAAAAAAAAACGTATATAAGTATGTATATCCCCATTGTGGAACCCATAACACAAGCTAGTTGAGCTGAGTGAGACGAAGTCGAGCGAAAGCTCCTCATACCAGACTTCAGAATTTTCTTTGTCACATGCATGATTAAAGAGGTCAATCAGAGGCACGTTTATGGATATATTTTGAAAAAATTAATGCTACCACAGAGGAATGATCACCGTTAAAAAAATTCCAGATGGAATTACATAATAATCGCTCGAGACACTGTGACTTTACACGCTCAGAAAGCATGTCCAGAGTTGTGACTTTCAAAAAGAATTTTCAAAATCGGACTTGCCACGGAGGAATGATCACTGTTCAAAATTTTCAAAATCTGATTCACGATGTCTCACTCAGCTCAACATTGCAAGCAGCGATTCGCCTTGCAGACCTAGTTAAACTATGCTTAATTTGAAGCGCTAGCAGAAAGCGCTGTGTAGAATGTGGTAGAATATTTATTTATTATTAATTAATAATACAAACGAAATCTATGCTTAGTTTGGGTCTCAATTACGCTGTGTAGAATTTCCCACACTATTATTATTATTATTTTTTTCCACTAGTTGAAGGGATTCATAAAAAATATGGAAAAAAACTAGTAAAAATGAACTACGTAGGTGGGTATTTAAAGTAAATTAAAGTATTTATATTAGATAGGTATATTAATACTTATCTATTAATTACTACAAATTGAAACTTCTAGATTGGCAAAGATAAATAATATATTATCTGATAATGAATAGTCCGACAGCTAGTCCTAGCAGAGTACACGACTTGATATTACGTACGTCGATGTACGTTAATAAATTAATTTATTTGTAACATTATGTGTAATATACATTTTATTATAATTACTGTGTAATATTTAGTACCAGTCAGCACTTAATATAAGTAGCAATACAAATAAAAAGTATAATGAAAACTTGTGTGATGTAGAATTTAGTGTAAAATACGTGAAAAATATTATTACTACTTTTATTTAATACCCACTACTTGGGAATGTTGACTAGAACTAAATAGTGTATATTTTGAAGGATATTCCAACATGCAGTTACAAGGCAAGACAAGTAAGTATTCTCGGGTTTTTTATTGTATAAGTAGGTACTAAGTAGGTAGTAACTACCCTAATCATGTAACCGCTCATTTAATTAGGGTTCTGTAACCATCTTAGTTGAAATTACAAAATATTTGAGTGAAGATCGTCAGAGCTTTCCTCTCTTTTAGGCGACTCATGTATTTCGTTAGACCATTCTTAATTCTTAATTCTTTATTGTACACAAAAAAAGAAAAAGATATAAATGTTTTACAATTAAAATAAATTATGTACAAAGGCGAGCTTAACTCTAAAACAGTTCTCTACCAGCAAACCTTTGAGCAGTAGAGGTAGAAAAAAGAAAATAACAGAGGGAAGCAAAGTGTACAAATAAAAAAAGTATACATAAACGAAAGATGGCAAAAATAAATCAATAAACTGACATAAATTATACATTCAAAAGTAAATATAATATACTATTTGTAAAATAAAATAATATACCTACATACATACATTTATATTTTATACATAGTTATACATATATATAAATACGTTATATACATACATAATATACTTTAACATTGTGAGAGGAAATGTTCTTTAGTTCTTCTTTTGAAGATGTCCAGACTGCTACTGTCTCGAATATGGTGCGGTAGTGAGTTCCATAGTCGAACAGCCCGTACAGTGAAAGACCCATCATAACAGCTGGAGCTGTGTGCAGGAGTATGAAGTAGAAGGGATGAGGAAAGTCGACAGGGTTTGCCTCGAGGTACGAGATACTCAAAACGTTCCCGCAGATAATTTGGAGAATAAAAGCTGTGAAGGATAGTATAAAGAGAGATAAGCTATGAGTATTACGACGCTGCTGAATAGGGAGCCAGTTCAGTCTTTTCCGAAATTCAGAAACATGATCGAATTTTCGTAGACCGAATACAAACCGAATCCCCAAATTCTGCAAGCGTTCAAGTTTGTTCAGGAGATCCTCCGAAGCATCGAGAAAACAGACATCAGCATAGTCTAATAGTGGGAGAAGAAGACATTGTGCAAGAGTAACTTTAGTTCGAAGAGGAAGGAACTTTTGAAGACGTTTGAGAGATTGAAACGAGTAGTATACCTTCCGGCTCACCTCTGCAATGTGAACATCCCAAGAGAGATTACAGAGAGATTACCATTTTTTTTTTCATTTATTTCGATTAACAAAAAGTGATAAATTACAGTAGGGTTGCTTAACTTAGATATAGGTAGAATTAAATTTACCACCAACACCGTTTAACACAGATTAATAATTTAGCAGTCGGTGTGACTTCATTGAACAAAAATAACAATAGGTATAGGAAATTATTGGGGTGCTTGGTTGGGGACCTCCACGCGGTGCACCCTGGGCAACGGAGACGGCAGCGCCTCTCTCCTAGGGCGGGAGAGACGCTGCCGCCTACGGCCAACTCCGACCGAGGCGAGGACGGTCCTGTTGAGGGCTGTTCGGAAGCTTTCCACGTGTCCCTCTGATTAGCAGATGGCACAGTGGAGAGCAAGTAAGGGGGCCATCTCGAAACCGGAGATGGCCCAGGGTCAGTCGGGGTGCGAGGGATATGCTCTATGGGTAACCTTACACCCCGGCGTCTTAAGACCCGAGACGGCGTGCGGTTTTAGTCGGTTCAAGCCCGACATAACCGCCCCCGCTGGAGACCCCCCGCTCTCCAGCGGGGGCGGTATCCGAAGGGATTTTCACACGAAAAAAAAACAAAAAAAAAAGGTATAGGAAATTATTATTGGCTTTACACAATGATAATAATAATAATTCTTACAGATAAATCAAATTGAAGTGTCTATCCTTAACATTAAAATAACAGATTGTTTTACGAATACATAAAAATATAGATATGTAGTTATACTTATACAGATTGCAGATAGGTTGTAGCCTTCTGGCAGGCCACAGAGAGGTAGGCAGTGGGTTCTAGAATTAAACGCGGTATAGACAGTATTCAATAATATATTGTCCACTTCCGCCCACTCCGACTACAATACGAAGCACAATTAAGTGAAGGCACTGGCCTGTCGAGGGTGCGGAGTCTCCTCTGTGTCTGGTCCAGATCCGGTGAGTCCGTAGGTGGCGAGGCCGTATAAGTAACGGACCAGCAGCGAGCTGCCAAGTTAGTGGTAGGTAGCCGACGAGGTGGGGGTGCTTGGTTGGGGAGGGGTGCTTGGTTGGGGAGGGGTGCTTGGTTGGGGACCTCCACGCGGTGCACCCTGGGCAACGGAGACGGCAGCGACTCTCTCCTAGGGCGGGGGAGACGCTGCCGCCTACGGCCAACTCCGACCGAGGCGAGGACGGCCCTGTTGAGGGCTGTTCGGAAGCTTTCCACGTGTCCCTCTGATTAGCAGATGGCACAGTGGAGAGCAAGTAAGGGGGCCATCTCGAAACCGGAGATGGCCCAGGGTCAGTCGGGGTGCGAGGGATATGCTCTATGGGTAACCTTACACCCCGGCGTCTTAAGACCCGAGACGGAGTGCGGTTTTAGTCGGTTCAAGCCCGACATAACCGCCCCCGCTGGAGACCCCCCGCTCTCCAGCGGGGGCGGTATCCGAAGGGATTTCCGCACGAAAAAAAAAAAAAAAAAAAAAAGGTAGCCGACGAGGTAGGAGGTGGATCCTGGAACGCAGACCGAGCACATTAGGGAGGCTCCCGTGCGTTGAGAGACCCTAGCCAGCGCAGAACCCTTCCCATGCTAATCTGCGCTAAGCAGCCCCCAAAAAGTACTAGGAAGAGAACAGCTGATGGGTAATATAATTATTAGGGAAGCAACTCACCCCAGCGGGAACACACAACACTTATCAATATTGTTAATATTTATATATTTATTATTATATATATTATATTATATTTATGTTATCATATTATATTATTATCTTATACTAGGTAGGTACTATATTTAAATTGAATAGTGTATTAGGCACTAGTGCGACCTGGCCGGTAGCGACCGATAGAATGGCGGTAGATACCCCTCTTCATCTCATTGCTAATTAGACCGGTTAAACCCCTGCCTCCGTTTACTTATCGAATCTACCAGCATAGAGGTTGCCTTGTCCTTTTTAGTAGGCGCCACCCTTGCGACGTGACAAGGGTTACTTAAATAAGAAAAACCAAATAAGTATAAACAGTTTTTAAGGTTTTAGTCCTTTCGTCTGTCTGTCCCTCTGTTTGTTTAACTTCGCTAATCTCCGAATCGTCTCGGGCGATTTCGACAGAACTTTTCAGAATCTTCTCCCAAATGGCTGAACTGATTCTCATGAAATTTCACACAAGCAAAGATGTTACTGATGGGAATGACATAGGCTAGGAAAATCAAAAATCAAAAGTACCACGGGGGAATAATCGCCGGAAAAAAAAATAAAGTCGATTTCTCAATGAACAAAAACGCCTCATTCGCTAATTTGTTCATATGCACAAAAAAAAAAGAAAAACGAGAATCGGACTAGCCATTGAGGAATTATCACCCTTAGAAAAAGTCCTGGTGATATTGCTTCCCTCAATTTTTGCAACAGCAGAATGAATTGCAGACCTAGTAAAAAAATACTTGTGTTCTGAAGTGCATAAAGTCATAAAGATGATAATTAGATACTGAACTTAGAGAACTTGCCAACGGTTATTTGTTTTTACATTGTTTTTACAGAAACTTAGATAATAGTTATTTATGCAACTGTGGTATAATGAGGGGTATTAAAACATGAATGTGGGTTTATCACACGAAGCGAAGCTGAGTGTGATAATAGTATCACATGAGTGTTTTAATACCTAATTATACAGTTGCATACAAGACTTTATCTACACCCATGATAAACTAATAATACATCTTCAGAGAATGATGTACTGCCCTTTGATATTTTCCAATTCATGAAATCTTGGTACGCCTTTTCATACTGTTTTCTAGATTTTTCCGGTAGTAATTTGTTAGAAATGTCTTTTGCTGCATTCGAAATGTCTGGAGGTGTTATCAAAACTTGAATCGCTCATTTTCGTAAGTAAACAAAACAATTTGCAAAAATAATAGCGAAGAAAAATAGCGGGAATTCGAATTCCAACGAATAAGCTTTAATTTTTTTTACGGCGCGCCGCCGCTGTGGTAGTGCAATGCAACGCGCGTGAATGGCAGTTCTTTTTTTGAAACTCATACAGATTCCACGCATCGAGCGGTAAGAATTTGGCTGTCTGATGAGTAACGCTTTGCGCGGAAGAGATTGAAAAAGCGAAAGGAGTGTTATTATGAAATTTCATACAACATCATAACACCCGTTCGGATGATATTATGGTTATTAGGACATTGGATGTATTAATGTTGGCAATAAGCTAACTGTTTCAGAATCTTTTATAGAGGATTTAAAGCATCGGTGTAGATAATAGTAGTTTATGCAACTGTCATATAAGAAGGGGTATTAAAACACGAGAGTCTGTTTATCGCATGAGGCGAAGCCAAATGCGATAAAAGGTTGACTCGAGTGTTTTAATACCTAAGTTATATGCAGTTTCATACACTACTTTATCTTCACTCATTGGAAAGGTAATTTAGCGTGCGTCATTTTTTTCACAGTTCGAACTGCGCATGCGTGTGCCTTTATTTTTCATATTCGGCCTAAAACCTTAGACTAGTTTAATGAATAAAAAAAGATAGCGGTGCTATAATGAGTTTTATGATACAGTTGGCGATACTATAATAAGTTTTATCTACACCCATGCTTTAAATCCTCTATAAAAGATTCTGAAACAGTTAGCTTATTGCCAACATTAATACATCCAATGTCCTAATAACCATAATATCATCCGAACGGGAGTTATAATGTTGTATGAAATTTCATAATAACACTCCTTTCGCTTTTTCAATCTCTTCCGCGCAAAGGGTTACTCATCAGACAGCCAAATTCTTACCACTCGATGCGTGGAATCTGTATGAGTTTCAAAAAAAGAACTGTCATTCACGCGCGTTGCATTGCACTACCACAGCGGCGGCGCGCCGTAAGAAAAAATTTAAGCTTATTCGTTCGAATACGAATTCCCGCTATTTTTGCAAATTGTTTTGTTTACTTACGAAAATGAGTAATTCAAGTTTTGATAACACACCTCCAGACATTTCGAATGCAGCAAAGGACATTTCTAACAAATTACTACTGGAAAAATCTAGAAAACAGTATGAAAAGGCGTACCAAGATTTCATGAATTGGAAAATATCAAAGGGCAGTACATCATTCTCTGAAGATGTATTATTAGTTTATCATGGGTGTAAATAAAGTCTTGTATGCAACTGTATAATTAGGTCGGTTTTAGTCGGTTCAAGCCCGACATAACCGCCCCCGCTGGCACGCGGGGGGGTATCCGAAGGGATTTCCGCACGATAAAAAAAAAAAAAAAAAAAAAGGTATTAAAACACTGGGGTGTGTGTTGGGTAACCTCCTCGAGTGTCGCTCCGATTCCGATCCCGCTGCAGTCCGGGGGGAACGGAATCGGAGCGGCCGGTACACCCTGGGTGGCGGTCAATGGCTTCCCCTTCATAGGGTTGGCATTGATCGTCGGCCAATACCCAACGTGGCGGGAACACATCGCTCTCAGAGGAGACAGGATGAGCGATGCTGTTAGTGGTGAGATGGCCCAGGGTCAGTCGGGGTGCGAGGGATATGCTCTATGGGTAACCTTACACCCCGGCGTCTGAAGACCCGAGACGGCGTGCGGTTTTAGTCGGTTCAAGCCCGACATAACCGCTCCCGCTGGCTGGCGGGGGGGTATCCGAAGGGATTTCCGCACGGGAAAAAAATAAATAAAAAAAAGGTATTAAAACACTCATGTGATACTATTATCACACTCAGCTTCGCTTCGTGTGATAAACCCACATTCATGTTTTAATACCCCTCATTATACCACAGTTGCATAAATAACTATTATTTTTAATTTTATGTAAGTATATGCGTTTATAAAGTGCGTATGTATAGAATCGTCTTTGAATTCGTAATTCGAATTTTTCGATTTGAGTGTAGATAAAAATATATAATGGTATGTTTAATGCCTTCCGCAGTCAGCCTATATTCCGCCATGTACTATAAAAGCAAAATTATGTCACGGTTCCTGGTTGAGGCAGGAACGAATTCTGAATTTGTAACGTGACGCATATACCAAATAAATAATAATTAATGATGAATTATAATATAAATAATGAATTTTGACACTTATCTGTATGGGCATAGCGCGCTTCTTTTGTAATTTCATCTATATGACAGCTACTAAAAGTCGTGCATAGTTGCTGGGTAAGTAGGGTTACACCGACTATCCCCCACCGACTTTGCTCCCACTGGGGGCAACTGGAAATCTATTGGTCTGTCTCCAAGAATAATTGATTAATAAACATAAAAAATAACATAACTTCACGCCTGTATCTCCGAAGGGGTAGGCAGAGCTGTATTACGCACCCACGATTCGCCAGTTATGTTTAGGTCCCAATGTAATAGGGGGCGAGCCTATTGCCATCTACCGGGCACATTACTAAGCGAGTCATAGTCAACCTTTTTGGTTGATAAATTATTATAATATTTACGCAGATATACAAATAATTATCTATTAATAAGTAGATTAGATTCCGCTGGAGTTGATATATTACGTACCTTTTTTTTTGTACGGAAATCCCTTCGGATACCCCCCCTCCGGCCAGCGGGGGAGGTTATGTCGGGCTTGAACCGACTAAAACCGCACGCCGTCTCGGGTCTACAGACGCCGGGGTGTAAGGTTGCCCATAGAGCATATCTCTCGCACCCCGACTGATCCTGGGCCATCTCGGGTTTCGAGATGGCCCCCTCGGGTTTGGGAACCACGGTGTCCCCGTCTTGCCCCGGTTTGGGGGAGGGGCGCTAGTCGCCCCACCGTCCCGGCCTGCTTCTGCTGATATATTACGTACCTACGTTTGGGTGCACTCATTAAAGGTTACTCATTGGAGTCAACCCGGCACCCGACCAGCACCGCCTCGACTGGAGGCGCTCTGGAGTTGATGTAGTGAGCCGTATTTTTAGGGTTCCGTTGCCAAATGGCAAAAAACGGAACCATACAAAAATACTAAAATTTCGTGTAACAAAGGACGGTGGGGTTAGGATAATGAAAAATATCTTACAGCCTATTTTCATATTTCTATTATCCTATCAAACATACAAAAAAGCATTAAAACCGTTGAGTCGTTTCGGAGGAGTGCGCCAACAAACACCGTGACACAAGTTTTGTTTTTTTTTACTTATTAGATATACCTTTCTGAAACTGAAACTGTCACTCTTATTATACATAATAGTAAAGCAAAATGTAATATATATGTCGTTCTAATACAAGTACGTCGATAGCCCGGTGGCGTACGTAACGGACTGCTGAGACGAGGTCTCGAGTTCGATCCCCAGTCGCCCCGGGCACACACCTCTGACTTTTCGTAGTTATGTGTGTATTAATAAATGTTAATTATCGCTCGCTTCACAATGTGCCCGGTAGATGGCAATAGGCTCGCCCCCTATTACATTGGGACCTTAACATAACTGGCGAATCGTGGGTGCAATACACCTCTGCCTACCCCTTCGGGGATACAGGCGTGAAGTTATGTTATATTATGTTATGGTTTACAAGTAAAATAACTATAAACAAACACTGGCATAATAAATATTGATAACAAGTTTGGCTCTCGTAAATTACGATAGCCAAAATGTGTGTTAATTAGTTTACTACCATAAACTTAATGGCAATCGAGTAATATTCTTCATTACATAATTTAAAAAAACATGCCAAGGGCGAGTCGGAATCGCACACCGAGGGTTCTGTACATTTTATAGACCTGAGTATTTGATATGAATTTCAATTTAATACCTCTATGCGTTCATGAGAAAAGAAGTAGTAACTTTAAAATTTTGCAGCATGATTGCGGCAATGGTGCGGAGCGCGAGCGCTTGGGCCGCCGCCACCTCCTTCTGCGAGCATGTAATGCTCGCGAAGGAGATGACGGAGCGCGCCCGGGAGAGATTTAGAACTCTCCCGGCCCGCCGAACCCCCAACATGATCGCCGCGCGTCGCAGGCGACTCTGGCGCCGGAGGTCGCTTAACGACCTCCGTCCTCCATGAAGGCAGGCTTGGGAGTGGCAGGTGAGGCCGCCTGTCGCCCCAGCAGAAGCAGGCCGGGACGGAGGGGTGACTAGCACCCTTCCCCCAAACCGGGGCAAGACGAGGACACCGTGGTTCCCAAACCCGAAAGGCCATCTCGAAAACGGAGATGGCCCAGGGTCAGTCGGGCTGCGAGGGATGTGCTCTTTGGGCAACCTTACACCCCGGCGTCTGTAGACCCGAGACGGCGTGCGGTTTTAGTCGGTTCAAGCCCGACATAACCGCCCCCGCTGGCCGGCGGGGGGGTATCCGAAGGGGTTTCCGCACGAAAAAACAAAAAAACAGGTAGCAAATAGCTATGAAAATCAGTTTTACGAGTTATAAGAGTGTTTTACTTTTGCATTTGCATAAGATTCAATATTAAAGCTTGTTCTGGTTTACATTTACAATTGGATCCGGTAGGTGGTGGCGCAATCAGTTTTGAATTCATTCCCAGGCGGCGTTTAAGTTTAAAAAAAAACATTTGTTACTAGAGACCCGAGTCTCTAGTAACAAATGTTTTTTTTTAAACTTAAAAGTCTAATCGGATTTAGGACTTAAAAGATAACAATGAAATAGCATAAAGATCAACTACTTAAATCAGAGACACGTGATTGGCCACTACCAGTAGCCCTATCAGTTTATTATAATCATTATGTAATAGGTATCTTATCAGAACTTCTTACTAAGCTACCAACTCATAATCTTATTGTTATACTACTGTAATGTCGGCTGTACACACTCGTCGAGATACTCCGAGCCAAGCCGAGAGCGAGTATGTACACGGTGCTCTCATCTTATCTCGCTCTCTCATTCTCGCCTCGGTCGATCTCGATTACTTGTCGGAATTTTGCGCCTGAAGCAAAGGATCTCGTTCATCTATTTCGGCGGGCATCACTGGCCGTGATCACAGGCTGACCGAGCGTGGTCAGCCTGTGACTGTATATATACCAATACATAATCGCATTAATTCCCGTTAAATTATTGTATACCATGGAACGCGAAAGTTTAAAAATTAGTATCTTCAGTACAACTGACAGAACTATAGTGTACATGTATGCTCTCGTCGAGGGCCGATGTGCGAGACTCTCGTCGAGAGCCTCTCGATGAGTGTGTACAGTCGCCATGAGAGGGACTGACACTTCAAACTACTAGTAGTTTGAACTGTTTGATGTGATGATGATGACACTATATACCTTTTTTTTTTATCGTGCGGAAATCCCTTCGGATACCCCCCCGCCGGCCAGCGGGGGCGGTTATGTCGGGCTTGAACCGACTAAAACCGCACGCCGTCTCGGGTCTACAGACGCCGGGGTGTAAGGTTGCCCGTAGAGCATATCCCTCGCACCCCGACTGACCCTGGGCCATCTCCGGATTCAAGATGGCCCCCTCGGGTTTGGGAACCACGGTGTCCCCGTCTTGCCCCGGTTTGGGGGAGGGGCGCTAGTCGCCCCTAAAAAAATCATTTTTACAACGTACGTTTTAGCCCCAAAAATCCGCGATTTGGTTATTTTTTTTATTATGATATTCCCAGTAAAACTCCCATAGTAAATACGAATTTAACAACACCTCTCAAGCTATAATCCATGGAGCCGTTCAGGCTGCGGAGCGTGCCAAACAATTATACATACATACATACTCTCAAAAAACATAAATCTCTTTCTGGCGCAGTCAGGTAAAAAGACATAAAAAGTCATTATAAACATTAGAAATAAAATTTAACAAGGTTAAATGATATTAAACAAAGGGTGATCAAACTTGACGAATAATATACTGTCGACAGAAGAAAATCTACAGGTCAAATTTCACTACTTACTTAATTGGTATGAATTTTCGCTGCAAACTAAATAATGAAACTAACTAGGTACATCGAGAGCGTCAACAAAACAGTCACACGTACGAGACGGTTCTTCACGTCAAACTACGTCTTTTCTATCATTTGAACCCCAAATAAATATATTAAAACCACAAGTCATTACAATAGGAAACCCAAAAATAGTTTCATAGTAAACTAGTAAGTAAACTAGTAAGTAAGTAACGGTACAAAACTATTTTTGTCTCCCGCTTTTCTGAGGAGGGAGGTGAATTTATTACATTTCCAACCCCTCCAATTGTCTTCTGATTAATTTGGTTCTAAGCTTGGTTCCAAGACAGTTTACCTTTCCTGGGACTTCCCTAGTGTTATTACTCGGTGTGTTTGTGGATCACTGTCACTGATCCTGGTGTATAGGAGTTGCAGTAGAGGAAGTAATAATTGAAAATATGGCCAAGAAAGCCAATCCAACTAATTTGGAGAAGGCTCGGAGGATAAATGTGCGAGTTCGACTAGCATTCCGCATTTACCACAGTATTCACCATTGTTCACAGTATTCCACAAGCTATGGTACCTACTGACGACATACATTCTGACCCTGAAGCGATTCGACCTGTTCCTTCAAGGGACTCTACTCATCCTCATACTGTTGGAGACTAACGTCTACCTGCTACTCGAGAGAGATGCCGGTGAGGGATATCTTCCGAAGCTTGTAGGAGGTAAGTAGTGTTGCCTACCCCACTTTAATATAACAGTATTGTGCTGCTGAATAAATAATATAGTGTGCATCAGCTATCTGCAGTAAAGATCCCGTACAAATTGGCTCAGCTACTTTGGAAATAGCCGGAACAAACAGGCAGAAAGACAGACAATAAGTTAGATACTGGTGGTAGAAATTTGATGACACAAATTTGTCACAAAATTCGGCCGGGTAGGTACCACCGTGCACGATTGCGAAAAACCCTCCATAGTAAATCCAATTTCGGTTTGATTGCGTTCAGGGGTCCGCAAGTGCATAGCCGGGCAGGGGGATTGTGGTCGCAGCACTAGTGGGACCGGTGGGTGTCACGCGGTGCTGCGACGACAATCCTCTTCTGATGAAGCCGTCAAGCTGAGCGCCACCATTGTTAACATGGTACGTGTATGTAATGGTGACCCTCTTTCCTGAGACTTTAGATTTGGGAGTTTTTGCGTCGGGAGTTAAAAATCGTTTTTTTTTTGTTAGTTAAAAGTATTGTACATACTTTTAACACAAAATATAAATATGCATTCATTAAAAAGCTGTTCTTTCAAAATACAAACAAACACTAGATTTTTATTTATATGTATGTACCTTAACATACATACATATAAACAAAACTGTAGTGTCTGTTTGTATTGTAAAATAACAGCTTTTTAATAAATGGATTTTTATAATATAGACATCTCAATAAATTCTGACACTTCTTACAGACTGGGTGAAACTCGGCGCTGGTGGCATAGAAGTCGTACTGGGGGCCGCAGTAGCGTGGTTCGGCCGTGGTCGCAGGCAGCTGGCGCTGACGGGCTGGCTCCTTGCCACCTCAGCCAGCGGGCTGATCGTGCTGGCCTTCCCCTTCGCTGTGTCTGACCCTGTTGATGTTCGTAAGTACCTAGCAATTATGAACTAACTGTAATACAATTGTCTCTTGTCTCTGTGTTCAGTAGAACTCCATCTCTAGGGCACACCGGATTCCTGGGCCACACAGGCCGATGTGCCAAAACACTGTGCGGGTTTAGTCGGTTATAATGGTGTTGGTTGAGTTTATATCATCATTTTAGCAACGACTGCGGTTGCGTCCGTGGCTAACAACTCAGAGCCCATGGTCCACTTTACATTTTATGTTTGTTTTATTACGAGCACGAATACCTGCCGAAGTCCCAACCCCGTTAATCGGCAGATGTGCATACCAACTAGTATGATGAGGTCAACTTGAGCTCCGAAGGTGTTGGATAAGGAGTTGCAATTGCAGACAACAAACCGAGCATCATCACATCGTTAAGTCCCGATTGCATCTGAAGACTTCACCTCGCAGTCCAAAGTCCGGCTTTTCCTCCTCCACTTCCCACGATCTCGGGCATCCCTGGTAATGGGATCATTCGATTTCATCACTGGTTAAAAATCTCTATGGTTAAACCAATGATCCATTACTGTATTCCTTTCTATTTAATAAATCCATGATTCCACAGAACTGTGCGGAGGCAGCGCCATCTCAGCATATCAGGCAGCTGAAACCTCTGATAGCAACATCACCGGTAGAACGGTGTTCCTGATCCTCACCGTACTACTGTGTACCCTGAGCAAGGTCAGCGTCTGGTCACATGGACTGACCTATCTGGACGACCATGATCCACAAAATGGAGCGTTCTTTTATGGTAAGTTCAGTACCGATTTAAATGTGTTTAATATTTAATATTTAATCAAAACCGGAGATGGCTCAGGGTCAGTCGGGGTGCGAGGGAAATGCTTTATGGGCCCCTTACACCCTCGTTGTCTGAAGACCCGAGACGGCGTGCGCTTTTAGTCGGCTCAAGCCCAAAATAAACACGCACGAAAATAAAAATATACTAACGTATTAAAGACAAAGTAAAAAATCATTTATTCTGTATAAATATATCATTAAACTAGCTGATGCCCGCGGCTCCGCTCGCGCGAGGTCGGTTATCGTTTTCGGTCATATCTCCGGTTCTACTTAACCAATTGCAATCAAACACAAGGTAGATTTTAAGTCCGAGCAAGGCGTTTCTAATAGTTTTTGCGTCCATTCCGAACCAACAGACCAGAATTCCAAATAAAATATTTTTGTGTTCAGTATCGTTCATTTGGCATAACCCACGTATTTTTTTAAATATCTCCAATGTACAGACACAACTAATTTACAATTTTATAATAGTATAGAAATAATTACCGAAAACCATCTATATAACCTCGGTAGCCTAGTGGTATGGGTAATGGACTGCTGAGACGAGGTCTCGGGTTCGATCCCAGGTTTTACCATGGCACACACCAATGACTTTCCGATGCTTTTCAAAGTTATGTGTGTATTTATCGCAGGTTCATAAGTGCCCGGTTAATGGCAATAGGCTCGCCACCTATTACATTGGGACCTAAACATAAACTGGTGAAATGTGGGTGCTAGCACCTCTGCCTACCCCTTCGGGGATATAGGCGTGAGTTTATGTTATGTTATATCTATATAAAAATCAATGTTTGTTCGTATTTTATGCGCTCCTGTGTTCATTGCGATAAAACTTTTTCAATTTATTGTTTGCACTTACGCGAAGTATAATTATTTGACTCGATAGATGGCGATACAATTGGATTACTTACACCACAGATAGATTACATAATATAATTCTAATCTTACACATAGTATGTTTCTTACGAAATTTCCCTATTTTGCAGGAACAAATCAACTAGTAAATAAATCAACTTGGACATCAATATTCTAGTGAAGTGAGTGAGTGATGTAAATGTCTATGTAAAGTTTACACAATCTCTCATTTTGCTTATCGCTTCAGTGATTTTCGGTTCTTATTAGTTAAATAACTTAGCAGTCATTGTGAATCCAGATTTGTTGATTATTGTTTTATGAGGATCAAATGCTTTGGTCAAATCCAGACATGTGATAACAAGTTGAATTCCTGAGACGAGCTCAGCCGAATACAAGGGATTTTCGATTTTGCGATTTTTATTTTTTTTTGCGATTTTTTTTTATCTTGCAATGGTTCACCCCAGCACGAATCTATTACCGAAAACAGCAACTCGATAGCTCATCTCCTTCATACCCAAAACCGTGACAGAAAATTGGCAACGACGACGTCGACGACGTCGACGACAACTCGATAGCAATAGGGCTTTTCTAAAGAAAATCCCTAAAAAATATTCCTGCTAGTATTAATTGCCTTACTTTTTTATTCCATGTTTATTTAATTAATCTTAACCATAAATTACTTAGTCATAAATTTTGGAAATTTGTATTAATAACTTAATTGGTCTATAATTACATGTCAATCAATTTAATCTTCGCTTTAGCGAAGTGGCGTAATAACAGATAAATTAACTTATAGAGAGAGATCTCTCCATCTGAGATCGCGGCGATAGCCCAGTGGTTTACGTAATGGACTGCCGAGATGAGGTCTCGAGTTCGATCCCCAGTTCCCCGGGCACACACCTCTGACTATTCGTAGTTATGTGTGTAATAAAAATGTTAATATCGCTCGCTTAGTAATGTGCTCGGTAGATGGCAATAGGCTCGCCCCCTATTACATTAAGACCTAAACATAACTGGCGAATCGTGGGTGTGTTATACCTCTGCCTACCCCTTCGGGAATACAGGCGCGAAGTTATGTTATGTTATGTTATAGTTCCTAAGGCTGCAAAGCTCTCCATTACGTATATATGACACTAATACACAAGTTCTTTCTCAATTTCGGAATTTATACTTCTTTTAGCGCGTTAGGGAAAAATGATGAGTGTAAATTTTAACGATGCGTGCGCACACCGTCACGAAAAACCAACACCATGCAGTTAACTAGAAAACCGGCACCCTGCAGATAGTTTGTAGAATTCTAGGTTAGTTGACGGTATGTATTATTTATTTACATCATAAAGTATAGATTTAGTTCGGAAATAGAAAACATCTAGGACGGGACTTGAACCCGCAACCAGTCCCTTTCAGGGGGAATCCTCTAACCAACTGAGCTACCTATACACGTCCCAGATATTCGCAATTCTCCGATCATTATAAGTATAATAATTTCTACAAACGTAGAATAATTATTGTGGAAACAATTCTATCTTGTTACACCAAAGAAGTATAACTTCTTGTGTGCGTACACACTTTTTTACGTAGGGCACTTCAATCGCATCTCCTCGTCTGATGGTAAGCTAACGGGGAAGGCTCAGTAATTAATCATTCATAATCAATTAAATGTCTCTACAGGTATCCTGATTTCAATTCGTCTCTCCCTGGGCCTGAGTGCCAACAACTGGCTCCGCGCTAGCTCCACCCGTGACGACTGGTGGGAGGCTCACGTGTCCATCTGCAGCCTGACTCTCATGTTCGCTATTCTCTTCACGCTGTTCCCAAGGAGAATGAAGAGTTGTGTGGAAATTGAGGATCTGGGTGTTGATACTGGTTAGTGATATTTTTTGTTTAACCTTTAGCAGAGAAGGTATCCAGTACACACGGGTAAGACAGGGACACCATGGTTCCCAAACCCGAGAGGGCCAACTCGAAACCGGAGATGGCCCAGGGTCAGTCGGGTTGCGAGGGATATGCTCTATGGGCAACCTTACACCCCGGCGTCTGTAGACCCGAGACGGCGTACGGTTTTACTCGGTTCAAGCCCGACATAACCGCCCCCGCTGGCCGGCGGGGGGGTATCCAAAGGGATTACCGCATGAAAAAAAAAAAAAAAACATCCTTGTGGCACAAACCAACCTTATCTGCAAGTGGGTGCAGCTACTAAACAACGGACGAGGCTCTGGCGCAGGCGCACCTCTCAGCTTTGGGAGGTCAGATTTCAGTCGCTCCCGGAAAAGCCGAAATAACAAACAAAAACAATAAGCGGACCCCTGGCACCAAAGTGCAAACTTTGGTCACAGCTGGGACAGGAGGACGATGAAGGTGACAATCAGAGGCTCTGATGAAAAGCGGTAATGGTAGCCTATGAATGTTGGCAACACTAGTCACGAAGTCACGAGCTTCACTACATGTTATAAAACAAAGTCCTCCGCCGCGTCTGTCTGTCTGTTCGCGCTAAACTCAAAAACTACTGCACCTATTTTCATGCTGTTTTGCAACAATGGATAGAGTGGTTCTCGAGGAAGGTTCTTTTGTCAAGTTATTATACACATTGGCTAGATTGATATTTGTTTGAGGTGTCGGAAAAAAATAAGCCGTCTGGGAGTTTTCAACGAAAATACTGCCTAAACCCTTTGAGATATAACAAAATGATGTAGGTATGGTGCAATTGTCCTTCTTATATAGGTTGTGGTGGTGCAATAGGGTCCCATAGGTAGTGAGACCGGGATTGGAATTCCAAGCGGGTGAAGCCGCGGGCAACAGCTAGTGTTATATATAGCACTTGTTGTGAACGGACCACTTTTTTTTTACGTGTGGAAACCCCCACGGGTTTCACCCCATCGGTGCCGCGATGAGGTAGGTATATCAGAATCGAACTGACTAAAACCACACGGTGTCTTTCCCAAGCGCCCATTGCCAAGCACCCCGGGTACGCCCTCGAAAGGATAACCCCAGGGTTACTGCCGGCCCTTGGGCCCCTACCAAAATCTTCGCCAAAATCCTCGGGGGCTTGTTTGTTGCTGACTGTTCGTTGACATGATCATAATTCCCTTAATCGTTATCGCAATTTATTAGACTGACATATTTACAAATTTCTGTGTTTCAATCAACCATACTTATCATTATCTGCTTACTCACGCGCTTATTATTATAAATATAATCCACTTGTGGTAATTTTATCATACAATTACAATGATATTTTAATTCCTATTCATATTTCACTGATTATGTAGATAATAATACATAACGTTATGTGTACTACCTTCTAGAGAAGCTCCTAATAACTCGTAATAATAAAAGCCAAAGTTTAACTAGCTTGTGTAGCTTGGGTCGAGGACGCCGCAGACTCGTCTACGCCCTGGACTACCGACCTCCATGATCGGGGCCTGAGGACGGCAGTTGGCCGACTCGCCGTCCTTACAGAAGCAGGCCGTGGCGGAGGCGTGTCGTGTGTGTCCTACACACGCCTGCCAACTCACCGACGCGGGATAAAACCCGACCCCACCAGGCGAGGCCGCGGTGGCGGACAAAGTCCGCCGGTAACCCTAGGGTTATCCTTTCGAGCGCTTACCCGGGGTTCCCAGCAACTTGGGGAGGACACCGTGTGGTTTTGGTCAGTCCGTTTCCGACACGCCCACCCCATCGTCGGCACCGATGGGGTGAAGCCCGTGGGGGTTTCAACACGGTAAAAAAAAAAGCTTGTGTTATGGGTTTCAAAATGCGGATAAACATACTTATATACTTTTTTTGTAAATACACACATATTATACATAGAAACACCCAAATCAATGCAAATAGACATATTCATGCATACAAATATTTGCACTGAGCGGGAATCAACCCGCGCCCCCTGTCGTAGGAGTCGAATGCACTACCGCCACAGAGGCCGTTAACCATAACCGACATCATCACATTCATCACATTTAGCATTGTACCCAGTTGCATCCAAGGCTCCCATAACTCCTTATCCACCTTTTGATCTGGTATATAAGGTTGTTATGGAAACTATAGCTATATAAATCTTAAGGCTTTCACGGCTGGCGTTGCATGTAGAATATACTGCTTCCGGGCTTTTTGGCCGTGGTCCATCAGTCGCCGAGGAGATTTCTCCGCACTTGTCGGTGCCCGGACCCGTACCACTGAAGATGTCGACCGCAGTGATCGACGAAACGTTTGGAACACAAGTTTCCTATGGACCACGGCCAAACAGCCCGGAAGCAGTATATTCTACATGAAACTATAGCTGTCAGAACTACCGTCGATCAATCAGCTTGAATGTGAGACTGGCTTGGTTCCGAAGGTTCCAGTATGAACCCATACACTCAGAAAAGTACATGATCATCCTACCGTATGTCCTGGATGCATTCGAAGCTCTATCTAAGACCCGTGAGTTTCCTTCTTTCAACGGGACTTCAGCATCACCAAACGTGAGACCATAAGCACACATCCAGTAAAAAAATCAAACCAGCTTTTCTTGGGTATTCCCTTCTGACTGGGGTTCAGCTGAAGCGGCATAGCCAGACTTTCTTTACCCACGTAGCCTAATCACTAATCAGGCAGCTATAGTATTGCTCGACCTCTATGGCGTAGCGGTAGAGCATTCGACTGCTAAGTCAGAGGTCGCGGGTTCGATTCCCGCTCATTGCAAATATGTATACCTATTTGCATTGGTTTGGGTGTTTCTATGTATAATATGTACTTATTTACAAAAAAAAAGTATCTAAGTATGTTTATTCACATTCTAGAACCCATATGACAAGCTCTGCTTAGTTTGGGTCTAGATAGCGCTGTGTAATATGTCCTAGACAATTTATTAATTGAAAGAAAAAACTTATCGAAAAGAACAAATTTTCTCCCATGACCCATATATGCAAACATTTTTTTTCTTTTTTTTTTCGTGCGAAAATCCCTTCGGATACCCCCCCCCCCCCCGCCGGCCAGCGGGGGCGGTTATGTCGGGCTTGAACCGACTAAAAACTTAGATCAGTTCGGAAAATGTCAAAATCCTGAACGGAACTTGAACTTGCGACCAGTCCTTTTCTAGGGGGAACACTCTCTGAATGGACACGTCTTGGATATTCGAAATTTTCCCATATATACGTCTTGAGTAAACTTATCCGATCTTAATTTATAGGGAGTACGCGTGTACGTGTAATTATAGTAATATTTTATAACTTTAACCTTAAATTAATCATTAATTAAAATTAAATTATTAATTTAACCTTAAAAAGCGGCGATAGCCCAGTGGCGTACGTAACGGACTGCTGACACGAGGTTTCGAGTACGATCCCCAGTCGCCCCGCGCACACACCACCGACTTAGTTCGCTCGTAGTTATGTGTGCATTAATAAATGATAATTATCGCTCGCTTAATAATGTGCCCGGTAGATGACAATAGACTCGCCCTCTATTACATTGGGACCTTAACATAACTGGCGAATCGTGGGTGTGTAATACACCTCTGCCTACCCCTTCGGGGATACAGGCGTGAAGTTATGTGTATGTTTAACCTTAAATATCTCTATTAACTAATTAACAACTTGCCCCAGGTTTTAGTGCATCATTGGGCCGCATCATTCGGAACAAGGTGCTGCTGGTGCAAACTCTCGGGCTATCGTTCCTCAGTGCCGCTGTCTTCTGCTATGTCAACTATGACAGAGCTTATGTGTCGGTATGTATCTGACTATCACTGCCTTATACCTTTTGATCTGGTCTATAGGCGCGAAGCAGTAAAGCGTTCAATTGCTATGCCGGAGGAGATTCCCTTCGAACACATAACTTCTTTTGTCCCAATTTACTTTAGGCATATCTAATAATACTTTGGCATAACGATATTATGGCATACTGTTTTTAGGCATATCTATCATTTAGACTCATATATTTTGGCTTAATTTTAAATGGCATAATCTTATAAAGTATAATATTATTTATTCACATAACAGTTTGCAACATGTAATTATTAAAAGGTTTCATCGGATATAGTCGCTATTTTGGTTCACTATCTTATTAATGACTGTTGATACCAGCATCAGGATTAACACCCCGACTCGGATAGATTAGGTTAGAAGGTTAAGGCGAGAGCGAACTAAGCGTCCGCCTTAACCTTCGTGGATGTATTTTTTTAACCACACAGGAATAGTCAAGTTCTTTTTGACGTCCTAAACAGTTTTATGTTGATGGGCATTATGCTAAAGTATCATTATGCGTTTGTAATATGATGCTTTAATAACGTTATGCGATTATAATGTTTTGCTTTAGCATATTATGCATAGTTACCATATCAGTATTTATGCAAAAAAAATGCCTTATAATTTATGCCGTGTGATTGTTATGCGTTACGATCGTTAAGAGAAATGAAAGTATGCCCTACTAAATTATGACATTAAATTTTGGGGGTTGAAGGATTGACACCCGCTCAATCCAAATATTTGTATGCATGAATATGTTTTTTTTTATACCACTAAGGTAGCAGACAGGCACACGACCCACCCGGTGGGGTGCGGTTACCGCGAACTAGAGACGTGTGCGGTGTGCAACACCGGGCGAAACACTCGCGCTGTCGACCCTAAGCTATTTGCATTGCTCTTGATGTATTCTATGTGTAATATGAATGATTTTACAAAAAAATAGTTCTAAGTATGTTTATACGTATTCTAGAACCGAATTACAAGCTTTGCTTAGTTTGGGTCTATATAGCGCTGCGTAATCGTCCATTTATAGTTCGGTGAGTAGATATGTATCTCCGGGATAAAGGGATTAACGAAACCGAGAGCCCGGAGCCCGCTTTCCTGCTCTTTCTCTTATCTTTGCTTTACGGGAGCGAATGCCATCTGACTCCCTTAGAGGAAAGCCTGCGCACGAGTCTCATTCGTTAAAAAGCCGGTGAAGCGACTAGAAGGTGAGCTTGGCTTAGGCGACGAAGACATTGGTGGAGCCCTATAGAATGGATATTGATGATGAGATATATACAAAAGATTCTTATTAATTTCAGGCGAGGTTCCACATGGAGACAAGAAGGCAAGATCCTCGATCATCTCGTACTCTGACGGACATTTTCCGCACTCTGGTCATCATATTTTTTGTAATGGTTAGTAGAACCGAATGAATATCCTAAACTTATGGTCGCAGTGACCACAAGCTACCGTGAAAGATAGATGTTACCATCTGTGGCTACTCCAGAAGACGAGCTCGTAACAGTGTGGTCTCAATGTAGTTTTGAATTCAATTACGAACTAACATCCCCTATTTCATCCCCACACGGGTCGAAATTTCAAATAAACCTTTTCTTCGTATTTTTGATTTCATAATATCTTTTGAATGGAATGACCGATTTCAATCATTCAAAAAGTAATCAACAGGTATTGAAACAGTCTTGAATACCAAATCATTTATTTGGATAAGAAATAATACAAAAGTATGGATACAATGGTCTGATTTTGATCAGGATTTCTATTAAATTTAAAAATGTAAAAATTAGTTGTATTGACATAACCTTTGATTATATATATAATCAAAGGACATAACTACAATAGTTGGACATATGGCCCCCTGAATATTTTTGGTAGATATTAATATGTTCTATAATATTTCAGAACATTTTCTGTGCTATCATCAATACTTTCCGCAGCGCATGCTATGAAAGATATTTTTTTTTGTTGGTGTTAGTAGGGATTTCTAGGGATCTCGAATTTTTTAATTTTTTTTTAGTTTTTAAGTTTATTCGTTACACACAAAAATACAAATCTTTCCTCTTTATAATATTAGTGTAAGTAGATGTTACAAAGCCATAAAATTATGAAGTTTACATATTTTTTTAACTTTCGGGTTCCATGACATACAATAATTTAACGGGAATTTATTAATAATAATAATTTATTTATTACTCAAAATTATTATAATAATTAACGCGATCATGTATAGGTATATACATACCTGGGGTGTGTGTTGGGTAACCTCCTCGAGTGTCGCTCCGATTCCGATCCCGCTGCAGTCCGGGGGGAACGGAATCGGAGCGGCCGGTACACCCTGGGCGGCGGTCAATGGCTTCCCCTTCACCCCTTCATAGGGTTGGCATTGATCGTCGGTCAATACCCAACGTGGCGGGAACACATCGCTCTCCGTACTCCTCTGCTTTCAGAGAAGACAGGATGAGCGATGCTGTTAGTGGTGAGATGGCCCAGGGTCAGCCGGGGTGCGAGGGATATGCTCTATGGGTAACCTTACACCCCGGCGTCTGAAGACCCGAGACGGCGTGCGGTTTTAGTCGGTGCAAGCCCGACATAACCGCCCCCGCTGGCCGGCGGGGGGGTATCCGAAGGGATTTCCGCACGATAAAAATAAAATAAAAAAAAGGTATATACATACCTTTGGATTGCCTGACGTTTCGACCAGGTTACACTGGCCGTGGTTACAGGCTACTGGCGTAGGGGTGCACGTCCCGGAGGACGACGGATCGTCAAGTCAGTGAGGCACAAAGTTCTTCATCCACATTCTCGATATTTTTCATATTTTTGTTTCGTCATGTACCGTCACATACTACACTTACAGTGTCCCTATTCTCTAAGTAAAGTGCTTTTAATGGGAGCGACTGCCGAGTCTCGTCTGTCAAACAGTACGTGTACCGGTTTGCAGTTGAGTTTAACTTCAGCTTAGCCCCAAAGGTATCGATGGGCCCATGGACCCCTTATTTTTATGTAGCCCTGACAAATACTGTTACTCTATAGTAACAGTACTATATAGTAACAGTATTTGGAAATATTTCCATTAAAAAAAGCGGTGATAGCCCAGTGGCGTACGTAACGGACTGCCGAGACGAGGTCTCGAGTTTGATCCCCATTCGCCCCAGGCACACATCTCTGAATTTTCGTATTTATGTGTGTATTAAAAATTAATATTAATTTAACGCTTAGTAATGTGCCCGGTAGATGGCAATAGGCTCGCCCTCTATTACATTGGGACCTAAACATAACTGGCGAATCGTGGGTGTATAATACACCTCTGTGATACAGGCCTGACCTCCGGGGATACAGGCGTGAAGTGTTGAGTTGATATTTCCATTTCACCTCAAATCTTTAACGACTTTTCTGCTTCTTCCTTCAGATCTTCCGCATTAGGTTCTCAGCGCGTCGAAGCGATGGTGTCAAAGCTAACACAGCATCCCGTGTCGGCGGGATCGTCGCCATTTTTGTCGCTATCTTCTTCGCCGTCATGGCTAGTCTCAGCTGCAGCACGGGAGAAATCAGGGGATTCGAGAGTGGAGAATTTCAGCAGCCAGTCTGTAGCGGACAATGCGGGTAGATATGTATTCCAGCAGCCATAAATATTAGATATTCTACGACATTCTACACAGCGCTTTCTAGACCCAAAGTAAGCATAGTTTAACTAGCTTGTGTTATGGGTTCCAGAATGCGGATAAACATACTTAGATTTTTTTTTTATAAACATATATATTATACATAGCAACACCCAGACCAATGCAAATAGACATATTCATACATACAAATATTTGCACTGAGCGGGAATCGAGCCCGCGCCCCCTGTCGTAGCAGTCGAATGCACTACCGATACGCCACAAAGGCCGTCAAAAAATTATAAGAATGCAAAAACAAATATTACAAAATTATATGTAAACCTACGTTTTATAAGACTATAAAATTCAGTAGTAATAATCAAACCAAACTGCCTCTAACAGGCTGGGTACTGGGAGGATCGGCTAGCTAGGGTCCCGCAGTCCATGAATACAACCATAGACCAATATATTGGTCTATGATACAACCTATATTATTATCACTACTTTTTTGTATTTATTGAGGCATATTAAATCCAGGTGCAACTCTGAGAAGTATGGCTTCAGTCCTGTCTGCACTATAGACACTGATACGACACACTTCTCCCCCTGCATTGCTGGCTGTTCACAATCTGAGGACCTAAACGGTTTCCTGTAAGTAAATAAACAGCATCTCATAATATGACCCGTTCAGATTGCTTTACTTTATCTAGGAAATTGAATTTAATAAACTTCTAATTCATATAGGTTTCAAATTGTATGTAGGTATGTAAAATCCGGATGGTAATACAATAATTTACCACCTTCCATCAGATCAATGGACGTGGATAATGAAATTCCTGAACGCATTTGTTCGTGACAGACTACCCCTAATACGGTTCCAAATATACTGTCACTTCTTGACTTCAGTGGACTGTAGCTTTAGGTTTTGTTGTTAAGAATGAAAACACTTTGGATGGGTGGGTAAGGTATTTACGCCTGTACCGCGCGAGGTCGGGCCGCTGAATGACGGGCGGAATGACCCCTCAGACTTATATATGGTTCCCTGCCTCCCGCGAGCTACTATATAATGAAATGGCACGAGCCGGGGGAGCGCATATTCGCTTCTCACGTCGTGGGAGGCAGTCGCGGGGCGTAATTAAGTTTACATACTAGTGTATAATGTAGTCTTTCCTATTCATACGAAGTTATATTAGAATCTGAGTAATGCATAGTCGTAATTATATTTGCTACTTATGATTTTCAGGGAATGGACTTTCTTTATTAAATTTGACTCTAACATACTTAATTACTCAGAAAACTAACTAATAACAGTAATAAGCTATTCATCTTAGCTTAATATTAAAATAATTACATAATTACGTTTTAATTTACGTAAACCTAACATTTTTCACAATTCGTTCATTACATTCACGCTTACTTATCTAAATGTCACTGGCACATGTGTCTATTGTCTATTTGTGTCGTGCACAGCATTTTAGTGAACCCCTTTACATAAAGATATGGTAATTTTTCGACAAACTGCTAGCATTCGTTTACCTACCTACGTTTGGTTGGTGTTCATCCGGCATTATGCTACACCGTGATCAATACTGTTGGCTAATTAGATACGATTGCAAAAATTACATTGCAATAATCACCGTTTGACGACTAGTCGGAGACAATTCTTTTTGTGATTAGCCAATAGCTCTCCGCGCGTGTGAGCTCCTGGTACATATTATCTACCAAAAGCTGTCTGTCTGAGTGAGACTTATATAGTAACAGTATAGTATCACAAGGTCAAAATCCAAAATCATGTATTCTGTAGGTAAGACCATTAAAACGGCTCTAAAAACGTCAAAAAGCTAGACTAATGGTGAGCAAATGGACCACCGCGCCGGTTCGGAACGTGACCCCTGAGAAGACTCCGGCAAGAAACTCTGTGGGCCATTAATGTCTATATTATTAAAAGTGACAGTGGGCTATTTTCTGTGGTCTATTTACAAACAACCATTCCGGCAATTCTGCAGAGTGCTGTACAACTGCACGTGCGGCGCGGGCGCGGGCTCGCTGCGGGCGACGCGCGGCGCGTGCTCGCTGCTGGCGTGCCGGGTCGCGTTCGGCGCCTACCAGATTTTCTACACCATGATGCTGGCGGTCTCTGGTGGGTATTTCATATTTGACTCATTTGAATGAACAGAATGAGTATTTGAGTATGAACCCGACCTACCTCCACTCTCCATTTTGTAATCGCGTTTTTTGTATGAACAATATAATTATCCGTTATTCATTGGCGTGAAGTCATCAACACCTGTCGGAAGGAGAACAACTTATTTATTTATTTCTTTCTTACATTACGTCCGTCATTACAGGAAATCCCAATGCGACAGTGTAATAACATGATTAATTATTAAGATTAATGTATTGTTATAATTGGTCTTTACCTATGAAATTGCCGAAATTCTCTTACAAATTCATTACTTCGTTATTCCTGTAATTTAATAGCTATTTCCATTATTTATATTCTGTTTGAAAGTTGATTTCAAGGTTTTACAACTCTGTATTTTTGTTTTTATTGGCCACTTGATAAGTACCTACTGTTTTTGAAGATCGAATTAATATTTGATCTTCAAAAGTACTTCCTAAATGCTATCCATTTTGATGATAAATTTCGTATTACTTAACAGCTGTCACTTTTTAAAAATGTAATAAATATTGCTGTTTGTTAGCTTAATGCTGTCTCATTGATACACAAAAAAAAACATATAATTTGGATTTGTCATTCCTAAAAGAAATGCAAAAATGTTAGTACTGAAAATTGGGTTTCCTCCAATTTCTTAAAGAAAACGGCAATTTCATATGTAACGACCTTTTTTTTTTTTTTTTTTTTTTTTCGTGCGGAAATCCCTTCGGATACCCCCCCGCGTGCCAGCGGGGGCGGTTATGTCGGGCTTGAACCGACTAAAACCGCACGCCGTCTCGGGTCTACAGATGCCGGGGTGTAAGGTTGCCCATAGAGCATATCCCTCGCACCCCGACTGACCCTGGGCCATCTCCGGTTTCGAGATGGCCCCCTCGGGTTTGGGAACCACGGTGTCCCCGTCTTGCCCCGGTTTGGGGGAGGGGCGCTAGTCGCCCCACCGTCCCGGCCTGCTTCTGCTGGGGTGACAGGTGGCCTCACCCGCCACCCCCAGGCCTGCGCTCATGGAGGACGGAGGTCGTTAAGCGACCTCCGGCGCCTGAGTTGCCTGCGACGCGCGGCGAGCAAGTTGCGGGCTCGGCGGACCGGGAGAGTTCTAAGTCTCTCCCGGGCGCGCTCCGCCACCTCCTTCGCGAGCATTACATGCTCGCAGAAGGAGGCGGCGGCGGCCCACGCGCTCGCGCTCCGCACCATTGCCGCAATCATGCTGCCGAGCGAGAGGACTCCTACCCCGATGGCTGCCACGAGGTCACGCCTCGGCGCCTCCCACGCCGGGCAGTCCGCCAGCGTGTGCAGCCCTGAGTCCTCGCTCGCGTCGCAGTGATGACACTCAGGCGTTGGCTCCTTCCTGATCCGATGCAGGTGGTCCCCGAAGCACCCCTTCCCTGAGATCACCTGCGTCAGTCGGTAGGAGAGGCTTCCGTGTCGCCTCTCCAGCCAATCCTCCATGATGGGCCTTACCGCCGCTATTGCGGCGTGCCCTTCATATGTAACGACCTAATATTATACTTAAGCACTACAGTAACATATTTTTCATAACAATTGCACTTAAATAATGTATAATTTAGATTTAATCATTCATCTCAGTCATATCATCTCATATCATTAATTATATCTCAATAGTAATAATATTAATTTATTCATTATATACTAGTAATTTCAAATAATTATTAGGTAAGTATAAAATAATAATTCAAAATAAAATAAGTATATAAACATAACAAATGGAATGCAGGGTAACCTTTCCGAACTCACTCAGTGAACACGAGACCACATCTACTTTTTCTGCCACTATATTGATTGCGGTAATAGCTCGCGTGAGAGCAGTATTCAACAATTCAGTTCTACCCCGCGGTACCCTCAGTAAGCTCCGGCGTCGACGTTGTAGATACCTATCTGGCACGCATAAACTTATAATTTTCTTTTTACCTGTGTAATCCCCCACGGGAGGTGGGTATGTCGGAATCGGACCGCTTATACCATACGGTGCCTTCCCAAGCGTCCATTGCCGGGCACCCCGGATACGCCCTCGAAAATATAACCCCAGGGTCAAGGAGGCTGACTTGGACCCCAAAGATCTTGGTGAGTCCTATACGCCCCTTTCTAACATTTTATTATTATTAATGTATCTCTTTAAAAAACCCAGGAGCCTGTTTCGTGCTGTTCGGTATGGTGATACTGCGATCGGTCCGTCCGGCTGACAAGGCAATTGCAGTGGGGGGGAGCTTCGCAATAGTGGCGTTCCTGTCTTACGTGTTGGGCCACTTGCTATATATGGGAATCAGTCGTAAGTACTTTTAATATTACATTAACAGGACTTGAACCGCGACCAGTCTCTTACAGGGGCAATGATCTGACCAACTGAGCCACCTAGACACGTCCCAAATATTCGAAATTCTGCGATATATAATATACTTACTACAATACACTCGTAACACTTCTAGTTCGTGTTGTCGTCGATAAGCCGCTACGAGGTCCCGGGTTCGAATCCTGGTCATTACGCAACCGATGTGAACCCACCCTTAACACACGCAAATTTGTTTAGCTGGACTGGTTAGGGGGAATATTAGTAGGTAATATCGGTTAATAATATCATCATCATCATATCAGCCGTAGGAAGTACACTGCTGAACATGGCCTATGTTCAGCAGTGTCCCCCATCGAATTCGATTTCGACCAGTCTGTACTCGTAGCGGCCTGCATCCACCGAGTCCCTGCGCTCTTTACCAGGTCGTATGTCCACCTTGCGGAAGGCCTTCCTACACTGCCGTCACGTGGTTAATAATATACTTTAAAAAAATCTAACTTGGTACAGAAAACTGTACTTCGTAAATGTAATTCGTTAAGGTTAACTTGTCATTCTGACTGTTTACAAAATATCAAACATTTTGCGCAGATTGGACGTGTGCCTACTCCGACGATGGCATCTGTCTTCTCCATCACCCCACATTGTGGAGTGCAAGTGCCACCAGCGCGCTACTAGTCCTGGTCGCGGCGATAACCAGCATCCTGGCAAGCAGGATCGCCACAAACCAACCGCCGAGAGTACCTGAACCCACTACGGAGTTATGATCTAGAAAGTTTAGCATTTAATACAAATACTATCAAGGAACGTGATTACCTTAAAAACAAGGACTTGACGATGAAACAGAACTGAACTGAGTCAAAGAAAACGATCAAGTGTAAAGATATGAGCACGGCCTCTGTAGCGTAGCGGTAGTGCATTCGACCTCAATTCGGGTTCGATTCCCGCTCAGTGCAAATCTTTGTATGCATGAATATGTCTATTTGCATTGGCCTGGGTGTTTCTTTGTATAATATGTATGTATTTACAAAAAAAAATGTATATAAGTATGTTTATCCGCATTCTGGAACCCATAACACAAGGTAGTTAAACTATGCTTACTTTGGGTCTATAAAGCGCTGTGCAGAATGTCGTAGAAAATGTATTATTTATTATTATATTATTAATTTAGACTTTCGCGAAAACTTGTAAGTACCAAAGTGTGCCGTAATTTTTATTTTTTGGAAATTTTCCTTTATTTTGCCAAATTTTGTGATTTTAGGTCAACGGGAACTACCGTATAGGTTTTCGACCTTTAGTGTACTTACTTCCGGTTGACCTAGAATTGTATTTTTTGGCTAGAAGTAAGTTTTTACAGCACAAGGGAAGATTCCAAAAAATGAAAAAGTTGAAAATTTACAATAATACAATAATTTTTGGTCCTTACAAGTTTTCGCGAAAATCTAAATTTGCCCATATCTTTTTATCGTGTTGACTCAGGACCTTGATTTTTATGCACCTAATAGGGACTTTAGACCTCACACGGACAGACAGACGAGTGATTATTATTTATTTATTATTTAAAATGTATGCACACACAATAAAAACATTACAGAAATTGGATGGTGGAAAGAATAGTACAATGGTACTGCTTATTTTTTAAAGAAATTACTTCCAGCACACCGGCGAGAGTAATTTTCTAAGGGCGTCTGAAGACCCCAGACGGTGTGCGGTTTTAGTCGGTTCAAGCCCGACATAACCGCCCCCGCTGACCGGCGGGGGGGTATCCGAAGGGATTTCCGCACGAAAAAAATAAAGTACAATTTAGTACATTTTAGGTACATATTTTACACCATCCTGACTCTCGCCTAGGGCAGCCTAGATCGCTGATCCACCTGTAATACTTAAGTGAGCCACCAGCTTAACAAATAAAAAAAAAACAAATATACAACAAATAGAACTTTTATTAAATTATAATAATATGTACAGTATTTCAGCACACATTTATACGTATAAAACTCATAATAAATATAATAAATTAATAAAAAAAACATTTATTAACAACATAATTATCCGTACAATAAACATTAATTGTAAATATATTAACAATATATATATATATATATATATATATAAATAATTTTAGTACTGAACTGAACTGAAAATAAAAAACTAACATGCGACCTGCGCAATTATAGTTATTTTTATTTATAAAAAGGACTTCTATCATATATTTGTAATGACTTCCACGTATACAACTAGATTAACTGCACGGAACAAAAAAAATTGATATCGGAACAAATAAGCTGTCATACAGATGACACTACAAAAATGCGCGCTATGTCTATACCCATAGGTGTCAAAATTCATTACGTAATTTATCTTGTTTCTGTGTACCATACACCTCCATTCCCGCTTCACCACAGGAACCGTGACACAATCTGTTCTAAACGACTTGTTTAGTGGCATACATAAAAGTAATTATATAATTGCTATAATTCCCATACGGTATTATTAAAAACTAATATTCCCGTACCTAATTCACGGTTATTACGCATATTATGTTCGTGGCTGACACATTAGGAAAAGCGCCAACTAGTGAAGATATACCAAACAACATCTTAAAACTTCCTACATCGCGATATCAAAAATTATCACACTAAAATATATCGATGCCTGCAAAGAAAAAATTGGATTTCTTGGACTTTTGGTTGCCAATTTAAAGTCTGATTTGATTAGATCTGTAACTTGAAATCAATAAGTATTGCGTTATAATGTGTGTCTATGCAGGTGTCGATATACAAAAGGGTCACTGTTGTGTTTCAAACGATGCAAGAACAGTACTTCTGAAGTAAATAAACGGGTTATCTTCACTAGATGGCGCTGAGATATAAATGGTGTCACCACGCTACTGTATAACTCATCTAATAAAAGTGTACTTTTATAAACTAACTACGTTATTATAACCACTTACATGCATTCTAAGTTTACAAACACCTCTGACTAATTAACTTATAATGCCCTGGAGTGAATGAGTTCGGAATATGTTAGCTAAGTCCGGAACATATTGACTGAGGGTCAAAACATGTTGGCTGAAATTTTTAATCTGTAGGCCTCCCATGAAACGTAGATCCGCAATTGCAGTTTTATTTTAGCGGGCTGTCAGAATTCCGTATTTTGCGGTTTCGGCTCGTTTCATGGTAGGGTTTAGGCCGAACGAACTGTATGTCGATTGCGGTAAGTGCGTTTCATGGTACACATTGCCCAAAATTTCGGTCCGCACTTGCGGATTTACGTTTGAACATATTTATCTGAAATTCATTTACGGATCATGATGATAAAGTTCAGACACTCCGGGCCATATTCACTGAGGCCCGTAAGATATTGCCCAAGTTCTGGAATACGTATGAAACCTTATAAGATACGGAACATATTAAGTAAAATTACGTTAATTATTACGGAACATGTTGACTGAGACTGTAAATGTGTTGAGTATGGAGTACATTCAGGGTACCGACGACCAGGTATCTAATATACGGAGGTCTCTAATGATCCAAAATACGGAGGTTTCCTGATACGATTTTGTTTTCTAGCAGTGCACCTGATGGTATATCGATACGATCGCCGTGGTTCGCAATTACGATCACTGTACCCTGAAAAAGAGTAAATAAAAATTGTTTAGTTCATTTTGGATCATTATCATTACAGCGTTGCTTTCGGTTGCATCCAGAAGCTTGCACTGTGAAGCCTGGGGTCCGCTGTATTGGGGGTGACAGGTGGAGCCCCCTGTCAACCTAGTAGAAGCAGGCCGGGTCAGCGGCACCTTTCGCGCCCCCCCCCCCCTCCTTTCCGGGGCGAGATGGGGACACAGTGTTTCCCAAACCCGAGGGGACCATTTCGAAACCGGAGATGGCGCTGGGTCAGCCAAGGTGTGAGGGAAATTCCTTATGAGCCACCTTACACCCCGGTGTCTGAAGACCCGAGTTGGCGTGCGGTTTTAGTCGGTTCGAATCTGATATAACCAATCCGCTCTCCTAATATATCTCTTGCTTGGCTTATCTTGGATTTTACGGGAACGACTGCTGTTTGATAATGAGTCAGTCAGGGCCACAGTAAGTCGGGCAGCTCGACAATGAGGCGGCCAATATATATTATTTTAACTCACCTTTAAAGACACGCCTCTTCCAAAAGTCACATCACCAGACACCGTCAGATGATCAAGCTCTATCAAGTCTGGAATCGTCGCGAACCTGTTCAAAAACTCCTTCACCTTCGCGAAGTGATTATCACCCAACTTCACTAGAGGAGTAGACGGGAACATTCTTTGAGGGGACATCACTAACGACCCATGAGAAAGGCTGTACAGATTGGACATCACTAGCAACAAATCCGAAGTTTTCTTCACTGGCAAGAATCTGCTTCTGGGAACGTTGACACCGATTCCACCTTCGAAGCACTTCATGGCTGCACCTACAGCAGTTTCCAGTTGGATCACGTTAAGACCATCAGAAAGATGCTTGTTGTTAACAATGATTTCCATGTTCAGGGATCCTCGTTCCACCACCCTATGGATAGCATCCAATTTAGCCCATAAGTTATTGGTGTTGAAGAATTTGAACTGGCTGACAGACTTGAAGTCATCGATATGTTCTTTCGGAACTTGAGCGATTTCAAGGAGCCTTAGTTTGTCTTCGTATTGGATGAGGGTTCCACCTTTGACATCAGCTCGGGTCTTATCGGTGACTTCCATGACGAATTCCGAGATTGGCTTCTGAGGGTCTGGGTTGAGGAGTAGGTTTAGGATGTTGAGGTCTACAGTGGCGCCGAGATTGTCGATGTTGCTGATAAAGCAGTAGGTTCTGCCTTCTTTGATGAACTTCTGAAGGAGTCCAGAGTTGCTGAAGGATTCGTAGAAATCGCCGTGGCCGGGTGGGTACCAACTGGAAGATATATAGTTATATATGTATTTAAGTTTTGCTTTTTTTATACTTAGGTGACAGACAAGCACGCACCCCCCTGATGGGAAGCGGATACCGCTGCCTATGGGCGTATGCCACTATGTACTATGTACAGTATAACACCAGGGGCGTCACACTCGCGCTGCCGACCCTGTAAAACCCTTCTAATGCCCTTCTTGAAGAACCCTATATTATAGTCGCTTTGAATTAATTCCAAAATAAATATTTACTAAACCACCCACCGGTTCAAAACGCGGCCCTGTCCTGAGAAAACTCCGGCAAGAAACTCTGCAGACTTTTTGTTGTGATTTACTGTGATTTTATTTATTTACATTATGTTTACATAATCCAATTATATTCTTGAACCTTATACATAATAGCCTTTTTGGAAAAAAAAAAGTATAAATTAAACTTTTAAGGGTAGGTTTTGAATTTCATTTGGGAACTTGTTGTAGAAGCGTATATACACTCAATACTCACGCATCTATATCGGCATGAGCATCTGCATGTCTTGGCACAGGCAGCAACGACTCCCTGTTGATTCTGGGGTGGCAGGACTGGTTGAAGGTATGGATCTCCAGCTTGAGCCCCTGGTACTTCCTGATGACTTTGAGCGTGTCCTCGTCGGTGTTGAACGAGTTCATCAGAACTAGGGGAACGTTGCATTTGTAGGTTTTGTTGAGATGCTGGAACAGATATGAAGTGGTGGTTATAGACAGTTATGGTGATGTTGGTGGCTATGCAGACTCGAAGGATATAAAGGAGGGATCATAAAATTTTAAAGAAAATACTCTTAAAGTGACACCGGTTGGCAACGTTTCCGTCCTGGGGAAGACTAAGGCAAAAACTCAGCGGGTTTTTTTGGACGTTTTTAAACCAACATATATATATATATAAGAACTAATTTAAATCTATATACATATAGATACATACATAAGATTAAAGTGTTCGATTGTAACATATTTTAATATCGGAAGGGATTTCCGCACGTAAAAAAAAAGCTATGTATTTAAAAAAGTTTTTATATTTATTCTAATTTACCTTAACTTTAACTAATAGGATAAATACAGTCAACGACAAAAGTGGATTAACAGTAAAATATTTACAAACGGTTTTTACGTTAGAATACATGTACCTTTATTTTTGTTTTTTTTTTTTTTCGTGTGGAAATCCCTTCGGATACCCCCGCCGGCCAGCGGGGGCGGTTATGTCGGGCTTGAACCGACTAAAACCGCACGCCATCTCGAGTCTTCAGACGCCGGGGTGTAAGGCTGCCCATAGAGCATATCCCTCGCACCCCGACTGACCCTGGGCCATCTCTGGTTTAGAATACATGTACCTAGTAACGAATGTATAAGTAGTTTTATAATATATTCCATGTTTTGTTTATCATTTTATGAAAGGTTTAAGAGCTAAAGTGATCAATAAATTAGAATTTGTTAACCCACTTTTCGCGTTAACTGTACCTTCTTTTTTTTTTGAAGTTATATAATTATACATAAAAACACCCAGACCAATGTAAATAGACATAGAAACTGTTTACAAAATAATACTAAATCATGATGACTTGACGTTTAAACACTTAATTATTTATGATCAATGATGACACAAAAGAAGTAGTTAATAATTTGTTCCATAAACAATTGCTGTGTTGATATACAGGTTTGAAGCCAGAACCTGTGAATTTACCAATTATTCCAGTAATAACTTTTTTAAGTTTACGCGAATGTCACACATTGAAATAAAACAATTTTTTTAACGGATTCTATCGCGATTTATTTGATGTTATTTTATAATTTACATTGAATATCAGTCTCCCCGTGACCATGGCTGCTGAAAGGCTACCGAAACGTCGGGTTCAATGTAAATGATAAAATAACAAGAAATAAATCGCTATAGAATCCGTTAAAAAATAGTTTTTTTTTTATTTCAATGAATAACTTTTTTTAGAATAATAATAACAGAAATTACTAGTATTTCCCTTAACCCCTCCAGCTAAGCTAAATCGTTTGTGTTAGGATTGTGTACAAGTCGGTAATGTAATGACCAGGATTCGAGCCTATCGATCGTAAGCCGATCCTTAACCACTAAGCTACCGATGCCGTTACTACTATAACTAATGCTAGCACACAGGGCTACCTAGACCCGAAGTAAGCGTAGCTTAACTAGCTTGTAATATCGAATACTAAGAGATAGTTAAACATAAGTATTTACGTAGATAGGTACTTTTTCTATTGTAAATACACGCATATTATCCATAATCTTATATTTAAAAGAGGTAAAAACTATTACTCAAGTTCAATTCGCCTACCTCGCCACAAACACGATTGCAATGGAACATGCACTAAACAGTGAGTGCGAGCGAGAACAAACTATGACTTCTGTCATACAACGTGATACTTTTTTGACAGTGTGATAGTATTATAAGATAAAATAATATTACATCTTTATATATATATTTCTTGTTTGCGTGTGTATGTCACTGAACTCCTCCTAGACGGCTGGACCGATTTTGATGAAATTTTTTGTGTGAGTTCAAGGGGATTCGAGGATGGTTTAGATTCACAATTTGGTCCACAAAAAATTAGGGTTCCGCGCAAAAGAACTAAAACCATTTAAATCGAAATCCACGCGGACGAAGTCGCGGGCACAGCTAGTTTTAGTATAAAAGTAATTCACCCGGAGCAATGCAAATATATTCTAGCACTTTTGAGGTGAACAAAAATTATGGAACTCGCGTCATCGTCACCGAACGCTTACCATATTCAAAAATATGAAGTGAAAACTTCTTTATTTATAACAACGCCATCTTTGTTGTGGCTGATGAAGTCGTTTGGAACCTTAACAAAATTATTTAGTTCTGACCTCGATGAAGTTTCGAACTGATTCGTAATGAACAACATAGATGGCTCTGTAAATATATCCTGAAGATTAAAAAAATACACACGTAATTGTTCAAGTTTTCACTTCGGTCGGCACTCCCGGAATGCCACTTTTTTTTTCATTTAATTAATTCGGATATTCGAGTGTTGAATAACCATAAAAGTAGAAAACAAACAAAAATCCTCACCTCAATCTGCTGCACGGTCAAATCTAGGAAAGTCAGCTCATTCCTCACTTGGATCACAGACTTGGGACCTTTACAACCCATGGAGGTACCCAACCCACCATTGAGCTTCACCACCACTAGTTTGTCCAACATGTGGTGGACATTGTCCGTGGTGGGGATGGGTAAACTGGAGTAATCGATGACAGCTCCTTCTGGAAGCTTCTCGATCTTCTCCCATGTTACCGATGGACCCTCTGAAACCAATATTTCAAATTAAATATACTTATTCATGTCAACAATTTCTATATATTATACTCGTACTAGACTGGCAATACGGAAAATGGGGTATTCAGGGCCCTACCAATACATTTGCGGCCCAAGGCAACGACACCCGCCAGTCGGAGCGGTGCATCTGGAGGAGGCTCCGGACGCTCTGACGCAGGTTTCCCTCTCGGGGTTGGGAGATCAGAAGGCAGTCACAGGAAAAGCCGACCTCGAGGTCCAAGGTACAAACTTTGAACGAAACTGGGATATCGCTAAGACGACGATGATGTCGTGAGTGTACGGAAAAATAATTTGGTCCCTTATAGTTCACGGCAATTACGATCAATTAGACGCATTTAAGTCATTTATCATATGATATTGACGGAAGTTTACGCGAATGTCACAAATTGAAATAAAACTATTTTTTAACGGACGTGACCATGGCTGCTGAAAAGCAACCGAAACGTCGGGATCAATGTAAAATATAAAATAACATCAAATAAATCGCGATACAATCATTTATCATAATATTGTTGTTGTTTTTATATATATCATAATTTTGGCTTATTTTGACTTCAATGAGAGCGACTACCGTCGGACTCCAAGAGCCTCGTCTGGGAATCAGCAGGTGTACGGGTTGCAGGTGAGGTTAGTTTGGACACTGAAGAACTTCAACACCCAACCCAAACACCTAATATATCATACATATACTACATACCCGATTGATAACTTTAACTAATTTAACAATATACTTTTTAGAACAATCCATAACATACCGTGCAGGATGGACATGGCAATAGTTTCATGTTAAATAATATTCTAGTCTATGATAGCCAACTACTGCAGGTATAGACTAGTTGAAATGTCTGTGTTTAATTTTAAAGTACAAGATACAATCAGGGTTGCCACTAAGTGTGCATTATTTAAATCCTATTCTACTAATATTACGAATATGAAAGTTTGTGAAGTTGTTTGGATGTTTGTTAATCAATCACACTCTAACGGCTGAACGGATCTGGCTGAATGAAAGCTAATTTCGTCCCTCAAATAGATTTCCATGCGAAACGGGTGAGGGAACAGAAACAGGTAATAAATCATAAGAAGAGTGGGGCGATTTGTAATCGTTCTTACGCCACAGCTTGCCGACATGGTTTAAACAAATATCCTACACACAAAACTAGAACCTCCTTCTAAAAAGAATATGACTAACGACAGTACGCACGATGCGACCACTAATGAGAGGCAGCCCTGACGGTTTAAATGTTCCGTTTAATAATAGTTTTAGGAATGTTTATATCAAACAATAAGTTTATTTAATTTATATAGAGCCTCTTTGTATTTCAAGCTGCTAAGCGGGTGTTCGGAGTTATGGCAGTAAAACAGTTTAAATATTTACTTTGCAACACTGTGGTACTAACTGTCGGCAAATGACGGCCTCTGTGGCGTAGCGGTAGTGCATTCGACTGCTGCGACAGGGGACGCGGGTTCGATTCCCGCTCAGTGCAAATATTAGTATGCATGAATATGTCTATTTGCATTGGTCTGGGTGTTTCTATATGTATGTATTTACAAAAAAAAACTATATAAGTATGTTTATCCGCATTCTGGAACCCATAACACAAGCTAGTTAAACTATGCTTACTTTGGGACTAGAAAGCGCTGTGTAGAATGTCGTAGAATAAAATAAAAACACATTTAATTATATTTGCCACTTGGTTACACATTACATCTCAGCAGTATCGGTAAGTAGGTAACAATACAATTCAGTAACAAGTGGAGGAGAACCCAGTTTAGTTAAACGAATTTTCCCTGTTGAAATCCAACTTGAGTAAACTATACCATACATATTTATTTATTTATTTATTTTATTTATTTATTTATTTATTTATTTATTTATTCATTTACTTGCAGAAATGTGGTCATACATGATGTTACATAAAGATAATACAGTTCCGCACATCTACCATTCAGTGGCATGCAAATATTAGCTTAAGTTATATTTAATTTCTTCCATGCAAAACAAAATTGAGACACAATTATTATAAGAATAAAATTAGACTACAATACAAAATTTCATAGAATAATCATAGTCATAATAGGATGTCAACAGGCAATAATAATAATATAGTCATAATGTCCAAGATAATTCACAATGTCAAAAATAAATTTATAATAATGTTTTATCTTCAAGATACTCCTTTATTGTATAGTACACCTTGTTTATTAACATTTTCTTTAGTTCTCTTTTAAACAACACAATATCTGTAATTTGAAGAATAGATTTTGGTACCTTATTATATATTTTAGGCGCCATTCCAAGAAAATTTTGATTGAATACAGTTTTTTTATGTTGTATACATCTAATTTTATAACTATACCGTGAACTATTCAGAGTATCGAATAGATAAAAATTATTTTTTATGAATGTCGCCATTTCAAATATATATAAACAAGGTAATGTTAAAATTCCAAGGCTCAAAAAATGAGGTTTACAGCTGTCGGTACTTTTTATGCCACATATAGTTCTAACACATCTTTTCTGCGCTTTAAAAACCATTTCTGTGTTGGTGGAATTACCCCAATATATGACTCCATATCTTAGAGATGATGTTACAAAAGCATGATATGCGGTAAGCGCAGTTGTCTGGTTAACTATTTTGGAGAGGTTATACAACGCATACGAATATTGACTCAGCCGTTTACAAACACTCTCAGTATGAGTTTGCCAAGACATATCTCGGTCTAGTGTTATGCCCAAAAACTTTGTAGAATCTATTTCTTCAATTATTTTAGTGCCGTATCTTATGTTAGGTTTTATGTGATTAGTCCTTTGTTCAAATGTCATAATTTTAGTTTTGTCAAAATTTAATTTTAAATTGTTTGCCTTTAACCAATTATTAAGTGCCCTTAGACACTCGTTCATATTGTTTTCTATTATTTGAATATTTTCTGCACTAAAAAGTATAGTGCAATCATCAGCAAACAAGACCATTGGGTGACGTGTAACTTTAAGCATATCATTTATGTACAGGAGAAATAATAGGGGCCCCAAAATACTCCCTTGTGGTACACCATATTTTGTTACTCTTTGATCTGAGACGTATTTTACTTCTGTTTTTGATTCCATACAGACTTTACTTAGAGTAGTAACTTGTTTCCTGTCTGTCAAATAGTTTTTTATGAGGGCATGAGCATTACCTCTGATACCGTACCTTTCTAGCTTTTGTAGGAGTCTAGACCGATCCACAAAATCAAATGCCTTGCTCATGTCCATGAACAGAGCCGCTACAGGATTTCTTGCGTCAATATTCGTTATGATTTTTTGAAACCATACTGTTCTTCAACTAGGATTTTATTTTGTTCTAAAAAAGAATACAAACAGTTATATATTACCTTTTCAAAGATTTTAGAAAAAATTGACAATAGAGCAATTGGTCTATAATTGCTGAGACTTTCTTTGTCACCTTTCTTGTATAAAGGTTTAATCACAGACAGCTTTAATCTCTCTGGAAATACGCCCCCTTCCATGCACATATTCATAACATGGCTGAGGATTGGTGCAATAACAATAGCCACCGATTTAATAATATGAGTAGCAATTTCGTCATATCCGTAACTATTTGTATTATTTAATGAATTTATTATTTTTATAATGTCATTAGGAATTGTAGGTATTAAAAATAGAGAATTACAATGTATGTCAAATTTCAAATATTCATTATCGTCATTACTGTCACTCAAGCATTCTATTTCTTCAATAAAATAGTCATTAAACGTTTGAGCTATGCATTTTGGGTCAGTTAAAATCTTATTATTTGTTTTGATTTTATTTATACTGTCCATTGGTTTATTATTTTTACCTTTATTAATTATTTTCCATGTAGCCGCACTCTTATTTTTTGCCTTGTATATATAGTTATTATTTTGTATTTTTTGTGTCAAGCGAATTATAGTTTTTAGCCTTTTAGAGTAACATTTGTATAGTTGTTTGTTATTGGGGGTAGGCGTTTTACGAAACTCCCATAACATACTGCGCTTACGTTTGCAACATACTTTTATTCCTTTACTAATCCATTGTGGCTTTCGTACTAAGGCAATTTTTATTTTTTTAAGAGGGAAGCATATATTATAAAACAACTGAAAAGTATCGTGAAATCTATTAAATGCTTCATTTGGCTCATTACAATCATACACATCATTGAATGAAAGATTCTGTAGACATTCCTTAAACTTTATAATATTTTCTTTACAGTAATTACGTCTGTAGATAAACCAGTATGGTATAATACACTTCTTTTTTATCGGACATCGAATAAGTTGTGCAGTGTGGTCTGATACTGATAACTCTATTACCTCACACTTGCTACCTTTAATATTACAAATTATGTTGTCTATACATGTTCTAGTACATAGTCTGGTAGGTTCATGTACACCTATGATCAGCCTATAGCTGTCTGTCTTCTTAAATATGTCCACATTAAAGTCTCCACACAATATGGTCTTCTTTTTACGAGATAAGCAAATGTAGTTCAAAATGTTGTCGAGATTCATTTGAAACGTGTTCAAAGACAACCTGTCTCCCCTAGGTGGTCTATATAGGCAAATGATAACGATGGGAGGATTTACTAATTCGACCGCACAACATTCAATTATATTCGGCTTGCACCATTTTTCAATGTCAAGTTGTATACTCACGCTTTTTCCCCTCCGGCGTAGACAGAAACAAATGGCCGCCATATGTGTCTTTCCTCACACACTTAACGACCTTCCTCTACTGTCATTAAACCTTTCATGCAAACCCGCCGGTAGAGGGGGCGAGTTGGGGTGCTTGGTTGGGGACTTCCACGCGGTGCACCCTGGGCAACGGAGACGGCAGCGCCTCTCTCCTAGGGCGGGAGAGACGCTGCCGCCTACGGCCAACTCCGACCGAGGCGAGGACGGCCCTGTTGAGGGCTGTTCGGAAGCTTTCCACGTGTCCCTCTGACTAGCAGATGGCACAGTGGAGAGCAAGTAAGGGGGCCATCTCGAAACCGGAGATGGCCCAGGGTCAGTCGGGGTGCGAGGGATATGCTCTAAGGGTAACCTTACACCCCGGCGTCTTAAGACCCGAGACGGCGTGCGGTTTTAGTCGGTGCAAGCCCGACATAACCGCCCCCGCTGGCCGGCGGGGGGGGGTATCCGAAGGGATTTCCGCACGAAAAAAAAAAAAAAAAAGAGGGGGCGAGTTTTAAAAAGTACGACAACTGGTCTAACTACAGAACTTCGATATCGCCATTGGGTTGTGGAGGTCAGATGTCAGTCGCTTCACAACCAATAAACATACATACACATAAAACTTCAGGCCTGTATCCCCGAAGGGGAAGGCAGAGGTGTATTACACACCCACGATTCGCCAGTTATGTTAAGGTCCCAATGTAATAGGGGGCGAGCCTATTGATGATTATGACGTATTTACAAAAAAAACTGCTTACAATAATTTAATTTTACGGGAATTAACGCGATCATTTATAGGTATATACATCCATAAATGATCGCGTTAATTGCCGGCGTCTGTAGACTCGACGGCGTGCGGTTTTAGTCGGTTCAAGCCCCTCCGCTGGCCGGCGCGCGGCGGGGGGGTATCCGAAGGGATTTCCGCAAGGAAAAAAAAAGGTATATACATGCTTTTGGATTAATTCCCGTTAAATTAAATTATTGTATATTATGATTAAAGAACACGAAAGTTTAAAAATTATATAAAAAACTACTTACTAGATCTCATTCAAATCAAACCAATTTTCGGTAGAAGTTGACACGTACATCATATATTTTTTTTAGTTTTATCATTCTCTTATTTTGAAAGTTACAGGGGGGGGGGGGGGGCACGTCTCTCGTGCAAACTATTCAGTTTAGAAAAAAATTATATTTGAAACCTCAATGTGATATTTAAAGACCTATCCATAAGACCATACACGTATGGGTTTGAGGAAAAAAATGTATTGTTTCTTTTTTTATTTTTGTGTGAAAATCTTAATGAGCTTCACAGAATACATCTACTTACCAAGTTTCAACAGCATAGTTCTTATAGTTTCGGAAAAAGTGGCTGTGACATACGGACGGACAGGCAGACAGACATGACGAATCTATAAGGGTTCCGTTTTTTGCCATTTGGCTACGGAACCCTAAAAACCGACTCCAACTGAGTTAGGAAAAGGCTCGGCGGATGATGGTGCAAACCCGCCGGTTTTGAGTGCCTCCCATAGCCTGGCGGGGAAAATGCAACCTAATGACCGTAAAAATAAGAGCACTTTAACAATAAGAGCACCGCCTAATCTGTGCAGTGCCTAATGTGTAACTCTTAATATATTATGACTAGTAATAATTTATTAAAAAAAGATAACAAGTCAAACTCACGTTCTGCCAAGAATCTACTGAAGAGGTTCTTGAATCCTCTGAACTCTTTCTCGACATGTGGCCGCCTGTTCTCCGGCACGGAAGACAGGAGACGCTCGAGTTCCACCGCGAGGCGGGCGAGGGCATCACGCTTGGTCGCTTCCTTGAAGTCCCGAGAACCTGACGGAGTGCGTTGATGACTGCGGATCTGGAGGTGAAAATGATTAATCTTTAGTTGCTGTATTGGCGAACAAAGCGCCTCCCGCTGTCAATTACCTGCTGCCTCCTTAGATTTCTAGACTACACCATGTTTTATACTACCTACAGAAAGTATTTAAAATAGCCAATTATGTTATTAAGGGCGCTTGCATTGCTAACACTGACTAAGTACCTCCGCTGCGTCGTGCGTGTCACGCTTGCGGGCCTATTTCAGGCAGGTACAACGCAACGCAGGCGCTAAACTTTACGAGAAATGCTATAGTGTATAATTTTCTTCCCGACTGTAACATTCGCCATCTACCAAACGAAACTACTTCGTAACCACTAATCCTGCATCGCGATATGAAGTTTTCAGTTGACTATAATGCCGCCAATAAGATGACATAGCTGAATTAAAGAAATGTCCCCTACTTCTCACCATGTTAGCGTTGTTCCTGGTCGGATCTGTGGCTTTCAGCTCGAAACCCGGAGTCCGCTTCCGACTTCTACTCTTCTTGGTTTGGTTTATAAGACTTATGCGAGCGATTACCGTCTGACCTACCAACCCCGAGAGGAATTGGTAGGTCAGACCTACCAATTCCTGCTGATTGAAGGTGTCAAAGGTATGCCAGCTTGCAGGTGAGGTTGCTTTGACCCTGAAGGTCTTTCTAGGGCCACATACACCTTATGTTCACCTACCCAATTGCCACTTACTTACCTTCTATTAATCTATACTTTTTAACTCGGTTAATAACTACTAAATTTAAATTCAGTGACATGATCACAACATGGTTGACACTTCTCAATTCTTTTATTGGTGTCAACTAGTCAAGGACAATCACATTGGGACAGTTGTCTCAATATAAAGACAGACAAAATAAGTGGCCTGATTTATGATTATTATACTGGTCAACGCAGCGAGACTTAGATGCATATAAAAGACTATTTTCCTATTTGAACACCTACTAATGATCTTACGATCGAGAGGTCTCGGGTTCGAATCCTGGCTTTACACTACCGACGTGAAGTCACTCTTAACACAAGCAATTTAGCTTAGCTGAAGGGGGGAATCTAGTACGGGAATAATAGTAATTTCGGGAACTAGTACTCTTTAAAAAAAAATTGTACAACCAATGTCAAAAACGCTCGTGATGTCATAGGCGCAAGTCTGCAGGTTCATGCGCGGATAAAAAAATTCATCCAGGGGTAAAAAAAAATTTTATACCACATAGGTGGTAGACTAGCTCTCGGCACACCTGATGGGAAGCGGTTACCGTAGCCTGTGGACGTATGCAACACCAGGGAGGCCAGACTCGCGCTGCCGACCCTGTAAAAACCTTCTAATGCCCTTCTTGAAGAACCCCATATTGTAGTCGCTAGGGAAAATCACAGCAGGGATATCATTCCAAAGCCTGCGGGTGCGCAGAATGAAGTGCCTTTCATGCCTAACTGTATTGTCCTTTATCAAGTCAAAACCTATATACCCCGGCGTCTGTAGACCCGGGACGGCGTGCGGTTTTAGTCGGTTCAAGCCCGACATAACCGCCCCCGCTGGCACGCGGGGGGGTATCCGAAGGGATTTCCGCACGATAAAAAAAAAAAAAAAAGGTACATTGGCTGTATAACGATGTCTGATGAGAAGTTTTCCTAAATAGTTCTTTAAGTAGTCCTGTAGATAGTATGTTTGTGACCGTTATTGACTTGTTTTATTTGAAACTGTGAAGTCATTGTGAAATATTTTCGTGAAAAAAAAAGTTTATAAGCTTTGGAAACTTCTTCTTTCAGATTTCTTATAAAACGCTCGGACGTTCGGGCTCCGTTGCTTTTCGGGGTGCGAGGAATATGCTCTATGGGCAACCTTACAAGGTTCGAGCCCGACATAACCGCCCCCGCTAGTCGGCCGGGTCGGGGGGATATCCGAAGGCATTTCTGCACGAAAAAAAAAGAGGTACATATGTTTGATGATTAGCATTACCTCGCATTTGCCGCCAAATACCAATAATACGTCAAGGTCGCGCCACAGATTACAGTCACGCAATAAACGACGAAGATAGATTTTCAAAAGAAACAGGCTCTTCTCTTTGAATTGATAATTATGAAGTGATGTTTTAATTGTACACAGCAAAAAAGTTATCATGACTAGGAATTCTTCCGGTTCAACATTTTAATTCTATAATATCATGTTTTATGTTAATGACTTACGAAGGTGAAAGATGCAGAAGGTTACGAGATTGAAAATTATCTCAACAGGTATAGTTATTGTCGTGCGGGGCGACGTACTGCGAAGCGACCCTGAAGGCCACGACCGCGGTTGCCCAAGTCGTGGAGCGGATCCGGCGGCTGGGTCTCGAGGTGGCCCTATTCTTTCATGGGCCTCGGAGCAAGCCACCTGAGGGATCCAGTCTCATCGTGGGAGGAAATTGTATCGGCATCAAGCCCCAAATGAAATATTTGGGGCTCGTACTCGACGGCCGATGGGACTTCGGAGAGCACATCCGAAGTCTAGCCCCCAAATTGAAGGGCACAGCTCTCGCTCTGGCGCGGCTGTTGCCCAACATGAGGGGGCCTGATGACTGATGACTCCTTCTGCGAGCATGTAATGCTCGCGAAGGAGATGGCGGACTGCGCCCGGAAGACGTTTAGAACGCTCCCGGCCCGCCGAGCCCGCAACATGCTCGCCGCGCGTCGCAGGCGACTCAGGCGCCGGAGGTCGCTTAACGACCTCCGTTCTCCATGAGCGCAGGCCTGGGGGTGGCAGGTGAGGCCGCCTATCACCCCAGCAGTAGCAGGCCGGGACAGTGGGGCGCCTAGCGCCCCTCCCCCAAACCGGGGCAAGACGGGGGCACCGTGGTTCCCAAACCCGAGGGGGCCATCTCGAAACCGGAGATGGCCCAGGCTCAGTCGGGGTGCGAGGGATATGCTCTATGGGCAACCTTAAACCCCGGCGTCTGTAGATCCGAGACGGCGTGCGGTTTCAGTCGGTTCAAGCCCGACATAACCACCCCCGCTGGCCGGCGGGGGGGTATCCGAAGGGATTTCCGCACGAAAATAAAAAGGTATAGTTATTGTCGCGACGTACTTACGAGTTCAAAGACGGTTAAATACAATAATTGAAGAGACTTACCTATAACATTATATGTATATCGGAAACAATAATTGAAGAGATTTGCAATACTAATTGTAATTAGAACACAAAAATTGACGAGACTTGCAATATTAATCGTAATTCTATAACTATAAACGTAATTCTAAAGAAACTACAGCAATAAAGATTATTTGAATCCAACAATTAAGGAGAAAGAGACATGATTAAAGATATCTAGGTAATTCGAATTTGAATTGAACTGAAATTGCATATACCTTTTTTTTTTTTTTTTTTATCGTGCGGAAATCCCTTCGGATACCCCCCCGCCGGTCAGCGGGGGCGGTTATGTCGGGCTTGCACCGACTAAAACCGCACGCCGTCTCGGGTCTTCAGACGCGCGCCGGGGTGTAAGGTTACCCATAGAGCATATCCCTCGCACCCCGACTGACCCTGGGCCATCTCACCACTAACAGCATCGCTCATCCTGTCTCCTCTGAAAGCAGAGGAGTACGGAGAGCGATGTGTTCCCGCCACGTTGGGTATTGGCCGACGATCAATGCCAACCCTATGAAGGGGTGAAGGGGAAGCCATTGACCGCCGCCCAGGGTGTACCGGCCGCTCCGATTCCGTTCCCCCCGGACTGCAGCGGGATCGAAATCGGAGCGACACTCGAGGAGGTTACCCAACACACACCCCTAAATTGCATATACCTAATACTTGAAAAGACTTACGAAAAGAGATTCGAATTAAAAAATTTAAAAGATTCACGGATTCGAAACCAAAAATTTAAAACAGTGTTTTCCAAATGGTAGGTTGCGATCCGGCACGAAGTTCCAAATCTAAAATCGCAAATAAGCTGACTCGTCAGCAGTTAACAATTACACATATGACTGACAAATTTTTTACGTCTTCGCTTGTAACCGTTGATGTTACTTAGGACGTTTTACCTTTGAATCGTCGACATTATTTTATTTTATTCTGCTTTAGTATGTAGTTGTTCCTACCTAAATTTAAATACTATGTAAAAATATACCGAATATTCTTACATAGAATGGATTATGTAACGTTAATTTAAATATGAACAGAATAATATACATCAGGTGGTTAAATTTACAATCATTATTTGTTACAAGTTGTTTCCCGCGGCTCCCACCCGCGTGGATATCGGTGGATAGCGACCAAACATTGCCAAATTTCATCAAAATGAATTCCAGAGAACGTGAAGAACGTGAAAGAGTGACTTTCGACGTTCATACGAACTAACATCCCCTATTTCATCCCCACACTGTTTGAAATTTCAAAAACGCTCTAAGACATATTTATTATATCAAGTGAAGATCAAGTGCTAATAATAATACAAATATGAAGGTTCATCATTTACGAAGATCTTCAAAAATGATGAACCTTCAAACAAAATTTCATCCTCTATTTGAACCCCTTCAAGTCTTTTTTCGCAATATAAGGAAGCCTATGTCTTTTCTCAAGCTTGAGTCCATTTCTGTAGCACATATCATCAAAATCGGTTCAGTGGTTGAAGCGTGAGAGCGTAACAGATTTGCTACGCCACGATTTGGGAGATTGGCATTTTTTTCGCGACTCTACGGAAAAAATGAGATAGGAAAAAATTCCTCCTCTCCTCTCAAGAGGCGCCTCCGTGACACGTGATAAGTGTGCCGCCTCTTATTTAGTTAGGCTATGGTCAAGTAAATCTTTTTATTTAATTACTTTACGTATTATATAATGTAATATTAGCACAGATTAACGGCTCATCTGTATAAATAACTACAAGGTATTTCTTTTTTATTCAAGGTTTATCGTTTCCCGCTACGAGAAATCGTGATCGCACTGTACCGTTCACACTACAACGATAAATCAATACGTGTGTGTGCCAAAAATGGTAGTTTTTAGATCCAGGAGAGTCCAGCAGAACTCGAGAACTCAGCACCCGACTCGAGAACAGGAAATGCACCTCTTTTGAAATACTTTTTTTTCTGTATTGGGTGCGAGCTTAAGTTTTGCCACAGAATACATAATAGTACTTATGTTGAGAATGTAAACTCACCCCCTCCCACCAACATCAGTTATCTCACCCCGCCGCGACGATCGGTGTGAGATCATAGATCAAAATATCGGTCTTCAACAAGGGCTGTGAGCACATGAAAAAGCATGCCATCTCGCTCCGATGACGTGTAGAATTTTAAATAATACTAACCATTTCCGCACGTAAAAAAAAAAAAAACTCTCTAGTCCCGCTAAAACTCGAGAACGGCTGGACCGATTTGGCTAATTTTGGTCTTGAATTATTTGTGGAGGTCCAGAGAAGGTTTAAAAGGTGAATAAATATGGAAATTGTTATCGATTGAGGCAGTACGAAGTCTGCTGGGTCAGCTAGTTTCATATATTTTTCCGAGAGTTCCCGGGGTGTGGTTTTACTTAATTTGTTAATCTTTTTTATCATAATAAATTGAATGGTTAACATTTTGTGATCATGTACATTACATAATTACCGTTATCATTTTCTTTATCATTACATAACTAAATTAATTACCTATCTATCTATCATGGCCATCATGGGCGTTCTAACAATAATTTTATTTTCTATATACTCATGTGAAACTATATAGGTATAATATATATAATATAAACTATAGGTATAATATTAGGTGGGGTGTGTGTTGGGTAACCTCCTCGAGTGTCGCTCCGATTCCGATCCCGCTGCAGTCCGGGGGGAACGGAATCGGAGCGGCCGGTACACCCTGGGCGGCGGTCAATGGCTTCCCCTTCACCCCTTCATAGGGTTGGCATTGATCGTCGGCCAATACCCAACGTGGCGGGAACACATCGCTCTCCGTACTCCTCTGCTTTCAGAGGAGACAGGATGAGCGATGCTGTTAGTGGTGAGATGGCCCAGGGTCAGTCGAGGTGCGAGGGATATGCTCTATGGGTAACCTTACACCCCGGCGTCTGAAGACCCGAGACGGCGTGCGGTTTTAGTCGGTGCAAGCCCGACATAACCGCCCCCGCTGGCCGGCGGGGGGGTATCCGAAGGGATTTCCGCACGAAAAAAAAAAAAAAAAAAAAAAAAAAAGGTATAATATTAGGTCGTTACATATGAAATTGCCGTTTTTCTTGAAGAAATTGGAGGAAACCCAATTTTCAGTACCAACATTTTTGAATTTTTTTAGGAATTACAAATCCAAATTTTAAGATTTTTTTTGTGTAGGTATGTATGAGACAACATTAAGCTAACAAACAGCAACTTTTATTACATTTTTGAAAAGTGACAGCTGTTAAGTAGTACGTTTATCATCAAAATGGATAGATTTAGGAAGTGCTGTTTTAGAAGATCGAATTAATTTATCAAGCGGCCAATAAAAACAAAATTTAATACAGAGTTGTAAAATCTCGAATTCAACTTTCAAACAAAATATAAATAATGGAAATACCTATTAAATTACAGGAATAAGAACTCATGAATTTGTAAGAACATTTCGGCAATTTCAGAGGTAAAGACCTATTAATATACTATAGGTCAGTAATTATCCACCCAGTGCCCGCTTTTCTACAAATATTTGGCAAAGCGGCGTGACTTTATATTGCAAAGAATTAGTATTGCCATTCAACGTGGCAATGCTGCCAGCCTTTTAAGAACATTAGTAGTCGGTGATGATGCAGAGGAATTCTATGAAACATCTATGGCATGTATGTAAATATTTATGTAAATTTACCTAGTAGTAACCGAAATTGCTAGTATTACCAGCAAGCTCAGTTGCTTGTGCTAGGAGTGGATTCATATGGGTAGTATAATGGCCAGAAGTCTTACCCGGCACCTGTCGATCGTTAGGCCGATTCCTTAACCACTATATAACCGATACCGACGCAACGCTTAACTTATATACCTACCTAAATAATTTTATAATTAAAAAAATTATAAACACAACAAAATCAATTATAACTCCTCTTTAAAGGTATCAAACTAGCACGTTCAAGAAAATAATCTACAAAACCGAAGCAAGCGCATCTTAACCGAACTCTCTCGCTCTCACCGTACGTTTTTTTTTTTTTTTTTCGTGCGGAAATCCCTTCGGATACCCCCCCCCGGCTATGTCGGGCTTGAACCGACTAAAACCACACGCCGTCTCGGGTCTATAGTGTAATTACGTACTTGCCCGTAGAATAACAATAAACTTGTCTAAATATTAATAAATACTGATAAGTAAATGAGAATTTATTGATATTTCTCATGATCCCTACTATTATAAATGCGAATGTAAGTTTGTTTGTTACGCTTTCACGCAAAAACCACTGAACCGATTTTGCTGAAATTTAGTACAGGGGTAGATTAGACCTTGGGAAAGGACATAGGCTATGTTTTGACGCGATAACCGACATCTACGCGGGCGGAGCCGCGGGCAACAGCTAGTTAGGTTAATAAAAATTATACTTCTCATTGACTTACTTCTACCACTTCTACTAACTATTCAACCGTGACGCTCGCTGGATTATAATGTCATTTATAATAAACAAACAATAAAAGAAAATGTCTGAAGTATTGAACATTTTTCATACGTAGGCTAACTTCTAGACTCGCTGTATGGATCAAAAATTTGGTACCCCGAAGGCCATAAACTGACCATAACTTTTTTTACTGCCATACAGATGAAATAACAAAAAGGCGCACTATCACCATACAGATAAGTATCAAAATTCATTAACTCGAGGGAAATGCCCTATGAGCAACCTTACACCCCAGCGTCTGAAGACCAGAGACGGCGTGCGGTTTTAATCGGTTCAAGCCATAACCTCCCCCGCTGGCCGGCGGGAGGGTATACGAGGGGATATCCGCACCAAAAAAAAAAGGTTCTCTGTGGCTATGACAGAAACAAAAAGTGGCGCCAAAGTTGTGTACAGTAGCGTCCAAAAATCTATACCAATTTTTTTGTTCCGAACAGCCAGTCTATACATAGAAGTCATTTAACCTTTAATTGCCTTTCCTGCTAATTGAAGGAAAGCCTTCAATTAGCAGGTGTAACTTGCAGATGAGGTCGGCTTTGCTCCGTATTTCTTGGTGGGGTTCCATACACCCTTTAACCGTGAATATAGAGGTCACTTATGAAGTAAAATCATATAAAAGTTACAGGATATTTAAACAACACACCAGAGGTTTTTTTTTTCTAGCGTGTGGAAACCCCCATGGTCTTCACCCCATCGGTGCCAACGAAGGGGTGGGCGTGTCGGAATCGGACTGACGAAAACCACACGTCGTCCTCCCCAAGTGTCCATTACCGGGCACCCCGGGTAAGCCCTCGAAAGGATAACCCCAGGGTTACCGGCGGACTTTGGCCGCCACCGAGGCCTTGCCTGGTGGGGTCGGGTTATATCCCGCGTCGGTGAGTTGGTAGGCGTGTGAGTGTTCACGCCCAGGACAGCAACGAGACCCCGGCGTTGACTCGCCCACGCAAAGCACTCTACCAACGTGTGGACCGCCGTGTCTTCGCCAGGATCCTCGCACTGCTGGTACTGCGGCGTTGTCTCCCATGCGCCGGTAAATATCTGGCACATCCGGTAGGAGAGGTCACCGTGGTGCCTCTCCAACCACTCCTTCATGATCAGTCTCACCGCCGCAATGGTGAATTCCCCCCACCTTGGATGCTCAAGTCGCACCCTCCATATCTCCATGAGTTCCCGGCGGAGCTGGGACCGCTGAGCCCTGATTTCTCGGGGCTCCGGCCTATGGACACCAGAGGGTTGCTGTTTTTTTTGTCTTTTTATTTATTTTGAATCTGTTTTTGTGACATGTGCTAAGTTCTGAATCATTCAGCAGCCCGGAAATAACAGATGGATTTACAACTTTTCGTTGCTTAGTTACAAGTGAAATTAGTACATTAAGATACATTAATAACATACCCAAGAACGGTACAATAATCCTTCGCTATCCATAACTACACTATATATTCCACGCACAGATAACAAAAAAAATGTATTAACACAAGTACTCCGTTAGTTTATCGCCAAACTACTAACTGGCTAGCTGACTGATAAAATAATTGGCCTTATCGTACCGTGTAGTGGGCGCCCCTCACACCAAATGACGCATAATTTGACCCACCATGTATTTTTTTCATTGTATTGTCTATACACGCACGTATATGACCTTCACTTTGACACAAAAAAAAGCTAAATTTAAATTCTGAATGTTTCACAAACTTCAAATATTTTTCCCGCTCAATGATTTTTTTAAGATTCTTATTTTAAAAATAAATAATGGCAAGGACAACTCTATCGGCTAGGAAAAACATTTTTTACGACCTAATTTATTCTGGCATCTTCGTCTTGCCGCTTAAAATGCCCAGGGCATTTAATTGGTTTTTTAAATACGATCCTGGGCTTGAGCCCGACGTAAGTGCCAGTTGGCGGTAACAGTCTCGCCCACTACGTGGAAGCGACAAAAAAGGTGAAAAATAGTTTACAAGAATGATTCCGATTCCGAATTATCATCCTCCGACCCTTTTCCCAACTCGAAAGTTGATGTCCGACGTACCATCGAGGAATAATCACGGAAAAACCAAATCAATGGAAAAGTCGTCTATTGTTGAATAGGCAAATCTCGCTACGCTTAAGTTTGGGTTGATTGCGAAGCTGGTAACCGTCCTAGTAGTAACCGAAATTGCTAGTATTACCAGCAAGCTCAGTTGCTTGTGCTAGGAGTGGATTCATATCGGTAGTATAATGGACAGAAATTTTACCCGGCACCTGTCGATCGTTAGGCCGATTCCTTAACCACTATACAACCGATACCGACGCAACGCTTAAATTATATACCTACCTAAATAATTTTATAATTAAAAAAATTATAAACACAACAAAATCAATTATAACTCCTCTTTAAAGGTATCAAACTAGCACGTTCAAGAAAATAATCTACAAAACCGAAGCAAGCGCATCTTAACCGAACTCTCTCGCTCTCACCGTACCTTTTTTTTTTTTTTTTTCGTGCGGAAATCCCTTCGGATACCCCCCGCGTGCCAGCGGGGGCGGTTATGTCGGGCTTGAACCGACTGAAACCGCACGCCGCCTCGGGTCTGCAGACGCCGGGGTGTAAGGTTGCCCATAGAGCATATCCCTCGCACCCCGACTGACCCTGGGCCAACTATAATTAGTGTAATTACGTACTTGCCCGTAGAATAACAATAAACTTGTCTAAATATTAATAAATACTGATAAGTAAATAAGAATTTATTGATATTTCTCATGATTAGGTTACAAACTTCAAATATTTTTCCCGCTCAATGATTTTTTTAAGATTCTTATTTTAAAAATAAATAATGGCAAGGACAACTCTATCGGCTAGGAAAAACATTTTTTACGACCTAATTTATTCTGGCATCTTCGTCTTGCCGCTTAAAATGCCCAGGGCATTTAATTGGTTTTTTAAATACGATCCTGGGCTTGAGCCCGACGTAAGTGCCAGTTGGCGGTAACAGTCTCGCCCACTACGTGGAAGCGACAAAAAAAGTGAAAAATAGTTTACAAGAATGATTCCGATTCCGAATTATCATCCTCCGACCCTTTTCCCAACTCAGCTGGGGTCGGCTTTTCAGTCTAATTACGAAGCGGCTGAACTTCGAGAGTTTCCGTGAATAGCCACTGCCATCTGACCTTGATAAGCCATTGGCGATATCGAAATTCTGGAGTTAGATCAGAGGGCTGTCGACGACTGTCATAGATGTTTTTATGCCAACCGGGACCGACAGCGTAACGTGCTCTCCAAGAACAGGTGAGGCCGCCTGTCACCCCAGCAGAAGCAGGCCGGGACGGTGGGGCGTCTAGCGCCCCTCCCCCAAACCGGAGCAAGACGGGGATAGTCGGGGTGCGAGGGATATGCTCTATGGGCAACCTTACACCCCGGCGTCTAGAGACCCGAGACGGCGTACGGTTTTAGTAGGTTCAAGCCCGACATAACCGTCCCCGCTGACCGGCGGGGGTGGGTATCCGAAGGGATTTCCGCACGAAAAAAGGCACGGAGGAGTCTTAATGTGTCAGAAGAATGGTCACCCATCCTAAGACTGCCTTGGCTAGCGTGGCTTAACTTTGCAATGTGTTAACTTACTCGGTTACCACTTAGTCGAATACAAAAAAAATTTTTTTTTTATATTTTCAGTTGAGCAGACTATATAGAAAAAATTTAAATATGTTTAGTGTTGGGTACACACTCTGTCTAAATGCGGCCAACATTAGCCACGGTAGACAAAAGATTCTCCACGGTCATACACGTCAAATTCGTTTTTAATTTATTAACTGTTAACAGCTAACAAGGCTTATGTAACGTTATTGGCAATAACTTGATTATAACGTTATTTGTGCGATTAGTCTTGATGTAATTTCTATTATATCCTCTTGTAGTAAATTTTTGATTGGCAAAGTTCAACGTCGACCATAACGAGACTTTGTTTACTTTACAAGGTAAATTTCGCTAGCGTTGTTAATCATTTGTATGAATTTCTATACAGCGCCTCTGACGGTTACGGAAAAAATTGAACTTTGTACCATGAGCACTGAGCACCAAGTACTTAAAGATATTAAAAGCAGACAGAAGTCGGATTACGTAAGATTATTAAATTATATTGCTCGACCTGGATATCGAACCCGAGATCCCATGCAGTCGCATTCTCTATTCAAGTTTCATAATAGTTGACTATCCTATTACATAAATTCAGTCACTTTATTATTATTAAGCGACTCCCATCCGACCGACTAACCCTGAGAGGAAAACCTGAGGCAGGATCTCGTCCATCAATCAACAGCTGCACCGGCTCGAGGGGTGAGGTTGGCTTAGGACCCGAAAGTCTTGGTGGGGAAAGCAACTGTTGATTATAAGTATTAGCTGCATTCATTTTCTGCGTCCGGTAAGGATGCATTACTTGCACAAATACAAACTGGGAACGATAACATAACATAACTTCACGCCTGTATCCCCGAAGGGGTAGGCAGAGGTGTATTACACACCCACGATTCGCCAGTTATGTTAAGGTCCCAATGTAATAGGCGAGCCTATTGCCATCTACCGGGCACATTATTAAGCGTGTGATAATTAACATTTATTAATGCACACATAACTACGAAAAGTCAGAGGTGTGTGTCCAGGGCGACTTGGGATCGAACTCGAAACCTCGTCTCGGCAGTCCGTTACGTATGCCACTGGACTATCGGATACTGTTGTTAAAAAATGACTTATTGTTATATAAACTATTATTTACTTTGCGCATACGCCATCGCGTACCGATTGAAGGTCAGTTGTGTTGTGTTTACCAGCTGTTAATTCTACAGTGTGAGAGAGACAGAGATATAAATGTTTGCGCGTAGATTTGAACTTTGTGCTACATAGTAATTGCATAACTATGTTTCCGGAAGCACTTATAAGTCCTTCGAGCCGGATAATGAGTTAAGTAGGTAATTTAATTATATTAGAATTTTAAAAAATGGGGTTTGTGGGTTTTCGGTATATTTGAGGCCTGCCAAGATCTTCCAGGACGAAAGCCTCGGATGCAACCAGGTACAACGATCAGATGATGATGATGGGGTATATGAGTTATATCTGTAGGTACTACTTAAAAGAAAGCTGTAAGAAGTTAAGAAAGCTTATAGCAATTCAGTTCATTCAGTGGCGCTAAGGGAGAAAGATAGAGCTATATACACTATATAAGGTGTCACAAAATTAGGTCTCTGAATTTGGTGAGATGACTTGGTATCGACAAAATATGTATTTGAAACAAAAAAAAATCGGGTAGAAAAAAAATTTAAAAAAAAGAAAAAAAAACGACGACGAAACGTGACGCGACGAGCCCGTGACGCACGTGGTAGGCGTGCAGTCCTCGCAGTATTCTCCAAGCGGATGTGTGGGAAATACCTAAATCGCGACCAGCGTCACGTGTGCTCGTCGCGTCACGTGACACAGGTCGCTGGTGGTGTTTTTATTTCATGTTTATTCTTTTTTTTTCTTTTTTTTTTCTTTTTTTTCTACCCGTTATTTTTTTTTTGTGACACCTTATAAAGCTTATTACTCGGGCTTTACATTTTTTAAATCTTGTCTCGAAGCGGTTGGATATTTTTGTCTGTACTTTGGCGGAATTTGATATGGTGGCATTGGATTGCCTCACTCACCTTTAGTTTAGGATGTTATGGTTGTTTTTGCGATTTTTATTTTGTGATTGATTTTCTCTTATTTCTACATTGCTGTATTAGGTTTTGTAACCTGTAATATCAATGTATGTGGATAAATAAATAAATAAATCTTTCTCCCTCCGGTCCGCTGCCCAAAATTGAATTACTATTAGCGCATCGCGGTAAGCTCTGATATTACGGAAGATGTCACGTTTCTCAATTTATCGCAACTACACTACAATAAATTGAGTACATTTATCTTTCTCTCTCTGTCACAACAGTTTATAATCTAAAGCGGAACCTATATTACAGAAAAACGGTTTTCACATACGGTTTATCTTGCTACGATAACAGTTATTTTGTTTCCCCACTTTGACTTATATGTAGTACTAGCTTTTGCCCGCGGCTCCGCCCGCGTAGATGTCGGTTATCGCGACAAAACATAGCCTATGTCCTTTCTCAAGGTCTAATCTACCCCTGTACCAAATTTCAGCAAAATCGGTTCAGTGGCGTGAAAGAGTAACAGACAGACAGACAGACAGAGTTACTTTCACATTTATATATTAGTAAGGATAATAATATGATTATATAATATTATGTTCGAATTCTAAATAAACGAACACTAGATGTAAAACACGAACTTATGAACAAGTAATTGACAAATCAATAAACTTCCAATTAATAAATAATAAGCCGAACCCACGTCGTTTACTGTTTACGCACCTATACCTTATAAATATACAGCACTAGCTGATGCCCGCGGTTTCGGCCGCGCCTGCCTGGAGCTTTATTAGGCTTGTAACGGAACTCCGCCTCCGTTACTGCGGAGGTACCGCAAAAAAGTCTAAAATCGCCTCCGCCTCCGCCAATTTTTTGCGAAGTTGTAACTGAAATTTGTACGTCAAACATAGAACATTAACGCGCGTGCGGCATCGCACAACGACTCAGCCGTCCAGCCGAATTTCACAGAGCAAAACCGCCTCAAATTAGGCGATGATTTGGTTATTTTTCTTTTTTAGGGCCTGTTTTTTGTTGTTTTTTTTTTGGTTTTGAAGAACCCATTTAAAGAAGACAAGCGTGATGTTATGTTATGTATATACGCTCTATCTCACCACCACCCTCGCCATCTACAGTCTGTCGCGAATTCACTGCTGAACAGAGCACGGGACCTTTGTGACGTGGAATTCTTGGAGAGCGAGCTGTCCCACGTACAAAGGGTCCTTAGGTGGAACGGCTACAAGGTGAACGGCCGAAAATCCAGACGGAAAGGGAAGGAAAGACATCCGGACGCTCAAAGGCAACCAGCGTTCATGCCGTACGTGAAAGGGGTAACGGATAAAGTTGGGACAGTACTAGAAAAGTACTCCATAAAAACCATTTTTACGCCGTTTTCCAAGATCGGTGGGCATGTAAGGTCACCCAAGGACGTAATTCCTTTTCAATCACCGGGCGTGTACAAGATTGATTGCAGTTGCGGGAGTTCGTACATTGGACAAACGAAGCGTACAATAGCTGAAAGAGTCAAAGAACATATCGCAGCTGTGAAAACTCTTCAGGTGAACAAGTCTGCCATAGCCGAACATTTACTAGAATCAGGACCAAACCACTGGATTGAGCTCCATAATCCCAAAATCCTCTCCCGTGAACGTCACTACTACAGTAGAATTGTACGTGAAGCGGTGGAAATCAGAAAACATAAAAATTTCAACCGGGGGGACGGTTTTAAGCTTTCATCTTCGTGGAATCCAGTCATCAGTAAATGTACATCACATAAAAATATGCGTTCAGAATCCGCTGATATCGTGAGTGTTGTGTGTCGGACAAATGATCGAAACGATGGTTACCCTATGAATATATCAGACCAAGTGCGGGTAGTTCGAAATACTCGCACGACTCGCAGGCGGTGATGCTCCAATTCTTCAGTCCTACTCGCGACCATGGGCGCAACATCGCGTCCGAAACGTCGAGGTAAATATATACCATTATATATTTATTAACGCGATTAAGTCCCGTATAAACAATAATTATGTGTGAAAATCGTGTAAGTTTAAATCAATATAATGAAGAATGATGTAATGGATGAATGGAAGTATTTCAGGCTTCTTCGAGAAATCGGTGAGCATACAAAAATAAATTTGACGAATTGCGTACCGCTTGGTTTTTTGCAGTCGGTTAAAAACAGAAGCCCGTGAGAATCGTGAAGCCCTTCACCACTGTCACCTCTATCGCAGAACGTTTGTTTATCAGAAATACAAAACATTATTCTCAAAGACAGATAACCGTGTTAAATGTTCATAACGCCACTTACATAATCATAGAGAAACAGATAATAATAGATAGGTATTTCTTGTAATATTTTTATTTATTTAAAAACACTTTGCAGCATAATGTACCTACATGCATCATCATTCGATGCCGAATACAGTAAAGTAGGGTGAATAAAAACCGGCCAAGTGCGAGTCGGACTCGCACACCGAGGGTTCCGTACAAACCTGTTAGATATAAGCAAGAGTAGTAGTATTTTCAATTTAACAGCTCTACGCGTTCATGAGAATAGAAGTAGTAACTTTAAAATTTTCAAAAATATCTTTATTATGTGATGTAACCAAAAATTTACGGTTTTCGCAATTTTTCCTTTATCTGTACTATAAGACGTTACTTCGTACCAAATTTCAAGATTCTAAGTTCACGGGAAGTACCCTGTAGGTTTTGATTCCCGTGCGAGTTTCAAAAATTTGCGTCATAAACGGCTGTATCTTTTGATTGCTTTGGCTTAGAAGTTTGATTTTTTTCACAGCTCCAAGGGACAGTAGACCTGAGTATTAGATATAAATTTCAATTTGATACCTCCACACGTTCCTGAGAAAAACGGTCTTGACAGACGGACGGACGGACGGAAACCGAAGTGATCCTATAAGGGTTCCGTTTTTTCCTTTAGAGATACGGAACCCTAAAAATCAAGGGAGTGAAATGAAATAACATGATCAAGGTACTTAAAACTGTGACCATTTTATTCATTTTCCCGCTTTGATTTTTATTCACCCGCTTTACCGATACGTTTTTCTTTATTTACTTATTATATTCGGCAAACGTATTTGCTAGATGTCTGAAGTCCAATAGTTTTTAAGATTCGTTTACATAGAGTAAACGAATCATACTTTAAAAAATCCGTTCCCGCAGGGGTGAACGCACAGGTAGATTTCGTGAAGCAATTAATATTATTTTATTAACATGTTTAATTTTTTTTTCTCGAATACGGTAACTTTTAGCGAAAAACTTTTCAGACATTTATTTTAGACTTAAAAATGGCCTATCGATTAAAAATGTTTCCGACGTCAAGAATGTTCACCGGTTAGAAGTTATGATTTTTTTCCCGAAAAATTTTGGGTTTTCCCCCCTCCACTTTTAGTTAAAGTTTTAATATTATAGGTTTATAATTAAAAGTTGTTGGTATTCATGTATACTATGGGATAAAATTAGAACGGTTCGAATATCTTTCATGGAACGTGAAATTTTGAGGAAAAACTGATTTCACAAAAAGTGAGGCCCTACCGTTCCCTTAGGCCGGATTCCACCCGTTCACGAACTTAAACTAAGTTTACACCCAAGCAATTTTTGACAGCAGTTTGAAAGCGATCGGGGCAAAAATGCGACCGTGAGAGTGCCGGAAATTTTGGGAAGTGGAACCATACATACATATATATACATATATATATAAACTTTTTGACCAGTGGTCATTTCTGACTCAGGGGGTCATAACTAGACCTCCTATGAAGATTTTTTTTTTAAATTCGACAGTAGTCAAGAAACCAATAGGTAGATCGATTTCATCGAAATCTACCTAAAACATTTGCTTCGGCAATGTCAACCCTAGCCAGCTATTTCAGTCACACATTTTGTTTCTTTATTCAAATGACATTGCAACTGTTATTATATTTACGAGTATAATACACAAATTACAAGTTGTCCACGATGGCATAATAAAACATCAATTAAGATAGTCACTGATGTGTTTTGTTTTCTAAAAAAGTAATACTTATTCTGTTATTTACAAATGCGATATTGAATTTCGTTGACGAAATCTGGCCGGTCGAGGTCAATGTCGTTCGTGTGAATAGGTAATAACGGCTGATAGCGCCATAGCAAGCTCCTCGAATACCTTTTTTTTTCGTGCGGAAATCCCCCCGGAAACCCCCCCGCCGGCCAGCGGGAGTGGTTATGTCGGGCTTGAACCGACTTAAACTGCACGCCGTCTCGGGTCTTCAGACGCTGTAGTGTAAGGTGGCCCTAAGGCATTTCACTCGCACCCAGACTGACCCAGGGCCATCTCCGGTTTCGAGAAGGCCCCCTCGGTTTTGGGAAATAAGAGGACCCCAGCTCCTAAGTTTAAATTTTGGACGCTACTAACCACTGACCAGGACAGTCATCATTAATTTTTATTTTTACCCTTGAAATGAAACAAAATGATTAACAAGAATCATTTTACAGTCTATTGTTTTAATAATAAAATAGCCCAGTGGCATACGTAACGTACTGCTGAGACGAGGTCTCGAGTTCGATCCCCAGTTGCCCGGGCACACACCTCTAACTTTTCGTAGTTATGTGTGCATTAATAAATGATAATTATCACTCGCTTAATAATGTGCCCGGTAGATGGCAATAGGCTCGCCCCTTATTGCATTGGGATCTCAACATAACTGGCGAATCGTGGGTGTGTAATACACCTCTGCCTACCCCTTCGGGGATACAGCCGTGAAGTTATGTATGTTTTATGTTAAATTTGGAATCCAACATTCGGTAGGACATGGACAGTTGAATGATAAGTGATTGTGTTTACAATTCATTAAAATTAATTCTCTTTAACAGTGGTGGATAAATGGAAATTGAAATTAGTAGTCAAGTATTAATACATTTTTTTTTTTTTTTTTATCGTTTATACATATGGGTTCCTATGTAAACTATTAGAAAAGCCGTTTTAAAGATAAAAAATTATTCCTGTTGTTCCTGGGTGTGGCGGGAATGAATTTGGTTTTTTTTATACCACTCATTTGGCAGACAAGCCACATACACATACACGGGCCACCTGATGGGAAGCGGTTACCGTGGCCTATGGAGGTGTGCAACACCAGGGGCGTCAATTGGCCATTAAAAAAAACAATACTGACCTGGCTGATCAACCAATGATGCGACTCCTTTGAACGATTTTGACGTTTAAATAATAATAATCTATGATTGGTTGCTAGGCGCGAAGAGGATTTTTAAATTAAGTACATAGAAGTGATTGATGAATACTGATAAAATTATGTATGGTTCATAGTTGTTACAACATATATCTTGTTATTGAGAAGATCGCGGACATACAAACATATCGAATACAGAACCTATTTTTTTAAGCCGTAACGTTAAGACGTATATAAAAATAATTAAACCACAGGAAAATTTAATTTAAAAACATAACATTAAGATAATAACTATTATTATATATAACTATTTGGAGATTTTTATACAAATAAGATATTTATTTAGATTCACCAACAGTTATTGTATATATCTTAATTGTATAAACACGTATCAGCTTAAATTATTTGAATAATTTTCTAACTAATATCGTTGAAGGAATGCCTTTAAAGTCCGTGGTACCCATTACAAAAATTACGGCATAATTTCGCAATAAAAATTATGGGACGCATTACTAATTACAATACGTACGTACTACGCAATCAAATATGTACTGGGTTATCAATAAAGCACCGTGCGACAGTAACTGATATTAAAGGACAGACTACTTCAAACCATAAATTAAACAAACCTTGCTTAGTATATCCATTTCACAAGTATTCAAACACGAAAAAAAAGTCAAAAACGAAACAAATACAAAATTGTGTCACTATCACAAGTTCCAAGTTCAAATAGTTTTGGCGGGCGCGAACACGCGTAACGCGTTGTGACTCTGGCCGCGTAATTGTAGAACTAGTGAGTAGTGAGTACTACGATTGCGACAAATAATTCAAGTACCTAGTTGATAAGTTATCGTTATATGATGGTTAGTACTACTATTAACTCGGATGACTTGAAATAAATGTATTCTGTATGCGTTTGGTTTTGTGCAAGTAACCTAAGATCATCAATATCCCTTGCCTAGTACATCTGAATAAGATATATTTTAAAAATCAACCATTATTTACATTTAGAAGCGGTTATGTAAAATTTCGTAATTATTACTTTGAGAATGACGTTCGTGACAACCGTTCATCTCTTACTTTAGCCCCTCAGGGGTGAAAATTTTAAAAATAGCACATGATTTGCCAAAATTTCAAGTTATAAAATTTCAACTACAATAGCGCGGGACCTGACTTCTTTTTCTAAAATAAAAGTGCCCATGTGACGCCTTATAATATTACTATCTGCAAGTGAAAAGTCCTGTCAAAATCAGCCGTTCCAGATATTACCAATTCAAACAGAGGAAGACAGACAGTCAGACAAAAATATTAAAAATTGCTTTTTTGTTATATGTATCGTACATACCCTCATACGCATTTATATTGTTACAACGATCGTCGATATCTCGGAAACTACTGATCGAATCTTCTAGAAATTAAAACGCATTGTTAATGTCGAAGTACTCTATCGATCCGTTTAGAAAAATCCAGAAAAGTCAATACAAAATCACACGCCCTTTTTAATGCCTATACCTACTTTACCTACAAATAGCGATAACAAGGGCATTCACCTCTATCGTCGGCACGACTGTGTAGGTACTTGCTTTCTCGAACGCCCCAGTAAATACCTACTGTTCTCGAACGCTCTAGTGCCTCTAGATGATTCCCGAATATTCTACCCCGCTATAAAAGGACGCCCGGCTATCGACACGAGTCAGTTAATTTTCGAAAGCGAAAGTGAACACATCTTATCGAAGTGAACCAAGAGAGTTATACCTGCGACTTAAGCAACGATTGTGGACTACTCTGAACTGCTGAGCGACTTGAACTGTTGAAGAGTACTGTGTGTGCTAGTTATTTAGTTGTCTAGTTTGTGGTGAGCGAATAAACCTCTTTGTTGTGTAAACGGCATTTAATTTGTACCCCGCGCACGTAACAACTGGTGTCAGAAGTGCGATGCCGTTATTACCACGTGAAGACGAAGGGCGTACTCCACGGACCAGACGTCAAGTGGAAATGGATGCTGCACGTCAACGGAGCCTTGAAGAGGAAGGGCGTCAGGCCGATCCTGCTATCTCAGCGGTAACTACGGCAGCACCAGATGGAACCTCGTCCGATATCAACATGATGACCCTATTGGCTTCTATACAGCAGATGATGCAGGCAAACCAAGAGGCTAGTCGACAGACGATGCAAGCCTCCTTGCAAGAAATGCAGGCCAACCAAGATGCTAGTCGACAGACGATGCAAGCCTCCTTGCAAGAAATGCAGGCCAACCAAGATGCTAGTCAACAGACGATGCAAGCCTCCTTGCAAGAAATGCAGGCCAACCAAGATGTTAGTCGACAGACGATGCAGGCCTCCATGCAACAGATGATACAGGCCAACCAGGAAGCTGTCATGGGTAAAATCGATGCAGGCATCCATGCACTGGGAGATAAAGTGAAGAACCTCGAAGACGGCTTGCAAATGCTGAGTAAGGAAGTGGCTTCGAAGACTGGGACCATTGACGACTGCTTGCAAATGCTCAGTAAGGAAGTGGCTTTGAAGACTGGGACCATGGACGGCCGCTTACAAGAGCTTGAAAGAGAGATTGTCAGGCTAAAAACCTGCGGACCTGTTGTCGCGACCTCACCATCATCAGCGAAGTTCGACCTACCACACTTCGATGGAACCTCCTCGTGGACAGCCTTCAAGTACCAATTTGAGATATTGGTAAAAACTAAAGGCTGGAGCAACGAGGAGTCTTTTATGGCCTTGACACTTGCATTACGAGGAGATGCCTTGGTAATACTGGAAAACCTGCCACCTGAAGGAAGGACACTGGAGTCTCTGATGGAAGCGTTAGACACACGCTACGGTGACAAGCACCTGGAAAATGTCTACCGAGCGCAGCTACGCCAGAGGAAACAAAAAGCTGGTGAAAGCCTCCAGGAATGGGCTGTAGAGGTTGAAAGACTCGTTCGTCGGGCCTACTCATCGACACCCGTGATGATCGAGACCACCCTACTGGAGGCCTTCCTAAACGGTATACGGGACGCAGAAGTGAAAACTAATGTACAGTTGCGTCACCACCAGACCTTAAAAGAAGCACTGGCTTATGCCCTTGAGGTGGAAACCGTACGGCAGAATGCCGGGATAGGGAAGATCAGGGAGGTCAAGGAGGTAGTTGTAGAGGAGAGGAAGCCGCGGTATGTCCCAACGTGTTATTCTTGTAGAGGCAGGGGCCATATCCAGTCAGAGTGTCCTTCGAGGAAACGGAGGAGGGTCACGGACTCCGGGACCCAAGTGGATCAAGATGTTCCGTTAAACTAAATGTCGCCAGGGCCGCGGGGCGGGCACTGGCTGGTCGACATGAGGCCCCAACCATCACAATAACTCAAGTTGGCAATGGAAATAGTCTGATCATCGAGGCCATCTTAGACAATCAACCTTGCAATTTAACAGTGGATACTGGAGCTTCACGTACAGTTGTTAGGCCGGAATTGCTGAAACGCACCATAAGGTGGGAAAAACGATTTCCGAGGTGCCAGCTTCAGACTGCTACTGGCCAGCCAGTGACCGTCCTCGGTGAAACAGATGTAGAGGTAAGAATTGGCGACCAAATATTTCACCAGTCAGTATTAATTGCTAATATTAATGATGATTGCATTTTGGGACTGGATTTCTTGAAGAACTACCGATGTGTCTTGGATATACCTAGAGGGGTGCTGAGATTTCCTGATCAGGAGGTTTGTTTACAAGGATCGCACCCGTGCACTCTTTACTGTTTAACGGATACGACACTAGCTCCTAAATCGGAAACATTAGTCAGAGTGAGGTTTCCTGCGAAGACTGAACAAAGAAGATGTCTTATTGTCGAAGATACCGGCAGTCATCAAAACTTAATAACAGCGAGAACCTTACTGATGCCGAACGGAATCGCTAGGGTGAGAATCCTCAACCTCAGTGACGAAATAGTTCTCCTGAAGAAGAATAGTGTGGTTGGAAAATGTGAAGAAGTAAAGTACCTGAGACGGTTGAACAGCACTACGACTAAACAAGGCGGTACACAAATCTCCGAAGATCACATCCAGCAACTTCTCGAGAATTCAAAGGAAAACTTATCGGCATCAGAATTGCATCAAGCCAGAGACCTCTTGCTACGATTTAGAGACATCTTTGCAACCGGAAATGACTGTGGAAGGACTGGGCTCGTGAAACACCGGATTGACACAGGTGACTCCAGGCCTATAAAACAAAGACCTCGACGTTTACCATGGGCAAGAGAAGAGGAGGTAGCAGTTATGATTAAAGACATGGCCGATAACAAGGTGATTGAACCTTCAACGAGTCCATGGTCATCACCTGTGGTACTAGTGAAAAAGAAGGATGGCAGTACAAGGTTTTGTGTGGATTACCGAATGTTGAATAATGTCACGAAGAAAGACAGTTATCCTTTGCCTAGGATCGACGATACCCTGGACATGCTTAGTGGTATGAAATGGTTTTCAACCATCGATTTAAAAAGTGGCTACTGGCAGGTGGAGATCAGTCCAGACGATAAAGAGAAGACAGCCTTTAGTACAGGAATTGGAAACGGTTTATGGCATTTTAATGTCATGCCATTTGGTTTATGTAATGCACCGGCCACGTTTGAACGCCTCATGGAAAGAGTAATGGTGGGTCTACTTGGAGACGTATGTCTGGTTTACCTGGACGACGTTATAGTTATGGGACGCAGCTTCAAAGAAAACCTGAAGAACCTGGAAAAAGTTTTTACTCGGATTCGTGACGCTAACCTTAAACTGAGTCCAAAGAAGTGCGCTCTATTTAAAAAGGAGGTCAGCTATCTTGGACATGTGATCTCAACGGAAGGAGTTAAAACCGACCCCGAGAAGATTAAAGCTGTTCAAGAATGGCCTGTTCCAAAGAACAAAACGGAGGTTCGTGCGTTTCTGGGACTATGCGCGTATTACAGACGCTTCATTAAGCATTTCTCGGATATTGCAAAACCACTACACCGACTGACGGAAGATAAACGAGACTTCGTTTGGAACCTGGATTGCGAGCAAGCTTTTGGTACGCTTAAACAACGATTGTGCGAAGCCCCTATATTGGGTTATCCTACTAGGGAAGGTAGATTCATTGTGGACACGGACGCCAGTAACAGCGGAATAGGTGGAGTGTTGTCACAAGTGCAGGGAGATCGCCATGTTGTAATAGCATACTTCAGTAAATCGCTATCTAAACCGGAAAGGAATTACTGTGTTACTCGTCGTGAACTTCTCGCTGTGGTGAAGTCTTTACAGCATTTTAACAAGTATCTTATAGGACGAGAGTTTACACTAAGGACAGATCATGCTGCGCTACAGTGGTTGCTGCAATTCAAGAACCCGGAAGGCCAAGTAGCAAGATGGATCGAGCAACTACAGGAATTTCCCTTTGTGATAGAACACCGAAGTGGAAAAGGGCACGGCAATGCTGATGCTTTGTCACGAAGGCCGTGTGTCGAAGATTGCAAGCATTGTCAGAGGAACGAAGCCCGAGAAGAGATTAAAGTCATAAAGGTGAATGGACTTGACGACGAATGGAGTGGAAGCAGTATGAGGAAGGCGCAAGAAGATGATGATGATCTACAACCTATACTGCACTGGAAACAACTTGGAAGCAAACCCCGATGGAGTGATGTATCTGCTTACAGTTCAACTACCAAAAGCTATTGGGCCCAGTGGGACAGCTTAGTTCTGGTAGAAGATGTCCTGTATAGGAAATGGGAGTCTAACGATGGTAAGGAAGTAACCATGCAAGTAGTGGTACCACGAAGCAAGGTGGCCCCACTCTTACGGCACATCCACGATGGTGTTTCTGGCGGGCATCTCGGAGTCAAGAAAACCCTGGTTAAAGTGCGACAGCGGTTTTACTGGCTTCGTTGTCGGGAAGATGTCGAGGATTGGTGCCGTAGATGCACTGCATGTGCTTCGGTTAAAGGACCGCCGACAAGAAGCAAAGGAAAATTGAAGCTGTACAACGTTGGAGCACCGTGGGAACGTATCGCCATTGATGTTGCTGGACCTTTTCCAACGACTGATGAGGGTAACAAATACATCGTAGTAGTGCAAGACTACTTCACTAAGTGGCCGGAAGTATTTGCGACACCCAACCAGGAAGCAGTCACTGTAGCCAAGAAACTGGTTCAGGAAGTAGTCAGTCGATACGGCGCACCTATGGAGATCCACTCCGACCAAGGACGGAACTTCGAGTCTGCTCTGTTTCAAGAAATGTGCAAACTCCTCGGTATAAACAAGACCCGTACGACTCCAGCGCACCCACAGTCAGACGGAATGGTCGAGAGGTTTAACCAGACGTTGGAAAATCACTTGGCTAAAGTTGTCGACGAACACCAAAGAGATTGGGACCAGTACATCCCACTGTTCCTGATGTCCTATCGATCTGCGGTGCATGACAGTACGGGACACACCCCAGCTAAAGTAAATTTTGGTCGAGAGATAAGGCTACCAGTGGATGCAATAACCGGCACGCCACCCGAAAGTCCTAAGCCCGTAACGGATTACGTGAGTGAACTTCAAAACCGGCTGGACGAGGTGCACAGAATGGTACGGGAAAACAATTTGAAGACAGGTATAAGGATGAAAACCCGGTACGATAGAAATGCAAACACCAACGGTTTTGAAAAAGGAACACTGGTATGGTTTCACAATCCGCTACGCAGAAAAGGAAAATCTCCAAAACTTCAAGCTCGCTGGGAAGGACCCTATACGGTTGTTACAAAAATCAATGACATCACCTACCGCATTAAGAAGGGGCTTAGGGGAAAACCAAAGGTAGTCCATGTGGATAGGTTGACGCGATATCATGGAACAAATGATGCTCGGGACGAGCATGATTAAGAGGAGGGTAATGTTACAACGATCGTCGATATCTCGGAAACTACTGATCGAATCTTCTAGAAATTAAAACGCATTGTTAATGTCGAAGTACTCTATCGATCCGTTTAGAAAAATCCAGAAAAGTCAATACAAAATCACACGCCCTTTTTAATGCCTATACCTACTTTACCTACAAATAGCGATAACAAGGGCATTCACCTCTATCGTCGGCACGACTGTGTAGGTACTTGCTTTCTCGAACGCCCCAGTAAATACCTACTGTTCTCGAACGCTCTAGTGCCTCTAGATGATTCCCGAATATTCTACCCCGCTATAAAAGGACGCCCGGCTATCGACACGAGTCAGTTAATTTTCGAAAGCGAAAGTGAACACATCTTATCGAAGTGAACCAAGAGAGTTATACCTGCGACTTAAGCAACGATTGTGGACTACTCTGAACTGCTGAGCGACTTGAACTGTTGAAGAGTACTGTGTGTGCTAGTTATTTAGTTGTCTAGTTTGTGGTGAGCGAATAAACCTCTTTGTTGTGTAAACGGCGTTTAATTTGTACCCCGCGCACGTAACAATATAAACCTGTTATTTTAATATTGCAAACAAATACTTCAATTTTATTTATTTGTATAGGTGTAGGTATAGATTAAAATTATGCTAGGGTTTTATGGGTACCATGGGGTTATCCTTTCGAGGGCTTACCCGGGGTGCCCGGCAATTGACACTTGGGCAGGACACCGTGCGGTTTTAGTCGATGCACGTCATAACCACCCCCGCTGGCCGGCGGGGGGGTATCCGAAGGGATTTCCGCACGTAAAAAAGTGTTTTATGGGTTATACAAGAATCACGCTGCGCACGCACAAGATGGTAACATATTAGTAAACGTGCCTATTCCTATTTTATTGTTGGACGGATGTATATTTCATACTCTTTCACGAAAAACTTGAAGAACGGATTTGAATAAAATTTTGTAGGTAGATAGATTCCGAGGCGGGCATCTCGAAGCCGGAGATGGCCCAGGGACAGTCGGGTGCGAGGGATATGCTCTATGGGCAACCTTAGACCCCGGCGTCTGAAGACCCGTGACGGTGTGCGGTTTTAGTCGGTTCAAGTCCGACATAACCACCCCCGCTGGCCGGCGGGAGGGTATCCGAAAGGATTTCCGCACGAAAAAAAAAAGGTACAGAGATAGATTGTAGTCAGGAATAGCACACACGCTTTTTCCCGGGAATAGGCTCCTGATCTTGTATCATCAGATTCATCAGTATTTCACGCAGGCAGAGCCCCGGTTGTCACTTACCTATGAGTTCTATGATGAGACCGGAGAATCTCCTTTATCTTTATTTCACGTCACCTCATCGGAGCTAATGATGAGGTGAGTATGTCTGAATGGAACCGACTGAAACCGCATGGTGTTCCTTCACGATTGCCTGCGTTACCGGGGAACAAGGTGCGCCCTACTAAGGCAATCTATGAGACCCCGAAGCTTTGTGAACGCCACCCTAGGCCTAGGGGTTCCCTTTTACAGGGTATGCAGCAAAAGGCTTCCCGCTACGATGGGATGGCTGTTACAAGATCACGCCACTCTACTCACGTTGGGCACTCTGTCATTGTATGTAGCAGTGTGTCCACGGAACAGCACTGGCCGGCGCTAAACTCAGGTGTTGGCTTCCGAACTATACAGAAACTCACCGAAGCAGCCATGCCCGGTGAACACCTGCTTCAGCCTTAGAAGAGGTTACCATGGTGCCTCCTATTCACTCCTCCATGACAGATCTTACCATGCCCTGCTACTCCTCAATTATTCGTGGTGCAATTCTCTGACCCCGCCTTCTGGCGCTACAAGGCCCGTCACAGGAATGCGTTCGGTGACGTTCGTATCCCCTTATGATCCCGCTGGCTAGCACTCGTACCTAACGGTTATCACTTGATAGATGTATCTGGCCGACAGGTTAACCGGGGAATCCCCTTTCCTTAAATGAATGTAGCCATCTTGCTAGTTTCAGCAACTATCAACACAATCTGAATTGCAGTAATTCCCAGTGTCTTATTTCACGCTGTTCACGATAAATAATTTGCGAGAATGACTTCTTTCATATTTATAGAGATTAGATTAGATTAGGAAGCCCTCTTCAGGAAAGTCCGTGAGTTTCATTTATTGCTTGATTATTAATAGTCCAATACACATTGACTTTAGGCTGGTGCTTGGCTGGTGTAATGATAGGAACCGTGTTACCACATTGAAATAAAACTATTTTTAACAGATTCTATCGTGACTTGTTTGGTGCTATTTTGCATTTTACATTGATCCCGACGTTTCCGTATATTGAGGAAAACATTAAAATAACTTGGCAGTGGTGTAGCCGTGGTATAACAAAGTTTGCGAAACGCTGTCGTAGAAATTATTGTCTAAAACATGTCGAGTACCTACGTCCTACACCACTACATATAACAAAGAAGTCCGCCGCGTCTGTCTGTCTGACGCGATAATCTCAAAAACGACTGCACCTATTTTCATGCTATTTTCATCAATGGATAGAGTGGTTCTTGAGGGTTTTAGTATATAATTTATCAAGTTTTTGTATACATTGCCTAAAATATAATATTTGTTGGAGGTGTCGGAAAAAAATAAGCCGTCTGGGGGAGCTTGTAACGAAAACGCTTCGTAAACCCCTTGAGATTATAACAAAATGATGTATGGTAGAATTGTGTATCTTGTGGTGGTGGAAGAGGGTCCCATGGGTAGCGGGATGTTAAAATATTTGATAATAATAATATTCTAGGACAGTGTTTCCCAAACTTTATGACCACAATTTCCGACGTTAAGTTTTATACCAGCAGTATAAAACTCAAAATCGGAGATTAAGAAAGGTAAATCGCACATACGGCGGTAGTTATCACCAAGCTCAAAGTTTACTGCAGTACCTAAAGACATTCGTAAAACTAGTAAGTAACACACGCACCGGCAGATTCCGACCAACTACCCACACCGAATACCGAGAAATCCAATGGGCCTGCGAACGTTTTAACCAATTGCGTCCGAACGACAGCCAATAGGACGGATGTAGGTAGTGGCCGAATCCTGCCATATTGGTGCATGTTTTACCACATTTTTTAATTTTTTAATCTATGAAAAAAAAACATTTGTACATAGAGTAGACATGCAGAAATACAACATTACATTGTATTATTATTAATTTTTTTCAACCGTAATAATATTTTGATTATGGGAATTTTTGTTCATGCAAAATTTTTAAGGTTTATTTAACTATTGATACTGGTGTAAGATCATTAAAGTTAAGTCATTAATATTATCTAATTACTTACCTACTCATTACATAAGCATTACATAACTTAAAGTCATGCATATAGATATATAGTTATATAGGGATTGGATTTGATATAAATTTAAATTGGAAAAAATCAAAACACAGGACGGGACTTGAACTCGTAACCAGTCCCTTTCTTGGGGGTATACTCTGACCCTGGTGATCAATTTCACTTTTTCCAAATTAAACGATGAGGTTGATGTTTTGCAATGACATTGATGATAGAATACATTGGTATTATACATATGCATTTCCTTTAACCACAGACTATGTAAAAAAAATTAACATGGGCATATTTTTAGTGATATTTTTACCTGTTCCTAAGAACTTTTAATTTCATTTTGTAGTCAGAATGGAATGTAAAATTAAGACATGAGATGATATTGAAATAAAACTATTTTGAACAGATTCTTATGTGATTTATTTAGCCTTATTTTATGATTTAACTATTCTTAATGGTTTGGTTGCACTTCATCTGTGAAAAGTAGTTTTATTTAAACTTTCAACAATATCAAAAGCAAAGCTGAGATAATGTATGTATGCTGTTGTGATGATGTGTACACTAGAAATTATGTTAAAAAGTTAAATTATTATAAAGACAGTGAATGTCCTGCTAATGTCCAAATCTAGGTCAGAGCGGCCAGATATTGACTGATATTTTAATAAGGGGTGTCGCAAGGAAGTGAATTCAGTAAAGAATGAGCTTAATAGATGATCAATACTATATGGATTAGGGTGGCCAAAACTGCTTGCACACCTCTGCTTACAAGTCAACTTAATAGTTTATGAAGCTGATAATGTTTATTTTAATAAAATAACAATCATAATGCTATCACATCATATAAAATAATATGCATAAAAACTAAGACTCTATTAACCATTAAAAGCCCAATACACAGAACATAGAATGTTAGTTTATAGTTCAGCCAAGTAAGCTTACCGCTAGCTTCAGCCGGTAGTCATCTGCCTGCAAGGTTTTAATATATTAAAAACAAGTAAGCACCATAGACAACTAAAAAAAATATTAGCAGAAAATCACATTGTGTTAGTTGTCCTCATTAATTATTAAGAAAAACATGTTTAAGGAAATCCCATGCATTTAGTTAGAGTTAGAATAATACGTTTTCCAAGTATGGTTGAATTTTTGATAATAATACATCCCATTATTATGCTAGCTAGACAGGTAAGACTCCATAAGTAATGAATATTAAAAAATTAAAATAGGAGCTTTTAAGACATTTTTAGGTTTACAACTGATCTTATTATTTGTATCGTCATTATTCCGAAATAGGCGCCAAAGATATTTATATATAACGCAGTTGTTTCTGAAAACTTCAGATGTCAAATGCATAGCAAGTGTGGCCACTACTTTATTTAATGTACGCCAAAACGTGTTGGCGTACATTAAAGTTTTCATCTAAGCTATTATAATCATAATTATTTTTGTGACCTCTAAGCTACGGGAAGGTCATTGAATAAGAATAAATAAAGAGTTATCAATTTATATCCACTCCGCAACTGATTGCTCACATACACTAACAAAAAAGATAAGCCGAACTATTTATTACCTTCTTATCTCCATCTCTGGCGTCAGACATTATTTCTTCCAATAATATCTATATCAAAAACAGAACGAGTTAATCACATTAATTCGACATTGAGAAGCGCGCGGTGTTTTAATTGTCAATTTTGACAATAAATTTGGTGAACAGATGATTGTCAAATACGTTTAGTTGCCTAAATTATAATGAAATTTCATATTTTGAGTTCGGTCCTGGCACCAAAGTAACACCATTCCAGATTTTCAGAAAGGTATAATTTAAAAAAATATATGAACTAGCACATTTGTTTACATCTGATAAATAGTTAATAAAACATGTAATAATCGCGACTACATTCATTTATTCCACTTATGGTATTTATCGAAAATGTGATAGGTGAGGGAAAAAGTGTCAAGGCAAAGAAAAGATTTTTTTATGTGGTACTAATCAACCTAGTCCCATGCATAGATATAAGAAGAATATGGCCACTACTGTTACTCCTGTCTACCAGGATGAACAACTGTGACCCACGAACACTCCGAGTATTGAAACTCTGGAAGTACCAGGATAGGTTACATTTACCTACTGTCTATAAAATTTAAAAATCTTGTGAAAGCTGAGAGCATAAATTGAAGTAGGTACTTACTTATCTGCGCGCCCGGGAGAGACTTAGAACTCTCCCGGTCCGCCGAGCCCGCAACTTGCTCGCCGCGCGTCGCAGGCGACTCAGGCGCCGGAGGTCGCTTAACGACCTCCGTCCTCCATGAGCGCAGGCCTGGGGGTGGCGGGTGAGGCCGCCTGTCACCCCAGCAGAAGCAGGCCGGGACGGTGGGGCGACTAGCGCCCCTCCCCCAAACCGGGGCAAGACGGGGACACCGTGGTTCCCAAACCCGAGGGGGCCATCTCGAAACCGGAGATGGCCCAGGGTCAGTCGGGGTGCGAGGGATATGCTCTATGGGCAACCTTACACCCCGGCGTCTGTAGACCCGAGACGGCGTGCGGTTTTAGTCGGTTCAAGCCCGACATAACCGCCCCCGCTGGCACGCGGGGGTTTATCCGAAGGAATTTCCGCACGATAAAAAAAAAAAAATTGTACTTATCTAAATCTTTCTTTAGCTCTACGCTGCCTAGATTCAAAGTTGGTACGTAATGATAAGTGTTAGGATCAATTATCACTTTTTATGTCTACGGCCACTTTATTTTCTAAGGCAGAATGTACTCTTTGTCTTAAATACATGTTTTTTTTTTACGAAATCATCCAACTAGGTACAAAAAAAATTACCTAACGATAGATTTTTCATACACAACATTTATTTATTATCCTTTATACATTATATTTCTTCATTTATACATTTAAGTTTTGTCGTGTAATTCCCTTAGGATTACTTAATGTCTTATACATTTATTGATATTTTATGAAATATTTATATCATATTTGTAAACCCTTTACCGCATCCAGTGATAAATATGGTACATTAGCAATATTACGCTATTTTTTCTCATTTTTACGAGCAACCTTGTGATATATAATACTTCACATCGAATATCGAAACTTCTCACCATACTCGCCACCGTCATTTGTCAAATGTCTGTATGAGCAGTTCCTCAGATACTATTATCTTTGTATTTTCATGCATAATTTGATTGTGAATAATAGTATACATCTGCAACGTTTTTATGATATACCTACCACGTAAGTTTTGACATCAACTTTTTATGATCAATCAAAGTTGTTTCACAAAATTGGAACTTTGTACAATAAAATGTATTTTTTTTCATATTCGAAACTGCACACAGTATAAATTGTAACAATTAAAATAAAATCATGCGGTAAACGGTTAATTGTGTTTATATATATTTGAAGCTTCAAGTAGAAAACCGTATAAAATAGCAAATAGACTTTCCGATGCATACCTACATAAAATATCTTATAAATATTTACCTACAGAAGAAAATAAATCTTATCACACAATAACAGTTATATAAAGGACAGTAGATATTAATTCGTTTAAAAACTCCCTTATAAAATTATTAGCTATCTTGTCTTGTCATTAAGGCGGTTACAAATACACAGTATGATATTTTGCTATTCGTTTTCCTTGCGGTGCAACCGTACAGCTACAAACGCATGATTAATTTTTAGGGATTTTCTTTAGAAAAGCCCTATTGCTATCGAGTTGTCGTCGTTGCCAATTTTCGGTCACAGTTTTGGGTATGAAGGAGATGAGCTATCGAGTTGCTGTTTTCGGTAACAGATTCGTGCTGGGGTGAACCATTGCAAGATAAAGAAAAAATCGCAAAAAATCGCAAAATCGAAAATCTCTTGTATTCGGCTGAGCTCGTCTCAAGAATTCGACTTGTTTTTATTAATACTAGATGATGCTGAGCGGAGGTCGGTTATCGTTTTTCGAGCATATCTCCGTTTCTACTTAACCAATCTCAATCAAACATACGTCTGGTCAAGGTCTGAACAAGACCTTTTCAATAGAAAAAACCGCATTGAAATCCTTTCAGTAGTTATCGCGTCTATTGCGAACAAACAGACAAAAAGACAAGAGTTCACAAAAAATAAATGTGTTCAGAATCGTTCATTTAACATAACCCAAGTATTTTTTTAAATAGCTCCAATGTACAGACACAGCTAATTTACAATCTTATAATAGTACCTATTGATGAAAGGAATAAATGGCATGATTCGAAGGAATGACACACACTCAAACTCAACACGAATATCTCAATATAAGTATAATAATTGTGTATATAGTAACCACAACAATACTTAGTTTATATAGTTTTTAAATGTTGTATACCTATTTGTGGTGATAGGTACTTAACTTTGAGCAATGAAGGATATGATATTGTCGAAAGTTCACAAGAATATTCCATATTGTTTTTTTTTTATATTTATGACACGTCAATTTCACTTCACCTCGCCTGATGGTAAGCTAAAGGTAGTCTCAGGAAAGAGGGTCACCATTACATACACGTACCATGTTAACAATGGTGGCACTCAGCTTGATGGCCTCATTAAAAGAGGATTGTCGTCGCAACACCTCGTGACACCCACCGGTCCCACTAGTGCTGCGACCCCTTGCTGACCTCTGAACGCAATCAAACCGAAATTGGATTACTATGGAGGGTTTTCGCAAACGTGCACGGTGGTACCCACCCGGCCGAATTTTGTGACAAATTTGTGTCATCAAGTTTCTACCACTAGTTCCTATTTTTAACAGATTAACGATTAACAGATGAACTAATGTGGTGATTGTCTCATGTCTTGGAGGGCAAGTTATCTTAAACTGTCTCAAAAAACCTGAACATTGTTTAACCGACTTGTGGCCACTAACGCGTATATGTGTCCAAAAAAATACTAGCCAGGCCAATGATGCATGTGTAAAAATAGTTTTATTTCAAAAGGAAAGCTGTTCCAAAAAGTCAATACAATAGACGTATTTGGATATTTTTTGGTTAAAAATACAGATTTAAGAATGTATTTATTTTTATGACTAGCAACATTTTAAAAACCTAGTTTTTGTTTTTGAAAATATACTGACATATAAGTATAGACATTTATATACTATTCCAAAACTTATACAATCTACATTTTACACATTTAGATAATAATTTAGCCATTGTGGCTAAAGACCTACAGATACCCATTATTTTTAGCATACAAAAGGTAGACATTCAATATAGATTGCAAAAATATGACTAATGTTGACATTTTTTAATATGAATAGAGGATTTAACAATTTTATAACCACCTTAATACATATTTCGCAGATTATATATATATTATATTTAGACACCAAATTCTTCAACTTTTATTAGATAATAGGTGTAATCGTACAGATAGTGTAGATACAGACAAGATTAAAATTCAGTGGCACGGGTCCCTTCAATTAGTATTGATTCATTGATATTGATACATTTTTTAGGCGGTTTTTTTTTGTTAGTTTCTAGTTACCTCAATGGTTTTACTTTTTGAAATGGTTACCTTTCGCCACAGCTAACATGAAATTAGAGTATTGTAGCATATATTATAATAGTAATTGGCATAAAATTGTCTGTTTTTACTTAGATACACCCAGCTGGTCCTTGAAATATTTTGCCAATCAATTTTGAGGTGTTTGAGGCTGACCTTTTAACCTTGTTAAATGTCAATGTAAAGATCACAGCTAACTTTAGAGCAAAAAATGGATGGTCCAGTATGTATTAAGAAATATGAAACCAAGGTTCTATTTACAGTGCTTACTTCAAATTCGTATATAAATAAATTTTAAACTTTCTCGTTCATTGATATATACAATAAAGTTTACGGGAATTTACGCGATTTGTGTGTTTCAAAGGAACAGTCAACGACGGAATACTAAGTCTGAAATATTTACAAACTTTTTTTCATTTGATTACAATATTCACGGAGAATAAAGTTAAAATATTTCATATTATGTTTATTTTTTTATTAATGGTTGAAGAGTTAAGGTGATTGATAAAACGTGATTTATTCAGCTATTTCTGACATTGATTGTAGACCTGGTCGAAACGTTAATTCAAGGTATTATATACGCCATGATCCCGTGAAATCCTATTTTTACTATATCAATATTTACACAATTTTAGAGAAAAAGTAACTAAATATATTAAGAATAAATTAATACCATAAGTATAATATACATTGGAATTATTAGGCATAATTATAACACCTATACAGGTTGATCCTAATGCTCAGACCAAGAGATAAGCCAATGGAAAACTGTCAATTGAATAATTGCTATAACAGACTTCAAAAAAATAATGGTCAATGGAATTTCGCAAAAAGTATTTTAAAAGTTTAGTTAGTTTAGTTATTTTATAGACAGTATATATTAGTTTAGTTATAGACAGATGACCAAATCATAACATCTGCGAACTGATCCATTCGTATCTGATGACCTTTTCTTTAATATTAGTAAACATGACTTGACCTGTGCATTTCCTGGTCAGATCTGGCATTTTAGGACACCTGTATATATAAATATTATTATAAATTACACTTGAAATTAAACTTAACACATAATCCATAATCCTCTTGACTATTATACAAACTTCATAAACTCTGGACAGAAGAAAGACTGAAGTTACACAAGCAAACATTGTGACAGCATGAACTAAACTTATAATCTCACTATACATATAAAAGTGAAAAGTGTAAGTGTTTCAGTGAAATATATTGAGTTTTAGAATATGGCAAGCCCGATTCACTGCACATAGTCATACCCATATTAGTGGCGGAGAGAATAAATAAAATTATCCACTTTCCTTCCTAGATTCATTAATCAATACTGTTTATCTAGTTTTATAGTTAGGCAATGAGAAAGTGACTTACTCTGTTAATCTAGTTCTGGAAACATCTAATATAATTTCAATAAAATGAATAGCGTACTATAGTTCAAAAATATTGACCCAAAATTTGTCTCTGTAATATTGAATTCACCCATCGCCACTGGTACCAACACCTTGTTTCAGTTTGAAAGAAATAAATGCAATGATTTTTAATATTATTCTCTTGTTTGAACACTTCAGTAAGGCATACCTGGCTTTTGTGCCACTATAACAGTACAGCCACAATACGCATATTAGGCATTATTGAAACACTTACCTAGAACATGTATAGCTTACAGTGTAAATTGATATTATACATCAATAGTATTTATGAAAATGTAAATATTTCTTCGAAGTACACTTGCCAGCTTAGAAATTTGGATAGCTGGCAACACCTTATTTATGAGTTTGACAAGTGGCTCAGGATCAGTTCTTGTATTTATATTTTTCATTCTTGTCTATCGTTTGAGTCTGATCGCTGCTTCCACTTGGGGCCGGATCTCAGTTAGCTGTCCACTGTAAATATGTAATTTTTATTTAGCATTCAGTGCAAATTAGATAAAATTATGTCTTTTATTATTAAGTCGACATACATTGGTCAATGTGAAGTAAATATCTGTTTTCACAGTAAAGTCAAAAGTAAAGTACAAGTGATTTGATTCAATATGTGTAGCAAGTTGCACCAAGTCGCATCAGTCAACAGTATAAATAAGCTGTCCTGTGAAGTAGGTATTTTGCAGAAGTATCTTTATTCTATGGATTGGTCAAAATAATCATAGCACCTTCAAAGTAGCCCCGCCCTGCCTCACAAGCTCCTGTTCCCTTTTCTCTATCTCCTCAGCTCTCTGCTGCATGCGTTGCACCTTATCAACATCCCTGATTCCTCGGGCGGCATTTTCAGCCACCCGACGCTCAGCGGCTTCGCTCTGTTGGCGGCGCCTAGTCTCCTAAAAGATAAGAAAAAATGCAACAAGTCAAAAAAAAAAAATTACAATAATTTCTTAAAATATCTTATTGGTTCCCCGTTCATGTATGTATACATAAAAGTCGCAGTACAAATTTATATTACATGAATAAGGAAACAAAGTAATAATTTGAAATAAGTATTGTGCAATTTGAATTATTTAGTTGATGGTTTGTACATTATCTCATTTATATAAAGTATACAGCACAATTGGTTCGAATAAAACGAACACTTATTTCATCAACGACATACCTACAACATATTTCTATACAATTTCTAGAAAACAACAATTTGACGAACGAATTTCAGACCCAAGTGTGAAGGTTTTACTACTAAACAGCAAACTTACTGCATCAGGAGTAAGTACTTCTGAAGCTGAGGGTCTGCAACAGGATGTAATTATCCCCATTTCAAGTAAAGCTAAAGTTATTGAACAAAAAACTTAAACTCGTAATAACATAGGTTTTTAATGTTGTTTTATTACACGTTTTACGTCAAACTCTAATGAACTTTACTTGACATTAACAATTACGTTCATAAATTAAAGTAGTTTTTAGTACATATCGTTTCAATTAGCATAATTAGTAACTGGCAGTTGTCGAAAATGAAACTGTATAGAAATATAAATCAACACTGCACTGCAAAAATGTCATACTCAAACAAACCAATACTTATTTGTTAATTTGCGTTTAATTTAGTTGTGTTTGCGATCAATTTCATGTGAAGATTTGTACTTACCATACGCAGCTTAATAATAAAGTTAATGTTGGCCATGGTAAAGAAGCGATTGCAGTAAGTAACTTTTGATGAAATTCACTATTGTAAACACCCTAGTATCTGCAGTGCAAGACAGCAAAATGCAACGCGCAATTTTATAAAATAGACTATCTTCTATCTTCCCAGTTATTTATCGATTTCTAGCGTGACCAAGTAATAAATCAAAAGCAGGCCTGAAGTACAAGTGATAGGAACATGATTACATAACACAATACTTTAGGTATTTTTATATCGTTTTAATATTACATATTAAACAAGAAAGAAATAATTGTAGTTAATTTTTGATAGATAAGTACAATTTTTATTTATGTGGGAGTAATGAAACTAAGTCGATCGACTAAACTTTTAAAATGTTTAATATTTAATCTGTAACACAAACCTTAATCGATTGATTTAGTACAACACTAACGTAAAGTAGATTTTGTTCGGGGACTGTCGATTTTATTAAATAAATTGCTAACTGCAAAATACAAAATGTTATCACGCATAGCTTTGCGTTCAGGTATGTATAATGTTGTTATATAATGCATAATCTGTATCCAGTGAGGTATAATTGTTTAATTTTTAACCTTAACCCTGATTACGGTGGTTTATGTAATCACCAATTTGACGGGTGCCTTCACACTTGCCGAAGAAATAAAATAAGAACTGCCCAATATAAACAAGACTAATAATTTAAGCTTTCAGTTACATGTTATAGAGGCGCTTTATTTTTCCAATTTTTTATTAAAGTGTATATGTAATATATTAAATATTATTTTGGGTTAGGGTTTTATATACTCTACATTTTTTAATTACCTCATTATTTTCTCAATGTTTCTTTTTTTAAACTACAAAGGTAACCAGCATACAGGCTACCTCATAGTAAGCAGTTACTGTATCCTAAAAACACTTGTAACATCAGAGGTTTCACTACCTGCCGAGTAGAAAATGAAAAGATAAGGGTAGGAGCCACTGTTATTTAACATTAATATTAAGTATGGTACTTCATTATTCAGTGATAGCATTGCCCTCCATGAGTAGGATCATCAGAAGTAAAAAAAGATACAGTAAAAGTAATAAATATGTTTTCAGCTGCGGCGCGACAGTCCACATGCGCAGCTATCACTGCTCGAGGATCTGCTTCTGATGTATCTGGTGCTCGTGATGAGCAGAACTTCCCCAGACCAGTGAGAGCGTCTGAGCCTGGCAAGGTTAGGCTCGGATTCTTGCCTGAAGAATGGTGAGATCACGTCTGTAGTGCTACAATTTCTTTGTAGAAATAAACTAGTAGCTTAGCTTCTGCCCAATGCTTTTGTGTCTTGGATCTGTCACTATCGCAACTGTTACCTAAGTTGCATCCAAAGCATGTACTATGGAGATCAGGATCCACTCCTCTTCATTTTTAAGGTAGCAACTGCTGTGTTATCTTCCAACCTCTATATCCAGAGCCCCATCTGTTAATCAGCAGGTGTACTGGCTAGATAACTTGGGCCCTAAACTTTTTGGTAGGGGGGTGTGTCTTGGTTCTGAGATGTCACCTGAAAAATGACAACAATTGGAGGTCTACCAAGTTGTAAGTTTGGCGCAGTAGATAGATAATATAGCATCTAGTAGGTTTGAAGCTTAACAGTTTGCTCAGTAGACTAGCATTTAGTGGTTTGAAGACTAAAAGTTTGGCTCAGTAGACCTAATAGAGCATCTAGTACCTTGAAGCCTAAAAGTTTTGCACAATAGGCAGATAATATAGCATCTAGTTAAATCTAGTAGCTTGGAGACTAAAAGTAGCTCAGCAGGGAGATAAAATAGCATCTAATAGCTTGGAAACCAAAATTTTGGCTCAGTAGACAGAAAATATAGCATCTAGTAGCTTGGAAACCGAAATTTTGGCTCAGTAGACAGAAAAAATAGCATCTAGTATCTTGAAGCCTAAAAGTTTGGCCCAGTAGACAGAAAATATAGCATCTATTAGCTTGAAGCCTAAAAGTTTGGCTAAGTAGACAGAAAATATAGCATCTAGTAGCTTGAAGCCTAAAAGTTTGGCTCAGCAGACAGAAAATATAGCATCTAGTAGCTTGAAGCCTAAAAGTTTGGCGCAGTAGACAGAAAATATACCATCTAGTAACTTGAAGCTTAAAAGTTTGGCTCAGTAGACAGAAAATATAACATCTAGTAGCTTGAAGACTAAAAATCAAATGAATTGTTTCTTAGCATTCTGTCTATCTTGGTTTTATTATAATATGAGCAACGTTGAAAATAATAATGCAGGATATTTACAGTCCCATATCTAAGGTTTGGCATGGAGGTAAAATATTTTATTTTCTGGTATGCTCTGTTAATTAAAAGAAGCTAAAGATGTTTGCTAATGGTAGCAAGCATCTTCTAGGGTTAAACCAACCTCACCTAAAAGCCAGTACACCTGGGGATAAAAGCCTTAGGCTCCTACCTCTCAGGGTTTGAATCTAACAGCAGAAGGTCCTGTAAAAGCCAGCTACTACAAGGACTGCGGGCAGTACAGTGCAAGCTTTTGAAGCAACCAGGATTGGTGCTCTGATGATGTTGACTGTTTTGGTTCTTTATTAACATTCAAGCTTAGACTAAAACTGGAGTAGTTTCAAAAATATGAATATACCATTTCAGGTTCCAGTTCTTCCACGCCAAGACCGGAGTGACGGGACCTTACACATTTGGCGTTGGTCTGGCTACATACCTCTGCAGCAAGGAGATTTTTGTCATGGAACATGAGTACTACACTGGTCTGTCTTTGCTCCTCATGGTATATGTTGCCACCAAGAAACTCGGACCAAATATTGCCGCTTGGTTGGACAAGGAAGTTGATGTGAGTATATTTTATTCTCCCAAAGAGGGGTTCAAAGCTACTAAAACCTTGTTGGGCCCCACATGGTTTTTTTTTTAATATTTAGGACACGTCAATTTGACTTCACCTCGCCTGATGGTAAGCTGAAGGTAAAGTCTCAGGAAAGAGGGTCACCATTATATACACGTACCATGTTAACCTCAGTGGTCCTTCCGGCCGCCTACGAAACCGCATGTTCGTAACCAGTTACAAAACAAGGAAAAAACTTCTTCGTACGATACCAGTTACGAAGGAATAGATTTTTTTCCCTATACGATACTTGGTTACGTAGTAAATATTCGGTAGTTAGAAAATTTTTGGCTCACAACCAAAAAGTCTATTGCGCTTTCGTAGATTTGGAAAAGGCCTATGATAGAGTGGTGAGGAATGAATTGTGGTCAACATTGTCTATGAATGGGGTAAGCAGCAGCTTGATACGAGCACTGAGATCTCTATATGAGGGTTCCAGTGCTTGTGTCAGGATAAACGGAGCTTGCACAGACTGGTTTAACATCGAAAAAGGTGTTAGACAAGGATGTGTGGCATCACCGGGACTGTTTAACTTATTTATAGACGATTGCTTGAAAGAACTGAAAGAGAGTGCGTACGGATTAAGAATGAATGACTTGACCGTCAAATGCCTCCTGTACGCTGATGATCAAGTAATATTGGCATCATCGGAACAGGAGTTGCAGGCGATGGTTAATATTATGCATGGGGCCTTAACAAACAAAGGAATGAAAATAAATGTAAGTAAGACGAAAGTGATGATTTTTGAAAGAGAAGAAAACATGACAAATTGTAGAATTCTGATTGAAGGAGAAACAGTAGAACAAGTGAAAGAGTTTGTTTACTTGGGTTCAAAGTTTACGAGGGATGGAAAGTATGACTGTGATATTGAGCGAAGAGTTTTGGCTGGTAATCAAGTGAATGGGGCCCTGCATAATTTTATGAGCAGCCAGAAAGTGTCTAAAGAGGCGCGACTGGCTGTTCACAGAGGAGTACTCGTCCCCACACTTATGTATGGTAGTGAATGTTGGGTGTGGCAGAAGGAACATGAGAGTAAGCTGAATGCTGTTGAAATGAGAAGTCTGAGAAGTATAGCTGAAGTGACCCTGATGGACCGAGTGAGGAACAGTGTGATAAGGGAACGTTGTGGTATGGCAGAAGATGTAGTGACCAAGATAGAGAAAGGGATGCTTAGATGGTTCGGTCATGTAGAGAGGATGGATGAAAGGAGATTAACGAAACAGATTTATGAGGCGAGGGCTACTGGGCAACCCGGTAAAGGTCGACCTAGGCGTACGTATTCCAATCAGATCGATGACGTTTTGAAGAAGGGCCAGGTCAGAAGTACCCGTAACCGGCGTGCATGTATGAAAACAATTATGAAAGTGGAAGAAGCGAAAGGCGTATGCCAAGATCGTAGCAAGTGGAAAGATGTTGTCTCTGCCTACCCCTACGGGAAAAAGGCGTGACTATATGTATGTATGTATGTATGTATATGTACTACCATATGCGATATCACAAATCTCTTCAGTGAGTAGTCTATGTATGGAAACTCTTTTAATCACAAACCACTTTAGAGATTAGACTGTGTATGAAAACTCTTTTACTCTTTACTCTCTCTTTTACCGGTTTCTTATAAGATTTAAAATATTAGATGGTTATAGTAGCTACTAGTATTTTTTAAGTTTATTTTTATTAATAACCTTTTTTTCGTTGATAAGCGTAAGAAGGCATACTTATTTTCTCTTTTCTTTGCTGTAATTACAGTATTGCAATGAAAATGAATACATTTATTAATAATTTTATACATTTGTTTTTCATTTAATTAATTTTTTTATTTCCGTAGTGGCAAGTGTGCCAGGCTGTCACGCGGAAGGTACCAGGTTCGAATCCTGGTGGGGACAACTACTTTATGTTTATAATTTAGTTGTGCCAGGTTGGTTAGGACATTGCAGGTTGATCACCTGATTGCCCGACAAGAAGGATGATACATGCTTCGGAGGGCTTGTAAAGCCGTTGGTCCCGGATGACATTTCACATATTTTGTAGGCTGGTATTCGTTAATATTCACCAATTTGTTCGTTACTACGTAACCAGTAACCAAGCATCGTATAGGGAAAAAAAAAATCTATTCCTTCGTAACTGGTATCGTACAAAGAGAAATCATGTTTCGTAACTACTTAACCAAGTATCGTATAGGGAAAAAAATCTATTCCTTCGTAACTGGTATCGTACGAAGAAGTTTTTTCCTTGTATTGTAACTGGTTACGAACATGCGGTTTCGTAGGCGGCCGGAGGGTCAGTGGTCAATATCGAAGCCAAAAAGGTTTAGCAAACGGCTTTAACTCTCCACTTGGCATGGTCCTGGGCATCCTTATTAATGAGACCATGGGTATGCATGTCACCTCCTACAACGCCAAGTCAGCACTTCTTGGCCTCCCACTGGCCACAACACAACACAGACATTTGTTACCCACCACATAATGTCACCACATAATGTGGCCGCATCCACGACGGCGACACTCGTATTTTATCTGCAATGTCTCTATTGTTATTCACTCAATATTCCAGGCTGTTGAAACCCAGTGGAACCAGAGCCGCCAAGACAGTATCAAGGCCTTGGACGAGGCCGTCAAGGCTGAGAAGGATAGCCAGTGGCGCGCTCAAGGACAGGAGCTCCTGATCCAAGCTAAGAAGGAGAATGTGCTGCTGCAGCTTGAGGCTGCGTATAGGGAGAGGCTGATGAACACATACAATGAGGTATATAACTTTAATTTTGGACACTGGTCATCACACGAAAGTTCGTCAAAAAAAACACCTTTGCAGCGCCATCTACCGACGCGAAAGAAAATATCTTTGAATCAGGTTGTATGTCGTCAAAATTTTAAGTCAATCTATGCAGAACATTTTGAAATATACAGGAACAAACTTAACATTTTTGTATGTACAGATTGTAGATTTGGGGTACAATGGAGTAGGCAGTAGTACTAATACTACTTTTAGGGAAGTACTCCTCCGTCAACGAACAAATATACCGAAGGACCACACAATAAAGAAAAATAAATACTATGATCTCACAAACGAATTAACCAAAAACAGTTACGTTGTTAATTTGTATGCAGTGAAAGTGGGAGCGAGAGTTATACCAGCAAAATCTCTCTATAACCTACTTAGCCTATCGAGAGCTACAATAAGCTCATTACTAGGACGAATGTCTAAAGCGCCACTAGTAGGTTCGCATCAAATTTGGTTAGGCAGGGAAGGGAACTTGGGTAGTGAAGCTGAGTGTCGATATATATCAACAAAAGGGGCCCCTTCTAAACCTACATTTGGGTCGCCAGTCCCAAGCACTGTCCAGAGTTCCCAGCAACGCGATGGACCCGCACAGAGAATCCATGGATTGCTAAGAATATCGGTCCCCGTTTAACCTAACAAGGTCTGGTAGAGTCCTAACAATGCCGTTTTACCCGCCACTAAGAGAGTAAATCATTATCCATACTTTTTATTTTTACTAGGTGAAACGTCGCCTGGACTACCAACTCGAGAAGTCTAACGTAGAACGTCGCCTCGCCCAGAAGCACATGGTTGACTGGGTGGTCACCAATGTTACCAAGGCCATCACTCCGGACCAAGAGAAGCAGGCTCTAGACCGCTGCATCGCCGACCTGTCGGCCCTGGCCGCCAGAAAGTGAACGCTATTGTAGATAATTTGTCTGTGTTATATAAATATTATGGAATAAATGAAAGATCGAGTTAGCTTTGAGACTTTTTTTGTGCCATTTCTTGATTCTGCAACATTAAAAAGAGTCGGAAGTTTAATCGTTAAGGAGTAGGCTTTACAATCGGGAGGGCCCGGGTTCGAATCCTGGCCATCACACTACCGACGGGAACCCATTACTAACAAGAAATTCAGCTTAGGGGCATCCCCCTAACGCCTTCAGCTATACATTCAGTAATTTCTTACATAACATAACTTCACGCCTGTATCCCCGAAGGGGTAGGCAGAGGTGTATTACACACCCACGATTCGCCAGTTATGTTAAGGTCCCAATGTAATAGGGGCGAGCCTATTGTCATCTACCGGGCACATTATTAAGCGAGCGATAATTAACATTTATTAATGCACACATAACTACGAAAAGTCCGAGGTGTGCCCGGGGCGACTGTTCTGTTCTGTTACTAATATACCAGAAAAGAATGGAAGAGGAATCTTTCGTCATCTTGGCAATGATCTTGGTTGCATCCGATACTTTCTCCTCGTGAGCCTAGGGTCCTCTTTCATTCAAGGTTTGGGTATGACGGGACAGACTGCCTTCTGTCCTTCCAACCCCAAGAGGAAACCCTGCGCCAGAATCTATTCTGCTGATCGGCAGACAGTGAGCATAGTGACTGCGCTAAAGGCACGAGAAATATACAGTTACATCTCGACGTCGCCAGGTTTCTGTAGGTGTCTAAATCAATGCAAATCTGCCGTATGTGAACATTCGCAACACCCGTGAACATATTTGATTTAAGCATCTTTGAACTACTGGTGATAACCCTGTGGTTATCACCCAGTTGTTGCTCTATGCCTCGACGAACACACAGGTGTTCGTCGAGGCATAGAGCACAATTTTTAATAATCGTTTACCTACCAATCTATAAACTCTCCAGAGACAGCATCATCATCCTCCGAGCTAAGGCTCTACGCTCGACCCTGAGTTAGGGTAAGCCCTAACTCAGTTAGGGTCGATTTTTCGGTCTCACTACGAAGTGGCCGAATATTTTCTGTGAATGACTGCCATCTGACTTCCACAACCCACTGGTTATATCGAAGTTTTAGTTAGACCAGTTATCGGACTTTTAGGGCTCCTACTATCCGTAACGACTGCCATAAATGTTCGTATGGCAACCGGGACCGACGACTTGACGTGCTCTCCGAGGCACGAAGGAATCTCAATGTGTTAAGAATGGTCACCCATCCTAAGAATGACCTGGCTAGTATTGCTTTACTTTGTAATGTGTTAACCTACTCAGTTTCACTTAGCCACGAGCCCGTCAACATTTTAAGAAATTATTGGAATAAAATACAAAAAATATGTTACAATGATTTATTTTACAAATACAATAATTAGCTGGACAACAGTTCCCATTTTAGTATGTTTCGGCGATAGACCGCCTCAAGTTAAAGCTCGTTTTACATTATTGCACCTGCACTGGATTGCGATGGGTCACCATACATTGTAAACTCAACATGGCCATTGCAGAATTACCAAATCCACCAATATTTAACACCAAGAGAGCTCACAATTTATGAAATCATTTATTACAACAGTTTATATACAAGTACTAATGATTTATGGTTATTTTCACATAGCAACACCAATACAATCTAAAAAAAGGATTTTAAAATTTGAATATTAGTCTCATAATCGCTATGTAAATTAACCATTTCTTTACACGTATTTATATTACGATCATGTTATCCCTTATGGATCCTGTGCGCATAAATAACAAACTGTAGGCCTACCATCAAACAATACATCCGAAGTTGCGTACCAAAATGGCTACCACGAAACGCATTTATCCTGTAATTCGGGTCCGAGGGTAACACTAGTCTAGTCCGAAGTAACTTCAATGTAGCAAATGGTACTTTTTTCGTTCGTGGTTCGTGCGGGTCCGAAGTAGAGATGGGTTTGGTAGGTATATAAGGTGTCACAAAATTAGGTCTCTGAATTTGGTGAGATGACTTAGCATCGACAAAATATGTATTTGGAACAAAAAAAAAATATCGGGTAAATAAAAAAAAAACAAAAAAAAAAAAAAAACAATTTTTTAAAATTTTTAAATATTTTTTTTTACTTTACCCGATTTTTTTTATTTTCAAATACATATTTTGTCGATACCAAGTCATCTCACCAAATTCAGAGACCTAATTTTGTGACACCTTATATATCAATATTATCGAGTATCCATACAACGCTATACGATACAATGATATTTTGTATCGATAGCTTTGAAATTTCCGATGTACGTGTCATGGTAGCTCCTCAGGGTTTATTTATAGATATTATTAAGCGTAGCGAGCCGAAGGCGAGCGAAGCGTCTTTGGTTTCAAAGTTGCATTTCAAACATGATACTCCTCCGAGAGCGTTTGACCGATCTTGACCAAATTTGCCACGGTGATCAAGTAGACATTACTGAGTGTGGTAAGGGGTCGAATGTCCAGATTGGTCTTACCATCGAGGAATAATCACCGAAAAACCAAATCAATGGAAAAAGTTGACCGGTCACGTTGACCTATTGTTGGATGGGCAAATCTGCTACGCTTAAGTTTGGGTTGATTGCCAAGCTGGCAACCGTCCTAGTTAAATTATATTATGATACTGTATGAGGTCACAACACAACAAAATACTGGTACTGATGACGGTACGATATTACAAATCGGTAGATAATAAATTAATGTTGATTCCATTACATATATTTTAACACAGTTTATTAATAGATTTTTTTTGGCGGGAAGAAGATTATTCAGTCTATTTTTTTTTATTTAATAGGCAATGATTTCAGTAGTCAGTTTCTAGTAATTTTTATGTTTGTTAATTGGATGCTAAACAAGCCTTTCTTCTATGGAGGTATAGTGCTTTCATTTATCTGCAGCTACAGAGGTTCATGTTAGATCCATAAGATGTGTGAAGTGTGAAACTTGCAAATGGCCGACGGTTTGAAAACCTAACCACTACTTTTGAGGCAAATTATTCTCGTCCGTTTCACACAGAATTTCTTAATAATTAATTCTGGGTATTATGACCCTGAAAGCAACCTTCTCCCCGTACCAAAAAAAAACGATGTTACACTTAAAATATCTGGGCCTTACAGCGACGCGGTAAAAACAATATATAGCTAATGTTGATTATCGCTTGCTTTGTAATGTGCCCGCTAGATGGCAATAGGCTCGCCCCCTAATAAATTGCGACCTAAACATAACTGGTGAATCGTGGGTGTGTAATACACCTCTGCCTACCCCATTGGGGATACAGGCGTGAAGTTATGTTATGTTATAGCTCTTACTCTCTCCCTCGGAAGAGCGGCCGAAACTGAATTGCTTTTAACGCGTCTTGGTAAGGCCACTGCTAACTACAAAGCAGAATATAAAACAATTATTGTTGATATCTTCCTCTTCATCATTTTAAAAGCTAAAATTGATATAAAATCATTGTAAATCTGTATCAAAAACACATATGCTTCAACTAATATACACGTTTAGCAAAAATTGTGTAAAACCAATACTACGATATAAAAATACATATATTCCTTATTAAATTAACTTATGAAAATTGTTGTGGACGATTCGATTAGAGACGAGACTGTTGGAACATGAGATACAGTAATCTGTCGAAACCTATAGTAAGGTGACCTTGTGCCTATAAACACGGTAGTAACTACCTATAGAAGGCGTAGTAAGTAATGTAAAACACTTCTTTCAAGACAGTGAGCGATATGTATATCTATCTTTTTCTCTCACATGATGTAAGCGTAGATAGGTAGGGGAAGGCGAAGGGGGTGTGGATGATTGCGCTCGTAAAAGTCAAGACAAACGATATCACTTTTTTTTTATATTTAGGACACGTCAATTAGACTTCACCTGGCTTGAGGGTAAGCTAAAGCTAAAGTCTCAGAAAAGAGGGTCACCATTACATACACGTACCATGTTAACAATGGTGGCACTCAGCTTGAGGGCCTCATCAGTAGAGGATTGTCGTCGCAGCAGCGCGTGACACCCACCGGTCCCACTAGTGCTGCGACCACAATCCCCCTGCCCGGCTCATGGCAAGGTGCAATCAAAAAAGTGCAAGCTTTGTATACCACCGGGATTGGTGCTCGCTCGGATGAAGACGATCAGTCTGTAGGATCTATACAGGGTGGAATTTTTTAATGGGAAAGCACTTTAACTGGAGTTAGCTAATGCTTATCTTATGGAAAACTAATAATTAAGAAAACAATTTACCACACCCTACGTTGGCCAATCACCAAAAATATTCTCGATTTTTCTGTATCGATTTCAACAGACAAATTTTATAGCCGAACCGGCTGAATATGAGATCTGACATTATAATGTAAACATTACTTTTGAACCATATTCAATATAAAGAACTAGAACAGGTTTAACAGTCTCAGACAGAAGACAGCAGACCAGAGGCGAAGAAAACGCAAGAACAAAAGGACATGAAGTCGTCTGTAGCCTAACAGTCGACGATGCTGTAGAACGGAATAGTTGGCGCCTCAAGATCTGCTGCGTGGGGTCCTGGAACTACTGCCATCAGGGAGAGCTGTCTCTAGAGTGAAGAGCTGTTCAAACAGATGCTCAACAACAATTATAGTAAGTGACATCTGTATTGTACACGCCTTGGAACCTTGTAATAATGTAAGACAGGCCCCCACTAAGATTCTAGTGGCGCAAGCCAACCTCAGCTGCAAGTCGGTACATTTACCTGATAGACGTGGCTCTGGCGCAGGTTTCGTTAAGAGGATGGAGGGGGGGGGGGAAGCTGGGCAATTGCGCTCGTAAAAGTCAAGATATACCAAACGATGGTAAGGAGTTAGGTTAGCTGCATCAAAAAAGCGCAAGCTTTGCATGCAACCGGAATTGGCACTCGCAGAGATGAAGTCGAAGGGAAATCCACCCTGTATAGTTTGGTGTTATTTTTTAATGCTACCTGAAAGTACTCTAAATACAGAATATAGCAAACAGGCGACCATAGATAAAGATATAGAAGATCTTGTGTATCATTTCTGCAGTCTCAAATGTAATCAAATCATTCAGTATGATGATATTACATGTTCAAATTGTATTTATGGTTAATGTATCATTCGTATAGAAATATAAATCATAAAAGGATTCGATTCTTTTAATTAGTCGATATCGATATATATATAATCGACTAAAATATCCTTTGCCCTCAATAAATAAAACTTAGAATTGAAGTTATTACATATTATTTTCTCGTATTCCTATACAAACGATTCATTGAAACATAACTAACGCTAACCTAAAATTAATTATCGAACGACAAAAAAGTAACAAAAATATTTTATACACATTAGTATTTGGTTTTTAGGCGTCTATTTACACGTAAATAAAAATTTCATGTAATTTTTCACACATTTTATTTTATAATAATGTTATTCATTATTACAAACTGACAACAGTCAACACCTTTTTCGATATTGCGTATTTATTTTTAAGCAAGTGAAGCGAATGGTTACTAAATCATTTTATTCCTGGTTACTGATTTGAATAAGAACTCAATATTTTTCGAACTTAATTTAAAACTTTTTAAATATCAGAAATACTTGTGATATTATAGAGGGATCTCTGACTTACTACAGATAAGTAAATTCCGAGCACGGATTACGGTTGTTTTAAATTAATTTAATAATTAAAATATCATTAAATATAATTTCATATAAGATAATGATTTCGCATCAAGATAATTCAACAAATATAAAAATTCATTGAAAATATTATTGGGATTAAATCCCGTTATAATTGTGCAATCTAAGCTATGAGCACCATTTTATGAAAATTGTGCTTAAATTATGAAGTGAAATTTGTTAAACGCATCTTTACACGCACTTTATAGGTAACTAGTGGCCCGTCCCGGTTTTGCACAGGAAAATTTAGTACTTAACCCGCTTAGGGGGAATATTTCCAAAATTATATCCTATCTATATCTACTAGGGTAACCTAGTGGATGTTCAAAACATAAAAGTAATAATAGGTAATAATAGGAAGTAATAATATTTCATTAGATCCATCAATATTTCTGTGCGGATACTAGTGTAGAGTCTGGTTAGGCAAATGAAACCACGTTACGTTGGTTAGCTAATCGACTATCTATATTAAAATCTATGTAATCGAGATTTAATAAAAGTTTGTCCGGTATGACTTATTTCGTTATAATTTTCCTGTTGAAACAAGCTACTGTAAAATAGTAATAAATTTCATTCCTGTTGAGTACCTACCTAGCTAAAGTGCGTGCAACCAACATTTTATAGCTTCCACTGATACTACATATTACAATAGTTATTCAAGTCAAATTGGATTTCCGTGTAATAACGTATCATGTTGTAATAAAAGTATTTTAACGGATTTTATCTGTACACTGTTCCTAATATTTCAATTGCTTTTCAGCAGCCCTGGGGGTACTTTGAGATAACTTTACAATTCCAGATATGACACAACCATCATCAAAGTAGCCTCGTAACAAGAGGCTGAATAGTAACCTCAACGTTAGAAAAATGTACATAATATACACAAAATAAATCGCGACCCCTTAAAATAGTCTTATAATTGTGTAATATCTGCATAAACGTCCGACAGTACAACGTGATTATATTTTTTTTTGCCAAAACCATATTTACTTATTGTTTCAATTTGAACGCAAACGAAATGCGCGCAACGGTTAAATTTCAAGTTAAGTTTCAAATTAAAGCCACGTTAAAGCATTATTTTGGTGTTTAGTTTTCGAAATAAGCTAGTTTTAAGTATGGCACCAAATCCGAAAAATAGTACCAACATTACTAAAATAAATGAATAGAATATTATCAGATGGGTATTTGTCACGGAATATAAAATTACGAGGAAGAGCCCCACAGCTATAGTTAATGGTGCACAGATGTTCAACATAATTCGCAACGCGATTGGTTACTAACTGTCATTTACTATTAAGTTTGTTTCATTGAAAATTATAATATAATCCATCATGTCACTGTTTTTTGATGTGATTGGTCATCTGAATTTAGTGACACTAATTTTCATACTAATGGGGTTTAATGGCTCTTCCTCTTGAATTTAAAACTCTGTGGTATTTATCATTATTTAATATTGAATATCTCATTTGGTAAATTTTAACCAGGTATCTTCTACCTGCACTATCATAATTGACAAACTAAAAAAATCCACCCGTGCAGTGACCCTAGCTGATCATGTCTTGACATTTAAGGTGTTTGTATTAATATAAACTTGTATAATTAGAATATGTATAAATAAACAATATACAGTGAGTACAGTCCTAATTGTAGGCCCAATCGAATTATTTTTAACACTTCACTATTTTCCCAATAGAGTTATTGATTATCTCATTTATTCTTAATCAAGAATAACAAAACGGAAAATAACTTAAAGACGGAAAATATAAATAACTAATTAATAGCGTAAACACGACATCTTGTGCTATAGAAAAATTAAAATTAAGTAGTAGAAATAAAGATGTGTCGACAAATACTTAAATTACAACTCAAGAATGTAATATTTGGCCGTTTTAACATGACTATTTGCATGAATAACATAATATAAAGTTCCATTTATACATTCCAAATATTTATAAAAAAATTATATTTCGATATTCCAAAAAAAATCGACTAACGCTGGTAACAGCGGTACATCTCTAAAATAAAAATATCTGAAAATAAATAACCTCCTTCGCACGCAGCATTTAAAAATAATAATCATAAGTCATAAAGAGCGCGAAATTTGAATTTAGAACTCGAACTCACCACGGATACATTATGTGTTACAAGATGGTGCATTTTCTCTTCTTACTGCCGGGATAGTCGGACTTGATGTTGATTCGTTCTAGCTCTTGGAAGGAGCGGACTAGTTTTACTAGCTCGTGGAATGCTTGGTCGACATTCGTCCGTGATTTTGCACTGCATTCGATATACGGTACTTTGAGTTGGCGTGATAAGGACTGTGCCTCTTCCAGTGACACCTGTAAAATAAAAAAACAACATAAGTATCTCAAAAAATACTTGGGTTATGTTAATTAAACGATTCTGAACACAAAAATATCTTTTTTGGAGTACTGTCTGTTTGTTTGCGATGGACGAAAAAACTACAGAACGGATTTTGATGCGGTTTTTGAAGTGAAAACTTCTTTAGCGGCGTTGTGCACTTTTTTGTAATGGGTAAAAAAGGTTAAACTCGCGTCAGTAAACACGTGACTTGTTCGTAAGACAACAAATACAGAAGCGCTAATTTCACACTGTACTTAACAACCTTGGTGGCGCATTCGTCTAATGTGTGGTCGTTGACTTCGTCAAGACTGAGATCGATTCCGACCAAGGCCCAAGAAACACTTTTTGTTGGTAATATTTATTCTATTTTGTGCTATAAATCTATTGATATAAAATGGAAATAAAAAAAGTGCATCTATTAATGAAAAAAGTTACGAAGAAATAGCGAAAGAAAATGAGTGAGTACTTCATAAATATATTGGCTATGATGGTTCTGGTAATAATGATGGTGAAAAAGTCGTTAAAATTGATGGAAGTTGATTTTTCTGAGAGATAGACTTTTTAATGTAAAATAAATTGTCATGTTTGTGTACGATAGCGTAATAAATGAATATTGTATGTTACCATGTTGTTATGTTACTTTTATACTGATAATTAAAGCAATTTGTGCAAAATCATTCCCTAACCATTCCAAAATATCAAAAATGCACGACGTTAATATTCAAGTTTTCACTTCTGCCGGCACTCAAATAGTGCAATCCGTCGTTTTTTCTAAAATTAAAATGGTCTTGGTCAGACTTAAAATCTGCCGTATGTTTGATTTGAATTGGTTAAATAGAATTTGAGATATGACCTTTTGATCAGAAACGATACGCTAGATAGAAAAAAATCGATAACCGACCTCAGCGAGGGTGGAGCCGCGGGCATCAGCTAGTATAGGTAAATAACTGTAATCCTAAGTTCCAATATAAAGTTTTACCTGAACCCCAAAAGGGAAGTCTTGCCAGAGTCTCGCCAGTCAATCAGCAGCTGTACCGGCTTCTTGACTGACTGTATGCATCTTTGCCAATGCAGATTTAAAAAAAATGCAAATCAACTTACCACTCTCTGGGTCTCCAAGTCAGCTTTGTTCCCCACCAGCAACATAGGGAATTCATCTCTGTCTTTGACGCGGAGGATCTGTTTGTGGAACTTGTACAGTTCGTCGAAGCTCGCGTGATCGGCTACGGAGAACACCAGGAGGAAACCCTCACCAGACCTCATGTATTGTTCTCGCATCGCGCTGAATTCCTCCTGGCCGGCCGTGTCGAGGACTGGTGGAAAAAATGGTGGCTATTCAGTTATTGATCATCACCATAAACTTAGCGATGATCCAGATTGCTGCCGTTTCATCTCGGACTCCAGGGTGCGCTGAGCCATTAGCAATTTTGGCCATTAAATTAAATATTCTACGACACAACTTTTTCTAGACCCAAAGTAAGCAAAGTTTAACTAGCTTGTGTAATGGATTCTAGAATGCAATGGACACAGACCAATGCAAATAGACATATTCATGCATACAAATATTTACACTGAGTGGGAATCGAAACCGCGCCCCCTGATGTAGCAGTCGAATGCACTACCGCTACGCCACAGAGGCCGTCAATTGCAGGAGCGACTGCCTTATGACCTGTGGGTCTACCGCCCAAGTGTCGTCGATATCACAGCCGTCGAAATGTTGCGCTGGTCAAGGTCGACGGCCATTTTGTACCGCCCCATTGATAATCGATGCCGGTGCGGCGTAAGAATGAATGAAACGCTGTTTTTGACAGTTAAATAGCTGCCGCCTAAAAAAATTCAAATCTACGGCGTCGCTTTGAAGTGTCATTTCATTACGGCACCTCATGAGGTGCCGTAATGAAATGACACTTCACACAATGAGCTGTCGTTTTGAATATTATTTTCTTTTCCGACGGTTGATTACGATGCCGATTGCACCTAACACTGGGCTACTATGGCTTTTATGGGTGCGACTGCCGACGAGTGGATTCTGCCGCCCTATTGCACCTAACACTGGGCTACTATGGCTTTTATGGGAGCGACTGCCGACGAGTGGGTTCTGCCCTCCTATTGCACCTAACAATGGGCTACTATGGCTTTTATGGGGGCGACTGGGTTCTGCCCTCCTATTGTACCTAAAACTGTGCTACTATGGGTTTTATGGGGGCGACTGCCGATGAGTGGGTTCTGCCCTCCTATTGTACCTAACACTGGGCTACTATGGCTTTTATGGGGGCGACTGGGTTCTGCCCTCCTATTGCACCTAACACTGGGCTACTATGGCTTTTATGGGGGCGACTGGGTTCTGCCCTCCTATTGTACCTAACACTGGGCTACTATGGCTTTTATGGGGGCGACTGGGTTCTGCCCTCCTATTGCACCTAACACTGGGCTACTATGGCTTTTATGGGGGTGACTGGGTTCTGCTCTCCTATTGCACCTAACACTGGGCTACTATGGCTTTTATGGGGGCGACTGGGTTCTGCCCTCCTATTGCACCTAACACTGGGCTACTATGGCTTTTATGGGGGCGACTGGGTTCTGCCCTCCTATTGTACCTACGACTAATTAAAACACTCTTTAATCTTTACCTTACCTACTTAAACGTTTATGCTGTGTTGTTTGTTGTTTTCGTATGTTTCAGAAGGAAGGAATAAGCGAAGGAGTTGGAGGACGAAATTCCATAGTCGGCAGTCGCCCCCATAAAAGCCATAGTAGCCCAGTGTTAGGTGCAATAGAAGGGCAGAACCCAGTCGCCCCCATAAAAGCCATAGTAGCCCAGTGTTAGGTACAATAGGAGGGCAGAATCCACTCGACGGCAGTCGCCCCCATAAAAGTCATAGTAGCCCAGTGTTAGGTACAATAGGAGGGCAGAACCCAGTCGCCCCCATAAAAGCCATAGTAGCCCAGTGTTAGGTGCAATAGGAGGGCAGAACCCACTCGTCGGCAGTCGCCTCCATAAAAGCCATAGTAGCCCAGTGTTAGGTGCAATTGGACGGCAGAACCCACTCGTCGGCAGTTGCCCCCATAAAAGCCATAGTAGCCCAGTGTTAGGTGCAATAGGACGGCAGAACCCACTCGTCGGCAGTCGCACCCATAAAAGCCATAGTAGCCCAGTGTTAGGTGCAATCGGCATCGTAATCAACCGTCGGAAAAGAAAATAATATTCAAAACGACAGCTCATGAGACGCGGTCGATTTGAATTTTTTTAGGCGGCAGCTATTTAACTGTCAAAAACAGCGTTTCATTCATTCTTACGCCGCGCCGGCATCGATTATCAATGGGGCGGTACAAAATGGCCGTCGACCTTGACCAGCGCAACATTTCGACGGCTGTGATATCGACGACACTTGGGCGGTAGGCCCACCTGAACCCGATAGGAAAACCTGCGCCAGAGGCTCGTCCGTTGGTTGGCAGGGTCCCAGCTAAGGTCGTGAGATTAGCTTGGGTCCCGAAGTTGTTAGTAGGACCCCAGACACACAATTTAGTTAATGATATAATACTTGTTTGTAATTGTTCCTGGTGAGGTAGAATATCAGAGGTATTGATCCCATCCCGTAGGCGTCGTAAGAACGTCGGTATAGCTTAGGTCTCGAGAGGTCCCGGGATCGTATTCTGGCGATTACACTACCAACGTGAACCCACTCCTAACACAAGCAAATTACACAGTTAAGCAGCTGGACGGGTTAGTGGGAATATTAGCAATTTCAGTTACTCCTTAAAAAAAAGACCTTAAAATCGGAATTCCTCGTTTTTCCAGTCATGTGTTTAAGGCACACATTTGTAAAATAAATATAAAATTGTAAGAGATGATGAAATGCGTCTGTACCTTGGCGATATTTAAATGATGGTATGTTAAATGAACGATTCTGAATGGAATTCTTTTAATGGACGTTAAAACTACTAAACGGATTTTGAGGCGGTTTTTTGGGTTCCGTAGCCAAGTGGTAAAAAAAGGAACCCTTATAGATTCGTCACGTCTGTCTGTCTGTCCGTCCGTATGTCACAGACACTTTTTTCCGAAACTAAGGCTGTTGAAACTTGGTAAGTAGATGTATTCTGTGAACCGCATTAAAAAAATTCGCAATTAATGTTGGGGTTTCCTCATACTTAGAATTGAAACTCAAAATTGTTTTTTCATCAAACCCATACCTGTAGGGACCATATACCATCTATGGATAGGTCTTGAAAAATGATATGGAGGTTTCTAATATCATTTTTTCTAAACGGAATACTTTGCGCGAGAGACACTTCCAAAGTTGTCAAATATGCGTCCATATATTGCAAAAAATATATGATGTACATTACCATGTAAACTTCCACTGAAAATTGGTTTGAACGAGATCTAGTAGGTAAGTAGTTTTTTTTAATACGTCATATATCGTAAACCGCAATTTACCTTTCATTCAATCAAGACTAAAAGTTAAAAAAAAAACATTTTTATGTTGCTTGCTGCTACGGAACCCTTCATGGGCAAGTCCCGACTCGCACAAGCCGGTTTTTTTTTCTATTGGAAAGACTTTAAATCTGCCGTATGTTTGATGACAATTAATAAATATTCTAGGACAAATTACACAACGCCATCTAGACCCAAACTAAGCAAAGCTTGTCATATGGGTTCTAGAATGCGGATAAACATACTCAAATACTTTTTTTTGTAAATAAATACATATTATACATAGAAACACCCAGACCAATGCAAATATACATATCTGCAATGAGCGGGAATCGAACCCGCGACCTCTGACTTTGCAGTCAAACGCGCTACCGCTACGCCACAAAGGTCGTCATAAATTGGTTAGTTAGAACCGGAGATATGACCAAAAAACGAAAACCGACCTCCGCACGGGCGGAGCCGTAGGCATCAGCTATAATCCCATATATTGTATCATCTATTTATTTACTTTTGGAAGGTACACATACATATACATATATAGTCAATGAGATGTTTGAAAATTTAAATGTTACTTATGGATATCCAATATCTACAAAGAACAAAACAACATCTCTGAATCATGTTAGATTTGTTTATCTGTTATACAAGATATGTATGATATGAAAATGTTATTTAAATATGTTGTTTACTTTACGAGTTCCCAGAAATAGCTTGTGATATATGTTGCTAGGTAAACCAAGATATGATGAGAAACAATTCGGCTCATATGTATATCTACCTCATTAATTACTTTTGTATAAAAAAGGCAGATATTTTTATATATTTCTACCCTTTTTTACTATTATTTATAAAGTCGACCAGTTAAAAATACAATAGAATTATCTAAGACTAGCTGACCCGGCAGACTTCGTACTGCCTCAATCGATAACAACGACGACTCTGGCGATAATACGGATTTGAAATGCCCCACGTACGGGAAACAATACAAGAGGCGAGCTTGGTACATCAAACATTTGAATACACATGGTGTTGAAGCACGACAGCCGTCGGTAAGAACTTCATCAGTCACTACGGATAGAGTTGACCCTCATACATCCCATGGTGAACCATCGTGTCAAAGTAACCAGGAGTCCATAAATATCCGGACACGTCTTAGCATTCCGAGCCTTCAAAACTCAACCTGGAAAGTGCACGACGAAAATTTGGCCATTCTGCTAGAACATCCAGGCAAGAAACAAGATCTAAATAGCCAAGTAAACACTTTCCAAGATACAATTTATACGTATTTTAGTGAGCATTATCCACCTCCAAATTACCATGCTCCTAAAATTAAAGAAAACTCTTTTAAAACTAAATTGCGGAGAAAGAAAAGGGAGCTAAAGAAAAAACTTCGAGATGCCAAAGCCTTGGGCGATTATCATCTTAGTCACCAACTGTCTAGGGCATTAAGATCAATTCTTAAACTAATACAAGGTATATCGCAACAAATAGCAAACAATTGCGATAGTTACGATAGGGCAAGGCACGAAGTAAATTTTGATAAAAACCCTTTTCAGTACTCAAAAAACATCTTTAAAAGCCAAAATGGTAAACTTCTTCTGACCAAAGAACAAACTTACGAACATTACAAAAACACTTATGAAATACTTAAATGCAGAACACCATACAATCAACCGGAAACCCAAAGACCTCACGACCCTCTAGTACAATTCCAAGGGAATGCACCTACCATAGAGGAAATAGAGATACAAATAAAAAAGAAATCATCTAAATCGGCTCCGGGCCCTGATGGGGTTCCATATATAGTGTATAAAAAATGTCCAACAGTTCGTAAACATCTCACAAATATATTCAGTAAAATCTGGTCAGAAAAGAATATACCAGTCGCATTTGGCGAAGCGGTTTTCGTTCTCATTCCAAAAAAACATGAAGTGACCCATCCTAAAGATACTAGACCGATAGCACTAACTAACACAATTTCAAAAATATTTTTCTCAATTCTACAAACAAAAATGTGTCATTTTATGATTAACAATAGGTATTTCGGACCTAACCACCAGAAAGGGTTTTTACCCGGCATTTCTGGATGTCTGGAACACAATAGTCTGTTAGCGGAAAGCTTAAAAGATGCCAGAAAATACGAAAGACAGATAACGGTATGTTGGATAGACCTAGAAAATGCATTTGGCTCAATTCCACATTACCTTATGGTATACGCGTTGCAATGGTATAACTTTCCGCCCGTGGTCATAGAGATAATCGAGTCGTATTACTCCCAGCTAAAATTTGCTATAAGCTTCCAAGAAGTACACACAGGACCATTACGGTATAATGTGGGACTGTTTCAGGGATGCTGCTTGTCACCAATAGCATTTAACATAGTAATTAATATCTTAATTACCAAGTTAATACGTCACGAAAAGAAATGGGGTTATCGGTTTAAAGTAAATAACATATACTCAGAGTCCATCTTAGCTTTTGCTGACGATCTCGCAATACTGACGCGCAATCCAAAACAATGTCAGGAACTATTAAAGGAAGTCGATGAGTTCTGTTCGTGGACAAATGGACTGAGGACGAAGCCCAGTAAGTGTCACTGTCTATGTCTGGGTAGACGGGACACCAAATTTACCTCTTACGATCCGGGACTCTTCATTGGGGGTAAACCAGTTTCCATAGTCGCTGAATCGGTGCCATTTAAATTTCTTGGGAGAAAGATAGACTATAAAGGACGCACACCATCCTTAGATGAAGTTGTCGATACGTTTATAAATGACCTAAATAAGATAGATCAGATACCACTAAACAATATCAAAAAAGCTTGGATATATGACAACTACTTAACATCACGTCTGACTTGGCCTTTTCTGGTGTATGAATTCGGTAAAACCTTACTGGCGAAAATAGATGCAACTGTCATAAAATCGCTAAAATCGTGGCTTGGACTAGCGCACTCTGCTGATTCCTCTGCTCTATTTAGGGATCAAAATAATTTTGGGATGAAACTTAAGAAACCATCGGAGCTCTATAAACATCTTAGAGTTACCAAAGCCCACATCTTAGGAAAATCCCAAGATGTCACAATCAGGGCACTCCCGAAAGATAATAACGCGTCCGAGCTTGAATCTAGACTTCTATTCCATAAACGATTTATGATAGGGGCCCAGTCAAACAGAGTGGGGTTGGGAGTACGAGAGCCAGAAAGGGACCAGGATATACTTAAGTCCTTTCTAAAACAAGACGAAAATGATAAATATCGAGTGCACGCGATGAATTTGGAAATCCAAAATGAATGGTTGACAATGGGAGAGTTCTGCATACCGATGGCCTTAAAGTGGCGCACCTTGATCTATGACTGGTCGCCGGCCCTGTTAAAATTTTATCTTAACGCCTTTCAGATGACCCTCCCAGACCAGAGTAATCTGGTAAGGTGGGGGAAGGCCACAGAAAAACAATGTTATACTTGTGGTGAGGCAATAGGGACGGCTAGACACATATTAGTAGGATGTAGGGTGCTTCTCGATAGAGGCCATTACTCACGCCGCCACGATAAGGTGCTTATCATCATACGTGAAGCAATGAGTCTGGCAGTAGCTAGAGCCCAAAAAGGATTGACTACTAACAGACGTCATATCAACTTTGTGTCTGAAGGTTCATCCATAACACCCAGGAACAAACCTTATTCAATCTTAGATACTGCCCCAGATTGGACTCTCCTAATCGACACGTATGAAAAGCACTACAAAATTCCGGAGGATGTTGGGGTTTCGTCATCTAGACCTGACATATTCCTATATTCTAAGAGGTTAAAACATGTGGTTCTTGTGGAACTTACTGTACCGTGGGAAACAAAAATACCGAAGGACCACACAATAAAGAAAAATAAATACTATGATCTCACAAACGAATTAATCAAAAACGGTTACGTGGTTAATTTGTATGCAGTGGAAGTGGGAGCGAGAGGTATACCAGCAAAATCTCTCTATAACCTACTTAAAGATCTAGGCCTATCGAGAGCTACAATAAGCTCATTACTTGGACGAATGTCTAAAGCGGCACTAGTAGGTTCGTATCAAATTTGGTTAGGCAGGGAGGGGAACTTGGGTAGTGAAGGTGAGTGTTGATGTACATCAACAAAAGGGGCCCCTTCTAAACCTACACTTGGGTCGCAAGTCCCAGGCACTGTCCCGAGTTCCCAACTCAGCAACGCGATGGACCCAGCACCCGCACGGAGAATCCATGGATTGCTAAGATTACGGTCTCTTCCATATTTATTCACCTTTTGAACCTTCTCTGGACTTCCACAAATAATTCAAGACCAAAATTAGCCAAATCAGTCAAGCTGCTCTCGAGTTTTAGCGAGACTAATGAACAGCAATTAATTTTTATATATAAAGATATTGATTTCCTACAATGATAATTGCACCTGGTAAAACATTTATATGGCAATTAAGAGATACATGCACACTAAACTTCCGTAAAATCTCTACTTTACCGAATGGCGGTTTAAAGTGTGTTTGACACAAAACTAGATGTTACATTTTTCTTAATCTTGTAACTAAATTATTATTTAACATGAGTAATATTAGTGACTAAAATACGAATAAAGTGACACAGTTCAAAGACATGTAACTTTATTCTTTGCATAGGTCAATATTTGAGAGGTGTATGGAGCCCCAATCAGATCTTTGGGGAACAAGCCAACCTCGCCTGCAAACAAGTACACCTGCTGTTCAGTGAACAAGGCTTTGCTAGAGTTCAGAGGGAAGATGGCAGTCGTTCCCACAAAAGCCAGGATAAGCCAAATCTAGCAAGAGAATAGAAGAGTGGGCCCCAGGCTACAAAGTACAGTCAATGACAAAAGTGGATTAACACTAAAATATTTACAAACGTTTTTATATTGGAATACAAGTACTTTATATGAATGTATAAGTTGTTTTATAATCCCCAAAGGACAATATATTTCATGTTTTATATATTACTTTATGAAAAGTTTAAGAGCTAAAGTAATCAATAAATTAGAATTTGATAAGCCACTTTTGTCGTTGACTGTACAAGCCTTGGATGCAACCAGGACTACCTCTGTGATGATGGTGAATGTAAAGCACATTGATTAGACGTTATGACAACAAATCACGCAGTTACCCCCGTGATTTGTCGTGATGTGTTCACGGTAGTTCTTGAGTAATTTCGGGTAGTACTATAGGTGCTGAATGTGAATTAATCATTAATCATCATAAAATAGTAAAAGAATTTACTAAAGGTAAATTAAGGACAATGGCATGTCCGACGCTCTGGTCACTTGGCTAGCAACTAGTGGTTAAATGACATATTTCTACACCAGATCATGGTAGAATATGTAAAAAAAAATTTTTTTATCTATATGTACCATATTCTCTGATGGAAATACTCTATTTTGTATAGTTTGTGAATGTACTATTTACTACTGACACATCAACAACATTGCTCACAGGAAGCTCATAAATATTAATAACCCTCTAATACTCTTAACATGAAAATGAATAAATAAGATTAAATTAATAGAATTAATAACACAAGGCCATACCCTTGACAATATTTGTCACATAATAATTAGTTTTCTATTAGACACCCACAACTCCGATACCAGGGTGCCATAAGAACAAGTTATACTCACTATCCAACTTTGCTGGCACATCATCAATAACACACTGCTTTGTGTAGCTATCCTCAATAGTGGGGTCATAATCTGTCACGAAGTAGCTCTGGAATACAGAAAATAACAGTTTCAGCACCAGATGCGGTGACGACAGTGGGCGGAGTCGCCTTCAAACGGACCTTGACATAAACTGCCTAAGAATCACTATTTATAAGCATGAACACATGATACTATTCAAGCGATTAATAATCCAACTTTTCAGTAATATTCAGAATAATATAAATACTGTTCCATAGGCGTCTCTACGCCAAATACGGTGATAAATACCTGAATAAATTGTATTGTAATCGCACTTTTTCCCACACCGCCGCCACCAACAACGACGAGTTTATATGTTTGCGCTTGGTTGGGTCTCTCACCGGCTCGTGACATTTTGTTTGCACTCGTTTATATTGATACTAAATGATAAATGTTATAAAAATAGTCTTAATTTCTCTAATTTATGACAATCAGCAGTACTCCATCAAAGATGATGGAAGATGACTCAAACTCAAATTGAATAGGGACTGACACTGAGAGGGAAAACCCGGAATTGAACGCGTTAGAAAGAGAAGGAATAGTTGATGAAATACGTTTCATTCCATGCAAATGCAATGAAGAGAAGTTAACCATTTTTTGTTGAATAATAATGCTTTTATTTATTTTTGTAGGTTCACTTCATAATAAACAGTATTAAATATGAATAGTTACCGGTATCTTTTTTTTTGTTTACTTTTTTAGTATTTTGTAACTAGATTTTTCTTTAATTCTTGCATAAAAAGAAGTGTCAAAGTCAGATGTACTGTAATGTTGCTACTAAAAATATTTCGTGAAATAATAATTAGGTTTAGGAAATCAAGCGCGGTTTCATGATTCGCGGTGATGTTATTCCCTAATTGGGGTGTTGGGCACCCGCACTGCCTGAAGAAAAGTAAGGATAGGCAACATTGTGTGGGATGTGGTGCCTGTGGTGGTAGGCCGTGGGCCGGGTCGGACTCATTTGGCCAGTGCCGGATTAAGGTAACTTGAGGCCCAAAGCAATCTTCCCCTGTGGGCCCCCCTATCCTTAAGTGACCTAGGTACAAAGAATTAATTTAAATAAAAATTATTAATGCGTATCGTGAGTAGAATAAGTATGTTTTGTTCTTCCTGCTCTTATTCCATGCTAGGTGGGGTCGACACAATATGATTTCAAATATTGTCCTAAAATTCGGCTACATTTTTACGACCGGCCGGCCGCCTACCTGTCGTTAACTCACCTCGGGAACATCTTACACAGCCAACATTTATGTGTTTACGTCACATTTGACCGTGGATGGGAATGGAACACACGACCCCCTGTATAACAGGCAGGGTCACTACCAACTACAACAACGGACTCCCCAAAATATGTACCTATATAATATTTATGAAAGACGACAAAGAGAAACAAAATATTCGACTGATATATCTTCTTCTCTTCTTCTTCTTCTTCTTCTTCTTCTTATATATAAAAATGAATTGCTGTTCGTTAGTCTCGCTAAAACTCGAGAACGGCTGGACCGATTTGGCTAATTTTGGTCTTGAATTATTTGTGGAGGTCCAGAGTAGGTTTAAAAGGTGAATAAATATGGAAGTTGTTATCGAATGAGGCAGAACGAAGTCTGCCGGGTCAGCTAGTCTTCTTCTTCTTCTTCTTCTTATATATAAAAATGAATTGCTGTTCGTTAATCTCGCTAAAACTCGAGAACGGCTGGACCGATTTGGCTAATTTTGGTCTTGAATTATTTGTGGAGGTCCAGAGAAGGTTTAAAAGGTGAATAAATATCGATTGAGGCAGTACGAAGTCTGCCGGGTCAGCTAGTCACTGATAACGATAACAAACGCCTCGCATCGTCCGCGTGTCGCTGACAACAGTCAGCCGATTGCGTGCCGGCTGGGAGTAGGTATTTATAATATAATCACCTACGAGCGAGCGAGTGGAAGTGAGGTCATGACTGCAACCAAACCAAACGTGAACGATAATTTAAAACGCGTGGGTTTTGAAATTGCTCTAACTTTCATATAACATAACATAAACTCACGCCTATATCCCCGAAGGGGTAGGCAGAGGTGCTAGCACCCACATTTCGCCAGTTTATGTTAAGGTCCCAATGTAATAGGTGGCGAGCCTATTGCCATTAACCGGGCACTTTTAAACCTGCGATAAATACACACATAACTTCGAAAAGCATCGAAAAATCATTGGTGTGTGCCATGGTAATACCTGGGACCTCGTCTCAGCAGTCCTTTACCCATACCACTAGGCTACTATAACTTTCATGTGCTCGTTTTTTTTTCTCGGTCGTCTCTGGGCACCCCTTGGTGGGAGGCCCTAAGCAATTTTGCTTAAATAGCTTATAGGCTAATCCAGGACTGCACACGGGTTACACTCTCAGTTGACCAACAGGCAGTTGGACAAATTGGACAAAAGCAATTAGAGCTGAAAGCTTGTTCTCGGCATTTACCCTATCCCATGTTTTTTTTTTTTTTTTTTTTTACGTGCGGAAATCCCTTCGGATACCCCCCCGCTGGCCAGCGGTTATGTCGTGTCTCGACTAAAACAGCACGGTGTCCTCCCCAAGTGTCCGTTGCTGGGCACCCCGGGTAAGCCCTCGAAAGGATAACCCCAGGGTTGCCGGCGGACTTTGGCCGCCAACGCTTCCTCGCCTAGTGGGGTGGGTTTTATCCCGCTTCGGTGAGTTGGCAGGCGTGTGTAGGGCACACACGACACGCCTCCGCCACGGCCTGCTTCTGTAAGGACGGCGAGTCGGCCAACTGCCGTCCTCAGGCCCCGATCATGGAGGTCGGTAGTCCCGGGCGTAGATGAGTCTGCGGCGTCCTCGCCGCAGACTGCGAAACTCGGGGGGCAGGGTTCTTTCCCGCTCCCTCTCCGCCGTCTCTTTCGCGCGCATTACCTGCTCGCAGAAAGAGGCGGCGGCGTGCCACTTGCTCCCGTCGGAGACCACGGCCCTCACCATGTTCTCCAACGAGAGAACGTCCACGCCCAGGAGCGCAACGAGATCCCGGCGTTGACTCGCCCACGCAGGGCACTCCACCAACGTGTGGAGCGCCGTGTCTTCGCCAGGATCCTCGCAGTGCTGGCACTGCGGCGTTGTCTCCCGGTGGATGCGCTACAGATACTTACTGAAACACCCGTGTCCGGTAACCATCTGGCACATCCAGTAGGAGAGGTCCCCTTGGTCCCTCTCCAGCCACTCCTTCATGATCGGTCTCACAGCCGCAATGGTGGATTCCCCCCACCTTGGGTGCTCAAGTCGCACCCTCCATGTCTCCATGAGTTCCCGGTGGAGCTCGGACCGCTGAGCCCTGATTTCTCGGGGCTCCGGCCTATGGCCCCGCTCCAGCGCCTCCTTGCGCCACTGGTACAGCAGCGCAAGGGCTCTCGCTTCCAGGTCCCATGGAGGGGTCCCGGCTAGGAGACATGCCGCCTCGACGGAGATCGTGCGATACCCCCTGATGACTCTGACGGCTATCGCTTTTAACGGGCTGTTTAATACAGCCACGTTGCGGGCCGCCAGAGTCTCCGCCCATACTGGGGCCCCGTACAGGGCCATGCTTCGCACGATCCCCAGGTACAGTCTCCTAGTGGGGGCGTTGGGTCCCTTAACGTTGGGCATCAGCCGCGATAGCGCGGCCGCAGCCCCCCTCAGTTTCGGGACCAGACTTCGGAGATGAGGTCCGAAGTCCCATCGGCTATCGAGTACGAGCCCAAGGTACTTCATCGTGGGCTCGATGCCGATGCTTACGCCCCCTACGGTTATGCTGGTTCCCGCAGGTGGCCCCTTCCGAGGCCCGTGAAAACACATAGCCTCGGATTTGTGGAGAGCCACCTCGAGTCCCAGCCGCCGTATTCGACCCACGACTTGAGCAACCCCTGCCGTGGCCTTCAGTGCCGCGCTTCGGTACGTTGCTCCCCGCGCCATAACGAGGGTGTCGTCAGCATAGCACACTATGCTGACACCCTCGAGCAACGTACCGCGCAGCACCCAGTCGTATCCGATGTTCCACAGGAGTGGCCCTAGGACCGACCCCTGCGGAACACCGCACGACACTTCTCGCCGCCCTGGCCCTAGCCAGCTCGGGTAAACTATGGCCCTCTCGGAGAGGTATGCCTCGACAATGCGGCGGAGGTAAGGAGGCACTCCGTGAGACGCGAGCGCCTCCCTAACGCAGCTCCAGGGTAGGGTGTTGAAGGCGTTGGCGATGTCGAGAGACACCGCCACCACCACCCCACCCCGCGAGACTACTTCCTCCACCAGGCGCCTAACGCGCATGATCGCTTCCACGGTGGAGCGCCCCCGGCGGAAACCGAACTGGTTGTCCGCCAGATCTGGCACCACGTTCGTGAGATGCTCAACGAGGCGCTCTGCAATAATCCGCTCAAAGAGCTTGCACACCTCGTCGAGCAACACGATCGGCCGGTAACCGGATGACTGATCCGCCGGCCGCCCCGCCTTCCGGATAAGGACCAGTTTCCCCGTCTTCCAAGCCTTTGGAAACTGGCCCCTTTCGAGGCATGCGCTAAAGAGCGCCACCAGTCGAGGCCCTAGTTCCTCCAGGGCCAGGACCCATGCTCGGCCTGGAATGCCGTCGGGTCCGGGGGCAGTACATTTCCGGGCTTTAAGCCGGAGCACTGCTACCCCCAGTTCACTCTCCCTGACTTCGGGCACATCGCTCTCGCTATTATCAGCGTCAGGCGCCTGAGACGGAGCCATGCGCGGAGGAATATGTTCCTCCGCTCTCGCCGGGAACAGGGAGCCCAGGATCCCCTCCAGCCGCTCTGGCTGGAGGCTCTGGGTCAGTAGGGGCGCCTTTGGGCGGATTTTGCCCCTGACCGCAAGGTAAGGGCGCCCCCATGGGTTCTGCTCCAGAGACTCCAGCAGCTCTTCGCGGGCCCGCCGTTTGGCCTGCTTTATAGCTACCTGGACGGTCCTCTTGGCCCCCTTGTACGCCTCGTATAGCTCCGCCTCTCGGGCTGCCGCATCGTCTGGGCGGCGACGCCTCCGGCGAAACCTGGTGTACTGGCGGCGAGCGGTCACGCACGCTGCTCGCAGCTGTGCGATCTCCGCTGACCACCAGTACACCTGTTTCTTTGCCGGGCCGGACTTAACCCTAGGCATCGCCGCATCGCAGATATGCGACATGGCTCTCCTGAACCATTCCGCCTCTGCGTCGACATCGGCAGGCCTGGCCGGTGACGGAATTCAGGCCTGCACTATGGATGCCTCCAGGAGAGCCTCCCGATCCAGGCGTCTGAGCGCCCAACGTGGATCCGGGGGGTTCGTTGGAGGTTAGGTGGAGGAGAGACGTTGATATCCCCCTATCCCATGTTTATAATAACATTGGCTCATTGCCGTATCCTTACATTTACCTTATACAATTAGATTGCCCAATCCGATTTTCCAATTTCCATTGACATATATTATATATTGTAGATGAAATCTTCTATCCACACGAAACGATTTGATTGTTATTCAATGTAGTCATGAAATTAATCGTGTTCATGGAGGCAATAATATTTTACATAAAATCGTGTTGAAGCCCCTTTACCATGTCATGTGTCATCTCATTGGCACATTGGCTGTCAGCTGTCATATCTTACCCAAGTCAAAATTTGTCAAAATCAAAATTGAGTAAGCCGTTTCGTTTGTTTGGGTGGTTATTATATGTAGTTTTTAGGAGTTATAGTTTAAAATAGCTCAAAAATGTTTTCTACAAGTTCACAGAAGAAGTTCTGGACATATAGTGACGATAACGAATTAGCACGTTTACGGGAAAAGCACAATTTGGCATTCATCTTCAAGCATGGGCAACAATTCGACCAATTGCAACGGCATAATGTCTATTTATCACCTGATGAGGAAAGACTGCTTTTGAAACAGTATGAATTACATTTAAAAGAGTTCTGCAAGCGATTTAGCCCGCCTATGCCGAAGGGAGTCATTGGAACCGCCTTTCATTATTTCAAACGGTTCTATCTACATAATTCCACAATGGATTATCATCCAAAGGAAATCCTGGCTACCTGTGTCTATTTAGCGTGTAAGGTAGAAGAATTCAACGTGTCTATTGGTCAGTTCGTGGCTAATATTAAAGGAGATAGAGATAAGGCGTCAGACATAATTTTAAACAATGAATTACTTTTGATGCAGCAGCTTAACTATCATTTAACGATTCATAACCCGTTTAGACCAGTAGAAGGCTTTCTGATTGACATAAAAACTAGATGTAACTTAGCAAACCCAGAACGTTTACGAGGTGGTATTGACGAATTCCTAGAAAAGGTATTTTTGACTGATGCATGTCTAATTTATGCTCCATCCCAGATAGCCCTAGCTGCAGTGCTCCATGCGGCAAGTAAGGAACAAGAAAATCTTGATTGCTATGTCACTGAGATGTTATTTCGACACGCTGGACAAGACAAACTTGCTATACTGATTGAAGCAGTACGAAAAATCAGATCCATGGTCAAAATGGTTGAAAGTCCTGCTCGAGAAAAAGTAAGAGTCATTGAAAAGAAGTTGGATAAGTGTAGAAATCAAGAGAATAATCCTGACAGTGAGATTTATAAGAGAAGGATGAGGGAGTTGTTGGATGAGGATGATCTTCTTCCTTACACTGGGAGTACCAGAATGTCTCTGGACACTAGTGGAGTTGCTCAAGTGTTGTCTCCATCGGCATCATAATATATTTTAGTGTATACTTAACCCTCAAGTGTCTTCATAAATACCTGCTTTTACAAATGAAACATAATGAATGACTACAGTATAAAGTTGATTGCATTGATATTTGTATAAAATATTGATTTGACATGTTAAAACATGTTTAATTGGCAACATATTTAAGTCTAGACCTAATTTTGCAACTGAAAGATTATCACAGGGCACATGCTTTTTAAATTCAGCCACTTTAGAAACTTAAGTTGCAGGGCTAATTATAATATTGTTTTTGAAATCCCAACTGACTCAAAATTATAATAGAGCAATTATCTATATATTATACTAGCACCCCATCCTCACTTCGGTTTATATGCGTTTTTCTTTAACTGAAGCCATCGCAATTTACATATACTATATAGCTTTGCTTCTGAAGATTAGGTACCAGGTCGCTTAAAGACCTCCGTCCTCCATGAGCGCAGGCCTGGGGGTGGCAGGAGAGGCCGCCTGTCACCCCAGCAGAAGCAGGCCGGGACGGTGGGGCGACTAGCGCCTCTCCCCCAAACCGGGGCAAGACGGGGAAACCATGGTTCCCAAACCCGAGGGGGCCATCTCGAAACCGGAGATGGCCCAGGGTCAGTCGGGTGCGAGGGATATGCTCTATGGGCAATCTTACACCCTGGCGTCTGTAGACCCGAGACGGCGTGCGGTTTTAGTCGGTTCAAGCCGAACATAACCGCCCCCGCTGGCCAGCGGGGGTGTTTCCGAAGGGATTTCCGCAAGGAAAAAAAAAACAAAAAAAAAAAGGTACCAGAAACATATTAGTAAACTCACAAAATTTATGTTAACTCACAAATTAGTTAAGATAAAATATATTTAGAGAAATGGGAGTAGATGGCGCTGCAATCGGATTATGGGATGTTTTTCCGAATTTATGGCTTATTCCGAACCTGATAGAAACTTGAAAAAAAAATGTAATATTTGTTCCGACGTCTCGTTCCTATCATAACCCGAATTGCGCAGATTGGTCAGTGCACTTCTTTCGCACTTCTTGCCTCGCTCGGCTTATATTCCAAAAACAAGTTAAAACCCACTTTAGTAAGGTCGAGCCGAGCGTGCTAAGCGAGCGTGCCGCGGCAGCCGCCGGCGAAGCGCCGGCACGCTAGTCCGGAAAGTTTATGGCAAGAAGTGCTATCTATGAAGAGAGATCTTGAGATTAATTATCACAAAATAGTAAATATTATATACTGATTTGACACATACCTACGTACTTTTTATTTTTAGAAAGATTAGAGAGAATGGCCAATCTGCGTAATTCGGGTTATGATAGGAACAAGACGTCGGGTCAGGTTAGGAAGAGGGTTACGTTCGGAACAAATATTACATTTTTTTTCAAGTTTATAACCTAACCCGCGACCGGGTCAGGTTCGGAATACCTTTTTTTTTTATCGTGCGGAAATCCCTTCGGATACCCCCCGCAGTTCAGCGGGGGCGGTTATGTCGGGCTTGAACCGACTAAAACCGCACGCGGTCTCGGGTCTTAAGACGCCGGGGTGTAAGGTTACGCATAGAGCATATCCCTCGTACCCCGACTGACCCTGGGCCATCTCCGGTTTCGAGTTGGCCCCCTTACTTGCTCTCCACTATGCCATCTGCTAGTCAGAGGGACACGTGGAAAGCTTCCGAACAGCCCTCAACAGGGCCGTCGGAGTTGGCCGTAGGCGGCAGCGTCTCCCCCGCCCTAGGAGAGAGGCGCTGCTGTCTCCGTTGCCCAGGGTGCACCGCGTGGAGGTCCCCAACTAAGCACCCCAGGTTCGGAATACCTAATCGAAATTTATTCATAATTATAAATTTTTCTTACGATAAAATTTTTTTTCTTATTTCTATAGCCAGTTCTCAAAAAGGTGTAAAATTACCCATGATGCTAGCATGCTAGCAAAATGGTAAAGATTTTTGGCATTTTACCTTCACATGTTATAAATTCTATACTTAATGTTAATTTCTAAACTCTGAAAGCTACAAACCTTACTGAAATTAAGTGCAGAAGTATAATGTAGATACTTGACCTTTCATAACAAACCACTTTCAAAGTGGCCGAAGCCTTATCTATAAGGACAACCAAATTTTAGTTTAACCAGTGCCGAAAAGGCGAATTTCAGTTATTACAGTGATTGCTAATCAATGTTCCATAACTTGCCTTGGTAGATACTTAAGTTGACTATGAAAGCTAATTTTAAGAATTATATGTAATAGGTAAAATGTTATAATAAAATGTTAAGACGTGAATTATGCAGAAAAGACATGAGGCAGAAGATCTAAGGCGTAATGCATATTTGCTCGATTTTGCTCTGCGATCTCGTCGATACCTTCTATGTAACATTCACGCCTAAAACGGTTGAAGAGATTTTTTATGAAGAAGCAATGTAATTTGTATATTCTTGCTGGATTTTGGAGTTATCAAAGTTACATTCGATATTTTTATAAATAAATTGTATAGCTACACATTTTTAAGTTTTCTTTCATATAGCTGCATCACATTGTTTGTTGTTATCAATATTTAGACGGCCTCTGTGGCGTTGCGGTAGTGCATTCGACTGCTTCGACAAGGGGCGCGGGTTCGATTCCCGCTCAGTGCAAATATTTGCATGCATGAATATGTCTATTTGCATTGGTCTGGGTGTTTCTATGTATAATATGAAAGTATTTACAAAAAGAAAAGTATCTAAGTATGTTTATCCGCATTCTGGAACCCATAACACATGCTAGTTAAGCTATGCTTACTTTGAGTCTAGAGAGCACTGTAGAATGTCGTACAATATTTATTTATTATTATATTATCTTTTCTTCATCATCCAAGCACCAATACCAGTTGCATGTAAAGCTTGCATTTTGGGCCCGGAGTACGCTCTCCTGCTCCAACAGGAATCACAGGAACACTAGAGCTTCATCCATGAATTAGTAGGTGTACCGGCTTGCAGGTGACGTTGGCTTGGGCCCTGAAGACCTTGGTGGACCCCATATACCCCTCACCTTTTCACTTATTAGCGATTTTTATTCGCTGTAATGTGACCTTGCTTCCCTTTTTTCGTTCCTCATTTAGTCTCTTCCTATTCCTTTGCAGCAGATGTGTTGCCGGCATAACATAGACGGTACGAGGGTCAAACTGAAAGTTCTTAGAACTGGCCACTTGTAAACAATATAATAAAAAAATAATTCTAAAATTTTAAAATAGAACTCTTTGCCAATATTACTGAGTATATATTTCATTCATTTATCATTTGTTTTACGATTTGGCGGCAAATTGAAAATTGTCTGTGTCACGTTAACATGAATTTAACACGAGAAAATTTTCGTGCAATGATTTTTTATGACTTTCGATGTCATTTAAGTCAACAAGAAAGTTATGATAGACTACGATTGGCCTTTCACGATGAAGCCCCATCTCGTGCGACTGTTTACAACTGGTTTAATGAGTTTAAACGTGGTCGCACTAATCTCACTGATGATTTACGTGAGGGACGGCCTTCTACGGCGACGACTGAAACTAACATCTGTGTTGTGCGGCGTATGATAGAGACTGACAAAAGAGTGACCTATCAGCAGATTCGGACAAGCTTAGGCATCGGTATGAGTCAAGTGCACAAAATCCTCCACGAACATTTAGCGGTCAGGAAGCTTTGCGCCCGGTGGATACCTCAGAATTTGACTGAGGCTCAAAAACTCCATCGTGTGGATTGGTGCCGTAAAATGATTGAAAGATTTAACGGAGGTGACTCTAATGTTGTGTTCGACATACTAACAGGTGACGAAAGCTGGATTTACTGTTATGATCCTGAAACCAAAAGACAATCTGCTCAGTGGGTGTTTCCTTCCGAGGAGTTGCCAACTAAAGTGAAGAGAGATCGAAGTGCGGGAAAAAAAATGGTGGCCTCGTTCTTTGGAAGGATAGGTCATTTCGTAACAATTGTGTTAGAGGATCAAAAAACAGTTTCTGCAGAATGGTACACTACCAATTGTTTGCCACTTGTCTTGGAAAAAGTTCGAGAGAAACGACCTCGCAGTAGGATCCTCCTTCACCACGACAACGCCTCGTCGCACACCGCCAAGCGAACGATCGACTATTTGGCGACATCGAACGTTGAATTACTGGGTCACCCGCCGTATAGCCCCGACCTCGCGCCTTGTGATTTTTATTTATTTCCAAAAATTAAAGAAAAACTTAAAGGAAAGCGGTTTATGAATGCTGAAGAAGCGGTGGCTGCGTATCGCGATGCCATTGAAGACACCCCTAAGGACGAGTGGGCAAAGTGCTTTTCCCAGTGGTTCCATCGCATGCAGCGGTGTATTGACGTGAATGGACAATATTTTGAAAAGATATAATAAAACTAATAACTGGCTAATGTAATCAGTTTTTTATTTTCTAAGAACTTTCAGTTTGACCCTCGTATCTATAAAGTTAGATGCACAATGGGCAGCCTTAACACTATAAGCGATCTCTACCAGCCGCAACGTAGACTCATACCTACCTGATACCTCCGAATCTCTTGGTCCAATCTTCGCCTGTTATCTATTCCGTCGTTTTGGGAAGTTTTTGAAGTGAAAACTTCTTTAGGCGCTTTGATAACTAAATAAATATTGTAGGATAAAGTACACAACGCCATCTAGACCCAAACTAAGCAGAGCTATGGGTTCTAGAATGCGTATAAACATACTTAAATACTTTTTTTTGTAAATAAATATATAGAAACACCCAGACCAATGCAAATATACATATTTGCACTGAGCGGGAATCGAACGCACTACCGCTACTCCACAGAGGTCGTCGCTTCTACGGATCCGACCTTTATGAAACGTATAATTACTGGCGATGAGACATGGGTTTATGAGTACGACATGCAAACAAGCCAACAGTCTTCAGAATGGCGTCTCGAAAACGAGCCGAAACCCAAAAAACCGCGGCAAAGTCGCTCCAAAATCAAGGTGATGCTGACAGTTTTTTTTGACTACCGTGGTGTGGTTCACTCCGAATTCCTTCCAGAGGGAGAAACAGTGAATAAGGAATATTATATAGGCGTCATGAAGCGTTTGCGTGAGAGTATCCGCCGAAAACGTCCAGATTTGTGGCGACACAACTCATGAATGCTGCACCATGATAATGCACCACCACACACAGCCATTATAGTGAAAGAGTTTTTAGCGAAAAATTCAACAAAAGTTCTCGACCAAGTACCGTATTCACCTGATATGGCTCCGTCTGACTTTTTTTTATTTCCCAAGTTAAAATTACCACTTCGAGGAAAACGTTTTGAGTCGATAGAAGCCATAAAAGAAAATTCGCTGAATGAGCTAAAGGCCATACCGCAAATAGCCTATGAAAAATGTATGGAAGACTGGGTGAAGCGGTGGAGATGTTGTATTGCAAGCGATGGGGCCTACTTTGAAACCGATAAAATAAATTTAGATGAATAATTTGTATTTTTTGTTTTATTGACAAATTCCCGATACTTAGTATACAGAATGATAAACTTTTTGACCAGTGGTCATTTCGGACTCAGGGGGTCATAACTACACCTCCTATGAAGATTTTTTTTTTAAATTCGACAGTAGTCAAGAAACCAATAGGTAGATCGATTTCATCGAAATCTACCTAAAATCACCATTCGTCACCGAGACGCCTACGTCACTAAGACGCTTTTCATAAATATTTTTTATAATAACGCCGCCTTTGTTGTAGCTCGATGGGTCGATAGAGGGAATTAGGGACAGATGGGTGATGACGATTAAAAAAATAAAAAAAAAAACACGTAATTGTTCGAAATTTCACTTTTGTCGGCGCTCCCGGAGTGTCACTGCCTTTTTTTTATAACATAACGCTTCAGAGACTGTCGAAATATTGTCATAGAGCGAGAAAAATCTCCAAGAAGATACCTATACCTAAATGATTCAGACACGTAGAGAGGATGGATGACAGAAGATTGACGAAACAGATTCATGAGGCGTAGGGACGTATGGTGATCAGATTGTGAACATTTTGAAGTACAGTCAGGTCAAGGGTGAGAATGTAAACAATTATGAAAGTAAAAGTAAGCGAAAGGCTCAATATAAGAAGTCAAGATCGTTGTGAGTGGAAACATGTGGTCTCTGCCAACCCCAGTGGCAAGGGGGAGTGACTTTATGTATGTAGGAAAGCGTACCCCGGGATCCAAGGTGCATTCGATGTAACTGCGATTGGAGCTCGAATGAAGAAGAAGACGCCTGAATGTACATTCTGTGTCGAAGTACTCATTTGACAAGAGGAAAAAATACAATAGCATTTAACTCGGACACTGCACTAAATGTAAATGCCTTTAGTTAATTGAGAAATATTTTTCGTTATTTCAGTTTTTATTACTCTTTTTAGGGTTCCGTATCTCAATAGGAAAAAACGGAACCCTTATAGGATCACTTCGTTGTCCGTCCGTCTGTCCGTCCGTCTGTCAAGACCGTTTTACTCAGGAACGCGTGGAGGTATCAAATTGAAATTTCTATCTAATACTCAGGTCTACTGGCCCTTGTAGCTGTGAAAAATCAAACTTCTAAGCCAAAGCAATCAAAAGATACAGCCGTTTATGCCGCAAATTTCCGCAAATTTTCGAAACTCGCACGGGAATCAAAACATACAGGGTACTTCCCGTGAACTTAGAATCTTGAAATTTGGTACAAAGTAACGTCTTATACCTAGTACAGATAAAGGAAAAAATGCGAAAACCGTAAATATCTAGTTACATCATATAATAAAAAAAATTTTTTGGAACCCTCGGTGTGCGAGTCCAACTCGCACATGGCCGGTTTTTGTTTATTCTTTTTTTGCACTTAGGAGCTAGAGGTCTGCCTATTATGTTTAAATGGTAGCTTTATCGGCTTTTCCGGGAATGACTTCCGCCTGATCTTCTAGCCGTGAAAGGAAAGCCTGTGCCAGCGCGCCTCGTCCGTTGCAGGATCGTTAGCAGGTGCACCGCCTTACACCCCGGCGTCTGCAGACCCAAGACGGCGTGCGGTTTTAGTCGGTTCGAGCCCGACATAACCGCCCCCGCTGGCCGGCGGGGGGGTATCCGAGGGGATTTCCGCACGAAAAAAAAAAAAAAAAAAAAAAGGTGCACCGCCTTGCAGGTGAGGTTGGCTTGGGCCCCGAAGGTACAAGGTGTACAGTACACCCTATTTTTACTCCATTTCACCATAACATACCTATGCAAACTTTTTTATAGCAACGCGTAGCTTAGGTATACTCGTACCCCTTCATAGGGTTGGCATTGATCGTCGGCCAATACCCAACGTGGCGGGAACACATCGCTCTCCGTACTTTTCTGCTTTCAGAGGAGACAGGATGAGCGATGCTGTTAGTGGTGAGATGGCCCAGGGTCAGCCGGGGTGCGAGGGATATGCTCTATGGGTAACCTTACATCCCGGCGTCTGAAGACCCGAGACGGCGTGCGGTTTTAGTCGGTGCAAGCCCGACATAACCGCCCCCGCTGGCCGGCGGGGGGTATCCGAAGGGATTTCCGCACGATAAAAAAAAAAAAAAAAAAAAAAAAAAGTATACTCGTAGGTACATATTACCCAGGGGTGTGTGTTGGGTAACCTCCTCGAGTGTCGCTCCGATTCCGATCCCGCTGCAGTCCGGGGGGAGCGGAATCGGAGCGGCCGGTGCACCCTGGGCGGCGGTCGGTGGCTTCCCCTTCACCCCTTCATGGGGTTGGCATTGATCGTCGGCCAATGCCCAACGTGGCGGGAACACGCATCGCTCTCCGTACTCCTCTGCTTTCAGAGGGGGCAGGGTGAGCGATGCTGGTAGTGGTGGGATGGCCCAGGGTCAGCCGGGGTGCGAGGGATATGCTCTATGGGTAACCTTACACCCCGGCGTCTGAAGACCCGAGACGGCGTGCGGTTTTAGTCGGTGCAAGCCCGACATAACCACCCCCGCTGGGCGGCGGGGGGGTATCCGAAGGGATTTCCGCACGATAAAAAAAAACCCCTTTGCGTACATGGATGACGTAATCATACCATCCACAACGATAGATGACGGACTTAAGAAACTCAGGGATATCCTAGCCTTGTTTCGATCTTCTGGGTTGACACTGAAATTACCTAAGTGCAATTTCCTAATGCAGTCCATTGACTACTTAGGATTTGAAGTGAGCGAAGCTGGCATAAGACCAGGTCGGTCTAAAATTCATGCCGTTGAAGCTTTTCCGAGGCCCACTGATCAACATAGTGTAAGACAGTTTGTAGGTCTCGCTAGCTTCTTTAGGCGGTTCATACGTGGGTTTTCAGTTATTGCTAGTCCCCTTACTCACCTTCTAAAAAAGGACATTCTGTGGAAGTGGAGTGATGCACAAGAACAAGCCTTTTTAAATTTGAAACAAGAGTTAACGAAACGTCCAATCCTTGCTTTCTATAATGCGTCATATGAAACACAGTTACATTCCGACGCATCTAAAGTAGGAATAGCTGGAATCCTCCTACAGAGACCTAACAAAGATTCCCCTTACAATGCCGTAGCCTACTATAGCAGACAGACTTCCCCTGAAGAAGCAAAGTTTACTTCTTACGATCTAGAAACATTGGCTGTCGTTTGCTCGCTTCAGAGGTTTAGGGTATACCTGATAGGTGTGCCTTTCACTATTGTTACAGATTGTAACTCTCTTAGGGCTACATTCGAAAAACGGGATATCTTACCCAGGGTTGCTCGGTGGTGGAATGTCATGCAAGAGTATGACTTTACTATTCAATATAAGCCAGACGTTTCTATGTCTCATGTAGATGCCCTAAGTCGTAATCCCCCCATTGATGAGTCTAATTTACTAGAGGTTAGGGCAGTGGATACCAACTGGGTATGTACAGTGCAACAAAATGATCCAGAACTTCAGCGAATTGTAAATATCTTAAATGATGTCAATAATAGTAATATTGTAGAGATTAAAAACAATTTTATCGTTAAAAGGGGATTGTTGTATAGGAAAACTGACGATGGTGACCGTTGGGTCGTACCGAAAGGTGTTAGGTGGCAAATTTTAAAATCTCATCATGACGATTTGGGTCACTTCGGATTTGACAAGACGTATGATAAAATAAAATCACAATTTTGGTTCGCAAAGATGAGAAGGTTTATTAAGAAGTACGTAGAGTCGTGTCTAGAATGTGCGCGCACGAAAGTACCATCGGGAAAGAAAGCAGGAGAGCTTCATCCAATCCCGAAAGTTGACCGACCCTTTCATACCCTCCACATCGACCATCTGGGTCCATTTGTTTGTAGCAAGAAAAGGAATTGCTACCTTTTACTAATAATTGATGCTTTTACAAAATTTATTATCCTTGTCCCAGTTAAAAGTACAAAGTCCAATCACTCAAAGAATGCAATCCAGAACTATTTCCACACCTTTGGTGTCCCATCGCGAGTCATATCAGATAGAGGTACATCTTTTACTTCTAAGAACTTTCAAGATTATTTACTATCACTAGGTGTAAAACATATTTTGAATGCAGTCGCGACTCCTCGGGCCAACGGCCAAGTAGAGCGTTATAACCGTACGGTTTTAGCAGCTCTATCAGCTAAGAATCACGGGCAGTCTGAAAATGCGTGGGACGAATGTGTATCAGAGATTTTATGGGCACTCAATAATACTCTAAATAAGGGAACGGGGAAAACTCCTGCGCAGGCTCTTTTTGGTATTGCGCCGGTAGGTACAGCAAACTCTCTTCTTAGTCTAAACCTAGAGGGGGAAGTAGAGGATAGGGAGGTTACAGATAAAAATATAGAGAGTATTAGGGAAGAAATGAGTAGACATATTGCACAAAAACAGTCACAACAGAAAGAAAGATTTGATAAAACTAGGAAAAAGGTTGAGTATAAGAAAGGGGACTTAGTTCACGTAGAAAGGGAAGTACCTTCCACAGGTAAAAGTAGAAAGTTAGTATCCAAAATACGTGGTCCATATCGCATTGTTGAAGTGTTTGATAATGATAGATATAAAATTGAAGATACTCCGTTATCTAAGAAGGGAACTAGAAACTTTTCAGGAATTTTTTCAGTGGATAAAATACACCCATGGTTGGTATTTAATAGACATAATACCGATGAGTCTAGCACTGAGGAAGAAAGTGAATCAGTTTGATTGCTTGGATCACATAAATGAGCGATAGTGACCTAGTAATATAAATGTACTTCTTTAAACACTTATTCACTACATGATTAATGTAAAACAGTTATAAAATTTATAATAAGATTTATTAATTTAAATATATAGTAAATAGATTATAATTGAACCAGCTGTAGATAAGTATGAGGCTGCAATGGTTCCAGTAAATTTATAATTACTTGATACGTTAAAGGTACCCAATATGTTCAGTCAGCTGTGGATATGTCGGAGGCCACAATGACCCCATTTATGACAATGTTGGTGTCACTTTGTGAACTAGACCAGCTGTGGATATGTCGGAGGCCACAATGGTTTATGTGTTAGGAAACAGTTTATTGTATCGAGAGGCCAACATGCTGTGTCAGCTGTGAATATGTCGGAGGTCACAATGGCAATGTGGTGTGTTGGAACTGTCTCGATGCGGTAATGTACACCAGCTGTGGATATGACGGAGGCCACAATGGTTTGTGTATTTGGAAACAGTATGTTGTATTGAGGGGCCAACATGCTGTGTCAGCTGTGAATATGTCGGAGGTCACAATGGCAATGTGGTGTGTTGGAACTGTCTCGATGCGGTAATGTACACCAGCTGTGGATATGACGGAGGCCACAATGGTTTGTGTATTTGGAAACAGTATGTTGTATTGAGGGGCCAACATGCTGTGTCAGCTGTGAATATGTCGGAGGTCACAATGGCAATGTGGTGTGTTGGAACTGTCTACAATGATCATTTACATAGTTAACTATTTAATAGTCGACTTAACAAATTTCGACCAATGTATTGTTATTGTCGCTTAGGTATATAACTGTTAACCTTACACCCCGGCGTCTGTAGACCCGAGACGGCGTGCGGTTTTAGTCGGTTCAAGCCCGACATAACCGCCCCTGCTGGCACGCGGGGGGGTATCCGAAGGGATTTCCGCACGAAAAAAAAAAAAAAAAAAAAAAAAAAAAAAAAAAGGTATATAACTGTTGTTGTTGATTTTATCTTTTTTTTTCTGTTTGTGTTATTGGTATTAATAACAATTTAATGTTTAGGATAAGTACCTAATGCATGATTTTCAGCAGTCATAATATATGTTTTTATTGATTAAAATGTGAGTCTCAAAACATTACAAATATTAGTTAAAATAAATCTAGAAATAAGTAATAAATATAAATCTATTTTTAAACTTACTATCCGGTCAAATACATTAAGTAAAATAACAGTTTAAATATTGACGCCATACAACTGTCATGACACACTTCCGCCCAAGTTGATTTGACCGGCTAGTAAGACTCTCGTGTCGACCATCAAATCGATCACTTCGCTGAATCGCCATTATTTGAGTTTGGGATTGTAAAACAATAAACTGCGAACTAACAATTGGAAAATATATGTATTGCTGAGTAACCTGAATTTCATTATCTGACCCTTTTAAACAAGTTACCGACCACCTTAGCACTAAAATTTTACATAAAATAATGAACGAAAATTGATAAATATTAAATGAATCGTCTGAAGATTACAAAAATAATTATATATTAATTATTTATTGATTTATTTCAATGTGAAGATCGTTTGTAAATTCGTTAATGTTCAGCAACTTCTAAGGCTGACTGTACACACTCCCAAAAAATATTTTCATTAGGTCAGAGATCTTTGCTTGTTATGATTTCAAAGTCTCTTCTGAAAATTATTTAAAGTGAAACTTCCATCATCTCAATTTTTTTCGTCCCTATCGCATGTCGCTTATGAGGTGGCTGCCAGTCGGTTCTCGGCAGAGCAGCCAAGGCCTATATGACGGGTCGGGCGCGCGGGGCAGCGGGCGTTCGAATACAAGAATAATTAAAATACAATACAACATACAAACTTAATAAAGTCATCGTTTACGCTGTCTTTACAATAATTTTCACTCCACAAAGTTTTACAAAAATAAACTCGGAATTCAGTGCAGAGTGTGACTAAAATAAGTAGAGCTGAGCGAGCGGACTCTTACTTGAAAATAAGACATCTTACTACGGTCGCGCGCTTAGCTTGGGCCGCGCGCTCGTGAAACGGTTTGTCGGTGATTATTCCTCAATGGTACATCGGACATGAACCTTCTCGCTTCAAAACACTCCTCAGTGTCCACACTATCACTGTGGTAAATTTGGTCAAGATGGCGTTAGTGGTTACGGAGGAGTTCAGCCACCAACAAACGTCTATGTCGTATAAGACCGTATTATCTGATTGTAATTTCAACTACTTACAAATAAACCTGAATTCTCTCTACGTAAGTAATTCATTATAAATAATATCATGTATAAACAACTTTAGGTGGTTAGACATAAATATTTCCTTGTGTACACAAGGAAATATTTATGTAAATAAAAACGAGGGTTTTATTCTGAGATAAATACTAAATATTTTAGGAACGTAAGGTATTTACGAATGTAGATATATTGTAACTGTAGCATTGTAGCAGTTTTTGAACGTAAGGCATTAGAAGTGGCTGATACCACTTCTAATGCCTTACGTTCAGAAACTCCATTAGAGTGAGTGTCAAAGCTATTTTTTCACAACTTATATTCATTGTTTATATTCATTCGTTGGTGGCTGAACTCCACCGTAACCACTCGCGCGATCTTGACCAAATTTGCTACGGTGCTAGTGTGGACACTGAGGAGTGTTTTGAAGCAAGATCACTGAGAGACAGTTTCATGAGCGCGCGGCCTTAGCTAAGCGCGCGACCATAGTAAGATGTCTTATTTTCAAGTAAGAGTCCTGCTCGCTCAGCTCAATTTATTTCAGTCGCACCCTGCACTGAATTCCTAGTATAGTTATTAGTACATACATAGTTATTAGTACATACAACATAGTAATTAAATAATCATTGAGAGATTTGTAATATGCCTTTTCACGTCCACGTACCTTTCAGGTCCTTAGATAATATTGACTGTGAACTTGTCATCTTCCTGAAGATACATTGAACTTTGAGGAAATTAGTGGCAGGAGAATAGTGGACATCGGCTATTTTTTGAAACAATTAAAAGAAATAGAGCATGACGTTGTATATAAATGCAACTACAGTCATTTAAATTTACCAAGGAAAAGGAGTATGGGTCAAAAATCTACTGCAAATCACTAACTATTATTTTATATATATTAAACTTTTTCAATAGATCTAATAAGTGTGAAAAAATTGAAATAAAAGCATTAAAATAAATAAATAACTTAGATTTTTTTAGTCCGCTGTACCTACATTGGTTTGTATGAAATTGAACCCAAAACTTGTGGCAATCAACTGACTTTCGACGACTTGCGGAAGACAAGAATTTTCCTGGATGCATTCACATTATAAGAAATATCTGATCAGACATTTCTAATCGGGCACAACAAATTTTCTTAGTGTTAAGATGGTCTAATTGATTTCATTTAAAAAAAAAAGTGAGAATTACTTTTCTTTTGTAAATTACATACTTATAATACATATAGAAACGTGTGTCAAAGACCAGAAACAAATATCTGTGGTCCACACAAATATTTGGTCCCAGCGGGAATCGTACCCGTAACCTCCTGCATCGTAAGCTGGCGCTCGCCCGACCACGCTACAGAGGCTGTTACGTACGTACAAATATACGGTGATCATTTCACTTCTACTCATACTGGTGAAAAATAAATTGGTATCGATACATAACAAAACCGATATTACCGATAGCTGGTCAAATGTACGTTGACCCTCAATTTCACGTCAACTCATCATACTGATGAAAAAAAAAATTGGTATTCGTAAAAGACAATACCGATAGCCGGTCAAGTGTACGGTGACCCTTATGGTCCGCGAACTTAAAGCGCGGGGTGAAGATGGTTACCCCGCGCATGCTCCCGCCGCACTTCATACCTCACCCCCTCACAAACGCGATCCGCGTGTTCCTACTTCATCTTAACGCTCGCAAACGTTCCACGCTCAAGTTTTTAACGCTCAAAAGCGTCGACTCAGCGCTCAACGCTCGACTCTCAGCGCTTATATTTACAACACTTTGGACGAGTTGTGAATCTTCTTGGAGTTAGTAAACACACTGATACAAAACATTATATATGCATAAAAAACGGGTCACTCACAAATTCGATTACGTATATTATACATAAATATTGAAATTATATTAACATAAAATAAATAGATACCACACTAAACAACATTCAAGAAACGATCATAGTCTGATATCATGGCCACTGATAAATGACATAAGTGTTCTCAACAGTCGTGGTGAGGAGTGTGTTAGCAGGGAAACAAAGTTAAGGGGGGTTCGACAAATAATGCAACCGGCACATACAAGCTCGTATATTGACTGGCGCAGCATCCCACAAGTGTAACACAATAAAAACACCTACCCTCCATTACAAATAGTGACGGTAAGTACCTTAGTCTACAAGATAATAATCCAATGAGATAACCCAAAACGTAATGTACGATAAAAAAGTTCAAATCTATTATTTACCTAAAGATTCAGTGTTCATCATCATCATCAATCATCACCCGAGCGCTAATCTCAGTTGCATCTAAAGCTTGTATTTTGGGGTCAAAAATATCAATTATATGAAAGTTAAAACGTATAAAGCGCTCTCCTCTAAAGTTGAGTTTTTGCACTTGCGCTAATAGAACCCGTCATGATCACAAAAATCTCGTTTATAACAGCATTTGATTACCCATAATATTGCAATAAAATTGGCATTGATTTATTTAAATTCAAGTTGAATCATAACCTGTTTTGATTATTTCTGATCTGATGTAAACCAGTTAAAGAAATCTCAGCCGTACACTGTGAGCTAATGCTGGTCAAGTTTCTTGTGTAGTCAGTGGACCGACCGGATATCGTCACAACATGTTGAAAATTATTGGATACTTCTATATAGTAGGAGTTACATTTTCAACAATATGTTTAATAATACAAACCCTACTCTTTATACTCCGACCAAACCTAAGAAAACTGGATCAAAAAGTTCTTATGCAACTAGCAGTGTCGCGGTGGATATTTACAATTTCCAATATTTTTGAAGAGGTCCCAGTCTTATACCAGATTGCAGACCTTAGCCTAAGATGGTGGACGTGTGTCTACACGAAGAATTTGTACGACAAAATGGTGAAAGTGTTTGTGCCAGAGAAGTGGAGTTTTCTAAAACTTTCAATGATTGTTTGGCTTGTGTCAATATTTTTAGCATTGTTATTTAATATAGCATTTATTTGGTTTTCCGATCATTATTCCTATCTTACAAAATTAATTATGTGTGCATATCTATGGGTGTACATAATTACAAAAACTATTATCCCATGTTTAAATTTTTGGTTTTTCTGCAGGATATTTTACGTTATTGTTAGCAGAAAGTTAAAGCACCAAAATAGCGACACAGTTACGAACTTTGCTGTTGGTGTTAAGATTTGTGTAATCTCATTTATTTTGGTAAGCATTACCAGTTTGCAGCTTTTGGCCGATGATGCAATGTTATTTACATTCAATGTTCAAAAACAATTAGAGGAGTTTAATAATTATATTTATGAATGTATTATGTATTTACAAGTTATAGGTTCCTTCCAAGGTGCTGAAATAATCGCTATTTTCCTTATTTTAATGCGAAATTCCGCATGAGCAGCTTTTTAATCTATTGGCATTGGATTATTAAATATCAATGGGATATTATCGGTGTTGGCACGTCGGTAAGATGAGTTATGTTCCGGCTACGATCAGCTTGCTTCGGTTTGAAGAGTGTTCTCTTTATCGTACATGAGCCTGACAGCTTTATAGGAAGGCAATTCATTCTGCTGTTCCAAAAATTGAGCGAAGCAATTTCACCGGGACTTTTTCTAACGGTGATAATTCCTCAATGGCTAGTCCGATTTTCGTTTTTCTTTTTTAGTCTTGTTTAGATGAACAAATTACTTAATTTATTACCAATCGTGTGAATGAGGCTTTATAGTTCATTGAGAAATCAGATTTTGATTTTTACTTCCGGTGATTATTCCTCCTTGGTACTTTTGATTTTAGATTTTCCTAGCCTATGTCCTTCCCATCAGTAACATCTTTCTTGTTGATCGGTACACTCTTGTCAGAGTGGTCGTGGTCGCCACGCAGTTGTAGTAGTGGAGGGGGCAGATTGAACGCGCCTCACAATGCTCCGCCATTTTTCCCTGCTGGAAGTCATCCTACTGCACTCGTTCAAGGTAACATCTTTGCTCGTGTGCAATTTCATTAGAATCGGTTCAGCCGTTTGGGAGGAGAAGATGGTCTAACGAAATACATGAGTCGTCTAAAAGAGAGCTTCACTCTTCCAGAGCTTCGCTCAATGATTTCAAACTGTCAGTCCGTTGTACGACAGAGAGAATGCTCTATAAAACCGAAATAAGTGGAGCTTAGCCGGATTCTCTCTCTCTTCTTCCCAACGTATCAACCCAAGAGCTGGAACGTGTAATTCACTGAAATATAGGTTTAGAATTGTATTACCTATATAGTCGGTTCAAGCCCGACATAACCGCCCCCGCTGGCCGGCGAGGGGGTATCCGAAGGGATTTCCGCACGAAAAAAAAAAAAAGGTATAATATTATTTAAATGCAAGTGTAATGAAAAAATCAGGGTAAAAAATGCCTCAAAATTTATTCGTTCAATCAAAACATTTCGTTATGTATGCAATAATAGTTTTGCACAGTATACTTAATTATTTATTTAATAACATAGGTATATTTGGCTTTTTATATAAATGTACCTTTTTTTTTCATGCGGAAATCCCTTCGGATACCCCCCCGTCGCCCAGCGGGGGCGGTTATGTCGGGCATGAACCTTCTACAACCGCACGCTGTACCTAAGTTTCTGTCTTACTTAGCAGCCACATGTAGAATTCTGTGGTATATAACAGTAATAGATAGATTGATAGCTCTTCATTGTACACCAACATTAGTTATATAATAAAAAACGCTATTAAAAATAAACTTTTATTCAATTGTCATACAAGCTCAACGTGTACACAAAATTTCAGCTCAATCGGATGCACCGAATGCCAACAAATGGTCGAAACATTATTTGCAAATTTTGGCGGACAACTTGATTGCATACCAACAGTGCAATTTGACGACCACTGTGGCGTAGCGGTAGTGCGTTTGACTGCTAAGTCAGAGGTCGCGGGTTTGATTCTCGCTCAATGCAAATATGTATATTTGCATTGGTCTGGGTGTTTCTATGTATAATATGTATTTATTTACAAAACAAAAGTATTTAAGTATGTTTATCCGCATTCTAGAACCCATATGACAAGCTCTGCTTAGTTTGGGTCTAGATGGCGTTGTGTAATATGTCCTAGAATATTTATTATTATTATTTATTAATATTATAAACAGAGTAGTATGGATTACAATCTTCTAAGTTAAATGTACAATGGGTGGCATTATATACGGTAGGTACCTTTTTTTTTTCGTTCTGAAATCCTCTCGGATACCCCCCGCCGGCCAGCGGAGGTGGTTATGTCGGGCTTGAACCTTTTAAAACCGCACGCCGTCTCGGGTCTACAGACGCCGGGGTGTAAGGTTGCCCATAGAGCATATCCCTCGCACCCCGACTGACCCTGGGCCATCTCCGGTTTCAAGAGGGTTTGGGAACCACGGTGTCCCCGACTTAAAAAAAAATCATTTATCCGTACTTTCAAACTCCTATATCTTTTGATATATACAATATTTTAAATTGTAGCTCCATATACCACGGTACTATTTACTATTAATTAATAAGCTTAATGTTAACTAGATGTCGCTACGTGTATTAAATCGTAATTTCAACGATATTAAATGTCACTTCTTACAATAGTATTTTTCTTTTTTCTCTTATGTTTTTGATTTATAACATGGACCAATAATAAGCTATATTTATAACTACTTAGTATTGTTTCTGGAGTCACCGGAAGCCGGACCGGGGACGATCGACGAACCACGAAGCTTGTGGGCCACTTCATCCATTTCCTCAAATAACTACCTAGTTACTTTAGCTTATTCCAACACCAGCTTTCGTCCGCGTGGTACTTTTATTTTAATCGTACTAAAATCCCCTCGGGTTCCCCCCTGGCGGCCAGTAGGGGAGGTTATGTCGGCCTAGAATTAACTAAAACCGCACGCCGTCTCGGGTCTTCAGACGCCGGGGTGTAAGGTGGCATTTCCCTCGCACCCCGACTGACCCTGGGTAATCTCCGGTTTCGAGATGGCCCCCTCGGGTTTGGGAACCACGGTGTCCCCGAAATTGCCCCTTGATTGAATCTTGCCCCAGAAGGGGGGGGGGACGCCAGTACACAGGTAGTAGGAACAGGGGGCCAACAACTCCTCCGAGCAGCTGGCTGGAGACACTGGGTCAACGGCGGGGCCTTGGGGTGCAGCTTGCCCCCTACCATTAGGTAGGGCCGCCACCACGGGTCCCGCTCCAACATCTCCAGCAGTTCGCAGTGGGCCGCCTTTTTGGCCCGTCTTATCTCTGCTCGGACGGCACCTCTTTTTTATTAAGCGTGTGGAAACCCCGGAGGGCACCTCTGGCCTCCCTAACGCTGACTTTTTTTTTATACCACTCAGTTGGCAGACAAGCTCACGGCTCACCTGATGGGAAGCGGTTACCGTGGCCTATGGACGTGTGCAACACTAGGGGCGTCGCACTCGCGCTGCCGACCCTGTAAAAACCTTCTAATGCCCTTCTTGAAGAACCCCATATTGTAGTCGCTTGGGAAAACCACAGCAGGGAGCAGCCTGAGGTTGCGCGGAATAAAGTGCCTTTCATACCTAACTGTACGCACCGTTTCCGGTCGCAACGTGTGAGGATGAATTCTATGTCTGTGGCGAGCGGTGCGATGATTTCTTCTGAACACAGCCCGTTATAAAGGCGGTAGAAAACGCACAGGGAGGCGAAATCTCTCCTAAGGTTAAGAGGTTCTACACTGCCTGTAAGTATGGGATTGTCGACGACCTACATCATTGAAATCAATCGGACAAATAGAAAAAAAAGTCAAAAAATTAATAATAGGTACAGTCGCCATCGGTATATGCTTAAAATATTCCAAGTTACCGAACGTCTTAGCTCTAAAATTTAACGTAAAATAATGAACAAAAATTGATAAATATCAAATGAATCGTCTGAAGATTACAAAAATAATTATACATCAATTATTTATTATTGATTTATTTAAATTTAAAGATCGTTTGTATATTTGTTAATGTTCAGCAACTTCTGAGGGCGACTGTACACATTACCAAAAAATAATTTTCATTAGGTCAGAGATCTTTGATTTTTATTATTTCAAATTTTCTTCTGCAAATCACTTTAAAGTGAAACTTTTATTCCATCAACTCAATTTTTTTCGTCCATCTATCGCATGTCGCTGATGAGGTGGCTGCCAGCCGGCACTCGGCAGGCAGAGCAGCCAAGATCAATATGACGAGTCAGGCGCGCGGCACGGCGGGCGCATAGACTAATATAATATATCTGGAAAGGCGGGCGCTCGAATATCAGCTGACTGAAGTTTTACTCGTTTCATACCATATAATATAACCACACCACACTTTTTAACTAACTTCGAAAAGGAGGAGGTTTTATGTTCGTCTGTATCTATTTTTTATATAGATGACATCTACTGAATTAAAAGGAGCATGATTTCAAGTTTGGATGTTGAATCGATATTAACGCCATCACATAAAAATAGGTGACAATTGTACTTTACCCAGTTCAATAAAAATTAATAAAAGCAAACATTGGAGAGTAATATTTAACTTAAGTAGAGAGTAAAAGCGTATCAAGAAAACAAAATCAAAACATGTTAAGCTGTTAAAGTAATAATCTTCTGACTATTTGGCAGCGCCATCTAGAAATATCCAGGAATAGAGATTTCTCCGGCGTACGGCCTTGTCCTAGGCGTTGTTAGTCTGTTTATTATTGGTCTATGGTAGGTACATTTTTTTTTTCGTGCGGAGATCCCTTCGGATACCCTCCTGCCGGCCAGCGGGGGCGGTTATGTCGGGCTTGAACCGACTAAAACCGCACGCCGTCTCGGGTCTTCAGACGCCGGGGTGTAAGGTTGCCCATAGAGCATATCCCTCGCACCCCGAGGTCTATGGTAGGTACTGTAGTGTTCGGACCTCGTTCGACACACTACGGTTCGTTTACCTGGCCATCATGTGTCAGAGTTTAAATAAAACTATTGTATCGTTTAAATAATTTAAGTTAGGAACGTTATAAAACAATCGCGGCTTGGACATTCGGGATCTGAACGGGCCTAGTGGAGCCGTTCCGGTTAAAGCAGAGAAAAGTATCCTGGGAAGAACCCCGCTTTAAGCCCTATCCTTGGGCCGAGACCGCGATATACGCCCCAGTCCGCTATTTAAAGTTAAAACAACCGCGTAAATCCCTAATAATATAAGTAGGAAGTGCGAGTGGTTAATAAATAAATAATATTTTTCCCTCTTAAAGTGTTATAATTTCATCACTTCATACACGCGTGGTACCCAACCCCCCGGGTACCACAGTACCTACCAAAAGTTGATTCCGGTACTGTAGGTAGTAAGGCACTTCTCCAAGTTGGAAAAAGCAAGCTTGTACCTGGTACCCGGGGGGTTGGGTACCCCCAACCCCCCGGGTACCACAGCTTTGGAGGAGGCGCCGGTTTCCATAAAATTTGGTGGAGGAACGCCGGTTTCCACAGGAGGTGGAAACGCCAACATTTTGCAGTTGGCAGTGGATTGATCGACCCCGTACCTTGAGAAGGAAGACGTCGTGCAATATTGGATCGACGCCTTAAACAGATAACAAATTTGAATTTATTATATATATTGTATTACTACCATTAAGATGGCTGAATCAAAGAAATTTGGTGGCACTGACGGTGTCTCATTCCAAAGTTTTTTGAGAGACTTCAATGTCGTATTCGCCATAAATAAATTTATGTTGGCTGACAAAGCCACAATATTAGCTGCCTACCTCGAGGGCGCAGCGTTACACTTTTACAAGTCGATTTTTAACGAAGAGTTAACTTTCGAACAAGTGTGCTCACTGTTGGAAGAAGAGTTTCCTTCCCATGGCGATGATTTAGAATTGTTCTATTCAGCGTATCAAGCCAAAGAGGAGAACTTGGTCACCTATTGGTACAAATTGTGCAACTTGGCTAGTAAAGCTAAGGTTACCGATGATAAAAAGATAATAAGTAGATTTCTTAAGTCAATGTCGCCAAGATTTCGAAATATTTTAGCGGCAAGGGTGTACAGCGATAAAAAAGAACTCCGCGACGCGCTGTTGCAATTATCGGAAGTACAACCCGACGTGCAGGGGGATAGAACACAGAATTTACCTACGAACCCTCCACAAGGATATAACCGTCAAGTCGGATTCCATAACCGCTACGGGAATAAAGGAGACACGACATCTTACGATGCACGTCAAGCTCCGTCATCGTCGAGTCCACGGGATGAAGGGGACAATTTTCGCACTCCGAGATACAACCTAACCTAACCTAACCTCGGAACATTGCTAACACTAATGTTTTCCCCAGTAACCCGAATTCTTCGGGATCTAACAGAAGAGATACTCCAACTTCGAGCCGACAGTTTTTCCGGCCTCGAGAGAGAAATGTAATGAGCATGGAGCATATCGAGTCTGCGAGTGCAGATCAGCGTCACAACGAAAGCAATTTTTCTGGTCAGTTGTCGCCATTTATTAAAGTTACAATTAATAAATCTGACATCGAAGCATTACTGGATACTGGAGCTACGGTAAATGCTATGAGCAAAGCTTTAGCTAGAAGCTTGAACCTACAAATAAAACCGTCAACGTCGTTGACGCACATCAGAAGCATAACTGGTTCTTCGGCAACTATCTGCGGTGAAGTCAACGTGAACATGATTTTAGCGAACATTTTAGTTAGAGTGAATTTCATTGTATTTAAATAACATTGAATTAGATTTAGTCTTAGGTCAATCGTTCATGTTTGCTAATGCTGTATCAATTGATTTCAGAAAGAACTGTTTATGGATTAAGGGCTTCAAAGTAAATTGGACACGCAGATATGACGAAAAAACCGTGAGTAAGGCTTCAAGGTGCACATCGTTAAATATTATAAACACAAATAATATGTTATTTAATTATAAAGCAATAAATGAAACCATTGATTATTTCCCTAAGCGTAGTTTTAATAATGAAATATTTAAGTCTGAAGAATCCAAGCAATTAATCGATGGGGGCATCCCAGCGAACAAAAGGAGTCGTTTGGTGCAAGCAGTACAAGACTGCGAGAATGGAGTCACGTTCGACAACGGTAGCACGGGCGGATGCGGATTGTCAGATGATATTCCTGTACATACAGCTCCGTACAGGTCAGCTACGGAACAATCAGACTTGGTGAAGGATCCAATACAAGATGTGGATTTCGACGTCGTACATCGTTCCGGCAAGAGCAATATTGTTGCTGATTACCCAAGTCGTTATCCTTTAAAGATAGAGGATGACGATATATACACACCAGTATCGGAGGATATAGAGATGTATAACATCAGCACCGATACAGTGGTAGTAAAACAGTGCGCAGATCTTTTCTGTAGATCACTAAGGAATGGCTTAACAAATAATGATGCAACAAACTACAAAGGATTTTTATTAAGGAAAAATGTTGTTGTACTGCCGAGAGAACTACTGAAGACAACTCTCGAAGAACTGCATGATCATCCATGGTCCGGAGGCCACTTCGGAATCGCAAAGACGTTGTCGAAGTTCCGCAATAGGTTTTTCTTGCCCAAAGCTGAAAAAGAAATTGAGAAATATATTAGAAGTTGCCTAGTGTGTCAACAAAGAAAGAAATTTAGAAAGCGAGCTCCTTTACATCCAATGACCACGGAAGGTTTATTAGAAAGAGTGGGGATGGACATTCTTGGACCATTTACGAAGTCTAATAAAGGCAATAAATATATTTTAGTAGCTGTTGAATATATGTCCAAATATGTTATTGGTGAACCTTTACCCAGGGTTACAACCCAAGAGGTACGTGAATTCGTTACAGATGAGATTATATGCAGGTTAGGAGGTGTAAAGAATATTATTACCGACAAAGGGTCGGTATTTACATCAAACTTACTCAAAGAAACAGCGGACTTCTTCGGGTTCAAGTTACATCACATCACAGCATTCAAGGCGTCATCAAATGGCCTTTGTGAGAATTTCAATGCTACACTAACGCAGATGCTATCCATGTATGTGTCGGCGGACCAGAGAAACTGATGCAGTTTTGTAAACATGGTGACATTTGCATATAATGCCACGAAGCATACATCTACAGGTATGTCTCCACAGATGTTGTTGTTCGCACGAGAGCCGATTCTGCAATCAAAACTTCGAAGTAAATCAAGAATCTACGAACGAGTCATATGCGTCCAGACATGCACGTGCAAATTATCTCGTGCAACGAGCAAAGGTGAATATAAGAAACGCACAAAGGAGGCAGAAAGCTTACTACGACAAGAAGGTGAAATTCGTGGTATACCGACCAGGTCAGCTGGTTCTGATATACAGTCCAAGACGTATTTCGGGAAGGAGTAAGAAACTTTGTAAGCCGTACAAAGGGCCGTTTATTATTATCAGGAGAATTTCAAACACCAACTATGTCGTGGGGAAAATGAATAACTCATCATGGCAAGATATTATACATACCAATTTTCTAAAACCATTTGTCAACAGAAGATGCGTTATTTAAGTAAAATATGTGTAAGTATCATTATATTTATTTGACGTTGAGTGTCGTGTGGACATGGTTAGTTTTTTTGTATTTTATGTGTGATACTAATAAAGACAGGGCGCTATGGCGCTCATTAGGGGAGATCTATGTCCAGCAGTGGACTAGAATAGGTTGATGATGATGATGATGATGATGACTAATAAAGAGGCTAGATAAATAAAGGTTGAATATTTTATTAATTGTTATGTACAATGATAGTTCAAAGGTAATTATCGATGGTTTCATATAACTTTGTTGACGTTTTAAAGTTCAATTTCAAACAGATCTATGTGCAAGTTGGATCCTATGATTGTTTTCTTTTACAGATGCCTATCTGCGTGACCATAACTCATATTTAAGATATGTTGTATAATAGAAGATAATGTATTGTGTGTAATATTTTATTAATAATATGCGTTCTCTGTTTATTCCATATTGCTGCGCTGCTGAAGATAAATAGATTTGTTTTGTTATATTCGTGATTTTATAGCGTAGGAGTTAGGCAATAATTTTTTCGTCTGATGTTGAGAGTTATGATCTAAACTTTGTAAGAGAGTCAAATCGTTCTGGTCATGAACGCCGACGATGGTTGAAAGTTAGTTTTCGATCAGACTCTTCTTTATGGAGTGAGGTTCTTTCTCTTTAATGTTGATTTAAAAATAATTTAGTAATGTGTAGGCGACATAATGACTGCTTCACATGCATAATGTGTAAAGATAGATCACTTTATGTCATCTTTTGTTTTTTTAGTTAGGTAGGTCTTAAAAGTACTCTGTACTTTAAGTCCCATCAGGGCAAACATTAAAATGTATCGTCAAGAGACACCAAAATAATTAATTTAGATAGTCGCGCTGTGGCTTGTTGCTTTTTGACGAGTTTTTGCCAGGCCAAGAATGAAGCAATCTTTGTATTCGGATTTTTCAATATTTATTACAGTTTAATGGTTATAAATTGTAAAGATTGCGTCGACATAATTGAGAGACATTGTAAGAGACAGGCGATTTAATGTTTTTTTTCTGCTCTCGTTTAGTATGCCTAGGGCTTCAATGTAGGTGTCACATGCATGGCCTTGGGCGTAGCTGATGTACTATTCGGACCTCGTTCGACACACTACGGTTCGTTTACCTGGCCATCATGTGTCAGAGTTTAAATAAAACTATTGTATCGTTTAAATAATTTAAGTTAGGAACGTTATAAAACAATCGCGGCTTGGACATTCGGGATCTGAACGGGCCTAGTGGAGCCGTTCCGGTTAAAGCAGAGAAAAGTATCCTGGGAAGAACCCCGCTTTAAGCCCTATCCTTGGGCCGAGACCGCGATATACGCCCCAGTCCGCTATTTAAAGTTAAAACAACCGCGTAAATCCCTAATAATATAAGTAGGAAGTGCGAGTGGTTAATAAATAAATAATATTTTTCCCTCTTAAAGTGTTATAATTTCATCACTTCATACACGCGTGGTACCCAACCCCCCGGGTACCACAGTACCTACCAAAAGTTGATTCCGGTACTGTAGGTAGTAAGGCACTTCTCCAAGTTGGAAAAAGCAAGCTTGTACCTACTGCTAGGTACCTAAACTAGGTATCTTCTCTAAAAAATGAAACGAAATTTGAACCATATAATATACGTATTTATTATAAGTTATTTAGGCACAGCGTGGATGCACATTATTGGTAATTTTTCTTACAACAATCATTGGTCTCACTCTTGTAGATCTAGCATCCTCTCCAAAGAAAAACACAGTGGAAACGTAACATTCATGTAGCAAAATGTTCGTATTTATGTATTTTGTATCTTAATCTAATAAAATTAACACATTATGTCTCCTTTATAATAGGTACCTAAAACTTTTCAATTACCTATTCCTCTTTCAAAAAATTCTTCGTTGCTATTGCATTATTTTTGTACTGGCAACATCGCCTACAAAGAAAGTAGCGAAAATATTTACTAATACTGTGGTGTGATTTATAGGTGTTATAATGTAAGCTGTCGCATTTATACATTGTAAATAATACCTAAGTATCGTCAATTTGATGATTTAAACCACAAACAAAAGTTTTTCACTTGTTTCTCATAAAAAAATATTGATCTTTGATAAGTAGGTAACTATTAAATAGGTAGGTACATATTTTCAAAGTTACATATTTTGAAATACCTTTTTTTTATACATACATAAAAAAGGTACATATTTTCTAAGTTATTATAGTTATCCATGCTTTGTCTACAAGAATAAGAGCAATGATAATAACATTTAATTAAAAATAAAGTTCCTGTGGTTGGTTGCGATGACGTAGTCGTGGTTGGGGCCAGTTTGCAAGTTTCACTTTCATGGCTTCTGCGTTTGGCAAATTACAAACCGTTCGGCTTCATTCTGAAATTAAACAAATATAGGCGGGTCTTACTTATTAAAACAAGTTGAATTCCTGAGACGAGCTCAGCCGAATACAAGGGATTTTCGTTTTAGCGTTTTTTTTTTTTTTTTTCGCGATTTTTTCTTAATCTTGCAATGGTTCACCCCAGCACGAATCTATTAGGTACCGAAAACAGCAAATCGATAGCTCATCTCCTTCATACCCAAAACCGTGACAGAAAATTGACAACGTCTACGTCGACGACGACAACTCGATAGCAATAGGGCTTTTCTAAAGAAAATCCCTAACAAGTTGAATTCCTGAGACGAGCTCAGCCGAATACAAGGGATTTTCGATTTAGCGTTTTTTTTTTTAGCGATTTTTTGCGATTTTTTTTTTATCTTGCAATGGTTCACCCCAGCACGAATCTATACCGAAAACAGCAACTCGATAGCTCATCTCCTTCATACCCAAAACCGTGACAGAAAATTGGCAACGACGACGTCGACGACAACTCGATAGCAATAGGGCTTTTCTAAAGAAAATCCCTAAAAAATGGGTATTTGTAGGTATTCCATCCAAGAAATACCTACTAATAAATTACATTGCATCAAAGCATCAAAGCTTGCACTCCGGGCTCCAAAAGTCCGACGTCCGCTCAACTACGCCTTATTTGCCACCTCCGCCTATTTTGGTTTGATTGGCCTTTACGGGAGCGACTGTCGTCTTTTCGCCTAACCCCGAAGGCATACCAGCTTGCTTATTACGGTATAAAGAACAAGGTTTCGCGTCGCGGGCATAGCTAGTTTTAAATATCAATGAAGTATCAAACAATACTATTTATTTCCCTTACGTAGGTAGCAGGGGAGATGATTTATATGTACCTACGTATAAGCTGATGCCCACGGCTTCGCTCGTACGAAGGTCGGTTATCGTTTTTTTGGCCATATCTCAGGTTCTACTTAACCAATTGCAATCAAACATACGGCAGATTTTAAGTCTGGCCAAGACCTTTCTAATAGAAACCGCATCAAAATCGGTTTTTGTGTCCATCGCAAACAAACAGATAAACAGACAAGAGTTTAAAAAAAAGTGTTCAGAATCAACAACAACCCAAGTTTATTTTTGAAATATCTCGTATGTACAGATACAATTCATTCACAATTTTCTAATAGTATAAAGATAATAATGAATCAAAAATGAAAATGGTCCAACATTGAACCCTACGGAGCGCCCATCGACGCTACATATCCCACGTTACTGAACGTGTACCTTTAACATTGGTCCTATGAATTCTGTCATTCAAATATTTAGTCCGAAGATCGAGAACCTTGTTCTTTAATCATGATTATCATAGCGTTAGTCCCAGTAGCATCCAAAGCTTGCACTTTGAAGCTCCAACTTGAGTCTAGATTTGCCCTATCTTTGCTTTTGCGGTTGTCACTGCCGCGTGATCTTCCAACCCTGATAGGGAAGCTTGCACCAGGGTGTCGTCCGTGGTTTAGCAGATAATATTAATAATATGGACTAGGACATTCTACATAACGCTATCTAGACCCAAAGTAAGCATAGCTTAACCAGCTTGTGTTATGTGTCCTAGACTGCGGATAATCATACTTAAATACATACATATTATTATACATAGAAACACCCAGACCAATGCAAAACGACATATTCATGCATACAAACATTTGCATTGAGCAGGAATCGAATACGTGACCTCCGACGTGGCAGTCGAACGCTCTACCACCTCGCCACGAAGGTGAACCCACTTGAATTCGGTCTCAAGATGCTCAAGGATGTTATTAAGACCCTCTATACTAAATCTCATGTATTCAATGAAGCAGATTAGAAATATACACAGTTACCTGAATTAACTTATAAATTGAGGCAATAGATTCTTCATTTCTGCACGTCACGGCAGCCATTGACGATCTTTTACCGCCCCAACTAGATGTGAAGGTTAGCTGTCCTTCAGCAAACATGCACAAGCATACCACCACCAAGAGAAAAAGAAGACCAACTTTTTGCATATTGAAGATTTAAATAGTACTGATTTGTGGTACGGTACGGTTGCTTGAAGCGAGTTGGATAACTGATGCTGCAGAAACTGATTTTAAGTCTTTTATAGTCAATGGTGCTGGTGTTATTTCTGTGAGGAGTAAATTAAAGAAGCCATAGGGCTTACATTATTTAATTTGTGTGTTATTTTGAATGGTGATGTGTTGGGTCATGGGTAATTGATTGAAGCCAATAGAAAGCTCTAGACTTGCGAATTGTAACTTACGTATGTGATTTTAGGATTTGACAGAGAAGTATTGCGTTTTATCTAATTTTATAACCTTTATGTTAGTCTCATCTAGGCTATCTCGAAACCAGAGATGGCCCTGGGTCAGCCGGGGTGCGAGGGAAATGCCACCTTACAAGTCGGACAGGGTCTTAAGGGTTCAAGTCCGACATAACCTCCCCCGCTGGCCTTTATCAGAAAGGATTTTCGCACGAATAAAAAGTCTCAACCAGGCTAATGCCAGCCAGCAGTGGTTATATTGAAATAAACCCCTCTAAAAACCGTCTAAAACTACTGCGTACTTCAGTAACTCTGTAACTTTATGTTGAGAAATGCTATAGTGTTGAGAAATACTTGATTTTACATGATTTAAAAAAGTTAAAAATTGTAAGGATTTTTAAATACTTTATTAATAATATCAATCAACTAACACTGTGGGAGGGTCCCATGAAATACTAGATGCTTGGCCGCCTTTTTTAGACAAACATTGAGATGTCTTTCCAATTACAAATGTGGGAGTTTCATTACACTTTGATAGGTTTCTTTTCATTTGCGCTAAGGAAACCTTTCATACAAAAATGATTGAAAAAATAGACTATATAAGGGAAAACGAAATCTAAAATGTCCATTCCGTCGAAAGACAGTGAGAGAACGAGGTATTCCAAAATGTGTCGTATTCTCATTTTGTTATTGGTTGTTGCTGCCATTGCTGTGCTAGTCGATGGTCAGTTGACGTTCAGCCCTGGATGGGGCAACGGCAAGAGGTCCATTGGAGCTGAGTCGACGAACGATGACTGCAATCCCGAAGAGACTATTTTTCAAATTTATAAACTTATAGTGGTAAGTATCTCAGTTTTCAAAAGCATCAATCTATCTATATTTATGACGAATATGTTTTCATTTAAGAAAAGCCCTTAATAGCCCTTCAAAAAGCCCTAAGCCCTTTCAATTTACCCCTTTTATGGTAGGTGCTTTAGAATTATATTTATTGAGTGGTCTCGGATCGTCGATAAGCCTTTCAAGTGACTAAAACAACTCATTTGATTGGATGAAGATATTGAAAGGAGACATCTACCGGGGCTGGCAGAGATTGTGCATCTATCTAACTTTATACCGTCTATTTTCTTATGTCTGTACCAAAAAATTTGCTTGGAGGTGTCATTTACGCGTTGCCTAGCAAAGGAATAGGATGAGGCAGAGGAGAAACGAGAAAAGGGAGGTGGGGCCTCCAGCATCCAGCACTCTCACATAGAGTTACTTACAGTGGATATTAAGGCAAAGGGTGGTAGCTTCTCAGTCAAACCATCCTATCCGTGTTGTTACAGGTTATGTACTTGCCATACCGAAGGCTTTTTCTCCCAATTTTCATTCCAGCTCCCATTCTATTCATTTTCCCCTCTTTCCTTTGCAACATGTGAGTAATACCTCTCCCCCAGTAGCAAGAAACTGTACGCACATCTCACTCTCTCTCTCGTCTCTTTGAGTAATGAAATAAGTCGTTTTGGGCACGTGACATTTTTTTCTGTAATTAATTGGTCGAAGAGACATGAGACTTCCCTGTCATGCTGAGGCTGCTGGTGTTGTAGGCGGAGCGTGTATAATCATGTTGTGCTGCGTTGAAGCTGTAGGTACGACTTTTTGCTTTTGTGAACTCAATCAATCAATTATATTGCAGTCCACCGCATTACGTAGGCTGTTCCCAATATGCAAAATAGCACCCAATACTCCGTCTTGCGCATCCAATCTATCCCAGCTACCTTTTCAGGTCGTTCGTCCATCTTGCTGGGGGTTAATTTCATTCATTTAACGTATTTTTGTTTGCAGACGGAAGCGGAAAAGATCCGACTCTGCCAACAAGATGGGAAGATATAAAATGTGCAACACGCTTGGCTCGAAATTGATTGTTGTCGTTGCTTAAATGCATCCATTTTAAAAATATGTTGAAGTAACTATAATATATAAAAAAACTATTTTCCAATATTAGCTATTAAGTACGATTACCCTATAAGGCATTCATTATAGATATTTTAATAAATCATAGTTGTTAATCATGGAAACTGACACTGAATAAATATATATACATATAATAAATAAATATTCTACGACATTCTACACAGCGCTTTTTAGACCCAAAGTAAGCATAGTTTAACTAGCTTGTGTTATGGGTTCCAGAATGCGGATAAATATACTTATATACTTTTTTTTTTGTAAATATATACATATTTTACATAGAACACCCAGACCAATGCAAATAGACATATTCATGCATACAAATATTTGCACTGAGCGGGAATCGAACCCGCGCCCCCTGTGTAGCAGTCGAATACACTACCGCTATGCCACAGAGTGTAATTTATATTTAATACTAAGTTCAATTATAAATTGTAACCTAAAAAGTGTTTACTGATTTATTCGAAATGAAAGCGGACGTGTTCTGGATGAGAAAGAGGAATTAAGGAAAACTTGCGGTTTGGGGCCTTAGGTCCCTCTCCTACTTCCATGATTTTTAGTTTTGGGAATTTGGTTTATCTTCGTTTTACAGCCGCCTGACTGACCCCCTAACCTCGAGAGGAAAACATGCGCCAGAGTCCCGTCCGTCTATCAGCACGTGTACCGGCTTACCTCGAAGATCTTTGAGCGCTCCATGTTTACACCCTTTTGTTGATTCTTATTAAGTACCTAATGATTCATAGATTCATTAGATTAATTGTTGCTTATATAGCTAATTTGTTAAAACATTAAAACACATTATATTCTTGGGTATAATTTTATTAAAATCCATCTTTACACCATTCCTTTAAAATTAAACCAAAATAGAGTTTTGTAGGTAATTGATCGTCATTCTTTCTTTTGACACCATCACTAACATTTTAGAAAAAAATTAAAACTCGCATCCGCCATCTTGAAATAAGATGAAAACGAACAAAACATCGCGCATGGCCGCGCCACGACATTCCATACACCCGAAAAAGGTGAGCACATAGGCATTTTCATATCTTAAATCTTAGACATTTAATAGATATCTTATAGCTATACATATATTTAAACTACCCGCCATCTTAATTTTCTCATCCAGATCTCACAACAACTAGAAATTATATCAGAAAAAACTGAAGTTAACTATTCCAAGGATTACGGCTTCCGAATTAAAACTAAAACTAAGAAGATAGGATTATGTTGATGATGTTTTTTACGCCGATTTAATTGACATTACAATCAAAATCATTGAGTCGGAATAACTGAAGACTTACAATATAAGAAGTTTTTTTCCACTGCTTTCGTAGTGTTAGACTATATCAAAATGTCATCAATGTACGAGTTAGCGCGTACTGTTTCAGAAATTGTTTCTGTAGAAGCCATTCTCTGAAATTTCGGGTTGTTCTCATTAGTTCCAGTGTCAATTTGTCCCATGGGACCAGTGAGATTTTTTTTCTCACTAGCTCCATTATACAGTTATCCGTGACCATAAATATAGCCATAATTTGATAGTAACAAAATTCTAAATATATTCTGGTTAAAAAGTTATAGGACGAAGTAAAATGATCACACATTATAGTAAGCCTAATACTCCTACAAGATTTTGAGCGTCGGACATAGGCTAATATTTCTTAACAATAATGTTATTGAAATTAATAAAACAGGTACTCCTGGAACTGCTTTCACAGTCCGCGTAAATATCTAAATAATATTGCTAGGGTTTACCTAAGTTGAAAGTAAAGGACGGAAAGTTAGAAAATGAGCAAGATTCTTGAAATAAACACGTACTTTTGATGTCCAGTAGGATAACCAAAAATTCCAACACCTACATACTCAATCCAATATCGATCAAAAATGTTAGTTGTATTTTACGTATTTATTTGTTTGTTTTTTAAGCGCAATGATCTCTGTGGATACTTTTTTAAATTTCTAGTTCCATTGCTAATGATGTTCTTGATAGTAATTTTTCTAGAAGAGCAATTAGTACCATAAAACGCATTTATCAGCATCCAGTCCAAAGACGGTACGTAACCCTTTTTTTGGCCTAAACTCCACCGAAAGAAATCGTAAGTAACTTCATGGTACCTAAAAGCTACGTCCGAAGTTCCAGTGTTGTCAACGATAGGCCAATTATCCATCTATATAAGCACATAAGTACCTCAGGATGAACATCCAGGGGGGGACTTGGAACTCGCGACCAGCTCCTTACAGGGGGAATATTCCGACCGATTGAGCTACCTAGACACATTCTAGATATTCGAAATTCTTAATATTTGTATATGATATAACTGCCATATTAAATATAGATAACTGTACAGTGAGCGACACAGGTGTAGAAAGTTATAGGCCCAAGTATTTACACTATTAATTATACTTACTACATCTTAAGGAAAATCTCAATTTGAAAACTGCATATATTTTATCAAAATTAAAATATATGTCGAGTATGCCTATTGTGGCATAAAAGTGAAAGATACGATGATTACATCGTCTATGTATACGTGTGACAAGTTTGTTATTAATTCTAAAATAAAATTAAGTTACGGACAAAACTAAAATTATAATCTTCTGATTTATTATTACTTTAATCTAAATAAAGGTATTTAGGTTACATTGCCAAAATATTTTTGCTAAATTTAATATTGTTGATTTTCTACGATTAGCTGGTGATATTGTCGTGATAGATACAATACTCTAGAAAAAATCAAAATTAATTATAGTATATGTTGTTGTAATTTGGTTTAAGCCTGATTTGTGAGGATGTATACTTTCTTGATTCTTCTTATTCTCATTATGATTGTCAGCAAGACAATACAATATTGATATATTATCTAACACATTAAAAGAATTTATAAATTCCATTTTCCGCATACTTATGTTTTACCTTAAATATGGCGTCATAGTTAGTACCTATAAAATGCAATACATTATTTGATATAGGCCGTTCAAAATAACCATATTCCATCAGGATTTTTTCATAAATCGTCCACAAAGTCATTGTTTACAACATTGATACCTAATCCTTTATTTTTAATTAACATTTAACCTCAACCTAGAGTTAATATGAACTTTATTTTCTATTATATTTAGTCCCACTCACATTATGCGTTCTACTTATGAAACACTACTCATACACTCTGTCGCCGATCGAATAAATGGTTTACGTTATTGATAATAGTATTTAAGTCTAAGGTAGTATGTATAAATTTTTCACTCATACATCTTACAATATTTACGATTCCATACATGGAGTCATTCTTTTGGTAAAATTATCAAAAAATGTATTATTTTGAATAGTGTTTACATAAGTATAATTCCTACGGGATTAATATAGAACCGAAATAGACAAGTACCAATTTACGCAACTAAAAAGACAGCTTTCTTAAAACCGTTTTCGAGTAGGTAATTATAATTACATCAAATGAAATCTCAAGCGAAATCGTCTATCTCGGCACTTACACATATTCACACAGACATTGAATTGAGCGAGAGGTATGTAATACTGACGTCTGTGCAATAAAAGTGCAATAAAGAAGGAATATTATAATAAACTTAAATACTATTGGAGGCATTCATTCCAGTCAATCACTAGAAAGACCTTTAGAATTTCATGAGAATCCAGATAGTGGGTAGCTACAAATTATCAATTCTGTGTGAGCTTGATACATTAACAACAAGAGCGGTTCTAGTTTGTAGGGGGATAGCGCCACCAAGGCCTTCCCGTACTTGGATGTAGGATGTGCACTTACAATAAGAGATCACGGAACCGAGATTGAGGCGGTGTGAGTCACGCAGGAATAGCACATACGCGAGCGCGAATACGCCGTACGGTGCCAAGATGGCTACTATCAACCCCGACAGCTGCCCCGCGTCTGCTGACTCGGAGAATCACTTCTCCTCTTCTTCTTCGCGGAATAGGTATGTCGACCTGTACACAGACATAATGAATACGGTGGATACCAACATACCTCGTTTTGTAAGTTTCGTTTTGGTCAATGCTTTATACCTTTTTTTTTTTTTTTTATCGTGCGGAAATCCCTTCGGATACCCCCCCGCCGGCCAGCGGGGGCGGTTATGTCGGGCTTGCACCGACTAAAACCGCACGCCGTCTCGGGTCTTCAGACGCCGGGGTGTAAGGTTACCCATAGAGCATATCCCTCGCACCCCGGCTGACCCTGGGCCATCTCACCACTAACAGCATCGCTCATCCTGTCTCCTCTGAAAGCAGAGGAGTACGGAGAGCGATGTGTTCCCGCCACGTTGGGTATTGGCCGACGATCAATGCCAACCCTATGAAGGGGTGAAGGGGAAGCCATTGACCGCCGCCCAGGGTGTACCGGCCGCTCCGATTCCGTTCCCCCCGGACTGCAGCGGGATCGGAATCGGAGCGACACTCGAGGAGGTTACCCAGCACACACCCCTCTATGCTTTATACCTTTTTTTTTTTTTTTTTTTTTTTTATCGTGCGGAAATCCCTTCGGATACCCCCCCGCGTGCCAGCGGGGGCGGTTATGTCGGGCTTGAACCGACTAAAACCGCACGCCGTCTCGGGTCTACAGACGCCGGGGTGTAAGGTTGCCCATAGAGCATATCCCTCGCACCCCGACTGACCCTGGGCCATCTCCGGTTTCGAGATGGCCCCCTCGGGTTTGGGAACCACGGTGTCCCCGTCTTGCCCCGGTTTGGGGGAGGGGCGCTAGTCGCCCCACCGCCCCGGCCTGCTTCTGCTGGGGTGACAGGTGGCCTCACCCGCCACCCCCAGGCCTGCGCTCATGGAGGACGGAGGTCGTTAAGCGACCTCCGGCGCCTGAGTTGCCTGCGACGGCCCCCTCATGTTGGGCAACAGCCGAGCCAGAGCAAGAGCTGTGCCCTTCAATTTGGGGGCCAGACTTCGGATGTGCCCTCCGAAGTCCCATCGGCCGTCGAGCACGAGCCCCAAATATTTCATTTGGGGCTTGATGCCGATGCGATTTCCTCCCACGATGAGACTGGATCCCTCGGGTGGCTTGCTCCGAGGCCCATGGAAGAACAGGGCCTCGGTTTTATGCAGGGCCACCTCGAGACCCAGCCGCCGGATCCGCCTAACGACTTGGGAAACCGCGGTCGTGGCCTTTCGGGTCGCTTCGCGGTACGTCGCCCCGCACGCCGTCACGAGCGTGTCGTCCGCGTAGCACGTGACGGCGGCACCGCCTACGAGCTCACCGCGAAGCACCCAGTCGTATCCGATGTTCCACAGGAGCGGCCCCAGGACCGATCCCTGTGGAACACCGCACGACATTTCACGCCGACCGAGACCGGTCACGGTTGGGTAGATGACGGCTCTCTCCGTCAAATACGCCCCGACTATGCGGCGGAGGTAGAGAGGCACTTCGTGATACACGAGCGCCTCCCTAATGCAACTCCAGGGCAAGGTGTTGAACGCGTTGGCGATGTCCAGGGACACCGCCAACATCACCTCACCCCGGGCTACTGCATCCTCCGCCAGAGCCCTCACGCGCATGATGGCATCCACGGTGGAGCGCCTCTGGCGGAAGCCATATTGGCCATCCGCCAGGTCCGGCCCCACTCTTGAGAGGTGCTCGACGAGGCGCTTCGCAATTACTCTTTCAAAGAGCTTGCACACCTCGTCGAGCAACACTATGGGCCGGTAGGCGGACGGCGAGTCCGCCGGGCGCCCCTCCTTTCGAATGAGGACCAGTTTCCCCGTCTTCCACAATTTCGGAAACTGGCCCCGCTCCAAACATGCGCTGAGAAGCCCTCTCATCTATGCTTTATACCTAAAATATAAATGATTTTAGACTTTGAACGTCGAAATTCTTGGTGGTGATGTGACATTGTGACTTACACGATGTGACAAGAGGGATAAGAGGAGAATGAGAAAAAGGAAGGCATTTTAGGATAGAAAGGAAGAAATAGTTTGTATGAGACAGATTTATTCACAAAGAAAATTATACACGTTTTAGAATAATAGGAGAGGTTTTCCTTGTTGAAACCTCCAGGTGTTAACTTCGCCGAAGGTTCAATGAAGTGATAGAGTCAAACCGACTAAAACCACATAGTATTTCCGTCGTCAGACAGCAGAAAAAAGTGCTCACCAGCCCCCAGCAGATCCCAACGACTTAAGAAGGATAGCGAAACTATCTTAAAAGGACGCATGAGACTCGGGCGCACCGCCTCCTTTGGCCCGTTTATGTTTATGCGTTGCCCAATCTGCTACCTTAAGGCTATCAGGGTAAGTTCATATAGACGTTAGCTTCGTCGCAACTCCGTAGAGCTAACTTACCTGTCCATTATCAGAATGTGCTGAGCCGTGATCTGTGTTAAACCAGATATTTTCCTTCAAACAAATACGCCCACGTTGAAATGGTCCACCCCATGTGGGCTTTGCTATTACTGTTATTCACAGAGCTCAATGAAGTTCCTATTCAGAATATTATTGTGAACTTATACTCTTTCACAGTGATCAAGATCGACCAATTAATAAGTTGATTTTTATTTTAAATGTTTAAAATATTTTTACTCACCAATATGCCAAATTGAACAGAGCGAAGACCAGTGGAAAGGTGATCCTAGAGATGACGTCGATCCTCTTGGACCGGGTGGGGAACTTGGACATCCACAGGCGGCAGCAGTTCTTCTGCGGAGTAATGTGGACTTCACAACGACCGGACATCTGATGGTCATTGCCATGGCACACGGTAGTCGTCCGCATCAACGGTTTCTGTTCGTTGCAGACGATTCAGGGAGGACGAAAATATTGCACCTTAGACGAAAATTTAAAAGCCACTACGATGTCCTATGGTCCCATGTATATGCGGGTATTGATGACATGGCGGAAGATAGAGAAATAAAGAAATTGCTGTATGTCTAACTACCATTTGAATGTTCTTGCACTAACTAAAATGATGAAGAATATGAATGACTCGTAACAGCTTAAAGAAGATAAATCTATTGAGGTTCTCATGTGTCAAAATTAGCGCAATCAATGATGACCATTACAACCAGCTAGCTTAACTAAATGATTGATCGAAATTCTAAATATCAACTCTGCATGACCCAACTATCAGGGTTAATTTAGACCAACACAGCAGTTTCAAAGGAACAGTAGATTATGAACCTTAGTTGTCATTACTTATGTATGATATTTCTCTTTCAATTCATTTTTTTTGCTTCAACTCGCTTTTAAGTAAATTTCTACACTCTAAAACAACATCTAAGGTTTATATTCCAACGTTACTTTAATCCTTAGCTAGATCTATTGTTCCAAATTAATCCTCTAAAGCCTATACTACTCTCTTTGCTTGCAAAAATGCTAGATTCGAGCTCACCATAGCAAATGTGGTGTTGCTGTCTGTATCCATCATATCTGAGGCAGTGTCGATATTTGCTTGCGGATCTAAGCCCATCTCCTTTAAAATAAAGAGTATTATATTTTTTTACGTGTTACACAAGGTATTATATGTTGTTAGTTACACATAATAGAACATGCAAGTCAATACACATTTCGTCATTTAATTACCTTCTCCATGGGATTAGAAGGAAATTTTAAATGTTAATTTAGAAAGAAATGATGCCTTGCGGTATGCCGTTACTTAGAAACCAAATTTCGAATGTTGTTTTAAATTTAAATTTAGGTGATTCGTTTGTGTTACGCTTTAATAAAGCAATATTTCTGTATGCATTCAATTTTGTTTTCATCAACATGTAACATTTTTGTTTTACAAAATAATGAAAGAGAAGGTTGAGTGTAGATACTGTGACAAGACAAGTCACTTGCGAGACATGAAAGCACTTTAAATTCTTAAGTAATCAGACTTAACGCTTTATCTAATAATATAATCTGACCTATTGGAACCATTTCCTTAAAGACACACCTTAAATGTAAGATGTCATTCCTTCATGGTGCTGTATTAATTGTAGCATCTTGCTTGTCGATACAAATATTGTAATTAAGAGTTCTAGCGATTAAAAAAGAGTGGCCGTGAGTTTTTAGTGCCAGCTTTTTTCTTACAGGCTTTATCTATTGCATTACGAACTTGGTTGGAAATCTAGTCATTCAGAAATGTTACATTGGGATCCAAATGTGTGCCCAAAATCCAACCACATGTCCTGATCGACCACCTGATCTCGTGGGGGGCGGACACAAATTTACTGGCGTGGTTAACGTGGCTCTGGTAGAATATCTTGGAAAACTTGATATTGGCGTCTCTGCCTATTAAAATTCTAATATTCATTGTATTTTTCTTGACTTTGGCGAAATTGCGGCAATTCCTTCAATTGCAGAAGCCATTAATTAAGAAGATCCAAATGTGGTTCATTGTATTAAATACTGAATCGAGTGCTTCCGTGAATCGCAAGTATTATACACCAAAGTGTTAAAGGTAAACCAGGACCCACCTTTTTATTCTTCTTCATATTTTCTCTGTGCATATCGGAGCGAGACGCATAGTTCACCAGAGCAAATTCTAGCAACGCTCCAAAGACAAAAGTGAGGCAAACGCCTGTCCACACGTCTATAGCTTTTGTGTAGGACACAGGAGGGAGGGAAGCGTTAATGCCTGATGACTGAGTGGCCATCGTGAGCAATGTTGTCACTCCTGTTTGGAAATAAATGTTACGTTAGTCATTTGTTGACTCCAGATTCTGTATTCTGGTCGCAGGTAGGCATTTCCCTCGTACCCCGCCTGACCCTGGGCCATTTCGAGATGGCCCCGTCGGGTTAAGGAACCATGATGTTCCCGTCATTGGACAAACCCCGTCCCCGGAAAGGGGGGGGGGAGCGTTAGTCGCCCCGCCGTCTCGGCCTGCTTCTGCTGGGGTGACAGGCAACCTCACCTGCCACCCCCAACAGTGTAGGTATCTCATAATAAGTATAATCTCACATGAAGAGTAAACTTACAAATAGTAGATACATTTGATTTTAACTTAAATTACCTCAGAATGTAAACTAGTGCGTGTTGGTCCTTTTTTAATGGTTTTTTAAATGATTATACGAAGACACCGTTCTTGTGTTCTTCAGAGCTCAACTCAAAAAGTTCAGATACAATTCTGATAAAATTTTAAGGTGCAGATGACATGGAAATGCAGTTGTTATCGGACAACAACTAGGATCGTTTATTATTACGTTATTATTGCTACATAACGTACCCAATGATACTCTAGCTGGCACCGCACCCTGGTCCAGCCAGAAGGAGACCCAGGAAACGATGACCAACATGCAGCATGGAATATAGATCTGGATGAGGTAGTAACTGAACTCGCGTTTGAATAGCAGGTCCACCTTCAAGCAACTGTATTCACCTGGAAGTAATTAATTAAGAAGTATTAAATTACATTATGCTCAGGTACAGACAACGACCGAAGTCGTTTAACAAATTCAAATCTATTGATCACCTTAGCTCTTAACCCTTTTATAAAACAATAAATGAGACATAAATAATATTAACTTTATCCTCAGGGAATTATAAAACTACTTGAACATTTTTAAAAGGTTCATGAATTCCTATGTAAAAAAGGTTTGGAAATATTTTAGTCTTGGCCAACTTTTGTCGTTGACTCATTACGATCACGCTTCTCCGTTATTTTCCTTTCGACTAGGTAACATAGTAGAATTTGTCAAAAACTCTCGTAGAAAGCATTGCCATAAACTGCGCTAAAGGGTGACAAAGCTTTCGATGACCTAGAATCTAGGTCATCGAAAACATCGAATAATCGAAAAATATCTTTTTTCCACTTATGACAAACAAACTAGGACGACGAATTTAAAATCCTACATCCTGAAGATTCCACAATAAAATATTCTTCAGCTCCTAGTTTTGGCCTGCTAATTGACGGACGCGGCTCCGGCGCAGGTTCTTCTCAGAGTCAGGATGGCAGTCGCGACCGTAATAGCCAAACCAAGGTATGGAAAAAAACCAGTAGGAGAGCGAACTCAGGTTCCAAAGTGCAAGCTTAGGATGCAACCCGGATTGGCGTTCGAATGAAGAAGAGAACGTAATTATAACACAACTAGCTGGCTCCCCCGGCTTCGCCCGTGGCGTATTTCAAACAACCGTTGCACCTCTTTAATCCATATCTGGCTGTAATTTATTCGTTTTCATTATAATGTATGGGAATCTGTCGGATTTGTTAAGATATATTATTACTGCTCCGCTCGCTTGGATAATAGCGTGATAATAAGCCTATGACATTGACAAATAATGTGGCTTACTATTGATAAAACAATTTTAAATATCGGTTCAGTAGATCCAGAGATTACCCCATCACTGGTGGTAGAAATTTGATGTCACAAATTTGTCACAAAATTCGGCCGAGTAGGTACTACCGTGCACGATTGCGAAAAGCCCTCCATAGTCATCCAATTTCGGTTTGATTGCGTTCAGGGGTCAGCAAGTGCATAGCCGGGCAGGGGGATTGTGGTCGCAGCACTAGTGGGACCACAATCCCCCTGCCCGGCTATGCACTTGCTGACCCCTGAACGACAATCGACAATCCTCTTCTGATGAGGCCGTCAAGCTGAGTGCCACCATTGTTAACATGGTACGTGTATGTAATGGTGACCCTCTTTCCTGAGACTTTACCTTCAGCTTACCATCAAGCGAGGTGAAGTCAAATTGACGTGTCCTAAATATATAACTCACAACATCTAAAACTTTACCTCTTTATAATATTAGTGCCTATTTATAAAACACTTACCAGTATTGGTTTTGCTGTTGCAGTAATCAGTGAGAAACTTCTCTAGAGTGAACCGAGGTAGGTGTAGATTCTTTACAACCTGGACAGGGTCACCTTCTTTCCACAGGAACACCAAGTCGTCAGTCGTCCAGCCGTCTGGTGAAGTATAAGAAATTCCTTGCAATTTATTTTTTTACCACTAAGGTGGTAGACAAGCACACGGCCCACCTGATGGGAAGCGGTTACCGCGGCCTATGGACGTGTGCAACACCAGTGGCGTCACACTCGCGCTGCCGACCCTGTAAAGGAAAGGGGATGGAATAGGAGTTTGGGAGGGGATGGGAAAGGAGTTTGGGCTCAGACACTCTCACTCACCAAACGGAACGCAACAGTTCAAATACTGTTACTTGGCGTCGATATTCTGTGAGAGGGTGCTGCTTCCCCGGTCGAGTCGGCCCACACATGCAACGGCCAAAATGACTGTTGCTTGACTCTACCACTACAACTCAAAATAATCATTTATCAGAAATAGCTCACGTAAGTTAAGCACTCTAGTCCCCCAATATTAGCTTAGTCAGCTAATTCTTGTCTAGAATATTCCAGATCAATCATTACTTAATTTCTATTACAACACTTCCTATGAAGTTACGAATCATTATTATTTATTCTACCTAGCAAGCGAGTGCTGTGAAATATTATGCCACGTGGCAATAGGCTTTATAGGTATAATTGACAAATCCAGCACTGTGTGAGAATACCCTAAAACCAATTCAGAGCCTTTAAATAAAGATTTAAAAAAAATATTACGTAGGTAGAGTAAATTCTGTGTAGGCAGTTTTGTCCTTGTCCACAATTCTGCAAACGGATTTTTGTGGCATCTTCGAATCGAACTCTGTATAAAACGAAAATGTACATTAAACAATTCTAATATAAATATTTAGATTCCATACATAATCCATTTAATTCATTTCCATTTGTAAATTGCAGCTAAAAAAACATTTTAACAAATTCAAGGCAACATTTGTTTACCGGGGCGATGAAAATCAGCAAAGCAGTGGGAACACTACGTTACATAAACAACATTACAACCTAATGAATTGTAAACAGAACGCCCAAATAACGTCTTAGGAAATGGCGGTAACGTTTTTGTTTTATCATTTTTATAGGCATTTGCAATATTTACTTTAGTAATCACGTAAATAGCTTTGACTTATCGATTTTTCGATCGATTTACACCGAAGGCGGTCAGGTATTTTCTTATGTCAGCTAGCATCACGCGTCACCCTGGTAAAGGGCTGGTTTCTAGACCTACCGTCTACTCCACAGACAACTCTAAGTCTACACTTTTACTTTAATTTGGGCTAGAATTATCAGCCCTTCAACATACTACACTGACGTAACGACTATAGTAAGGACTAATGAAGTGATTTCGTTCTGTAACGAAATCATTAAGGGTGTCCAGTTGATGATAATCTATATCTATTTTTCCAATTATTATTATACGTCTCTCTCATCTCACTTCTTTTTTGTTTGGAAGATAATCAGTCCATCAGAAACCTTCTGTAGGGTACATCACGTGGGGAATATATCATGAATAATGCTCTCATTTTGTCCTTTTATAGCATTTTTCTCTAGCTCACCATCTAAATGTTCAGGCTATTGTGCTCTATCTGTAATCGAAGCAAGCTAATCGAAGCCGAGCTCTCACTATTCATTTCGTCACGCCGTGTCAAATGAAAAGCTAGATACTGTACACTTTTTAAAATCTGAATGTCTTCTACTAATAAAAACATGACATGATAATTACAATTTTATCGTTGGTCATTACACTTCCACCTCGGAAACTACTGGTGTGTAACTGGTACTAGAGATTTCTGATCTACTAGGAACCTCTGATCTACGAGGAACCTATGTTATATAACACATGAAATTATACTTACAGCTAGCCATTCGTAGTGAGCACGTCTGCTTATCCAGAGGGTACAGCTTCAGATTCATGGGGCAGGACAGCGTGAGGGAGATTCGGATGCTGTACAACACATTGCCATTAGGGAAGATGCGGATGTAGACGTTCGGCATGATGATGTTGTGGAAGTGACCTTCTTTCTCGTTGGAGAAGAACAGGTCCGGCATCCAAACCCTGTTCGCTTCTGTCAGAGTCAGGTACTTGAGACGTCCTGAAAATGAATATTTTATTGGAGGGTGATAAAACACATTTCAATTTACAGAGCACTTAAGTGCCTCTGAAACTATTAACGTTACTAGTTCTTCTTTGAGAGGTTTCATTTCGCCAATAAACAAAAAAGTATTACGGTTTTTTTTATCTAGAATCCATATTACAAGCTAGTTAAGATATGCTTACTTTAAGTCTAGATAGTGCGGTGCAGATGTCGTGGAATATTATATCAAAATTATTTATTTGAATCGGTTTCTCTAAAGTAACTTAAGTGTAACTTCACTAATCTTTCGTTATCTTCATAAATTTTGTAAAAATTATAAACTTACCTCCCAAATTATTGAATTTTAGTCGTTCATCTAACCATTGTTCCCTGAACGTTAACTGTACAGAGTATTCCTGTAAACATTTAACTTATATGTAGCAAACTTTTATAATGCCATTGATGAAATTCCATTGATACATTGTCAAAACATTCTTGTGTAGACTTAAAAAAAGTCATGTCTCAAATGCGTGTTATAAAACTCTCATACACGCCATGAGAAATCCATACGATGGTACTTCACCGTTTAAAATGCACTGATACATAGATGCGTGTGGTGCTGTACAGATTTTATCACACACATGCAACGATTTATCGGTGCAGTTTGAACAGTAAAGAGAGTAGAGTAAATAAAAAAGTAGAGTAGTAAAGTAAATACATTTTAGATATTGATATGAATCAATCACTACTTTTTCTTTTGAGTTTGTGATTTGTTTAGTAATTTTTGATGAATTTTCTTTGACAATATTTCAATGTAATATTATTATGTTTCTTCTATATCTATCTAGATGACATCCTATTCGCTGATTGTGTCGCATCAGTGCATCTAGAAGCTTTATTTATTTTTTATCTTCTATACCTTCGTTTTATGCAGAAGCTGTTGCTAATGATTATAATTTATCTATAAGTATTTACCATGTTTTATTTGGACCAATAAATTTTGTACCAAACACTTGCTTAAATATTTATGACGGTATAATTACGTTCATTACTTCAAGATTTATTGGCACAGAATAATTTATATATACAGTATGTACACGCAGTATGACTAAGGGAAGGGACGGTGTCGAAGGTTCGCTCAATAATTAATTTGACATCAAAGCACTAGGCACTAGACGATCCCTCGACATCTCAGCAAGTCAAATGAATTATCGTACAGTCAAGCCTGCCAAATACTTTAGAAATGCCTGAATCATGCACACTCGAAGATTTACTTTTGGAGGCGAATCCCGCAAAATGGAAAAGATACATAAGATTAAAGATGATTTAGTTGAGGTTGAGATTAATGTGCCCATTTTTCGAAAATAAAATGACCTTAAAGTCGACTGACCAAAAATGTAGTCGTCATCCAAAAGTTAAGATTCGAGCATTATCCGAGAGCAGCATGCACAGAAGCGAAGCCTAGTAACAAACTTACCGTCGACAGCATTCGTTAAAGGAATGCTTTGATTACCTTCATGCATAATCGGCCAGTTTATCTAGAGCTACGTTACGTCTAGCTGTTGTTTGGGTTCGGGTGTCACATATTGGTGGCCAGCCACCGTTCCAAGCACGAAGCCGAGTGCGGGCGCGGCGGTAAGTCCCGATTACACAACACAAATTCACATGAACAAGACATATATATATCAACAATTAATTACAGTCAACGTACACGACCAAAATAGTTTTTATAATGTCCTCTTAAATGCGTGAAATCAATAGAACAAGCATGATCAAATAAATTTCAGGAAAATAAAGGAAATGACGTGATGGTGTCTGGTGCGGGCCGCGGTCCCCGTGTCGCCTACAAGCGTGGCCAATCTGTTCAGGTTTCAGGTAATAAAACGTGTTCTAATTTATTGATATTGTACAGGTGAAGTTGTCAAATTATTAAATTTTGTACGTGTCTGTGCTGTGACACTGAAGCGGTTAATTTTGCCTGATCAACAATTTTGTGCTCACTACTTGTTTGTGCCCATAGTCCATCTTTATCGTGTTTGTACAGCTCGAGCCGCTCCCGCTGGAGAGGGCTCTGATTATTAACATAATATAAATAAAAAGTAAAAATAAAATACGAAAGCAAAAAAGAGAAACAAAATATTGGATATACATCTTTAGATGGGATGTGTTATTTTAAGGTCCAGACTCGATTTTTATTTTTAAATAAATAAAAAATATTTTTAAGTGCGCGGCTCCGCACCACGGAATAAATCCAGCTGCAATTTAGATTATTGAAAATATATCAAAATAAAGGTAAGAATTAAATGAAACATTCAGGGGAGGGAAAAACAAAGGTGCACAAAGAAAGAAGAATATAAATTAAAATAAAGATATATTATTAAACATAAAACGTATCACGAACACAATACTCAACGTATAGCTTGAGAATGTTTAGCTTAGTGCACAAATTGCCAAATATCCACGTTCATGACTGCCAATTTTATTATAAACGAAGTCTTTAAATTTTAAACGTATCGTAAAGAACCTCATTCCTCACTGCCGCTGTGTCTCCTCGAACTAAGTAGATATCACAATGGAACAGCAACGAATAAGGATATGACAGCGAGACATTGAAACTTTAGTTTATAATAAAAGTGTCACAATTTACACCTGATTTTACCGGTTATGTGTAACGACTCACCATTTTGTAATCATCTATTTTGCTGATGGACCGTAGATACATGTTGACATGGACTATCGTTGGCGCATAGCCTTAACGACAAAAAATAACATTTTAAATTGTTTGAACCGCTTTAAGTATATCTCTAAACCTAATCGTAATACGTAAGTTGATGAAAATGTTAGATGCTAAAAGATTTTAATGAAGTGGCTCTGATTGTAAGATCCAATGATTTATTCAAATTTTCTCAGTCCACTTCATCAAAGAAAGCTAATGCCCTGTCAGATGAAATCATAAGGACAACCAGCCAATCTCAAACTAAAAAAGAACAAAAAAAACGATATTAAGTAATCTATATTAATTTATCTCTATTTTAGTCAGATTTGCATGATAAAGCTAGGATTAGACCATACTGGCGTACTAAGAAGTGATAGACGCGAATTCTAAAAACGATTTTGGTCGTCAACACCAAACGGGATTATATAGAAATCGAAAGTAAAATTAAAAGATAAGAGAAAATGAAACGTGTCGGGTAAATCACTCCCACACAACAGGAGCGAGTTGCCCATTCATTTGACTTGTTTAGACGCGTGTATGATAAAGAAAAACTCAACTTGTTAAAGACTAGATGCGGCCTAGTCTGTCCTTATGTGACTTACCATTGTGACGTCATCGATCTTTGATATACTTCGGACAAATATATTCACGCTCACTACCGCTGGTCCATCTAAGTACCAAGCAAAATATACGATCAATCACGCATCATAACGACAACTACGGCCTAATGTCAGTTTGTGAACGCGCTATATCATCAGTCATTGTCTACCGTGAGGGAATTATAAAACGTAGAGTGGTAGCCATTAAAAATTTATTTTAACTCTCACATTTGACATTACAATCTGTCAAAGTGACATATAATACCTACTGTCAAAGAATTTTCTCACACCCCATTTTTTTTGTAACACTGGCTGGCATCAATGAAACAAATAAACAATGGATATTAGAACTCAACGCTACTGCTCCAAGTTTTAATAATTCCTCTAAGTTGTCTACTGACCCACCTGTAATTTTTGACTATGATCATGAATGATCCGACATACAACGATCATACAAACGAACATAAATATAATTAAATAACTAATTACTAATATCAAAATGAAACGACATTGGGTCGAAAATTTTAAAATAAAACGTTCCAACAACCCTTTCTTCGGCTTGTTAACGAGAATTTGTGTTAGTGTAATATAGAGCAGTATCTTTAAATTAGAAATAAAAATAGTTGTTACATAAAACATATAAGAGGAAATCATATAGGTAAACCTTGAAACATTAATAGAATAGAGCAACTTTGAATACATAGATGCATACGATCATAAAAATAAGAATAAAAAAGAATAAGAAAAGTAATTGATTACCCATTTTCGAAAATTAAAATGGAGCCGTTAAAAGATGGCGTCTAATCGATATGTCATCTAATCAATCTAATGAGGATTGGTGTTCTGTGATTATTTTACTTTGCATAATAGGCTATGTCGATAAAAAAAAACGCTATTTCACGTTATAGAGGGTGAGGAAACATCGTCTTAGCGGGAAACATGGCGTGAGCCGGAAATTAACATTTTGTTTCTGAAACACAGAACAGAAAGCAACTTGTACGGCCTTGTTTAATTTAGACTTTTATAGTTTGTACAATGCTAAATGCTAACAAGAAAAATATAAATTCAATTTTAATTCCAATATGACCGATTGTTCTCACCCTTCAATTCAGTTGAGTAATCTAAAAACGAAAATATATTCAAATAAAAAAGAAAACGTAAATTAATAATTAATCTTACAACCCTTTGTCGCTCTATTTTTTATATAACGAGTTGACGAGATAATTCTATCTGTACTAACTTAATTTTATTTACAAATAATAGCTAATTTTATATTTATGTAGGTATGTTTAAATTTTGTGATTTAAGAAGCGCTCAGAAGCATTTGCCAAATCAGTGTTTAGTGAAAATGAACTACAGACTCTCGAAGCACTGAAATAGACGTAGTGTGCGGATACGTAGAATGTAAATATCTTCAATTTTGCAAAGCTGCAGGCACAATAATACAATTTAATACAAAATGAAATTTATCACGGTGATTTATAGACATTCAATCGACTACACTTAAACTTTAAACCGTCTTACGGCCAAGGAAACTCCATCCTTCAGCCTCTTCCATTATCTTTATTACCCCGATTAACTTGAAATTTCTTTTCTAAAGAAGCTCTAATGGCGTTTCTGGGCATAAATAAAATAGGATATTGCCCATAATAACGTTTAAAAGATTGGTTTCGGATGTGTACGTGAAAAATTCAGATAAAAATATCGTTAGCACCAATAAGAACTTTATAACGTAAGTAACTTACCCATCGTTACAATAACTTTTTTTTATTATCTGTCACATTTAATTAATCATTTTTTATTATCTGTCGATATAGTTTGGATATTTGTTTTTCAATGTTTTTTTTACATTGCTAACTGTGTCTGAATCGTGTATTGAAAATAAAAAGTAACCTGAAACTTTCCCGCCATTGCGCCATTTTTTTAAGTATGGTTTTAGATTGCGTGATTGGATAAACTCATCGATTATTTAATAGCAGTGTAAAATTTATCATTTAGTACATAATTTATATGAATATAGTGTCACGGCATAGTAGCACTGTAAGTATTTAATGACATCCATTAGTATATACTCAAGACAAATGTTTACTTCAACAGGAAAATCGGTTGGGAACGAACTAAATGAGTAATTGTGTGTATATGTTCTAAATAACTGTACATATATTTATAAACCTGTAATAAGCGATAATAAAATAAATCAATACGTATCATGACGAAAATTAGTATACTTAATTATTAATTTCGATATATTTTCTTCTAGCTTTTGGGCGATAGATTATATAATTGATATATTGAATTATACCTATATAATTGATGAAATAATCATTGCATAAAAGTTATACTTAAGAAATTGTTTACATAATATTCGTTATAAGTAGGTATCTAATTTTAAACCTTTTAGAAACTATCACTACCACCTAATTATTAAAAGTAGCTTTTTATAAAAAATACAATAAAAATTATAATCAAAAATATATAACACATGTAAACAGGCTACAACAATTAATAATAATAACAATTCCATAGAAAAATTAGTCCTAGGATATTAACTCAGAAACAATAATAGGAAGGGAGAGGATACAACATAGGTCTGTATATTAAGTTTTTTAAAACAATACAAAATTTAACTGCTCTTTCTTTTACCGTAACACGCCCGCTCTCTTTCAGAGGCTGTAACATTTGTTTTAGATATCCATAAGACGAAATAGATACTATAACAGAAACCACAGATAAAAATGTTTATATAAAACCCTACGAAACGTGAAAACATCAGGTAATAATCAGCGGACACAAAAAAAAATTACCCGTGTGTTTATTTTAGTCTTCGTCAAACAAACGTTACAACCTTATTAAGTCTGCTTCTGCGCACATACGACATCAACAATACGATATATATTGTTGTCTTTCTCTTACTAACCATCTTTATGTCGCTAATGGTTGTTATACTGCGCACGAACAGGTTAATATTAACTATTGCCGGTCCATCTGTTAACATGGTAAGAAAACAAACAAAGTTTCCGTTCTTTATCAATCCATAAAATAAAAAAGAAAAGCCAAACTTTATCCACGGTAATGACCCAATCTTTTTTACTTGGATCAATTTTATCCAATCCCTTTGACGATAAAACGCTCTTTAAAGTTGCGTACATTTGTATATTTAGAAAAAAAAATTGACTGAGCTTATTAAATATAGCAATAAAATTTACGTCCGTTTTTATTTTATCTTTTTATTTATTTTGACAATAATGAATTGTGAGATCATACTTCTTTACCATGCAAGTTTCCATAGAACTTACCGTTTTGACGTTTAATAAAAAGAAACAGATTTGACTGACAGTCAAGTACTTTTTTTTTTAATTGTCAATAGTGAAAATGGCTGACAAAATGTTAAATAGACAGTCCACTCTTTTCTATTGGTCAGTGCGCAGATGCCTAAGGCCCCTTGACCCATAGGGCCCCATATTAACGATAAGTATATTTTGTAGTGGTTCATAGGTACAGAGTAATAATTAATATACTATGGTTATCTCCTCGCTGTTCATAGGTTACAGAGAACGTGTGTGAAAGATCATGTCCTTAGATTGGTCGAATCACACTGCGTGGAGTTTTAATAAACTATGGTAGGATCTCTATCATATCATAGTCAAAAGAGCCTCGTTATTCCTAAATAACTGAGGCACTAAATAGGTTAAAGATGAAAAGGTGGACGTGGGAGCCTCAGCCTCCCTGCCGAACAGTCGCCAGAGCTGAGTCCCCAGTGTGTCAAACGCTGAAAGTGCTTAACGACCTCCTGTCAGCTTACCCTAGTGTCTTATGTATTCCAATAGTGAGTATTCCAGGATGTCTTCCATACAAATATAACATGTTTTAACTTAGGTAAAGTTCTTTAATGTAATTGGTTATGTATCGTTTTAATTAACTACAAATAAATAAATTAAATAAAATCATGCTTAAAACATAATAATGATAATTCGGCCTAATTAAGTAGAAATATACGTGTCTAGGTCAAACCAATTTAATTCTAATCTACCCTACTAAAACGGTTGATGTTTGCGTGTTGTTTAACAGATTAATAATTCAATGTGGGTACCGATATGTAGCTAATACGTGGCTTTAACATGAAATTAATTATTTACTTATGATACGTAGATCAAGGAAAGGTCGTAGAACGATCGCTGTGTAATGTAATTAATAACTTAATGAAAAAAGAGGAAACAGAATGTTGTGTCTAGTACGGGCCTCGTGGGGACTCGGTAACGTCCCAGGGTGTTTTTTCGTCGCTAATATGACAAGGTCGCATGCACTGCAAATAGATATCTGTCTCTGTTACTCACGTGCTTATTCTAACTTTTGTACTTTGTCATCATGTACGTATTATATCGGTTAGTACAGTCCGTAAGAAAAGTGAGGGAGAAGAAGAAAAGTGAGAAAGAAAACTGAGAAAGAAAAGTGAGAGTTTACTTCGTTTTTGTAGAGCGTTCTCTCTATCTTCGGACTGAGAATTTGATACCATTACGAAGTAGTTAAAACCGTCTGTGTTTATAACATACCTGGGAGAATGAGTTTTTTTTTTCGACGTTTTCTATAAAGGAATCTTAGCTAGATCGATTTATAGCCCTCGAAACCCCCTGTATACTAAATTTCATGAAAATCGTTGGGGCCGTTTCCGTGATTCGGATTATATATATACATATGTACAAGAATTGCTCGTTTAAAGGTATTGTTTACAACATATTAAAAGTATACCTTCGGTATTAACATAATACTGTATATATTGTATATAATATCATTGAAAAACAAAGAAACGAGTATCGTCCAATATTTTGTTGTTGGTAGAAATGAATTTTCAATATGGCTACTAATGGCTAGCTACTGTGTGTTGTACGTTATAAGTTAACCGTGTATTGTCATCTAAACCAAAACGTGTATGCATAATTTCATATCAGTCAGTCGAGCACAACTGGTTTTAAATTCAGTTGCAAGATTTAACCCATACTAACTCGCCAATATTAATAAAAGCTTGTGAAAAGGCTTCTTAAAACTTAAACTTACTTTCTTTACCCAATGCAAACTTTCAACGTAGATTGGAAAGATAAATGATATAAAGTAAAAGGTTCTATCATTATTCGAAAACCAGAAGATCATTAATTTCAAGCTTCTGGTGCGATATTCTAAGGCTTCTTGTTATATGATAGTGATAAATGGAGTTACATTTAAAAGCATTGGGAGTGAATTCAATAATACCACACGACACTAGGACAAACTCAGCTTTATTCAAACCCGTCATGATTAATTTCTATTTCATTTATTGTGCGTATTGTTAGTCTTTGATTTCCGATGTAGAAATGTTAACCAAAATCAGTTTCAGTTATTGAAGCAGAAAGTTCAGATATATATATTTTTGAAGTGCAAACTTCTTTAGGCGCGTTGAGCACTTTTTGGGTAAACAAAAATCATGGAACTCGCCTCATCGTCACTGTGACGCTTTCCATATTTTTTATAACAACGCCATCTTTGTCTCAGCTGATGAACTATTATGTTCTGAACTTGAAGTTTTTAACTGAATCATAATGAACAACATAAATAGCTCTGTAAATAGTTTTTTTCGAGTTATCAGTTCTGTCGGCACTTCTGAAGTGCCACTGTGTTTTTTTTTATTTAGTCTGTCAATTGACTGCACCCCGACGGATGGTGAGACGTGGTTGAGAAGAAGTTTATAATATTACTTTGCAAGAATAAGTCTCAATAATGAAGGCCCCTAATATTTATCAATTTGATGGCTTTGATAGATGCTATTTCACGTCACGGAACCAGGATCGTAGAGAGAAGGAAACACATATCTTGGTAAAGAATTTCGAGTCTTTATAGTGCGTTAAAGAAAAGAGTGTCCAACCGTTTCATTCTCAATGGAATAGATTGCACCGCATGTGAATGAGTAAAAGAAGACGGTTGGAATTAATTGAAAGAGATTATCTGTTGCACCATAGATAGTAGAACCGGCAAAATATTGCCAAGAAGGCAACGTCTTCATACGCAAAGGCGGTGGATGTTAGTGAACCAGTGATCAGATATGAGAACCTTATCACACTCAGAATTTTTCATTATCGTTGTTTAGCGTTGTTCTATTAGGCATCCGAGGCTTTTACCTAGGAGCCCAGGGTCTGCTTTTTGGGCGCGACAGCCGTCTGATCCCCCAACATTAAAAAGAAAGTTTACGCCTGAACCACATCCCATAATCAGCATGTATCCTGTGACGTAGCAAAGGGGGGGGGGGGAGCGGGTCGGGCCGCACCGGGTGTCACCTTTTTTGGGGTGACACCCACCCGGTCTCTCAACTTTAAGAACAATGTACAAATAAAAAAATAATCGCTAGCACAAAAATTCCTCCACTAGCACTAGCTCAGCTCCATGTATAATTCGGGGATTCCCGCAAAAGAGCCTGACGCTGTCGTGGGGGATTCCCCGTCCCATACTCGCGATCTTTGACGTCTCAGTTGCACAATTTCTCATTTGTTTCGTGAAGTATGTTGTGTTTGGTGGGCGTGAATTGTTAAACGTGTATTATTCTATAGTGATAGATAATAAAAAGTAGTGATATATAATAAAAAATTTATAGCTTTTTACTTTCGATGGGGTGACACCACCAACCTCCGTACCAGCAGCCACCCAAGGTAGCTACGCCACTGGGTGTATCGGCTCGCAGGTGAGATTGATTTGGGTCCTGAAGATTTTGGTGCGGCCCAAGACCCTTATCCAGAAGTGAGCGTCGTTTACAAACGACACCATTGCTCTGCTAGTTCTAGCAGTTATGCCATACGAAGGTATGCCACATGAATGTACCTACTATGTCCCTGCAAAGTTATACATATACATAATTTTAAATTATTCCCACTGCTTCTATTAGCAACGCCACACGGCTGGGCCCGCGTGCCTTTCCTAAGTGATTGATTGCAGTTCTCTACTCATATAAATTTCGCAGTCGGACCACTAACAAGCTGATGGATGGATTTGATTATATGATCGTTAGATTTAACAAGATAAATAACTGTACATTGTATTCTCGTCTGCAGCAATCTTTTTAGATTTTGAGTGACGTAACGATCAGACGGATACTTGGGTTTATGCACAGAACCAATGAGAATATCCATGCATATAACTAATACTATTACGTCTTTGACGGCCTCTGTGGCGTAGCGGTAGTGCATTCGACTGCTAACGACAGGGGGCGCGGTTTCGATTCCCGCTCAGTGCAAATATTTGTATGCATGAATATGTCTATTTGCATTGGTCTGGTTGTTTCTATGTATAATATGTATATATTTACAAAAAAAAAAAAGTATATAAGTATGTTTATCCGCATTCTGGAACCCATAACACAAGCTAGTTAAACTAAGTATGCTTACTTTGAGTCTAGAAAGCGCTGTGTAAAAAGTCATAGAATATTTATACTATTGATAGTTTTGTGAGTATATGAGACTAATATCTTCAGGGTCCAACCCAGCCTCACCTGAGCGCTTGCCATGACGTGTCAATGCATTCATTTTCTGGGTGATAAAGAGGGATGGAGCTTACATCCTATATAGAGCCTCTCTCTTTGACGCCCAGAACACGGAAGCCCTCATATGTTTATTTTTATGAATGATAGGCTCACGGTTGGCCTCTATCTCACCCAAGCGTAAGTGACGATGTGGTCTACGATGGATCACGTTTGCCTAGAAAGAACCCATTCCCTCGATATTTGAAGATTCCGAGATTATAGCTTTCCGGAAACACAGACTCAGGCTGGCAATTCCACGTAAGCCCTCTCAAGCCTGCACCTGTTGATTGGTGGAAGGGAGTCTGGTGCAGACTTTCCTGGTGAGTTTAGCTCAGCCCTGAAGGTATTGGTGAAGTCCTACTCAAGACAAATAACCTACTCGTTTATGGATAGAAGACAGTTGACTTAAGTCTTTACGAGAACAATGTGTCTACAACACAGTTTAATAGGGCAATAGCCAACTTGAAGTTTTCAAGTCATGCAATAACAATTCTTTTGGCATTTAGATGGCTCGTAGACAATTTGTGTTACCGTCAACGACAAGACTAACTCAAGACATATTCCAACTTACCGAGCGTTTTAACTTTAAAACTGATTAAATAGTAATCAGATTATTACAACACCGCCTCTACTATGGCGAGTGTTCCGATGTGTTCTCCCGTTAGTACTACTAGGAATTCATAGCATGGTGAAACTGAAATAAATTGAGCTGAGCGAGCAAGACATTTACTTGAAAATAAGACATCTTACTACGGTCGCGCGCTTAGCTAAGGCCGCGCGCTCGTGAAACTGTTTTTCGGTGATTATTCCTCAATGGTACATCGGACATGAACCATCTCGCTTCAAAACACTCCTCAGCGTCCACACTATCACCGTGGTAAATTTGGTCAAGATCGTGAGAGTGGTTACGGAGGAGTGCAGCCACCAACAAACGGCTATGCCGGGTATAAGCAATAATTATATAAGTGTACCATTCTCTCCTTTCCTATACAGAACAACAAGTGTATTGCTGAGGAGTCATCCTCATACGTCGCTAAAAAGTTTATCTAGGACCCAACGTTTCGGCGCCTATTTTCTTTGCAACACTTGGAATTCTTTATTAGCACACGTGTTTCCTCTTCTTACAGGCCGGGGTCGTTTAAGTCGTCAAACTGAGTTAATCGTAGCATAAATATCAATAAAATCTGTGGCTCTCAGCTGTGCTGAGCTGTGGCACTCATTACAAATGGAATGGTGACCCTCATTCTTGAGACTTCCCCATTAGTTTACCATCAGGCAAGGTGAAATCATATTGATGTGTCCATTCATATCACTACCTGTGTATCCCAGAAGCACACCCATATTGCCCCAACTGTTTCAGAATTCACTAAGTTTCTCTTAATTTCGTGTTGCAGCTAAGAATCACAAAGCAGAAAAATTAAATAACACTTTACTTACCCCGGGAAACCTAACGTAATTTAAGTAATTATTTTTACTACATTTTATAAAATGTTTTATAAATTTCGTGTTCAATGTTAAACTACTTTTGTTGCTAACTGTACACCCGAGAGCGTAAAATATTTCAAACTACCATCTAACTTGCTGACCAAGATTTCGGTCCCAAGATCCCAAGAACCCCATCTTTGAATGTAGCCAAGAATCTTCACAGTTAACCCTGTTGTGGGACTAACACTCATTAAGACTAACAATAATTTAGGCAAATTCAACTTTACCAATAGAAGCGAAGGAAAGTCCCTGCTATTTTAATTTCAAGTCATATCTTTTATAGGGTTCCGTTGCCAAATGACAAAAAACGGAACCCTTATAGATTCGTCATGTCTGTCTGTCTGTCCGTCCGTACGTCACAGCCACTTTTTTCCGAAACTATAAGAACTATGCTGTTGTAACTTGGTAAGTAGATGTATTCTGTGAACCGCATTAAGATTTTCACACAAAAAGAGAAAAAAACAATAAATTTTGGGGGCTCCCCATACTTAGAAGTGAAACTCAAAATTTTTTTTTTCATCAAACCCATACGTGTTGGGTATCTATAGATAGGTCTTCAAAAATGATATTGAGGTTTCTATTATCATTTTTCTCTAAACTGAATAGTTTGCGCGAGAGACACTTCCAAAGTGGTAAAACCCCTGTAACTTCTAAAATAAGAGAAAGATAAAACTAAAAAAAATATATGATGTACATTACCATGTAAACTTCCACCGAAATTTGGTTTGAACGAGATCTAGTAAGTAGTTTCTATTTAATACGTCATAAACCGGCAATTTACCTTTCATTCAATCAACTCAAATATAAAATTAAAAAAAAGCATTATTATGTTACTTGCTGCTACGGAACCCTTCATGGGCGAGCCCGACTCGCACTTGGCCGCTTTTTGTGCCAACAAGGGATGATCGTCACGCATCATTTAAAAATTAAGATAGAATAAATAAACTCATACACTGGAAACCTGAAAACAATACACTACTTTTTTGAGCAGTCGAGTCAAAATTGTTAAATTATATTACATGTAAAGTACTTTACAAGAATAAAAACCTCACAGTTCAGAATTATTTCACAAAACCCGGGTTTGAGATTGTAATTACGTAAAAGATAAAAAAATGGCCGGGGTAAAAGATTTATGGGGATGACGAAGATAATTTCTATCACGAGTACCTGTAAATACACCAAGAACTCCACTCAAAAGCTCTTTGGATGTTTTCCATTAAGTGCCGATTCCCGCGCAATCATGAAAAAAAGGCGCGAATGATTTATGGTTTGTGTGTTATGCTCTTTTGTTACGCCGTTGCCGTGATCTTGTAGAAATCCGAGAATAATGACACTTAAGACATCTCAAAGTTGCCGTACTTATGCTATATATTATTACCACCAATGATGTTATATTAGAAATGAGGTAGATACAGCGTACATGACTGAAGTGTCAGTCTCTTATACAGTAGATAAGTAACAAAACCCTTGTCCGATCAATAGAGAACACTTGGTATCCTAAATACATAATCAGGACATGAAATAAAACCTTGTTAATGTTATTAAACTATTGTTGGAATTTAAAAATTACATTTCCTAGTATCACAGTTACCCACTATCTTTCCAAAATTTAAGGAAACACTGCAAAATAGATATCCAATATATATTTGATTTTATTAATAAAACCGACTGCGCTATCATACCCCGTGTAAATTAAATTACCGTTAAATAAATTACCGTCTTTTTTAACATGTTCTCCAAAAAGGATTACATAAACAGAACCCAATATTAATAACTATATACACATTCACTGATCGGACACAGGTTTCGTTACATATACAATCTCTATGAGCGATTTCGATCATAACGTAAATTATTATGGCGTTTCATACCAGACCATCGAACATCAGCTAATGTGTTCCGACAGGGCAGACAAACGACTTCCCCTCCATATGTAAGATATTAGCTTACATGCTTCTAGAGCGGGCGCCAGAATAATATTGGAATAATGACTTTATAAGTATGTTACTACCACATGACTGAGCGAAAGGAATAAAATGGCATCGCGAAAGACCACAACCTGACTATTTAAGGCTGTCATACAGACTACATTACAAAAAGGTGTCTAAACGCCTTGTCTAGTATTAGAGGAGACGCCAAGAGAGCTATCCTTAGCATAATATGCAGGTTGAACTGTGACTTCTGATATTTTTTTAAATTTATTAAACGGCCATGGATATAAGTCCTTTAAGCTGACTTCTGATATGTGTTGTAGTGATCCCAGGCTACAATATGATTGATGTTGCCAGTTACTATTGTTGTCAGACGTCTCTTCCCCACCTCTGTTAACATTGTTAAAATATCTGAAAAGTATTTTGGGATAAATCATATTATTTTAGTAAGGACAAGTGCTATACATCGTTTGAAAATGAAATATTGCATATTGGTATACCATAGAAGTCATAATTAACCTCACTGATCAGATCAGAAGAACTTCAAATTAAATTATAGATTTTAGTTTAAAATCTATTTCGTACCTTTTTTTTTTCTGGACGATCGTTTGCATAAACATTATTATTATTAGGCGCTTGACATGGGAATTTGCAACATTATTTATTCATTAAATATTAAAGCAAATGAAGATATTAATCTCGACGCTGGCGTACGTCATATTCATTCGCGTCCAAACGTCTTTGTAACTATCTTGTTCTTTTGCCAATCCGTAATCCAATATTGTTATATTGTTTCAGACTCTCTTAACTTGTCATGTCTTATCATATTTACAATCCATTAGTTGCTACGTATCATTATGTTCAGCTTCTAATATTACAATGGACTGACATTACCGTTTACTACTCAGATTCTAGTGCCAGAAACTAATAAAGTGCTCTCGAATGCTTACGCGTAATGCCAAATATATTTTCGAAGATAGAATTGGTATTTAGAATAACGTTGTTAGAGCAAGCCATTAAGCACAAAAATTGTGTCACGGTTCCTGGGTGAGGCGGGAATGAATTTTGAATTTCGAATTTAGAACGGGACACAGAAACTGGATAAATGAATTAATGAATTTTGACTCCAGTCTGTATGGACATGAAGCGTTTTTTAGTAATATTATCTGTACGATAGCAACCGGTCGTTTTTTTTTATAAGAAGCGATTGGTTTTTATAAGGTTTTTTTAAGCTAGGTACATACTGACTCTTAATTATTTTTATTTATATGGATCAATTTATACGGATTTTTAAACGGGGCTTGAAAAAAAACAATTTTTCGTATTTATTCGTATTTAGGATTAGGGATCGTCAGATTCTGAAATAGGTTCTTACTATCTAGCGGAGTGCAGTCATTTGACGTAATGAATATTAAAAAAAAAGAGAGCCGCTTTCTGAAGTCTGATAAATATCCCAACAATCTTTGTTAGTTTTATAATTATATCTGTGGTACTATTTGTATCAAACAGAATATTTTATAAAACTGCAACCAGCAAGTGAAGAAGATTCTTTTGAAGTTTTACAGTTCGTTTACAATAATCTCATTCCTATTAATCAAGTCACTAATAGCGCGAAAAAGCTTGATATTAAACGCGACAGCAATGAATGGCTGTCAAAAATATTAAGACTTGGGCCTTGACTTTGTGTCTTTTGTTAGCGTCTGAAATACTAATTTACAAGTTGAATAAAGAAGCTATTTCCTGCACCTGTAGTTACAGTTACAGAACTTCTACGTGTTTCATACCTTTTGGAAGTATCCGATAAAAAATATATCTAGTTTGGAAAACGTGAACATTCACTTGAACCCGCGACCAGTCCCTTACAGGGGGAATATTCTGACCAACTAAGCTACCTGCCCCAAAGGTTTTGCTGTGGTCCCATACACCCGGCTTTGGTCTCTGGCATATTTTTATTACATGTATTATCATCAGCCCTGTATTAGTATACTCATGAACTGTCCAGGACTGTCTCATTATTTGGCACGGGTCTCCTTTTAGTATGATAGAGATCAGGCCATCGCCATAGTTCATTAGATATTTCTAGTCGTGAATTCTATTAACTACTAGCTGCGCACCCTGGCTTCGCCCCGCTGCAATGATAGCACCTTACCCGTGGATACATACAATAACAAACACAAAAAAAGAATTATCCAATTTGGTGGAGTCGTTCGGAAATTATGCGCGTACATACATTTCAGCGATTCATTTTTATTTTTCATGACAAACACGACATGACTATATCTGTAGTCGTAATTAAATCCATGGCGTTATTAAAAGTACATATTGATTGAATTTCTACTTAATTTACGTGACCCATTTTACTTTGTTCCGCATGAGTATACAAAAAATTAAGTCTACTCTCCACTTCACGGTAATGCCGTCGCATATCTTCTGCGTCGGAACGCCAATACATGTTACCTAATGCAAATATATGACTTATAATGGTCACACTACGTGGAAGATCGGTGGATCGCAAAGTGTGCCCGCTTTTTGTGATTCACGGAAGATCCGCGATGGCGTATCCATCAAGTGTAGCGTAGGCATAAGTCTCTTGAACTAACTGTGAATCACAGAAGTAATCATTTCAGTATTCTTACGTGACCTAAAACACTCTACTTACATTTCACCAATGATTAATTCAAACTATCTCAACGCAATTTTCACTGGTTAAATTCGACCTAAATGATTTGCAAAGGAGTCACATTTCATCAGTCTTGCATGGATTAGATAATATGATTTATGATAAATTTTTGATGCGTGATTGTAACCCTTAGTCTCACTAACCAACATTAGAAGAACTCCAACCTCACTCAGTGAAACGACTTCAGTGAAATAAATTTGTATGTTCCTGTTAAAATTTTCTGTTCCTCGTACATGGACGATCGGGTGCACGTCCAAAATTTTAAAGCTAGTGACAGTGCGGCCATTTGAATATAATTTGCAGGAATAACTTCAACAAGCGCTATGATATCTTCTTATTCCACTGAAATCTCATTTGTAGTTACTAGTGACTAACTACTCTTCAATAGCGGTTTGAAACGAATTTGCAGGAAAATCTTCAACTAGCACTTTAATATCTCCCTATTCCAGTTAACCGTATTGTTATTAAGTCCTGCACCATATCCACCACCATTTTCCACCTTTCCTTTTCCACTATCACTTCCACTAGTTTTACAATTGTATCCAGAAGCTTGTGACCAGAAGAATGACTTACCAGTGCCGTTGATACCGGAAGGTCGGATTCTTGCATCGTAGCGTCCCGGGCCCAGGATCTGATCGAGGATTTGCTTCTCCTTCTCCCTGAAGTTTATCTTCCCACCATTCATGCATCTGTAGCCAAAAGGATATTTTTATTGTACATCAAAAGATAAATATAGCTACAGATTTGGGGAACAGCAGACTTATCAGATCAACTGTAATATATTTTTTTATTTATATCTATACTTAATATTATAAAGCTGAAGAGTGTTTGTTTGTTTGGTTGAATGCGGTAATCTCAGGAACTACTGGTTTGAATTGAAAAATATTTTTTGTATTTGATAGCCCGAGTTACGGACTGAATTTAGATAGTACAATATTTCGATGTGTAGCGAACTTCGAAAACACATATCGACAATACGCACCTTCGAATTACCACTACTTCGACAGACGATTATTTGACAGACAATACTTAGACAAGACACATCTTCGAATGACCACTAGTTTGACAGATTTTTTTAACATTCTCACAAAATAATAATGCTCTGAAATGTATTAAAAATTTGCCCTACCTAATTAAATATGTACCCAATCAATTGAAACATCAAAACCGGCGCTTCGCCGGCCGCTGACGCGGCACGCTCGCTACGCTCGCTCGGCTCGCGCTCAGTTGTGGTCACAGTTCTAATATAACCTAACCCACTATACTTCAACGAAGTCTGTCGAAGTAGTGTTCATTCGAAGATGTATCTTGTCGAATAATCGTCTGTCGAAGTAGCGGTAATTCGAAGGTGTGTGTTGTCTAATAGTATAATTGTCTGTCGAAGCAATGACTTGTCGATCTATGTGTTTTCGAAGTTCGCTACATGTCAAAGTATTGTACTGTCTAAATTCAGTCCGTAAATGGGATAGCCCATTCATCCGGGATCAGACTTTTCATCGAACGACAATTGGTCGACATGACAATTCATCGACATACAATTAGTCGAAACCCCCTTTGAGCGACAGAGATAAGTCGACATACAAAGTGGACACCGCGCGCCCCGACACGAATAGATATAGGTTAGAAGGGTTATTGCGGAGGTCTCTGCGAGATTATATAATACAAGTAGAAATAAGAGCCCCGCCGAGCGGGGCTCCGTCGAAATCATTAACTAATATTATTCGATCAATAATATTGTCGGTTAATTGTCACTGTCGAACTAAACCAATTGTCGTGAACCCCATTCATCGGGAAGGGTTATAGGTTATATATAATCACGCTACTACGTCTAGGAGAGCGGAGCAGTAATCATAAATGTCAATAACATTAATATAAAACTTTTAAAAACAATATTTTATTAAAAATAACTGTTATACTAAAACGACAATAATAATTTTATGCAAGGGTTGTGGTAGAACAAAATATTTTTGAATGAAAGCTTGTTTTTAAAAAAGCTTTTTATTAATTATTTCAATATCAACTTTTTAGTTTTAGTAATGTCCATGTATCTTCAGAGTGCTAGCCAAGACTAGCTCCTTTGGAGCGCAAAACAACAAGTCTACCTTGTTTAGTTCCAGACCACCTTCAGACTTCTTCAAACTTTGGACATTATGTAGCACCAGAGTGTAAATACACACAAGACAAAACAAATGAGCCTAAGTTTGCTAGGATTATCTTGTTTAGCTTGTAGTTCCTATGGCCATCTTCCTACTCCATCATCAGACCCTGAATATCATGTCACATCAGAGAGTTAGAACTAATATATCACGGGCATGTATGGGACAAATGAGTGCCACGAGGGCGAAGTATGCCACGGCCGAAGCCGCGAAGCACAGTTAGTAGTTACATAAAATTCTTTCTTTTTAAATAAGTCTGTTTTAAATAAGAAGGTTCTGCTGTGTCTTTGGCGTGAATAAGAAAACTTTGAAAAGATTCACTCTTTTGTTCATTGTATCATGATTCTATAGTATCTATGGTGTTAGGCAAGAAGGCATACGTTAAACAGTCTTTAAAAAAAATAAGAAATATATTTTAAATTTCATGGGCCGAAATATTTTTGAGATGTAAAGCGATTGCAGACTAATAAATAAACCAGGGATCTTTTATTATTCAAAGAAGTTTTAAAGGAAAATAAACGTAGAGACGTGTAAATGAATTATATTTATCGCTTTTTTTTTGCGTAACAGATAGATTAAGATTTAAGAGGTATGTTTCACGTGGGTATTAGATAGTATTCAAACTATGTAGGTATATTTTCATTGTGAATATCCTTATCATCGTCATCTAAGCGTCAATTTAACCTCACCTGCAAGTCGGTGTACCTCCTAAGCAACGGACTATACTCTGGCGCAGGCTTTCCTCGCAGGGTTAGGAGGTCAGGCGGCTCCCCCCCCCCCCACACGGAGGTCGGTTATCGTTTTTTGGTCATATCTCCGGTTCTACTCATCCAATTGCAATCAAACATAGGGCAGATTTTAAATCTGACCAAGACCTTTCTAACAGACATTAAAATCCGTTGAGTAAATTTTGCGTACAGACAAGAATTTCCAAAAAAAAATTTGTGTTTCGTTCATTTAAAATAACTCAAGTTTTTTTTTTAAATATTAGAACAAATATTGTGTCACGGTTTCTGAGTGAGGTGGAAATGAATTTTGAATTTCGAATTTGAAACGGGACGCAGAAACTAGATCAACCATTATGCTCCGAGTTTTTCCCAACTCTACATTTTTCATGAAGCGACAGCGTAGGTCTCAAACTCTCCATAACGACTGCTACTGTACAGATGTTCGTATGGCAACCGGGACCCACTGCTTAACGTGCTCTCCGGGGCACGAAGGGGTCTCAATATGTTCAGAATAGGGACTGATCTGGCTAGGATGACTTGACATTGCAATGTATAAACCTACTAGGTTACCACTTACCCACGAGCCGCCCTTAGGAACTAGATAAATGAGTTAATGAGTTTAACAGCTATCTATCTATATCTTTCATTATTTATTATTTAGAATGAAAGAATTAAGAATAAATAAATAAATAAATATTCTAGGACAAATTACATAACGCCATCTAGACCCAAACTAAGCAGAGCTTGTCATATGGTTTCTAGACTGCGGATAAACATACTTAAATACTTTTTTTTTGTAAATAAATACATATTATACATAGAAACACCCAGACCAATGCAAATATACAAATTTGCACTGAGCGGGCATCGAACCCGCGACCTTTAACTTAGCAGTCAAACGCACTACCACTACGTCACAGAGGTCGTCATAGTTTTGATCAGAATAGTTTTGATTGGTAATTAATTAAATATTACCTACGTAAACCTGTATAGGCATAGGCGCCTTTTAACAGTTTTTACTCGACTGCGAAGGAAGGGTTATTTTTCGCGCCTATCTTATATGCATGTAATATTATTTATCACCTCATATCTTCCAAACCGCTGCACGGATTTCACCGAATGTGATTTCAAATGCAAGTGATTCATAGGTTCATAGGGTTTCCGATTTTCATAGGGTACATTAAATGGGAAGCAAAACTGTACGGTGGATTTCTGACGATAAAATGTATGTTATCAAAAATATTTTCACTCAAACTTATCGAATAGGGTATCAAAATGAAGAGCTTTAAAAGGTGATTTTATAAACATACATAACTTTTATGTTTTCATGTAATTTTGAATGAGGAATGATAAATTAAAGCGTTTACGGAGCTTACAACAAGGAGGCTTCTGTAGTCCAGTTTTAGTAGGTTGCTAGATTCGTTCCTCTTGTAAGCCTAAAACTAAAAAGGTGCAAATAAAAATAAATATTAAAAAAATAAAAATTCCAACTGTTGCTGAAAACAATAAGTAAACAAATCTATATTTTTTTTATTAATTACTAGTTATTGCTCGTGACTCCGCCCGCGTGGGGATCTGATCCCGTTCTCGTTTCCCATGGGAACCTATTCCAGTGATTAAAAGAAGCCTATATTATAATATTAGTAGGATATCTTCAGTTAAATCACCGCTGTATAAGATAATTAATATAAAATTGTTTAATGGCGAGACGCCAAACTATTCCGACATTAATTCTACCTGTACGTTTCTATGAGTAGGCAGCAAAATTTATGTTTCTTTCATCATAACTTAAATAAAATAAAATTGTTTGCTCAGCCTGCCACTTAGGATTTTTTTTCCCGCCTTTGTTTTGACATCCTGTCATTCAATACCTTTTTTATTCGTGGGGAAATCCCCACGGATAAATTTTTTGCATACCTTGATTACATAAAATTGTAGAATATTTATTTGACGTGGAAAAATATATGGAAGGAACATTGAATTATATCTGTATACTAGAAGTGAAATAAATAATCTGAAAAATAAGATAGAGCTTGTGAAAGCGTGAAATACGAAATTTTGTTTCTTTTTTTCATAATACTATCGGATCGCAATGAAGACAGATTTAATGACATATCATTCATCACAATTGATTCAGGTGTTAAGTAATTGGGAAGAAACGTATGGAAGGATAACCTATCCACTACTAGCCAAGCGCAGCTATTTACAATAAAAATTGTGTCGCCGTTCTCGGGTGAGGTGGGAAATCATTTTGAATTTGAAATGGGACGCACAAACTAAAATAGGTAAAAGAGGTAAAGAGTTTCGATAACTGTTTAGGTAAGGTAAAAAGTGGTGCATTATTGCTTGTCAAGTCGATAACAATTCTTTTGGTTAAAAAATTCTGATTGGTTAAAAAGAGTGGGTGAACCAAAATAATGGAACTCGCGTCATCGTCACGACATGCTTTCCATATTCAAAAATGGATGGATGGATGGATGGATGAATTGAGGCAATGTGAATCCATGGATTCTCCATGCGGGTGCCGGGTCCATCGCGTTGCTGAGTTGGAAACTCGGGGCAGTGCCTGGGACTTGCGACCCAAGTGTAAGTTTATAAGTGCGTGCAAGTTTAAAAAATACACACGTAATTGTTCAACTTTTAACTTTTGTCGGCACTCCCGGAGTGCCACTGCTTTTTTTGTATTTAGAACTTACATTACATAGAACATAGATTCATTTCAAATAGATGTCCTAACTCTTCTCTTTTAGCTCCACCGCAGTTATATGAAAATAAAATATTTTGTTATTTTGCTTTAATTTATAGCGTTCATGAATGTATATACTTTTCTACACATCATTTCTCTTCGTTTACGTCGCACCCGCCTTAATGCTAAAAGGCTATAATTTAAAAATTATTATCCTACAAAATATATGATCATACTTTAGAACGTGAAATAACGAAGCAAGTCAGTCTAAAACAGTATCTTTACGAGATAATCACCACACGTATAAAAGAAAATTACTGAGTGGAAGGTGGGCGTGGAAGCGTCTCGTGTACAGATGGTAGTGCCATAGATATTACAAAGTAGATCATAAAAATATGGGGTTCTTCCATTAGAAGGTTTCTACAACGTCGGCAGCGCGAGTGTGACGCTCCTGGCGTTGCACACGTCCATAGGCCACAGTAACCGCTTGCTATCATGTGGGCAGTGTGCTTGTCTGCCACCTAAATGGTATTTAAAAAAAAAGCGCTAACGAGTGGGCTTTGGCAATCATCATGCCCCCTTATGTAGCAGAATTTGAAGAAACAATGTATTGTGACGTCACTCCTTTTTACCATATTCTCGCATATGAATAAATTGGATTTGATTTGTGAATCAATGTGGAATCATTCTCGCTTTATGTAATGTGTGAATGTGTAATTATAAGATGCATTTTTTTAAATGCATGTTGTGATCCTCCTTTTTTTACGCGCGGAAACCCCTTGGGCTTCACCCCATCTGTGCCAACGATGGGATGGGCGTGTTGGAATTCTCCCAGCTTAATTTATTCCTTATTTCCTTTATTAAGTTTAAAATACATTTAAGTTATATTTTTAAGTACATTCTATGTATTCTATATAAAAAAAACAAATATATTTAAAAATATAAAAAATAGTGACCGGCTTCGGGTACAGGGACCAAGCTACCGGTGATTAGGGCTCCAAAGAGAGGAATCTCCTTACAATACGTGCCATGTTGAGGAGCACTGCCTTCTGCATCAAGCCCTTGACCCAACTGCCCAACGCGAGCCTCTTGAGATGTTGTTATTAATAATAATAGAAGACGTAAAACGGGTTAAATAGAAATGAAGTGATCATTTCATCTTTTTAAATAGTTTATTTTACAAACTTTCAAGTAACTAACCAGATATTTAATAATTCTGTCAATTATATATATTTTTTAACCTTCGCCTCTTGATTGAGCTGAGCTAAGCGAAGCTCTTATACGTGGCTAAGCCGTTTGGTCGAGACTGTACTCCTCCGGAACAACAATACCGATCTTGACCAAATCTGCCATGGTGATAGTGTAGACACCGCTGAGTGTTTAGAGGGATCAACTGTTCAAATACAATGTACCATTGAGGAATAATCATCGAAAAACAGGTTCACGCGCGGCCTTAGCTATGCGCGCGACCGTAGTAAGATGCCTTATTTTTCAAGTAAGAGTCCTGCTCGCTCAGCTCAATTTATTTCAGTCGCACCCTGCACTGAATTCCTAGTTTATATTTACCACGATTTACCGATAGTTTTATCTGGTTCAATGATACTTTTCATCTACAATATAACATATCTATGACATGACTACGTCAAATGTACCGTAAAAACTGTGAAAGATTTATGACGATGATACAATGTAAGATGGCGACGTTTATTGAAGTATAATATACCTTTTTTTTTTAATACCTTAGGATACCCCCCGCGGGCCGGGGGCGGTTATGTCGGGCTTGAACCGATTAAAACCGCACGGCGTCTCGGGTCTTAATACGCCACTATGTTTATTACTGGATGGCTAAAGAAGATTGACACAAGTGTTTTATGAGGCAAGGATGCGTGAGTAACCAGGTTAGGGTCCCCTAGGCGTACGTACCAGTGGTGAGGGGTCCATATATGCCGATTCCTTACAAATTCCTTTTGCAGAGATGCAAAGCCCAAAGCATGAGCTTCATCAACAGGCATTTTTAAATGCCACCATTATCATAGAATGTAAGGCATTGTTCTATGCATCAATGCTTAAATTATGTGTAAGTATAGTGAAGATGGTAAAATTTGAAACATTAATCGTCAGTTGCGTTTACACCCGCTTCCCTTTTAAAAATTTCACTCTTCGCCACTGATACGTAGCTTTTTTTTTCCATGCGGTAATCCCCTCAGATACCCCCCCGCCGACCAGCGGGGGCGGTTATGTCGGGCTTGAACAGACTAAAACCACACGCCGTCTCGGGTCTACAGACGCCGGGGTGTAAGGTTGCCCATAGAGCATATCCCTATGTCAATCAGACCGAAGACGAATAAAGAAAGGCGAGTGACAGTACTATTATATATTCTGTGCCAGTGGGCTTACTAACGCCCGTGTTCCGGGTGAGTGTATAGCGCTATTCCTCTTTCTCGCCGGGAACATGGACGCTTCAACATGTCATGGTAAGCCCTTAGGTCAATAAAACCCGCAATTGGCGAGCATGTATGGAAACACTTAAAGAATTAGAGTTGCATGAAAGCTGGTGATGTCTACCTACCCTAATGGCGTGACTATAGGTACGTATGTTTATCATCTGCCTATATGAAATTTAAAAAATTGTAGGCTAATTTTGGGACACACTACGCGAGCGAACGTGCTTTTGCGTAGCGTAGGCCTTACGCTACGCTTATGCCGTAATGCGGGACACATTACGTGAGTGAGCGAACGATCTTCCGTGTAGCGTTGCGTAGGCCTTACGCTACGCTTATGCTGTAATGAGGGACACACTACGTGAGTGAGCGAACGATCTTCCGCGTAGCGTAGCGTAGGCCTTACGCCACGCTTATGCCGTAATGCGGGACACACTACGTGAGTGAGCGAACGATCTTCCGCGTAGCGTAGCGTAGGCCTTACGCCACGCTTATGCCGTAATGAGGGACACACTACGTGAGTGAGCGAACGATCTTCCGCGTAGCGTGGCGTAGGCCCTACGCTACGCTTATGCCGTAATGCGGGACACACTACGTGAGTGAGCGAACGATCTCCCGCGTAGCGTAGCGTAGGCCTTACGCCACGCTTATGCCGTAATGAGGGACACACTACGTGAGTGAGCGAACGATCTTCCGCGTAGCGTAGCGTAGGCCTTACGCCACGCTTATGCCGTAATGAGGGACACACTACGTGAGTGAGCGAACGATCTTCCGCGTAGCGTAGCGTAGGCCTTACGCCACGCTTATGCCGTAATGAGGGACACACTACGTGAGTGAGCGAACGATCTTCCGCGTAGCGTAGCGTAAGCCTTACGCTACGCTTATGTCGTAATGAGGCTACGTGAGTGAGCGAACGATCTTCCGCGTAGCGGAGTCTAGGCCTTTGGCCTACGCTACACTTGACGGAAATGCATAAATAAATAAATATGTCGAGTCTTCAGATCGACCCATCTGCGCAGTGACCATAACTTGTATAAATATATATATAACGCTTCGCTACGCGGAAGATTGTTTGCTCGCGTAGTGTGTCCTTCATTACGAAATACTAGTTGTACATCAATTTATTTATTGATTTATTTCAAAAATATCATTTGTGTTCAGCAGCTTCTAAGAGCGACTGTCGGAGACATCATCTTGTCTTGTGGTCGATCGTAATCAGTAATCGATTTAATATAATCGATTACTGAAGTTAATATGAGGTTAAAATTTGCAATGTTACAACCTGCTGAGGGACACCGTGTGGTACCCTAAACATAATCAGGATTTTGTAATAAATTAGAGAACTAGCATTTCCAGTAGTAAGTTATTATCCACTTTCTGACTTAACGAGCAGCCCTGCAAGGCAACTCCTTCTATCGAGGCAAACGTACGGGATTCCTTGCCCGTGTGTGCCTTGACCCGAGTCAAATGGCTGCCTCGCGAGGCTGCCGTCTTAGTCAAAAGCGGCTATTAACAATTAGATATAATATGTGTCGACTTCACGCTACAATAAAATTGTTATCATTATCAATAATTACTGATAATGTAATTATTGCATGTGGCAATGAGACTTGGCATGTGTTCTACAGTAATGTATTTCAATCATTTGTCAGTGTGTTCGGTCCGGTCCAACATTACAACATTATTAAATATTAAACGTCGTAACAATAACGTGTAACAATTTGAAATAAAACTATTTTTAACGGAGAATCGCGATTTATTTTATATTTTACATTGATCCCGACGTTTCGGTTGCTTTTCAGCAGCCATGGTCACGGGGAGACTAAAGATGGTTGTTGTCTTGTAGTTTGAAGTGTAAGTTATCTCAAAGTACCCGAACTATGTGAATTGTTGATGTTACTATTTACGCAGAATGAACTCACAGTGTCATGAAGTCTTGTTGTATTTTGATTTTTCTTTTGATCAATGTAAAATATAAAATAACATCAAATAAATCGCGATAGAATCCGTTAAAAATTGTTTTATATCAATGTGTGATATTCACGTAAACTTCCGACAATATCGTGTAACAATTGGTTTTATTGTATTTTGAGAAGAATTCTTATGCATTTAGTAGATTCATTGACGGCCTGTGTGGCGTAGCGGTAGTGCATGCGACTGCTACGACATGGGGTTCGATTCCCGCTCAGTGCAAATATTTGTATGCATGAATATGTCTATTTGCATTGGTCTGGGTGTTTCTATGTATAATATGTATTGTATTTACAAAAAAAAGTATATAAGCATGTTTATCCGCACTTTGGAACCCATAACACAAGCTAGTTAAACTATGTTTAATTTGTGTCTAGAAAGCGCTGTGTATAATGTCGTAGAATATTTATTTATATTTATTTTATTCATTTAATATATAATATCATAAATGTGAAAGTTTGGATGGATGGATGGATGTTTGTTACTCAACCACGCTAGACCGGCTGAACGGATCGGGCTGAAATTTGGTACAGAGATAGATTATAGTCTGGAATAGGACATAGACCTATTTATTTTACTTGATTTTTATCCCTGGAATGGAAAAACGGAATCCTTATAGATTCCTCATGTCTGTCTGTCTGTCCGTCCGTATGTCACAGCCACTTTTTTCCGAAAGTATAAGAACTATGCTGTTGAAACTTGGTAAGTACATGTATTCTGTGAACCGCATTAAGATTTTGACACAAAAATAGGAAAAATACAATAAATTTTGGGGGCTCCCCATACTTCAAACTGAATCTCAAAAATTTTTTTTTCATCAAACCCGTACAAATTCGTGTAGCGTATCTATGGATAGGTCTTCAAAAATGATATTGAGGTTTCCAATATAATTTTTCTCTAAACTGAATAGTTTGCGCGAGAGACACTTCCAAAATGGTAAAATGTGTGTCCCCTGTAACTTCTTAACTAAGTGAATGATAAAACTAAAAAAAATATATGATGTACATTACCATGTAAACTTCCACCGAAAATTGGTTTGAATGAGATCAAGTAAGTAGTTTTTTTTTTAATAGGTACGTCATAAAAGCATTATTATGTTACTTGCTGCTAGGGAACCCTTCATGGGCGAGTTCGACTCGCACTTGGCCGCTTTTTTTAAATAACTCCATTGTACAAACACAACTAATTCACAATTTTATAATAGTATCGACGTTACCGCGGTTTGCGAGCCACCAAATACCTCCCTTTCAATATTTTCGTACATTGTGCTATTGTGCTATCGTTTCCTTTCTGTTGTGATCCAAATGTGTCATTGTTGTTACGATGATATAACTATTATGTTACTAAAAAATAACTTATTTAACAAAGTCGGTCAGTGCCCTTCCAATTTCTATACTGCTAATGTTATCTAAGGCGTGAATTGTACAGAAGAGGCGATCGTAGGGAAATAGGGTCGATACGTACTATTTTACTTTGATTATTACACCTTCGTCTGCAGACTTGTCTACGCCCGGGACTTCCGACCTCCATGATCGGGGTCTGAGAACGCAGCGTCGTGTGTGTCCTACGCACGCCTGCCAACTCACCGAAGCTGGATCAAACCCGACCACACAAAATCCGCTGGTACCCTGGGGTTACCCGGAGTGCTCGGTAATGGACACCGTGTGAAAACTAAATTTAGTGATTGGGCTATACCTGGTATCTATAAAAGTAGAAAGAAATTATATGAATTATGCCAGACAAAGGCATCTACTAGTGAGCCACAAGTAATTGAACATATTAAAAAGTACTCTAAACTATTCAAGAAAGTCTGTTCAATAGCCAAATCAAATTATATACGAGCTAAAATAGAAAAATCAGATAATAAAATTAAGGCAACATGGAATGTTATTAACAAAGAAACTTGTAAAACAAGGTCACGTGATCGATCCTTCGAGTTAAAAATAGATGATCAACACATTGTAACTGATTCTGCGGTGGCCCATGCATTTGAATCTTTTTTCACCAATATTCTTTTGATTTGATTTTTTAACTTTGATTTTCAGTACATTGACACTGGAAACCATTCTTAAAATTTTTAAGGAATTAAACATAAAAAAAACTGAGGATCCCTGGGGCATTTCAACCAATATAATAAAATCAATAATGCCCGTTATTGCGCCTTACCTTGCATTCATATTCAATAAATTTATAGATGAAAAACAGTTTCCTAATCTTATGAAGTACAGTAAAATCATTCCGTTATTCAAAGCAGGGGATAAAAGTGATCCATCCACTTTTCGACCCATCTCTATACTACCAGCTCTCTCAGTAAATTTTTTGAAAAAATTATATTTAATCAACTGCTTTCGCATCTCACTGCCAATAGATTACTTCATAACAAACAGTTTGGTTTCACTAAAGGCAGAAATACGACGGATGCAGGAGTCGCACTTGTCAAACATATATTTGATGCATGGGAGGAAGAGGCAAGATGCCATTGGTGTCTTTTGTGATTTATCAAAAGCTTTCGATTGTGTTGATCATGAGACTTTGTTATTAAAATTAGGTCACTATGGTGTTTCGAGCAGCTCACTTAGCTTACTTAGGTCCTACCTCACTGGCAGAATACAAAAAGTCAACATTAATGGCACCAATTCTTCTGGTGCCCCATTAGTCATGGGAGTACCCCAGGGCTCGATATTAGGACCCCTTTTATACCTGATATATGTAAATGACCTTCCTTACTTCATTGAAAATCTTGTGAGATAGTATTATTTGCTGATGACACATCATTAATTTTTAAAACTGACAGACAAAGAGTAGTACTTGACGATGTGAATAATACCCTTTCTCAAATATTGCATTGGTTCACAAGTAACAACTTGCTGCTCAATGCGAAGAAAACAAAATGTGTAAAATTTACCATGCCCAATGTAAGACAGATAGATAGGTACACATATTACAATGAATAATGAATCTGTTGAATGTCAATACCAATGAATAGTCAATACCACAGTTTTTCTTGGACTAACGTTAGATAATAAACTGCAATGGGGTTCTCATATCACAGGTAGCCTCACAGCCTTAACAGGTAGACTTAACTCAGCTGCCTATGCGGTTAGAAAGATCAGGTCACTGACTGACGAGGAAACGGCACGATTAGTTTATTTTAGTTACTTTCATAGCGTTATGTCATATGGTCTGCTGCTGTGGGGCTCAGCTGCCGATATTGAGTCTATATTCATATTACAGAAACGAGCTATACGAGCAATCTATAGCCTCGGACCCCGTGACTCGCTGAGGGAACTATATAAAGAAATTAATATTTTAACTGTTCCTTCCCAATATGTGTACGACAACATCTTATATGTATGGAAGAACCTAGATCTGTTCAAAAAAAAATCGGACGAAAATAATTTTACCAGAAATAAAAATAAGCTTGCAGCGCCAAAACTCAGACTTCATAAAGTTGGTACTTCGTTTGTAGGCAAATGTATAAAATATTTAATAAAATCCCTCAGGATTTGGTTGACCTGCCACTAAATAAATTTAAAATAGAAGTGAAAAAAGGTTTAATGAAAAAAGGTTATTATAAAGTAGATGAATATCTTAATGATAAAAATGCATGGTCAACCTAATTAACTCTTAACTCTTGCTCTCGCACATATTTATTATAAATAAAACAAAACTATTTATTAAAAAATAAATAAAAAATAAAGCATAACGATGATCTACCTGAGTTTCTTGCTGGTCTCTTCTCAGTAGATCCAACTACCGAACCAGCGAAAGAATCATTTTCAAATGATTTATTTACATCTTTTTGATAATTTTGACAAACGCAATTGTAAAACTTTGACATTCATATGTGCTCTTTATGTGCCTAAACTGAATAAACGAAATTGATTCTTGATTCTTCTTCGTGATTCGTGTGGTTTTAGGCGGTCCGATTCCGACACACCCATCTTATCGTTGGCACCGATGGGATAGAGCCCGTGGGGATTTTTACACGAAAAAAAAAAGAAATTTGCCTTACACCTTATGACTCTGGCCTCTTCTGTATAATTCACGTCTTACTTAATTTTGACGTGTTATTGTCAGAAGTTCACGAGAATGTCTCCCTGTGACCAAGACTGCGCAAAAGTATTCTGTCTTCGATCCTGTGTCCTCCATTTGTATGCATGAAAATTTCTATTTACATTGGTTTGGGTGTTTGTATGTATAATATGTATGTATTTACAAAATGAAATGTATCTAAGTATTTTTATGCACATTCTAGAACCCGTGACACAAGCTAGTACATTGGGTGTAGAAAGCGCTGTGTAGAATATCCTAGAATAATAATTATTATATTATTATTGGAATCGAGATTATATAATATGAAATCGAGATGGAATCCGTTAAAAATCTTTATATTTCAATAATAAGGACGTTTTAACTGAATTTTCCTGACCTCATAAAATCGTATAAAATAAATTTAATATACTCTGTGGCTATGACAGCAAAAAATGTTTGCTCCAAAGTTGTGTATAGTAGCGTCCTAAAATCGCCTCGCCCCCCCCCCCCCTCGCTGGCCAGCGGAGGCGGTTACATCAGATTCGAACCGACCAAAACCTCACGCCGTCTTGGGTCTTCAATCGGGTCGGGACAAGGGTGTGCAAGGAGACATCGACGCAATAAATTCAGCTGATAAGGTAACCAACGCGGAACGAAGTTTGCAGGATCAGTTCGTAACAAATAAAGTAGACCAAATATCTTCAAAACTTTGATTGATAACAATCGTAATACAAATATCAATTCGGTAGCAGATGTTACTGGTAGCCATAGGAAGTGGGCTTACATTCGTCCGGAAATTAAAGACGCTCCCCTTAATGGGTATCTATTAGTAGCCGAAAACTTAATTACATTATCAACAAGACTACACACGATTACACATTAATGGCTTGTAAATATTGATGTTAAACTAACGTAAAAGGCAAAGACACGTATGTTCTAATTAAAGGGTAGTTTTAACAATGACCTACTACTAAATAAGCTGTTAAGAGGCGGGAGTGAATTTTGAAATTCGAGTTTGGAACGAGACGCAGAAACTAGATAAATTAATTTTGACAACTATCTGTATAGGCAAAGCGCGCCTTTTTGTAATACTAGGTATAGTGTGTGTTTAGTCGGTTCAAGCCCGACATAACCACCCCCGCTGGCACGCGGGGGGGTATCCGAAGGGATTTCCGCACGAAAAAAAAAAAAAAAAAAAAAAAAAAAAAAAAAAAAAAAAGGTATTACAAAAAGGCGCGCAGATATTTTTTGCAGATAGGTGTCAAAATTAATTTATCAGCGGCGCAATGCATTCTGCTGTTGCAATGTTGAGCTGAGAGTGCACTACATGATTACCTACAATTCACGCGCAATTTTTTTTTCAATTGAATACCAGTGAATTGTTTTTTCGGTGATTATTCCTCCGTTGCTAGACCGATTTTAAATTTTCTTCTTCTGTCTTAAGCCAATATTATAGTTAAGTTGCACATTTTGGCGCCAAAATCGTGGTTTCAATATTAATCATTTTGGAGAAATCATATTTTGAAATTTTTGAAGGGTGATTATTCCTCCATGGTATGTTCGATTTTCAATTTTATTTTTTACTTGTATTTAGATACATGCCAAGTTTGGTCAAAATTCGTTGATTAGTTTATTAGGAGGAGTAGCGTCACAACCGAAATACACCGAGTGGAGTATAGAGAGCTTTTCGCTCGACTTCGTCTCACTCTCAGCTCAATAATATTGTATGACAGCTACAAAAAGTTAGTGGCCGGGTTGTGTTCTTTCGCGATACCAATACAATATACAATATCATAATGCAGTGACTTACTCCGTGATGTGTGTGAAGGACAATACGAGCAGTAAGAGAAGGGCGCATGATGGCCGCGGGATGTCCATCCTCTATCTGGAATAAACAAAAATAGGTTAATCGTTTGAATACGTGAATATTACACTAGTTGGCCCTCCCCGGCTTCGCCCGTGGTATATTTAGAAACCCCGTTGCACGCCTGAAACCCATAATATAACATAACATAACATAAACTCACGCCTATATCCCCGAAGGGGTAGGCAGAGGTGCTATAGCACCCACATTTCGCCAGTTTATGTTTAGGTCCCAATGTGGTCCCAAGGTGGCGAGCCTATTGCCATTAACCGGGCACTTATAAACCTGCGATAAATACACACATAACTTCGAAAAGCATCGAAAAGTCATTGGTGTGTGCCATGGTAATACCTGGGATCGAACCCGAGACCTCGTCTCAGCAGTCCTTTAGCCATACCACTAGGCTACCGCGGTCTACAGTACCCATAATATGCCCGTAATTTATTAGATTTCATTATTGAATGTGAATCTGGCGGATTTGTTGATATTTATAATTACTGCTCCGCTTCTCAGCGTGATGATATATAGAGTATTTAAAATTGGTTCAGTAGATCCAGAGGCTTAACCCCCCCCCCCCCCTCCCTGTTACCTCGCCAACCTAACCTCTTTATAATATTACTAGGTAGGAATAAATAATAAATAAATATGCCACTACATTATACACAGTGCTCGCTAGACCCAAAGTGAGCATAGTTTGACTAGCTTGTGTTATGGGGTCTAGAATGCGGATATACATATATATACTTTTTTTTTTAATACAAAACATATTATACATATAGAAGTATTAATTACTATAGATTGGTATCAGATCAATATCCATAGAATAGTGTAATGTAGATAGGTTTATGGGGTCCCTAAACCGTCAGTGCTAAACCATAAGGACCCCGGGCTCCGAGGTGAAAGCCTCGGATGCAACCGGGAACAACGGTACGATGATGATGATGACTTTTTTCCCACGGTTTTATTTTCTTTTTAACTAAAAGAAAAAAAAAACAGTGTCACTCCGGAAAAGCTGACAGAAGTGAAAACTTGAACAATTACATTTTGTATTATTTGAATCGACATAATCCATCCCTCCCTAACTCCTTACGTCCCTCTCTATCTCCTTTCCATCCTCTCTCCCTTACTAGCCACCCTCCCTCCCGTGGGAACAAACTTTAGTCAACGACAGAAATATGCTTAGCACTAAAATATTTGGCTTTTGCAGGAGTGACTGCGGTTTGAACCCACCAACCCCAAGAGGTGCGTCTGCGCCAGAGCCTCGTCCGTTAAGGCCCTGTCTGAACGTAAGCTACCATAATTATGCTTTAGTTTTTGTTTCTAAGATTATTTCTCTCTCTAAGATTACTGATGCTAGACAGTTGATTTGTTTGATTTGTTTGGCGGCAAACGGATAAATAAATCATTTAAAATATATGACGGATTTGAGGATGTTAATTTGTAGATATTCCACTAGCTGATTAAATTTTCTTTATATTTGTAACAAAAAATATATATGTCATCGCTAAAAATATTGAGATAATTGAAACGAAAAATTTATTTCAAAGAGTGTTTCTTGGCAATTTTTTTAACAAGAAACTTCTCCATTTATCCAAAATGTTTTTAAATGTGCGTGAACAGTAGATAATTAGCTGTATATATATAAAAAAATCAACTGTCTAGCATCAGTAATCTTAGAGAGAGAGAGAGAAATAATCTTAGAAACAAAAAATAAGCATAATTATGGTAGCTTACGTTCAGACAGGGCCTTAATCAGTAGGTGTAACTGCTACCATGTGAGGTTGACTAGGGCTCCGTAGATCTTAGTGAGGCCCTCATACGCTCGAATTCTAAAAAATTGATGTATCTAAGTAATTTTATAATCACCGGAGGACAAAGTTCATATTTTGTTTAACACTTTAGAAAAGATTTAGGTGGTAAAGTAATCATTCAATTACATTTTGTTAAATCACCTTTGACGTTGACTGTACTTCGCTAACAACCGTGATTTTCAAAGTTTCCATTACCTTCTGTAATTAGATACTCCCCGTCCGAACAGCCGTCGACATTTTTAACTCGAAGATCGTCGTCAACCCTCTGAGTATAGGAGTTAGTTGCAAAACGGATTCGGGAAAAGAAACACTGTCATTACTTTCCCGTCGATGCGACGCCGACAAAAACAAAAAATAACAACGCGTACTTTATTTGTGGCTTCAAGAATTACTATTGATCAACAAAAAATTAAATAAAAAGGGCTTAATTTTACCGCACTTTTACTAATCTTTATTTAATAATATTAATAATAACAATAAAATGTCTTCATGGCCAGTAACCTTGACTCACAATTAGGGTTAATAACAATTCCTACTTACAACTATGTTAGTGTTACAATTTAATAAAATAAAGATTTGAATCAGTATCAAAAATTTAAATTACGGTTAAAATCAAAATTAAAATCAATCAAAGTCCAAAGGAAATGAAATTAACAACACAGTAAGTAAGTTTAGTTAAATATTTTCTTTTAAATATAGGAAAGTAACCAATTTAAAAGAGAATATAAAAAAATTAAAAGAAGAGATCCGTCATTAATATAGGTTACTACCATGGAACTAATAAGTACTATACGGTTGTACGTATAGTAGGTACTTATTAGTTCCATGGTTACTACTTATTCGTGATAACCATAGAAAATAAATTGGTTTATGGTACCTACCAATGACTTCTAAGTATAACTAATATTTTTTTTAGCTATCATACAGATGACATTAAAAAAGGCGCGCTATGATGTAACAGATAGTTGTCAAAATGCATTGTCTCATTTATCTAGTTTTTGCGCCCCGTTCCAAAATCGAAATTCAAAATTCATTCCCGCCTCACCCAGGAACCGTAACACATTTTTTGTTCTGAACAGCTAGTCTAACATAGATAGACGTTAATGGTTAGTGCTAGACTCATGGGACAGTATCTGGGCTACGACTCTCTTGAGATGTAAGTTGATTTTCTGATTTTACAAGATTACTTTCGGTTTCGGTATCAGAAGAGATAGAGTAATCTGTATTAATCAAAGACTGAATAGTTGAAGGCACTGACATACCCCTGTAGTTCTTTATAACGTGTATAATTTCACCTTTGGCGTCCAATTTATAATCGTCTGCTATTTTTTTAAAGTCACTTATTAGTGACAAAAGAAACATCTTGTCTTCATCGCAAGGAGGAGAACGTTGCCTTCGCGGTCTTTTTTTTATACTATCTTCCATTGTTTGTGGCGGACTCATCTGAGAGTCAGTATTCGAAACTTGTCCTCTGTCGTCGGTCAAATCTTTCAAAAATAGTAATTGGTCATAGTATGTGTACTGTTTTGGTGTAAACGCTGCAGATACACTTTTTTTCTTTAAGGTCCTACAGTATCTAGTGAAACCGTCTCTCAGAGTTTTCCATTTGGACTGCACATCTACGCCTGAAAAATGAATACAATTTATTATATTTAAAGAATTAATATAACCTACTAGTTGTTGCCCCCGCTCCCACGACCTACAGGAACCTATTTTAGTGGTCTAAAATCATCTACGTCTTATTGCCATTAGGGCCGGTTGGATGGGGGTGTGTGTTGGGTAACCTCCTCGAGTGTCGCTCCGATTCCGATCCCGCTGCAGTCCAGGGGGAACGGAATCGGAGCGGCCGGTACACCCTGGGCGGCGGTCAATAGCTTCCCCTTCACCCCTTCATAGGGTTGGCATTGATCGTCGGCCAATACCCAACGTGGCGGGAACACATCGCTCTCCGTACTCCTCTGCTTTCAGAGGAGACAGGATGAGCGATGCTGTTAGTGGTGAGATGGCCCAGGGTCAGCCGGGGTGCGAGGGATATGCTCTATGGGTAACCTTACACCCCGGCGTCTGAAGACCAGAGACGGCGTGCGGTTTTAGTCGGTGCAAGCCCGACATAACCGCCCCCGCTGGCCGGCGGGGGGGTATCCGAAGGGATTTCCGCACGATAAAAAAAAAAAAAAAAAAAAAAGGGCCGGTTGGATGGGCCGCCGCCACCTCCTTCTGCGAGCATGTGATGCTCGCGAAGGAGATGGCGGAGCGCGCCCAGGAGAGGTTCAGAACTCTCCCGGCCCGCCGAGCCCGCAACATGCTCGCCGCGCGTCGCAGGCGACTCAGGCGCCGGAGGTCGCTCAACGACCTCGTCCTCCATGAGCGCAGGCCTGGGGGTGGCAGGTGAGGCCGCCTGTCACCCCAGCAGAAGCAGGCCGGGACGGTGGGGCGACTAGCGCCCCTCCTCCAAACCGGGGCAAGACGGGGACACCGTGGTTCCCAAACCCGAGGGGGCCATCTCGAAACCGGAGATGGCCCAGGGTCAGTCGGGGTGCGAGGGATATGCTCTATGGGCAACCTTACACCCCGGCGTCTGCAGACCCGAGACGACATGCGGTTTTAGTCGGTTCAAGCCCGACATAATAGCCCCCGCTGGCCGGCGGGGGGTATCCGAAGGGATTTCCGCACGAAAAAAAAAAAAGGGCCGGTTGGATGGTTTCAAAGTTTATTATTATAGTCTCTGTATACTATTAGAGTTGACTTTCATTAGGGTGCAAGATAAACAATACAACGTGTAAAGAAATAGTATTTTAATGAAAAAAAAATCATGTTCGAACGACATTTATATGTATCTACCTACACGAACTTAAAAATCAAAACCCCATCTAAATAAAAACTTTCGCCCAAATTGTTAGATCGGTTTCAAAAATAGTACCTATTTAAGGTACTATTGAAGTACCTACAATAGTATAAACAAGAACGGCTCGATTAGTATTATCTCATTAGTATCACTCATCAGAATATAACATTTAATAATACCTACAATAAAATAAATAGTTCACTTACCAATGGCGTATTGTTCATTTTGTGATTTATTTTTGTAATCACTTACAACTTCTTCACAGACAGCCACCCATGCTCTGTTTTTTATTGTTTTATTGGTGTATTCTTGCAGTTTATAATTCCAAATACAATCATTATTCTTTACTGCCACAATTAGTAAATCAATATCAATATCATAGCTGGAACTCATTTTAAAAATCCGCACTCCAGAACTATTTGCAGTCGACTGAGTCGACTGACAAAATGGCGACCGAAAAAAGCGTCCACTGCAAGCGTCGCTATTGGCCGTCGGCAGCCGCCGACATTAGGTTTTGAAAAAACTGAATCATTTATAAAAAATAAACATTTTACATCTCTTTCACTGAGATGTTCCGAAATACTGGTATGACGTTGAAACATTATATAAATGCAAATGATACAGATACATGTATTGTTATTACAAATGATACTTATAATAATGAAATAAGAGTGTCATGTTAAGTATGTTAAAGATAGGTACCTAATATAATGATATATTTATTTATAGTATAGTACTTTAAATGTTTAATTGTATGTAACATATATATAATAAATATAATATAAATATTCTACGACATTCTACACAGTGCTTTCTAGACCCAAAGTAAGCATAGTTTAACTAGCTTGTGTTATGGGTTCCAGAATGCGGATAAACATACTTATATACTTTTTTTTTGTAAATACATACATATTATACATAGAAACACCCAGACCAATGCAAATAGACATATTCATGCATACAAATATTTGCACTGAGCGGGAATCGAACCCGCGCCCCCTGTCGTAGCAGTCGAATGCACTACCGCTACGCCACAGAGGCCGTCAAAGTAGGTATAGGGCACCTACTACTACTACTAATCTATATATAAAACAAAGTCATGTTAGTGTGACCTGGATAAACTCAAGAACGGCAGACCTATTTTTCTGATCATTTATTTTTAAGAGTTTATCTCCGCCTATATTATATTTGCTTCATATCACACATATTTGTCCTTCTATTGGTATAATGAGAAATAAAATTATCACTAATATTCTTAAATACAGCCTAACTACGGTATACTGTACGGCGCTGACGATGACACAAGCTTCTCCATGGTACTTTTTATCATGTATTCTAATACTCATCTAACTATATCACATTATCATAAGTCATATGGACTAATATGTGTTGCTAAGTATTATTATTGCGTCGGCGGGGTGCACTCACATGGATCCGCAGTGAACTGGACACAAACTGAGGTAATGACATATTTTTCATACATTCAGCGGCCTGGTTACGCATTTTCTCTGATTCTGGTTACTATAGTGTGTAGGGTATATGCTTATAATGTGTACTACGGAGCGCAATCAAGGATCCTAGCAGCGTACAAATTAAATATGCAACAAGTTCTGACTCAGACATTTTATCATTACTTGTCAATTTTATCGTGTTTATTATTGGTCACGTTAGCATTGTGTCTGGTTGCATCTATTTGGGCGCCCGGTTTCCCATTACCCCTTCCCTTTCTCTCGGATTGGCTTGTATGGATTTATGGGAGCGACTGTCGTCTGACCTCACAACCCAGAGAAGAAAGCCAGCACCATCGCCAGAACCTTGGCTGTCACTTGGCAGATGCACTGGCCTGCAGGTGCGATTGAATTGGCACCGAGGGTCTTGGTATGGCCCCATACACATACAAATACAAATACAATTATCATTTTTATTGTGTATTAATAATTTAATATTGATCTCCATTTTAAAGTTCTGTACAAGAATACTCACTGCTCACTATGGTGATATCGCATTACATCGTTACAGATTAATTGGGATACCAAGAGATAGTTCCTTACATGACTCAGTATATATGTCGCGACTGCTGCGGCGTGATTCCTGGTACGGTAATAACCAAATATAATGGCTACTAAAGGAAAAAGTTTAAGTATCTATTATCAGAACGTCCCTGGCCTACGCACAAAATGTCTGGATCTGTATAACAATATCCTCAACAGTAGCCACAACTACGACATAATTTTAATAACAGAAACGTGGCTACAAAGTGATATTTTAAATAGTGAAATATGTGATAATAGATACGAAATATTTCGCCGGGATCGTGATCTGTTACGTACCGATAAAGTAAGTGGTGGAGGTGTTATGATTTGCATTAAAGGTAAATACGCTGCCAGTGTGCTTTTTGATTTTAGTGGTATAGCGTCTGAGCTAGTTTGTGCCACTATTTCCGCCCAAGTTTTACACACACCAGTCAATTTACACATTGTTTTAGCATATATCCCGTCCGGTAGTTCTAATATACCTACTCAGCTTGAAGAAGTTAAAAAATCATTACGGGAACTTACGTTTTCCCATTCGTCTAATACGGTTTTGTTGGTAGGGGATTTTAATCTTCCTTGCTTACAAGGGTCCGATGGTAGTTATCTGCTGGTCAACATTGGAACAAAAGAACTTCAATCTGCGGCTACCCTTTTTGTTGAAGACCTATTATTTGAAGATGTACAACAGTACAACTGTATTCAGAACACCATAGGTCGTACGCTAGACTTGGCCTTTTGTAACCTACCCCTTAGTGTGTTTAAGTGCAACAGTAGCCTTTTGAAGGAAGATAAACATCATCCCTCCTTCTGTATAGAAATAGCAGGCCTATATATTACGTCGTTCACCGAACAAATTAATATAAGACATAATTTTTACCGCTGCGACTACGATGCTCTAAACAATCACTTGAGTCAGATTGATTGGTCTGGGGTCTTGCATGCTGGTACTGTTGACGATGCCGTGACCAGGTTCTATGAAATACTGAATGATAGTGTTGAAATGTTTGTTCCTTTAGTTAAAAAACACCACAATAGTAATTATCCTACTTGGTTTAGCCCATCCATGGTGAAAATAATTAAGGAGAAAAATAAACTACACAAAAAATGGAAAAAAATCGGTAATCCCCGTGACTATTTAGAGTTCACTATTCTTCGTGACAGGCAACACCGCGAACAGATAAAATGTTTTCGTACTTTTATATCTAAAACAGAATCTAATATAAACCGCAACTCTTTTGGACTTACGTTGAGTCAAAAAGAGGTGGCAGTCAATATCCTAACCTGTTTACATCAGAAGGTGTTACTTTTACTGAGGGACAGACCGTATGCTCAGCTTTCAACAATTTCTTTCATAGTGTGTTTATTGATGTTCCTGCTAATGGTTCTCTAAATATATGCCTGGTACAGACTGTGATACTCATATTAATGTTTTGTCAAAGGTAGCTCTCACAGAAGATATGGTTCTCATTATGTTAAGGACACTTGACAAGACAAAGGGCCCTGGCTATGACAGAATACCAGCTATACTTTTATCAAGATGTGCTAGCAATCTATCCTATCCTATATACGTGATATTTCAAAAATCATTACAGCTTTGCATATTTCCATCCATGTGGAAAAAAGCTCATATAATACCTATCCATAAAAAAGGATCAAAGTCGGTAATTCAGAATTATCGTCCCATATCTATCCTTGTTATTATTAGTAAGATCTTTGAAAAAATTATATACAACAGCATTTACCCAATTATTTCACAAAGCATTCCGAATACTCAGCATGGTTTTGTAAAGGGCCGTTCCACTAACTCTAATCTTGCTCTATTTTGTAATTATGTCTTGTGTGAGATGGAGTCCACTGGGCAGGTCGACACAATCTATACAGATTTTGAAAAGGCGTTTGACTGTGTTCACCATGACATACTACTTGCTAAGCTATATAAGTTAGGAATCCATGGGGATTTACTACGCTGGATACGGTCGTACTTAACAAGCTGTTACCCTAGGGGGATTCAAATCTAACTTCATTGATATCCCATCAGGAGTGCCGCAGGGGTCTCACCTCGGGCCTCTTCTCTATTGTGCTTATTTGTATGATATAGACAAATGTTTGAGTAATTGGAAACATCTAATGTATGCAGATGATAAAAAGATTTATATGAAAATTAATTCGAGACTTGAATGCGAATTGATACAACGCGATCTTGATGCTTTATTTTCATATTATAAACGCAATAATATTACCATTAATATTGACAAATGTCAATGCATAAGTTTTAGTCGCCGTAGAAGCCCTATCGAGTACACATACAAATTTGGTGATAATGCTATTGCAAGGGTAGATCATGTTAGAGACCTGGGAATTGTGTTGGATTCGAGGATGCTTTTATCTCGCCATATAGACACCATTACAAGTAAGGCGTTCAGAAATTTAGGCTTTGTTATGCGCACGTGCTCTCAATTTAAAGATATTAATTGTCTCAAAACTGTCTACTGCGCATACGTGCAAAGTGTACTGGACTACGGCAGTCCTGTTTGGTCTCCCCAATATGTTACATATATGGATAGGATAGAAAGAATACAAAAACGTTTCCTAAGTCATCTAAACTGCAAGACAAGGAGGCGACGTGTATCATATCTTGATGACTGTAAGCAGTATAATCTACTGCCTCTGTCTAGCAGGCGCGTGTTACTTGACATGGGTTTTTTGTTTGCTATTATAAGAGGCGAAATTGATAGTATGGACCTTCTCTCTAATATAAATTTAAGTGCACCAAAAACTCGAACTAGACATACCCGCCTTTTCAGTGTTCCTCTGCATCGCACTAATTACGGTAAAAATGCAGTTCTCACACGCTTACCTAGTTGTTACAATGACAACTTTGATGACTTTGACATCTTCCACCTCTCAAAAAGTGTTTTTAAGAAAAAATATATTAATAAGTTACAATCATCAAGCGTCGGTAGCTTAGTGGTTAAGGAGTCGACCCTACGATCGAGAGGTCCCGGGTTCGAAACCTGGCCATTACACTACTGACGTGAACCCACTCCTAACACAAGCAGTTAAGCTTAGCTGGAGGGGTTAGGGGGAATATTAGTAATTTCGGTTACTAATATTATTAAAAAAAAAAAAAAAAAAAACATACTTGCCCGAATAAAGATTGTAAAAGAACTGTTAGATTAAGTTAGAATAAGATTGTAAGAATATTTATAAATACATAGATATTACTTATATTTTAAGTGATGCATGCAATTTTTACATGTCGGGAAACTTTGTTACTGGCTAAGAATCCTATGTAATTCTTAATTTATCCACGATATATGTATCATAGCTGTTAAGTTTCTAAACAAATAAATAAATAAATAAATACTACTGTGCCTCTTTGTGGCTGACCACTGGTTATGTCTTAGACTCGAACCGACTAAAACCTCTCGCCGTCGCGGGGATTTGGTGCCGGAGTGCAAGAAGACGTCAAGGAAATGAATTCAGCTGATAAGGTAGCCAACATAACTTGATTCTAAGGCGGAGAGAAGTTTGTGGGGTCAGCTAGTACTACATACCTAAAAGTATGCACCGTACTCATGACACTGCTTATTAACAAAACAATTGGTAGTTATCGCAAATGCTATCAAACCAACCATTAAATGCTCTCAACAGTATTGCTATTATGCCAATCTTTCAGAACAGTGAACCGTCACAGTTAAGAGTTTCACACCCCTAGTCGAGTCGACTGTCGATACATTGACGGCGGGCTGCCGCTGACGTGCAGTGACGCGTGTCGACGGGTGCCGTCACCTCTGCCGTAGGTAGTATGTCGGTAACGTGTCGTCGTCGCGTCGTCGCATGTATGAGTTCTAATAATCTCGGTTGCGTCTATAGTTTTATTTTGGAGCCCGAGGTCCACTTATTGTTTGCGATATGTATTTCGGCTTTCTAGGTGCGACTGACGTCTGACTTCCCAACCCCGAGAGGACAGCGTGCGGCAGATCCTCGTCCGTTGTTTAGCAGGTGCACTGACTACCAGGTAATGTTGGGTCCCGAAGATGTTAGAAGGGCCCTGCACACGGTGCACAGCACACCCCTAGCTGACTGTGTGAAGTTGATTAAATGAATAGGTTGATATTGTCGACGGCTTTTGCGAATATTACACATTGAAATAAAACTATTTAAGTGATTCTGTCGCATTTTTTTTTGTGTTATTAAATTATTATTTTTTTTTTCACAAAATCACACAATTAAATTACATCTCATCGCATTCCATAAACCAGTAAACCACAAGGGTCTGTGCGGAGTGCCGTGCATTCTATATTGCGATTACGTATTTAAGTATAGATAATATTTTACCTTATTATATGTTTTACATATGTATTCTTATCACTAATTTACACATACTTTAGGTTATAAATCAGATGAGTAGGTATATTAAAAACGGCGCAGGTAGGAGGTATAAATTGTCAGTGAGCGATCTTCAGCTCGAGCGAAGCTGACAAAGAACCGGTTTTTATTAAGTACACTGATTCTGACTTCGGTAGCTTTTCAGCAGCCATGGTCACGGCCTCACGGGGAGACTAAAGACAGTAGTTGTTTTATAGTCTTTACAAGTTTTTATTTTTTGTAGTGGAATTTATCTCGAAGTACCCCGAACTAGTTATGTTGAATTGTTGGTGCTACTATTTACGCAGCATGAGCTCACAGTGTCGTGAGTCTTGTTGTACTTCGCTTTTTATTGGATTTGATTTAGTGTATAAACAGGTCATGTTATGTCCCCAGTACACAGTGGTTAGTGATGACCTGGTGATAGGATTGGCCATCACCTAGGTGTTCACACAATGGTGCGTACTGCGTAGCTCACTGTTACGCCACGATTCCTTTAAAATGTGCCAAAAAACCGACAACATCTCGATTGTGCACCACGATGATCAATAGTGGGCCGGCTTGGCGATGGCTTGTAGTGGCCTATTTTGGGCCATTGTGTACTAGACGCTTCGTATTCTATCGAGAAGCGAGAACTCAATCCCACACGGGCTGAGTTCAAGTAAGTAAATAAACAGGCAATTTTAGAGTTGAGTGTCTACGTCACAGGACCCGTCAAACGTTGTAGGTGTTGACCTAATTGGGAACAGAGCGTGTATGGGCTGCGCACATCTGTGACGAGTTCCGTTTTCATACGACAGAATATATGTGTCGTCAACGTGCTATTATATTGCCCTAGTTTCTATGTACAGTCAACGACAAAAGTGGCTTACCAAATTCTAATTTATTAATAACTTTAGCTCTTAAACCTTTCATAAATAATAATAAACATACATACATACAAACATATAAACATAACATAAACTCACGCCTATATCCCCGAAGGGGTAGGCAGAGGTGCTAGCACCCACATTTCGCCAGTTTATGTTTAGGTCCCAATGTAACAGGTGGCGAGCCTATTGCCATTAACCGGGCACTTATAAACCTGCGATAAATACACACATAACTTCATAAGCATCGAAAAGTCATTGGTGTGTGCCATGGTAAAACCTGGGATCGAACCCGAGACTTCGTCTCAGCAGTCCATTACCCATACCACTAGGATACTCACGCCTTTTTCCCTCCGGGGTAGGCAGAGACAACAGACCGCCATCTGCTTCTGTCCTTACATACTTCACGAGCTTCCTTCACTGTCATTAAACCTTTCATGCAAGCCCGCCGGTTTCGAGTGCTTTTGACCTGCCCTTTTCAGTATCTCATTAATTTGATCAATGTATGTTCTGCGAGGTCGACCCCGGCTTGCCTGCCCACTTACATCTGCCTTATATACTTGGTGTGTCATTCGCTCCGTACTCATTCGTTCCAAGTGCCACAAAACCTCCTTAGCATACCCTTTTCAATTCTAGTGACAATATTCTCTTTCAGGCCACACCATTCTCGTATGTCTGTACAAATAAAAATAATAAACAAAACATGAAACATATTAACTTTGTCTTCTGGGGATTATAAACTACATGTATATTCATTATACGGTTTTAGTCGGTTCAAGCCCGACATAACCGCCCCCGCTGGCCGGCGGGGGGGTATCCGAAGGGATTTCCGCACGAAAAAATAAAATAAAAATAAACTATTCATATTCCAATGCATAAACCGTTTGTATATATTTAAGTATTAATCCACTTGTAATGGCTGTACCGGCAGAGTGAAAATTCGATGAGAATAACAATTTTTAACGGATTCTATCGCGATTTATTTGATGTTTCAGTCAGTCTCCCCGTGACCATGGCTGCTGAAAAGCAACCAAAACGTCGGGATCAATGTATCTGTATATAGATCGCGTTACATTCGTGTAAACTTCCGACAATATCACGTTAACAGCGTTTATTCGTATTTGGGGTGTATGAGGACTCCTTTAAGAATTTCAGAATTAAGACACCCTCACCTACTAAATAACGGACGAGGCTCTGGCGCAGGCTTACGTCTGGGGGTTATGGGCTCAGACCGCAGTCACTCCTATAAAAGCCAACATCATTCAAATTAAGGGAAAGAGTGTAATAGTGGACCCCGGGCTCTAAAGTGCAAGCTTTGGATGCAACCGGGACTAACACTGTGATGATGATGATGTTTTGGACAAATGAGTACCTTTTTTTTCTCCGCCGGCCAGTGGGGGCTGTTATGTCGGGCTTGAACCGACTAAAGCCGCACGCCGTCTCGGGTATTCAGACGCCGGGTTATAAGTTTGCCCATAAGGCATTTCCTTAGACAGACCCTGGGCGTCTGACGGGATAAGAGAGTGACGCCTTTGGTACTACAAACGTAAGGTACGTACTGGCGGGCCCCGGGTTGCAAGGGAAATGCCTTAGGGTCACCTTTCACCCGGCGTCTGAAGACCCCAGACGGCGTACGGTTTTAGTCTGTTAGAATCCGACATAAACACCCCCGCTGGCCGGGCGGGAGGTATCCGGGGGATTTCCGCACGAAAAAAAAAGTAAACAAAAAAGGTACTGGCGGGCCATAATATGTTTGTTTATCAATTTATTCGTATAAATATTACACACCTACATACAGGCACGCCTCATACCCAGGGTTTACTGGACCCTATTAACATCCTTGAAGCCCATGCCAACCTCTCCTGCAAGTCGGTGCTAAATAGCGGACTAGGCTCTGATGCAGGCTTTCCTCCCAAGCTTGGGAGGTCAGACGGTAGTCGCTCCAGGAAATACCAATCGAAAACAATAATAATAAATAATAAAATAAATATTGTAGGGCAAAGTACACAACGCCATCTAGACCCAAACTAGGCAGAGCTTGTCGTATGGGTTCTAGAATGCGATTAAACATACTTAAATACTTTTTTTTTGTAAATAAATACATATTAAGATAAGTGTGTTAATTAGTAGCGATAGCCTAGTGGTTTACGTAACGGACTGCCGAGACGAGGTCTCGAGTTCGATCCCCAGTCGCCCCGGGCACACACCTCTGACTTTTCGTAGTTATGTGTGTATTAAAAATTTTGAATATCGCTCGCTTAGTAATGTGCCCGGTAGATGGCAATAGGCTCGCCCCCCATTACATTGGGACCTAAACATAACTGGCGAATCGTGGGTGTGTAATACACCTCTGCCTACCCCTTCGGGGATACAGGCGTGAAGTTATGTTACGTTATGTTATGTTATGTAAGACAAATAATTTATGATAAATAAATTAATGCATATTTGCAGACCAATGCAAATATACATATTTGCACTGAGCGGGAATCGAACCCACGACCTCTGGCTTAGCAGTCGAACGCACTACCGCTACGCCACAGAGGTCGTCAATAAGTGAACCTCGGGCTCTAAAGTGCCACCTTTGGACGCAACTGAGAAGTCGCTCTGAGGATGATATTGACAGTCATGCCTCATAACCAGTGGGTAGGCAGAGATCACACATATATCCATACTTGCTACAATTCTGGCATACACTTTTCGTTTCTTTTACTTTCATCATTGTTTTCATACCATGCTCGCTGGTGCTTTTGACCTGGCCTTTAGAATTAGTTAAGCTACTTTTGTCGTTGACTGTACGAATAACATTTTAAGCCCATATTTACACAACTCGATGAAAAATGAAAACTCTTGGAAAAACTCATTAAAGTCAATAACAATTCCGTCGGCCGGCTATCAATTCAATTATTCAAGATGGCGCCGTTCCAATTGTTACAGCGATGCAGTTTATTTATAATACAGACAAATAAAGGTCGAGGTAGCAGACTATTGTAGGGCATGCCGCAATAGCGGCGGTAAGGCCCATCATGGAGGATTGGCTAGAGAGGCGACACGGAAGCCTCTCGTACCGACTGACGCAGGTGATCTCCGGGAAGGGGAGCTTCGGGGACCACCTGCACGTATCAGGAAGGAGCCAACGCCTGATTGCCATCACTGCGACGTGAGCGAGAACTCGGGGCTGCACACGCTGGGCGACTGTCCGGCGTGGGAGGTGCCGAGGTGTGACCTCGTGGCAGCCATCGGGGTGGGAGTCCTCTCGCTCGGTAGCGTGGTTGCGGCGGATGGGCCGCCGCCGCCTCCTTCTTCGAGCATGTAGTGCTCGAGAAGGAGAGGAGCCAAACCAAAAAGAGAGAGCGGACTCCGGGCTTCGAGGTGAAAGCCTCGTTAGCAATCGCAAGCAACGAGATAAAAAGTTTAACACTTAAATATTTACAATCGTTCTTTACATTGGAATATGAATACTCTATAATGAATATACATGTAGTTTTATAATCCCCAGAAGATAAAGTTAATATATTTAATTTTTATTTTTTCAATTAACTTTTTAAGCATTTTGTATGCTTATTTTTTCTAAAGATTTAGATTTTTTTAGATAAAGATGAGATTTTTCTAAAGACGTGTCTAGATAGCTCAGCTGTTCAGAGCATTCCCCCTGTAAGGGGTTCAAGTCCCGTTCTAGACGTTCTCTTTTTCCGATCTAAATCTTTATTTCATATTTTGTTTATTTTTTATGACAGGTTTAAGAGCTAAAATGATTAATAAATTAGAATTTGTTAAGCCGCTTTTGTTGTTGACTGTACATTGGTTCAGGCATCAGTCGTCCCAAGTTCACAAGTTCAGACCTATGAAAGAAGGTGCCAAGCAGACCACATTATCACTACTAGTCGAACCGGTACGGTGCCTTGCGTCGTGCACAGCCAAAAAGGATATAAAGGAAGGCGTTAACACCTCGTGGATCGCGATGACGTGATTGGTGGTAACTATTTTTTTTTAAATAAAACAAATATCTATGTAACAAAACATTAGTTAGTAGTTTAATATGAAGACTTAAAAATATCATTGAATCAATGTGGCGGAGTAATCAAAAATGTTTAAAATCAATCAATCAATGTTTAAAATGATTGAAAAGTCACAAGCATTACGTTCGCAAGAATTCGGTTAGATGGCTCCAGCGTCGCCTTGAGACGTATATAATATATCAGAGAATGTCGAATATCTAGGTCTAACTATCTATTCCCCCTGTAAGGGACTGGTCGCGGGTTCAAGTTCCGTCCTAAATGTTCTCTTTTACCGTTCCTTTCTAAATCTATATTAGGATAAGTAAGCCTAATATTAATTGCTTAAAAAGTTCATTGAATTCGTTAGTAGTTTTATGTCAGTCGCAGACTGTATAACCCTTTTACTAGAAAGTTCCTCATGATCCTCATAACGATTTCTGATTTGCGTGCAAAGTTTGCACTTTGGAGTGGAGTCTGGGGTCCACTAGAGTGGTAGAGTCGAGCAACAGTCATTTTGGCCGTTGCATGAATGGGCCGACTCGACCGGGGAAGCACCACCCTCTCACAGAATATCGACGCCAAGTAACAGTATTTGAACTGTTGCGTTCCGTTTGCTGAGTGAGAGTGCCGGAGCCCAAACTCCTTTCCCATCCCCTCCCAAATTCCTTTCCCATCCCCTCCCAAACTTCTTTCCCATCCCCTTTCCTTTACAGGGTCGGCAGCGCGAGTGTGACTACACTGGTGTTTCACACGTCCATAATCCGCGGTAACCGCTTCCCATCAGGTGGGCCGTGTTCTTGTCTGCCACCTTAGTGGTATAAAAAAAAATTGGTATGGCAGCAACTGTCATCAGACCTCCCGATCCCTAGAGGATAGCCTGCGTCTGAGCCTCGTCTGTTGTCTAGCAAGTGCGCCAACTTACAGGTGAGGTGGCTTGGACTTCAAGGGTGCGTGCGTGCGTGGCTGGTAGTAACTAACTTTTTTTTTAAATATAAGAAAAATCTATGTAACAAATCATCAGTTAGTGCTTAAATATCAGTCGCCGTCTTGTTAATCTTTTACAAGTTATTCTACTCGAATGATAATCTATCTAATAAATGTTCTTATCTTTGACAAAATTCTCTAACCAAGTTTAAGGAATTCAATAGTTCTCATTGGCAAATAGGGCTAAACTGCTTGGGGGTGCGACTGGTTAGATCACCTCCAAGTAGGGTTCACCCTGGGCAACGTGGGCGCTGACGCATCATTGATTGCTCCTCTGGAGTAGCTGGCGTCAACGTCAACGGTCAAGAGTCTGACCAACCGGCCCTTTTCAGGGCCAGCTGACCCCATTGCACGAGGGGGTCGGGGTATGGCGGGCCTGCAAGGCCCGCGGGGGGGGGGGTCGCTACAGGTACCCCTCTGCCCCCTCTGCTCTTATCAGAGGGGACACTGCGAATGGCCCAGGGTCAGTCGGAGTGCGAGGGATATGCTCTATGGGTAACCTTACACCCCGGCGTCTGTAGACCCGAGACGGCGTGCGGTTTTAGTCGGTTCAAGCCCGACATAACCGCCCCCGCTGGTCGGCAGGGGGGTATCCGAAGGGATTTCCGCACAACAAAAAAAAAAAGGGCTAAACTGCTTTTTGATCGTGAGAGTCGCTGGACTCCGGGGTGCGAGGTGGACTGAGGTCAATCCCTCTGGCGTTTTGGGTAAAAAAACTTCTCAATCTCTTGCATTTTCTTGCGTACTGAGTATACCTATAGTGACCTATATAGTCAGCAATACAATCGTATGTACATCTCATAGATAGATCACCATTTAACAGTCGATAAAATAATCAGTCTCTTCCTAGAGACGTTCTTCCTAGGGTATAACCACGGTCCACTGCATTAGGCTTCCGTGACGGAACACCGTGTGGTTTTAGTCGGTCCGATTCTGATATATGTACACTGTACAGTTACCATGGCTCTAAAGCCTCTAGTGAGGTAGTTGCAGTGGGGGGTTCCATACCGCCAAAAAATAAAACCCCTACCGATTTCTTTGCCAGGGTAAACTAGCAAGGGGGAAAAGAAATGATTTCTAGGATACGCCAGGTTCGTCGTACCATATGGCTGACGCGAGAGACACCATGCGGTTTTAGTCGTCCCAAGTCCAACATACCCACCTGATCGTCAGCTTCAATGAGGTGAAGCCTGAGGGGGGCTTCCACACATACAAAAAAGGGTGGATATTGAATATAGCTTAAATATTGAAAAAAAAAATAGTGTGCTCATCAAGGAATTTCCGATGAATTAATTAATAGAATTGATCAATCAATCATATTAAAGATGGTGGCTAAACGTGTGGACGTACGTTCATGCGTTAAATTGGCACGAAGTCAACAAAAACTTTAACGGTTCTTAATTACCATACTATTATCCGTAGCTACCAGAATATAAAGCCATCGATAGAGTATTAGATCCAGACTAGTTGTGCTTCGCCTGTGACATACTTAGCCATTAGCCATAGCACCTTATTAATTCAAACATGCCCAAGATTTATTAATTTTACGACGACAATGTATGGAAATTTGCCCGATTTGTTGACATTATTGATTACTGCTCCACTCTCCTGGGTAGTGGCGTGATGATTAATAGCCTATAAACTTCCTCGATAAATGGGCTATCCAATACAGAAATAATGTTTCAATTCGAACCAGTAGTTCCTGAGATTAGCTCGTTCAAGCAAACAAACCAACTATTCAGCTTTATAATATTAGTATCTAGACATGGATTGTAGCCCGATGTTTCGGTATTCAACCTCGAATTGTTTGAGCACTGTTTATGTTTTATTCTAGTAGACTATTATAGACTGAGATTAGACGGAACTAAACTGTACTATATCTAGAACTAGCTGTTGCCCGCGGCTTCTACCCCCGTTGAATTCTGATCCCGATCCCGCTACCCAAGGGAACCTATTCCACCACCACAACCTATATAGGATACACAATTCCACCTTACATCATTTTGTTACATATCTAAGGGTTCAGGTAGCGTTTTCGTTGAAAGTTTTTTCCGATACTTCCAACACATATAATTATATTTTAGCCAAATACAAATCTCCTTTCCGCCCGCCAAAAAGGTCCTCTCGGTAAAGAGCTATTTTGCTCCCACTAATTATTAGTGGAATTATAGAGGAAAAGTCAAAGTCAAAGTCTTTATTTTTCAAAATAGTTCAACGTAATTACATCTTTATGACGTCAAAATCTGCTTAAAACTAAGTTTACCACTGCTTCCTAGGCCCTAGTGGAGAAGAAGCGGCGCAACAAACTCCACTGCGGCATTTTCGAGACGTCATATTATAAATAGTGATTTCTTAAGACTAAATATGGACGAATGTACATTTTTGTCTCGTGTCAAGATAAATAAAGGTATATAAAAAAACAAAAGTTAAAATAAAAATTTAACCTAAGTTAAACGTTAAAATATGGTAAAAAAAAGGTTGCCTACTACAATATTATGCTGTAGTTGTAGCATTAAGAGGGGCCTGCACCATGCTCAAGCCAGACAGCCAGAAAAAAATGACACTTTTTGAATAGAAGGGATGAAAAAGCTATTTTTAGTCTCATTTACAGAATTTTGTAACATCAGAGTGGGTTCCTTAACACAAATAATCAAACATCGTTTTCGTGAAACATTTGGATCAGGAAACAAATATTTCTGGTTCAGTATAGTTACATAAGTAGTTGATTAAATTTTTGCGTGTTGACCCATTCAAACGTCAAGAGCCGTTGTTTCCAAATTAAAGTACATTTTTATGGATATTTAGGTCAGTTTTCCGAGTTGATAATGGATCAGTTGTGGTTGTTAACCCTCGATTATGTACTGCTGGTGACCGTGATAGGATCAGTTAAATTCCGTTCCTGAATGAGTTTGAGTGGGCTTAAGAAGTGGCTGTGACCACGATATTGTTCGGAGAGAGTAATTGTCGGTTCTGAAATTAAATTAACATAAAAACATAACATAACATAAACTCACGCCTATATCCCCGAAGGGGTAGGCAGGGCTAGCACCCACATTTCGCCAGTTTATGTTTAGGTCCCAATGTACGAGCCTGTTGCCATTAACCGGGCACTTATAAAGATGCGATAAATACACACATAACTTCGAAAAGAATCGAAAAGTCATTGGTGTGTTCCTTGGTAAAACCTGGGATCGAAACCGAGACCTCGTCTCAGCAGTCCATTACCCATACCACTAGACTGTAAATTAAGTAATGTTTTTTTTTTTTTTAAGATTGCTATTGCTTTTAAAATGGGTAATGACTTTTTAACACTATATAAGTAACCGTAATTATCAGTGTTTACTCTAACACCTCCAACTAAACTGAATTGCTTGTTTTAGGAGGGGGTTCACGTCGGTAGTGTAATGGCCAGGATTTGAACCCGGCGCCTCTCGATCAGAAGCAGGCGATTCCTTAAGCACTGAGCTACTGAACTACTTTCCTTTCCACTGCATATTGAAGTAACCGTTTTCTTTTTTATTTTGGCACTTTGAAAAGAAGTATGGGTGAAGATCGGCTACGTTTGTTTTGTAGAGCGTACTCTCTATGCCCACCTCTTAAATATTAACACAATATAAACACTTACACATTCTGGCACGGCTACAAATGACCGCTATTATGAATGTTTTCTTTGGCTACCTGTCCTAAAAACATTCTTTTAAAGTCCTTGAACACAGATGTATAGTTAATAACGCCAGGATATCGCGGCATAAAGATAAAACCTATTTTCAGTATTTTGATTTCATATTTGATTTTGCCGCTTGGTCTGCGCAGATCCTACTAATATTATAAACGCGAAAGTTTGTAAGTATGGATGGATGGATGGGTGTTTGTTACTCTTTCATGCAAAAATGGCTGAACGGATCTAACTGAAATTTGGAACAGGGATAGACTTTTTATCCCGGGAATAGGTTCCCATGGGTTGCGGGAACGGGATCAGAATTCTACGCGGGCGGAGCCGCGGGCAACAGCTAGTATAGAATACAGGGGCAGTCACATTTCTGCCTGTGGTCACCATGCGGTTAAGGGACGGGGTTGTTCTTCGCCCGGCAGTAAAGATGTGTTTACTACAGGCTAATACAGGCGTGAGTTTGTGTAGATGGGGCAATGGGTGTTTTTGAGTATCTGTTTTCCCTTTACTTATGCTGTTAGACCTTGATTTTGACCAATATCTATAACAGAAACTATCTATCATAAAAAATATCTGTATGCCTGTCTGTCAAGACCTTTTTGTTGTTACGGAAATTTAAAAAGTTAAACAATATTTTCGGTTTAACGACGAAATATAAAAAAACTAGCACAAATTATTTTTAGTAATGATGGTCCCAACAAATAAAAAAAAATAAAATAGAATGCAGTAAGTAATGCAGTTATGGCGTTCGTGTGAAAGTACAATTTCAGGATATGTTCATAGTTTCTACCTTTTTTTTTTTTTTTTTTATCGTGCGGAAATCCCTTCGGATACCCCCCCGCCGGTCAGCGGGGGCGGTTATGTCGGGCTTGCACCGACTAAAACCGCACGCCGTCGCGGGTCTTCAGACGCTGGGGTGTAAGGTTACCCATAGAGCATATCCCTCGCACCCCGGCTGACCCTGGGCCATCTCACCACTAACAGCATCGCTCATCCTGTCTCCTCTGAAATCAGAGGAGTACGGAGAGCGATGTGTTCCCACCACGTTGGGTATTGGCCGACGATCAATGCCAACCCTATGAAGGGGTGAAGGGGTGAAGGGGAAGCCATTGACCGCCGCCCAGGGTGTACCGGCCGCTCCGATTCCGTTCCCCCCGGACTGCAGCGGGATCGGAATCGGAGCGACACTCGAGGAGGTTACCCAACACACACCCCTCATAGTTTCTACCTACGTTTGAAATATAATTCTCTTTTCAGACTGAATAAGCACCTAGTAGTTTTTCTTCGTGAAAAGAGTTAGTTACATTAAAATATCGCGAAACACGTTTACGCAAGGATTGCGATAAATGCGGTGTTTGTCGCAACTTAGTCGTAACGGATCACGCGATCCTCAAATTAATTATCAATACAAGCGACTAAGTTAGTAATCATAGCCAATACTAACATTCACACGCACTTTATAGGGCCTTTATAATCTGAAACCAGCAACAAAGAAGCAAAGTAGCAACTAAAGACTTCTCATAGCGATTAGAGCGATTGAAGCGTCGGTAGCTTAATGGTTAAGGAGTCGACCCTAGGATCGAGTTGTCCATTAAACTACGGACGTGAACCGCTCCTAACCCAAGCGATTAAGATTAGCTGGAGGGGTTAGGGGGAATATTAGTAATATCGGTTACTAATATTCCTTATAAAAAAAGCGGCCAAGTGCGAGTCGAACTCGCCCATGAAGGGTTCCGTAGCAGCAAGTAACATAATAATGTTTTTTTTTTAAATTTTTATATTTGAGTTGATTGAATGAAAGGTAAATTGCGGTTTACGATCTATGACGAATTAAAAAAAACTACATATCTCGTTCAAACCAATTATAGGTGGAAGTTTACATGGATGTACGTCATATATTTTTTTTAGTTTTATCATTCACACACATTTTACCACTTTGGAAGCGTCTCTCTTGCAAACTATTCAGTTTAGAAAAAAATTATATTAGAAACCTCAATATCATTTTTGAAGACCTATCCATAGATACCACACACGTCCATACGTGTCCATGTATGACGAAAAAAAATTTTTTGAGTTTCAGTTCTAAGTATGGGGAGCCACCAATATTTAATGTGTTTTCTATTTTTGTGCGAAAATCTTATTGCGGTTCACAGAATACATCTACTTACCAAGTTTCAACAGCATAGTTCTTATAGTTTCAGAAAAAAGTGGCTGTGACATACGGACTGAGGTTAACCTTTAATAACTTGAAAAAAATAAATTATACCATAATAAACAATAATAATAAACAAATATTGTAGGACAAAGTATACAACGCTATCTAGACCCAAACTAAGCAGGGCTTGTCATATGGGTTTTTGAATGCGGATGAACAGTTTTTGATTACTTTCCCCTTCTTTAACTCTTTTAATTTCAAGAAGAATTGTAGAAAATGGAGCAGGAACAGGATGAACAGTTTATCCCCCACTTTCATCAAATATTGCCCATAGAGGCAGTTCAGTAGACTTAGCTATCTTCTCATTACATTTAGCAGGTATTTCTTCAATTCTAGGAGCTATCAATTTTATTACTACAATTCTTAATATACGAATAAATAAATTAATATTCGATCAAATACCTTTTTTTTTTTTTTTTTTTTTTTTTATTTATACAAAAATAATATACAACGATTATTTACATTGCTTTTTCTCGCCAAACTGCAACGTTTGATGGCGAGACGCGCTCGTATGTAATACAAATAATTTATCAAATGTAATTCCTAATTGTTTTTAAAATCTAACCCATACCGACACAACACTTTTGAAACTAGTTTGTAGGTATCATATAATTTTTGTTTAACGTTGATTCTCGTCGGCCGCTGCCACATCTGCCGTACCTCGGCCGTCGAGAAGCAACTCTTTCAATTTGGACTTCAACACACCTTGACTCATTTTAGGACTCTGTCTTAACAAACTATATTTATTGAATGTCTATGGTACTAGATATTTTGACAGTCTTTCGCCGTAATAGTTGTTTACGCGTGGTTGAATTAACCTGTTTTTTCTGACATTTCTTTTACTATATATATTGTTTACAATTTCTTTATGTTCATCACCATAGTAGTATTCCAGTCCTAACAAATATTCGACTTTCTTGTCCAGTGGCAAAATTTTACAAATAGGAAACAACCTTTCATAGTCTTTGTTACAGCTGTCCCTATCTTTTTTGCTTACTAAAAACTTAACTAATCTTAATTGCAAATCTTTTATGTTGTATAAATATGTTTTAAATGTTCTACCATAAATAATAAGTCCATATGTTATGAGTGAGTCAGCTAGTGCATAATAAAGAATAAGTAATGTGTGTTTATTTAATAGTCTATTCAATTGATAGAACTTCCCTAATACTGATCGAAGCCTATTGCAAATATCGGAGACATGTGTTTTCCAATTAAAGTTTACATCAATATTTAGGCCTAGATATTTAAATGTTACAACATATTCTAATTTACTACAAGCACATTTATTTTTATTATCATGCAAACATTCGAATGTGTGTCCTGTCACAGCAAGGCTTTCCTTAGCCACTGTTTTAGCCCGCCGGCTATATGGCGAGTGTATATGCATACATTTGGTTTTAGTATAATTTAATATTATGCCATTATCGTGTGCCCACTTGGTAATACTTTCGAAGTCCTCTTGTATAGTATTACCTTTGAGTCTCGCGTATATCTTTAGCAGCATAAACTAAACACATGTCATCCGCATACATGTACACTCGGCACTTGTTCACAACATTTGACACACTGTTGACGTGCATCACATAACCCACGGGCCCAAACACTGAGCCGGTCGGCACCCCTAAATTCACATCCATTTCATCACCGGCCACTCCACATGTAACGGTGCGAATTTTCCGGTTAGTCAAATAATTTTCGAACCATTTATTGGTAGGACCGCGTATACCGCACTCATGCATGGCCCGTAATAGTATGGTATGATCCAGTGTATCAAATGCTTTTTTATAATCTATGTATAATGCTATAAGTTGTTTACCAGCGTCTAAACATTCATTAACATAGTCTGTAAACTCCGCTAGAGCGGAGGTAGTGCTCCGCCCCTTACGGAACCCGTGCTGTGACTCTGACAGTATATTATGATATTCCAAGAAATTACTTATTTGACCCACAATATTTTTTTCAATTATTTTATCTATAACTGAGAGTATGGCTATTGGCCTGTAGTTAACATATTCTAAATGATTACCAGACTTATATATCGGCCGTACAATTGAAGTCTTCAATTGATTAGGATAAACACCCCGCGACAAGCACATATTCATGAACAATGCTATAATAGGACTTAATTGCTTTTTCAAATATTGAATATCCTTGACTCTAATTCCATCCAAGCCCGGTGCTTTTTCACAAGACAACGATTTTATTACCTTTTCAATATCGGACGAGTTTACGGCCACATACCTAAAACTAACCTGACTCGGAGTCACATATTCGTTCCTATCTAAAAATTGTGTGTTACATTTATGTTTGATAGCTATTATTTCTTCAGTAAATGTCTTTCCAAAGTTTGTACAAATTTGATCTATATTTTCTGTTTTACCCAAATATCTCATTATTACATCATCTGGACTATTTTTTTTTTGACCCAGCCATGAGTTAATTTTTGCCCATATTTTTCTATAATCCCCGTTACATTTTTTTATTTCTATCTGTCTGTATTTATTTTTGGCTAGGTTTACTAATTTATTTACTTTATTTCGGAATCTTGTATATTCTAATCGCTTATTCATATTTTTTGGCTCTGCTTTCCACACTCTAAATAAATAATCCCTTCTTAACAACATTGGATATAAATTGTTATCCACCCATGGCTGTTTTATTCTTTTATTGTGTATCTTAACATTAATAGTACATTCCTTATAGGTTGTGTAACGAGCTACCGGAGCAATGAAAAAGATAAATAAATTATATAACGGTACGATTTATATTAGGGAGTCATCTAGTGGCCGAAGATGCGAAAGTCTTAATTCGATTGAACGGAAAAAGGATTGAATTAGTTGAGCAGTTTTGACATAGGTGGCAGTAAACTATATAAAAAAATTATCAGTCGAGAAAAAAATAAAATAAAAAAGTAATTACAAGAAACTAATTAAAAATAGTGTATAAAATGGTAAATTATAGTTGTGAATATACGTAAATGTATATGAAAATGTATTTATAAATATATATATATTAATCGTTGTGGGAAAAATAATATTTATAAATGAATCGATTATAGTAAAAATTTGATTATCTGTATAATGCCGCATGGCAATTATTTGGTTTAAGACGACTGTTTAGGTATTGTTTATTTAGAGAAAATTCAATACGAAGATTAATCAATAAAATCTAAGTAAAAGCAATCACTTAAATAATATCACAAATAGTTATATGGAATGTATGTAAGTAATACATTCTAATGATGAGATAGTAATATTTGAAACGCGGAAATGCCGGAAGGTAGATTTTGTACTTTGAAAAGAAGGGAACTGCAACGCCTCCGTGTGGGTGATTTAGGAACTAATTAGGCTTTGGCGGACAAAAGTTTTAATAAGATATACGAGGAATTACTTGGGAATGTCATGCGTAATTGTTGAAATTCATTGTTGAAAGTTTTAGTGAAGAGATTTCAATGCTTAAAAGTATACATGGGCGTTGAAAAAGATAGGAATTTGTAATATTTGGGGGGGTTTGAATTGTGCGGTTGGCATTACGGGGAGGTTTTTGATTGGATAGAGACACGGATGGAGCGCGGTTGGCGGGGGAGAAATACGAAAGGCGCCAATAACTCTTTCACTTTTGTTGGGGAACTCGTCAGGGGTAGTGGAGACGTCGTACATTTCTGGTGAGACTGTTTTTTAGAGCATTTAGTGGGACTTAGTCGTGATATATGTGTTGGGGTTCGCGCGTTTTCTTGTATTAAGGGGATATTTTGAGTTGGAAAGTAATAGTTCGCGGAAATAGTGAACATATAGTTATTTGAATTGGAGGGATCGCCATTTTGTGAAATTGAATTTGGTTCGTGTTTGGTTGTTTTAAAATGGGATTGTTGGGAGTAGTATATTTGAATAATAATTAGTAAAAGGTAAATTACATTTTGGGACGCGATCGACATAGGTTAGGACCTTTACGTGAATGAAGACACCTTACATTGGGCTGGAATTAATACACGCATACACATGTGAATTGATCTCTGCCTTGTGCCGCTGAGTCTGGCGGTGCACACGTAAAGCAAACGCTGTCGTTTTATCATTTTTATTATGTTAGAAGTAGGAATTAGGGCTGCGGCGTACTTAGCTAGCATTCCCGTAGGAAACCCAAGGCGATGTGCTTTGGTTATGGAGGGATACCTAACGGTGATAACGACTCCATATTCCTCTATATTTCGCTAGTAGCCGATAACTTTGAAGCGAGCGGCAATCTGATTTTCCCTGGAAACAGGATCGGATAAGCTTCCTGGATGTGGGTGACTGTTCGTTCTGTGATAGGTAGGCACCGTCGAAGTGGAGCCGTCCAATTCGGGCCAGGATCAGAACTTACGGAGCTCACAGTTCAGTCTTATGTATTTATTTATATATACACTAACTATAATCTCGTCAGGGTTTCAGTTCACATCCCTGAGCTTCGGCTCGTGAACTGAGGCAATCACACCGTGGTAGGGATTACACAAAGTCAAGTTTCACGAACTTGCCCCCAAAGTTAGCTAGAAGGAAAACACAACTCACCACACGATTAAGTAAAATACAATGGGTTTTGAAAGGTAAATACAGGGATTAGATTCTGTAGGTAGATAGATAGGTACACTCATTTGTTTAGTGAAAATCTTAGGCATCACAACGAACGTAGGAAACCTAGTCTATTTCAAAGTCTGCTTAGTAAAATTTATTAATATCATGTTTTATATCGATTTATCGTGCGGTTTTAGTCGGTTCAAAAAGGAGCCATAGGGACTATTCGATGGTATGTAGGTAAACTACCATTATTAATATCATATTCTATATCGATTGATTGTGCGGTTTTAGTCGGTTCAAAAGAGCCATATGAACTATTCGATGGTATGTAGGTAAATTACCATTATTAATAACATATTCTATATCGATTGATTGTGCGGTTTTAGTCGGTTCAAAAGAACCATATGAACTATTCGATGGTATATAGGTAGGCTACTACTGCTGTAGTTCACGTAAGAGTGGTGATACAGTGTGTAAAAATGGTGGAAGTGAGACCTACAGTGAAATTTTAGTGATTCTTTTAAGAAGTGTTGATTGTGTACAAAGCCGGGTTATAAATAATCAAAAGTAACCACACCCAAGACTAAATATTAATTACACAAAAACTTGGGTAATAACGCCTACGATATCTGCTAATAACTGATTGACCAAGAGTGATTTTATATTTGAATTCAGTGATTATCTCTCTTTGCATGTGTTCGAATCAGGGTTCAAAGAGCCATCTCACGGTAGTTGGGAACCTTATCCAAGTGGATACTGCTCGAATCTAGAACCCTGGGAGTGTAATTCCTGTATACTAAAACCCTATATCATGGGTCAGTTATACCAATTCGTTTATGTGATCTGAGAGTGTATTATACTTTACAATAAACCTTTGAAACCACATTATTCTGAAGTGAATTGGTTACTAGCACCTTTTATAAGATTACACAATATATGTTAGAGTCCGAGCTGTGTACAGATTCAATTTATCGTTTAACATTCTAAAAACAAGTGAAGTATCACACCAGAATCCATGTTATTCGTGAATAGTATTTAAAGCGGCTTGAGCGAGGGACGCTGTAGTTTGCTATAATAGCTAGCAGTAGGAAAAGAATACTCCTTTGTTAGTTTCATAGTAAAACAGTTTGTGTTAATATCCAAGCTGAGTACTGACTCAATTTATCGTCTTACATTTTAAAAACAAGTGAAGTATCACACCAAAATACATGTTATTCGTAAACAATATTTAAAGCAGCTTAAGCGTGGCGCTGTAAGTTACTACGGAAACTATTATAATCAAAACATTATGGCAGTAAGATTTGTATGTTCTTCTGTCAGGTTCATGTTTACTCTGAATAGAGTATGGGAAATTATATTTACCGGATGTCTCGGTATAATAGGGGGAAGATGTATGAAAATCTTCTAATGCCTATTTAGACATAGGAAGGACCATGATATACCTATACACAATACAAGTGGAAGGGTCCTACTGTGGCTGGCGTGATATGGGGCCACCACCTCGGGGGGAAAATCCAATATAACTAGGTACTATTGTTAGGGGTCACCACCTCGGGGGGAAAATCCAATATAACTAGGTACTATTGTTTAGGGGTCACCAACTCGGGGGGGAAAATACCTAACTAGGTACTTTTGTAAAGGAAAGTAATAGTGAGCAAACACCTTGGGGAGGAAACCTCAGAATAAGCAGGTACCTTTGTGTGGGAAAGGGAGCGTCAATAAAGTAGTAGTCTAAATGAAGTTATTAAAAACATCTAGATATAACCTATATATTCTTGTCGTTCAAAGTACTAGTTTAAGGGAGTAGGCATTATAGGAAGAAGAATTAGTAGGTTCTAATCAATAAAGAAGTAGTCTACGTGAAGTTATAATAAACATCTAAATATAATCTATGTATATTTTTGTCGTTCGAAGTACTAGTTGTAGTAGTAAGCGTTGTGAAAGGAAGAATTAGTAGGTTCTAATCCAATTGATATTATTCTAATAACATTGTTACGAAGGAAGTAGTGAATGATTGAGGCGGTGAACGGCAGATATCTACGTGGCGGTAGATAGTTATAGGTATTTAGATAAACGAGGTAAATGACCGGAATGTTTCTGTTCCTAATGGATATTTTCTAGTATAGGTTGTTTTCATCCGCTCTCATAAAAGCCACAAGGGGATACTACGGAGAATACGGGGAAGGACTTCGGTTGATGCATGTTAGGTTGGGCCGAATGAATTAGTGTAGGTTGTTTTCATCCGCTCCCGTCAAGGTCACCAAGGACATTAGGTTAATCCGGAAGGAATTTGTGTAGGTATAATGGAATTTGGAGGATTGTTAATAAATATGGAAGGAATAGGTTCTAATTTTGGGATACCTACTTAAATGAGACTGTTGATTATTTAAGGAAGTACTTATGTTCGCGCACGTAGTGTAAGCTTTTGAACTACTTACGACTAGAGGGTTTAGGAAGGCTTATTTGGTTATTTCATGGTTTAATATAGTATCATTAGAAGTTTGTGTAGATTGGATAGAAATGAAATAGGTACGTAATGGTTAGGTTGGAAGGTAGGTTGTAAGGAAAGGTTATTGATGAATTTATATGATGACGTTACGAATAAAATAGGTTTAAAGTTTAATGTGGAAGAGTAAATTAATTGGGATTTGCGATTACATATAGTAGGAATTAGGCTATCGTAGGTTTGAGATAAGAGTCAGCATTCTTCACCTTTATAGAACTAGGGATACTAGGTATCATGATAAGGGTTCCTTTTAACCACTAGATTGATCACAGGTCAAGTTTATTAGAAATAAGTACAATTATTCAGTGAGTTTAAGTAGGTTGGTGAGTAATTTGAATGAATCATACATGACAACAAGTAGGTGGAATAGGAATTGGGATAGCCGTAAGAGAGGAGTGAATGAGTGGTAGATATAGGTAGTTATCTAGGGCAGGAAATGTGAGAAGGATTGAGTGAATGAGTTGGTTTCGGAGTAGTAATAAGAGTAGTAGGAGTGGGGAAAAGGAATTTAGAAAAGGGGTTTAGGAGTTTAAGAAAGGGGGGGGTACAGTTGTATCGAACACTGTACACAACTTCTGAAACATTACTGACGGGCACGTTATGTCTAATAGTTGCGACCAGTCATACGCGTCAAACTTCTGTCTAACTAGTTTATCACTAATAATTTCACGTACACTGGTTGCCTTTGGAACTGAGTAACTAGTATTGTTACTCGTACGCAGATCCAGACTTAATCCCACCGCATGATGATCGGAGATCTTAGTTTCAAATACGAACGAAGACAACTCGCACTCGCTGCGTCCCGCTCGTACCCATACGTGGTCTAAGCACGAAACAACAAGCTTCCCCTCCACTATCGCCTCGCGCGTTATCTCTGCATTCGGTATTGCACACCGCAGGCCGCATTCACACAGGGCGTTTTTATATTTAATTACTGTTGGGTTTACTATGTCGTTTAACATATTTATATTCGTATCTCCGATCACTATAATGTTGTCAGCTGATGAAATAGATTTTACGAAACTCTCTAATTGGTTAATGAAGATTAACTTGTTATTTTTAGGAGGATTATACACAGCAATTACATGTGTTATATATTTACCTATTTTCAGCTGACCATGCAGTATTTCTACGGTTTCAGTATTCACTTTTCTAGTTTCAAAGCTGAGCTCTTCTTTTGCGTATATTAGTATACCTCCTCCTCTTTTAGTTTCCCTTGTCCGTATATATGTCCTGTATCCCAAAATTTGATAGTATGGTATTTCTTCCTCTTTGATATTTATTTCAGTTAAAATTATTATATCTAATCTATGTTTATTTTCTTCCAATAATACAAGTATCTCATTGAAATGTTTTCGAAGTGACCCATAATTTAGATGAAAAATATGTGTGTGCCATTTGTGTTGGGCTAAATCGTTACTCATCACTCTAATATTATAATATCTTTTGTATGTATGATCAGTAGATATATTATCCGATCGATTGAATTTTGGTGCTAAAATTCACATAGTGAGTATCCACTGTGCCAATTGCATACTTTTATTTACATTCATCAAACTTATTCAAATCACCTTCGGTTGTTATGTTATATATCTTTTTATCCTCATTATTTTTTTTTTACTAAGATGCTACAATTCTGAACCCTTTAATAACCTTTATTCGTATGATCTGTAGGAGTTACAGCATTTTTATTACTTCTTTCATTACCTGTTCTAGCAGGAGCTATCACCATATTATTAACAGATCGTAATCTTAATACTTCTTTTTTTGATCCTGCGGGACATTTATTTTGATTTTTTGGACATCCAGAAGCATACATTTTAATTTTACCTGGATTCGGTATAATTTCTCATATTATCTCCCAAGAAAAATAATAATTGGGAATAATTTACGCTATATTAGCTATTGGATTATTACGCTTTATTGTTTGAGCTCATCATATATTTACTGTAGGAATAGATATTGATACACGAGCTTATTTTACTTCCGCAACTATAATTATTGCTGTTCCACTTAAATACCTTTTTTTTGTAAATAAATACATATTATACATAGAAACACCCAGACCAATGCAAATATACAAATAACTCGCGACCTCTGGCTTAGCAGTCGAACGTACTACCGTTACGCTACAGATCATAATCATCACACCCAATAATCACACCCACGTGTTAGAAAAAGAGATATAATTACTTACTTTTTTTTGAAATTCACTGGAATTAGAATTAAAATAAACCCTTTGAGTTTGCTGATCAATATCAGTCGAATAAATGAATTTTTTTTTTTTAAATGGCGCGTAACGGAAAAATGTGGCGGTAAATTTCTTTCCAACGCCGATAAAGAAGATTAATTGAATGAATTATATCCCAGTTGCGTCCCAAGTCTGCACATTTGGAGCTCGAGGTCCGCTTATGGTTTTTGATTGATATGTCGGTTTATCTGGGAGTGACTGCCGTGTGACTTCCCAACCCTGAGTGGCAAGCCTGTGCCAGAGCCTCAACCGTTGGTTAGCAGGTCCACCGACTTGCAGGTGAGGTTGGCTTGGGCCTCGGAGAGGTTTCTAAGGGGCCCGAATCTAAGTCTACGCGGACGAAGTCGCGGGTATAGCCAGTATTGTATATACCTAACTACAGGTACTATGATCACGTTATATTCCGTAAAGATTATTGTATCTAAGTATTCCGTGGAACTTGTAAGTACAAATGTTAGTTAGCATAACAAAAATATAATTTTTTTATTTCAAAACTTTTGCTTGAATTGAGTTCACGTTTCACTTCATTAGGACAATAAAACTGGGGTCTGATTCGTACCGGTGATCTCCAGAACACGAGCCTAATCGATTACGTAACCAATGGTTTCCTCAATTATTGTTTGGGAGCAGTGAGAAGGTTGACACGTGGCTTCTTAATAAAGTTTATTTATAGACTGATAAATATCTTAACGGAAACGATTTTATTACGCCACGAACGACTGAGCAGTTTCCGGAACTGGTACTCAATTTAAAAACAGATATGTTCAACACCAGATAGTACCCATAGAAGGCACATGAAGGGCAATTGGTACCATGAAACGCATATCTGATGAGTTATAGCCATTGATCAATGTTTTTGTAATCGAGCGAAGCTCTGAAAGAGAGTAGACGACTCATGTATTTCAGTTGTTAAACTCCTCTTAAACCACTCAACCGATTTAGATCAAATTTGGCATATATACACAACATATGAGTGAGACAGTAAATTTTTCATATGTCTGGTTGACAGTTCAGGTCCAATTACATTGATGATGGTTATCAGGCGGGGAGCTTCGCTCAATTTTTGCAACAGCAGAATGCATTGCAGACCTAGTTACAGTTAGTTTTTTGGTTACAGGCGATCTAGTCAGCCGATCATTATTTGGTTACTAGTACCTAGTAGGGTGCAGTTGTTCACCGATTGAATGCGAGCCTTCCACCTCAGAGCCCAGGGTGCGCTTACTCCAGTTCCTCTTTAGGTTTGGGTTACACGGCTTTTATGGGAACGACTACCGTATGACCTCCCAACCCCGAGAGGAAAGCCGGCGGCAGAGCCTCGTCCTTTAATCAGCAGGTGTTATCCATCCCAGGTGGAATAGGAGGAAAAGTCGGATATACCGGCTTACCGGTGAAGTTGCCTTGAGCCTCGAATTACTTGGTTTACCCTAATTTCGGTTCGGAAAACATCTATCAAAAGTGAATTGACCGGCAATTTCTGAAAATAATGAAATCAGCTGCACTTCACACATTTTAATTGTAAAAAAGCTAAAGAATTGTAGTTACGCCTGTTAAGTGTCGACACTAAACAGCCCGCATTTTTGTCAGTTGGAGTTCTGCCAGAGTTAATTTACCTAAGTATACGAGTCAATTAGTGTGAAACAAAATCTGTAAAATATATTAATTTGATAAACTAATATTTAAAGTTAATGTTCATATGTTATGTCATACGTATGTTGTTAATATTTTGTACGCTGCCGTACCGTTCATCCGATTGCGATAGAACTTTATCAACTCAGCTTATAGCTATATAGCTTATAACCCAGCTGCCCAACGTGAGTCTCTTAAGATATTTTGTCTAGGCTCTTAGTAATCACAGTCTGTGGACTGATACAACTATCGGAACAATGATGGCCGAATCCACATTCCACATGTCGATGACCTCATGAGCTAAAGCCAAAACTTAGTTTTTTAGGTTCTTGTCATGAGGAATGGTGATATCAAAAATCATTGCAATCCTTTCTAATCGACCTATCACCACTATATCAGGCTTATTGGCTACAATAGTCCTGTCAGTGATGATAGATCGATCCCAGTAAAATATGACTCGACCATTTTCGATAACTGGGTCGGGCACGTACTTCTAGTATGGTACCTCCGAAGATATAACATTGTATATTAGGGCAAGTTGCCGGTGTTGTTGGTATGAAATTAGGAGGTGAACCCAAGTTTAGGGAAGATTGGAATTGAGTTTCTAAACGAACATGTGAGTTACGGAGCCACGACAACCAAAAGTTGTGCAGTGTTCGGTACCGAACTGGAAGTCAACGTGACCGGACGGGGTCACGCTGACTTCCAGTTCGGTAACGAACGTACTGCACTCGAAATCGTCAGGTGAAATGATAATTGGTTCCATAACCTGTATATTCTGTATTATTATTGTTTGTGAGGTAGGAAAGTTTGAGAAGATATTCACAAACTTTCACATTTATAATATAAGTAGGATTGTTTGCATTGAGCGGAATCATCGGTATCATTGGTTTTCAAGAGGTAATAGAATTCGTTTTTAAGATTTTTTCCCGTGCGACGCCCGGACAGAACGCTAGTTAGGTATATATATTTTAAACGGTTGAGCGGCTCTCAATCCGAATGTGCGCAACCGGGAAAGTATCAGCCTTGTTACCATATACCTGGTCCTGGTTTCATCCAAAGCTTGCACTTTGGAGCTCAGGTTCAATCTCCGATTTTTTTTAAAGAATATTAGTAACCGAAATTACTAAAATTCACCCTAACCCCTCCAGCTAAGCTTAATTGCTTGTCTTAAGAGTGGGTTCACGTCGGTAATGTAATGACCAGGATTCGAACTCGGGACCTCTCGATCATAGGGTCGACAACTAAACCACTAAGCTACCGACGCTTCAATTTCTTTCTCTTGATGCAGCTTATCTTGACCTTTATGAGAGCAACTGCCATCTGATTCCCTAACCTCGAGGGGAAAACCTGCGACAGAGAAATAATCAGCAGGTGTAGGCTAGCAGGTCAGGTTCGTTTGGGCTCCAAAGATCTTGGTAGGGCCCATACACACTGTACAGAACATCCAGGAAAGTAGTAGGCTCTCACTTAATAACTACTTTGAGTAGTAGTATGCTGCATAGCGTACGGATTTTGTTTATTTTTATATTATATGCTGAGCATAATCTCCTGCAAGTAGCAACACTGACATCTCTTCAATCATCTGATAAGCCTTAAGCTTATTTACTCTCTTAGTAACATATAAAGTGACAAACTGACAGGTAAACTTGACCAGAGAGCGTCCGCCGAAGCCAATTATTAAACCAAGTTTTATTATTGACTTTATTATACAATTTTACATACACACTTAGTAATTAATAATTGAAAAGTAACACTTAATAGTTTTTAACTTTATGTCAAAAATATAATTTACACAAAGTGAGTAATCCATGCTCATATTTTGTTACCTTTTAAATTCAGTTATATTTTTTATACATATAAATTTAGTTACAAGTAAGACTTGTAAGAAAACTCTTACCCCTTTTGATATCCTTAAAGCCTAAAAACTCGTCCCAGCTCGTACACCAGTATCAAATTACTTAATTTCACTTTTTAAAACCATTTTAAACACTGCACTATTATTTTCTATTCGTACTTTACTTCAATACTTTGCGAACTATTTCTCAAACCCTTTGATGGAACTTGACGTCCGTTTTGCACGGCGGTCACACAGTAACTGCGCGCCCAGGCCGAATACATTGCTACCTTTGACACACCGCGCGCAGTGCAATTAAAATGTCAACGTGACAAGGTCGATTTTCCCGCCTATTTCTCTCAGGAAAAGCCGCAATGGTTTTCAGAAAATAAGTTTATTGTGTACAACTCCTATTCAGTATAATGTAAATTTATTCATGAGAGGGTAATAAATAATCCGTGTATTGTTGTTGAACGTAACGATATTTGTTTGTTATTTTTAGGGTTCCATTGCCAAATGGCAAAAAACGGAACCCTTATAGATTCGTCATGTCTGTCTGTCTGTCCGTCCGTATGTCACAGCCACTTCTTTCCGAAACTATAAGAACTATGCCGATGAAACTTAGTAAGTAGATGTATTCTGTGAACCGCATTAAAGATTTTCACACAAAAATAGAAAAAAAACTGAAACTCAAAAAATGATTTTTCATCAAACTCATACTATCTATGGATAGGTTTTCAAAAATGTTATTGAGGTTTCTAATATCATTTTTTCTAAACTGAATAGTTTGCGCGAGAGATACTTCCAAAGTGGTAAAATGTGTCCCGCCGCCCCCTGTAACTTCTTAAATAAGAGAACGATAAAACTAATAAATATATATGATGTACATTACCATGTAAACTTCCACCGAAAATTGGTGGCACCGAGATCTAGTAAGTAGTTTTTTTTTAATACGTCATAAATCGTCAACCGCAATTTACCTTTCATTCAGTCAACTCAAATATAAAAATTTTACTTGCTGCTACGGAACCTTTCATGGGCGAGTCCGACTCGCACTTGGCTGGTTTTTTTTAGGAATATTTCTATATAAATATGTACTTGGGCGTTTTTGAGGCTCTGCCAAGATCTTTGGAGCTCAAACCAACCTCACCTGCAAGTTTACACCTGCTGATTGACGTACGACGTTCAGGCGCAGGGTTTCCTCTCAGGGTTGGGAGGTCAGGCGGCAGTTGCTTCCATAGAAGAAGCAAGAAGCTGTACAAGCTAAACCAAATAGAAGGAGACGGAGTAACGGGACCCTGGGCTCCGTGGTGAAAGCCTCGGATGCAACCCGGACCAACGCTAAGTTAATGATGATGATGATGACAGGTATAAAGTGACATAGAATACGTTTGTGTTCATTGACAATTTTTTTTTTTTTGAGTAGGCTGTGAGCTTAAACGCCCTAGAAGAAAGACTACGGGCCAAATACGCCACGTTCTCCGCAAAGACCGAGGCACTGACATAATAAGCCCTGTACGTGTTGATCTAGGTAGGAATGGACTTGGCGGAGCGCGCCCGGGAGAGGTTTAGAACTCTCTCGGCCCGCCGAGCCCGCAACATGCTCGCCGCGCGTCGCAGGCGACTCATTCGCCGGAGGTCGCTTAACGACCTCCGTCCTCCATGAGCGCAGGCCTGGGGGTGGCAGGTGAGGCCGCCTGACACCCCAGCAGAAGCAGGCCGGGACGGTGGGGACTAGCCTCCCTCCCCCCAAACCAAGGCAAGACGGGGACACCGTGGTTCCCAAACCCGAGGGGGTCATCTCGAAACCAAAGATGGACCAGGGTCAGTCGGGGTGCGAGAGATATGCTCTATGGGCAACCTTACACCCCGGCGTCTGTAGACCCGAGACGGCGTGCGGTTTTAGTCGGTTCAAGCTTGACATAACCGCCCCCGCTGGCCGGCGGGGGGGTAACCGAAGGAATTTCCGCACGAAAAAAAAAAAGGTAGGATTGGACTGGAATTTTATTCAAAGAGGTAATCAGAACGCCATGGTAGAGGTGATAAAATACTGCCAAAGAGGCAAGTCTCTGTTACGCAACAGAACTGCCCTTTGCAGGCCAGGGGTTAATGGCCTCAGGGCTGCCAATAATGCAGATGGCAGGTTGCGTCACTGTAATCTGTCGACAGCGTCTAATAAACAAATAAATATTCTACAACATTGTACACAGCGCTTTCTAGACCCAAAGTAAGCATAGCTTAACTAGCTTGTGTTATGGGTTCCAGAATGCGGATAAACATACTTATATACTTTTTTTTTTATGCAAACATATTATACATAGAGACACCCAGACCAATGCAAATAGACATATTCATTCATACAAATATTGGCACTGAGCGGGAATCGAACCCGCGCCCCCTGTCGTAGCAGCAGAATGCACTACCGCTACGCCACAGAGACCGTCAAAAAATACCTGAACCAGTCATGAATAACTGAAATTCTCACCTACACATGTCTTAGGGCGACGTCAGAGAAATAATTCTTATAAATTATTCTAAAATAATTCTAGTTGTGCCCGCGACTTCGTCCGCGTGGATTTATATTTTAAGGTTTATTTCTTATACACGGAACCCTAATTATTTTTCAAAAATTAAAGTATCTTATCGTGAAAGTCCCGTCGAAATACGTCCAGCCGTTCCAGAGATTACCTAATTCAAATAGATAGAAAGACAGGCTTTTTTGTTATTTGTGTCGTACTACACTCATATGCATCTATTTAAAATCTATTATTTCAATATTACGAACAGACACTTCAATTTTATGTATATTGAAAACAATGAACGATTTTACAAAGATTTTCTAAACATTGTTTTTAGAACACTTGACTGGACGAAATTTCGATGCAATTATAGCATACTAACTTCGCCTATAAACATCCCTGGACGGAACGTGAACCCGTATCCAGTCCCTTTCAATGTAAGTCTCGTCCTCATGAACACAGCCAGATTTTAGTTCTGTAGGGGAGGGTTGAACATCTGGTGGAAGGGTTTGAGTTAACAAAACAAAAGTATTGTGCATAAGTGTATGAGATCACATTATTATTTATGTGACAAATAACAGAAGCTACATTTGTATTTTAATTTTTTTTTTGTTTAAAAGAATATTAGTACCTACCTTCTTTTTTTTTTTTTTTTTTATCGTGCGGAAATCCCTTCGGATACCCCCCCGCCGGCCAGCGGGGGCGGTTATGTCGGGCTTGCACCGACTAAAACCGCACGCCGTCTCGGGTCTTCAGACGCCGGGGTGTAAGGTTACCCATAGAGCATATCCCTCGCACCCCGGCTGACCCTGGGCCATCTCACCACTAACAGCATCGCTCATCCTGTCTCCTCTGAAAGCAGAGGAGTACGGAGAGCGATGTGTTCCCGCCACGTTGGGTATTGGCCGACGATCAATGCCAACCCTATGAAGGGGTGAAGGGGAAGCCATTGACCGCCGCCCAGGGTGTACCGGCCGCTCCGATTCCGTTCCCCCCGGACTGCAGCGGAATCGGAATCGGAGCGACACTCGAGGAGGTTACCCAACACACACCCCAATATTAGTACCTACCTAACCGAAATTATTAATAATCCCTCTAAACCCTCCAGCTGAGCTAAATTTTTTGTGTTAGAAGTGGGTACACGTCGGTAATGGCCGGGATTCAAACCTCGTAGATTAAAAAACACGAAGAAGTTTTAACTGACATATTATGCTTCTTGATTAAAACCCAACGCCCCCTCCCCCCACCCCTGACTACGCCCATGCTTATCCTGTAGTTCACTCTTCGGATTTAAATGTAGGTCTAAGACAAATCATTCTACCAATTTGCTTCCAAAAATATCCTCAGCAATACAATATCACTCCTTTGTGTTTAATATTAAACTGAAATAAATAGGGCAATCTAATATTTATTTGAAGGGCGTATCAACGACATGGATTCCACGATCCACCTCCTACGCATAGTAATCCAATTTCATATTAAATTTATTTTATTTACCTTCAACTGTTGAAATACTTTAACATATCTACTCTGAAAAGTTCAAACCGATACGTTTGTTACTGTTTTTTTTCTACTCTACAATATAATAATTTAAATCGACAAAATCCTAAGTTCCTTCTTACACATATTGCATAATTGCGTACATAATTCCAATCACTCACTCCTGTCACAGATAATAACATAACATAACATAACATAAACTCACACCTATATCCCCGAAGGGGTAGGCAGAGGTGCTAGCGCACCCACATTTCGCCAGTTTATGTTTAGGTCCCAATGTAATAGGTGGCGAGCCTATTGCCATTAACCGGGCACTTATAAACCTGCGATAAATACACACATAACTTCGAAAAGCATCGAAAAGTCATTGGTGTGTGCCATGGTAAAACCTGGGATCGACCCCGAGACCTCGTCTCAGCAGTCGATTACCCATACCACTAGGCTACCGCGGCTACACACAATAAACACATACAGATAATAAAAAATATATAAGTATGTTTATCCGCATTCTGGAACCCATAACACAAGCTAGTTAAACTATGCTTACTTTGGGTCTAGAAAGCGCTGTGTAGAATGTCGTAGAATATATATATATATATATATATATAAAAAATCAATCTTTAACGTTGCGTCTCTCGATCTTACGTTCCGTTCCCACAATTGTGGTCAATAACGTATATAACTTTGTACCTTTTTTTTCGTGCGGAAATTCCCTCGGATAAAAGCCGGCCAGCGGGGGCGGTTATGTCGGGCTTGAACCGACGAAAACGGCACGTGGTCTCGGGTCATCAGACACCGGGGTGTAAGGATGCCCATAGGGTATTTCCCTTGCACCCCGGCGGACCCCGGGCCATCTCCGGTTTCGAGATTGCCCCGTCGTCGGGTTTGGGAACCACGGTGTCCCCGTCTTGCCCCGATTTGGGGGAGGGGCGCTAGTCGCCCCGCCGTCCCGGCCTGCTTCTGCTGGGGTGACAGGCGGACTCACCTGCCACCCCCCATATATCATTGTACCTTATACTCGAAAATGTTTAGATATCAATTTTTGTCATAATTTTATATTACACATATTACACATACACATATTACACATATTACACAGACACATATTACAGATATTATCATCATCTATTTTCGCACGAGCGAAAATAGTTGGCGTAAACGGGTGTATAATACAATACACCTGCCTATCCATCTGGGAATAACAGGCCTAAGTAAAGTAGATAATCTATTTTTAGAAGTGGACCGCCTCGCTAGTCAAAGAATGGATTAGTAAAATTGACACAATGCTCAAAAAAGTAGATCAATCGAATGAAATTAAACGAATCTCAATCATCCAATTCTCAGACTGCCTTGTGCGCCATAGTAGGTGAACCTGTGTTTATGTTTGCTGCCATTGTGAGGTTCGATTCCCGGGTCGAGTAAAGTGTGTTTTTATTTTGTTAGAAAATGAAGCCGTAATATTTGGAAACGTCCACGGTAATAGCCCGGTTTATCACCTAACGTGGGACGAAAAATATAGTTGAAGAAATATGAGTATAAATATTATACTTTTGAAATAATACACTGGTAAAAATACAAGTATATGACAAAGCCAAAGAATTGTCTAATGAAACATGATTAAACCACACCCGGTGTAATTACACGTCCAATAATTGACATCTTAAAAGACTTATAGTTGTCAAGGATAACACGAAAGGAGCTATTTAAAAAAAACACATAAATATAAAAAAGTCAACAAAGAATTACACCTAATTCATAACACAGTTAATTCATAATAAATTTAGTATAAAAAAATCATAGTTGACAACGGTAACACGAAAACAGCCAGTCCAAAAAAAACACTGAAAAAAAAAATTACCTACTTAAAAAGATGCACTTACCTCAACAAATTCCCACCATTCTCCAGGCGAATCCGGAGAGTCACACCGTTCCGTACTCAGTACTAAGCAATGATGAGGTAAAAAACGTGTTTGTTTAAGAAAATACCAAAAATGTATGTGTAGGGTTCTGTACGGGATCGGGCGCGGTACTGAGCCTGGGCGGGCTAAGGGAGGGAGAGCGGGGCGACACTATTGATCGTGAGATCGCGCAGCATCCGACGGGCCTGGAGCCCGCCAGCTTCCAGGAATAAACTACCATTTTCAGGTACACACTGTACATTGCTGCTTTTAGTAAAGTGCGTGGGAATCTGTGTTGCTATGCTATAATTAGCCCGTTTTATTGTTGAAGGCTGATAAGTTGGGTTTCCGTCGCCTGATGAAAACTTTAAGTTCAAAGAAAAAAGGCTTGTGATTTATTTATTCTGTGATTATAGTAAGTCTTATTCTTCATCGAGTCAATGCCTACAAATTTTCTAAATTTTCAATTGTCTGCTTCAAATTTGACCACAGCCACGCCTTATAAGTCTAATATAAAAGTATAATCTATACATGTACAGTATATACTAGTATAATATAACGTCTTTCTGGATGAGGTATTGATGTATAGGAGACTGGTCGCGGGTTCAAGTCCCGTTCTAGATGTTCTCTTTTTCCGATCTAAATCTTTAGAAAACGTATATTAAGTTTGACGTACTTAATATTTGTTTAAAACCGAGTGTGTAGAGATAAGACGGGAATCGCTCCAGTAAAAGTCAACCACTCCATTTAACTTAAAGTAAGGTAAGAGAACGGACTCTGGGTTCCAAAGAGTAAGCTTTGGATACCACCGGCATTGACGCCAATGACTTATTTTTTTTTATTAAAGAATATTAGTAACCGACATTACTAATAATCCCCCTAACCCCTCCAGCTAAGCTTAATTGCTTGTGTTAGGAGAGGGTTCACCTCGGTAGTGTAATGGCCAGGATTCGAACCCGGGACCGCTCGATCGTAGGGTCGACTCCTTAACCACTAAGCTACCGAAGCTTAGTATACCAGACAAGCTATTCGGAACAACAAGTGTGTCACACTTTGGGAGTGAGGGGGGACCGGGGGAGGGGTACGGACCTCCTCCCCATAGATTAATAATAAAAAAAATTAAAATAATAAATTAATCTCTGTGTATATTTATTTCAATCTCAATAAACAGTAAAATATGTAAAGGAAAGCTAGTTACTTACCTAAACGAACCTCCTACACACTCGGTTTTAAACAAATATTAAGTACGTCAAACTTATTATACGTTTACTAAAGATTTAGATCGGAAAAAGAGAACATCTAGAACGGGACTTGAACCCGCGACCAGTCCCTTACTTACTTCATTGTTGCCGTAGTTCACAAGAATTACGGTAGATGGCTCCAGCGTCGTTTAAGACGTATATAATATATCGGAGAATTTCGAATATCTGGGACGTGTCTAGATAGCTCAGCTGGTCAGAGCATTCTCCCTGTAAGGGACTGGTCGCGGGTTCAAGTCCCGTTCTAGATGTTCTCTTTTTCCGATCTAAATCTTTAGGAAAAGTAAGCATACAAGATGCTTCAAAATTTAATTGAATTAAAATACGTTGATTTTAATTTTGACGCCATTAAACTACTTTACAGATGACAGCTGATGTTCTCATATGAAATAAATTTAATATACTCTGTGGCTATGACAGCAACAAAAAGTGGCGCTAAAGTCGTGTACAGAAGCGTACAAAAATCTATGTAATTTTTTTTTCCGAACAGACAGTCCAGTATACTCGTAATATAGAAGTAATTGATTGTCCGTTGCCGGGCACCCCGGGTAAACCCTCGAAAGGATAACCCCAGGGTTGCCGGCGGACTTTGGCTGTCACCGCGGCTTCGCCTTAAATACCACCTTAAATATTGATTTTACCCTGTTTTTAGTATTTGTTGGGTTATCTATCTTAATCCCGAATTTTAATATTCCGAATATCATAATCCCGAAAACGTTTGGCCATATTTTCATAATCCCGTTTTTTTCAAATTCCGAAGTTTTATTTGCCATATAATCGCAACTCCGAATTGCATTTGCCCATTTATTCATTTGTACGACGTTTTATAATCCAGACGAACGAGTTCCAGACACACGTAAGCTAAATGCACAAAATCCAGATGACCGTAATCCATATGCACGAAAGCCGAATTTTTAAAACACATATTTTGAAATACAGTTAATTGATATCCAGACAAACAATATTCAGATTTTTAAAACCAAGATTTTTTAAATTAAAATAAACGATATCCACAAAAACTAAATCCTTTTATTTATATATTTATATATATTATCATAAATAATAAATTTAAATTTAAAATAATGTTGCTTTCAAGAAAATAAAAGTTTGATATTACCTATACTTGAATTATGTTGATTAATAAATGATTATACGACATAGATTTTTTATTCACAATTAAACCTAAAGCTAAACCTCATATGGCATCTACTAACTAAGCTCGACGGAGCCCCGCTGGGGGGGCTCCCACTTCTGGGTGGTTTTTGCACTGAGTCGGGGTGTTTACGATAATTAATTTCGAAATAATAAATGAATCGTATAAATTTACTGAGTTTTACTATACCTGGACTACTTGGACTACCTGTTTAGCTGGAACACGATTGTATGGGAACCAAATAAAAAGATTATAAAAATTTGGTAATAGTTTATTTAGAAAATGGTACGATGGGAAACAAAAAAAAATATTCTGAGAATCTGGTATAACTATATTTTGATTATGACAATATGGGATACAAAAAAATACTATTTGAAAATTTGGTTTTTGTGCACCTGGAAATTAATTCATCTGGGAAATTAAAAACCGAATTATAGAAAGTTGTCATTCATTACATCTGTCTTTTAAAAGTTCTACCAACCGTTTTCGGGGTTTTAAGATTCGGGTAACAGAAATTCGATATTTCAATAGGTTACCTATTTGTTGTTATAACGGCAACAGAAATACAACATATGTGATTTTTTTTTAAATTCGAACTAGTAGTTCCTGAGTTTTGCGCGGTCAACCAAACAAACTCTTCAGCTTTATAATATCAGTGAAGATAGTAGGTAGGTACAGTTTGTTACGTTTTATATAAAGATAGGCACAGCTCTGGGAGTGGCAGGTAAGGCCGCCTGTCACCCCAGCAGAAGCAGGTCGGGATGGCGAGGCGACTAGCACCCACGTCCCCAAAACCGGGGCAAGACGGGGACACCGTGGTTCCCATACCCGAGGGGGCCATCTCGAAACCGGAGATGGCCCGGGGTCAGTCGGGGTGCGAGGGACATTGCTTACTGCAACCTTACACCCCGGCTTCTGTAGACCCGAGACGGCGAGCGGTTTTAGTCGGTTCAAGCCCGATATAACTCACCCCGCTGGCCGGAGCACATGAGGGGATTGCAGTACGAAAAAAAAACGTACCACCCGCTGACAAACTATGGGACAGTTGTCTAAAACGACAAACCTTCAGGCCAACCGACACTTAAAATTTGTCTGATTAGTCTGCCGACAAGACGACCACCACAGATCAAAGGAAACTAAACTGAGACGCCCATTATTTCATCTGTCACAGATAGCTACATCTAAGTGACTCTTGGCACACGCTTCTCATAAAATATGACACATATTCGTGACTCATAGCGCCATTTAAAAATAGCCACAAAGTAGAAAATCTATTATATCTGCAACAATTTTGTATTTTGCTTTCCTACCAAACAGAATGACGGACATTACGGATTACACAGCATAACCTATAGAAAGAAAGTAAAAACTTTTTTTTTGTCTAACCCCAGCAATTGTAACCAATTGCAATAAAACATAAGTACATCAGATTTTAAGTCTGACCAAGACCTTTCTAATAGAAAAAAAACAGCATCAAATCCTTTCAGTAGTTTTTGCGTCTATTGCGAACAAACAGTCACACAGATAAACAGATAAGCAGACAAGAAATCCAAAAAAATATATTTTTTGAGTTCAGAATCGTTAGTATTGTTGACATTAGCCAAGTTTTTTTTTAAATATCTCCAATGTATAGACAATTGACAATTTTAGAAAGTAGGTACTAGCTGATGCCCGCGGCTCCGCCAAGGCGGAGGATGGTTATCGTTTATTGGTCATATCTCCAGTTCTACTTAACCAATTGCAATCCAACGTATGGCAGAATTTAAATCTGACCAAGATCTTTCTAATAGAAAAAACAGCATCAAAATCCCTTCAAATGTTTTTGCGTCCATCGCGAACAAACTGACAAACAGACAAACTTATTTTTAGGGTTCCGTAGCCAAATGGCAAAAAAGGGAACCCTTATAAATTCATCATGTAAACTTCCACCGAAAATTGGTTTGAACGAGATCTAGTAAGTAGTTTTATTTTAATACGTTATAAATCGTAAACCGCAATTTACCTTTCATTCAATCAACTCAAATATCACATCAAAAATTGCCATCTGTAATCACATGCAATCTGTAATACACAGCAATGTACCAGGTCCAATTTTACCATTCGTTCAGCGAGTAGGCAATGTCGTTTCCTTACTGATGTATTTACAGCATTCCACCTGCAACCATAATACCAGCCACTTACCATTTTATGGTTTAACGTATCTTCACGCCAACTAGCTCAATTGCTCAACAGACCTCTACTTATTCGAATCTTGTTAATGTTGCCACCCTGCGTGTTTATTTACATTTACCACAAAAGATTGACTGGTTTTCTAGTTATTTGGAGGCCCAGCATTATCTTCGGGTAATCCAAACTCACCTGTAAACCAGTACAACTGAAAGAAAGAAAGAAAAAAAAGAAAAAATAAAAGAAAGAAATAAAGAAAGAAAGAAGAAAGAAAGAAAGAAAGAAAGAAAAATATTTTATTTACAACTGCTGATTGACAGATGATGCTCTGGAGTAGGCTTTCCTCTCAGGGTCAGACGGCAGTAACTCTCATAAAAGCTGTCTAAACCAATACAAAAGGCGGAGAAATAGTTAGCGGACTCGAGATGAAAGCCTATTATATACCGAGAACAATGCTAAGTTGATGATGGTTACATGGCAACGCTAGAGCTTCAGGCTTTCCTCTCGAGGTTGGAGATTGGGGAGGGGGGGACTGCAGTCGTTCACGTAAAAGCCAATAGGAACCAATCAAGCTAACTGGTGCTGGTTAGTCTAGCCCCAAATGTTTAAACTCAACCTGTTTTTTTCAACATAATATTAAATCAATCAGATTTTAGTATCTATAGGCAGGATTTTATACTCGTAGAACAATTTACTGCATTGACCCGCGAATGAAGCTGACAACAGTTGCTCGTAGCTCGAATATTCAGGTCATCCCCTAATTGCAGTTCGGCAACGTTTTTTTTTAAATCAGTATTCAAAAACCGACCAAGTGCTATTCGGACTCGCGCACGAAGGGTTACGGCCCCCACGTGCGAGAGTCCGACTTGAACTTGGCCTTTTTATAGATAGTGGTACAGACCATAATCTATAAAACAGTCAAAAAAATGTTTGTTGTGTGGGAACCCCTTAAATATTTATTATATTCTGTTTTTTAGTATTTGTTATTTTAGCGGCAACAGAAATACATCATCTGTGAGAATTGCAACTGTCTAACTATCATGGTTCATGAGATACAGCTTGGTGACAGATGGACAGACAGACGGACAGGTGGACGGACAGTGGAGTCTTAGTAAAAGGGTCCCGTTTTACCCTTTGTGTACGGAACCCCAGGGCACGCCGGGGCAAGACGGGGACACCGTGGTTCCCAAACCCGAGGGGGCCATCTCGAACCCGGAGATGGCACAGGGTCAGTCGTGAGTCGATATGCTTTATGGGCAACCTTACACCCCGGCGTCTGAAAACCCGACACGACGTGCGGTTTTAGTCGGTTCAAGCCCGACATAACCGCCCTCGCTGGCCGGCGGGAGGGTATCCAAGGGGATTTCCGCACGAAATTTAAAAAAAAGGGTACGGAACCCTAAAAAGGGATGTCTATTAAAATGGGTTTCCTGAGGAAAACTCACAGAATCCCATATATAACACATTTATTTAAAAAACTCATCTTCATAGTGATTTCCCAGTTACGTTCAAAGTTTGGAGCCCGGGGCTCCTCTTATTGTTATTGATTGGCATGTCGGCTTTTCCGGGTGCGATTACCTTCTGGCCACCCAACTCCGAGACTGCCAAGTCGCTTTTCACGCTCGATTTAGGCGTAGTGGCACACGTAACAGACTGCCTCTCGGCGGTCTCGAGTTTGATCCCCAGTCGCCCCGGGCACACACCTCTGCCTTTTCGTAGTTATGTGTAAAATGTTAATTATCGCTCGCTTAGTAATATGCCCGGTAGATGGCAATAAACTCGCCTCCTATTATATTGGGACCTAAACATAACAGGCGAATAGTGGGTGTGTAATACACCTCTGCCTACCCCTACGGGGATACAGGTGTGAAGTTATGTTATGTTATGTTGTGTTAGGCCCGGCAAACCGTGTCCAGTTGTCAATCTTCTATATGAGTGATATGACCACTATGAAGGTATTTCCATGGAGACGCCAGCACCGGTTCACTTCGGTATACCGGTAAACTGCAGGATTTATTTTTCTCAGTAGTTCCAATGGAACTAGTGATGTTACACGATGTGGCAAGGTGGCTTGGCAATGGAACTAGTGAGAAAAAAAGTCTAAGTAATTCCATGGGCCTAATTTACACTGGAACTACTGAGAATGATCCGTTCTCACCACTTCCTTTGCTAAACGTCGTGGAAGTACCGACAGAAAAAGTAAGTGGCCTTCCAGGAGTGCCGACAAAAGTGAAAACTTCAACAATTACGTGTGTATTTTTTTAATCGTCATCATCCATTTCTAATCACTCCCTCCCTCCTTCCCTCCATCCCTCACTTCATTCCTTTCTGCCACAATCCGTCCCTCCCTCCCTTTTTTTCTGTTTTTTTTTCGTGCGGAATTCCCTTCGGATTCCCCCCCGCCGGGCAGCGGGTCGGGTTTGAACCGACTAAAACCGCACGCCGTCTCGGGTCTTCAGACGCCGGGTGTAAGGTTGCCCATAGAGCATATCCCTCGCACCCCGTCCCTACCTCCCTAAGCTAAAAAAAAACGCGACTTCCAAGATTTTTGTTAACCCAAAAAGTGCTCAAATTGAAAGTGCTCAGTGCACATAAAGAAGTTTTCACTTCAAAAATCTCACTAGTTACAGACAATCCTAAAATCATCAATCAGTTGATGATGATGACAGGCAATCATACAATCTAACTAATAAGCTGATCGCAATACAAAAAATAAAGATACATAATTTGGACAACATCTTGAAATAGATTCGCAGAAGCCGAGACGAATCGACAGTTTTTCAGCAAATCATACTTCATTGTCATTGGAACTCCTACTGAGTCAATATCATTATCGCTGAAATTTGTCACTTAAGTAGTTAGAGCTTATTGAGTGCGACAGAAACGAAATGATTGAGAAATTGTTTTCGCCAGCAAGAGTCCAAATTACCTACAATCAATTCATGAATAGCAAACGTGACCGCGTCTGCGGTATCACGTATTAATTTCCTTTCTTCATCATTCAGTAAAACGTGAGAAGCGAGTTTAGTTGAACTGGAAATCTGACCGTAGGAATTTTTGGACGACGACTGACGCTCCGATTAAAAACTAAGATTTAATTAGAAAGGCCAACATCAGGAGTTTTCTGGATTGCGTCCCACACACGATCCTACTAATGTTATAATTGTGAAAGTTTTTGAAGGTGTTTGTCACTCAATCACGCTGTAACAGCTGAACGGATCAGGCTGCAATTTTTTTTCTGGATACTTCTTAACGGATACAATGGATATACTCATACATACATAGTATCTCCAATACTAAAATCTTATGAATTTATTGTGCACTCGCTCCAACATGAGGCTGTATTTAGCTTCATGTGGGGCCCAGATGACTGCGTTACTCTCTAGCTGACTTCTTACCAACGCGTTATACAAGGATATAACTGTATTTAGGTTCCTGAAGTCCTATACTGTTCGTAAAACAAAACCTAGATTACTATAAGCTTTTTTACAACATTTGACAATGTGATCACGAAACCTCAGCTCAGTGTTCAGACTAACACCTAAATCCTTAACATCTGCATCCCGTCAACAGTATAATTATATGAGACAGGTGCGCGCGAGCGAGAAAAGGGGATTGCCACACACTTTGAGGTATTAAACTGCAAGAGATTATCTTTACTCCAGGGTCCGCGGTGGCGGCCAAAGTCCACCGGCAACCCTGGGGTTATCCTTTCGAGGGCTTACCCGGGGTGCCCGGCAACGGACACTTGGGGAGGACACCGTGCGGTTTTAGTCGAGACACGACAGCCGGGGGATATCCGAAGGGATTTCTGCACGTAAAAAAAAAATCTATGTCTTTCTGTAATCTCTTGAAGTCCTCCAATTAAGCAGTACGCATCTTGAATTATTCTGGGTAGATCATTTATCATTATAATGAATTCCAGAGATTATAGGGCATAATCCCGGTTGTATTCGAGGCTTTCATCTCGGACCACGGGTTTCTGGTTTTCTCCTTTTGATTTGACTCCTCTTGGTTTTCACGGGAGGACGACCTTATCCATTAATCAGTAGGTACCTGCTAGTATTTAAGGTTGGCTTGGGCCCCGATGATCTTCGACATCGGGGGTAAATTTAAAGTATGAATGCCAAAAATGTATTCATCAGTGAAGAATCCTAAAAGCAGTAAGTACGAACCTTTTCAGTTCACGAAACTTCCACAAGAATGTGCTAATCAGTGCCTAGCAGCATCAGGCGGAGAATCCCAACAAAACAATTCGAAATTCCTTCTTGGAGCAGACATTTTAAGTAAACTTCGTCTTTTATCGCGATGGAGCCATCATTTTTCGGTTAATTGAAAAAGTTTCCGACAGTAAGCTATGTCCATAAAAAAGGAGTTTTTTTCAGAATATTGAGGGAACTACTTAGTTACTATTTATTTTTTACACACGCTTGTTTATCCCAGAAAGAGGGGGAACCTCACGAACCTCACGAGAATTTACGAATTACATTTTTCTGTCCCATGCAATAGGAACCTATTACTATTCTTCATGAGCTTTTTTTATAATCTATGTATATATGTTCTCTCTCTACTTACGCTCTACAAAGTCGAACCAAGCCGATCTTAACTGGCTCTAATTCTTCTTAACTGATGTATTATCTTAACAACTGTTTAGCTGAAGATATTCTGTTAACATTAGCATGTCGTGTCGGTGACCCGAACTTATTAAATTTTGTAGTACTAAAAATCTCATAATGCGTTTAAATACCTTTAAAAATGATGGGGATACCGTGGTTTCCACACCCGAGGGGGCCTTCTCAAAGCCGTAGATGGTGCAGGACCAGCCAGGGTGCGAGGGAATTGCCTTAATGAGACTTAAGACGGCGTGAGTTGATGGTTCGAGTCTCACTTAACCACACCGTTGACTGAGGGGTAATCCATGGGTATTTCTGCACGAAAAAAAAGGTACTATATAGTATCCGAACTTACTAGGATTCCCGTTCCCGTTAACCCCTCTCGCCAAACTTAATTGCTTGTGTTCGATCATAAAGCCGACTCCTCAACCACAAAGCTACCGACCGACCTTTTCTTTAACAGTATTTTGTACTCGGAAAGCATAAAGCATGGTCGCAGTAGCGTTCCGCGTGAGGCCAATAGGAGCGACCTGCGCGTGTCTCATCGTGACAGCTTTGACACCACGCCGCGCCGGAACCTTCGACTAGAAGGATAGGTTCCGGTGTAAAGTGAAAACAGACCTATGTTATTTTAAGACAGGTGTTGGAGGTAGGGGCAAAAATCTTTATAATTTACTCTCGCGCCAATCAATCAATCATAGAATACTAACGGTTACATTGCCCGCGTGGAATTCAGATCCCGTGCCCGCGTCCCATGGGAACCTATTCAAGGTATAAAATCCCTATGTGATATTCCAAACTATAATCTATCCCTGTACCATATTTCAGCCAGATCCATTCAGCCGTTAGAGCGTGATTAAGTCACAAACATACAAACATCTACACAAACTTTCTCATTTATAATATAAGCAGGATAGTAGGATTAGTAAGATGGAACATTGGGGGTATATGAGCTCCACCAAGAGGGCTCAAGTTAATCTCAACTGCAAGCTGGTGCACCTGCTTATTGAGCCACCGGTCCTGCTCATAATCTGGTGCAGGCTCGCCTCTCACGGTTGGGAGGACAGGTAACAGCCACTCTCGTAGAAGCCTAGAAGTATGTGAAGGAAGAGTAGGAGACCCGCTCTCTTCGGACTTCGAAGTTCAAGCCTTGAAGTCGATCTGAATAGACGTTAAGATGAGGAGAAGATAACTCAAGATTGCAGAAACCGTTATATATAATACCGTATAATAAAATTAAGCGGTTCTTAAGGTTCCGTTGCCAAATGGCAAAAAACGGAACCCTTATAGATTCGTCATGTTTGTCTGTCTGTCCGTCCGTATGTCACAGTTACTTTTTTCCGGAACTATAAGAACTATGCTGTTGAAATTTGGTAATTAGATGTCTTCTGTGAATGGCATTAAGATTTTCAGACAAAAATATAAAAAAAAACAATAAATTTTGGGGGTTCCCCATACTTAGAACTGAAACTCAAAAAAAAATTTTTCATACATATATCTATAGATAGGTCTTCAAAAATGATTAACTCTTTATTGTACACAAAAAAGATATAAATGTATTACAAAGGCGAGCTTAACTCTAAAAGAGTTCTCTACCAGCAAACCTTTGAGCAGTAGAGGCAGAAAAAAAAGAAAATAATATAATGAGAGAGAGAGAAAAAAAGAAAATATCATTTTTTTTCTAAACTGAATAGTTTGCGCGAGAGACACTTCCAAAGTGGTAAAATATGTGCCCCCCCCCCCTGTAACTTCTAAAATAAGAGAATGATAAAACTAAAAAAAATATATGATGTACATTACCATGACGATCTGCGAAAGACTGCGGGCAGATGCTGAATGCGGCAAGCTGAAGACAGGGCGCTATGGCGCTAATTAGGGGAGACCTGCCTGACCTATTCTTGTCCAGCAGTGGACTAGAATAGGTTGATGATGATGGCCATGTACACTTCCACCAAAAATTGGTTTGAACGAGATCTAGTAAATAGTTTGTTTTTAATACGTCATAAATCGTAAACAGCAATTTACCTTTAATTCAATCAATTCAAATATAAATATTTTACTTGCTGCTACGGAACCCTTCACGGGCGAGTCCGACTGGCACTTGGCCGGTTTTGTCATTACTGGGGTGTTGGCCTAGAAAACCTTCTCGTGTTGCACCCTGGGTAACGAACCACGTCTCTTTCTTCCCTTGGTGGAAGCGATGCTGCTTCCAGCTAATGTTCAGCGTTGATAGTAGTGGCCAATTTTTAGTTTATTCATCATGAGACAAGACAACCACTTTATAGATATCTAATAAGTGGTAGAGCTTTGCTTTTAACCGGGGAATTACTACACTCTCACTCAGTTAATATTAGGTATTGATTTATAGTTACGGTCAGAAACCTAACCTATCCTTAACATTTTCGTATACTCACTCCAGTTTTCCTCTCATCTACCAGGGTCCAAGCGCTCATAAACCACGGTTACCACTTACCATCAGGTTATATGATTGTTTGCTACCTTATCAGCTTTTAATATAGATGCATTACTAAGCCTGGAGCATAAAATAACTTCAATATATTGAAAGTCTTTCAATATATTCATATCTGAGGCTCATACCAACCTAATTTTATTAAAGCTCCCATTTAAATACAATCCACCAAATCCAATTTATTCCACGGGCTCCAGTCTACTTATAAAGAGCAAAACGCAAAGAAAACCTTTGAAATCATTAAAAAACCGCGATTGAGCGCCTGTACAAAAGAAATGCTCCAATACTCCAAGCGTAAACGTTGCTAAAAATAAAATGGCAGGCGCTCTTAACAAAAAACGTGAAGTGAATGTTCAAGTACCGCAGGTAATATTTAAAATCTAATATGGCACCTGGTAGCCTTCGAATCTTTTGAATATAGATCTATTGATGCCAGGGCTGGTAGTTGCAGGTAGTTGATGATTTACACATCAAAAGATATGGGTCTGAATCATCATCATCATCATCATCAACCTATTCTAGTCCACTGCTGGACATAGATCTCCCCTAATGAATGGGTCTGAATAGTACAGATAATTCCACATACCTAACACTGGATTCACCAGTGAAAATACATTCACTAAATTGGGTTCGACACGTTTTTTCAATGAAATTAATTGTGTAAACTTGAAACGAGGTTCAGTGCGACTGCCCTGCATGGATTGCTTTGCTGATACCCGCTATTAACCTATTATAACGAGGCAACCCCAAGCCAGTAATGTTGGCCTCACTGATAGCGCCGACCAATCATCAGATCGCGGGGAGGTTGGCTCCCCCGCAACGATCGACCAATCACGCGCCGTAGAATTTCCTGCGCTCTCTGCTTCTGCCGCAGCGGATACCTGAAGAGACCAGCTTTCTAGTATATATATAATAATCTATGAGACCAGCCTTGGGTGCAAAACGCGAAGGGTCTCCGACCGCACTCGTAAAGTGCCGGCCATATTGGACTTGTGACTGATTTTCAAATGTGTTTTTTTTATTCAATGTTTCTCTAGATCTGTGTCTAGAAATTAAAGTACGTAAAGTAAAAATAATACGAGTTTCCGTTGCGAGGTCCCAAAAGCCATGCCCGTCAGCTACACTATGAAATAAGTACGCTGAGTCAAACTTTATAACGTAGTTTAGTTGTACTTGATCTTAATTATGAACATGTAAAATCCGACCTTAGTTTATTTGACTACTGTATTATTTAGTGTCAAAATAAATATGATTAAATTTTCATAAGACAATTACGTATAATGTTTAAAAAGCAAACACGTTTTTAGGGTTCCGTAGCCGAATGGTAAAAAACGAAACCCTTATAGATTCGCCATGTCTGTCTGTCTGTCTGTCCGTCCGTATGTCACAGCCACTTTTTTCCGAAACTATAAGAACTATGCTATTGAAACTTGGTAAGTAGATGCATTCTGTGAACCGTATTAAGATTTTCACACAAAAATAGAAAAAAGACAATAAATTTTGGGGGTTCACCATACTTAGAACTGAAACTCAAAAATTTTATTTTCGTCAAACCCATACGTGTGTGGGTATCTATGGATAGGTCTTCAAAAATAATATCAAGGTTTCTAATATCATTTTTTTTCTAAACTGAATAGTTTGCGCGAGAGACACTTCCAAAGTTGTAAAGTGTGTATGTAACTTCTAAAATAAGAGATTGATAAATCTAAAAAAATATATGATGTACATTACCATGTAAACTTTCACCGAAAATTAGTTTGAACGAGATCTAGTAAGTAGTTTTTTTTAATACGTTATAAATCGTCAACCGCAATTTACCAAAAAAACATTATTATGTTACTTGCTGCTACGGAACCCTTCATGGGCGACTCGGATCCATCAGTAACTCGTCATATACAGCCTGGCAGACCGTTGCTAAAAACAGACGTACCTACCTACCAAACAAAAGCAGCTTCTTTGATACAAAAAATAAATATGTATTTCAGCGTTTTACACACCCCTGAACCTCGTTGAAATATTCACAAAAGGCAGGATGAAGGCTGTCCGCGTATCCGGATGAAGGTAAATTGTTGTTCCTTTATGAAGATTTTTGTCAGGTGGCAACAATAGCTGGGGAAAGCTTTGGCAATAAAAATCTGTTATGCTTTAGAAAATTCAGAGTGGACCATCGTGTTTAAACGTCAATGGTGAGAAATGAATAAGACCTGTCAAATAGGCATAGATAGAAATATCAGTATAATCTGTGTTAAAAAAATCGGTGCATTGAATTGCGTTGCGGTGCGTTGCCAATTTTCTGTCACGGTTTTGGGTATGAAGGAGATGAGCTATCGAGTTGCTGTTTTCGGTAATAGATTCGTGCTGGGGTGAACCATTGCAAGATAAAGAAAAAATCGCAAAAAAAAAAAAAAAAAATCGAAAATCCCTTGTATTCGGCTGAGCCACAGATTAATAAATAGTTACTAACGTAACAGATACATCACTCCCATACAAAAGCGAAAATACCTAGTCTATATTCACCTACAAAATTTTAATAATAATACCTGCTGCACAGAACGAGAAGAATTGTACCTTAAACACGCGTTCATAGAGTCGAGACTGTGTTGCCCGCCGTGCGAGTGACGCCATCGTAAGAATGTGCTAGGGTTGTACCTATGGTGATTATTGTAATAAAACGAATGTTACGAATCAACCATGTTTTTTATTTGTCAATCAAATATGTTTTAGTTTTATATAATGTTTTTTTTTCTTCTCGGAATTCTCTGTTATTAAATTTTATAGTCGAAAATATCCTAAAACGCGTAAATAATTTTAACAAATAATCATAAGGAAAACAGGAGCAAAGCGACGGAAAATCAACGGTTTTTAACATTTGTAATACGGTGCATTCCGATTCATTATGACATTATAGCGGCAACATAAATACATTATTTACTATGTTACCGTTCAAGGTATACTAATTATCACGGTTCCTGAAAAACAGCCTGGTGACAGACGGACGGACGGACGGACAGACAGTCAGACAGACAGACAGACAGATGGACAGTGAAGTCTTAGTAATAGGGTTCTGTATTTCTCCTTTGGGTACGGAGCCCTAAAAAAAAATTGTATCTATGGATAGGTCATCAAAAATGATATTGAGGTTCCTAATATCATTTCTTTTCTAAACTGAATAGTTTGCGCGAGAAACACTTCCAAAGTGGTAAAATGTTTTCCCCCCCCCCCCCCCCACCTCTAACTTCTAAAATAAGAGAATGATAGAACAAAAAAAGAACAAAAAATATATATATGTTGTACATTACCATGCAAACTTCTACCGAAAATTGGTTTGAACGAGATCTAGTAAGTAGCTTCTTTTTAATACGCCATAAATCGTAAAAATAAAAATATGTTACTTGCTGCTACGGAACCCTTCATGGGCGAGTCCGACTCGCACTTGGCCGCTTTTTTTGTTAGCCAAACATAATGTAATCCCGGTGCACGAAAAACAAAAAGAAATGTAAGTAAATGAAACCCAAGTTAAAAATGCATTTTGTTATTATTACAATAGTGCATACCATTTGCATACCTACTATAATCTGGACGCCTCGATAATTCGGAAGGTTTATTCTTTTTCCTATCCGGATTAGGGAGGCCCTACTGTATACAGCTTTCTCATAAGATTTTTTCAAATTTTAATGCATTTAGATTAATTATTTTGTCAGTTTGTTCAACCATTGGTATAAAATACGAAATAATTTACAGTAGATAAACAGTAGATATATATATAATTTACAGTAGATAATTTACAGTAGGTATGTAGTAGATATAGATATATTAGGCATTACTGTCGCAATGCCTAATATACAACATGGTAAATATCCCGATAACTTTAATACGAATGTGAATGACCATGATAGTTTAAATACCTATATATAGACACTTACTCCTACTCATAGCTAAAATATCAAAGAAATCTAAAATTAACGGAAATTACCCATTGCGTAAGTACTAGGTAACTACAGTATTAGAATTATCTATAAAACAACACTTTTATAATAACTGACTCAAAAAACTCCTTTAATTTACGATTTACATACCTGCTTATTACCTACTTATGTTTAAAGAAATAAATGGTGACAACATTCATATAGATAAGATTTAAAATACTACTCACCTTTCTTCGTCTCTCGGCAATGAAAAAAACGACAAATTTACCATTGTTTTTTGACTTTTACACCCATCCACTCCACAATAATTACGTGGTTTCTGCATTTCGAAGCGTAAGTGCGGGAAACGTACAGTACGGTCCGATGCGAGCGCTCAGGCGGGCGTTCGGCAGCCCTCTGCCTGTTTGTATCGTCGACGATACGCGAGCGCTAGGTATATAGCGCGCGGCCTTTGAGCGAGTGACGGAGGCCTGGCTGAGCTCGTCTCAGGAATTCAACTTGTTTTGCTTGTTTATTAATACTACGAAAATGTTTTCAATTCATTTAGCCCAATGCGATGTACCTTGGCCAATGTTCAATGTGTGTAGTTAATTAGGGGAGTCAAGGAATATAATATATGCACCATTTCTCTAAACCGCTTTTATAAACACACTTAAAGTTGAGCTACGTTTAGCACAGGAGGCGCGGGAGCAGGGCCGGAACCCCGTGCCTCGAGAAATCGAGGCCGTGCAGTCCCAGCTCCGCCAGGCCATCGTGGTGGAGTGGAAGGAACGGCTTGGGCGACCAAGCGCGGGGCACGCCGCAATAGCGGCGGTAAGGCCCATCATGGAAGATTGGCTAGAGAGGCGACACGGAAGCCTCTCGCTCATCAACATGATTGCGGCAAGGGTAATGGTGCGCCGCCGCCGCCTCCTTCTGCGAACATGTAAAGCTCGAGAAGGAGATGGCGAAGTGCGCCCGTAAGAGATTTAGAATTATCGGCGGGACGCGCCGAGCCCGCAACAAGCTCGCCGCGCGTCGCAGGCGACTCAGGCGCCGAAGGTCGCTTTACGACCTCCGTCCTCCTTGAGCGCAGGCCTGGGGGTGGCAGGTGAAGCCGCCTGTCACTCCAGCAGAAGCAGGCCGGGACGGCGGGGCGACTAGCACCCCTCCCCCAAACCGGGGAAAGACGGGGACATCGTGATTCCCCAACCCGAGGGGGCCATCTCGAAACCGGAGATGGCCCAGGGTCAGTCGCGGTGCGAGCCAACCTTACACCCCGGCGTCTGAAGACCCGAGACGGCGTGCGGTTTTAGTCGGTTCAAGCCCGACATAACCGCCCCCGCTGCCCCGCGGGGTCATCCGAGGGGATTTCCGCACGAATTAAAAAATTACCTTTAGCACATCAATGCTATCTGTTACTTATATGTACTGAGATTAGATTGAGAATAAAAGATTTATTATAAATGAGCATCACCTAACATAAAAAACCGGCCAAGTGCGAGTCGGACTCGCCCATGAAGGGTTCCGTAGCAGCAAGTAACATTTTCATATTTGAGTTGATTGAATGAAAGGTAAATTGCGGTTTACGATTTATGACGTATTAAAAAGAAACTACTTACTAGATCTCGTTCGAGCCAATTTTCGGTGGAAGTTTACTTAGAGATGTCATATATTTTTTTAGTTTTATCATTCTCTTATTTTAGAAGTTACGGGGGGGGGGGGGGGGCAAACATTTTACTACTTTGGAAGTGTTTTTCGCGCAAACTATTCAGTTTAGCAAAATGTGATATTAGCAACCTCAACATCATTTTTGAAGACCTATCCATGAGGACCCCCTTATTGTTTTTTTTTTCTATTTTTGTGTAAAATCCTTAACACGGTTCACAGATTACTGATACGCGGTTCATTGATGACTGTGACATACGGGCGGACAGACAGACACAAATGACGAATCTATAAGGGTTCCGTTTTTTGCCAATTTTCAACGGAATCCTAAAAAGCAATAAGTAGAATCCAAAAAACGTACTATTTGAGCAAGAAATCGTAAATTCCCGTTTTTATCTGCATTTCTGCGGCGCTGGCGAATTTCAACTAACTTCACGTTAGAGTTGATAACGTAACACAGGTTCCCCCTACAGGATACAAATAAGGTATGAATACAATTATGTATACATACCTTATTTATTTTATTGTTTACCTCATTATTATAGTCATATAATTTATAGATAATAAAATAAATATTTCATTATCGTCTATATGTTATAAACCGCTAAATAAAAATAAACTGCGCTATTTTAATCAAATTAAATCCAGTGGGAGAAGGTGAATGCGAGCAGCCGTGCTGTACCTACCTACGCTACGAGAACCCGCGCGATCTCACTCACGGTACGGCCCAAAGTGCGACCGACGTATTTTACCTTATATTATGTTAATGTGTGCGTGGCAGCGCGTGCCTACACGGCGCCTGGCGCGCGCTCACACATCTAAACCGGTAACGGCCCATTTCTATGAAGATAACCTACTGCTTATACTGTGTCTGTACATTGTGGATATTAAAAAAAATGCTTGGGTTATGTTAAATAAACGATACTAATTACAAAAATATTTTTTTGGAATTCGTGTTATTAAATGAACGATTCTGATCACAAAAATATTTTTTTTCGTATTCGTGTCGGATAGTTCGCGATGGACGCAAAAACTACTGAACTGATTTTGATGCGGTTCTATGAGAAAGCTCTTGGTCAGACTTAAAATCTGCCGTAGGTGTGATGTAGAACCGGAGATATGACCAAAAAATGATAAGCGACCTCCGCGTGGGCGAAGCCGCGGGCCTCAGCTAGTAATATTATAAAACTGCATCAATGTTTGATTTGAATATGTTAATTCGGTGCAATCGCATATCAACCGCCGGCAACCCTGGGGTTATCCTTTCGAGGGCTTACCCGGGGTGCCCGGCAGCGGACACTTGGGGAGGACACCGTGCGGTTTTAGTCGAGACACGACATAACCACCCCCGCTGGACAGCGGGGGAGTATCCGAAGGGATTTCCGTACGTAGAAAAAAAAAACAAAGTTCATTGGTCTTAAAAGAATCTTTCTGTATCTGTGGTCCGATCGTCGGTGAGGTCGATACATAAAGATGGTTGGACGGCGCGTTCAGACTCCCTGGGTAGGCAGATCAAATTACTGAGATGCTGCCTTACTACCTACACCACGCCTTATATCTCTGAAAGGGTAGGCAGAGGTATACTTTACGGCCACATTGCGCTAGCGTTATACTTTTTTCAACTGACTGACGACCTGAGTATTGTCGTGGCGGTGAAGCGTTCGACTGCTACGCCAGAGATCGCAGGTACAATTCTCGTTCAGTACAATTTTTTGTATGCAAGAATAAGTCTATTTGCATTTTTATGTATATTATTTTATTAAATTTATAAGTTTCGTAAGTTTGTAATCACATGTATTGTCATAAAAACCTAATTTTACTGAATCGGGCGCCTACTTTCAAGTCAGTACCTTTTTTTTTTTTTTTTTCGTGCGGATATTCCTTCGGATACCCCCGGTTATGTCGGGCTTGAACCAACTAAAACCGGACGCCGTCTCGGGTGTACAGACGCCGGGGTGTAAGGTTGCCCATAGAGCATATCCCTCGCACCCCGACTGACCCTAATTTTGTGACAGGCAGAGACACATTATGTCGTGAATATTCGTATAGTGATTATTTCCCCATACAAAAAGATAAACACAAGTTTTATTTACGTCCTCCATTAGTCGTAATGACCGGACCTGTAACCATTATGTTACAATATTTTGTAATGTCTTTCAAGAAACACTCGCCTCACCATATGTTGCAAGATCTAGGGATTTACGTCCGTCTATATAAGACTATTTATTAACATATTTTTCCTTTGTATGACATTGGACAGAATATTGCGAAGGCATGATGTATGTTTGTAGTTTTACCAACCCTTCGGGCTATATTGTGTAATTTACTTTCGATATTTGTACTCATTTCAAAGCGGCGATAGCCTAGTGGTGTACGTAACGAACTGCCGAGACGAGGTCTCGAGTTCGATCCGCAGTCGCCCCGGGCACACACCTCTGACTTTTCGTAGTTATGTGTGTATTAAAAAGGTTGATTATCGCTCGCTTAGTAATGTGCCCGGCAGATGGCAATAGGCTCGCCCCCTATTACATTGGGACCTAAACATAACTGGCGAATCGTGGGTGTGTAATACACCTCTGCCTACCCCTTCGGTGATACAGGCGTGAAGTTATGTTATGTTATTTCATATATATCACAAATAGGGTTGCCAGGCGTCCGGATAAAGCCGGACATAGGTAGGCTTTTTGATTGGGTGTCCGGCCAAAATAAACGGTTTCCGGCTTGTCCGGCTTTCGTTAGGCTTTTTACATTTCGCAAACGAGTGAGCGCCGAGCGTGGCCGAGTATTATTTCATTAGTATTTAAGAAGAATTTAAAAATGATGATAAATATTTAGGTATCTAGAATTTAATTTTGACTGATTACTTAGACTGATTTGGCATTCGATTTAATTTATTATTTCATTAGAATTTAACAAGATTTATGACAATAAAAAAAGCTTGATTTTACATCCAATTTTTTGTCGTACCTATTAATACTGAGGCATAAAATCCTCAATAATGTAGGGTGTCCGGCCTTTCTACCCAAATGTCCGGCCAAACTGGCTGGTCTGTCCGGCTATTAGGTTTGGCGACCTGGCAACCCTAATCACAAAGGTCGTGACTAATTAGATGGCTGTTTTGTATAGATACCTGTTTAAGGTAGACGCTGAGTAAAATGAGGTATGAGAAGGGCAGTATTCAGTATTATTGGACTACTAGCTGACGCCCGCGGCTCCGTCCGCGCAGAGGTCGGTTGTCGTTTTTTGGTAATATCTCCGGTTCTACTTAACTAATTGCAATCAAAAATATGGCAGAATGTAAGTCTGACCAAGACCTATCTAATAGACAAAACCGTATCAAAATCAATTCAGTGGTTTTTGCGTCCATTGCGAACAAAGAACAGATAAACAGACAAAGAATTTAAAAAAATATTGTGTTAAAAATCGTTCATTTAACATAACCTAAGTTTTTTTTTTCATATCTCCAATGTAGAAACGTAACTCATTTATAATTTTATAATAGTACTAGCTGTTGCCCACGGCTTCACCCGCGTGGAATTCTGATCGCGTCCTGCTACCCATGAGACTCTATCCCACCACCAAACTTTATATTGGACACAATTCCAATTTCAATTCCGGGACTACCGACCTCCATGATCGGGGCCTGAGGACGTGAGTTGGCCGACTCCGCCGTCCTTACAGAAGCAGGCCGTGGCGGAGGCGTGTCGTGTGTGTCCTTCACACGCCTGCCAACTCACCGACGCGGGATAAAACCCGACCCCACCAGGCGAGTCCACGGTGGCGGCCAAAGTCCGCCGGTAACCCTGGGGTTATCCTTACGAGGGCTTACCCGGGGTGCCCGGCAATGGACACTTGAGGAGGACACCGTGTGGTTTTATTTCCGATGGGGTGAAGCCAGTGGGGGTTTCCACATACAAAAAAAAAGACACAATTCCACTATACATCATTTTGTTATATCTCAAAAAGTTCAGGCAGCGTTTTCTTTGAAAACTCCCACCCAGACGGCACCGACACCTCCAACAAGTGGTTCGGAATAATCTGATAAATGTGCGTATGAACCCACGGGTATTTAACACTTAACATCACTGTCGGAATTAATCGGCTAATACCGCCGGAATTTCGCCTAAAACTTTACCTACGACAGTCATTTAAGTTTCTAATTCTGCTATGAGATTTCATTAAGTGTTCACTGCTTTTCAATATTGTTTTTCAAATTCAAATTCATTTATTAATGGCTACTAGGCCCAATTTGTTAGTAACAATTTGACTTATTTTTACTGTTAGAAACAATATTGTGTCAAGTGAATTACTAAACTATAAACTGATCATTATTATATTAATTTAAGATTTATGTCAAATAAAATCAAAATCATATTTATGTCATATATAAAATTAAAATAATATTATATTAGTCCATTTGATAAATTGAATTAAATTTTGATATTGAAATAAAACTATTTTTAACGGATTCTATCGCGATTTATTTGATGTTATTTTATATTTACGAAGTTATGTGTGTATTAATAATGTTGATTATCGCTTGCTTAGTAATGTGCCCGGTAGATGGCAATAGGCTCGCCCCCTATTACATTGGGACCTAAACATAACTGGCGAAACGTGGGTGTAATACACCTCTGCCTACGCCTTCGGGGATACAGGCGTGAAGTTATGTTATGTTATGTTATTTTATATTTTACATTGATTATTTCAATATGTGACATTCGCGTTAACTTCCGACAATATCATAAATTTTGATACTTAAATAAAAAGTAGCATTAATAAAATAAAATTAGGTTAATGAAGATACGAATAAATGCAGTAGTGCAATCTTTATATATAAAAATGAATTGCTGTTCGTTAGTCTCGCTAAAACTCGAGAACGGCTGGACCGATTTGGCTAATTTTGTTCTTGAATTATTTGAAGGTTTAAAAAGTGAATAAATATGGAAGTTGCTATCGATTGAGGCAGTACGAAGTCTGCCGGGTCAGCTAGTGAAAAATAAAATCAGTTCACAAGTCAGCAATAAGTACATATATTAATTAATTAACTAGAGTGACCATGTATGGTTTCACTCTGCTGATGACATGCCTCAGTACAGGTGAATCGTGCCGCGCTGCTATTACTTCTAGAATACTGGTAGAGTTTTTTTGTAAACATAAGCAGTTTATATAAGTACCCAGGTAGCTAATTACACTTAAAATGCTGACTTCGGGGCCGTGTCTCCCCTGGTCTCTCCCCCGGGGGAGACAAGGAGAAACTTCTTGTGGCCATGTCTCCCCTGGACGGGGGAGCCAAAGATACTAGATTTATTCACTACTTTCAAGTGTTAATGTCTCCACCAGTTATATATGTATGTGTGTGTAAGTTCATCTTTATCCCAATAGGTATATTTAGAAAACAGAACTATTTATACGCCAACAGCTCGTTTCCTTGGGGGTACATTATTAGGATTTCCTATTTACTGCGTTGAAAAATCACATTAAAAATCGTTTTTATTTTTGTTAAGTGCTTATAATATGTCAGTCAATTATTGACTAATATCTAACGTAACTTTTCTAAAAACAATGCGACGTCTATATCTTTATGTATCAATTGCATTTGTGTGTTTAAAATAAACATGTCTCTTTCAGTGTCTAGTTTCTTCCTCTTGTTACATAGTAAACCGTTTTCGCATTTGTACATGTTTACTATATTTAAATCTGCATCCTTTTTTAACACATCTAACAGTTTGGATATAGTAACATAATTTTTGTTAACTGCACGATTAAGCTTAGAATTCCATCCTTCTGCATAATTATTGGTCCTATGTCTTTCATTGAAGATGCACCACTCTTTAATAGTTTTAGTATTCTTCATCCAGGTTTTTGTCATATAGTTTATAAAATATTTAACTTTAGTACTAAATAATGTTTCAGATTGACTTTTTATGTAACTCCACCCATCTTCTATATGTTCCATAGGTAGTAAAGGCAGTAGGGCACGCCGCAATAGCGGCGGTAAGGCCCATCATGGAGGATTGGCTGGAGAGGCGACACGGAAGCCTCTCCTACCGACTGACGCAGGTGATCTCCGGAAAGGGGTGCTTCGGGGACCACCTGCATCGGATCAGGAAGGAGCCAACTCCTGAGTGTCATCACTGCGACGCGAGCGAGGACTCAGGGCTGCACACGCTGGCGGACTGCCCGGCGTGGGAGGCGCCGAGGCGTGACCTCGTGGCAGCCATCGGGGTGGGAGTCCTCTCGCTCGGCAGCATGATTGCGGCAATGGTGCGGAGCGCGAGCGCGTGGGCCGCCGCCGCCTCCTTCTGCGAGCATGTAATGCTCGCGAAGGAGGTGGCGGAGCGCGCCCGGGAGAGACTTAGAACTCTCCCGGTCCGCCGAGCCCGCAACTTGCTCGCCGCGCGTCGCAGGCAACTCAGGCGCCGGAGGTCGCTTAACGACCTCCGTCCTCCATGAGCGCAGGCCTGGGGGTGGCAGGTGAGGCCGTCTGTCACCCCAGCAGAAGCAGGCTGGGACGGTGGGGCGACTAGCGCCCCTCCCCCAAACCGGGGCAAGACGGGGACACCGTGGTTCCCAAACCCGAGGGGGCCATCTCGAAACCGGAGATGGCCCAGGGTCAGTCGGGGTGCGAGGGATATGCTCTATGGGCAACCTTACACCCCGGCGTCTGTAGACCCGAGACGGCGTGCGGTTTTAGTCGGTTCAAGCCCGACATAACCGCCCCCGCTGGCACGCGGGGGGGTATCCGAAGGGATTTCCGCACGATAAAAAAAAAAATAAAAAAAAACCTTTTTTTTTTGCATAAGGCTACTATCCCTTTCTCTAACTTGGATTTAATAGTCAATGTCTTAGACTTTCGCCACAAAGAACTAATAAAACGATAATAGCATCTTTTGATGATTATTTCTGGAAAAATTACTTCTAACGGATTTGTTAAACCAATTTCAAAGTCTGCGTGTATGATATTTGGCTGCCAATCTGGGACTTGCGCTTTGATGATGTTGTAAAGAGCGCAATACGATAGCTCAGATTTATCTGTCATCAATGCGTATAGTATGGGAACAATATTGGTACTTTCACAAGTACTACCTAAGTCACCATGTAAAACAAATAGCTGTGTGAACGGTTTTGGGACACTTTTAAATGTAGCGTCAGCAAAGTATTCCTTGATTGTGCTTAATAATTGTTTGCCTTGTACTGTACAAAACACCATTACTCTTCTATCATCAGCTACAAACTCAGCAAAAAGAAAGTTTTGATTATTTACTCACTTCCTGTACCTTTTTCCTTTCGGCATAAAATTTATTTTTACAATTTTTGTAACTATATCCAGACCTTGATTATATAGAGACTCCATTGATGCGTCAAATATTTTCCTTACTGGTACATCTGGAGAATCGGCTGCTTTTCTTTTGATGACATCTAATCTTGCCGCAACTTCATTCTTCGCCTCGTCAAATACGCATTGAGTCAGAGTCTGAGAAACGTCGTGTTTAGTTGTTTTAATTATCTTGCCATTCTGAGAATAAGAAAAGAAAATATATCAAGGTAGACATTTTGTTATTATCTTCATAGCATTTTAATGGCAGATATCCTAAAATACGCTATGACTTGTGACTAATCTTGTTTAATTAAAATTCTGTTCAACGGTTTACGCGTGATTTGTACACCGTTGGAAATTGTTACTAACATCTTGATCCCGGGGCAGTTCTTCACTATATTTTATGCAATATCTTTAGTAGGTACTTACCTCAATTACAACAGCCCCTGAACATTTGTGTTTTTTTTTGTTGGTACACACCCACCTCTCTGTGTCATTTTTAGCATACCGTTTATGTATGGAATATTAATGTCCATTGTACAATAAAATGCCTTTCCTATTCACAAATGTTAACATTTTGTAAAATAAGATTTGAAATTGTGTTACTCAAAAAGTGACGTGCACACATGACGGAAATGAAATATACTTCAACTTATCTTCGTAATAAGATTATAACTCTTTAGTACTTGATGGCCACTTATGTACAAGAACTCACACATACGTACATATATAACTGGTGGAGACATTAACACTCGAAAGAAGTGAATAAATGTAGTATCTTTGGCTTCCCCGCCCAGGGGAGACATGGCCACAAGAAGTTTCTCCTTGTCTCCCCCGGGGGAGACACCAGGGGAGATATGGCCCCGAAGCCAAAATGCTGTACTTATGTCATTAAGAAAGTGTAACTACCTAAAGTAATTAGTTATGGGGCACCCACTGAGAGGTTGACGAAATGTATTATTGTACCAAAGATACATAATATGGCTGGGCTCTCTGATATTGAACATTTGTCAAATATGGGCTCTCTAGATCACTTTTTTTCGTGCGGAAATCCCCCCGGATACCTCCCCGCCGGCCAGCGGGGGTGGTTATATCGGATTCGAACCGACTAAAACCGCACGCCATTTCGGGTCTTCAGGCGCTGAGGTGGTATAAGCCATTTTTTCGCACTCCGGCTCACCCAGGGCCATCTCCGGTTGCGAGATAGCACCCTCGGATTTGGAACCACGGTGTCCCCATCTTGCCCCCGGAAAAAGGGGAGGGGCCGCCACCCCGGCCTGCTTCTGCTAGGCTGACAGGCGGCTCCACTTGTTAACCCCAGGCCTGCGCTCATGGAGGACGGAGGTCGTTCGGCACAAGTCTCTCGGACTGTACAGCACACGCGCTCGCACATCTGCACCATTGCTGTGAGGCCACCACAAGGGCCCGCCTCGGTGAAGATCTCTATACTACGAAGGTAGCAAACGAGCATATCATCTTCCATCATCATCATCTTAGCGTTATTCCCGGTGGCATCCGAAGCCTTTACCTCGGAACTCGGGATCCAGCTACGCCATCTCCTTTTTTGTTTTGCCTTTTACGTTTTTATGGAAGCGGCTGCCCTCTTATCGCCTAACCCCAAGAGGAAAGCCTGCGCCAGATCCTTGGCCATCATCAGCAGGTGTCCCGGTGTGCTGGTGAGATGCACAGCGTTGGATGATAGAAAATCTGTTACATATATTTAATTTCATTTCATTTATTCATTTGCGTGTAATGTGGTACAATGAGAGATGGTACACTGAGAAAAATGTACCCCTTGTTTTAATAGGAATTCTAAACAATTTAACAGGTTTACCTCATAAAAACCGACTAGGCGTCCAAACGTAGATATTAACAGGAAACTGATATAACATCATGCACAAGCCATGGATGTGGACTGACGACGGCAAGAGACCAGCATGCTAATGTGACGTGTATGGACTGAAGAATTATCAGGAAGTAATGTTCATAAATAGGGGCGGACCGATATATTAGAACGTAGTCATGTTCCTATTACTGATAGGTTATCCGGCGTAATGACAATATGTAAAGTAATATTAAAGGGAATCCCGATAAATTTACTAAACAGGACTGATATAACATAGAAGTTTCCCTATAAAGTATCTGTATGTACCAATATGTTAAAAAGAAATCCTGATAAATCAACACGACTGTAATCATGTATTTAAGGTACATCTGATAAATTAAAATGCTTTCCTGATACTTTTAAGAGTATACTACTCGTATTATTTGGGTTCTGTATGATATTTTGTAGTGGTTTTTTGTAAAATCTTAATTACTGTACTCATGTATATAAGGCATTCATCTGTTATATTAATAGTCCTTCATGATATATTTAAGAGTATACTACTCGTATTATTTGGGTTCTGTATTATACTTTATAGTGCTTTTTTAGTAAAATCTTCATTACTCATTATAGTTTATCGTGAGGTTCATCGCAGACCAGCAGGATACGTGCGCCGGATTTTACGCTAATTAATAATCAACTTTATCGACGATTACACACTGTTCAAAATCGTATGAGCGTGCATATAATCGTCGATAAAGTTAATTATTAATCAGCGTAAAATCCGGCACACGTATCCGATCGGTCTGCGCTGCAACTCACGATAAACTATAAAGAGTAATGAAGATTTTACAAAAAAGCAATAGAAAGTATAATACAGATAATTAACATTTTACAACAAACACTACATTGAAATTATATAAAAAATAGTAAAATAAAAAATAGGTAGGTTACATAAGACAAAATTTATTCAAATAATAAACACTTGTGAAATATCGAATGTAGATACCTACATAAAAAATAAATCAATCGTACAAGTCTAAGGCTGGTTTCGCATATCTGTGCGGGAGACCCGTGTGGATCGCCCGTGCGGGCCTGGTGCGGGCTCCCGGAGCGGAGCCGAATGCAAGGCGCTAGAACATTGTTTGCAGCGACCCGGAACGTGTCACTTACGGGAAAATTCGCATCAATCTTTTTTTTTGTCATAAATCAGGGCTGCATCTAGTGACATTTCATCAAAGATGATGGAACATAATTTTTTCTTTTCCTCCCATTCTGCAACCTGGAAAACAATTTGTAATTTATAATGCAATTTTTTTAAATATCTTCCTGAATGACTGCAGAGGTCTCTGGTTTGAGTCTCAGGTCAGAACCAAATGTTTGTACAATCTGCAAGTATTTGATTCAGAGATTGGAGGGTGTTTTATGGGTATAATTTGTATGGTATTAATACACAAAATTATAAACCAAAAATATAATTTCATAATTATATGTTTAATACAAAGATAACTTAACTAAGATGCTGGATGCGGCAAGCTGAAGACAGGGCGCTATGGCGCTCATTAGAGGAGACCTATGTCCAGCAGGGGCGAAGTAGGGAGGGAAGTACAGCTATAGGTAAATAAAATAAGAGGCAATATTAAACATTTTGTCTACTCATTTTATGACTAACAACTTATTATTATACATAAACTAAAACTAATATAAATAAAGTACCTACATACCTTTTAGCGGTTCCTGATGTGCGTACGTGTGATCGAAGTGTCTTTTGCGTGTGTATGGGTAATCCAAATGAGGATCCATATTTTCTAAAATAAGAAGTAAACATTTTAATATACTACAAGATAAGTGATGAAATTTAATCTTAGGAAACTAAGCAATGAATACTTCTAATGTTTATTGATAATATTAAATAGATTGATACTTATTTCTTTATCTTACCAGTATTGGCCTGAGGTATTCCACTTAAAATTTCGTGATCAGTTAACAGAGTTGGGAACGCCAGATTTGTGAGCCGTCCCTTCGGCGTAATAAACTTCTCTTCGAAGTGTTTTTGACAAACAAACACTTGCGAAAGCTGCTGAGCTGATAACAATCTCAGATCATCACGGTTAAGACACTTCAACCATTTTTTGAGTCTTTTCTACGTACGGGGAAAACGGTGTAAACTAGCGTCCTTTCGCGATCTTTTACAAACACAACATTCGTGATACATATTAGAATATTATGTAACAAGAGTACGACAAAGGGTTTTATTACAGATAAAATGGAGAGGATAAGCACAACGACTTCACTCGATCAACAAAGAATCTTTTTTTTTTTTTTTTTTTTTTTTTTTTTTTTTTTTTATGGCATGTATACTAATATGCCAACGTCAAGTGAAAGATTGATTAATTAACTTTATTTCGATACTTTAGAAATTTTGAGACTTCTTGCAAAGATTCATCTGAAATAAAAAGATTAATGTGTACAAAACTATACAATCAATGAAATAAATAGATAAAACGAACAATGAAAAACATAAATGGGAGGAAAAGTAAAACTGGAGGAATGAAACGAAAAGAAAAATAAATTATCTAAACTAAAATAATAATATGAATTAAAACTTTAATTTATTGAGTGTAATGAAGTCGCCAATAATGTGTACAATAAAAGGATTTAAAGATGACAGAAGTAGATCTATATGAGTAGGAAAAGGATACTCATGTTCTAATAATGATGAAATAAATGATGAGCGATCCATATTTGAACATGAAAAGAAAATGTGATTTAGATCTTCCTCAGCGAGCCCACACTTACATAAGGAAGAATCCAAAATTCTCAATCTTTTTAAATGAACTGCTATGCAACAATGACCGAAACGAAGACGACAAATAGACGAAGTAATATACCTTGATGCATAAATTTTACTGAACCATGGCTTAGAGGGAATAACACATTGGATTTTAGAGTATCTGGAACCCTTAAATTTAGAATTTAACTTCCAAGAACGTGACCAAGATTTAAATAATTGAGGTTTAGGGGTCAATAAAAGGTCAAAAAAATAATTTTCAAATGGAATATCGTCTCCAGAAAGGATTGCCTTTTTCGCAAATTTGTCCGCCATTTCATTGCCATAAATACCGCAATGACCAGGAATCCAGGCCAAAATTACTCTATACCCATACGATTTGCACAGAAGTAAGTCACGTTTGATGCTTAACATGATATCAGATAGATTACCTTTAAACGGATTTGATTGTAAAGAATGTAAGCAGCTTAAAGAGTCTGTAAAGACAATCGACTGTTTAAGCTGAAATAACAAAATATATTTAACGGATTCATGAAGACCTCTACTTTCTCCTGTGCAAACGGATGTACCTGGAGGGCATTTCACGAGCTGATGGGTATTATATTGCTTATGAAAAATGCTGACACCAACGGAACCTAAAGGATCTAATTTGGAAGCATCAGAAAAGATGGTATTCCAACCAGCCCATTTTCTCTGAATTATATCGTTAAAAACTTTATGAGCACAGACAATGTCTTTATCGACACCAAAGTTAGTTATAATATCTGGGGTGTAAAGAACGGATTTTAGACTATGCATGAAGATTGGAAGTTTTGGATTATTATTAGTAGGATACTTAAAATTTCGAATTTTGAGAAAACTTTTGACTAAACAGGGAATAGATTCATCACTCCACAAGGAAAATTTATAATGATTAGACAACATAGCTAACTTTTGAAAAATAGGGTGATTTGAAAATTGCCAACGGTAAATTAAAAATCTATCTGCCAAATATTGAGTTCTTAAAACTAAAGGTGGTTCCACGCATTCTACCTGTAGAGAATTAATTGGAGTGGATTTCATAGCACCACAAATAATTCTTAATGCCCTAGATTGGACGGAATTGAGTTTGGTAATACAAGACCTATTGGACAAATTTAGGAGAAAGGAGCCATAATCTAAAACACTTCGAACCAAAGCATTATATAATAACTTTAGGGAATAAGGGTGAGCGCCCCACCAAATACCAGCCAAGCATCTCAAGATATTTAGCCCTTTCTCACATTTACCTAAAATATATTCAGTGTGTAGACGACCTGATAGTTTCGAGTCCAAAATAACACCTAAGAATTTAACACTAGAAGCTGTAGGGATTCTGACGTCTTGCATAAAAATGTTAATCCTAGGAAGAAGGCGTTTGCGGGTAAAGGTAACGACAGAGCTTTTCTCAGGAGAAATGGTAAGGTTATTAGAGGCCATCCAGAATGTCACCGAACTTAATGATCGGGATATTGAGTCTACACATACATTTACATCAGGACCAGATGAGTAGAGAACAATGTCGTCAGCATATTGAAGAATTTGGCAATTGGGAAAGGGGTGTGCATCAAGATCCGAAGTATACAAGCTAAATAGAAGGGGGCTTAAAACAGAACCTTGAGGAATTCCTTTATATAAGGTTCTCCTTTTGTACTCACCATTATTGCATTTGATGAGAATGGATCTGCCATAAAAGCTATTAAAAATATAAGATACAAATTTCGAGGGACAGCCCATGTTTAATAACTTACGTCTAAGGGTAAATAAACACACATTATCATATGCGGAGCAAATATCGAGGAAGGCTGCTACAGTGTAACCTTTCAGTGCCATAGACAGTTGAATGTCCGACACTAAAAGAGCTACACTGTCTAAGCAACTTTTCCCCTTACGGAAACCATATTGATTAGCAGATAAAAGGCCCATCTTTTCCGAGAACCATTCTAACCGATTTTTGATTAAGTGCTCAGCCACTTTTGCCATGGTAACAGACATTGCGATTGGTCTGTAATTTTCGACTAAGTTACTTTCTTTCCCAGGCTTTAGTATGGGGACAATAATCTGGGATTTCCAGTCCACAGGCATGACACCATAATTTATGCAAATATTGATAAGTGATAAAAAATATTCTAAAGTATTAACACTAGCATTGACTAAAAACGAATATGGGATTTCGTCTATCCCCGGTGAGGAGTCTTTTACTGACGATAGGACAAATTTTAGTTCTTCCATGGAAAACGAAAATGAATATTTAGAGTTACAAAAATTTGTCGGAATAAATGAATCATTGCAGATAGGTACAAATGAAGGCGCCAATCGATCCAGAAACTTATCCACCCATTCAACAGAATCGGGGAAAGAGGGGCACGATGGCAATAAGGAACGTCGGAAGATTTTTATTTGTTTCCAAAGAATATAGGAAGGAGTATCAGGGGAGACTCGCTCACAAAAACGTTTCCACCCATTAATTTTCTTTTGTCTTAGAAGGGTTTTAGCCTCACCACATATTTTATCTACAGCTGTCAAATTTTCACTACTCATATTGGCCCTATATGCAATTTCAGCCCGCTTCCTGCGATTGACCACCTCCGTACATTCCTTATCCCACCAAGGAGGTAGGGGGTGACCTTTAAAAACTGCAGACTTTACCGGTAAATTTTGCTCAGCCGCAGATCGTAAAGCCTGTCTCAGGAATTCATAACAAGCATCAACATTTGAAACAGTTATAAGAGGGAACGTAAAAGAATATGAAAATAAGAAATCAGAAAATTTTGACCAGTCTGTATGAGCATTAATGCTGTATTTTATGCGGGGCTTGATTTGCTTATTACGTTTGTTAAAGGGAAGATTCAAAATAATGGGGAAGTGGTCGCTACCATGACTCGAAGGAAGAATGTCCCATGACATGTCAGGGGCTAAACAGGAGGAAACCAGGGAAAGGTCAACTGCACTCTTATGTTCATAGGGCTTTGTCCTGCGGGTTGCAGAGCCAGAGTTGAGTATATAAAGGCCTGCAGAATCTAAATGCTGAAGAAATTCAAAAGACAGCTCATCATTAATAGCACATCCCCATGTTTGATTGTGGAGATTAAAATCTCCTAAAATAATTAATGGATTGTGAAGTGATGAAATAAAACTGAAGATGTCACGGAGAATGGAGGATGAAGGGTATGGAATGTAAATTGAAATATAAATAATATTATAGATTTTCACACAGACAATCGAATAATCGCTGTGAGAAAATGGATATGGTATATTTACACTATGTACAGAGGTGCTGATGAGGAGGCAAGAACCCCCATAACCATCAGCACGATCATCACGATAAACATGATAATTTTTGAAAATGAATGTAGTGGATGATTTCAGGTGTGATTCTGAAATCGCAATGATGAAAGGAGTAAATTGGTTACAAATTAACATTAATTCATACTTTTTGTTTATAAGTCCTGCGCAGTTCCATTGGACTGCTTTGGCTGGTTGATCCATTACTGGTAGAAGGAGAAGAGATATTCAAAGTGGTGGCAGCGTTGGACGGTAGACAGTGAGAAGCGGACAAAAGAGAAATAAGGGTTTTTATTAAGTCAGCTATAGAAGGATTTGAAGGAGGAAAGGCAACAGGGCATTTTGGGAGCTTAGGGTCCATAATAAGCGCCCTATGCGCATCCTTATCATAGCCTACAGGGGTAAGAGAAGGTCTCTTACGGTTTAAAAAGATCGTTTTTCTGTATGAAGAATTAACAGATTCCGGAGAAGGTTTTGAATTTTGTATGCCAGATAGGGGAACAGTATAACTTGGCTTGGAGACCACATCTCTGTATGAAATTCTCGAGGGTGGGTGAATTTTCGAAGCTTCGGAATATGACATCGATCTATCAGCCATTGAAACTTTTATCGCCTTCTGCCTTTCAAATTCAGGACAAGACTTGCTTGTGGCGAAATGTAGACCACCACAAAACAAACATTGACCTTCGTCAGCCTTACATGAATCCCCAGTGTGAGCATCACCACACTTAAAGCAGCGCGGTTTTGACCTACACTGGGTCTTTGTATGTCCAAAACGGCAACAATTGAAGCATTGAATAGTAGGATAGTAATATTGACAAACTGGTAAAGAATTGTAACATAGAAAAATTCTCGCAGGGAGAGCTTGACCATCGAAAGTCAAGACACAGGATTGTGAGGGCTTCCATACTTTGGTACCCTCTACATCCACTTTATAATTTATACGCCTAGCCTTTAAAACTGCGCCATAGCTAAGTGGAACTGTGACATTGTCCAAAACTTCTTCCATGGACCAGTCCGCCGGAATACCTCGGACGATGCCCATTTTCGTTGTGTGGAATGATGGGATGAAAATTTTATATCCATGATTATCTAAAATTTTTGATGCAATGAATTCATTAGCCGAAGAAGCAGACTTGAAAGCAACAGACATTCTGTTTCTTCCGATTTTGAGTAAAGACCCATCCGAAATATTTTTAATATTAAGATTTTTGAGAAGTCTTCCAAAGTTGACAGCATTAATTGAAGAACCTTCATCTCCTTGTTTCAATATGTGAACATTAAATGGACCCTTATCTGTAGATAAATATTGTTGTCTTCCAATAGGCACATTCTGCAGAACATGCGAGACAACAGTTGACTCAGTAGGAGGTAAAGAAATATCAAATTGTGAATCCATTTTGGCAATGGGCGGAGAAACTTGACCCAACGGTATCCCATTTTCAGAAGGAGTAGCTTGCCCTAGTGGCAAACTATAATCTACAATGACTTGGCTAAGTTTTTTCTTTTTAGAAATATTTTTCTTTTTCGACTTTTTAACGTTAAGACCTAAAGTTCTAAGGTCAGAGTCCGAATGTAAAGGACTATCATCCGCAGATATGTAGTCTACTTCTATATTAGCTCCCGGAGACGGGATACTTTCAGTTGGGGAGAGATAATTCTCCCCATCCGAGGAAACCCCCATCCGACGCGACCGTCTTTTGTACTAAACAAAAGACGGTCGTTACAAAACAAAATAAAACTGAATGAAAAAGAGAAAAATTACTTACAAAATACTAATGAATTACAATAATGATCTTACACTGAAAAAAAAATGAATGAATTCTGCAAAAGAAATAATATAAATTATAAAATTCGGAGACAACCAAAAATGACAACCGAATTCCACGACAATCACTTGACGTATCCAACAAAGAATCTGATCTGCAATGAAAACAAGAATTGACATGACATTGACTTGACAAATTTAACAACCATGCACCCGGTATTTTTGGGCCAATCACCGCCTACGGTACTGATAATTCATTGAGGATGTAACATTATATTTATGGGATGCACGTATATAATACAGGTTGCTACGTATTATTCATACTATACGGACGTTAAAAATATGCTGCTAGAAGCATAATATATCAGCATTACATGTTAATTTAACGTTGCGTCATGTCAATATAATGATATTGACATGTCAATATTTGATTCTTAATATCATGATATTTTTTGCGTTTGTCACGTAATATCATGAGTACAAGACCATTTATTTTATCGGTAACTCCCTTCATTAATAATAATCGAGAATTACAGTGTGATATCTCAGAATGAAATGATAGATTAACAAACCGTCACTATATAACATGGGTCAGAAGTTTACCTAATAAGTTGCATAACGAGGCATGATAATTTGAGCATCCTAGCAGCACGTTTTTTAATTATACCTAAATAATTTAAGGATGGGATTAGCGTCCCGATAAATTGACAGTTATCAATGAAATTTTCACTGTAGAACTTATAATTCATTCCGATACCGATATAATTTATTATCTTACGTGTATTTTTGCATGACGCGAATTAGCCACTTCTCTCAGTGTACTATAAAATATAGTAACTATATCTAGTCCAAGCACATTTCACCATAATGTTGACATGCAAACACAGATAATTATACATAGCAATATTTACTTAAAACCTATAAATATAGCAGTCACAATAACAGCACAACAGCTGCTACGACGCATTTCTGCAGTGGTACGAACGAATACATATTTCTTTAAAAAGTCTTCCACTGTATAAAAGGTCTCGTCCACCAACCATTTTTTTTTTTAATTTATGACACGTCAATTTGACTTCACCGCGCCTGATGGTAAGCTGAAGGTTAAGTCTCAGGAAAGAGGGTCACCATTACATACACGTACCATGTTAACAATGGTGGCACTCAGCTTGACGGCCTCATCAAAAGAGGATTATCGTCGCAGCACCGCGTGACACCCACCGGTCCCACTAGTGCTGCGACCACAATCCCCCTGCCTGGCTATGCACTTGCTGACCCCTGAACGCAATCAAACCGAAATTGGATTACTATGGAGGGTTTTTCGCAATCGTGCACGGTGGTACCTACCCGGCCGAATTTTGTGATAAATTTGTGTCATCAAATTTCTACCACCAGTAAAAAATGTTGTAATGCAACAAGACAATTTACAAGGCACGTCTATAATCGCCGCTGGCAATGAGTTGTAAATTAGTGGAGCCATGTAAACACAACTACGTTTCAAAAATTCTAACCTAGGTACCGGCAGCCTGGGGTGCTTGGTTGGGGACCTCCACGCGGTGGGGTGCTTGGTTGGGGACCTCCACGCGGAGGGGTGCTTGGTTGGGGACCTCCACGCGGTGCACCCTGGGCAACGGAGACGGCAGCGCCTCTCTCCTAGGGTGGGAGAGACGCTGCCGCCTACGGCCAACTCCGACCGAGGCGAGGACGGCCCTGTTGAGGGCTGTTCGGAAGCTTTCCACGTGTCCCTCTGACTAGCAGATGGCACAGTGGAGAGCAAGTAAGGGGGCCATCTCGAAACCGGAGATGGCCCAGGGTCAGTCGGGGTGCGAGGGATATGCTCCATGGATAACCTTACACCCCGGCGTCTTAAGACCCGAGACGGCGTGCGGTTTTAGTCGGTTCAAGCCCGACATAACCGCCCCCGCTGGAGACCCCCCGCTCTCTAGCAGGGGCGGTATCCGAAGGGATTTCCGCACGAGAAAAAAGAAAAAAAAAAAGGTACCGGCAGCCTGCCTACCTACCTACTGGTTATAGGTAGGTACTTTGCAATCACTCGCACTCACTGATTAGTGCATGTAAAATATGTCCCATTTAACTAATTTAACTTGGTTTTGAATGACCGTTTGCTCAAATTAAATTTATTTTAAGTATTGCCCGTAATTTGTGTAAAGCAAGTAATAAAAGTCAATTTAACAATTGATTACTCACTGGAAGTTAATTTCACTGTCACTGTTTGCTAAGTACGCATCAATTAGTCATTTCTTCCTATATCCCTCTGCCGTTCGCAGCCGGGCGAATTCCCACACTGTGACATCATTTTTTCCCTAATAAAATAGTATTTTTGAAAATTAGCTCTAAAAATAAAATAAACCTCAAAAAAAATTAGTATTTTATGAAAAAAAAACAAAAATACAAACATTCACACATAAATTCACGCTCTTTTCCCATTGTGATAGGCAGAAACCGCATACTTCCACTTGCTACTTGCTACTTTAGTTTCTTCTATGTTCATTATTTATTTTCATACAAGGCCGACGGTTGTGGGTAGCAAAACTTAGACAAATATATATTTGTAACTTATAAATTTTTATAAAAACTATTTGTAGCACTTGCATTTTTTTATCTAAAATAAAAGTGACATCAAAATATGCTTTATCATATTCAATTTTTAAGTTAATATAAAGAAAAAGCTCGTTTCTTATTAATGAAATACTACTTCTGTTATTTCTTCTCGTAATAAAATATCCTTTCTGTGAATGCTGACGTGGTGGGAATAGAAAGTAGAAATGAAATTATTTTAAATACATTTTGTAAGTTATGTCCCGTTTTTGGGAAAATATGCTGGCATTTTTGACCTATAGCTTTGTCAGTAAGCTCACTACTAATCTAATAGAAAATAATTACCTAGGTACTAAAATCGTCGGGGTGTGTGTTGGGTAACCTCCTCGAGTGTCGCTCCGATTCCGATCCCGCTGCAGTCCGGGGGGAACGGAATCGGAGCGGCCGGTACACCCTGGGCGGCGGTCAATGGCTTCCCCTTCACCCCTTCATAGGGTTGGCATTGATCGTCGGCCAATACCCAACGTGGCGAGAACACATCGCTCTCCGTACTCCTCTGCTTTCAGAGGAGACAGGATGAGCGATGCTGTTAGTGGTGAGATGGCCCAGGGTCAGCCGGGGTGCGAGGGATATGCTCTATGGGTAACCTTACACCCCGGCGTCTGAAGACCCGAGACGGCGTGCGGTTTTAGTCGGTGCAAGCCCGACATAACCGCCCCCGCTAGCCGGCGGGGGGGTATCCGAAGGGATTTCCGCACGATAAAAAAAAAAAAAAAAAAAAGGTACTAAAATCGCACAACAAAATAAAGCAGACCAAAAGTTTGTTTGAATTTGAAAATGTTCTGTTCATTTCACGTTCACAAGTTCCTAACGCATTAAGACAGATGCTTTCAGAATGCGTTCTATCACAGCGCAGCAAATCTTGTGTCTATGATCCAAATAAGTTAGAAGTATAGTAATGCGTGATGCATTACTATACTTATAACTTATTTGGATCATCGATCAAAAGTATGGTGTAGAGACGCGTTGGTAAATGTTTAAATAAGGGTTTCATAGATTTCGGTGTTAAAATATAGTATTTTTTCTTTAACAGTATATAGTACGCTGACCCGAAATATAGTACTTTACTATATATATTATAGTACGGTTGACAACCCTAGCTCTGAGGCTATATCACCACGACCACGGACTGATAAGAGTAACTCATAGAAACACACAAGACACATTAGAAATCAAGCATCAAACATTTCTTAATAGTGTTTTAGTATAAATTCTCGCGGTTCCTAACCGAGAGTATTATTCAGCTTTTTGCTGTCGCATAATTGCTGTGAAGGCGTCGCATCACACTATCACGACTTTCCTACATCTGTGTAGAGGACAATGATCAGAGACGAACCTAACGATTCACTCCCCACTGGTATCGCAGAAAGTAAAAGCACATCGCACCTCTACTTGAACTCACAGTCCATTACGAGAGTGAGCGCGACTCACGCGCTATGTCAAAAAATTCCCGCCAAAAAAAAGTCCAAAGGCAAACCCAAGTCGAGTTTCGTCCAAAAACCTTAAACATTTTTTATGTTTTTTTTTCGTGTAATTTAAAGTGCGACGAACTCTGGAGTGCACCGTCCCCAGTTTCATAAGTGGTTATAGAATGTTATTGTGCCGTCGTAAGTGAAAGTGGCGTGACGTAATCATTACATTAGAGCTATTATTATGGCGGATATCGCTCTTTGTGGGAAGCGGTGTCTTACTGTTTTCGGACTTTTTGGTAAGGATTTTTTTTCGAAAGTAACATTTTTTTAGCCTGTAACTAATGCCTACGTATTTTTTATTAATGTTTTATTTCTTAAACCAATAATATAATTAATAGGCGTAGAACTGCGTAGAACAGACTGTTAAATTCAAAGGCAATTTATCATTATACCTACCTATAACATAGAAAATTTTAAAAATATAAAATACTCATCGAAACGAAATCACAAGTTTCGTAACATAAAGTTTTAAGAATGGGTTATCTACAGTTAATCTTATTACTTATAATGATTTCATTGATAATAGTAGATGGAAGCATTCATTAAACGATTTTTTTTAATGTATAAAAGTCAGGTCTAGAAATAGTCTTTAAAAAAAAGAAAAAAATTGACAAACGACATTTTTATCAGGATACAATTAAATGCAATTAGATAGTTAGAATTTATAATATTTTTGTATTAAATGGCCAAAAGGTTCACAACCCAGCATAATGTTGGGTGGCACGCAACGCTAATTTTTAAATTGCAAGTTACAACCCACGAGTATCTTACGCTGAAAATAATAAATTAACTTGAAAATACAAAAGAAACCTTTACATTATAATATCGAACTGAACAGTACCTATGTAAGCATAATATCAATTAGGTTAAGTACCTAATTAAATAACAAATTGTTCTATACCTAACTTACTTCACAACATGACAGTATGGTCCCACCCACAGATTATATAATTGTTAACTTGACATTGGCATACAAAACCCTATCTATCAAAGATCAAAAAAAACTAAACTACATTCATAAACTGCCTTCCGTCCTATATTCCGTAAAAATGGGTAATTTTCCGAATAAAAGTCCTAATTATTCTAAAAATTAATAATTTTCCTAAGAATCCTATTAGTACAGTAATCCTTGTTGGGAGTATTCTGAGAATGGTATTGAGGATTGACTGGCCCATATTTGATTCTATGGCCCTATACCCTCCCATTTAGATATTCTAGGACATATTGCACAGCGCTATCTAGACCCAAAATAAACATAGCTTGTACCAACTATGAATTTTAGAACACAGATAAACATGTTAAGTTTAATTATAAACAGTCATCCAGATCACGCACTAATGTACACAAATATTTTCACTGAATGGTAAATCGAACACGCGACCCTCGAAGTAACAGTTAAACACTACCACCACACCACACAGTCCCATAAATGTTATAATTTTTTTATTGGTCTGCGGTTATAATTATGTATTTACCTACATAGTTGAAACGTATTCCGGTCAAATTCACATCAACTACATCTGAAGTAGAGTAATAAATGAAACACGCACAAAAACAACATTCTTACCTTTTTAATTTTAATGATGATGGATGAAGATTGTTTATTTGACAAATGTAGTTCAAGTAGTGTTTCCCAGAATTAAAAACAAAGCATTTACCAAAAACACAGATGCTCGAAATATTTCATTTAAAATAAGATAATAATCTGCGAAAGTCTTACTTTTCTTTTATAAAAATGAGCTGAAGAGGTTTCGATGCAAAAAGTATTTTGTGCATCTATGGCGTAGCGGTAGTGCATTCGACTGCTACGACAGGGAGCGCGGGTTCAATTCGGCTCAGTGCAAATATTTGTATGCATGAATATGTCTATTTGCATTGGTCTTTGGTTCTTGGTCTTTCTATGCGTAATATGTATTTACAAAAACAAAAAGTAGGAAAAAAACCAAAACAAACAAGCAAACAAAACAAAAACAAATGATGGTAACTGTTCAGTGCGTGAACCGTGCGAGCGCAGTAATAAAAAAACAATTAACAGCTCTGCTACCAGTCTCCTTTAACCCGGAGACAAGGGTGAGGAGTAAGACCACGAGCAGGTAGTATTCAAGCCGGAGTCGTTCCGAAGCGTGATCTAAAGCCGACAGTGGAAACGCAAATAAAAACTAAAAATTAATATCTAACTAAAATAAAGTGTCTAATGATCCGGATCTACACCAAGGTGCAGTCAACAAACGGTAAAAAATCATTACTTACCGCAATTTTATAAAAACCGGTTAACCGAACCTACTAAAACCGCACGAAGCATCAAAAACACAGGAAGTCAACACGAATATAAAACGGTTCAAACAACAAAATACCGTAATTTTACAAAAACCGGTTAACCGAACCTACTAAAACCGCACAGATAAAAACAAATCAAATCATACATTACTTTCAATTTTATAGCAAGTAAACACAAATACTTATCTATTCAGACCTCCCGGCGGGTCCAATCCAACATGAATAAGCAACAATTCAAAGTTAAACAGGATTTTAGCACGTACTTGTTTCAATAATCAAATTAAGCCGCAATTGACATCCGATCGAAATCGACCAGAAAATATTTTAATTACAATAACAATTTCAAGTTTTAAGGTGAAAATAGTCAAATTCAATTGCACCAAAAGGCAGAATAATACCGATTAAGTTTCCAATGGCAAACCAAAATTAAATCAATCCGTTAATTATGATCAACAAAAGATCAATCGATTTCAAACAAAATAATACGATTACACAAGCCAAAAAATTAATAAAATTTCAAGAAAATGAATGGTTAACTAACCTTATTACTGACGGCCCCATTATTTAGGAACAAATGACCCAGTGATAATGTACTTATTCTAATCCTAGTCTAAAGTATGTTGTGGATGTATAATACATCAGATTACAAAAATTACAAAAGATTTCACTTTCCTTAGTGTGTGTGGTCCACCGCAACAATAGTTCCAAGTCAAACGGACGCGATGGGAGTATTCACTTAATTTTACAAGGAGATAACATTCTCAATAATTAATGTTCACCAATTACTCAACATCCAACAAACAAGGTCACAACAATGTCCCCTCAAAGCGCGTGGCCGGGCCACCCAAAAGAGGCGCGGGCACAGGGACTACAAACGGGCTAACGAACCCGACCCTAATAAAAACGCACGAGCCCAGGGTCCACCAACGAACCAAGGAGCTCGGACCCTCACAAAGCGACGTCGCGCTGTACTCGGCGCTCAACTCGCCATGTACTGGCGCCAAGTTCACGTACAATAAAGCGCGGGTACGTAAAGAAAAAATATGATTGATGTTGGTCCTATCAATACGCGGTACCAACATCAAAACAAAATAAATCAAAGATTAAAACTAAACAGTAACTAAAAAGTTACCTTCATGATCCCTTCAAATTTTCTTACTAATATATTTGTAATTTCAAGCAAATTTAAATTTATTTCAATATAACTGCACTGTGTTGATTTGCATTTTGGCATTATTTACAATGGGGGTTGAAATACTTATATTTGTCAAAACATAAACATAACATAAACATAACATAAACTCACGCCTATATCCCCGAAGGGGTAGGCAGAGGCGCTAGCACCCACATTTCGCCAGTTTATGTTTAGGTCCCAATGTAATAGGTGGCGAGCCTATTGCCATTAACCGGGCACTTATAAGCCTGCGATAAATACACACATAACTTCGAAAAGCATCGAAAAGTCATTGGTGTGTGCCATGGTAAAACCTGGGATCGAACCGGAGACCTCGTCTCAGCAGTCCATTACCCATACCACTAGGCTACCGCGGCTTTGTCAAAAATTCATGTTTGAAAAAAAGGATTAAAATATAGAATCGCACATTTCTGAACTGCATTTGCATGTTATTTACAGATCTTACTTTATCGAATATAATCACTAGTATCTACATTGAATATTATTAAAATAACAATTTCTCTTTTATGTCTTAATTTTTCATATGGTAGTGAGAGTAAGCTCCATAAATAACACGCAAATGAAATTTAAAAAAATATATTGCTTTATTTATTGTTTTCTTTTTAACACGAATTTTTGAAGACTAATGCGTACTCCTTGCGAATGGTGCGCGAATGCAAATCAACACATTGTATAGACAAAGATTACATAATATTATTCTTATGTATAGATAATAAATATTCTACGACATTCTACACAGCGCTATCTAAACCCAATGTAAGCATTACTTAACGAGCTTGTGGTATGGGTTTTATAATGCGGATAAACATACTTGGATACATTTTGTTTTGTAAATACATACATGAGTACATATTATACATAGATACACCAAGACCAATTCAAAAACGGTGGTAGAGTCAAGCAACAGTCATTTTGGCCGTTGCATGAATGGGCCGACTCGACCGGGGAAGCACCACCTTCTCACAGAATATCGACGCCAAGTAACAGTATTTGAACTGTTGCGTTCCGTTTGGTGAGTGAGAGTGCCGGAGCCCAAACTCCTTTCCCATCCCCTCCCAAACTCTTTTCCCATCCCCTCCTAAACTCCTTTCCCATCCCCTTTCCTTTACAGGGTCGGCAGCGCGAGTGTGATGCCACTGGTGTTGCACACGTCCATAGGCCGCGGTAACCGTTTCCCATCAGGTGGGCCGTGTGCTTGTCTGCCACCTTAGTGGTATAAAAAAAAATAGATATATACATCTGAAGCACTCTACTAACAAAGCTTAGTAACTGGACAGTGATGGATATACCAGCGGCTTGAGCTGGTTGGAGTCTACGGCCGTAAAATGAAAGCAAAATTTGAATAGCCTACTGGTTAAAGAAATTGGACAGCCTACTGGCAATAAATATTGAATAGCCTACTAGCGACAGCATTTAAATAGTCTACTGGCGAGAAAAAAATACTAGCCTACTGGCGACAGCATTTAAATAATCTACTGGCAACAAAAATTTAAATAGTCTACTGTCGACAAAATTTGAATAGCCTACTGGCAACAAAATTTGAAAATCCTGTGGGTGGCAAATTTAATGTGTAAATCTGCCACTGCTATTATACCTTATACATCTTCTAAAGTTTCACAGACGTAACAGTTTGGTGAAATAGTTATATAGAATACTAGGGTATCATAAGTAAGTCCTACTTTAATATACTGACTAAAATCGTCTAATAGGATCGCATTTCAATCGATCATAACATAGTGTTATGTAGCATGATCGATTACAACATTCACGTAACTATTACGATATGAATCGATTACAATTAATTTCGCGCTCGTTTTTGTGTCAGTGACGTGCGTCTGTACAATAAAAAATATTACAGAAAAGTTGTGTTTCAATAATAATAAAATATTTGTAGTTTTTATTGACACAGATTTCATTGTTATGTACCTACATAATTTCATTTACATTTGTTAAATTTGTTAAACTAAATTAGATTAATTAAAATTAAATTAATTAAAAATTAAATTAAATAAATTTAAAAATTAAATCATTTAAAAAAACAATTATTGAAATGTCTTTGTTATCTACATAATTTAATATTTGCTTTATATTAAAAAAAAAAGCGTAGTTTAAGCTGTTGAAGAGCCTTCCCTTAGAGCTAATTCAGCCATTTGACCTTAGTAAACAAACACACACTCACACGAAACAACATTGCAAATTAATATAAGCTTGTAAAAAAAATGCGGCGATAGCCCAGTGGTGTACGTAATGGACTGACGAGTACTCGAGTTCGATCCCCAGTCGCCCCCCGGATACACACCTCTGACTTTTCGTAGTTATGTGTGTATTAAAAATGTTGATTATCGTTCGCTTAGTAATGTGTCCGGTAGATGGCAAATAGGCTCGCCCGCTATTACATTGGGACCTAAACATAATTGGCGAATCGTGGGTGTGTAATACACCTCTACCTACCCCTTCGGGGATACAGGTGTGAAGTTATGTTATGTTTTATGTTATATAAAAGCTTGTAAAAATCGATGTAACAAGACTTTTTCGACTGTCGTTTGACTCCCTGAACCCCCAGGGGAAAGCCTGCGCTTGAGCCTCATCCGTTGACTAGCAAGTTCTGGGTGGAGCCCTGCCTAGAAGAAAGAACTTCGCCCTCCCTAGAAGACCGGGTGGTCGTTGACTGCTGCACATCTAACCGATTAGCGATCAACGCTGGGGTCCCTCAGGGGTCGGTACTCTCGGCTACATTATTCTTGCTGCACATTAACGACCTGCTCAAGCCCAGTACTTTTGGGTACGCAGACGACAGCACAGTGGTCGAGAGTTACGAGTCCAACCCCCGAGCCAGCGTGGGACAGATCCAATCTCTCCGAGAGGCTATGGTTGAGCGTTTGAATTTGTCCTTGAAGGCGGTCTCCGATTGGGGTGATGCTAACTTGGTCAAGTTCAACGCTACCAAGACCCAGGCGTCTCTCTTCTCTGCCAAGCGAAGTCAATTTCAGCCAAACCCCACATTCCGAAATGCATCCGTGCCGATAACCGACCGCCTCGAGCTTCTTGTCGCTACCCTGACGTCCACCCTCAATTTTGGGTCTTACATTGAGGCTAAAGCTCAAGTGGCTGCTAAAAAGCTGGGTATTCTGTCGAAGGTGCGACAGTACTTCACACCGGAACAGTTGCTCAACTTGTACCAAGCGCAGGTTCGATCCTATATGGAGTACTGCTCGTACCTGTGTGATGGCTCAGCTAAATACCACCTGGAAGCGCTTGAGACAATAGAGAGATGGGCCAAGAGGCTCATCAATAACGATGCACTCGTCGAGATATAAGGCTTCAGAGCCTTGAACATCGACGCAAAGTTGCAGGCCTACCGGTCTTTTACGGGATGCATTTCGGAGAGTGTGCGCTGGAATTGCACAACTTGATACCTCCAAGCCCTTTCCACCAACGAACGACCAGACGCACAGCGACGCGCCACCGCTACATGGTGGATATTTCACTCATACGCACGAAACGTTTCGGCGACACATTCATCATGCGTACAGCTAAGGAGTGGAATTGCCTGCCTGAGTCAGTGTTTCCGGAAAGCTATAACCTCGGAATCTTCAAGTCTCAAGTGAATAGGTTCCTTCTAGGCAAACGTGATCTATCGTAGACCACATCGTCACTTACGATCAGGTGAGATAGAGGTCAAACGTGAGCCTATCATCCATAAAAAAAAGAGGACCTTGTGCTTCTAATCAGACTTTTTTTATCATTCAAAAGCTCACATTTGACCTCTATCTTACCTGGTGGTAGCTCTTCCCTTCACTCCAGACTTGAATATTCCCAGTGAACTGTGAATACGGTAGTTAACTGTTAACTTGCAGTGGCCTTTCCACAAATGACCAGCACGGTTTGTGAAACATCCTCATTAATCGATGAACGATAACATATTGCAACTATGGCATTTAGGACAATACAATTATGAGTTTCTAATCCTCTTTAGCCTCGCCCTAACCCGGTTTGTTCCAGTAATAGACTTACAACGTGCCGATTTGAAACTAGTGTCTCTTACAGTGATTGTGGATATAGAGTACAAAAATGTTGAACTTATGGAAACGGTTAAAGACTATGTACAAGTGTAGCGACCATCTTGAACAAAAGTCAGAAATTTCGCTAATGTACACTATACGGACCAACCAAAAACAACTACTCAATCAATAAAATTGCAATAGACTCGCCCCCTATTACATTGGGACCTTTAACTTAACTGGCGAATCGTGGGTGTGCAATACACCTCTGCTACCCCTTCGGCTATTTACAGGCGTGAAGTTATGTTATGTTAGTTATGTCAACCAATGATATTCCTCTCTGACTGCTCATGATTGGTTTAATATAATCTATGATTGTTTAATGGGCGCGCCTCGGCCACCACAACCACCAAAGATACCTAAGAAAACTATCTGGACAGCTAGAGTACATTGTCAAGAAGTTTGCCGCTCAATATACTGTAGGCGTATAGAGCACACCAAGACCTTTGGAGTCAATTCAACCTCACCTGGAAGCCGGTACAGACCTGCCTTGCTATTCTCTGAGAGCGTTTATGTATCTCGATAGCTGAATCAGCGATGAGTATATCATTTCTTATGGCGAATATGATATCTCACGTCGGATTCAGCTGTTGAGATTTATAAACACTCTTACAGAATACCACCACTGTTGATTGACAGACCTGGCGCAGGTTGGATGTGAGGTCAGACGGCAAGATCGGCTTGCTTTGGTTTGTCAAGCCTCTCTATATCGTACAGTGTATGTCTACAACTTGATATCTTTTTAAAGTAGTTAAAACCGAAGTAATAAATTTTAATATTTATTCAAACAACAAACGGTGATATCCTTCCACATCAAAACCAATACAAATAGACTTTAAAATGTTTGCACTAAACGGGAGTCCAAACCGTGCCCTTCGACGTAGCACTCGAACGCCACAGAGGTGGTCAAACTATTGTATGGAGTTATTTTATTTTTATTGTATAATGGTCACGTCAATATGACTTCAGTTCGCCTGATGGTAAGCTTGAGGTAAAGTCTCAGGAATCGGGGTCACCATTACAGACATCGATAATGCTACACTGCCCCACAGACATTAAAGTACAGTAAGTGTCAAATTGAATAGATTCAATTTCACCAACCGATCAAACTTTACTGTCCTTTAATTAAAATTGAAATTGAATTGATTCAGTTTGAAACTTACCGTGATTTGATGTCTGTAGGGCAGTACAATGGTGGGCTCATAGAAACTAGGTCTGCAATTCATTCACTGTTGCAAAAATTGAGCAAAGCAATTTCTCCAGGACTTTTTCTAACGGTGATAATTCCTCAATTGCTAGTGCGATTTTCGTTTTTCTTTTTGTCTTGTGTATATGAACAAATTACTTAATTTAATACCAATCGTGTGAATAAGGCTTTTTTGTTCATTGAGAAATCAGTTTTTTTTCCGCTGATTATTCCTCCGTGGTACTTTTTTGATGTTTGGTTTTCCTAGCCTATGTCCTTCCCATCAGTAACATCTTTCATTAGAATCGGTTCAGCCGTTTGGGAGAAGATGGTCTAACGAAATACATGAGTCGTCTAAAAGTGAGCAAAGCTCTGTCGTGCTTCGCTCAATAATAATAGGTACCTTATTATATCTGTGGGTGGGCCCACAGCTTGACGGCCTCATGAAGTGCTATTTCACGGACCACTTACAGTAGCCGGGACTGTAGGAAGAAAGAAACACAGAAAACACATTTGGCCGCTAAAACACGACAGATATGGATTTTTATACAACTTTTGCCGGCCGCTGCTCGCATGTACAGCAATTTCGATTTAGGGGTCCCAATTATGCGTACAATAACGATAAATTTAATGGTTATTGTAATTACATAGTTATATAAATGTAAACCATAAAGTGACGTTATGTGTTCGTGTGAATGAATGGATTGAAGTTTCACTCAGTAAAGTTAACCTTGACATCCAGTGGATGCTATAAATTATGTTCTGACACGTTTCTTACAGCATACTAAGTGATTGTAGCGTTATGCAACAGATTACGATATCTGTGTCATGTGTTATAACTTTGGTTATTTATAATCAAATAGTGTAGCTACTATCAGTATTAAAAAGGAACAATAACTTTTAATAAGATACCATTATTTGCTCTTACTTATTATAATTATCTACTAAATTTACCAGGAGAAATGTTTGAAAGTTTTGATCGATGCTGTTTTTCTTTGTTTTTTTTTAGATTCAAAACATTAGGTTCTTTATTTTCTGGTTTCACATTAGATCTAAGCGTTGGTTAGCAATTGGGTGCGTGTAGGCCCCATCAAGAGCTTCAAGTCCAAGTCACCCTCACTTCCAAGACGGTACACCGGCGGATTGACAGACGAGCCTCTGGGGCAGGCTTTCCCCTAGGGGTTGGGAGGTCAGACTTCAGTCGCTCCCATAAAATTCATTCATTCGCATAAACCAAAGCAGCAAACAAGACTAAACCGCACGCTGTCTCAGGTCTTCAGACGCCGGGGTGTAAGGTTGCCCATCGGGCATTTCCTTCGCACCCCGACTGACCCTGGGCGATCTCCGTTTTCGATATGGCCCCCTCGGGAGGATATAAGTTGAAAGTGTTCAAATTATTTTTTTAATAACTTAAGTATAAAATATAAACTAAATTTGAGCTGTTTGAATCCGCCATTGTTCACTTTCGATGACGTCACGTAGTAGCCCCAATATCACTTACTATATGCATAGTCAGGATTTTCGGTTTTTATTATTGCTAATAAACTTTTTATCGATGTTGTCTTGTACCCGAGTACACTACCATGTACTCACTAAATAGTGCTTTATCTGTTCCAAAAGATGCCTTGAAAAAAAGGGCGTAAAGAGATAAAGTAGATAAGTAGGTATTTATCCAATATCACGATTTCATTGTTATAAAAATGACTGATAGCTTATAAATCTAAATTGAGAAACACTTAAACACACCCTTTTTTTTCGTGCGGAAATCCCTTCGGATAAACAAGCCCCACCCCGCCCCCGCCAGCCAGCAGGGGCGGTTATGTCGGGCTTGAACCGGCTAAAACCGCAAGCCGTCCCGGGTCTTAAGACGGGGTACCATAGAGCATATCCCTCGCACCCTGGCTGACTCAGGGCCATCTCCGGTTTTGAGATGGCCCCCTCGGGTTTGGGAACCACGGTGTCCCCCGTCTGGCCTGGGTTTGGGGAAGGGGCGCTAGTCGCCCCGCCGTCCCGGCCTGATTCTATTGGGGTGACAGGCGGCCTCACCTGCCACTCCCAGGCCTGACTTAAACACACCCAACACTTAAAAATCCAGTGAAAATCCGTTCACCTAAACTTGGTTTAGTTGGTTTTTTACTTGATGAAATTCATTGAGTAAATGTGATACCTAAGTTTAGTTTTAATTTAAGTTCGGTAAGTATAAATGTTATAGTTGATCTCACAGGAGAAAATTCACCCAATTAAACTGGGTTCTCGCCTTTTACTTAATGATATTCATTGGGTAAAATATGATAACACAGTATGGGATGAATTTCAGCTCGGTTAAAATAGTTGATGAAATCAGTTCTTAATCTGGATTTCACCAGTCAAATCGGATACCCAGTTTATTCAAACGAACTTTTCGTTTAAATAACCTGGGCCGAGTTTTACTCAAAGACATCATTTGACTAAAAAACGAGACAACGCCAAGGGCACCTTCTTCCGAGGGTTTGGGCGGTCAGTCCGTCATTATCATTGATCAAATTGGTCAATTCTTGGCATCCAGTCGACGCGGACAACAAGTAGACCGAGACGCCTTACATCTTGTATTATTGATTGTTATTCCACCAATATCCTTAAAAGAACGATGTGCATTGTTACAATCTAAGTAGTATTGATACGTAGATTAGCTATAATCTAATGTCGCTTATCTGGCAGTATACGCCCGCACATGCAGCCACAGCTGATACACTCAAAAACAATGGCGAACTACTTAAAATAAAAGCGCATACGATAGTTTTACAAACCGTACACTTTCCAACTTTCTACGATGGTCTTTATACTTATTACGTGAAATGACGTTCTTAGCATGACGATCAGTCCAGTAAAAGACAGAGTTTTATTGAAATTAAACTATACGGAACAGATTCTTTCGCGGCTTATTTGGTTGTATTTTATTATTCACACTGATTCCGACGTTTCGGTTGCTTTTTAGTAGCCATGGTCACGGGGAGACTGAATATTGTTTTATTGTTTGACTTAATTAAACCCAAGAACGAGCAAAATCCAATAAGAATTCACGATACTGCGAACTCATCAGAACAGCAAATAAATCGCGGAACAATTTGTTATTGAGTGCCCTGTGTTTAAACAAATTGTAAATGGTTCTGCAAATCCGTATTTTAGCATTGTCTTCATACACAAATTTACGATTTGGTAAAAAATAGTTTTATTTCAAGACAGAGTTCTCAAACTTCTTATTCTATAGGTATCTAAACTTTGGGGTGTGTGTTGGGTAACCTCCTCGAGTGTCGCTCCGATTCCGATCCCGCTGCAGTCCGGGGGAACGGAATCGGAGCGGCCGGTACACCCTGGGCGGCGGTCAATGGCTTCCCCTTCATAGGGTTTGCATTGATCGTCGGCCAATACCCAACGTGGCGGGAACACATCGCTCTCCGTACTCCTCTGCTTTCAGAGGAGACAGGATGAGCGATGCTGTTAGTGGTGAGATGGCCCAGGGTCAGTCGGGGTGCGAGGGATATGCTCTATGGGTAACCTTACACCCCGGCGTCTGAAGACTCGAGACGGCGTGCGTAAAAAAAAAAAAAAAAAGGTATCTAAATTTAAATTCTTGTCTGTTTATCTGTTTGTACGCGTTGCAACCAAAACCTGCTGAACGGATTTTGATGTGGTCTGGATGAAATTCCCATGGACACGGGACATATTTCTATCGCTGTGCGACATCTAGCGAAACTTATCCGCGGGTATAACTACATTACGTTTCTATCTCGCAGATAATTTAGTTGCTGTGTCCTATATACGGCGCTGCATGTCGCTTACGTCTTGAAGTCCGCATAATGAGCAAAAGTTCGTGCATGTACACTATACGGACCAACCAAAAAAAAAACTTCGATGTAGACAGTGGGATGTGGGGGGCATACGGCACTTACGGCAGTCGCTTGACGTAGGTAGACTGAATAAATAAAATTTTAGTTAAAAAAAAAGAACCGACTTCAAAAATCAAGAAGGGACTAAAAATAACTAAATGGCAGGATTCCATTCAAAAGACCGAAATGCGCATAAGGCTTCTCTGTTAAAGTCGGTACCAAACCGAAAAGGTTTTTAGGTTAGGTTAGGCCTTCTGCGAGCATGTAATGCTTGCGAAGGAGATGGCGGAGCGCGCCCGTAAGAGATTTTTAAAACCTTCCCGGCCCGCCGCGCGCCGAGCGCAGCGAGCATGTTGCGGCATGCTAACCGCGCGTCGCAGGCGACTGAGGCGCCGGAGGTCGCTTAACGACCTCTGTCCTCCATGAGCGCAGGCCTGGGGTGGCAGGTGAGGCTGCCTGTCACCCCAGCAGAAGCAGGCCGGGACGGTGGGGCACCTAGCGCCCCTCCCCCAAACCGGGGCAAGACGGGGATACCGTGGTTCCCAAACCCGAGGAGGCCATCTCGAAACCGGAGATGGCCCAGGGTCAGTCGAAGTGCGAGGGATATGCTCTATGGGCAACCTTACACCCCGGCGTCTTAAGACCCGAGACGGCGTGAGGTTTTAGTCGGTTCAAGCTCGACATAACTGCCCCCGCTGGTTGGCGGGGGGTATCCGAAGGGATTTCCGCACGAAAAAAAAAAGGTAGTAGTAGTAGTAGTAGTAAATCTCTTTATTGTATGAACACAAGAATACTCCATACATAATAGGTACCTAGATATGTAGCGCCATCTAAGCGTGGTGAGAGATGAGAGTTTACGTCATAATTAGATATTGAATTTTTTTATTGCTTTGTAACGTTGTTTCGGATTTGGTACTGATTTCAACAGAAAAGTCTTTTGCGGATTTTAGTCGTTTGAATGCATGTGTAATTCAGTTACTTTCCACTTCTTAGTCCCGTCTTGGTATTTGAAGTTGGTTGTATTTTTTTTTTTCAAATATTTTTCTTCTTTTTTAGTGAACGTAATTGATTTATTGAACACTGAAAACTAGAAGACTATACGATGCCAGATTGTTATACAACCGCATCCACAACAATACATCAATAAATCATTGAATTATACCTTTTTTTTCGTGCGGAAACCCCTTCGTATACCCCCCCGCCGGATCGCTTAATAATGCATCCATGCGGACGACGTCACATGGTATCCATTTGTTGTACCGATACCAAAACCTTCTCCAGAATGTAACAAATACTTTTCTGGATACCGCATCAAAATCGGTTCAACCAAACGCGAGATAATCGCGCACAAACAAACAGGTCAAACTGAGAAGCTCCGTTTTTTAAGTCGGTTAAGTATACTAAAACCTTCTCTAGAATGCAACAAATGCTTTTCTGAAAACCGTATTAACCAAACGTGAAATAATCGCGGACAAACATAGAAACAAACATACAGATCAAACTGTGAACCTCCTTTTCTACACACCAAAGCCGCCGACCCTTCGGTTTAACCCATCGGGAAAGGCCTACAGCTATCTTCACACCAAAGCTGCAGACACGGTGGTGGAACCAACTGGCTTGTGCCGCCGGGCTTGTATTGCGTTTTGTTGCGGTACGATTAAACGCAAAACAAGCCCGGGGACACAAACCGCAATGCCACCGACTTGTGCTGCCGGCTTTTGTGTGTAGACAACCTTAAAGCCGGTTCAAAACCGACCCCAACTGAGTTGGGAAAAAACTGAGAGAATGATGGTCTTGGTTCCCATACGCCTTATGCTCATCAACGAGATACCTCCCGCACTGACCAACAACTGACCTACTAATCTTGTTTTAAAATAAAATAGCAAAACAAACGCCAAATAGATAACTGCACACAACAATCATCATTTGCGTTTGATTATTATGCAAATCACCTTCTATTACTCAATACCAGTTGAATGAGTCACTTAGCAATGTCTGACCGCGGCTCGTGAGGTAACGAAATTGATAGCTATGACATAACAGTACATGCATCCGTCTTTGTGTGTTATTTTATAGCTTTTATGTACAATTTAGGGTTCTGTACCTTAATAGAAAAACTAGTAGCAGCAGGATCACTTCATTGGCCGCCTGTCTAGCGGTCTGTCCGTCTGTCAGTCTATCTGTCAAGATCTTGAACTGGAACCAATAAATATTAGCCTATTGAAGTCCGTAACTACCTGTTACCAAGTAGGTTAACACATTGCAAAGTCAAGCAATACTAGCCTAGACAGTTTTAAGATGTTGACCATTCTATCCACATTGAGACCCCTCTGTACCTCGAAGAGCACGTTAAGTACGGTCCCGGTTGCCATATAAAGTCGTTACAGGAGATTGAAGCCCTAAAAAATGCGGTCTAACTACAGAACTTCGATATTGCCAGTGGGTTGTGGAGGTGAGATGGCAGTTGCTTAACGAAAGTTATCTCACCTATGGCAGTGATGTCATTCATATATGTCACATATGAAAGTTCAGCTGCCTAGTTCAAAGCTGACCCCAATTGAGTTGGGAAAAGGTTTGGAGGATGCTGATGTAGTCCAATCTGGGACAATAATGATCTCTCCCAATTGACGCCATAGCATTCGATTCCCGTCATCCGTATCCAGTCTTTCCCAGCTACTTTTTTCAGGCCGTCGCGTCGGTCCATCTTTAGAATATTTATTTACTGAGTCTATGTCACAGGATCCTATTGGCGTACCAGTAGGTAGGTACATATCCAGTGGGCACAGCTCTCGCTCTGGCGCGGCTGCTGCCCAACATGAGGGGGCCCGATGACTCCTGCAGGAGACTCTACGCGGGGATCGTGCGGTCCATGGCCCTGAATGGGTGCTCAATATGGGCGGAGGCCCTGAAGGCCGGAAGTGTGCGGATGCTGCGAGCTCCGCAGCGGGTGATGGCCATCAGGGTCATCCGCGGGTACCGCACGATCTCCTTCGAGGCGGCGAATCTCCTTGCCGCAACTCCGCCATGGGACCTGGAGGCGAGAGCCCTTTCGCAACTGTACCAGTGGCGAAAGGAGGCGCGGGAGCAGGGACGGAACCCCGAGCCTCGAGAAATCGAGGCCGTGCAGTCCCAGCTCCGCCAGGCCATTATGGTGGAGTGGAAGGAACGACTTGGGCGACCAAGCGCAGGGCACGCCGCAATAGCGGCGGTAAGGCCCATCATGGAGGATTGGCTAGAGAGGCGACACGGAAGCCTCTCGTACCGACTGACGCAGGTGATCTACGGGAAGGGGTGCTTCGGGGACCACCTGCATCGGATCAGGAAGGAGCCAACGCCTGTGTGTCATCACTGCGACGCTAGCGAGGGCTCAGGGCTGCACACGGTGGCGGACTGCCCGGCGTGGGAGGCGCCGAGGCGTGACCTCGTGGCAGCCATCGGGGTGGGAGTCCTCTCGCTCGGCAGCATGATTGCGGCATTGGAGCGGAGCGCGAGCGCGTGGTCCGCCGCCACCTCCTTCGGCGAGCATGTAATGCTCGCCAAGGAGATGGCGGGGCGCGCCCGGGAGAGGTTCAGAACTACCCCGGACCGCCGAGCCTGCAACATGCTCGCCGCGCGTCGCAGGCGACTCAGGCGCCGGAGGTCGCTTAACGACCTCCGTCCTCCATGAGCGCAAGCCTGGGGGTGGCAGGTGAGGCCGCCTGTTAACCCAGCAGAAGCAGGCCGGGACGGTGGGGCGACTAGCGCCGTTCCCGCATACCGGGGCAAGACGGGGGCACCGTGGTTCCCAAACCCGAGGGGGCCATCTCCAAACCGGAGATGGCCCAGGGTCAGTCGTGGTGCGAGGGATATGCTCTATGGGCAACCTTAAACCCCGGCGTCTGTAGACCCGAGATGGCGTGCGGTTTTAGTCGGTTCAAGCCCCGACATAACCGCCCCCGCTGGCCGGCGGATCCGAAGAGATTTCCGCACGAAAAAAAAAAAGGTACATATTCAGTATGTATAGGTACGAGAAACCCCAACACCGACCTGAGAACCGAATCAAAACATCACGATTGTACGCAAACATATGCAACTGGACCAACGAGTTAACTAAAAATAGCACATCTATAAAAGTGTGCTTTGGTACCAGTCCACTCGCAAAACTCTTCACTAGCACACATTTTTGACTCATTGACCGTAATCTGCAAACGAGAGTGAAAGCAATCACGTCATCGACTCTTGCGCAACAACCATTGTTGATCGCGAGTTAGGTGCACGGGCGCATGTCTCGCACGAACGTCACAGACTTTGTATAATTTAATTTTAATTGGCATTTATCTTGATGAAATTTGCTATTTTAGTGTTTATCACGATGAAACTGATATTTCTTTATTCAGCAGTGTGAAGAAGATTACGATGTAGGAGGTTTTATTTTACCTACTTAAAAAAGGAGGTTGTTTTCTTGTGTCTTTATCATCAACATCTGCCTGCCTTTATCCCAATTTCAGAGGTCGTGGGGGTCGGCACAATATGTCATTTTCTCCCATACTTTCACGCTCGGATATCAATAGTGTCATCGCCTCAGTTAGATCCCTTCACTGCCATGTCCTCTCTCACTCAATCCATCCATCGTTTCTTGAGACTGCCTCTGCTCCTGAAGTCCTCTACATTCATACTTTGAACCTTTCTAACAACATTACTCTCATCTCTTCTCATACTATGTCCACCATGACAGCCGATCGCTTCTCTTTTAAAATTAGTCTAATATACAGTGAAAGTTCCTGATTCACGCAACATTGTGACCCAATTCCTACGTTCCCGGCTAAAGATTTCATTATCCACGGGTCTAATCAGACTATATTATGTTAAAATAATGATTCGGTACCCTTTGTGAATGCGTATAATATTTTAAGTAATACAATCTTATTACCCTATGCCTAAAATACCTATCTTATTGTTAAATGCTTCATTTATTAATATTAGACGTTTCGCCATGTCCTTTGGGAAGAGCCACTTCACGTGTTTTATTGTCTCCACTTCTCATTTATTACAAAAATCAACACGTCTCTTATGAAATTAGGGTATAGTCCTACTATCCTATAGGAACGTATAATACCTACCATATCAAATACCCTTCCCTATTCACAGTTTCTGTATTCGCAGCGTTTTTACGGAACGAATACTCCGCGAATAAATAGCTTTTACTGTACATCGATTATTCCTTACCACCGCGACCAATTTCAATAGTTTTCTTTCTGTTGAAAAGATCGTATTTCTGGTGCGGTGCCATAGAAATTTGGTTAGGATCTGATGATGCAATCCATGAGAGTAATAACATCTAGCTTGAATCAATAATCTCTTGAATTACCAAAACCAATGTCTTGGTTTGTAGCAGTCGGGTTTTCTTTTGCCTAAAATTTCAATAGATCAACCTCAGTATACTTAGACTTAGATAATCTTAAATTAAAACGAGGTAGATGTGTTATGATGCACTTTTATTTGCGTGCATCAATAGCTTCGACGTTCTGCTAAACGAAATGTTTTGTGTTAAGCGTGGGCTCACTTCGGCGATCTACTTATAGGGGCCGAAGGCGCAAATCCAACTCAAATATCACGGATGAATTCAAGTAATTCAAGAGGGAAGAGTCTTCCTTCTGACAGCACAAAAACTAAAAAAGAAATGAGGGGCGGGAGTGGCCTTTGGTCTTCCCGGAAGACTAAAGGCTATTCCTGCTTCGCAATTTCTTTTTTTTAGGGTCGGCAGCGCGAGTGTGACGCTCCTGGTGTTGCACACGTCAATAGGCCACGGTGACCGCTTCCCATCAGGTGGGCCGTGAGCTTATCTGCCACCTGAGTGGTATAAAAAAAAAAATATGCTAACTTTGCCTATAGATAGAGAAAAAAAATCAATGTTTAAAAATGATTGTAACATCATTCATTGTTTCCTTAGTTCGCAACAATTGCGGTAGATGACTCCAGCGTCGCCCCGAGACGTATATAATATATCGGAGAATTTTTAATATCTGGGAGGTGTCTAGGTAGCTCAGTTGATCAGAGCGTTCTCTTTTTCTGATCTTAAACTACAACATAGATTAGTTAGTCTGATCTTGCATTTCGACCTCGAACAGTACATGTGTGTGTCATTCGGAATTTATTAATCAGTTGAAACAGTAAATAACGAAACTGGAACTGCGAAATCATCTATAAGGAAAATCCGGACTGGTGTAATCTGAAGACACCGATGCACGATGCAATAATATTATGAATCAGTGGCTATGAGTAGATATGGTCGGAAAAGAAATCGACTAATTACGGGTATAATTTTCAATTACAAACGAGAAGCATGTCATGGCTGTTTCATGGGCGGATACATGAGGCGGAGGGTACCAAAACCTTCCAATGCTTCACAATTCATGACGGCCTCTGTGGCGTAGCGGTAGTGCAGTCGACTGCTACGACAGGGAGCGCGGGTTCGATTCCTTCTCAGTGCAAATATTTGTATGAATGAATATGTCTATTTGCATTGGTCTGGGTGTTTCTATGTATAATGTGTATGTATTTACAAAAAGTAATAGTTAAGTATATAAGTATGTTTATCCGCATTCTGGAACCAATTTTAACTGTTTATTTAAGCGTCGGTAGCTTATTGGTTAAGAAGTCGACGCTACGATCGAGAGGTCCCGGGTTCGAATCCTGGCCATTACACTACTGACGTGAACCCACTCCTAACACAAGCATTTAGCTTAGCTGGAGGGGTTAGGGGGAATATTAGTAATTTCGGTAATTAATATTCTTGAAAAAAAAAAAGCTAGTTAAACTATGCTTACTTTGGGTCTAGAAAGCGCTGTGTAGAATGTCGTAGAATATTTATTTATTATTATTATATTCTAACCCAATTACGTAATTTCTATAAAATTTGACAAATAACGTGTACACGCACACTATAAGCTTCTAGGCACATTAAGATTCGATCTGAGTAATCAAAACTCAGCGGGGTGTAAAAAAAATGCACTTTAAGCTACTGCAATCTGCTACGAATGACATTTCTCCAGAATAACCTAAATAGGGTCCACTGCTGGACATAATATGTCTCCCCTAATGAAAGCCATAGCGCCCTGTCTTCAGCTTGCCGCATCCAGCATCTGCCTGCAGTCTTTCGCAGATCATCATCCCACCTGACCGGAGGGCGTCCTACACTACTTTTCCCAGCAGTGGACTAGTATAGGTTGATGATGAACCTAAATAGGATGTAGAAGGCCTACCAATATCATTGAGGAACATGTAAACCTCACCTACCAGTCGGTTCACCTGCTAAATAACCGACGAGACTCTGGCGCAGGCTTTCATCTCAGGGTTGGGAAGTCAGACGGCGGACGCTCCCGGGAAAGTCGACATGCCAATCAAAAACAATAAAGGAACTCCGGACTAACAACAACTAACGACAACTGGATGCAACTGGAAAATCGTTATAATGATGTACCTAAATCATTAGTACTAGGAATTCAGTGCAGGGTGCGACTGAAATAAATTGAGCTTAGCGAGCAGGACTCTTACTTGAGACTTACTACTTCTAACTACGGACGCGTGCTTAGCTAAGGCCGCGCGCTCGTGTAACAGATTTTCGGTGATAATTCCTCAATGGTACATCGGACATGAACCATCTCGCTTCAAAACACTACTCAGTGTCCACATTATCACCGTGGTAAATTTGGTCAAGATCGCGCAAGTGGTTACGGAGGAGTTCAGCCACCAACAGAGGGCTATGCCGGGTATCAGACAATACAATAACAAAATATTGTATAGCACGATAACTTTATTATCTGTGACACGCACAATACTACCAAGATTTCGGTAAATTTATTTCATCTGGCAACCCAAATCACTTAGCGTTATATATATATATACTTATATATACCAACCTCTTGTATATATCAAGACTTCAAGAGTGGCGGTATTACTCCACAGAGCATTATAGCGTCCCTCCCTCCTCCCGTAAGCCCTCTCCAACATACAGAATCAGACAAATGCCCTCCAAATTGCACACATTTTATTTGAGAGTTGCGTTGAATACAAACTCTCAAGAGCTCTTAAATAGCGTTACCTGTGCGACAGAATAAATAGCACTTATAATATTGGTGTTGAGACCGACTTGACCCGAGATTCTTGTAAGTAGGCGTTATTGTGTGCGTGTCATTGTTTGCACTACTTGCATAAAATCGACCTTCTTCATCATCATCTTAGCGTTATTTGTGCGTTATACCGTAGGTCTTGACACCCAAATCGACCTCCTTGACCTGTTTATTTTGCTTTGCCACATAAACTTGTGAAAAGCAAGTGTATAGTTAGGTGCCTGGTTACCCTGCCCTTGTGCAATGGAAAATCTTGGATATCCACGCTCTCCTTAAACCTCGAACTAACAGACCTCAGAGCATCTCAGAGCTCAAAGAGTCTTTAGAGGGGTCTTTTCTATCGTTAGGATACCTCTAGGAAACAATGGTGCCAACACTGATTAGTAGATAGATTTTTGCCCATCCTATTGTGTATATCTCTCTTTGAATCTCTTATACTTTGAAGCTCGAAGTCCGCTCTCTTGCTGTTCCTGCCATGATTTGGTTTGGAGATCTTGGTGGGCTATACCAGGCGTGAGTATGTATAAGTATATATGTTTCTTACTCAACTTATGACCCATACGGTTAACTAACGAAACCCACCCATCTTGGTTCGTGACATCCTGTTTTGAACACTGCGTATGCGCGTGATTAAAAACGTATTTCCCCGAGGTTGCAACGAGGCCAGCTTATGACAACACACCTTACGTTATGTCATTGTAGCCAAATATGTCAGTGATGTTCATTGGTGCTTGCCTTGAATTTGGGTAGCTTTCTCCTAGTTGTTATTTCACCCTTCACGGAAGCTGGAGATCACTATACTCTACCCTCAGCCTGATCACACTCAAAGCGTTAGCCCCGGTACTTTGAATCTTGTGGTTTGCTCTCCTCTTTCTGTCGATTTGACTTATCTTGGTTTTATGGGAACGACTTTCGTCTGACATAAACCCCGAGAGAAAAGCCTTGCCAGTGCCGCCTCCTTTCATCAGCCGGTATACCGGCTTGCAGCTGAGGTTACCTTGGGCTCCGTAAATCTTGGTAGGGCCATATACTTCAAACTCGTTTATTGCGAAAACAATTATGTGCGTAATATTGGCTGAAAGAGGGATAGGAATTAAAATACGATTATAAATATCTAATTCTATAAAATACTAGCCGATGGCCGCGGCTCTGCCGGGTGAGGGCGGTTATCGTTTTTTTGTCATATCTCCGGTTCTACTTAACTAATTGCAATCAAACATACGGCAGGTTTTAAGTCCGACCAAGACCTTTCTAATATAAAAAATCCGTGCCCGCAGGGGGAACGCACAGGTAGATTTCGTGAAGCAATTAACCACGCCGAGCGCATTTTTAACATGTTTAATTTTTTTTCTCGAAAACGGTAACTTTTAGCGAAAAACTTTTCAGACATTTATTTTAGACTTAAAAATGGCCTATCGATTAAAAATGTTTCCGACTGCAAGAATGTTCACCGGTTAGAAGTTATGATTTTTTTCCCGAAAAATTTTGGTTTTCCCCCCCTCCACTTTTAGTTAAAGTTTTAATCTTATACGTTTATAGTTAAAAGTTGTTGGTATTCATGTATACTATGGGATAAAATTAGAACGGTTCGAATATATTTCATGGAACGTGAAATTTTGAGGAAAAACTGATTTCACAAAAAGTGAGGCCCTACCGGATTCCACCCGTTCACGAACTTAAACTTAATTCAATTCTTCAAAATAACTAGGACGGTTACCAGCTTCGCAATCAACCCAAACTTAAGCGTAGCGAGATTTGCCTATTCAACAATAGGTCAACGTGACCGGTCGACTTTTTCCATTGATTTGGTTTTTCCGTGATTATTCCTCGATGGTACGTCGGACATCAACTTTCGACCCATAGAGACACTCAGCAAACTGAGCTTGATAACCGTGCCAAGTTTGGTCAAGATCGGTCGAGCCGTCTAGGAGGAGTATGGTTTCACGCGAAAACCCGATTTGTGGAGAAAGACGCTTCGCTCGCCTTCGGCTCGCTACGCTTAACTAGTATAATATTATTTTTTTCTAAAGATTTAGATCGGAAAAAGAGAACATCTAGGACGGGACTTGAACCCGCGACCAGTCCCTTACAGGGGGAATGCTCTGACCAACTGAGCCACCTAGACACGTCCCAGATATTCGAAATTCTCCGATACATTATTACGTCTTAAGACTCTTTTTCCGATCTAAATCTTTAGAAAAAAGTAAGCATACAAAATGCTTAAAAATTTAATTGAATTAGTATAATATTATTTTAATTTTGTATGACATAAATAATTATAATTTTAATTTTTTTCGACATAGAGAGATCCGATTCTCAGCACTCCATGGATTCACCGTGCGGTCGCCGGGTCCATAGCGTGGTACAGAGAGGAACACCATGACGGCGACTGGGACTTGCGACCCAGATGTAGGTTTAGGGTGGCCACCTTGTGATGCATCAGCGCTCACCTCCACCGTCAGTAGTGTTCCCCCCCCTACCTATCCAAATTTGGTAAGATCCTAACAATGCCGCTTTTGATATACGTTTTAATAAAGAGCTTACTGAAGCTCTTGGCAATCCGAGGTCTTTAAGTAAGTTGTACAGGGATTTAGCTGGAATTCCCCTTGCTCCTACTTCTACGGCATAGAGTTTAACCACGTAGCCGTTTTTGGTTAACTCGTTAGTCAAATCAAAGTATTTGTTTGTCTTTATAGCGTGGTCTTTAGGTATATTAGTTTCCCACGGTACTGTGAGTTCTACAAGCACTGCACGCTTATGCGATCGTGAAAAAAGGAATATGTCGGGTCTGGATGATGAGGCACAGACATCCTCCGGTATCCTATAGAGCTTCTCATACGTGTCTACGAGTATTGTCCAGTCAACGGCAGCTATCAAAATTGAATAAGGCTTTTGAAGTGATTTCTTTGAGCAGCCTTCCTTTACAAACGCAATGTCATTTCTTTGGTTTGTGGTTAATCCTTTTTTCGCTCTAGCTACCGCCAAACTTACAGCCTCACGTATGATTTCTAATACCTTATCATGACGGCGCGAGTAATGACCCCGGTCTAATAGCGTTTTACAACCCACTAGTAGGTGCCTAGCCGTACCAGTTGCTTCACCACATGAGTTACATGTTTTATCTGTGGCTTTTCCCCATCTGACCAGATTGCTTTGGTCGGGGAGGGTCAACTGGAATGCATTCAGGTAAAATTTAAGTAAGGCCGGTGACCAGTCGTATATTATGGTACGCCATTTTAAGGCTATGGGAATACAAAATTCACCTAGAGTCAACCATTCGTTTTGCATTTCTAGGTTCATTGCGTGCACCTTATAGGTGTTGTTTTCGTCTGCTTGAAGAAAAGATTTTGTTATTTCTTTATCTGTTTGTCTCTGAATATTACCTAGACCTACTCTACCAGTCTGCGAGCCTATCATGAATTTTTTATGGAACTGGAGGCGTGATTCGAGCTCCGAATAATGATCAGTTTATAATTTAGTAATTCACTTGACATAATATTGTTACTAACAGTAGGTTTAAGTCAAATTGTTACTAACCAATTGGGCCTAGTTGCCATCAATAAATGAATTTGAATTTGAATTAAACTAAGTTTACACCCAAGCAATTTTTGACCGCAGTTTGAAAGCGATCGCTTTCAAACTGCGGTCAAAAATTGCTTGGCAAAAATGCGACCGTGAGAGTGCCGCAAATTTTCGGAAGTGGAACCATACATACATATATATATGTATAAACTTTTTGACCGGACTCAGGGGGTCATAACTAGACCTCCTATGAAGAATTTTTTTTAAGATTCGACAGTAGTCAAGAAACCAATAGGTAGATCGATTTCATCGAAATCTACCTAAAAACAGTATCAAAATCCGTTCAGTAGTTTTTGCGTCCATCGCAAGGAATTAAACAAAAATTTCATAAAAAAATGTTTTTGTATTCAGAATCGTTTATTTAAATAACCCAAATACATTTTTTAAATATCTCCAATGTACAGAGACGACTAATTTTCAATTTTATAATAGTAGAGACGCCATCCGCGCCAACATGTTCCACACGCTCGTTACAGTAACACGCACTCGATGTCAGACAAATCCTTTTACAAAATTCTCATTTGAGTGCCAAACCCGATAGCGTTCAAAGACTGCACCTTAGAACTTTTATTCCTCCTTTTCATAATTTTTTGGTTTTACTGGAGTAACTGCCTTTCGACTTCCCGACTCTGAGATAAAATCCTTCACCAGGGCTTTATCTGTCGATCAGCAAGTGTATCTGTTTGCAGGTGAGTTAAGTTAGCCCCTTCGCCGCACACACCCAAACTTCAGCTGCGAGGTCCTTTTTAGGGTTCCGTATTTCAAAAGGAATAAACGGAACCCTTACAGGATAGCCGTTTATGCCGCAAATTTCCGCAAATTTTCGAAACTCGCACGGGTATCAAAACCTACTACTTCCCGTGAACTTAGAATTTTGAAATTTGGTACTTCGTCGTCTTATAGTACAGATAGGTAAAGGAAATATTGCGAAAACCGTAAATTTTTAGTTGTATCATACAATAAAAAATATTTTTGAAAATTTTTAAGTTACTACTTCTTTTCTCATGAACGCGTAGAGGTATTAAATTGAAATTCATATCAAATACTCAGGTCTATAAAATGAACGGAACCCTCGGTGTGCGAGTCCGACTCGCACTTGACCGGTTTTTTGCTTGTTTCCACAAGGGCTCCACTCCATCGCTGCCAACTATGAAATTTGTGTGTCGGAATCAGACCGACTAAAACCACACGGTGTTCTTCCTAGTGTCCTAAATGTTCATTGCCGAGCACGCCTGGTAGGCCTTCGAAAGGGTAATACCAGGGTTAACAGCGAGGTCTTTGCTGTAAAAAAAAAGGTTAAGGTTTGGATATAATCGCATGATAAATTTCCCAATCTACGCGTAGTGAAAACTAAAGAGATCCTCGCACAATATAAATTTCCTTGTTAGTCTTATGTCTTGTTACACAACCAGCGCGATGCAATTTGTACAAACTTTCTAGCAAGCCGCGGTAGCCTAGTGGTATGGGTAATGGACTGCTGAGACGAGGTCTCGGGTTCGATCCCAGGTTTTACCATGGCACACACCAATGACTTTTCGATGCTTTTCGAAGTTATGTGTGTATTTATCGCAGGTTTATAAGTGCCCGGTTAATGGCAATAGGCTCGCCACCTATTACATTGGTACCTAAACATAAACTGGCGAAATGTGGATGCTAGCATCTCTGCCTACCCCTTCGGGGATATAGGCGTGAGTTTATGTTATGTTATGTTTCTAGCAAGGAATGACGCACAAATCTCCATAACACCAGATTGTCGTTCAACCATGTTGACATCGCCTCTGCAAACGGCGAATTTGTTCCAGTTTGTGACTACTGTTTGCGACTGTTTTACTATTTGTTGAAGTGTCTATGTGGGTGCTAAATATTCTCAGGAACATTGTAGCACATAAGTGTTCCTCATCATTATCTTCTTTGAACAATTGCCCGGAAAAAGGAGTGTAATGTTTTCAGTGTTCACATTTTACCAACTTAAGTCGTTGACTGTTCTTCAAAACTTTAGTATTTCACGTCAAATCTTACTCGGCATTTGTGTTAGACAGTTTTATACCTTTATAATGAAACTTTCAGGCTGATAGAGAGAATGCTTTAAAAAATCGAAGTAAAAGCATTGCCTCAGTTCGGCTGAGGAAGAGAGATGCAGCTATACACCTTGTATAGCTCGATCTCTCTCCTGTCTTTTGAATTACTTTATTGAGCTGAGAGTGAGACGAAGTCGAGCGAAAAGCTCTCTATGCTCCACTCAGTGTATTTTGGTAGTGACGCTACTCCTCCTAAACTAATCGACCAATTTTGACTAAACATGGCATGTAAATAAAACTTTATACCCGGAAGGTATAAAAAAAATAAAATTGAAAATCGGACATACCATGGAGGAATAAGGAGTGACTGGCGTATAAATTCCCAACCCCGAGAGGAAAACCTGTGCCAGAGTCCGTCAATCAGTAGGTGTACCAGCTTGCAGGTGAGAGATCTTGTTGGGCTCCATACACCTTAACGAATCATCATCATCATCCTCCGAGCCTTCTCCCACTCAGTTGGGATCGGCTTTTCGATCTAACTACGAAGCGGCCGGACTTCGATAACTCTCGTGAAGCGATTGGCATATGACCTCCACAACCCACTGGCGATATCAAAGTTCTGTAGTTACGAATCGTGGATGTGTAATACACCTCTGCCTACCCTTTCGGGGATACAGGCGTGAAGTTATGTTATGTTACGTTTTACCAGTTGTCAGACTTTTAAGGGCTCCAAATTCCCGTAACGACTACCATGATGTCTATGAGGCACGGAGGGGTCTCAATATGTTACGAATGGTTACCCATCCAAAAACTGACCTGGCTAGTATTGCTTAACTTTGTTGCGTTAACTTACTCGGTAACCACTTACCCACGAGCCCCTCCCCACACACTTAACGAATATGAACACACATAACATACCTAATTTTGAAGCACTAGTCTCCCCCCCTCCCCACATTTACCACATAAAAAAAAAATTCTCGAGCAGTTGTTCCAATATGGTAATGCATGATTCAATCATTTCGACTGATTACGGAATTTCGATGTCTATTTCTGTTAAATACGAGTATGGAAGAACTAGAAACTATTTGTCACGATTTCACTTAGCATATTGACAATTTTGAAACCGTTTGGTTGCAATTTGAAACTATTTGTCACGATTTCACTTAGCATATTGACAACTTTGAAACCGTTTGGTTGCTATTTCAAACTATTTGTCACGATTTCACTTAGCATATTGACAATTTTGAAACCGTTTGGTTGCTATTTGAAACTATTTGTCACGATTTCACTTAGCATATTGACAATTTTGAAACCGTTTGGTTGCTATTTGAAACTATTTGTCACGATTTCACTTAGCATATTGACAATTTTGAAACCGTTTGGTTGCTCGTGTGGAATTAGTTCATGTTTGTGAGAGAACGCTTTACAGAACCGAAGCAAGCAAATTTTAGCCGGATTCTCACGCTTCTTCCTAGCGATGAGGTGCATTTTTGTAACGTTTGGAGACATCCACAGGCTTCACTCCATCGGTGCCAACGATGGGATGGGCGTGTCGGAATCGGACCTACTTAAACCACACGGTGTCCTCCCTAAGTGTCCATTGCCGGGCACCCCGGGTAAGCCCTCGAAAGGATAAACCCAGGTTTACTGGCGGACTTTGTTGAGACAGTACATACTGGTGTACAGACTGGTATACTAAGTTCAAACTACTCCTGCAGGTAGTAAAATGGGGAGAGGGGTTTGGGGAAAAGGAAAGGTTGGAGAAATACATACCCATCGAGCCAGCTTAAAAAAGCACAATGGCTGTAACCCATATATATACCAAACTAGCTGATGCCCGCGGCTCCGACTGCGTTGTCGATTATCGTTTTCTGGCCATATCTCCGGTTCGACTTAACCGATTGCAATCAAACATACGACAGATTTTAAGTCTGACCAAGACCTTTCTAATAAAAAAAAACGCACCAAAATCCGGTCAGTAGTTTTTGCGTTCATCGGGAACCAAAAGACAAAAGACAAGTGTTGAGAATCGGTCATTTAACATAACCCAAGTATTTCTTTGTTATATCTGCAATGTACAGACACAACTAATTTACAATATATGTGTTACAATATTCAAATGTATTCTTATTTTGTTCCAGGTACCCTACTGCTCACGACAGTAAGATGCCAGTATCTAGACCACCACCCGGGTAGGTACGCATCAGTTTTCCAAGTCACCTAATATCAACACAATCCTGAATCAATTTTACACACATGTATTTCCTTCCAGTTTCCTTCGTGCGGAGGTCGGGTGACTGGCCAAACCACCATATACAAAGAAACCCACCATGGCACCAGTTCTCATCACCCAGGAAAAGATCTCCAGAAGCTATCACAGCTATATCTCCAAATCCTTATTATATCCACAATCAGTATAACCCTGCGATACATCAACAGGGTTACAATTTTCAAGGTCCCCCACAGTACTATGATGGCAGATCAACCATTTTTGAACGTCAAGATTCTGGGCCAAATGATCCAAGGCTGCTATCAGACTCTGCATTCACGAAAATATCTGAAACTTTAGGTGCTATAAACACTGTAGGGCATTACTTAGTGGATATGGTCAGCGATTCTCGAGACAAAGATGAATCGGATCCAAAACTACAGCAGCTTCCTGAGGCCATTTACACTATAAGCAAAAATGTATTAGGTCGAAACGTTACAGACAAAATTGCACCAATTGTCAGACAGGCGTTACCGAAAGTCTTACCAGATGCTCCAATAACGAAGATAGCTACCGCTGATAGAGTAGATGAGGATGACGATGCTAAATACTGTACAACTCCTGAAAATGAAGAGGGAATTTGCGAAGACCTTAGCAACTGTCCCCAACTACTGTTAAATTTGGTTAATCTTCGTGAATCTTTGTGTTTCAAAGACTTGTTTGTACCAGGGGTATGTTGTCCGAAAGATGCGATAGTACCATCTTCAGAAAGACCCATAATAGCAACAACGAGCAAGCCCACTTACCTAGTTCCAGTGACAACTAAAAAGCCTAAACCTATTCCTACAACGAGACCCTCAGCTGTGTTAGTGTTGACGACGAAGAAGCCCAGACCAGCCACAACCACCAAAAGACCGGCGACCCAGAAGACCACTAAGAAACCCACCATAACGACTGTGACCACACCGAGGACACTGCCTACCACATCCTACTATACTGTCACGCAACCTACTGTTACTAATTTCTCCAACGTTGTTGATATTGAAGGTAAGTATTTGCCATAATATTTGAATATATTAAAGTACTAGCTGACCCGGCGAACTTCGTACCGCCTAACAGTCGATTCCTTAATTTTTTTTTTTTTAATACTTAATCTGCTATTCGGGACACCCGGTCAACTAGAAAATATAAAAAACTGAAAATATAGAAAAGTATTTTTATGGCAACTTTAAAAAAAATCTCTCCGTATGAACCATCCTCGTACTTCAAGGAATATTATAAAAAAAGAATTAGCGAAATCGGTTCAGGGGGCCTAGACAAAGTGACATTCTACTAGTGGAATCGCTTCGAAGCGAACCTTCAAAAGTTCGAAATGTATGGGAGTGACATTTTTGGTCGACATGTCACATGTTACAAATAATGTCACCCCCATACATTTCGGACTTTTGAAGGTTCGCTTCGTAGCTATTCCACTAGTAGAATGTCACTTTGTCTACAGGCCCAGTTGCTCTCGAGATTTGCGCTTCGCAACACATTCAGCGATTCATTTTAATATTATAGATTGATTGATGTCTTTAACAAGTAGCCGAGCTTTTTGAAGATCGGGAAGGATGTTCTTAATCGATTCCAGACCACTTTATATATATTATAATAAATATATTATATTATAATAAATATTGTAGGACAAAGTACACAACTGAATCTACACCCAAACTAAGCAGAGCTTGTCATATGGGTTCTAGAATGCGGATAATCATACTTAAATACTGTTTTTAGGGTTCCGTTGCCAAATTGCAAATACGGAATCCTTATAGATTCGTCATGTCTGTCTGTCTGTCCGTCCGTATGTCACAGCCACTTTTTTCCGAAACTATAAGAACTATGCTGTTGAAACTTGGTAAGTAGATGTATTCTGTGAACCGCATTAAGATTTTGACACAAAAATAGAAAACAAGTGGAATTCCTGAGACGAGCTCAGCCGAATACAAGGGATTTTCGATTTTGCGATGAATTTTTTTTTGCGATTTTATGCGATTTATTTTTTATCTTGCAATGGTTCACCCCAGCACGAATCTATTACCGAAAACAGCAACTCGATAGCTCATCTCCTTCATACCCAAAACCGTGACAGAAAATTGGCAACGACGACGTCGACGACGACAACTCGATAGAAATAGGGCTTTTCTAAAGAAAATCCCTAAAAACGATAAATTTTGGGGGCTCCCCATACTTAGAACCGAAACTCAATTTTTTTTTTTCATCAATCCCTTACGTGTAGGGTATCTATGGATATGTCTTCAAAAATGATATTGAGGTTTCTAATATCATTTTTCTCTAAACTGAATAGTTTGCGCGAGAGACACTTCCAAAGTGGTAAAATGTGTCCCCCCCCCCCTGTAACTTCTAAATTAAGAGAATGATAAAACTAACAAGTTGAATTCCTGAGACGAGCTCAGCCGAATACAAGGGATTTTCGAGTTTGCGATTATTATTTTTTTGCGATTTTTTTGCGATTTTTTCTTTATCTTGCAATGGTTCACCCCAGCACGAATCTATTACCGAAAACAGCAACTCGATAGCTCATCTCCTTCATACCCAATACCGTGACAGAAAATTGGCAACGACGACGCGACGACGTCGACGACGACAACTCGATAGCAATACGGCTTTTCTAAAGAAAATCCCTAAAAAAAATATATGATGTACATTACCATGTAAACTTCCACCGAAAATTGATTTGAATGAGATTTATAAGTAGTTTTCTTTAATACGTCCATAAATCGTAAACCGCAATTTACATTTAATTCAATCAACTCAAATATAAACTTTAAAAAAAACATTATTATGTTACTTGTTGCTACGGAACCCTTCATGGGCGAGTCCGACTCGCACTTGGCCGCTTTTTTTGTAAATAAATACATTTTTTGCATTGAGCGGGAATCGAACCCGCGACCTCAGACTTAAAAGTGGAACGCACTACCGAGCACCAACCCCGGTTGCATACAAAGCTTGCACTTTGGAGACCGGGATCCGTTTTTCAACTCCGCCTTTCCCTAATTTTTTTTTGTTTGACTTTTACTGGGGCCAATGCCATCTGGCCCCCCCAACCCCGAGAGCCAAGCCAGTGCCAGAGCTTCGTTGGTCTTTCAGCAGATGTACCGGCTTGCAGATGATGTTGGCTTGGCCCCCGAAGATCTTGGCAGGGTCTCATAAATCTACCTTTTTTATTTTATTTTTCAGTGCGGAAATCCCCTCGGATACCCTCCCAACGGCCAGCATGGGCTCGAACTGACTGAAAACGCACGCAGTCTCGGGTCTTCGTATTTGGTTCGGTTCGGTTCGCTTCGGTTGTGAGGTGGCCCATAAGGCATTTCCCTCGCATCCCAATCATATACCTACCTAACGACGACCTCTGGTAGCGGTGGTGCGTTTGACTGCTAAGTCAGAGGTCGTGGATTCGATTCCCGTTCAGTGCAAATATGTATATTTGCATTGGTCTGGGTGTTTCTATGTTTCATCTGTATTTATATATAAAAAAGTATTTAAGTATGTTTATCCGCATTCTACAACCCATATGACAAACTCTGCTCAGTTTGGGTCTAGATGGCGTTGTGTAATTTGTCCAAGAATATTTATTTACTTAAATACCCCACAATACCAACAAACCTTACAACTTAGAGTAATCATTATTTATTACAAAAATGAACCTATATTCTTTTTTTAATGATACTCCCGTCATCAAAACGAAACAATAAGGCTCATTTTTGAGTTTTTTTTTTCTCTTTATTTAAAGGCTACTTTCCACTTTGATTAGTGCGAGTGCAGATGATTAGAAATTGTAAGTGATTACTTCAAATGTGTAATGTGAGTAGTGTCCAATACTGTTTAGTGGCAGCGCTTAGTTAAAAATGTCATTTTGTCATTTTTACAAGCAAGCGTACAGACCGCCCCCGCTGGCCGGTGGGGGGGTATCCGAAGAGATTTCCGCACGAAAAAAAAAAAAAAAAGGTACGCTAAACAGTGCGATCCTTTACCCGAGGGGGCCATCTCGAAACCGGAGATGGCCCAGGGTCCGTCGGGGTGCGAGGGATATGCTCTATGGGCAACCTTACACCCCGGCGTCTTGAGACCCGAGATTTTTTTCGTGTTTTTCCGAACGAAAAAAAATTTAAAATTTAAAAAGGTACGCTAAACAATAACCACTAAACAAACATGTCCACACGTGTTTAGTAGCAGGCATGCTGCGAGTGAAGGGGGAGGAAGGGCGCGCGGGACGTGGCTACTCGCAAAAAAAATAGAACACGCTTCTATCCACTTCACTACGCTGATTACTAATCACTCGCACTAATCAACTGCGGTCCACACGAGCTTTGTACTAATCACTAAGCACCTGCACTAATTACCTGCACTCGCACTAATCAAAGTGGAAGCTAGCCTTAACGGGCTTTGTCGCTAAAGCGATTATGTTGCAGTTTTGAGTTGTACTTACGACTCGAGCTTGACTACTGATCATCATCAGCTTCGCTTTGCTGCAAGGGACCCCATCAAGATCTTTGACGCCCAAACCAAGTTCGCCTGCTTGCTGGTGCACCTGCGGACCCCCTGACGAGACTCTAACGAAGCTACCCTTTTCGGGGTTAGGAGGTCAAATGTCTATCGCTCTCACAAGCCAAATTAGAAAAAATTTTGAAATATTCGAACCCCTGGCAGGGACTAACGCTATAATGACCTATATATGTATATTTTAATAACGCCATTTCCAAATCCAGATTGTGGTCAAAGAGAAGACGAAGGAGGTCGTATCGTTGGGGGCACGGAGTCCAAGCCTGGCGCATGGCCCTGGATGGCAGCGATATACTTGCACGGCAGTAAGAGAAGAGAGTTTTGGTGTGGTGGGACGTTGGTCGATAAGAGGCATGTCTTGACAGCTGCTCATTGCACGAGGGACTCTAAGCAGAGGCCGTAAGTTTTAATCTTCTGAGTATCTTCCAAAGTTTGCCAAACAATGAGTCATCACTGTCTTCATTATATGTATGTATATGGTATTGTATATATGATGTACCTTTTTTTTTTTTTTATCGTGCGGAAATCCCTTCGGATACCCCACCGCCGGCCAGCGGGGGCGGTTATGTCGGGCTTGCACCGACTAAAACCGCACGCCGTCTCGGGTCTTCAGACGCCGGGGTGTAAGGTTACCCATAGAGCATATCCCTCGCACCCCGACTGACCCTGGGCCATCTCCGGTTTCGAGATGGCCCCCTTACTTGCTCTCCACTGTGCCATCTGCTAATCAGAGGGACACATGGAAAGCTTCGGAACAGCCCTCAACAGGGCCGTCCCCGCCTCGGTCGGAGTTGGCCGTAGGCGGCAGCGTCTCCCCCGCCCTAGGAGAGAGGCGCTGCCGTCTCCGTTGCCCAGGGTGCACCGCGTGGAGGTCCCCAACCAAGCACCCCATATATATGATGTACCTAATAATTGTAAATTATATGTATAGTGAAAAAATTACGTATTAATAATGTTATTTTTAAATGTCAGAGTTTGAAAATGCCATATAAGTACACCAGAAACTGCCCTGTATTCGTCTATTAACTGTTTTTTCTCCATCCAATATCTGCCTGCAAAAGATTGCCTGCCTGTGCAATAAGGCCGCCAATTGTATATGCCTGAAAACTGTACCAACTTATGTTCTGTATGCGTATTCCTGTGTACATACAATAAAGAGATTTATTATTTTACATATATATTTATCTAATTATTAAATAGCGGCGATAGCCAAACCTTTCCTCTTTATGTTATTAGAATAGGACATATACACATGTACAGGACCTCCGGCACATAGCTACAAACAGGATAATTATAGAAGTTCATTTCTTATTTCAACTTTACTCAATATTTCAATTTGATTGAATTATAGTGGCGGAGTACTCAAAAAACAATGTTTAAAATGATTGTAAAGTCATTCATTGTTTCTGTAATTCGCAAGAATTAGGGTAGATGGCTCCAGCGTCGCCTTGAGACGTATATAATATATCGGAGACTATCGAATATCTGGGACATGTCTCGGTGGCTCAGTTGGTCAGAACATTCCCCCTGTAAGGGACTGGTCGCGGGTTCAAGTTCCGTCCTAGATGTACTCTTTACTCAATATTGTCCAGATTAAAAAAAAAAATGTCATCACAAGTCATTCAGAATTATAAATGTTTTTGAAATGGTGAACATGTTACCACTTAATTTCTAAAGGAGCACCAAATTTTCATAAAATCATCTACAAGCCCGCAACTCTGGCTCTCCTTCCTCTCAGTGTTGGGATTCAGATAGCAGTCCCTCTTGTAAAAGCTAAATAATTTTGTATTCTTGACGAAATGCGCTCAGTCCCACGAAAAGATAAGACACCTATGATTTTTAAATCTCATCATTATTATTTCAGATTCCCAGCCCGTCAATTCAGCGTACGCCTGGGTGACGTGGACCTTGCAAGAGACGACGAGCCTTCCCGCCCGGTGACGCTGAGGGTGGTAGCAGTACGCGCGCATGAGGAGTTCTCCAGAGTCGGCTTTTATAACGATATCGCAGTACTCGTGCTGTCTGGTAAGGAATTAAGAATTTAAACAAGCATTTAGGTAAGTATGCCTTGGAGCAAGATCTTTTGGATAAAATCATATTGATATCCGTCTACTGTCTAATAGTGCTTTTTTAGTAGTTTTTTTTTCTCATGCTAAGCTAAATTGCTTGTGTTAGGAGCGGATTCACGTCGGTAGTGTAATGGCCAGGATTCTTAGGGTCATTAACCACTAAGCTGCCGACGCTTGTTGATTGAATTGAACTAATAGGTCTTTTCTTGTTCTTCATCCGAACGCAAATCCAAGTTGCATCCAAAGCTTGCACTTTGGAGCCACGGGGCCTCCTCTCCAAAATTTGGTTTATTTTAGCTTTTACAGGAACCTGTCGTCTCCCCCCCCCCCCCCCCCCAACACAAGAGGATAGCCTACGCCAGAGTCCCTTACGTCAATCAGCAGGTGTATCGACTTACAGGTGAGGTTAGTCTGGGTATCCATTTTTGGCATTATATGGGCCTCTACCAACATTTTCGGGGCCCTATTAGGAAGGACTATTAGCTAGCTAACATAGAACTTATTGTTACATATTTTCAGTAAGCTAAAACGATATTTCAACAATTTCAGACAACGTCCAAAAGTCGAAGTATGTCATCCCGATCTGCCTGCCTCATGGGGATATGACGAGACGGTTGTTTGACGGCTCAGTTGCGACGGTGGTGGGTTGGGGTACCACGCGGTATGGAGGAGGGGAGAGCTCCACGCAGCTGGAGGCCAAGCTTCCGGTGTGGAGGAATGAGGACTGCGACAGAGCATACTTCCAGCCTATTACGGAAACTTTCCTATGTGCTGGGTATGCGAGAGGAGGGGTGGATGCTTGTCAGGTAAAATTTCTTTAGTGTGTAAGGGTTCCGTACCCAAAGGGTACAACGAGTCCCTATTACTAAGACTCCGCTGTCCGTCCGTCTGTTACCAAGGCATGTAATTCATGAACCGTGATAGCTAGACAGTTGAAATTTTCACAGATGATGTATTTCTATTGCCGCTATAACAACAAATGCTAAAAACAGAATAAAATACATATTTAAGGGGGGCTCTCATATAACAAACGTGATATTTTGCCGTTTTTTTGCTCGATATTAATAACGGCAATAGGTAGGCGTTTGAATTCTTCACAGAATATTTAGTAGTGTATTAACACATTTAAAATAAATTACATAACATAACATAACATAAACTCACGCCTATATCCCCGAAGGGGTAGGCAGAGGTGCTAGCACCCACATTTCGCCAGTTTATGTTTAGGTCCCAATGTAATAGGTGGCGAGCCTATTGCCATTAACCGGGCACTTATAAACCTGCGATAAATACACACATAACTTCGAAAAGTATCGAAAAGTCATCGGTGTGTGCCATGGTACAACCTGGGATCGAACCCGAGACCTCGTCTCAGCAGTCCATTACCCATACCACTAGGCTACCGCGGTTTTTTTATATATAATAAATTAAAAATAGGTAATTAAATATTGGGGTGCGACTGGTTGGATCACCTCCAAGTTTGGTGCACTCTGGGCAACGTGGGCGATGACGCATCATTGATTGCTCCTCTGGAGTAGCTGGCGTCAACGTCAACGCCCAAGAGTCTGACCAACCGGCCCTTTTCAGGGCCAGCTGACCCCATTGCACGAGGGGGTCGGGGTATGGCGGGCCTGCGAGGCCCGCGGGGGGGCGTGGTCGCTCCAGGTACCCCTCTGCTGTTATCAGAGGGGACACTGCGAATGGCCCAGGGTCAGTCGGAGTGCGAGGGATATGCTCTATGAGTAACCTTACACCCCGGCGTCTGTAGACCCGAGACGGCGTGCGGTTTTAGTCGGTTCAAGCCCGACATAACCGCCCCCGCTAGCCGGCGGGGGGTATCCGAAGGGATTTACGCACAAAAAAAAAGGTAATTAAATATTTAAGGGGGCTCCCATACAGCAAACGGGTTTTTACCCAGTTTTGGCGTATAATGGTACGGAATCCTTTTTGCGCGAGTGCGACTCGCACTTGGCCGGGTTTTTTTTATATATTTGGGGCGTTAAGTGCAGTCAGCACCCCGCCTGATGGTAAGCTGAGGTGAAATTCAAAGAGTAGTGGCTACTATTCCAGATGCTGTCCCTAGACTGGTGGTCTCTACCTTGATGGCCTTGACAGATGCTTATCATGCGTCGCTTAAAGAATCCGGGATTGTAGTCAAGGACAGAGTTTCTTAGGAATATTTTCGTATTCTTACGAATTTAACAAGTAGGTAGAGAATACAGTTAGTGTTAGGTACATTTTTCAAGAACCAATCGAAGTTCCATTGCCGTCATCTAGTAGAAGTCGGAGGTACTCTGACTGCTACTGATACAGACTACAGAGGTCACGAGTTCAATTCCCCATCATCTTAAATATAGGTTTGCATGAAAAATATATTCTTAAGTATGTTTATCCGTATACTAAAGCCCATATTACAAGCTAAGCCTATTGTGCTTTGAATCCAGGCGGCGCATTGTATTATTTCGTAGAATATTTATCAATGTTTCATTTTATTTGTTGGCCACGGTAACATCAGGTGGACTGTTCTTCCATAGCACTCAATATGACGGCCTCTGTGGCGTAGCGGTAGTGCATTCGGTTGCTACGACAGGGGCGCGGGTTCGAATCCCGCTCAGTGCAAACATTTGTATGCATAAATATGTCTATTTACATTGGTCTGGGTGTTTCTGTGTATAATATGTATGTATTTACAAAACAAAAAAAGTATATTCGCATTCTGAAACCCTTAACACAAGCTAGTTAAACTATGCTTATTACTTTTAGGTCTAGAAAGCGCTGTGTAGAATGTCGTAGAATGTTTATTTATTTAATATAAAAAATAAATATTGTAGGCAGAAATAATATTACACACGACGACCTCTGTGGTGTAGCGGTAGTGCATTCGACTGCTAAGTCAGAGGTCGCGGGTTCAATTCCCGCTCAGTGCAAATATGTATATTTGCATTGGTCTGGGTGTTTCTATGTATAATGTGTATTTATTTACAAAAAAAAAGTATTTAATTATGTTTATCCGCATTCTAGAACCCATATGACAAGCTCTGCTTAGTTTGGGTCTAGATGGCGTTGTGTACTTTGTCCTACAATATTTATTATTATTATTTATTATTTACACGTTATTCCTCAGGGTGACTCCGGCGGCCCCCTGATGCTGGAAGTGGACGGCCGTTGGACGCAGATCGGCGTAGTGTCCTTCGGCAACAAGTGCGGTGAGCCCGGTTACCCTGGAGTGTACACTAGGGTCACCCACTACTCGAACTGGTTACGCCAGAATATACTTTAAGCAAAGTCAATATAGATATTATTACAACAAAAGGATATTAGTATAGTGACTGTAAAAGAACTACTGACTAAAATGTAACATCTCACTATTAAATGGAAATACCATTGCTAAATTACTAGAAATTGTAACATAGTTACCAGTAATTGTAATATAATTACTAACAATTGTAACATGTATGCAATAATTGTAATATGTTTCTTCTAATGTGTAACAATAGTTGCTGGTAATTGTAATAAGTATGTTTATTGGTAATTTTAACATAGTTACTAGTAATTATATTATAGTCACTAGTGATAGTAACATACTAGTTAGTAGTTATTTAATACTAGTAGGTACTTTACTTCATATGTTACGAAGTCGTATGCTCTAAGAAAAACGGCCATGCTCTGTCGGGGTTTTAAGGGTTTCCTTCCCTAAGTTACACAATATGACTTATTCGTTGTGGCAATGCACAAAACTTGGGCAGTTCCCCTTTTTTTTGTTTCAAAAATAAGTCTTTATTGCATAGAGTCTTTCAATTATTTTGTATTCTTAATCAGCCTAAATGTGTGTACAATGGAAATTATTGAAGAACATAATCTAAGTCTCTAAAATCTAGACTCTAAAAACGAAATCCATACCTGAATGAAAATTTCAGATTTTGAATTTAATTAGGTAATAATTACCTACCTATAGATACTGTTACCAAATGAAACAATAATTTAGAAGAAGTTTAAGCTAAGAAATTACATACTTAAATAAGTCTAAACAATTCAAGGAAACCACAACCAATAATTTATTTAATTTTCACTTTTTAATATCTTGTGCACTCGCCTTTATTTATTTTAAAATGTAATACAACTAATAATGAATATTTTTAAAAGTATTGTATTGTGATAATGTTTAGAACTGACTGTTAGGAATAAGGAAAATAAATAGATTTTTTATTTTCTTATTGGTTTATTTTAATAATCGTCTTCCCTTATTATTACAAACATACCGACCAGCCGCGGTAGCCTAGTGGTATGGGTAATGGACTGCTGAGACGAGGTCTCGGGTTCGATCCCAGGTTTTACCATGGCACACACCAATGCCTTTTCGATGCTTTTCGAAATTATGTGTGTATTTATCGCAGGTTTATATGTGCCCGGTTAATGGCAATAGGCTCGCCACCTATTGCATTGGGACCTAAACATAAACTGGCGAAATGTGGGTGCTAGCACCTCTACCTACCCCCTTTCGGGTATATAGGCGTGAGTTTATGTTATGTTATGTTATACCTACCAGACAGGCAGTTGAGACAGGCAAGAGTCATTCATGTACCTTTTATGCTGTTGAATTCTGAGGATGTTCAACAAAACAATAAAGAAAGGAACTGATCGTCCCATGAAGAGTAAATAAACCTCTGTCCGTACTTCCGGAATGATGTTTTTGTACCTACTTTCGGTCTATGAAACAGTTGCGTGTCGCACCACATAATATTGTCGCACTCTCAATGTGACATGCGACACACGTCTACACGCATGTCTGCGCACACGTTTCTGTTAACATAACCATTACTTTTACTATCTCGCTAGTTCTTTATCCGCAGTTATATTTCGTAATATTTATAACGAACTAGCTGTGCCCGCGACTTCGTCCGCGTGGATTAAGATTTTTAGGGTTTTAGTTTTTTTGCGCGGAACCCTAATTATTTTTCCTAAAATTAAAGTAGCCTATGTTACTCCTTTGTTATATTACCTTTCTGCCAGTGAAAGTCCCGTCAAAATCGGTCCAGCCATTTCAGAGATTAGCCGGAACAAACAGACAGAGAGAAAGACGGACAGACAGACAAAAATTGTAAAAAATGTTATTTTGGTGCATGTACCGTATATATATTCATATACATTTAGTAAAAAACGGTTATTTCAATATTACAAACAGACACTCCAATTTCATTTATATGTATAGATAATAACACTTAATAATATTATACCTTCAAAATGATAAATGATGTTTAATACTAATACATAATGCCTATCGTCATGCTAAAATCATATCGGTTTCAAAGTGGATCCAATAGTCCAAAATAAAAATCCTCAAATAAATAGCAGCTTCGAAAAAAAAATTGTTTATTTATTTCAATTTTTTAAGATTAAATAAAATACAAATGTATTTTCTTATCTAAAGACTTGTCATTATTTCTGAACGAATAATACATTGTCATAGCGTCATATGTGACAATATGACACCTTGTTCTGGCTTGTAGCATAAATACTATACCTGTTTCTTTCTTACATATTACATTAGATAAAGATGGGAAACTAAAATTAAATGACGTTAGAAGTGAAACTTTCTGATAACCAAATTGACATTACGCCGTGACTACTCTTATTTTATTTAAATAAAATAAATAAACATGTATTAGTATATAACAAAGAGATACCTTATAATAAGTCTTAAGGTTTTAAGGATATTTATTACATGATAAAAGTAAAAGATTTCATGAGGTGATTACTAGTGAAAACTGTTTTAATAATTCGTCAAGATGAAGTATTCAACATCACCGACTCCTATGAGTAACTATCCTCGGAGTACCTCTCCGTTGCCAGCGCCTGCTAACTACAGTAATTACACACCTACAACAACCAGCGCGGCTGCCAAACGCTACAAGTACATCAGAAGACTTTTTAAGTTCAATCAGATGGACTTTGAATTTGCTGCCTGGCAAATGGTATATCTATTTATTGCTCCACAGAAAGTGTTTAGGAATTTCAATTATAGGAAACGTAAGTACACAGCTTTTCAGTCTAAACGTTTCTATACTTCCGAATTATATAAGAAGAATACTAAAAAAAAACAAGTTATATACATAGACAACATATGTGGTGTGGATAGATACCTACAACTATTTACTTAGGCATGAATCCTTTTCAGTTAAGGTATTATAGCTCAGTTGCTGCACAAGCTACACAAGCTTCTCTCGCCGTAATAGAAAACAATAATATAATGATATTGTCGAGTTGATGTTGAGTTTCTTGTTTTGTGTACTGTAGTGTCTATAGGTCTTATGAGTAGGATAACCAATATGTTAATATATAATAAATAATGACATGGTTGGTCTATGGGTTAGCGAATCGTGGGTGTGCAATATACCTCTGCCTACCCCTTCGGGGATACATTCGTGAAGTTATGTCATGTTACAGTATGGTATCTACATTGTATTATGGCGCTGGGGCTGATAACATGCAAAACTATGCCACAGGACCTCCGTGGTGTGGCGGTATTGAAAGCGGCCGCTACGCAGGAGGCGCAGGTTTGATCCCCGCTCAGTGCAAATATTTGTATGCATGAATATGAGTATTTGCATTGGTCTGGTCGTGCCTCGGAGAGCACGTTAAGATGTCGGTCCCGGTTGCCATACGAATATGTATGACAGTCGTTATAGGGGAAATGGGTGAAATGGCCCCACATAGAAGGGCTGATCACCCGTCTAGTCAAACGGCGTCCCCACTGGCAGTATATATATAGTATATGCCACAGGACCTGGCAGTCTGGTACAGATGTCGACATCAGCGAGAGGGGACTGATATGGTAGAGCAACCAACTGTTTTGTCTGAGGTCATGGGTTTGATGCCCACTTAGTGTAAAGATTTTTCATACTTAGATATGTCTGTTGCCATTGGTCTGCGTGTTTCTTTGCATAAAATTTATTCACATATAGAGAACATATATGTTTAGCCGCATTCTAGAACCCATATTACAAGCTATGCTAAGTTTGGGTCTAGATAGTATGTCCTTGCATATTATTTTAATTCTGATATCTTTACTTTCAGACACAAAATCGCAGTTTGCCAGAGACGACCCAGCATTTCTAGTATTACTCAGTGTTTGGCTACTTTGTAAGTAACACATTTCATCAACATAATATTGGTGTCAATTCTGTTGTCACAAAACTCTCTGAACTTGATTAAAGAAGCTTAAATTTTGTTTTGTCTTAACAAACTACAAGTTATAAGTAAGTAGAGTATCCAGCTTTGCACTGACAGTTTGATACCTTTATAGAGTTGATAAAACCATCTGTATTTATATTTATAACCATAGGTATTAACTACTTTAAAAGGATATAAAGCTGAAGATTTACACAGTGCAATAGAGAGATTGCTTAACAAAACCGAAGCAAGCTGACTTTAGCTAGACTCTCACTCTGCCCTACATACCAAATAACGTGCATAAATTGCCGGGTACTGTACATCTAAATTCACTTTTAGTGCCATCTCTGTAAAGTCTTAACTTCATCCGATGCCAAATAGATTGAAGATTCCAAATTCAAAAAACATTAAAAAAGATAATTTAGTTTAGCACTATGCTCAACAGAATCTGCTCCAATATGCCATATAAATAAACATACATAATAAATGACGAAGTGCATATATTATCTTAACGTTAAAACAGTAAAGCAAGACATTTGTAACACCACGGAGACATACCAACGGAAGCTCGACAGACATCCTAATGAACTGGCAGCTAACCTGATTACACGCAGCTATGCAAAGCGCCTTAAACGAAAAGATATACTAAATATCTCTATAGATGTCCTCACTGGAGGACACACTCTACATGAGCAAACTACTCACGACACATTTGCTTATAGCATTTAGCTGATGGCAAATAAATAAAATATAAAATCTAAAAAAAGCCTAGTGGTATGGGTAATGGACTGCTGAGACGAGGTCTCGGGTTCGATCCCAGGTTTTACCATGGCACACACCAATGACTTTTCGATGCTTTTCGAAGTTATGTGTATATTTATCGCAGGCTTATAAGTGCCCGGTTAATGGCAATAGGCTCGCCACCTATTACATTGGGACCTAAACATAAACTGGCGAAATGTGGGTGCTAGCACCTCTGCCTACCCCTTCGGGGATATAGGCGTGAGTTTATGTTATGTTTATGTATGTTATGTTATACTTAAAACTATTTAATATAGTGTAAATGTGCAGTAGCTTGTAGCAAGTAAACTGTTTATGTAGTAAACAAGCTAAACAGTAACATCTAATAGTACCAAGCTTATCTCTAACACATGAAAGATAACCTACGTAGAAATAAAATGTGAACGTATTGTACAGTTAACCCTGGTTAAAAGTTACCAGATCGGATTCCTGAATTCCCATATGTATAAAAAAAATCTTGACAATTTTTGATTCCTGATAAATAAAATATCCTGATTGGTATCGGTCTCCAAAATGCATAATTTGGATGCAACCACTAACATTCTGATGATGAACCTTTATTATAAAGTAGTTTAATAAAGTTGTACAATACATGTTTTATTTACAAATACAACAGACCGAAAAAATAGGCTGTTTCGTTTTTTGCCGGAGTCTTCTCAGGATGGGGTAGTGTTGTAACTTGGCGTTCCATTTCCTAAACATCAGTGTAATTTCATGTTTCTGATGTTTTGTGAGTGTCGTTTTAAAGCTCTATACAATATTTTTTTTATGACCATAACTGACATATTATTATTTTTTTTAAATTCAATGTTATTTTGTGACATTTCAGTATCGTCAATAGTGTTCGGGCTGGCGATGAACATGACGTGGTCGAACGTGCTGGTATTCGTCATATTCGTGGTATTCGTCGACTTCATCGGCGCGGGCCTGCTGGTCTCCACGATATTCTGGTTAGTTTCACTAGCCACTTGCGTGCGACTCCGTCTACGTGGACTTAGATCCAGGCTTTAATTTTTTTAAACGGTAACCTAATTTTTTTCCTAAATTAAAATAGCCTAAGTAACGCCTTATAACTTCAGTTATTTGCCAGTGAAAATTCCGTCAAAATTGGTTAGGCGTTTCCGAGATTAGCCAAGGCAAACAGACGGACAAAAGTTTTAAATAAATGTTTTTTTTTGTTGCAATTGTACATTGAAAAACTGACTATTATAAACCAACACTTTAATTTTATTTATTTGTATAGATGTAATGTTCGGTTAATAAAAGACGTACTACTCTTTTTTTTTATCTTTAGGGGAGTTTATTATATTTTGAATGAAGTTTTGTATTCAGATAAATCATTCATTAAATCCAATATTATGATAAAATGAATTATAAATTATATACATTACTATACTAAGCAAAAATAAAATTAAACTGTCGCCTGCGACCGTGCCCAGAAGGCTGGCGGCATTACTGCGGTGAATGGCAATACCAATTCTTAGAGCCAGGTAATGGCTAGCCCGCTGGCCACGGTCAAGGATCGAAAAGCCGCTTCGCGATCTCTTTTAATAGACGGCAAGAGCGTGTACCCTTTTTTTTTCCGTTCGGAAATCCCTCCGGATACCCCCCCGCCTGCTAGCGGGGGCGGTTATGTCGGGCTTGCACCGACTAAAACCGCACGCCGTCTCGGGTCTTAAGACGCCGGGGTGTAAGGTTACCCATAGAGCATATCCCTCGCACCCCGACTGACCCTGGGCCATCTGCGGTTTCGAGATGGCCCCCTTACTTGCTCTCCACTGTGCCATCTGCTAATCAGAGGGACACGTGGAAAGCTTCCGAACAGCCCTCAACAGGGCCGTCCTCGCCTCGGTCGGAGTTGGCCGTAGGCGGCAGCGTCTCTCCCACCCTAGGAAAGAGGCGCTGCCGTCTCCCGGTCTTCGTTGCCCAGGGTGCACCGCGTGTAGGTCCCCAACCAAGCACCCCGAAGTGCGTGTACCCATGGACCTAGCGTTTCGACTCCAAACGGCTCAAATATATTATTACTGATTACGTTAGCATGTAGCAGAATTATATCTTTTTATTGTACACCTAGAATAAGACATAAAAACTAATATAAATAATACATTATGGTATATACAATTGGTGGCCTTATCGCACTGTGGCAATCTCTTACAGAAACCATTGGACGGAGAAAAAAGTCGTAATTCGTATTTGGCTAGTGTGGTGTATATATATATCTCTCAATTTAGGTACTTCACATGAGTCCCAGACTAAACATTAAAACTATACAAAGGGGATTGTGGTCGCAGCACTAGTGGGACCGGTGGGTGTCACGCGGTGCTGCGACGACAATCCTCTTCTGATGAGGCCGTCAAGCTGAGTGCCACCATTGTTAACATGGTACGTGTATGTAATGGTGACCCTCTTACCTGAGACTTTACCTTCAGCTTACCATCGGGCGAGGTGAAGTCAAATTGACGTGTCCTAAATATTAAAAAAAAAAACTTATAAATTATGTACACACCTACATATAATTATAATATACACATATCAACACTGTCTAGGGATATTTTACATTAATGGATGTAATAAAAAAAATATCAATTTTAGTTTTACTTTTTTTTTTATTTGATATAAAAAAAAAATGTGACATCAACAATTCGATACGCATTAAAATCATTTTTCTAGAATTCATATTTGGTTTAATTATGTACATCATATCATCATACATAAATGTAAAATATATCCCTAGACAGTGTTGATATGTGTACCTACTACATACATACCAATTTTTTTTTTTATTATGCGGAAATCCCTTCGGATACCCCCCCGCAGGCCAGCGGGGACGGTTATGTCGGGCTTGAACCGACTAAAACCGCACGCCGTCTCGGGTCTACAGAGGCCGGGGTGTATTGTTACCCATAGAGCATATCCCTCGCACTCCGACTGACCCTGGGCCATTCGCAGTGTCACCTCTGATAACAGCAGAGGGGTACCTGGAGCGACCCCCCCTTGCGGGCCTTGTAGGCCCGCCATGCCCTCGTGCAATGGGTCAGCTGGCCCTGAAAAGGGCCGGTTGGTCAGACTCTTGGCCGTTGACGTTGACGCCAGCTACTCCAGAGGAGCAATCAATGATGCGTCATCGCCCACGTTGCCCAGGGTGCACCAAACTTGGAGGTGATCCAACCAGTCGCACCCCACTACATACATACCTACATAATTATATACATATTATATAAGAAGAAGTAACTTATATCTAGATGTATGTAGCTGATGTCTCGCAGATAGTGATCGCTAGTTATAGTGATTGCACCGTTTGAGAGTATCTGCAGATGCAGTAGCAGCGCGTGGGCAGTCCACCGTGCTTGGAAGGTGGGATGGCGCCAGGGTGTCGACGCATGTTGCATCCCACACCAAAGGCCTACCCATCTTCCAAGGCATCAACGACAAACCGTGCGGTCTCTTATCATCGTCGCGTACCAAACCTACAGCCCCAAACTCGAAAAAGATACAGATTAATATTGCTACGTAGGCAATAACTTGAGACGTCATTATAAAGGATTACAAAATAACATAAAGGAACTTACATACACTACAGATGAACAAATGAATGTAAATATTAACACTGTCTTGGGATATTTTAGATAGATAGATAGAAAGATACCTATAAACTTTATTGTACACCAATCAGAATATACATAAATGGAAACTTAAACAATATATGTACAAATGGCGGCCTTATCGCTAAGAGCAATATCTTACAGGCAACCTTTGGATGGACATGAATTTTAAATGAGCTAAATCGTATATTGGGTAGTTATTGGTGTAATAGGAAAAGATAGAGGAGTAACGTAGTCATATAATGTAACAGACTAGATTACAAACACATATGATTGCAATGTACTAGGTACATATACCTAAAAATAAGCATACAATGATACATAAACAGACATATATAATCGAACATATACAATTATGTTCGATTATATATGTCTGTTTTGTAAATTATTCATATATACATACAAAATTTATATATAAGTATACTAAATATATATACTAAACCTACACATAAATTATTTTTATATCTCGTACGAAAGTTAGACAGCACATAACGCATTTATAGATGTATCTACATGATTGAACCGGGTCCGCCAAAGTTCACCTAAATTTTCAACTCCGAAAATTGGAACTCCGAAAATGTTATTCCTAACATTTTTCATCCTAACAATCACAATTCCTAACTACTCTGTCTCTAATGTTTTAATTCCGAATCATTCAACTTCATAATGTCGGTAGCAATAAACATCTATTATACTATTATTTCTTTTCCTATATTTTGTCAACATAACCATCTTTTACATAAACATCTATTATACTATTATTTCTTTTCCTATATTTTGTCAACATAACCATCTTTTACACTAATAATGAAAGTCATACCTTTTTTGTTTAGATTTATTTTTATTAATAATAATCAGTATTATATCCATTAATTTTGCGTAACTTTTCCAGTTTCAGTTATTTAGTCATTTTCACATAACATGTATAACATATAAGTATAACAGTACCATGGTACAAGTAGCACTTTACGCACCTTATACCACGGTACTATTTATAGTCGTTGGTTTAGGTTAGGTTAGAACTGTGACGTCTGTGACCGTGCCGCGGCAGCGGCCGGCGAAGTGCCAATTACTCGGTAAATATTTCTTTCCGAGTATTAATGACAATATTATGGTAATTATGTTTAGGGATAAAAACGTTAGGATAAAAAACAGTAGGAGCTTTAATATTGTATGTTAACGATTTTATTGATAACAATTTTCGGAAACATGAGTGTTATGAACATCGACGGTAGCACTACAAATAGTATGAATAAAAACTTTAGGATGAAAAATTTTAGGAGGAGTGATCATTCGGATTACAAATCGTTAGGAAGAACAATTTCGGATAAAGAACTTTAGGTGAGTCAATATGGACCCGATTAAACCAAATATGAATTCTAAAAACATGTTTTTAATACGAACCAAATTGTTGATGGCACATTTGTTATTTTTGATATCAAATTTCATTGAAAAAAAAAGTTTGTAAAACGTGGCAATCCTAGAATTGCTATTTTTTTAATTACATACATTATGTCAAATATCCCTAGACAGTGTTGATGTGTGTATACTAATAGTATAAAGAAGAAAGATTTGTATGTTTGTAACAAATAAACTATAAAAACTACTGAATCGATTTCAAAAATATTAGTACATTATCCCTGAGTAACATTGCCTAATTTTTATTTCGATATTCCCACGGGTCCAGGGCTTGCGCAGGTGAAATCTTATTATCTGAATAGGTACTTGCTTCCAGGTACGTGAGCAACAAGTACCTGCGCCGCGACCCGGACGGGCCCGACGTGGAGTGGGGCTACGCCTTCGATGTGCACATCAACGCGTTCTTCCCCCCACTGTCGCTGCTGCACTGCTTCCAAATCGTACTATTCAACAGTAAGTAATGCCTATATGGCTATTTCAGTAACACTACGTTTTCAAACTGCGTGATATCAATTTGATCAGAAGCACTGGTGGTAGAAATTTGATGACACAAATTTATCACAAAATTCGGCCGGGTAGGTACCACCGTGCACGATTGCGAAAAACCCTCCATAGTAATCCAATTTCGGTTTGATTGCGTTCAGGGGTCAGCAAGTGCATAGCCGGGCAGGGGGATAGTGGTCGCAACACTAGTGGGACCGATGGGTGTAACGCGGTGCTGCGACGACAATCCTCTTCTGGTGAGGCCGTCAAGCTGAGTGTCACCATTGTTAACATGATACGTGTATGTAATGGTGACCCTCTTTCCTGAGACTTTACCTTCAGCTTACCATCAGGCGAGGTGAAGTCAAATTGACGTGTTCTAAATATAAAAAAAAAGTGTTTATTAAACCTTCAGAATCACTACTTTGATTAGTTTTGAATACAGCCTCTGTGGCGTAGCGTTAGTGCATTCGACTCATTTGCATTAGTTTCGGGTGTTTATATGTATAATATGTATATATTTCCAAAAATAATGTATCTGAGTATGTATATCTGCATTCTAGAACCCATAGCATAAACGAGTTAAGCTATGCTTACTTTGGTTCTAGATAGCGCTATGTAGAATTTCGTAGAATATTTATTTATTTACTATCTAACGCCAGCTTATATTGGTAAACTGGTAAACCGTGTTAAAATTGAAGGCCAAAACTGCCAAAAAGGCAGAATCCTGCCACATAATGGTCACACTGACTACAATAGTCTAATTCAGGTATATAAAACACTTTTGCTAGCAAAGGAACTTCGGTAATCTATTTTATATTCCAGGTCTGTTATTCCACGGCGGTTTCCCGTCCTGCCTGGTCGCCAACACGTTCTGGCTGGCAGCCATCATCTATTATTTGTACATCACCTTTTTGGGCTATACCAGTGAGTTTCAATATATTATCTGAAGTAAATTCCTCTATATCATGAAACTTTCGTTAGCAGTTGGTCTCGAAACGTGCCCGATAGACGACAATAGGCTCGCTCTCTAATATCTATACTATTATGAAATTGTAAATTAGTTGTGTCGAACTAAGATTGCTGTTACATAATTGTGCTTTGCTTATGTTATTTTTTATAGCTGACCCTTCCCGGCTTCGCCCGTGGCGTATTTCAAATCCCCGTTGCACCCCTGTAGCCCATATACATGGCGTACCACGGCGATGCCACATGGAGGAAAAAGTATCCTCAATAATGTAGGTGGACAATTTTACAGAAAGGAGACTTCGTTATGATTTTAATAACAATTTAAACTGCATTCGATGATTTTCAAAAAATCTATTGCTATACTTGGTAATCGAACCGGCTAAAAGTCGAAAAGATAATACCCTGTAGTTTTGGCATCAATCGATAGGGTCATAAGGATCAAATCTCCTAACAAAATAAGGTAAATTATAAGTCCAAATTTCATGAATTTCCTTTTATTTAATTAACCATGAAGTACAGGGTGTTATTTTTTGGGATTTTAGCTAGTTTGATTACTGATTGTGGCAATCGAGTTTTCGAATATCTTTGAATGCAGTTTAAATTGTTGTAAAATCAAAATGCAGTTTCCTTTCAGTAATATTGTCTATCTATATTATTTAACATACTTTCCCTCCATGTGGCATCGCCGTGGGACGCCCTGTATATGTGTTAAACGGGTGCCTGTAGTTTATTAGTTTTCATATAATGTATGGAAATCGCCGGCTTTGCTGACATTTATGATTACTGCTCCGCTCCCTTGGGTACTAGCGAGATGATATACATCCTATTACACAAATATTGTGGCTTTTGTGTCTATTGGTAAAATAATTTTCAAAATCGGTTCAGTTGATCCAGAGATTACCCGCAACAAACTCACAAGCTTTACCTCTTTATACTATAAGTATATACTAAGATAGGAAACAAACACACAGCCAATCACAAGGCCAATGGCGTACGTGATTGGCCAATAGGCCACCTATTACAGGCTATACTAAAATGACGCGTTCACTTTCAGATTATGGAAAAATGGTTGATAATGGTGAGTTGCATGTAAAGTGGGCTCTTGTTGATATTAGTGCCTTTTGTAAAAGGTCTTTCTTTGTAATCCTTATCTCTTGTAAATCGGATACATTCGGAAATCGCTCTTTTTTAAATATTTTTTTTTTGAATCCAAATTTTTTGTTACTACTAGTAGGCTAGATTAGTAGGAACAAAAAAATTGGTATCAGAAACCTAAGGGCGTCTGCATACCAATATTTATAATCCTATTAGCCTACCAACCATATATGTATACACAAGTCATTATGTTTTAATAACCAACACCTTATGTTGTAATAATTAACTCCTAGTTTTTCATGTATTTAATTATTTTTGATCACGAAAAGAACACTTTCTTAGGTTAACTAACACTGCTCTAGAATTAAACTACATACATTTATTTCTTTCTGATCATGTAGGGTAACTAACACTAGTATTAAACTTTAGGGTCGGCACCATGAGTGTGACTCCTCTGGCATTGCACACGTTCATAGGCCATGGTAATCGCTTCCCACCAGGTGGGCCGTGTGCTGGTCTGCCACCTAAGTGATACAAAAACACTAAACTACATTAAAACTACACATATCAACACTGTCTAGGGATATTTTACATTTATCATCATCATCATCATCATCAGCCAAACGACGCCCACTGCTGGGCATAGGCCTCCCCCAAGGATCTCCACAACGATCGGTCCTGCGCTGCCCGCATCCAGCGGCTTCCCGCGACCTTGGCTAGATCGTCGGTCCACCTTGTAGGGGGCCTGCCCACGGAACGTCGTACGGTACGCGGTCGCCATTCGAGAACCTTTCCGCCCCAGCGGTCATCGGTTCTCCGCGCTGTGTCCCGCCCACTGCCACTTCAACGATGCAATCCTTCGAGCGATGTCGGTTGTTTTAGTTCTCCTGCGGATCTCATCATTTCTGATTCGATCGCGCAGGGAAATACCGAGCATCGCTCTCTCCATTGCTCGCTGGATGACCTTGAGCCTTCTTATGAGACCCATAGTAAAGGACCACGTCTCGCTTCCATATGTCATAACTGGCAACACACACTGGTCAAAGACTTTCGTCTTGAGACATTGAGGTATTTCGGATGCGAATATATGCCGGAGCTTCCCGAACGCTGCCAATCCGAGCTGGATTCGACGAGAGATCTCTTTCTCGAAGTTGGACTTACCTAACTGGATCGTCTGTCATAGGTAAACTTCGAGTGTAATGTTCCCAACATTAACTGGAGCAGGAGCAACATGGGCATTGGACATGATTTTCGTCTTATCCATGTTCATCCTAAGACCCACTCTTTGAGAAGCATTACTAAGATCTTCGAGCATTGTGTTCAGGTCTTCCAAGGTCTCAGCCATAAGAACTACATCATCGGCAAACCGTAGGTGTGTTAGGAACTTGCCATTGATGTTGATGCCGCATCCTTTCCAGTCCAGAAGCTTAAAAATATCCTCCAACGCAGCTGTGAACAGTTTCGGAGAGATGACGTCTCCCTGTCTCACACCTCGCTGTAGTTGGATAGGATTAGAGCTCTGGTTCTGTAATCGGACTGACATGGTGGCGTTTTGGTATAAGTACCTCAGCACCTCGATGTACCTGTAGTCTATTTGGCACCTCTGGAGAGACTGCAGCACCGCCTAGGTCTCAATCGAATCGAAGGCTTGCTCATAGTCCAGGAACGCCCAGCAAAGTAGCAAGTTGTACTCTGCGGTCTTCTGTATAACTTGCCGCAGCGTATGAATGTGGTCTATGGTACTATAGCCTTTCCGGAACCCGGCTTGTTCGGGTGGTTGGAAGTCGTCAAACCTGCGAGCGAGACGATTCGTAATGACTCTCGAAAACAACTTATAGATATGGCTCAGAAGCGAGATGGTTCTGTAGTTTTTCAAGAGAGTCTTATCACCCTTCTTGAAAAACAGCATCACATCGCTTCTGCCCCATGCCTTTGGCGTTTGGTCTCGAGGATGACTGAGTAAAAGCTTCTGGAGGACCTTAAGTATCGGCTTTCCGCCCGCTCTCAGAAGCTCTGTTGTGATTCCGTCATCGCCCGCCGCCTTGTTGTTTTTAAGCAGCTTGAGAGCCATTCTAATCTCGTACAGGCTGACGTCCGGGATATCTTCTGCATAGTGTCGGGTAAGCTTGGCTCTAGGGTCTGTAGCCTTGTTTACAACAGGTGTTTGCGTGGTATATAGCTGTCCATAGAAACTCTCAATCTCCTTCAGGATTTCAGGTGTTGACGAAATGATGCTACCTTCCTCAGTTTTCAGCCTCGTCAATTGACTTTGCCCGACAGACAGATCTCTCGCGAACACTTTAGAGCCTTTGTTCCGCTCAATGGCCTCTTTAATACGCTCGGTATTAAATTGGCGAAGGTCGCTCGTCAAAGACTTAGATATCTGTCTATTGAGCTGCCGATAACGAAGGGCATCCGCTGAGTTCTGTAGCTTCATTTCGTGTCTCTAATCCATGAGTAGGAGAGTCTGGCTGGAGAATTTCTTTAATTTGGGACGGCGGGTTTTATAGTACTTAGACCCAACCGTGCGGACAGTATCCACCACCATGTTGAATAGATCGTCCACATCTATGCTGTTCTCAAGGGCTTCGAAGCGGTTTTGGAGCTCAAGCTGAAAGCACTCGGGGTTTTGGATTTGAACCGGTAATGGTCGGAGCGTGAATTTTATCAGTCGCGATCTTTCAAGCTTGACGTTGATATTCAATGTGCCTCTGACCATGCGGTGATCGCTTCCTGTCTTAACAGCGTTGATCACACTGACATCATTGAACATGTGCTTCTTCGTCGATATGATAAAATCGATCTCGTTTTTGACTTTACCGTCCGGAGTAATCCAGGTCCATTTGCGGCTTACGGGCTTCTTAAAGAAGGAGTTCATCATGTAGAGGTTCTCCCTCTCCATGAAGTCTGCCAGCATCTGGCCCCTTTCGTTCCGTTTCCCAAATCCAAATTGCCCCACTCTCAACTCATCACCGCAACGTTCCCTCAACTTTGCATTGAAATCCCCCATCACAACCGTGTAGTGGGATAAAACCCATTATATGCATGGCTTAGATCTCCTCATACATAGCCTCCACTTCGACATCGTCGTGTGTCGAGGTCGGAGCGTAAACCTGGATGACATTCAGCGAATATCGTTTCGATATTCTGAGTATCAGGTACGCTACCCTGCTCGACACACTCCCGATGGTAACCACGTTGTTAACGAGGGATTTGTGGACGATGAACCCGACACCACCTAGGGACTGTTGGTCGCCCTCCCGGTGGTATATTAAGTTACCGGATTGCAGGATTATCGAGTCCTCACCCTCTCTTCGGACTTCAGATAATCCAATGACATCACAGTGTAACTTACTAACTGCCTCTTCCAACTCTACGAGCTTCGCGTCGAGCCTCAGTGTGCGCGTGTTGTAGGTTGCCAGATCGAGTCGTCGGTGTTGGTAGCCGGATCTTATCCGGGGATTCTTAGCACCCCCTGCGCCGCCGTTACCATAGCTAGGAATAGCGGGATTGCCGGGGACTGGGGCCCGATTTATTGGTTGTGTAGCCTTTTTGGGGGTGTTTGCCATAATCGCCACGCTTGGCAGGCGGGTTGGCGATCGGGCCTGGTGTTTCAGGAGGCGCTGCTGCCCGTCTCCTGATGGCGATTTCCCTTAGTCGACTTTTACGACACCCACGGGAAGATAGGGGGTAGTGCTATTCTTTTAATGTGCCGGCACTACACGGCACATTACATTACATTGCACATTACATTTATAGATGGACATAATTAAAACAAATATGAATTTTAGAAAAATGTTTTTAATACGTGCCAAATTGTTGATGGCACATTTTTATTTTTGATAACAAATTTAAAAAAAAAAAGATTGTAAAACGTGGCAATTCTAGAATTGATATTTATTTAATTACATCCATTAATGTAAAATATCCCTAGACAGTGTTGTGTGTACATACATATTCTCACGCTTATAGTTTCTGGAGGAGCTCGGAGGCACAGGTGTATTAACACTGACATTTCACCGACTATATATCTCGGTCCAATGTAATAGAGGGAGAGCCTATTGCCGTCAACCGGGCTTATACTGTTATATGAAGAACAAACCTATCTCTTCTGCACTTAGGAACCTAGGGTCGACTCTCGTACTCTTTCTCTTGAATTGGTTTATCATGACTTTAAACCTGCAACCGACGTGCATGTATGAAAACAATTATGAAATGGAAAGGCGTATGCCAGGATCGTAGCAAGTGGAAAGATGTCTCTCTGTCTACCACAATAGGAAAGAGGCGTGACTATATGTATGTATATTTGACTTTTAGGGGAGCAAGTGCCGTCTGACTTCCCAACTCCGAGAGTAAAGCTCCAGAACCTCTTTAGTTAATCAGCAGTTGTACCGGTTTGCAGGTGAAGTTGGCATGGCCCTGAAGGTGTTGGTGAAACCCCCCTCCTCCCCCCCATACTCACTTTTTTTAGTAATTATAACCGAAATTAATAGTATTTTTAACCCCCCCCCCCCCTAAATTGCTTGTATTAGGAGTTAGTTCACGTCGGATTCAACCCCGGGACCTTTCGATTATAAGGCTGGCTCCCCCCCTCCCCCCCCATACTCACTTTTTTTAGTAATTATAACAGAAATTAATAGTATTTTAACCCCCCCCCCCCCTAAATTGCTTGTATTAGGAGTTAGTTCACGTCGGATTCAACCCCGGGACCTTTCGATTATAAGGCTGGCTCCTTAACCAGTAAGCTACTGAGGTATTCCCATGTATCAATTTAAAACATATCACCAGTACCTAACTACTTCACTTGTTCCAGACCTGCCAATTCTGCAGAACACGAGAATATTCCTCCTGCCACTACCTCTCCTGTTCATCACATACTTCGTGACACTCCTCATGGACTGGAACCTGAGCTCGATGCTGATGTACTTTTACAAAATGAGGCTACTATAGTTCTGGGAAGAAAAGGACAATTACATTATTATATTAACATATTTGAGTGTACTGAAGAACATTTGTTGGAATATGTTTAAAGACTCCCAACTACATATATTCACAATGATTTATTACAATAGTACTAGGTCTGCAAGGCGAATCGCTGCTTGCAATGTTGAGCTGAGTGAGACATCGTGAATCAGATTTTGAAAATTTTGAACAGTGATCATTCCTCCGTGGCAAGTCCGATTCTGAAAATTCTTTTTGAAAGTCACAACTCTGGACATGCTTTCTGAGCGTGTAAAGTTTGGTCACAGTGTCTCGAGCGGTTATTATGTAATTCCATCTGTATTTTTTTTTAACGGTGATCATTCCTCTGTGGTAGCATTAATTTTTTCAAAATATATCCATAAACCTTCCTCTGATTGACCTATTTGGTTCTGATTGGATTAGTAGTTTAGGAGATGACCTGTGACAAAGAAAATCCTGAAGTCTGGTATGAGGAGCTTCCGCTCGACTTCGTCTCACTCAGCTCAATAATCTTACTTCCTCCTAATATTAAAAGTTTGTGAAGATGTTTGTAACTAAATCACGTTCAAGCAGCTGAACGGATTTGCCTGAAATTTGGTACAGGGATAGAAAACTATAGTGTTTGGAATAACACAGAAGCAACTTTTATTCCTGGAGTAGGTTCCCATGGATTGCGGGACCGAGATGATCACGGACAACAACCAGTTGTTCATAATATGTGGAATTTTGGCGCTACTAGTTCCCAAAGTAATGGGGTTTGAAGACACCTCTTAATAATCTTTATATATATATATTTCTTGTGTGCGTGTGTATGTCACTGAACTCCTCCTAGACGGCTGGACCGATTTTGATGAGATTTTTTGTGTGAGTACAAGGGGATTCGAGGATGGTTTAGATTGACAATTTGGTCGCGGACGAAGTCGCGGGTAACAGCTAGTATATATATATATAAAACAGTCGTGTTAGTAAGACCGTTTATAACTAGAGAATGGATTTCAGGATCTTTCATTTTTAGATTTGTCTTCGCCTTCACGGAAATGCCCCACGGTTACCCCACCGCCGGCCAATGGGGGGGGCTAGTTATGTCGGTCTCGAACCAACCAAAATCACACGCCATCTCGGGTCTCTAATGCTGGGGTGGCCAAATAAGGCAATTCCCTCGCACCTTGGAATACTGTGCTTATATGAAATATGAGACATTCACGAAATAAATTCGGCTGATAAGGTAACCAACACTACTTGATTTTAAGGCGGAACGAAGTTTGCCGGGTCAGCTAGTTTTAACTAAATAAATGTGCTATACCAGATTATAATCTATTTCTGTGCCAAATTTCATCCAGACCAGGTCAGCCGTTTTTGCGTGAAACAGTAACAAACATCCATCTACCCTAAAAAACTTTCACATTTTTAATCATAAGTACAGATCCCGGCACTAAGGTTTGCACGTCGGGAAGGAGAGGATCAGGCTAAGATCGACTTATTTGAGTTTTGTAGAGCGTTCAGCAAACGTAGACAGATTATGAACGAGAGAAATAGCGATGTTTTTTTTTCTTTAGGAAATCTAGCTTTATAATTATGAGAATAATTTAAGACGACACTTTAAAAACGACTGTCTCCAACTGAACTAGTGCTATGTGCGGCAGAGCGAACGCTCAAAAAAATCGAAGGAAGTCGATTTTAGCCGGACACTCTCTGCTTCCGGACTTGCCAAAAAGCGCCGTTTACTGTAGTATATGAAGTAGGAATACGTCACACAAAACAATGACGTGATTAGTTATAATTTTCGACAGAAAATATATCTAAATGTCAGTTAATAACCAATCGCGTTCTGAATTATGTTGAACATCTCCACAGCATTGTCGCACACAAGCGATAGCTACGACGCACTTTCATGTCACGACCAGTCATCTTTGTTCTCATCGTGGCCCAAATTACATACCCTTAATTTTTAATTTAGTGAAATAACATGTTTAGTAATAAATCGGGATATCACTATTACTAAACATTATATAAAACAAAGTACTCCACGGCGTCTGTCTGTTTGCGATAAACTCATGCTTTTTTCACCAATGTATAGAGTGGTTCTCGAGGAAGGTTTTAATAAATAATTTTTCAAGATTATGCATACATTGGCTAAAATATAATGATAATTATTGAAGCTGTCGGAAAAAATTAAGCCGTCTGGGAGCTTTCAACGAAAACGCTTCCTAAACCCTTTGAGATATAACAAAATGATGTATGGTGGAATTGTGTATCTTATATAGGTTGTGGTGGTGGAATAGGGTCCCATGGGTAGCGGGAACGGGATCAAAATTCCACGCGGGTGAAGCCGCGGGCAACAGCTAGTGATCTGATAAAAAAGATTATTTGCAATATTAATGTTACTTAATATCTCCAAATAGTAATTAGAGGAATTAATATTACCTACAATGCATATTTTTATACATTATTTATGTAAAAAAATGTTTCAGTTAAAATTATTACCATAAAACATTTGTAAATAAATAAATAAATAATAAAATAAGTTTCTAAGAAGTATATTATTGTATTTCATTTAATGATATTATATTCAGTCGCAACACACGATATATAAATTTCTACAACATTATATATAATTACATTTTAATCGTCGTCTAGTACAATCACTTCATCCGTGGTTATGGGTTTCGGCCTTTCAGTACTGAAAGGTAACGTCTTCTTAGCTTCGGGCTTCTTCACTTGTTTCGGTACTGATGTCTTCGTGATCGTAAGAGACGAGGGCAGCTTACTTATGGAAGCGGTTATATCTTGATTTTTCGTAATTGGTAAATGTTTTTGCCGCTCAGCAAGTTTCTCTTGCAAAGTTTTACCAGGACTCACTTGCTGGTGAGGCATTGGTGGTTTCGTATGAATAGCTGCGTTCACTGTCGATGCTGTAGACATGTGAGCTTGCGCTGGGACAGATTGCGACGAGTGTGATGACGAATGCACTGCTCCGAAATTTGAAAGGTTTGCGGTCATTGAAGCCGGCAGGTTTTGTAGCACTGTGCCCATGCTAGGAGTCATAGGTGTCGAGTTCGATTTCTGAAGACCGCTTATGACAGGGGTGGACTTGCTAGTAGAGGGCATTGTGGAACCGCTGAATGACTTTGAGGCCTTCATCTGTGTATTCAATTGCGGTCTAACTTGAGACGGTTTCGGACCACGCTTTTGCTTCTTTGCAGGTGGCATAAAGGATGAAAAGTTTTGACCAAGAAACTGCCTATAGAATTCAGCTTGGAAAGAATTTTGTAGGGAAATAGATGATTGCAATGAGTTTTGCAAAGACGAATAACCAGCTAAGGCGCTTATATTGCTCAAGTAAGATAATACTGGGTCGTTTAACATCGGCAGGTAATTCTGGAACGCAGCAGCCATTTCGTGCGGTGTCATTTTCGGCATATTACCAGATACTGATGGTGTTGGTTGGGCGGCTGGAGGTTCATTTCGTTTCGGTGGTTGTTCGGGTTTCGACACATGGACTACTGAAGCCGACGAAGTAGAAGCTTTAACAGATTCAGCCGTAATAGCAGCTTTTGCGGCTTGTTTCTTTTGAGCGTTCTGAGTTTTATCCAGACTTGCCATAGTCGCTTCATGCTTCAATTTTTGTAACAACTTTTGACAGTATTTCATACTCATATCAACGAGATTCGCGTTTTCTGGCAAAGGTTTTGTCATCACGAGCTTAAAACCTTCTATAAGAAGATTCGTAAATTGCTTGGAGTTTGGCTGTTTCTGAACTCTCTGATATGCCCTATAAATATCTAACATTAGGCTCTTAAGCGCTTGCCGTTCAACATCATTGCTCTTTAAATCAGCTTGCTGACTGAATTTAGTTAACTGTCCTTTAAGAGATTGTACAGAAAGCGAAAATGCTTGTTGTGCCAAGTCTTCTCTATCGGAATCCCTTAAATACTTCTTGTCCGGTTCAGGTATTCTTTGCAACTGCAAGCTGATATCTAACAGTGTCTTGTGATCGTCTATTTCTTTTAATATCTCTAGTGTAAGTAGAACTGAACGGTTCATATGAAAAGCGAAACCTCCTGCTCTTTCTACTTCTGCTACAGGTATTTTCCAAATATTGTTGAAAAAGTTTGAATGTTTCCTTTCGCTGAACAAGCCTCCTAATTTCTGACCTGCCCGTGATGAGAAATTAGCAAGCATCATGTCTCTACAACGTTCAATATCTTTGCCATTTTTGTAATAGAAGTGATAGTGAGCAAGTCTGTATAAGGCTTTGTAGTGCAAAGGGAATCGGCTGGTACAATCTTCTAATGCGTCAAGACATGATGACACTATTTGCATAATTTCATCATCCCCTAAGGGTTTGGAGTCATTGGACGACTTGGATGATGATTCACTATCACCGCTTGAATCGCTGCTGCTATCAGACGATGTTTCGCTAGAGCTAGAACCCGAAGATGATGAAGAAGTTGTGCTGCTGGAACTTTCTTCTTTCTTTTCACCATCTATGTCATTCTTTTTGTCTTCTACGGCTTCAACAGGTTCTTTTTGCAGTTCTTTATCAAACTCTACAGTAGAATGAGATGGCGGTGGTGATTGCAGCTTAGCGGAATCTGTTTTCTCTTCTACAATAATGACATCTTGTCTCTTCTCCTCTGACGAATTAACGGTTGAACATTCCATTGCTTCAGCGTTCTGCGCTGCCATTTCTTTATTTGTTGCCATTCTTTCTGTGTCATAAGAAGCAGATCTTCTAACTTTAGCTGCAGCAGACTCTAGTTTCAGTCTTTTCGCCTCATGCGATTCTTCTTCACCTGCATCGCTAATAGACCGTTTGAGAATATTAGCCGCATGTATTGGCTCAGGGGGTTTTGGTTCCGAAGTTGTAGCTTCAGTTTCTATATTGCCATCTTTCTTGGGCTTTTTAGCGAATGGACCGTTCTTCCAATCCTCAATACAAGTGGAGAATACCTTACCTACCGATGCTGGTATAGGCTTACTTTCGTGTTGCTCTATGAACTTCAAAATTGAAGCATGTATTCTATAGTGTAACTCTAACACCTCTATACACAAGTGAGTTGGGGTATTATAATTTATCTTAAGAGGATAGGTAGCATCAGTTTCTTGTAAACATTTGACAGCTTTCATATAATAATCTAAGTACAGCGATGGTGGCTTATTACGTTTCTCAGCCACCTTCCCTAGCATATAATAATTGAGCCAAGAATCTTCACTGTCTTTATCTGAATCTGTGCTACTGTTTAGTTCATTAATAACTGTAACGAAACATTTTTGAGTAGTATCCAACATATCCTCTTTTTGTTTCTCTAAAGATTCGAAGTCTTCCATACTCAATGATTCGCTTGCTTGTTTTAGTAATCGCGAGCAGAAAGAGTGGACCGTGTATACAAATAAGCCATATTCGATAAGCATATTGCAGTGTGTTGGATCTAGCTCCAAAGATCGCTTGAAACATCGTATAACAGATTTAGCAGGATTTAAATATTCGCGTTCGTTATTGAGATTCTTGCAGGAATTTAGTATCGTATCCAAGTTAACAGCTTTCGACAACGAAATTTTGGCCCACGACTCTAAACGATCGCTGTTCACAGCAACATCTAACATATTATATTGTACACTCAATTTCCCTTCTTCTTTCTTAAAATAGTAATCTCCCAACAGAAAATATATATCTCTCATTTTGTATGGAATGAGAGGTGGAATATGTGGCAATTTATTATTAATTCCTCTGATATATTTTTCAATTTCAGCGATATATTTGGATGGATCACTTTCAGGGGGTAGCAAGGCGAGTATGCGATGGAATAACTGCTCAGTATCATTAGATATGCCGGGCACTTTGCCTTCCAGAGCAGGCAACACTGGAGGCTTGAAGATCTCGTATAGTTGCTGTGCTCTTTTCCAATCCAGAGGAAAAGGACTTACATTATGGTCAACTAAATATTTTAACTTATTTTTCCGTCCTGGATGTCCAAAGAGGCAGTAGACACATTGCTCCATATATTGGCATACTTGCTCCAGAGATTTCGACAAGGATGGTGATCGTAACCTTGGAACCACTGTGTCCAGAATAAAGTAGAGCAGTTTGCCTTCAGATCTACAACACCAGCCCCTGGTTCCTAACTGGTCATGAGCAATAAATAATACGAGTAAAGGATTAGGCACTTCATCACATGCAACTTTGCTTTTATCCAAAGTACGAATGCGGCCTTGATCTTCCTCCCTTTGCAATATATAATGCATGATGATCCAAGGAGTGACAGTGCCAAAAGGCATCTCAGTTCCATTTGTCTCTACTTGATGTCCAATTACTCTAATGAGATCCTCCAGCCCTTGACTGAGTTCCTTCTGAGACACAGCCTCCAAAGTCGCCAAGCCTTCTGTACTCAGTATGTGTTCGATAGAGCAGAGTATTTTTACAACTGCTAAAGTCCACTTATCATACTCCTGAGATCCTGTAGTGTACCTAAAATAATGCTTCAAAGCTTCATGCAAACAGATCAAAGACCACTTCAGACATTCATCTACTCTATTCAAAGCCCAATAAGTATCTAATATAATTGACAACTGAACTGCAAAGTCCAAAGACATTTCTTCTTCTTCACTTCTTGAAATCGTCTTACAGTGTTCAAAAGAGTCTGTCACAATAGTAAGCACTTCTTCATAATTTCCCCTTTCATATAACTCCATAACTGTAGACAATTTTTTATTTCTTTCAAGGAATTTAATTCCCGCTAATATCTCTTTTTCATTAATTACCGGTTTAAATGTGAAATTAATGACATTTAAATTGTATGTTTCATGATACTCACCCATGGCTTCAAATTCATACTGCAATTGATACAAACAGTCTAAAGCAAATTCATTGCATTTGTTCAACATATGGATGTGAAGTTTCATCCAGAGAAATCGTAATGTCAATTCTAAACAGTCTGTGCTTACAAATATATGAGGTTTTAGATTTAATATTATGCCAATTGCTTCAATCACACTCAAGTCATGTTTTTGTTTATCCGTCTCATCTGAGGGTGACATAAGTTTTTTATTCACACTGAACTCTTCAATAAGTATGTTAACTGTTGTGTAATGCAATAAGTCATCGTGATTGTCACTTGTACATGTTGGAGCATCAATATGTTCCATATAACAGGTATTTGCTTCAATAAATACAGTAGAGAGGCCCTCTGGCCACTTCTCCCTCCATTTGCCAGCAAGAACACTTAAATAGTCTTTTAAAATGTCAATTATATCTCTTTTGTTTTCTGCATACTTTTGAATAAAATATTTAACATCTTTTTGTTCATTTTCTGTTTCAAAGTAATCTTTTTGTTTCTCTTCAGTTTTATCCTTTTCCTCAAATAATTTGTCTAAGTCAGCTATGTCTGGAGAAGTGTCCCTAGTTTGACTTTCTTTTTTTTCTACGATATCAGGAGCCAAACAAATTGGTACCATTTTTCGTAATGTTTCATAGATATTATCATTTTGTTCTTCTTTAGCAACTTGTTTTTTACGCCCAGACCTCCGCTTATTACACCATTCCCACTGTTGGAGGAAGCTGAGAGCACTGCCTCGTCGTCTAACTGGGGTTTTCTTAGGAATTTTAGGTTCAGGTATCTCAGCTGCAGTATCTTCTACTGCAGCCGCTGGTGCTACTTCAACATCACTCTCAACCTTCTCAGTGTCTACTACAGGTTTATCCTTGTCTGATAAGTCATTGTTCTCATTCTCAGAAACAGTTTCTACATTCTTTTCAGTGTCTGTATTATTCTCCTCTTTGTTTTCTACTATTTCTACTTCTTTAGATTCTTCACATACTTCCATAGGTTCCTCTTTTTCTTCCTTCTCAAATATCAACTCTAAAGGACATGCATGACTGTAACAATTATCCGTCATATATTGATGCATGTGTACTAGTGAATCTCCAACAGATTTCCAACTCAACTTAGAAACTGGCTTATCTAATTTCAATTCTGGTAACACATATTGAAACTGTTCAGCTCTCTGTTGCTCCAAAAATAATTCATGAATGTCATCTGCCTCTTTCAATAGTATGTCAGCTTTTTTCTCATCAAACGGCTCATCATCTTTCTCATTCCACTTGTAAATTGGATTCAGATATTCCATAAAATCTCGAATGTATGGATAAACAGTAAAAATATGTTTTCTATAAGCAAGGCCTCTTAGATAGCCTGGATCTAACTGTAGAGCATCATAAATAGTAGATATACATTCTTCTTTACATCCTAAGCCTAACAAAAGCGTCACAATTTTGTCAATACACGGCCAATGGCGAGGATTGCGTTCAGTGCCGCGCTGAAACGAGTGCAGTGCCATTTCGTAGCGTTTCCCGCGCAAGCAGAGTTGGCCAAGGCGATGCCAGAGGGTTACGTCAGTATCATCAAGCTCAGAAGCCGCACAATATGCTTCTATCGCTGCATCAACATCGTCTGATGCGCTCAACATTGACGCCAAATTTTTATAAGACAAATATTTAACATTGAACAATGGCCCGGGTACTTTCTCGCCCTGTCCAGGTTTCCTAATTTCATATAACAGTTCTGTGTCTAGAAGATCTTTTAATAATTGCGTTGCTTCTTTTATATTACCTTTTCTTTGAAGTTCAAGAGCTTTAGCGTACTGCTGCAATGCGATTTGTTCCAATGCCTCTCTCGTCACTTCCTCCTCAGACCCACTCTCCTCCTCCGACTCTTCGTTCAGTGCGGATATTTTAATCATCCTATTTACTTTAATTAGATAAAAAAAACAATAGTAAATATTTATAAAGACTTCAAGCCCGGCTCGAATGTTATGTTACTCCTTCTTTGTTTGACATTTGACTGTGGTTTTGCAAAGATAGCTACAACTTATAGATGGTCCGCTGTCCGTTTTGGACATAAAGTATGCATAATAAGTAAACATAAGTAAGCTTCTTAATAGCTTGCTTAAGTATACGCTAAGGTTTTGAATCAGGTATAGTAAAAGTTACGCATGATTTATAACGTATAAGCCGTTTCTTCTTTTTTCATACACTCGGAACTTGGAAAATGAATTGAGTGCGTATATCCCGTATAAATATCTGAAAACAGTTTTTCATGTCGATATAAACGGTTCATACCACATACAATCTGTTACTTTACGTGCTGGTACCTTACGGCTACCATAAAAAAAAAACTGATAACCCTACCGATACCGCTAGTATTATATTATTAATTAGGATTATTTTTATTATAACTATAACGTAATGATCATATTCTCTTTGATTTTTATCAGTTTTGTCAAGGAGTTTCGGCGCCAATACGGGAAAAAACGCATCGAGGCAGTGTATCATTTTCTATTTGTGTAATTTCGAGTTTTTATGTGTAAAAGTGGTGGGGTTTTAGACATAACGTCTTCGACAACACGCACAAGTGTAGGAAAGTGGCATTGTGATTTTCCATGTTGTTTCCAAAACTACAAAGAAGCCTTTAGTAATGCTTCCACTACTTTACTAGGGCGAGTGCTTCCATGTTTAGGATTAGGCTGAAGGCCTTGCGCCAAAGCCCTATAATAATTATAAAAAAAAACTTTTGTCAAACAAATGTCAATTAAAATATAGGTTATGTTATGTCCCTTGAATGAAAATAATTCTGTTCCTAAAACAAAGTAAGAATAAATTATGTTCTCTCAACGCTCAAGTTTTAAACGGGCCTGGCCTATAATTATACAAGTCGCCGAAGCTCACAGGAAACCACTATGGCTCCCCGTAGCCAGAAGCAAAATTTATCGTATTCCTAAACGTCCCGTTATACCTGAAGAAGAGGTCTTAGAGCTATTACGTTTAAATAATAACTACAGAACTCAAATGCGAGCTATCAGACGATTTTACTACGAAGACATGATTAAAGAGCAGGCGTCACGTCAAAGCGCTAGCTCAGAAATGTCACAGCGCATAGAGGCAGAAGAATGGACTCAGTGTGTCGAGTTAAATGACAAGTGGAACGCCCAAGTCGCTAAAGAACGCGAGGAGAGAAGGAAAGCGGAGGTGCAAGCCTTAGAAGAACATGCCTTAAAGAGAATGGAGGAAGCAGATTTGAAACTAAAGGAAAGGATCACCAAAGCTTCTGCAGAAATCAAACGAGAGAAGGTAATAGGCTATAAACCTGTAGTGCTATTTAAATAACAATAATTAATCATTATAATTTATTGAATCAATAAATAATACACCTCTGCCTACCCCTTCGGGGAAACAGGCGTGAAGTTATGTTATTGAATCAATTGGTTACACTGTTACATAGTCTCTGTCTCCTGAACTAGGTTGTTAACCTGTATCTAACGAGACAAGAATCAATCAAGCAATGTTCAATGGGGAGGGGTGAAATGTAAGCATCTACAAGTCACAAACAGTTATTCTTTGTGGGTATGGTACCTATCTAAGTACGCCTTTAATGCCCACTTTCCTTCGATGGCTAATTATTTATTTCATACACAAATTCCTTACATTCCAACTTTTTATAAATCACTAAACCTGTGTTCCTTAAACACAAAAGAATTTTACAATTCAAACCAATAGTTCTTGAGATTAGCAGGTTCAACCAAACAAAGAAACAAAGTCTTCAGCTTTATAATATTAGTATATACCTATTACATTGGGACCTAAATGTGGGTGCTAGCACCTCTGCCTACCCCTTCGGGGATATAGGCGTGAGTTTATGTTTTAATAGGTTGCAGGGGTGAGGCCTCACCAAGATCTTTGGGGCACAAGCCAACCTCACCTGGAAGCTCCCAAGCCCAAGTACTAGTTTTGAATGTAAATGTGACGAACTGAGCGTTCGAATAAGAAGAATAAGAATCTTTTATCTAAAAGTGTCTAAATATAGGATGTTGTTTAGTAAATAAGAAACGCTTGTCATTTAAAGAGTTTTGGAATAAATCACCTATGACTTTTTTTTCAGGAATTAAGTGTCACTTTCATCACACCAGAAACCCTAGACGCAGCAATAGACCATGCACTGGCCAACCCTACTGACTACAACTATGCTATTGACCTAAAAGGCAATATTTATCCAAGCAGAGATGCACAGATTGAACTACAAAAAGAAGAAAAGACTGCCAGTGTAAATGCTTGAAAGAACTCGAATTACAGCTTATTTTATTACTAGTAAAAGAATACTTTTATTAAAATAAAACAAATTTTCCATTCATCATCCGAACATAAATCTCAGTTACATCTAAAACTTACATTTAGGGGTCAAGGCTCCCTCTCCCACTCCACTTTTCCATAATTTGGTTTACCTTGGCTTTTACAGAAGCAGCTGTTCATTAATATAATCAGCAGTTTTGGATTACATCCCCATGAGGACTATTACCACTACCACTTATTGGGCAACTCAGTTAAACAACCAATTATTATTATATGGCTAAAGATAATTTACGGAAGAAATACTGTATGTGCGTTTAACTAATTACAGAGAGCAACTGCCCCTTTCCGCCCAGATTCAGTTTTTATATACCTGATGTATCTGTTTATGTAATTTGTAGACAATTATTTTTTTTGTTAAATAATGCTCCCCATCTACCAAATTTAATAGCAACAAAGTTTCCTAAAGTCTATTACCTCCTTTCATTTGAGTTCTGATGATCCTTTTCTTCAGTTTCAAATCTGCTTCCTCCACTCTCCTTAAGGTTTGTTCTAAGGCTTGCACCTCAACTTTCATTCTCTCCTCGCATTGCATAGCGACTTGGGCAATACAGACTAGGATAAAATGAAACAAGGAAATATATAACAATATTTACTAAACTGACATATCATGGAACATGGCTTCCCAGTTGGGGACTAGATTCAGTTTGTGTTGTAATGATCCCAGTGCGACAAGGTTGGCAGACCGTGAATCTTCATCTGTGCCCACTGATACTACTTCCTGGTGAAATGCAGCCTTCGTACCCATGCAAACCTGATACCACAGAAAGAAAATCATCAATTAATGTCAACGATGTTATAATGTTGGCATTATTCTGCTGTTACTCCTACAGATTTGTATACTAGACACCACAAAACTGCCTTCCCAGCTTGTTGCCACTGGTACAATGCAAAAGCTTAATGCGCCTTTCCACATTCTGTCATTAGATCTGTCAATACAACATGTAAATGCCAAACTGTGCGGACCACAAAGCAAATATACAGTGGAGGCCTTCGATCAACAATAACACGGTGGAGGCTATCTTACTTTGAGTTTGAATTAGCCTCAGTGTTTCGAAATATAAAGACCCTTTATATCTGAGGAGGTTCCTGTTACATTTAGTGACATCTAGTGTGAGATAATTACACTATGTAGTACATAGTAGTTTTGCTACTGGCCCAATTCATTCTGCTGTTGCAAAAATTGAGCGAAGCAATTTCACCTGAATTTTTCTAACGGTGATAATTCCTCAATGTGTATATGAACAAATTACTTAATTTAATACCAATCGCGTGAATGAGGCTTTTTTATTCATTGAGAAATCAGATTTTAATTATTTTTTCCCGTGATTATGATTGTCCTTCCCATCAGTAACATCTTTGCTTGTGTGAAATTTCATTAGAAACGGTTCAGCCGTTTGGGAGGAGAAGATGGTCTAACGAAATACATGAGTCGTCTAAAACAGAGCTTCACTCTTTCAGAGCTTCGCTCAAAAATAGAGAAGTGGGCGAGATCTAACCTCTCTTCACCACACCCTCAATGCTTGCAAAATGATAACACCTCTGTGTATTTGCTCTGCGGTGCCGACTGACGCGTTGCGATTGGTGAACATTATCACTAAATGATTCTCGTTTACTGGAAGTAACTACTATTAGATCCTTCATCTGTGCCTCGGAGAGCACGTAATGCCTTCGATCCGGTGGCCATACGAACATTGAGAAGTAGTTTTGTTTGTCTCCGCTAGATAGCGCTGGGTGTATGTGTACTCACCTCGAACATTGTGTCGCCGATAGCCAGACTGACGCGGCCGGAGCGATGTATCCGCAACTTGCCGATACGACCCTCTTCCAAGTCTGACAAACGACATCTTGTGTCCACCTACGCAATAAGGGAAGATTATTTTAATACCGTTAAAGTGGCAAACAAGCTTAACCCAACTTGATGGTAAACGGTCACCGTAGCCTGTGAACGCTAACAATTCAACACAAAGGTGTTAACATAACATAACTTCACGCCTGTATCCCCGAAGCGGTAGGCAGAGGTGTATTACGCACCCACGATTCGCCATTTGTGTAGGTTCCAATGTAATAGGGGGCCCGCCTATTGCCATCTACCGGGCACATTACTAAGTGAGTGATAATCAACATTTTTAATACACACATAACTACGAAAAGTCAAGAGGTGTGTACCCGGGGCGACTGGAGATCGAACTCGAGACCTCGTCTCGGCAGTCCGTTACGTACACAACTGGGCTATCGCCGCTTTTAAGGTGTAAAGTACAGGAAGATGGTTTATACGTCGAGATTGTAAGCGGATGCTTGTGGAATTTATTGCACAAAAAATTAATCATCGATAATATTAAATATTTAATTGAAATGCTAAGTTGTGTCATAAAAACATCGTGACACAAGTTATCATTTTTTTTTCCAAGGTTTTTAATTTGATGCAACCTTGAAAAAAGACTCACGGGTTTCTCCTGTTTGCTTTCTCCAGTGGACGTGGAAGGCTCGTCGTCGTTAACTCTGCGCCGCGGACCCTCGTCTTCCATCTTGCCACCTCGACCCGGTAGCGAATCTGGTAACTAACGCACAAATATTCTAATAAACCTAACATCATATAATCTAGTTTCTACTAGCTAACTGGAAAACAACAGTAAGCAAGCTGTTTGACTTGGCTATTTTTGTAGAATGTAGGTAAGTCGATAAAGTTGCATAACACTACCGAATTTACAAACTACCTTTTTTTTTCGTGCGAAAATCCCCTCGGATACCCCCACCGCCGGCCAGCGGGGGCGGTTACGTCGGGCTTGAACCGACTAAAACCGCACGCCGTCTCGGGTCTTCAATCGCCTGGGACTACCTTCACATTAAAATACATCAATAAATTAAGTTGATTGTATAAGTACGTACCTTTTTTTTCTGAAGAACTCCCTTTGGATACCCCCGCGCCGGCCAGCGGGGGTAGTTATATCGGGCTTGAACCGACTAAAACCGCACGCCCTCTTGGGTCTTAAGACGCCGGGGTGTAAGGTTGCCCATAGAGCATATTCCTCGCACCCCGACTGACCCTGGGTCATCTCCGGTTTCAAGATGGCCCCCTCGGGTTTCGGAACCACGGTGTCCCCGTCTTGCGCCGGTTTGGGGGAGGGGCGCTAGCCGCCTGCCGTCCCGGCCTGCTTCTGGCGGGGGGACACCCAGGCCTGCGCTCATGGAAGACGGAGGTCGTTAAGCGTATGAGTAGGTACCTTTCTTTTTTTTTTTCGTGCGGAAATCCCTTCGGATACCCCCCCCGCCGGCCAGCGGGGGCGGTTATGTCGGGCTTGAACCGACTAAAACCGCACGCAGTCTCGGGTCATCAGACGCCGGGGTGTAAGGTTGCCCATAGAGCATATCCCTCGCACCCCGACTTTTTTTTTTTTTTTTTTTATATAGGACACGTCAATTTGACTTCACCTCGCCTGATGGTGAACTGAAGGTAAAGTCTCAGGAAAGAGGGTCACCATTACATACACGTACCATGTTAACAATGGTGGCACTCAGCTTGACGGCCTCATCAGAAGAGGATTGTCGTCGCAGCACCGCGTGACACCCACCGGTCACACTAGTGCTGCGACCACAAGCCCCCTGCCCGGCTATGCACTTGCTGATCCCTGAACGCAATCAAACCGAAATTGGATTACTATGGAGGGTTTTTCGCAATCGTGCACGGTGGTACCTACCCGGCCGAATCTTGTGACAAATTTGTGTCATCAAATTTCTACCACCAGTAGACTGACCCTGGGCCATCTCCGGTTTCGAGATGGCCCCCTCGGGTTTGGAAACCACGGTGTCCCCGACTTGCCCCGGTTCGGGGGCGCTCCCGGGCGCGCTCCGCCATCTCCTTCGCGAGCATTACATGCTCGCAGAAGGAGGTGGCGGCGGCCCACGCGCTCGCGCTTCGCACCATTGCCGCAATCATGCTGCCGAGCGAGAGGACTCCCACCCCGATGGCGAAGCACCCCTTCCCGGAGACCACCTGCGTCAGTCGGTACGAGTGGCTTCCGTGTCGCCTCTCTAGCCAATCCTCCATGATGGACCTTACCGCCGCTATTGCGGCGTGCCCCGCGCTTGGTCGTCCAAGCCGTTCCTTCCACTCCACCACGATGGCCTGGTGGAGCTGGTACTGCACGGCCTCAATTTCTCGAGGCTCGGGGTTCCGTCCCTGCTCCCGCGCCTCCTTTCGCTACTGGTACAGTTGCGAAAGGGCTCTCGCTTCCAGGTCCCATGGCGGAGTTCCGGCAAGGAGACTCGCCGCCTCGAAGGAGATCGTGCGGTACCCGCGGATGACCCCGATGGCCATCACCCGCTGCGGAGCGCGCAGCATCCGTACACTTCCGGCCTTCAGGGCCTCCGCCCATATTGGGCACCCATACAGGGCCATGGACAGCACGATCCCTGCGTAGAGTCTCCTGCAGGAGTCATCGGGCCCCCTCATATTTTTTTAATATTCAGAGGAAAAGGTTAATATATTTTATGCATTATTTTTTATTTCATGGTAGATTATGTTATTGTCACTGACCGAGAAACCTGTATTTTTTAATCTGGTCGGAAAATATACCGCAACAGCATGCAGGTACAGCCTTAACCAAAAAGCACCTGCGTCAGTGTGAAGGGTCCCTTGCTGCCGCACTCCCCGATGCAGACACAACTCTGAATTTAAACAATTAGGGCTGCCGCAGATAAGAGACCTTGTACTTCATATGTTTCTGTAGAGCAATAGTCTGTACTAGCTGTTGCCCGCGGCTACGCCCGCGTAGAATTCTGATCCCGTTCCCGCAACCCATGGGAACCTATTCCCGGGATAAAAAGTAGCATATGTGTTATTCCGGACTATAATCTATCCGTGTGTCAAATTTCAGTCAGATCCGTTCAGCCGTTTTTTACTTTCGCGTTTATAAATATTAGTAGGATTGTCTATAATGAGCGCTCAGCCTAACCTGCAACAATATGAGTGTTGGCTGATCGCTCTTCACCAACTTCACAACATCGGTGTGCTCGAAGACCTCCTTCACGTCCGCCACGAGAGGTTTCTTTTCTACCTCACTCACTGAAACCAAATTGCGACACTAAAATTACTCTTATTAAAAAAAGTAAGCCCCATCACCCGTCAGTAGCCACCACAGACATTGAATACAAATGTCACTTATGCTTAACTGATCAAAGATTTTATTTTGGAGATTCGTAATTTAAGCCCTTGAGAAACCTTTTACCGCTAATAATTTGCAAAAGCGATAGCATATTTAAGTCATTATTCACCACTCAAACAAGGGTGACCCCTTGGTTGGTGAAAAATAATTCCTTAATCCTAATTTACATGGCTGTTCCCAAGAGTCTTAATAATTTAGGTACTGAAAAAGTTCTTTCTCAATATACTTACGAGGGAAAGGATCGGCTGGTAGTACTATGCCAAATATACAATAATGTTAACGGGAAAAATTTCGAGAATTTGCGGGTGGATGAACAACTTTCTACGTCTGGCTACTGTAGCCTGGTCGAACCGTCAGGCAAACCAAAGGTATGTATGTCTATACCATAATCGCGTTAATTCCTATTACCATTATTATATATCATAGAACGTGGTTTAAAAGTTAGTACTATGCCAAATACTTGAATAATTGAATTTACCAACTACTTAGTGAAGATCTATGATCCTAAACATTTGAATAATTTACAAGTTGCTATTTAATAAATTATTGGTTAACAATGACTCATTATTACATTTAAATGTTAATTCATATTTTGTTTCTTTTGTGAACTATTTGTTTAGTAATGTGTGTGGTAAGCAAGTGCAAAATTGAACCCGTCAACCTTCTTTACTGATGTGGGTTCACCCCACGGTTAGAATGCATTGCTAGTATCCTTGTAACCCACTTTGTTTCTGTTGCTTCTAACAGAAACAAAGTGGGTTCACGTCACAGTTAGAATGCCAAGACCATATTATCAGTAAGTCTATTGGGAATGAAATTCTCACAACTGGGAACCATGGCAATAGACAAGTAAAAAGTACATAAATTTCATTGTCATCTTCTATTTATCAATTGTCAAAAAACCAAAGCGTACATTAACCTTCAGATATCTTAGCATAGCAGCCAGTTGCGTAAATTAATCAATAAGTGCCGAGATGTGATGCTTAATTACTAATAATTATTATAATAATAAGAAGCGATAATTCCGAGTACACAACGGATGCATCGAAATTCCTAAAACGTGTAAGTATATGTTGCTGTCAGTGTAGCCGCTCCGGCAAGCCAAACGAAACAGTTCGCTCGACGATGCTGAGCTGCAGAAAAAATACATGGAGTCATACCCAAAGTTATACAACACTGTTTTTTTATATATATTTCCTAGCATATACAATTAGTTATGAATTTAAATTGGTAAAAATCAACATTGGACCCGAGACGGCGTGCGGTTTTAGTCGGTTCAAGCCCGAAATAACCACCCCCGCTGGCCGGCATATCATATCCGAGGGAATTTTTGCACAAAAGAAAAAGGTATGTCTACGTATATTAATACTAGTTGTTGCCCGCGTGGATATCTGTTATCGCGCGTGGACATCCAAACGTTCTATCATCCCCCCTCCAATACTAAATTTTAAAAACACTATAGCATATTTATTTATAATCAAGTGTCTATAATAATACAAAGTTTCATCACAATTTCAAAATGATGAATTTTCATACAAACTTTCATAACTTAACTACGCCCTTGCCCATATCCCCCAAGGGGTAGGTAGAGTTATTACATACCCACAAAACACGCGACCTTGTAAACTTTCATCTCCTATTTAAACCCCTTAAAGCCTTTTTTCGCGACAAAAAGTAGCCTATATCCTTTCCCAAGCTGATTCCCAATCTCTGTACCAAATTGCATCAAAATCGGTTCGGTGGTTCAGGCGTGAAAGCGTAACAGACAGACAGAGTTACTATCGCATTTATAATATTAGTATGGATGTGCCTTTTTTTTTTCGTGCGGAAATCCCCTCGGATACCCTCCCGCCGGCCAGCGGGGCTGTTATGTCGGGCTTGAACCGACTAAAACCGCACGCCGTTTCGGGGTGTAAGGTTGTGCATATTAGGGAAACGGGCATAAAATAGTATAGTTGAATTTCCAGTGTGTATAACTATGAGTACCACTGATATATGATTAGTACCGCAGTCAGGGTCTTCTGGCTCCATCTTGATGACCGGCTCCTGTTTTACCTTCACTGTGGGCTTAACCTGGGACCAGCCTATAAAGAGAACGTAATGTTAGATAGTCTGGACGCAGTTCCAGCGCCCATCATTGTTTCAGCCTATCTCGGAATATTTTACCAATATAATTAAGGGCATCATCTGTTGACGATTCACCTGCTATTACATAAGACCAAAAATAGAATGGACCCCCGGTAACCTGACAAACGTTATACAGTGCAGAGTCGTACTATCGAATTCGTCTGATTATAGACTATTGCCTAAGACCCCCCTATAATCCAGATTGTGTGAAAAAGAGTACCTTGTAATCCGACAAATCACTACCGTACTACATATGTATGTGAAATGGTTTAACAGTGATAGGCATGTCGGATAACAGGGGGCACAAACAAGGGCCAGATTACCCGGGCTCCAAAGTATAGGCAGAATATGAATATTAATTCACGTCTGCCTATCTCTTGGGGGATACAAGCGTAATTATATAAATAAATTAACTAAGATTTTATATAATAAAAGAAAGCTCCTGTATAACTATAACACTGATTAGATTAATGCAACTAATGTCTGATCAGAAAAAAATTACATTAATATAGAATACCTACAATGTCCAATGTAAATAAAATTCCAGGATTTTGAATCATTGCTTTTTACGTTTATTTATTTTAAGTTTAAATTGGAAAAAGCACTTTATAGAGATAGTTTATTTTTGTTTTAGGCGAATTGTGAAAGCAATCAATAATTTTATAGTAATTTTCAAAAATTACTTCTGATTTTTCTTGGCCAAATTATACGAAAATATTATGAAGCATTTAGTAGGTACTTGTCTTAAGTTTTATATAGGAACAATAATAAGTATGGACACTACCCATTGCGATTGTCGACAATATAATAAAAATACAAATAATAATGTACAGGTTGTACTCACCTCCATCATCCATTGGCAGTCTAATGGGTGCGTCTGTCACCTTAACATTCCTGAAGTCTTCAGCACTGATATCTTCATCCAAGCTGCCTATCTCACCCATGACAGTCTTTATTTTCTGTTCTTCTAACTCTTTATCTATCTGAAAAATTTATATGAATTTAAAAGGTCTGAATATCCCACTAATATTATAATCCTACTGCCTACTTTTGTGAGGATATTTAGATGTTTGTTTCGCAATCTCACAGAAACGGTTAAACAGATTCGGATGAAAATTGGCCCATAGACCATTTCTTAGATAAACGCATAGGATACTGTGTCCTAAAACTTTACTACATGCTAAGTATGCAGTTACAAGTTTCACAGGAATGCATGCAGATGTATAAAAGTGAAGTTAAACAGTAATGGAGATATGGCTAATGGGTGCAGTTGCCACTTGGATATAAGTTCTCAGTTAAAAACCGGTCAGGGACTGGCAACCGCCATGTGTCACAGGGTCTTTAAATGCACTCTAGATTGTCAAATTGGAAAGAGGGATTGTGAGCATGTATATAAGTATGGAGGTAATTTTTCCACTTACCTTAACAACATCTTTTACTCTGATAGTAGGCCGTTGCATAGACTGTACATTATCTGAGTCTCTTTCATAATATGGGCCACGGGAAGAATGTCGCTCGGCACTTCCCAAGCCTGGAAATATTGTGAAAAAAAAACATTTTAATAAATAGTACTCAGAAAATTTCGAAAAAAAAAAACCAGACTAGACCCAAAGTAAGCATAGCTTTAATAGCTTGTGTTATGGATTCTAGAATTCGGATAGAATATGCTTCGATACAATAGACTTAGATTATACTAAGAAACATTCATGCATAAAAATATGTGCACTGAAGGAAAAACCACAAAGAAAAAAAATTATTCAAAAAACAAAAAAAACAGTCAAACTCTCCACCACTACACCACACAGGAAGTCAAAAGAAAAAATACATAATACAAAATAAATATACAATAGTCTACACTATCAGGGCTTTTACCTTCTGAAAATACACCACTGGACTTAATAATATTAGGGCCATTTCTAAAATTCTTATTTCTGTCGTTTTTCCTGTCTTTTCTTTCTTTGTCTTCTTTCTTCTGGTTATTTTGCTTTACGGATGATCTGAAACATGTGCATTTATTATGAGCGATGTAACTGTTTTTTATGTAGATTTTCTTTAGATTATAGACTTATGTGGCAGAAATTGACATAAATCGAACATCGATCTGGCATCACAGCAGAGCAAATCTCTTTATTAACAATTTTTGTTTCATAAGGTAACACACCCTTTCTAAAGGAAATAACAGGGCACCTGTAACAGGCTGTCTACCAGAGTGACAATCTTGTTTCTCTGTCCACTTTCTTATTCTAATTAAGGCCAGTACGCGGAGACAAATAGTATATGAAATACACTACAAGCTGCATGACATTGTACCAAGTTTTTTTTAAGTAAAGCATAAGAGTACATATATATTACAAACATTATACGTTGTTTTGTAACCGCAGAATACAATATAAAAATGATATTTACCCCTTGTTTTTGTTCCTAGCCACGTTCAAATTAGGTGTAAAAACTTTTTTATTAGTCTTTATGCCACCCAGAGTAAGGTCTCGAGGAGCTTTAAACGAAGCTAGCCTCTGCATGGGGTCTGGGCCTAGGCCATTTGTTTTAGAAGACTTATCTTCCGACATTTTATAACAATACGATTAATATCTGAAATAAATACAAGTGCCTGTTGTTTATTTCACCACTGAGCAGAATCAGCGAATCACATTACACAAAAGATTTGTTTTGAAATGCCAAATGCAAATGTCAAAACGAAATTGACATTTTGACAATTTGCTGCCATATCATTTAAAATGAAATGTTTCGTGTTTCTTTGTTTCGTAATATTTTTGACAAAGCTACTGGGGCCTTTTGAGCCCAGCATGTTTCGTCTTTCGTTAAAGTAGAATTACACCGATAATGTGGTCACGCATTTTATGGAACGAAAAGATACAAATAGATACCGATATAGTCACAGTTTAGCATAATCCAAACCATACATTGGGGTTCCTGTATTCAAATTAAGTAACTTTTTTAGTAGTATAAAATCTGTTACCCGATAGTATCAGGGATTTTTAAAACGGCAACATATTGTATTCTGTCATTCAATTCAACTGAATTGCATTAAAATTCAATTCAACTCGTATCGTAACTGCTTTTGTGCTTTTATCGACAGTTTGTATCAGCTACTGTTCTTACGAATAGAGATTTTCTATTTTAATCTACTCACCGTTATGGCAGAATCGTTGTTTGATATTTTTGGCGACCACCTTACCAGACAGGCAGTGAAAAATGTTTCGCGCCAACCTTTGTCCAATATAGGTAAGAAAAGTATATTATATTGTATGAATATGGTTTAAAAATATTTTTTTGGAATATTCTAGACATAAGATAAAAAAAAATACAGTATTCAATGCAAATTTTTATCTTTAAGTAGTCTAATTCCCACACACAAAATTGTGGGTACTTACCACAAATATTTCTCTTTTCAGAAAATATGGGTAAAACGGTGTCAGCAGGTCCTGTTAAACCTAACGAGCCAATTAAGAAGTCAGAAGGCCCGAAGAAATCTTTTCTTGCCAACACTGGTAAAGCATTACGAAATACACCAGGAAGAAATGTATTTACACCACGAGCTGTTAACGTAGGCTCCATGATATATAGTGACGACAAAAGTGATAAGGGAATTTGTGGAGAGGATGTTGAATTTCATAAACCTTCAAACATATATGGTGAGCTATGAATACATCACAGTTATGAATTAGGTGAAAATCAATTGTAACAAATACTAGGATAAATATTTAGTGGGTTCTCATATAACCTTAGTGTGGAATTCCTTAGCTTAGCAAGTTTTTAAAGTTTACCCCGTGGTTAGTGTGAAGTCTAACAAGCAGAGAGTGTATGCAGGATTCCCCTTACCAATTTTTTTAGTTTCAAATGTAGCATCGACACAATAATTACATGAACAAAATTTTCCAACCCTCTTCTCCTAAGAAAGTACAGTGATATTTGTTAATATCGATGTCTGCTTGTAATAGATTTGACTAAGCGTATTGGAACTTAAAACAAAAGTGTGCTATTCCAATTTTAAATGCTCTGTCTACAGACAATTATCAACGAGACCTATTTGATTACCTCCCAGTGTCAGAGCCAGTAATCCTGAAGCAGTACTCACCACCAAGCACTCCTCCACCAGCAACTAAAAGACACAGCATGGAATTTAACTGCTCTTATCAAGATGAGTTCTATAAAGGTAAATATCTTATCATTTTATTTTCTATTCTTTTATAATTGGGTAAGTAGTAAATACTGTTGATTAATAAGCTGTAGACTGATTTGAGATTACGTAAAGATTGAAGTTTTTTGCATCAATTGACTTGTTTTAATGACAGTAGTTAATATTAAAAATGTGTGCCATGACAAGGAATAATGGAAATCTATGAAATGATGTCAATTGGGCCCAAAACAACAGAAGAAGTAAGTAGATCCAGGGCTGCCAGGTGAAAACCTCAGGATGTAACTGGGAACTATACCAAGATGACAATTATTATCCACCTATTAAATATCTACTAAAAATACATTTGGCATCTCAATCCATTCTCTTTTACAGATGACTTCTCAATTGACAGCCTTCCAGATGATGATCTTGGCCTTCCAGATTTGTATTGAAAATTTAAACTACTCTTTGGTATGCTATACATAGACTTAGGTGACCCGGTGTACTGCCAGCAAATAATGTTTTAATTTTTTTAATGTAAATAATAAGTATGTAAGTTTGGTGAAGACACTATAATGTCAGACATTATATGTTTTTATTGAATAACCTTTGAAACTGTAATGTTTAAATTATAATTAAATTGATTCAGTATTATACTTTAATCTTTAATTTTTATAATCCCCATAGTATCAAAATGACCACTAGGATCCTTATCATGGCAAGGTACTGGTGATTACAACATCCAAATGGTCAAGAAAATCTGGTGAGCAACAGCACAAATAGATGATCAAGTCCAACTGATATTTGTGTGTGTATTGGGTTTTTCCAGACATGGAGTTTATTGAGGCATAATTAACAGCATTAGTAAAAAACCATGCCAATATTTTTTGTAAGAGTATACTTCCATCATTATTTACAACTTAAGTAAGAATCTTGAAGCTCTTTCCATACACATCAGAGCCGTGTCCAGGACGTGTGAGGGCCGTGGCCAGTGTCGGCTCAGGCACTGAAGAACTGTCGCCGGCCCGGCCACGGAAGTGTGTGAAAGAGTTTGTATAAAATGTATACAACTAAATTTATTGAGTCCCTGAGGGGGTATGGTCCTGATGCGTGTGGATAAACCTTAAACATTATTATGACAATAAGGAATGCCATAAACAGTTACCTATAAGTGGATAACTGTTTATTTCACTTTACAGTATCTTTTATGTTCAAATAAATATACTTAGTAGACATTATTAATGATAATGGCTTTTACAAATATAATTGTTTTTATTAAATGTGCTTGGCTTCAATCATAGATATTATTTTTATTAAACTCAGGAAGCAACCAGTTGACTTCTTATAGTCCAAATCCCTTCGGATACCCCCCCCCCCCCGCCAGCCAGGGGGGGCGGGCTTCCCAAACCTCACTATTTTTACAAGGATAAAATAATGTGGTCTACCTTGACTATATGCATATTTTGTTAGCTTGTCCCGACAGCCATTTGTCAGTAATCAGGAGCTAAAGGTACTTAAAAATAGTTTGCAGTTCACTTACATTTGTAGTGCTGATTTTTACGTATGTGTTGGAAAATATTGTTAAAAATTCATTATGAACATTTTCAACATTGTTCCGTCGGCAGTAATTGTTAACACAACCCTGGAAGCTCCCAAAAAAAGTATCTTGTTGAAAATTAGACCTTTCCTTAAGTTTGCCATACATTATTGCTTCCCAGAATTCGTTCCTAATCAGCGGCACTATCAAATGGTGTAATAATACAGGTGTTATTTATTCAAAATCAACGAGGTTGATTTCTGGCGCGCCCGATTTTGATGAAAACTAAAGCTGCATCATTTGGATTTAAAAAAATCAATATTCCTTGCCAGGAATCAAATCTTGTAATTTTAGGGAAAAAATACACCCTGTATTATTGCACTATTCAATAATGCCGCTAATAAGGAACGAATTCCGGGAAGTGCTATTACGGGAAACTAGGAATTATTTCATTTTTAACAAAAAAATACCTACCTACCATTAGCACCCCACCTAACCACCTACCCTTAGTACCTGAATACTGAAAAATGACCTCCGGGACAAGCTAGCAAATATGCATACACTCAAGGTACATACCTACACTACATTATCCCATACATATTATCCTTGTAAAAATAAGTTCGGTCTGGGAAGCCAGGGATCTTAAACTATTAGAATAAGAATAATTACATTTTCTTCTCTTTTTGCAAAAACCTTATAAATTTATGAGCAAAGTCTGAAATATGTACACTGTGTAAAGCCATTAATAATTAAAATAACCAACATTAAAAAAACTTATACTATGTTAAATACTTTTTGCCTAAGAACTGAACTTTTTTCTCAAAAGCAGGTAATGTGATGAGTGTATCCTCCTTATAGAAAGGGTTAAGCATTAGCTTAATGTATGCCTCATACACATCAGTGAAGAAGTTCTTGATCCCATCTTCATTTCGGGCGTCATGGACCATTATGAAGCGCATCTGTTAGGATATAATACAAAATTAAGTTATTTCGCTTAGCTATGAGTGAGTTTACAGTCATTTGTAGTTTTTATCGGTCTTGGTAAATGTACAGATTGCAAAAGTAATCATATCCTCAGATCTAAGCCTGTGTAATTAATATTGACATTCATCATCAGTCATCAAACATTTGTAGACTATGTTTTTGGAGGTGCCAATCTTTTCTGGTAAGTGCCTTCAATAACTGGAGAAAGGCAACAAATCATGAGTTGCTGTCACAAGTCTACTGTTGAAGTATATATATAATTGTACTGTTACCTTTTTTTAAATCTTCATTTTTGGGGGCTTACCCACAATACTGTTGTCATTATGGTGATAAATTGAATGTGGTTAGCAAGTTAATCTAGTCATCATTCAAATGATGACTCCAGAAAAACTTAATTAATTAAAGTAGGCTTTGTTTAAGTAATAGCAGACCGAGATTAATAAGAGTGAATATTTGTATGTTTAATAAAATTATTTGTTCATGTCTTGCATAGCATTGTTTTACTTATCTGTAGATCACAGATGCTTATGGGGTGTTCAAGCATATACCAAATATTATATTATTGTTTTTTGCAGATTTCACGTTTTACAGAAAAACTATTTGTAAGCACACCTACCTGGCTAGCAGTGACAAATGCTGACACAAACCACTGGTTGAACTTGTCAACTGACTTCAAGTAGGTGTTTGTGACTTTCCACATATGCTCGTCAACAAGATCCAGAGCTGCATGTGCTATGAATTGATTCAAATGTCTGTTGTCCTCTTTCTGCAATAATATTGAGAAAAAGATTAGGTATAAGACACTTGTGGAGTTTTCTAACCCAAATGCAATTTGCTTAATATGGAAAGTGGTCTGATAAAGCAGTTTCTCGAGTACCTTTGGCTCTTTAGTGACTGGAATGAAATCCATTTCAAATATTGGGTTATCCGAGTGGCCTACGATTACAAAGTAGTACGTCCCTGACGCCATTTCAACCCGTCATAAATTATTCAGCATCAATGTGATTACTAAGAACAAAACATTGAATGAGAGAAATTTAAGGGGCAGTCTAATAAGATTTACAAAACGTTTCAGTTGCGAAACTTCAATAAATGTGACATTCTCATGTCAACCTACAATCTACAGCTGACGTTGAGAGTAGGTTCGGGCATAGATTATTATATATATACTAGAAAGGTTCGGGATTACGTATCGTAAATCGTAGCTCAGTACCTAAATATTAGGAAAATCCATAGATATAGGAAGCCTATATCTATGGGAAAATCTAGCTGTTAGTAGTTTCAGCGCCATTTATAATGTTATAACAGTCTAAAAATAAACAACCGGTAATTTTTTAAGTATAATTAAACAATAGTATATTGTTATTAATAATGTACCGGATCGTTACAAATGTATATCCGCGGATACGGATCCGCAGTCAAGATACGGATATTTAATTTTTATAGTAGGTGGTAGGTTAGGTCAGAATTTCAACTATGCAGGAGTCCAAGATGGATCTATCGAGCTCAATATAAAATCCCCCTGCACTCAGCGCGTGCCTTTTTAGAAATATAAGGGTACTGAGATGAAAAAGTTTAAAGTTTATTTAAAAAAAATAGAATTATTTTGAGACAAACCTGAATAAGTAGGTATCCTTTATTTATCTAAACTTTCTGCACAATAATAAAATGGTATAGACTGTATAGAGGCATATTTAATGCCAGAGGCATTTTCTACCAGTCAACCTTTGGGTGATGCCACCTTTGCATTATAAAAACCTAAAGCGTTAAAAAAATGTGCAACTGAGAAAAGCGGGAAAGTTCTTTAAATAGAGTCACCGTCTAAGAGATATTTGTACTGAAATAATTAATTTATATTTGGTTTTGATATCGGGCTTGTGACAAATACAACAGAATGAACAGCAACCAATCAACTCAAAGTAATTATGAATTTTTGATTTTATTATGTACCTAAAAGCTTTGAGACTTACAACTTTATAAACTACGACATAATTAATCATACAAGTTAAGTAGGACCTACCTATTTATAACTTACTGATTCTATCGCTACACCTACTTCCTACTTTAATACTATAGGTAACGTAATAACAGTATGTAGGTCGGTATAAGCAATCATCGACTTTCAAGGTGATCGGTCAAAAGGTGATGCAGTTCCACCTCGAAACCGGAGATGGCCCAGGGTCAGTCGAGGTGCGAGGAATATGCTCTATGGGCAACCTTACACCCCGGCGTGTTAAGAACCGAGACGGCGTGCGGAAACGCCGGAACCCGCCCCCGCTGCCCGGCGGGAGGGTATCCGAAGGGATTTCCGCACGAAAAAAAAAGGTAAAAGCAATCATCATCTTGACATCATTCCTGGTTGCATCCGAGGTCCGCTTACTCTTTCTCATCTTTTCGATTGGGCTTATCTTGGGTTTGATGGTCAGCGACTGCCGTCTGACGTCCTCACGAAACTCTCCACCAGAGCATCGTCTATTTATCGGCAGGTGTACCGGCTAACTGGTGAGGTTAGCTTGATACCTGAAGAAATTCTTTCCAGACCTCTCCTTTTTTTTTCAGATTATTTGAACATTCCTATAGACAAGCTAATGATATGGCAGAACACTTGGACTAAATATGATCGTAAGCTCACTAACTTATATCTCCGAGTACTTTACGATCAACTTATAATAACAGCAGACACAAAAATATTAGAATCCTTCAACATGCATCATAAATTAAAAGGGATTTATAAGGAAGATGTATTAATATTGATTGTTGGTAAAAATAATAGCGAAGTAAGTTGACAGTAAATTGTATCTTCTTGTTAAGGACCGTGGTTCGTAACAGACTATGACCTGATAAGGTTCCAAATAGACTGCCACTACTTCGCGGTCGCCTTCAGTGGACTGTATTTGATGGATGTTGAGTCGAAGAATGAAACACTTGGATGGGTGGACTTCATTGACGTCAGTGAGGCATTGGATGTACTTGGCCCAGCACTACTCTTGATCTACTACTTCCTGTTGAGCTTCCTAGTTCCTTGAGAGACTCTTGTTGTCTACTTGTTGCCCAATGTCCAACTCCATTGTTCAATTGCCCAATTCCATTGCCCAATTGCCCAATATTTTCCTAACAAATGGTCCCTGCTTTTATAGTCTTTTGTAGTGCTGGCCCGCGATCTAAATTACCTCACCTCCGCATTTCCATTTATTTACAGAACTCATTTTATACATATTAATCACATAGCATATATGTACATTGGTAGCAATAAGAGTTGCACGACGATAGGTACTTACATCTGTACCGTGCGACGTCGGGCTACTGAATGACGGGCGGATTGACCCCTCAGACTTATATATGGGCCCTGATTCCCGCGAGCTACTATATAATAAAATGGCACCAGCCGGGGGAGCGCATATTCGCTTCTTACGGCGTGGGAGGCAGTCGCGGGGTGTAATTAAACTTACATACTAGTATACAAAGTCGTATTTCCTATTTATACGAAGTTATGTTAGATTCTGAGTAATGCATTTACGTAATTATATTTGTAATTATGCTTTTCGGGGAATGTACTTTCTTTATTAAATTTGGCTCTAACATACTTAATTACTCAGAAAACTAACTCCTAACAGTAGTAAGCTATTTATCTTAGCTTAATATCAAAGTAATTACATAATTACGTTTTTAATTAACGTAAACCTAACATTTTCATAATTTATTCGTTATATTCACGCTTACTAATCTACGTGTCACTGGCACATGTGTCTATAGTCTATTTGTGTCGTGCACACTTCTTCTTCATCAGAGATCAATTCCGGTTGCATCCGAAGCTTGCACTTTGGAGCCCGGGCCCGGAGTCCACTATTTACAACTAAATTATTTAATGTCCGCGCACCCTCAGGCTGTGGGTATGATCTTCCTGCTGTGGTTTTCCCAAGCGACTACAATATGGGGTTCTTCAAGAAGGGCATTAGAAGGTTTTTACAGGGTTGACAGCGCGAGTGCGACGCACCTGGTGTTGTACACGTCCATAGGCCACGGTAACCACTTCACATCAAGTGGGCCGTGAGCTTGTCTGCCAACTGAGTGGTATAAAAAAAACATGTATTTGTACTTTCACGGAGGGACTGCCGTCTGACCCCCCAATGCCGAGAAGATACCCGGTGCCAGGGCCTCTTGCGTCCATCAGAAGTTATTCCGGCTTGCAGGTGAAGATGACTTGGTCTCCGAAGGTCTCGGTTGGGCTTCATAAAATTCATACACGGTTGGCAGTAAATTGTACTATTGTCTGGTGCAGTAACTTTCCTTTGAGGTATTTTCTATCGATGAAGATTTTAAATACCTACATAAGGAAAATAATAAGTCAAATAATTATAGCTAATCAATTGAAAGCTTAAATATTATGAAATCTTTTAGGTCAGAAAATTGAAGTTTCAAATAAAGACAAATATAACACAGTGTTTAGAGGCACTGAGCTGCCATTTTCCTGTGATGAATCACAAAGTATCACAATCCAATAAAGCCATTAATCCTAAATATCGGAGCATTAGCGATGTTTTAAAGTATGCTGTTGAGCAGAAAGGTAATTTTTAATATCATTACTTTTAAGATAGCAGATTCTTGATTAAGTTGCGGTTTTAGTCGGTTCAAGCCCGACATAACCGCCCCCGCTGACCGGCGGGGGGGTATCCGAAGGGATTTCCGCACGATAAAAAAAAAAAAAAAAAGGTACATTAAATACAAACGGCACTGTCTGATAATAGATTGCTGAACATTATGGGCACCGAAATCACATTTTCAAACATCGAAAATACTCCTTGTCATGCATTATTTGTTAGGTACTTGGTGGCCAGGCAACCCCTATGTAATACTGATGTTAAACAATACATGGTAAAGTGAGCATACGGCACAGTTGGGTTCACTAAATTTAAATTAGTATTTCAAAGTGTAATGGTCAGCTTAGTTGCCTACCAAGTAGTTGATCCGGGTCGAAGGACCATACTTTGTAGGGGGTTCGAGTCTCGACAAATAAAAGAGGAAGTTCAGTTATATGTTGTATAATGTAAGATAAGATACAAAACCAGTCAACTGCGAGTCTTGACAGACAGACTACCAGATTATTTTTTTGTGATGTGGGTAAATACATATTTAGTGTTTTAGGATTTTTCTCATTACTTGGGCTATTAGACCTTGTTTCTTGCAAAATTTCATTATTCTAGCTCAACGAGAAGCAGTACCCTATAGGTTTTGATGCTAAGGTCAATTTATTTTTATTTTTTTAGTATATTAGTAACCGAAATTACTATTATTCCCCCTAACCCTAAAGCTAAATTGCTTGTGTTAGGAGTGGGTTCACGTCGGTAGTGTAATGGCCAGGATTCGAACCCGGGACCTCTCGATCGTAGGATCAACACTTTAACCACTAAGCTACCGACGCTTCTACCCTTACCCTTATGATATTACACCCTTTGATTACATTGAGCTAAAAGTTTGTTTTTTGTCACAGCTTCAGTCTTCAAGGCGTTACATACTTGAGTATTTGGTATAAATTTCAACTTGAGAAAATGTACAGACAAAGTGACTGGCGGACAACAAAATGATTCTATAAGGGTTCCGTTTCTTCCTTTTGAGCTACGGATCCCCAAAAAATGCACTAAGTATGCCGCGGAGCTTGGTGGCACCCAATTCTCGTGAAGTCTTACGTCGAAATGAGTAAAATAGCAATCGGATTAACTGCACTATGGTTTTGTGGAATATGTCTTCTTGATAATGTATGGGTGGCCCCGTACATAATAAGTGACTGTTGCCTCCGAGGTCAAGATTATTTTGTTCTCTAGTTGCGGCAGATAGTTATGGCTGTTTGAAGTGTTTATGCGGCACTGCGCAGTAACATCACCTTTTACGGACAGCAAGTGGCGTGGACACGTAGTAGTAGTTATTCCCATATCATTTGGCATTTATTTTATTATAAATGGACACTCTTTCCTAAGACACAGACAGAATTTCTGCCTAGTTAAGGAAAAGGAGTATAGGACTCCTTTTCCTTAACTAGGCAGAAATTCTTTTGTTGTCAGACCCTTCTATTGCTGTACTTCTTTTTTTTTCTTTTCTTTAAAAGTTTAAATTATATAAGATAACTGTATGCCATATACAAACTACTTCTATGCTATTCCAAGATTGTAAATTAGTTTTATCTGTATTAATATTCCGAATACAGAAAATTTTATTTTTGAAATACTTGTCTTTCAAAAACTGTTTTGTTTCTATTAGGAAGGTCTTGGTCAGATTTAAAATCTGCCATATGTTTGATTGCAATTGGTTAAATGGAACCGGAGATATGACCAAAAAACGATAACTGACCTCCGCGTAGTTGGAGCTGCGGGCCATCATATTAGAATTTAAATATTAAAGTTATAAATAGATTATCAAGGTTATTAATGTTAAGGATTATACCTACTAATCATATATAAAGATAATTTTAATCCAGTCATGACAACACTAATAATCTATGGCAATACTCGCTAGTCTCTGTCACTCTGTTTCTATGTAAAATGGTAAAACGTGTGTTCATATTGTGTTCCATAAAAAGTGCTTAAATACATATTAATACAAGTAATATTGAGTCTAATTTAAAAACAATTAACCAATAGGTTATGGGGCCAGACACTCTAGACTCAATAAAATCGACTTAATAAAAAGCTACGTAAGAGGACGCGACATAATGGCCGCCGACAAGGAAGAAATTTCAATAGAAAAACTCAAAGACATGGAAAGTTTTCACTTATGGAAATTTGAAATACTAGTGTACTTAAAGGCTAAGAGCTGTTATGAAGTTATTTCCGGCGAAGTAAAGGAAAGTGATCCTGGATTTGCAGTGAAAGACGCAGTAGCCGCCAAGGTCATATTAACGACAGTTGAAAGAAAATTAAAACTACAAATTATGCATTGTACGAGTTCTAAAGAAATGTATGAAAAATTATGTCAAATATTCGAAGGTGAGGAATGCAGAAACAAAGAAAGTCTTCTTCAAAACTTCTTCAGCTACAACAATAACAAAAGTGAGAATATCGAACAAATAACAACAGAAATACAGAACATTGCATACCGATTGGCAAAATTAGGGCATAAAATAGATGACATAATGATTATATCGAAAATACTGTCGTGCTTACCTGAGAAATATAAATATTTTGCAACAGCCTGGGATTCCACGGAAGAAAATAAAAAAAATTTGTCAAATTTAATAAATAGACTTTTACTAGAAGAACAAAGACAAGGAAGTGAGTGTGACAAGAAAGTACTAGCCTTTAAAACCACTGAAAAAAAGATAAAATGTTTCAAATGTTCAAAATTTGGTCACATTGCCAAAAATTGCAAAGAAAAAGACACAAATGTGAAAGCCTGTGGTATATGTAAGAAAACAAACCATGCTGAAGACAAGTGTTTCTTCAGAAATAAAAACAAAATCCAAAATAATAAAAATGTGGCATTAGTTACTGAGAATAACATAACAGTGAAAGAAAAAGTCTTTGTTATTGATTCAGGCTCATCGAAACATATGACAAAGGATAAGAAGATACTTAGCAATTATAAAAGTGAACAATCTATTGTTGGAGTAGCAAAGAAAAATGAAGGAATGATATCCGAAGGAAAAGGAAATGTGGTACTGGAAAAATGCACTCTAATGAATACAATGTATGTACCTAACCTAACACAAAATCTTTTGTCTGTGGGACAAGCTACTAAAAATGGATGTGATGTGTTGTTCACTAAAGACAAAGTGACTATTGGAAAAGATTCAGAAATCGTTTTAGAAGGAAAAAGAGAAGAAAATGGCTTATATACAATAAAAATGAAGCCAAGTGCTGAAAATGTTGCTTTAATGGCACAGCAAGGTAACTGGCATGAAAGACTGGGACACGCAAGTAAAAACGTTATGTTAAAATTGTCAAAAATGGCTGATGGTTTTAAAATTACAGAAAGTGAGATAAAAAGACTTGAGGAAACATGCGAAGTGTGTATTGAGGCAAAACAGCACAGATTACCTTTTAATAAAACAAGAGATAGAGCTACTGGAGTATTACAAATTATACATAGTGATGTTTGTGGTCCTATAGAACACAAAACTTGGGATCGACAGCGATATGTTCTGTCTATCATTGATGACTACAGTAACTTTACTAAAATTTATCTAATGGAAACTAAATCGGAGACACCACAATATCTCAAAGATTACATTAATGAAGCCGAGAGGGAGTTGAATGAAAAAGTCTCTATTCTAAGATGTGATAATGGTGGAGAATACACAGGAAATGAATTTAAAACATGGTGTCAAAGAAGAGGAATTAAAATTGATTATACAACTCACTACAGTCCGCAATTAAATGGAAAAGCTGAAAGGTTTAATCGGACATTGTTTGAAAAGGTAAGAGCTTTATTGTTTGAACATAAATTAAATGAAGAAATGTGGGGAGAAGCAGCGCGTACAGCTGTATACCTAATAAACAGATTACCAACCACTGATAAAGAAATAACACCCTATGAAGCATGGACGAAGAAACGGCCAAATCTGTCAAATATACAAACTTTTGGCTGTGATGCCTATGCAAAGAGATTGGGATATCTAAAAAAGTTGGAATCAAGAACGAAATGTCTTAAAATGGTAGGATATGCTCCTACAGGATATCGCTTATGGTGTCCTACAAGAAGAAAAATAATAATAGAAAGAGACGTCATCTTTAAGAAAAAAGAAACATCTGGAAGACAACTAAATATCAGATTAGAAACAGAAGAAGAAGAAATAATAGAAAATACAGAAAATGAAGAAAGAATAGAAACTACAGAAAATGAAGAAAGAATAGAAACTACAGAAAATGAAGAAAGAATAGAAACTACAGAAAATGAAGAAAGAATAGAAACTACAGAAAATGAAGAAAGAATAGAAACTACAGAAAATGAAGAAAGAATAGAAACGACAGAAAATGAAAAAAGAATAGAAATTACAGAATATGAAGAAAGAAGCGAATCTACTGAAAATGAAGAAGGAAGACAAAGACAAACCACAGAAGATGAAAGAAATAAATTACAACTAGAAAAGAGAAAAAGAGGAACAAGAATATTGAATGTACCTAAGAAGTTTGATGACTATGTGTTACTTACTTACAATGATGTAACTACTGGGCCAGAAAAAGGACACTGGAAACGAGCTATAAATTCGGAGAAGGAGTCTCTAAAGAAAAACAATACATGGGAAATTGTAGATAAGAAAGAAGCAGAAGGAAGTAAAATATTAAGCAACAAGTGGGTCTTCAGAATCAAAGATGATGGGACACACAAGGCAAGACTTGTAGTACGTGGATTCGAGCAAGGTGGAGTAGATTTTGAAGAAATTTACAGTCCTGTAGTTGGTCAATCCGCTCTGAGAAGTTTGTTTGCCATTGCTGCATCTAATGATTATGAGATAATGACTTTTGATGTGAAAACAGCATTTCTGTACGGTGAACTTGTTGATAAAAATATCTACATGAATGTTCCTGAAGGATATGAAGAACATACAGGCAAAGTATGCAGACTGAAAAAGGCTCTATATGGTCTAAAACAAGCTCCAGTAACATGGAATAGAAGATTCACTCAAGCGATGTTGAAATTAGGTCTAAAGCCAACTAAAACAGACCGATGTGTTTTCACAAATGAAGCTAAGACCATTATCATCTCTATATTTGTGGACGATGGACTGGCTCTTGCGAAAGACAAAGGACAACTACTAAAAATCCTGAAAAACTTAGAAAAGGAATTTGAAATAACAATATGTAAAACACCAGAAACATTCATCGGTTATGAGGTAAAGAAAAATGAAAATGGTATTTTATTGACCCAGAAGACCTATACTGATCAACTATTAGAAAAGTTCAATATGAGTGAATCTAAAATTGCAATAACTCCATGCAATAATGAAAAGAAAACAGATATAGAAAAACAAATTGAAACTAACTTTCCATACAGAGAAATGATAGGAGGATTACTCTATTTGTCTACAAGAACAAGGCCTGACATAGCTCAAGCAGTAAATGAGGCAAGTAGAAAGATTGAAAACCCTACCAAAGAAGATATCATTGCTGGAAAAAAGATATTGAAGTATCTAAATGGGACAAGAGAGAAAGGAATTTTATTCAAAAAAGGAGGATGTATTGATACTATGATGGCTTATTGTGACTCTGATTATGCAAATTGTATAAAGACAAGAAGGAGTACAACTGGCTTCGTAATAATGCTTTCCGGTGGACCAGTCTCATGGTGCTCACGCAGACAACCAATTGTGGCACTTTCGTCAACTGAAGCGGAGTACATAGCAGCTGCAGATTGTTCTAAGGAATGTTTGTATCTAAAATCTTTATTGACAGAACTCTTAAACAAAAATTTTAAAATAATACTGCACATTGATAATCAAGGAGCTATTCAGTTAATAAAAACGGGTTCTTTCAATAAAAGATCTAAACATATTGATGTAAGATTTTATTTTATTCATGAAAACTATGTTAAAGATGTGATTGATTTAAAATATTGTCCCAGTAATGTTCAATTGGCTGACTTGTTTACCAAATCCCTTGGAAATGTAAAATTCTTATTTCATGTCAAACAGTTAATTTCTTAAAGTGTAAATAAAACTTGTGTAATTTTGATATAGACTTAATGTTCTAAAACAGCTGATTGATACAGAAAAATGTAAAGAGTGTAGAAGCTAAATTCGTCATAGATTAAAACTATTGTAAAATGTAGAATGGACAGAGAGTATGTCATGTAAGTAAATAAGATAAGTAACATTAAAATTAGGAGAAGGTGTTAAGGATTATACCTACTAATCATATATAAAGATAATTTTAATCCAGTCATGACAACACTAATAATCTATGGCAATACTCGCTAGTCTCTGTCACTCTGTTTCTATGTAAAATGGTAAAACGTGTGTTCATATTGTGTTCCATAAAAAGTGCTTAAATACATATTAATACAAGTAATATTGAGTCTAATTTAAAAACAATTAACCAATAATTAATTGATGCAGGAAATAACATTATCTGTAACTCGGGCAAATAAAAATATGATCTCTTTACTTCTAGGCACTTGCTAGCACGCACGTGGGGAATCCTCCAGTAGGTATGGTAATACACGCGGTGCGAGGGATATGCTCTATGGGCAACCTTAGTCGGTTCAAGCCCGACATAACCGCTGGACGGCGGGGGGTATCCGAGGGGATTTACGCACGAAAAAAAAGGTACGGTAATACTCATAGTTCTGGTATTTCTGGCTATAGGTTACAATTGAACTGTTAGTATAATCTGTTTTAGATTGGTTTTAGAGTGTTCAATGTGAGTAAAAATTATAAACATGGTAATTGGTGCTATACTATTATTTTACTATTAGCAATGAATCAATATTTTTTTTACAGAAAACTTCACGGGACCTGTGAAACTACCAACGCAGTTTGAAAATTTCGTGAAACTTTGTCTTCTAGATCCAACTTTTCCTCAAATTGTTTCTGAAATTGAACAAGTGCTAAAAAACCTAGTTCTTCAAAAATAGATTGTGAATAATTGTATAATTTTTAGGTATTTAATCGTAATTAATATAATTATAATTGTAGAAATATATTCAGGATTGGAATCAAAATGCAGTTTCCGTGATGAGAAGTAAAAATGTAATGAACGAAAAAATGGATACATACAAAATATCACAAAAATTAAGAAACAAGTAGGTATGCAAAAGTGCATTAATTAAAAACGCCTACTTGATTAGCGTTAGCTAAGAAAGTTAGCTATTTAGGTTGCGTTGACCATTTGAAAGGGTCTAAACATGCCCCCGGGCGTTGAAAGATTTCCTTTCAACCATCTTCTTCAAGGAGACAGCATATCTTCGAAAAAGGTCTTCGCACCACACCTGTTGCTGTCTTGACATCCGCAACACGATTAATACCATCGGGACCGGGATAAACAGCCACGATGCGACCCAGCTTCCACTTCAGAGGTGGTAAATTGTCTTCTTTGAGGACCACAATTGCATTCAATTTCAATGAATCTGAGCCTGCCTTCCATTTAACGCGCTTCTGTAACTCGCTTAAGTATTCTTTGCTCCAGCGCTTCCAATAATGTTGTCTCAACTGTTCAATTCTCTCGAATCGATTCAGGCTAGACGTTGTACAATCGTCATAACTTGGAGCAGGCAACGAAAGAAGTGAGCGCCCGACCAGAAAGTGTGCAGGCGTAAGGGGCAGCAAATCATTCGGATCCGTTGATAAGGCAGTTAACGGGCGTGAGTTCAATATTGCCTCGATTTGCACCAAAATCGTGTTTATCTCCTCATAAGTTAGATGACAATTTCCCAGTACTCGCTTTAGATGAAATTTTATCGATTTTACTCCTGCCTCCCAAAGACCACCGAAATGAGGAGCGTAAGGAGGAGTAAAGTGAAAACTGATCCCATCGTTCGCAACGGTCTCAGATAGTGAGCCAGAGCAAGACTTTAAAAATTTACCGATGTCGTTGTACGCACCAACAAATGAAGTGCCGTTGTCGGAATATATGTTTTTTGGTTTACCACGTCGTGACATAAATCTTTTGAGTGCCGATAAGAAAGTATTAGTAGAAAGGTCCCCTACGAGCTCAATATGAACAGCTTTAGTCGCAAAACACACGAAGATGGCAATATAAACTTTAAATAGTTTACATCCTCTCCCTTGACGATTAGCTGCTAAAATAGGTCCAGTGTAATCAATACCTACATTCTCAAATGGAAAACTTGGTTCGAGACGCTGCTGTGGAAGGTTTCCCATTATCGGAGCTTTAGTTTTACCTTTAAAACGATTACACAAGATGCAACTATAATAAACCGATTTCGCCAAATTCCGACCACCAATAGGCCAATAATTTTCCTTTATAGATGCCAATAATAATTGAGGCCCGGCATGCATAAGCCTTTTAAGTTCATAATTAAAATAAAGTTTAGTGAATGAATGATTGGACTGTAAAAGTATAGGATGTATTTTGTCATACGAGTAATAAGAATTAACTAGACGCCCCCCTATGCGAATTAATTTATTGTCATCTAGAAAAACATTAAATTTTAGTAGAGGACTCTTGCTAGGTAACGGTTTTTTAGTAAATAATAATTCGTATTCGGGAAAGGATTCCCTTTGAGCCAATTTAATGAGAATAGTTAAGCCATCTGAAAGTTCTTCATTAGAAATATAAGAGGTCTTAACTGGTTGTCGTTTACAACGTGTGATAAATCTTAATACATACGCCATGCATCTTTTAAGCCTAGAAAAATTTGAAAATTGATTAAAATCTATCAATTTACTTTTGTTTTCAGTTGTTATGTGTAAATTAATCTCAGGCTTCGTTTCTGGAAGTTTCTGTGAGGCGACTGGATCCGAGGGCCACTTAGTAGGACTTTTTATCAAAAACTGGGGACCGTGCCACCACAAATCAGATGATTCGATCAAATTAGGATCGAGTCCCCTCGATATGAGATCAGCTGGGTTTTGATCGGTGGGGACATGCCGCCATGTGCAAGAATCAGTTGTCTCAAGAATCTCCCCTATGCGATTTCGCACAAAGGGTTGTAGTTTATTTGGCATAATTTTAAGCCAACCAAGAACGATTGTCGAATCAGTCCAGAATACTGTTTGTCTGATCTGAAGACGCAATGAACTTTTAACTTTGTCATACAGACGAGCGCCTACCAGTGCCCCACAAAGCTCGAGTCTAGGAATCGTGGTAGGTTTAAGCGGAGCGACTCTGCTTTTGCTACACAGTAAACGTACTAATACATCATGTTCATTGCAACTTCGTAGATATACACAAGCACCATATGCAATGATAGATGCATCTGTAAACACATGAATATCCACAACGGTGTAGGAGTCACAAAGTACTCGTCGTGGTACACGAAGGCTATTTAAAGATGGTAGGGTATTTATTATTTTTAAAAATGAATTACTGATTTCAGAGGGTAATTTATCATCCCACGATACTTTATGTAACCATAGTTTTTGTAGAATAGTCTTCATTAATATAACGCAAGTTGAAAGAAGTCCGAGGGGATCGAAAATCTGAGCGATAGATGAGAGTATGCCACGTTTGGATAAATTGACGTCAAGTTCACATTTCATAGGAAAACAAATAACGTCAGTGTCAGTGCACCACCCTACCCCTAATGTTGCACATAGTTCCAACTTGCCTATGTTCAAGTCACCGGTGCACATGGTAAAGACATTAATAGTGGTGCATTTGACTTCCACTTCCGCAACTTCATACATGCGGACTCCAAAGCAGCAGTAACTCCATCTTTAATTGAAATCACTTCATTTAAAGTGTCTCCACCTGCTAGTAAGTCATCCACGTAAAAGTCGTGCTGAATTATTTCCGAAATCGTACTATTTATACACTCTATACCAAGTTGCTTAAGACACCTAATTGCTAAATAGGGAGCACTGGCAGTCCCATACGTAACAGTATTTAATTGGTATGTCTTTATGGGACTGGATGGATCTTCGCGCCAGACTATTTGTTGCAGATGTCTGTCGTCCGGGTGTATGACTACCTGCCTGTACATCTTTTCAACATCTGCTGCTAAGACATATTTGTGCTGTCTAAATCTCAAAAGAATAGAAACTAAATCATCCTGTATCGTGGGTCCCACCATTTGTATGCTATTCAGAGACACACCAGAGCTAGTAGGTAAGCTGGCGTTAAACACCACTCTTAATTTAGTGGTGGAGCTGCTTTCCCTAACCACTCCATGATGAGGAATGTAATAAGCAATATCAGATTTATTCTGACACACTGACATGTGACCCAAGTTAATATATTCGGACATAAACTCGCAGTAGTCCCTTTTAAGTGATAATTGTTCCTTAAATCGCCTTTCTAAAGACAACAAACAATGAGTGGCTCGTTGTAATGAGTTTCCCAAGACACTCTCAGATTGTTTTAACGGAATACGTACACAAAACCGACCACTATCTAGCCGAACCGTATTCTCAACAAAGTGTGCTTCACACCTCTGTTCCTCAGCTGAATAGGATGACTTAAGACTCACTTCTTCAATTTGCCAAAATCGACTAAGTTGATTATGAATATCATCATTCCGTGACTTGTCGTCTGAATTAGTAATATTTGCAAAATTACAAGTCACAACACAGGAAGAATCCGATGCATAGCCGCTGTTTATTGGGCCAGAGACTAACCAACCAAGAGAGGTCTTATAAAGCACTGGACTATTAACTCCTAAACTAATTTTCTGCGATCCTAATAAGTCCCAAAATAAATCGGCGCCTATAATTAAATCAATGAGCGAAGGCATATTAAAATTAGGATCAGCTAACTCAAGGTCACTAGGAATATTTAATGATGACAGGTGTATTTGTTGATGAGGGATCATATCTGTGATCGAAGGCAAAACGAAACAAGTTAAATTATTACAATAACCTTCATTTAAGGATTTCATTGATACACGAACCATTCTATGTATATGAGAAATTGTATTATTACACACAGATTTGTCGACCTCATAGGTTGCTAAATTTAATTTACTGCACATATTTTCAGTCATAAGACACGATGTACTGCCGCTGTCCAGAAGGGCGCGAGCGACATGCGGTCTATTTTGATTGTCATACAACTTGACTAAGGCTGTTGACAGTAGTATTTCACGACCGTAAGTGGCAGTAGCCGTAACACATGAGAGCGTCACAATATCATGCGTTTCTAATGGTTCTGACAGTACCACCGAATTTGACACTGGCTTTGATTTCATGTCTACATGAACAAGTGTATTGTGCTTACGTTTACACAACCTGCAGCCGTTCCGTTTGCAATGGTTAGCATAATGACCTGGTCGAAAGCAGTTCCGACAAATCTTATAAGTATATAATTGCTGCAACCTCTCCTCAGTAGAAAGTGCTAAAAATGTAGAACAATTATATAAATAATGCTCACCCTTACAGTTTGGACAGGAAACTACGGCTGAGTTAGTAGTCGGCTGACTTGTCGCTTGTGGTGATGGAGTTGTAACGGACACGAAACTTCTGTGTTTAACATTCTTCACATTTGATTGGATCCGTTGGAGGCCACCACGAGGTAGCTCCAAGGACTCCACCATGACCTGTTGGAGTCCTTGGAGCTACCTCGTACGCTACGCTACGCTCTGCTCCGTAAAAATTAAAAAAATGTGACTAATGTTATACGTAAGTCCCTTTGCAACGTTCCCTTATACTCCTCCCACTGATTATTGGTTTTTGTAGCTAATTTATTGGTAGCAATGTATATGAGCAGAGTGTCCCAATTGTTAGTCGGTTCGTCAAGAGCATTCAACGCACACAAATTCTTTTTTAACTGGTCTATAATACCTTTTAGCCCGTTTGCAGACTCTTTTTGCATAGGTTCTATGTTAAATAAGGCAGATACGTGATGTTGTACTAATAAACGCTTATTATCAAATCGTTCACATAATAAACTCCAAGCAATAGGATAATTTTTGGCAGAAAATTCAACCGATTGGATGACCACAGCAGCTGACCCTTCCAATGAACCCCGTAAGTAATGAAATTTGTCAATGTCAGCCATGTCGTCATTGGAGTGGATGAGGCTTTCAAACGTATCGTGAAATGCTAACCAACCATCGTATGTTCCGCTAAATTTGGGTACTTGAAGTGTTGGTAACTGAACAGACTTTTTACTCTTCTTCGAGGTACTTACCTCTTCACTTTTATCGTTAACTTTACTATTACGCGATACGAGGCATGTAGCCTTAGACATCAGTTGACAATAAGTAGATTCAAATTCATTACGCTCAGACATTTGACTGTCTGGATCATCAACCAAACATTCCAACTTTAATTGCACATCATCATATTGATCGTACAACGACTCAATCTTTTGTATACGTAATTTAAGCTCACCTACCTCGAATGGGGTCAATGTTTCCTCTAAACCATTTAGGTAAGAGCAAAACATTGTTAAACGACCTTTGTAGCTACCGCGTTTTCTAATAAACTCCTTTAACTCATCCTTATCGGCCATCTTTAAGAGTAGAATGCAATCGATCTGTAATTTTATACAAAAAAACTTAAAGTTTAAAGTTAACAACTAGGTACCTAAGTACTACTTTTATCTACCGACGTTAACGGGTTAACTTTGCAAATAATTATTTCCAATCAGTAATGGTGTTATCGCAATGAAGTTAATTTGCAGCGTAAAACATCAAAATATTATATAAGATTAATAGTACCTATTACCTACCAACATTTAAATATTTGCTTTTCGGCACAAACGTAAAACTTATCGAATCAATTTTACAAACAAAAAAAAACATCAAACCAGTACCAAACAATCTAAATATGTAAATACTAATGAAATGATTACATTAATAACATGTTGAAAACTATTTCAAAAGGTAACACAATTAACAATGACTTGATATACTTTATTTTAAATCAATGTAGGTGGGTTTTTAACTTACAATACAAACGCTCAATTATAATAACAATTAAGCTAATTCATCATAAAAATGTAAGCAAATGAATGCACTTATTACAAAGTTGCTACCTGCACCTACCTTTTGTAAAAAAATACAAGTAATTCACAAATTCAATTACTAATTGGTTAATTTGTATGCAGTGGAAGTGGGAGCGAGAGGTATACCAGCAAAATCTCTCTATAACCTACTTAAAGATCTAGGCCTATCGAGAGCTACAATAAGCTCATTACTAGGACGAATGTCTAAAGCGGCACTAGTAGGTTCGTATCAAATTTGGTTAGGCAGGGAGGGGAACTTGGGTAGTGAAGGTGAGTGTTGATGTACATCAACAAAAGGGGCCCCTTCTAAACCTACACTTGGGTCGCAAGTCCCAGGCACTGTCCCGAGTTCCCAACTCAGCAACGCGATGGACCCGGCACCCGCACGGAGAATCCATGGATTGCTAAGATTACGGTCTCATTTAAATGACAGCCCGGAGAGACGGGCTGACGCTGGAAAGACAGATGACTGCTGGAAAGACAGCTGACAGGCGGAAAGACGTCCGACTGCTGGAAAGACAGCCGAGGGTGACGGCCTAGCAAGCCAAACCCGAGAATATAATCGCTAAAAGTCCGAATAAGAAAAATACCCCCAGGACAGTCCGAGAGGGGGGGCGGAAGATCTGTCCACCAGAAGGAAAAAACGACGACTCTGGCGATAATACGGATTTGAAATGCCCCACGTGCGGGAAACAATACAAGAGGCGAGCTTGGTACATCAAACATTTGAATACACATAGTGTTGAAGCACGACAGCCGTCGGTAAGAACTTCATCAGTCACTACGGATAGAGTTGACCCTCATACATCCCATGGTGAACCATCGTGTCAAAGTAACCAGGAGTCCATAAATATCCGGACACGTCTTAGCATTCCGAGCCTTCAAAACTCAACCTGGAAAGTGCACGACGAAAATTTGGCCATTCTGCTAGAACATCCAGGCAAGAAACAAGATCTAAATAGCCAAGTAAACACTTTCCAAGATACAATTTATACGTATTTTAGTGAGCATTATCCACCTCCAAATTACCATGCTCCTAAAATTAAAGAAAACTCTTTTAAAACTAAATTGCGGAGAAAGAAAAGGGAGCTAAAAAAAAAACTTCGAGATGCCAAAGCCTTGGGCGATTATCATCTTAGTCACCAACTGTCTAGGGCATTAAGATCAATTCTTAAACTAATACAAGGTATATCGCAACAAATAGCAAACAATTGCGATAGTTACGATAGGGACGATAGGCACGAAGTAAATTTTGATAAAAACCCTTTTCAGTACTCAAAAAACATCTTTAAAAGCCAAAATGGTAAACTTCTTCTGACCAAAGAACAAACTTACGAACATTACAAAAACACTTCTGAAATACTTAAATGCAGAACACCATACAATCATCCGGAAACCCAAAGACCTCACGACCCTCTAGTACAATTCCAAGGGAATGCAACTACCATAGAGGAAATAGTGATACAAATAAAAAAGAAATCATCTAAATCGGCTCCGGGCCCTGATGGGGTTCCATATATAGTGTATAAAAAATGTCCAACAGTTCGTAAACATCTCACAAATATATTCAGTAAAATCTGGTCAGAAAAGAATATATCAGTCGCATTTGGCGAAGCGGTTTTCGTTCTCATTCCAAAAAAACATGAAGTGACCCATCCTAAAGATACTAGACCGATAGCACTAACTAACACAATTTCAAAAATATTTTTCTCAATTCTACAAACAAAAATGTGTCATTTTATGATTAACAATAGGTATTTCGGACCTAACCACCAGAAAGGGTTTTTACCCGGCATTTCTGGTTGTCTGGAACACAATAGTCTGTTAGCGGAAAGCTTAAAAGATACCAGAAAATACGAAAGACAGATAACGGTATGTTGGATAGACCTAGAAAATGCATTTGGCTCAATTCCACATTACCTTATGGTATACGCGTTGCAATGGTATTGTTGGAATATGAGTAGATTTATTCTGGCAACACTGAACCTTTAACTGTTGGTTCTGCACTGCGAGTGTGATGATGTCATGTTTTTGATTATGAATGTTAAATCTGTTAAAATCATTGAGAAAGAGTAATAAAACACTTTTAAATTGAAGAAATCTTTATTATATAATAACATGGTAGCTGAGAGTGGTTGTATTTTGTAAAAATTGTTTGGAGATTGCGAAGAAAATTTTGTTTAAAAAATATGGCGGAACAGAAGACCGTGCCCGAAACAAAGGCCGAAACAAATTGCCCAGAGGAACTAGGACGTATACCAATATTTGATGGTAAAGAATATGAGTGTTGGAAAATACGTTTAAATGTTGTACTTTCATTGAAAAAATGCAAAGACGTTGTCACGAGAAAAAAATTGAGGTCGGATGGTGACGAGTGGGACGAGAAGGATCTAAGGGCGGTGAACATAATTTATAGCGCTATATCGAACAACCAACTACAATTCATTAGAGAAGAAACAACGGCATACGATATAATTAAAAAATTTGACGAAATGTATTTGAAACAATCTACAGCGTTACAGATATGTATAAGAAACAAACTGGAAAAATTAAGGTTAAAAGATTTTGAAAATTCAGATAATTTTTTCATTCAATTTGAAAAATCAATAAACGAATTGAAGAGTGCAGGAGCTAATATCACAGAAAAAGAAAAATTAAGTTATATGATAAAAATGTTACCAAGTTCACTAAGTTACATAGGAGATTTAATTGATGTTTTGCAAGATAATGAACAGACTGTCGAGTATGTGAAAAGTAAAATTAAAATGGCCGAGATAAAAGAAAAAGAAGAAGGATTTAAAACAAATACAAATGTATTCAAGACGGAAAGGAAACAAGGAAAGACATGCTACAGGTGTGGAGGTTATGGACATCTTATAGCGCAGTGTACTAATAAATCAAACAATTCATGGAGACAGAGAGGTGCACAACAGCCAGGAGGTGGATCACAGCCAGGTGGATCACAGCCAGGAGGTGGAATGCAAGGTGGTGGATTTTCTCAGCAACAGCAGTATAGACAATCTCGTGGTGGTTATAATAGGGGTCGTGGTGCGAGTCAGCAGCGAGGAAATTGGCACCAACAGAGACATTTTCAAGGACAGAGTGGTGGTAAATCGAGTGGTTTCTACACGGAGGTGAAAACTTCAAACGAATCGGACATTGAGGTAAATTCTTGTGATTCTAAGATAGATTGGTTACTTGATAGTGGATGCTCTGACCACATAATTAATAATGATTCATATTTTTATGAGTGTGTTGATCTCAAACAACCCGTTAATGTTAAAGTGGGTGACGGGAGAATTCTTAAAGCAACTAAAGTAGGTACTGTATTACACGAATTCAAAGTAAATGGTGAATATGTTACAAATAAGATGTCTAATGTATTTTTTGTAAAAGAGATGGATAAAAATCTAATAAGCTATGGTAAAGTTACTAATAAAAATAAAATTGTGTCATTCGGAAATACTTCTAAAATATATGATTGTAACAGAGATTTAGTGGCAGTAGCATATAAAGTTAATGATATGTATCACATGACAAGTGAAATTGTTTATCCAGAAGTTAATGTATCTAGGAAGTGTAATATGACATCAAAAGAGAAATTGCACAGGACGTTAGGCCATGTTAATTTTAATTATTTAAAAACTATGTGTAATAAACAAATCCTGGATGGTTTACCAAAAGATATAGAATCTGAATATATGAAGTGTGGCATATGTGTAGAAAATAAAATGCATAATTTACCTTTTGAGAATGACAGAACTAGGGCAAAAGAAATATTGGAAATTATTCATACAGATTTAAATGGTCCGCATCAAACTACAGGTTTAAATGGTGAGAAATATTTTTTATCTTTTATAGACGATTATAGTAAGGTAGCAAAAGTGTTTGTAATAAATACGAAAGATGAAGTGTGTGAATGTTTTATTGACTATGTGAATTCAGTTGAAAGTAAGACTGGAAAGAGAGTGAAAAGATTGCGATGTGACAATGGTAGAGAATATATTAACAAGGATATATTTAGATTTGCTAGAGAAAAGGGAATCTACATTGAACCATGTCCACCATATGTTCACGAATTAAATGGTACAGCAGAAAAATATAACAGGGATATAATGGATATGGCAAGGTGTTTAATGGCAGAAGCTAATGTACATAGGAGATTCTGGCCTGAAGTTATTAAAACAGCAGCTTATTTGAAAAACAGGATTATTACTAATACTGTTGAAAGGAATAAAACACCTTTTGAAATAATGTTTGGTGAGAAACCAAGTGTGAAACATCTAAAACTGTATGGAAGTAAAGTTTATGTTAGAGTGCCTGAGGTGAAAAGAAACTCAAAATGGGATCGAAAAGCAAAGTTAGGAATTTTATTGGGATATGAAAGTGTAGGGTACAGAGTTTTGATAAATAATAAAATAATAGTAGCGAGGCATGTTGATATTGTGGAAGAAGGTACGGATGTTATAGGATTGGAAGAGGTACGAGAAGAAGAGAAAGATTTGCATTTTGTTGTTGAGAATGTGAATGATCAAAGTGAATGCGACAGTATTGTGCAAGGTGAAAATGAAAATTTTGGTGAGAACTTTGAAAATCAAAATGAAAACATGGAGATAAGAAAGTCTACTAGAGAGAGACGAAAACCTGTAAAATTAAGGGATGAAAATTTTGTATATAATAACATTGTATATGTAAACTATGTGAATGCTGAAAGTCCAGTAAGCTATGAAGATGCTATGAATAGTGATGAATCAGGTAAATGGAAGTGTGCTATGGATAAAGAAATGAATAGTTTAGTTAAAAATGAAACATGGGAATTATGTGAAAAACCGGTAGGTAAAAAGACTTTAGATTTGAAATGGGTATACAGTAAAAAGGCAGATGATGTGTACAAGGCTAGGATTGTGGTTAGAGGATATCAACAGAATGATTTAATTGATGATATTTATTCACCAGTGGCTAGAATGCAGACATTAAAAATTTTATTATCTTATTGTTGTCTTAATAATATGTTTATTAGACAGTTGGATGTAGAAACAGCATTTTTAAACGGACATGTCAAATCAGAGGTGTATGTCAAACAACCACAAGGTTATGAAGATGGTACCAATAGAGCATTGAAACTAGTTAAAGCACTGTACGGACTAAGAGAAAGCCCAAGAGCGTGGTATGAGTGTTTTGATAAATATTTGAAAGATTTAAACTTTATAAGAAGTGAAAATGATTGCTGCTTATATACACTAAATGATAAAAATAATAAAAACAATGCCTATATAATATTATTTGTCGATGACATTTTGATTTGTTGCAAGGATAAGGTAAAGTTAAGTTATATTAAGAATTTATTATTTAAGAGGTTCCAAATGAAAGATTTAGGTGAAATAAACACATACTTAGGTATTGATATAAACTATAACCAGAATGAAGGGAAAATGACTTTAAGTCAAAGTGATTACATTTTGTCATTAGCTAAGAAATACAATATTGAAAATTCTAAATTGTACTCTACTCCAATGGAACTAAATTTAAAATTGTGTCAAGCAAACTCTTGTAATGATAACATCAAGTATAGAAATTTGATAGGAGCACTTTTGTATATAAGTTCTGGAACTAGACCTGATATAAGTTTCTGTGTTAACTACTTAAGCAGATTTCAGAATTGTTATGATAACACACATTATAAATATGCTCTGAGAGTTTTAAAGTATCTGTATCTGACTAAAGATTTAAAATTAACTTTTTCTAAACATTTAAATTCTGAAATTTTAGAATGTTATGTAGATGCCGATTGGGCAGGTGATATAACAGACAGGAAGTCAACTACTGGATATATCATTAAAATGTATGGAAATGTAATTTTTTGGAAGTCAAAGAAACAAAACGGTGTAGCTAGATCGTCAACTGCAGCTGAATATGTTGCTTTGTCTGATTGTGTAAATGAGTTGAGATTAGTGAAGGATATTTTAAAGGATTTTGACATTGAGATTTGTAAACCAATAAAAATATATGAGGATAATTCTGGTGCGATAAATATTGCTAAGTTTGGCAATTTTACAAAAAATTCAAAGTATATTGAAACACATTATCATTTTGTTAATGAAAATTATATTAATAAAGTAATAGATATTGTAAAAGTTAGTTCAGAGAATAATGTTGCAGACATTTTGACTAAAGCCTTGGGTCGTTGTAAATTTGAGAAATTCAGAAGTTTGTTAAATGTTATATAATTGTATTTGATTGTCAGAATAAATTTAAGGAGGTGTGTTGGAATATGAGTAGATTTATTCTGGCAACACTGAACCTTTAACTGTTGGTTCTGCACTGCGAGTGTGATGATGTCATGTTTTTGATTATGAATGTTAAATCTGTTAAAATCATTGAGAAAGAGTAATAAAACACTTTTAAATTGAAGAAATCTTTATTATATAATAACAGGTATAACTTTCCGCCCGTGGTCATAGAGATAATCGAGTCGTATTACTCCCAGCTAAAATTTGCTATAAGCTTCCAAGAAGTACACACAGGACCATTACGGTATAATGTGGGACTGTTTCAGGGATGCTGCTTGTCACCAATAGCATTTAACATAGTAATTAATATCTTAATTACCAAGTTAATACGTCACGAAAAGAAATGGGGTTATCGGTTTAAAGTAAATAACATATACTCAGAGTCCATCTTAGCTTTTGCTGACGATCTCGCAATACTGACGCGCAATCCAAAACAATGTCAGGAACTATTAAAGGAAGTCGATGAGTTCTGTTCGTGGACAAATGGACTGAGGACGAAGCCCAGTAAGTGTCACTGTCTATGTCTGGGTAGACGGGACACCAAATTTACCTCTTACGACCCGGGACTCTTCATTGGGGGTAAACCAGTTTCCATAGTCGCTGAATCGGTGCCATTTAAATTTCTTGGGAGAAAGATAGACTATAAAGGACGCACACCATCCTTAGATGAAGTTGTCGATACGTTTATAAATGACCTAAATAAGATAGATCAGATACCACTAAACAATATCAAAAAAGCTTGGATATATGACAACTACTTAACATCACGTCTGACTTGGCCTTTTCTGGTGTATGAATTCGGTAAAACCTTACTGGCGAAAATAGATGCAACTGTCATAAAATCGCTAAAATCGTGGCTTGGACTAGCGCACTCTGCTGATTCCTCTGCTCTATTTAGGGATCAAAATAATTTTGGGATGAAACTTAAGAAACCATCGGAGCTCTATAAACATCTTAGAGTTACCAAAGCCCACATCTTAGGAAAATCCCAAGATGTCACAATCAGGGCACTCCCGAAAGATAATAACGCGTCCGAGCTTGAATCTAGACTTCTATTCCATAAACGATTTATGATAGGGGCCCAGTCAAACAGAGTGGGGTTGGGAGTACGAGAGCCAGAATGGGACCAGGATATACTTAAGTCCTTTCTAAAACAAGACGAAAATGATAAATATCGAGTGCACGCGATGAATTTGGAAATCCAAAATGAATGGTTGACAATGGGAGAGTTCTGCATACCGATGGCCTTAAAGTGGCGCACCTTGATCTATGACTGGTCGCCGGCCCTGTTAAAATTTTATCTTAACGCCTTTCAGATGACCCTCCCAGACCAGAGTAATCTGGTAAGGTGGGGGAAGGCCACAGAAAAACAATGTTATACTTGTGGTGAGGCAATAGGGACGGCTAGACACATATTAGTCGGATGTAGGGTGCTTCTCGATAGAGGCCATTACTCACGCCGCCACGATAAGGTGCTTATCATCATACGTGAAGCAATGAGTCTGGCAGTAGCTAGAGCCCAAAAAGGACAGACGTCATATCAACTTTGTGTCTGAAGGTTCATCCATAACACCCAGGAACAAACCTTATTCAATCTTAGATACTGCCCCAGATTGGACTCTCCTAATCGACACGTATGAAAAGCACTATAAAATTCCGGAGGATGTTGGGGTTTCGTCATCTAGACCTGACATATCCTATATTCTAAGAGGTTAAAACATGTGGTTCTTGTGGAACTTACTGTACCGTGGGAAACAAATATACCGAAGGACCACAATAAAGAAAAATAAATACTATGATCTCACAAACGAATTAATCAAAAACGGTTACGTGGTTAATTTGTATGCAGTGGAAGTGGGAGCGAGAGGTATACCAGCAAAATCTCTCTATAACCTACTTAAAGATCTAGGCCTATCGAGAGCTACAATAAGCTCATTACTAGGACGAATGTCTAAAGCGGCACTAGTAGGTTCGTATCAAATTTGGTTAGGCAGGGAGGGGAACTTGGGTAGTGAAGGTGAGTGTTGATGTACATCAACAAAAGGGGCCCCTTCTAAACCTACACTTGGGTCGCAAGTCCCAGTCACTGTCCCGAGTTCCCAACTCAGCAACGCGATGGACCCGGCACCCGCACGGAGAATCCATGGATTGCTAAGATTACGGTCTCTTAATTATTATTAAATAATTCTGTGTACTGACCTTTAACTTCACGAAAATGCTTAATATGTATATAATACCTGATTACGAGTACTGGGTGAAACACTGAAATAGATAAGTACTAAAACACTGGTGCAAATTTTAACCAAACGCCGTCGTTGATGAGACTTAACTCCACGTTAGTACTTCGTCCAGAAATATCGCTCGAATCTTGTAATCCGCTGTATATATTCAACTTTTACCAAATATAATCAATTATCCGGCTCGAAGGACCATGTAGAAATATATTCAGGATTGGAATCAAAATGCAGTTTCCGTGATGAGAAGTAAAAATGTAATGAACGAAAAAATGGATACATACAAAATATCACAAAAATTAAGAAACAAGTAGGTATGCAAAAGTGCATTAATTAAAAACGCCTACTTGATTAGCGTTAGCTATTTAGGTTGCATTGACCATTTGAAAGGGTCTAAACAATAATTAATTATTTCTTCTCCTTAAAAGCCCTAAGTTGGCGGGGGGAAATCGATTTTTAAATTATTTGTTTGACTAAATCAACTGTTTGTCAAGCTACCTAAATCAACAAAAAATTGATTTGCACCGCTAACTTTAGGGCCTAGTTCTAATGAATTTTTTGATACAACGAAAAAAAATTTGATCAGACAATGAAGAACACAACGAACAGTTGATTTAACCAAAAAAGTCATTTAAATCAGACAAAGGTTTAGTTTAGACCATTTTTTAGCTTCTTTGATTCCGTAAGGGTCAGGATATTTTTAGTGTTATGAGCGTTACGCTAACAAAACATTTTATATTTTTGTACCCTTATTTATCTTTGTGAATTCTGTGATCTTGATTGCGTACCCATTTTGAGTAATCGTGACTTTTGCCAACTCCGATTGGTTTAAACTTGGTCACACTGAATAGTCCACAGATTAAAAACACAGTTGATTTTTTTGTTAAACTCTTTGGATATTGTTTTGACTTAAATTTGAATTCGAATGACAAAACAAACCAAAAACAAACGGAAAGTCTAAGAAAGTCGGTTCGGTAGAACTTACAAGGATTTTGCTTAATTATAGATTGTGAATTGTGATACTTGGTTACTATTAACTGTTTCGAAAATGCTCCCATCGAGATATGCGCCACCAGGGCAACAAAGTGGCAATCGGACATCCAGGTAATACCGTATAATTACTTGAGAACTACTTTGTATTTTTTTCTAAGCGATTTTTGAGTATTATTATGACTAACTATCGTAAACTGTGATATTAATATAATAAAATTGTCGTCCGCGATTTTACATTGTTTCCAAATCTTGATCACAGGCTGGAAACTCAAAGGCCTTCAATGTTACCGAAGCCTCGTCGACCAGGGTCTACAGACCGCTTGTCGAATGAGGCTCGAAGGCCTAGTGCTTCTGGCCACAGATCTAGTAGCGCGGAGCCTGCACGCGGTACGTTTGGAGGCGGGAGATTGAGCAGAGAAGCTTCTGCTACTAAAGTACCAATGAATGGGGTAAGGTATAATGTGTAAATTGTTAATTCATTTATTAACTAGTTCTAGTTTTCTTAGGAATACAGAAAAAACAAACTATTCAATGAACTATGAAAAATTACCGGTCTGCTTGTTAAGGTAATTTGATTAAGACAACAGATAGCCATGAATTATTTTATAGCGTTAAATTTGGCCTAATTGACTTCAATGCCATAAAATAATTCATGTCTAAGCATTCCAAGCATGTCTAAGCATTTCTTCCTCAGCCACCATAATAAAGATAAAGTTAAACATCTCCATGTAAATTTAATATTGTACAGCCGATACAGCCTACCTAATGTACCCGGGGTACAAACTCGACCACAATTTTTTGAGGTGTGCCGGGGTACGCTTGTATGTCCAGGATGATATTTGCTGCGGCCATCTTAATAGCTTTGAAGACAGGGACCTGTCTATTTTGTGGGTACGTATAGATCATGGTGGCCACACCCGTATCTATGCGTGCCTTTACAGGTCTCATAGCGGTGGCTTGGGAACGACTCAACTGTTTGATTACCTGCAGCAATTGAGCAGTACCCCACCGCGGACTTAGTGTTCTTGGGGGACTTCAACACTCATCACATTTAGTGGCTGGGGTCCTCGAGCACTGATTTTGCGGGAAGGGCTGCTCACAAATTTGCCCTGACCTATGGGATCTAGCAAGTGGTTCATTCTATCACTAGAATACCAGAAATCGAGACCCATAGAAGCTCTCTACTGGACCTTCTGCTGACTACGCGCCCGCTTGGCAAGGCAGACCATTGCCTCGTCCGGGCACAAGTGCCTCTCGCACGGCCACAACCACCTCGGCCATCCGAATGGAGGCATGTTTGGCACTATAAGTCGGCAGACTGGGATGGATTGCGAGAATTCTTCGCTTCGTACCCGTGGAGGCGACTCTGCTTCACTTCAGAAGATCCAAGCCCTGTGCAACAGCAGTTACTGAGGCGAATTCTAGCGGGCATGGAATGCTACATTCCCAAACCGCTGGATCGCAACAGGAGCAAGTAGCGCCCTTGGTTTAATCGGCCTTGCAGAGAAGCAAGACTTCACAAGCAATCTGCTTATAGGGCTTGGACCACGGCTCTTGCTAACAAGGATCCGAATATCACTGAAGTGAAGCGGAAATTAAATGCTGCCTCGAGATCCAGTAAAAGAGCAACGGCCAGGGCTAAATTTGAATTCATCGGTAGAATTGGTGAACAGCTTGCGTGGTACCCGTCTGGTAGTCGTGCATTCTGGTCGCTTGCCAAAGCTACCAAGGGAAATTTCTGTCGGTCTTCTCTGCCGCCTGTGCAAAAACCCGACGGCAATCTGGCCCATGGCGCTAGGTACAAAGCCAATCTTTTAGGTGACCTCTTTGCGTCAAACTCTACCATGAATGAGGGGAATGCCGAGCCACCCACTATACCCTGGTGATGTTTCTATGCCAGAAATCAAAATCACACAACGGGTGGTCCGACGGGAACTGAAGTCCCTAGATGTTCGCAAGTAAAGTGGGCCTGACCGCATATCGGCGATGGTGCTTAAGCAGTGTGCTCCAGATTTGTGCCCTGTGTGTTTTTTTCGTGCGGAAATCCCTTCAGTTGCACCCCCGCCGGCCAGCGGGGGCGGTTATGTCGGGCTTGAACCGACTAAAACCGCTCCGCCGTCTCGGGTCTACAGACGCCGGGGTGTAAGGTTGCCCATAGAGCATATCCCTCGCACCCCGACTGACCCTGGGCCATCTCCGGTTACGAGATGGCCCCCTCGGGTTTGGGAACCACGGTGTCCCCGTCTTGCCCCGGTTTGAGGGAGGGGCGCTAGTCGCCCCACCGTCCGGGCCTCGTGCATCCTGTGCCTAAGAAAGGCAATAGAACAGACCCGTCCAATTACAGGCATATCGCTATCACCTTCCTTCTCTCGAAGGCAATGGAATGTGTCTATTGAGCGACCGACAGTATGGCTGTCGTGACCTTTTTCTGTATCTCACACACTGCTGGGCGCAAGCCATCGAGAGTCAAGGTACGGCACTAGCGGTCAGCCTCGATATAGCGAAGGCCTTCGATCGGGTCTGGCATAGAGGTCTTTTTTCGAAGTTGCCGGCTTATGAACTGCCCGAGGGACTTTGCGAATTGATCGCCAGCTTTTTGTCCTGCCTGTAACTAAAGCTGCATTTGCCGTGTAAGCAAGTCTAAGCGAGTTTCTTTGCTGAAATACACACATTTAAGTTGGAACATATTAAAAAATCTGTATCATAAACATAAACGTAACTTCACGCCAGTATCCCCGAAGGGGTAGGCAGAGGTGTATTACAACACCCACGATTCGCCAGCTATGTTTAGTCCCAATGTAATGTCCCAGGGTGAAATCTGTATCAATAGTGATATAAAGTTCAGTACATAACATATAAATGCAGATTGAAAAACATTACCACCTGTGGCACTGTAATTAAAATTACTTTTTGATTGAACGAGGTCAAGGGCACTTCCTCTTGATTTCACATTCAATGAGGAAAACCCACCTTGTCATCATCCACCGACCCCTTTCCCAACTCAGTTGGAGTCGGCTTTTCCGTTTCAGGACGGTCAGGACGGTCGTTTGACCTCCACAACCTATTGGTGATATTGATGTGCCATAGTTAGACCAGTTGTCGGACTTTTAGGGCTTCAACTTCCCATAACAACTGCCATAGAAGTTTGTATGGCAACCGGGACCGACGCTTAACATGCTCTCCAAGGCACGAAAAACCTTCCATGTATCCTCCAAAATTCTGATTTGTCTGCACAGAGATCAAGATCCCAACAAAGTGAGAAATTCCGACAGACTTCTATGACACCACTCCGGTCCAGCCACTACTCTCGCCCGACCACTACCCCTGTGGTAAGTTGTAGCAGGATTTATAAACACGATTGTGAAAATTATGAACTTTATTGACGACAAGCGGTGCCCGCGACTTTGTCCGTGTGGATTTAGATTTTGAAGGTTTTAATTTTAGAAAAAGAAGGCGACGTTACACGACATCCGAAAATTTCTCACCCTAATTCATTTTCCGACATAAAAGTAGCCTACGTTACGCCCAACATATTGGGCGATATTACCTATCTACCTATCTAGTGAAAGTCCCGTCAAAATCAACCCAGCCGTTCCAGAGATTACCTAATTCAAACAGATGCAAAGACAAACAAACGAAAATGGCATTTTTTTTTCATACACTCATATGAATTTGTTTAAAACCTGTTATTTTAATGTTACAAACAGACACTTCAATTTTATTTATTTGTGTAGATATAGATGGTGTAGCAGGAGTCTTGTACTCAGCCTATATTTTGCAAAGGCATTAGTTTGCTAGGCATTTTTAACCCCTGACGCAAAAACGACGGGTTGTTAGAAGTTTGACGTGTCTGTATGTGTGCATCGTAGCTCCTGTACGTATGAACCGATTTTGATGAGGTTTTTTTTTTGTTGATATGATTAAGATGAGTTTTTTATTTTTTAATGTTATTTTCGTTAATTTAACATTTTGCCCTTTCACAGAGATCACCGTCAGTGGATCGTGGTAAACCCAATTGGATGACATCACTTGATAGAACATTAGCCTTCGTTACTGTCAAGGACCAGAGGTAAGACATAAAACTAGCAAACTTGCACAAAGCAGACTCTTTGTTGTGTCATTTATATATATATATGTCCAAAATTAGGAACTTTAAAATGTTCAAAGATTACATGGGCCAGTCTGGGTAGTAGGTACATAGTTGCACTGTTGGTCCGTCTCATGCAAATCTACCTATTTCATTTTCATTACTTAGGCCAACCTGTGTCCGAAGAGTTTAAGGACTTCTGCTTGGCAGGGGAATGTTGTATCCAGGAAGAAGCGACAGTGGGCTGAAAGAAATTAGTGGCGAATTCTGTGCTCCCTAGAGATTAATTCTGACTAGAGAGGGTTCGCAATGAGTAGGAGCAACTCATACATAAAAGCATCGGCTCAGTTGATTATTCGGTATGTGGTGTTGTGCGCAGGCCCATCTCTTCGGTAGCATGGCAGCGGGCCGAGGTAGCGCGCGTGGGGTCTGCGCTGGCGGGGCGCGGCGAAGGCGGTGGCATGGCGCTCATTCGGCCGCTCACCATCGCGCGCTTCGTGGACATCACTGGGGCGCTGGTCACCGCCATCGCTCGGGACGCCAAGCTCAACACGGATAATTACGTCACCAAGGTATGTGACGCCCTGGCTATGGGCGCGGCATGGCGGTCATTCGGCCACACACGATCGCGCGCTTCATCGACATAACGCTGCGCTGGTCTCCGCCATCGCATAAGACGCAAAGCTCTAAATACCGACAACTACGTCCCTTGTGATGTAGTTGTGTGTTGCTTTTAGCAACCTGCGTGTGACGTAGGTACTGTAATAAATAATAAATATTCTACGACATTCTACACAGCGCTTTCTAGACCCAAAGTAAGCATAGTTTAAGTAGCTTGTGTTATAGGTTCCAGAATGCAGATAAACATACTTATATACCTTTTTTTTTGTTGTAAATACATACATATTATACATAGAAACACCCAGACCAATGCAAATAGACATATTCATGCATACAAATATTTGCACTGAGCTGGAATCGAACCCGCGCCCCATGTCGTAGCAGTCGCATGCACTACCGCTATGCCACACAGGCCGTCACGTACTGTGACGCACTGGCACCACCGAAAAACCAGTCGAAGACGGAATGTTCGGAGATAGCCCATAGAGTCAGGTGGGGTGCGAGGGAAATGCCTTATGGGTCTGGAGACGGCCTGCGGTTTTAGTCGGTTCAAGCCCACTACCACCCCGTTGGCCGGAGGGGGGTATCCGAGGGGATTTCAAAAAAAAAAAGTTAGCCCAAACTCCTTTCTCATCCCCTCCCAAACTCCTATCCCATCCCCTTTCCTTTACAGGGTCGGCAGCACGAGTGTGACGCCACTGGTGTTGCACACGTCCATAGGCCGCGGTAACTGCTTCCCATCAGGTGGGCCGTGTGCTTGTCTGCAACCTTAGTGGTATAAAAAAAAAGTAAGACTCAACGGAAAACTTATAGGGAAATCTAGGAGATGAGAAATTATAACGTAAGTATTGTAGCGTCCGGGGGTTGGACACCACAATACCTCGTGTTGATAATAAGATAAACACAAGGAAAGATATTTATATGATCATTTATTATTTCAACAAAACTTCCTATATCGGGTTTAGGGAGGTTTTTACGCGTATATATTTATATTTAAACGAACTAGGGAATCGCGAACTCCGCTCAAGGACTGAGCCTAAATTTAATACACTTATTTCTTCTCTTCGGCCGGCGGACCCGGGCGGCGCGTCAAGTCGCCCGCTGTCAGCCGCACAGCCGAATGCACCACGCAGCAATTGTTTTTTCTTCCCTAAGCTATATTCAAAAGTATTATGTATTTATTTTTTAAAATCTGACACATGATGGCCAGGTAAACGCACCGTGGTGTGTCGAACGAGGTCGCACACCACAGTATTCAATTACAAAGGATCCTGGCACAGTCCACTTCTGAGATGGCGAGATCCCCATGTCCTCGCAGTGACTCTGCTTTGGAGAAAAGTATGCTTAAGGGGAAAACGGTTGACTTTTGTCAAGAATACAAACACAACAACTAAATGTTCATAAAGCTACCTGGAGCCAGGTTGAGATCTTATTTTCACAATATATTTGCTTTGCCGTGACAGTACTTTCATAGCTGTACTGAAATCTCAAAGATTGCGGATTATAAATTCTATATTTATACAACACACGTACATACCGTGACACCTCTCTCTTTTCCATTGGGGTAGGCAGATACAACATTTACCCACTTGCTACGATCCTACTATACGCCTTATACTTCTTCAGGGTTTATATGCACTATCATTTATATAGGTTTATTGTTCTTGATTGGTATATCGGCTTTATTTTTATTTTTTTATGTATTTAGGCCACGTCAATTTGACTTCACCTCGCCTGATGGTAAGCTGAAGGTGAAGTCTCAGGAAAGATGTTCACCATTACATACACGTACCATGTTAAGAATGGTGGCGCTCAGCTCGACGGCCTCATCAGAAGAGGATTGTCGTCGCAGCATCGCGTGACACCCACCGGTCCCACTAGTGGTGCGATCACAATCCCCCTGCCCGGCTATCTATTTTCCGGGAGCGACTGCCATCTGCCCTCACAACCTTGAGAGGAAAGCCCGCGCCAGACTCGTCCGTTATTTAATTTGTCCACGGACTTACAGGTGAGGTTGGCTTGGGCCTCAAGGATTTGATATCTCACCCCATTAGAATCAATTGCACTTTTTTTTTTTTACCAGTTGCCTCACCAATCCAAGCGCCTGCTGTACCCCGGCACCGTCTCCAAAAGTTGGCTGAAGACCGTGAACACGCTCCACGCCTTCCCACATGCGCTCGCTCTCATCGCCTATCTACTGGATCTGGTCAATTTGATTGTGAGTAAGGCTGTTCATATTCTTCTACTTAGAAGCTAATAGAAGTCGTGTATATATTATTTCTACAGTTTTGTAAGTAACTATGTAAGCTTCTATATTTATAGTACACAAAACATGATATTTTTGTTGGATCTATAACTTTTGATAGGTATTTTTATGTTTCACCATCACCCAAGTTGTAATCGCGATTTTAGTATTTTTGTATGAAGTATATAATTTAGGATTATTCTGATCTGCGACCCGGCTTTGTCCACTTAGGGTGACAGATCGGCCGAATTAAGACACAGGTTTCTTTAAAAAAAATCTGGAAAAAAAAAAATGTCTAGACCAACCGACTAAACCAATCGACCATTCAGACTAGACATCTAGCTAGTTCCACTGTCAGCTCTTTAGTCCAGTATAAATCTTCTGTATCGCTGTTCATTAAGCATAATATTTTTTAAATGTTTCTTTTATTTCCAGGAAATGCCAGTATCTGACGACTGGCTATATGCAGCCAAGGATGAAGTGGCATGTTACCGCAGAGATTACTTATACAAGTGCTGGATTAGATTCCAAGAACCTGGACATCATTTTGAGGATTTGAATGAGGAGTATTTGCAGAACTTGACACTTGTGCTTGGCAATGATGAGGCAAAGATCACAGAGTTGACACAAGTTATTAAGAGTAAGTTGCATGTTATCCAATTTGACTGATTGATTCCTTGTGTTTTGATTCACTGGGGAAAAATATACCTTACGTACGCCGCTCGGCTATGTCCCTCACCACACTAAAATAACCTGGCATGTGCCATCTAAATATCATATCGTCAATATGTTGTAGAAACAGTTGAGTTGCACTAAATAGTCAAAAAACTATTTAATAGTTTTGTCGTTTTTATTATTATACCTTACATAGTTTTTATTAAATAGCCTTTATTATAAAAAAAGACAGAAAAAACTTGCGTGCTTTCATTTTTAATAAAAGATTGTTTGTTTTTTAATACCACTTAGGTGGCAGAGAAGCACAAAACCGAAGGGTTCTTTTTTTTTTTTACGTGCGGAAATCCCTTCGGATACCCCCCCGCCGGCCAGCGGGGGTGGTCATGTCGTGTCTCGACTTTTAATACCACTTAGGTGGCAGAGAAGCACAAAACCGAAGGGGTATTATAAATTTTACGTGTCTGTCTGTGGCATCGTAGCTCCCGAACGCATGAACCGATTTTAACCTTGGTTTTTTTTTGTTTGAAAGGGGAATTAGCGGGGAGTGTTCTTAGCTATGTCGGGGGGTTTTTTAAATTTACTATTTGATTTTCTACTTTTTAGTAATGTCTTATAACATCAGAGTGCTTGTCAAGACCAGGTGAAGAAGCTCCATACATTAAGTCTATCCTGTTGAGTTCCAGACCACCTACCGTCTCCAACTCAGACTTTGGATATCATGTAGCACCAGAGTGTTTACCTGGACAAAACAAAAGAGCCCAAACTCGCTAGGTTTATCTTATTTAGTTTAGGAGTTCCTATGGCCACCTTCCTACTCCACCACCAGACCCTGAAAACTATGTCACATCAGAGAGTTTGTCAAGGCAAAACAAATGAGCCCAAAACCTCATTTAATTTAGTAGTTCCTATGGCCACCTTCTTACATCACCATCAGACTAACTCTATGGTACCATATTAATGCAAACTTGGAAGATTTGACCCGAGCTAACATACATACATACATACAGAGAAAGTTAAATAAAAGCTTGTTCAAATCAATTGGTATGTTTACGTGCCCTGATTTTTGCAACTCAACGTCATAAATTGCGGGAAGGGGGCAGTCACACCAACGCCCTTGAGCCCTTGCAGTTGCGTAGAGATATTGCCTCCTTGGCTCCTATTTTACCGCCTCCACCATGGCGAGTGTTGATGAGCTCTTCCAAATTAGTTCCACCTTCTCCTTTCCTATACAGGACAACACGTAAAGGACTGAGGTATCAACCTCACACGTTGCAAACAATTCTATCAAGAATCAAGCGGCTCGGCACCTATTTCCTTTGCCGCACCATCAAGATTTTTTACCAGCACACGTGTTTCCTTCTTCCTATAGTTCCGAGTCCTTGAAAAAGCATCTAATGAGGCCGTCAAGCTGAGAGCAGCCACCATTGTAACATTATACGTGTCTGTAATGTAACCCTCATCCCTGAGACTTAACCTTTAGCTTACCATCAGGCTAGGTAAAGTCATATTGACGTGACCAATTTAAAAAAAAACCGGCCAAGTGCGAGTCGGACTCGCCCATGAAGGGTTCCGTAGCGGCAAGTAAAATTTTTATATTTGAGTTGATTAAATGAAAGGTAAATTTTGTAAAGGTTTACGATTTGTGACGTTTTAAAAAAAACTGCTTAATAGATCTCGTTCACACCAATTTTCGGTGGAAGTTTACATGATAATGTACATCATATAATTTTTTTAGTTTTCTCATTTTCTTATTTTAGAAGTTACAGGGGGGGACACACACACACTTTTTACCACTTTGGAAGGGTCTCTCGCGCAAACTATTCAGTTTAGAAAAAAAAAAAATTAGAAACCTCAATATCATTTTTAAAGACCTATCTATAGATACCCCACACGTATGGGTATGACGAAAAAAAAATTAAAAAAATTTTTTGAGTTTCAGTTCTAATTATGGGGAGCCCCCAAACTTATTGTTTTTTTTTCTATTTTTGTGTGAAAATCTTTCTGCGGTTCACAGAATACATCTACCTACTAAGTTTCAACAGCATAGTTCTTATACTTTCGGAAAAAAAGTGGCTGTGACATACGGACGAACAGACAGACAGACATGACGAAGCTATAAGGGTTCCGTTTTTTGCCATTTGGCAACGGAACCCTAAAAAAGCCCCTCTCGGTCTGTTGTGACTAAAGTGTTGTGAGTTCCACTAGGTATACTAGCAGACCTTTAATGTTACTGACGGCTTACTAAAGCAATTGAATAAAAAATTATTGACTCTGTTACAATTTAGTGTCTTTAATGTTGCTGACGTTGTTGGCCATATTGCTAGGTAGTATTTTTTTATGTAGGGTAGGTACATCAGTATGATTGTGCGTCTTCTGATGGTAAGCTGAAGGGGAAATCTTAGGAACAAAGGTCAACATTTTAGATACCATACTGATACTGGTGGTAGAAATTTGATGACACAAATTTGTCACAAAATTCGGCCGGGTAGGTACCACCGTGCACGATTGCGGAAAACCCTCCATAGTAATCTAATTTCGGTTTGATTGCGTTCAGGAGTCAGCAAGTGCATAGCCGGGCAGGGGGATTGTGGTCGCAGCACTAGTGGGACCGGTGGGTGTCACGCGGTGCTGCGACGACAATCCTCCTCTGATGAGGCCGTCAAGCTGAGTGTCACCATTGTTAACATGGTAGGTGTATGTAATGGTGACCCTCTTTCCTGAGACTTTACCTTCAGCTTACCATCAGGCGAGGTGGAGTCAAATTGACGTGTCCTAAATATAAAAAAAAAAAAACAAAAAAATACTAATAATGCTACAATGGTGGCCTTCAGCTTGATGGCTTCATCAGATACTTTTTCACTACCCGCTTAAAGGACCCGGTATTGTAGGTAGCGAAAATAAATAATAAAATATAATGTAGAATATACTGCTTCCGGGCTGTTTGGCCGTGGTCCATAGGAAATTTGTGTTCCAAACGTTTCGTCGATCACTGCGGTCGACATCTTCAGTGGTGTAGGTCCGGGCGGTGCTGTAGACGTCGACCGCAGCGATCGACGAAAAGTTTGGAACACAAGTTTCCTATGGACCACGGCCAAACAGCCCGGAAGCAGTATATTCTACATGCAACGCCGGCCGTGAAAGCCTAAAGATTTAATAAAATATAAATGTTGTAACTAGCTTGCGTTATGGGTTCTAGAATGCGGATAAACATACTTAGATTTATCCCGTTCATCACTCACACAACTTAGTTTCATATATATATATAGGTACAGGTGGTTTATTAGTAAATTTACAAATGTGGTTACAAATTTTATATCTATCTAAACTAAATAAAACTAAAATAAAATAAATAATTAAAAGAAACATGCATCGTGGAATTCCTCTGCATCGCATGCCTCCTGTGGTAACATGCCCAGAAGACTGGCAGCATTGCCACGTTGTATGGCAATACTTATTCTCTGTGCTAAAAAGAAGCCAGCCTTCTGGTCACGAGAAGCGTCGATCATGCGTGTTGCAATCTCCCTGAAGAGACTGCGAGCACTCGGACCCCATGCCCTTAACGTTTCGACTCCAAACGGCACAAATTTTGGCCTTTAGATTATTTATTTAGATTTTGGCCTTAGATTTGGCCTTTATTAAAAATGAATTTAAATTAATAGGTTTAGAACTCAATGCAAATAAATGTGAACTTTTTTTAAATGATGATTTGGAAAATTTCAACAATTTCAAAATTAATTCATTAGCACCGAATATTAAAATTATTGAAAAAGATGCACTACGCCTCCTTGGGTCCCCAATTTTAGACGATGCCTATAACTCCTTTATAGAGGAGAAAATTCAAAATTTTTGTAATATTTCAGATCGCCTACTCAAAATTAATATCCATTCTGCTTTTACTATTCTTCGGTATTGCCTTTTTGTTCCAAAATTCACCCATGCCCTCAGATCATCCCATTTTTTCAAACATTTAACACTTTTAGAAAAAATGGACAAAATTATACAAAGCACCCTGACAAAAATCTTGAATGTGGCCTTGAATGACCGAGCTTCACTACAAGCGTCTCTACCGATTCGCTTGGGTGGGCTCGGTGTTCGCAAAATTTCGGATATAAGCTTACCAGCGTTCCTGTCCTCGGTCCACAGTACGAAAGAATTAACCAGGAAAATCCTTGCACCTACACTGGTTAACTCTGAAGTATTGTGTAAAACTGATGCAGTAAATGCTTGGAAAATTGCTTGCCCGAACACCGATTTCCCAAAGAACCTTTTCTCTCAGCGACAGTGGGACGCGCCGCTTTGCAGCTTAGTAAGACAACATTTAATAAATACATGTTCTAATGCTGCGGAGCGTGCCCGTTTGCTGGCGGTAGGAGTGTGGGAGTCGGGTCTTTGGTTACAAGCTCTTCCGTCATCTAACGTAGGAACTATGTTAGATGACACTACCTTCCGCATTGCAACATGCCTTCGTTTAGGTGCCCCGTGTGTTTCTCCGCATCGATGTCGCTGTGGAGAAGCCGTCGACAGCTTCGGACACCATGGCTTATCGTGCTGCAGGAGCGCTGGGCGAATACCACGGCACGCCAGCCTCAATGACATAATCCGACGTGCTCTTGTCACTGCCGGTGTGCCAGCTGTACTTGAACCAAATGGTTTGGCACGCGACGATGGCAAGAGACCGGATGGTATGTCATTAATGCCATGGAAAATGGGTAGGACTCTGGTTTGGGACGCAACATGCGTCGACACCATTGCTCCTACCCATATAGCCAGCACGGCTGGCTGTGCCGGTGCTGCTGCTGCTTCTGCGGAGACTCTCAAACGGCGCAAATACTTAGATACATTTTCTTTTGTAAAAACATACATATTATACATAGAAACTCTCAGAACAATGCAAATAGACATATTCATGCGTACAAATATTTGCACTGAGCGAGCATCGAATCCGCGACCTCGGATTTAGCAGTCGAGCGCATTACCGCTACGTCACAGAGGTCGTCAAATATTTAATGATTTTTATAAACTCTTTTCTTTTTGAATAATAACCTGTATCATATTTGCATTGACCGTCTAGAAGTATCTGACGTAGCCGACTAAAACCGCATGCCGTCTCGGATCTTCAGACGTGTAAGGCGGCCCAATAAGGCAATTCGCTCGCACCTCGACTGACCCTGGGCCATCTCCGGCTTTGAGATGGCCCTTTCGGTGCCCCCAATCACGTGGGAATAACAGTGTGGCCGTACCCGACAGAGTACGAAGACCGGCTCAACGATGAAGAGGAAGCGGCGGCGCGGGAGGCCGAGGCGCGCACGGCGGGGCGCCGCGACGCGCTGCTGGGCGCCGTGCGCAGCGCGCGCGCCGCCCGCATCGATGCGCGCGCGCACGCCGAGCTGCAGGCCGCGCGGCACCGCGACCTGGCGCGCGCCGCCCGCCAGCTCGGCGTGGAGGTCGAGCGCGTCAAGTGAGTCCTCATCGCAATTATCAATTATTCGCCAACATACGTACAAGTATACAGCGCGTCCGATGGAAAGTATTAAATAAATAATGTGGGTACACGATTTTACTGAAATATCACTTCATTTTGATTTTAAAAAGCAATTTAAACTGTATTCGAAAATTCCATTGTCACACTCGGTAATCGAACCGGCTAAAATCCGAAAAAGTATCACCCTGTACTTTCAAGGCATCAATCGATAGGGCCAATCGTAACGATCAAATCTCTCTCACAAACATGATAAATTAAATAAAAGGAACCGCCGTAGGACGCCCTGTATATATTATATAGGACCCTACACTCCTTGGTCCTTTAAACGGAGCGTGAAAAAACACCTGATGAGGCCGTCAAGCTGAGGGCCATCATTTTCATTAGCTTCACCTGTATGTTTGTTTGTAACCGACTCTTTTGGGCGCGATTTTATCCCACTCGCCCAGATTTCTTTCAAACTTTGTAGATTTATCGAGGACCGATGACAATACACTAATTTGATAAAATTATTTCATTTTTACTAATGATTCAATTTAAACTAATGAATTCGCGAAATATTTACTGACAGCTCTGTAAATATTTGATAACAGCCCCGGGCATCTATCCCGTCAACTTTGTATCACGTAGTAGCGAATAATTTCACATTATAAACTCTGAAATAGGTGGCAACAGCAGCGTGTTAATTTATTTATGAATAAACAAAACTAAAAAGTAGAAAATAAATAATAGTAGCTTTTTATAGAAAATAAGTTTTAATAAATTTAAATTAAGAATAGTGTCAAAAATTTCTATAAATATAAATTAATAATAGTGTAAATAAAATAAATGTATTGCATATTAAAAAAAGCGTGGGGTGCATGGGTCAATAGATATAAATATTTTATTGACAGACATGAGTAGAGTGGTCATCATTTTGATAAAATCTTTTTATTTACACTATTATTAATTTATATTTATAGCAATTTTTAACACTATTCTTAATTTAAATTTATTAAAACTTATTTTCTATTTTTTTAGTTTTTTTAAACTATTATTAATGTCATAAATCGAAAATCGCAATTTACCTTTCATTCAATCAACTCAAATATATTTTTTTTTAAAAAACATTATTATGTTACTTACGGAACCCTCATGGGCGAGTCCGACTCGCACTTGGCCGCTTTTTTTTCTTCTAATGTTTAGTCCGTCAATTTGACTGCACTCCACCTGATGGTAAGCCAAAGTGATGTTGGGTAAAAAGAAGAGGAGAGAAAAGCCTTTACAGCCTCTTTCATACTAACAGAATTTCAGTATGAAGTTCAAAATAAAATTGCTAAATAGTTTTATTTTTAATCCCAAATTTTACAAGTGGTACTTTTATCAATTTCCCGGTTGTGTCCAAACTTTATACTGGAGAATGGGGTCTGCTTATTCATTTTGATTGGTTTGTTGAATTTTACGGAAGGGACCGCAGTCTGACCCCCCACAGGAAAACCTGCGCCAGTCTCTTCAGTTGTTTAGCAGATGCAGGTTTTTTTTTGAGTGTGGAAACCCCCACGGGCTTCACCCCATCGGTGCCAACGATGGGATGGGTGTGTCGGAATCGGACCGATTAAAACACATGGTGTCCACCCCAAGTGTCTATTGCCGGGCACTCTGGGTAAGCCCTCGAAAGGATAACCCCAGGATTACCGGCTTACTTTGGCCGCCACCTCGGCCTCGCCTATGGGGTCGGGTTTGATAGCAGATGCCGGTTATTTAAAAAGAACATGATGTCGTCTTGGCCCTGTTGCACGACCGCGTCATTATAGACTCAGATCTCTCGCATTTCTCTGACCTATGACCCGTTTTAGTGATGTGACAGGTTTCCTGCTATTTCATTGGTCGAGGAGACTGCGAATCTTTCCGCTTCCTTTTGTGGCATCGATATTTACATTTCACAAACACTTCTTCTACCTTTTTTTTTTTTATCGTGCGGAAATCCCTTCGGATGCGGGGGCGGTTATGTCGGGCTTGCACCGACTAAAACCGCACGCCATCTCGGGTCTTCAGACGCCGGGGTGTAAGGTTACCCATAGAGCATATCCCTCGCACCCCGGCTGACCCTGGGCCATCTCACCACTAACAGCATCGCTCATCCTGTCTCCTCTGAAAGCAGAGGAGTACGTAGAGCGATGTGTTCCCGCCACGTTGGGTATTGGCCGACGATCAATGCCAACCCTATGAAGGGGTGAAGGGGAAGCCATTGACCGCCGCCCAGGTTGTACCGGCCGCTCCGATTCCGTTCCCCCCGGACTGCAGCGGGATCGGAGCGACACTCGAGGAGGTTACCCAACACACACCCCAACACTTCTTCTACCTACTTTTACTTTACTAATATTATAAATGTGAAAGATTGGAAGAAGGGGTCTGTCGGCCGCGGCTTCACCAGCGTGTAAATGTGATCCCGTTCGCGCTATCCATGGGATCCATTCCAGGGATAAAAGGTAGCCTATGTGTAACTTCTTCTGGCTAGACCTTATCCCATTTATTTGGGGTCGGCCCTCCTTGTCCTTGATTTCCATTGAGCACGATTTTGTGCCATGTCTAGGTTGAGATGAATTTCTTTAAGGTCTCTTTGGACCGTCGTCAGCCAAGTGGAGGGCGGTCTTCCACGCTTGCACTTAGTCGTAGGAAGTTCAAGCTTCACCATATGATCTTCTGGGCGTCTTCGCACGTGACCATACCACCGCAATCGCTTCTCTTTGACTTTATGGGCTATCGGGGCAACTTTAAAACTGCCTCTTATGTACTCATTACGGATTTTATCTAGAAGTGTGACTCCCGCTGACCAGCGAAGCATGCGCATTTCGGTTGTGTGTAGTTTATTTAAGTGCTGCTAGCCCATATGTAACCCAGACTATAATCTATCACTGTACCAAATTTCAGCAAGATCCGTTCAGCCGTTTTTGCATGAAAGAGTAACAAACATCCATACATCCAAACTTTCACATTTATAATATTAGTAGAATTAATGTACCAAAGTAATGTAACGTTGTTGTAATATTTTCAGTGTTGATATTCAGCAACTGAAGGAGGAGCTAGAATCTCAATCAATGACTGTGGAAGAACGCACGAAGCTTTTACGGGACGTGGAGTACGCGGTACGCGTGCAGGAGTCCAAGCGGACACTCGCTGACCAAATCGCTAAGGTAATGTTACTTCATAAGGCTACTTACTATTTATGTTGATTCACTGACAATAAGGCTGAACGCAGATTAGAGATGCGACTGTTTAGGCCCAGAGTCACCATACTCTGTTGGTAAATTTAACAGCCCATTAAGTAATATGTAAGTTAATATTGCAGATGGTGCAAAGTAGGGAAAGCGAGTTGGCAGCGTGGCAAGAGAAAACCCTGGACAGCTGCGTGCAGTACAAGCAGGGACTCATTCATTTGTCGGCGCAGTTCCCAGACCTCGTGTCGCTGGCTATCGACGAAAAGTGAGTGACACGGTTATACTGATGATGCTTAATAAGGTCGGTAGCACGAGTCTGATTCCCTGGTGTTGCACACGTCTATAGGCTTCGGTCACTGCGTCCCATCAGGTGGACCGTGTGCTTGTCTGCCACCTAAGTGGTTTAAAAAAAGCTTTTTAGAAGACAAGTTTTTAGTAAACTAAGCGGTATAATATGATGAGTTCTGTAGTCTTACTTAATCACTTACGAGCTCTTTCCCAACTCAGTTGGGGTTGGCTTTCAGTCTAATTATGAAACTGGCTGAACTAAATATTTTTCGTGCAGCGACTGCTATCCGACCTCTATTACCCGCTGGTGATATCCGAGTTCTGTAGTGAGACCAAGTCATCGGATTTAAGGGCTCGAATTACGAATGCTACAGATGTTTGTATGGCAACCAAGATCGACGGCTTAATGTGCTCTGTGAGGCACGGAGGGTTTTAACTGTGTTAATAACGGTCACCCATCCTAAGGGCGCCTTTAAATTTTCTGTGCTGCGTTGTTAATCCATAGCGCTATCCATTACCGCACTGCATTTACCCGCGGCAAAATTGAGGGCGCCCTAAGACTGACCTGACTGATATCGCTTAAAGGTATATCCACACACATCAGGACAGGGCTGTGCCCCGTCACGGTCTCAACAAAATACAGTTGTGTACATTTTATATAAACCCGTTTACACAGGTCCGTTCCCGGGCCGGAGCTTCAGTGCTTGGTCTCAGCACGCCCGGGCCTTGCCACGTCCTGGGCACGGCCTGATGAGTCCCGGGCAAGGCCTCTGATGTGTGTAGATAAACTACTAACCTAACCTAAACTTTGCAATGTTCTAACGTACTCGGTTAGCACTTAGCCCCGAGCCCCTCAGTATTAATGACCGTGTGACGTTGTCAGAGACCTGATGAGCGCGGAGTGCTCGGCGAAGGTGGCGAGCGCGCTCGACGTGCTGCGCGCGCGCGGCGCGGAGCTGGCGCAGCGCCGCGGCGAGCACGCGCGCGAGCGCAGCGCGCTTGCGCGGCGCCGGGCCGCGCTGCTGGTACGTGTTCCTCCACGGTAGCGCGTCGAGCGTGGGGCGTGTGCCGGGGAGTGGTGGCGAGGTGGCGAGCGCCGGGCCGCGCTGCTGGTACGTGTTCCTCCACGGTAGCGCGTCGAGCGTGGGGCGTGTGCCGGGGAGTGGTGGCGAGGTGGCGAGCGCCGGGCCGCGCTGCTGGTACGTGTTCCTCCACGGTAGCGCGTCGAGCGTGGGGCGTGTGCCGGGGAGTGGTGGCGAGGTGGCGAGCGCCGGGCCGCGCTGCTGGTACGTGTTCCTCCACGGTAGCGCGTCGAGCGTGGGGCGTGTGCCGGGGAGTGGTGGCGAGGTGGCGAGCGCCGGGCCGCGCTGCTGGTACGTGTTCCTCCACGGTAGCGCGTCGAGCGTGGGGCGTGTGCCGGGGAGTGGTGGCGAGGTGGCGAGCGCCGGGCCGCGCTGCTGGTACGTGTTCCTCCACGGTAGCGCGTCGAGCGTGGGGCGTGTGCCGGGGAGTGGTGGCGAGGTGGCGAGCGCCGGGCCGCGCTGCTGGTACGTGTTCCTCCACGGTAGCGCGTCGAGCGTGGGGCGTGTGCCGGGGAGTGGTGGCGAGGTGGCGAGCGCCGGGCCGCGCTGCTGGTACGTGTTCCTCCACGGTAGCGCGTCGAGCGTGGGGCGTGTGCCGGGGAGTGGTGGCGAGGTGGCGAGCGCCGGGCCGCGCTGCTGGTACGTGTTCCTCCACGGTAGCGCGTCGAGCGTGGGGCGTGTGCCGGGGAGTGGTGGCGAGGTGGCGAGCGCCGGGCCGCGCTGCTGGTACGTGTTCCTCCACGGTAGCGCGTCGAGCGTGGGGCGTGTGCCGGGGAGTGGTGGCGAGGTGGCGAGCGCCGGGCCGCGCTGCTGGTACGTGTTCCTCCACGGTAGCGCGTCGAGCGTGGGGCGTGTGCCGGGGAGCTGGTGGCGAGGTGGCGAGCGCCGGGCCGCGCTGCTGGTACGTGTTCCTCCACGGTAGCGCGTCGAGCGTGGGGCGTGTGCCGGGGAGCTGGTGGCGAGGTGGCGAGCGCCGGGCCGCGCTGCTGGTACGTGTTCCTCCACGGTAGCGCGTCGAGCGTGGGGCGTGTGCCGGGGAGCTGGTGGCGAGGTGGCGAGCGCCGGGCCGCGCTGCTGGTACGTGTTCCTCCACGGTAGCGCGTCGAGCGTGGGGCGTGTGCCGGGGAGCTGGTGGCGAGGTGGCGAGCGCCGGGCCGCGCTGCTGGTACGTGTTCCTCCACGGTAGCGCGTCGAGCGTGGGGCGTGTGCCGGGGAGCTGGTGGCGAGGTGGCGAGCGCCGGGCCGCGCTGCTGGTACGTGTTCCTCCACGGTAGCGCGTCGAGCGTGGGGCGTGTGCCGGGGAGCTGGTGGCGAGGTGGCGAGCGCCGGGCCGCGCTGCTGGTACGTGTTCCTCCACGGTAGCGCGTCGAGCGTGGGGCGTGTGCCGGGGAGCTGGTGGCGAGGTGGCGAGCGCCGGGCCGCGCTGCTGGTACGTGTTCCTCCACGGTAGCGCGTCGAGCGTGGGGCGTGTGCCGGGGAGCTGGTGGCGAGGTGGCGAGCGCCGGGCCGCGCTGCTGGTACGTATTCCTCCACGGTAGCGCGTCGAGCGTGGGGCGTGTGCCGGGGAGCTGGTGGCGAGGTGGCGAGCGCCGGGCCGCGCTGCTGGTACGTGTTCCTCCACGGTAGCGCGTCGAGCGTGGGGCGTGTGCCGGGGAGCTGGTGGCGAGGTGGCGAGCGCCGGGCCGCGCTGCTGGTACGTGTTCCTCCACGGTAGCGCGTCGAGCGTGGGGCGTGTGCCGGGGAGCTGGTGGCGAGGTGGCGAGCGCCGGGCCGCGCTGCTGGTACGTGTTCCTCCACGGTAGCGCGTCGAGCGTGGGGCGTGTGCCGGGGAGCTGGTGGCGAGGTGGCGAGCGCCGGGCCGCGTTGCTGGTACGTGTTCCTCCACGGTAGCGCGTCGAGCGTGGGGCGTGTGCCGGGGAGCTGGTGGCGAGGTGGCGAGCGCCGGGCCGCGCTGCTGGTACGTGTTCCTCCACGGTAGCGCGTCGAGCGTGGGGCGTGTGCCGGGGAGCTGGTGGCGAGGTGGCGAGCGCCGGGCCGCGCTGCTGGTACGTGTTCCTCCACGGTAGCGCGTCGAGCGTGGGGCGTGTGCCTGGGAGCTGGTGGCGAGGTGGCGAGCGCCGGGCCGCGCTGCTGGTACGTGTTCCTCCACGGTAGCGCGTCGAGCGTGGGGCGTGTGCCGGGGAGCTGGTGGCGAGGTGGCGAGCGCCGGGCCGCGCTGCTGGTACGTGTTCCTCCACGGTAGCGCGTCGAGCGTGGGGCGTGTGCCGGGGAGTGGTGGCGAGGTGGCGAGCGCCGGGCCGCGCTGCTGGTACGTGTTCCTCCACGGTAGCGCGTCGAGCGTGGGGCGTGTGCCGGGGAGCTGGTGGCGAGGTGGCGAGCGCCGGGCCGCGCTGCTGGTACGTGTTCCTCCACGGTAGCGCGTCGAGCGTGGGGCGTGTGCCGGGGAGCTGGTGGCGAGGTGGCGAGCGCCGGGCCGCGCTGCTGGTACGTGTTCCTCCACGGTAGCGCGTCGAGCGTGGGGCGTGTGCCGGGGAGCTGGTGGCGAGGTGGCGAGCGCCGGGCCGCGCTGCTGGTACGTGTTCCTCCACGGTAGCGCGTCGAGCGTGGGGCGTGTGCCGGGGAGCTGGTGGCGAGGTGGCGAGCGCCGGGCCGCGCTGCTGGTACGTGTTCCTCCACGGTAGCGCGTCGAGCGTGGGGCGTGTGCCGGGGAGCTGATGAGCGCGGAGTCCTCGGCGAAGGTGGCGAGCGCCCTCGATGTGCTGCTCGCGAGCGGACCGGAGCCTCCACGGTAGCGTCTTGAACGGGCGGCGAAAGGTTTGGCGTATGATCTAGCTGGCCAACCAATAAAAGGACTGGACCAGTGACGCGAGCCTTTTGATTAGTTTGATCAATGATTAATTGATTGGCGCGCGATTAGAGACCTAGAAAAGCTCTACTGCGCATCTAGAGTACATTTTCAAGATTTTTACCCCTAGATAATGCCTGTATATTACCTGATTAGAAAACACAACATGACAGAAAAAGAAATTGTTTTTAAATGAATTTTTCCCTCCGGCCGCCTACGAAACCGCATGTTCGTAACCAGTTACAATACAAGGAAAAAACTTCTTCGTACGATACCAGTTACGAAGGAATAGATTTTTTTCCCTATACGATACTTGGTTACGTAGTTACGAACAAAACATGATTTCTCTTTTTACGATACCAGTGACGAAGGAATAGATTTTTTTTCCCTATACGATGCTTGGTTACTGGTTACGTAGTTACGAACAAATTGGTGAATATTAACGAATACCAGCCTACAAAATGCGAAATGTCATCCGGGACCGACGGCTTTACATGCCCTCCGAAGCATGTATCATCCTTCTTGTCGGGCAATCAGGTGATCAACCTGCAATGTCCTAACCAACCTGGCACAACTAAATTATAAACATAAAGTAGTTGTCCCCACCAGGATTCGAACCTGGTACCTTCCGCGTGACAGCCTGGCACACTTGCAACTACGGAAATAAAAAATATAATGAAATGAACAACAAATCTATAAAATTATTATTAAATGTATTCATTTTCATTGCAATACTGTAATTACAGCAAAGAAAAGAGAAAATAAGTAAGTATGCTTTCTTACACTTATCAACGAAAAAAAAGGTTATTAATAAAAATGAACTTAAAAAATACTAGTAGCTACTATAACCATCTAATATTTTAAATCTTATAAGAAAACGGTGTTTTAATCTCGATACAGTGACCAACGGTTATATGGTTTTATTTAGTTTAGCAATTGTGTATTGAATTTCGTTATCTATTTCCATTTAATTATTCGACGTTTTGGTATTTTTTTTGTACATGTCAGCTATTTTGTTTTCTTTGCTCAATATAGACAATAAATGACCCAGGGTCGAGTTCTTTTTCCCTATAAACCTAGATTTGTAATATCGCATATGGTAGTACCAATGAGTAGGTATGTTAGTACTGATGGACAACAAAATGACTGGTTACTTGTGAGGAATATTAATTACTCTTTCGTATCTAACTACCGAATATTTACTACGTAACCAAGTATCGTATAGGGAAAAAAATCTATTCCTTCGTAACTGGTATCGTACGAAGAAGTTTTTTCTTTGTATTGTAACTGGTTACGAACATGCGGTTTCGTAGGCGGCCGGAGGGGAATTTTTTTATTCATTATGCTTTGAAATAAAGAAAAAATGTTCGTATTAAAAAGTTTTGCTTTTAAACGTCATCAAGACATCATGGATTTGGAACACCATTCTCAGGGCCAATACAGTAAGTAAATATTGACCAATCGTTCTTTAGGATACAAAACCTAACTTTTTCAGGCCATATATTGTTTTGTCTAATTTATTTATTGATAAATTAGACAAAATCAAATCAAAATTTCATATTCTCTTATCAAAGTCCAAAATCATGTCAATTTTTTTTTTTCGGATAATCCCCCGCCGGCCAGCGGGGGCGGTTATGTCGGGCTTGAACCGACTAAAACCGCACGCTGTCTCGGGTCTACAGACGCCGGGGTGTAAGGTTGCCCATAGAGCATATCCCTCGCACCCCGACTGAACCTGGGCCATCTCCGGTTACGAGATGACCCCCTCGATCATGTCAACCTATGCAACAGTTACGACGTAACAGATACATCACCTTCATAAGTTAGCAATAAAACCTCTCTTAACAATCATTTGTACCGGCTTACTGCTTCTCCTCCTTTTGGTTTTGCTTATACAGCTTTATGGAAGCTACTGCTACCATCTGACCACCCAACCTTGAGGGGAAAACAGCGCTAAAACCTCGTCCGTCAACCAACAGATTGATTTAGGCCCCGAAGATCTCGGCAGAGTCTCATACTATAATCAAATTCATAGGAGGAAAGCCGAACAAAAATAGCTGAACTGAAAAGTGCAGTGCAACGTGAGGAGGAGGCCCTGGGTGCAGAAACCAGCAAGGAAGCGCTGGACGCGGCCGCCGCTGCCTCCGAGCTGCGGGAAGCCGACGCCAGGCTGCACGAGCTCAAGCTGCAACAGGACGAGTATGCCCGGGCCGACAGCGAGCTGCGGTTCTGGGAGGATCAGGGCCAACAGTGAGTTCCTTACCGTACAACCCTTTTCTTGATGTATTGGTATGTCATACTAGTATGACCAATGAGAATCGCTTCTCGCTCGCTCGATTGATGGACACTTGTCACTGTCACTCCTAATGTCATAATTTTCCTATCGTCTAGATACAATCGTACACTGCAATCTTTTTGGGCAGTGGACTTGAAAAAATTAAGGTGCCTATGAATCGGTTAACTAGAAGAGCCTATGTAGACCTGTAGGATTTTAGAGGTGGGAGAGGAGAGCTCAGTCAGTTAGCCTATTGCAGTCCACTCGTGGACATCACCAGGGGGATCCTGGGAGAACTTGCTGAAGTTTTGCCAGGCGGACAGCATCATTTCTGTTGCACAGGAGCAACACGATGACTCGTAAAGTAGTTGCGGCTGGGGACAGGCCCAGGTTGTGCGATTCTAATAGTGTAAATATGAAAGTTTGTGAATATGTTTGTTACTTAATCACGCCCAAACAGCTCGACGGATCTTGCTGAAATGGTACAGGGATAGATTATACCTGGAGTAACTCATACGCTATTTTTAGGGATTTTCTTTAGAAAAGCCCTATTGCTATCGAGTTGTCGTCGACGTCGTCGTTGCCAATTTTCTGTCACGGTTTTGGGTATGAAGGAGATGAGTTATCGAGTTGCTGTTTTCGGTAATAGATTCGTGCTGGGGTGAACCATTGCAAGATAAAGAAAAAATCGCTCAAAGATAAAATAAAAGAAAATCCCTTGTATTCGGCTGAGCTCGTCTCAGGAATTCAACTTGTTTACTCGTGTAATAGATTTCCATAGGTTCCGGGAACAGAATCAAAATTCCACGCGGGCGGAGCCCAACAGCTATACAAACTAAAACTGCATCTTGTCGCTGAATTATATGCTTGTGAACCACACTCATCGCAAGTATAATTCTCTAGTATGGTGTGTGTTTAAGTTACTGAGGGTTGACTGCCATCCTTCTGTGGCAGGTGGCGTACGAGGCTGCAGGCCCTGCAGCAGGCCATCGTGGAGCAGCGGGATGAGGTACAGCGCGTGCTCGCAGTCGCCAGGGAGAAACGAGCGAAACTGTTACTGGGCTACATAGCACAGTGGAGCGAGAAACTTGAACAGAACAGGATACGCCGACAATAGCTGCTATATTTCTAATTATATTTTATATTTACCGGCAAAAACTTAAAAGTTCGCACATGTGCACTAACTACAGCCAACCAAAAACCAATAAAAGGATTGAGCAACCAATGATGTGCGCCTTTTGAGCCCGTGATTAGTTGTAAATAATCTATGATTGGTTAATAAGCGCGCCTCCGCCGTCGCGCCCCGCGTTTCCCACCAAAGACACCTAAAAAATTTGTACTGCCCAACTAGGTACATTGTCCAGATTTTTGTCAGTAACTATAGTTAAGTTTATTTTTGTACTCGCTGTCTAACTTGAAAAAAAAAAAACAAAACATAACACATATCTTCACACCTGTATCCCCGAAGGGGTAGGCAGAGGTGTATTACACACCCACGAAAAAAAAACAAATTGCCAATATCTGTAAGCAACTCTTCCTTCCTTGAATATAAATAAATAATAGTAACTTTATTACCAATAAGACAATGTGTATTCTTTTTTTGGACTAATTCCACCTTCATTCCCACTACTGTAACTCCTGTACAATAGGATCAACAGTAGAGACCCACGAACACACCCGAATAATGACACTCAGGAAGTCCCAGCTGGGAACCCACATCGACATTAATCAGAAGTAAATTGGAGGAGTTAAAATATAACAAATACACTTCCCTCCTTAGCAAACAGGGGACAATAGACGCAAATAGGCAAATTACCTATAAAAGAGATAAGCACCACGGACATAAATGTTATGGGTCCTAAGCGAGGTATATTTGATTACAATAGTATCTGTAAAATACGTTTATTTACTACAAATCCAACCTCCCGAAGTATATATATGAGCAGTTTGGTCTTCACAACTAGAGTACATTGGCAAGATTTTTGCCCATAACTATACTCCCAGACAACTATGTACCCAGCTTCCTTAACCCAATGAAAAGGTGTTACAGTGTTGTTAGAATAAAGGTCCATTTAATATGAACTCGTTTAGCCAAGTCCGTGCCCGGGCCGGCGACGGAGCCTCGGCGCCCCTGATGTGTGTGGATAGAACTTAATACAATTTTTTTACTCGTTTACTGTTGGTGACCTCCATGATGCAGCGGTGTCTACGACTTTCATGCATGATGAGTCCAGCGTTTGACTACCAAGCTAAGTTTTACTGGGTTTTTCTATTACGATATTTTTAGTAGCAACACAAAGCCTAAATTATTTGTGGATGTTAACAGACCTATGCATAACCCGTGTTTTTAGGCAAAAAGAAATAACAGTTGCACTCCAGGAGTGCGGACAGAAGTGAAAACGAAAACAATTACGTGAGTAATCATTAAGAAATATTTACAGAAGTTTCGGTAACGGTAATGGTGTCGCGAATTCAATTGTTTTTTCACATCTCAAGTTTTTACTTCAAAAACTCGAGAACTCTAAACCTTTAAAAAGATGATTTATAGATATACTTCTTAAAATATACACTGTAAGAGGACTGTCGGCAATGGTAATAGTGCCGCGAATTCAATTGTTTCTTCCCGTCTCAAAAATGCCCAACGCCCCTAAAGAAGTTTTAATTTCAAGAGTTTTTATTTAAAAAGAAAATGCTTTGTCGAATATATTTATTTATCTCTCACTAATGATGTTCATGTGGACACTATTTTCGACTGATTCACACAGTTCTTTCAGCGAGCTTTGTGTCCAGACGTGTGTGGGCGGCACCTTCTTCTGCGACTCCACACGTCTGGGCGGCGGCACGGCGGGCTTGAACGCCATTTGAGACCCATCGTGGGTTTCAAATATCTGCACGGGTGTCCTGAAATATTAAAAATCTATTATATAATATTTTCATATTTAAGGTGTCACAAAATTAGGTCTCTGAATTTGGTGAGATGACTTGGTATCGACAAAATATGTATTTGAAACAAAAAAAAATATCGGGTATAGTCAGGTCTGCTAAATATTTTTTAGTTGGGCAATCTAAAATCGGAGCATTTTCAAAATCCTTGAACTTCTGATAAATAGATTTTTTAAATATAATTTTATAATTTTATTCATTATCAAAATTTGTGTATTTCCAATCTAAATTTATCATGTTCAGGGGAGCGGGGTCTTAGTTTTGTGATGAAACATTTACGGGAGGGAAAGAAAACGGTCAGTGAAAGTGTCACACAGCGTGATTACCGGGGGAGGAAGGGCCAAAAGCTAATTTTAGCGTGACGTATTTTATGAACGGACCTTATGAACATGCCCTGATGAGGGCAGAGAATGCTTCGTAAAAACATAATCTAAATATTTAAAGACATTTAACACAGCACCTAAACTAAGTTTAGGCTCGTAATATAGCTTCCAGAAAGCGGATAAACACACGTATCTGCTTTTTTGTAAATACTTTCATATATATATTATTACCTACTATAGAGACGCCGAATTTTGTGACTTTATTCATATGTTTGGGGATATCTTCGGAGCCACTGCATTATTGGGAACATTCTTGAAAGGTAAAATTCTCCCCGATTAATATAGGCTATATATTAAGTGTAAATTACGATGGCTTGAATTTAAAACTCTTATAAACCGAAGGGAAGCGAGAGCGGATTGCTAATTACTGAGGTATCAGTGGAATGCACTATGCGCCACAGAGTCATCAAATCAATCGCTTTAGCGTGGTTCCCGGTTGCACCTGAACCTTTACATTTTAGCCTGAGTTCGCCTCTTTCTTCTTTAGATTTGGCTTATACGGCTTTTACGGGGGCAACTGCCGTCTGACATCCGAATCCCGAGAGAAAAGCCTCCTCTGCCAATTGGCATGTACCAGTTTGCAGGTGACGTTGACTCTGGTCTCGAAGACCTCGGTTCGTATGATTGGGCAAGCCGACCTCGCGTAAACGGTTAAAGCGAGAGCAAGTTTCATAAAAAGAAGTGTTACAAGTTCCGCATCTGTTCCTGCGCGGCGCCCTGCAGCAGCGCCCCGGCGGCGGCCGCGACGGCGGGCAGGTGGTGCCGGCGCAGCGCGCGCAGCTCGAAGAGGCGAGCGCTCTGCGCGCGGCAGTGCTCGGGGGACGCCAGGCCCGCGTCGAAGCGCCCCGACCCCGCCTCGCCGTCCAGCTCCAGGAGGGACGCCACCGGCTTGCTTTGCTGGGGATCAATCATTATAGGGACTGGCAAACTTCGTGACAAGGTCCTTTAGCTGCGCAAAACGTGTGCGGGGCGCGACGGCGGAGGCGCGCCAATTAACCAATCATGGATTATAATATTGTTTATTTAAATGCAACACACAAAATAATAGATCTTTACCTATGAAATTGCCGAAATTTTCTTACAAATTCATGAGTTCGTTATTCCTGTGATTTTATAGCTATTTCTATAATTTGTATTTTGTTTGAAAGTTCATTTCAAGATTTTGCAACTCTGTATTAAATTTTGTTTTTATTGGCCGCTTGATAAATTAATTCGATCTTCAAAAACAGTACTTTCTAAATGCTATCCATTTTGATGATAAATTTCGTATTATTAACAGCTGTCACTTTTTAAAAATGTAATAAAAGTTGCTGTTTGTTAGCTTGATGTTGTCTCATTCATACACAAAAAAAAATCATAAAATTTAAATTGCAAAAATGCAAAAATGTTAGTACTGAAAATTGGGTTTCTTCAAGAAAACCGGCAATTTCATATGTAGGTAACAACCTAATAACTAGCACAAAAATAAATCCAAAAATATTTTCCGTGTTGCTTCAAAATGGGCCCATTTCAGTATAATGCCAAGCACAAGTATTATAGTGTGGAATAACACATAGGCTACTTTTATCCTTGGAATAGATTCCCGTGGGAACCGGGAACGTAAATAGAATTCCGCGCGGGCGAAACAGCTGGCAAAAGTTAGTAGATACATATTCTACAGATTACTATAGTATAGATAGAAGTAATTGACGAGATCTGCCGCAGGCCGGGCGCCAGTTACCTGCACGAGCTGCTGCAGCAGCGCCAGGCAGGCGAGCGCGCCGTTGTGCGGCAGCTGCGCGGCGAGCGTGGCCGCGCGCTTGGCGAAGGCCTGCAGCACGGCCGGCGACACGCGGCGGGAGCGCGCGCAGATCTGGCTCACGGCCTCCAGGACTATGGGCGCGTCCTGGTGACTGCGGCCTGCCGGGAGGAGCAGCTTATTAGTGCCTGCAGTGCTTAAACGGATCGTAGTTCAGCAAGGTCGACGCAACATACGCATATTTTTACTTGATCATCATTCGCCGAGGCTTTTCCCAACTGAGTTTAAGTCGACATTCAGTCTGAACGGCTGATCTTCAATATTTTCCGTGAAGCAGTTGCCATCTGACCCTTGGGGGGGGGGGGGGCCTCCACAACCTACTGGTGATATCGAAATTGTGAAGTCGGCCATACCCGTTGTCTGCATTTTTAGGGTTTCCAACTTCCCTTTAACTTATAGGCAAAGGCTTAACGTGCTCTCCGTGGCACGGAGGGGCCTTAAAAGTTAAGAATAGTCAACCAAGAACATTCCCACAAGGTTACACAGTATATTGTTAAATCCTACAAATATTATAAACGCGAAAGTTTGTGAGTATGGATGTATGTTACTCTTTCAAGCAAAAACGGAACGGTTCTGGTTGAAATTTGGTACAGGGATAGATTTTATTATAGTCTGGAAAATATATAGGCTACTTTTTATACCTGGAATAGGTACCCATGGGAAGCCAATACATACAATACATAATATAAGGTGTCTCTGAATTTGGTGAGATGACTTGGTATCGACAAAATGTGTACCTATTTGAAACAAAAAAAAATCGTATGACCCAATGATTCAAAATTGAATTGCAAAGAGATCTGCATATTGTTATTATTGCAAATGCTAATTATGCAAACCGTACCGCATCGCTAATTGGGCGCGAAACATGTGAAACTTTTACGTTTTAAGCATTCCAATTTTTCCATCACATTTTTCAGAATTTGGACTGTCAATTTATTGAAATTAAACTTGGGAACACCGGAAAATAATAAATTAAGTATCTTTTTTAGTAATAGTCATAACTCCAAGCGGATGTGTGGGAAATACCTAAATCGCGACCAGCAGTTGGTCTTCAACGGAACGGGTAGACGTGGCTTGCCATCGTCGACATGAGGAAGGTGAAGCTGTCCGTTGTCCAACAACCGCTGGTAAACCCCTAAAATAGTTTCACGAGCTGGCACTCTTCTATGGTTACCGTACAGCTCTTAATAACGCCTACGAGCTGCAGCTAGACTGTGACCACTACTCACATAGCATCAATCATGTCCATGTATTCGCGATTAGTGTAATGTGCCATTTTCAATCATAATTAAACTAAACACTCGCGAAAGTTTAATACCGTAGGGTCAGAGCGCGCGAACAGCGATCGTCAGTCGTAAGAGATTTATTTTTACTGAACACTGAAGCAGGGCGGGTCGGGGCTGCGGGCACTGCGGTGCAGTGGCGGGATGCCGCGTGTGCGCATCAAGAGAGCTCCCCGTCCCGAGTAGCAGCCCCACGATAGCGTGACCATACAAATATTACAAATAATAATAATAATAATAATAACCTGGCAACACTGGGAACGAACGGACGACATTTTTGTGCCTGCAGAAAAATATACAAATAAAACAATACAAAAGCTTTCCCAAAACCCAAAACCAAACTATAAATAAATTCCACAATGAAAATAGATATAATTTTACAATAGAATCCAATGGAAACTATAAAATATTAACACAAAATATGACATGACAATACATGACATCTAATGTCTGTCATATATAAAAAGCAACAAAATAAAATAATGTAAAAGGACAAAAATGATCACAAGATCCCAGAAAAGGACAGCACGCCTACCATCTCCGGACTCGTCACTAAGCTCCGCCCCACAGCCAACCTCAAGTGGAATCCCTGGGGCGTCGAGCAGCAGCTCTAGTGACGAGTATTTCTCCCCACCGACGTCACCAACACCTGCGCGCCGGCGAGGGAGAGGCCGGCCCCCGGCCTGCTTGGGGTCCCGAGGCCCACCGGCCTCGAATAGGGCCCCCGCTGCCGGTGGTGTAGTGCGTCGCATGCGATGGACTCATATTATGAATGAGAATTGCATGCGCGCCTACTATGGGGCTACAGAGGGAGAAACCATTCGAACGGCGTATCGTGACAGGATGCTTGCTCTGTTTCAGGTCCTCGATCCAACCATCACAGTGTCCGCCCAACGATTGTCGGATCAAGTGCGAGCTATCCAGCGGTGTAACCTGTTGGATCAAACTGTGCTTGATCGGCTCCGCCTGGAGGCACAACCTACTCGCGCGACTCCTGCCTTGATACGGGACTCACCCACCGCGTCGTCAGCTCCGCTGTCAGGAGTGACACCAGCGACATCGGTGGAGCCCGTGGGCGATGATGGAGATTGTGTGAGTACGACTGTTAGCACCCAGGTAAGTGAGCAATTGGGGAGGGCTTTGGAGGATGCTATTGGCCAGTATAGGTCCGCGCCTGAATCTAGGCCGCGTCTACCACGTCTGCCCACTCATAGGCGAAATCTGGCACTGATGGGAGCCCTGAATGATTTACTATTCCCGTACATGCGGGCTAGTAAAGATTTGTCTGATACCCACTCGATCATGTACTGTGGAGCAATCGCGGTGTGCCGCGTCGCTCGTGTCAAGTTTCCAGATACTGACCGGGCGCCGCGGCTCGCCGAGGTTGTACCCGCTTGGCAGGTACGGATCGAGCGGCGTATCAGCACATTCAGGACTCTCATTGCGAAGCTGGTCTGCTTCAGTCGGGGGAATAACCGCCCCCGTGTCATGCGTTTCGTGACTCAAGCATTCGCCGGGACCGGTATTCGGCGCCCGGATTTTGAGGCTAACGTCACGGAGCGCATTGACTACCTGAAGCAGAAAGTCTATGCATGGGCAGCCCGTATTCGCCGGTACAGAGAGCGCGTGGATCGGTACTGGCAGAATCGCCTTTTCCAGAGTGACCAAAGGAAGGTGTACCGGAAGTGGGATGGAACCACCCAATGTGTGGTCGATGAGGGGCTGCCAGGAGCCAGTGCCATGATTAATTTCTGGCGTGGTATCTGGTCAGCGCCCGTCGAACACACAGAGGGCGATTGGATGTGCGTTGTTGAGCGTGAATGTGGGAGCATCGAACCCATGGCGTCTATAACCATAGACCCCGAAGACGTGAGTTGTGCGATCCGTACTGCCCCGAACTGGAAAAGTCCTGGACCGGACGGGTTGCACAACTTCTGGGTAAAATGGATCCGGTGCTCCCATGGCCGCTTAGCGACGCAGTTCCAACAAGCCCTCGAAGTTGGCTCCCTTCCGCGGTTTATGACCACCGGGATCACCTTCTTGCTCCATAAGACTGGTAGTACCGTTGAACCTAAAAACTATAGACCCATCACGTGCTTGCCCACTATGTACAAGCTCCTTACATCCATTCTGACCATCAAAATTAACACACACATTGTTGTGAACAACATTTTGGCCCCCGCTCAGAATGGGTGTAGGGTTGGGTCCCGCGGTACTAAGGAGCTCCTCCTCATAGACATGACTATTAGCCAGCAAGTCCGGCGGAGCCGGGGGGCTCTGTCCGCGGCCTGGATTGACTACAAGAAGGCCTATGATTCGGTGCCTCACTCATGGCTGAGGAGGATCTTAGAGTTGTATAAAATCGATGCAACTCTGAGATCCTTCCTCAGTGCGTGTATGGGGCAGTGGACCACAGTCCTTCGTCAACCGGGCGGCGGGGAGATCTCCTCTGACCCCCAGGACTTCATAAGGATTGAGCGGGGCATCTTCCAGGGCGACTGTCTGAGCCCGCTTTGGTTTTGCCTAGCACTGAATCCTCTCAGCACTTTGTTGAGAGATTCAGGTCTAGGTTACCGGCTTCAGAGAGAGGGTGAGGTTATTAGTCATCTGCTGTACATGGATGACCTCAAACTTTTCACACCGAAACTTCCTGACCTGGTGGAGCTGCTGAAAATCACGCAGGTTTTCAGCAACGCCATTGGGATGGAATTCGGTGTAGATAAGTGTGCGGTCTTACATGTGCAGCGGGGGAAAGTTGTGAATTCTACGAATTTGCAACTTTCTGATACTATGACTCTCAGATCTCTCTCTGAAACCGAAACCTATAAGTATCTCGGTATGGCAGAGTCTTTGGGTATCTCAGTAGTGGATATAAAGAAATCGGTGAAGGAACGCTTCTTCTGCCGCTTCACAAAAGTACTCAACAGTCTTTTGTCGGGCGGCAACAAGGTGCGAGCCTTCAACGGTTGGGTGATGCCTCTACTGACCTACTCCTTTGGCATACTAAGATGGACTCAGACTGAGCTGGACGCCCTGGATAGAAAGGTCCGTCAACTGCTCACCACTCATCGCATGCTACACCCGCGCTCGTCTGTTATGAGACTGTACATCCCACGGAGGTGGGGGGGCCGAGGCTTTTTAAATGCCAAGAACCTCCACAACCGTGAGGTGTGCAGACTTAGGGATTATTTCCAGAGCAACGAATGCGGGATGCATCGTGATGTGGTGGCAGTAGACAAGGGTCTCACTCCGCTCTCCTTGGCGAACGAGAACTGGCGCAGACCGACGGTATTGAGCGTCACGGACCGCAAGACCGTATGGGAGGGCAAGGAGCTGCACGGGAGGTTCTATCGAGCCTTAACAGGGCCCGATGTGGACCTTCTGGCCTCGGTGAACTGGCTACGCTTCGGGGACCTCTTTGGGGAAACGGAAGGGTTTGCCTGTGCAATTGCTGACGAGGTCATGATGACGAACAACTATCGGAAATATATCCTGAAGGACGGTACGGTCGACATCTGTCGGGCATGCCGTCGTCCCGGAGAGTCACTCAGGCATATTATTTCGGGTTGTTCTCATCTGGCCAACGGCGAGTACTTGCACAGGCATAACCTAGTGGCCAGGATCATCCACCAGCAACTTGCTCTTCGATATGGCCATGTTGAGTCTGAGGTGCCGTACTATCGGTACACACCGGTGTCGGTTCTTGAAAATAGTCATGCATTGCTCTACTGGGACCGCTCTATTATCACGGACAGGACTATTGCTTGCAATAAGCCTGATATCGTGGTAGTCGACCGGCCCCAGCGCCGGGCAATGATTGTTGACATCACCATCCCGCATGACGAAAACCTCGTGAAGGCTGAGAAGGACAAAATCAGCAAGTACCTTGACTTGGCTCACGAGGTTACCGCCATGTGGGATGTCGATTCAACGATCATTGTCCCGATAGTCATTTCGGCGAACGGGCTGATAGCGAAGAGCCTCGACCAACACCTCAAGAGACTCTCGCTAGATGGTTGGGTCAAGGGTCAGATGCAGAAGGCGGTCATCCTCGACACGGCACGCATTGTCCGGAGGTTTCTCTCTCTGTGACCCCGACCGCCGGTAGCTTGGGCCCTGCCACGCTGCCGGTGGAGCACTATTTTTTATATTTTTAAATAGATGTTTTCTTTTTTTTTTAATATGTATTTAAAAATGTAATTTATAAGTAATTTTAAAGTAAATAAAGAGATAATAATAATAAAATCAAAAAAAAAACATTACATACATCACTCAAAGAATAAGGCCTACTTAAAAAATCATACATATCATTACAGAGATCAGTTGTAATAGATACTTGCTCCATAGTTCGGCGATTCCTCACATCCACTACCCAAACGCCTACTACCATTCAGAATGAACCAACCCACTTGGCTTAAGCCCGTGATAGGTTTCATACATACCAGCATAAAAAACTGAGAAAGTTAACACTTTATAAACCACCATAATAATAATAAAGCTTCATTTATTCCATGCAAGTAATTATATAACAATGAACATAAATCTATATAGCTACTGCATAATTTAAAAAAGTATTAAATAACATTATAATTCAATTAAAATAAATAGTATTTCATCAATAATTTATCAAATATAACATAATTGTTACTAAAGCTGTTTATGATTTTTGCATGAACCCCCTTCGGGTAAAAGCCTCCTCCAAGATATACCACTTCTCTCTGTCTTTAGCAGTGTTTAGCCAGTCTCGGCCTGCTATTGAAGTTATTTCATCCGCCCATCTGGCATGCGGGCGGCCTCTAGATCTGCTTCCTCGCGGTCCTGACCATGCTACCGATCTCCGAGTCCATCTGTTGTCATTGTACCTGGCTATATGACCTGCCCATTTCCATTTCCTTTATAGCGAGAATGCGTTCTTATTTGTAATATCGCTACAATATTACAAATAAGAACGTAATATTAAATATTTAGTGAAAAATGACATATCATTTATTTTTTATTTTCAGGCATAGTGACTGATAACGACCAAATTCTTCAAGTTCAGACACCTAATTCGGTGACACATTGTATACAATACAATACATAATATTTTCACAACGGACATACATTTATTAAACTAAAAAGAAACACTACAATGCTTACCAGCATGAACTCCCAACATGGCAGAGTATAGGTAGGCGTGGAACTTGGCGGGGTCTACGTTGAGGGCGTCCCCGGCGCCGGCCAGGATGGCCAGCACCGTCCTCACGCACAGCAGGCGCTCGCGAGCCCCGATCAGCTCGTCGGTGATCAGGTGGCCCAGGATTGCTACCAGATCCGAGTAGTACTCTAGGTTTATCACGTGGGTAAATCTGTAAAACGAAAATATTTACATTTTAACATGTTTTCAAACATCTAGGCACAGTGAGTCTACCCCTCCGACCGCGGCTCAGCGGAAGCGGTAGGCCAGACACTTGTTACCCACGTAGCCAGGCACAAAACGTGGCCGCATCTTACTCACTACTTGGCACGGCTGGTTAAAAGATGGGAGTGCGGCGCAGTCTTGTATACGACTGCGGTGAGGTCTTGTAGATCGTGAATAGACGGCGCAGTCTTATAGACCGCTAACTGACTACGCAGTCTTATAGACCGCTAACAGACAGCGTGGTCTTATAGACCGGCCCCCTCAACCTAACCGGTGTTGCGTCTCCAGCAGCCCAGCTCCACTTACTTGGCAAGGCCGGTCTAACAGACAACGCGGTCTTATAGACCGGCCCCCTCAATCTAACCGGTGTTGCGTCTCCAGCAGCCTTGCTCTACTTACTTGGCAAGGCAGGTCTAACAGACAGCGCGGTCTTATAGACCAGCCCCCTCAACCTCACCGGTGTTGCGTCTCCAGCAGCCCAGCTCCACTAACTTGGCAAGTCCGGTCTAACAGACAGCGCGGTCTTATAGACCGGCCCCCTCAATCTAACCGGTGTTGCGTCTCCAGCAGCCCGGCTCTACTTACTTGGCAAGGCCGGTCTAACAGGCAGCGCGGTCTTATGGACCAGCCCCCTCAACCTCACCGGTGTTGCGTCTCCAGCAGCCCGGCTCCACTTACTTGACAAGGCCGGTCTAACAGACAGCGCGGTCTTATAGACCGGCCCCCTCAATCTAACCGGTGTTGCGTCTCCAGCAGCCCGGCTCTACTTACTTGGCAAGGCCGGTCTAACAGACAGCGCGGTCTTATAGACCGGCCCCCTCAATCTAACCGGTGTTGCGTCTCCAGCAGCCCGGCTCCACTTACTTGACAAGGCCGGTCTAACAGACAGCGCGGTCTTATAGACCGGCCCCCTCAATCTAACCGGTGTTGCGTCTCCAGCAGCCCGGCTCTACTTACTTGGCAAGGCCGGTCTAACAGACAGCGCGGTCTTATAGACCAACCCCCTCAACCTCACCGGTGTTGCGTCTCCAGCAGCCCGGCTCCACTTGACAAGGCCGGTCTAACAGACAGCGCGGTCTTATAGACCGGCCCCTCAATCTAACCGGTGTTGCGTCTCCAGCAGCCCGGCTGTACTTACTTGGCAAGGCCGGTCTAACAGACAGCGCGGTCTTATAGACCAGCCCCCTCAACCTCACCGGTGTTGCGTCTCCAGCAGCCCGGCTCCACTTACTTGGCAAGGCCGGTCTAACAGACAGCGCGGTCTTATAGACCAGCCCCCTCAACCTCACCGGTGTTGCGTCTCCAGCAGCCCGGCTCCACTTACTTGGCAAGGCCGGTCTAACAGACAGCGCGGTCTTATAGACCAGCCCCCTCAACCTAACCGGTGTGGCGTCTCCAGCAGCCGGCAGCCCGGCTCCACTTACTTGGCAAGGCCGGTGAGCGCGGCCGCCAGCAGCTGGGAGCGCGGCGCGGCCTTGAGCAGGCGGAAGTAGATGTGGAACACGGTGCGCGTCACCTCGGCCAGCTGGGCGCGCCTCGCTACTTCGCTCTCCTGCGCCTGCGTCTCCAGCAACTCGCGCTCTACTTCCTTCAGCTTCTTAGACCGCTGCAACATTCAACAAATATTTTTAACTATATACGAACTGCGGAACAAGATGTATAACTTTATGAGCAGTTAGAACATGTCTTCAAGGCACTGGCTGCACATAAATACAGAGAGTAAGCGGCCTAACTAGCTGTCCATTGTGATTCTCAATTAGTTCCTGACGTCATGACAATAGACGTGGTCTTAGTCAGTGTACTGAAGGTGATCGTCCTATGCACAGCGCTTAAAGCCTCAGTGTCTCCAAATATAATTCTAATCAATGCTAGATGGCGACACTTTGTGTCTGATTTCATCCCTGTCACGATTAGTGAAATATGTGTAAGTAAATAAATAGTTATATTAAGTAGTAACATAGAAGTGAGTAGTTTTGCTATTGACTGGTAGATGGAAAATAAAGATGTGGGCGGGATCTAAGCCCCTTCACCGCACTCTCACTATCGCATAATGTCACACTTGCTTCAAGCCTCCTCTCTGCATCTGCTGTGATAAAAGCTAACTACTACTACTACTTACCTTTTTCTCTTTCTTAGACAAGTTAACGATCCTTTTCTTGTGTTTCTCGTCCAGTCTCTTCTTGCTCTTGAGTTCGGATTCGGCGTCCATATCGATGTCGCGTATCTTGAGGGTGAGCAGACAGTCCAGGGCGGTCGGCGACAGCCGCTCCCCGCGACGCTTCACTAGCTGGTTTATTAGTCGGACTATCTAGGATTGTACAATATGCACCTTTAGGCATCTAAACTGGCGAAAAGTGGGTGTTAGTAAAGTTTTGTTTACCAGCGGTGATGGTTTAATATTGATTATAGAAATGGACAAAATTTCTGCACATTTTTGATCTGAAGCATCTATCGAGGTGGAACCGGTTAGAAGTACCGAATGACTCGATTATTATCAGCCTTTACAGGGGGTCCTTTTATCATGCAGCAAGGCATTTTACCATTTAGAAATTCTAAAAAAAATTGTTACCACTAGAGTGATGTCTCCCTTCCGATCATCCCGGAAGACACTAGAGCAGCAGTCCGCCACGAGGCTCCTGGCGCGCGGCTGGCGGCTGTCCAGCAGCGGCACGACGCTCTGCGCGATGTTGGGCGCGTAGTTGAAGTAGGGCCGCGCCGCCAGCAGCCCGCACATGCACTGCAGCGACACCAGCGCCAGGCTCAGCGACGACTCCTCCAGCTTCCTGGGCGTGCATATTTACGTGGTTTTATAAAAATACACGGAATGTGTTTAATATCATTTATCTACACCCATGCTATAAATCCTCTATAAAAGATTCTGAAACAGTTAGCTTATTGCCAACATTAATACATCCAATGTCATAATAACCATAATATCATCCGAACGGGTGTTATAATGTTGTATGAAATTTCATAATAACACTCCTTTCGCTTTTTCAATCTCTTCCGCGCAAAGGGTTACTCATCAGACAGCCAAATTCTTACCGCCCGATGCGTGGAATCTGTATGAGTTTCAAAAAAAGAACTGTCATTCACGCGCGTTGCATTGCACCACCACAGCGGCGGCGCGCCGTAAAAAAAAATTAAAGCTTATTCGTTCGAATTCGAATTCCCGCTATTTTTCTTCGCTATTATTTTTGCAAATTGTTTTGTTTACTTACTATTTTATAGAGGACACATCATGGGTGTAGATAAAGTCTTGTATGCAACTGTATAATTAGGTATTAAAACACTCATGTGATACTATTATCACACTCAGCTTCGCAAACCCACATTCATGTTTTAATACCCCTCATTATACCACAGTTGCATAAATAACTAATAAGAGCTAGGAGTCGTCACGTTCCGCGAAATACAACGACTAAGCCAATCACTGCCTACGAACAGAATAAGTTACGTAACTACACTGAAGACACAATTCGTCTAACCAATAGCGAGCGTTTAGATATTTTGAAATCAATTATTGGACATTTTATTCATTATTTACTCAGTGAATAAAGAATTAAATAGGAAAATGATTCTATAGTAATATGGAATATACAATAAAACAATTTTTCCTTCGATTTTGAATAATTATGCATATTCCCTATAGTTTATACTTTTAATATAGTTTAATAAATAATAAATAAATATTCTACGACATTCTACACAGCGCTTTCGAAACCCAAAGTAAGCATAGTTTAACTAGCTTGTGTTATGGCTTCCAGAATGTGGATAAACATACTTATATACTTTTTTTTTGTAAATACATACATATTATACATAGAAACACCCAGCCCAATGCAAATAGACGTATTCATGCATACAAATACTTGTACTGTCGTAGCAGTCGAATGCACTACCGCTACGCCACAGAGGTCGATTGGCGGCTAGCCTATTGGTGGCTAGCCTAATAAAGCAAAACGGGTACTTTTTGATAGGCACGAGAACAGCCTTATTCGGTAGATGCTTTGTATGACACCTGCGGTAAGAGATAGCATGGCCTCTGTATTCTTTTTCGGCGGGAACAATCACGTCAATACGACTTCACCTCGCCTAATGGCAAGCTAAAGGTTAGATCTCAGGAATGGGGTTCACCATTACATACAATGGATAAGTAAGGACACGTACCTATGTTTATCCAAGTAATAAAACCCACAGCACAAGGTTGGTTGGTTTACTTTGGGTTTAGAGGGTTATTAAAAAGAGGATTATATATTTTAGAAATTACATGAAATAATTTAGCTCTGGCACCACCATCATGATACGCCCTTTCTTTTATTTTCCATCTGTCACCGCTGACGGCAACTGGCAACAACAAGAATAGGTGGCCACTCCCAATTGTCATCCCAAGGTGACAGGCGGCAAATGGGACTTTTGAAAAAAAAAAGCCGTTTGTCACCAGTGGTGGTGTGGACGGTGGGGGCAACTAAGAATAACCTGATAACCATTTACCTGTTATCGCCTTTTCTTAGACGCAATATGCCAGCAGCTTTCTCAAGCCTCTGTAGATACCTCTTGTAAAACTCCAACAGCTCCTTTTCATATTTGTACAGAGATAAAGTATCTTTCTTCACTGAAAATTAATAATAATGATTTTATGATCAAGGTGGTCATTTTATTCCCAGCAGTCAGCTGCACTGGGTAAGTATCACCCTCTCACTTATTGATGTAAAGTAGCAGTATGCTGCATTAGCACAGTGCTGCTAAGACATTTCTTTCTATCGTTTTATTTTCCCCACAGAGCAGATGCAGAGAGGTGTTGTAATAAGACTACATCAAGATTATGAAATAATGCGTGTCACTTTGCAGGGGTGAGGGTGTGGTGTGAAAAAAATGTGTAACTAACATCTCTTGGGTTAGTTACACATTTTTTTTAAACTTTCCCATTCCATGATATGCAATAATGTTAACGGAAATTAACGCGATCATATATAGGCGACTCAGGCGCCGGAGGTCGCTTAACGACCTCCGTCCTCCATGAGCGCAGGCCTGGGGGTGGCGGGTGAGGCCACCTGTCACCCCAGCAGAAGCAGGCCGGGACGGTGGGGCGACTAGCGCCCCTCCCCCAAACCGGGGCAAGACGGGGACACCGTGGTTCCCAAACCCGAGGGGGCCATCTCGAAACCGGAGATGGCCCAGGGTCAGTCGGGGTGCGAGGGATATGCTCTATGGGCAACCTTACACCCCGGCGTCTGTAGACCCGAGACGGCGTACGGTTTTAGTCGGTTCAAGCCCGACATATCGGGGGGTATCCGAAGGGAAAAAAAAAAAAGGTATATACATACCGGGATGCGACTGGTTGGATCACCTCCAAGTTTGGTGCACCCTGGGCAACGTGGGCGATGACGCATCATTGATTGCTTCTCTGGAGTAGCTGGCGTCAACGTCAATGGCCATGAGTCTGACCAACCGGCCCTTTTCAGGGCCAGCTGACCCCATTGCACGAGGGGGGACACTGCGAATTGCCCAGGGTTAGTCGGAGTGCGAGGGATATCCTCTATGGGTAACCTTACACCCCGGCGTCTGCAGACCCGAGACGGCGTGCGGTTTTAGTCGGTTCAAGCCCGACATAACCGCCCCCGCTGACCGGTGGGGGGGTATCCGAAGGGATTTCCGCAAAAAAAAAAAGGTATGTACATACCTTTGGATTGCTTGACGTTTCGACCAGGTTACACTGGCCGTGGTCCCAGGCTGAGGGGTTAGTTAGCAAAATCTCAATCTAGATGTCACTAAATGTGACAAAGACATACTCAGACACAAAGTATAGCCATGTAGCATCATGTACAATTATATTTGGAAACACTGAGGCTAAGAGAGCTGTGCATAGGACGAACGCCAACAGTATGACATTGACTAAGGCCACGCCTGCTGTGATGACGTTAGGATAGGCCCAAGAATCACCGTGCAGTTAATTAGGCCATGCCCTCTCTGTGTTTACTCTGTGATTTTCCCCAAACTACTCCTGATTGTGAATGATTATTATCTAATGTTAACCAATATAGTAATAGTACATTACAATACTTACACTTCACATTAGAGTAATCCTGATGCCTTAACATGTACTCGGGTAATATATCTTTGAACACTTCGAAGGCCGACAGCGTTGCCAGCTTGCGTATCGAGTGTAGGTTCAGAGTGTTGTCCTTTAGACGCTCCTCCATTAAGTAGAGGATGGGGAAGAGATTCTTTAGCTGCAAAAGTTTAAATTGAATTATAGTTTAATTTTTATGCACACCTTACACATTCTGTCACATATATATTGTCACCCATATTGGGATGTGATAGGGTATGTAACATTGCGGCGGTAAGGCCCATCATGGAGGATTGGCCATAGAGGCGACACGGAAGCCTCTCGTACCGACTGACGCAGGTGATCTCCGGTAAGGGGAGCTTCGGGGACCACCTGCATCGGATCAGGAAGGAGCCAACGCCTGAGTGCCATCACAGCGACGCGACCGAGGACTCTGGGCTGCACACGCTGGCGGACTGCCCGGCGTGGGAGACGCCGAGGCGTGACCTCGTGGCAGCCATCGGAGTGGGAGTCCTCTAGCTCAGCAACATGATTGACGCGAGCGCGTTTGCCGCCGCCACCTCCTTCTGCGAGCATGTAATGCTCACGAAGGAGATGGCAGAGCGCGCCCGGGAGAGATTTAGACCTCTCCCGGCCCGCCGAGCCCGCAACATGTTCGCCACGCGTCGCAGGCGACTCAGGCGTCGGAGGTCGCTTAACGACCTCCGTCCTCCATGAGCGCAGGCCTGGGGGTGGCAGGTGAGGCCGCCCGTCACCCCAGCAGAAGCAGGCCGGGACGGTGGGGCGACTAGCGCCCCTCCCCCAAACCGGGGCAAGACGGGGACACCGTGGTTGCCAAACCCGAGGGGGCCATCTCTAAACCGGAGATGGCCCAGGGTCAGTCGGGGTGCGAGGGACATGCTCTATGGGCAACCTTACACCCTACGGTCTGTAGACCCGAGACGGCGTGCGGTTTTAGTCGGTTCAAGCCCGACATAACCGCCCCGCTGGCCAGCGGGGGGGGGTACCCGAAGGGATTTCCGCACGAAAAAAAAAAAGTGTATGCAACATTGAAACGAAATTAATGTATGCCGATCAAGCGGGGTATAATGAGACACAGCGGTCCTTAACACATTAACATTTAATAATTATAATCATTGACCATTTGATCAGGGTGGGCGCTGCCACGCCCACAACCTAGTTCAGTAACATATCTACTAGATTTTTTTTGATTTTTCATAATGGCATAATGTGAAAAGTGACTGAAGATATCAGGGAACCCGACGAATAAAATATAGGCTACTTTTTGGCCCTGGAACATTTTCCAATGAGTTGCGGGAACGGGATCAAAATTCCATGCAGGCTGAGACGCGGGCAACAGCTAGTCTAACATAACTATGTGCTATAACACACCTTTTTCTCAGGGCTCTCAAGCAATGAAGAACATAAAGCACCAATCCTCAATTTATCATGCTGCAGCTTGTCTCTCCTCGCAGCCAGCAATTCCACAGCACTGACAACCTTTACATCACCTTCGGCAGGCGTGTCCTCTTCACCTGTCCCTTCCATGCCAGAATCCAACTCGGATGCCTCAGAGGAGTCACCATCAGTCTGGTTTGAGGGTTCTTGTGGTTGCTCAGTTTGGGTGTCATCTTCTGATTCTGTGTCTGTAATTTGGAATATTATTTACAGTGGGAAAGGATTATAGAGGAGTAAAGATATAACAGTAGCATAGTAAGTTTTTATTAAATATATGAACAAATAAAAAATATTGGATTAAGACATCAACGGACATAATTTCAACTGCTATTTCTATTCTTAAGCTACCAAAATACCATACTAACTCAGAGAGAGAAATGTGTGAGTTTGTCTATGTTTGGTTACATAAATTCGACAACCACAATGACTAACACCTTACTATGTACACTTTTTTTTTTTTTTTTTTTATCGTGCGGAAATCCCTTCGGATACCCCCCCGCCGGACAGCGGGGGCGGTTATGTCGGGCTTGCACCGACTAAAACCGCACGCCGTCTCGGGTCTTCAGACGCCGGGGTGTAAGGTTACCCATAGAGCATATCCCTCGCACCTCGACTGACCCTGGGCCATCTCACCACTAACAGCATCGCTCATCCTGTCTCCTCTGAAAGCAGAGGAGTACGGAGAGCGATGTGTTCCCGCCACGTTGGGTATTGGCCGACGATCAATGCCAACCCTATGAAGGGGTGAAGGGGAAGCCATTGACCGCCGCCCATGGTGTACCGGCCGCTCCGATTCCGTTCCCCCCGGACTGCAGCGGGATCGGAATCGGAGCGACACTCGAGGAGGTTACCCAACACACACCCCACCTTACTATGTACCCATGTTTAGCGAAATAAATTATTGTTATTTTTTTAAAGTTGGCCCCTGTTGCAATATTTAGCAAAATTTACAATGTTGTAGATTTACCTTCACATTCTTCAGCTCTCTCCATAAGTCCCTCTTTGGTTTTTATAGGCAGTAGTGGCCTCATTTTCTTCACAGGCCTCTCTGTTAGCTCTTGTTCATACTTATTCTCTATGTCACTGTCAGAGAGTGCTTCACTCTCTGCTCCGCTATCACTCCCCACAGTGCTTGGTTTCTTGGGTGGCTTCTCCTTTCTTTCTTTCTTCCGTTTTCTGGATCTAGAATTTTATTTATATAGATCATGTCTGATCACAGATTATAAATTACAAAAAAGTAGTTAACATATCAGTGATTAGCAATATGCATAGCAATTCATGGATTCTCCGTGCGGGTGCCGGGTCCATCGCGTTGCTGAGTTGGGAACTCGGGACAGTGCCTGGGACTTGCGACCCAAGTGTAGGTTTAGAAGGGGCCCCTTTTGTTGATGTACATCAACACTCACCTTCACTACCCAAGTTCCCCTCCCTGCCTAACCAAATTTGATACGAACCTACTAGTGACGCTTTAGACATTCGTCCTAGTAATGAGCTTATTGTAGCTCTCGATAGGCCTAGATCTTTAAGTAGGTTATAGAGAGATTTTGCTGGTATACCTCTCGCTCCCACTTCCACTGCATACAAATTAACCACGTAACCGTTTTTGATTAATTCGTTTGTGTGATCATAGTATTTATTTTTCTTTATTGTGTGGTCCTTCGGTATATTTGTTTCCCACGGTACAGTAAGTTCCACAAGAACCACGTGTTTTAATCTCTTAGAATAAAGGAATGTGTCAGGTCTAGATGACGAAACCCCAACATCCTCCGGAATTTTATAGTGCTTTTCATACGTGTCGATTAGGAGAGTCCAATCTGGGGCAGTATCTAAGATTGAATAAGGTTTGTTCCTGGATGTTATGGATGAACCTTCAGACACAAAGTTGATATGACGTCTGTTAGTAGTCAATCCTTTTTGGGCTCTAGATACTGCCAGACTCATTGCTTCATGTATGATGATAAGCACCTTATCGTGGCGGCGTGAGTAATGGCCTCTATCGAGAAGCACCCTACATCCTACTAATATGTGTCTAGCCGTCCCTATTGCCTCACCACAAGTATAACATTGTTTTCCTGTGGCCTTCCCCCACCTTACCAGATTACTCTGGTCTGGGAGGGTCATCTGAAAGGCGTTAAGATAGAATTTTAACAGGGCCGGCGACCAGTCGTAGATCAAGGTGCGCCACTTCAAGGCCATCGGTATGCAGAACTCTCACATTGTCAACCATTCCTTTTGGATTTCCAAATTCATCGCGTGCACTCGATATTTATCATTTTCGTCTTGTTTTAGAAAGGACTTAAGTATATCCTGGTCCCTTTCTGGCTCTCGTACTCCCAACCCCACTCTGTTTGACTGGGCCCCTATCATAAATCGTTTATGGAATAGGAGTCTAGATTCAAGCTCGGACGCGTTATTATCTTTCGGGAGTGCCCTGACTGTAACATCTTGGGATTTACCTAAGATGTGGGCTTTGGTAACTCTAAGGTGTTTATAGAGCTCCGATGGTTTCTTAAGTTTCATCCCAAAATTATTTTGATCCCTAAATAGAGCAGAGGAATCAGCAGAGTGCGCTAGTCCAAGCCACGATTTTAGCGATTTTATGACAGTTGCATCTATTTTCGCCAGTAAGGTTTTACCGAATTCATACACCACAAAAGGCCAAGTCAGACGTGATGTTAAGTAGTTGTCATATATCCAAGCTTTTTGATATTGTTTAGTGGTAGCTGATCTATCTTATTTAGGTCATTTATAAAAGTATCGACAACTTCATCTAAGGATGGTGTGCGTCCTTTATAGCCTATCTTTCTCCCAAGAAATTTAAATGGCACCGATTCAGCGACTATAGCTATATTCAATATAGCGAATATTGTGTTGCCGGGGCCGTATAATGCAAAAACTGATGTGTGGCGTGATTATAAAGAACAGTTACTTTGTGCGTTGTCCGCCGCGGGACTGTCTTTGAGCACGCCGGGTGAAGAAGAGAAATGTCGATCATTGTTCTTGTCTCAATGCGGAAAAGACACTTATGCCCTAATTGCCGCGTTTTTAGTGCCTGTACGTCCGTGTGACGCTAAGTTTTCGAACATTTTGGGACTTTTGGACAAGTTTTTTGAGCCTGAAGTAAACGAAATTTTACAAGCGGGAAAGTTCTACAAACGGTCACAGTTACAAAAAGAAAGCATGCAAGACTTTGTAGCGGCTATAAGTTCATTGGCGGCTAAGTGCAACTTTTCGGATTTGGAGCGGCAAGTGCGGGACAGACTCGTACTAGGAGTACGCGACGATCGTCTGCGCCGGGAGCTGTTGAAGACAAAAGGGTTGACATGCAAGGCCGCAACGCAGATGTGCCTCAATTATCAGGCTACCTTCGAGGATATGTATCCGGACCAGCATTTAGAACCCTCCTCTAGTCTAGCAGCGGTAGAACCGATGGAAATGGCAAGATCAAGTCCAATGAGTGTAAACATTGTGGCAGATTTCACAAATCTGGGGAAAAGTGTCCTTTTGTGAATACAAAGTGCTATAAATGTCATAAATATGGACACATAGCTAGAGTCTGCGAGAAAAGGTCTAAAGTACATCAGATACCGGAGAGTAAGACAAAGTATGTAGAAGATATATCACCAAGTTCCGAAGATATGATGGGGGTCTATGTATGTGCAGACAGTTACCAACCTCCGGTTAGAGCAAAGGTTTTCATCGATGGAGCTCAATTGATGATGGAGGTGGATTCAGGAGCATCTCGTAGCATTATATCAGAGAAAACGTTCAATAAATTATGGTCTACTCCACCTGTTATACATAAGAGTGACATGAAGTTAGTCACATGGACTCGAGATGCCTTGAAAGTTAAGGGAGTGGCTAATGTTCGTGTTGTAATGGGACAGAAGGACGCCCAATGTGAACTGGTTGTGGTATCTGCTGGCCTTATGAAGGTGAATCGTTTGGCTTTTGGTGTTAGTGCGGCACCATGTATTTTTCAGCGTGTGATGTCATCAACGCTGGCTGGCATAGATTACTTGATGAAGTGGCCGTGGCTGGAGTGAATCTTAAGCAGCATAATGAGAGACTGCGCAAAGTTCTTGGAAAACTGAATGACTTAGGCTTTAGATTGAACAGTAACAAATGTGTTTTTGCTGCAGACAGCATCTCATTTTTAGGTCACATTATTGATGGTGAAGGCCTTCATCCAGCACCTGCCAAAATAAAAGAGATACAAGAAAAACAGGCACCTACAAATAAAGAAACTTTAAGAGGTTTTCTGGGATTGTATAACTTTTATCAGAAGTTTTTGCCAGATAGAGCAACTATTCTGGAGCCTTTGTATAAGCTGTTAGAATCTAAAACAGTTTGGAGATGGGGTGAAAGCGAGCAGAAAGCTTTTGATAAAGCCAAGTCTTTGTTGTCATCGGACTTGACACTGGTGGGATATGACTTAAACAAAGATTTACTGCTGATTTGTGACTCATCAGAATATGGAGTTGGAGCAATAATAGCTCATGTAATGGATGATGGTTCAGATAGACCTATAATGATGGCGTCACGTACCCTGCAGACACATGAGAGGAAGTATGGGCAAATTGACAAAGAAGCCCTTGCAATCATGTTTGGGTTGTTGAAATTCCATGAATTTTTATTAGGCTGCAAATTTTGCATTATTATGCAAAATTTGCCCACCAAAGGCTTATGATCTGTTATTACAGATCATAAGTCTTTGGTGGGCTTATTTAATCCAGCAAAACCAATTCCAGATCAGATTTCGCCTAGAATGCTGCGTTGGTCGATAAAATTGTCATGTTATGAATATACCATCAAATACAGACCTGGAAAATCTATTGGAAATGCTGATGCGTTGAGTAGATGGACCGCACCTACAATTGGATCATTGGCTGAAGAGAAGCTTAAGGAAGTACTGCTATTGGAAGAGCAACCGAAGGGCTGGGAGGTCAGTCCGGAAAAGATAGCTAGAGAAACCAAAAATGATGCTTTACTACAAAGAGTTCTATTCAAGGTACTGCATGGCTGGCCAAATAAAAACACGGATCCGGAGTTGCAGCCGTTTTGGACCAGAAGGGAGGCTCTTTCACACACTAAAGATTGTTTATTGTTGAGTAACAGAGTCATTGTACCTGCGAAGTTACAAGAACAGGTACTGAAAATATTACATACGCCTCATGCGGGTATAGTCCAAACTAAGGCATATGCAAGAGGCTATATGTGGTGGCCTCAGATGGATAGTGAAATTGAACATATGGTAGCCAGCTGTCAACAGTGTCAGTTGGTAAGAAACAGTCCACCAAAGGATCCACAGACATGGATTATGTCTGAGAAACCATGGCAGAGGGTTCATATAGATTTTGCAGGGCATTCTTAGGTAAGACTTTCTTTGTGATGATAGATAGCCACAGTAAATGGATGGAGGCAGAGATTGTGAATAGTATGAGTAGTGGAGCTGTCATAACATTGATGAGAAGAATATTTGCATCTCAAGGCTTGCCAGATGTGGTAGTTTCTGACAATGGTAGAGCCTTTACGTCTGATGAATTCAGCAAATTTTTTCAGAAAAATGGAATTAGACATCTCCTTTCTCCTCCATATGCTTCCCTGCACCCAGCTTCAAATGGACAGATAGAGAGAGCGATACAGACTTTTAAGAATAAAATCAAGAAGATGACTCATTTAAATCTGCCATATAGTGAAATGATAAGTAAAACTCTTTTCCACATGCGAACAGTACCTAATAGCGTAACAAATAAAACGCCCGCTGAGATCCTTAATGGCCGTAAGTATAGAACGGCCATTTCTTCGCTCCATCCTGAGAGTATGCCGAGCCAGGGCGAGGTGCAGCAGGAGACCGCGGCGCAGCGCACGCCCAGCAGAGTCTTCGCGGTAGGCCAACCAGTGCTGATCCATATGTATGGAGCTGGGAGTAAGTGGCAGAGGGCTACTGTAGAGGTGGTGGAGGGACCAAGCTCATATAAGGTGAGAACGGAAGATGGAGAGTTACACCGGAGACATGTAGATCAGTTGTTAGCTAGAACTGTGAGAACAGAAGCTACATTAGGTGGTAATGAAATACCAGATGTGTCAGCAGCGGATTCGCAAACAACGAGTGAACCGCCTATTGAAATACCACCACCAGAAAGGTGGCCAGATATTATTGGTGTACCTACCTAATGCATCAGATTAATTTTGTGTACTTAATTAATTTCTATGATCCTTTTAAAGAGGGAAGATATGTTGTGTAATTGACAGTTGATTGTGAATTCCTAAATGTGGGTATTAAAATAAAGGTTTAGTTTTTGGACGAACTCGAAATGGCGTGTATCTTTTAATAATTACCATGTTAAATGCTATTGGCGACAAGCAGCATCCCTGAAACAGTCCCACATTATACTGTAATGGTTCTGTGTGTACTTTTTGGAAGCTTATAGCAAATTTTAGCTGCGAGTAATACGACTCGTATATCTCTATGACCACGGGTGGAAAGTTATACCATTGCAACGCGTATACCATAAGGTAATGTGGAATTAAGCCAAATGCATTTTCTAGGTCTATCCAACATACTTTATCTGTCTTTCGTATTTTCTGGCATCTTTTAAGCTTTCCGCTAACAGACTATTGTGTTACAGACAACCAGAAATGCCAGGTAAAAGCCCTTTCTGGTGGTTAGGTCCGAAATTTCTATTTATACATTTGTCCGTATGTATATCCATATGCACAATGCAGTATTAAAGGTGTTTATTTTTATAATTTAGAATGAAATCTATTCTGGCGAATTGTGGGTGTGTAATACACCTCTGCCTACCCCTTCGGGGATACAGGCGTGAAGTTAAGTATGTATTTATCCCACCTTCCAGTCTATTACTTGTGTAAACTACACCCCTGTATTGCTGTCCCTCGACAAACCTTATTTACTTTTTGAAGAATCCCATATTGTTAGGGATCATCTCAAATAGTTACTCGAAATACAAACTATCTAGAATTTAAAGATTCAAAAGAAAAATAAATACTGACTTGTTTTTTTTATTTTCTTCTTCTGGAACATTAGACAGAAGCTGCGGCTGTTTGGATAATCGACTCATTAGATACTGCTGTTCTTCATCATTCAACATGTCTTTGAACTCGTCGCCGGAAGCTTCACTCTCACTGCTGTATTGTATCTCATTTTGTGTTGTAGGTTGTCTTTGCTTTTGCACCTGTAGCCTATGTCTTTGCAGCTTTAATTGACCCTTCTTCCGCATTTTGTTTGTAGTTTGATTGTTTCTTTTCACTTTACTTATCTTCATTTTACCTTTTTTCTATTAAAACAACAAAAATAGGTGACCTGAATTTCTTCGAAGTCTGTGCATAGCGACTTTGCGCACATAAATATTTTTATTAACATATTTACGCAATAATCTTGAGGGCAATTTTTATAAAGATAAACGACATTGAATACTTACAGTCATTTTTATATGATTTTTATTTAATGCAACCTAAAAATATTATTAAGCGTAATAATTATCACGGAATAACAAACCAACGTGGGTTACTTGTTTGACAGTATTGACACTAATGACATTTTCATCTTTGATTTTGACAGTTGAATGCAAAGGGCTTCCATGTAAAAAATAATGTAGTTGAAATTTTTGATAAAAGTTATAATAAAATATAAATAATGCTGTTGCTGGATATAGAGAAGACTTTGAGGCCCTTATATAAGATTTAATATTTAGTGTTATTAGCTCGTTTCAATTGTATGATAAAAGTTTAACTTGCATCCTTTTGTAAAGTTTTATGAAAAGTTTGAAGCAGAGTGTTTGAAGTTTGAACGCGTTGAACTTTCTAAACGTCAGTTACAAAAGAGCTCGGAACTTTCTTATTTCTCGTTTTTCTAGTTTTCTAACATAAAATTCTTCCTGCAACGTGCATATTTTTAGCATACACTCAAGCTTTTCACATTCTTTTTTTAGAATATTAAAATGCATTGTTTTTGTATATTGTGTAAACTAGTTTAGTGAAGTTTTTGTGATGGTACCTCAGCAGCAAAGAAGGAGACGACGTCGAGCGGCTCTCGCGAGGACTTCTGAGCGGAGAGTCGTTGTGGCGCGAGGGCCAGGTGGCTTCGGTTTCACTATCGCTGGACAACGGCCGTGTGTAGTGTCGGCAGTTGCGGCTGGTGGACCTGCTGAACGCGCGGGCTTACGAGCTGGGGACGCACTTCTAGGTGTCGATGGGGCTAGTGTTGCTAGGGCACCACACGCGTCCGTCGCTCGACTAGTTGCTGCCGCGCCGGGCGCCATAGCTCTGTCTGTGTCACCCCGAGAGGCGCCTCCGACGGATACCGAGGATACGGAGCCTGATGAAAGAGCGAGAACGCGTCGAAGACATCCACCCCCGAGACGTAGACCTCAGGCTATGCTACATCATCCAAGTATGTTTTATAAAAAATCATATGTAATTTAAAGTGCATGATCGAAGTCTGAAAACTATATTCTATTTGACTGTATTGGCTTTACTGGGGCTTAGGTGTAACATTATTAATGTTGTCTATATGAAGGCTCTTTACACAAGTTCTGCTGATCAATAAATGGATTATGGATTGATCTACATTTGGAACAATTCAAATATTATGTAGGTATTACTAATATTTGTATTTTGTGGAAAACAAATCCATAACACATGCCCATTGCACTGTACATGCAACTAGACCACTGCAAAATAATTTCTGATACATGATATTGAACCTGCAGTGAATAGAAAGATATAAAAATATATTTATTTATACTTTATTGAACACCAGGTAAATGAACACAATTATAATCAGATAACAGAACCAGTATAAAGCAGGTAATTTTATGTTACATTGTTTAATTTTCCAGATGGATTGAAAATAGATTGGAAAATGTGAGTGCATTTCATCTGTTATCACGGTGTTTATGTTTGTGATAGTCTGCACTGCACACTACTAATTACTCTTAATTTATTGTGTCAGTCACTGTAACACATTGTTTTTACATATGCCTATACCATGTCTCAAATATTCGGAATTGGCGCAATATGTCTCTTCCATATGTTCCTGTTAGACCTCATCCTTTTTCCTCTCCATGCCCTCTCTCACAATATTCATCTATTTATCTTGGGCCTAACTCTGCTCCCGTATATGTACCACTATATTATCTAGCCATTTTCCACTGTTTCATGCATGTACCACTATTTGTGATGTAGTCCACTGCTAATCTAAATATGCTTGCTTGTCTTTAGATATTAGATAATTTGTCACTGTAATTAACGCAGTTTATTGAAAGTTCAAAATAAGTAATTCATTTTTGTCTTGATAATTCTTTTCCATAAAAATATATATTTTACACACACATGTGTTAATGTTAATGTTATAATTGTAAATGTATGTAAATAATAATGTATAAAAATTGCTCTAATTTTTATCATTTAATCACTTACAGCTGTTTTGTGCATGCAATTTCATGTCCTTTATTACATTTTATATCTCTTATTACACTTTTTAATCATATTTATGAATAAATTAGCTTAAATTATTATGTCATGCACATATACTTTGTATTATCTGTTTCATAATACAGATATAGAAGAAGAGAAAAATGGTTATCATCCAAATAGGAACTATCCTTGTAAAAGCCAAACTGTAGCGTAAGGAATGAAAGGTTGAAGTATAAAACGGAGGCAATGGAATTGTGTGAAACTAATAACACACACAGGTATGGCAGTATCCGACCAACTGTTGAATATAGACCAATCTGAAGGCCTGACCTTATTTGACCAAGAGCATCTGACCCACAGCCAATAGGTATCCAGTAGGACAGATGTAGCTAGATATCAGTGTCTGTGTTACTAGTTTAAGAAGTGTATAAATGACACTCTACTATATTTACCTAACAGATCTATGTGGTAAAAAAATGCAAAATATATGTATGTTGTTTTTATTGGTAAAATCTTTAACTGAGCACATGAAGGCTGTATTTTGAGTACAATATAAAAAAATAATTGAACTTAAAGAATTGGAGCTTGAAATTTGATACTAAAATGCAGAATCTACTGAAGTATTGTGTGAAAGTAGGTTTATGATATAGACAATTTCTGTATTTGAATATGTGTTCCATTAGAATTGTTAAATTAATGAAGTACACAATAATATTAATTAAAATGCAGCTGTATATGTAGTGAGTCATTTGCAAAAAAGTGAATGCCTAGATTTATATCATGATAGTGGCCACAGTTTAATGGTAGCCTAGACACTTCAATAAAGGAATCAAATAGTATGAAAACTGAGCGTGTAATTTATACGCCACCGCAGGTGACGTCAAGCGAGCCATTCTCTGACAATGCTCATCGTTAACAGAATCGTTTTAACCGCAAAGTTACACAAACCGTCGGTCGGAACCTCAGGATAAGTGTATATTATTTATGTGGATTGACAACGGCAATGTTTAACATAGTGTAAAGTAGAAGCGCGCAAAGGCGCACTGCACCAGTTTGTTGAAACGCTAGGACGGACAGCATGCTGTGCTATGGTTTCCAGGCCAGTGGTGCTTGGTGTTGCGGAACCTGCAAAAACCTAATAATGACCTTTTGAGAAGGTAGGCAGAGAGGCCTCATTCCACAATTTGAGAGTATAAGCCTATTACAGTTTGTATAATGCTACTTTACAGTCTCCAAAATTGGTGTTGCACTATTTAGTGTTTAACTTGCATTGCAAGTAACTGTTTTGTTGCATGATAGCTTCTAATTTTTATTCTTATTTTCACTTGCGTTATAGGAGGTCAGCCTGTAGACTTGAACTGGAAATATTTTATTTAAATCCACTAACACTCTCTATCGAATCAAACCCAACACTTGATACACCATGTTTATGCCACCATGCATAGTGTATAGTGTTGGGTCAAGTAAATAAATAAGGTTATTATAGTAAATAGGTATGTCAGAATTGGGACCATCTCGAAACCGGAAATTGCCCTGTGTAGCCGCGGTGCGAGGGTAATGCCTTATGGGCAATCTTACACTCCGGCGTCTGAAGACCTAAGACGGCGTGTACATAACCATCACCGCTGGCCGCCGCCGGGGGGATTACCGAAAAAAAAAGTATGTCAGTAATAAAAGACAGTACAGATCTTTCAAGTTAACAAATTCAAAAGAACGCCTTGCACCTTTCAATTTATTAGTAATTTACGCATGTACTAAAATCTACCTTGCCTTTATTCCAGCATGTCATGCCGCACCCAGCACGTCAGGCGTCAACGAGATCCTGCAAAATTTAAGCAGGGCTCAGCTAACTCCCAACCACGCAGCCCGTCTAGAATGCCGCGCGGTTGTCGGTTATCTTGGCACTATAGAAACACCGCAAGCTGCCTCAAATGCTGCTCCAGGAAATGTCAGAACTGCTGTCAGAAAACTTCGTCAGGAAAGACGTCCTGCAGCACCTGTGTTACTATCTGTTCTTCCAAACTCCTTGCTGCTCCGTCGTCCGTCTGGCCAAATCCTTGCCCAATATCAACGTGAAAGAATAGTCTACGCAGGTTGTGGTTCCGATGCCGATAGAAGGTACTTTGGACTTGTGACATCAGCTGAGTCATCTGAAACTGAAGCATCACACAGCTGCCACGTGTTCGCAGTAGATCCTCGCATGGCAGAACACGATGCTCACTTATCGAGAGCTAGAGAGTTCCAAATTGCGTGTACTAGAGATCCAGTGGCTGAAAGATGCTTAGAATTCCCTCCATCAGCAGAATACGTTATTGGCGTCATCAGAGGAATGTATTCGTTACCAGCGGAAGATTGCTCCAGTCCAAATCTGCAGCAGATCTCAAAGCTGACTGTTAAAGGAGACAGTCCAGCTTTGGGTAACTTTTCGAGGTGTAATCGACCAGTGTTTCGCGTGCCTCGTGATCGACGGCCACCTTGTAGACACGAGGAGCGGATAGAAGCGCAAGACTTTGTTGCGAATTCTCCACAACCCAGCAATCATAGTGAAATAACTACCACATCTAGTAACAGTGACTCAGGAATAGGGTTTCATAACGACTGTCGGAATATCGCTGATCGGATATTAGTCGTAGACTTTGCCGGGCAGCAACCAGCTCCTAGTAGATTTCGCCAAGAAATGCCTCGAAGACCGCTTGGTTTAGTTGGATGTAGTAGCTTTGACACTGATGGTTCCTTCTTATCGAATACTACCCCTGTAGTCGATGGCTTTGGAGGTCAAGGAAGACCACTCAACCTGGATGATGTTATTCTAAACGCCAATGATCTTCAGACAGTTCGCCACGTAAGTCCAAGAAATGACGATGATAATTATAACTATAATAATCTATACGGGAATATTCCATCAAGTTCTAGAGGTTATGTCAATGGCGTTGTCTATGATCAGGTATATACAGAAACTGAAGGGCATCATTACGAATTTATACCACCACAGCTAGACATGGACTTGGAAATCGATAGAGTAGCTGAAACTTTTAACTCTGTTGAGATTTACGAAGAACGGCCCCGGCATCCACCAGATTGGCAGTCAAACGAATCTGTGGAGAATGTTACGGTTATATCTGGGGGGACTAGCAAGGCTAGCATGGATTCTGTCTCCGTCTACTCATCGAGAAGTCACGAGGAAGCTCGGCCGTCGAGGAGAAGACATATGCAAGCATCGCTGGACGATATGCTTGTGCTGGGTCTAAGAGATCAGCAGCCGGTCAGAGATAAAGATGATGGGAATTTTGTTCATCCTTCGAGTATTAAATGCAAGGTGTGTATATTTTTCATATTTTATTTAATACTTCGCGCATCGAGCTGCCGTTGCCGGTTAGTTTGGCTGAATGGAGGCCATTGCCAAAGACGGTGAATCCGCCTGCCCGTGACCGTTTATACACTGCTTTTTGCAGTTGCATTTTTCCACTCTCACATAACTAATGGCGACTCCCGCTTCAGTAGAACATAGCCGGAAGCAGCAACGCCTCCCCCCATAAAAAGAAGCTTCCGTAACTCATAAACCACCTCTGAATTCCAGGTCCGCAAATCGATGAAGCCGCTGAACCTTCTAACGAAGACAAGGTATATGCTCTCTGGCAAGGAACGTGACAAGCAGAAGGAAGAGCGGCGCCGGGCGCTTTCGGCTAGTGCAGGGGACGTGTGCGAGACGAGGAGTGCCGACGGACTAGCGGCCGCGGCCAGCGAACCCGACCTCAGAGACACACAGGTCAGTTTAGATGCAATGTGTTGTTTTAGCTGAACGGCAATGGCGAATAGTGCGTCTATTGGAAGGAGTCATTTTTCGTGTTTTAAGAATGATTGCGTATACTAGACTAGCTGCTTAAAAAAAAATCATGCGGTAGTTGATGGCAATTGCGATCAATTGAATGGCCAAACCAGGTTGTCGGCCCCTCCCGGCAAGGCGCAGAGTATGGCACACCGTGGGAGTTTAGAGGGTATCCGGTTAGTAGTGGTAGAGTCAAGCAACAGTCATTTTGGCCGTTGCGTTAATGGGCCGACTCGAACGGGGAAGCACCACCCTCTCACAGAATATCGACGCCAAGTAACAGTATTTGAACTGTTGCGTTCCGTTTGGTGAGTGAGAGTGCCGGAGCCCAAACTCATTTCCCATCCCCTCCCAAACTCCTCTCCCATCCCCTCCCAAACTCCTTTCCCATCCCCTTTCCTTTACAGGGTTGGCAGCGCGAGTGTGACGCCACTGGTGTTGCACACGTCCATAGGCCGCGGTAACCGATTCCCATCAGGTGGGCCGTGTGCTAGTCTGCCACCTTAGTGGTATAAAAAAAAAATAGAGTCCCACACGCGATATCTGGCTTTCGGCCCGTAGCCGGCGGCAGCATTCCCAACGTAAAAAAAAGGGTTGTAGGAGTTTTAGGACTTGCAACTACTTGTTACGTATACCACAGATGTTCGTATGGCAACCGGGACCGACGGCGTAACGTGCTCTCCAAGGCACGGTCAACGGTCACCCATCATAAGGCTAACCTGGCTGGTAAAGATCAAAATATAGAGTTATGTTTACGAGAATTAACGCCATTGTGGTTTAATTATGTACAGTCAGCGTTAAAAGTAACTGACCACTAATATATATATTAAATCTTATTTCTTTTCTTATGTTTATCTTCATTCTAGAACCCATATAAGAATGCTTAGTTCCGGATAGATTGCGATGTTTAGTTTGTCCCAGAGTGTTTGTTCCGATACAATAAGAACCTCTGCTATTTACTAGTCGGTTATTAATAAAACAAATAAGAGTATTTAATTTTTCTTTGTGTCAAATATGACATTAAATTTGATTTATGTTTCGATTAGTTTAATAACATAACATAACATAAACTCACGCCTATATCCCCGAAGGGGTAGGCAGAGGTGCTAGCACCCACATTTCGCCAGTTTATGTTTAGGTCCCAATGTAATAGGTGGCGAGCCTATTGCCATTAACCGGGCACTTATAAACCTGCGATAAATACACACATAACTTCGAAAAGCATCGAAAAGTCATTGGTGTGTGCCATGGTAAAACCTGGGATCGAACCCGAGACCTCGTCTCAGCAGTCCATTACCCATACCACTAGGCTACCGCGGTTTCTTTTTATTAGTTTAATGCTTATACATAATGCCTAAAATTTTCAATATTTTCAACAAAATGTTCTTGTTCCCCGAGGTTGCATTTTTTCATCATTATTTGGATAAATTATGCTTCTACTGTAAAAAAATATTAACAATCGTACGCCAACCATCTACTAAAAAGTTATTCTATCCAGAAACAATTACATAATCAGAGCCTTGTGGCAAGCATGTCAAATACCTTCGACTAACGGTTTCTAGAACTCGAAAATTAATCGATATTATCTAACTGGATACTTGGTACTTCGGGTTCCGAGTAGCGGCTTGAATCAATGCATTCCTCGCTAATGTCGTTGGTCGGTTCTGTGAATGGGCGCCCATTCATAAGCGCACATTCTTGGCTTATCGGCCTTAGGTAGGATACACACTTGCAACTAAACGCTAGTATTTTTTTTCTTTTTTATAGTTGGCTAGCAGAGTTTTAATCTCCAGTTTAAATCCGCCGAAAATACTTGTGCATGAAGTAATCTATATATTAATACGTGATGGGAAAACTTTTCCCTATCTTTTTACGAAAATTGCGCGGACGGCAGCGGTTTTTAAGCCAAAACCTTACAAACCATTTTCAATATTATCTACGTGACAATCCTCTTCTGATGAGGCCGTCAAGCTGAGTGCCACCATTGTTAACGTGTATGTACGTGTATGTAATGGTGACCCTCTTTCCTGAGACTTTACCTTCAGCTTACCATCAGGCGAGGTCAAGTCAAATTGACGCGTCCTAAATATATATTATATTATATTATAATATACTACGAAGTGGTAGAGTCAAGCAACAGTCATTTTGGCCGTTGCATGAATGGGCCGACTTGACCGGGGGAGCACCACCCTCTCACAGAATATCGACGCCAAGTAACAGTATTTGAACTGTTGCGTTCCGTTTGGTCAGTGAAGTGCTGGAGCCCAAACTCCCTTCCCATCCCCTCCCAAACTCCTTTCCCATCCCCTTTCCTTTACAGGGTCGGCAGCACGAGTGTGACGCCACTGGTGTTGCACGCGTCCATAGGCCGCGGTAACCGCTTCCCATCAGGTGGGCCGTGTGCTTGTCTGTCACCTTAGAGGTATAAAAAAAAATATTAAAAAAAAGGTAAGAGTGTCATTTTAATTACCCTACTTTTTTAAGTATAATACCTTTGACCTCTATCTCACCTGGACGTAAATGACGATGTGGTCTACGATGGATCACGTTTGCCTAGAAGAAACCTCGAGACTTGAAGATTCCGAGGTTATAACTTTCCGGAAACACAGACTCAGGCAGGCAATTCCATACCTGTACGCATAATAAATGTGTAAAAAAGTATGTAGAAGAAGCGAATAGTGTGGATCAGGATCGTAGCAAGTGTAAACATGTGGTCTCTGTCTACCCCAATGAGAATAAGGCGCGACGCTATGTATGTACAAAGAATAAGTATGGAATCTTGGACTCTTACAAATGGAATCCGTGGTGGTACATCTTTTCTTTATTGACAAATAATAACTGTTTTCAAATAAATAAACTGATTGATGATTTACAGAAAATATATTTAAACGTGTCTAACTTACGATCTTGTTCCGCTGTTTAAAGAGTTATTTATATATCTGAGCTTGTTTACTACATATTCATAACACGATGGGCACGATTTCCTCACGTGTATTGGTTGCCAGACAGAAAAGTTGATGTCCTGATTCTTCTTTTTAGGGTTCTGTTGCCAAATGGCAAAAAACGGAACCCTTATAGATTCGTCATGTCTGTCTGTCTGTACGTCCGTCCGTATGTCACAGCCACTTTTTTCCGAAACTATAAGAACTATGCTGTTGAAACTTGGTAAGTAGATGTATTCTGTGAACCGCATTAAGATTTTCACAAAAATAGAAAAAAAAACCCATTTCCCATACATAGAACTGAAACTCAAAACTCATTTTTTTCTAAACTGAATAGTTTGCGCGAGAGACACTTCCAAAGTGGTAAAATGTGTCACCCCCCCCTGTAACTTTCATTCAATCAACTCAAATATAAAAATTAAAAAAAAACATTATGTTACTTGCTGCTACGGAACCCTTAATGGGCGAGTCCGACTCGCACTTGGCCGCTTTTTTATAATTTTCGCTATTTCTTTAATTACGTGTATTATTTCAACTTTATCAGGTACAATTTTGTCAAATCAATGTCAATTGTAGAGGTTCTGATGTAAAACTTGAAGTCAAGAATGGGTTGGGATGTGTTTCTTGTTCCGGCAAAAGTACTTAATGTGTAAACTCCACAACCCATGACATAGTGACGACGTGTGGTTATGTGAGTGAAAGCCCCACATAACCACACTAAAATATATGGTAAACATGTACCGTACCACAATATAAGCAGTAGGTTATCTTCATCGAAATGGACCGCAGCCGGTTTAGATGTGTGAGCGCGCGCCAGGCGCCGTGTAGGCACGCGCTGCCACGCACACATTAGCATAATATAAGGTAAAATACGCCGGTCGCAGTTTGGGCCGTACCGTGAGTGAGATCGCGCGCGTTCTCGTAGCGGAGGTAGGTACTGCACGGCTACTCATTGCGGGAGTTGTGAAAAAATAAAATGGTATCCGCCGTCCGACTAATTCACCTTTCAAATAAAAAAAAAACAAAATCAAGATCGGTTCATCCGTTCAGGAGCTACGATGCCATACACAGGTACACACAGACAGACTTATAACAACCCGTCGTTTTGGCGTCGGGGCTTAAAAAATCTAGTGCTGCTCATAATACGTATTTGCGTATATATATTTAACGAAAAATAAACATGACAACCCTAAGCGCCAACGCAGATTAGGTAATTAACACGCTGAGGGGCTTAAGATAACCTACTGTTTTCTGACCGTACTCTATGCCTAAAATGAGGAAGCCGGATACTTATTAACGCATCCAGCGCTTCCAGTGGGAAGCATTTTTAAATTCATATCCGAGCGATGAACATGTATATAATTGGGATCATAAATCTTGACAATTGCGCAGTTCGTATTTTTAGGTCTCCTTGGTTCGGCCCGCGATTATTTAAACTACAAAATCATTGAAAGAGTTCACGTCATTATTTGATCTGTCCTTTTATTGAATTTATGTTTGATATAGACAGTTAGTGCACATGCAGGATACACATTCATACGGACGAAATCACCTTGCTGCTTTTCCAGTACTTAAAAGAAACCGTTGACACGTCATACTCGATTGAACAATTCCCTGACGTGGATCGCAGAATCAAGTTATATTGGTTACCTCATCAGCTGAATTTATTTCGTGAATTCATATTTTTAATTACCTTAATTGCTAGTATAGACACGGTATCCCGAAGGGGGCTTTCTCAGTGCGAGGGAATTGCCTTATTTGGCCGCCTTACACCCATTAGAAACCCGACACGGCGTGCGGTTTTATTCGGTTCGAGTTCGACATAATTACCACCTCCCCCCCCCCACAGACCGGCGCGGCGGTGGGGTAGCCGTGGGGATTTCTGCAGAAAAAAAATCCCTCAAATGGCACAGTAACTATTATATAGGCGGATCACAATCACTAACACCACTTTTATATATACATAGATAACACCATTGTACCTAAATCATATTCTAGCAAATAAAGAATTTGAATTTGAACGAGCATACAATTCTCGTACAACCATATGGCTAAGTTAAACATACGTGACGTACGTACTCGGTTTGTCCGATGTTATATCTATTGCTGAAGGAAAACTTTTACTGATCCTGCGTTAAAAATATTATATGATTAATACAAAACTCATTGTAAATAGGAATTCAGTGCAGGGTGCGACTGAAATAAATTGAGCTGAGCGAGCAGGACTCTTACTTGAAAATAATACATCTTACTACGTTCGGGCGCTTAGCTAAGGCCGCGCGCTTATGAAGCTGTTTTTCGGTGATTATTCCTCAATCGCTTCACTTCAATTATAGCTTCAAAACACTCCTACACGTCCACACTATCACCGTGGTAAATTTGGTCAAGATCGTGCGAGTCGTTACGGAGGAGTTCAGCCACCAAGAAACGGCTATGCCGCGTATAAGACAATACAATAACAAAATATTGTATAGCACGATATAACATAAGTTGCTATTATACGGTTACAACTTTATTATCTGTGACACGCACAATACTACCAAGATTTCGGTAAATTTATTTCATCTGGCAACCGAAATCACTTGCCGATTTATTTGTCAATTATTGCTTATTGTCATTGTCACGTGGACTGGCGCTCGCTAAATTTTATAGTGATAGCATTTATTGTGATGATATGATATATTCATTGCATTTCAACGCTATCTATGATTTATTTATTTTAAGGCCATAATGTAGGTATTGATGTCTGTTTTTATAAGAGTGTGGGCTAGACACATCCTAGTTAATATTATAAACGCGAAAGTTTGTAAGTATGTATGGATGGATGGGTGGATGGCTGTTTGTTACTCTTTCACGTAAAAACTACTGAATGGAGTTTAATGAAACTTTACAATAATATAACTTATACATCAGAAGCGCGCCCGGGAGAGATTTAGAACTCTCCCGGACCGCCGAGCCCGCAACTTGCTCGCCGCGCGTTGCAGGCGACTCAGGCGCCGGAGGTCGCTTAACGACCTCCGTCCTCCATGAGCGCAGGCCTGGGGGTGGCGGGTGAGGCCACCTGTCACCCCAGCAGAAGCAGGCCGGGACGGTGGGGCGACTAGCGCCCCTCCCCCAAACCGGGGCAAGACGGGGACACCGTGGTCCCCAAACCCGAGGGGGCCATCTCGAAACCGGAGATGGCCTAGGGTCAGTCGGGGTGCGAGGGATATGCTCTATGGGCAACCTTACACCCCGGCGTCTGTAGACCCAAGACGGCATGCGGTTTTAGTCGGTTCAGGCCCGACATAACCGCCCCCGCTGGCACGCGGGGGGGATCCGAAGGGATTTCCGCACGAAAAAAAAAAAAAAAAAAGGCAACAATTTATAAAGATATTGTGTGAATTGACCAAAATATGACGATAAGTGTAAAGTAAGTAGGAAGGTAACGTGCGCTGCCAAACGAAACCCGCTAGAGTTACGCATATGTAATGTATGATGGAAATATTTATCCTACTAATATTATAAACGTGAAAGTTTGTGAGTATGCATGTATGTTTGTTGCTCTTTCAAGCAAAAACGGCTGAACGGGTCTGGCTTAAATTTGGTACAGGGATAGACTATAGTCCGGACTTTTCATTGGGTAGCGGGAACGGGATCAGAATTCCACGCGGGGGGAACCGCGGGCAACAGCTAGTACTTCATATACAACCACATCATCATCATCCTAAGCCCCGATCCCGGTTGGAGCTCAGAGTTCGTTCTACTCCTCCACAATTTAGTTTATCTTGACTTTTACGCGAGAGGCTGCCGTCTGACAGCCCTGCAAGCCTTTGATTGACGGACGAGGCTCAGGCGTAGGCTTTCCCCTCTGGGTAGGATGGTCGGACGAAAGTTGCTCCCGCAAAAGCCGAAACAAGACAAAGAGCGAAAGAGCGAACCCTGGGCTCCAAAGTGCAAGCTTTGAATGCAACCGAGAGGAATGGTTTAATGAAGACAATCGTTCAATATACGACAATTTTTACTTAAATTTATAAAATTATGAGATGTACGCGAATATCACACTTTAAAATAAAACTATTTTTAACGGATTCTATAGCGGTTTATTTCATGTTAGTTTATTGTTTACACTGAACCCGAAGTTTCGGTTGCTTCCCAGCAGCCATGGTCATGAGGAGACTGAAGACGGTGGTTGTCTTATAGTTTCAAGTGTAAGTTATCTCAAAGTACCCGAGCTATGCTGAATTGCTCGTGTTGCTATTTACGCAGAATGAGCTCACAGTGCCATGAAGTCTTGTTGTATTTTGATTTTTCTTGGAATTAATTAAGTGAATGACTGGGTCCCAAGCTGGTGGTACATTCCAACCAACTTCTCTGTTAAAATTAAGATGTTTTTAATAACAAGAACCTCGCGAAGCATCCGAGGTAGGAATCGATTTTCTTTATTGAGTGTCTGAGTTGTAAATATTAAACTAACATCAAATAAACCGCGATAGAATCCGTAAAAAATAGTTGTATTTCAATTACGAAATGTAGTTACTAAACTCGTATACATACAACATCTCATGTCCTTCGAGTCTGGTAGTATTTTGTCAGTGAATCCACAATTTTTATTTGTTCTGTGATAACGGACAAAGATCTATTATCAACAGAATTTATGGCACAATACTAGGGTGACCAACAGTGCCGTTCATATTAGGACCACGAAATATAAAACCGGCCAAGTGCGATTCAGACTCGCACACCGAGGGTTCCGTACAAACCTCTAGAGAAAAGAAGTAGTAACTTTAAAATTTTCAAAAATATTTTTTTATTATTATGATGTAACTAAAAATTTACGGTTTTCGCAATTTTTCCTTTATCTGTACTATAAGACGTTACTTAGTACCAAATTTCAAGATTCTAAGTTCACGGGTACCCTGTAGGTTTTGATTCCCGTGCGAGTTTCGAAAATTTGCGGCATAAACGGCTGTATCTTTTGATTGCTTTGGCTTAGAAGTTTGATTTTTTCACAGCTCCAAGGGACAGTAGACCTGAGTATTAGATATAAATTTCAGTTTGATACCTCCACGCGTTCTTGAGAAAAACGGTCTTGACAGACGGACGGACAACGAAGTGATCCTATAAAGGTTCCGTTTTTTCCTTTTGAGGTACGGAACCCTAAAAATCGAGAGAAGTGTCCTTAAACATACAGGTCGCTGGTGCACCTGCTAAATAACGGACGGGGCACTGGCACGGGCTTTTCTGTCAGGGTTGGGAGCTCAGGCGGCAGTCGCTCCCGGGAAAGACGAGTATTTAGCAACGGCCCACAACACCTCCTCCCGCTGGTTGCACCGCTCACACCGCCCACAACACCTCTTGTGTTTTATTGTTAATTTTAATTGTAGAGAGGGTTTGTTTACAATGTGGCCCTCATGTGTTGCTATGTAAGTTTCTGCGTTGACCTAAGTTTTAATGCGATTTATGTGGTATAATTTTTTAAACTTACTTTCCAAAAAGGATGAGTACATTAACAGACCCTAATATTGATACCTATATATGTATATCGGACACTAGTTTTGTTACCTATTGTATATTTTAGTGTTGCCAAGTATTATTAGCACGTAGTGTAGGACGCCCTCCGGCCAGGTGGGATGACGATCTGCGAAAGACTGCGGGCAGATGCTGGATGCGGCAAGCTGAAGTTAGGGCGCTATGGCACTCATTAGGGGAGACCTATGTCCAGCAGTGGACTAGAATAGGTTGATGATGATGATGATGTTATTAGCAAGCGGGTGATCAAGTGCTGACAGAAACAGGCTAGTAACTATAGCAATAATCTTAATTGTTAGGATAACGGTATATTTTGCACATATTTTAGGGCCCTCCAGATGCTCAAGTTAGATAAATACGATGAAAGACATGTTGCAAGCAACACACATGTTATGTTTTTTTTTTTTTCAAAAATGATTTGCTGTTGCTCCATACAATATTAATATTTTAACTTTATTCGTCTTTATACTTCGTTCGTCACGGGCAAAATATTATTTTGTAAATCTTTTTATAAATAGAGAGAGAGATAAATTTTAAGTATAGAAGTGAATGTTACCTGTTTAATTAAAATAATGCCGCCGTACCTTTATTTACAAATTAGCCACGTTTACTGCGACCGACTTTTTAATATAAAATCACTAGCCTGCGGCTCCGCCCCCTTGGAATTCTGATCTCATTCCCGCCAACCATGCGAAAAATATTACAGGATTAAAAAACCATGCGTGATTCCAGACCATAATCTATCCCTGTACCCAATTTAAGCCAGATCTGTTTAGCCGTTTAAGCGTGATTCGAGTCACAAACATCCAAATATCTTAACAAACTTTTACATTTAAATTAGTAGATAAGAATGAACACGGTTCTCTACGTGACTCGAGTTGCGAAAAAATGTTTTGTTTATTTCGTGTTATTTGGTCTCCCTACTGGTAGTACACATGTTCTATTTTAGTAGTTATCTATTGTTTTATCAGCGATACACCACGCAAGGGCCGGCTATTTTTAGCTTATGTGACTCACTAAGGACGTCTGTATGCAATCGTGTGTGTTATTTTGTTGTGATGATAAAATGATTTGTGTATTTTAAACTGTTGAATGACCTCCCTGTCAAGTTCCCTGAGCTACAAATGAATGTGATTTATTATAAAGATTGTAAGAACAAAAGCGAGCGCGTTAAATTTTTGTTCATTTTATTAATTATATTCTTGATGAATAACGAATTAAATTGAAAAACAAATAGAAAGATTCTATAGCAATATAGAATATAGTCATGAAAATATTTCCACCTATTTTGAATAATTTATTTCCTATTATATGGAATATGTTCACAGCATTGTAGCAAAGCGGTAACTGCGGGGAACTTCCTCTTAATTTTATATCCATGAAATGTACATCCGCAACTGCGGGCCCACACGAAACACGAACAATTAAAGTGTCATTTAGGGATATGCTCTATAGGCAACATTACACCCCGGCGTCTGAAAACCCGAGACGGCGTGCAGTTTTAGTCGGTTCAAGCCCGACATAACCGCCCCCGCTGGCCTGGGAGGTATCCGAAGGGATTTCCGCACGAAAAAAAAAAGGTTACATGAAGTCGCCTGGGGGTGGCAGTTGAGGCCGCCTGTCACCCCAGCAGAAGCAGGCCGGGACGGTGGGGCGGCTAGCGCCCCTCCCCCAAACCGGGGCAAGACGGGGACTCCGTGGTTCCCAAACCCGAGGGGGCCATCTCCTCGAAACCGGAGATGGCCCACGGTCAGTCGGGGATATGCTCTATGGGCAACCTTACACTACATCGTCTGAAGACCCGAGACGGCGTGCGGTTTTAGTCGGTTCAAGCCCGACATAACCGCCCCCGCTGGCCGGTGGGGGGGTATCCGAAGGGATTTCCGCACGAAATAACAAAAAAAGGTACCATGAAATCACTTCGGATTTCCTTCTTTCGGTCGGGACCAAAAATTTTGTTCAGGACTGAATCAAACATATGAAGTAGGTCTCCGTTTACAATATATTTCTATTGAAAAATGGACTATTATAAACCAACATAATTAAAAAAATCATTCCTTTGTATTGGATTATGATCCTTGACCGATGACCCTTCGACCTTTTGAAATAAGTTTTAAGAAGGTTTTTACAGGGTCGGCAGCGCAAGTGGACGCCCCTAGTGTCGCACACGTCCATAGGCCACGGTAACCGCTTCCCATCAGGTGGGCCGTGAGCTAGTCTGCCACCTGAATGGTATAAAAAAATTAAATAATAATAATAGTATCGTGTTTTCAGTTTTTTTTGGCGGTCTGTCATTGTAGTTTCATGGGAGTGTTTAGGCCGAACTGTCATGTACCTACTATCTTCGGACCCGATTGCGGATTAAGTGCGTTTCATGGTACCGATTATTGCCTGAAATTTCAGTCCGCAATTGCGGATGTACTTTCATGGTTGGCCTACAGGTTCCGTGTCAGATGTTTTATTATTGTAGTGGCAGGTATTGGGTTTATGCCTGGTAATATCATTGTAAGTTTTAATATTTAAAGACATAGATAAAATATACGTTTTTTTTTTATTTTATTTTTTTTATTTAGGACACGTCAATTTGGCTTCACCTCTCCTGATGGTAAGCTGAAGGTAAAGTCTCAGGAAAGAGGGTCACCATTACATACACGTACCATGTTAACAATGGTGGCACTCAGCTTGACGGCCTCATCAGAAGAGGATTGTCGTCGCAGCACCGCGTGACACCCACCGGTCCCACTAGTGCTGCGACCACAATCCCCCTCAGGGGTCAGCAAGTGCATAGCCGGGCCCATGCACTTGCTAACCCCTAAACGCAATCAATCCGAAATTGGATTACTATGGAGGGTTTTTCGCAATCGTGCACGGTGGTACCCACCCGGCCGAATTTTGTGACAAATTTGTGTCATCAAATTTCTACCACCAGTATTATGTAGTAGTATGATAAAAATGATTGAAATTTAACCTTTGGGCTCTTCAGAGATAAATGTGGTTGATTTATATGATTACATAAATAGAAACTCAATTTATATTTATCTACTTGAACAATATATTGATAAAATAATATACAGATTAGATAATCTATATATATGTTAATCCAATAATATGGCAATAACGATATAATACTATACTTATTATATGTTGAGTCTAATAATAGAATAATACATATAATTGCAAAGATAATACACATAGTTGCATACGTGTATACTAATATGCTATACACTCATTGTTGCATTCGTGCAAATCATAGTTGCATACGTGTATACTAATATACTTTACATTCATTGTTGCATTCGTGCAACACATAGTTGCATACGTGTATACTAATATGCTATACATTCATTGTTGCATTTGTGCAACACATAGTTTCATACGTGTACCTATACTAATATGCTATACATTCATTGTTGCATACGTGCAAAACATAGTTGCATACGTGTATACTAATATGCTATACATTCATTGTTGCATTCGTGCAAAACATAGTTGCATACGTGTATACTAATATGCTATACATTCATTGTTGCATTCGTGCAACACATAGTTGCATACGTGTATACTAATAAACCTATGTGTACTATCTTTGCAATATATTTATTGTTCTTTTAATAAAAATACGTCAAGCAAACGTAGGTACGCAAATACGATAACCGCTCACTCCTCTATTGCTGTTGAAAACAAATCAATTTACTTTCTATAAGTAGAGTGAAGTCTTGGGATGTGCGAGGCCCCATTAAGAACTTCGGGGTCAAAGCCGGACGGACGAGGTTCTGGCGCAGGTGTACTTTTCTAAATAGGGGGTCAGATGGTAGTAGCTTCCGTAATAGCCAAGATAAACCAAATCAAGAGAAGGAGAGCGGACCATGGGCTCCAAATTGTACTCTTTGAATGCAACCGGGACTAATACTGTGATGATGATGATGATGATGATGATGTCTATATTACTTAAAAGTTCATTTACTTGTAGAATAGATTCGGTGCCTGTGTCGTGCAAATAATATGGAGCTAATCTCGTGCAGATAATTTGCACGACATTCGTGCAAAAATACATACGATTTGCACGACGTGCATGAGGCAGTCACTGCCTTAATGTTTAATTGAAGAAAGAAATGAACAGCTATTTTTTTTTTTCGTGCGGAAATCCCTTCGGAACTCCCCCGCCGGCCAGCGGGGGCGGTCATGTCGGAGCTAATAACATCCTTACTGTTTCTATATCATAAGTCTGTTGTTAAAATTTACTAACGGACATCGATACCTTTTTGTTTTTTTTTTTCGTGCGGAAATCCCCTCGGATACCCCCCCGCCGGCCAGCGGGGGCGGTTATGCTTGAACCGACTAAAACCGCACGCCGTCTCGGGTCTGCAGACGCCGGGGTGTAAGGTTGCCCATAGAGCATATCCCTCGCACCCCGACTGACCCTGGGCCATCTCCGGTTTCGAGATGGCCCCCTCGGGTTTGGGAACCACGGTGTCCCCGTCTTGCCCCGGTTTGGGGGAGGGGCGTTAGTCGCCCCACCGTCCCGGCCTGCTTCTGCTGGGGTGACAGGCGGCCTCACCTGCCACCCCCAGGCCTGCGCTCATGGAGGACGGAGGTCGTTAAGCGACCTCCGGCGCCTGAGTCGCCTGCGACGCGCGGCGAGCATGTTGCGGGCTCGGCGAGCCGGGAGAGTTCTGAACCTCTCCCGGGCGCGCTCCGCCATCTCCTTCGCGAGCATCACATGCTCGCAGAAGGAGGTGGCGGCGGCCCACGCGCTCGCGCTCCGCACCATTACCGCAATCATGCTGCCGAGCGAGAGGACTCCCACCCCGATGGCTGCCACGAGGCGGACATCGATACCTTGCATCGGAAAATACATCAATAAAATTTTCTTATCCCTAGTATACTTACTTTTTATCCATACTTATAAAAAAAAGTAACTGCCGCGCATTATAATATATCACAGTTATTAAATAAATTATGAATTTACAATTAAAACAGTTATCGTGTGTTTGCGCAGTCAATAACATCACATAATAAATTGTACACTTATATACTTACTAGCTGTGCCCGCGACTTCGTCTACATGCACTTGGAATGGGGTTTTAATTTTTTACGCCGAACCTTAATACTTTTTCTAACATAAAAGTGCCCTTCTAATAACAGTTATCTGCAGTAAAAATGCCGACTAAATCGGCTCTGTCACTTCGGTGATTACCTGGAACAAACAGACAGCCCGCCAAAAAATTTGAATTTTGTTATTTTTTGTTATTGTATATATCGTACATACATTGTATGAATTTATTTTAACATTACAAACAGACAATTTAATTTATTCATTTGTATAGTTATAGACAATCCTACTAATATTATAAACGCGAAAGTTTGTATGTATGTATGTATGTAGGTATGTAGGTATGTATGTGGGATTTCCAATAGCCTCGCAATGAAACTCCGTTTATCACTTTAAAAATTATATTCGAAGCTATATTCGAAGCTAAATGAATATTTTTCAAAAAATTATTAGCGCTTGACGCGTGCACCAACGTTCGTCGTCATTCGTATCTCCCTGCTCCCTCCCTCATGTCATGCTCACCTTCTCACACACTTACGTTACGTTTTACTCATCTTCCTAACGTTCCATTCCTACATTTCGGCCGTCCTGAGTCATATCTGCCCTCAGATATACCCATTCATCGTTTATCACCTTACTTCATCATTCATCCTCACTTAACACCCTTATTTCTAAATCACATTATAATAAGTATTAAACACAATCTATGTGTACATCTTAACTACATCCCAAATTATATTAATTTAATACATCACTTAGAAATTGTTAACATCATAATTAAATACTCTTTAAATACTCTCAAATAGAGCTCAGTTTCAGTTAGCAAAAGAAACCCTTAAACAACTGATATTAACTTAAAACATGTTAGCAGCTATGGCCTAGCCAAACATAACATAACATCATAAATTACAACTTAATATTCGACAAAATATAACATCATACAGCAAATCCTTTTAACAAGATCAGGCTTATACGCTGAAGGTTCCTCTTTGATAAAAATAAAAAAAATAAAAATTAAGTACAGAACTTTTACCTGTGTTACTCGCAGTCTTCTTCAGGCCATCTTTTCACGAAGTCTGCAGCCGTAGCTGTCCTGCTCGGTCCCTCAGTACCGCTGTATACCTTTTCCACGTCATAACGGTCGTTACGCTTCTCTTTAATAACCTTGAATGGCCCAAGGTACTTCTGTTTTAGCTTCAGCCCTGGTCCGAACTGCGTCCTCTTAATTGCTACAAGGTCACCGACCTCATACTTATAACTTTCCCTTCTCTTTTTATTATAAGTTCTTCTGTTTTCCTCTTGAATCTTCTGGATCAGATCTCTAGCTTTCTGCCTCAAAACTTCCCTCTCTTCATCATACTGGCCTATTGTCTCCTGTTGCAGTAAGTTTAATATTTCTACATCTTCTTCATACTTCATCTTTGTACCTTTTTTTTTTTTTTTTTTTTTTTTCGTGCGGAAATCCCCTCGGATACCCCCCCGCCGGCCAGCGGGGGCGGTTATGTCGGGCTTGAACCGACTAAAACCGCACGCCGTCTCGGGTCTGCAGACGCCGGAGTGTAAGGTTGCCCATAGAGCATATCCCTCGCACCCCGACTGACCCTGTGGAACAGCTGGAATGGTGAGGTATCTATACTTCTTTGGTAGGTCGAGTTGATGGCTCTTTGCACTCGTCCAACATGTTTGTACCATACCGACTGATCCTCAATGCACAGCTTCGTCAGCATTGGTATTATGACTCTATTGATTCTTTCCACCTGGCCATTTCCTCGTGGTACTCCGGTTGTAATGGTTAGATGCTGAATACCTTCCTCTTCGCAATACTTCTTAAAGGCTCCACTTGTAAAAGCTGTACCTCTGTCAGTTATAACTCGCATTGGATTACCAAAAGTCTCTTGTTGTAACTGCAGCTTGTTAATCACTTCAGCACTGGATGTAGACTTCGTGGGATAGAGCCAGACAAACTTCGTGAACGCATCCACGACTACAAGAATGTGGTTATAGCGTTTCCTTGTCTCCGTTAGTGGCCCGACATGATCCAAGTGCATAGTATGCAGAGGCGTTCCTTCTTTCATTATTGGATTTAAAAACCCTTCTTGCTTGCCTTCCTTTCTTGTAGCTAAGAGACATGGTATACAACTTGTAACAACTTCTTCGATCTTCTTATCCATATTTCTTATGTAATAATCTTTTCCTGTAGCATCTTTCATTTTTCGCATGGCAAAGTGACCATTGCTTGATTTCTTCTTTTTCCATTGTCTTTGGTACTACCAGTTGACCTTGGTCTCCTCTGTACAATATGTCATTCCGTAAGTAAAAGTCATTGTACTGTCCATCTTTCAAAATCAGCTGTTTTATAGCCTTGAGCTCTTCATCTGCATCTTGTACATGACTAATCTTCTCATGCAAGCTTACCACTGCGCTCACATATGGAATTCTACTCAGTGCATCAGTGTGTGGCATTTTCACACCCGCTCTATCTTCTACTTCATAGTCATACTGATCAAGCAGCAACACCCATGTAGCTACCTTTGGTGTCAAGTCTCTCTTCTTCAAAGTAAGCTCAAACGCCTGATAGTCTGTGACAATCTTAAAATGTATACCAAAAAGGTAATGATGAAACTTCTTTACAGACTCTACTATTGCAAGTGCTTCTAGCTCATAGCTTGAAAATCTGCTCTCTGCTTCGCTAGTCCGTCTACTTCGGTAGTATACTGGATGCATCTCTCCGTCTTCACTTTTCTGCATGAGTATACCCGCAAGAGCTAGGCTCGAGGCATCTGTATGAAGCTCTGTCTGTAACTTCGGATTAAAAATCTTTAGAACTGGCTCACTCATCAGCTTCTGCTTCAGATCATTGAACGCTTCTTGTTGTTCTCGACTGAACACAAAATTTACATCTTTTCTCAACATATCAGTTAAATCCTCTATGAGCGGTAAAGGAAACTCATCTTTAACCATCTTTCTGTTAAGCAGTCTATAATCAACGCAAACTCTGGTTGAAGCATCTTTTTTCTTAACTCGAACTAGTGGACAACAATACTCGGAAAAACTCACCTGTATTATTCCTTTCTGTAAGCACTCATTTACCTGATCCTCAACAATCTTCTGCATTGCCAAGGACAGTCTTCTTGGACGATGTGACACAGGGATGTCATCCTTCAGTATGATTTTCAGCTCAACTGGCGCTTCCTTCGTTTGGACAGGAACATACTGAGCCACTAGTTGCTCGACCTCTTCTTTGATACTGGGATCGCAGATGTGACCTGTAAGGTTAACTTCGCTCACACAATTCACTCTTGCCAACCATCCCTCGTCTTCAGTTAAAAATATTACGAAACCCTCGCGCATAACCATCACTACGTTACTAAGGAATTCCTGGCCTAAAATAACTTTATATGGCATACAGTCACTAGGAACTATGTGAAATATCACGCTGTCGTAACTTTTCCCGTCGATAATCACACTTTCATAAAACTTGCCGCACGATCTTATCTTTGAAAGTCCAAGTCCAGATAACACCATACTGTCGTTACACTTTTCCACGTTAAGTTCATTGTACACGTCACTGCTGACCAGGTTTATTTCACTTCCGGAGTCTATCAACGTTTCGAGTTCAATTCCGCACAACTTAATTAATTTAACCGGCGTGTTCATCATTGTTTTCTGCTTATCGTCGTGTTTGTTTACGATAGGCCGACCGCTGTCATCCGTCATACTGCTGCTGTTAGTGTTGTCATCTTTACGCGCATCGCTATTGGCCGATAGCCCGAATATGGCCGCTTGCCGTATTTCCGCTGAGGACTGCTTTACTGACGGCACAGGCACTTGCTGTCTCGCTCTCTCCACAGGCCCGCTTACGTGAAGTGTGCTAAACTGCTTTGCCGACTGATCTGCGCTAGTTGCGCCGCCACTGTTGCTTCGTGTGTTCGGACAGTGTGTACCAATATGACCGTAATTGTTGCACCGGAAACATTTGACGCCATTAGTGCATGATCCCGCAAGATGACCTTCGACCCCGCACTTAAAACATCGCTGCTTTCCTGTCGATGAAAATGATGATGAATGCTTCACTTCTTTTTCTAGCTTGATGACCGGTTTCTCTTCTTTCTTCGTCGCCGTCTTAGTCTTCATTTTCTCATATAAGTTTAGTTTTTCTTTAAGCACTGGATAGGTCGTGGCTCCGTATAAAATAGACTTATTGGGCTCGTAATTCTGGATGCCGTCAATAATGTATTGTATTGCGACATAATCTGGAAATCTTGCACGTTTACCAAGTTCCTTCATCACTAACATATATTGGTAATACGTCTCATCCCTCTTTTTCTTTCGGTTAGTCATGAGCTCGTGCATCTCCTTGGAATTAATGGAATCCGGAAACTCTTTCAATAACGCTGTCTTGAGTTCTTCGTACTTTTTGAAGGTTTTCTCGGATTGCAACCATAACGCCGCTGTGCCCACCAGTGACCTTCGCGCTATGATCAGCTTTTGCACTTCTGTCCAGCTGAAGATTTCGGCATTGTCCTCAATATCTTGAGCCCACTTCGACGATGAATAAGTCTTATCGTCGCCGCTGTACTTCGTAATGCAATCCGCCAAGAAATTTGTAATACACCCGTCCGCCGCCATCTTTGTATAAAAATTTTCACTCCTATCGAGATCCAGAGAAATCGAAAGAAAGCTTACTTCTTCGTCTTCGTCGCTCATGCGTTTTCTTCTTTGTCTTCTTTATATTTTCGTCTTTAAGTTGGAGATTAATCTTCTTTTCCGTCTTTGCACCGCCGCCGTCTTACAACGATGCTCTTCTTTTTTCTGTGCCGCGTCCGCGTGCTGTCGTATTCTTCGTAATTACGAGGCTATCCCACTTCTGACACCAAAATTGTGTGGGATTTCCAATAGCCTCGCAATGAAACTCCGTTTATCACTTTAAAAATTATATTCGAAGCTAAATGAATATTTTTCGAAAAAATTATTAGCGCTTGACGCGTGCACCAACGTTCGTCGTCATTCGTATCTCCCTGCTCCCTCCCTCATGTCATGCTCACCTTCTCACACACTTACGTTACGTTTTACTCATCTTCCTAACGTTCCATTCCTACATGTATGTATGTAGGTATGTATGTATGTAGGTATGTATGTATGTATGTATGTAGGTAGGTATGTATGTATGTATGTATGTAGGTATGTATGTATGTATGTATGTATGTAGGTATGTATGTATGTATGTAGGTATGTATGTATGTATGTAGGTAGGTATGTATGTATGTATGTATGTAGGTATGTATGTATGTAGGTATGTATGTATGTATGTAGGTATGTATGTATGTAGGTATGTATGTATGTATGTAGGTAGGTATGTATCTTTGTTTCTCTTTCACGCAAAAACGGCTGAACGGATCTGGCTGAAATTTGGCACAGGGATAGATTATAGTCCGGAATAACACATAGGCTATGTAGTATATTGATGTTCCAAATAATAACACAATGATTTTGAACTGTACTTAAGTATTTATTAACTTTAAAAATTACTTTTTACATGAGAATACATGATTAGAACATATATATATATATATATTTTTTTTTTAAAGAATATTAGTTCGGTGTTGCCAACATAGTAACAATACATAGCAGGCTACTTTTATCCCGGGAATAGGTTCCCATGGGTTGCGGGAACGGGATCAGAATACTACGCGGGCGGAGCCGCGGGCAATAGTTAGTAGTTAATAATGCAGCGTCGATGCTATGCTGAGTAAGACATATCTCATTCTTGGTTCATTGTGACAACCATCAAATTCAAATACGCATTATTTGGTACCATATTTTTTATTTTTTTTAATTTTTATACCACTAAGGTGGCAGACAAGCACACGGCCCACCTGATGGGAAGCGGTTACCGCGGCCTATGGACGTGTGCAACACCAGTGACGTTACACTCGCGCTGCCGACACTGTAAAGGAAAGGGGATGGGAAAGGAGTTTGGAAGGGGATGGGAAAGGAGTTAGGGCTCCGGCACTCTCACTCACCAAACGGAACGCAACAGTTCAAATACTGTTACTTGGCGTCGATATTCTGTGAGAGGGTGGTGCTTCCCCGGTCGAGTCGGCCCATTCGTGCAACGGCCAAAATGACTGTTGCTTGACTCTACCACTTACAACTTACGTATAGTTGGACATCAATCAAGGAGCATTCATGAATATAAATGCCTAACCCTAGGCGTATGTGTAGTGTACCGTATCATTATTTTTACCCGACATCTAGCCCCAAACTAAGCAGAGCTTGTCATATGGGTTCTAGAATGCGGATAATCATACTTACTTTTTTTTTGTAAATAAATACATATTATATATAGAAACACCCAGACCAATGCAAATATACATTCCCGCTCATTGCAAATGTGTATATTTGCATTGAGCGGGAGTCGAACCCGCAACCTCTGACTTAGCAGTCGAAAGCTCTACCACTACGCCACAGGGGTCGCCACAGAGGGTTAACATCAATTTATATAAAAAAAAAAAATCTTTCAGGATTTTTTGAGATTATAAACCGTTAGCTAAGACCAGTCGCTAATTAATAAAATGAATATTAAAATTAATTATATGAGTCTGATTGAAATAAAACAATTTGTAACGGATTAACCGAATAATCGCGATAGAATCCCTTAAAAAGTGTTTTTTTTTGTGATGTATGATAAGTGTGATGTAAATAAATAAATATTCTACGACATTCTACACAGCACTTTCTAGACCCAAAGTAAGCGTAGTTTAACTAACTTGTGTTATGGGTTCTAGAATGCGGATAAACATACTTATATACTTTTTTTTTGGTAAATACCCACATTATACATAGAAACATCCAGACCAATGCAAATATCATATTTATGCATGCAAATATTTGCACTGAGCGGGAATCGACCCGCGCCCCCTGTCGTAGCAGTCGCATGCACTGCCGCTACGCCACAGAGGCCGTCAGTATCATACGGGTTCGATTCGATTAAACTATTTTGACAAACAAACCGTGATTAGTCACCCTGCCCGCATGGCACCGGATCTTATCAAGTACTTATTGGCGTCCTACGGCTCGCTGGGTGTCACTAATACTCTTAATTAAAGGACAATTGGTATCAGTTACATCGTGGGAAATGAAGCATTAATAGGAGTTCTCAGTACGATGTGGACTACACGTTTGTATGCTATTTTTATCATCTATGTGTGCCTACGACCTCGATGATCGGGGCCTGAGGACGGCAGTTGGCCGACTCGCCGTCCTTACAGAAGCAGGCCGTGGGGGAGGTGTGTCGTGTGTGTCCTACACGCCTGCCTACTCACCGACGCGGGATAAAACCCGACCCCACCAGGCGAGGCCGCGGTGGCGGCCTAGGTCCGCCGGTAACCCTGGGCTTATCCTTTCGAGGGCTTACCCGGGGTGCCCGGCAATGGACACTTCGGCAGGACACCGTTTAGTCGGGGGGATTTCTGAACGTAAAAAAAAATGTGTGCCTATGTGTAATTCCAGACTATAATCTATCCCTGTATAAAATTTCAGCCAGATCCGTTCAGCTGTTAGAGTGTGATTGAGTACCTTTTTTTTTTCGTGCGGAAATCCCTTCGGATACCGCGCGCTGCCGCCGGCCAGACGGGGCGTTATTAAAACCGCACGCCGTCTCGGGTCTACAGACGCCGGGGTGTAAGGTTGCCCATAGAGCATATCCCTCGCACCCCGACATCCTATATACCTAAAACGTACAATATCTGTCATCATGCTCCGAGCCCTTTTCCCAAGGGGTCTAACTACGGAACGGCTGAACTTTTCCGTGATGCGACTGCCATCTGCCCTCGCACACTCACTGGCGACAGCAAATTCTTTAGTTGACCAGGTCATTGGACTACTTAGGGCTCCAACTACTCGTAACGAATGCTACAGACGTTTGTATGGCATCCGGGACCGACGGCTTAATGTGCTCTCTCTGATGTCACTCATCCTAAGACTGTCCTGGCTAGAATGGCTTAAGCTTGCAGTATCGTAACCTGCTCGGGTATCACTTAACACGAGCCCCACTACTCTTTATTTTAATTTAATTTATTTGGAACAAAAAAACAGTTACATGCTAAAATAGTTAACAAATTATAGGTAATATAATATAGGTGAACATATAACCCACACTATTGTTCACGGATTTACAATATATTGGGGGGGGGGGGGGGGGGGTATCCGAAAGGATTTCCGCACGAAAGAAGAAAAAAAAAGGAGGATTAACCCATAGTCCACCTCGCCGTCTTAGTGGGGTTTGGAATATTCGTTTGACTTTCTGAGCTTTCGCGGCTGAGAAGACTCCGCCAAGATACTCAGTGAGCTTTGTCTGTGGTTTTATTCCAATATAATTATGTAGTTTTATTTCAATGTTTACAATGCTTTTTTTACGAGTGGAAACCCCCACGGGCTTCACCCCACCGGTGCCAGCGATGAGGTGGGTATGCCGGCATCGAACCGACTAAAACCACACGGTATCCTTGCCAGGCACCCTGGGTACGCCCTCGAAAGGATAACCACGGGGTCCCCGACGGACTTCGACCTCCGTCGCTGTTTACAATGCTTTGTTTGAGTACCCTAGTAGAGCATATTGCTGATTAATTGCAATTCGTCCTTCGTCGTCTGAATATAATCTAGAATTTTATAATAGCCGTTATGGCAATCCAATTATATTCGGTACACATCGCGAGTAAACAGTGGCAAATGTAATATCTAAACTATCTACCAAAATAGAACTGAATATCTCATCTATAGACATGGCCAAATACTAAAATATGAGCCAGTCAATAAAACGAATTACTACATAATACACATGATTGATTCTGAGACGGCGAAACGAGGTCAGTGTGCTGACCTGATTTCAATCGACCGCTGAAATAGATACCTTTTATATAAAATGTTAATATAAACATGCATTTTCATACAGTCATATATCTTGGAATTATTCATACATTTTTATTAGCATAAAGAGTTGAAGAGCTAGCTAACTTTGTATTATTTTGGAGATTTTGTTTAATTTACTTAATTCCTCAGTATCGTAGGCCCGTCAGTTCCCAAACTGCGGGTGAAGAGACTAACCTCAGTTTAGTGATATATATCAATGAACCAAAGTAACTGACTAGTGATAACAGCGCGATCCACGGTTCCCTGTACAGATGCAGTTGGCAGATCGCGTCTTGTCTTAATTGCTGTAGGCGTTCTTCAAACATTTAATATTCTGGATGGGATCCAACCGGTAATACTGTCCACAGCAAATATTTCCATAGATATGTAATGTCTATCAGGAAATTTGTAATCATTACACTGCATAAAAAACCGGTTGTCTGTAAAGTCGGTTTACTGACGATAGTTGCACGTGACAACGTCATAAGAAAATACTAACTATATGTATAGCAGCTGTCCAAGCGGACGCATCGCTTGCACTTCAAGCCCAGAGCGAGGTAACGCCGCATACGAGGTAACGGCATACGAGGTAACGCCGGTAACGGCATGTTGCGTCATGTTTTTTCGTGCGTGCAGCCGGCTCCATCGATTTATAAGACGTTGTCACGTCAATAAAATCAGTATTACGCGACAGTGTTTTTCCTCTTAATTTTTCTATATAACAAAACGGATGCTGTTAAGATTTTACTGTGGACATTTTTCTATGAAAAGTTAAAAATATAATTCATATTAAATAAACTTCTGAAGAATGGGCAACCAAATAGCACCCATGCGTAACCAGGGTGCGTCGCTAGTAAATCATAAATTACTACTGCACAATCACAATTTAGGGATGATTTTAAATCACTTTCTGTTATTAGAAGCATTCTTTACTTAGTGAAAACATTCTTATCAATCAGAGCATCACTATTTGTATCGAGTGCATTATCATAGCCGAGTCTATATTTAGCTGCGGAAGTGTGATTCAGTTCTATTATAAGGCGTACATTATTCTGTAGAAAGTATCACGGGCTACTAACCCTGGCTAAGCCTGTAAGTCTTCTCCGTGTCGATGGATATTTTTATTAGGATGCCTACTTAGATTTAGCTGGGTCAGGATTTAGCCACGGTAATGGGATTATATGGCGGTTATAAGGTCAGTCAACGTGGAAGTATTTGTGTACAATGGGCACGACAAAATGCGGTTTGTCTGAAGATCTACAGGACTGCGACGCCATTTTCGCCAATTTTATCATTGTCACTGTTACTCGCTTACTTTGTAAAACAGTGCGTAAAAGAATGTTGGGATAAAAAACAGTTTTATGATGTTTTTGAGTTTTAGTATAACAGTGTAGTACTTCAATTATTTATATTTAACCTAGGGAACCCATTTCTAAATACAAGCAATTTAGCTTTGCTAAAGGGGTTAACGTAAATAGGTTCTAGTATTTAAAAAAAGGGATTTAGCTGGGATTTGTTTTTGTCGGATACTACGCGGTTGGTGAATGACGGGAGTCACTGGAATTGAGATAAGTTTGCAGTTCCAGCGGTCCACTTATTTAGGCGCTGTGTATGGCACATGGCAGGTTAAAATAAAATGAAACTAAAATTATTACTAAGAAACTTCATTCCACGCACGCTCAAACCGTGGACTCATCTCCCAGCTGTGGTTTTCCCAAGCGATTACAATAGTTCTTCAAGAAGGACATTAGAAGGTTTCTACAGGGTCGGCAGCGCGGATGTGACGCCCTTGGTGTTGCACACGTAGGCCGCTGGTAACCGCTTCCCATCATGTGGGTCGTGTGCTTGTTGCCATCTAAGTGATAAAAAAAAAAATTATTATCATGTGTCCTTGATAAGTGTACAAGATTTCAAATCGATTCGAAGTTTTGAAGTGCCCAAAATCGATTTCAACGATTCTTTTACAGACAAACCAAGTTAATTTAAGCGTGTGTTAAAGAGGGTTGTATAAGTTTTATTAAAAAGAAGGATCCTATACTTCCAAGTAATTTGCAGTTAAACCATCCATCCAATTTATTATTGTCCATAAACGACCAATTCCAGTTATCTACGGTTACATACAAGGGTTTGCGTTGTGGTTGACTTCTAATCTAACCTAATGCGACTGATTAGAAGTATTTACACGAACCGACTACTGAATAACCAGCAATCGAAAGTCATGATTTTACATTCACGATACTTTTATGTTTGAATGTCAATAGAAGCCGACGAATGAACGTGTGTTTTTTTACCCGACTGCGACAGAAGGAGGTTTATGTTTTCCAAGAGTATGAATGTATGTGTAATTGTTTGGCACGTTCTGCGGCCTGCACGGATCGATGGATTTAGCTTGAGAGGTGTCGTTAGATTCGTATTTACTGTGAGAGTGACACTGGGTAAAAAAGGAAAATGGCGATTTTTGGCGCCAAAATGTATGTTGTTAAAAAAAAAATATTTACTATAAACTTATGGATTAGGATATCAAAATGAGAGCTTTAAAAGGTAATTTCAAAGAAACTAAAAAGAATACAATAAAATTATTAATTTAATTTTCTTTCGGTTTATGAGTTTGCAAATGTGTCCCACCTTTTTTTTTTTTTTTTTTTTATCGTGCGGAAATCCCTTCGGATACACCCCCGCCGGCCAGCGGGGGCGGTTATGTCGGGCTTGCACCGACTAAAACCGCACGCCGTCTCGGGTCTTCAGACGCCGGGGTGTAAGGTTACCCATAGAGCATATCCCTCGCACCCCGGCTGACCCTGGGCCATCTCACCACTAACTGCATCGCTCATCCTGTCTCCTCTGAAAGCAGAGGAGTACGGAGAGCGATGTGTTCCCGCCACGTTGGGTATTGGCCGACGATCAATGCCAACCCTATGAAGGGGTGAAGGGGAAGCCATTGACCGCCGCCCAGGGTGTACCGGCCGCTCCGATTCCGTTCCCCCCGGACTGCAGCGGGATCGGAATCGGCGCGACTCTCGAGGAGGTTACCCAACACACACCCCCAAATGTGTCCCACCTGATATCAAAATTGTTTCGGTCTTTTTAGGGCAGTCGGGTTTTTTGATTTTATAATTATTATTTTTAAAGTAGATTATTCTGATTCAGTAATGTGTTTGATTTTGTAACCATTGCGGAAGCTTTGTACTGTGTTTGTTGTTTCGTGTGAATACATAGAGCAACGCTGCGTTATGCGGGTTGCCTTCTTCTTTCGAAAAAAGTAAGCATACAAAATGCTTCAAAATTTAATTTCAGTTGCTTCTTTTTTTGGATTGCTTCTGATTGCTATTTTGTTATTTTTTTTAGATTTTATTGTTTTCGTGGATGTCTTGTGTGCTTCCCACATACAATATTTTTGTTATGAATTACGTATCTGTGTATCGTCTAGTGGCGGTTGCCATTCAAACTCATATTGACCTAATTTTAAACACTAATCATATAACTCGACTTCCAGTGTTACACGAAACGATGACACATAAAAAAACATCATTCAGTCATCGCCGGACTAATGTATTCTCCATTTTGCTAACATCTACAGTAAAGTTAATCGGCATAGCCGGAAGGTTTGAGGAGCATAGATAATGCGATTAATTCAGTTGGTTAGTGAGACTTCCGCGTTTGCCAAGGTTGTTTGGCTGGTCTGTTTTTGGCCGTATCTAGGGTCGCAATGTCAGGAATTTTAGTTATCTGGATTGTTCTGAATCAATGGACTTGTTGTGGTTTCTATTGGGGTGATAACGATATTATTTTTAGGCTGCTGTTAGATTAGTGCGTATTATTTAAGAAATATTACAGCAGCTTCGTTTATCCCGTGGCTTAATATGTTGCGTGGGATCGTGAGGTCAGAGGGTTTGAGATATCGGGTTTAATTCGAAATAAATATCCTATGTTAATCATATGGAGGCAGTTTTAAGGAAAGGCCAGGTCAAGAGTACTCGCAAACGGGGTGCATGTATGAAAGTAGAGGAAGCGTAAAGCGTTGTAAAGGATCGTGGCAAGTGGAACAGTAGGCCCTGCTTTTTATGTGTCCCTGTTTTCATATTACCCAATAACTCGTTCAAAACACGGCAGATATAGGCCTCTTCCATTTTTGGCATCTAGCTGAAGATTTGGTATTATTAGATTGATTGATAACATAATATAGCAGCTGCTACGCAGGCGTCGGCGGTTTATTTGTACTAAAGCTGTATTCCAACATTTTTGAACTTATCGCGCTTTATAAATCAGGGTCACGTCCCTATAATGCCGGGACTTACTAATTACTATGACGGCAGACGTCTACGCTGTTTAATTCCCAGTGTAGATCACGGCTAATGGAGCTTCCATACGATACAATTTAATTGCCCAATCAGATTTGCCAATTTCCATCGACACGTACATTGTAAATCCACACGATACGATTCAATTGTCAATCTAGTTAGATTGGAAGTCAAGCGAGTGGATTTATCATTAGCAATCCCTCTCAATTGCGTTTGTTCGCCTTCGTTCGGTTGGTGTGCACCAGCGTTACGCGTATTGCTTGTAGCCGGAAAAGGTAACAGCAGACCAAGTCCAGTGTAACTAACACAGTTACTAATGACATAAAATTGTCGTTCTATCTGACTCATTGTAACTTCAATGCCTTATATTACTATAAACTAATGTTATTAAATAAGGCCGCATTTCCACGACACGGTTTCTATCTATACGTCCGGTTTCTTGGTGTACCTACGGTCGCGGTTCCCCAAGACGGTTTTTAACCGTGCCTAGAACCGGTAAAGCGTGTCCGGTCGTCAGTTTTATGGCATACTATGAAGTCATTTCAAAGATACCGCCGCTAGCACCAATTCACTGCGTTAGACCGAGATTTCATGAGGCATTATCTACACACTGCTAGTCGGTGCACCTGCTAAACAACGGATCTGGTGTAGGCTTTCCCCTCAGACGACAGTTGCTCCTGGAAAATCCGACATGCCAATCAAAAACATGCCAAACAAATAAGCGGACCCCGGGCTCCTAAGTCAAGTATTGAACGTTTCAGCGAAATCGCTATGAGGATAATGAGTAAGTATCTACACGGCTTGGTTACAAGCAAGTTACAAGCTCGGTTACGAACAACCGGACACGGTTTGGCGGTTTTGACCCCGGCGATCATCTCATGAAAAAGCAGCCTTGCTCGGCACCCGCTCTTAGTTAGACGCTACGCCAATTGAACACAATTTGGTCTTTCACACATTTGTACCATATACGGGTAATTGCTTCTTGTTCACGAGCCCATGAAAGTTTTTACTTACCGCGAAGGTGAATGTAAGATGTTTCAATTGAATGCTTTTCTGATTAAAACGGTAGCTTCAAACTTAGCAACTGCTGAGACTTAGTTATCAATCTTTTAAAATTATAACTTTAACTTCACAACATAATAATTGAAGAAATTAGGTTTAAATAATAATTTTCACTATTTTCGGAAGGTTAAACTATGTTTTGTAAGTCCACGATTAAGAGGAACACAGTTTTAAAGGAATCAACTAATTCATTAGTTGGAAGACGGTTTATCACTCCCCAGAAGCTCTTTGACTATTTATGTTTCATAACTTTTATTTCCTTTTTAAATTTCGAACGTGTTGTAAGTTGTAAAATCGTGCGCGTGCGTTGATCATTGTCTGATGTATTTACATGAACCGTTCCCACATGCTCCCGCACCCGCGTTGATGTTGAAACAATCAGTCACTCGCGAGCCGCACAAGATGACACACGTCCTAATAAAAAAACACCTTCAATGGTTATTACAGTACACGACAGTGCAAAGCGCTGTAAACATTTTGTAATACAAGATGTCGACCTTATCAAAACGCTGTAACAGTCATATTCGCTTGTGTTTTGTGTTGCCGCAATTGAAAAATAATTGTTAACTAATTGGAAATATAGTGCTTTCTTTTATTGGTGTGGTGTTTTAAAAGAAGTGTTGTGACTGTCGTTTAGTGATTTACAGTGAAGTGGTGATTCAAATATGGCGAACAGGGTTATGGGATATGTTATCTGCGGTTACAATTCCGTGGATAATCTAATGGTAGGTACCTAAGTCGTTGCGATCGCTGCTCTTGTCTGTTAGGTATTAATTGTTTGAAGACACGCGATGCACTAAAGATCGTTGTTATCTCGATTGTACTTTTTTATCGATTTGATGTTATAATTACTTCGGAATAATAACACATACATTCAAGACGACCTGACAATGTAGCTGGGATAGACTGGACGCGGACGTTGAAGCATTAGGTGATATGACGCACATTAAATAAATAAATAAATAAATAAATACTCTACGACATTCTACACAGCGCTTCTTAGACCCAAAGTAAGCATAGTTTAACTAGCTTGTGTTATGGGTTCCAGAATGCAGATAAACATACTTATCTACTATTTTTTTTTGTAAATACATACATGTTATACATAGAAACACCCAGACCAATGAAATAGACATATTCATGCATACAAATATTTGCATTGAGCGGGAATCGAACCCGCGCCCCATGTCGTAGCAGTCGAATGCACTACCGCTACGCCACAGAGGCCGTCATTGGGACGGGCCTATGTCCAGCAGTGGACTATAATGGATAATTGAAGAATGACTCCGCAGAGAAAGTTTACTTAGGGTGCTCTTGGAGCACCTTCAAGATCTTCGGCACCTCACCTGTAAGCCGGCACACAACTTCTGATTGACGGACGAGGTTCTGGCGCAGGCTTACCTCTCAGGGCTGGAAAGTCAGACGGCAGTCGCTTCCATAAAAGCATTGTAAGCCGTAAGAGGCCTTCGGGCTCCAAGGTGGACGCCACGGATGTAACAACGCTGAGATGATGATGATGTATCTTTCCTTTTAATGAAAAGTAGCAACAATCCAGTTAATGAGACTGAAGAAGGCTTCTCCCCCTTCCTTTTCTATATAGTGACACCATTACTGTATTGATATTGTTGATAGGTCACACTAACCTCATGCAATTAGACAAGCCTTTTTTTTAAAGAATATTAGTAACCGAAATTACTAATATTCCCCTCCAGCTAAGCTAAATTGCTTGTGTTAAGAGTGGGTTCACGTCGGTAGTCTAATGGCCAGGATTCGTACCCGGGACCTCTCGATCGTAGGGTCAACTCCTTAACCACTAAGCTACCGACGCTTCAAACCACTTGTTTGCTACATTGTACTTGTTTGCTACCTTAGTAGCATACAGAAAAGTTCTCGGCAAAACCGGGCCACCATTTTGACTTTCAAGGAGCGAATTGGTTCGTTTATACTGTGAGGGGCGAACCATACGGGGTGTCAGGAGCGAAAAACATTCGTATGAAAATATAGATGGAAAAGGAATATACTCGTATTATGCAAGGAAAGCGTCGGTAGCTCAGTGGTTAAGGAGACGGCCTTACGATAGAGAGGTCCCGGGTTCGAATCTTGGCCATTGCACTACCGAAGACGACGTGAACCCACCCCTAACACAAGCAATTTAACTTAGCTGGAGGGTTTAGGGGGATACTAGTAATTTCAGTTAATTACTAATACTACTAATCTATATAAATAAAAATGAATCGCTGAAATGTACGTACGCGTATGTAACTTCCGAACGACTGCACCAAATTGGTTAATTCTTTTTTTATGTTCGTTATTGTCAGGACAAGGTTTTTATGAATGAGAAATTTAGGAAAGTCCACGGATAAGGTGCTTATTGCAGAGGGGCGAAGCTAGTATTCTTAAAAAAAAGAAAAAAAAAAGGTCGTGTAAAGTGGATCTGTCTGATCTCTATCTCTGTACCTTCCTCTGTGGGAATGCGGCGTGAGGGTACCTATTATCTTATTAGCATAGTTGGGAAACCCAAGCACGTAAAATAAAAAAAATTATCACAATGACAGTTTTGGTATTACAAAGTAAACATTTACGAAATTGGTTAGTAGGCTGAATTAGACCGTCTGACACGATTTAACTACTTTTGGAACTTAACAGCTTTATTATCACTTGAATGGAAAAAAATCCAGGATAGCCTGTATCGGAGTTTTTTAGTCTGGCAGGAAAAAAATACGTCATATACATACCGCGCGACACTGGAAAATTGCACACTGAAACAACCTTTTATAGTTTAGCGTACTCTGAGCCTTTTTTGTATTTTTTTTTCGTCGTGCGGAAATCCCTTCGGATACCCCACCGCCGGTCAGCGGGGGCGGTTATGTCGGGTTTGAACCGACTAAAACCGCACGCCGTCCCGGGTCTTCAGACGCCGGGGTGTAAGGTTGCCCATAAAGCATTTCCTTCGCACTCCGACTGACCCTAGGCCATCTCCGGTTTCGAGATGGCCCCCTCGGGTTTGGGAACCACGGTGTCCCCGTCTTTCCCCGGTTTTAGGAGGGGAGGGCTAGTCGCCCCGCCGTCCCGGCATGCTTCTGCTGTGGTGACAGGCGGCCGCACCTGTCACCCCCAGGCCTGCGCTCATGGAGGACGGAGGTCGTTAAGCGACCTCCGACGTCTGAGTCGCCTGGGACGCGCGGCGAGCATGTTGCGGGCTCGGCGGGCCGGGAGAGTTCTAAATGTCTCCCGGGCGCGAGCGTACTCTGAGCCTTGAATATATCGACCGCAGCTATGGCGGCGTACGACTTTGAATCTTTATCGTGTCCTATAAAATCAACAGCATACTCATAATGATTACCCAGTCACTTCCTAAGTTTGCACTTTGGAGTCCGGGGTCCGCTTATAGTTTTTGATTGGTATGTCTGCTTTTCCGATAGGAAAACCTGCGCCAGAGTCTCGTTAAGCAGGTACACCGACTAACAGTTAAACCCTCACCTGCGAGTCGGTTTGGGCCCCAAAGGAGTTGGTAGGGACCTCACCACCCATCGTAGCCTTTTTTTTTGTTCGGAAATCCCTTCGGATACCCCCCCGCCGGCCAGCGGGGGCGGTAATGTCGGGCTTGAACCGACTAAAACCGCACGCCCTCTCGGGTCTACAGACGCCGGGGTGTAAGGTTGCCCATAGGGCATATCCCTCGCACCCCGAGACCACCCACTGTAGCCTATAAAATAATGGGCATATTTGACAGGCCATTATTTAATACTACTAACAGTGACGGTAAGGAAAGTTTCTGAATGGAAACTGAATTCATTCATTCATGATTTATCGTGTAGTGCAGCTCACCTGTTCATGTTTACGTAAGTGATTCACGCTAATACTATAAATGCAACAGCAACTCTTGTCTCTCTGTGTCAAGAAAAACGAAGGAGATCGAAACTTTTCCTTTTGTCGCACCAATAAGAGTTATTTATCAAGACACGTGAAAGACGGGGCGTGAAGAAGCATCAAATGAGGCCGTCAAGCTAAAGGCGGTGTGATAATGGTGACAATCATTCCTGAGATTTCACCTTTAACTTACCATCAGGCGAGGTGAATTTATATTCGAACATTAACGGTGCGTACAAAAAGGCATGAAGTGAACTTCATACCACGAATCTCAAAATATTAAATAATCTCCCTGCCGTTTTCATAAGTGACTACAGTATGGGGTTCTTCAAGAAGTGCATTATAAGGTTTTGTAACACCCAGGGGCATCGCAATCGCGCTGCCCACCCTGTGTTGCACAACGGTAACCGCCCCCTATTAGGTGGGCCGTGTGTTGACTGCCACCTTAGTGGTATAAAACAATATGGACGTGCCCTAAATAAAAATAAAAAAGCGGCCAAGTGCGAGTTGTACTCGCCCATGAAGGGTTCCGTAGCAGCAGGTAACATAATAATGCTTCTTTTTAAAGGAGAATGCCCATTCTTGGTTGCGCTTTTAGACGTTCGCGTCATTATTTCATATGTTAAAAAATAATATTGATTATAGTTTGACTTTTCAATACTAAATCGCTTCTATAGAACTTGGGGTTTGAATTTAAATTATTAAGATATACAACTTGAATGAATAATCGTTTCCATTTTAATTTAATTGTTACCATTATATAAAATAAACCATTGGTGGTAGAATGCAAATATACCAATCTTTTTAAAATAAAATGGTAAAATAATAATACGTGATAATATTTCGCAATGTGACATTCAAATATATTGCAGTTATGTAATCTTAATATTTCGTGTATATATTCGTAGTTTATTAGTGATAATCAGTTAAAGTTGTAAAATAATGTATGCATCAGTGGTAGTTTTCTCTTAATTTATACATGGTATCCCTGTCTTAAAACATTCCAAAAGAAAACTCAAACGTCAGTTCAACAGTCAGTGTCACAATATTTTCTTGTTGTTGTTGTTTCTCTCGTTGTAATCATTTAATTTCTCAATAACCCCAAGTTCTGTTACAAAATGCGTATATATTTCAGATAATACTTAATGCAGGCTTTTTAATGCAGTTTATACTTATGTGACATAGCAAAAAAAAGTGTGCAACCGATTTCCATACTGACATGGGCATTGTCCTTTATATTTGAGTTGATTGAATGAAAGGTAAATTGCGGTTTACGATTCATGACGTATTAAATATAACTACTTACTAGATCTCGTTCAAACCAATTTTCGGTGGAAGTTTACATGGTAATGTACATCATGTATTTTTTAGGGATTTTCTTTAGAAAAGCCCTATTGCTATCGAGTTGTCGTCGACGTCGTCGTCGTTGCCAATTTTCTGTCACGGTTTTGGGTATGAAGGAGATGAGCTATCGAGTTGCTGTTTTCGGTAATAGATTCGTGCTGGGGTGAACCATTGCAAGATAAAGAAAAAATCGCAAAACATCGCAAAAAATCGCAAAAAAAAAAATACGCAAAATCGAAAATCCCTTGTATTCGGCTGAGCTCGTCTCAGGAATTCAATTTGTTTTTGTTTCTTCTGTAGCCGCAACACATTGCATGCATTCTACCAGAGATCGCCGATTTTAGTTCCATTTTCAAAATTAAAATGAAGTTATTTTTTTATGAAACAGTAATAAGCTATTCATGATTATTCTACTTATGACTAAAGACTACCCCAGCACGAATCTATTACCGAAAACAGCAACTCGATAGCTCATCTCCTTCATACCCAAAACCGTGACAGAAAATTGGCAACGACGATGTCGACGACAACTCGATAGCAATAGGGCTTTTCTAAAGAAAATCCCTAAAAAGACATTGGCGCGAAATCTTTATAATTTTTCTCTAATTGTAAATTGAATTGGTAGTGACCTATTACCATTCTAGCTCCTTGTATAACAATCTACTATTTAATATTCAATCTAGGACTTACAAAGGCCTCGGCTAACGCTGATAGTCAGTTGATCAAAGGCCGTTGAAAAAACGAAATTTTATTGTATTACCAGACATTTTTACAACTAGCTAATGCGCGCTAATATCCGTCCGCGCAGAGGTCGGTTATCGGTTTTTGGTCACATCTCCGGTTCTACTTAACCAATTGCAATCAAACATACGGCAGATTTTCAGTCCAACCATAACCTTTCTAATAGGAAAAACCGCATCCAAATCTATTTAGTCGTTTTTGCGTCCAACGCGAACAAACAGACAAGAATTCCAAAAAAAAATTTTTTGTGTTCAGCAACGTTCATTTAACATAACCCAAGTATTTTTGTTTTAAATTCACGAATGTACAGACATAACTAATTTACAATTTTATAATAGTATAGATTCTTGCATTTGCATGGTGATTTGTCTTCGGACGGCAATATGGTTTGATTGCGGTTTTCTTTAGGTATAGTAGCAGTGGGGTGTGTGTTGGGTAACCTCCTCGAGTGTCGCTCCGATTCCGACCCCGCTGCAGTCCGGGGGGAACGGAATCGGAGCGGCCGGTACACCCTGGGCGACGGTCAATGGCTTCCCCTTCACCCCTTCATAGGGTTGGCATTGATCGTCGGCCAATACCCAACGTGGCGGGAACACATCGCTCTCCGTACTCCTCTGCTTTCAGAGGAGACAGGATGAGCGATGCTGTTAGTAGTGAGATGGCCCAGGGTCAGCCGGGGTGCGAGGGATATGCTCTATGGGTAACCTTACACCCCGGCGTCTGAAGACCCGAGACGGCGTGCGGTTTTAGTCGGTGCAAGCCCGACATAACCGCCCCCGCTGGCCGGCGGGGGGGTATCCGAAGGGATTTCCGCACGATAAAAAAAAAAAAAAAAGGTATAGTAGCAGTAAGTCCAGGTCCAAAGTTGAATCGTATTATCGACCTAAATGTTGTCTATACAACCGCATTCGGTAAAATGAGAACAGAGAAGAACCTTATAATGTTCTCTAATTCTAATATATTTCTTTGTTTAAAAGAAAACTGAGACGTTATTTAGTAGAAGTATCATCTAATGGTGGTTTGGTTGCGGAACTTGTGGATGTACCACTAATATGTTGCAAATCGTCCGGTTTATAAATAATAAAATCAATGTTCTAGGACATTCTACACAACGCTATATAGACCCAAAGTAAGCATAGCTTAACTAGCTTGTGCTATGGGTTCTAGAATGCGGATATACATACTTAGATACTTTTTTTTTGTAAACAAACACATTATACATAGAAATATCTAGACCAATGACACGCATATGCATACAAGTATTTGCATTGAGCGGGAATCGAACCCGCGACCTCCGACGTAGCAGTCAAACGTTCTAACGCCACGCCACGGAGGTCGTCGATTATCGCAGTGCCAGCGTTCTAAGTCCCTTTTCATTTTCATAATCTCCTCTTTTCGCTCCCTGTTCCCATCTGTAGGTGGCTGTAGTCCCTTCGTTTCTTACAAACCATAAATCATAGCACTGCCAAACGCCAGCTGATCCTGCTGAAGCATTCCTCTCCACGGACATATCACCTCTCCTTCGATTGGTTCGATTCTCATGCCCTAGACGGAATGTTACCCGAAAGTTTGCTCCCGGAATAAATAGACAACTTAATCGTTATTAAGAATGCCCAAAGACTGAACTGTCTCCATTTGAGAAATCAGAGAAAACTGACATGCAGCATGCAAATCATCATAATATATTCACATACAGTACATAAATTATGTTAAATTCGTACGATCTGGCTCATCAATTCATCATAACTGAAATGAAACTTGATGGACATTGTCATCAATCGAGCGTAGGAGTCCCTCGCACAATTGGCTTCTGCGAACGAGTAATTAACTGAAAAAATAATAGGAAATATGCAACAAAAATGGCGGTTGCCATGTGATGAGGAAAGCGTATTGTTTATTGTTATTTTCTTTGCGGTTTGTGCCGAGTTGAAGCGTTGTATGCCTACATTAAATACCGGCAAAAATTTGCTGATTTGTAAATAATATATATTTTTTTAAAGAATATTAGTAACCGAAATTACTAACCCCTCCAGCTAAGCTTAATTGCTTGTGTTAGGAGCGGGTTCACGTCGGTAGTGTAATGACCAGGATTCGAACCAGGGACCTCTCAATCGTAGGGTCGACTCCTTAACCACTAAGCTCACCATTAAGCCAAGCATTATGGAGTACACGTCTAGCAGTTTTTTATATGAATAAAAGTGCTTTACAGTGGGTTTCGTACAAGAGATACAGCTGTTCTCATCCGACAGCAATAATAGAGTCCATTAAATACTATCTGGTTTAACATCTGAGTTGGTAGTCTATAGAATCCTTTTGTCATCATCATCATCATCACATCTCAGCGTTGAGACCCGATTACATTCGAGGCCTATATACCCTTTATCTCCTAGACATCCATCTTCTTACCATAAAAAATCTAGTGGGGCGGAGATCACACAGTGATTGTCAAACTTCGGGCCAAACTTAGTACTCCGTACTCCTCTGCTTTCAGAGGAGACAGGATGAGCGATGCTGTTAGTGGTGAGATGGCCCAGGGTCAGCCGGGGTGCGAGGGATATGCTCTATGGGTAACCTTACACCCCGGCGTATGAAGACCCGAGACGGCGTGCGGTTTTAGTCGGTGCAAGCCCGACATAACCGCCCCCGCTGGCCGGCGGGGGGGTATCCGAAGGGATTTCCGCACGATAAAAAAAAAAAAAAGGTACCCGAAACCTTGAACGTACAAACCCCAAAATCTCATCAGTTCTTCTTCCCATTAACCAAACAAGATGATTGGCGAAAGAATTTTTTAATTCGGATAAGTGGTTCTTGAGTTTTTGCGTAAACAGACATCCAGACATCCAGACCAACAGACAGACCGACACAAAAATTTTTTTTGCTCAATTAGACTTAGAATCATGTGAAACGTCGAGAAAAGTGATAAAAAGTGGGTGTAAGATTTTGTTTTTTTTTGCGTGATTTTAGACTTCGGTGTCCACCTGGTTGGTGGCCCGAAGTAAAAAATATTTCTTATCTAACACGTTTCTCTTTCTATACAATTTATGACACAGGCATTTAAATATAACATTGAGGTGTGATTCGAATAAACAAAAGGAAAGCTATAGGTAATCGTTTTAATTCTTTTTGCGAACGCATTGATGACGAACAATTATCCGCGCCGCCGCCGCCGCCGTCGCGCAGCACCTATTGTAAATTAAAGAAATCAAATTATAAACCTAGTTGTATAACGTTGGAACTTTATACAATTTTTAATGGCAATTGTGTTGTGAGCCATCTAGAGGACTGATAAGTCGACACTTATCCGATGGTCGATGGAAGATGCATGACCGCATGGAATGGAAACAGCGTGGAAGGAAGGATACGATTTACTTCAGGGCTGCAGTTTCACCAGTAACGTACGAGGTCAATTCAAACAATTAGTTGAATTGTGACCACTGTGCCTAGGTACATTGCTTCTTGGTGCGAAGTTTTGGTAGAAATGGACGAGCGAAGCGAGTTTTTGAACATACTTAAAGCCAAATGTGTATCTGTGGGGCGCGAGCGAAAAACGTGTGTGTTTTTGCAAAACCGTATAGACAGTTAGAGAGCACAAAGCGTCTGCTACGCGTCTTCACTCCACTCAGCTACGCACAGTTTCACAGCTTCGCTGCGCATCAAAGCACCGTGCCGCTACACATCTTAACTACTTAGCGAGTCTCTGGTAAAAATGCAGCCTAAGGGTATTTACTGAATCCACTGTGTATTTACCCACGTACAAGAGATATAGGTTCTCTTAATTAACTTCAAAATACATTCAACCGTTTTGCACTTGAGGAACTATTCGTTTTCCTGCTAGATATCCACAGGAATTTGCAAACACCTTTAGTGGTGCTTGTTATAAATTAATATAAATATTATACTCATACTTTTATATCCCTGAAAGGTTAAGCAAAAGTGTATTGTATTGTAGTACATACACACATTTCGCACGTTATATTACAGGATGATTTTGGCTTGACAAAAAATGGCGAACCTTCAAATAGGTTAGGTGATCACGCAGCGCTCGTACTTTCATTGCGCGATGTAGGATCATTAGTTTCATAGCAGTTCAGCTTGATATCGCTAGATGGCGCTTAATACTTATATGTGATTTCACAATAATTTAAATCCTAAATAGGTTATAATCTCCAACAGCTACTATTAAACACTCATCATCCGATTTTTTTATGAGGGAAGTGTGATATCGTCACAATATAATATATCCTAGGTAGGTTATAATCCCTAACAGCTTCTAGTAAACACTGATCACCTGTTTTTAGCGGGTTGAGTGTAAGAACGAATTAAGTATTTTTAGTTAAAACTTGTTTTATTCGTTTTCAAGCTAATAATTTTGTTATAAATGCTATTACTCTCAACCCTAGGTGTCTTGCTATATCGACTTTTACGAGCAAACATCAAAGTTGTTACCTCATTTTAAACCCGAAATAAATAATGTTGAAGGTCGTCTCTAAAGTGTGCACAGCTAATGTGCAAGAGGAACGTAATCATATTATATTTTGGGTTGCCCGCAGATCATTGGTCACGTCATATAACTACACACCATGTCAGATTTTTTAAATCTGAAAAATCGCTTATGAAAAAATATGTCATTTAAATTTATATTAAAGGGGAGAGGATTAAGAAAAGATGGATGGGCTGTGTGAAAGATGATATGGTTATAGCTTGGAAAATGCATGCGTGACACTCCCATGGTTCGCGCGGGATGAGGGGCGCAGGGCAGCAAGGTTGGTGAAACGTGCGCGCGGGACAACCGTCCAGTAACCCACGTCCCGCGCGAACGTTTCACCACCCCCGCGGCCCCACACACCTTTTCCCGCGCGAACCAACCTCTTTGCCTAACCTTATTCCATTTCATTTGGGACCGGCTCTCCTCTTTTCGGTCCTGGGTCGTCGAGTCGTTGACTAGACTTACTTCAGGTACGTTAGCAGGCGTGTCCTGAACGACGAGACGACCGATTCGGATCACCAATACATCCGATTTGAGATGTCTCGATCGCGGGACGCCAGTAGGGGTCACAGGGTTGGCAGCATCTCACCTTTTAAGAGGTGGGCTTTGGGAAGTCTCGACAGGGACCAACTGGCGGAGGCAGCCATCGTGCAAGCGTGGCTGTCTCTGCCACCTCCGACTGAGGGGGTGGACGTCGGTGCAGGCCGCTTTCGCGACTCGCTAACTGCGGTTTGCGACGCGGCCATGCACCGGGTCGGACGTAGGCCTCCAAAGAAGGAGGTCTACTGGTGGTCCCAAGAGCTGGCGTCCCTCCGCGCGGCATCCAACCGTGCCAAGAGGGCCGTCACCCGAAGCCGTGGGCGTCACAGAGACGCCCAACACCCGGAGGTGGTCCGCTTGAGGGAGGTGGCCAGAGAGGCCGAAATCACCCTCAGGCGGGCTATAGATGCTGCCAAGGAGCGCAGCAGAGCCGAAATGCTGGAGAGTCTGAACAGTGACCCCTGGGGTCGCCCTTACCGCGCGGCGCGTGACAGGCTCCGCGCGCAGGGCCCCCCCCTCACGGAGACTCCAGCCCAGCTTCCTGGCGGAAGTGGTCGAGGGCCTTTTCCCGGATCGGGCGGAGCATACACCCCCGTCCATGGCTCCTGTGGCCGAGGACGAGGGGGTTGTAGGGGAGGATGTTCCGCCCGTCACGGAGACGGAGGTGGGGGTGGCCGTTCTGCGAATTCGTTCAAAGAACACCGCCCCCGGGCCTGACGGGATTCCTGCCCGTGTGTTGGCCCTGGCCCTCGACCACATGGAGGACCGCCTCAGAGAACTGCTGGACGCCTGCCTAGCGTCCGGCTGGTTCCCTGATTGCTGGAAAAGCGGGAAGCTGGTACTCCTGCAGAAGCCTGGACGGCCCGCCAATTCGGCATCAGCCTTTAGGCCCATAGTGCTGCTCGACGAGGCGGGTAAGTTGTTCGAGAAAATTCTCGCTGCCCGCATCGTCGAGCATCTTACTACAGTGGGGCCCGACCTGTCGGACGCACAGTTCGGCTTCAGAACGGGGCGTTCGACGGTCGATGCAATCCTGCATCTGAGGGCTGCTGCCGAGGAGGTTGTGAGCCGCGGCGGAGTGATGTTGGCGGTGTCTTTGGACATCGCCAACGCATTCAATAGTCTGCCGTTCAGCTGCATCGGGGAGGCGCTCCGCTATCACGGGGTGCCCGTCTACCTGAGGCGGCTAGTGGCAGACTATCTGCAGGAGAGGTGTGTATTGTACGAGGACTGCGACGGACGTGTGCTGCAGCGACCCGTGCCGTGCGGTGTTCCTCAGGGGTCGGTCTTAGGGCCGCTCCTGTGGAACATCGGCTATGATTGGGTCCTCCGCGGAGTCTTTCCTCCCGGGCTGGGTGTCATCTGTGACGCGGATGACACTCTCGTCACGGCCCCGGGGGAAAGTTTCGAGGAGGCGGCGCACCAGGCCACCGTGGGAGTCTCCCAGGTGGTCGGACGTATTGAGGCGTTGGGCCTGCGGGTGGCGGTTGAGAAGACGGAGGCCGTGTTCTTCCACGGGCCTTATCGCCGCCCGCCGCCCCGCGCCTCGATCGAGATCCGTTCGGTCCTCGTACCGGTGGCGGCCCAGATTAAGTATCTGGGCCTATATATCGACTCCAGGTGGCACTTCGACGAGCACTTCCGTAGGCTCGCCCCGAAACTCGTCGGCGCCGCGTCCGCCCTGGGGAGGCTTTTGCCAAACCTGGGCGGAGCCAGTATCGGCTGCCGACGGTTGTATACCGGGGTGATCCGGTCAATTACGCTGTACGGCGCACCGGTGTGGGCGGACGCCCTGACTGCCCGCAATAGGCCCTCGCTCTTGAGGGCCCAACGTATCGTGGCGGCCATACGCGGGTACCGCACCGTTTCGACGGAAGCGGCCTGCGCATTGGCCGGAACCCCTCCGTGGGATCTGGAGGCGGAAGTGCTCGCCGAAGTATATCGACTGACGACGCAGCATCGGGCGGATAGTGGCAGTCGGCCTCCGCCCGATGAGGTCCGCGGGTGGCGAGATGCCGCCCGCCAAGCCATCATGGCTAAATGGTCGTCCCGGCTGGAGTCCCCGAGTGCAGGTCATCGCACCGTGGCGGCGCTCCAGCCGGTCATTGTCGAGTGGACGGAGAGACAGCACGGGACCCTTTCCTTCCGACTGACTCAGATGCTTTCCGAGCACGGCTGCTTCGGAAAGTATCTGTACTCGGTCGCCAGGAGGGAATCGAGTCCTGCCTGTCATCACTGTCCCTGCCGCGAGGACACGGCGCAGCACACGCTCGAGGCTTGTCCGGCCTGGGCGGTGCAGCGCCGTGATCTCGTGGCAACAGTGGGAGTCGACCTCTCGCTGCCGGCCATCCTGCGCTCCATGGCACGCAGCGAGAGGAGTGTTACCGCGGTCGCGTCCTTCTGCGAGGATGTCATCTCGCAGAAGGAGGCGGCGGAGAGGATCAGAGAGGCAGACGGCCTCGCGGATCCGATTCCTGCGCCTCATGCCGCCCTAGTGAGGCCGCGGGTGGATGGGCCGGGGTATGCCCTCCATCCGCAGTAGAGCCCCCCGCGAAGGGGTGATGTCCCGGTGTGTCTGGACATCGCCTAGAGACGGGCCCGCACCGCACCTTGCGGGCCGGCGCATGAGTGTTCCGTCGATGAGTGCGTAGTATTTCCGACGGTTCACTCACTAAGTCGCGGTGTATGGCACACGGCATGTTGTTTTAGTGTGGTGAGAGCCCCACATAACCGCGCGGCGTCCCCGCGCCGCGCGGTATGCGGATGAGGTACATTTTTTCCTGCCTGAACAAAAAAAAAAAAAAAAGGTACGTTAGCAGGGAAACTGAAAGATTTCCTTTATCCATGAAAATTTATTACAATAAAAGATAACCAGAGTAAATGCTTCAAATTTTAATTCACACATTCACGACATTTAGATAAGAAACCACAATTTGGAATTACGAGCAATATTATGTTAATACTTACAGTTTCAGCTGCCATTTGGAATATCATGCATAATATATATATATATATATATATATATATATATAGATATGCATGATTGTCATTCGACCTTGGCATAGATTGCTGGTGAGCATTTGATAGCCCTCTAAAGAGCCCTCCAAAGGAGCTAAAACCGTCACAAGGATAACATATGACGTCATTCTCGTCCTCTCTGCTAGTTTATCGGTAACTGTCTCTAAGTTATGCGTATACCGCATGGCTGGTTTTATTACTGTATGTTATTGCTATGGCCGTTACAAGATCACATAATCGCATTATTTAGTGTGCGATCATGTTTCTTTTATACACGACATACGTTATGTAACTAATGCTGGGTACACACCAACCGAATGAATGCGAAAAATTTAACGAATGGTATTCATCAATCATCGACGAATTTCATTCAGTTGCTTAACTTCGTTAGCTTGACCCGACATAGGTGGCAAATTAAGCTGGTGTTGTGCTCCCTCTTGCAAGAGACATGAAAGTGTAAATTAAAGAGAGATAGGTGCAACTTAGAAATATGTTTCGGTGCTATCTTTGAATACTAGTTGTCAATAAGAATTGCACAATTGATACAGTTAGATTAGCGCTTTATCTCGGACACTCGGTGGCTTTGATAGCTTTGCATATATGTAGAATCTACAGTTCAAACCGAAAAACTGCAACTATTTGCAATAAGTTGTCTCGCTGACGCCTTGAATGATGGTCGACATACATGAAAAGATTGGCCACTTATTTACATTGTTAACTACTATACAATATACGTTTTACATCAACTTTCGGCTCTCTATAATTCTTTAGGCTTTCACGGCCGGCGTTGCATGTAGAATATACTGTTTCCGGACTGTTTGGCCGTAGTCTATATGAAACTTGTGTTCCAAACGTTTCGTCGATCACTGCGGTCGACATCTTCAGTGGTGTAGGTACGGTCGGCAACAAGGACCGACCGACTGGACCTGTACGAACGTTTGGAACACAAGTTTCATATGGACCACGGTCAAACAGCCCGGAAGCAGTATATTCTACAATTTCGGCTCTCTTTCCCTTGGGTTTCCACACAACTATAACTACAAGCATACTCCTCATCTGGAGCAAGTGTACAAGCGTAACTGTCCTATACACTACTCCCAACCCAGCGGAAAGATGGAGTGGCTCTTGTATGACATTTTTCTCATATCAAAATACTTCTTAAGTATTGCACGTAACCTCTTTGAAATTAAACGACCGAATGGCATCATTGAGCATTGACTTTAGTTAAAAAAATACGTTTGATCGCATTTATTGCTTATGTGCGTGAGTGATATTAATCTATAACCTTAGGTTTTTGTTTATTAGATAATCGGTAAATTCCGAAAATTGAAGACAAGGTTTTTGTCCGGCAAAAAAGCAGTGATGCAATCAAATATAATATATACTAGCATCATCATGCGGTCGCACGCCCGTGTAAAGCTAGACCCTGTAACAGGGGTAGTTAAATTTTATGGTTGATTATAAGTTACAAGTTATTAGAAGTTAGTAGTTGGTTTATAAGGTTATAGCAAATCAAACATGAGACTAGTTTTACCTTTCATATATTAAATGTTATCAATTGTATGTGATCTCAAGGGTGAATACGCATAGTTCAATTAAGATTGAAGTTAAGGGTTAAAAGAAGAGATGTGAAGACGTGAAAGACGGCCCGCGGCAGTCAGGAGTCTGCACTTAGCTCTGCCTGTAGTATCCGCCCGGCGTATCGCGCTGGCACCAACCGCTGCGTGACTCGCTCGGCGGACCTGAAAAGAGAAGGCAAAGCTTTCAGTATGTGAATACATACTGCTAGTGCAGGCCGGGCATACCGAAGGCGTAAGAAAGGTGACAAGCTTCCCCAGGCACGTGATGCTTATGGTCATTATTGCAAAGCAGGCAGGTCACAGCCTTTGCAAGCAGCAGGAACAGATGCACAGAAATATAGATGACACTGAAGGATTGTTCACCATGCGGTCACTGACCGCGTGGCCCGCACAGGTTATTGTCCTTTTGACAAGCGTGAAAAAGGAAAGCATGCCTTGCGTATAAGCTACACAATTAAAACAAATAGATACTGCTCACGTAAAAAGCAGCATCCCAATTAGAAAACTTTGCCACGACTACAGAGGTGTAGTGTGGCATGATAACATTCTATATAATTCCAATACATGGATAATGTTATTTTTATGTTTTTATTAACCGCTGCACTATAATTTATAACGTCGGCTGAAAGAAGCGACTTGGAGGGAGTTCATAGATAATGAGCCACAGCCGATAGGGTTGACCACAGCTAACATAGACAGAGTCGATGAAAGAATACAGATAATATTAGTAGACTATGAATCGACTACATATTCCACTAATATTCTTAAAAGTACAATGTGCATTGTTACAACCCAGACTATGATCTATCTCTGTAGCAAATTGTATTCAGATCCGTTTAGTAGTTTTCTGCGTAAAAGAGTAATAAACATCCATCCATATATTTAGTATTAGTTGGATTCTTTTTTAAAATTTGTATTCATTATCTTTCGACTTTAATCAGGAGTTTATATTCGTACCGTAATATGAGATTTTCATTAATAAAGTTCAAATCAGCCATTAAAATTTCCTGTTTATAATTTATAAAACTGCGTTCGTAAGGGATAAGTTTATAAAATATTATAATGGTGATCGATTCTACGAACTCAGTAATTATTTTGATAATATCTTACTGTACGGTTTATAAGAATTTAAAATTAATTATGTGTTAATTGGAACTCGCTGAATACATTTATTCAGGGTAAATTTTTGGACCTTACCTGGAGGAAAAGTACCCCATACTTTTAGATAGCAACTTTAACTCAAAGGATCCAAAGATTTTCGAAAGCTCGCTTGCCACACTCAATAATCAAACCTGATAAAATCCGAAAAAATACCATCCTGTACTTTTATGGCATCAATCGATTGGGCGAAGGATTAAATTCCTCTAACAAGCATAGTAAATTAAATAAAACCAAATCCATGAAATCTAAACTTATAAATTCAATACTTTGCATCAGAAGTTTTCATCGGACACTTGGCTCCGCTCACTGTTTCTCCTCTTTTTGTTTTGGCTCATAACAATTTGATCGGATCGACTGCCTTCCGAGAGGAAAACCTGCGCAGCGCCTTGTCCGTGAAGATCCAGGGCCTCGATTCTGCTATTTTTAACCACCGACGCAAAAACAACGGACTGTTATAAATTTGACGTGTCTGTGTGTGTGTGTTTGTCTGTGGCATCGTAGCTCCCGAACGGATGAGCCGATTACGATTTGACTTTTTGAATTGTTTGAAAGGTTAACCTTGTTGGGGTTTTTTAATTTTCAATTCAATTACAATGTTAAAGCAAGCCACTGTCATGCCACTGTCACTCCAAAAAAATGCCACATAACTTTAGACTTTATCAATATTTAAAGTTTTAAATAAAGGGAAACTGAAAATATGCTTTTTTTATACTGCTGAGTTAACACAAACTCATGAACCACTTGATTCGATAAACATCTTCAAACATAACCCTTGTGCATTGCAATGTAATGGAACCTCTTAACAAAAACCGAATGAAAGAAAATTAAGCTCCCAGCATTCTAACAAACCTCTTCCTAGCTCCTTTAAAAGCCTGAAAACTTATAAAAACGAAAACAATTGTCTTGTACTGCGCACTTTTTTTTAAATAGTTTGTAAACAGAGATTTGCGCAACAACCGCAACTATAGTAACTCAGCGGTAAACCGAGGAATTTATAACATTTCTTTCGTCGGTGTACCAATTGTTTACGCATAGTTTTGTACCTGGCGAATGCGATCAAAGCCACAATATAAAAGATATTCGTAAAGGAGTATGCAATAAATTAGACGCGGCCTTGGATTTTAGGATCAAAGCACACTTGCTACTTTTAGTATAGCTTTTGAGGTAGCCCGATGCCGCGTCCGAATGCGGTATCGGCAACACATGCAAACTAGTCGCGGCGATCAAATCACTTCTTAGTAGCTCCATGTATCGATTGAACACTAGGTACACTGGGCAAACATTTGTTCTTCACGTACCGATGCATCTTCAATGCAGTCGCTGAAACTCGTGAGTGACAGTCGTAAAAAGCGGCCAAGTGCGAGTCGCACTCGCCCGTGAAGGGTTCCGTAGCAGCAAGTAAAATTTTCATATGTGAGTTGATTGAATGAAAGGTAAATTGCGGTTTATGATTTATGAAGTATTAAAAAAAAACTACTTACTAGATCTCGGTCAAACCAATTCTCTTATTTTAGAAGTTACAGAGGGGGGGAGGGGGACACATTTCACCACTTTGGAAGTGTCTCTCGCGCGAACTATTCAGTTTAGAAAAAAAATCTATTAGAAACCTCAATATCATTTTTGAAGACCTATCCATAGATGCCCCAAACGTAAGGGTTTGTGAAAAAAAAATTTTTGCGTTTCAGTTCTAAGTATGCGGTTCACAGCATACGTCTACTTACCAAGTTTCAACAGCATAGTACTTATAGTTTCGAAAAAAAGTGGCCGTGACATACGGACGGACAGACAGACATGACAAATCTAGAAGGGTACCGTTTTTGGCCATTGGCTACGGAACCTAAAAATGCGATACAGTATCGGTACTGTCAATAAAATAAATAGCTTGACTTAGATGCAATTATCGAATGCAGAAAGTTAACCAATACGGTATCGAGAATTGACGAAGTTGCAAACTCGCGGGTGTGGCGTAGCGGTAGTGCATTCGATTGCTACGACAAGGGGTGCGGGTTCGATTCCCGCTCAGTGCAAATATTTGTATGCATGAATATGTATATTTGCATTGGTCTGGTTGTTTCTATATATAATATGCATGTATTTAAAAAAAAGTATAAAGTATGTTTATCCGCATTCTGCAACCCATAACACCAGCTAATTAAAATATGCTTACTTTGGGTCTAGAAAGCGCTGTGTCTAGAATGTCGTAGTTTTTTTTTTTTATATAGGTATAGGACACGTCAATTTGACTTCACCTCGCCTGATGGTAAGCTGAAGGTAGTCTCAGGAAAGAGGGTCACCATTACATACACGTACCATGTTAACAATGGTGGCACTCAGCTTGACGGCCTCATCAGAAGAGGATTGTCGTCGCAGCACCGCGTGGCACCCACCGGTCCCACTAGTGCTGCGACCACAATCCCCCTGCCCGGCTATGCACTTGCTGACCCCTAAAGGCTAAAGGCACAGTCATATCATGGGGTCGAACGTGTCTTGGTGAGACTTAGCTAGGTTGGTTGGGGGTTCATGGGAATAATGGAATCAGATTGGCGCGCACACCCATACACGCATATAAAAATTTACACTCGCATACTCTCCTCACACAAACACACATACACCTACGTACACATTCACATTCACACACATCCAAGTTTATAGATAGAAATACAAATAATACAAATAACACAAAGGGACTTTTATTAGCTTTTTCTATTGCCTTTGTATTTCAAATTTTTTGTTACAAATATATAAAAATACCTCATTATTATTATTTATTTTTTATCAGCATGTACTTAGTTTAAATTTATCATTTTAATTTAATTAGTTATAAGGCTAGATAACTTATAATATAATTTAGAATGTATGAACAGATGCGAGACAGCCCCAACACAAGTATGTACATAACTTAATGGGACTGTCTCAGTTTTAATACATGTAACAAATTACTGGAAAATGAAATAAATACTTTTTACTTTTTTACTTTACTATTATACAAAAAAAACGCAATCAAACCGAAATTAGATTACTATGGAGGGTTTTTCGCAATCGTGCGAGGTGGTACCCACCCGGCCGCATTTTGTGACAAATTTGTGTCATCAAATTTCTAATTTGTAAATTTTTAATTATAAAAAGTCGCAATTGTGTTTCGTCCATTATTTGATTTGACCCGCGCAGCCATTTTCTTAGATGTTCATTTAGTATTTTCGGGATTCAGGATCGACGTCAGATGGTAAGAGCATGAATGTATCCATACTAGTGATCCCCCATGGAACGAAATTGCCCATTGAAAGATGGAGAAATTGTAGAGCCCGGGAACGACTTTTTTTTTTTTTTTTGGTCTTAAGCGTTCTCTGTGAACGACTGCTGTCTAACCTGCCGACCCCGAGAGGAAAGCCGATGCCAGAACCTCGTGGCACCGATGACAGCTGAGGTTGACAAGAGCTCTTGTTGATTTGAAGAGAGCCCCGCAAATACAATTTATTTTACATGATATTGTCGGAAGTTTACGCGAATGTCACACATTGAAATAAACCATTTTGAACGGATTCTATCGCGATTTATTTGATGTTATTTTATATTTTACATTTAACACTTCAAACTACAAGACAACAACCATCTTTAGTCTCCCCGTGACTATGGCTGCTGAAAAGCAACCGAAACGTCGGGATCAATGTAAAATAAAAAAATAACATCAAATAAATCGCGATAGAATCCGTTAAAAATTGTTTTATTTCAACAATTTATTTTTATTCGAAAAAATATCGGTTATCGAACAGAGGATACAAAAGTTACCGTAGTTTTAGCTTGGCGTATTAATATGTAGATCATTTATGGTTTATGTGTCTGGTGGTGAGTACGGTCTTCACACGTTAAGCTTTATTTTAAACGAATACAAACAATGTGATATATTGTCCGTTTCTGTGCTGTTTTATTGCCGGTTTATAGGTTTTATTTCACAAAACTATTTCGTGTTTAGTTTATTGTCTATTCTAGTTCAGCTTTTACGTGGGAAGTAATAGCAGTAGTGAGTATACGCAACATTAACAAATTGTTAAATAATGACGCTCATACACTCAAACCTGTATATTTTCGAAGGGACGCCTAAGTGTACAAAAATATAGTGTGAGTGAGCAGCGCGGGCGGCTGAATCCGCAAGCGGGTGTTGTTAAGGCTGTCTACACACCAAAGCCCTCGGCCCGCCGGCTTCACCCGCCGTGCAATGCCTACAGCTATCTACACACCAAAGCCACTAGCCCGGAGGCGGAAACCGTTGGCTTGTGTTAACTGGCTTGTATTGCGTTTTGTTCCGATAATACACGACACAATAATCGTGCTTATGGCATTGGCAAAACAAGCCCGGAGGCGCAAGCCGCAATGCCGCCGGCTTGTACCGCCGGCTTTGGTGCATAGACAGCTTCTGCGTGTCAACAGAGTTAACAGCGATGCGGGTGTGTGGAAAATACTTTGGCCGTCCTAGCGATGCGAAGCGAATTCGGGTGCGACCGGGACTAATGTTCAGTTGACTATTATGATCTGATGATGAAATCAGTATGCACTGCTCGACTTGGTGCTTGAGTAATATATTAACGGTTGGCAGAAAGAAAGTTTTTTTTTAAACTAGTAATACATGTCAACCAATAGGCTTGTATCCGAAGGGATTTCCGCACGAAAAAAAAAACAAAAAAAAAGGTACACCAAGCCTGACGCGCAAAAGATTATACAAGAGATTACGCGAGGTATTTTTACTTTTTTATGTACAATAGAATGTTAATGATCCTTTTTTTTTTTTTTTTTTTTTTTATCGTGCGGAAATCCCTTCGGATACCCCCCGCGTGCCAGCGGGGGCGGTTATGTCGGGCTTGAACCGACTAAAACCGCACGCCGTCTCGGGTCTACAGACGCCGGGGTGTAAGGTTGCCCATAGAGCATATCCCTCGCACCCCGACTGACCCTGGGCCATCTCCGGTTTCGAGATGGCCCCCTCGGGTTTGGGAACCACGGTGTCCCCGTCTTGCCCCGGTTTGGGGGAGGGGCGCTAGTCGCCCCACCGTCCCGGCCTGCTTCTGCTGGGGTGACAGGTGGCCTCACCCGCCACCCCCAGGCCTGCGCTCATGGAGGACGGAGGTCGTTAAGCGACCTCCGGCGCCTGAGTTGCCTGCGACGCGCGGCGAGCAAGTTGCGGGCTCGGCGGACCGGGAGAGTTCTAAGTCTCTCCCGGGCGCGCTCCGCCACCTCCTTCGCGAGCATTACATGCTCGCAGAAGGAGGCGGCGGCGGCCCACGCGCTCGCGCTCCGCACCATTGCCGCAATCATGCTGCCGAGCGAGAGGACTCCCACCCCGATGGCTGCCACGAGGTCACGCCTCGGCGCCTCCCACGCCGGGCAGTCCGCCAGCGTGTGCAGCCCTGAGTCCTCGCTCGCGTCGCAGTGATGACACTCAGGCGTTGGCTCCTTCCTGATCCGATGCAGGTGGTCCCCGAAGCACCCCTTCCCTGAGATCACCTGCGTCAGTCGGTAGGAGAGGCTTCCGTGTCGCCTCTCCAGCCAATCCTCCATGATGGGCCTTACCGCCGCTATTGCGGCGTGCCCTGCGCTTGGTTGCCCAAGTCGTTCCTTCCACTCCACCACGATGGCCTGGCGGAGCTGGGACTGCACGGCCTCGATTTCTCGAGGCTCGGGGTTCCATCCCTGCTCCCGCGCCTCCTTTTGCCACTGGTACAGTTGCGAAAGGGCTCTCGCTTCCAGGTCCCATGGCGGAGTTCCGGCAAGGAGACTCGCCGCCTCGAAGGAGATCGTGCGGTACCCTCGGATGACCCTGATGGCCAGAACTCGCTGCGGAGCGCGCAGCATCCGCACAGTTCTGGTCCTCAGGGCCTCCGCCCATATTGGGCACCCATACAGGGCCATGGACCGCACGATCCCCGCGTAAAGTCTCCTGCAGGAGTCATCGGGCCCCCTCATGTTGGGCAACAGCCGAGCCAGAGCAAGAGCTGTGCCCTTCAATTTGGGGGCCAGACTTCGGATGTGCTCTCCGAAGTCCCATCGGCCGTCGAGCACGAGCCCCAAATATTTCATTTGGGGCTTGATGCCGATGCGATTTCCTCCCACGATGAGACTGGATCCCTCGGGTGGCTTGCTCCGAGGCCCATGGAAGAACAGGGCCTCGGTTTTATGCAGGGCCACCTCGAGACCCAGCCGCCGGATCCGCCTAACGACTTTGTTATGTGTTCTGTAAACAACTCACTGAGTTAATAAAAATAGCTAACTATATGACGTAAATATATCTCTAAGATAGCGTTAGTCTAGCTGTGATATTATGTTTCTTATGCGCTTTTTACCCGACCGCCAAGTAAGGGTTATGTTTGATATTGTCGAAAGTTTACGCGAATGTCACACATTGAAATAAGTTTCTGTCTTATACTTCATGAACTACAAGACAACAACCATCTTTAGTCTCCCCGTGACCATGGCTGCTGAAAAGCAACTGAAACGTCGGGATCAATGTAAAATATGAAATAACATCAAATAAATTGCGATAGAATCCGTTAAAAATAGTTTTATTTCAATAAGGTTATGTTTTTTCGGGCGTATCTTGTATGTATGTATGCATGTAATATTTTTTATTACCTCATATCTTTCATACCGCTGCACGTATTTCGATGAATGAGATCTCAAATGAAAGGGATTCATTTTCCGAGTGTCATGTACAAACTATACAGTGGACTATTTTTTTTGACAACATTGTTAACAAGTTTATTCACAAATTCTATTTGTGTTTATTCACAAAGTTTATTTCAAATTTATCAAGTAGGGTATCAAAATAAAGAACTTTAAAATTTGATTTCAAAAGATATACACCTTATATGTTTTAATGTAATTTGGAATGAGGAATGATAAATTAAACCGTTTACCGAGCTTACAACAAGGGGAGCTTCTGTAGTCCAGTTTTCGTTTGCGTTGTTGCGAGATTCGGTTCTCTTGTAAGCTTAAAATTATAAATAAATAATAATGGTCGTCCCGTGACCATGGCTTCTGAAAAGCAACCGAATCGTCGGATTCAATAATAAAATAACATCAAATAAATCGTGATATACCGTTGAAAATCGATTTATTTCAATCTTCATGAACTTTCAAATTTATAATATTAATACAATTAGCAGGATAAGATAGGATAGTAGGATCATTACATTATATGCTTTTTTAGCGAAGTATTTAATTGATACACTCGATTCATTGATTATTTTGTAGGTAGGTACAATCAACGCGCTGAGTGTCATCACTGCGACGCGAGCGAGGACTCAGGGCTGCACACGCTGGCGGACTGCCCGGCGTGGGAGGCGCCGAGGCGTGACCTCGTGGCAGCCATCGGGGTGGGAGTCCTCTCGCTCGGCAGCATGATTGCGGCAATGGTGCGGAGCGCGAGCGCGTGGGCCGCCGCCGCCTCCTTCTGCGAGCATGTAATGCTCGCGAAGGAGGTGGCGGAGCGCGCCCGGGAGAGACTTAGAACTCTCCCGGTCCGCCGAGCCCGCAACTTGCTCGCCGCGCGTCGCAGGCAACTCAGGCGCCGGAGGTCGCTTAACGACCTCCGTCCTCCATGAGCGCAGGCCTGGGGGTGGCGGGTGAGGCCACCTGTCACCCCAGCAGAAGCAGGCCGGGACGGTGGGGCGACTAGCGCCCCTCCCCCAAACCGGGGCAAGACGGGGACACCGTGGTTCCCAAACCCGAGGGGGCCATCTCGAAACCGGAGATGGCCCAGGGTCAGTCGGGGTGCGAGGGATATGCTCTATGGGCAACCTTACACCCCGGCGTCTGTAGACCCGAGACGGCGTGCGGTTTTAGTCGGTTCAAGCCCGACATAACCGCCCCCGCTGGCACGCGGGGGGGGTATCCGAAGGGATTTCCGCACGAAAAAAAAAAAAAAAAAAAAGGTACAATCAACGCGGGGTGTGTGTTGGGTAACCTCCTCGAGTGTCGCTCCGATTCCGATCCCGCTGCAGTCCGGGGGGAACGGAATCGGAGCGGCCGGTACACCCTGGGCGGCGGTCAATGGCTTCCCCTTCACCCCTTCATAGGGTTGGCATTGATCGTCGGCCAATACCCAACGTGGCGGGAACACATCGCTCTCCGTACTCCTCTGCTTTCAGAGGAGACAGGATGAGCGATGCTGTTAGTGGTGAGATGGCCCAGGGTCAGCCGGGGTGCGAGGGATATGCTCTATGGGTAACCTTACACCCCGGCGTCTGAAGACCCGAGACGGCGTGCGGTTTTAGTCGGTGCAAGCCCGACATAACCGCCCCCACTGGCCGGCGGGGGGTATCCGAAGGGATTTCCGCACGATAAAAAAAAAAAAAAAAGGTACAATCAACGCCAAAAGTAGCTTAACAAATTCTAATTTGTTGATCATCTTTCATGAAATAATAGACAAAACATGAAGTATATGAATTCTGTCTTCTGGGGATTCTAAAATCATGTATACCAATGTAAAAAAGGTTTTTATTTTAGTATATTTATATCAACTTTTGCCGCTGACTGTACTATCGAAATTCACGTCAAAACCAAAATAGTCATTATCGGTGATACCAATGAATGATTTCATGAATGAATATGTGTTATTGTGTATGTATAAGATTCATGTATTTGTGTGTATATGTACCGATTTAGGTACTTTTTAGGGTTCCGTACCTTTTTTTTTTTTTTTTTTTTTTTTATCGTGCGGAAATCCCTTCGGATACCCCCCCGCCGGCCAGCGGGGGCGGTTATGTCGGGCTTGCACCGACTAAAACCGCACTCCGTCTCGGGTCTTCAGACGCCGGGGTGTAAGGTTACCCATAGAGCATATCCCTCGCACCCCGGCTGACCCTGGGCCATCTCACCACTAACAGCATCGCTCATCCTGTCTCCTCTGAAAGCAGAGGAGTACGGAGAGCGATGTGTTCCCGCCACGTTGGGTATTGGCCGACGATCAATGCCAACCCTATGAAGGGGTGAAGGGGAAGCCATTGACCGCCGCCCAGGGTGTACCGGCCGCTCCGATTCCGTTCCCCCCGGACTGCAGCGGGATCAGAATCGGAGCGACACTCGAGGAGGTTACCCAACACACACCCCAGGGTTCCGTACCTCAAAAGGAGAAAACGGAACCCTTATAGGATCACTTCGTTGTCCGTCCGGACGGACCGTCTGTCAAGACCGTTTTTCTCAGGATCGCATGGAGGTATCAAACTGAAATTTATATCTAATACTCAGGTCTACTGTCCCTTGGAGCTGTGAAAAAGTCAAACTTCTAAGCCAAAGCAATCAAAAGATACAGCCGCTTATACCGCAAATTTCCGAAAATTTTCGAAACTCGCACGGGAATCAAAACCTACAGGGTACTTCCCGTGAACTTAGAATCTTGAAATTTGGTACGACGTAACGTCTTTACAGATAAAGGAAAAATTGCGAAAACCGTAAATTTTTAGTTACATCATATAATAAAAAATGTTATAAATTTCATTTTGCAATAAAAATACCATAACTATGACTGGATTGTCGTGATGGGTGAACTTTTACTTATATACCTACAGGTTTGTACGGAACCCTCGGTGTGCGAGTCCGACTCGCACTTGGCCAGTTTTTATTATCTATTTTGTGGTTACTAGCATGTGTCTCTTTTATTTTTTAACTTCTAGGAAATCCCCTCTGGAATCGTCCGAGAGGATTTCCGCACGAAAAAAAATACACTCCTTAACCTTCTTAAACTATGCTTCCTCTTTTACTTTAAGTTTTGCGGGGAGAGAAATCATATTGAGTTAAGCTCGCCTTTGTACGTCTTTTTGTATTATTTATGTTATAAACACTTTCTTGTATGTACGAAAAGAATAAAATCAAACAATAAATGAATGTTATACATTACTTGATTGCCATAACCTTTGAGTAGTTAAATAAATAAATATTCTACGTCATTCTACACAGCGCTTTCTAGACCCAAAGTAAGCATAGTTTAACTAGCTTGTGTTATGGCTTCCGGAATGCGGATAAACATACTTATATATTTTTGTAAATACATACATATTATACATAGAAACACCCAGACCAATGCAAATAGACATATTCATACATACAAATATTTGTACAAACAGATGTACAAAGCCGCGGTAGCCTAGTGGTATGGGTAATGGACTGCTGAGACGAGGTCTCGGGTTCGATCCCAGGTTTTACCATGGCACACACCAATGACTTTTCGATGCTTTTCGAAGTTATGTGTGTATTTATCGCAGGCTTATAACTGCCCGGTTAATGGCAATAGGCTCGCCACCTATTACATTGGGACCTAAACATAAACTGGCGAAAGGTGGGTGCTAGCACCTCTGCCTACCCCTTCGGGGATATAGGCGTGAGTTTATGTTATGTTATATTTGCACTGCGCGGGAATCGAACCCGCGCCCCTTGTCATAGCAGTCGAATGCACTACCGCTATGCCACAGAGGCCGTCAAGTATTAATATATTTCTTGGCCTAATCGGTGTATTAGCCTATCATCATATTCGGCGCCCAAACCAATCTCATCTGCTGATTAACGGAGGAGACTCTGGCGAAGGCTTTCAGGCGTTGGGAGGTCAAACGGCAGTCACTCTCGCAAAAGCCAAGATAAACCAAATCAAGAGTAGGAATAGGAAAGCGGACCCCGGACTCCAAAGAGCAAGCTTTGGATGCAACCGGAAGTAGCGCTGTGATGATGATGATGATATACATTTATGAAGCCTGAAAATAACACACTCGTTTTGGGCAGTAGTGTATTTTTTTTTTTAAAGAATATTAGTAACCGAAATTACTAATATTCCCCCTTTTTTTTACGTGAGGAACGCTGTTACGCACGGCACCTCCGACTACGGGGCGATAGCCGGAGATCGTGTGTGGGACTCTCCCATCCAGGCGGATGGGCATACCCTTTTTTTTTTTTTTTTTTTTTTTTCGTGCGGAAATCCCCTCGGATACCCCCCGCCGGCCAGCGGGGGCGGTTATGTCGGGCTCGAACCGACTAAAACCGCACGCCGTCTTGGGTCTGCAGACGCCGGGGTGTAAGGTTGCCCATAGAGCATATCCCTCGCACCCCGACTGACCCTGGGCCATCTCCGGTTTCGAGATGGCCCCCTCGGGTTTGGGAACCACGGTGTCCCCGTCTTGCCCCGGTTTGGGGGAGGGGCGCTAGTCGCCCCACCGTCCCGGCCTGCTTCTGCTGGGGTGACAGGCGGCCTCACCTGCCACCCCCAGGCCTGCGCTCATGGAGGACGGAGGTCGTTAAGCGCCCTCCGGCGCCTGAGTCGCCTGCGACGCGAGGCGAGCGTGTTGCGGGCTCGGCGGGCCGGGAGGGTTCTGAACCTCTCCCGGGCGCGCTCCGCCATCTCCTTCGCGAGCATCACATGCTCGCAGAAGGAGGTGGCGGCGGCCCACGCGCTCGCGCTCCGCACCATTGCCGCAATCATGCTGCCGAGCGAGAGGACTCCCACCCCGATGGCTGCCACGAGGTCACGCCTCGGCACCTCCCACGCCGGGCAGTCCGCCAGCGTGTGCAGCCCTGAGTCCTCGCTCGCGTCACAGTGATGACACTCAGGCGTTGGCTCCTTCCTGATCCGATGCAGGTGGTCCCCGAAGCACCCCTTACCGGAGATCACCTGCGTCAGTCGGTACGAGAGGCTTCCGTGTCGCCTCTCTAGCCAATCCTCCATGATGGGCCTTACCGCCGCTATTGCGGCGTGCCCTGGGTTCAGTCCCTGCTCTCGCGCCTCCTTTCGCCACTGGTACAGTTGCGAAAGGGCTCTCGCCTCCAGGTCCCATGGCGGAGTTCCGGCAAGGAGACTCGCCGCCTCGAAGGAGATCGTGCGGTACCCGCGGATGACCCTGATGGCCATCACTCGCTGCGGAGCGCGCAGCATCCGCACACTTCCGGCCTTCAGGGCCTCCGCCCATATTGGGCACCCATACAAGGCCATGGACCGCACGATCCCCGCGTAGAGTCTCCTGCAGGAGTCATCGGGCCCCTTCATGTTGGGCAGCAGCCGCGCCAGAGCGAGAGCTGTGCCCTTCAGTTTGGGGGCCAGACTTCGGATGTACTCTCCGAAGTCCCATCGGCCGTCGAGCACGAGCCCCAAATATTTCATTTGGGGCTTGATGCCGATGCGATTACCTCCCACGATGAGACTGGATCCCTCAGGTGGCTTGCTCCGAGGCCCATGAAAGAACAGGGCCTCGGTTTTATGCAGAGCCACCTCGAGACCCAGCCGCCGGATCCGCTCCACGACTTGGGCAACCGCGGTCGTGGCCTTCAGGGTCGCTTCGCGGTATGTCACTCCGCACGCCGTCACGAGCGTGTCGTCCGCGTAACACGTGACGGCGGCACCGTCTGCGAGCTCACCGCGAAGCACCCAGTCGTATCCGATGTTCCACAGGAGCGGCCCCAGGACCGATCCCTGCGGAACACCGCACGACATCTCACGCCGGCCGAGACCGGTCACGGTTGGGTAGAAGACGGCTCTCTCCGTCAAATACGCCCCGACTATGCGGCGGAGGTAGAGAGGCACTTCGTGATACACGAGCGCCTCCCTAATGCAACTCCAGGGCAAGGTGTTGAACGCGTTAGCGATGTCCAGAGACACCGCCAACATCACCTCACCCCGGGCTACTGCATCCTCCGCCAGAGCCCTCACGCGCATGATGGCATCCACGGTGGAGCGCCTCTGGCGGAAGCCATATTGGCCATCCGCCAGGTCCGGCCCCACTCTTGAGAGGTGCTCGACGAGGCGCTTCGCAATTACTCTTTCAAAGAGCTTGCACACCTCGTCGAGCAACACTATGGGCCGGTAGGCGGACGGTGAGTCCGCCGGGCGCCCCTCCTTTCGGATGAGGACCAGTTTCCCCGTCTTCCACAATTTCGGAAACTGGCCCCGCTCCAAACATGCGCTGAGAAGCCCTCTCAGTCGGGGCTCGAGAGCGTCGTCGACTAGAGCTAGGACCCACGCTCGGCCTGGAATGCCGTCGGGTCCCGGGGCGGTGCGTTTGGCTCTCAGCCTTCTCACCGCCAGCTCTAGTTCTTCCCAAGTGACCTCGGGCACGTCGTCGTCAACCACGTCGGGCACCATTGGCAACCGAGGCGGAGTCATCTGCGGTGGAACATGTTCCACCGCCCGCGCTGGGAACAGGGAGCTAACAACTCCTCCGAGCAGCTCCGGCTGGAGACACTGGGTCAACGGCGGGGCCTTGGGGCGCAGTTTTCCCCTTACCATTAGGTAGGGCCGCCCCCAAGGGTCCCGCTCCAGCGTCTCCAGCAGTTCGCAGCGGGCCTCCTTTTTGGCCCGCCTTATCTCTGCTCGGAGGGCACCTCTGGCCTTCCTGTATCCCTGGTACAACTCCGCCTCTCGGGCCTCCGCATCTGCGGGGCGGCGACGCCTCCTACGGAATCGGGCCCACCGGCGGTGCGTGATCACGCAGGCCCGTCTGAGCCTCGCGATCTCCGACGACCACCAGTAGACCTGACCCCTCGGATTATAGGGCGGAGCCCTAGGCATCGCCGCGTCGCAGACACGGGTCATGGCCTCCCGGAACCACTCCGCCTCATCGTCTACGTTGACAGGCCTGTCCGGCGCAGAGGCCCAGGCCTGTACGATGGCGGCTTCCAGGAGGAGCTCCCGATCTAGTCGCTTAAGTGCCCAACGTGGCTCGGGTGGAGCCGGTGTGGCCGGCGCATCGCTCGCGGGGGCGGAGACGTCAAACCGAATATATCGGTGATCCGAACTTGTCTCCTCCCCCAAAACGACACGCCAGCCCTGAACACGTCGTGTCAACGAGGGACTCGCGAACGAGATGTCCACGATTGAACTGGCCCTCGAGGTCACGAACGTGTCCACGGCTCCCCGATTTAGGAGGTCTAGGCCGAGTCCTTCGGCCCAGTCCTCCAGTGCCCTGTCTCTATCCCCCGCCGGGCCCCTATCGTGACGGGAACCCCACGCCAACGACCAGGCGTTGAAGTCCCCGAGCACAAGGACCGGGCGGGGGTGGCAGGCATTGACGACGACTGCCAGCTGACGAAGCCATTGCTCATACGAGTCATCAGCTATGTCTCGGCTCGGCGTGAAGTAAGCAGCCACGACCGCTATGTCGCCAACCGCCGCCGCCACGCAGCCGGGTCCCCTTGCAACGACGGCAAGAGGGGGGCTGCCGGCGGCAGGGTTGTGCACCAGTGCCGCCGACCCATCCAGCGCGGTTTCCCAGGCAGGCCCGAGGAACCGGTAGGTGTATGGGTCGGCGACAGCGGCGACATTTATGGCCCACTGTGCCATGCTCTGGAGCAGAAGGTCCTGAGCATGGGCACCGTGGCCAACATTCACCTGCAGGATGCGGAGCTGAGGATCCATTATGGAACCCCCATCTCCGCATCCCGCTGTGAACTGGAGGCGGAAGGCCGGCCTCCCGGCTTTGGCTCCCCTCCGGCGCAGGCCTTGCTGCCAACCCTGTGGTCAGCCGGCTTGCCTCCCGCTGCACACCTAAAACAGTGCAGCGGGGCGCCACACGTGCCGGCTTTGTGACCGGGCTGGCCACAGCGGAAGCAACGGTCACCCGCCGTCACTTCCGCCGTGCAGTGCACCCCCACATGGCCCACCGACAGGCACCTGAAGCACCTGGCCGGTCGGGCCTGCAGGAGCCTTGCCTGCGCCCTCAGGAAGCCTCCTACCAGGAGGCTCCGCCCGTCTGCAACCTTTTGGGCCGCCGCGATAGGGCAGCCGACAACTGCTGCCCCCTGTCCACCACGGCCGAAGCGTATCGCTCCGGCCTTAACTGTGTCCGGGGAGCAGTCCCCGGCCTCCGCAACGGCGAGCCTGAGCTCTTCTGCCGTGACGGAGTCGTCCAGGCCCGTAATGCGCATTTCTGCGCATTTAATGGGCCTGGACACCCGGACGTCGGCTGCATCCAGCGACTCCCTTAGCCGAGCCGCTAGGGCGTCGGCCTTGGGGCCACTGGCGGCGCCGGGGACCTCGAGAAGCCGGGCTCCCGTCCGTGTGCTCTTGCACCGGACACCCGGGATCTCGAGGGCCTTCAGGTCCACGTTGGCCTTTACTTTGGCCAACACCTCGGCATACCCCATGCCCCTCGACGCTGCCTCCGCCGTCAGAGTGACGACGACGGCCGTAGTTCGAGGGGCACGGAGTTTCCCCGGCGCTGCCTTCGCGGCGGCCGCGGCCCTCCTGGCCTTCTTGGCGGCCTTCTTGGCGGCCTTCCGCCTGCTTTTATTGGCTCCAGCCACCTCCCAGCCCCCTTCCAATGGGGTGGAGGTAGCCGGAGCCACGGCTGGGGCTAGGGCTGGGGCCAGGGCTGGGGACGTCTTCCCCTTGCCCTTCCCCTTGCCTTTGCCTTTCCCCTTCCCCTGGGTGGGAGGGAGCCGTTCCGGTTCCGGCAGGGACGCATCTGCAGCCGGGCGGGTGGGGCCCTTCCGGGTTACAGCCACATAGCTGGCCACCGGCGACGCCAGAGGCGGACGACGGATGGAGTCCACTAAGGCCTCCATCCGACTCATCATCCGCTCCTCCAGCGCACGGGTAGCCGTCACCCAGGGCTCCTCCGGTGATTGGGCCGGCAGCCGCACCGATCGCGCCGGCTGCTCCGCCTGCGACGCCTGCGCTGACTGTGCCGGCTGCGTCGACCGTGTCGACCTCGTCACCCGCGCCGGCTGCTCCGGCTGCGCCAATTGCGCTGGTGGCACCGGCTGCGCCGAACTCGCCACCACCTTCTGTAACTCCTCGAGGGCTGCAGCGAGCCGGGCCGTCTCCCGACGGGACTCGGCCAGCTGTTCCGCGAGGGCCTCATTCTCGGAGGCGATGTTGAACACTATATTCAACATCGCCTCCTGTTCGGGGCTTGGGGACCCCCGGAACGACGCGGTCACCCTCTGGAGTTTCTCCAAGAGAGACCGCGTCCCAGCGCTCGGCTCCGGCACCGCCGAGGTGGAAGGCCTCGACGGTGACTCTCGCACAGCCCTACCAGGGGCTGAGGGCGCTCGGGTGGATGGTCCAGCCCTCGTTCCCCCTCGCGCCCCTCGGCGGCCTGCAGCGACCTTGGACGCCGGCTTCGACGTCTCGTCACTGCTGGAGGAGGAGGAGGTCGTCCCGGTGAGGGTATAATCCTCATCCGAGACGTCCTCCCCCGCCCGAGCCTTTGCTCGCCTCCTGCGTTTTCGGGTCCTCTGTACCCCAAGACCCAACGGGCTACTCGCCCGGCTTCGCTCGTTGGCGGTGTCGAAACTTTCCGACACCGCCGAGGTATTTAGCGTCACCTCCACGCTTGCCTGCTGCGCAACCTCCGCGCAGAGTCCGTCATTTTTGTCCAAGTCCAAGTTCGTGCCTTTGTCGTTATTTTTTTTCATTATCCGGTCCGGTTTCTGATTGTTATGTGAATTTAGCATAGCATATCCCACGAGTATGGGGGAAAGGTGGTCCATCCAGGCGGAGCCCCCTGCACCTGGATAAGCCTATATACTATGGAGGTCGGCTGGTATCCATAGGTTTTTACGACTTTGCTGTCGGGTGTTATAGACTTTTCCTTGTCATGGGCCGGCCAATAAAGGCAAGCCCTCCGGTCAGCAAGTTCACAGCGTATCCTTCTGGAGCCACCAGTCAGGTCGTTGCTGATCATCTGCCGATTACGGAACGCGAGAGGATGGCTAGTCCTCTCTCACCGGCGGCGGCACAAGTGCCCGTCGGCCCCTGCGTTAGCAGTGGGCCAACCCGCCCCTGGATCCCCTAGGACCCCATGGTGGCCTCAGCCACAAACACCATCGCTCGTCCTGTCTCCTCTGAAAGCAGAGGAGTACGGAGAGCGATGTGTTCCCGCCACGTTGGGTATTAGCCGACGATCAATGCCAACCCCATGCAGGGGAAGCCATTGACCGCCGCCCAGGGTGTACCGGCCGCTCCGGTTCCGTTCCCCCCGGACTGCAGCGGGATCGGAATCGGAACGACACTCGAGGAGGTTACCCAACACACACCCCACCGGATGGGCATACCCACTAAACCCCACGGTGCGCCATGCTCGGTGCCTTGTCGGGGGGCCTGAAACTATGCGAGAATACTTCTATGGCGACCCCCCCTAGCGCGTGCCCACTAAGGTGGGCTTATATTCCCCCTATCCTAACCAACCTAACCTAAATATAAAAGACCTGATGCCCGCAGCTCTGCCCGCGTGGAGGTTGGCTATCGTTTTTCGCTCATATCTCCGGTTCTACTTAACTAATTGCAATCAACCATACGGCAGATTTTAAAAGTCTGATCAAGACTTTTCGACTAGAAAAAACCGCATCAAAATCCGTGCAGTAGTTTTTGCGTCCATCGTGAACAAACAGATAAATAAACAAACAGGCATGAATTCAACAAATAATATTTTTTTGTGTTCAGAATCACTCATATAAGAAAACCAACCAAGTATTTTTTTTAATATCGCCAATGTACAAATACAACTAATAAACAATTTAAAATAGTATTAATGAAAATAAATAAATAAATATTCTACGACATTCTACACAGCGCTTTCTAGACCCAAAGAGCATAGTTTAACTAGCTTGTGTTATGGGTTCCAGAATGCGGATAAACATACTTATATACTTTTTTTTGTAAATACATACATATTATACATAGAAACACCCAGACCAATGCAAATAGACATATTCGTGCATACAAATATTTGCACTGAGCGGGAATCGAACCCGCGCCCCCTGTCGTAGAAGTCGAATGCACTACCGCAACGCCACAGAGGCCGTCAAAGTATATATAGTATATACAGTATATATAGAAAATAAATTAATTTGACTCAGAACGTGAGTGTAAACATCGAGTCCTGTTCTCTTTTACGCCAGTTCTGTAATTCTGTGAAGTCTGATCAAAGCTGCCCTTAATTATTTTAGTTAGGTACGTAATTGATAAGTGGACTGTTGGCACAGATTCGTGAAAAGTTTATTGACATACAATTACTTCGGGCCACCAACCAGGTGGACACCGAAGTCTTAAAATCACGCAAAAAAAATAATCAAAATCTTACACCCACTTTTTATCACTTTTCTCGACGTTTCACACGATTCTAAGTCTAATTAAGGAAAAAAAAAATGTTGTGTCGGTCTGTCTGTTGGTCTGGATGTCTGGATGTCTGTTTACGCATTAGCTCAAGAACCACTTATCCGATTTAAAAAAATCTTTCGCCAATCATCTTGTTTGGTTAATGGAAGAACTGATTAGATTTTGGGGTTTGTACGTTCAAGGTTTCGGGTACCTACCATACAAATTGTCCCTAAAAATCTTTTTTTTTGTGTTTTTGACGTCGAAGACGTTTGATTTGATTTCATTTAGAGATAGGATTAGTGGGTATGTGGGAGGGATACGACTACTTATTATTAAAAACAATTTTGAATAAAAATACTGCAACAAAAATATCTAAGTTTGACAGTTTTGCCTGAAGTTTGACAATCACTGTGTGATTTCCGACCCACTAGATTTATGTATATAAATACATAAATAGTAAATAAATATTCTAGGACAAATTACACAACGCCATCTAGACCCAAACTAAGCATGCTTGTCAGATGGGTTCGAGAATGCGGATAAATATCCTTAGACTCTTTTTTTATACGCTTTTTATTAACTTCACCTGTATGTTTGTATGTAACCGACTCCTTTGGGCGCGATTTTGACCCACCTTAAACGGCCAGCTTTCGTTCAAACTTTGTAGATTTATCGAGGACCGATGACAATACACTAATTTGATAAAATTATTCCATTTTTCAATTTGCAAAATAAGATTCTTGTTAATTTAGTTATATAATTTTGATCTATAGTCGATAAGGCTGAAATTTTAATTTCCAACCATTAAAATTACCTAAAAAAAACTGAAAAAAAGAATAGTGATAAAATTTTAAATAAATATAAATTAATAATAGTGTAAATAAAAAAAAAGTGTTTTATTTTCATAAAAGCGTGGGGTGCTTTTTAAGATAGTATCAAAATGATAATCACTCGAATCATGTCTGTCAATAAAATATTTATATCTATTGACCCGTGCACCCCACGCTTTTTTTTAAATGAAATACATTTTTTTTATTTACACTTATTAATTTATATTTATTGAAATTTTTAACACTATTCTTAATTTAAATTTATTAAAACTTATTTTCTATTTTTTTAGTTGGGTATTCTATAAAAAGCGTGTTTTTTAGTTTTTTAACTATTATTTTTGTATATAAATACATATTATACATAGAAACACCCAGACCAATGCAAATTTACATATTTGCACTGAGCGAGAATCGAACCCGCGACCTCTGAAATAGCGGTCAAACGCACTACCGCTACACCACAGAGATTGTCTATATATATATATATATATATATGTAGTAATAATAATAATAATAATTTATTTCACAAAATAAAGGTTTACAAACTTAGTGCTTAACATAGAACTAGGATAAAATATCACTTAATGTTTATGAAATAGCATCCGTTGCCAAACTAGGTAAAAAACCTGTGTTTCGGCTTACGGCGCCACTCCGTAGTACATTCATTGTGACAAATTAAGAGTTTCATGATAACCTAGCTGATCCGTCCCGTCTTCAAAGGGGAAAATTTCCATAGGCATACTATAATTTTTGGACTTGATAGATCAAATAACTGTAGGTACCACCCCGACGTCTGTAGACCCGAACCGGCGTGCGCTTTTAGTCGGTTCAAGCCCGACATGACCGCCCCCGCTGGCCGGCGGGGGGGTATCCGAAGGGATATCCGCACGATAAAAAAAAAAAAAAAAAATGTACCACCCCGACGTCTGTAGACCCGAACCGGCGTGCGCTTTTAGTCGGTTCAAGCCCGACATGACCGCCCCCGCTGGCCGGCGGGGGGTATCCGAAGGGATATCCGCACTAAAAAAAAATAATAAAAAAAAATAAGGTACTATGCCTATAAACTTCACGCAGCTGCAAGCAATCCTGAGTATTATTAGTATTATGAATCCTGCAATATTAGTATATTATAAATGTGAAAGTTTGGATGTATGGATGTTTGCTGCATTTTCACGCAAAACGGCTGAACGGATCCGGATGAAATTTGGCAAAGGAATAGATTATAGTCTGAAATAACACATATGCTACTTTTTATCCCTGGAATAGGTTCCCACGGGAAGCGGGAACGGGATCAGAATTCTACACGGGTGGAGCCGCGGGTAACAGCCAGTATATTATATACTAGCTATTGTAGTATAATTGTGTTATTTCAGACTATAATCTTTCCCTATACCAAATTCCAGCCAGATCTGTTCAGCTGTTTTTGCGTGAAAGAGTAACAAACATTCATACAAATGTACTCACAAACTATCGTGTTTATAATATTAGTAGGATTTTCCACCGAAACTTGAGCGTGTTCCTGCCGTACACCTGCGTTGATGAATGGTGTAAATATAGCCGCAGAGCCCTATGCGTTCATATATACAACTTCCTTTGTAATGAAGGCGTACGTGATACGTATTTATAATCGTTTTAGACGGGATTTCACCGATCAGTATACCTATTATAAAGTAAAGAAAGAAAGAATAAAGAAAAGTGTTTTTTATTGCAGATTAGGTACAAATACAAAGGGGTGTGTGTTGGGTAACCTCCTCGAGTGTCGCTCCGATTCCGATCCCGCTGAAGTCCGGGGGGAACGGAATCGGAGCGGCCGGTACACCCTGGGCGGCGGTCAATGGCTTCCCCTTCACCCCTTCATAGGGTTGGCATTGATCGTCGGCCAATACCCAACGTGGCGGGAACACATCGCTCTCCGTACTCCTCTGCTTTCAGAGGAGACAGGATGAGCGATGCTGTTAGTGGTGAGATGGCCCAGGGTCAGCCGGGGTGCGAGGGATATGCTCTATGGGTAACCTTACACCCCGGCGTCTGAAGACCCGAGACGGCGTGCGGTTTTAGTCGGTGCAAGCCCGACATAACCGCCCCCGCTGGCCGGCGGGGGGGGTATCCGAAGGGATTTCCGCACGATAAAAAAAAAAAAAAAGGTACAAATACAAAGGTGTGCTTGGTTGGGCACCTCCACGCGGTGCACCCTTGGCAACGGAGACAGCAGCGCCTCTCTCCTAGGGCGGGAGAGACGCTGCCGCCTACGGCCAACTCCGACCGAGGCGAGGACGGCCCTGTTGAGGGCAGTTCGGAAGCTTTCCACGTGTCCCTCTGATTAGCAGATGGCACAGTGGAGAGCGAGTAAGGGGGCCATCTCGAAACCGGAGATGGCCCAGGGTCAGTCGGGGTGCGTGGGATATGCTCTATGGGTAACCTTACACCCGTTGTCGTCGTCGTTGCCAATTTTCTGTCACGGTTTTGGGTATGAAGGAGATGAGCTATCGAGTTGCTGTTTTCGGTAATAGATTTGTGCTGGGGTTAACCATTGCAAGATAAAGAAAAAAGATAAAAGATAAAATAAAAGGAAATCCCTTGTATTCGGCTGTGCCCGTCTCAGGAATTTTTCTTTATCTTGCAATGGTTCACCCCAGCACGAATCTATTACCGAAAACAGCAACTCGATAGCTCATCTCCTTCATAACCAAAACCGTGACAGAAAATTGGCAACGACGACGTCGACGACGACAACTCGATAGCAATAGGGCTTTTCTAAAGAAAATCCCTAAAAATAACAAAATAAAAATAAACACGGAGCTACTCTGGCGAGTACTAACTACTAAAGTCATATGCAATAACATGTATTTGCGTTCCGACGCGGAAAATTCGCTACGGAATTGCCATCAAGTGTAGCGTAGGCCTTAGGCCTCATCTATACAAATATATATAATTTAAGTATCTGTTTATAATATTAAAATAACAGATTTTTAATGATTGCACAAGAATGTATGCACAACACTTATAACAAAACTACATTTTTTTGAAATAATCTGTCAGTCTGGCTTTCGGTCTATTTGAAAGAGGTAATCTCTGGAACGGCTGGGCTGATTTTGACGGGACTTTCACTGGTAGATACGTAATGTTACAGAGCGTAACATACTTTAATTATAGACAATTTTTTAGGAATGCACGCAAAAATATTGAAACCCACAAAATTGTGAATAAAGTCCAATTGACTCGGGAACGGCTGGGCCAATTTTGACTGGACTTTCACTGGTAGATAGGTAATGTTACAAGGCATAGCTTGGGTTACTTTAATTTTAGAAAAATAATTATGGTTCCGCGCAAAAGAACTAAAACCCTAAAAGTCTAAATCAACGCCGACGAAGTCGCGGGCGCAGCCAGTACTTATGTAAAAAACGAACAATAAAAAGCCAAAACTAACAATAAAAAACCGTTGACAACCCATTTACGATATGATTATTAAATCGCCTAGCTGGAGAATGTATTCTCTCGAATTATCACCTGATGTTAATGTACCTTTTAAAGGTCATACGGGTACCGAAACGGTACTTGGAGACTGACTAGCTGACACATCTGTGCGGGATTAATATTGATCGATTTCGCGACGCGGATGTTTTACCATAGTTTCATAGACGGCCAGCATACTAATTGGCTTAAAGTGGGTCATGAAGCTCATAGACACCTAATACTACAGCTATTCTGTTTGTTTTTTTTTAAGTGATAACTACTTTAGGCGCGTTGAGCACTTTTTGGGTGAACAAAACTCATGGAACTCCCGTCATCGTCACCAAACGCTTTCTATATTTTTTTTTTAACAACTCCATATTTGTTTTAGCTGATAAACTCGTTTGGAACCTTAACATAATTATTTTGTTTTGATCTTGATAAAGTTTTAAAATTGATTCATAATGAACAACATAGTCATCTGTAAATATTGCCTGAGGATTCAAAAAATGCACATTAAATTTCACTTCTGTCGGCACTCTCGAAGTGCCACGGTTTTTTTTACGTATTGGTACTCCTACGGTGGAGCCTCATCGCTGGCAGCGATAAGGTTGGTATGTCGAAATTGAACCGTCTAAAACCATTCGGTCTCCTTTCTAAGCATCCATTGCCGAGCACCCCGGGTACGCCTTCGAAAGGATAACCCAAGGTTTACCAGCGAACTTCGGCCGCCATCGCGGCCTCGCCTTTGGGGTCGGGTTTGATCCTCCTTCGGTGAGTTGGCAGGCGTGTGTAGGATACATGCGACACGCCTGCGTCTTGGCCCGCTTCTGTAAGGATGGGTAGTGGGCCGACTTCCGTTCTCAGGCACAGCTGTTATGAAAAAGTTACTAATTATTATTTTAACATCATTTTTATTTTTTTTTACGTGCGGAAATCCCTTCGTATACCCCCCCCCCCCCGGCGTACATCGGGGCTGGTTATGCCGTGTCTCGACTAAAACCGCACGGTGTCCTCCCCAAGTGTCCGTTGCCGGGCACCCCGGGTAAGCCCTCGAAAGGATAACCCCAAGGTTGCCGGCGGACTTTGGCCGCCACCGCGGCCTCGCCTGGTGGGGTCGGGTTTTATCCCGCTTCGGTGAGTTGGCAGGCGTGTGGGCACACACGACACGCCTCCGCCACGGCCTGCTTCTGTAAGGACGGCAAGTCGGCCGCCTGTCGACCTTAGGCACAGCTAGTATGTGTTAAAATCTACTAATTATTATTTCAACATCATAATGTATTCTCAAACGTAAACCTTCTCAAAGAACTCAGAACCCATTATTTTTACACCACTCAGGTTTCATCTCACCGGAGTTAACGATGAGGTGGGTTTATCGAAATAAAACTGCACGGTGTTTCTATGTGTCTGTCTGTGTTGTCGGGGAACCAGGGACGTCCTAGGTAGGAAAACTTCTTGATCCAATTATTTTATTTTGATAAATAACGACATAATGCTCCTAAGCTAGTGTCCAATCAAATATCTTAGTCTTAGACCAGTGTTAGTCACCATCAGTAACCACACGACGACGTGGTTCTAACAATAAGCAAGTAACAATCAGCTTCGGAAAATCTAGAGCAAATCAAGGCGATTGGACGGCACTTTATTATACATTATGCGCCGGTAGCTTAGTGGTTAAGCAGTCGACCCTTCGTTCGAGTGGTCCCGGGTTCGAATCCTGGCCATTACACTACCGACGTGAACCCACTCCTAACACAAGCAATTAAGCTTAGCTGGAGGGGTTAGGGGAAATATTAGTTATTTCGGTTACTAATATTCTTTTAAAGAAAAAAAAAAAAACCATTAGGTACTATAATGTCCCCAAACCGGGACAAGGCGGCCCGAACCGGGGCAAGGCGGGGACACCGTGGTTCCCAAACCCGAGGGGGCCATCTCGAAACCGGAGATGGCCTAGGGTCAGGCGGGGTGCGAGGGATATGCTCTATTGGCAAGACGACGTGCGGTTTTAGTCGGTTCAAGCCCGACATAACCGCCCCCGCTGGCCGGCGGCGGGTATCCAAAGGGATTTCCGCACGAAATAAAAAAAAAAAGGTACTATAATGTTCGTATTCATATATGATACGTTTCTTTTCTAAAGTAAGTCTATGACCGGTTTTCGAATTAAGAAATAAATTGAGTCTTTCACAGCGCACTGCTTAAGCCCATTCAAATTCAATTTCTGAATTCAGAAACCAGACTCCATAGACTTCAAACAACACGGAGATAAGTAAGGAATAGTAAATATGGTAAGAATAAAAACCGATACTTCGAATTATTTACGCAATAACAGACCCTTACATAACGTTTAATGGATGCAGAATAATACAAACAATGCAAGTTATAGAAACCGCACCCAATTAACGAGCTGGTTTCCCAATTGACATCGCGTGTTTATTCCAATCTAAATGATGAGAACATAACAGATCATGTCCCTACACGACGTCTGTTCTCAATGACGGTTAAGTAAAAAAATCAATGGTAACGTAAAGTGCGTTATAACTGTGCAACATTTATAATGCACTTTACATACTTAATTGCGTAAAATAATGATGGGAGTAGAGAATTCTAGATGAAATGCATTTGTACCGAACTTCAAAGAAAACGTAACAGAAAGGATGATGAACAGTTAACACAAGATGGACACAATTAACTATGCATGTAAACAAACCTTGAAAATATAATCCATATTTTACATTAAACCCGACGTTTCACCAAGATGGACACCATTAACTATGCATGTAAACAAACCTTGAAAATATAATCCATATTTTACATTGAACCCGACGTTTCACCAAGATGGACAGCATTAACTATGCATGTAAACAAACCTTGAAAATATAATCCATATTTTACATTGAACCCGACGTTTCACCAAGATGGACACAATTAACCATGCCTGTAAACAAACCTTGAAAATATAATCCATATTTTACATTGAACCCGACGTTTCACCAAGATGGACACCATTAACTATGCATGTAAACAAACCTTGAAAATATAATCCATATTTTACATTGAACCCGACGTTTCACCAAGATGGACACAATTAACCATGCCTGTAAACAAACCTTGAAAATATAATCCATATTTTACATTGAACCCGACGTTTCACCAAGATGGACACCATTAACTATGCATGTAAACAAACCTTGAAAATATAATCCATATTTTACATTGATCCCGACGTTTCACCAAGATGGACACCATTAACTATGCATGTAAACAAACCTTGAAAATATAATCCATATTTTACATTGATCCCGACGTTTCACCAAGATGGACACCATTAACTATGCATGTAAACAAACCTTGAAAATATAATCCATATTTTACATTGATCCCGACGTTTCACCAAGATGGACACCATTAACTATGCATGTAATGAAACCTTGAAAATATAATCCATATTTTACATTGAACCCGACGTTTCGGTTGCTTTTCAGCAACCATGGTCACGGAGAGAATATAATCCATTTGAAAGTTTGTAAGCATTCGGATAGCAAAAGCAATACTAGCCAAGTCAGACTTAGAATGGGTGGTTACCCATTCTAAGTCAGACTTAGAATGGGTAACCATTGTTAACACATTGAGAATCTTCCGTGCCTTAGAGAGCATGTTAGTCATTAGTCAGCTGTTAGTCCCGGTTCTCATTAGGAAAAAGCCAAAAGCCCGACAACATGGTCTTATTACAGAACTTCGATGTCGCCTGTGGGTTGTGGAGGTCAATGGCAGTCGCTTCATGGAAAAAAATAAATATATCGAAGTTCAGCTAACTATTTATTAATCTGTGGTTCAGCCTTTTTGTAGTTAAATTGAAAGACCGACCCAACTGAGTTGCTGACTTGGAGAATGATGATGTGACATCTGAATGACAATATCTGGTGATGCAGCCATGATATGTATAGTGGAACTCTTCAACGGCTACTAGTAAAAACTAAGAATTAGGGTTTATTTGGTTTGTTTTAACGAGTCCCAAACATTGCATTCGGTCCCAAATGTCATTTTTAGTTTTTTTTTAAATAAAATAATCATTTGCATACATATTGTTACGTGTGCGGGGTACAAATTAAATGCCGTTTATACAACGAAGAGGTTTATTCGCTCACCACTAACTAGACAACTAAATAACTAGCACACACAGTACTCTTCAACAGTTCAAGTCGCTCAGCAGTTCACAGTAGTCCACAGTCGTTGCTTAAGTCGCAGGTATAACCCTCTTGGTTCACTTCGGTAAGATGTGTTCGCTTTCGCTTCCGAAAATAAACTGACTGCGTGTCGATAGCCGGGCGGCTTTTATAGCTCTTAATAAGGAGGGTAGAATGTTCCGGAATCATCTAGGAATAAGGCACGTTAGGTATTTAACTAGAGCGTTCGAGAAATGTACCTACTTAGTAGTAGGTACAGTCACGCCGACGGTCGAGGTGAATAACCTTGTATTTAAGATTTGTAGGTAAAGTAGGTATAGATACCTATTCGAAGTACTTGTAGTTTTGTGTTGGGATTTCTAGATTTTTCTACACTGCTCGGTAGAGTACTTCGACACTAACAAGTCGTTTTAATTTCCAGAAGATTCGATCAGTAGTTTTCGAGATATCGACGATCGTTGTAACAATATTATGTGACCTCGAAGCACACCTGCGAGGATGTACAAACACGTGTATTCACTCTCTTATTTCAGAAGCTGTTACATATGGTTTTCCATGTATTATTTATGAGGTAAATCTAATTTTATCGCGATTTATTCTATGTTATTTTATATTTTACATTGAACCCGACGTTTCGGTTGCTTTTCAGCAGCCATGGTCACTTACACTTCAAACTACAAGACAACAACCATCTTTAGTCTCTCCGTGACCATGGCTGCTGAAAAGCAAACGAAACGTCGGTTTCAATGTAAAATATAAAATAACGTCAAACAAATCGCGACAGAATCCGTTACAAAATAGTTTTATTTCAATGTGTGACATTCGCGTAAGCTTCCGACAATATCTAACTTTATTATTTTCTTTTGTTTTAGGTAAGATACTATCTAAGAGAGAGACACTCCATAGCGGTATGTTTTAACACATATTAAATCAGAAAACGCTTGTCTAAGCGTGACATGTAGGTATGTACTATATGAATTTTTGTGAAATTTGGGTTAGAAAAAATATGAGTAGAGATAGAGATAAGCAAAAAGAGAGTGTAACATTGTGAATTCAAGGTTTTTTTTAAATCGTAAATTGTAATAATCCCAAACGGGTATTTTTCCGTTTATATTTACTGTTATATATGGTACACAAAAGTTGGACTACAGAAACTACACGGTAGAAAGGACCAGATGGTAAAAGGAAGGTTGGTAGACCTATAAAACGGTGGGCTGGTGATATAGTACAGACAGCGGGAAGCGACTGGATTAAGGTGGGCAAGCACAGGGAGTCATGGAAATGGCTGGAGGAGGCCTATACCCAAAAAAGAATCCATATTTCACACAGTGAAAACTAATAAAAATTAAACTAACCCTAAGCTACTATAATTTTACTAACATTTGACATAGTATTGGAAGTATGGAATTATTACTGAGCGAAGCTCTGAAAGAGTGAAGCTCTCTTTTAGACGACTCATGTATTTCGTTAGACCATCTTCTCCTCCCAAACGGCTGAACCGATTCTAATGAAATTTCACACAAGCAAAGATGTTACTGATGGGAAGGACATAGGCTAGGAAAATCAAAAATTAAAAGTACCACGGAGGAATAATCACCGGAAAAAATAATTAAAACCTGATTTCTCAATGAACAAAAAAGCCTCATTCACGCGATTGGTATTAAATTAAGTAATTTGTTCATATATAGCCATTGAGGAATAATCACCGTTAGAAAAAGTCCTGGTGAAATTGCTTCTCCCAATTTTTGCAACAGCAGAATGAATTGCAGACCTAGTTATTATATGGTGCACAATGCAAGATGCAGAATGTATTGTATTAATCTTTGAGACAGTTGTATATCTATTCTCTAAGTATAAGGGGTGGACAGACAGTTTTCATTCAAACATTTACAGAATTTCGTGCAATCACTGAATGGTTGTGCAAGTGCATTGTTGTCGTTTACATTGGTTATAGACACGCGCGATTGAGCGCTCGTTTTCCTCTTATTTTAACCTTGAGGTTAATTATAGGTTAGAACATATTTTAATAGATTGGAAATACGTGATTGATACATTAGGATTGAACTTTTTCTAAAGGGCTGTGTATGTTTATATTATATCTTACATACGTCATAATCTAAATTTATGAAAATCAGATACGTTATGTAGGTACCGGCATTGCTGGGGTGTGTGTTGGGTAACCTCCTCGAGTGTCGCTCCGATTCCGATCCCGCTGCAGTCCGGGAGGAACGGAATCGGAGCGGCCGGTACTCCCTGGGCGGCGGTCAATGGCTTCCCCTTCACCCCTTCATAGGGTTGGCATTGATCGTCGGCCAATACCCAACGTGGCGGGAACACATCGCTCTCCGTACTCCTCTGCTTTCAGAGGAGACAGGATGAGCGATGCTGTTAGTGGTGAGATGGCCCAGGGTCAGCCGGGGTGCGAGGGATATGCTCTATGGGTAACCTTACACCCCGGCGTCTGAAGACCCGAGATGGCGTGCGGTTTTATTCGGTGCAAGCCCGACATAACCGCCCCCGCTGGCCGGCGGGGGGGTATCCGAAGGGATTTCCGCAAAAAAAAGGTACCGGCATTGCTTTTTCAGATATTTTTCTTTCTCTTAAAAATAAACAAATTTCGCCTCGTTTCTCGCGTAGAAATACCTACTACTCTCACTTAATATCCATTTTAAGATGCAGTATGCTACATTGCGTACGGATTATGAGAGTTAAGCACCTCTCTCACTTTTGTTATACCCATTTTCATGTTTTCCGCTAACTTTATTGTCACTTTATGTGGAATAACAAATTAGTACTACAAAAAAATTGAGAATTAATCATTCATCGTTTTTCTTAATCAAGTTTTTGGAAAGAATATTTGGTGCATATTTTGTGTCTGTATTGTTGATCGTTGGAGGGTTCCTTTATCTGGAATTAATACTCGATTAATTATTGACGTGACAACGTCTTATAAATCGACGGAGCCGGCTGCACGCACGAAAAAACATGACGTATGCGGCGTTACCACATGACGTATGTGGCGTTACCGACGTATGCGGCGTTACCACATGACGTATGCGGCGTTACCTCGCGTTCTTATGACGTTGTCACGTTCAGCTATCGTCCGTAAACCGACTTTACAGACAACCGATTTTTTTATCGGAAATAAACCAACATGAAAAATTCAATTCCGCTGCAGGGAGAACTTAGTTATCATATTAAACCAACATGAGAAAATTCAACTCCGTAGCAAGAGGAAGTGCTTCTAATTGAACTTGCAAGATTTGACCTTCACAAGCAAAGATTGCAAGTTAAATAAAAGCTTGTGACAGAACCGGCATAGTGTAACTGTACCTAATCTGCATAAAAGCTATTTGTCGTTACCTGACAACAGTTTTTTTAACAAATCCAGAGCATTTTAAAAGAACTACCGCAAGAAAACTGTATCGCACGTGCTGAGGGCAAAGCCCCTGAAACGGTGCATGTGTCCGAACGAGACGACGATATTGTTCTTTAGTACGCGTAACAGAGAGGTCCTATGTTGTTTATGGTTATCTTGACAGCATTTGCAAACAAGGCGGCTTTAGTCGTAGTAAAAGCAATTAAAGGGAATTCCGTAGTTGAGGGTCTAATGAAATCATACTTGTCAAATAAAGAATATACTTGAATATAGTCAGCGTCAAAAGTAGATAATCATTTTTAGATTTTAGAAATTAGTTTATGATGCTAAAAATTTTGTGAGCGAATTGGGGCGTAGGTTGAGGGACAAAACAGGGGATTTTCTTCTGACCCCTAGACTCGCTATAGGAAAGCCTGCGCAAGGGTCTCATCCATCAATCAGTAGGTGTAGTACTTGCAGTTGAATTGGACTTTGCCACGTAGGTCTTGGTACGGCCTAATACACCCTTTTTTTCCGTGCGTAAATCCCCTGGCCGGCCAGCGGAGCAGGTTAAGTCGGACTCGAACCGACTGAGACCGCACGCCGTCTCGGGTCTTCGGGCCGGGGTGTAAGGTGGCCCTAATTCATTGCACCCTGACTGTCACAGGTTCATCTTCGGTTTCGAGATGGTCCGCTCGTGTATCAGAATTACGGTGTCCCCGTCTTGCCCCCGGAAAAAGGCCCCATTTAGAAATCACAATAATGATATTATATATATATATATATATATATATATATATAATATATATAAATGGTATATAGCCGCGGTAGCCTAGTGGTATGGGTAATGGACTGCTGAGACGAGGTCTCGGGTTCGATCCCAGGTCTTACCATGGCACACACCAATGACTTTTCGATGCTTTTCGAAGTTATGTGTGTATTTATCGCAGGCTTATAAGTGCCCGGTTAATGGCAATAGACACGCCACCTATTACATTGGGACCTAAACATAAACTGGCAAATTTGGGTGCTAGCACCTCTGCCTACCCCTTCGGGGAAATAGGCGTGAGTTTATGTTATGTTTTATGTTATGTGTTATTGTAGGTGTGCGAATCATTATTTTGATTGCAGAATCTCTCGATTCAATCGTATGTGACACCTTTTGGATTCATCTACCTCTTCTATACATATACTAGGTAATCATATTATGAATCCAAAAGGTGTGTCACATACAATTCAACCGAGAGATTACGCAATCAAAATAATGATTCGTATAACCTACAATATCATTATATTAGTAGTGATTCTCTAATATTATCCGCGAGTAGTTAGTCAATACAAATAGTGATATAGTATAGTAATGACGCTGTTTTCCATATTTGTGTCAAACTGAGTCATATCACAAGCGTCACAGCTCACTGCATCCTATATTGTGTGTTAGTATTTACGTGCGGTAGTCGAGAATAGACGGATCGATTTTGGTGATGTTTGAAAACAATAGTTTTAACGGATTTGAGACAGATTTGTTACAGGGTGTTTTATTTAATGTTAAGTGTAGTTCTATAGATATGCGTGTTAGTGTTTTTATATAGGGTGTTTCTGCTGTCAGGTAACATTATTTGAAGGTCACTACAAGATAAAACTGTAAGTTTTTTTCAAATATTATAATTAGTGGTATACAATAATTTAACGGGAATTAACGCGATCATGTATAGGTATATACATACCTGTGCCTGTGACCACGGCTAGTGTAACCTGGTTGAAAGGTCGATCAGGCAATCCAAAGGTGGTATGTACCTTCTTTTTTTTTTTTTTTTCTGGCGGAAATCCCTTCGGATACCCCCCGCCGGCCAGAGGGGTGGTTATGTCGGACTTGAACCGACTAAAACCGCACGCCGTCTCCGTTCTTCAGACGCCGGGGTGTAAGGTTGCCCATAGAGGATATCCCGCCCACCCCGACAGGTGGTATGTACCTTTTTTTTTTTTATCGTGCGGAATTCCCTTCGGATACCCCCGCCAACCAAAAAAAAAAAAAGGTGGTATGTACCTATACATGATCGCGTTAATTCCCGTTAACATTTATGTATATAATGGAACGCGAAAGTTTAAAATTTGTATTATAATTAGTGGGCCTGAGATGGGTATATGGGGGCCCCATTAATATCCAAAGGGGCCCAAGCCAAATTCACCTGCAAGCCGGTGGTACACCTGCTGATTCACGGACAAGGCTCTTCAGCAGGCTTTATTCTCGGCTAAATAAAGGCCAAAGGCAAGATAAGCGAAATCGGAGAGGAGGAGAGCGGACTCGTAGCTCCAAAGTAGGTACAAACCTGCATAGCAAGCTGTGATGATAATGATTTAAAACCGCCGAAATGCTAGTCGGACTCGTGCACGAAGGGTTCCGTACCATTATCTATATAATGCGAGCCCCCCTTATTAGGGATTTTCTTTAGAAAAGCCCTATTGCTATCGAGTTGTCGTCGTCGACGTCGTCGTTGCCAATTTTCTGTCACGGTTTTGGGTATGAAAGAGATGAGCTATCGAGTTGCTGTTTTCGGTAATAGATTCGTGCGGGGGTGAACCATTGCAAAATAAAGAAAAATCGCAAAAAATCACAAAATCGAAAATCCCTTGTATTCGGCTGAGCTCGTCTCAGGAATTCAACTTGTTTTTTTCATGGTTTTAGTTATTTATTTTTGAAGTGAATATATTTAAGCGTTTACCTGTTGCCGTTATTAATATCGAGCATAAAGCGGTAAAAAAACGACGTTTCTTGTGCATAAATATTTATTTTATACTGTTTTTAGTATTTGTTGTTATAGCGTCAACAGAAATACATCATCTGTGAAAATTTCAACTGTCTAGCTATCATGGTTCATGAGATACAGCCTAATGACAGACAGGCTGACGCCCAGTGAAGTCTTAGTAATAGTATCCCGTTTTTATGGAACCCTAAAAAGTACTAAATAATCTAAGTATTAGAGTTAACGGGTTTTTAAGAGTGTCCGATATTTCAGCACTGTTGCAAGCGCCATGATCACGGAGGAACTGAAGAAGGCGGTTAACGGTGAACGAGTTTAAGAGTAAATATATCGATTGATATATTTATTGATCATGTTTATATTTATATATCAATTGATATGATAGTTTAAATACCTATACTAAATAATCATTACAGTTGAAAAAATGATTAAAACATGCTTATCACCAAATGTTATGTATCGGACTCACTGAGAAATTAGGTTATACCAAAATGAGTAATTAGCCTGTTTTGTTCATCGTATATATGTTTATCGTCACGCCTCTATTTCCTCGAAGGTAGGAAAGAGGTATATCTAACATAAACATTTTCAAATTTCATATTATTTCAATTGGTAGGTCCCACTTACATGGGTAAGCCATTGGCCTCTAAAGTCTTTGCAGGGCCCTATACACCCCAGAGTATGTATGTTAATAGCAAAAGAATATAAACAAAAATTATTAATTAAAAAATCAACCCATTAATTTTCTTTCGGTTTATGATTTGCATCTGGGTCCCGCCTGCTATCAAACTTGTTTCGGTCTTTTTAGGGCAGTCGGGTTATTTGATTTTTTAATTAATAATTTAATTGTATACTTTTTAGTTATGATATATATATTTTTGAAATCCCCTTTTAAAGTTCTTCATTTTGATACCTTACACGATAAGTTTGAGTGAAAATATTTTTTGAATAACATACATTTTACATTTTGATATACCCAGTGTCACTCTCACAGTAAATACGAATCTAACGACACCTCTCAAGCTAAAATCCATTGAGCCGTTCAGGCTGCAGAGCGTGCCAATACATACATACATACATACTCTCGAAAAACATAACCCTCCTTCTGGCGCAGTCGGGTAAAAAATAACCGTTGATTTGGAAAATCGTTCGGTAGTAATCTTCAAAAATCGTGGGCGGCTTCATAACGTTTACTGGATTTGTAGCAATAGATGAATGATTATTCGCTCCGATGGATTTTTGAAAGCTTTCGAGGTTAATTCACGAACATTGAAATAAAAAAGAATCTGACCAGATATATTTGTAACGTTATCAAATACGCGATGTTTTCATCAACCTTCAAATGCCGCTCTGCATTGCTATTCCGTAAGAACGTATATGTATCTTGATAGCTGAATTCGTGATGAGTACAATATGCTTATGTCTAATATTGTACTCACCGCGACAGTTAACGGCATCTGTGGCGTAGCGGTAATGCATTAAACTACTACTACAGGAGGCGCGGGTTCGATTCCCGTTCAGTGCAAATATGTAAATTTGCATTGATCTGTGTGTTTCTATGTATAATATGTGTGTATTTACAATAAACAAGTTGAATTCTTGAGACGAGCTCAGCCGAATACAAGGGTTTTTTTTTTCTTTTTTTCTTGCAATGGTTGCAACTTGCAACGACGTCGACGACGACAACTCGATAGCAATAGGGCTTTTCTAAAGAAAATCCCTAAAAAGAATACCGAAGATATACCCGAATTTAGCCGTGTACCAATTCTCACCTGCAAGCCGGGGCACATGCTGATTGACGGATACAGCTCTGGCGGAGACTTCTGTCGGGGTTGGGGGTCAGACGGCGGTCGCTCCCATAAAAGTTGCATAGGCAAATCTGAAGGAGGATAAGGATCATGCGATAAGAAGTAAGCAGACCCTGGGCTCCGATGTTAAAGCCTCGGATTCAACCGGGAATATCATTAACAGGATGATAGTAAAACATGTCTATTCTGATAGTCATTATTTCAGTTCGTTACTAAGATTGTGCCGCAGTGTCTTGAAGATATTTATACACACATGCATGAATGTATTGATGATGCGCGCGCGCAGTCTAAACATAATGATCTAACTGTTAAGTCTGCGCGCTATATATTGCTGAGGAACGCTTTTAGTTGTTTGAGAGAAACTTTTATGTAAATGTGGAATCATTTTTAAAGACTATTTAAGTTTAATTTATGTACAAAATAAGTTCTACCAAAATATTTGCTCATTTTTCTCTACTGGGTTGAATCGAATTGATACATCTAACGTAGGCTTTCATTTCGTGGTTGGGGAATCAGAAGGCATTCGCTCACGTTAAAGTCAAAGTAAACCGAATTATAAGGAGTATAAAAGCGGGCTCTAAAATGCAAGCTTTGGGTGCAATCGAGATTAGGAATCGAATGAAGAACAAGTAGTACATACATAGTAGTACATGACGACCTCTGTGGCGTAGCGGTAGTGCATACGACTGCTAAGCCAAAGGTTGCGGGTTCGATTCCCGCTCAGTACAAATATGTATATTTGCATTGGTCTGGGTGTTTCTATGTATAATGTGTATTTATTTACAAAAAAAAAAGGATTTAAGTATGTTTATCCGCATTATAGAACTCATATGACAAGCTCTGCTTATTTTGGTCTAGATGGCGTTGTGTACTTTGTCCTACAATATTTATTTATATACCCAGTATAGCCGTTTGTTGTTAGCTGAACTCCTCCGTTAACACTCGCGCGATCTTGACCAAATTTACCCCGGTGATAGTGTGGACACTGAGTAGTGTTTAGAAGCAAGATGGTTTAAGTCCGATGTGCCATTGTGGAATAATCACCGAAAAACAGTTTCACGAGCGCGCGGCCTTAGCTAAGCGCGCGACCGTAGTAAGATGTTTTATTTTCAAGTAAGAGTCCTGTTCGCTCAGCTCAATTTATTCCAGTCGCGCCCTGCACTGAATTCCTAGTTGTTTATACGTGCACTATATTATCTATAACTATATCCATGGATCGCCGACAGCTAACATATGGCGCTAGCAGTATAAAATGGCGATATAAATACTGATTACCAAGTTAAGTTCGTGGGAACTGGGTGGGTCAGGCCATTTGCCATTATGTCACTGCGGTCGGCTGCTCGATGGCTGTGACCGTTACACGAACTGTACCTACTACATGTACTATATCAAATTGATAACAGTTTGATACGATAACCGTCGTTTTAATACGAAAGTTATTCGCATATTGAAAAAAAATAATAACGACTTTTATTGTGATTTTTTTTTTTTTTTTTTTTTTATTAAAAATTTGAGTGCGTTTGACTGCATCTCACCTGATGGTAAGTGACGATGCAGTCGAGGATGGTACACGCAAACTCAAATAATGCCTATTCACTCTCGCCTTGAAGGTCCCCAAATTATAAGAATCGGGGAACACAGACGCAGGTAAAGAGTTCCACTCCCTCGCTGTCCGCATAATAAATGAGGAAGCGTTGCGCTTGGTGCGGATTGGTGGAATATCAACAACGAAGGGATGAAAACGTTGCCCGCGTCTAGTTGATGTTATTTCATTATTTACATTGAACCCAACGTTTGTGTTGCTCTTCATTAGCCATGGTCTCCCCGTTACCATGTAAATAGTATGTATATAGTAGTGGTATGGGTAATGGACTGCTGAGACGAAGTCTCGGGCGCGATCCCAGGTTTTACCATGGCACACACCAATGATTTTTCGATGCTTTTCGAAGTTACGTGTGTATTTATCGCAGGTTTATAAGTGCCCGGTTAATGGCAATAGGCTCGCCACCTATTACATTGGGACCTAAACATAAACTGGCGAAATGTGGGTGCTAGCACTTCTGCCTTCCCCTTCGGGGACATAGGCGTGAGTTTATGTTATGTTATGTTATATAGTAAAATAGTTTTATTTCAATGTGTGTTCAACATTTGCGTAAACTTCCGACTAGACTTTTTGAAACAAACTTGACCTTTCTGCAATTGTTTTTTGACAATCTATTCAATAAATTCGGTACCATAAATATAATAAGGAAAAGTTGGTGTTGGAATAGGGTCCCATGGGTACGGGATCAGAATTCCCCGCAGGTGAAGCCGCGGGTAACAGCTAGTTGGTTCATACAAACGTAGGTAATCAGTTATCGGGGTGTGTGTTGGGTAACCTCCTCGAGTGTCGCTCCGATTCCGATCCCGCTGCAGTCCGGGGGGAACGGAATCGGAGCGGCCGGTACACCCTGGGCGGCGGTCAATGGCTTCCCCTTCACCCCTTCATAGGGTTGGCATTGATCGTCGGCCAATACCCAACGTGGCGGGAACACATCGCTCTCCGTACTCCTCTGCTTTCAGAGGAGACAGGATGAGCGATGCTGTTAGTGGTGAGATGGCCCAGGGTCAGCCGGGGTGCGAGGGATATGCTCTATGGGTAACCTTACACCCCGGCGTCTGAAGACCCGAGACGGCGTGCGGTTTTAGTCAGTGCAAGCCCGACATAACCGCCCCCGCTGGCCGGCGGGGAGGTATCCGAAGGGATTTCCGCACGATAAAAAAAAAAAAAAAAAAGGTAATCAGTTATCATTATCACACCGCTACTGAGCTATGACCGATGAGCGGCATGAAGAACAGCTGTTACGCGTTCTAGATTACATGTGGTAATGTTATAATACTTGATTATACTGTTATTGCAACGGTTATCGACTGTCATAACGATAACGGTGTTATGCGTAAAATGTGATTGATAATCATGTGTAAATGTTTGTTTTAATGGAGAATGTTTGAGTTGATTGTGTTTGATTGCCATAGTGATAGCGAGGATGGATCGTTTTTGGGTATCCGAGGTAATGTGGAGAGGAAGTAACTCGGTCCTATCAGTTGCTAAATGCTTTACAGAACACCTTACACCCCGGCGTGTGAAGATCCGAGACGGCGTGCGGTTTTAGTCGGTTCAAGCCCGACATAACCGCATCCGCTTGCCGGCGGGGGGTATCCGAGGGAATACCGCACGAAAAAAAGGTACCTCGGATAAGCGAAATTTTTTTTTAAATAAATAAATATTCTACGACATTCTACACAGCGCTTTCTAGACCCAAAGTAAGCATAGTTAAACTAGCTTATGTTATGGGTTCCAGAATGCGGATAAACTTTTTTTTTTGTAAATACATATACATATTATACATAGAAACGCCCCCCAGACCAATGCAAATAGACATATTCATGCATACAAATATTTGCAGTGAGTGGGAATCGAACCCGCGCCTCCTGTCGTAGCAGTCGAATGCACTACAGCTACGCCACAGAGGCCGTCAAGTAATACACATACACATACACATAATACACACTAGGATAACACGGAAGAAAAAAAAAACCGACCAAGTGCGAGTCGGTCTCGCGCAGGTAAGGTTCCGTACCATTATCTACCTGTTGCCGTTATCAATATCGAGCAAAAAAAAATTACATTTGTTGTATGGGTGCTGTTTTTTTAGTATTTGTTGTTATAGCGGCAACGGAAATACATCATCTCTGAAATTTCAACTGTCTAAATATCACGGTGATACAGCCTGTTCATTTCCGGGCCAGGAGGTATAGTGCGCAGTGGAAGTTGGCCCTCCTGGCTGCAATGGGGAATTGAGCAGTCTGCGGTTCACAGAGCAAATTATTGTTAATAAAATAGGTTTCACTTACCATTTACTTAGGCGTAAGGCGTAAGGCGCCCGAAATAAAAAGCTTTTACCTGTCTGTGTCTGTATCCAAGTGTATCTGAAGTGTATAGTGTATGATGTTTTGTGTGAGACAGATCAACACAGCGCGTGGTACACTGGAGCCCTTCACATCAAATATGTAATTCGGTCGAACAACTCCCAACTGATTACGTTAATAATTCCAAAATATAACCAATCCAACGCGAGCCAAATATGATTTTCGCGGATTATACTTTATTCGAACAAAACTTATTTTAACCAAACGAAACTTTTTCTCAAGACAATTCTTTTTGCAAGTTGACAACCAAGTGACAGATAGATCTGTCAAAGCAATTTTTTTTTTTTTTTACTTCGTTTAGGAACGTAACACAGCCTGTTGTGGCTCAGTAATTATACTTTTCAAGTGCCAAACAACCTCAGCATACCCTTTTGAATCAACCTCAACCATTTTTTGCTTTCGGTCAAAATATACCGTCAACTCCCAATGTCACTGTGCTACGTTAATTATTTGCTTTAATGAGTTGGTATTTAGTTGTGGTTTATATTTTTTTATTTTGTGCCTGCTGCATATATTGGGCCAATTTTTCGAACATTAAAAGCGGCGATAGCCCTGTGGCGTACGTAACTGACTGCCGAGACGAGGTCTCAAGTTCGATCCCCAGTCGCCCCGGGCACACACCTCTGACTTTTCGTAGTTATGTGTGTATTAAAAATATTAATTATCGCTCGCTTAGTAATGTGCCCGGTAGATGGCAATAGGCTCACCCCCTATTACATTGGGACCTAAACATAACTAGTGAATCGTGGATGTGTAATACACCTCTGCTTACCCCTTCGGGGATACAGGCGTGAAGTTATGTTTTGTTATGTTTAAACTACCGATTGGATGCCGGCCTACCTATATCTTCCCATGGGTTTCGGACAAGGCGACTGAGGGATAGAGCTGTTCAATATTCAATGGTATCTATGCAGCCCAGTCCTAACCACAATGGTGTGGGTCAGTACTGGGTATACGGCAATAGACTCACTCCCTATTCCGACCGAATGCTGTGATTGGTGAACCCCTGGTGTTTAATGACCTCTGTCTAATCCTCTGGCATAGCAGACGGACTATAATATATGTATAAACTACCGTCATTGGCATAAACTTGACTTTACACTATAAAAATTCTATGGACAATATTGGTGTATGTTGGGTCAATGTGTACAATCGGCTTTAGGAACATTGCAGGTTAAACTCTCGTGTCATTCTTGCGGTATTTTGTTGGTATTTGCTTTGAAGTAAGCCGATGGAGGAGTTTTTAAAACTATAAGGTAAGTGTTCAACATACAGACGGTTTGCCTGATGGTATGTAATTAATGTGGTCTATAAACTAGGTCTGCAATACATTCTGCTGTTGCAAAAATTGAGCGAAGCAATTTCACCAGGAATTTTTCTAACAGTGATAATTCCTCAATGGCTAGTCCGATTTTCGTTTTTCTTTTTTTGTCTTATGTGTATGAACAAATTACTTAATTTAATACCAATCTCGTGAATGTGGCTTTTTGTTCATTGAGAAATCAGATGTTAAATATTTTTTTCCTGGTTATTGTTCCTCCGTGGTACACATGAATTTAATTACATAGCCTATGTCCTTCGCATTAGTAACATCTTTGCTTGTGTGAAATTTCATTAGAATCGGTTCAGCCGTTTGGGAGGAGAAGATGGTCTAACGAAATACATGAGTCGTCTAAAAGAGAGCCTCACTCTTTCAGAGCTTCGCTCAATGGAGCACTCAACAACTCAACAGAAGGAAAGACTACGATTTTTACAAACCGTACAAAATTCAGGGAATGCCCTGCCTGAGACTGGGCTATAAGTCTTCAAGTCTAGAGAGAACAGGTTACTACTAGGCAAGCGTGGTCCACCATCGACCACGCCTTTAGTTACCAACAGGTGAGATAGTAGTCTAACGCAAGCCTGTTGTCAATAATGAAAAAAAAAACAAGTTGAATTCCTGAGACGAGCTCAGCCGAATACAAGGGATTTTCGATTTTGCGATTATTATTTTTTTGCGATTTTTTCTTTATCTTGCAATGGTTCACCCCAGCACGAATCTATTACCGAAAACAGCAACTCGATAGCTCATCTCCTTCATACCCAAAACCGTGACAGAAAATTGGCAACGACGATGTCGACGACGACAACTCGATAGCAATAGGGCTTTTCTAAAGAAAATCCCTAAAAAGGTTGGGATTAAGAGCGCATTCGCGCTACTAGAAATAAGTCAGAACGTAAGCAAAGAAATCTTGTATGTTGTTTCATTATATTGTTACGTGCGCGGGTTACAATTAAATGCCGTTTATACAGCGAAGAGGTTTATTCGCTCACCACAAACTAGATAACTAAATAACTAGCACACACAGTACTCTTCAACAGTTCCAGTCGCTCAGCAGTTCACAGAAGTCCACAATCGTTGCTTAGGTCGCAGGTATAATCCTCTTGAATCGCTTCGGTAAGATGTGTTCACTTTCGCTTCCGAAAATTAACTGACTGCGTGTCGATATCCGGGCGACGCCGACGTTATATCTACGTTCGTTGTCAAGGAGATGAGCTATCGAGTTGCTGTTTTCGGTAATAGATTCGTCCTGGGGTGAACAATTGCAAGATAAAGAAAAATCGCAAAAAATCTCAAAAAAAAACGCAAAATCGAAAATCCCTTGTATTCGGCTGAGCTCGTCTCAGGAATTCAACTTGTTAGGGATTTTCTTTAGAAAAGCCCTATTGCTATGAGTTGTCGACGTCGTCGTTGCTAATTTTCTGTCACGGTTTTGGGTATGAAGGAGATGAGCTATCGAGTTGCTGTTTTCGGTAATAGATTCGTGCTGGGGTGAACCATTGCAAGATAAAGAAAAAATATGGAAAGGCCAAGTCTAACCCTTAAAAGGCGAACAAATAAGACAATAGGGGAAGCCAATGGTGTAGGCTAATATAGTAGCAAATGGTAAGATGGCTAAAGTCCGCCGGTAACCCTGGGGTTATCCTTTCGAGGGCTTACCCGGGGTGCCCGGTATAGGACACCTGGGCAGGACACCGTGCAGTTTTAGTCGGTTCATGCCCGACATAACCGCCCCCGCTGGCCGGCGGGGGGGTATCCGAAGGGATATCCGCACGGAAAAAAAAAATTGTAAGATGTCTCTGCCTACCCCAATTTTTTTTTCTAATTGGGAAGAGGTGTGTATGTAGCAACGTTTTCACATGTTTAGACATAATAGGCCTTTGTTCAATGGTTGCACCATGCGATTTTTTATTGAAGCAGTCAAGCATATGCTTATAAGCGTCGGTACTCGGTAGCTTAGTGATTAAGTATTAAGTCGTCCTTATGATCGAGAGATCCCGGGATCGAATCCTGACCATTAGGTACACTACCGACGTACCACTTCTAACACAAGCAAATTAGCTTAGCTGGATGGGTTAAGAGAAATAATAGTAATTTCGGTTACTAATAACTTTTTTTTCGTGCGGCCAGCGGGCGAGGTTATGTCAGTACCCACCTTCTCTTTTCAACAACAAAAAAAAAGTACTAAAACTGGTCCGGGTTTTTGGTAATTTGACGCATTTTGAAGCTGTTTATTCTAAACGATCATTTCGAAAATAATCTAAACGTTTCTCTCCCACAACAGCAACTTCAAACAACAATCTTCACACAACTAAATGAAAATAAATTGACTTTTTCCGCTGCAGCCAGAATCTTGAAGCTTATTTAACGATGTATTCACTAAACATCCTTCGCGTGATGATCTTAATGTGCGTTGTAACAACAATTCAGATAGTTGTAGAGTCTGTCGCAGTCCTTAACGCCGCCGGAGTCGTTGACCTGCCCGTGGGAACGCGCGGCGCGCGCCCTGATGTCTCAAATATTAGGCTTTATACACGTTGTGGGAAATTCACTTGAAGATACTATATTTTTACACGAGTGCTCAAAGAATTGTTATGTTTTCGGGGTTTATGAATGTGGGTTTATTTATTTCACCATAAATACCTGAACCATTTAGAATATTAGAATATCATCGACGCCATGCATATAGCAAGGTTCAAATCATATTGGCGGGTGTATAAGCAAAAACACAGAACACTACCATTGACGTAGCAGTGGAATGATATACAACTAGACCACGTATATTTATTTCTGGAAGGTACGATTTCCGCACGAAAAAAAAAAAAGGTACGCTTACAGATTACTGTCATTGCATGACAGAAAACATTTTTAAACAGCAACTTATTTAAAGTCTAGACGATAATCCAAATATACCAATAGGCAAATATAGCAAATAGATTGTTAATATATTGATACTAACCCTGGGGTTATCCTTTCGAGGGCTTACTCGGGGTGCCCGGCAATGGACACTTGGGGAGGACAATGTGTGGTTTTAGTTGGTTCGATTCCGACACGCCCAACCCATCGTTGCCACTGATGGGGTGTAGCCCGTGGGGGCTTCCACACGTTAAATATATTCTAGACTATAATCTATCCCTGTGTCAAATTTCATCCTGATTCGTTCAGCCCTTCTGGCGAGATTGAGTAGCAAACATCCATACATCCAAACTTTCGTATTTATAATAGTAATAAGATTTTTTTCAGTCTTATCAATACGACTATTTCCCATAGTGCCATGTTAGAAATCGAGGTTGTTGACCTTTGCATGTAAACTACGGGCTTTCAGTTTCACGTTAAAGCTAGACAGTAATATATAAAGTTAATGAAAGAATCATCACAACAATTGAGATACGTCGGGTCGGTATGGAGGTGACGCGATCTTGTTAATAGGTTATTCACCTCTGTCCTATTGCTAAGGTTGCATATCCACGAGACGGCTGCTTGCCGGAGCTATTCCCGGGTACCGGGTACCGGTGTCCGGTAGTCTCCTCCTCGGAGCCCGGGGTTTGCTTAGTCGCTGTCATAAAAGCCGTGTAACGGTTGATGTTTTTATAGAAGTTGCAGAAATTTTAAGGTGATGTAATTGAACTGTAAGATTTAAGAAAATAATTAATGTAATTGGTACTAACTCCGGCTAGGGCGAGCAGAGAGAAATAAAAGGGTCGATTACAATATATTAGATTATAATCGGTGTAAGAGATCGTTACATACATTTATATTAGGTATTGGAAATAATGAATCTCAGGGAATGGATTCGTAATAAATATTCTGCCGTGGCGTTGTTCGGTCCGTTGTGCAAAGATGGTAGTATGCACTTAGCTAGTGGACACGTGGCTAGATGTTGCCGGCGTGCCAGGGTCTCCGCTGGTGTGCCTCGCTACCGCTATGATGATGCGAAGCCCGGTGCGAAGACCCTGGAAATAGAAAAAGTGCGGGTCAGTTTGTCACTAGGTGATTACGTCCAAGTGACCCGCTAAAATAGCAGGTGAAGAGAATCTCCCAGCGGCAATGCAGCGTAGCTAGAAGCTATAAGAAAAAGAATATAATTATGCAGCACAAGCTGGTGCCGCGACCTCTGACCGTAGGGGTCATCGGCCTCGTGGCACTAATTAGGTAGGCTGAAATAGCACACAATAAAAAAAAAAAAAATATATTAAGCCATGCATTTTAGCAGGCAATATTCTGCACCGCTGGAAAGTCTTCACCTGTAGAAAGAAGTAGGAAATGTTGATCTCAAAACTTACCCGGAGCCGACAGCAGTTGGCCACGGGGTCAAAGTGACCTTCCTCGGCGAAGGTTCCAAGGAAAGGGCCGATATAAGAGCCGTCAGTTGATAACTGGGCTAGTGCTGTCCAATCTCGCTCACACAACCATAGATAATTAGTAATAAATTATCGAAACATACTAAATTATCGATAAATTTACGAATATTGTTTTAATTTGATTTGTTAAGAATCCACAACGTTACAGCCGTAGAAGTCGGAACAACAGGCTCCTCCACCTTTTGTTCCGATTGCTGCCGCCTGACCTCCCAAGCCCAAGAGGAAAGCCTCCGCCGAGCCACGACCGACAATAAGGGCGCTTTCAATTTAGACGTTTCGTGTCGGACCGCAGCAGTGCCGAAGCGGTGCGTTTCTCGTATGGCGCACGGACGGTCGTTTGTTTCAATACAAAGCGCACGGTGCGGCAACAGTGCGGCGTCTGTACCCCGAACGCTCGACGACAGGACGGCAACATCGGAAGCTCCACGTGTTCATTTCGCTGTTGAATAGTGCGGTGACAAGACGTCAGAACTTATTTAAACAAATTTTCATGTAATAATTATTTGCTTAAAATGGATAAACGTGGAAGAATTTATAAATGAAATTGAAATACGTCCTGCTATATGGAACTCCAAAAGCGACAAATACAGTAATCGCACGGAAACAAAAAATGCTTGGGAAGGTATCTGTGAAAAATTTATAGAGAATTTTAAAAATAAAACTACTGGTGAAAAAAACTTAGCAGGTAAATATTCATTTAAATCAAATTTTGGTATTTTGCCATGTTAATTGTCCTTCGTGACCCACACCAAACGTTTTGAAACTTTTGGTGTGAATTTTCATATTGAAATTAATTCATTTGCAATTTTACAGAACAGTGACGCAATGTTAGTAGCATATTAGCGCCACCGCTTGGTGTGTGTCAGCTTATTTAAAAAAACCTATTTTGTATTTGATCGTTGATTATTTATGTTTACTGAACAAATTAGTAATCAGACTAAACTAAATTGCTCTCAATATTAAAAGATGTTATCAAAAAAGTGAAAATAACTATAGTACCTGAGTAATAAATAATATCACAAATATAAAATATACGTTGTTTAATTTACTTACCTCAATGTTATCACTAGTCTTTCTGAAGAAAGACTGAAAGCTGAAGCTTATATAGTATGTCTGAATATAGTTTCTTGCCGCTGAATTTTGCTTTCAACTAATTCAAGTAATTCGTAGAAACATTCTCTAGGCATTCTTAAGTAATTAAAAAAATTGCTTGGATCTTGTTTTAGCCTAGGGTAAAGATTATGGAAATCACCAAAATTACATGTTAACGAAAACATTGGTGATGCTCTTTTAAGGGGGCGTCGCTTTTGTTTCTGTTTGATGTTTTTCAACAAGAGCACTAACAGTAATGTTTCTTTGTCAGAGTCCATGGCTTAACTGCTGCCAAATACATTTAATACATCACTATAATACAAACGCACGGCAGTCACAAACGCTTTTAATTTAGGCGTTTGTTATCGGACTGCTACCGTACGGCAGCAGTACGGTAGCGGGCTATAACCAGCGGCACGGTAAACGCGCGCCAGCGGTCCGACATGAAACGTCTAAATTGAAAGCGCCCTAAGGTGTGCCGGTTTGCAGGTGAGGTTGGCTTGGGCCCCGGAGTTTTTGGTGGGGCCCATAAACACCAATGGCAATGGCACTAATGATCTTATATTAAAATGAGCTAGATATGTTACATCAATACTATCGCGATGTCAAAAGTGTACCAAGGTCTATGACAGAAGTATTATGTTCTCGTTCGCACTTCTGAAAAATTCAGGTTTTGTTGCACTCGCGCTTGCTTGGTGGTAGGCTAGCTAAGGGTTGGTTCCGTAATGGGGGAGGGTTACGAGACGCCGAGACTAGTGTTAATTGGGCTAATGAATTTTGACATCTATGTGTATAGTCATAGCGCACCTTTTCTAATGTCATTTGTATGACAGCAAAAAAGTTGCGTATTGTTGCTGGTCGAGTAGTGGTCTTACGTGATACTATTTTTTTTGTTTGGCTAGTCTAATAGCACGGTAACCGTGAAACCGGACCGTTCAGAAACTGTCTCGTCGAAATGCAGCCTAATTCGTACACACGAGATTAGCGTAGGTGTTAAGTAGTACATGAACGATGAACGCTCAGTGTGAAGATGAAATCTTGATTATAGTTCTGTGAAGATGCTGCTAGGTTATCATCTGAAGCGTAGGCGAGAAAAAATAAACGTATTGACAACAATTTTCAAGTAAGGTCTTGGGTGCGATTTCTGGGTCGAGCTAACCAGCGTATTGGTTTAGTGCGCTAATGCCTCATTTCGGAAATAGCCATTGAGGCTGGAAACGACTTATTCCTAACAGGACCTATTCTTAAACGAATTCTTATTGAATTGGGCTCATTCCTAAAATGACCTATTTTTAAAAGGAGCCATTTCGGGAAGGACTCAAATCTGGAAAACTGGGTAAGGAAGAGAATAAAACGATTTTGTTCATTCATAAAAGAAAGTATTGTAAAATATGTTTCAATCGGCAAAAATCCAGATCTAGAAAGGGACTTGATCCCGTGCCCAGTCCCTTTCGAGGGGTAATACTTTGACCAACTAAGTTAGAATAGGTCCTTTTAGGAATAAGTCCTTTCCGTACTAAACCAGCGTATCTAATGGATCTCAATTCCCTGAAAAACCTTTCAGTTGAGATAAACTCTTGCTAACGCCTCGACGCGGTAAATTCTTCACTATTAAATGCAACCACAAATCAGTGGTGGTCGTTCACAAGCGCGCGTATCGCCACTCATCGCTGCCGCGGTGTTCCCGTCCCTCTTCCTATGGGTGTCACACAAGGTGATTTAGGGATAGTGCTGTTTCCATTAGTGCGCGTTTGACGGCAACAAGCTTGCCCCGTGGGTATCAATACACCCTAGCCTATCCCTTCAGGAATATATATACAGTCGGGAAGAGATATATACTGGTGGTAGAAATTTGATGACACAAATTTGTCACAAAATTCGGCCGGGTAGGTACCACCGTGCACGATTGCGAAAAATCCGCCATAGTAATCCAATTTCAGTTTGATTGCGTTTAGGGGTCAGCAAGTGCATAGCCGGGCAGGGGGATGGTGGTCGCAGCACTAGTGGGAACGGTGGGTGTTACGCGGTGCTGCGACGACAATCCTCTTCTGATGAGGCCGGCAAGCTGAGTGCCACCATTGTTAACATGATACGTGTATGTAATGGTGACCCTCTTTCCTGAGACTTTACCTTCAGGTTACCATCAGGCGAGGTGAAGTCAAATTGACGTGTCCTAAATATTAAAAAAAAAGATGTACCGGTGTATTCTTCGGTCTCAAACCTGACCCGAATACCAATGAAAAAGTCCACCAGACGGTACAATGAGGAGTTATTATCAATTGTCCTAATCAATACAATTGCTTCTTAAGGATTTAGTCACGCTCCTGGCCACCAATTGTCGACTTCCGGCGAACGAGACAAATTGCTTTTTCTTTTTCAACTTAATTGTTTTTTTTTTTACTGTGATTGCTTCCTGTTGACGTCCATTGTTATTTTTTTGTGAAGTTTGTGCAATAATGTTGATTGAGATGTACTATCACCCAAAAATTAGCATTACCAGGACTTACCTAGATGTTAGCCGTACCTTCTTATTCATTTATTTTTTCATTGTGTTTTCGCAAAGTTTTCGTACAATATATCACTTTAAATGAAATTCATAATAAATCCACCGTATTTCTTAGACTATGTTTAGTCCACATCACGATTGGATTATTATCCACTCGAACGCAGAACGTTCTATAGCTGAATCACAGTACAATTCTTGTGATTAATATAAATATTATAGTGTTTCAAGCATTGCGATTAGTTTAATAATTAATTAACATGTCCTTTACCCATGTCGTTACGGTTAGTTGACCATAAAATGAACCTCGACAACGTCCTAGACGTCAGTATATTGTGTCGAGCCCTGTCCGGTTTGTAGCCCTACTACCATCGGTTTCTGACTCGAATTAGTTTCACTTTTATGTTATGATAATTAAATGAGAATCAATCATAGAAAGGATAATTTATTTTTGTAAACAGAGCTCATACATACTATAGCTAGTAGGTTAGACCATTGGTATAACTAGTAAACATAACATAACATAACATAAACTCACGCCTATATCCCCGAAGGGGTAGGCAGAGGTGCTAGCACCCACATTTCGCCAGTATAACTAGTAGTGCGAGGGATATGCTCTATGGGCAACCTTACACCCCGGCGTCGCAGGCCTGGGGGTGGCGGGTGAGGCCACCTGTCACCCCAGCAGAAGCAGGCCGGGACGGTGGGGCGACTAGCGCCCCTCCCCAAACCGGGGCAAGACGGGGACACCGTGGTTCCCAAACCCGAGGGGGCCATCTCGAAACCGGAGATGGCCCAGGGTCAGTCGGGGTGCGAGGGATATGCTCTATGGGCAACCTTACACCCTGGCGTCTGTAGACCCGAGATGGCGTGCGGTTTTAGTCGGTTCAAGCCCGACATAACCGCCCCCGCTGGCCGGCGGGAGGGGGGGGGGGTATCCGAAGGGATTTCCGCACGAAAAAAAAAAGGTATAACTAGTAGAGGATTATGTTTCCCTTATAGATTGTCATCCATATTTGAGTGCAACTAGTAATATGCAAATATCTTGTTTACCTAACGACTGGTCTGTCAATCTATTTACTTATATTTTTAGCTTTTTAGATAACGATTTAACGCATAATTGCATAGCGACAGACCCATACTTTTCTTGACATGAAAATTCTCGCCTCAATAGGAGAATTGCTACTTAAGCTGTGTGCTGCATTCGTCTTTTTCCACCCCATCCATTCTACAGTTGGTAATGCACGAGTGATCTACTAGTATATTAAGCGTTCATGCGATAACCATCAAATGCTCCGTATGCTTAGTAACCGTGGGTGTGTAATACACCTCTGCCTACCCCTTCGGGGATACAGGCGTGAAGTTATGTTATGTTATGCTTAGTAACTGTCTTTTAAACCTACCTAATGAGGTGTGACTATGTATGCATTCAACCTATTCTAGTCTACTGCTGGACATAGGTCTCCCCTAATGAGCGCCATAGCGCCCTGTCTTCAGCTTGCCGCATCCAGTGGACTAGAATAGGTTGATGATGATGATGATGATGTATGCATTGCAATACAAAATAAATCTGGTGATAATAGAATGAGAAATTGTAGTAACACTGTCAGTTTAAAACACACTGCTTAATTGCATGCGATTAAAGTTTATTAACGTGCCCTAATTGGACGATTGTAACTATTGAGGAAATTGCAGGCCCCGCAGTATACTACAACAGTGAGAGAAATTTAATGCGTTCCAATGAAAAGTATCAACGTATCTTTATACGAACATTAGCTTTCGAATGATCAATGCACTTAATAGGTGGTCTTTAAGTGATCGTAGTCCGTATATGGTATTAAAGACAGCTTAACGAGCCTTTTGCTATCATGCTATCAATGAAAATACTATCTTTGTAATTTCAACGAAGCGATTTCTATCTAATCTAATAATTTATCTTCTTTTATCCGTGCATTGGTCTGTCAGACCGAGTCTACAGGTTTGACTTTTCTTTTTCTAGAAAATGTTGGTGTTTTGATTTCCTTGATAGCTGCATAGTTCGTGGCTAAATTCAAGTTCAATCACTCTAGTTTTGGGCTCCGAAGATCTTGGTGGACCCCATGCACCCAATTCAAAGTTATTTATCTAGGTCTTTTTTTTGTACGTGTGGAAACCCCGACGGGCTTCACCCCATCGTATTTATCTACGTCTTAAATAGTTATTTAAGACGTAGGTATCAGGTAGAGTTCTACATAATGTAGGTAACTGAGCCAATGATATGAGTATTTCATTAAAGAAATAAACTATTGAACTGTCCCGATTAATGTGTCGATGAATGAACAGTGACCCAATTCAAACGGTAACGACATGCGCTTGCGCAACTGGAATGTAAACAGTTTATATGTGTATCGCTTTTATAGCTATCGATATCTTGGCGTTGGATATAGCTAATTAAAACTTTAGGTTCATTCATAAGATCCTACTTTTCTACTAATATTATAAACGCGAAAGTTTGTGAAGATGTTTGTATGTTTGTTACTCAATCACGCTCTAATGACTGAACGGATCGGGCTGAAATATGGCGCAGGGATAGATTATACACGGCTTCACCCCATCGGTGGCAGCGATGTGGCCTGTGAAAACTTGCAACAAATGTCTCTTTTTTATTAGTTCCAAGGCTAGATTGCAATTGTTATTCGATAGCATTATAGTGAAAAAATATCTTTCGGTAGTGAAGAGCCCATTGTCTGTCCACCCATATTTTTATTTCTTTTAATTTCAATTATGTTATTTATTCCCCACTTTGTAATATCGTTGATTAGGGTAGGTAATCGGAGATTGCTTTGTAAATACTGACAATGTAGAATATACTGCTTCCGGGCTGTTTGGCCGTGGTCCATCGGAAACTTGTATTCCAGATGTTTCGTCGATCACTGCGGTCGACATCTTCAGTGGCCAGGTCCGGACGCCGTCGAGTGCGGAGAACCTTCCTTGGCAGCGACTGATGATTTATAAATACTGACAATGTTTTTATTTTGATATAAATATGTTTTCAATCTAGAATACCCCTTAAATTACCCCTTTATGGTCGTACAGGGCTATAACTTACAGCAACATTTGTTATTTCGAAAAACTCACTTCTACAAGAGTGAAATAGGCGTTGCGATAACCAAAATCCACGCGTGACGGCGCGGCGTGTTGATCATGCGGTGATCTGTCACGGCATATTAGTATTTTTTACTGCTAAGAACCGCCAATAAGTATTTTAAATTAGGTTGCTCTCATATTACCTATTTCAGTTAGTTTCGTTTGCTACAGTATCGGGGGCGTTGCCATTTGCTTACGTTTCTAATACCACTTCAATCCAGAGTTTGTTGTATTTCGATTTCACTTTGGTATGCCTAAATATATGGATGAGGGAGCCAAATGTGTTGGCAAACAAATTCTTTGCTCGAAATAAATTAGTACACGTAAATCGTATGAGTATTTTCACAATACGTATTTAGATAACAATTTATACCATGCCTAGGCACGTCATTTATTTGAATTAATGTAGCGGAGTAATCAAAAAACAATGTTTCAAAATAATTGTAACATCATTCATTATTTCCGTAGTTCGCAAGAATAACGGTAGATGGCTCCAGCTTCGCCCCGAGACATATATAATATATCTTAGAATTTCGAATATCTGGGACGTGTCTAGGTAGCTCAGTTTGTCAGAGCATTCCCCCGGTAAGGGACTGGTCGCGGGTTCAAGTCCCGTCCTAGAAATTCTGTTTTTTTCGATGTAAATCAAATGAATCGCGATAGAATCCGCTAAAAATCGTTTTATTTCAAGTCCAAAACAATTATATCATCATCATCTTAGTTTTGTTCCTGGTTGCATCCGAGGCTCAGAGCCTAGGGCCCGCTTACTCTAAGTGGGAGTCCTCCCGCTTGGCGTCTTGCTCACAGCGATGGTGCGAAGTGCGAGCGCGTGGGCCGCCGCCGCCTCCTTCTGCGAGCAAATAATGCTCGAGAAGGTGGCGGCAGAGGGGGTCCGGTAGAGACTCAGGTCTCTGCCGATCCGCAGAGCCCGCGAGGCGCGGAGGCGACTCAGGCGTCGGAGGTCGCTGAACGACCTCTGTCGTACATGAGCGCAGGCCTGTTGGCGGCGCGTTGCCCCTCTCTTTGAAGGGACCTAGCCTACGTCTAAGTTCGCCTTGTCCGTTAATCAGCAGACGAAGTTGACTTTGGCCTCGTAGATCTCAGTGGGGCTGCTATACACCCAAGGTGAAATGGCGAATACCTCCAGCTAAGCTACGTCACAGTTTTATGTGGCGTTCTACACTAGTTTCCATACCAGCGAGTTTTTAGGGTACTTCCTCGTGATAGCGATTCTTGTCTTAAGCAAATTCGTCGCTCCGCTGTAGTAGAGGACACAGCCTTAGCATGTGAAACAGCTACATACTTCCTGCCACACTAACTACATACACAGTCCTTATTTATGCTACATTCTTGGTGTGAAAGCGCTGTGTTACACCATAGTTAGACCATGTCTGAGGTGCGAATGTAATGGGAATTTATAATACAGCATAACTTGTCGACTCTTGCGCATGTAGTTATTTAGTCGTAACATCAGCAAGTCTAAGGATATATAAACATGAATGTTTGTTTGTTTCTTCGTATTTAATGTGCTGCCGTACCGTCCTTTCGGTAGCGTTAAAATTTTAACTACTTATTGCTTGCACTTGCGCGAAGGTTATGATCAGGTAGAACTTTGGACCTGTTAGGAGGCGCTAGTGTTGAAGCCCTGACGGCTTAGCACATACATATACGCCTGTATATGCCCGAAGGAGTAGTCAAACGTATAGGTTTTAATATTTATATTTTGTTAACATGTTTACTGTCCCATGTTATATGGGGCGAGCCAATTATACATATCAATCGGGTTATTCGGGCTCCATACCTTTTTTTTTTTCGTGCGGAAATCCCCTCGGATACCCCCCCGCCGGCCAGCGGGGGCGGTTATGTCGGGCTTAATTCTGGCTCCATACCTTTTTTTTTTTTATCGTGCGGAAATCCCTTCGGATACCCCCCCGCCGGCCAGCGGGGGCGGTTATGTCGGGCTTGCACCGACTAAAACCGCACGCCGTCTCGGGTCTTCAGACGCCGGGGTGTAAGGTTACCCATAGAGCATATCCCTCGCACCCCGGCTGACCCTGGGCCATCTCACCACTAACAGCATCGCTCATCCTGTCTCCTCTGAAAGCAGAGGAGTACGGAGAGCGATGTGTTCCCGCCACGTTGGGTATTGGCCGACGATCAATGCCAACCCTATGAAGGGGTGAAGGGGAAGCCATTGACCGCCGCCCAGGGTGTACCGGCCGCTCCGATTCCGTTCCCCCCGGACTGCAGCGGGATCGGAATCGGAGCGACACTCGAGGAGGTTACCCAACACACACCCCTCTGGCTCCATACCTAAAGAGTAAAACGAGATCCTATTACTAAGACTCCGCTGTCCGTCCGTCCGTCTGTCACCAGGCTGTATCTCATGAACCGTGATAGTAAGATAGTTGAAATTTGCATAGATGATGTATTTCTGTTGTATACCTGCTACAAATACTAAAACAGGCTCCCATACAAGAAACGTGTTATTTTTGTCGTTTTCTGCTTGATATTAATAACTGTAACAGGTAGACGCTTGCAATATTCAAAGAATATTGTAGTAGTTATATAATAAATTATGTTACGGAATCCTTAGTGCACGAGTCCGACTCGCACTTGGCCGATTTTTTTCATAGAATGTCTTTTATTATCAACCTCTTTCTCGGTTTTCGATTGCATCCGATGCTTTCGCCTCGAAGCCCGGGGTCTGCCTGCTCCTCCACCTTTAGATTTGGTTCATGCGGCTCACCCCGAGAGGGAAACTTGCACCAGATCCTCGTCAGATAATCAGGAAGTGTATCGGGTTGCTGGTGAGGTTGTCTCGGCCCTGTTAATCTTGGTGGGGCGCATACACCCCAGTTGCTGCTGCTGTCGTGAATATTCACTGTGTGTAGGAAAGGGGTGTGATGTTCCTCCAACACAAAGGGAGGATCCTCCGACCAGGCAAGATGATCACGCCTGGCGGACCGCGGCCCAACGGTTGTCGTTGTATATATGTTATACCAGCGCGCGAATTTCAATTACGCTATTCAGGATCTGTAGTTACGTCACTACCGATCCTGAATCGCGTAATTGAAATTATAGTATCGAAGTAGTTCAACTTGTTATCATTAGATGGCGCTGGATATATATGTGGTATCGCCACAACTGTAATCAAGAACAGTTCCATCATTTTGTTTACTCCCCCACCCACGGTAAGAGACATAATCTATACTCTATAAAATCGAATTGTCTGTTTGTAACGTGAAAATGAGGTAATGCACCTAAAGCACTTTGTCAGAATAGCACCTGCGCGAATAGCACGTAGCCCGTAGGAAGAGCCGTCCTTACAGAAGCAGGCCAAGACGGAGGCGTGTCGTGTGTGTCCTACACACGCCTGCCAACTCACCGACACGGGATAAAACCCGATCATACCAGGCGAGGCCGCGCTGGCGGCCAAGGTCCATCGGTAACCCTGGGGTTATCCTTCCGAGGGCTTACCCGGGGTGCCCGGCAATGGACACTTGGGGAGGACACCGTGTGGTTTTAGTAGGTCCGGTTCCGACACGATCACCCCATCGTCGGCACCGATGGGGTGAAGCCCGTGGGGGTTTCCAAACGCTAAAAAAAAAGGTGCTTGCTCTCCTTGTATTCAAATTTATTAACAGCTTTTCAAAAAATACCTGTGAATGCATACACGGCACATAAAACAAAAAACCATATTTTTTTTTACTTTTCTCTGGCTGTCTATTTGAAAGATGAACGGCTGTGATGATTTTGACGAGACTTTCACTGGCAGATAGTTGATATTTTAAAGCGTAACATAGGCTACTTTTAATATAGAAAAAGAATTAGGGTTCCGCGTGAAAATTAATCAAACCCAGATATAAGTCCATGCGGACGAAGTCGTGGGCACAGCTGGTAATAAATTTAAGAGTATTACTATAGTTAGACCGCGTACGATGGACGTAGTGCATCGTTTAAGGGCAGGGCCGTATGACGTCATCGCCTCGTGTAATGAATGGGGAGTCAGCTGTCTGGTAACTATGGAGTTTTAATGCATTTAACAGCTTGTACTAAAAAGATATGTGTCTAGGGAACTTTAAGTGGATTTTAACAGCGTCGCCCCGAGACGTATATAATATATCGGAGAATTTAAAATATCTGAGACGTGTCTAGGTAGCTCAGAGCATTCCCTCTGTAAAGGACTGGTCGCGGGTTCAAGTCCCGTCCTAGATTTTCTCTTTTTCCAATCTAAATTTATATTTTAAGTTTATTTCATAGATACTAGCTGTTATAAGTGACTTTGTTTATGTGTAATAATGCCAACTAAGCCGAAAGCTAAGAACCAAAACTAAGCAGCATGATATGGGTTCTAGAAATGTAGATTAAAATACGTATTTGTAACTACCTTTTATACAGAGGAACACCCAAAACTCTCTGCTACTGAGTGAGGATCGAACCCCCGACCTCTGGAATAGCAAACGAAGGCTCTACCGCTCAAAAACATTTAAAATTCACACCTTAATTATAGGGACCTATAACCGGCAAAAAAAAATCAAGATGTTGTTTATTTTTGTGTACCAAATTGTAGCCAAAACGTAGGTACAAAATAAAAATGTATATAATTCAGACAAACACAGATGAATCATGAACTGGGATATGCGTGCCATAGGTGGAAATAGCCACACAGTTCAATTCAGTTAATATGAAAGAAGGGAGCTGAATAGCTGGGATATGACACATAATAAAATATTGCAGTGGATGAACTCGGAACAAATATTAATTTTATCATGGTAACAGAACAGCCGAGCCCGCAACATGCTCGACGCGCCCCGCAGGCGACTCAGACGCCCTCCGTCCTCCATGAGCGCAGGCCGGCCTGGGGGTGGCAGGTGAGGCCACCTGTCACTTTAGCAGAAGCAAGGCGGGGACACCGTGGTTCCCAAACCCGAGGGGGCCATCTCGAAACCGGAGATGGCCCAGGGTCAATCGGGGTGCGAGGGAAATGCCGGCGGGGGGAGGCGGTAACAGAAGGGATTGCCACAAAAAAAAGTTCTGGTTACTCTCTTGAGGGCACTGCGATAGCTAGTGTGGGTACTATACATGTAGTCTTGGATTCGATTCCCGTGTCCGATTAAGCTTCATTGAGTATTTCTGTTAGGAAATTCTCAGTAAGCAGTATTTCACATAGGAGCAAACATGTGTTTTGAACAAAACACTCGTTAGTGCTTTGGCGTCAAAAACGTGTTGTTCCCGTGGTTCCGTGGTATATATACATGCAGATATACCATCGGAGTACGATCGATCGACATAACCGCACGAAAAAAAAAAAAAAAAAAAAAGGTACTTCGATGGTACGGTCGAGCGATCTACGTGGTATATCTTCGAAGCCCCAAGTGCTATACCAATGAAAGTTACTACCTAGGCAACAACTGAACTGAGTTGCCTATTTAGATACACAGACGGAGTCTTTTTTTTTTTTTTTTTATATTTAGGACACGTCAATTTGACTTCACCTCGCCTGATCGTAAGCTGAAGGTAAAGTCTCAGGAAAGAGGGTCACCATTACATACACGTACCATGTTAACAATGGTGGCACTCAGCTTGACGGCCTCATCAGAATAGGATTGTCGTCGCAGCACCGCGTGACACCCACCGGTCCCACTAGTGCTGCGACCACCCGGCTATGCACTTGCTGACCCCTGAACGCAATCAAACCGAAATTGGATTACTTTGGAGGGTTTTTCGCAATCGTGCACGGTGGTACCTACCCGGCCGAATTTTGTGACAAATTTGTGTCATCAAATTTCTACCACCAGTAGTCTATTAGGGGTTAGACCAATTTTCGCGTTAAAGATCTCACTATCGTCGTATCTTAGTCATAAGAAGGTTATTCATTAACTGATTCTCTTTTGATGACGCAATCGGGTGGGGTCCATTGATATTTTGAATAACTTTTTCAAACCGACTGCCATGCCTCACCCACACCTTTATCAACGTTGTCTGGTGACCAAATACAGAAGGGATTAACATAATAATGGTCGTCATGTGTGCATTAATAAATGTTAATTATCGCTCGCTTAATAATGTGCCCGGTAGATGGCAATAGGCTCGCCCCCTATTACGTTGGGACCTTAACATAACTGGCGAATCGTGGGTTTGTAATATACCTCTGCCTACCCCTTCGGGGATACAGGCGTGAAGTTATGTTATGTTATGTTATGTTAATATTTTTATCCGAATTTGGAGGAATCAGTACCTGGTGCTGATAGTTAAAATAATCATGATGCAGAAGGATAACTGCCTTCTGGGCGCGGCATACACGTGCTAGTGAGAAAGTTACTTTCTCTGAAGCCCTAACCGGTAGCTTACTTCGTGTGCCAGATGCCGGTGTGATACTACATATTATATACATACTAGTTGTTGCCCGCAGCTTCACCCGAGTGGAATTCTGATCTCGTTTCCGCTATCTATGGGACCCTATTCCACCACCAAAACCTATATAAGATACACAATTCCACCATACATCATTTTGTTAATCGCAAAGGGTTAGGGCAGCGTTTTCGTTAGAAGCTCCCAGACGGCTTATTTTTTTCTGACACCTTCAACAATCATTATTATAATTTAGCCAATGTAAAAAAAGACTTGACAAATTATGTACCTTCCTCGAGAACCACTTTATCCATTGGTGAAAACAGCATGAAAATGGGTGCAGTAGTTTTGGAATTTATCGCGAACAGACAGACAGACGCGGCAGAGGACTTTGTTTTATAATATGAAGTGACTTTTTAGAATCGTTCAATTAAAAATGTAAACAAAGTTTTTTAGATAATTATCAAATTAGGGGTTGAGAGTGGACGAGATAGCTTTAAGGGTCGAGAGGAAACAAATAAAGAAATCTTTGTTTCTACCGACCTCCATGATCGGGGCCTGAGGACGGCAGTTGGCCGACTCGCCGTCCTTACAGAAGCAGGCCGTGGCGGAGGCGTGTCGTGTGTGCCCTACACACGCCTGCCAACTCACCGAAGCGGGATAAAACCCGACCCCACCAGGCGAGGCCGCGGTGGCGGCCAAAGTCCGCCGGGAACCCTGGGGTTATCCTTTCGAGGGCTTACCCGGGGTGCCCGGCAACGGACACTTGGGGAGGACACCGTGCGGTTTTAGTCGAGACTCGACATAACCACCCCCGCTGGCCAGCGGGGGGTATCCGAAGGGATTTCCGCACGTAAAAAAAAAAAGGGTCGAGAGTAGACGTTTAATAAAAGAAGGGTGTTCAGAGTCCCACCAAGAACTTCGAAGATAAGACAACTTCAGCTGCAAGCCGGTATACCTGATTGACAGACGAGGCTCTGATGCAGGTTTCGCTCTCTGGGTTGGGAGTTCAGACGGCAGTCGCTCTCGCAAGCCAAGAGCCAAATCAAGATGAAGAATGAGTAGGAGAGCGGATCCCAGGCTCTACAGTAGGTAGGAGCTTTGGATGCAACTGGAACTAACGCTGTGATCATGATGATCCGGAAGAATGCAAATATGTAGACACATTCATGCACTGAGCGGGAACCGACCTCTGACGTAGCAGTCGGAGTCTCTACTGCCACGCCCATAGGACTCGTAATCCTTCAAATTTCCTCCTCTAATTTCCTTTGCGTAAAACCAACTTCTACTCGTTTTGTGTGTGCACTCGCTTCCTGCTGATATCAGAGACTGGAAGTCAATCAATAGTTTTAAACTCAAACTTCGGCTAGTTACTTTCCCCTACCTATATATATATGAGGTGTCACAAAATCGACAAAATATGAATTTGAAACAAAAAAAATATCGGGTAAAGTAAAAAAAAATAATTTAAAAAATTTAAAAATAAAAAAACATTTATTTTTAAATTTTTAAATTTTGTCGATACCAAATCATCTCACCAAATTCAGAGACCTAATTTTGTGGCACCTTATATATATACTGTCTCTCGTCTTCCCCACACCACACACGGTTCACTTATTCTCTACTTGAGGTGCAGATAAAATACTGTGGAATGAGACTATATTGTCCATTGTAATATTATATTCTCAAATATTTTTTTCCTCTTCACTCTCATCATATGTCCAAATTTTCGTGATGAAATATGACCAGAACGCAGTCTCAAAGCTGTACCACTAAAATTGTACTAGAGAAACTTGGAAGTAAGAATTAAATTTACTAACAATTTCGCGCATCTCCGCATTACGCCAAGGTAGTAGATAATGCCTTTGGCATTAAGTCCACCTTGAGTTGTATAAAGTTTTAAATTAAAAAAAAGCGGCCAGGTGCGAGTCAGACTCGCCCATGAAGGGGTCCGTAGCAGCAAGTAACATAATAATGCTTTTTTTTTAAATTTTATATTTCAGTTGATGGAATGAAAGGTAAATTGCCGATTTATGACGTATTAAATAGAAACTACTTACTAGATCTTGTTCAAACCAAATTTCGGTGGAAGTTTACATCATATAGGACACATTTGACCACTTTGGAAGTGTCTATCGCGCAAACTATTTAGTTTAGAGAAAAATGATATTACAAACCTCAATATCATTTTTTAAGAGACCTATCTATAGATACCCAATACGTATGGGTTTGATGAAAAAAAAAATGTTGATATAAGTATGGGGCTAATCTAAGCCCCCAAAATTTATTGCTTTTTTCTACATTTTCTACATCTACTTATGAAGTTTCAACAGCATAGTTCTTATAGTTTCGGAAAAAAGTGGCTGTGACATACGGACTGACAGACAGACAGACATGACGAATCTATAAGGGCTCCGTTTTTTGCCATTTGGCAACGGAACCCTAAAAAATGCTTAGGCCAACAAATGAAACTATCGAACATTATGATAATTAAGTATCAGATTTAGATTTATAGAAGACAATCGGTTAGAGCACATTCATGGGAATGGCACACAGATCGTCTGCAGGTCATTTCATAGGGAAAATTAGATAAGATGTTAAAAAAGTTTTCATCTTTTTGTTTTTAGTTCACTGTCGTCTTATTCATCAACAGACTTGGTTTTAATTAAACGGTTTCTAAGGCAGCTACCAAAAAATACAAATTGGGGATCCTGGTGGATGAAGGGAACAACGACCAGTAAATATAAATTTCAATAGATTTTCACGTCATTGATGACTTTCCTAGCATTCCATCCAACTTCCGCATAATTAAACTACTGGAACTGACTTATTCTACGTTGATGGGGAAACCGCAGGGCTCCGAAAATAGTAGCGGGTGTGCGGGCGGCGGAGCGTGGCCCGGCGCAGGCGCAGTGCCGACTCACGCGCCGAACTACACTCATGCGCATAATGACGCATCTTGCTACATACTGATATAATTCGAACTAGTTGACGAACGCGGTTCCACTCGTACACGTATAACCTTCAATGGAATTAAAGATTTTTAAGCCTAACGGATGTGAAATTATTCTCGGGTGTTGATATAAATTAGTGTTCTAGTGGATATAGTGATGTTGTGCGGAACCAGCGGCGCTGTCGCCGCTATGGATCGCGCGTATATGTCGCTGCGCGCGCGCAAGCCGGCTTCAAAGAAAACGGTTTGTTTTATTTGTATTGGATGTGTACTGATTCAGTGTGTAAATAGTACGATAGCTGCATGGAGGGAGATGACTAGTACTTTGAATTATAGCTACAGTTTGTATGAAAGAAAGTGGAGAATACTAAACGTGATAAGAAGATTTGAATTAGGAAAAGAGTGTATTATTTAAGAAATGCAGTTGTTCGTTTTTATCAATATTATCATTAATGAGTTATACTAACCCATTAATAGCGATGGATATATAAAATGGATATATTATAAATTTAGAGTTTTAGTAGTAGAGTTCTGTAGTAAGAGTAGATTACGTTAAAAAGGGTAGAGTCGGAAAATATTGAAAATATCCAATTTTAGTTTTACACCATGAAGTACCTTGGCGGTTATGTCGGGCTTGAACCGACTAGAACCGCACGCCGTCTTGGGTCTTAAGACGCCGGGGTGTAAGGTTGCCCATAAGGCATTTCCCTCGCACCCCGACTGACCCCAAAACAATTAGTGTCACAAAATGACAACACCAAAGTCAACACAAAACAGGTGTTTTGTGCAGCTGACAGCTGTTATCTATAGAGATCAATTAACGAACCGTTGAGGTCTAAAAGAATACATCCAAATATACCAAAACACCTGTACACATGTAACTACTTTGCACCTTTGCTGCCACAAGTTAAAATAACTAAAGCATGTATGTTAATAATCGCTCGCTTAATTATGTGCCCGGTAGATGGCAATAGGCTCGCCCCCTATTACATTGGGACCTTAACATAACAGGCGAATCGTGGGTGTGTAATACACCTCTGTCTACCCCTTCGGGAATACAGGCGTGAATTTATGTCATTGATAGGAGAATCATGAAGTCACCTAGATATCTGAAGTATTCAATTCAAGTATGTAGAGGGCCCTACCAACATCCTTGAGGATTAAGCCAACTTCACCTGCAGGTCTGGCGCAGGCTTTCCTCTCAGGGTTTGGAGATCAGACGGTAGTGGCTCCCAGAAAAGGCGACATACCTATTTTTTTTCCTTGTGCGAAATTCCCCTCGGGTACTCCCCCGCCAGGCAGTGGGGGCGGTTATGTCGGGCTTGAACCGACTAAAACCGCACGCCGTCTCGGGTCTTCAGACGCCGGGGTGTAAGGATCCCCATTAAGCATATCCCTCGCACCCCGACTGACCCTGGGCCATCACCGGTTTCGAGATGGCCCGCTCGGGGAAAGGCGACATACCTTTTTTTTTTTTTTTTATCGTGCGGAAATCCCTTCGGATACCCCCCCGCGTGCCAGCGGGGGCGGTTATGTCGGGCTTGAACCGACTAAAACCTAAAGGCGACATACCTTTTTTTTTTTTATCGTGCGGAAATCCCTTCGGATACCCCCCCGCCGGGCAGCGGGGGCGGTTATGTCGGGCTTGCACCGACTAAAACCGCACGCCGTCTCGGGTCTTCAGACGCCGGGGTGTAAGGTTACCCATAGAGCATATCCCTCGCACCCCGACTGACCCTGGGCCATCACCGGTTTCGAGATGGCCCGCTCGGGGAAAGGCGACATACCTTTTTTTTTTTTTTTTTTTTTTTTTTTTTATCGTGCGGAAATCCCTTCGGATACCCCCCGCCGGCCAGCGGGGGCGGTTATGTCGGGCTTGCACCGACTAAAACCGCACGCCGTCTCGGGTCTTCAGACGCCGGGGTGTAAGGTTACCCATAGAGCATATCCCTCGCACCCCGGCTGACCCTGGGCCATCTCACCACTAACAGCATCGCTCATCCTGTCTCCTCTGAAAGCAGAGGAGTACGGAGAGCGATGTGTTCCCGCCACGTTGGGTATTGGCCGACGATCAATGCCAACCCTATGAAGGGGTGAAGGGGAAGCCATTGACCGCCGCCCAGGGTGTACCGGCCGCCCCGATTCCGTTCCCCCCGGACTGCAGCGGGATCGGAATCGGAGCGACACTCGAGGAGGTTACCCAACACACACCCCAAGGCGACATACCTAAGAAAATCAATAAGCGAACCTCGGGCTCCAAACTCTGGATGCAACTGGGAAATCGAGATGAGGATAGTGATGCTTTGAAGTATTAAAATATGAATAAGCGGAAAAACTTAACATCCAAGACGGGACTTGAACCCGTGACCAGTTCTTTGCTAGGGCGAATACACGACTGAGCTATCTGTGTGGCCGTTTATCACGTCTACATTCGTTAATTTATTGAAATACTAGCTGTTGCCCGCTTGGTACTCTCGTCCCGTTCTCGCGACCCACAGGTACCTATTCCCGGGGGTGTGTGTTGGGTAACCTCCTCGAGTGTCGCTCCGATTCCGATCCCGCTGCAGTCCGGGGGGAACGGAATCGGAGCGGCCGGTACACCCTGGGCGGCGGTCAATGGCTTCCCCTTCACCCCTTCATAGGGTTGGCATTGATCGTCGGCCAATACCCAACGTGGCGGGAACACATCGCTCTCCGTACTCCTCTGCTTTCAGAGGAGACAGGATGAGCGATGCTGTTAGTGGTGAGATGGCCCAGGGTCAGCCGGGGTGCGAGGGATATGCTCTATGGGTAACCTTACACCCCGGCGTCTGAAGACCCGAGACGGCGTGCGGTTTTAGTCGGTGCAAGCCCGACATAACCGCCCCCGCTGGCCGGCGCGGGGGAATCCGAAGGGATTTCCGCACGATAAAAAAAAAAATAATAAGGTACCTATTCCCGGAATAGCCTATATCCTATTCCATAATGTATCTTTGTGCCAAATTTCTTCCAAATGCGTTCAGCCGTTTTTGTGTGAAAGAGTAACAAACATCCATACATCCATTCAAACTTTCGCGTTTATAACATGAGTGAGATGGGATGAAGTTTGAATGGTTATGTGTGGAACGAGGTAACGGGGTCTCAGGTTCATCAGATAAGAAAGAAAAATCCTCCAATCAGCTCAGAATCTAAGCACGATTGGTTCAGCTGTCTATGCGTGAAATGATAACAGACCTTATAGCAGTAGAGATTATAGCAGCATGTGGTCTCTGCCTACCCCAATGGGGAAGAGGTGTGACTGCATGAATGTGTATGTATATCATAGTAATCATCGTGTACAAATAGCTATTTAGAATCAGTAGCTGCAAGTTAGTGCGATTTGTTTCAGCTAGATGGCGCTACGCTAGTAATATGTTTGTCGTATAATATACCGCGCTTTCCTTTAATTCTAAATACGTATAGCATTACTCATAACATAGCCTTAGCATTCCACCAGAGCCAATCAACACTACATTTGACTCAGCAGTTACATATTACAAAACACGTATTATTTCGGTCAGGCTAAGCAAAACTAATCATAACAATACAAGTATGAAAAATTAAACATTAAATATTATGCTAATTTCGCAGACCATATATTATTTGCTTACAAAAGAGAAACTTTGTCTATGAATGAATGGAATGAATGAACCTACTTGTTTGTTTGGTGACTGTTAAACATGCCAAGCAACGCAGACACGGGAGCCCTTTTTAGCATTGCAAGGACGCGTTTCTACAAGACGACTTCTCGCCGGTTCTATGTCCGGTAAACCGGATCCGGTCGTCAGTCTTGTATGACTACAGGAAATTTTAAAATTAAGAGGGTGCTGTACAGTATAATACGCGACGCGGTTGGTTTCTAAGGCTGACCGCTCATTGGACAGACTATTGCTCTACAGAAACATAGAAAGTGCCCACACTTCGAGCAAAACAAAGCTGTTTTATAACTACAAGTCACGCCACGACAGACTGCTGTATCTCTAATCTGCGTTCAGCCTAACTGACATTTTTTGCCCACACTTCGAACAAAACAAAGCTGTTTTATACCTACAAGTCACGCCACGACAGACTGCTGTACCTATCTCTAATCTGCGTTCAGCCTAACTGACATTTTTTGCCCACACTTCGAACAAAACAAAGCTGTTTTATACCTACAAGTCACGTCACGACAGACTGCTGTACCTATCTCTAATCTGCGGTCAGCCTAACTGACTTTTTTTTTTCACAGAACTTTTGTAACCGCTGTTAGTAGTATTTCCGCCAAATCCTTCCTGCTAAGCTAAATTGATTTTGTTAGGAGTGAGTTCACGTCGCGTCGATGGTGTAATTTTCTTTTAAGTTTGTTTTCGATTGGAAATAATAAAATAACCAATCACGACACTGTTATGTGTGGGGATAATCTGTAAGAGTTTGATGTTGCCAGTTTGCATTTGGTTTTATATCTCGCGTATGGAGCCGTTACATATGGTATCGGTTCACTGGGTGGTACCGGTTCACGTGGTGGTACCGGTTCACCGGGTGGTACCGGTTCACGGGGTGGTATCGGTTCACCGGGCCGTGTAGAAACCGTATCGTGGAAACGTGTTCTACAACCAATTCAAAAAATCTTTCCGAAGCCTAAGTCTAATAGCGTAAGTGGATGAATATTATCCTCTCACTTGATATTGACTTTAAATTGCTGTATGCTACATGTTATACGGTTTGTGAGCGGCCAAAGACATAACCTACGTTACTTTCCTTTTTCCATGCTTCGCTTCCCAACCCTTTCTCGTACAAAGGTGGTAACGCACGAGTGACGTCTTTATTACAACCGTTCATATGCCGCTGTAACCGCCTACTGAACTTTTTTCTACTCACTAGTAGAAATGAGTAAAAATACAGAAAGTCATGAATTGTATGTCTGTATTGTATGTGTACCGCGGTAGCCTAGTGGTATGGGTAATGGACTGCTGAGACGAGGTCTCGGGTTCGATCCCAGGTTTTACCATGGCACACACCAATGACTTTTCGATGCTTTTCGAAGTTGTGTGTATTTATCGCAGGTTTATAAGTGCCCGGTTAATGGCAATAGGCTCGCCACCTATTACATTGGGACCTTAACATAAACTGGCGTAATGTGGGTGCTAGCACCTCTGCCTACCCCTTCGGGGATATAGGCGTGAGTTTATGTTATGTTATGTGTATGTCTGTAGTGTCACGAACTTGGTAAAAACATAATCAGTTACGCGAATGCGTAAATTTTTTCCTGACCCAATCTCTGAACGCGCTCATAGTCACTTCACGGATTATAGATTATATAAAGATAGTTCATTGATTTTATCGATATTTCTTTTTACTATTGACTAGCAACCGCCCTCACTTCGTTTCAGCTTATATGAGTTTTTATTAACTCAAGCCATCGTTATTTACAACTACTAGGCCTAATAGCTGATGATCGCGGCTCCTCCCGCGCGAAGCCTTTTTGTTAATATCTCCAATACAGTACAAACACAATAGAAGTCATTTTATAATAGTACAGAAGCGTATTTTCAAATCTTTTGAATCAAGTAAGTGAGACGTTATTATTCAGTGACCTATTAGACTATTCCATTAGTAGTATTAAACAGGGAAGAGATTTATACATACTGTGTCGCAAAAAGAACCTAATCCCTTCATGACACAGTGTCAAACAATGGTTTATCCGAAGGGATTTCCGCACGAAAAAAAAAAAAAAAAAAAAAAAAAAAAGGTACTTACGGAAGGTGCGCATGCGCAGGAGTCGAATGACTCAATCGTTCCAGCCACTCGGTACTTTGTTCGTATTGCGTTCTTAATATGACCGCGTTGTTATTTTCAGTTATTTGGAGCTATCTTGATATGGCAATATTGGCAATCATCGCCATATAACGTGGCTACCAGAACTTATTATAGATTAAATATATATTTTAATCAGAAACCTCTACGCCAGTATCTATAAAGCATATCTATAGTTATAGGTTTCTGATATTACAGAGAGAGGACTATCAACAGCTAGCAATTCTTTTTACAAACTAAAATAGTTACATATTTCCTACTTTTAACATCGGCGAGGGGCGATTATCCGACTGTCCCCATGCTACATCGTATTTTGGTGATTAATCGATGATGCATCGGTGCATGGAGAGGAGCTAGGTGTGATTGTGCATCCTAATGTGTATAGTGTAGCGTTCAGTCGCTACATTGATACAAGACAGTCTTAAGACAAACTTATCGTGACGTGACTTGTTGGTTTATTAGACAGCAGTGTTTTGTTCGAAGTGTGCGCACTGTCTCATGTTACTGTAGAGCAATAATTTCGTCTCTAAATATCGCTCAGCATAAGGCTAAGCACACACGGCTATATTTTCGATTTGATTGTGTTTTGGCAGTTTATTATCCGGACGTACTGATTCTTAAGTTACACGCACAGCTAATTACATTTCTCGTAATTTTAGTTGATGTCTAATAAGTATACAACTCCATAAAAATGAACAAGAGTGTATATGGAAATATTATAAAATTGTAAATTAGTTGTCTGTACATTGGAGATATTTAAAAAAACCTGGGTTTTGTTCAATGAAAGATTCTGAAAAATATATTTGATTAATTTCTTGTCTGTTTGTCCGCGATGGACGTAAAAACTTCTGACCAAATTTTGAGGCGATTTCTTTCTTTGAAAGGTCTTGGTCAGATTTTAAATTTGCCGTACGTTTAATTGCAATTGGTTAAGGCCCTGTCTGGACGTAAGCTACCATAAATATGCTTATTTTTTGTTTCTAAGATTATTTTTCTCTCTCTCTCTAAGATTACTGATGCTAGACAGTTGATTATTGTTTATATATACAGCTAATTATCTACCGTTCACGCACATTCAAAAACATTTTGAATAAATAGAGCAGTTTCTTGTTAAAAAAATTCAAACAAATCAAACAAACCAAACAGATAAATAAATCATTTAAAAAATATGACGGATTTGAGGATGTTAATTTGTAGATATTCCACTAGCTGATTAAATTTTCTTTATATTTGTAAGAAAAAATATATATGTCATCGCTAAAATATTGAGATAATTGAAACGAAAAATTTATTTCAAAGAGTATTTCTATGCAATTTTTTTAACAAGAAACGGCTCCATTTATCCCAAATGTTTTTGAATGTGCGTGAACTGTAGATAATTAGCTGTATATATAAAAAATCAACTGTCTAGCATCAGTAATCTTAGAGAGAGAGAGAAATAATCTTAGAAACAAAAAATAAGCATAATTGTGGTAGCTTACGTCCAGACAGGGCCTTAAGTAGAACCGAAGACATGACCAAAAGCGATAACCAACCTCCGCGCGAGTGGAGCCGCGGGCATCAGCTAGTATGAAACTACACGCAGTTTGGCAAAAATTTCGCGCGAATGTTATGTGCAGAATTTTAGAGGTGTAATCTTACAAAAAAAATATATTGTAGTACAATTTTTTTTTTTTTTTTTTTTAAAGAATATTAGCAACCGAAATTACTAATATTCCCCCTAACCCCTCCAGCTAAGCTAAATTGCTTGTGTTAGGCGTGGGTTCACGTCGGTAGTGTAATGGCCAGGATTCGAACCCGGGACCTCTCGATTGTAAGGTCGACTCCTTAACCACTAAGCTACCGACGCTTAAATAGCACTGCTGAATAATACTATAAATGCTGCGCGAATTCTAGGAAACAAACATGTAACATGATAAGATGTCCTAAATATTTTTATTGGTGTTGAGATGAGATGCTATCAATGCGCTCAGAAACGGACGACTAACTAGGTAAGCTGATATATGAACAATATCCTTCGACGACTAAGGAGCGTCGGTAGCTAAGTGGTTAAAGAGTCGATCCTACGATCGAGAGGTCGCGGGTTCGGAACACTAACGACGTGAACCCACTCCTAACATAAGCAATTAAGCTGAGCTAGAGGGGTTAGGGGGAATATTAGTAATTTCGTTTACTAATATTATATTTAAAAAAAACTACGCTGCTAATAGATATTACTGAATATAGTATTATTTTTGACTCGGTATTGCCGTGGTACCCTAAATTTTGGGATCAATTCCCTGACCAGACCACAAAATGTCTGTTGAATTCTATTTAGAATATTCTGTTAAAAATGCTAACATGCTAGCGACATCTATAGGTACTAATATTATAAAGAGAGTGGCCGAATTTTGTGAGTTTGTTTTAAAATTATGTTTGGGGTAATCTTCGGAACCACTGCACTTGTTGAAAAAAATCTTCCACCATTTGAAAGCGTTATTATCCCCGATAGACATAGGCATGTTATGTGGCTTGAGTAAAACAAGTTGAATTCCTGAGACGAGCTCAGCCGAATACAAGGGATTTTCGATTTAGCGTTTTTTTTTTGCGTTTTTTTGCGATTTTTTCTTTATCTTGCAATGGTTCACCCCAGCACGAATCTATTACCGAAAACAGCAACTCGATAGCTCATCTCCTTCATAGCCAAAACCGTGACAGAAAATTGGCAACGACGACGTCGACGACAACTCGATAGCAATAGGGCTTTTCTAAAGAAAATCCCTAAAAATCTTATAAACCGAAGCAAAGCGAGGGTTGGATGCTAGTGTCTAATATTGTAAGCGCTCTTAGACCACGGTAACCACGGCGGTCGAGTGCTTCATTGCTGTCTTACTAGTATTAAAAATGCCCAACATTGATACAGCAATATACTTTTCTAACTTATATTCACTGACATTGGTAATACAATTACAACGTGAACCAGATAATAGATCCTTTACTGACATCGGTAATTCAATTACAACGTGGACCAGAAAACAGATCCTGCGACGGATATGCGTGAACGGGGTAATGACCCCAGACCTTGTTTAGGTGCGTTGAACGAGGTACGTGGCAAATATTAAACGTACATAATATTAATGTCGAGGTCACGACCCGTCGCATAATCGTCACGTGAATGCCCGCCTTTATTAGATGCAGGGCTGGCAATCAATTTTATTATAACATTCAATTACATTTTTAGGCATTTTGTATGCTTACTTTTTCTTAGAGATTTAGATCGTAAAAAGAGAACATCTAGGACGGGACTTGAACCCGCGACCAGTCCCTTACATGGGGAATGCTCTCACCAGCTTAGCCACCTAGACACGTCCCAGATATTCAAATTCTCCGATATGTCGCGGTAGCCTAGTGGTATGGGTAATGGACTGCTGAGTGAGACCAGGTCTCGGGTTCGATCCCAGGTTTTACCAGAAGTTTCGAAGTTATGTGTGTATTTATCGCAGGTTTATAAGTGCCCGGTTAATGGCAATAGGCTCGCCACCTATTACATTGGGACCTAAACATAAACTGGCGAAATGTGGGTGCTAGCACCTCTGCCAACCCCTTCGGGGATATAGGCGTGAGTTTATGTTATGTTATGTTATGTTATATACGTCTTAAGGCGACGCTGGAGCTATCTACCGTAATTCTTGCAAACTACGGAAACAATGAATAACTTTACAGTCATTTTTAAACATTGTTTTATTATAACAGTTCTAATTTCAAACTATCGCAGTTCTAGTTGTAAATTACTTAACACTAACTACGATAATAGTTATAGGGCATGGAGGAACACTGTATGATATTCCTCCGATGCAAAGGATCCTCTAACCAGGTAAGATGATCAATGATCATGCCCAGCAGGCACTTATGTCGTATTAATTACTATTACTTAGTTCTTGTCTCCTTGTTTTGTAGATAACATGTGGAATATGTCCTTACATGTTTGATTTTAAAGTATATTTTTCTTTTCTTTTCAGGTAATTACTTCTTGCTTTTGACACCCTTGAAGAAGTTGTTTAAGACGATTCTACGAGACACATCTAAACGTATGTAAATGCCCTTTTTTTTTTCTCGTGCGGAAATCCCTTCGGACCGAACCGACTAAAACGGCGACTAGACGGCGTGCGGTCTCGTGTCTACAGAATGCCTATAATTTTAAGGTCTACTGTCAAAATAAGAATCACTCATTCGAGTATGCTATTCCTTCTTAAAAATATAAATAATAGTATCTATTTAAATAAAACTATTTTAACGGATTTTATCGCGATCTATTTGTTGTTATTTTATTATTTACATTGAACCCGACGTTTCGGTTGCTTTTCAGCAGCCATGGTCACGGGGAGACTAAAGACGGTGGTTGTAGTATGAAGTGTAAGTTATCTCAAATAGTTGGTGTTACTATTTACGCAGAATGAGCACACAGTGTCACGAAGTTTTGTTGTATTTTGAGTTTTCTTGGAATTAATTAAGTGAATGACTGACTCCCATAATGGTGGTATATTCCAACTATCTTCTCTATTAAAAATAGGATGTTTTATTTTGAATTTCAATAGCCTCGCGGAGCATCCTAGGTAGTATTTTTTTCTTTTGGAACCCACTTAAACCGCACGCCGTCTCGGTCTTGAGATGACTGGGTGTAAGGTGGCGGCCCATGAGGCATTTCCCTCGCACCTCGGTTGACCCAGGACCATCTCTGGTTTCGGGTTTGGGCACCAGGGTGTCCCCGTCTTGCCCCTGGAAAAAGGGGGGCGCGCAACGCCATAGACGATTTATACAAGAACAAAATAATTTTGTTTTGCGCACCATGCACGGAACGTTTAATATACAACAAACCTTGTTTACTAAATATCATGGAAACCTTTACATGCTAAAACATATAACAATAACTCATGCACAATGACCTCTCAAAACATACCGTACGGGTAATAAACAGTCTTAAAAGATGTGAAAATGAAACAGAATTCCTCGGAACAATAAAACGTTGGAGCGGCCTCTTGAAACGTTCACAAGAAAGTGTATGATTAATGTTTAATGTATTACAGCGTATTGCTAAAACATCTAACATAACATGACTCATTTATATCTCGTGCAAGGCTACCAATTTTATTGTCGGCGATTCTACACACACGTGTTTAATTAGGGCAGTCATAAAGTTAAATTAAGCATAAATACACGAGATTACAAATAATCTTAAGCAGGCAAGGGCCTTATCAAGATCTTGGGGGCCCAAGCTCACCTCACCTGCAACCCGGTACAGCTGCTGATTGATGAACGAGGCTCTGGCGCACGCGCAACTCTCCGGCATTGGCGCTCTGATGCAGAAGATTAAAGACTTCAGAAAAATACCAACGGTGGACATATGCAATAAAAATTGAACCAACCAACCAACCGATTTAAGTTTGATGGCCAACCATCAAATTTAAATCTAATCGCTTTAAAAGAATTGAATGGTCGTCATTCTGGCACTAACTGATGATGATTCTAACGAAATTTAAATATTTGAATTAGTTATAATAAATATATGTAATATTATCTACCTCTACTATTATAAAATTGTAAATAACTTGAGTCTGTACATTGGAGCTATTAGAATAAACCTGGGTATGTTAAATGAACAATTCTGTCTTTCTGTCAAATCTTGTCTGTTCGTTCGCGATGGACGCAAAAACTACTAAACGAATTTTGATGTGGTATTTTTTCTATTAGAAAGATCTTGGTTCGACTTAAAAGCTACCGTATGTTTGCTGCAATTGGTTTAGTAGAACCGGAGATATAACCATTAAACTATAACCGACACCCGCTTTATATACTATCTCGGAAACTGCTCTAACAATTTGGTTGAAATCTTTTTATTTAGATTAGGTTTCCTTTTTAAATTTATCTATATTAGGAATAAAAGAACTTTAGCCAGCCCTATTAGGTTTGGCGTATATTACGTGACATTGAGTGTTATCGAGATATGAATGGCGCTCAGTTTTCCTATTTATTTTGATTCAATGATTTTGCGCATTTAAACGATAACAAGCCGTCGAGTTACCAGTAGCTGCGAGTTTCCTGGAAATGTATGTTTATTATGATTTCAATGAGTGGCAGGAAATATTGATATTAAATTATACGTTTATTTTATTAAGAATTTAAGCTGCATCTCGGAATTATGATAACTGATTTTGTTTTACTCGCATCTATGGATCTCCAGGCCAAACCATTCGAAATTTCAGGTGATAGTTTCGGTACCATGACACATATTTAATCCCGCAATCGAACTCAAAGACGGCACATGACACTCCGTTTGGCCTAAACCCTATAGGACGAAATACGAAGTGGCTTCATGGTACCTACAGACTACATGCGTAATGCTACCGAGCTTTGTTGATGTTTAATGGTAGCCCGCCCCCCCCCCCCAGGTCTCCTTTCTTCATTTAATATTTCCATATATTCCATACTATGGCTTGACTTTGACGGCCTCTGTGGCGTAGCGGTAGTGCATTCGACTGCTACGACAGAGGGCGCGGGTACCATTCCCGCTCAGTGCAAATATTTGTATGCATGAATATGTCTATTTGCATTGGTCTGGGTTACTTTGGGTTTAGAAAGCGCTTTGTAGAATGCTGTAGAATATTTATTTATATCTACTGCGATTCCAGACACAGCGAAGAAGTCTCACCAGGCCCCCCTCACTGATTCTCTACTGCGGCGTGCTCGGAGAAACATTCGGTTTCATCGTAACGCAAAACTTGGGCTACTCCGGCTTCGGTCGGTAGCACCAATCTCTCTCAAAGAGAATGCGTTCCAAGGCATTTTTATTCCTATTAACCTAGAGGTTTTTTATGCAGCCATATAAGATGGCAACCACTCGTTCTGTCTATCTGATCACCCGCAACAACGTTAAGAACTCTATTAACATTAACAAAACTGGTTACCGGTTAAAGTATACAGATCTTACTTGAATGTCCTGTAACGTTACGTTTACGTAACTACATTTTTCCGATCTCTGAATGAGTTCTGGTTGAGCGCAGCGGTTCTATCAACAGACTCTTGAACATGTGTTCAAAATGTGTCCTCAATGGTACATGTATAATGCCGATTTGTCTCTGTCATGGGCCCCACGCCATCAATCATCACATGCTATCATCATTACTACTTGAACTTGACTACTTGACTCGTGGACTAGGCTAGGTGCCAATTTCGCAGATGCCATTCGAACGGGTGCCCCAGGTGGAATACCTCTTTTTTCATGGATTAGTACTGTTAGTGAAGTACATGTAAAAAAGATAATATTTTACACCTAGCTGATGCCCGTGGCTCTCCTCCCCCCCCCCTCGCCCCCGCGTAGATCAGTTATCGTTTTATGGTCATAACTCTTGTTCTACTTCACCAATTGTTTTTAAGACTGACCAAGACCTTTATAATACAAAAAAAACGCTTAAAAATCCGTTTAGTAGTTTTTGCGTCCATCGCGAACAAACACATGAAGAATTCCAAAATAAAATATTTTTGTGTTCAGCATCGTTCATTTAACTTAATTGAGTACTATTTTTTATATCTCCAATGTACAGACACAACTTATTTACAATAGGGTATTTGACTACTGCTAAAAAATAGTTCTGTATTATGTATTACAACATAAAAATGCAGATTGCATCAATATTTTTTTAGAGAACTGTTTTATTTACGATAAAAATCGATATTAAAGTTTGATTTAAAAAAGTATACGCGCCATAACGGATCCCGTGACATGTGACGTCACACCGAAGTAAACAGTAAGCGACTTAAAGCACGTTTATATAATTATTGAAATTAGTTGCAAAAATAATGGTTTATTTTGAGATATATAAGATAAAAGTGAAACATTAGTAGTAATTAATAATTGAACCAGTCGATTAACACTAGGCAACAGACAGCCTGTATTGAAAAACTCTGTTTGCTTATGTGTGACGTCACAGAGCGTTTATAAGCACGTGATCAAATCTCAAAAAAAGTGAGATTTTAATCTTGATTTTTTAACAAAAAAGAAACTTATTTTATATTGAAAATTAATAAAATATGTTTATTACGGTACATTTTATTAGGATGACAACAATTCGTACAATATTTTAAATATAGTCAAAATGCGTATTATATAATAGTATAGATGATAATTGCCATCAATCCATCTCATAATGAGCTGTATATATGTACACTGTCCGATGGAGCACTGCCCTTAATGTCGTCTGGTAGCGAAACTTACTGGAAGAGATATAGGTTAGCCCTCCTATTCTAATCCACGAACCACGTGGCCATTCCAGAAACAATTTAAAATTATTAAGTAGGTATTCGTAAAGTTCCGTTGCGAAGTCGGTGTTGTTCACACAGGTGGCTCCGCACCTGTCACGTCACGGCAGGTGCCCACCCCTGCGCTATCACGGCGCGGACTATTCTTATTAAACAGGACAATAAGAGGGTGTATTTTGTCCCTTTCTTAACTAATACAATGAATGGGGACAGACAAGTTGATAAGTTAACGTAATGCGGAAATTACTTTAAATTGTCGCGTTCCATAATAATTTAGTTAGGTATGTTAACGAAAATTAACATCATACCTTTGAAATGCCTGTACTGCCAGGTTGCGCAGACTATGATCACTTTGAACAGCTGTGGGCCTACCATGAAATGTACATTTGCAATTGCGGGCCCGCACGATAGAAGTGTCATTTAGATACCATGAAGTTACTTCGAATTTCGTTCTTTCGGTCGGGACCATAAAGTATGACCAAACATATCAAGGAGGTTTTCGAATAAACTATTATAAACCAACATACTAAAAATACATTCTTTTGTATTTGTTTTATGCCACTCAGTGGCAGATAAGCTCACGGCCCACCTGATGGGAAGCGGTTACCGCGGCCTATGGACGTGTGCAATACCAGGGGCGTAACACTCCCGCTGCCGACCCTGTAAAAACCTTCTAATTGTATTGGAATATGATAACCTTTCAACCTTTTGTAATAAGTCGTATAGTATCGTGTTTTCATTTTAATCGTTTTTTAGGGATTTTCTTTAGAAAAGCCCTATTGCTATCGAGTTGTCGTCGTCGACGTCGTCGTTGCCAATTTTCTGTCACGGTTTTGGGTATGAAGGAGATGAGCTATCGAGTTGCTGTTTTCGGTAATAGATTCGTGCTGGGGTGAACCATTGCAAGATAAAGAAAAAATCGCAAAATGGAAAATCCCTTGTATTCGGCTGAGCTCGTCTCAGGAATTCAACTTGTTTTGTCGATCTGTCAAAATTCCTAGATTTAGCGGTTTCAGGTCGTTTATCAAGTACCTTACCCAAGTTACCCAAGTTTTTTGTTCCAATCTCCAATGTACAGACAAAACGATATAAATAAATATTGTAGGACAAAGTACACAACGCCATCTAGACCCAAACTAAGCACAGCTTGTCATATGGGTTCTAGAATGCGGATAAACATACTTGAATACTTTTATTTTTGTAAATAAATACATTTTATACATAGAAACATCCAGAGCGGGAATCGAACTTGCAACCTTTGGCTTAGCAGTCGAATGCACTACCGCTACGCCACAAAGGTAGTCATTTTAATTAATTGTAATTTACAATTTTATAATAGTATAGATGCAATGATGTTCTAGAAGGTTGTACCAATGACCCCTGCCTGCCACTAAAATAAAATGTATTTAAAGTGTAATTACGAATTAATTAGTCCATATCGTCACGCTTGCTACACCCAGTGTGGGAAAAATACGACGCATCGGGTGTGAAGTGTGGTGTTGAATATTTATTAGATTACAGTAATAAACTAACATGTATTCATGTTGTTTTATGGATTGTGAAGAGAGCACTTTCCCACTGTCAGTGTTAAATTGAAAATGTTATCAGCCTTCATATGTTCACACTTCTGTACCTCCGTGGTAGGCAGACATCAGCCTGCAATCTGCTTCTGTCATTAAACCTTTCACGAGCTTCCTCTACTCGTCGTGTGTCCTGTCCTACACACGCCTGCCAACTCACCGTCGCGGGATAAAACCCGACCCCACCAGGCGAGGCCGCGGTGGCGGCCAAAGTCCGCCGGTAACCCTGCGGTTATCCTTTCGAGGGCTTACCCGGGGTGCCCGGCAATGGACACTTGGGGAGGACACCGTGTGGTTTTAGTCGGTCCGGTTCCAACACGTCCACCCCATCGTTGGCACCGATGAGGTGAAGCCTGTGGGAGTTTCCATACGATAAAAAAAAAGCATTCCTCCACTATTCTATGGGCCTTCTACCTTTCATATGGGCCCGCAGATTTCGGGTGCTTCTGACCAAAATCAAGCTTCAGGTTATTTGTAATATTGTGTTTAAAGTTATCAAATGTGTTAACGTTATATTTAATACCAATATGGTGGCAATAAGCTTACACTCACCATCTATCTACACTAATATAAAATTGAAAATTAGTTGTAATTGGACATTTAAAAAAAAAATCTTGAGTATGTTAAATGAAAGATTCTGAACACAAAAATATTTTTTTGGAATTTTTTGTTTGTTCGCAGTCTTTTCGCAGTGAACGCAAAAACTATTGTACGAATTTTGATGCGGTTTTTATATGTTAGAAAGGTCTTGGTCAGACTTAAAATCTGCCGTATGTTTAATTGCAATTGGTTCACTAGAACCCGAGATATGATCAAATAACAATAACCAACTACCGCGTGGGCAGAGCCGCGAGCATCAGCTAGTACATTATATAAGCATCCATTTCTCTCTCTTTGTCACTACAACTTCTCATTCATAAATACGTGTTTTCATCAATAGTAGAAAATAACACCGGCTTCCTTTAAAATAAACAAAATACGCAACAGCCACGTCACCCAGCACACTCTGACTGTGCTCCTCAGTAATACGTCCTTAACATTGATAGAGTAATAAAATAACATGAAATAACTAACGTGACCACTCATTTGCACTCAAAACGGGACAATACCTTAACAAATTTAATTTAATGCAACTAGGGATGATTTAAGTAAGAATTAAATTATAAATGATAAACAGGAGCGAAAACAACACTTTTTAATTTAACACTTTTAGTACGGATCCCTAAAAACATAATAAGATTATTCAATATAAGAATTTAGTTCAAATGTATCAAAAGCGCAATACGTATAATTTCACAGTTTCTAAAATCCCAAGATCTAATCTTCATGTGTATGATCCCGGGATTTTAGAGGAGGTATTATCAACTGTATGTTACCTCCTTCCTCGAACTTTAGGTAAATATACTCTACCTATTCCGATATCTGATGATGACCGAGGCTCTGGCGCAGGCTTTCCTCTCGGGGTTGGGATGTCAGACGGCAGTCGCTCGCATAAAAGCAGTACAAGCCAATTCAAAAGCAGAGACGAGAAGCATTAAGCGGACTCCGGGCTCCGAGGTGAGAATCTTGGATGCAACCGTTCCAACGGTTAAATAATGATAATGACTTAAGATATCGACATAGTCTGTACCGAGACTTGTAGAAACGTAACTGGGTTTTGAGACGCTCATAATTTGGTCATTAAAAAAAATACTCTTTCTGCTGGTGCATTTCTGCTAGGCAGACATATATCTATAAAATAAAAATGAATCGCTGAATGTGTTGCTAAGCGCAAATCTCGAGAGCAGCTGAACCGATTTCGCTAATTCTTTTTTTATAATATTCCTTGAAGAACCATCCTCGGTTCTTACGGAGAGATTTTTTTTTAAAAAACGGGATCAGAATTCCACGCGTGCGAAGCCGCGGGCAACAGTTAGTATTTACATAACATAACATAACAAAACTTCACGCCTGTATCCCTGAAGTGGTAGGCAGAGGTGTATTACACACCCACGATTCGCCAGTTATGTTAAGGTCCCAATGTAATAGGGGGCGAGCTTATTGCCATCTATCGGGCACATGATTAAGCGAGCGATAATTAACATTTATTCATGCACACATAACTACGAAAAGTCAGAGGTGTGTGCCCGGGGCGACTGGGGATCGAACTCGAGACCGCGTCGCAGCAGTCTGTTACGAACGCCACTGGGCTATCGCCGCTTTTTAGTATTTACTATTTATATAATACAAAAAAAAACATATTTACAATTGTTGTTAAGAAAAACGGGACAATTTCGCGTCCCGAAACGCCTTTCGCATCTTTTCGAGGATACATAACAATCCCGTTCAAAACAGGACGTGTGGTCACCTTAAGAACATTATTCTTAAGGTGACCACACGTCCTGTTTTATGTTGTTGTTTATCTCGACTTGCAAATAGTGCCGCCGGTGTGTTTGCTGAACGTTTAGCGACAGGCGCTACGCTACACGCTATCGTGAAAACAGTTTATTTGTAGAGTTTGTTTTTGCGAATGCGTTTGTTTAGTAAATGCTATTTAACTTTATATTTTTTTGTTTATCGATGACCGTATTATGGCATTATTTGTATGTAACTGAAGACATGATTCATAAATCGCTTTTAGACTTTAGATAACTAATGGAAACGTTTGCGAACATAATCAGTGGTTCATAACCACACTTCAACTTTATTATATCTTATATGAAACGCTTACCTTGCTTAGCAAACTAAAATGTAAGTGCCGTTCGGATTGGATGCCCGGATCGGGCTAAAAAACTCAACATCGTGAGACTTTCCTTTTGGGTTATCATCGGAAATCCCCTCGGATATCCCCCCCCCCCCTGCCGGCCAGTGGGGGCGGTAATGTCGGGCTTGAACCTATCATACCTAGTGTCTAGATTGTTCAGTAATCACACCTATATAGAATTTTTTCTTCACTTTCGTGTTTTTTTTTTCAACTTCCTTACTACCTTACCTTATCGACAGTTTGGAAACTTCCCAAGGTTTTTCAAACGATGAGAAGCAAGTATGCTCTACATTATTCTTATCATTTTAAAGTGAACATTATTTTGTTCTTCAATTAAACGGAAGTATTATAAAAACTTGGAGATCTAATTTCATTCAGTAACCACATTCATTATATTTATTCTAATTCAATTTCTAATCAACATTTCATTCATTTCATTCATCGACATCGGTTGTGAAAGGTCTTGTATGGAAAGGTTCTCATTCATAAACAACATCAATCGCCCTTGAAAAGGTCGAACAGAGTTATTATCTATTGAAAAGATGAGACCTCTTTGACGGATTTACGGCCAGTCTCAATAATCTACCTACAGTTAAAGGTAGATAGCTATCCCAGATAAACAGTCAACATTAATCTATCTGTAATTGCGGTTTCAATATTATCAAAGTCATTTTCTGTTTATCTTTGTTTATTGAAACAGAAAAAAACCCCGATAGATACTAATGGTAGCTATTTTAACTGCTGGTAAAGGATAGATGGATTATTGAAACCGGCCGTTAGGTGGCATCGTTGTCATTGTTAGCAGACTTTTTAATACTACTAAGGTAGTGTACAAGCATACGGCCCTATAGATGGTAAAATCTATTCCAATCGAATATCACATTTTTTATACCATTAAATGGTCACCGTGGTCTATGAACATGATCAAATGACGGCCTCTGTGACGAAGCGGTAGAACTTTCGACTGCTAAGTCAGAGGTCGCGGGTTCGATTCCCGCTCATTGCAAATATGTATATTTGCATTGAGCGGGAATCGAACATAACTGGCGAATCGTGGGTGTGTAATACACCTCTGGCTACCCCTTCGGGGATACAGGCGTGAAGTAATGTATATTTGCATTGGTCTGGGTGTTTCTATGTATAATATGTATTTATTTACAAAAAAAAGCGGCCAAGTGCGAGTCGGACTCGCCCATTAAGGGTTCCATAGCAGCAAGTAACATTATAATGTATTTTTTTTAATTTTTATATTTGAGTTGATTGAATGAAAGGTAAATTGCGGTTTACGATTTATGACGTATTAAAAAAAAATACTGGCTACATCTCGTTCAAACCAATTTTCGTTGGAAGTTTACATGGTAATGTACATCATATATTTTTTTTAGTTTTATCATTCTCTTATTTTAGAAGTTACAGGGGGGCACATTTTACCACTTTGGAAGTGTCTCCCGCGCAAACTATTCAGTTTAGAGAAAAATGATATTAGAAACCTCAATATTATTTTTGAAGAACTATCCATAGATACCTACCTTTTTTTTTTTATCGTGCGGAAATCCCTTTATCTCACACATATGGGTTCGATGAAAAAAAAATTTTTGAGTTTCAGTTCTAAGTATGTCGACCCCCAAAATTTATTGTTTTTGTCTATTTGTGTGTGAAAATTTTAATGCGGTTCACAGAATACATCTACTTACCAAGTTTCAACAGCATAGTTCTTATAGTTTCATAAAAAAGTGGCTGTGACATACGGACGGACAGACAGACAGACCAGACGAATGTATAAGGGTTCCGTTTTTTGTCATTTGGCAACGGAACCCTAAAAAGTATCTAAGTATGATTATCCGCATTCCAGAACCCATATGACAAGCTCTGCTGAGTTTGGGTCTAGATGGCGTTGTGTAATATGTCCTAGAATATTTATTTTTTATTTTATTTATATTTAACTACAAAATATTAAATTCAAATAACGGTTTTTAAGATCATACCCTACCGTCATGGCAGCCGAACCTCAGTTATTTCTATACAATTAAACTACGGATATCCGTCGCCGAGTTAGTTAGTAAAACAAGACTAGCGGTTAGTAATTAATATTTTTTTAATACAAGCTTTTTTAAAAAAAATAGTAATATAAATTAAAAATAGTAATTTTATGCTATACCTGTGCTGATTTCAAACCTTGTATCGCGCAATTTAATTGCTCTGTTTTCTATTTGCGCTAGTTCAGTTAAGGTTTTTTTTTATTTTCAACTCTTTAGTTTTAGTAATATCATGTATCTCCAGAGTGACCCTGAAAACCATGTATCAAACAAACCAGCCCAAACTCGATAAATTTATATTGTTTAGTTTAGGAGTTCCCATGGTCACCTTTCTACTCCATCTTCAGACCCTGAATACCATAATACGACACTAGAGTGTTTGCCAAGACAAAACGAATGAGCCCAAACTAGATAGGTGTAACTTGTTTAGTTTAGGAGTTCCTTTGACCACCTTCCTACTTTATCTTCAGTTCCTGACTATCATATAACACCAGAGAGTTTACTAAGACAAAACTAGTGAAATCAAACTCGATATGTTTATCTTGTTTAGTTTAGAAGTTCCTGTAACCACCTTCCTACTCCACCATCAGACCAACTCCATGGTACCATATAATTGCATTATCATTCAAACTGAACGTGTATGTAAAGTTTCAGCGCAATCGGATATCATCAAATTGTCGCAAAATGGTTAGCAAATTTGACGGAACAACATACATACGAGGGTCAAACTGAAAGTTCTTAGAACTGGCCACTTATAAACAATATAATAAAAAAATAATTCTAAAATTTGAAAATAGAACTCTTTGCCAATATTACTGAGTATATATTTCATTCATTTATCATTTGTTTTACGATTTGGCGGCAAATTGAAAATTGTCTGTGTCACGTTAACATGAATTTAACACGAGAAAATTTTCGTGCAATGATTTTTTATGACTTTCGATGTCATTTAAGTCAACAAGAAAGTTATGATAGACTACGATTGGCCTTTCACGATGAAGCCCCATCTCATGCGACTGTTTACAACTGGTTTAATGAGTTTAAACGTGGTCGCACTAATCTCACTGATGATTTACGTGAGGGACGGCCTTCTACGGCGACGACTGAAAATAACATCTGTGTTGTGCGGCGTATGATAGAGACTGACAAAAGAGTGACCTATCAGCAGATTCGGACAAGTTTAGGCATCGGTATGAGTCAAGTGCACAAAATCCTCCACGAACATTTAGCGGTCAGGAAGGTTTGCGCCCGGTAGATACCTCATAATTTGACTGAGGCTCAAAAACTCCATCGTGTGGATTGGTGCCGTAAAATGATTGAAAGATTTAACGGAGGTGACTCTAATGCTGTGTTCGACATACTAACAGGTGACGAAAGCTGGATTTACTGTTATGATCCTGAAACCAAAAGACAATCTGCTCAGTGGGTGTTTCCTTTCGAGGAGTTGCCAACTAAAGTGAAGAGAGATCGAAGTGCGGGAAAAAAAATGGTGGCCTCGTTCTTTGGAAGGATAGGTCATTTCGTAACAATTGTGTTAGAGGATCAAAAAACAGTTTCTGCAGAATGGTACACTACCAATTGTTTGCCACTTGTCTTGGAAAAAGTTCGAGAGAAACGACCTCGCAGTAGGATCCTCCTTCACCACGACAACGCCTCGTCGCACACCGCCAAGCGAACGATCGACTATTTGGCGACATCAAACGTTGAATTACTGGGTCACCCGCCGTATAGCCCCGACCTCGCGCCTTGTGATTTTTATTTATTTCCAAAAATTAAAGAAAAACTTAAAGGAAAGCGGTTTATGAATGCTGAAGAAGCGGTGGCTGCGTATCGCGATGCCATTGAAGAGACCCCTAAGGACGAGTGGGCAAAGTGCTTTTCCCAGTGGTTCCATCGCATGCAGCGGTGTATTGACGTGAATGGACAATATTTTGAAAAGATATAATAAAACTAATAACTGGCTAATGTAATCAGTTTTTGATTTTCTAAGAACTTTCAGTTTGACCCTCGTACGAACAGTGGAAATTAATAAAAAGCTTGTAAAAAGTCTACCACGAGAAGGATACTGGAATATCGTAAGTACTGTTACTGAGGGTATGTCTGTACCAATGACAACATGGTCAGTACGTACTAGTCTTTCAGTCATAAAGTATCCCATAAACCATGGGTACTTATTACAAATAAGAAAAAATGTGAGAGTGTGTTTCGAGTTAGTATGTATTTACTGCTTACTTTGAAACGGATGTAGAGACATAGATAAAATTTGAAACAGATATAGCTATTCAAGATAATTTCAATAAATCGTCCTTTTTCCAATCGAATACGACACGGTATACAGGGCTAAGGTGTATCTCCCATACGCTGTAAACAATTGCGTTTAAAACCAAACTCAGTACCTCTCTCTTTCCTTTGTTGCACCATAGACTCTTCATTCTTTAACTACATTTATTTAACCTTTATTTTTACTTCATAGATGCAGATGCGAACATGCAAATAACAATTTAATTAAATATTGTATTTGCTTGTATCGTATCTGATGGCGCCTAGTGACATTCCGAAATGTCTTGATTCCATTTAAAAAGTCGCAGGCGTTAAATAGATACCAAATGGTTTTATATTCAGGATTCGTATGATAGATCAACGCTCGATATAAAAGAGTGTTTACATTGGCAGGGAAACCGCTCGTGGTCGTTTTATTAGAACGTAACGGGCCACGTTGTTATGTGATTTATAGTCAGTCAAATTAGCCTGCAAAAATAGGGGTACCCTTGCATTATTTCCAACGAAGCTGAAATTTGACATGAACGTTAAAGATGCCATTATATGGGGGTGGCGGGTGAGGCCACCTGTCACCCCAGCAGAAGCAGGCCGGGACGGTGGGGTGACTAGCGCCCCTCCCCCAAACCGGGGCAAGTAGGGGACACCGTGGTTCCCAAACCCGAGGGGGCCATGTCGAAATCGGAGATGGCCCAGGGTCAGTCGGGGTGCGAGGGATATGCTCTATGGGCAACCTTACACCCCGGCGTCTGTAGAGCCGAGACGGCGTGCGGCTTTAGTCGGTTCAAGCCCGACATAACCGCCCCCGCTGGTACGCGGGGGGGTATCCGAAGGGATTTCCGCACGAAAAAAAAAAAAAAAGGGATGCCATTATAATGAAATTGTGAAAAATCCCCTTTGACTGGACTATTATAGAACTTTGATTTCAGTGTCTTACTAGCGGCCCGTCACGGTTTCGCATAGGACATTGACATCCTTATAACTCAGTTGACCCTTATTATTTTCTTTCTATAATGAAAGTAGCCTAAGTTCGCGTCATATTATCAGCTATCTGTCAGTGAAAGTCCTGTCAAAATTGGTCCAAACAGACAGATAGAAACAGACAATAATTTTTACTTATGGACGTGGCCTTAGGTTACCATCAGGCAGGGCGCAGGAAAATTCACGCACCAAAGATAAAAAAAATAACGCTGTCTCTACCACAAACAATGTACGCGTCTCTTTAGCTTCCACCATTTGTATTTTAAATTCATCGAGGAGTCATGACTGGGGTCCAAGCCAACCTCATCTTGGTGGACGGACGAAGCTCCGGCGCAGGTTTCTCTCTCGGGGTTAGAAGGTCAGATAGCAGTCGCTCCCATACAAGGCAATAAAAGGGGGATCAGGTGAGCGGTCTCCGGGATACAAGGAACGGGGTTTAGATGCGGTGGAGATTGGAGCTCGAATGGAAAAAGAAGTCAAAATTGACGAACCAAATATAAAAAAAGCGGCCAAGTGCGAGTCGGACTCGCCCCTTAAGGGTTCCGAAGCAGCAAGTAACATGATAATGTTTTTTTTAATTTTTATATTTCAGTTGTTTGAATGAAAGGTAAATTGCGGTTTACGATTTATGACGAATTAAAAAAAACTACGTACTAGATCTCGATCAAACCAATTTTCGTTGGCAGTTTACATGGTTATGTACATCATATATTCTTTTTAGCTTTATCATTCTCTTATTTTAGATGTAACAGCCCCCCCCCCCCCCTGGGACACTCATTTTACCACTTTGGAAGTGTCTCTCGCGCAAACTATTCAGTTTAGAAAAAAGTTATACTAGTAACCTCAATATCATTTTTGAAGACCTATCCATAGATACCAAACACGTATGGGTTGGAGGAAAAAAAAAATTTTGAGTTACAGTTCTAAGTATGGGGACCCCCAAAATGTATTAAATTTTTTCTATTTTTGTATGAAAATCTTAATGCGGTTCACAGAATACATCTACTTACCAAGTTTCAACATCATAGTTCTTATGGTTTCGAAAAAAAGTGACTGTGACATACGGACGGACAGACAGACAGACAGACATGACGAATCTATAAGGGTTCCGTTCTTTGCCATTTGGCTACGAACGGAGCCAAATGGTAGCGTTTATAAAAACTCTGTCTGCTCCATAAACAGTGTACACGGTTCTTTAATTCCTAATTATTAGTCCCCATTAGTATTCTACACCCATCGAGGAGTCATGACGCACGTCTACGCTCCACAGCCGACGGCACACGGCCGGCTAGCATCAACTCACGACAATTACTTCGAATTAAATGATTTATTTATTGCGTTTCGGCACCATTGTGGCGCGAGAACTTATTTTTATTTCTGGTTTTTAGGCCTTTGTAACTAGGAAACTATATTTTTGTTATTATCAACATGGTACACCTGATAGCGAGTTTCTACTTTTATTTACCCGACTGCGTGACAAAACATCAAAAAGTTAATAAAAAAAACTGATCGGTTAAAATAAAAAGAAAAAATATAAGCTTCCTTTTTCTTTTCTGTTTTATTTTAAGGATCCGTTTTTTTTTTTTTAAAACTGCTATTTATGTGGTAATCGTCCCACCTGGTTACACGTGATTTCTCTGGCCTATAAACGGTTGTAAAACTGCTGGAAAAAGACTAGCTCCACCACCTGCAGTATAGAGTGAACGTAATACGTCACTATACGTAGGTACACTTAAAATCTTCGAAACCCAAGCCAGTTCACCTGCTAATTAAGGTTCTGGTGTAGGCTTTCCATGCAGGGCATGTGACACTCAATACATCGCACTTACATGGTAACATTATAACGTTACACTAATAATACGATACAACATGCGACAAAAGCCTTTTCTAAAAATAGATTTTCCTCAATCGATGGGATTTCTAACTAATTGTTCTCTAGTTAATAGTAGCTCCTACGGTTTCCTGAACTGCGTTCAGTACAATTTAAAGTCGATTTCTCAAGCGATTGTAGTTCCTCGACTTAGCTAATTCAGAGCTGTCATGGTTTTCTGTCAGAGTGTTTATAAATGTCGACAGATGAATCCGAGATGAGATATCATATTCGCCATAAGAAATTTGATTTACTCACCGCGGATTCAGCTATCCAGTTACATAAACTTTCTTACAGAGTAGCATGGTTGGTTAAAGCAATTACTCTACGTTTTAACTGGGATAGTATACTATACACAATTCCAATACGAACACATAAGTTTGTTTAATAATATGTTTTTATACTAAACCTAAACAATGATTCATACAATTACTACAGAGTATCAAAATGGGCTTACATAATTATATTATTAACTGTTATATTTAATATTATCGGAAGTTTACGCGAATGTCAAACATTGAAATAAAAGTAATTCCTTTTAACGGATTTTATGTTATCTTATAATCTTTAATTCGGCTGCTGAAAAAAGAACTAAATAGAATCCGTTAAAAAATTGTTTTATTTCATTTATACAACAATTCGCTAACATGTAAATGAAAAAGCGACTACACAACAATTCCAGCGTATTTCAAATATATGATACTTCGCTAACATGTAAAGGAAATCACGGTACTCTAAATTAAACTGAAAATGAATCCATTGGTAAATCCTCAGAATTTGTTTCAAACACAAGTGAACTGGGAACCTCCATATTTTGAAGTCTAAAAAAAGACATGCTTTTCAGCAGTCTTCCCAGTCGTACCATGGCTTCTGAAAAGCAACCGAAACCCCGGGTTCAATGTAAATAATAAAATAACATCAAATAAATCGCGATAGAATCCGTTAAAAATAGTTTCAATTCAATGTGTGACCTTCGCGTAAACTGCCGAAAATATCATCTGAAAAAGACACTGAAAATAATACTACCATAAATTGTTTTAGCCCATAACACTTACTGAAATAATTAAGATAATAAATGACACAAGGGGCTTGTTAATAAACTCGTCTTCAGCATTCTCGGTAAAAGCAATTTTCACATCCTCGTGAGAAAACTAATTATGTTTTATTATTTCTGCTTTTTCTTGCAATTTTGACGTAAACATACTTTGCGTGTCTTGTAAGCAATTTGTCTCTATAATTGCTAAACTTAATGCCGATCAGCTAAAAGTGTAACTTTCAATGCATTGTGTTAAGTTTCAGTCAAGTTACAGAGTTCTTAATTAGTTATTTAGTTATAGTTACATCTTTAAAACCTTATTTTTAGGGTTCCGTTGGCAAAAAAACGGAACCCTTATAGATTCGTCATGTCTGTCTGTCTGTCCGTCCGTATGTCACAGCCACTTTTTTCCGAAACTTTAAGAACTATGCTGTTGAAACTTAGTAAGTAGATGTATTCTGTGAACCGCATTAAGAATTTCACACAAAAATAGCAAAAGAACATACATTTTGGGGGTTCCCCATAGTTAGAACTGAAACTCAAAAAAATTTTTTCATCAAACCCATACGTTCAAACCATCTATGGATAGGTCTTCAAAAATGGTATTGAGATTTCTTATCTGAGGTTTATTGAGGTTTATTTTGATATCATTTCTTTTGAAACTGAATCCTTTGCGCGAGAGACACTTCCAAAGTACTAAAATGTGTGTCCCCCCCTCCCTGTAACTTCTAAAATCAGAAAATGATAAAACTAAAAAAATATATGATGTACATTACCATGTAAACTTCCAGCGAAAATTGGTTTGAACGAGATCTAATAAGTAGTTTTTTTTAATACGCCTCAAATCGTCAACCGCAATTTACCTTTCATTTAATCAACTCAAATATAAAAAAATTACTTGCGGCTACGGAACCCTTCATGGGCGAGTCCGACTCGCACTTGGCCGGTTTTTTATGCTTTTTGACGTTAAAGAGTATCGAACGCTACCAAATTTGTCACTCTACTGTCGAAATAGCTTCCCTTACAGATAACCGTAATAATTACAATTATCGTGATGACACTAAGTATAGTATCAAGTTCCTAGGAGTAATAATTCTAATCTAATTATATATTTAAAAAAATTACATTTCAATAATTAGGTAATTATTTTTATTTACAGGTAATAACTTATAACAATAAATCTGTATTTAATTTTCAGTGCATGGAAAATGAGACAAATATAAAAGGCTTATTTATTTATTAATATAGTATCGAGTTCCTGCTGGAATGAGAAGAGTCCTAGGGGAGGGAAAAGATTTATTAATACAAAAAGCTAAGGCGTGAAAAAGCATCTATTCTGTTGGGCGCTTTATCGGCACCTGTGCTACTAAAATACTTAATACAAAATCTAATAAGTATTTATTCGATCCGGGAATCAAATGGAATCATTGTATCTTCGTAACTGAGTAATCGGTGACGTATGGAAAATTTCAACGTATTAAATTACTAATTTAGATTTAAAAAAGTCTGATAACAAAATAAATTTTTCATTTTCTCGGTAGAAATGTGTGAATATAGTATCAGAAAATTTAACTACGTTTAGAAATATAAAAAGCTATACATAAGTTCTTTGACCGTTAAAATGGAGATGCCTCAGTAGTAAATCGATAGCTTGTGCGATTACTATCTATGGTCCCAGGTTCGATACACAATTAGAGCCAATGTTAGGAAGTCCTCGATAGCAGCGTAAAGTCTGGCAGAAAAGCGCGTTGGACGGCAATAAGCTCGCACCATATTACATGATACCGAAGACAATTAGGAAAGTTTGGGTGTTTACTTACCTTTATAAGGATGTACTGCCTTACCAACAACCTAACAATTGTTTATTCTTAACCTGACCCGATAAAAAAACCTGGTAGCGGTAAATTTCGCTTTTCCTAAATTTTATTCAATTTAATTCCTAACCTAACCTACATATACATATACACACACAAACCTTAAAAATATTACCTTTTCTTTTTTGAGCAATCGCAATAAAAAAACAACGCATGTTACTATGTTAAGCTTCATATAAACAATGTAACAAATAACTTGGACTTTAGTCATCAATCCAACAAATACTCGACAATTGCTTCACCTTTTATGACATCAAAGCGTACGCGCACCTTAAACGAACCCAAGTTTCATTGAATACACTGCCCGTCCGTTGTCTTTGGTTTCACCGATTCCACAACCAGTCCTTAACCTAATTACCAGCTACTTGACGTCATTGAGCGTAGACAATAGGACATTTGCTTATACTTTAGGCGAAGTCTCTTGGAACTTAGTGTCAATGGTCACGTAGACCACAAGGAGGTTTATTTTGAGGGTTGATATTAGGAGCAAATATTTTGTTGTTCGAATCGCGTAGCAGTTATAGTATCAGTTCGTCATATGCCGCTATATATAGTGGTATGGTATTGATACGTGGCAATTAATAGTGTGACTCACACGGTGGTGGTGTTCATAATTGTCAGGAAATGGTTTATATAAAAGAAAATGTTAGTAAATTCACGAGAAATAGCAGTTATGTAAACAAAATATGCAAAATCCTAGTAAGAAACTTCGATTCGCAAAACGCCATGCGTAAACCCAGTCTGGTCAGAGGTTCTTTGTTCTCTTTATGTTAGAAAAACATCACAGCCCAGTCCTCAACATATTTTTTTATGCAAAGCATACATCATCAGAGATCCAAGCCAGTTATCAAAACAACAAACATAACAAAATATTATTAACGGACGGATTAAGTAACGACAAATATTGTTTACTATGATGATTCACCATCAAAGAGTTCCGCGAATAGGTTGCAGACCATGAGCTTGCACGCGTTCTCGTAATGATATGGACAAGCAACAAATATATTGAATAAACATACAGCAGATGAAGGTTAGAAAACTGACAAATTTGTGATATATGAACTACTAGCAAACCGCTCTAACTTCGTTTCGGTTTAAATGAGTTTTTTTTAACTCAAGCCATCGTATTTTACACATTATGGAACCTATGTCCATCGGGCATAATGTACTTTTCAAATGGTGAAAGAATTTTTCTAATAAGTGCAGTGGTTCTGAAGTTTAACCCAGATACATAAAAAAACTCAAAAAGTGCGGCCTCTCTCTTTTTAGGGTTCCGTAGCCAAATGGGTAAAAACGGAACCCTTATAGAATCGTCATATCTGCCTGTCTGTCCGCCCGTATGTCACAGCCGCTTTTTTCCGAAACTATAAGAACTATGCTATTGAAACTTGGTTAGTAGGTGTATTCTGTGAACCGCATTAAGATTTTCACACAAAAATAGAAAAAAAAACAATACATTTTTGGGGTTCCCCATACTAAGAACTGATTCTCAAATTTTTTATATTTATCAAACTCAGACGTGTATGGTATCTATGGATAGGTCTTCAAAAATGATATTGAGGTTTCTAACATGATTTTTTTCTAAACTGAATAGTTTGCGCGAGACACTTCTAAAGTGGTAAAATGTGTCCTCCCCCCCCCCCAACCCTGTAACTTCTAAAATAAGAGAATGATAAAACTAAAAAAATATATGATGTAAATTACCATGTAAACTTCTACCGAAAATTGGGTTGGACGAGATCTAGTAAGTAGTTTCTTTTTAATACGTCGTAAATCGTAAACCGCAATTTACCTTTCATTCCATCGACTCACATATAAAAATTTTACTTGCTGCTACGGAACCCTTCATGGGCGAGTCCGACTCGCACTTGACCGGTTTTTATTTATATTAGAATAGATAGATAAATAAATTGCAGATGAAAGTTATGGTATGGGTAATGGACTGCTGAGACGAGGTCTCGGGTTCGATCCCAGGTTTTACCATGGCACACACCAATGACTTTTCGATGCTTTTCGAAGTTATGTGTGTATTTATCGCAGGTTTATAAGTGCCCGGTTAATGGCAATAGGCTCGCCACCTATTACATTGGGACCTAAACATAAACTGGCGAAATGTGGGTGCTAGCACCTCTGCCTACCCCTTCGGGGATATAGGCGTGAGTTTATATTATGTTATGTTATGTTTAGTTAAAAAGTCTGTCGAAGTTGTGATATACTCGTATGAATTATAAATGTTGCTAATGTAAATATAGTTAGAAGCCTTGACGTTAGAAGTAGATGACGCTCACTTCCTAACCACATTCATTTGTGATGAAGTCAACTCGAAGTCGTTGGAATGCCGTTCGGGGTAAGAATGTTCATTTAATTTTTTTAATGAAACTTACACGTTGATGAGTTTTCAATCCAATGTATATAGAGCCCCGACGCCCAAGCCAACCTCACCTGCTAGCAGCCGGTACATCTGCCGATTAACGAACGAGACTCTGATCAGGCTTTCCTCTCGGTGTTGGGGAGTCAGACCGCAGTCGTTGTCTTAAAACCCAGGAAAAGTTAAATCAATAGGATAAGAATAAGCTGGCCCCGGGCTCAGAAGTGAAGCCTTTAGCTGAACGAGAACAATGCAACGCAACAAGATGATGATGGCATTTTATTCTGTGTACTTTTTGCCTGCGTTTCTGCGAGATGGACCCTAACTCACCTACTTATATACTTCATTCGTCGCTCAGCACTCATTTGTTCTTCGTGCCCAAACCTTGTCAGCATACCTTTCAAGCCACACTGCTCTCGTATATCTATGCGTAAAATCTTTAAATCAACCAAGTTTAATCCACAAGTTGCTAATGTATTAGTGCCGAAAATATTTGTGTTCGAATTTCCTGTGAAATATTCGGTGTTTATCACGAAATACTTAGCATATTTAGCGCCAATATCAGCAGTGGTTCCTTCCATACATAGATTAATCCTCAATGCTTCCATAGCACTAATAAGCACTCTGACATAACTTTCATCATCTACACAGCGTTGTCACCTCGGAACCCAGGGTCCGCCTTCCGGCTTTTTCTCCTCCACTTCGCACGGTTTTGGGCATCCTTGACAGTGAGACTATTGGCAGGCATGTCCTCTCCTACGACGTCAAGTCAGCACTTCTTGGATCTACCCATCCTACCGGGAGCCAGCGGTGGCGGCATGACCAGAGATTTGATAAACTGCGTACAGCTTTGTTAGATTGTGCAAAATAATGACAGCCTGTTGAGTGCTATAGATAATGTTCCGCCACGTTCGGGGCTATACGCGTTCGTAACGTGTCAATAAGGTGTCGAGAACTAACAGGGCTGTTCCATCACGTTCGGCACTGAACGTGGGCTATCCTCAGCTGAATTAGTGTGGTTAGTCTCTAAGGCATGACCAAATTGCGGGATGTTGTTTCATTCTATCTACCGCTCGAATTGTAGTATACTGCATTTTTTACGGTTTATCAGTACCGAAAACTTTATCTACCGCCCAAGATCCTCTTTTTCCTACCCCTTCCGGTCTGTCTGGTATTGCAAAGCGGTAAGGAAATATAACTTACTATCAGCATTATATTCGTTAGCGGGCCGTGATAAAGTAAAGGTCGGAACGTGAAAATTCTTGGCGTTGCTCACGACTTGCCAATTTGCACCATTGTATCTGAGTAAATCTGTGAAGATGAACTCGAGCAGAACTGGTACAGCAGTCAGCGATAATAGCCCCCATTTCTAAAATAAATATACACGTGTATCTGAAAAAGTAGCGGCATCTAAAAAAACATTTGAAATGCCAAAAGTTTGTTTAAGACGATTTAGTGCAATAAGGCAAATTATAAAAAATAATTCTAGAGATGAAAAGTTGTAGTACACCAGGTTAGCGTCTGTGGAATGGGTTCCCAAGAGGGCGGGTGGCCTTACACACGTCTAAAAGGAGAAGTTATCTGTACCATTTTCTTTTTTTTTTCGTGCGGAAATCCCTTCGGATACCCCCCGCTAGGCAGCGGGGGCGGTTATGTCGGGCTTGAACCGACTAAAACCGCACGTCGTCTCGTGTCTTCTGACGCCGGGGTGTAATCGGGTATCAATAAATTTAGTCAAGATCAAAATTTACCAAGGAAAATGAATATTTAAATCGAAAACAAGGTTAATTAAATAAATACAGATACAGATATAAATACATGATAAGTTGAGAAAAAAGTCGATTAATAATATATTATCATCTCTACTTCATCTATTAGAAATATTGTATAATGTCATTTGACGTATTCCACATAATAATATTGTGGAACAAGTACAAGTAACTAATTCAACATTGGGTAGCAATTTCCAGGGGTGTGTGTTGGGTAACCTCCTCGAGTGTCGCTCCGATTCCGATAGTAATAGTAACGGAATCGGAGCGGCCGGTACACCCTGGACGGCGGTCAATGGCTTCCCCTTCATAGGGTTGGCATTGATCGTCGGCCAATACCCAACGTGGCGGGAACACATCGCTCTCCGTACTCCTCTGCTTTCAGAGGAGACAGGATGAGCGATGCTGTTAGTGGTGAGATGGCCCAGGGTCAGTCGGGGTGCGAGGGATATGCTCTATGGGTAACCTTACACCCCGGCGTCTGAAGACCCGAGACGGCGAGCGGTTTTAGTCGGTGCAAGCCCGACATAACCGCCCTCGCTGGCCGGCGGGGGGTATCCGAAGGGATTTCCGCACGAAAAAAAAAAAAGAAAAAGGGTAGCAATTTCCACCAAGTGTCATCAGTCAACAGTATAAAACACTATCTTAGAAAGAGATCGAAATCGAAATTTTTAGTTCTTATATTCAAACAAAATATTCAATAGCAAGTTGAAACAAAAGCACCTTTTTTTTTTTTTTTTTTTTTCGTGCGGAAATCCCCTCGGATACCCCCCCGCCGGCCAGCGGGGGCGGTTATGTCGGGCTCGAACCGACTAAAACCGCACGCCGTCTTGGGTCTGCAGACGCCGGGGTGTAAGGTTGCCCATAGAGCATATCCCTCGCACCCCGACTGACCCTGGAAACAAAAGCACCTATATATTAGACGTATCGAATGTGAACCGTGAAGATATTCTCGTAAATGGAAATACCGGAGCGTGTCGGGATGGTCAATGTCTGCTAAAGTTCCACGGAACACGTTCAACGGACGATTGATGGCCCGTGTAGCACTTTCTTAAGATTGATCTAGCAGTAAAACGATTATGTCTAATATCTAACTGCTGCAACTAGATCGATTGATACCGTTCAACGACTTATGAATTTGTTTATAGTGAGTAATTTGGCAGGTTTAAGAAACCTCTCAAATTATACTACTCAGGTATGCAGCCATGTAGCTGTTTTTTTTTATACCACTTAGGTGGCAGCCTATAGACGTGTGCAACAAGAGGGTTATCACACTCGCGCTGCCGACCCTGTAAAAACCTTTTAATGTCCTTCTTGAAGAACCCCATTTTGTAGTCACTTGGGAATAATCTTCGTGGCCCATATCAACCTCTTCTGCTAGCCGTAAGCTTCAGCATTGACGGGCGCTGCTTTGGTACAGGCTCTCCTCTCAAAGTCAGACGGCAGTAGCTTTCGTGAAGCAAAGATAAAAGTGTAGAAGGGGAGAGCGGTAGCTTTATTCTTTTTTGCTCGTGCGGAAATCCCCCCGCCATCCAGCAGCGGTGGTTATGTCGGATTCGAACCGACTAAAACCGCACGCCGTCTCGGGTTTTTCAGACGCCGGGGTGTAAGGTGGCCCATAAGGGATGAGAGCGGTCCTTAAGCTAGAAAGTCCAAGTCATCCCCGGCCGGTTCGGGCCACAGACTTCCCCAACAAGGCCATAGACTATAAAAAGTTTAGTTCTTGGTTTCTGCCTCCGTAGTTCGAAGTGACGGCGGGGAACGGCTGGGGTTGACGGTTTGTTTGTTTTTTGTTTTTGATGTTAGATTTTTTGTTTTGCTTTTTATTTTGTTTCTATTGATGTTTTTGTGTTTCTTTTTTTTTGTTTTTGTATTAAGTTTAAGAGCTTATAATATATGTTTGTCGGATGTCCTCCACATAGGAGTCAGTTGAAAACCAGCGCCAGGTACTTGTGCCTGGCATTACGCTGAACTGGCTCCTTTTTTGGTGCAATGTGGAGTATATGTTTTTATTCTTTAAATATGTAAATTGTATTGCACCAAAATAAAGGTATTTTTCTTTCTTTTCTCCTTTCTTTCTTTCAAGTGTGAAGATAATGATAACTATCGAACTAAAAATAAATTTCACCTTTTAATGCCGCTGAATCCCTCGCATAAAGTCAGGGCAGATAAAATAGCGTGTACGATCCAGTTACAAAACAAGACAGTAAGCACAGAACCTTTATCCGTTATCGCGTCGGTAACTGCTAGTTTTAGTGTTCGCTTAACATAAACATCCATTTGTCTGCAACATATCGTATAACCAGTGTAAGGTATTTATTGTTTACATTTTAGTAAGCCGCGGTAGCCTAGTGGTATGGGTAATGGACTGCTGAGACGAGGTCTCGAGTTCGATCCCAGGTCTTACCATGGCACACACCAATGACTTTTCGATGCTTTTCGAAGTTATGTGTGTATTTATCGCAGGCTTATAAGTGCCCGGTTAATGGCAATAGGCTCGCCACCTATTACATTGGGACCTTTTTTTTTTTTTTTTTCGTGCGGACATCCCCTCGGATACCCCCCCGCCGGCCAGCGGGGGCGGTTATGTCGGGCTGCTCGAACCGACTAAAACCGCACGCCGTCTTGGGTCTGCAGACGCCGGGGTGTAAGGTTGCCCATAGAGCATATCCCTCGCACCCCGACTGACCCTGGGCCATCTCCGGTTTCGAGATGGCCCCCTCGGGTTTGGGAACCACGGTGTCCCCGTCTTGCCCCGGTTTGGGGGAGGGGCGCTAGTCGCCCCACCGTCCCGGCCTGCTTCTGCTGGGGTGACAGGCGGCCTCACCTGCCACCCCCAGGCCTGCGCTCATGGAGGACGGAGGTCGTTAAGCGACCTCCGGCGCCTGAGTCGCCTGCGACGCGAGGCGAGCGTGTTGCGGGCTCGGCGGGCCGGGAGGGTTCTGAACCTCTCCCGGGCGCGCTCCGCACCATTGCCGCAATCATGCTGCCGAGCGAGAGGACTCCCACCCCGATGGCTTACATTGGGACCTAAACATAAACTGGCGAAATGTGGGTGCTAGCAACTCTGCCTACCCCTTCGGGGATATAGGCGTGAGTTTATGTTATGTTATGTTATTTTAGTACCTGTGTGCGCCTGTGTAACATATTATATTTTAACGCATACACGCTTTTCTTAGATAGATAGATATAAACTTTATTGTACACCAATCGGAATATGCATATATATATGGTAAACTGAATTAACATATGTACAAATGGCGGAAATATCCCTAAAAGCAATATTTTACAGGCAACCTCATCTCTCGGTCATCATTATCTTAACGTGATGTTGCACACGTCCATGGTAACCGCTTCCCATCAGGTGGGTCGTGTGAATGTCTGCCAAATAAGTGGTATAAAAAAGAACCTGATTCCCAGTTGCATCCGAGCCTTTCATCTCGGAGCCCAGGGTCCGCTTACTCATCCTCATTTGGCTTATGTGGCTTCTATGATAGCGAGAGGAAAGCCGCGCTAGAGCCACTTCCGTCAATAAGCAGGTGTACCGGCTTGCAATTGAGTTTGACATTGGCCCCTGAAGGTGTTGGTGGGGCCCGAAAACACACAGGTTGCTCCCTATAATATGGGATAGAAAAACACATCTGACGAAATGTGGTTGTTATGACACCTCTGCCTAACACTTGAGGATTTACAGGTATATACAATAGAAAAAATAACTTATTTTATCTTATTCTCCCATCTCGATATCTTATCTATATCAAAATCGTATGCAGTTAGACTGTCTTACGATTAAAGTATCTCATTACTGTCGCGCCCACGCTGTACTCCTTATCACTTGTCACTTAATTTGCATCCACCCGGCGACGTACACACCTACCTGCGACACACACAGTGTATCACCGGCACGCACAACCTGCGCACGCGTTGATAATATATAAAAAAGTTTACATAAAAAAAACCAATGAATTATTTAACTATATTGCTATCTAAAGCTTTATCATAGTGTAAAAGATTATTATTGTTCAAGTACTATCGAAGTTCACATCACAAAACAATAGAAGATAAACGCAGATACGTCAGAGCGTGGGATGTCAGTGTAATCAGAGATTAGTGTTGTTTTAAAATACCAGGGGACCGACAGGAACCATGGCTCGATTGGCGACGGGTGCGGCGCACCTGTACCAGCGGCTTCAGGAGTTATACCCTCATAAATTGCAACTGGCGACAAAACAGGTTAAATACTAAATAGTTTCATACTGTCGGAAGTTTACGCAAATGTCACACATTGAAATAAAGCTATTTTTAACGAAATCTATCGCGATTTATTTGATGTTAATAGAGAAGACGGTTGGAATGTACCACCAGCTTGGGACCCAGTCATTCACTTAATTAATTCCAAGAAAAATCAAAATTCAATTAGACTTCATGACACTGTGAGCTCATTCTGCGTAAATAGTAACACCAACAATTCATCATAGTTCGGGCACTTTAAGATAACTTACACTTTTAAACTATAAGACCACCATCTTCAGTCACCCCGTGACCATGACTGCTGAAAAGCAACCGAAACGTCGGTGTCAATGTAAACAATAAAATAATATCAAATAAATCGCAATAGAATCCGTTAAAAATAGTTTTATTTCAATACTAAATAGTTTATTTTATGTAGCCTAGTGCCTAAGGCGTCAGATTTCGGACTGGCAGGTCTCGGTTTCTAACCCCAGTAATAAATTACTAAACCACTCCTAATACAAGCAATTTAGCTTAACTGGATGGGTTAGCGGGAATATGAAAGTGAGTAACGCAAAAATGGTTAAATGGATTTGTGTGAGATCTTGTGATGTCCTATTGCCGATCTTAGAATGGAAATTTAGCTGCTTTTTGTCCCGGGAATAGATTCGTATGGGTCGTGGAATCAGCATTCCATATGACATAAGCTAGTTACTTACTTATATAAAAAACAGCTTTATTTATTTTTTTCTTTTCGTGCGGAAATCCCTTCGGATACCCCCCCCCCCGCCGGCGAGGACGGTTATGTCGGGCCATATAGCATATCCCTCGCACCCCAACTGAAGCTTCGGACTACCTCAGTGGCACAGCGGCAGTGCCATCACTGCTATAGGCTCAAGTCTCAAATCCCATCGCGAAAGGTTTTCTGTATTGAAATTTGCTATAGCGACACGAAGTCTTAATAATATAATTGGTTTAAGGGTGTTAAGCATTGTTACAGCTCTTTCTGGCCTTTCGGGAATAAATAGGTGTGATAAGTATAAAAAATAAAACTATAGACTAGGTTTGTTTTGAACCCAAGACTACCTACATCTTACAATACAATTCTATAGATGCTGTTTTCATCTAAGTCCCGCAGTAGTCTACGTGTTAACCCAGTATTATAAGCTGTGTCTGTTCAGAATTTTACGCAAATCCGCCGAGTTGTTGTAGTACGAAGCCACAAGCTTTCGAATTAACAATATGACAAATACGTGCAACAAAGTGACACGAATTTCTAGAGTTCAGGTTACGGACCATGCTAGATACGGATTCACGACTTGCGGTTAAACAAATTTAGACTGTAACTTAACTGCACAATAGCCCTTAGTAGGTATAAAATATTCTAATATGAGAGGAAAATATTACACTTAACTTGTTATTTGCGACGTTTGTATAACACTTTGCGGTTATTTACCTACGTTCATGTATTTGCAATGTATTTATAGCCATGTCCAACGTTTAATATTATTTTCCTTGAACTATTGCATCCCTTTGCAGAAGTTGGAAGTTCTGTTAAACGGACTGAAGTATCAGTTACACTGTAACAATACCGCGCATTCTTCATCTTAATAGCAACAATACGCGTGTTCAGTAAACATTGTACCGTCAAAATGGTATATTCATTTCAGCACACAGCGCTCTCTAGACCCAAAGTAAGCATAGTTTAACTAGCTTGTGTTATGGGTTCTACAATGCTGATAAACATACTTTGTTCTTCTTTTTTAACAGACTTCTAAAAAAGAAAAAGATTCTTAATTATTTTGAATCTTGTTGTTTTTTTTATTAGATTACTCGAAAACGCTTAAACATATTTGGAAAATTCCACGTGATCCCATTTAAATTTGATGAAGATCTGATGATAAGTTTCGGAGACAGACAACGGAACTCTTCGATAAATGTCAGCAAATCAACCGTGATTGCTGATATCGCATATCTAGGCATTGTTTATGCTATTACATAACATAACATCACGCCAATATTCCCCAAAATGGGTTCACAGTTCAGTATACATGTTCGGTATATAGTTCCGTCGTTTATAAACCGATTTTAAAAATTCTTTCAACATCGGGTTTGGTTTAGCTCTTGGGTGCGGGTGATGCCATATATATGAATTGAGTTACGTTCACTAAAAATTGAGAAATAAATAAAACAAAAATAAAATAAGTAAAAGTGCTAAGCCAAACCTACCTACCTATAACAAATAGTAAGCATGTCTACCCGCGCAAGCGATGATGTTCTAAGCGTAGGTGGAGTCTCCACCGTAGTACGTTTCCAGCAACACAACCCAAACGGGAATCAGAATCAGACGTCTCGAATGACATTGAATTTTTGCCGATATGTTTCGGTCTTAGCACTGACTTCAACACAAGAGGCTTACGCGTATTTTTTCTTTTGAATTAAATCTGACAGTTTTTAGATTCAGTTATTTTCCTTTTTAGTGACTGTTTGTAATGGTTTTTGAAGTCGTTTTTTTCTTTGTAAGTAAATACATAATATGTATGTATTTATATTAGGAACACTCAGATACAGACACTAATAAATATATGTATATAATAACTACAATGACTCTTGTTGCTGAATTAAATGTAAAACTAACCCAATAAAGTGACTTTTTCGAATTCCAAAGGATGACAAAAAGAGTTCCACTTGGCTCCCAGATTCTGGCTCCATATTAATTTCAGCCAGATCCGTTCATCCGTTTAAGCATGATGGAGTAACAAACATCCAGACATGTTAACAAACTTTCACATTTATAATATTCGTAAGATTTCTTCAACTTTAAGTTGTTTAAATCCCGAATATTATCTATTTATCTTTATCATCGTATTGAAATCATGTCAAGGCTTTCTTATCGACCATGCTTCTTGCGATATCGACCATCGCTAAGGACTTTCTCACGTTAGGTGCTGGACTAGGAAACCTCGTGAAAGACCCCGGGTAACTGAAGTGACATTACATGTATGTCCTTACTGCTTCTGGCTGTTCGGCCAAAACGGGAGTAACCCACGTTTTGGCAGCTCTTGGACAGGACCTGGTCTAGACCTCTATCAGGTAGACAGACAGAAGCAGTGACTTGAACTTGAAGTGGGCAAGAAATTTTCTTTAAAATACCACCCCATGCGGAGTGGGGGGTTTTGCCGTTCCCAAGCGTCGGCAGCTTAGTGGTTAAGGAGTCGGCGTTACGATCGAGAGGTCCCGGGTACGAATCCTGTCCATTACACTCCTGACTTGATCCCACTCCTAACACGAGCAATTTATTCAATTCAATTCAATTCAATTTTTAAGCAATTTGTATGCTTACTGGTTACTTAGCGTCGCTTTAAGATATAAAATACCTATTTTTTTATATATATTTTTTTTATATTTAGGACAGGTCAATTTGACTTCATCTCGCCTGATGGTAAGCTGAAGGTAAAGTCTCAGGAAAGTCTCATTTCGAATATCTGGGACGTGTCTAGGTGGCTCAGTTGGTCAGAGCGTTCCCCCTGTAAGGGACTGGTCGCGGGTTCAAGTCCCGTCCTAGATGTTCTCTTTTTCCGGTCTAAATCTATAGGACAAACAATGTAGCTTATCTGGAGAGTTTAGGGGGAATACTAGTAGTTTCGGTTACTAATATTCTTTATAAAACAAAAACTTTCTAAGCCATAGCCCTACGACTCGTGATCTGGGGGCCCTTTGCTCCGCGAGCATATCGCCTCCAACGACCACGACAGTCAGCCCGATGTCGCTGTCGGTGAGATGCTATGATTTTAGATTTCCACACTTGAAAAGAAAGGTCTATCTTTCTTTTAAGAAGGTAGAACCATGTTTCCATGAATCATTATGCATAAATTAAGCTCCACGTTGCTTTCCACTTACATTCCCACTTTCCACGTATCCTTTCACAGATAGCAACGCGTAAATGAAACCTATATTTACCCTATTATGACCTTAACATAACTGGCGAATCGTGGGTGTGTAATACACCTCTGCCTACCCCTTCGGGGATACAGGCGTGATGTTATGTTATGTTATCAGATGGATCGTGTGCTTCTTTGCTGCCTTAGTGGTAGGCATAAATAAAAACTCCACTTTCTCACTTGTTTGGTAAATTTCCTTTGTAACGCTTTCAAATTATCTGTTTTGTTGTCAAACAATCAGTTTTGAGGTGACGGAAAATTTTCTCTGTTTCGTCGTTGCGTTTACTTTCAACGATTTAGATTAATTTTAAAAAGAATAGTGTAACACATAAATCGCGAGTACTTTTAAGTATTTACTAGCCTTTGACATTTGATATAATTTTACAAGGATTTTACAAGACACCTTTATTTAATTAGCTGAATAAACCGTCAGGGGAAAACATGATTGTCATGTGTGACACTATTTATCAATATAAAGCTCGTGGCTAAGTGGTAATCGAGTATGTGAACACATTGTAAAGTTAAGCAATCCTAACCAGGTCAGTCTTAGGATGGGTGACCATTCGTAACAAATCGGTCCCAGTTTCGATACGAACATCTATGAGAGTCGTTACGGGCAGTATGAGCCCTAAAAAGTCTGACAACTGGTCTAACTACAAAACTTTCATATTGCCAATGGGTTATGGAGGTTTTTTTTGCGTCTGGCACCCTTCGAATACAGTACGGCGATGCCTAAATTCAATATAAAGAGACTGTTTAAAAAATAATTGCTTTTATACCTAGAAACCTCTCTTTTACAAGCTCCTTAACCAACTCGACGTGCTTCTTAAATTATCACTTACAAATTGTATTACGTCTCGTACGAGAATATCTATTGGTACGACGCAAAAAGTATCTTCTCCACAGATCATAAACTGCGGTAGCAAACTCAAGATGTTTCGTAATATCCGCTCGGTTTGCGGCTGCCCGCACGCGTGGTTCGTTGACCTTAACTAGGTATATGATGTAAGGCAGGATATCTCAAAGTTGGATATGCGTACCACTACTACGCAAATTGATCATAGGAGGTTTAAAATGTACGTCATCAAATTTCTACTGGTTGTAGAAATTTGATGACATAAATTTGTCACAAAATTCGGCCGGGTAGGTACCACCGTGCAGGGGTGTGTGTTGGGTAACCTCGAGTGTCGCTCCGATTCCGATCCCGCTGCAGTCCGGGGGGAACGGAATCGGAATCCTTCACCCCTTCATAGGGTTGGCATTGATCGTCGGCCAATATCCAACGTGGCGGGAACACATCGCTCTCCGTACTCCTCTGCTTTCAGAGGAGACAGGATGAGCGATGCTGTTAGTGGTGAGATGGCCCAGGGTCACCCGGGGTACGAGGGATATGCTCTATGGGGTAACCTTACGCCCCGGCGTCTGAAGACCCGAGACGGCGTGCGGTTTTAGTCGGTGCAAGCCCGACATAACCGCCCCCGCTGGCCGGCGGGGGGGTTCCGAAGGGATTTCCGCACGATAAAAAAAAAAAAAAGAGTACCACCGTGCACGATTGCGAAAAACCCTCCATAGTGATCCAATTTCGGTTTGATTGTGTTCAGGGGTCAGCAAGTGCATAGCCGGGCAGGGGGATTGTGGTCGCAGCACTAGTGGGACCGGTGGGTGTCACGCGCTGCTGCGACGACAATCCTCTTCTGATGAGGCCGTCAAGCTGAGTGCCACCATTGTTGACATGGTGCGTGTATGTAATGGTGACCCTCTTTCCTGAGACTTTACCTTCAGCTCACCATCAGGCGAGGTGAAGTCAAATTTACGTGTCCTAAGTATAAAAAAAGGAAAAGAAAGTTGACTGAATACTGAATATGAAGAAAAGTGCTGCAGTAATCAACTCCATTTGCGATAAAAACAAACCCACCCATTACAATAAATAGAAATATAACATACCAGGTTTTATTTATTCATTTATTCTTACACAAACCTTTGTATTCTATTTTCCATTTCATTATGTTTTTTTAGGGATTTTCTTTAGAAAAGCCCTATTGCTATCGAGTTGTCGTCGACGTCGTCGTCGTTGCCAATTTTCTGTCACGGTTTTGGGTATGAAGGAGATGAGCTATCGAGTTGCTGTTTTCGGTAATAGGTGAACCATTGCAAGATATAAAAAAATCGCAAAAAAAAAAACGCAAAATCGAAAATCCCTTGTATTCGGCTGAGCTCGTCTCAGGAATTCAACTTGTTTTTATTTTCCGTTAGTTTTTATAGATTTTCACCATGGTCTTGAAAGTCTAACGCGAAGCTATCGTTTCGAATCCGACATTACCCCTCCCCCCCTTGCCGGCGGGGGGTAAGGATTTCCGCACGAAAAAAGAAGTACGCGGAGACCGCCCATTGTACCTTTTATTTATTTTTTTCGTGCGGAAATCCCTTCGGAAACCCCCCCCCCGCCAGCCATAATATATTTAGACTTAAGATATTGTAAATAATAATGTGGTGTACAATAAAGAGTTTTCTATCTATCTATCTACGCGGAGTTATAACTTTGAGAAACATTGATGTAACGCATCATGTGGGATTTGTTACATATCCTAGTGTTAATCTAAAAGGTGACTTTCTCATCATACTCGGCAGATAACTGACCACACGTACCGTTGCTCAGAATGTAACTACGCTTTGCGATGTTTTACTGACCCGGGGTGCCCGGAAACATATTCACAAAAAACTACATATAATTGATCTGAATAAAAAACAATTACAATCCCAAATTACAACTTGGCTTCTCAAACAGGACTACTCACAAACTGAAACTCTTCTAACATACATAGCATAATCAAACTTGCGTACGTATGACATACGCTAGCACGCCTCGCCCCATCCCCCCTCCCCCCTCCACACACCCTTTCTCTCTCTCTCACACATAACACACACACACACACACACACACTCGACGACACTAAAAGCACAGATATACTTGAATTCGTTGTGAAACTGTTAAATAGCAATTTAAAAAAAAAACTGTACAGATAAAACGAAGCATATTTTGTCGCGTACACTGTCTCTTATGATACAGGATATCATCCTAGTATAAGAGACAGGGTTTAACACTTGTAAAATCCACATTAATCTAGCCTTAATTTGTGTTTTGTATCTCTTGTTGTGTCAATAAAGGTAATTTAATTTTAATTTAATTTAATTTACTTGGGGAGGACACCGTGCGGTTTTAGTCGATACACGACATAACTACCCCTGCTGGCCGGCGGGGGGGTATCCGAAGGGATTTCCGCACGTAAAAAAAATGAAAAAAAGCGCAAAATATGATAGATTATCATCTTCTTGTACAGGAAGCTGTATTAGTAGCATACCCAAATCTATCTTTTTTATTTTATTTTCGATGGAAAACTTACAGCTAATACAATTCATAGTCGCAAATATCTGAAGCAAATAGCTGAAGGCCATTTACAGGTTTTCACGAATAAATTTTAATTTGTATAAAAAAAAGAAAATAATAGTCGATAAGCAAAATATCTACGAAAACTAAAATTAAAAATGAAAACCACCGCAAACAGTTAATCCTCGTCAAAGAACCGTCCTGCCAAATCGTTTCTTAAACGCGAAATGTTAGTGTAAAAGAGATCCAAGTCTAGTTCACAAAATACAACACCCTAGTTTTTCAATAAAATATGTTATTTCCCTGCCAGCCGAGTAATGAATGCACGCTTGGACTTGGTTACGTGTCGCCTGCTCAAAATCTTGGTCGCAGTCAAGTTGAGACCTTTGATCAAATGTTGGGACCACATTTTTCCGACTGTGGTTTTAGAACCGGGCCAGTTATACCCCTGAAAAACAACTCGTACGGGTCTGGTAGTTGCGTAACTACCCTAGTGCTACTAAGACACTAATCACTTTTGACTCGGCATTGCTTGTAGGTACAAATCTACAGGGGTGCTTGGTTGGGGACCTCCACGCGGTGCACCCTGGGCAACGGAGACGGCAGCGCCTCTCTCCTAGGGCGGGAGAGACGCTGCCGCCTACGGCCAACTCCGACCGAGGCGAGGACGGCCCTGTTGAGGGCTGTTCGGAAGCTTTCGACGTGTCCCTCTGATAAGCAGATGGCACAGTGGAGAGCAAGTAAGGGGGCCATCTCGAAACCGGAGATGGCCCAGGGTCAGTCGGGGTGCGAGGGATATGCTCTATGGGTAACCTTACACCCCGGCGTCTTAAGACCCGATACGGCGTGCGGTTTTAGTTGGTGCAAGCCCGACATAACCGCCCCCACTGGCCGGCGGGGTAGGGCCGGGTATCCGAAGGGATTTCCGGACGAAAAAAAAAAAGGTACAAATCTACAGACTATTAATTTTTTATGGGATCTATAGACCACTCCTGTGTCTATATGGTTTTTTTTAAGAACATTTTCTGAAGAGAGTTAAAAAAGAATCGGATTTTATATGGCTGGCAACAATCTGGCGTTGCGATCATCCATATGCGAATAGGATCGAAGAAACAATGTAGGCAGAATGATAGAAAACAAAGCGTTGCCTGAAAATGTAGAGTTATTGATTCAATAGCGAAATTTTCCACTAACCATGAAATCAATGTCAAAGGGACATTTTTCAGTGTTAAAGCTGTCAATATAACATCAGACGGACATAATGTAGTAACATTATCTTATCATGGAAGGTTAAATCTGTGCGAAATGAAAATGCACCTTAACTTCCTTAATATAGAGCTACATATTAATTATGCCGATAACCGTATTTTGGCTTCCTGAAATATTTGTAAACAGCTGAAACTAATCTCTATATTAAAAGTATGAAATCTAGTAAGAGTTCTTCCGATCGTTCTATCTAATCGATTAGCCTAATTTTTAAATGAAAGGATTGATAACATAACATAACATAAACTCACGCCTATATCCCCGAAGGGGTAGGCAGAGGTGCTAGCACCCACATTTCGCCAGTTTATGTTTAGGTCCCAATGTAATAGGTGGCGAGCCTATTGCCATTAACCGGGCACTTATAAACCTGCGATAAATACACACATAACTTCGAAAAGCATCGAAAAGTCATTGGTGTGTGCCATGGTAAAACCTGGGATCGAACCCGTGACCTCGTCTCAGCAGTCTTGATCATTTTGTATTTTATTTGTATTGACTTTTGTTTCATATATATTCAATATACTAGCTGTACCCCGCAGTTTCGCCGGTAAAATACTTCGATCTCCCATGGCACCCCTTTAACATGAGCATTTATAGGTATGCCCAATTTATTGACATGATTACTGCTCCGCTCTCCTAGGTAGTAGCGTAATGATATATTGTCTGTAACCTTCCTCGCTAAATGGACTATTTAATGGCTAGTTCCTGAGAGTAGCGCGTTCAACCAAGCAAACTCTTCAGCTTTAGAATATTAGTATACCTTTTTTTTTTTTTATCGTGCGGAAATCCCTTCGGATACCCCCCCGCCGGCCAGCGGGGGTGGTTATGTCGGGCTTGCACCGACTAAAACCGCACGCCGTCTCGGGTCTTCAGACGCCGGGTTTGTAAGGTTACCCATAGAGCATATCCCTCGCACCCCGGCTGACCCTGGGCCATATCACCACTAACAGCATCGCTCATCCTGTCTCCTCTGAAAGCAGAGGAGTACGGAGAGCGATGTGTTCCCGCCACGTTGGGTATTGGCCGACGATCAATGCCAACCCTATGAAGGGGTGAAGGGGAAGCCATTGACCGCCGCCCAGGGTTTACCGGCCGCTCCGATTCCGTTCCCCCCGGACTGCAGCGGGATCGGAATCGGAGCGACACTCGAGGAGGTTACCCAACACACACCCCAATATTAGTATACCTACCTATAATTTTTTTTTTTTAAAGAATATTAGTAACCGAAATTACTTATATTCCCCCTAACCCCTCCAGCTAAGCTAAATTGCTTGTGTTAGGAGTGTGTTCACGTCGGTAGTGTAATGGCCAGGATTCGAACCCGGGACCTCTCGATCGTAGCGTCGACTCCTTAACCACTAAGCTACCGACGCTTATTAATTATTAGCTTATTACCTACTTAATTAGAAGTATGTATGTATTCCACAATCAAAATTTGTCCATACATTATACTTTCTTAATTAGTTAAAAAGGCATCTTCATAATTAGTTCTGCCGATAGATTACCTGAAGTTTATTTATTTAAATTAATAGTTTGTTGTGAAATGTACACTGAGTGCTTAAGTATAGTAATCAGTTTGATGATGTGGCCTGGCACTGCTTTAATGGACGTGGTTCTTACCGATGTGCCAGGTGGTGCATTGCATAACAGGTAATGTAATGTTATGATCAGCTCTGAGATGTGTTTCAAAATCTCATCGGCAAATTCTAATTGTGGATAACCATTTGATTATAATTGGTGCACAGGTTGAATACATTATTTTTTTCTATATCCTCATAGTACAGGATTTAGCGATTGGCAAGGCGGTATTCAGCTGATTGATGCGCAGTATTCCGCCGAATACCGAATGTCACATCACAGAAAAAGCGCACAGAAGAATAGATAATCTCGTAACTTCACACTCGCGAAATGGTCACATATATTGCCGAACACTCCACCCACAAATATTCGGCGCTTAGAGGGTGTTTTTGTTAATATATGCAGTATTCAGCAAAATAACTATTTTTTTTTCTTAAGATAATCATTTGTGGTATCTCTTACGTAGTTCCTCGTTATATGAAGCAGGGCTTCCTCACCTGTGTGATGGCCTAGGCAAGGCTAAGTAAAATTTATTTTATCTATTCGACGCGCCAACCATACCAGAGATCCCTACCCAGATTGGAAGGCGTAGCGCACCGTCCACCGCGCTACGCTGTGGGACTCGTCTCCAGATTTGGGCATCCCTCCACTGGTCTTGGCCGTTTCAAGAGACAATTAAAATGAACCCGAAGAGGACACAATTGGCACTGTTCACTGCTGTTTTATCACAACTAAAAATATATCCGTAGTATTTTTAGGGATTTTCTTTAGAAAAGCCCTATTGCTATCGAGTTGTCGTCGACGTCGTCGTTGCCAATTTTCTGTCACGGTTTTGGGTATGAAGGAGATGAGCTATCGAGTTGCTGTTTTCGGTAATAGATTCGTGCTGGGGTGAACCATTGCAAGATAAAGAAAAAATCGCAAAAAATCGCCAAAAAAAAAAATCGCAGAATCGAAAATCCCTTGTATTCGGCTGAGCTGGTCTCAGGAATTCAACTTGTTTCAAATTAGATCAACATAGTTACAACAGTATGTAAATGCATCTAACCTTACCTTGTCCTAATTCGTGGGGGAATACTAATAAATGTTTATACGGTAGTGCAGTATAAACACTATCTACAAGTATGATACTTGTTCTTTTGAAATTTAAATGAGTTTCCATGCCCTTCGTACGTCAAAGAAATGCAAAAATGGACGCTATACAAAACAAATTGGTATAATTATACCGTCGTTGGTGCCAATGCAACGCTATAATAAAAACGTTTAAGCAATAAAGTATTGTACATAATGTATTATCGTTTTCTGTTACTACTACTACTAGAAGACGATATTAAGTGACAGTGTGGTACTTGTAAAGTACGTGAAAAAAAAAATCGCTTTTACGGAAGTTTTTGGGAGTGTCAAAAGAAAATAGTTCGAGAAGTTGGGGTCGTGCCCGCGTCCCTGAACCCGAAATCTGTTCCTGGAAAGGGTTGCTATGCGAAAATCTGGATGAGTTCTCTAACCTTTAGTAACTAAAGTTGGATTCCACCAGTTGAAATATGTTGAACTATACTGAGTTCTCATATCAGGTATATACTGAATGAAATTCATTGAGTAATACAAACAATAACTCAGTTTAGTTTGCCTTAACCGCATATCACCTTAACTCCACCAATTTATCTCAGCTCGAGGGGTTAACGGGAATGCTGGTAATTTCGGTAACTCGTATACTTTACAATAAGTATAGTAGGGATTTCCGCACGAAAAAAAAAAAAAAAGGTACAGGCGGGGGGGTTGGAGTTGGCCCAGGGTCAGTCGGGGTGCGAGGGATATGCTCTATGGGCAACCTTATGCCCCGGCGTCTGTAGACCCGATACGGCGTGCGGTTTTAGTCGGTTCAAGCCCGACATAACCGCCCCCGCTGGCCGCACGAAAAAAATAAAAAATCCGTTCCGGCAGGGGAACGCACAGGTAGATTTCGTGAAGCAATTAATATTATTTTATATAGAGAACTACGGACTTTAAACAGTTTAATTTTTTTTCTCGAAGACGGTAACTTTTAGCGAAAAACTTTTCAGACATTTATTTTAGACTTAAAAATGGACTATCGATTAAAAATGTTTCCGACGCAAGAATGTTCACCGGTTAGAAGTTATGATTTTTTTCCCGAAAAATTTTGGTTTTACCCCCCTCCACTTTTAGTTAAAGTTTTAATCTTATAGGCTTATAATTAAAAGTTGTTGGTATTCACATGAATACCAACAACTTTTAATTATAACCGTTCTAATTTTATACTATGGGATAAAATTAGAACGGTTCGAATATCTTTCATGGAACGTGAAATTTTGAAGAAAAACTGATTTCACAAAAAGTGAGGCCCTACCGTCCCCTTAGGCCGGATTCCACCCGTTCACGAACTTAAACTATGTTTACACCCAAGCAATTTTTGACCGCAGTTTGAAAGCGATCGGGGCAAAAATGCGACCGTGAGAGTGCCGCAAATTTTGGGAAGTGGAACCATACATACATATATATATATATATATATATATATATATATATATATATACGTGGGACACTCAGAAAGTTTTGCGAAAATAAAAAAAAGTGTTCTATAGGTAAATATTTTTTTATTAAATCTTTTCAAAGTACTCTCCACCAGCCTCTATACAAAGTTTCATGCGTTTGAACCAGTTTTCAAAACACTTTTTCCAGTCCGCCGCAGATACCTCGTTTACAGCCTGCTCAAACGTTGACAGCGCAGACATCTTCCGGCGACGAAAATTGTATCCCTTTGAGCTGATTTTTTATTTTCGCGAATAAAAAGAAGCCGCACGGTGCAAGGTCAGGGCTGTAAGGAGGGTGACCTAGGAGTTTAACCGGAGTGCTGTCCAGGAAGTCCCTCGTTTTAAGCGCGGTGTGTGCGGGCGCCTTGTCATGGTGGAGTAGTATCCCGCGGAGCCCTGTGTTTGGTCGCTTGTAGCTCACTACAGAGAAAACTTCTGCCAAGCATTTGGTAGTGTACCATTCAGCGTTGATGCTTCTTTGATTTCGTAAAGAGATTGATAACAAGTAGCCAGACAAATTGAAAAAACTCGCGATCAAAATCTTCCCTCCGCTTCTAGATCGCTTCACTTTGGTAGGTGTTGATTCGTTTTGAAACACCCAAACTGTCGACTGGCGTTTTGTTTCTGGATCATACTGATAAATCCACGACTCATCACCTGTAATGATGTCATAAACACGCCGAGACGCGCCTGCTTCAAACTTGTTTATCATATCACGACACCATTCCACCCGGGCCTGCTTCTGAGCATCGGTGAGATTGTGCGGCACCCGGCGTGAAACTATCCTTCTCACACGAAGATGCACGTGTAGAATCTCGTGAAGGCTTCCCGATCCAATCTGAAGAATGTGCTGAATCTCTTGATATGTGACTCGTCTATTATCTTGGATTAAATTTTTCACTGCTAGCACGTTTTCTTCCGTAACAGCCGTCAAAGGGCGACCACTTCTTTCTTCATCCTCCAAAGTCAGTCGACCGCGCTTGAATTCGTTATACCAACGATACACGGTCGCCTTGGAAAGGCCTTCATCCATGAATGCCATTTGAAGTCTATCGTACGATTCGTCTGGTTTCAGGCGACACTTGAAATCGTAGAAAATCATAGCGCGAAAATGTTCCCGACGCAGATCCATTTTTCAATGAGACACAATAATTGAAATTATCTTGCAAAAAATGCAGAGAGAAATTTTGAAATTGGAACGTACTTATTTTTACTCATAAATAATCATATTTTAGAAATAGATTATAACTGACCAGTCTCTCATATATAAAAACTTTTTTTCGCAATACTTTCTGAGTGGCCTGGTATATATATAAACTTTTTGACCAGTGTGGTCATTTCGGACTCAGGGGGTCATAACTAGACCTCCTATGAAGAAATTTTTTTTAAATTCGACAGTAGTCAAGAAACTAATAGGTAGATCGTTTTCATCGAAATCCACCTAAAAGGTACATGTACATATAGTGTATTCAAAAAGTACAGTGGCTATTTATTTTTATCGAAAACTTTTTATTTATTCATCAATATTTATATTGTCCCCTTTAAAATGATCATTTTCAAATATAATACACTTGTGTCGCACTTCTGGATAAGCACTTTTTGGTATTACCATGAGTTCTTCCAGCGGTGCAGTTTTATCTCCTTAATCGTAGCAAATACTCGTCTTTTCATGGGTTTCTTCACTTTTTGGAACAGGATAAAGTCACAGGGAGCTAAATCCAGTGAACAGCTGAGGCATGATTTCGGTGTTGTTTATTGTCTCATGCGACGGTTATTCTGGTCAAAATTTTACAGTTTTGGAACAAAATTCGGTAATACACGGCTCATGCCCAAAATATTCAAAATAAATTGCATGGCATGAGTTAAGTGATATGCTTACGTCATCGGCAACTTCTCGAATGGCGGTTTGACGATTCTTCAATACTATTTTCTTTATTTCTGCCACGCTCTCTGTTTGTAACATGGTGAGGCTTGTTACTGGCATCACCCCGACCTTCTTAAAAGAGCTTGTGCCACTTCTAAACATTTTGTTACTTAAAGTAGACTCAAAGTATGCCACTGTCAATATTTCGAGTTCTTGAGAGCACTAAATTCCATTTTTTACATAAACTTTAATGCAAATGCTTTGGTCCATTTTTTTCAATAGAAGAAAATCGCCGAACTTCCCAAACACTTGTAACTTTTGTACCTTTTTTTTTTTTGTAACTTTTGTACCTTTTTTTTTTTTTTTTTTTATCGTGCGGAAATCCCTTCGGATACCCCCCCGCGTGCCAGCGGGGGCGGTTATGTCGGGCTTGAACCGACTAAAACCGCACGCCGTCTCGGGTCTGCAGACGCCGGGGTGTAAGGTTGCCCATAGAGCATATCCCTCGCACCCCGACTGACCCTGGGCCATCTCCGGTTTCGAGATGGCCCCCTCGGGTTGTAACTTTTGTACCTCTCACAAATAAACAAAGAATGTTATATCATTGAAACTGTGGATATAAATGATATTGTCGGAAGTTTACACAAATGTCCCACTTTGAAATAAAACAATTTTTTAACGGATTCCATCGCGATTTATTTGATTTTATTTTATTATTTACATTGAACCGACGACGTTTCGGTTGGTTTTCAGCAGTAATGGTTACGGTGTTCAATGTAAATTATAAGATAACATCAAATAAATCGCGATAGAATCCGTTAAAAATAGTTTTATTTCAATGTGGATATGTTTGTGACTAAAATGAAAACGTCGAAAATCGAATGTACGTAGCCCGCGAAATTTAAAAAGTCACGTTATATTCTGAACACACCTCGTAAACGAATTACTAGTAACCGAATTAGTAATAGACTTTTATGTTCGACGCGCCTTTTTTTTTTTACGCGCGGAAAAAAAAAAGGCGCCCAAGTGTACGTTGCCGGGCACCCCGGGTAAGCCCTCGAAAGGATAACCCCAGGGTTACGCGCCTGTGTTATTTTTTGGCGCCTTAAAAGCGATATAGGTGGTGCCTCTGTGACGTATTAGTTTCTTATTATACCCCCCTGTGACGTAATCGATTTACAAATAGATAAAAAACGACACATTTATAATGGACCAACACAATCTATATCGGTCCTGTTTAGGACATGTGAGGCCTGTCTTTTGGTGCAAGTATCACTGTAATAAGTGATGGTGTGTAATTTTAGTTTTTCAATGCGTCACGTCTGAAGTGTCCGACAGTCTTGAGTGTCAATGATATTATCTATAGGTAGGTAATATTTTTGCTACGCAAAATGCTATTAATAGCTTCATCTCATGTGTGTATAATTTTGGAAGTTTACGCGTTAAAAATAGTCTTATTTCAATATTTGTTTTTGAATAAAATCTTTTTTAGTGTGTAAAAATTTAGATACAATGTTTTTACCATATTTCTGACATAAATAGATACTTAAATAATTGTAAATAATGAAAAATTTGTTTTTTAACAAGAAACATACAAAATAAAAGGTTTTCTACTTTATAAGTTTCATTACTTATAATATGATAATATTACATACTTCACGAGCTTCTTTCACTGTCATTAAACCTTTCATGCAAGCCCGTCGGTTTCGAGTGCTTTTGACCTGCCCTTTTTTCAGTATCTCATTAATTTGATCAGCTCGTGAAGTATGTAAGGACAGAAACAGATGGCGGGCTGTTGTCTCTGCCTGCCCCGGAGGGAAAAAGGCGTGAGTATATGATAATATTATACAGGTAGGTATGTGAAAAATGTGGGTGTTAATTCAACAATAAAAACTAGTAGGGCGGAAATCACACAGTGATTGTCAAACTTCGGGCCTAACTTAGATTTTTAGGGACAATTTGTATGGTAGGTACCCGAAACCTTGAACGTACAAACCCCAAAATCTAATCAGTTCTTCCCATAAACCAAACAAGATGATTGGTGAAAGAATTTTTTCAATCGGATAAGTGGTTCTTGAGATATTGCGTAAACAGACATCCAGACCAACAGACAGACCGACACATAAATTTTTTTTGCTTAATTAGACTTAGGATCATGTGAAGTCGAGAAAAGTGATAAAAAGTGGGTGTAACATTTTGATTTTATTTGCGTGATTTTAAGATGTGTGTGGTGTCCACCTGGTTGGTGACCCGAAGTAATCTATCCTTTCGGAGATATAACAGGCGCGTAAAAAGTAAATATCCAGTACGAGACTACGTCACCCTAAGACGTAGGTATATTGTATACAAATATGTTAAGTGATTCAGAATGGGTCCTGGTGGCTCAGTTGGTAGAGGTACCATCGAGAACTGATTCAGTAACGCCATTTTTCAAAACGCGTGATTTCGATTCGATTATTAAGAAAAACTGTAAAAAATATTTTAGTATTCAGTATGATCTGACAAAAAAAAACCTACCTTCACTTTAGTGAGGTTATTAAACATTTAGAACCAGTCATAGTTGATTTCGTTTTCAATTCGATTTTGAGATTTTAATGTTGGTTAGTTTTGAAATCATACGTTTAAAAAACGTAATTTTACTGAATCGAGCCCCTGGATATTGAAGTTTTACAATTTAAATTCACACTTAGCACAGTATTACACGATTCATAAATTCTACGTAAAAAATGGTTTGGTCAAGGCGGAAGAGCCTCGATCAAATGAATCGCATTTCCAAGGTTCAGATTTGTATAGACAGAAACACGAGATATTGATAATCCAGGATTAGTTAATATCTTGTGTCCTATAACTGTTGGATAAAACAGTTATCTGCTGAAAAACCTTTGTCTGTTATGAAAACATGTCTGTGTGACATTTTCATGTCCATTGACTTTTGGTTTAGTGGCGATAACGGTGTGATACACTCGGTGTTGCAACACGCGGCGGTGGCCATCGACTGTTTCGGACTGTGCGCTTGTTTGATTAAAAAGAAGCTGCGTTGCATCGTACGTGGGAACACATGCGCTATTTCGTGCAAAAAAAATACTAAACTAATTTCGTGTAGACCATTTGCCCAAAATTGTGCAAAAAGAAAATGCATGCGATTTGATTGACGTGCAGGCGCACAGCGCATATCTACAGTTTTATATCTTTTTAGCGCGGTTTTATGGTTTTAACTGCTCTAAGAGTACCAAACTCTCAATCCGATGTACAAAAGAGAAAAAGTTTTACAAAACCGAAGCAAGTCGGTCTTAGCCGTTCTCTCACTCTTAAACGTGGTAAATTAAAAACCGGGTACTGTACACACGCTTAACGACCTCCGTCCTTCATGACCGCAGGCCTGCGGGTGGCAGCTGAGGCCGCCTGCCACCCCAGCAGAAGCAAGTCCGGACGGCGGGGCGACTAACTACTACTAATAGCGGCGGTAAGGCCCATCATGGAGGATTGGTTAGAGAGGCGACACGGAAGCCTCTCGTACCGACTGACGCAGGTGGTCTCCGGGAAGGGGTGCTTCGGGGACCACCTGCGAGCATGTAATGCTCGCGAAGGAGATGGCGGAGCGCGCCCGGGAGAAGTTCAGAACTCTCCCGGCCCGCCGAGCCCGCAACATGCTCGCCGTGGTTTCCAAACCCGTGGGAGCCATCTCGAAACCGGAGATGGCCCAGGGTCAGTCGGGGTGCGAGGGATATGCTCTATGGGCAACCTTACACCCCGGCGTCTGCAGACCCGAGACGGCGTGCGGTTTTAGTCGGTTCAAGCCCGACATAACCGCCCCCGCTGCCCGGCGGGGGGGTATCCGAGGGGATTTCCGCACGAAAAAAAAAAAAAAAGGTATCCGAGGGGAATTCCGCACGAAAAAAAAAGAATGAGTACTGTACACAAATTTTCAGTACTGCACGTAACGCAGTATACACCATTACATTACGCCGCGCCGGCCAGTGCTTACGCAATTTTATTAGTAATTAAAAACCATCTGAAAGTTAAAAAAACTCATTTGAAAATGAAAACTTTGTTTGACTTTCTGCCACCGTAGTTTGGAATTAAAATTGGGGCTTATCAACTCCAGAGACACTCCGATACAATTCCTAATTACGGATTTTCCTGATATCTACCTGAGGGCCAATTCTCGTAATAAAAAGATGTTCAACATTCAGTCCCTAGTTCAAATAACAAAGCGGCCAAGTGCGAGTCGGACTCGCCCATTAAGGGTTCCGTAGCAGCAAGTAATATAATTATTTTTTTGTACTTATTTGCGATCAGTCTGTATGAGCAAATGTGGTGGGGTTATATAGCAGGTGAGGGGCTACTGCCAGCGCAGTAACTTCCCTTTATTGGTTATGAGCCAGTCATCTTGCTGACTCTACTGGTCAAAGATGTCTCGCCGCTTCTTTAGGCGACGAATGCTTTCAGGGACTGTGAGCTGTCCCGCAAGTTTATTGGGATGCGATTGGAGTCACTTTTTGTATTTGTCGCCGTAGTTACTTATATCTCCTCTTTGACCATCGGCATGTTTAGAATGTCATGGATCTCTTCTGTTCTGATAAACCATGGTGCATTTGATATTTGCTTAAGTATGTAATTTTGCACTCTTTGTATAATCATTATGTTGGAGTTGCTGGCAGACCAGATTGGCTTGAGGATAGTTTTATAGATAAGAATCTTGTTGTCGATGGATAGTTTTGAATTACTGCAAAGTAATATAATAATGTTCTTTTTTTAATTTTTATATTTGAGTTGATTGAATGAAAGGTAAATTGCGGTTTACCATTTATGATGTATTAAAAAAAACTACTTACTAGATCTCGTTCAAACCAATTATCGTTGGACGTTTACATGGTATGGGGACCCACAAAATTTATTGTTTTTTTTCTATTTCGGTGTGAAAATCTTAATGCGGTTCACAGAATACATCTACTTACCAACTTTTAACAGCATAGTTCTTATAGTTTCGGAAAAAAGTGGCTGTGACATTCGGACATTTGGCAACGGAACCCTAAAAAGGTGTTCTCATAACAAAATTTCGTTAAAAATATTGTGAATTTGGTTACGAGAACACCTTTTCTGACATTTGGAAGATCGAGACTAGATTGAGACTGAATTCTCTTTACGATCTTTACAATTTTGAGAATTGGCCCTCTGTACTTAGAAACTATTATCTAATCTATCCACCTGCTATTGCAAGCTCGATCACTGACTATCAGTGGTATCAATTCTGCTGTACACTTTCACTAAACTAACATCTGTAAATTTAAATTTAGACCTCATCTCGCTTTTGCCTCCGAACTTCTTTAAACTATTCAATATCATTACGGCTTGCATCCCATGGCCTCTAAATTGCAACCGTAAAATAAATACGATAAAAAAACATATTCCATTGATGGCATAGAAAGCTGGAGCTATTGTTTACAAAGTTTTCTCACGGTTCCCTATTGATATTTGGCGCAACGCATATCTTACTGTTACTGTATTGAAAACGGTACCAAGTGCATTATTAGTTGATCGTCAGCGCGTACGCACCTTTATCGTAAAGATTGCTTAGTATCACAAATATCATAAAAATGTACTTGTGTAAGTATCATTACTATTCATTACACGACATTTTGTGGTACCACAGAGTAACTTATACTATTTCATGTAGAAGTTTCATTTGACATTTGAACAAATATCGACTCTCGCGCTAGGAACCATAAAGTTGAATCTAGCTCGCACGCACGTCAGTACATAATTGATATTGAAGACGCTAAAGTATGTTTTACTACAAATCCAAATAGTTGTTATTATTTTGACCGCCTCAGTTCACATTGACTCATGGTTATCAAGAGATACGAGCACGTTGCAGCTCGACTAAATCGATTTGCGTAGCCCGTTTATATATTTCGTTCAAGAACGAAATAAATATTAAATCCATCTTAGCATCATAATTCATAATATTGAACGAAACATCTCAAACTTTTTTTTAAATATGCTCACACCTGTATTGAATACGATAGGGATAGGCAGAGGTGTATTGGTACAATAAAACCCACATATCAGTCAGCGTATTATCATTACACGGTCATTTTCCAGTGGGCATTTTTTCCAGATTCTGTGTTACTTAATGAAAAGTTCAAAAAAATACCTACACAACGCTGCCCGACCCGGGGATCTTGCACTCGCTACCGCAGCTCTATATAATACTTTATTACCATATTTACAATTTTGTATTAAAGTAGGTACACGTAAGATTCGCTTAACGACCTCCGTCCTCCATGAGCGCAGGCCTGGGGGTGGCAGGTGAGGCCGCCTGTCACCCCAGCAGAAGCAGGCCGGGACGGTGGTGCGACTAGCGCCCCTCCCCCAAACCGGGGCAAGACGGGGACACCGTGGTTCCCAAACCCGAGGGGGCCATCTCGAAACCGGAGATGGCCCAGGGTCAGTCGGGGTGCGAGGGATATGCTCTATGGGCAACCTTACACCCCGGCGTCTGCAAAAAAAAAAAAAAAAGACCCGAGACGGCGTGCGGTTTTAGTCGGTTCAAGCCCGACATAACCGCCCCCGCTGGCCGGCGGGGGGGGTATCCGAGGGGATTTCCGCACGAAAAAAAAAAAAAAAAAAAAAGGTACACGTAAGATTATTATGAAGTATATATTTACATTAAATAATATAAAAGTACAACAGATTTCCCTTACGTAATATCTCTGCCATCCAAGCTAAGATTAAACTTGTATTATGGATGACAGTATACTATAATTAGGTCGTGAAACCATGTTTATAACATACGTAACACATACACGTAATAAGTACACAACTACATACATATACATAAGTGGCTGTGATCACCTCGTTGCCAACACTTGTAGATCATCAAGTCACACCGTGATGGATGCCAAATTATCATCTTATACGTACTCCCACTTGCTAATTTTTATAATATTATGTACTGTGATATCGACCATGGAAAACATGTTATATTTGGATTTTTACCAAAAAAATCCTGTTTGAACCGGTTACAGTATGTTTTGTGTTGTAATATCAGTAATAATATGACGTTATTTGACGCACTTGACTTATAAAATTATAGAGAGCCCAGTGATCGGACCGCCTACTTGAGATGTTGTAAAGCGTTTTTAGGCTTTTTTTTTTAGAAAAGCCCTATTGCTATCGAGTTGTCGTCGTCGTCGACGTCGTCGTTGCCAATTTTCTGTCACGGTTTTGGGTATGAAGGAGATGAGCTATCGAGTTGCTGTTTTCGGTAATAGATTCGTGCTGGGGTGAACCGTTGCAAGATAAAGAAAAAATCGCAAAAAAAAATCGCAATATCGAAAATCCCTTGTATTCGGCTGAGCTCGTCTCAGGAATTCAACTTGTTTTTTTTCGCACAGCGCATGTCTACTACTTGATATCTTCTTAGAGTACTTCAATTTTCCAAGGATTATTTAATACGTTTTATTTACCGACATCCTTTGTGTGTTGTGTATTCAATTAATCATCTGGATTATGATTAACGTTACGGCTCGCCGTTCTGCAACATTCACAACACGGCTAAGTGCAACGTTTGCTGACAAAAAGTACACTAATGTAACGATTTATTACAAACTGTAATACACCTCTGCCTACCCCTTCGGGGATACAGGCGTGAAGTTATGTTATGTTATTAAAAAACTCAAGGTGTTCTCACGTGCGATGTGTATCTGCCAGTTGAATTTTATTACCCCTAAAACAATTTCTGTTTTATTTCCGATTTGAATAAAACATGTTTTATTTCTGTATCAATTTGAAGGAGTAACCGATTGCCGAAGGTCTTTTAAACTTTCTCATACTAGGGAAATGAAATCCGTGGTACAATTTCTGAGCAAAAAGTATTTGCTACGGGGAGACAAGTATGGGCACTATGATCTTCGGGCCCCAAGTTAGCCGGTACACTTGCCGATTGACAGACGAGACTCTGGCGCAGGCATTTATCTTGGTGTTGGGAGTCACACAGTAGTCATTTTCGTCACTACAAAGTCGTTTTTCCCGTCTGCCTGTCCCTATGAATGCTTAGATCTTTAAAACTACGCAACGGATTTTGATGCGATTTTTTTTTAATAGTTTAAGTGATTCAAGAGGAAGGTTTATGTGCATAAAACATGCATAATATCATTGTCCGGTAGTTTTTAGATAAACCAATCCATGAGCTAAAGAAAAAAAGGAAAAGAGTGCAACCTGGGCTGCAAAGTGTAAGCTTAGGATGCACTGGGATTGACACTCGAATGAAGGATAACTATTTTAAGCTGCTTCCACACGATACAAGTTTATTTCAATTTGAGCCCAATCGGACTAGATTGACAATCGTGTCGTCAATAGAAGATTTGATCTATGTACGTGCCGATAAAAATTGGCCAATCTGATTGGGCAATCATATTATATCGTGTATAAACCCCATTAACTCCGACAGATGAGCAAAAGAAAGCTAAATGTATCTCAGTACACTGGGGTTATCCTTTCGGGGGCTTACCCAGAGTGCCCGGCAACGGACTCTTGGGGAGGACACCGTGCGGTTTTAGCTGATTCACGACATAATCACCCCCGCTTTTTTTTGTTCGGAAATCCCTTCGGATACACCCCCCCGCCGGCTAGCGGGGGCGGTTATGTCGGGCTTGTACCGAATAAAACCGCACGCCGTCTCGGGTCTTAAAACTCCGGGGTGTAAGGTTTGCCCATAGAGCATATTCCTCGCACCCCGATTGGAAGGGTTTTCCGCACGTAAAAAATTGTTGAATCTCAGTACATTATTCCATTGCCGCATCAAAAAAACTAGAAATTATTTACCTAAAAACGTGTTTCCATCTCCCTACAATCTCAACTTTTTTTAGCTGGACGTGAATTAGCATCTATCGAGGTCTTCAAACCGAAGGCAAGGTTGCAGATGTGGTTGGATTGGGCCCCGAAGATCTGAGTTACAACTTTCTTTATTGGTTTCCTGACTTTTCTATCTGGCCTTTATCTATCTAATATGAGGCGAGCCTATTGCCGTCACAAAATAATTATATACATTTATGGTTATTAAAAAAATAATGACATACACGTGGGTAGAATTTCTTAATGACGTCTATACATTAATTGTTGTAAAAACACTGTGTCGTTGTAATAACCTAGTTTTTATCGTCACTATCGTGATAATGACGCACTGAAGCGAAATACGATCAGAACCAATACAATATAAATGGTGTCGATTTTTGTCTTACGCATGAAAAACGCTTGTTTCAATTTCATAACATAACATAACTTCACGCCTGTATCCCCGAAGGGGTAGGCAGAGGTGTATTACACACCCACGATTCGCCAGTTATGTTTAGGTCCCAATGTAATAGGGGGCGAGCCTATTGCCATCTTACCGGGCACATTACTAAGCGAGTGATATTTAACATTTTTAATACACACATAACCACGAAAAGTCTGAGGTGTGTGCCCGGGGCGACTGGGGATCGAACTCGAGACCTCGTCTCGGCAGTCCGTTACGTATTCATCGTCCGTCAATTTCGTATTATATTTATGTAGACACATCCGTATATCCTCGGTGGAGGGTGTTTTTGGGGCCCTGCCAATACCGCCGAGGGTCAAAGCAACCTCAACTGCAAGCTGGTACAACTGCTGATTGTCGTACGAGGTTTGGCACAGGCTTTACTCTCGGGGTTGGGTGTTCAGGCCGGAGTCACTCCCACGGAAGCCGTATAAGTCAAAACAAAAAAACGAGAAGGACCCTGGGCTCGGGTGAAAGTCATGGATATAACCGGGGCCAACGCTAAGATGACGATTAATATCGGTCGGCATTACCAATGTTTATTTCGACCACCCTACGCTACCTTCGTGCGGAAATCCCTTCCGAAACCCCCCGCCGGCCAGCGGGGGCGGTTATGTCGGGCTTGAACCGACTAAAACCGCACGCCGTCTCGGGTCTACAGACGCCGGGGTGTAAGGTTCCCTAATACCATTTCTTCCGCATTGTATTTATTATCTGAACTCTATTATTAAACAAATATCATTGCTTGAATAGAACTTGTTTTGTCGACTTCAACAAATTGGTACCTACTGGTTTATTCAAGTGTTATGTTGTCGTGTAAGCGACGCGTGCGCAAGTGTCGATACAGGTGAGTACACGAGATAAGGGCTCGAACATATCATTAGAATTAGGTTTCTATGCAAATTTTAGTATTTTATGGGGTTTCAGCAGATGGACTCATACGGATCATCACTCATATACAGACAAAATGACTATGCTGCTTAAACAAAACATTATAATTAGATTAAATTAACTTGTTTGTGAACTGTTTTTGAAGTGAAAACTTCTGTAAGCGCGTTGTGCACTTTTTCGGTGAACAAAAATCATGAAACTTACGTCATCGTCACGTCTCAAGTCACGTCACGCTTTCGCTTTCCTTTTGAAAATGGAGGGATCAATCGATGGAGGGAGGGACTGAAGAAGGGAGGAAGGGATTGGAAGGGATGGATAATGACGATTCAAAAAATACACGTAATTGTTCAAGTTTTTACTTCTGTCGGCACTCCCGTTTTTTTTGCGAACCTTGATGTAAACCTTTAAAGACATAAAGATTTATTGTTATTAGTTGACCAAAAATGGCCCGCTGAGTTTCTTACCGGAGTCTTCTCAGGACGGGGCCGTGTTGTGAGCCAGTGGTCCATTTGCTAAACATTAGTTTAGTTAATTTTTTACGTTTTGTATGTTCCGTTTTAATAGTCTATTCAGAATTAATTATTTTTGACTTGGACTTTGACTAATCGGCATTTACCATAAAAGTAATTACTGTACGTACGGTAACCGTATTTAAAATTTTGCTTTTAGCAGCACGCATGGTTTAGACGGGCCTGACTGGTAGAACCGGCCTATTACTTATTCTATATTCTTCCGGTTGGTGGAAGGATTGAAGGAAAGGTCCCCCCTTTCTTCACTCTCCAGTTTCTCTACCCTTTTCCGTCTGCAGGCAGTGCTGGTAACACCTCTAACATACAACTTTTACCTTCTCCAAAAAGCTAAAGCGTTCATAAACCGCAGTGCTGCTTACCATCACGCCAGTCATTTGTTTGTTTTCTATCTTATGATAAAGAAAAAACGCCTTCTTTACGATTATAGCTTACTGACTATAGATGATGTAATTGAAACTAAAATGATAAGTTGTCGAATCGCAAAGTGTAATTTAGTATGTGTGTGTGTTACCGCGCTTGATGTAGGCGTAGGTGCACTCACAAGTATCTAAATAAGATAATTGAAATATGTAAACTAGAGATATACATACATACAGTCACGTATAGTGCCGGGCCCTGCCAACACCGCTGGGCCCAAGCCAACCTTTTTTTTGTGCGGGAATCCCCCCGGTTACTCCCCTGTCGTTCGCCGGGGGTGGTTAAGTCAAATTCGAAACGACTGAAACCGCATGCCGTCTCGGGTCTTCAGGCATTCACAAACAACAGACGAGGCTCTGGCGTAGTACGCTTTCTTCTCGGGGTTGGGAGTCGGATGGCCCAGAGTTCGACCTGGAATTTTAAGATGAAGGATACACGTGAGCCTGTAAAGTATTTCAGTTTTTAATTGTGCGACAAAGAAAGGAAGTACCGAACCGCTTCGTTCGAGACGTTACTGTTTGTGGGTGAGACCGCTGTCCTGTACGTGTTGTTCTGGATAGAAAAGAAGTCGGTGAGATTAGTTGAAAGAGCTCATCAAAACACTCGCCGTCTTAGTGGCGGTAAAATACATCTAGAGAGGCAACATCGCTACTGCAGAGGTTGTAAGATGTTAGTAACCTTAGGACTCCCAATGGTACGGACTGCACGTTAGTATAAATGCGAAAGTAACTTCATTAATTTCTTTGATTGTTTACTCAATCACACAGAAACAAAAACCGACCGATTAGGATATAGCCTACTTTTAATGTCGACTACTTTGAAGCGTCTCGGTAGCTTAGTGGTTAAGGAGTCGACCCTACGATCGAGAGGTCCAGAGTTCGAATCCAGGCCGTTACACTACCGACGTGAACCCACTCCTAACACAAGCAATTTAGCTTAGCTGGAGGGGTTAGGGGGAATATTAGTAATTTCGGTTACTAATATTCTTTAAAAAAAAAAAAAAAAGAATTGAGCAGCGATAGCCCAGTGGCGTACGTAACGGAATGCTGAGACAAGGTCTTGAGTTCGATCCCCAGTCGCCCCGGGCACATACCTCTGACTTTTCGTAGTTATGTGTGCATTAATAAATGTTAACCAGGTGTGCCAGGTAGATGGCAATAGGCTCCGCCCCCTATTACATTGGGACCTAAACATAACTGGCGAAACGTGGGTGTAATACACCTCTGCCTACCCCTTCGGGGATACAGGCGTGAAGTTATGTTATGTTATGTTATCGCTCGCTTAATAATGTGCCCGGTAGATGGCAATAAGCTCGCCCCCTATTACATTGGGACCTTAACATAACTGGCGAATCGTGAGTGTGTAATACACCTCTGCCTACCCCTTCGGGGATACTGGCGTGAAGTTATGTTATGTTATGTAAAAAAAAAAGAAAATCGGGAACAGGATCCTGTAGCTCGCGGGAGCGGGATCAGTAAGCCAGTAAATGAATATGTGTTTTCACTTTCTAAATACATCAGTGTAGACCAATCATTACATTACACACTTGCGTCAACAAAGTTTAACGCCATTGTTGCTTGAACGCAGACGTTCAGCGTCTGAAGCTGTCATTAAACAATAGCTTAGCAACTGCTCCTTCAACAATTGTTCTAATGAACAATTCAAACGGTACGCAGTACTTCGTGCGCGTTCTTGGTATCCCCCAGGTGGTCAAAGTGGAAATTGTAATGTCCTCATATCACCTTCTAGGTGAAATAAGGTATTTGAATTACAGTTGAGGGCTTGAGAATTTGAGACAAGAATAGGAATTTAATTATACAAGAATCCTCTTCCTCTTCTGTTGAGGCCGTAAAGCTGAGTGCCACCATTGTTAACATGATACGTGTATGTAATGGTGACCCTCTTTCCTGAGACTTTACCTTCAGCTTACCATCAGGCGAGGTGAAGTCAGATTGACGTGTCCTAATATAAAAAAAAAAAAAAAACATTCCCATCTTTTACTGTGGGTGTCGTACAAGGCGACTAAGAGAAAGTCTTTATAATAAAACATAACATAACATAAACTCACGCGTATATCCCCGAAGGGGTAAGCAGAGGTGCTAGCACCCACGTTTCGCCAGTTTATGTTTTAGGTCCCAATGTAATAGGTGGCGAGCCTATTGCCATTAACCGGGCACATATAAACCTGCGATAAATACACACATAACTTCGAAAAGCATCGAAAAGTCATTGGTGTGTGCCATGGTAATACCTGGGATCGAACCCGAGACCTCGTCTCAGCAGTCCTTTACCCATACCACTAGGCTACCGCGGCTCGTCTTTAGGCCTTTATAATATTAATTTAATTTTAGGTCTTTATAATATTAATATAGATATACAACAGTCCAGGAATTTTTTTATTGTTCGTTTGTTTGCATTGAATAGGTTCCGAAACTACTTGACCGATTTCCAAAATATATTTCATCATTAGAATGTTACATTATCCCTAAGTAACATATATGCTACTGTTTATTGCGATATTCCCACAGAAACAGGACTTACGCGGGCGAAACCGCGCCGCGATGCTAGTCCAAAAATAAACATACATCCTGTGAAAAGTCATCCTTTTCCCAACTTCGGCTTTCAGTCTAACTACAAAACGGCTGAACTTCTATATTTTCCGTGTAGCGACTGCCATCTGATTACCACTTAACCCTACATCCAAAAAGCGGCCAAGTGCGAGTCGGACTCGCCCATGAAGGGTTCCGTAGCAGCAAGTAACATAATAATGCTTTTTTTAAATTTTATATTTGAGTTGATTGAATGAAAGGTAAATTGCGGTTTACGTTTTATGACGTACTAGCTTTTACCCGCGGCTCCGTCCGCATAGATGTCAGTTATCGCAACAAAACATAGCCTATGTCCTTTCCCAAGGTCTAATCTACCCCTGTATCAAATTTCAGCAAAATCGGTTCAGTGGTTTAGGCGTGAAAGCGTAACCGACAGACAGACAGAGTTACTTTCACATTTATATATTAGTAAGGATTAAAATAAAACTACTTGCTAGATCTCGATCAAACCAAATTTCGGTGGAAGTTTACATAGTAATGTACATCATATATTTTTTTAAGTTTTATCATTCTCTTAGTTTAGAAGTTACAGGGGACACACATTTTACCACTTTGGAAGTGTCTCTCGCGCAAACTATTCACTTTAGAGAAAAATGATATTAGAAACCTCAATATCATTTTCGAAGACCTATGGTATGGCGTAAGGGTTTGATGAAAAAAAAAAATTTTACGTTTCAGTTCTAAGTATGGGGACCCCCAAAATTTATTGTTTTTTTTCTATTTTTGTGTGAAAATCTTAATGCGGTTCACAGAATACATCTATTTACCAAGTTTCAACAGCATAGTACTTATAGTTTTGGAAAAAAGTGGCTGTGACATACGGACGGACACGACGAATCTATAAGGGTTCCGTTTTTTGCCATTTGGCAACGGAACCCTAAAAATCAATATAAAGTACATAAAAACGTTGTCAACATATTACTTGCACTTAATTTTATTTATTTGGAACAAAAAACAGTTACATGCTAAAATGGTTAACAAATTATAGGTAATTTATCAGATTGGTGAACATATAACCCACATTATTGTTCACGGGTTTACAATATAAAAGAAAGAAACTCAAGCCAAGTTGTAGTCACGATCTCATAATAACAGAAGATTAAGTGAAATATGAAAATCATAACAAGTTAATAACAAATTAATAACAAATTTTCTTGGACCCATCTCAGAAACTAATAAAGTAATAAGGTAGTTTTAATTAATTACAAAGCTGACAAGACTTTTAAATTGTTCACTTGCGCGAAGGTTATAATCATAGTACACTTTATTAAACTGGGTAGGGGACACTATAATCGGGTTTTAACACTATTTACAAACTTTTTCCGTACGCAACCAGAACAGCCGACTACTAGTTAGTACCTTTTTTTTTTTCGTGCGGAAATCCCTTCGGACCCCCCCCCCCCCCGCGTGCCAGCGGGGGCGGTTATGTCGGGCCTGAACCGACTAAAACCGCACGCCGTCTCGGGTCTACAGACGCCGGGGTGTAAGGTTGCCTAATATTATACAACTTAAACTAGCGGCACGCTATGATGGCCGTTTTGACGTTTGCCCGCTCATGAAGTTTCGTAAAAATAAATACTCCGTTTGAAGGAGTAAATTGCTGTTCTTTATTGTCAATAGTGAGGTGCAGTGTACTAATTTACGACACAACTTGGCTTTTATGTTTTCGAAATTCGAAACTTAAAAATGCGTTAAATATCCAAAAACTATAGATGTGACTCGCATTTGATTTGTTTTTTTTTTTCCATTTTAAATTGACATATCACATCATTATTTTGACGTAAAAAGAAAGCGGCGATAGCCCAGTGGCTTACGTAACGGACTGCTGAGACGAGGTCTCGAGTTCGATCCCCAGTTGCCCCGGGCACACACCTCTGACTTTACGTAGTTATGTGTGCATTAATAAATGTTAATTGTCGCTCGCTTAATAATGTGCCCGGTAGATGGCAATAGGCTCGCCCTCTATTACATTGGGACCGTGGCGAATCGTGGGTGTGTAATACACCTCTGCCTACCCCTTCGGGGATACAGGCGTGAAGTTATGTTATGTTATTTTAACGTGTCAAAACGGCCATTGTAGCGTGCCGCTAGAGGTATATAGTAAATAAAACTTAGTTGAATGTTTTATGAGGCATGCTGGCCATTAACTAATTATGAAATGGAATATCAACGACTGGCACTAGTTCTCAAACTAAAATGTTACTTATTCATGCGACCCCCACGTAGTGTTTAAATAGACATAAACGTTGGTAGTATAGTTGATACTAATTACATAGAAAATTATACGTCTATTATAGACACGTGTATGAAAGTTTTCATTTAATTATTCACACTGTAGGGTAACCAAAGTTATTATCTCTCCGTAAGTAATATTTTTACTACCTGTCGAGAGTTTACAGGTTCCGAGGAGGAAAACTTGTAGAAAAATCACCTTAAGCGAGGCAGGCGGATTCCGTAACCTGCACCTGTATGTTGGCTCTTTAGAACTACGAGAAAATCTCTAAAAAATAAATCAGTCTTATAGTCGGGAGCAATGGCTTACTACGTTGTCCATTACTGTATTAACGGGGCAAAGGAGGCGGTACGTATTTAACCTTACATGCAATCACGCTAGAACGGCTGAACGAATCTAGAAGAAATTTGGTACAAAAATAGATTATAGTCTGGAATACCACATAGGTTATAGGAAATAGGTTCCCTTTTTTTTCGTGCGGAAATCCCCTCGGATAGCCCCCCCCCCCCCCACACGCCGGACAGCGGGGGCGGTTATGTCGGGCTTGAACCGACTAAAACCGCATGCCGTCTCGGGTCTACAGACGCCGGGGTGTAAGGTTGCCCATAGAGCATATCCCTCGCACCCCGACACACCCTGGGCCATCTCCAGTTTCGAGATGGCCCCCTCGGGTTTGGGAACCACGGTGTCCCCGTCTAGCCCCGGTTTGGAGGAAATAGGCACCTGTGGGTCGTGAGTATTTCACGCGGGCGTAACCACAGCTAGTAATCCTTAGCTGATAGTCCATTACATATCTGTACTCTATACTAATATTATAACGACGAAAGATTTGTTTGTTTGTAATCGACAAACTTTGAAACTACTGAATCGATTTCAAAAACTGTTTCACCAAAAAATACTACATCCCTTTCATCCAGATATTCCCACAGCTTCAGGACTTACGCGATTGAAACCTCGTGGCGATGGTTCATTTAATATGTATACTTATATAATAGCACCAAAGCACAAAGCCAGAATATTCATCACCTTGAACGATACAGTTGTCTGGTAACAAGAAACTGCGTAGTTGTGTAGCGCTTCGTAGCTACGTACGTAGAGATCCGCCTTGGTATCGACAAGAATGCTACACCGCAATCTATTGAAGAAATTAGACTCGCGTGACTTTGATTATAGATAGTTTTTCTTCCATGTGCAATAATGTACTTATGTTGCACTAATTATTTGTTATTGGATTTGTCTCCTCTCGGGCCCTTTTTGTTAGGGTTCCGTTGCCGAATGGCAAAAAACGGAACCCTTATAGATTCGTCATGTGTCTGTCTGTCCGTCCGTATGTCACAGTCACTTTTTTCCGAAACTATAAGATCTATGCTGATGAAACTTGGTAGGTAGATGTATTCTGTAAACCGCATTAAGATTTTCACACAAAAATAGAAAAAAGACAGTGAATTTTGGGGGTTCTCCATACTTAGAACTGAAACTAAATTTTTTTTTTATCTTTTTTTTTTCTCTTACGTGTGTGGTATCTATGGATAGGTCTTCAAAAATGATATTGAGGTTTCTAATATCATTTTTTTCTAAACTGAATAGTTTGCGCGAGAGACTTCCAAAGTGGTAAAATGTGTCCCCCCCCCCCCCATGTAACTTCTAAAATAAGTGAATGATAAAACCTAAAAAAAATTATGATTTACATTACCATGTAAACTTCCAACGATAATTAGTTTGAACGAGATCTAGTAAGTAGTTTTTTTAATACAACATAAATCGTAAACCGCAATTTATTTTTCATTCAATCAACTCAAATATAAAAATAAAAAAAAAAACATTATTATGTTACTTGCTGCTACGGAACCCTTAATGGGCGAGTCAGACTCGCACTTGGCCGCTTTTTTGAGGGCTACCGAGATCCAACACGCGATGCCTGTGGATATTTTAAATGCTTTGTGGGAAATACAACTATCATTTTTCAAAACATGATGAAAAACATGAATGCTGAGCTTGAACGGGGAAGTACAATCAGTCTCAGAAGTTAATGTATATTATTCTTGTTGTCTTCACAAGACAAATTTAACAATTTTTAGGGTTCCGTACCCATAGGGTAAAACGGGACCCTACTACTAAGGCTCCGGTGTCCGTCCGTCTGTTTGCCACCAGGCTGTATCTCATGAACCGTGATAGCTAGACAGTTGAAATTTTCACAGATGATGTATTTCTGTTGCCGCTATAACAAAGAATACTAATAACAGAATAAAATAATTATTTAAGGGGGCTCCCATACAAGAAGCGTGATGTTTCTTTTTTGCCACCTTTCTCGATATTAAAACGGCGACAAATAAAAAACGGCTTGAAATATTCACAGAATATTTAGTTGTATATTCACTTCAAAAATAAATAATTAAAATAACTTAAGGAGTGCTCCCATTGTGTAGATAATGGTACGGAACCCTTCGTGCGCGAGTCTGACTCACACTTGGTCGGTTTAAACATTTTGTTTATTATTTTATGTAAAGTTTGAGAGCTCGGTCACACAGAATAATGTGCTAAGCTAATACCGATGGCGATTGTACCTCCCTCTCTTCAATTCTTTCGCTTACATATTTCTCTCACTTAATTACATACACACTAAACACGCACACTTACACACCCTCACACACACACACACCTTCACACACACAAAAACACTGCTTCTATTTACATTATTTTTACTAGCCGTGTGTAATTATATGAATGTAAGTTATAAATCCATGTCTACTATGTTAAGGGAAGGGCACTGTTTTTCCTTATCACAGGCTACTTGTAGCCTGTGTAGGAAAACAGCTGGTCACTCACCCTTTTTTTTTTTTTTTTTTTTATCGTGCGGAAATCCCTTCGGATACCCCCCCGCCGGCCAGCGGGGGCGGTTATGTCGGGCTTGCACCGACCAAAACCGCACGCCGTCTCGGGCATCCAGACGCCGGGGTGTAAGGTTACCCATAGAGCACATCCCTCGCACCCCGGCTGACCCTGGGCCATCTCACCACTAACAGCATCGCTCATCCTGTCTCCTCTGAAAGCAGAGGAGTACGGAGAGCGATGTGTTCCCGCCACGTTGGGTATTGGCCGACGATCAATGCCAACCCTATGAAGGGGTGAAAGGGAAGCCATTGACCGCCGCCCAGGGTGTACCGGCCGCTCCGATTCCGTTCCCCCCGGACTGCAGCGGGATCGGAATCGGAGCGACACTCGAGGAGGTTACCCAACACACACCCCAGCTGGTCACTCACCCTGTTGCTATAGATAACCACCAAATATGTTTTTAAAAAACTGTTTACAATGCATGTAACCAATAAATAAATTTAAATTAAATCATAATAATAATAACATCATAAGACAGAAGAACTAACAATCGGAGACGAAAGTGGTCGAGAAACAACAACCAGGATTCATTATCAGGTAGCTCTTTCATAGAATATTATTTTCTAACGCTATAAAACTTTTATGGGTTCAAATCCCGTCTCGAGTGATGACTTTTTCCAATTTAAATTCACAGTGTTGCATGCTGTAAATAAGAGCTAGATTTTCCCGTGTGATATTCACCTAGATCCCGTAGTATTCACGTTACCCGACACGCTTCAACGATCCAGATTTTTTTACTTTTTATGTACTACAATTATGTCTATAGATTCTAATTGTCGTGGCTCTTTGTCTACGGTGTGGGAACACGGTGGTACTTAAAAGTTCATTGTTTAGTCTGTAGACAAGCGCCGGTCGCATTAGACGGGTTTGAGACCTTAAGATGTGTTAGTGAAAGTGTATGATTATTTATAAGTCTTAAGTTGTGGAATACTTGTAGTTGTTGGTACTCAAATTGTGGTGATAAGGTATGTTGTATGATATTTTTTAATAATTATTATTTTGGAAATTTGCAAACTGAATTACTGTTCTTCTGTTCTCCGGTTCTTCTCAACCAATTGCAATTAAACATACGGCAGATTTTAAGTCTAATAAAAAATCCGTATCAATATCCGTTCAATAGTTTTTGCTTCCATCGCAGAAAAAATAGACAAACTGATAAGATAAACAAACAAACATAAGAAAAGAAAAAAAGAAAAATTTTGAAGTATTTTTTTTATATCTCCAGTGTACAGATACAGAGACAACTAATTTACAATTTTATAATAGTAAAGATAAAAACATTATTTTACAATACCTTTTTTCGTGCGGATATCCCTTCGGATACCCCCCCCCCCCGCGTGCCAGCGGGGGCGGTTATGTCGGGCTTGAACCGACTAAAACCGCACGCCGTCTCGGGTCTACAGACGCCGGGGTCTAAGATTGCCCATAGAGCATATCCCTCGCACCCCGACTGACCCTGGGCCATCTCCGGTTTCGAGATGGCCCCCTCGGGTTTGAGAACCACGGTGTCCCCGTCTTGCCCCGGTTTGGGGGAGGGGCGCTAGTCGCCCCACCGTCCCGGCAATACCTTTTTTTTTTTTTTATCGTGCGGAAATCCCTTCGGATACCCCCCCGCGTGCTAGCGGGGGCGGTTATGTCGGGCTTGAACCGACTAAAACCGTACGCCGTCTCGGGTCTGCAGACGCCGGCCGGGGTGTAAGGTTGCCCATAGAGCATATTCCTCGCACCCCGACTGACCCTGGGCCATCTCCGGTTTCGAGATGGCCCCCTCGGGTTTGGGAACCACGGTGTCCCCGTCTTGCCCCGGTTTGGGGGAGGGGCGCTAGTCGCCCCACCGTCCCGGCAATACCTAACATGGGAAAGGATAGGTCTGGTGACAATCAAACTATTGACGCATCTACATTTCTAAATTACTCTTCCTAATTTAATTTTGACACGTATTTTTTCATTTCCATTTTACTGTTTCTAGTTGTAATTGTAAAGATCGTTAAAAACACCGAAGATCTTGATAAATAGTTTTATTGATTATAATATGTATTACATTTTCAATATATTATAAGTTTTATTTATTTTTATTTTATTATATTGTCGAAAAATTATGAGAAAATTACACATTGAAATAAAACTAAAACATAACATAAAAAACTTCACGCCTGTATCCCCGAAGAGGTAGGCAGAGGTGTACACACCCACGATTCGCCAGTTATGTTTAGGTCCGTTTTGGCTAATTCTATCTCGATTTATTTACACTGTTTCCAGCATTTCATTTGCTTTTCAGCAGCCATGGGGCACGGGAAAAAAGTTAGATTTATAAACTAGTTTGAAGATAATATTCTTTCAATAAATATTTCTATTCTTCACGTGCGTATTGCGTAAGTGTCAATCTGAAATATCTAATAATCTCTTTTTAGATCTATTTATTTTTAGAATGTAATCTGTTTACAATATAATTTTTCCATCTTTTTCCATCTTATTTGCGTCACAAAATTGTGATAAATCATAAATCAATCAATAGTAGTAACTTATATTTTCGAAAATTCAAGAAAATCTGTCTTGGCAACGGTTATTATTTGATGAACTTAATTAAAAACTATTATTTTTATTTTGAATTAAAATTATTTATAACGGATTCTATCGCTATAGAATCAGTAAAAAATAGTTTTATTTCAATTTTAAACCCGCGTAAACTTCCGACAATATTTTTTTTATTGTCATTTATTTCATCGATTATCGATTATTTCGATTGTATTACATTTTTAGGGATTTTCTTTAGAAAAGCCCTATTGCTATCGAGTTGTCGTCGTCGACGTCGTCGACGTCGAAGACGTCGTCGTTGCCAATTTTCTGTCACGGTTTTGGGTATGAAGGAGATGAGCTATCGAGTTGCTGTTTTCGGTAATAGATTCGTGCTGGGGTGCACCATTGCAAGATAAAGAAAAAATCGCAAAAAATCGCAAAAAAAAAAACGCTAAATCGAAAATCCCTTGTATTCGGCTGAGCTCGTCTCAGGAATTCAACTTGTTAATACTGCCACTATTAGTTTACAAATAATAAAAGCTAAATCTATTAATGAAAATCTAAAAAAGTTTCAATATTTTTACTACTTACGTAATTATGCAATAAAATATATTTTTTTTGTACTAATATTTGCTGCTGCGTATATCGAAAAAATGCATGCTTTTAAGAGCCCTAATTCACTGTGTCGTTCAGCTATCATACTGTTATTTAAAGAAAAGGTTGTCGACATTAGCAAACACGAATAACATGTAAATAGCAAGTCAGTTAAGGAGAAAACGAGTACCTGTACCTACGCATATGTCTTTTTAAAACGTACAGTCAGTAACAAAATTAAAGAAAGAAAGAAAGGATTTTTAAGGAATAACCGTAGCTACCACTATTCCCGTAAAACCCTCCAGCTAAACTAAATTACTTGTATTAGGAGTGTGTTCACATCGATAGTGTAATAGCCAGGATTCGGACCTGGGACCTCTCGATCGTAAGGCCGACTCCTTAAGCACTAAGTCTCGTAACAGTTTACTAGCAATTAGGTGTGCATAAATTAACATAAAAATAGTAACATTAATTTTTTAATTATTGAGCTGAGTGAGACGAAGTCGAGCGAAAGCTCCTCATACCAGACTTCAGGATTTTCTTTGTCACATGTCTCCTCCTGAACTACTAATCCAATCAGAACCAAATTTGGCATGATTAAAGAGGTCAATCAGAGGAAGGTTTATGGATATATTTTGAAAAAAATAATGCTACCACAGAGGAATGATCACCGTTAAAAAAAATCCAGATGGAATTACATAATAACCGCTCGAGACACTGTGACCAAACTTTACACGCTCAGAAAGCATGTCCAGAGTTGTGACTTTCAAAAAGAACTTTCAAAATCGGACTTGCCACGGAGGAATGATCACTGTTCAAAATTTTCAAAATCTTATTCACGATGTCTTACTCAGCTCAACATTGCAAGCAGCGATTCGCCTTGCAGACCTAGTTTTATAATACGCTTTAGAACTAAGATGGTCTGAAATTAAATGTGATAATCCACTTTTGTCACCGACTGTACTACATAGTTTGCTTGCCTACCATACATACCTTAATCGTACCATAATACTCAATATAACGGTGCGGTGCTTGTGGTTTTACATAGTTCTAGTAAACTTGTTGATTGACATAATTCATTGTTTCATTGTAAATATGACTTTCTGTGCCAGTTTTTGAATCAGTCGCTCATTCAGTGCTGTCAACGACAAAATTAACTTCCATGTTCAAACTGCAATTGAACAAATTATAATAATTAATGATAAACTGGGTTAAATAATGACGTCATGGCTGAAAGATAAGAAAGTTGATCGTCACTGGAAGCCCTGCAGATGTGAAACCTTTAGCTGATAGCAGAATTTATAAATATAATTTTATCGATATGAATATTATATAGAGGAAATATTTTTTTTTGTTTGTAAACTCAGAAACTACTGTACCGATTTCAAACATTATTTCACCATTACAATGCTACGCTATACCTGAGCAAAGGCTACTTTTTATGCCTATATTCCCATGGGTTGATCCCGTAGGAATATGGACTTACGCAGGTGAAACCGTCTGGCGATGCCGAATAGGTATATAGAGGGGAAATGATGGCATGATGTGTCGAGTTTTACTGCCAAGATGCGCCAATAGATCGCAAAGCAGTAGGCAGAAGGCTAAGCGGTCTTGGCCGCCATAGGCGTGTAGCCCCCTTCTTAACTCATTATTTACTTTGCCCGAAATCATTCGTGAAAAAGTAAGACACAATTAAATACTAAAAACATTAGCGATTTCTAATACCTGGCCGCTCTAGGTTCGGACGTATCGGCTTTATTGAAAATCCTCCCCTGGGTAGGTATATCTTTACCTCTATATCTATACTATAACATTATAAAGAAGAAAAAAATATTTGTTTGTAATCGATAAACTCTGAAACTACTAAACTGATTTCAAAAATTCTTCATTAGAATGCTACATTATCCCTGAGTAACATAGTGTACTTTTGTTCCAATATTCTTATGGAATCAGGAGTTACGCGGGTAAAACCGCGTTTCGATGCTGGTCACCTACATTTCGTCAACTATGCTTTCTGTTCCCACGTACGTAATCGGAGGCGAGCATCATCATCATCAACCTATACTAGTCCACTGCCGGACATAGGTCTCCCCTAATGAGCGCCATAGCCCCCTGTCTTCAGCTTGCCGCACCCTGCAGCATCTACCCGCAGTCTATCGCAGATCGTCATCCCACCTGGCTGGAGGCGAACGATCCTACAAAAATCTATATATTATATGAACTTGCTGAAGGCGCCATCTTTCTATAGATAATATTTGTCTTACGATTAATATCACGATCTAAAGGACTTACCACCGCAGTTGACTGTTTGCCAAAGGTTCTTCTTATCAAAAGACTTGACACGTTTTCTTGCCGAATGTACCTCGAACGCTATAAATAAACTAATATCTAATTGACACAAACTAACAAACGATTAACACAATACTATATAGGTCTGTTTCATAATAATATTTGGGTAAAGATTATTATTGTTTATATATTCTTGGTAGCGGGAGCGATTGCTGGTTCGTGAAATTTTTTATTGTGTTAGGAGATTCTTGCTGGGGTGACGGCGTCCTGCCTGCCCCTCCCCCCCCCCCTCTCTTTCAGAAGCAAGACGGGGCCACTGTGGGTCCCAAACCCGAGGGGGGCATCTCGAAACCGGAGATGGCTATGAGTCAGCCGGGATGCGAGGGAATACACCTTATGGGCCTTACACCCCGCCGTCTGAAGACCCGAGACGGCGTGCGGTTTTAGTCGGTTCGAATCCGACATAACTAGCGGGGGATATCCGGGGGAATTGCCATCCTATGCATTCAGCAACTCTTTTGATTGTTCTTCAATTTGTTCAATTAATTGATTTTGCAGAGTGACATGCATTACTGAAATTGGTGAAATGTGGGTGTTCATTCATCTTTGCTTAACCCTTCTAGGATAACAGGCGTGACTATATTATGTATGTATAATTATTTTAGCAATAAGATTTTGTTCATTCGTTGTTTTAATATCTCGTAATTCATTCTTATAACATTTGAATTAGAAGTTTTATAACAATAACTATTTCTCTAAAGTTCCCTAGTGAAATAACGCAAGTTGAATAATGCAAAGTTTCTCCTTGGAGCGGCGTGGAAACGTTCATATATTATGATGAACATACAGATTAATGAAAGCAACTCGACATTTTTTTTTCATTTTTTTTTTTGCTTATTACTGACTCATGAGCTGTTAGTAGTGGAGTATCATCAGTGGAGAATCTCTGGACTCCGGAGTGATCTTACGGGAGCTTAGGGAATAAAACCACGTCCATCCGTTTACAGCTTTAAAGATTTATCTTACCCTCATATTACTAATTAATTGTATGTATATACTACCTACATCACAATCAGCATCTCGGCGTTATTCCCGGGTGCATCCTAGGATGTCACCTCGAAGCCCGGGGTTCACTTACTGCTTTTCTCCTTTTGACTTGCCTTATGTGACTTTTATGGGAGCGATTGTCGTCTGATCTCTCAACCCCAAGAGGCAAGCCTGCGCCAGAGCCTCATCCGTCAATCAGCTGGTGCAGGTACGGTTGAGTTGGAACCTGAAGACCCTTGAAAGAAAAGAAAATAACTACTAGATAGTTGTAAATAGGGGTGGCAGGTGAGGCCGCCTGTCATCCCAGCAGAAGCAGGACGGGGCGACTAGCGCCCCTCCCCCAAACCGGGGCAAGACGGGGACACCGTGGTTCTCAAACCTGAGGGGGCCATCTCGAAACCGGAGATGGCCCAGGGTCAGTCGGGGTGCGAGGAATGTGCTCTATGGGCACGCCGTCTCGGGTCTTAAGACCCGAGACGACGTGCGGGTTTAGTCGGTTCAAGCAGCCCGACATAACCACCCTCGCTATCCGAAGGGATATCCGCACGAGAAAAAAAAGATGTAAATAGGCTATTTTTTGTTTTTGTCTAGAAATTAAAAATATTTTACATCACTGGTATTACATGTAAAAATGGCTAAGAGACGCTCTAAATGAGAACATTGCAACATAAAAATAGATCAAATCACAGGATCACAGCGTTTTGTTCGCAGTTTAGAGATCAAGACCTACTGATAGCCTCAGCTATGCTGGGATTTTCTGCCTCCAATGTTGACTTTTTCCTGTAGCTATTCTTAGTCTTGACTTAAGGCGTTGACTGATGCAAAAATGTTCTATGAAAGGCAAGAGTTAACCACGGATTTTTAGGTAGATTTCGATGAAATCTTGTTTACTGTCGAATTTAAAAAAAAAATCTTCATAGGAGGTCTAGTTATGACCCCCTGAGTCCGAAATGACCACTGGTCAAAAGTTTATATATATATATGTATATATATATGTATATATATATATGTATATATGTATGTATGGTTCCACTTTCCAAAATTTGCGGCACTCTCACGGTCGCATTTTTGCCCCGATCGCTTTCAAACTGCGGTCAAAAATTGCTTGGGTGTAAACTTAGATTAAGTTCGTGAACGGGTGGAATCCGGCCTAAGGGGACGGTAGAGCCTCACTTTTTGTGAAATCAGTTTTTCCTCAAAATTTCACATTCCATGAAAGATAATCGAACCGTTCTAATTTTATCCCATAGTATACATGAATACCAACAACTTTTGATTATAAACCTATAAGATTAAAACTTTAACTAAAAATGGAGGGGAGGAAAAACCAAAATTTTTGGGAAAAAAATCATAACTTCTAACCGGTGAACATTCTTGCAACATTTTTAATCGATAGGCCATTTTTAAGTCTGAAATAAATGTCTGAAAAGTATATCGCTAAAAGTTACCGTTTTCGAGAAAAAAAAATCCGTCCGTAGTTCTCTATATAAAATAATATTAATTGCTTCTCGAAATCTACCTGTGCGTTCCCCCTGCGGGAACGGTTTTTTTTTAAATTGTTTTTCGTATTAGCTTTGGTAGCAAACTAGCAGACACGTCTATCACTATCATCTCATGAATCGAAATGCAGCTGGCTTCAAAGGAAATTAAAAAAATGTATTTGGGCTTTGTAAGTCAACCATGAATTATTGTTTTAAAATTTAGACAATATTAAAAAAGTTTAGTCGAGTAAACAAAGTATATTTTTGTTTTACTTTAAGTTTAGATTTTTTGGAAAGATAAATATTCTAATAAATATAATATATATTCTAGGACATATTACACAACGCCATCTAGAACCAAACTAAGCAGAGATTGTCATATGGGTACTAGAATGCGGATAATCATACTTAGATACTTTTTTTGTAAATAAATACATATTATACATAGAAACACTCAGACCAATGCAAATATACATATTTGCAATGAGCGGGAATCGATCCCGCGACCTCTGAATTAGCAGTCGAAAGCTCTACCGCTACGCCACAAAGGTCTTCGATGTTATTTTACTTTAAAAAAATTATGGAAGTAAAGTCAAACACAAACTGCAGTATTATGCTGATAATGTTACTTAAGACGCAATTCCAGAAATTTGCATTTATGTATCTTTCTGAAATAAACTTTAAAACAATTTGAAGATAAACACATTAATCGATTAGCCTATCGGAGTCCATCGATGTGTTATACTGGATACGCAAGGCTAAGGATCATTTGCAAGACAAGACCGATGTCCAGCAGTGGACTGTAAACTGCTATAGGTAAAACAGATGGTTTAAAAACTTTATAATAATAGACTCGATAAAAAATAAAGATGACTGATAATTTGTATATAGATTACACTTTAGTAATATAGACATCAACAATGCATAGTACAAACATCTACAACTAACGAGCATGTGGTGCGTGGGATGTTACAAAGACACGTCTAGGACACGCGTCCGTTCTATTTGTCCGGCGCCTCAAAGCGTTCGTAATGTGGGCGAGAAAAAGAGATGAAGCCTTACGCCCTGTAGCTCCATCCCTCTCTCCCGCCCCTTTGGTCACTTTAAAGTCTTAAATTGTGCCCAGGGGCAAACCCTGCCGGACTTCCCCTTCACTTCTTCTTCAAACTCCTCTCCACTCTTCCAGCTGTTACGACGGCTCATTTACTGTTCGTGCAGTAAGGTTGTGGAATTCGTTACCGCACTCTGTACGCGATAGCAGCTCTTTGGACGTTTTTAGGATAAAAGTAAAAGAACTGTAACTTTCTCAAGTTAGATAAATATTATGTGTTATTACTTCGGGCCACCAACCAGGTGGACACCGAAGTCTTAAAATTACGCAAAAAAAATCAAAATCTTACACCCACTTTTTATCACTTTTCTCGACGTTTCACATGATTCTAAGTCTTATTATGCAAAAAAAAAATGTGTCGGTCTGTCTATTGGTCTGGATGTCTGTTTACGCAATAACTCAAGAACCACTTATCCGATTTAAAAAATTCTTTCGCCAATCATCTTGTTTGGTTAATGGGAAGAACTGATTAAATTTTGGGGTTTGTACGTTCAAGGTTTCGGGTACCTACCATACAAATTGTCCCTAAAAAATATCTAAGTTTGGCCCGAAGTTTGACAATCACTGTGTGATTTCCGCCCCACTAGTTTTATTGTTATAATAACTTCTACTTATTGTATAGGTATTTATGTATTTAGTATGTATTATTAGTATGTATTGTCTATGTAAGTTTATAGTTTGTATCTTATGGATGTATGTATATTCCTCTGGTTGTACACCCATGTTTACCCATTTGTTGTCGTTCTCCACGATGCCCCAAAGGTTTGCTGGGAGAAAACTCAATAAGTTAAGCTCGCCTTTGTACACTAATTTTATCTGTAATGTTTGTAAAATGTTTACTGTGTATACAATAAAGAAGTAAATAAATGAATAAATTCGATATTTTATGGGTAGGTAAGTGGTATTTCCCGAACCGAGTCGGCCCATCCCAAAATCATGGAATATAATTGAGCTGAGTGAGACGAAGTCGAGCGAAAGCTCCTCATACCAGACTTCAGGATTTTCTTTGTCACAGGTCTCCTCCTAAACTACTAATCCAATCAGAACCAAATTTGGCATGATTAAAGAAGTCAATCAGAGGAAGGTTTATGGATACATTTTGAAAAAAAGAATGCTACTACAGAGGAATGATCACCGTTAAAAAAATTCCAGATGGAATTACATAATAACCGCTCGAGTCACTGTGACCAAACTTTACACGCTCAGAAAGCATGTCCAGAGTTGTGACTTTCAAAAAGAATTTTCAAAATCGGACTTGCCACGGAGGAATGATCACTGTTCAAAATTTTCAAAATCTGATTCACGATGTCTCACTCAGCTCAACATTGCAAGCAGCGATTCGCCTTGCAGACCTAATAGTAAATTATACAACTAAAACTCCAGCCTCTTAAGAGTACATATATTATCTACAGGGCATCTACTCCACAAGCTAGACGCGACAGTCTAATAAGTGATTCTATTGTAATGCAAGAATATGTATTTGATACGAGGTCTAGGTGAAGGTTTGGTGAATTAGCTAGACGTTTAAAAACGCGTGTTGAGACATCCTCTACGCCATTGTTGTATGGGAAATGTTGCAACAATTGTGATGATTTTTAACATCTAGCAACTTTCTTAACTAGCTTTTATTTAGCTTGTTATTTGTGTATGTTTGTTATGAAACCCTTTAAGTAATACTAGCTGACCCAGCAAACTTCGTTGCGCCTTAGAATCCAGTTATGTAGGTTACCTTATCAGCTGAATTTATTTTGTGAATGTTTGATAGTTTTAATTATCCTAATTGCTAATATAGGCACAGTATTCCGAGGGGGCCATCTCAAAACCGTATATGGCCCAGGGTCAGAAAAAAAAAGAAAAAAAAAAGGGTAATTTATTACACAAAACGGCGTGCGGTCGGTTTGAGTCCGACATAACTACCTTCTCTGGCCGGCGGTGAGGTAACCATGGGGATTTCAAAACACAGAATGGCATAGTATAGGCGGAGACAAATGTAAAAAAAATCAAAGATCATGAAAATCGGTCCACCCATTCTCGAGGTATAAGCGGTCATTACTAACACGACTTTGTTTTATATACCGATTATTATCATCATCATAACACCGTTGTGTCTCGATTGCATCCGAGACCTTTACCTCGCAGCCCAGGCTTGCCTTACGCCTTGCCTTACGGCTTTGCCAACTCCACTTGGCACGGTCATGGGCATCCCTGGTAATGATACCATTTACACCGATATGCAGGATTTACTTCACATAAAGAAGCTCTTTATCGCGGCACCGGTCAACAGTAAGGACATTTTTTTTAGTCGGTTCCAGCCCGACATAACCACCCCCGCTGGCACGTGGGGGGGTATCCGAAGGGATTTCCGCACGGAAAAAAATATTTTTTTTTTTAAATTTCTTTGATTTTAATCTTTACTTTTCTTTTGTTTCCAGGTAATTAGTTCCTTGCTTTTAACGTACACTTGAAGAAGTCGTTACAATGAGACGAGGAGACGCTTCTAAACGTATGTAAATATCTGTTCGAGCTAATGACCGAACATTTCGCATGACCCGCAAATTTACCTTTACGCAGTGACTTTTATATAAATTACATTTATAGATTTAGATCGGAAAAAGAGAATATCTAGGACGGGACTTGGACCCATTCAGGGGTAAGTCCCTTGCAGGAGAATGCTCTGACCAACTGAGCCACCTAGACACTTCCCAGATATTCGAAATCCTCCGACATATAAAAAACATAACATAAACTCACGCCTATATCCCCGAAGGGGTAGGCAGAGGTGCTAGCACCCACATTTCGCCAGTTTATGTTTAGGTCCCAATGTAATAGGTGGCGAGCCTATTATATACGTCTCAATACTAATTGCTTAAGAATTAAATTTAATGTACTTAAATTAAATTACATTTAATTCACGTTAAGCAATCCGAGTGTGTTGTGAATTGTCCGGCTGCTACCGCATGCGAAATATAATATTTTAAGATCTAAGTACTGTCAGAAAGTCCTTTCGAGTATTTCGACTGTTCTATATTCCTAACTAGCTGACACATCCCGAATTCACATGTTAGAATTTCGTTTGAGACTCGATTGCAACTGCAGCTGCCGGGTCCAAAATATGTAGACACGTGCAAAGGCTTACTAATCTCAATAACAACCTATAAATTGAAGACCTATTACCAACCCGGCAATTGAAGTTGGCAACTTACAGTCGCACGCAAACACAAGCACAATTGAATCAACTAGACAGAAACAGAATTACAATTCGTGCTAAGAAAGTAAACATAAAAATGATTTATTACTTTCTTAGTTTACATGTTTTTTATATTTTTAGAATATTATATACACAAAGATAAGTTAAATCAGCATTCTTACTAGGTGCAATGTATACATCGTAATTCAACTAACTGATGTGGAAAAAAACTCATTACCATGCTTAAGTTTTGGCCAGTAGCAAATTGAATATAGTCTTTTAGGAGGTGTGAATATACTTCTTCTTCGAGACAATGGCCAGGTGCAATACTTGATGGCTAGATTTATATTTTGTCCGACCAAAACTTGGCCACAGCCACAGCGTTTTCCTGTAAATGTCTGGTGTGATAGGGAGAATTGTATTACCCACATTTCTTTAGTTATTGTCAGTAGAAGGTTCTTATGAAAGAAAATCAATTAGGGTTAGTTTGGGCTAGTGCGTCTAAGGGGGTAGTGCGTCTAGCATCCGTATGGCCCAAGTAATTGAGAATACCAACATCTAGTAATAAAGAATGTTTATTAGTATTAATTTGCCCACATGTTTCCAGACCCTCGCTAGGACGGATAGGTACAGTATTTGGTTAGGTAAATTTGCACGACTTAATTCAGAATGCGAGGCAAATTTGAAAATATTGAAATAGTACAAAATAAAATACCAAATCGGGTTGAGGGCAGAGAACAAGATACAAAACCGTCCATTGTATTTTATGTTATTTCTGTAACTCTCAATCCTACTCATCCTCCGACCCTTTTCCCAACTGAGTTTTTTGTCGACCTTTCAGGTCTTCGAATTTCGATATTTTCTAGGGCTTCTACGCTACGTTACGCAAAATACTAGTACATTCTGAAATCTACTAAATAATAGTAGTTTATGCAACTGTCATATAAGAAGGGGTATTAAAACACGAATAGGTTGACTCGAGTGTTTTAATACCTAAGTTATATGCAGTTTCATACACTACTTTATCTTCACTCATAGGAAAAATTGAAATTAAACAAAGTAGGTAGGTTACAAGGAAGTTAGCTTTTTTTTTCACAGTTCGAACTGCGCGTGCGTCACCGTTATTTCATATTCAGCCTAAAACCTTAGACTAGTTTAATGAATAAAGAAGAGAGAGTTTTATGATACAGTTGGCGGTACTATAATAAGTTTTATTTTTAATTTTATGTATATGCGTTTATAAAGTGCGTATGTATAGAATCGTCTTTGAATTCGTAATTCGAATTTTTCGATTTGAGTGTAGATAAAAGATATTAAAGTTCCTGCGCTAAACAGTCTTGTTTTTCGCACTTTTCTGAGCTAAGCCAACATGAACCTAGAACAAATAAATTAAATAAATCTCAGTGCTTATCTGCTCTTATTATGCACTTATCTTTACAACTTATAACCGTAACTTGCTATCTATTTCTGTACTATTATGTTAATAGTTACTTATGGCGTTATTATGTTATTGAATGACCGCAGCTGTTGTTGCTATGTTATTCCTGAAACATGTAATATTATTATTTTAGATAGATAGCTGTTGCCGGCAGTTTCACCCACCTGAAATACAATAATCTTTTTTGTACTAAGGTTTTGCTCCGGAGACAAAAAACCGGAGAATCTCCGAAGATGGTAGATTTTGCGAATAATCTGGTTTTTTTCTTCTTCGATATCATAAACATAACATAACATAACCGTGAGGTTTAGTTAGGCCTTTATCCCCGAATACATTACAATACCTTACACACCCACGATTCGCCATTTATGTTAAGGTCCCAATGTAATAGGGGGCGAGCTTATTGCCATCTACCGGGCACATTATTAAGCGAGCGACAATTAACATTTATTAATGCACACATAACTACTAAAAGTCAGAGGTGTGTGCCGGGGCGACTGGGGATCTAACTCGAGACCTCGTCTCAGCAGTCCGTTACATACGCCAGTGGGCTACCGCCGCTTTTTTACCGTCGATTCTTCGATATCGACATGGGTTATGGAGGTCAGAAAGCAGTCGGTCACGGAAAATGTTTAATTCGGCCGCTTCGTAGTTCGACTGAAAAAGTCGAGCCCAAATGAGTTGGGAACGAGCTCGGAGGATGATTCTAGCGCCATAGTCGAGCCCATCTCAGCAAACAGAGATCTAAACGTTATCGCTATCGCGAAAAGCCAGGGATTATGTCCGTAAATAGTATGAAATAAATTCAGAGTATTGTCACAGTTACTTTTGTATGTTTATTTACCAAAAAGTGCCTTAAAGAAGGGAAGTGAAGTATGATTCATAATATTTACATCGTTTATTGACTTCTTGTTTCAATTAGGTGTCTTCTTCTTCTTCTTCTTCTTCGAGTCAATGGCCAGATACAACACTTGATGGCTTGATTTTTATATTTTGTCGGCCCAAAACTTGGCCACAGCCACAGCGCTATCCGTTGCCCGACACAGGTCCTCGGTAGTACAGGTGGAGGAGCACAGTGGGCAAGAGAGCAAATGCGACATGGACTGAGATTGGGCCCCACACTCGCAGTCCACTTGCGACTGGTCGATATAGCCCCATTTTGCCATATTTTCCTTGCAGCGGCCAACTTGGGTCCGCAGGCGGTTTAATGACTTCCAAGTTGGCCACTGGAGATGATGTCCAGGCGGCAGTTCTTCTTTTGGTCTGATAAAACCTACCGGAACCGGATGTTTTTCTACCCACATTTGCTCTCTTGCCCGCTGTGGGGTACAGTCTGAGTCTGTAGCCTGAGTGGTTCTCATAAAGCTCCGACGGCTTTTTAAGTAGGTGTCAATTTTTTCTCTTTTTTATGTTACTTTTCTTACCTCAGTATTCACCTATCGCGAATCTTGAACTTAACGACGTGTTAGATAAGTTTGTGGAATGCATTCCAAAAAATATTTGGATAAATAAATTTTCTGTATTGGCTGTTGAATGCATGGCACTTGTGGAATGCGTTGCGTATTATATGTAAGTAAAAGTCTTAAGATTTAAATTATTAAATAAAATGTAGATCAAAATCAAATACATTTGCTCACTAATGTAAATAATCCATCCATAATATAGTGAACATAAAATATACATATTTTACTTTACATTTCTGCCTACTCCTTTTGGAATATACAGTATACCATCTTGTGTATTTGTAGTATATAGCATACAAACTAAATAAACTGGCGACTCGACCGGGGAAGCACCACCCTCTCACAGAATATCGACGCCAAGTAACAGTATTTGAACTGTTGCGTTCCGTTTGGTGAGTGAGAGTGCCGGAGGCCATACTCCTTTCCCATCCCCTCCCAAACTCCTTTCCCATCCTTTCCTTTACAGGGTCGGCAGCGCGAGTGTGACGCCACTGGTGTTGCACACGTCCATAGGCCGCGGTAACCGCTTCCCATCAGGTGGACCGTGTGCTTGTCTGCCACCTTAGTGGTATAAAAAAAAAATCAACAAAGACGCAGCTATTTGCAAAAATTAATAATACGATAACGATTTATGGTACATAGGTAGCAATGTAGATAAAGATTTATGGACAACAAAATACGTAACAATGTCAGGCATTTATGACTTTACAGCTCGCAACTGGAGTATGCCCAGGAATCCTCGGTTTTAACTCGCGGTTATGTCGGTCTTGAAACGACTAAAACCGCACGCCGTCTCGTGTCTACAGACGCCGGGGTGTAAGGTTGCCCATAGAGCATATCCCTCGCACCCCGACTGACCCTGGGCCATCTCCGGTTTCGAGATGGCCCCCTCGGGTTTGGGAACCACGGTGTCCCCGTCTTGCCCCGGTTTGGGGGAGGGGCGCTAGTCGCCGCTGGCACGCGGGGGGGTATCCGAAGGGATTTCCGCACGATAAAAAAAAAAAAAAAAAAAAAAGATACTGGGGTCTGTAGTCCTTATTAGGTGTATGAAAATCAAAGTCCTAAGTCAACACGATAAAAAGATATGGGCAAATTTATATTTTCGCGGAAACTTGTAAGTACTAAATTATACCTTAATTTTCATCTTTTTTCTTTTCAGAATTTTCCCTTTACTTGTTCGGAAAGATTTCTCTTAAAATTGACAATGCTAGGTCAACCGGAAGAACCCTATAGGTTTTGGGTCGAGAACCTATAGATACACACCTACAGCTCCAATAAAAAAATATTTAAAAAAATAAAAAAGCTGATTGTTTAGGTAAATTTTGGTACTTACAAGTACAAGGTACGGAACCCTTCAGGCGCGAGTCCGGCTCGCACTTGGCCGATATTTTTTAAGTAATTGAACGCAGACAGTTTGTGATACTAGCCTCTTTGACTCAACATCAACAATTTGTTAAAGAATCCGCAGCAGAAGCGACTGCTATATGAAACGGATAAAGTTGTAAAACAAATTGCATTGCCGCTTATGTTGATAACGATAAAGTATTGTTTTGTCTGTTTTAATGTTTTATCAATGGTATCTGTAGACCCGAGACGGCGTGCGGTTTTAGTCGGTTCAAGCCCGACATAATCGCCCCCGCTGGCCGGCGGGGGGTATCCGAAGAGATTTCCGCACGGAAAAATAAAAAGGTACCCGAAGTGGCTCAGTCGGGGTGCGAGGGATATGCTCTATGGGCAAACTTACACCCCGGCGTCTGTAGACCCGAGACGGCGTGCGGTTTTAGTCGGTTCAAGCCCGACGTAACCGCCCCCGCTGGCCGGCGCGGCGTCGGGGGGTATCCGAAGAGATTTCAGCACGAAAAAAAAAATAAAAGGTACCGGAAGTGGCACCCCGATGCTACAGCGTGCGGCAATACAGTACTTAGACATGTAATGCAACTAGCTGATGCCTGCGGTTTCGCCCGCGTGGAGGTCGGTTATCGATTTTTGGTCGTATTTCCGGTTCTGCTTAACCAATTGCAAATCAAATATACGGAAGAATTTAAGTCTGACCAAGACCTTTTTAATAAAAGAAAACCGCATCAAAATCCGTTCAGCAGTTTTTGCATCCGTCGCGAACAAAAAGACAGGTTTTCCAAAAATCATCAATCATCAATAGATACAGGTTGCTTCAATTCATCATAATGGGCAAAGTGGACGGAAAGACACGTACTTGGCGTGCGTCTGAGAAAGTTGTGGTTGCGAAACAACTGGGAATGGTCCGCCATTTCCTTCGTTTAACAACTGTTCTGGGCCTCGATCCTGCTAATGTATGTTAAAGAAAACCACTGCCATGCCACTGTTACTCTAAAAATGCTATTTAATCTATCAGTATAAATAGTTTAAAGTCTAAAATCAAATGAAGTGAGTTCATTACACTTTTGCACTCACTATACAAAATGCCATTTAATTTTAGACTAACTGTATAGTGATAAAGTCTAAAATTAAATAGTATTTTCAAGAGAATGGAATGACAGTGGCTTGTTTTAATATAAAATAGCAGAACCAAGGCCCCGGTTGAATGCAGACAGAGAGAAATACAGGAAGAGAAGAGAAAGAGATAGAGATCTGGAAGATACAAGCATTATGTTTTCATCCAATCAGAAAGTGTTATTATATTGTATATATAGTGGCGATAGCCCAGTGGTGTACGTAACGGACTGCTGAGACGAGGTCTCGAGTTCCATCCCCAGTCGCCCCGGGCACACACCTCTGACTTTTCGTAGTTATGTGTGCATTAATAAATGTTAATTATCTCTCGCTTAATAATGTGCCCGGTAGATGGCCATAGGCTCGCCCCCTATTACATTGGGACCTTAACATAACTGGAGAATCGTGGGTGTGTAATACGCCTCTGCCTACCCCTTCGGGGATACAGGCGTGAAGTTATGTTATGTTATATTGTATTCATAAACTACATAGATGTAAAATTATTAGTAGTTACATAGATGTAAAATTATTAGTAGTATTTTTGATAATGCCGTAAGGTGAAACCGGTAAGGTTCAAATAAATAAATAATTGTGGAAAAGTACAAGTGATTTATTCAATATGTGTAGCAAGTTCCACCAAGTGCCATCAATCTCCAGTATAAACAAAAAAAAAAAAATTAGTTGCATTATTATTCTTTTTTCTTGTATTCAATTTTTTTTTGTACCATTCTTTCGTTCATTGAAATCCTTCGAGCACCTACTGGAACTTATCTCTGCATCACCCAAAGGTTGACTGGTAGATAATGCCTCTGGCATAAGTCCGCCTTTGTACAATTTTATTGTTATGTATAAAGTTTAAATAAATAAAGTGCGTAAGATCGAAAATATTTATGATGCACCTGAATCCCTCAAAAACCTCAACCTCGAATGTTGAATATTTAACATACCGTTGTGCAAAGGACAGAAATGTACAGGATACCTTTGTTCAGCAATAATTTGTAGTGTGTTTACATTATCCGCACGTCAGGCCGGCGTGCCGGACATTCGCATGCCAAGATATTTCTGGCGATCCGAAGAAAAAACGACCTTACCTTCGTATACCCGTTTCGTAATAAGAGGTTAACAGCACGGAGTCGCGGAATTTCTTCACTAAGTATCACAATACCGCGTACAGCCGATGTTATTCATAGAATATTACTAATTCCACTAAACCAATCGCAGTATTGTTACCGGGTTCTCTTTTTTAGAATCATGCCTCTGCGGCGTAGCGGTAGTGCATTCGACGGCTACGACAGGGGTGCTGTATCGATTACCGCTCAGTGCGACTATTTGTATGCATGAATATGTCTATTTGTATTAATCTGGGTGTTTCTATGTATAATATGTATGTATTTACAAAAAAAGAAAACCATGACACAAGCTAGTTAAACTATGCTTAGTTCGGGTCTAGAAAGCTGTATAGAATGTCGTAGAATATTTATTTACGCATGTTGTTAGGGGTCCTACCATCGTGCCACCGTGGTTCCCAAACCCGAGGGGGCCATCTTGAAACCAGAGATGGCCCAAGGTCAGTCGGGGTGCGAGGGATATGCTCTATGGGCAACCTTACACCCCCGGTCTGTAGACCAGAGACGGCGTGCGGTTTTAGTCGGTTCAAATCCGACATACCCGCCCTCGCTGGCCAGCGGGGGGGGGGGTATTCCGAGGGGATTTCCGCACGAAAATAAAAAAGGGGGGTCCTACCAAGATATTCGCGGCCCCAGCCAGCCTTACCCGTTGGTTGATGGGTGAGGCTCTGTCGCAGGCTTTCCCCTCAGCGTTGGGGAGCCAGATGGCAGTCGCTCCCGTAAAAGCGAAAATAAATTGAAACGTGGAAAGGAAGAGTAGAATGGCGGACCTCGGGCTTCGTGATTAACGCTGAAATGGTAATGATGACAGTACGCTTGTATATAAAGTGGCCAGTATAAATTAGCATAGTTGTACAAATAACCCTTCAACAAGGTTGCCTGATGACTAGTACAACTGGTTGTACAAACGCTACAGCAGTGTATCATTTGTACAACTAGTTGAACTAAAAAATACTTGGGTTATGTTAAATGAACGATTCTGAAAACAAAAATATTTTTTTTGAAATTCTTGACTGTTTGTTCGCGATGGACGCAAAAAGTACTGAACTGATTTTGATGCGGTTTTTTCTATGTGAAAGGTCTCGGTCAGAGTTAAAATCTGCTGTTTGATTGCAATTCGTTAAGTAGAACCGGAGATATGACCAAAAAACGATAAACGATCTGGACGCGAGCGGAGCCGCGGGCATCAGCTAGTTTATTAATATTTACGTTTATTCGAGATACTTTGTGACCTAAATGTACACATTCGACTTTGAGTCCAATATAAGTAAAGATAACAATTTAAGTGCCAGTACATATTTCAATGGTATTTATATGGTTTGTCATAAAACTAGTCAAGAACTGTAAACTATTCTGTGCTACAATCTTAAGCTTGTAATAAATGGACAACATTATAATATCGGATATAACCGTTATTTGATCGATAACAGTTTCCGATTGTGCTCTTCATAATTGTGAACCTAAACGAAGAATATTTCATACCTTTTTTATTTTTTTTTCGTGCGGAAATCCCTTCGGATACCCTCCCGCCGGCCAGCGGGGGCGGTTATGTCGCTTGAACCGACTAAAACCGCACGCCGTCTCGGGTCTGCAGACGCCGGGGTGTAAGGTTACCCATAGAGAGAGCATATCCCTCGCACCCCGACTGACCCTGGGTCATCTCCGGTTTCGAGATGGCCCCCTCGGGTTTGGGAACCACGGTGTCCCCGTCTTGCCCCGGTTTGGGGGAGGGGCGCTAGTCGCCCCACCGTCCCGACCTGCTTCTGCTGGGGTGACAGATCCGTACTAATAGCTGAAGATTTTGTAAATTTGTTTGTGCGAGCTAATCTCTGGAATGTTGCACTTCCCATGTTGCACCTGCTCCAGTTAATGTTGGGAACATTACACTCGAAGTTGTTGACCACTATGTTTACCTAGGACAGACGATCCAGTTAGGTAAGTTCAACTTCGAGAAAGAGATCTCTCAAGACGAAAGTCTTTGACCAGTGTGTGTTGCCAGTTATGACATATGGAAACGAGACGTGGTCCCAGATCATGTTGTTGAGTACCCGCAACAGGCGAGCAATAACGAAACGAATTGTATGGAAACAATAACGAAAGGTATATATGCGAGAATATTAGCAAGTGGAAACCAGTGGTCCCTGCTTACCCCACTGGGGAAGAGTCGCTTATGTAAATGTAGAACATGTTATTACGTTACCTCTGCAGCTGCGTAGAGACATTGGCTGTAGTTTACCGCCTCTACCACGGCGAGTGTTCTGAGGAGCTCTTTCAACTAATCCAACTTCGCCATTTCGATCCAGAACAACACGTGCTGGACTGCGATGCCACCTGGCTGGTTGCACACAGTGGATACCATACGGTCCCGAACTCAGCGGTTCGGTGCTTCCTTTCTTTGTCGCACGATAAAAAGCTGGAATGCTCTGCCCGCGCACGTGTTTCCTTCTTCTTACAATGCCGGGTTCTTCAAGCGGGGCGTGAAATAGTACATTGTTACCCTAGGGGTGACAGTAACTTATTTAGTCCCGAGACGAGGTTAGAGGTAGGTCCCTCGAACTATTGGCGCCCGAACGAAAAGGAAAGTAAAAATAAAAACATGAATTAGCTAAAGAACAAGTTGAATTCCTGAGACGAGCTCAGCCGAATACAAGGGATTTTCGATTTAGCGTTTTTTTTTTTTGCGATATTTTGCGATTTTTTTTTTATCTTGCAATGGTTCACCCCAACACGAATCTATTACCGAAAACAGCAACTCGATAGCTCATCTCCTTCATACCCAAAACCGTGACAGAAAATTGGCAACGACGACGACGTCGACGACGAAGTCGACGACAACTCCTTAGCAATAGGGCTTTTCTAAAGAAAATCCCTAAGATAAAGATAAAGATAAAGATAAAGAGTTTAAGAAAAAATCGCAAAAACAAAAAATCACAAAAGCGAAAATCCCTTGTATTCGGCTGAGCTCGTCTCAGGAATTCAACTTGTTTTTTTCTGTGGCCGGCCAGCTATTCAGCCATTATTTTTCATTTTCATCATTGAAACAAGTTGAATTCCTGAGACGAGCTCAGCCGAATACAAGGGATTTTCGATTTTGCGTTTTTTTTGCGATTTATTCTTTATCTTGCAATGGTTCACCCCAGCACGAATCTATTACCGAAAACAGCAACTCGATAGCTCATCTCCTTCATACCCAAAACCGTGACAGAAAATTGGCAACGACGACGTCGACGACAACTCGATAGCAATAGGGCTATTCTAAAGAAAATCCCTAAAAATGGTAAATATTTTGCCCAAATCTATGTTATTTTAAGGAAATTGTTGAAACTAAACTAAAGTAAAGTTATGTAAAAAATATATATATTCTTTAATCAATATGTACTTAACTTTATTTTAATTTTACATCACGCTGTAATTGAGCGGCTGTATAGAAAGTTGGTACATGGTTGGTACATTAAAAATGTGAAAATAGAATTAGATTTTTTTTTATAATTTGACACCTGTCAGTTGAAAGCGATTCTCCCTAGGGATGAAAAGTATTACTTTCATCCCGCTCCTCAGGCAACTTCAGACCTACTTTCAGAGTATGAGTAATGAAAAAGCATTTTTTGAGCCCGTCAAGGTAGGGGCTACCATTTTAGGATCGTCAGCATCTGGGATGGTGGGTCTTCTGGACTTCAGCCTAGCTTCTCACCGTCCAGCGGGGTGCAGTCAATTGACGGAACGAATATAAAACAAAAATGTAGCACGCATTTTACCCATCAAAATCAAATATCGCTTCCAAACTCGGTTAACTCTATTGCTTCAATTCCAATCAGTATTTGAGCCGCAATTAATCTGTCCAAACCTTCAACTAAACTGAAAATAATAAACGTCTATACAGGATGTTATAGGTTGTTTAATTTAGGAGTATGCAGGGTGTATCTTGTAGTTATATAATACCCACTAGCTAATTCCCAATTGCTTGCTCGGTGTTGGACATATTCGGGATAGGACAGATTCGTAATTCGTCTGATTCGGGATTGGACAGATTCGGGATTGGACAGATTTGTGATTTGGGCACTTAATCTATATAAATAAAAGCGTATCGTATTAATAGTATAATAGTATAGTATTCCAGGCTATATGCTATCGTTAATAGTATTCCAGGCTATATGCTATCTCTGTGCCAAATTTCATCCAGATCCATTCGTCCGTTCTGGTGCTAACTTTTTAATAGTACACGATACCCTGCGAGCCCTTCTATAGGGTATTCTGATAGGGTTACTAATTCATCATCCACCAATACTCCTTATATTCGTGTTGATAACGCTATGCTATTCCAGGCTATATGCTATCTCTGTGCCAAATTTCATCCAGATCCATTCGTCCGTTCTGGTGCTAACTTTTTAATAGTACACGATACCCTACGAGCCCTTCTATAGGGTATTCTGATAGGGTTACTAATTCATCATCCACCAATACTCCTTATATTCGTGTTGATAACGCTAAAAAGTTAGAGTTAGTACCACGGAGAAAAATGCTCTAAAGTTCAATTAAACGCACTGAGAGGGTTTATTACGGTAGCCAGACCTCAATGACGGTATATTCTATCAATCATTAAGTTAATTCATAATGGATCGTAAGACGATATTGGCATGCTGCCGAAGTTGTACAACGACCCAATGAAAACGCCTAATCGTTTGAAGACTTAGTTTATAGCCAAAGCCGACCAAATTCGCGGAAATTCGATCGATTATCGCACGAATTTACCCGAATTTGGTCGGCCACAACGAGAAGTCGACCAACAACCTACAGCAAATGGGTCCAAACTAGAAACTGGCAGAATATATGTTAACATCACTCACTGTATAGCAACTTCTTTATGATGACGAAGACATTTTATATGACCAGGGAATCCCCTTATTGCAAATCGTGGACCTATAAAAAAAACTACGTTTACACCATCATTATTCATTGTTTTGGGATAATTTAAAGCTATTTTTTTAGTCTATGTGGTGTAATATGATGTAAAGTATTTTCTATTAAATAAACTGCATGCTATGAGTCTATGACGCATATTGGAAGAGGTGTAGGTCCAGCAGTGGACTGCAAAAGGCTAAAAAAACAAACGAATGTTTGTATTGTACCGTTAAATACAGGATATCTGCGATGCATAGACAGCGTCTAAGTTATTTGAGTCGTCATGCACACAAGAAAAGATTGAGAGCCAAAGAATGCTTCTAACTTCGTCATTTGTACCGCTGACCAGTGGACTGCTTACCGGAATCTGTGTTTCCTGTTAACTGCAAATTCAAATTTAAGTTTAAATTTGCAGTTAACAGGACTCACAGTTACTCTGTTCCTTATCTAGGTTATACTGTAACACGAAAATCAGAAATTAGATTCACATAAAGTGCTAGGTTCAAAAGGCAATAAATACAGCCCGCGAAAACTCAAGTTTTAATGAGCAAAACATCAACCACGATAGAGTTGCATGCTTATCTTCATAATGAAAAGATTATGTAGGCACGTGTGTAATGTGTGTATGTCACTGACCGGCTGTACCCCTTAAAATTTAATTTCGTGTATGTTTGAATAGGCCTCTGGATAGTGTATAGGTTCAAAATTGAACCATTGGAGTCGCCAATCGAGTTCTAGGGTTTTATATTTATTTTTGAAGTGAAAACTTCTTTAGCGGCTTTGTGCACTTTTTTTGTTAATGGGTAAAAAAGGTTAAACTCGCGTCAGTAAACACGTGACCTGTTGGTAAGACAACAAATATAGAAGCGATAATTTCATAATGTACTTAACAACCTTGGTGGCGCGTTCGTCTAACGAGTGGTCGTTGACTTCGTCAAGACTGGATCGATTCCGACCGAGGCCCAAGAAACATTTTTTGTCATCATATAACTTTTTGTAATATTTATTTTATTTTGTGCCATAAATCTATTGATGTAAAATGGAAATTAAACAAAGTGCATCTATTAATGAAAAAAGTGACGAAGAAATAGCGAAAGAAAATGAGTGAGTACTTTTTAATATATTGGCGATGATGGTTCTGGTAATAATGGTGATAAAGTCGTTGAAATTATTGATGGAAGTTGATTTTTCTGAGAGATAAACTTTTTAATGTAAAATAATTGTAATAGTTCTGAAGTGTTCAATTTTTAATGTAATATAAATTGTCATGTTTGTGTACGATAGCGCAATAAATGAATATTGTATGTTACCACATAAATGATAGTACTTTAATACTGATAATTAAAGCAATTCGTGCAAAATTATTCCCTTACCATTCCAAAATGTCAAAAAGCGGCCAAGTGTGAGTCGGACTCGCCCATGAAGGGTTCCGTAGCAGCAAGTAACATATTAATGTTTTTTTTTAATTCTTATATTTGAGTTGATAGATTCTTATATTTCAGTTCTAAGTATGGGGAACCCCCAAAATTAATTTTTTATATATATATTTTTGTGTGAAAATCTTAATGCGTTTCACAGAATACATCTACTTACCAAGTTTCAACAGCATAGCACTTATAGTTTCGGTAGAAAGTGGCTGTGACATACGGACGGACAGAGAGACAGACATGACGAATCTATAAGGGTTCCGTTTTTTGTCATTTGGCAACGGAACCCTAAAAATGCACAACGTTAATATTCAAGTTTTCACTTCTACCGGCACTCCCGGAGTGCAACCCGTCGTTTTTTTAATTGACGCAAGTTTTCAAATTAACAGAACGATATCTGTAAAAAATAATTAAAATGCTCTTGAAACTCTCTCTAACCAATAAGATGGCAACTACTAAATAAATCAACCTGTATATTATGTCATAATTACGAAACAAAACCCCAATTTCCGTGCAAACTCATTTCAGTTTTTCTATTTTCACTTTTTCCATATCTTTCCGCTACAGCTGTCGAGAAGTCAATGACGCGTGTGTCTACAATCCATGATAACAGATAGATAAAAACGGATAATTAAAACACCTACATATTCCTCCGCTCAGTCCGCTCGCCTGAACTCGCCTCTCTCAGTCCCCGCGCAACACTCGCGGAGAACGCACGCGTTAAATCTACAAGAAACCTAATTTCGATATTCTTTGTACTTGTGCTATTTTCGTTCAGTATCTTTGTGTGTGATGCCTACAGAAGCTTGTGAAAGATTCATGATGAAGTTAAAGAAAATTGTAAGTGGTTTTTTATTATTTATTTATTTCATTTTTAAGTAAAAATCTCTGGTAATATTTTTTTGTATAGCGGTGTAGTTAGACTTGCATTTGCTGATCTTCTTTACATAAGTCTTTTTAAATTATGTGTTTATTTATAAAACCAAAGACACGTTAAAAGTAGTTCATTACAAAAAAAAAAATTCTTTCGTATTTTTAATAGAGACTACATAGTTTTCAAGTTAAACCCTAACTTAACTTATAGGCACTTCGAACTCTTCGAAGAGCATTATTACGGAAAATTAATTATAATTTAAATGTATTATTTAAATTAAAATATTAATTGATTTAATAAGTCACAAAAGTCACGAGTTAATTATTTCTTGAAAAAAAAAATTGTCTAACAAAACAAAATATTTATAAAAATAAATAAATATTCTACGTCATTCTACACAGCGCTTTCTAGACCCAAAGTAAGCCTAGTTTAACTACATAGCTTGTGTTATGGGTTCCAGAATGTATCTCCGATGGGGTAGGCAGAGTTGATGATGATGTTGGTATCTATGTACAGTCGCCATCGGTATTAGCTTAACACATTCCAAGTGACCGATGGCCTTAGCACCAAAACTTTACAAATAAATATATAATAACATAATAATAAACAAAAATGTTAAAATAAATTTGTTCTCTGAAGATTATAAATATATGTATAAACAATATGTAATACATACATTATTTCGATTCCCGCTCAGTGCAAATATTTGTATGCATGAATATGTCTATTTGCATTGGTCTGGGTGTTTCTATGTATAATATGTATTTATTTATAAAAAAAAAGTATATAAGTATGTTTATCCGCATTCTGGAACCCATAACACAAGCTAGTTAAACTATGCTTACCTTTTTTTTTTTTTTCGTGCGGAAATCCCTTCGGATACCGCCCCCGCTGGAGAGCGGGGGTCTCCAGCGGGGGCGGTTATGTCGGGCTTGAACCGACTAAAACCGCACGCCGTCTCGGGTCTTAAGACGCCGGGGTGTAAGGTTACCCATAGAGCATATCCCTCGCACCCCGACCGACCCTGGGCCATCCCCGGTTTCGAGATGGCCCCCTTACTTGCTCTCCACTGTGCCATCTGCTAATCAGACGGACATTTGGAAAGCTTCCGAACAGCCCTCAACAGGGCAGTCCTCGCCTCGGTCGGAGTTGGCCGTAGGCGGCAGCGTCTCTCGCGCCCCAGGAGAGAGGCGCTGCCGTCTCCGTTGCCCAGGGTGCACCGCGTGGAGGTCCCCAACCAAGCACCCCAAACTATGCTTACCTTGGGTCTTGAAAGCGCTGTGTAGAATGTCGTAGAATATTTATTTATTTATTGGTTCCCGCACTGCAGGTAGCAAACGGGAGTTACGTAGGTGGTTTTAAGCTACGCTTATTATAAATAACTAACCATCGGCTAGACCGTGTGCTTGTACACGTGCTACCTGAATTACAAATAAAAAATTACTTGCACGTCATGCAGCTACACATTGTCTTTTAATTTTTTCGACTGCCTCTTAGAGCGGATTTCTCTATTGATAACAACTGAGTTCAAGTCGAGCTAAACGGAGTTCTTACGTTTAACTCATTGAGTAAAAAATGAAAATCTACTTCAGTTTAGCTGATCTCAGTTCTTCAGGAATATACCTACTAGTGTGAATATATGAGATCTTGAAACTGATACTAGTGATCTTGATACACTTTTAATCGCCCAGGTTTACAGTTACCGTTTGATAAACAGTAATTTGCGAAAACGTCGTCGCTTAAGTCAAGGACGTGGAGACCGTTAAATCGTGTTCTGAATAGCTTTTGAATACTCTTTAATTGCATAAAATGTTTTTTCAACGGGTTAGTTACATCTTTTGTGTTAACTCTGACGTCAATGGCGGTTGTACTAGTACGAAACCTATAAAATGATTCAATATTACTTACTTCTGTTACTTGCTAGAGCGCTTACGCATGGAGATCATTGCTAATCTGAGAAAGTTTTAAATGTTTGAGAAGTTACAGTACTGCACTATCAGTAATGTAGTCAAATGATTACATAATGAATAAATGAAAAACATCTGCCCAAATTTTAAGCTTGTAACTCTAGGTTTAGACTCTGCGTTTATCAATCAGCCAGTCAGCCAGTTAGGAAAAGTCATAAGTTAATTTACATTTAGTTTTTGGATTTCCTAAAAGTACCTAATTCAGAGGCGCGACATCCGAATTTTCTAGTATTGGAATCTGAAAGCAGTGCGTAAGCGCCCTTAACCATCTGGCTCGGTGTTCCAAATAGCAACAGCTCTATAAAGATCTGCAAACATCCGACACACGTTATTCCAAAAAAAACTCTGTTGAGTCAAAGCATCTGTAATAGTTACTGTTGAGGCTAAATATAAAATTGAATAATCGTTAAAATTAAAAAATATATATATTTTCAAACAAAAGTTCAAGAAAAACTCTCAACAATTACGTAGTTGACAGCTAATTCTAGCATCAGATTTTATACCTAGTCTGTAATAGTACCACAGGTCTTTCTTACAGGTATTGCCTTACGAACCAGCCCGGCCAATTAATATAAATATGAAAGCTGTAAATCTTGGCGTTCATAAACGTTACTTTATGACCTGCTATTATTATTCAATAACGTAATACGTAATACGTTCAGCGTAGGGTCGAGGTAGATAATTACTCAAAATGGTTTTCGAGTAATGATACAAATAAAAAACAATATGCAGAGATTTTGTCCAGAATTTACATAAAGTCATCAACAAAAACTTAAGTCCATTGTCGCTTAAGACACAGATACTAAACATAAATCTATTGTCTGTACTCTGTACCATTTACATTTGAATACACAGGAATATACCAATATAAGGATGAAACATTTGATTTATTATGCTTCATTTATGAAGCTATTGTATCTTTATACTGACATGAATATTGTAAAAACGAGGACATTAATATTGTAATAAAGAAGCCTGTGTACCTCCAGCCGATACCTGGAATCCCACAGTCTGGCCACGATACTGAGGTTCATGGCTTTCAGCTGTGGTCTTATAGTATTGTAAGAGTAATAATACATTTGTAAACATTGTATGCGCAATGCAGCATTATTTAGTTACATCTAGTAAAAGGAGTTCTTACCCGACTGCGCCGAAGCCTTAACAGTATCTAGGGTTATATTTGTAATTAATGATATAAAAAACAAAGAGAAAATCCCGTAACCATTATACAGCATCAGGGGAATTATGCGTTTGTTTGCTTGCCATAGGCATATTGAAAAATAGTGTTAGCGACGCTCATACGAGTAGATACGCAATGTACTTAGTAGAACTTTTTACTACTTACCTATGTCTTTGAACTGATTTATTCTTATTTTTTGAAAATATGTCACACGCTCTGCTATTATTGTACAGTTAGCAGTATGGAGTAGTATGTATTAGATCTTTGCCCGAATAAAGTGTGATCTCGCAACTACCATTGTGTTATATATAAAAATCCTCGTCTACATAGCCAATAAAGTGGTCCCAAGCTACATTGAGGGTGCATGTGCCCTCATCAAGACCTCCAACCAAACTCACCGGCTAGGGCGGTGTACGCCTGCTGATTAACATACGGGGCTCTGCCCACGGCTATCCTCTCGGAGTTGGGTGGTCCAACGGCAGTTGGTCCCATAAAAGCCAAGATATGTTTAATCTAAAGAAGAAAAAACATATGAAGCGGACCCGGGGCTCCGAGGTGCAATCCTCGGATGCAAACAGGAATAACACCAAGTGATGATGAGAAGAAATAAACACAAGATTCCATAAAAAGTACCAGGAAAGTAGCTTCTCTAAAGAGATGTCTGTGATGTATCCTCGAATCGTTCGAGAAAATTTCCAAACATTTTACATAATATATTCAATGTTCATTACAATTGACACTATTGCCAGCATACATACATTATAATAATGTAGTCTTTAAAATCTAGGCCTTAGGTGTTGTTTTGGAACGCCACATCCTGTATCTAGGTGCTCTATTTCAGTAGTAGTGCTTGGAATAATTTCCTCATCCTGTAATCTCATTTGCTATATGATTTCCTTCTTAATAACACAGTTTTTAAAAGTGTTAGCAAAATTATTGCTTGTTTAACTCCAAAACTTCACATTAATCTGAATATAACCTCATTAAGCGTAGCGAGCCGAAGGCAAGCGAAGCGTCTTTCTCCACAAATCGGGTTTTCGCGTGAAACCATACTCCTCCTAGACGGCTCGACCGATCTTGACCAAACTTGGCACGGTTATCAAGCACAGTGTGCTGAGTGTCTCTATGGGTCGAAAGTTGATGTCCGACGTACCATCGAGGAATAATCACGGAAAAACCAAATCAATGGAAAAGTCGTCTATTGTTGAATAGGCAAATCTCGCTACGCTTAAGTTTGGGTTGATTGCGAAGCTGGTAACCGTCCTAGTTAAGTTTGGGAATAATAATGTCAGATTGCAGGTAATCTGATTCGGGCTGATTTATTATTGTTTTTGTAAAGTTTAACCTTCATAATTAATTCAATTAAATTTTTAAGCATTTTGTATGCTTACTTTTTCTAAAGATTTAGACAATCAAATCAAAAGATTTAGAAAAAAAAATCAAAAGAAAAAACAATGTTTAAAAATGACTGTAAAGTTATTCACTGTTTCCGTAGTTCGCAAGAATTATGGTAGATGGCTTCAGCGTCGCCTTAAGACGTATATAATATATCGGAGAATTTCGAATATCTGGGATGTGTCTAGATAGCTCAGCTGGTCAGAGCATTCCGCCTGTAAGGGACTGGTCGCGGGTTCAAGTCCCGTTCTAGATGTTCTCTTTTTCCGATCTAAATCTTCTTAATTAATGTTGTGTGAGATTTAGTAACAAAACAATGAATTGTTTGGAGTTTTAGGCCCCTATTTCATCATGGGCGTAACCGGGGGTTCAAACCCCTCCCTTGCCATCTCCTCATCATCATCTTAGCATTATTCGCAAGGGTATCCGAGGTCTTGATTTCAGAGCCGCTTACTCCTTCTTTTGGTTTGACTTATACGACTTCCCAACCCTGAGAGGCACGCCTGTGCCAGGGCCTGGTCTTTCAATCAGAAGGTGTACCCCAGCTTGCAGGTTAGATTGCTTTGGGCTCCGAAGATTTTGTTTGATCCCCAAAAGTACCCTCTCCCACGGGTACGGCTACTGAAAAGCAATCGAAATAAAATTGTATAGATCAAAAATAACACAAAATAAATCACGACAGAAGCCGTTAAAATAAGGTAAAATTCTAATGGCTTTACTCAATGACCACAATCAATGGGGTTATTGCAATGGATCCAAGTGGACGGAGAGACATTTTGTGAAAAATATTTGTGTCGTAATTCAGTTTAAAAGAAATAATACTTACTAATAATAGTTATTACTAACGATGTCATTATAACTTAGAATGAAATATTCTGTAATTGTGAACTAACTTCAGCGATTTCATAGTCATACACAATATGGTCACGTATATTTATACCCTAAGGGGTAGGTCGTCCCTGGGGTTATCCTTTCGAGGGCTTACCCGGGGTGCCCGGCAATGACCACTTGGGGAGGACACCGTGTGGTTTAAGTCAGTCCGATTCCGACACACCCATCTCATCGTTGACACCGAGGGGGTGGAGCCCGTGGGGGTTTCCACACGTAAAATAAGGGGTAGGTCGAGGCGTATCAGCACCAGCACTCACACGCCGTCATATCCTACTATTTACTAATGTTACAAATGTGAAAGTTGGAGAAGATGTTTGAAAGTTTGGATGTTTGGTACTCTGAACGACTGAACGGATCTGGCTGAAATTTGGTACAGGGATAGACTATAGTCTGGAATAACATAGGCTAATTTTTATACCTGGAATAGGTTCCCATTGGACGTGGAAACAGAAACAGAATTCCACGCGGGCAACAGCTAGGGAAATATATGGTGAGCCTATTAACACCAACCAGGCTTTTATAGGCTTTTTTCTTCTGTTTAACACTTGTCGCCTTGTAAATAATACTTCTGATTAAATTCGATGTTTCTAAGAAAAGAGTATAAATTAATTAATAAATATTCTAGGATAAATTACACAACGCCATCCCGGGTCAAACTAAGCAGAGCTTGTCATATGGGTTCTAGAATGCGGATAAACATACTTAAATACTTTTTTTTGTAAATATATACATATTATACATAGAAACTGAGCGGGAATCGAACCCTACACCTGTGACTTAGCAGTCAAACGCACTACCGCTACGCCACAGGGGTCGTCAAAGTTCAACAGAAGTTCAACTACTTTGGACTCTCTGAGTGCCATGCTCGGCTTTGCGCGAGCCACTACTGTTGTAATAGTCCTCGTGTACGGGAGTCACATTAATCGGATTGAGCGGAATTAGACTTTTTTCCGTGCGGAAATCCTATCAGATTCCCTTCCACCGGCCAGCGGGAGTGGTTACAATAATAATAACAAATCTCTTTATTGTATGTACACAAAAATACACATACAGAACATAAGCTGGTACAGTTTTGAGGCATATACAATTGGCGGCCTTATCGCACAGGGCAATCTCTTACAGGCAACCATTGGATGGAGAAAAAATAGTTAACCTGCTAAAACCGTAAGCCGTCTCGGCTCTACTAACGCTGGGGGGCATTTCCATACCCCAATGTGTACCGCGACACTATGTCATCATCATCATCAGCTTAGCGTCCTTCCCGGTTGCTAGAAGCTCTCACTTAGAAGCCCGGGGTGCGCTCACTTCTTCTCCTCTTGGTTTAGCTTATACGCCTTTTATGGGAGCGACTATACCAGAGCCTCGTCCGTCAATCAGCAGTGGTGCACCTGCTGATTGACGGACGAGGCTCTGGCTTCTAGGTGAAGTTGGGTTAGCCCCGGAGTCTTAATGTGGCACCCATTTTTTTTTTAGCGTGTGGCAACTCCTACGGGCCTCACCCCATCGGTGCCGACGATGGGGTGGGCGTGTCGGAATCGGACCGACTAAAACCACACGGTGTCCTCCCCAAGTGTCCATTGCCGGGCACCCCGGGTAAGTCCTCGAAAGGATAACCCAGGGTTACCGGCGGACTTTGGCCGCCACCGCGGACTCGCCTGGTGGGGTCGGGTTTTATCCCGCGTCGGTGAGTTGCCAGGCGTGCACGGCCTGCTTCTGTAAGGACAGCGAGTATGCACCGCGACACTATGTACAGCCAACGACAAAATTTGGTTAATACTTAAACATATAAAAACTCTTTTTTACATAGGAATACATGAACTAATAGTGGATGTTTAAGTACTTTTATAATACCCAGAGGACAAATTAATATTATGCATGTTTTATTTATTATTTTATGAAAGGGTCAAGAGCTAAGATGATCAATAGATAACAATTTGGTAAGAGACTTCGGTCGTTAACTGTACCTGCGCATATAATTGGCGCTTCAAAATGTAATTATTTGCAATTTAATGGGTCAAACTGCTCGTATTTTCGTGTTTTGTTTTCCTATCCTGTATCCTCCTTTATATAGTAAACAGATAGTAATAATTTCTTGAAATACGTGCATATCTATACCTAATTTAATATATTACTAATTATGCGGTTGTCCTGCTAGACTGTGAAACAATATATACTAACCAATATAATACGTGTAAATAAATTAATCATACATATTAACATAAGTTGTCCCGTCTCAAATTCCGTCCCGTGTCATTAGTTCCAGCATACGCGGGGTAAAGACGCGTCGGAGACGTGTCCACTGTTAAAGTATATCTAAGAGACGTGGCGCAGATAGGACGTGAAGACGTTTCTCACATTTAGCTTTGCTCCGCGCACCCCTTAACACCTCGCTCACCCCGCGCGGCTACGTCTTGTCCATGTCTCGTCCCTTCTGTATACTTCAGAATAGATCGCATTCTTCGAACGCGTCGTGTCCCCGTCTCGCACGCGCCTCGTCTTGTCTGTTTCTTTTGTGTCGCAACGCTTCTATACATTTTGTAAGAAACTCACTGAAAGATCGTAAAGATACTTTGATATTCCGTATGATCTGTCAAAACAAACCTACCTACACTTTCGTGAAGTTACTAACCTTTAGAATCGCTCATATTCTGATTAGTTTCAATTAGATTTTAAAATGTTAACTTTATAAGTTTTCGTAAGCTTTAGAATCACACCTTTTTAAAACGTTATTTTACTTAATCGGCCCTCAGTTTGTAAATAAGACCATTCCAATTACTAGCGGCCGTGAATTTTTATTGCCAAATTATTTTCTTACAGAGTTTATCTATTGCAAAGTGCCTTGCGAATTTGGCTGTATATGTAGAAGCAATAATCTTGACGTTCAATAAGTGTTAGTTTGTTAACAACATGAACAACTATATATAATATTTGATTTGGAAGAATTTTACAGAATCTATTATTAGTTTGAATTAGAATTTGGACTTAAATCTTACGATTTAGTACCTCCTTTCTATGCCGCACGAAGAAGAGCTGAAATACTTTACCCAAACATCTGATTCCTTCTTATAATCCTGGGTTCTATTGATGCGGTTAAATTTAGGGCCACCATTTTAGAATTGATAGCATCTGTAATAGTGGCCTTTATTTTTGAACATCGTGAGTGTGTAATACACCTCTGCCTACCCCTTTGGGGACACAGGCGTGAATTTATGTTATTTTTGAACTACATCCAGGGGCTATGTTTAAGTTAAATTACTTTTGTTCCCCGAGTTCCGCAGTCTGCGGCGAGGACGCCGCAGACTCGTCTACGCCTGGGACTACCGACCTCCATGATCGAGACCTAAGGACGGCAGTTGGCTGTCCTTTCCTTACAGAAACAGGCCGTGGCGGAGGCGTGTCGTGTGTCCTCGCCTCGCCTGGTGGGGTCGGGTTTTATCCCGCATCGGTGAGTTGGCAGACGTGTGTAGGACCACAAGCCACGCCTCCGCCACGGTGCCATTCATGCCTGCCATATTTGTTACCCATAACGTGGTGGAACTAATACTAATAATAATATCTGCCAAGAACGATTGCTAGGAGCAGTAGCCAATGATAAATTTACTATTAAAAATTTCTATATTCTTATCTTGCTATTGAACCTAACCGTTGAAAAACCGTAAATCTCTTTTTGTTTGTTTCATTTGTTCGCGCCTCATGCCAAAACTACTGTATCGTGAGTGCTTTGCGGTAAACGGTTTACGATCGCGCAAGTATTCGCTTCGTTAGCGTCATCTAGCGAAGTTATACTGAACTTGTAAATATACTGGCTGTGCCCCGCGGCTTCGCTCGTGGCATACTTCGCCCTCGTGGCTCCCATTTATCCCATACATGTCCGTAATTTATTATTTCTACAATAATGTATGGAAATTTACCCGATTTGTTAACATTTATGATTACTGCTCCACTCTCCCAAGTAGTAACGTGATGATGCCTATAACCTTCCCTGATAAATGGGCTATCCAACACAAAAAGATCTCTTTTTTTTTTTTTTAATTCGAACTAGTAGGTAGTTCCCGAGATTTGCGTGTATAGATTAGAAAATTTCCTTCCAAGTTATAACCCGGCCTATCTTTGCTTCGGTTAATATTCACTCATAATATATACCCTATACTTGTACTGGTGGTAGAAATTTGATGACACAATTTTGTCACAAAATTCGGCCGGGTAGGTACCACCGTGCACGATTGTGAAAAACCCTCTATAGTAATCCAATTTCGGTTTGATTGCGTTCAGGGGTCAGCAAGTGTATAGCCGGGCAGGGGGATTGTGGTCGCAGCACTAGTGGGACCGGTGGGTGTCACGCGGTGCTGCGACGACAATCCTCTTCTGATGAGGCCGTCAAGCTGAGTGCCACCGTTGTTAACATGCTACGTGTATGTAATGGTGACCCTCTTTCCTGAGACTTTACCTTCAGCTTACCATCAGGCGAATATTCCTTTCAAATGGTCCAATAAGTGCAATGGTTCCGAAGATTAACCCTCAACATATAAACAAACTCACAAAATTCGGCCTCTCAATAACATTCGCGTAAATTGACATGGCGTGATGGATGGATTGACGAATACACACGTAATTGTACAAATTTTCACTTCTGTCAGCACCCCGGAGTGCCACCGCCTTCTTTTTTTACGGCAACAGGAAAACAGTTTTGGGTAACCTTCGGATACCACCTCACCGAGAACTACACGAAGCAGTTATATTGAACTCGTACTAAAATAGTACAAGACGTGTTCAAGCAATGTCCACATCGCGTGCCTAGTGAGGAGTAAATCGGCTGATTCATCTATTCCAACTATATTAGTTTAGATTCATTGTTGATTTGTTTTTCGTCAATGATATTCAATAACATACGTCAATCATAACAAACAAATGATCTCGTGCGAACAACGCCTTGTATTTGACGGTAAGGGGCTTGAATATGTTGCAGTACTGCGTGGCAGACAGCCAGCAGTGATAAAACTATCCTCGTTTAGGTTACAAACACATTACTGTATCGCCGGTGCTGCTTTCCTGTGCCTACTGGTACAAAATGAAAGCGGAAGCGAGTTTATGAATGTATTTTTTTAATTAACTGGTTAGGTGCTTAAATACGATGCCTAAAATATAATATATGAATTGATTATTCCCTGCTCGTTGGTACTTACGTATCACTTATACAGAAGACCTTAATTTACTCTGAAAATAACAATGATATCAATCATTTTTGAGTGGCAAGCTTACAATATACAGACCATGGAGCAATATATGTGGTTTTGTTGTGATTGATACAGACAGACATATAGAATGCGATACGATTGATATTTGACGTAATATTCATTTTATTTTTGAAATAGACATTCTATTACGTTGTTCAGTTTCATAGATTCTTTTTATTTAGAACAAAGGGTAGTGCATAGGTAAAATCTAATTAAATCATTGATCCATGAAACAATCGCCATTCTTTATGTAAAAATATCTGTATAACAGTACTAGCTGATGCCCGCAGCTCCGCCCGCGCAGAGGTTGCTCATAATTTTTTGCTCATATCTCCAGTTCTACTTAACCAATTGCAATCAAACATACGGTGGATTTTGAGTCCGACCAAGACCTTTCTAAAAGTAAAAAACCGCATCAAAATCCGTTCAGTAGGTTTTGCGTCCATCGCGAACAAACAGACAAACAGTCTAACAGATAGAGACAAAAATTTCAAAAAATGATATTTTTGTTCAGAATCGTTCATTTAGCATAGTCCAAGTTTTTTTTTTAATATCTCCAATTCTCCAATGTACAGACACAACCAATTTACAATTTTATAATAGTATAGATATGCGAATTGTTCTGCATCTTCAGGATATTTACCATCAGTTTTTTTTGTTAAAAATATTCGTATTTAATCAATAATCAATATGTTTCTATAATATCGTTTTTTCATTCCCCTCTGTGTCTCATGACTTGCGCCTCAAATGCCTCCGGATACTGTTTTGTTTAGTATAGGTATTGTTATTGTAATTCAGCATTGTGTCACCAAAGAGGATGGCATTCTCTACAAGCCCTCACTGTCCTCCAATCATCCTCAGTAGCTCGGCTGACGGGACCGGGAACGATCGCCCGTTGAAGTACCTAGTTACTAGCGTATAACGTATTGAAAACGATTACTGCAGTGTTGCTTGAATATCGGTTTATTTGAACAGTATCAATTCAATTGTTCGTGTTATATACAGTGCAAATTAGTTGGTTGTATTTATGAAGTATAACAGTGACTTTCTTTTTTAAATTTGTTATTTTATAACGTGTGTTTATTTTCAAAGAGTTAAGTGTTTCATTATGGTTGTATGGTACACAACGGAGGTTGAAGAAGAGGTAACTGTTTTTTGTTTTTCAATTGTGTAGTTATAGCACTAAAGTAGCTCTGATGGTAAACGGTTACCGTGGCCTATGATCAACAATAGAGGCGTCATGTTGATTGTAATGGAAAGCGACAGCAGGATAATAGGTAGAGTGAGGTATAAAGTGCATCATACTGCTACTTAAATACTTAAAAGGTTAAAAGTGTAGTTAAAAGTTAAAAATTGTGAGCGTAACCTTTCTAAAATAAATCTACCTATAAGCCCGACATAACCGCCCCCGCTGGCTGGCGGGGGGGTATCCGAAGGGATTTCCGCAAGAAAAAAAAAAAAAAAAGGTACTGAGGTCATCACGTGGGTCAGTCGGGAGGCGAAGGAAATGCCTTATGGGCCACCGTACACCCGTGACGGCGTGCGGTTTTAGTCGGTTCAACTCCGACATACCCTCTCCCGCTGGCCGACGAGGGGACATCCGAGGGGATTTCCGCACGAATAAAAATGTTCACTTTTATTATTTTAAATAAATTATGAGATTATTTAGTTAAATGTTTTATCCAACCATATTGTATTATGAAGTGTAGTGATATTGTATTTCCTCAAGTGCTTCATTCGGCTACGGAAAATGTAATTTATTGCGTTGTACTACATAGGTATACATGGCAATATTTGCTAAAAAGAACATATGTGTCTAGGTGGCTCAGTTGGTCAGAGCATTCCGCCTGTAAGGGACTGGTCGTCGGTTCAAGTCCCGTCCAAAATGTTCTAAAAATTAGCATTTACTCATTCCCGCTCAGTGCGAATATGTCAATTTGCATTGGTCTGGGTGTTTCTATGTATAATATGTATTTATTCACAAAAAAAAATCTAGAACCCATATGACAAGCACTGCTTAGTTTGAGCCTAGATGGCGTGGTTTAATTTCTCCTAGAGTATTTATTTATTATTTGGGGTTGACGCAACATGTCATTCTCCTCTATACAATTCTATCAGACGTCACCTCCGCAGTCACCTTTTTTATGGATTACTAGTATTCATTATAAAAAAACTTCACTTACTCCTTCACTTTACGAGTTGGCTTATACGGCTTTTATGGTAGCAACTGCTGTCGACCTCCAAAACCCGAGCGGAAAGCTTGCGCCAGAACCTTGTCCGTCAATCAGCAGATGTACCGGCTTGCAGTCGACGAAGGTCTTTGTGGCCCCCATACACCAAGTAGTTCTTCATACGGAAACCGAACCTGCTATATTTAGTGCATTGCTAATAAAAGGTCGTCACTGAAACCAATACACGTTTTAACTTTAAATAAAATGACGTCTGTAACGTTCCACACGTCATTTTAACGATTACTAATGTGCGTTTGAAATCGGAGAAATGTCACGTAGAAATACCCTTGAGTATTCCTGCTTCTGCCTTCAAGGGTGACGATGAGCAATCCGCTCGGATATTTCAACGTTATTTTAAGAAAAATCATGAACATTGATCTTGACGTTCATAAGTGTTACTTTGTGACTTGTGACCTCAATTAATTAAGACATTTTATTTAATTTTCATCCATCGCTTGTGAAAGATAGATATTTTACTAAAGAAACTGACCTGAATAATGGTTTCAATATTTAGACATCAAAAAAAAAACATCACTATCGACCCCTTATTACGCAAACCACGTAAACCTCGAGGAGATTTGCGTATTATGTTTTAAAACTGTACCGAAGCACCCTTATACGAGGCTTGTGTAAGGCCACTCGAGCCCTTCCGACCCAGTTCGACTCTGCACTACGCCACCGAGGTAACCAAGTCAAGCAGAAAGAAATCACATAAGTATACCTTACCTAGTAGGTGTGTAAAACCTGGGGTGCTTGGTTGGGGACCTCCACGCGGTGCACCCTGGGCAACGGAGACAGCAGCGCCTCTCTCCTAGGGCGGGAGAAACGCTGCCGCCTACGGCCAACTCTGACTGAGGCGAGGACGGCCCTGTTGAGGGCTGTTCGGAAGCTTTCCACGTTTCCCTCTGATTAGCAGATGGCACTGTGGAGAGCAAGTAAGGGGGCCATCTCAAAACCGGAGATGGCCCGGGGTCAGTTGGGGTGCGAGGGATATGCTCTATGAGTAACCTTACACCCCGGCGTCTTAAGACCCGAGACGGCGTGCGTTTTTATTCGGTTCAAGCCCGACATACCCGCCCCCGCTGGCTGGCGGGGGGGGTATCCGAAGCGATTTCCGCACGAAAAAAAAAAAAAAAGGTATGTAAAACCTTAATTACGTATTAAAAGTGTGACTACATCACATTGCCCTATTTCGTATATAAACAATAATAATTATATAACTAGTAACATCATGACGGCGAGTGCCTTAGCAGATGACTGTTGCCGCGTGTTCAGGGTATGCACGGCAAACAACCTGTCCATCAGTCTGTGCGTATCTTTTTCGACATGAACAAATACATGAGTGTTGCTTACTTTTTTATATTTTTAGGGTTGACAACCTTTAGGATAATTAACATATTAAGTATATTCTCTATTGTACCTAGTAAAACGAGTCTAAGCGCTAAGAGCGATCTTTCTAACATCATATGTTGCGATTCCGACTGTAGCTTACATTAGGCATAACATCCATTTCTGCCGTCCTCAAGCTAAAAGGTGGTTAAGTGACTTCTGGTAAATTTTCACATCTTATGTAGTATATACTGCTTCCGGGCTGTTTGGCCGTGGTCCATAGTAAACTTGTGTTCCAAACGTTTCGTCGATCACTGCGGTAGACATCTTCAGTGGCATAGGTCCGGGCGCCGACGAGTGCGTAGAGCTCTTCTCGGCGGCGACTTCTCTGCGACTGATGTAGAGGCCCGAGTCGCTGGCCAAACAGCCCGGAAGTAGTATATATTACATGCAACGCCGGCCGTGAAAGCCTTTTTTTTTTTCGTGCGGAAATCCCTTCGGATACCGCCCCGCCGCCGGCCGCCGCCGCCAGGGGCGGTTATGTCGGGCAAAGATTTATATTTCGCATCTTAACTTTGAACAAATATTAAATGTATCAATAGAAGCTTTATTCTCGCAAATGCTCAGAAATATATCCATCCTCTGTTAAATAACAACATAATTGCAGATTTATCAAAAATACTAGCATTGGTTTTAAAATATGCCCTCATTTTTCAGCTCTAGCTCGAAATTTGCTTTTTCACTTAGCCGGATTTTAATTTGAGGACAGCAGATTAGCATACATGTAAACGATTTGGTTAAAGATGACGTTTAAGGATCAAAACGTCCATGAGATGCTTCTGTTAGTATAAATTGATGTGCAGTCTCTTTGATTGGACATTGCGGAGGCGTGGTGGTATCATCAATTGTCGTCAATTTGGCTCCCCCAGTACCACTGCCCACGTATTATTGTCATTAGCTACAATGTCGCGTCACTCGGATATTTTCACTGCATGAATGAAATTATTTCAAAGCCAGTGATTCATTTATTTACGTAGTAAGTCGGAGGTTGAGGAACGACAGTATTTCCTTTCTCCGAAATTAAATTTTATATAGATGATTGATATACAGATTTTTGGTTTACTGCAGTTTTCATAATTCATTTAGGTCACAAAGTAACGCATATGAACGTCAAAATTTACAACTACAACATTTACATTTATAGACAGATTTGCAAGGCAAAAAAATATGACAATATCATCATCATCAACCTATTCTAGTCCACTGCTGGACATAGGTCTCCCCTAATGAGCGCCATAGCGCCCTGGCTGCGGGCAGATGCTGGATGCGGCAAGCTGAAGACAGGGCGCTATGACAATATAATCTCAGCCAATCTTCTACAATCACCAGTTATTATTTTAGCCAACCCTGAGAAATTGAAAACGCAAACATCACCATTTCCGTCTTCGTAAGATGGAAATGTTTCAGTGTAATTAAACGGCGTCCGTTTTGTGTATATCTGTTAATTATTAATTTTTTACGCCATAGTGTGTTTTTAGTTGTGCAAAATTACGGTTATTGTCCACTACGTTACGCAATATTTACAATTCGGGCGATGTGCTTTTTGATTTTACTGTAATCCCGATCATAATTGACGCATGATGCATCGCCGTATACGACGGCACTTCAACGAGACGCAGTATTTCAAGTCAACATTGGTAATATTCCTCTCTGATATATTTAGAATTAGTTGTACTTGATTTTAGGGTTAGTTATTACACCACACAAAACTAATGTTCTTATGAAGAAAAGTAATGATAATCAGTGGATACGCTATCACTTTGAACCCTAGAGTCCTTGATGTCAGAAAGAGCCTGCGCTCGAACCAACCGCCCACAATCAGGCACTTTTTCAGACCTGAGACGAAAATTTCTAGCAAACGTGGATGTAATACTTACAACCCCTTTCGTAATATATAGCCGTAAAAAGTATATAAAAATAACAATTTTTTTTCTAAGAGAGTGAATCCTTATAGATCTGCGTTACAAAAGTTTTCACCGATTCTTCATTAATGTTACCTACTCGTAATTATTTAATAAACTTTATGAACAAATTAACAAACTCCCACGCAGTTAATGAAAGAGAAAAAGTTCAAACAAGTGGTCATTTCATACATTTCTCTCGTAAAACGTTAAAAAGTGTAAAGATCGTATCTCCGAGACTGGGAATTGTGTGAGACCTTTTCATACAGTTGTATGTAATGGCGCTTACAATCATGATATAAGCACTTATTTGTTTAAGCTAAGAATTTTAAGACTTAGCGATAAAGCACCGTATTTCGTCTGCATTAAAGTTCCAAATTCTGATGTTAATCTGTTATGTAACAGATGATTAGACAAAAAATAACAAGAGGCAATTGCTCGAATGATTCACAAATAATTGACTAGTCTAGTTGAACTTTGTATGCAACAGTTATACATTTAGTAGGGTCAAACATTTTTTTATGTTTAGTCCGTCGAATTCTGCACCATACCAAGCTTGGATAAAGTCCAAAAGTCACCATACAAGATGCTATCAATTATAAAATGGTGGTCCTTAGTTTTACGGTCTCGAAAGATGGTTTTCCATTCTCCGACAGCCGAACTGATAACCGAATCGCGATTTTGTGGGTTTCTTCAGAGGCATAGAAGTTCTTGCACTCACGGCACCTCTTGTCCAACTTTCCTGCTGTTTTGCAGAATCTCACAACCTGTGATGACAATTTATCAGATACTTAAGAACTCGTAGATATTTAATTTCTTGGCTGTCTAACGAAGTCACATCTGATCAGTGCGTACAGGGAGCATTTTTACATTGACGGGCCAAAAAAACATCTCTTATCATGAGGTGTACATTTATCTAAGGATACATGGATATTTCCATCATGAGGAGGTTTTTCCAAACAATATACTTTCGAAAGCTAACAGCATCCTTTCTAATTGTTACAGAGCGAGCAGTCGTCTCCGTTCCGACGTTGGACGACGGGCAGCGGCGCTGGCAGCTCGTACCGACACCAAGACCACCGCAATATGTATAACAAGGTTTGTATGCCACTAAAATTTGAGGGCCAGTGTAGCGTAACTGTGTGGTCAGAGCACATTAAATAATGATGAACTTCTTGACGTTGATCCTGGTTGCATCCGAGACATTCACCTCGGAGTCCGGGGTCTGTCTGTTGTAAGAATTAGCCAATTTGTTCAATGAAGCTTTATTAATACATTGTGAAAGCGGCTGGCGTCTGACCTCCCAGCGCCGAAAAGGGCACCTTCATCAGAGCCTCGTCAGTCGGTTATTAATCGAGGCTATATTTTAATTTTCTACAGCAAATGAGTGAAGGAACCACTCCAGTACCAAGCACAGGTGGTGGCTCCAACGTGGCGCGCTGGTCCCTAGGCCTGGAACATCTCTTGGCTGACCCTGCAGGCGCCGCAGCCTTCGCACATTTCCTCGCCAAAGAGTTCGCTTCGGAGAACATCAGGTAAATGAAAAAAAATAACTCCGTGCTAAATTGTATACAAATCCGTTCATACATTTTTGCGTGAAGGAATAACAAACATCCATCCAAGTGCTATTGGATTTTTCTTAAAAAACATGTTAAAAATGCTGAAAAAAGATGTTGATGGAAATAGACTTGCTGTCATTAAGTAGGATTGAAAACATAGCCAAATTGGAGTTTGTTAATACACCTGTACCTTTTTTTTTTTTTTTTTTATCGTGCGGAAATCCCTTCGGATACCCCCCCGCCGGCCAGCGGGGGCGGTTATGTCGGACTTGCACCGACTAAAACCGCACGCCGTCTCGGGTCTTCAGACGCCGGGGTGTAAGGTTACCCATAGAGCATATCCCTCGCACCCCGGCTGACCCTGGGCCATCTCACCACTAACAGCATCGCTCATCCTGTCTCCTCTGAAAGCAGAGGAGTATGGAGAGCGATGTGTTCCCGCCACGTTGGGTATTGGCCGACGATCAATGCCAACCCTATGAAGGGGTGAAGGGGAAGCCATTGACCGCCGCCCAGGGTGTACCGGCCGCTCCGATTCCGTTCCCCCCGGACTGCAGCGGGATCGGAATCGGAGCGACACTCGAGGTGGTTACCCAACACACACCCCAATACACCTGTACCTACCCTTTGAGCTAAAAGCGTGAGAATAAAACAACTTCTCTTCTATACCAGTTTCTGGTGGGCCTGTGAACAGTACAACGCGACCACAGACCCAGAGCGTCGCAGGGCTCTGGCCACTGAGATCTGGCAGCGCCACCTCGAGGACCGCGCGCCCGACCCTGTGAATGTCGACGCGCCGGCCAAGCGCGCCACGGAACTCCTGCTGAGTCAGGATCCACCACCACCTGAGCTGTTCCAACAGGTGAATATCACAACGTCAAATCAAATATCCTTATTAATTTAGGTCGCAAAGTAACGCTTATGAACGTCACTCAGTAGATGTCCCGGCTTGAACGTGAGTTTGACTTGGCCCCTTAGGTCTTGGTGGGGCCCCTATGCAACAGAATAGGAAATAAATATCTTTATTCGTTAAGTTCGCAAAGTAACACTTATGTAAGTCAAGATCGTTGTTTCTACATTTGCACTTACCATCAGATTCGCAAGGCAACACGTAAGGCCTGTGATAAAAGAAAGAAAGACAGGTACAAATATATACATAGATTAAAATAGGTAACACTTAACTTGCGGCTCCATTACACACTGCTTACATAAGCAATAATACCACAGCACAATCAACAATTTCACGGCGCAGTCATTTAATAAATATTTCGTAATAGTTAGTCTGTATAGGCGGCCAATATTGAAATAAAAATTATCTAATTATAAAATACCAAGTTTTAAACTTCTTCATCATTAGCACATACATACAGACACTCTCTCTTACACACACACACACACATATACTCCACGATACTAAAAGTACAGATACTTGGATTGATTGAAAGACTCTAAAAATAGAGTAATAAAAAAAATTGCAAGGATGAAACGAAGCATATTTTGTCGCGTACACTGTCTCTTATGATACAAGAGACAGAGTTTAGTATTTGTAAAATCCATATAAATCTAGCCTTAATTTGTGTCCTAGAATCTCTGTCCTAGAATATTATTTCCTTTATTAAATTTTAAATACATATAAAATATATTTTTAATTACATTGTATATTAAAATAAAATAATAATAAATAAATAAATATTCTAGAACAAATAACACAACGCCATCTAAGCAGAGCTTGTCATATGGAATTCTAGAATGCGAATATACACACTTAAATTCTTCTTTTTGTAAATAAATACATAGCCAGATCAGTTCAAATATACATATTTGCACTTAGCGGGAATCAAACCCGCGACCTCTGACTTAGCAGTCAAATTCACTACCGCTACGCTACAGAGGTCGTCTAAAAAAAAACAAAAAGAAAACAAATTTATTTAATAATATAAAAAATAGTGGCCCCCCGGTATTAGGAACCAAGATACCGGTGGTCAGGACTCCAGGCAAAGGAACGTCCTCACTATGCGTATGCCTAGAGTATGGGAGAGGTGGCAAGATAACCCTGGCGAGGCAAGCAGCCGGCCAGGGCATTAGGACGATTGGCAGAGGAACCGCCGGACTATTCGGGCATTTTCAAGCAAGACCGCTCTCTGCATCGTGGCCGCCACTGACTTCCCACTAATTCTCGGAATTAGTGGGAAGTCAGTGGAAACACTGCCTAGTTTGACTAAGCGGCTCCTTGGGGTCAAACCATTGGCTAAAATAACAACCGGGATTATTTCTGTTATTATCCGTTTACTATCCTTGTTTTATAAAGCATTAACTTTCTCACTTTTTTAATTGCTGGTATGTGTGAAACCTATCACGGGCTTAAGCCAAGTGGGTTGGTTCATTCCGAATTGTAGTGGGCGTTTGAGTAGTGGATATTAGGAATCGCCGAACTATGGAGCAAGTATCTATTACAACTTATCTCGGTAATATTGAAAATACATATACCTTTTTTTTTTTTTTTTTATCGTGCGGAAATCCCTTCGGATACCCCCCCGCCGGCCACCGGGGGCGGTTATGTCGGGCTTGCACCGACTAAAACCGCACGCCGTCTCGGGTCTTCAGACGCCGGGGTGTAAGGTTACCCATAGAGCATATCCCTCGCACCCCGGCTGACCCTGGGCCATCTCACCACTAACAGCATCGCTCATCCTGTCTCCTCTGAAAGCAGAGGAGTACGGAGAGCGATGTGTTCCCGCCACGTTGGGTATTGGCCGACGATCAATGCCAACCCTATGAAGGGGTGAAGGGGAAGCCATTGACCGCCGCCCAGGGTGTACCGGCCGCTCCGATTCCGTTCCCCCCGGACTGCAGCGGGATCGGAATCGGAGCGACACTCGAGGAGGTTACCCAACACACACCCCAAAATACATATACCTATAAATTATATTTTTAAATACATTCTATATTAAAAAACAAATATATTTAAAAATATAAAAAATAGTGACCCATGCATCGGGTACAGCGACCAAGCTACCGGTGGTTAGGGCTCCAGAGAGAGGAATCTACTCACAATACTTGTCGTGTCGAGGAGCACTGCCTTCTGTATTATTATTATTATCTGAACGCTAAAACCGGTTGCATCCAAGACTTGCACTTTGAAGCTTTGGATCCGCTCTTTTACTTATTTTCATTATTTGCTATATTTTGCCTATCCAGCTAGATCCTAACCAAGACATAACTTGTAATTATAGGTTTCCAGATCGCCAAGATTTTTTTTCGTAAATACGTACATGTTAAGTATACGCAGAAGTACCTTTTGAGGGTTCGTGGCTAAGTTGTAACCGAGTAGGTTAACACATTGCAAAGTTAAGCAACACTAGCCATGGCAGTCTTAGGATGGGTGACCATTTTAACACATTGAGACCACTCCGTGCCACAGAGAGCACGTTAAGCCGTCGATCTCGGTTGACATACGAACATCTATAGCAGTCAGTGGGGGTAGTTGGAGCCCTAAAAAATCCGACAACTGGTCTAACTAAGAACTTTCGATATCGCCAGTGGGTTGTGGAGGTCAGAGGGCAGTCGCTTCACGGAAATATCAAAGTTCAGCCCCCAACATAGGTCAGAAAAGGCTCAAAGGATGATTGTGACATGGAGTTACCTAGACTCAATAAATAATACTTCTAATTAATATATTATCTGATTGCTAAGTTGATAACGCACTTACTGTTTTCCAACTGAAGTGCATTATTCGCATAACATATCAATGAATCATCAGTGATATAATTCAGACATGTTCTATTGAGGACTATTGTTCAAAATAACTCGCAGAACATTCAATATCAATTAGCTGGACAGAAGTAAATGGCGGTCTACCGTCTCTGTCTACTCCGGAGGGAAAAGTGGTAAAGAATTATGTGGGAGAGAGATTTGAATCAGTTGTCTCTTTGTTTTTTCTTCAGCGAATATTCTGCTAACAGAGCTTCGTCTGTTAATCAACCGGTTGTCTTAGACCCTGAAGAACTTGGAGGGGCCCCCATACAAACTAGTTTCCCTGTACTGTCTGCACGAATTTTCGCTTTGTTGAAACGTTGATACTCTATTGTCTCTAGCTATCTGTGTAACAATACGGCGTGAAGTTATGTTTACATATGAATAACAGACATAATTTGTTAACAGGCTCAGAAGCAGATCTTCAACATGCTGAAGTTTGACAGCTACCAGCGCTTCCTGCGCTCGGGCGAGCACGCCGAGTGCGCGCGCGCAGACCTCCGCGGCATGCCTCTCCCGTACGAGGCGCAGCCGCACGGCGACAACTCTAAGGTAACTTCGAGGTTTAGTTATCGACTAAACTAGATAACCAAAACTTAGATAACCAAATTGGATTACACCGGTCCACAGCATTTTGCGCATGGGACATATACCTTATTTTAATTACTTACTTTCTTTTTCCTTTTACCTCTCCCTACCCCTTGTGTCTGTCTATGCATGATAGAATATAAATCTTAAGGCTTTCACGGCCGGCGTTGCATGTGGAATATACTGCTTCCGGGCTGTTCCGTGGCATCCAGCGGGACTATAAATACGCCAGTGACATACACACACCGGTAACCGCTTCCCATCAGGTGGGCCGTGTGCTTGTCTGCCACCTTTGTGGTATAAAAAAAAAAGTGACTCGGGCCTCTGCATCAGTCGCAGTGAAGTCGCCGCCGAGGAGAGTTCTCCGCACTCGTCGGCGCCCGGACTTTGAAGATGTCGACCGCAGTGATCGACGAAACGTTTGGGACACAAGTTTCCTATGAACCACGGCCAAACAGCCCGGAAGCAGTATATTCTACATGCATGATAGACCTCTGTAGTGTTCCGACCATTTTAAGTACCGCGTGCTAGTTTGCTACCATATTAGTTGTAACGAATCATACTAAAAGTAAACTTCTTCAACAGTTAAAGAAGTCAGCTTCAAACGTGTCTGAACGTCGTCGCAGTGGGGGCGGCTCGCTCTTGCCCTGGAAGTTAAAACCGGGCAGGGAACGATCCAATAGCACCCAGCAGAGTGACCCACAGCCAACTATCGATGTAAGTAACCTAACTGTGGCATTGTGCAGATCCCGTTGTTTTGTAACACTGCAGTTCCAACGACCCACTTATTTTTGCAACATGTATGGTAAACAGCAGGTTTTAAGGATGAAATTTAATAAATCCTTCCACATATTGCAAGCATCCACTAAGATGCTTACAACATAAAAAGCATCAATAATTCATATACTTTATTGTAGGTACCAAAGGGCGCGTATGGACAGTCAATATATATCGCAATCCTGTCAATGATATTGATGTGCAAACGCGATTGGTACCGACGATATTGGATGTTTCGGCGTCTGTAGACCCGAGACGGCATGCGGTTTTAGTCAGTTCAAGCCCGACATAACCGCCCCCGCTGGCCGGCGGATGGGGATTTCCGCACGAAAAAAAAAAGTACAAAGGCGAGCTTTATGTTGAGTTATCTTCCATCAAACCTTAGATTTCACATAATATAAGTTCACGCCTGTATCCCCGAAGGGGTAGGCAGAGGTGTATTACTCACCCACGATTCGCCAGTTATGTTAAAGTCCCAATATAATAGGGGGCGAGCCTATTGCCATCTAGCGGGCACATTACTACGCGAGCGATAATTAACATTTATTAATACACACATAACTACGAAAAGTCTGAGGTGTGTGTCCGGGGCGACTGGGGATTGAACTCAAGACCTCGTCTCAGCAGTCCGTTACGTACGCCACTGGGCCATCGCCGTTTTTTAAGCCAATAGCAAATATACTATGTCTCACTTTTTTAAATTCTTTTCCTTCAAGTATGCGAGTAAAGGAAGAACAAACAAAGAAATATTATGAGCAATTGTGCACATTCGGGATTTATCGTTCGCGGAGTTCATAGTTTCATAGGTCCCAATGTAATAGGGGGCGAGCCTATATATTACATTTCACGTTGGTAAGAATAAGAATGTCTTTATTTCCAAGAGCCCCAGTGGTTTAGGCTTTGTGTCGAGTAATCAGTTAAGACAAACAATCTTCTATATAGATTGTAATTATATATATATAGATTATGTTATCAAGTGTCCTTAAAATATCTATCTTAAATTAACAAATGATTGAATGTTGTGAAACAAATCGTACCTACAATTAGCTTGGAACTATTCTAGTGCTGTAGTATCAAGTTTAAATATATATAGCAACACTATGTGCACAGTGCTGGCCAATATTTGTGTTGAGCCATAGAAATAACTATTGTTGCTATTACAATGTGTGCAATACAACGTGATTTGTAACTTCAACAATGTGTACCTACATAATATGATATACCTTATTATGTTCGTTCTTGCTTCTGCCCTCGGCTTTGCCCGCGTAGAATTCTGATCCCGTTTCGCAACCCATGGGACCCTATTCCCGGGATAAAAGTAGCTTATGTGTTATTCCGGACTATAATCTATCCCTTTTTTTTTGTGCGGAAATCCCTTCGGATACCCCCCCGCCAGCCAGCGGGGGCGGTTATGTCGGGCTTGAACCGACTAAAACCGCACGCCGTCTCGGGTCTACAGACGCCGGGGTGTAAGGTTACCCATAGAGCATATCCCTCGCACTCCGACTGACCCTGGGCCATTCGCAGTGTCCCCTCTGATAACAGCAGCGGCCCCCACCCCCGCGGGCCTTGCAGGCCCGCCATGCCCCGACCCCCTCGTGCAATGGGGTCAGCTGGCCCTGTAAAGGGCCGGTTGGTCAGACTCTTGGCCGTTGACGTTGACGCCAGCTACTCCAGAGGAGCAATCAATGATGCGTCATCGCCCACGTTGCCCAGGGTGCACCAAACTTGGAGGTGATCCAACCAGTCGCACCCCACTATAATCTATCCCTGTGCCATATTTCAGCCAGATCCGTTCAGCTGTTTTTGCGTGAAGGAGCAACAAACATTCATGCATACATACTCACAAACTTTCGCGTTTATAATATTGGTAGGATTAATAAATAAAATGTATCTATGACATGTTATGGTGAGTTTGGGTCTAGAGATAGCGCTGTGTAGTATTTCGTATAATTATGTTTCGTCTGCCATAAGTTTTAGCTAGAATTAGTTGACCACCGGGACCACTTTCTTAAGACATTGGCGGTCCAGCAATAAGTGATATCGTTAATCTTAAGTCGAGTAGTAAGGAGCGCTAAGGTCTAGTCCCTTTCCACATTAAGAGGAGCTCTGGGGCTCCCATCTTGTTTCCGCTTTGATCAACGCGTGAAACCTATGCTGTTGCAAGTGTTCATAGGACACGGTTACCGCTTACCGTCAAGCGAGACTGTCGTTGTCTGAACCTTAGTAGTGTTATAAATATTAGACAAAGAATCTTCTTTTTCTTCTTCGTCGTTTCGATGGCAATTTTTTTCCTTTGTAGGACTGTTTATTGCCATCGTGGGGAGAGAATTAGTCACCTAGACTCTGCGATATCGAGTGCTAGTAGTGTTGCCCATTGCAAGACCAAGACGAGACTTGAGCCAGTCTTGGTCTTGGTCTTGCACCGATACCCCTGGTCTTGGTCTTGGTCTTGGTCTTGCACGCTCAGTCTCGGTCTTGGTCTTGGTCTTGCAGCAAGAGTCTTGCGAGTCTTGCAAGTCTCGCACTTATCAATTGCTTAGTGTGATTTAGTAAGATATGAAACATCGTAATGAAGTATGGAAACTTGAGATTACATTGACATAGATTCCTATGTCAATGACTTGACATCATTTTTTAAATATTGTCAAGATAAATAGTGATAGTAATCGTAATCACCATATATGGAAGGAAACATAATAAAGACAAAGTATGCAAAATACTATTTATTGAAATTATCAATTTTAAGCTCAAGAAACAATAAACATGGTAAATATCAGGTAGATTTTTAATAATATTAATAATAAGAGAATTATTATAATAATTCTTTTGACCAAGAATTAATGCAAAGTAACCACCTGGCTGACTCATCACTTAACCTATTTCTGTGTTTTCTTATTACTAGTGATGCTTTAGAAAATAATCTTTCAGCGGGTACTGAAGTTGCATCTTGGATAAAATCGGATATTCCGTTTCATGCGTCCTCCACCACTCTAAAATGTCTTCCGAGCTGGTGGCTCTCGGCTTACTTAAATACTCCTCCAACTCGTCAGTTTTCATTAAGCCACAGCCAGATCCTGAAGACGTAGAGGGACCTGTGTATAGCTTCTCGAAATCTATTATGTCTTCATCTTCAATATCTTCATCATGATCGTGAAGAATATTTTCAATATTTTCATTGTTCTGTGGAGACTTAGACATAAGGTTTATTGTACTTTTATATTGCGTATAAATTTCATTGAATTTGCGCAGGCGTTCTGTTTTTATTTGCTGTCCCCACGTAGTCATTTCGAAAGTCTCAGCTTTGTGCCTAGGGTCTAAAATTAAACTTGTACAGTAAATCCAGTTGCTCTTCTTATAATGCTTAAGCATTTTATCTCGGGCTGCTTGAAAACCCAGAACGAACTTTTCGTCCACTTCGGTTCGATTTGGTTTCTCGTCTAATTGTTTTGCCATGGATTCAATTTTATCCAGTAAAAGATTGAATGACACAACGACTAGCGGTATTGTAACATATTTTTCTCCACCAAGTTTAGTTGATAAAACTTTAAAGTTTATTAGAAACTTATATATTTTGTCGAGTATTCGCCATTCAATTTCCGTGATTTGAAAATCGTTTAATTCGCTGACAGACTTACACAATATGTTAATACCCATTCGGACTTTTATACCAAATCCAATCATATCATGTGTAGAATTCCATCTTGTTGGACAGTCAAGTATGGGATTAAGATCAGCTGGCACACCAGATGCTTCACAAGCAGAGTGGAACTTTCTTTTTAAGATCTCACTTCTTTTTATTTTACAACAAATACTGCGTAATTTTGTAATCGCTGTACGTGAGTCAGCAATATTTGGAATATGTTCTTCATCTTCTTCACTTTCCTCTTCATACTGCTGTTCTCTTTCTGCATTTTCAGTGTCACTATGTAATGCTAAAGTTTTTAATAAATCTTGTACACCAAGGTTCAAAATGTGAGCAAAGCACCGGAAATGTTGATTGTCTGAGTCAAAATGTGGCATTTGTTTGCCAAGTTCAAACATAAATTGCGTATTTGCACTAGCGTTGTCGACCGTAATACCCTGTATTTTATCAACCAAATCATATTCAACTAAACATTCGTGGAAAATAGTTGCAATATCTTCCCCAGTATGTCGACCGTGTGAAGACATAAAATCAAGGACTATAGATCGATATTTCCACTCGTTGTCTATATAGTGCACAGTGACGCCATAGTAACTCCTACCAGCAATAGAGGTCCATCCATCTATGGTAAATGACATTTTGCACGAGTAATGTTGTAGTCGGTTCTTAACATGAGATTGTAGTTCTTCAAATCGCTCTTTAATCTTTCGTCTGAGAGTTGACCTTTTAGGAAATACCATCATCGGGTTCGGGCAAATGGATCGAAAATATTCTTGTGTATCTTCATCATCAAAAAATGAGAAAGGAAGATATTTTTTCACAATCCAATCAACTGTAGCTGCCACAAAGTTTTCACTGCGGTTTCTAGAAAGTGCTGGCTGAAATAAAATAATAAAACATATTATGATAATTATATGATACAATACAACATCAATACTATGAATATTTTGTTTGTTCGTCGTTTAATTATTATTAATTAACAGCTTTTCACTAAATGTATTATGATAGTATACAGAGTGATCAACCCAAATGGGTCAGTGGGGAGAAGTTAGAAACTATGAGATATAGCGAGATTTGTTATTAGCAACCATGGCTTCGATTTTGGATATAATAATAATGACAGTCAAACTTTTCTTCTAACTTTCATACATAACCGGGAATCGAACCCGGTCGAAGTCTCTGTAAACAAATTCAGTTAATAATAATGACATTCAAACTTTTCTACTAACTTTCATACATAACCGGGAATCGAACCCGGTCGAAGTCTCTGTAAACAAATTCAGTTAATAATAATGACATTCAAACTTTTCTACTAACTTTCATACATAACCGGGAATCGAACCCGGTCGAAGTCTCTGTAAACAAATTCAGTTAATAATAATGACATTCAAACTTTTCTACTAACTTTCATACATAGGTAACCGGGAATCGAACCCGGTCGAAGTCTCTGTAAACAAATTCAGTTATTTTCGTTATTATTGTGAGAAGCGTCGATAGCTTAGTGGTTAAGGAGTCCCTTACTATTGAGAGGTCCCGGGCTCGAATTCTAGCCATTACACTACCGAATGTGAACCCACTCCTAGCACAAGCAATTTAGCTTAGTTGCAGGGGTTACCGGGAATATTAGTAATTAATCGGTCATAATTATGATTCATTTATCTGCATAGACCACTTTTTTATCTACATCGATATTTATGCATTACAAATTGTTTTGTTGGCGCACCAACGCAATTTGTAATGCATGGCGAGATATACGGCTCTGGGTCAGCCGGGGAGAGAAATGTGCACGACAATCTCCCACGCACAACCAATGACATGGGGCGGAAAAAAATGTTAAATAGGTATCTACCTACTTGTTACCAGAATTGCCATACTTTTATATGTTTTGTTGTTGGTAATTAGGTAGGTACCTAACTATAATTACGTATATTAACACTTAGGTAGGTATTTTTTCTTACCTGTCTATTTTCTCCATCTCTCATTAAAAACTTTGATATGGGCCCCTTTGTTGGCTTTTGCTTGATTAGTTGACTTGCAGGAAGTAATAGTCGCGATTCCTTCTCGTGAAAAGACAGTAGATGCTTCCTTAATCCTGAAGTATTTCTGTTCTTCATTTTGATTTCAACTTTCTTATGGTGGCATAACTTACATGTAGCAGTTTCAGTGGCATGAATTATATCGAAAAACTCATCAAATTTACTTTTTAGTCTTTTAGACCTAGTCCAACTCTCACTACTCTGACTAGAACTATTTGAATCTATGTCACTCATTTTAAAACCCGGTTGACTCTAAGCGCAGCTTAATCAAAACCAAAATGCATTTTTATCATGATGAACGCCCTTATATACAGCACATGCCGAAAGGCCAAAAGATACCTACATAACCTACGTTCGGCATCTATTGACAAAAATAATATCCTTCCAAAGACTATAAAAACAGAAACGTAATCTTAACGTAGTATCAAATTCCTCAAATCCAATCTCTGCAATCCGAGCAAAACAATAAAGTGACGGAGGTAACTAAGTGAATTCTATCAAAAGAGGAACGAAATTATTATTAATTGACTTCAACCCACCTTTTATTAAGTTTTTTTAAGACTATTGCACTAAGCACTAACCCTATTAGGTAGGTTAGGTACTATCCCTGTGATCAAGTAGGTATAATACTATAACATCTATCTATCTTTATGGTGTGGCTACAATATTCATTGCAAGGACTATTGCAGGATTTGCAGGTTGCATGACAACTTGCAGGTTATCGTGTCCGTTCGTTATGAGTTATGACACTTTTGAGCACCCAGAAACTTAATTTAATTAGTCTTTGAAATGTCGGATACCTTTGACTTCAGAGCGGCAAAATCAAAAAAGAAATTCACTTGTCGCAAACTCTTTTAATATACCGCCACGTCTTTGTCGGTAAATATCAAAAATATCGTAGATTTATTGTATTATATGTATTAGCTGTACAGGGGTGAATTCAGGCGGAAATAGAATCTGGATATTCACTTTTTCCGATTTAAATCCATTAAATTCATGGAAATAGAATAATTGGATCACATAAAGTATAACTTTGATTCTCACACAAAACTATTTATTTTTAAAGCATTTATGTATCGATTTTATTTTAGTGATAAATAATTTCTGAGAAGTAAACTCATCATCACATTCATTGGTCACCTCTACAATTGGGCTGTTTAATTTTACGTAACGTATTTGCCGTGCTGGTTTGGTTCCCGGTGGAGTAGAATAGGACCACCCCATCTCTTTTCATGGGTGTCGTAGAAGGCGACTATGGGATAGGGGCTGTTCTACATCCGACAATAAACACACAGCCCAAGACAAAGTGCCCAATCGACAAAATGTTGGTGTTAAATACTCCTCTGCCTACCCCTTTGGGAATTACGGGCGTGAGCATATGTATGTAGGAATGTGTATTACGTATACAGTAATATACTTATATTACTGGTGGTAGAGCCCCGCTGGAACCGTTAGGTGTCAGCATGAATGGGCCGGCTCGACCGGGTAGTTACCACCCTGGCACAGAATATCGACGTAAAATAACAGATCTACTGTTGTGTTTCGTTCGGTGAGTGTCAGTTCCGGAGGCCCAAACTCCCATCCCTCCTCTTCCTCTCTCCCCTTCCGCCTCCTTTATCCTGCCTTTCTCTTTCCACCGTCTCCTTCAGGCGGTAACGCGTTAGTAGCAGCCTTGGTGTTGCAAACGTCTATAGGCTACGGTGACCACTTTCCATCAGGTGGGCCGTAGGCATGTTTACCGCCGTAGAAACATAAAAAAAAAAAACAGACGTAAACTGATTTTGATGAAACTTTACAGTAATATTAGGTACCTACCTACCTACCCACCTACATAGGCTAGATTTTTTGCAATAACCAACGTACACGTTCAGTGCAGTAAATAGTAACAATATTCAATTTGATAATGAATTAGTAGGTACCTACCTAGTAACCTACCTTGTATTTCAACACTATTTACACAAATAGCAATTAATGAAAAAATAAATATATTTATAATCGTCTTATTCGATTCTGATTAATCAGTAAAAACGCGCCCAATCCGTCCCCTTTCGCCGGTGTCCTTTGACGGCAGCCATAATGTCGTTTTATCTCTATATTAAAATCTTTATTTTAAAGCGGTATCTCTTTGACAAATGTTACACGTGGAGAGTAGGCATAAAGCTTTAGCGTGGCAAGTACATACATTTCCATGTGCCAAATAGGCAAAAATCGGCGGTATAATGGTATACGTACCTACAGTCAGTGATAGTTGATGAATCTTGAGACCTTTAATAGGGGCTGTCAATGAAATAATAGGTACCTACAACAAATGCATAGATCGATAAGTGCAAATAAGTGCAAGTCCTCTTTGTATCTACATGAAGCTTAAATAAATATAAAGGACTTCGAGTCTTGTGTCACATAAGTAAGTAGGTAGGTACCTACTTTACATTGAAACTGCATATTCTCATAATAAGCGTCACGTCGTCGGCGGCGGCGTCGCCAGAACAGAACCGAGTGTCTTTAAAAAACGTTCGTTCCTCTGCCGAATGATAGTGGCTAGTGGCCTACCTACTTCTAAAAATATTAAAACACAAACCATTCATATTACACAGTAATTTAAAACAATTGAGGGACACGCGCCTATTACAGATTATGAATTAAAAAATCGTGTGTGTGTGTGTATCTACTTATTCTCGGGATAAAAAGTAGGTAACCTATGTGTTATTCTAGGATCGAGGCTCTAATGTAACTCTGTACCAAATCCAGAGCCGTTAGCCGTTAGAGCGTGATTGAGTAACAAACAAACATACAAACATCTTCACAAACTTTCACATTGACACTGCGCAAGTCGCCGCTCGCGCTGATTGTCGGTAACTAGTAACTACCGACAATGAGCGCGATTAAGTACCTAGTGTACCTACCTGCCTACGATGAAAAGAACTTCAGTCGTTGGCTAGCGCGGCTTGTGCCACGTCTATATAGGCACGCACGTCAGACATCGGGTCGTACGGCTGCCAGTGGTATGATACATAGGTATAACAACATGTGGCAATTTGTCTCTAAGGGAAAATGGAATAGGTACTAATTACCGCCTGTGCTCTTCATTAACTAGGGCTTTAGGTTCAAGGTCAGTGAAGTTTCCTTTCTATTTACCTACGCTAAACATAGGTAGGTATAAAAACATACTACAAAAAAGCAACAGGTAAGTATGGTGGTAAGTACCTTATCTCATCATCATTCTCTGAGCCTTTTCCCAACTCAGTTAGGGTCGGCTTTCTAGTCTAAGTTGCGGCTAACTACGATATTTTCCGTGAAGCGACTGACGTCGGACCTCCACAACCAATTAATTGGCGATATCGAAGTTCTGTAGTTAGACTAGTCGGACTTTTGAGGGCTCCAACTACCCGTAACGACTGTCACAGATGTTCGTATGGCAACCGGGACCGACGGCTTAACGTGCTCTCCGAGGCACGACCAGACCAATGCAAATACCCATTTTCATGCACACAAATATTTGCACTGAGCGGGGATCAAACCCGCGCCTCCTGCGTACCGGTCGCGTTCACTACCACTACGCCACGGAATAGGTAAGGTACCTACCACAGCCTCCGTCTATCATTCTATCAGTAGGTATAGACGTAGTAGGTACCTAGGTACTATTATTTATTCTGTGGTATAGAAACTAAATACCTAGTACCTACATACTCAGGTATTAAAAATGCTCAAATCTCAGTTTGACTTCACTGCAAGACTGCAAGAGTCTTGCAGACGTAGTCTTGTCTTGCGCAAGTCTTGCAAGGGTCAGTCTTGGTCTTGGTCTTGCAAAAAATAGGTGGTCTTGGTCTTGGTCTTGGTCTTGCAAAACTGCAAGACCAAGACCAAGACTGCAAGACTCTTGTTCTTGCAGTCCGATTTTGGGCAACACTAAGTGCTAGGTGTCCAGGGTGCGCCGGACGTTGGGAATCGGGTTCACTTTATTGACGTCGCTCGGGGAGGCTCCTCTCATGCACCCCAATGATGAGAGAATATAAAACGGATATGCATCTGAATATTAAAAATGTGAAAGTTTGCGAAGACGTTTAAAGGTATATTAGACTTATTCTCCAGCAACTACATTAATTTTCCTTTCACAGAATATATCAATAGGTACATGAATGTGTGCCCTAGTTCACGAAGTCCTATCAGCTGAGGAGCGTATTAGACCGAAATAGTTTGGTAATTAACACATTATGTGTTATTTATATGTTCAGATAATTAAACAGACAGGTACAGTCACTGCGATTCAAGCGATATTTACATTGAAACTGACTAAAACACATAATTGAATAACTAATACCAGCGGGGGCGGTGTCGGGCATGAACCGACTAAAACCACACGCCGTCTCGGGTCTTCTGACGCCGGGGTGTAAAGTTGCCCAAAAAGCATATTCCTTGCACCCCCGCTGACTCTAACACCCCGACTGACCCTGACCACAGATTAATAAATAGTTACTAACGTAACCCTGACACACTTTTTTTTTGTTACCTACATACTATACAGCGGTATCTAGACCCTAAATAAGCATAGCTTAAAATATGGGTTCTACAATGAGGATACATTATGATACAGATAAATACTAAACCAATGCAAATACACTTATGTAAATAAATATTTGCCTATATAATATATGAAGATAAACTTTCTAAGATGAATAAATATGTAAGTTTTTTTTTTTTTCGTGCGGAAATCCCTTCGTATACCCACCCCCCCGTCGGCTAGCGGGGGCGGTTATATCGGGCTTGAACCGACTAAAACCGCACGCCGTCTCGGGTCTACAGACGCCGGAGTGTAAGGTTGTCCATAGAGAATATCCCTCGCACCCCGACTGACCCTGGGCCATCTCCGGTTTCGAGATGCCCCCCTCGGGTTTGGGAACCACGGTGTCCCCGTCTTGCCCCGGTTTGGGGGAGGGGCGCTAGTCGCCCCAACGTCCTGGCCTGCTTCTGCTGGGGTGACAGGCGGCCTCACCCGTCACCCCTAGACCTGCGCTCATGGAAGACGGAGGTCGTTAATAAATATGTACCTACCTAAAATATATTTCATGTTACATAGGAATATTGTCAAGCTACTTTTGTCGTAGACTGTACTGTATTCGCAACACGCATTGGTACAAATGTGAAGGTCTCATTACAAAAGTGTAGTCACTGTGACAAACATTAAACATTGTTACAATAGTTCACACCTCGCCGGTGTGGTTTTCCAATTTATCTACAATGCATATCCGTTTTGTATCCTCCCATCACTGGCCCCGGGCTTTGTCTAATAATAGGTCTTTACCTATGAAATTGCCCACATTTTCTTACAAATTCATGAGTTCGTTATTCCAGTAATTTAATAGCTATTTCCATTATTTATATTTTGTTTAAAAGTTGATTTCAAGATTTTACAACTCGGTATTAAATTTTGTTTTTGATGGCCGCTTGATAAATTAATTCGATCTTCAAAAACAGTACTTCCTAAATGCTATCCATTTTGATGATAAATTTCGTATTACTTAACAGCTGTCACTTTTCAAAAATGTAATAAAAGTCGCTGTTTGTTAGCTTAATGTTGTCTCATTCGTACACAAAAAAAAATCATAAAATTTTGGATTTGTCATTCCTAAAAAAATGCAAAAATGTTAGTACTGGAAATTGGGTTTCCTCCAATTTCTTCAAGAAAAACGGCAATTTCATATGTAACGACCTAATATTTATTGAATACTAGCTGTTGCCCGCGGCTTCGCCCGCGTGGTATTCTGATCCCGTTCCTGCTGCCCATGCGAACCTATCCCAGGGATAAATAGCACATGTGTTAGTCTAGACTATATTCTATCCCTGTACCAAATTTCAGTCAGATCCGTTCAGACGTTTGAGCGTGATTGAGTTACATTATATTGATTGACTAAAAAAATATATACCTGGATGTATATCCTCGAAGGTGTAGGCAGATATGTACTAACATATACATATTTCCAGTCATTTAGTATATATTTATATAGTCCCTCCTATAGTCCCTTTTTAGGGGAAATACTCTGCCACCTGAATTATAGTTGTCAAAGTATTAAAATATATATATTATATATATATATATATATATATATATATATATATATATAATATATATATATATTATATATATATATATATATATATAATACGGTGACCGCTTCCCATCAGGTGGGCCGTGAGCTTATCTGCCACCTGAGTGGTATAAATATAAAAAAGACACTCAGAAAGTTTTGCGAAAATAAAAAAAGTGTTCTATAGGTAAATATTTTTTTATTAAATCTTTTCAAAGTACTCTCCACCAGCCTCTTATACAAAGTTTCATGCGTTTGAACCAGTTTTCAAAACACTTTTTCCAATCCGCCGCAGATACCTCGTTTACAGCCTGCTCAAACGTTGACAGCGCATCTTCCGGCGACGAAAATTGTATCCCTTTGAGCTGATTTTTTATTTTCGGGAATAAAAAGAAGTCGCACGGTGCAAGGTCAGGGCTGTAAGGAGGGTGACCTAGGGGTTTAACCGGAGTGCTATCCAGGAAGTCTCTCGTTTTAAGCGCGGTGTGTGCGGGCGCATTGTCATGGTGGAGTAGTATCCCGCGGAGCCCTGTGTTTGGTCGCTTGTAGCTCACTACAGAGAAAACTTCTGCCAAGCATTTGGTAGTGTACCATTCAGCGTTAATGCTTCTTTGATTTCGTAAAGGGATTGATAACAAATAGAATCTCGTGAAGGCTTCCCGATCCAATCTGAAGAATGTGCTGAATCTCTTGATATGTGACTCGTCTATTATCTTGGATTAAATTTTTCACTGCTAGCACGTTTTCTTCCGTAACAGCCGTCAAAGGGCGACCACTTCTTTCTTCATCCTCCAAAGTCGGTCGACCGCGCTTGAATTCGTTATACCAACGATACACGGAAGGGCCTTCATCCATGAATGCCATTTGAAGTCTATCGTACGATTCGTCTGGTTTCAGGCGACACTTGAAATCGTAGAAAATCATAGCGCGAAAATGTTCCCGACGCAGATCCATTTTTCAATGAGACACAATAATTGAAATTATCTTGCAAAAAATGCAGAGAGAAATTTTGAAATTGGAACGTACTTATTTTTACTCATAAATAATCATATTTTAGAAATAGATTACAACTGACCAGTCTCTCATATATAAAAACTTTTTTTCGCAATACTTTCTGAGTGGCCTGGTATATATATAAATCTAAAGAAAATCCCTAAAAATAGAAAAAATATAACCAATGAAATTTACAAAATATTTTTTTGTCATTAGGTGGTGAAATCAAGTCAGACGACTCCAGGCCAATGCTCGCTGTGTCGCGTGGTGTTACCGGACGGGGCGACGTCTGTGGTGGGGGTAGACGCATCTATTACGGTCGGCAGGCTCGTCGATAGACTGCTGCAGAGGAGAAACCTGGTGTGTACAACCTACGATGTGCTGTTGAAGGATGGCAATCAGGTGAGGACTGGCTACATTTATTGTTAATGTACTGTTTGTAGGGAGATTTGAAATACTTAGTACAATTGTTGATTTATTTTATACTAAGTTGGTTGGTTAAATGATCCTTCGAGCCGGATCAAGTAATTAAAATTATATGGTCGTTTATTGTTAATTTTGTATAGTCAACACCAAAAATCTTGAAAATTTTTTAGGGATTTTCTTTAGAAAAGCCCTATTGCTAAGGAGTTGTCGTCGTCGTCGTTGCCAATTTTCTGTCACGGTTTTGGGTATGAAGGAGATGAGCTATCGAGTTGCTGTTTTCGGTAATAGATTCGTGCGGGGGTGAACCATTGCAAGATAAAAAAAAAACAAAATATAGCAAAAAAAAAAAAAACCGCAAAATCGAAAATCCCTTGTATTCGGCTGAGCTTGTCTCAGGAATTCAACTTGTTTTCTAATTGTCTAGTTGTTTGGCGACAATTGAAATTTGGGATGATTATGCTCGTTCGCCATTTATTATCACATACAATATGCCTCTGTCAGGTGTCTTCCAATGGTTAACTTATTATTAGCGGTAGTTGTATAAAACAAATAAACGAGACATCCCTTGCTGCCCCCAGCCGCCCACTTCGGTGGAGCTGTCCGCGCCGTCGTCGGTGCTGGGCGGGCGCGAGGCGGGCGTGGAGCGGCGCTGCGTGGTGCGCCTGGAGCTGCGCGCGCGCACGGTGGCGGTGCGCGCGCGCGCGGCGCGCCGCCTGCGCCACGTGCTGCGCCCCGTGCTGCAGCGCTACGCGCCGCACGCGCCGCCGCACGCGCACCGCGCGCTCACGCTGGCGGGGCAGCTCGTGCCGCCCGACACGCTCATGCAGGTACCCACTGCCGCCCCCCCCGCCCCTTGGCTAGTGCGCGCTCACGCTCAGCAATACATACATTTTGTTTATAAAACTATGTGATTCAACTCCAATGTCTCATTTTCCCAGGATCTGGACGGCACTCGACTCCAAATAGTAGAAGTGTCGGAGAACGGCGATTACCGGCCGACCGCGGAGCGTGACGACGACGCCGACTCGCTGAGCGACGTCGCCGTGCGCCTGCAGGACGACTCGCTGCGGGATCAGGACACGCAGGTAAACACCACACCATAGAGTAGAAATAGAATTTATTTGGACATAAACATAGTAACAAAATAGGTGGTATTACATGATATAGCCTCGGATGCATTCGGGACACACCGCTAAGATAATGATGATGAATGAAAGTAACATAATAGGGTCATAGGGTATTTTATTTTATTTTATTTATTTATTTATTAGGGATTTACAAACAGTTACACACTAAATATAATTACAACGTTCCAAAACACGAGCGTAGCCAGGTTTTAGTTTGGGGTGGAGGGGGTGGGGTTCCGAATACAAAACAAAAATTTCGGAGGGATCTGGAACTATCGATCGAATCTTCTGGAAATTAAAACACATTGTTAGTGTCGAAGTACTCTACCGAATAGTGTACAAAAATCTAGAAAAACCGACACAAAATCACAATTACTTTAAATATCTATACCTACTTTACCAATCTTTACAAATCTTGATAACAAGGTCAGTCACGTCGACCGTCGGCGAGTGATTGTACCTACTTAGTAAGTAGGTACTCTTCTCGAACGCTCTAGTTAAATACCTAACGCCTTATCTCCAGATTCCGGAACATTCTACCCTCCGAATTAAGAGCTATAAAAGCGCCCGGCTATCGCCACGCAGTCAGTTTATTTTCGAAAGCGAAAGCTAACACATCTTACCGAAGTGAACCAAGAGAGTTATACTTGCAACTTAAGGAACGACTGTGGACTACTGTGAACTGCTGAGCGACTTGAACTGTTGAAGAGTACTGTGTGTGCTAATTATTTAGTTGTCTAGTTTGTGGTGAGCGAATAAACCTCTTTGTTGTATAAACGGCATTTAATTTGTACCCCGCGCACGTAACTCTATGCTAGAGACTTATATGTATATTACTAGACTAGAAGGAGCTAAATAAATGTCCACATAGTTGGTGTCAAGCCTCCGTAACTAATGATGATTGTTTGTATTGTTGCAGAGTGTAGGGGGCGCGGGCTGCCGCGGAACGCGCGTGCGCGCGTCCGTGCGGCCGGGCCCGCCGCTGCACCACCACCCGCCCGGTCAGTACTTGCTGTTGTTCAAACCTATTATTTTGATGCAGTAATGCCAGACTAATACCGCTCACAGGCAGTCCGATATAGGGAGGGGTGATGGTTGCAACTGTGCCTTCCTCGTGCTTCTCCCTTCCGAAACGAAGTCCTGTATATTTGCTAATAAAACGAATGCCTAAAAATTTGCTTCCCTTGGACAAAATCGCGTTTATTTGCTCCGTAAGAACGAAATCCTGCGTACATTATATCTTCTTGCTATATTTCCTCCCCTTTAACGGACTCCTGTACATTCCTCCTTCCCCTTCTCCCTCCATTTGTGACTCCTGTTCGATTGATTGTTTCCTAAAGACAAGCATAATAAGAGTAACTACACGCACAAACATAGGAATAATAAAGTAGGTATGTAGCCACAAATAATAATAACTTGTCTTGTTTTCAGATTTCTTGGACAATCTACGCGAGACACAACAGCGGCTCCGGCTGCAGAAGACGGAGCCTTCCTCTCCCACCTCCCCGCCCGGCGTCATCTCCTCGCCTCGCACGCCTCCCCCTCTGCCCCCCAAGCCCACTCACCGCCAGGCGCCAACTGTCGTATGAAACCTACACGCACCAAAACGGCGCCAAAATTTGACTCAATTTCAACAATTGAGTTCGTAGACTTCGTTCATCGAAGTCGAGGTCTAACTTCGACTCGAAGTTGTTGAAGTCGTTCTGTGACTTCGACGAGTCGAGTTTGAGATGATGAATGCAGGAACGAGGGTTTCTGCGAGTGCCTCAAAAATATTATGTGTTCGAATGTACATATTAGACGCGGATATAGTATATAAGATAGCGTAAACTTCATGAACGGGAGAAGCAAATAGGGATTCTGTAAAACTGAGCCGACTAAACAAATCTCATAATAGTGTAATGTACAAACTGGTAGCCTTTATTTTTATTTTTGTGACATGGTATCTGGGATCGGAGTATACATTGAAATTACTACCAAGTTTTTTTTTTATATATCTCTATATACTTTGTGCCAGACAATGACAATTTTGCTTGCCAAACAGATTTTTTCTTACTTGAGGTAGGCATATCTGTGTTGTCTGTAGTGCACATACATGAACAAACTGTTTTCTATCATGCAGTCAAATTAATGTTTTCAGTACTAGAAAAATGGTATTCTTTTTCAATGTATACTCGTCGTTTTACAAAGATCAATTTTAGCTTTATTTTAACACTTTAATGATATTGTAAATACATTATTTGTTATTAAATTTTGGTGCCTTCCATAGATCTAAGATTGCACTACTGTTCATATCTCAAATAATAAAAATATTTACAGAATCGAGAATCTGTATATAAATAAGTATAAAAAGTACTGGAATTTGATATTCCAAAGCATATTCCAGATTTAAAAATATTAAGAAGATAAGTACATATACCTTTCGCGCGTATTTCAGAGGCTGGTAACACTAAGAATTGTGTTTTTTTAATGTATGAATAACTAAGAGCGGTTTAGCCAATGAAAGGAACCAATATCAATTAAAACTAAACTGCGTTATCACATTTTACTCAAGAATTTCATTGAGTTAACGTGAGAACCCAGTTTAGTTAAACAGATTTTCACTGATGACATCCAGCCCTAGTTTCAAAAACTAAAATTTAACATTTCCATCTTCATTTTTTGTTCAAATAAATTTTTATTATTGTCAATATTGTCTCTCACATTATGATATAGAAATAAAATTTTGTATTGTAAACTATATAAAATATATAAATCTTAAGGCTTTCACGGCTGGCGTTGCATGTAGAATATACTGCTTCCAGACTGTTTGGCCGTGATTGACGAAACGTTTGGAACACAAGTTTCCTATGGACCACGGCCAAACAGCCCGGAAGCAGTATATATTATTCTACATCTATAAAATATGTTCAATTGTTAATGAATACTTAACAGAACACTGGATTTTATATTTGATTTTATATACAATTATAATTAGTTGGAAATTCGAATGAATGGAAATCTGTATACTATAAAACGTACCTACATTGATATGTTATATAAATACTGCAAAATATTTGCACAATAAAACTAAAATTATTATTTATCTCACTCACTTTCACTTGCAAGGTACTCTTGTCTTTGTCGTTCGTATACGTTACGCCTCACCTCAAGTTAGGACGCTTTCATGTCCGATCAGCACTATAGATTAAAAGAAACGGTATTTGTACTTTGTAAGTTTCTGAATAGTCAGTAGGTAATTTATTTATAAAAGAATTTCTTGCAGAGTATAGATTTTATGAAATAAAATGTAATATAAGATATACATAATATTGGTTTCATTTTGTTTTATCCAAATATTATATACACTTCTCTAACTTGCTAGAAGGGCACAACTTATTGGGTGGTCAAGGGCTCCTACTTCCCTTAAAACAGCCCGGGTTATACTTAGGGGGGTTCGAGGGGTCACTCAAAACCAGCTGGCAAGGTAACATTTGACTCCTACTTCTAACTGGGCGACATCAACGCACGTCACTCCTAGCACACGGCAGATTAATCTACTTGTAGGGGTACGGGGCAAACTCACTCTCATCCTTCTGCAGTTAAAGCTTCATAAGGCACAGATACACGAACCTCCATCGCCCTGTGGCGGGGTCGCGATAAGACAAGTATGGACCACATAATTATTATTATTATATTATATATTTATTTATTTCTCCCAGAATGGGTATACAAGTATGATAGGATACTTAGGTCTGATCATAACTGATATTACTTATAACATAAAATGCATTGTAAGAGCTGGTGCCTATTATGGGTCTAAAAGACCTGTGTTACAAGTCACCAGGCCCCACGTTGCAGTTGCGGATAGCATGACATAATTGAATACACTTATTTATGCAATTATAACAATAAGTAAGAGAGAGCAAGCAGGTAAAATGAAATACGCTTAGAAAAGGTACAATAATAAAAATGGTTAAAATAAAATAAAACATTAAAAAAAAAAAAAAAAAAAAACAATCCATGTAGCGGCAGTCAGAGATCAGACTCCTACTGAAGCGAGGGTCGAGCGCTACGCAGCATATTACAGAGTTGGAAGCTCTGTGCATTGGCTTTAGCAGCCTCAGCATGGCGATGAAGATTTTCGTCTTCCTATTCTCTCGTGCCCAAAACGAGTAGTTTCATTGGTCAAAGTGAATCGAGTGATAGGAGTCTACGATGCTGCGGTGCTACGGGGCTGGTCTAAGAGCCATAGATTATTATATATATACTAGAAACTAAGAGCCATACGTTCAGAAATTATTTATTAGTCAAGAACAATTTCATGGGTCTAGAATGGCCGAATATTTACCGTTGTCTATTATTTTGAGGGTGACCAGAGATTTTTTTTTTTACCAAAATAGAGGCTAGTAGAATCCTACTAATATTATAAATGTTGTTTGAGTGAATGGATGGATGTCGGTTACTCTCACGAAAAAACTTCTGAAGGCCAAGATGGCCCCCTCGGGTTTGGGGAACCACGGTGTCCCCGTCTTGCCCCAGCTTGGGGGAGGGGCGCTAGTCACCCCACCGTCTCGGCCTGCTTCTGCTGGGGTGACAGGCGGCCTCACCTGCCACCCAGAGGCCTGCGCTCATGGGGGACGGAGGTCGTAGATTATAGGGTACCTACTTTTTATTCCAGAATTACTATTACTTCGGGCCACCAACTAGGTGGACACCGAAGTCTTAAAATCACGCAAAAAAAATCTAAATCTTACACCCACTTTTTATCACTTTTCTCGACGTTTCACATGATTCTAAGTCTAATTAAACAAAAAAAACTTGTGTCGGTCTGGATGTCTGTTTACGCAATAACTCAAGAACAACTAAAACGATTTAAAAAATTCTTTCGCCAATTTTCTTGTTTGGTTAATGGGAAGAACGATTAGATTTTGGGGTTTGTACGTTCAAGGTTTCGGGTACCTTTTTTTTTTTTGTGCGGAAATCCCTTCGGATACCCCCCCGCCGGCCAGCGGGGGCGGTTATGTCGGGCAGGTTTCGGGTACCTACCATACAAATTGTCCCTAAAAATATCTAAGTTTGGCCCGAAGTTTCACAATCACTGTCTGACTTCCGCCCCACTAGATTTCATGGAGTAAAGCCGCGGGCAATAGCTAGTATTTTATGTCTGTACGATCAAGAAACTGGCAGGCTAGAATGAAAGGTTAATTTCTGTAGAGGACGCAAGTGAAACCAATAAAAACCAGTAAAAACATTAAAGCTACTCATTTATTTACATATCTACATTTATTTATCAGCGATGGCAGGCGTTTCTTCTTTCTCCACCTTCACAATCTCTGGTTCCGGTTCAGGCATGATTCTGGTCAGTTTCGAAGGTTCCTTAGGTGGTGTCCAGTCTGGTATGATCTTATCATGAATGCGCCAGGTGCCATATAAATTTGACAGATGCTTCTCGAAGACTATGTACTCTAAGACGTCTTTAGCGAGAATTTCGCTGCCGTGAATAAGCCGGCCAAAGCGATCGTACACGGCTAACTGCTGGCGAGTGTGGAAACGGACTGTAACCTGTAGGAGAATAATGAGGTCAATAAAAGTTACAATTTCAAAAAGGTGATAGTCTCAAGCACTGTCCCGAGTTGCCAACTCAGCAACGCGATGGACCCGGCACCCGCACGGAGAATCCTTGGATTGCTAAGAATATCGGTCTCTGCTAAGCTAAGATGTAATAGTATCCCACAAAAGTGGCTTCAACATAGAATCAATTCAATACAAGCCTTACCAGGGTGTACAGGGCTTCACCAGCACCTTTGTGGACCAAATCAACCTCACTTGCTAAACAACTGATGATTCCCATGAGGCTCTAGCACAGACTTTCCTAAGGAATAGGGTGGACAGACAGCAGTTGCTCTCTTAAAAGTCAACCAAAAATAATAGGCAGACTTTTTTTTTCATGCGGGAATCCCTCTGGGTACCCTCCCGTTGGCCAGCGGGAGTGGTTATGTCGGATTCGAACCGACTAAAACCGCAAACCGCCTCGAGGTTTAAGGTGGCCCATTAAAGCATTTCCCTCACACCCCAGCTAACCCAGGGCCAAATAATAGGCAGACCTGAGAAATAGGGGGATAATGACAATGTGTATACATTTTTAGCAGCCATTGAAACTAAAGATAGAGCATATTAGAGTGCTTGGGAGACCCAAAAATAGTTAAGTTTCCCAAATATAATGGATTTCTGCAGATCAAAGCAAAAAAACACTTCTCTATATAATCCTCAAAGGGGTATACAGCAGTGGTAAATAGTTCATGGAATTCCTACAGGCTGCCTTTATTACTACATAACATTATGTGTTGGCTTCCCTTTACTAGATGTTCATTCAACATGTAACAAAAGGCAGATCTATCAACCATTCATTTTTTCCATACTCTGATAATGTTATTGAGAAAAAGATCTGAGATTGAATAAAATTTCTCAAACAATCATTGCTGTATTTTTCTTTATCTCACTCAATTTCAAAATTAACCAACACATACCTGTCCAAATATATTCTCCTTGCTAACTACATCAGTACACCTGGCATGCACAATTCGTGGCGGCTCTAGGGACTCAATGAATTTCCAACGAATCGTCTTCAAAAAACTATTGTGTCTGAACTCAGGGTATGCCTTTTCTGTCACATATAACCTTAAAGCTTTTTTATCATCATTAGCTAAGCTCTCATGAGCTTTGATATACGTATCTTGAGCCTTCAGAACAAATTCTTTTTGATCAAATTCCTCTTCGTAAGATTTTATTTTACGTATTGCTAGCATAGACTTTGATTTCTTCTCGAGGAGCTGAACGGTCTGCTTGGCACGTGTGGCGGAGACAATAGATGCTTTACCGTCACCTTCTGGTGGCACATAGGGCTCAAATACACCCCCTGAAAAGATAGAATAGAGATAATTCCTTATATATTTCATATAGGTAGTGAAAAACGAATGATAAATAACAACATACCTAATAGTTTGTAACATTTGTGGTTATACAAGTAGTTTTCCTATTTTTCATTAAACAAATTCATACTCTGAGGGCTTAACTTAAATAGGTGCTTACTATTACTGTACTTTATGTGGTTTAATAATGAAATTTTGATATAAATATAGCAAGGTCTCATCATATTGTTGTACCACTGGACTATGCATCCACAATTGGCCCCACAATAAGATAAAAAGAACTTAGGTATATAAAACTAAACCAATGTGTGTCACACTTCACACTAATATCATCATCATCATCATCAACCTCTATTAGTCCACTGCTGGACTCCCCTAATGAGCGCCATAGCGCTCTATCTTTAGCTTGCCGCATCCACCATCTGCCCGCAGTTTTTCGCAGATCGTCATCCTACCTGGCCGGAGGGCGTCCTACACTACGTTTGCCGAGTCGCGGTCTCCACTCAAGAACACGTATAATAAATATTAAATATAATTAAGCGTCGGTAGCTTAGTGGTTAAGGAGTCGACCTTACGATCGAGAGGTCCCGGGTTCGAATCCTGGCCATTACACTACCGACGTGAACCCACTCCTAACACAAGCAATTTAGCTTAGCTGGAGGGGTTAGGGGGAATATTAGTAATTTCGGTTGCTAATATTCTTTAAAAAAAAAAAAAAAAAAAAAAAAAAAAAAAAAAAAAAAAAAAACGCGAAAGTGGTATAGATGTGTGGATGTATGGATGAATGTTTGTTACTCTTTTATGCAAAATCGGGTGAACGGTTCTGGATGAAATTTGGCACAGAGATAGATATTGGTCTGCAATATCTGCAATAATAAGCTATTTATTATTCCGAACATAGGTTCGCGTGGGTCGCAGGAACAGGAGCAGAATTTCAAGCGGAAAGCAGTCGTGGGCCTCAGATATATGGGAATAAACATAAATTACCACAAACCTGTGGTTGAGATATAAAAGGGTCTCTCCATCCAAGGTCTAGGAGGTAACATTCCCCTTTCTTTCATTTTTTGTCTAATTTTCTCTGGACTTATTGTTCCTAAGTCTTCATTCGGATCAGGGAGGTCGACTTTGAGGACCTTTTGAGCACGCAATTTCTTGAACTTGGGGTTCCAGTGTTTAGATGTAGTAGTACGTGAAGGCTGAATAAACATTACGGGTGCTATGCGCAAAGCCCCTATCTATAAAAAAATATAAGGATGAATTATGTCGAACAAATTATAAAAGAATATTTCTCACGGAAATGAACATACCCTTGATAATACACAATTCGCCATTATTAGGCTTTTAGTAGAATATTCTAGGTGATAAGTCTATATTTAAATAATTTATATTTATTATTTCTCTTTTTTCCAAAAAATAACCTCACTTCTTATCAAATAGATGATAATCACAGAGTATGCATATATATTTTTTTTTTTTTTTTTTATGGCATGTATACTAATATGCCAACGTCAAGTGAAAGATTGATTAATTAACTTTATTTCGATACTTTAGAAATTTTGAGACTTCTTGCAAAGATTCATCTGAAATAAAAAGATTAATGTGTACAAAACTATACAATCAATGAAATAAATAGATAAAACGAACAATGAAAAACATAAATGGGAGGAAAAGTAAAACTGGAGGAATGAAACGAAAAGAAAAATAAATTATCTAAACTAAAATAATAATATGAATTAAAACTTTAATTTATTGAGTGTAATGAAGTTGCCAATAATGTGTACAATAAAAGGATTTAAAGATGACAGAAGTAGATCTATATGAGTAGGAAAAGGATATTCATGTTCTAATAATGATGAAATAAATGATGAGCGATCCATATTTGAACATGAAAAGAAAATGTGATTTAGATCTTCCTCAGCGAGCCCACACTTACATAAGGAAGAATCCAAAATTCTCAATCTTTTTAAATGAACTGCTATGCAACAATGACCGAAACGAAGACGACAAATAGACGAAGTAATATACCTTGATGCATAAATTTTACTGAACCATGGCTTAGAGGGAATAACACATTGGATTTTAGAGTATCTGGAACCCTTAAATTTAGAATTTAACTTCCAAGAACGTGACCAAGATTTAAATAATTGAGGTTTAGGGGTCAATAAAAGGTCAAAAAAATAATTTTCAAATGGAATATCGTCTCCAAAAAGGATTGCCTTTTTCGCAAATTTGTCCGCCATTTCATTGCCATAAATACCGCAATGACCAGGAATCCAGGCCAAAATTACTCTATACCCATACGATTTGCACAGAAGTAAGTCACGTTTGATGCTTAACATGATATCAGATAGATTACCTTTAAACGGATTTGATTGTAAAGAATGTAAGCAGCTTAAAGAGTCTGTAAAGACAATCGACTGTTTAAGCTGAAATAACAAAATATATTTAACGGATTCATGAAGACCTCTACTTTCTCCTGTGCAAACGGATGTACCTGGAGGGCATTTCACGAGCTGATGGGTATTATATTGCTTATGAAAAATGCTGACACCAACGGAACCTAAAGGATCTAATTTGGAAGCATCAGAAAAGATGGTATTCCAACCAGCCCATTTTCTCTGGATTATATCGTTAAAAACTTTATGAGCACAGACAATGTCTTTAACGACACCAAAGTTAGTTATAATATCTGGGGTGTAAAGAACGGATTTTAGACTATGCATGAAGATTGGAAGTTTTGGATTATTATTAGTAGGATACTTAAAATTTCGAATTTTGAGAAAACTTTTGACTAAACAGGGAATAGATTCATCACTCCACAAGGAAAATTTATAATGATTAGACAACATAGCTAACTTTTGAAAAATAGGGTGATTTGAAAATTGCCAACGGTAAATTAAAAATCTATCTGCCAAATATTGAGTTCTTAAAACTAAAGGTGGTTCCACGCATTCAACCTGTAGAGAATTAATTGGAGTGGATTTCATAGCACCACAAATAATTCTTAATGCCCTAGATTGGACGGAATTGAGTTTGGTAATACAAGACCTATTGGACAAATTCAGGAGAAAGGAGCCATAATCTAAAACACTTCGAACCAAAGCATTATATAATAACTTTAGGGAATAAGGGTGAGCGCCCCACCAAATACCAGCCAAGCATCTCAAGATATTTAGCCCTTTCTCACATTTACCTAAAATATATTCAGTGTGTAGACGACCTGATAGTTTCGAGTCCAAAATAACACCTAAGAATTTAACACTAGAAGCTGTAGGGATTCTGACGTCTTGCATAAAAATGTTAATCCTAGGAAGAAGGCGTTTGCGGGTAAAGGTAACGACAGAGCTTTTCTCAGGAGAAATGGTAAGGTTATTAGAGGCCATCCAGAATATCACCGAACTTAATGATCGGGATATTGAGTCTACACATACATTTACATCAGGACCAGATGAGTAGAGAACAATGTCGTCAGCATATTGAAGAATTTGGCAATTGGGAAAGGGGTGTGCATCAAGATCCGAAGTATACAAGCTAAATAGAAGGGGGCTTAAAACAGAACCTTGAGGAATTCCTTTATATAAGGTTCTCCTTTTGTACTCACCATTATTGCATTTGATGAGAATGGATCTGCCATAAAAGCTATTAAAAATATAAGATACAAATTTCGAGGGACAGCCCATGTTTAATAACTTACGTCTAAGGGTAAATAAACACACATTATCATATGCGGAGCAAATATCGAGGAAGGCTGCTACAGTGTAACCTTTCAGTGCCATAGACAGTTGAATGTCCGACACTAAAAGAGCTACACTGTCTAAGCAACTTTTCCCCTTACGGAAACCATATTGATTAGCAGATAAAAGGCCCATCTTTTCCGAGAACCATTCTAACCGATTTTTGATTAAGTGCTCAGCCACTTTTGCCATGGTAACAGACATTGCGATTGGTCTGTAATTTTCGACTAAGTTACTTTCTTTCCCAGGCTTTAGTATGGGGACAATAATCTGGGATTTCCAGTCCACAGGCATGACACCATAATTTATGCAAATATTGATAAGTGATAAAAAATATTCTAAAGTATTAACACTAGCATTGACTAAAAACGAATATGGGATTTCGTCTATCCCCGGTGAGGAGTCTTTTACTGACGATAGGACAAATTTTAGTTCTTCCATGGAAAATGAAAATGAATATTTAGAGTTACAAAAATTTGTCGGAATAAATGAATCATTGCAGATAGGTACAAATGAAGGCGCCAATCGATCCAGAAACTTATCCACCCATTCAACAGAATCGGGGAAAGAGGGGCACGATGGCAATAAGGAACGTCGGAAGATTTTTATTTGTTTCCAAAGAATATAGGAAGGAGTATCAGGGGAGACTCGCTCACAAAAACGTTTCCACCCATTAATTTTCTTTTGTCTTAGAAGGGTTTTAGCCTCACCACATATTTTATCTACAGCTGTCAAATTTTCACTACTCATATTGGCCCTATATGCAATTTCAGCCCGCTTCCTGCGATTGACCACCTCCGTACATTCCTTATCCCACCAAGGAGGTAGGGGGTGACCTTTAAAAACTGCAGACTTTACCGGTAAATTTTGCTCAGCCGCAGATCGTAGAGCCTGTCTCAGGAATTCATAACAAGCATCAACATTTGAAACAGTTATAAGAGGGAACGTAAAAGAATATGAAAATAAGAAATCAGAAAATTTTGACCAGTCTGTATGAGCATTAATGCTGTATTTTATGCGGGGCTTGATTTGCTTATTACGTTTGTTAAAGGGAAGATTCAAAATAATGGGGAAGTGGTCGCTACCATGACTCGAAGGAAGAATGTCCCATGACATGTCAGGGGCTAAACAGGAGGAAACCAGGGAAAGGTCAACTGCACTCTTATGTTCATAGGGCTTTGTCCTGCGGGTTGCAGAGCCAGAGTTGAGTATATAAAGGCCTGCAGAATCTAAATGCTGAAGAAATTCAAAAGACAGCTCATCATTAATAGCACATCCCCATGTTTGATTGTGGAGATTAAAATCTCCTAAAATAATTAATGGATTGTGAAGTGATGAAATAAAACTGAAGATGTCACGGAGAATGGAGGATGAAGGGTATGGAATGTAAATTGAAATATAAATAATATTATAGATTTTCACACAGACAATCGAATAATCGCTGTGAGAAAATGGATATGGTATATTTACACTATGTACAGAGGTGCTGATGAGGAGGCAAGAACCCCCATAACCATCAGCACGATCATCACGATAAACATGATAATTTTTGAAAATGAATGTAGTGGATGATTTCAGGTGTGATTCTGAAATCGCAATGATGAAAGGAGTAAATTGGTTACAAATTAACATTAATTCATACTTTTTGTTTATAAGTCCTGCGCAGTTCCATTGGACTGCTTTGGCTGGTTGATCCATTACTGGTAGAAGGAGAAGGGATATTCAAAGTGGTGGCAGCGTTGGACGGTAGACAGTGAGAAGCGGACAAAAGAGAAATAAGGGTTTTTATTAAGTCAGCTATAGAAGGATTTGAAGGAGGAAAGGCAACAGGGCATTTTGGGAGCTTAGGGTCCATAATAAGCGCCCTATGTGCATCCTTATCATAGCCTACAGGGGTAAGAGAAGGTCTCTTACGGTTTAAAAAGATCGTTTTTCTGTATGAAGAATTAACAGATTCCGGAGAAGGTTTTGAATTTTGTATGCCAGATAGGGGAACAGTATAACTTGGCTTGGAGACCACATCTCTGTATGAAATTCTCGAGGGTGGGTGAATTTTCGAAGCTTCGGAATATGACATCGATCTATCAGCCATTGAAACTTTTATCGCCTTCTGCCTTTCAAATTCAGGACATGACTTGCTTGTGGCGAAATGTAGACCACCACAAAACAAACATTGACCTTCGTCAGCCTTACATGAATCCCCAGTGTGAGCATCACCACACTTAAAGCAGCGCGGTTTTGACCTACACTGGGTCTTTGTATGTCCAAAACGGCAACAATTGAAGCATTGAATAGTAGGATAGTAATATTGACAAACTGGTAAAGAATTGTAACATAGAAAAATTCTCGCAGGGAGAGCTTGACCATCGAAAGTCAAGACACAGGATTGTGAGAGCTTCCATACTTTGGTACCCTCTACATCCACTTTATAATTTATACGCCTAGCCTTTAAAACTGCGCCATAGCTAAGTGGAACTGTGACATTGTCCAAAACTTCTTCCATGGACCAGTCCGCCGGAATACCTCGGACGATGCCCATTTTCGTTGTGTGGAATGATGGGATGAAAATTTTAAATCCATGATTATCTAAAAATTTTGATGCAATGAATTCATTAGCCGAAGAAGCAGACTTGAAAGCAACAGACATTCTGTTTCTTCCGATTTTGAGTAAAGACCCATCCGAAATATTTTTAATATTAAGATTTTTGAGAAGTCTTCCAAAGTTGACAGCATTAATTGAAGAACCTTCATCTCCTTGTTTCAATATGTGAACATTAAATGGACCCTTATCTGTAGATAAATATTGTTGTCTTCCAATAGGCACATTCTGCAGAACATGCGAGACAACAGTTGACTCAGTAGGAGGTAAAGAAATATCAAATTGTGAATCCATTTATGCAATGGGCGGAGAAACTTGACCCAACGGTATCCCATTTTCAGAAGGAGTAGCTTGCCCTAGTGGCAAACTATAATCTACAATGACTTGGCTAAGTTTTTCCTTTTTAGAAATATTTTTCTTTTTCGACTTTTTAACGTTAAGACCTAAAGTTCTAAGGTCAGAGTCCGAATGTAAAGGACTATCATCCGCAGATATGTAGTCTACTTCTATATTAGCTCCCGGAGACGGGATACTTTCAGTTGGGGAGAGATAATTCTCCCCATCCGAGGAAACCCCCATCCGACGCGACCGTCTTTTGTACTAAACAAAAGACGGTCGTTACAAAACAAAATAAAACTGAATGAAAAAGAGAAAAATTACTTACAAAATACTAATGAATTACAATAATGATCTTACACTGAAAAAAAAATGAATGAATTCTGCAAAAGAAATAATATTAATTATAAAATTCGGAGACAACCAAAAATGACAACCGAATTCCACGACAATCACTTGACGTCCTCGTATGCATATATTGCATATTTATTATTAGGTATTTATACTATTCCGCACGATAAAAAAAAAAAAAAAACGTATTTCTATTGATGATAATGTGGCGTTCCAGTACCATTCCAATTCCAACATTTTCCTAGCTAACTAACTATGTTTAGCATTCATTCAAAATTATATTGTTTCGTCCAACTTTAAATACAATCTTTGAGTATTTTTATATTCCTTAATGTGATTCTGCATTATTTTTTAGTTATCTTCAATTTTCTAATCACATGGATGTTATTATATTGCAACGGCTGAGACTTTTTATTAGGTACACCTTTTGGCTAATGTAGTTTAGCTAGTTGCTAGTAAAATTATACATTTTAAAAAGTAAAAGTAATAGTAACTTTTAAATACCTATGTAAGAAAATTACGTAAATAAATTATGTATATATAAAATTATAGTTTCTGAAATATACATTTGTATCTTTGTTTCATTGCCTGTGCCTTTAAAAGTCATATGTTTATGAATAAAACATGTCTATGGTGTTTTGTTTTTTCTGCCATTTTTAGTCAAATACTTTCCATTCAAATTGTGATTTTTTATTTAAGTGATACAAAATTCATCAAATTTATTGTGTCGTCTTATTAAATATTTTTATGCTTATTCAATTTTAGATTGTATGTATATGCTCAATATTGAAATTTTTTACTGTTTTGTCTTGTGAAGCGTTTCTGTCTCTTCGGAGTCTTAAAAGTGTTTTATTTTGATTGGAAACTTAAATATAAGTAAATCTCTATATTATTCCTCGAGTTCGTGTCTTGAAGTTATTTGGAAAATAAACTATAAAGTAAAACGCTCGAGCACATTTGAATCGATCATCACTAATAAACCGGACATCCGGCGACTCCATAGTCCATACACGTTGTCTCTACCTCAAGAGAATAGAGACCGTCGCAGCGTTTCTTTCTTTTCTGAACAGGCGCAGTCCTAGAGAACTCGCAAAAGGAGTAAAAGGCTCCTACATAACCTGTCAATATGTAAGTACCAGTGCACACACCAGTAGGTATATAGATAACTCGTCGTTACTTTGTTCGCATTTTGTAATCGTGAATCTAAACTCCTTGAAGCCGCTGCTGAGTCATAGCATAGCCTACCAGGTGATCTCAGATCTCTTTGACGAGCCTTGGAATACTGCTTGTGGACTTAAATTCGGCGGTTCCGCTACACTATCAGTAAGTGGAACGCGTTCGGACGCCATAACAGTAGGGCGAAGGGCCGACCCAGGGGTTGCGTGGCGCACACCGCGGCCGATGACCTTATAACGGAACGGACCTCACTAATTGCCACGTGTTTTTCTTTTCAGCAATATATTGTATGAGTCAGAAGGTAGAAAAACCAGTATTATCGGGTCAACGGATCAAGACCAGAAAAAGAGGTATCTTATTTTTTTTACTTTAACTTATATGCAACTTGAGACATGAATGCAAGATCGAAGTGACAATTCGGGTCATTTAGGACATGAGTTCTCAGAAGTGTACTATGATAACATTCGCACGTTTGTGAAGAATAAAGCCGTTCGTGAATATTGACGCTATGTATGTAATCTAATAATGTCTGTTTTGACCATGACATTACCTGTTAACATTGTATGTAAAATTATTTTTAGAGATATCATGATAGACACATTTGACTGATTCTTTTACAGCTCCAGGAGGGCTAATACATGTCCTTTCCAACTTGATTGATAACAAACAGAATTTAGCAATGACAATAATTCATAATCATCATTAATGTCTTAACAAAAAGTACTTAAATTTTATGAAAAAACTAAGCAAGAAAATCATTATTATTATGGTGTTGCAATTCCTTTATGCTCTTCTGAAGGTCATTGACCTATCAATTGAATATTTTTCATAAACAATTGACTATAATTCTTTTGTGTTGTAAGAATCTTAAAATCCCTACTTTGACTTCTATAAGTATATATTTTTTAATTTCATCATAATTATGATTCGGGAACAGTGTAAATAAAGTTCACATGATTTTATAAACATTCGAGAAGGGCATTAGAAAGTTTTTACAGGATCGGCAGCGTGAGAATGATGCCCCTGGTGTTGTACACATTCATAGGCCATGGTAACTGCTTCCCATCAGGTCGGCTGTGTACTTGTCTGCCACCTTAGTGGTATAAAAAAAATGAAAATATAATCAATAAATTTTCTGTACAAAGCTTCATCTAAGAAACTGATAAAATTTACTTAATTCAATAATAGAAAAAAAAACATGCAGCCCTTGTGTTGGTTCACTTGACAGTTTTATGTCCAGTCCTTAAACTCTTTGATAACCATAACATTATTTCAAAATTTGACTAATTTAAGTTGTAACTAATTAATTTTAAGGTTTTATTGGTTTCTTATCTAATGATTTAAATAAAACTATTTTGGGGGTTACTAATACAAATATACATCCAAATTAACACTTTCAAAAGCAAACCCAAGGGAAAAGTTGACATAAGCATTTTGGTATTCAAAAATAATCTCATTTTTTATATGATAAATAAAATAAAATTGTATTTAAAATAATATTCTACACAGGGCTATCAAACTAACTTGTAATATTGGTTCCTGAATGTGGTTAATCTGAGATTAATGAAAATAGAACAGATGAATCATTTAAATTTGAGGCTCTTTTCCTAGACATGCAGTAGGAGCTGTAAGGAAAGTTCTAGACAATGTGGACCAATATGAAATTTGAAAACCAAATTTCCCATTTGTAAATGTTCTTAAAAGTTATTCCTAACCTGTTCTGCTAAGATATATTAGGAAAATAGAAACTGCTAGTCAAGCAGATCCCAAGAATTATCGCCACAGAAGCTTCTTAAAAGGCTCTCGAATAGACAGTTTATCGGTACCCGTACTATGAGTTTGTCAAGTCATCAAAACTACTGGGTTTAGGAGGGCTCTGTTGAAAATAAGACTTTCTATGTTAGTCGATAAAGGACCTTTTTGAATGCTCCAACCTAACGTAAGACTAAGAACTCACGGAGCGGTTCACAATCGCGTCCGTTGCGTTTGTAGAACAGCTGTTTTCAATACTTAGCACACGGCGAGTTTGTGTGATCAGCAGTACTATTCTGTAATATAGAATTCGATGCTGAGTACCTACAACTTGAACGAGTATACTTCGGGCATGTTCCGGAGCTCGCTTTTGGTGCTTTCATGGGCTATTAATCCAGCCGAGGTCAATGCCGTTCGTGACGTACATACAGCTTGCTATAGAGAGTTCTAGCAATGTAGAGAGTTCCTCGAATACTCGAAATGAACGATATCGTATGAGTGAGACTCAACGAGTAGCTCACTTCGAATGTTCGGAGAGTTTGCTATTGGCGCTATGCGTATTACCCAATCCAGCCGGCCGTTTTAATGTACTTCGTGATAGGCCTCGTAGTGCGCTTTAGGCGCTACATAGCGAGCTCACTGTACATTCTCAAAGGAAGCTCTTAGGATCAATTTCCACTGAACGAGCAGCGACCGGCTGCAGCTTTTTGAGGCAAAATATTACAAAACCATTTTGAATGTAATGTACGTGCGTTAAAGTTTATAGTCGATCAAAGGCAAAGGAGAGGAAGCGTGGCGCCTTGAGACTGCGCGAACCTTCTACTAATCTACTACTTCAAGTAACCAAATTTCCGTCCGCTGCTGATTTGACCCTTATCGTCTGAATGAGAATCGACATCTAGTTATAATATATTTCTTATTACATGATGACCCGAAAATTTGGCGGGAGAGTTCGCAATTCTGTAGTGTACGATCGGTCACAATTGTTAGTTATATTTTTATCCTATTGAACTGGTCTTTCTGCAGTAAAGAAATTAAATGATGGACTTCAACCTCTATTATGTAATGATTTGTCGACACACGAGGCTACGCTGAAAATAACTTGGGTTATGTTAAATGAATAAGTTTTGGTATTCACAATCGCTGAACATCATTTTTTGGGGATTCATGCCTGTTTGTTCGCGATGAACGCAAAAGATTGCTGAACGAACTTTGATGTAGTTTATTAGAAAGGTCTTGGTCAAACTTAAAAGTTCCCGTATTTTTGATTGCAAGTGGTTAAGTAAATCTGAAGTTATGGCCAAAAAAACGATAACCGATATCCGCGCGGGCGGAGTCGCGGTCATCAGCTAGTTACAAAATATGTTGCTGTTTCTATTGGCTCGTGGGATACCATGCGCTGTGTGACATCATGAGATTTTGAACCCTTTTTTTTTTTCAATATAGGGTAGAGCTAAACGTGAAGGAATGATAAAGGTATCATCTCGAATCTGATTTCAGTATAATTTATTGTCCTTCCAGTGCAAAATATCCTAAAAGGTCGTTGATTAACTGGAAGTGACATTGACCTCATTCGTCATTGAACTGTCGAGTTACTAAATTAATTGTCGAGTTCAATGAGAAACCTCGAGTTCGTAGGTCAAACGGAAGTGACCTTGTCCTTGAGATCGACTCTTAGTTCCATTTAATAATAGGCTTGTGAGTTTGATAGTAATGATAGTTTTTTTTTAAATCATGAAAAACCGGCAAAATGAAGCAAAATTGTTCTCAGCTCCAGCAGACCTCAATCGGTTTAGAAGATCTTCGGTAAATGGCGAAAAACCGTATTTATAGCGCGAAAGTTTGACATCTCTAACTTACGTTTTAATTAATATGAAGAGTTGAAACTTGGTCGTTTGTAGCTTGTAGACCTTAAAGTTTTAATAAAATAGATTCATAAGTTTTCCCGCATCGCGGGCAAATCAAAGGAAATTATTTATCTAAAATGGCCAAGAAAAAGTTTCTAAATAACCTACGATGATTTTTCTAACGGTTTCATATTTGCGAAGAGCGTATCTACAACATAGTATATTGCTGTTGTTGTAGACAAATCGCAAATATAGAAAATGGTGAAAAAAAAAAAAATTTGCTGTAAGAGACCATCACACCTGGCGGCAAGATGTGTTTTAATTTGTAGTTCTCTGGAGGTCTCAGGAATAGAGCTTGTTCTCATTAGTTCGATCGTCGAACTAGTGAGAATTTCTTTTCTCATTCTGTCTATCTCACTTTAATCAATTCTACACCGCGCGCCCCGACCTAGGTCACTTGTGATTATGCACGTAGAAATACGAGAAGCGGGGCTCCGTGCGTCGCAATCATTAACTATTAACTAAGATATAAAAGAAAACTATCTACAGGTAACTATAACATTACCCCACTCCTGATGGGGGTGTTTAGTTAAATGTTGTTGATGTTAATATGATGTATCTACATGCCTAAGTCCTATAGGTTTAGATGCATATAAGGAAATATACAGTGGAACTATTTGTAAGATCGACGGTCGAACAAATGAGAAAAAGAAATCTCAGTAGTTCGACGGTCGAACTAATGAATCGAACTAATGAGAACATAGGAGGAATAGGAATCCTAGGTGCCTTTCAAATGTTGAAAGAATTATTCTAATAAACAATGGCTCCTAAGATTATCCCAAACATATAAACAAACTCATAAATTCGACCTTTCTCTTTATAATAACATAATAAATAAATATTCTAGAACATATTACACAGCGCCATCTAGACCCCAAACTAAGCAGAGCTGATTACATGGGTTCTAAAATGCGGTTAAATATTTTTAGATACTTTATTTTTGTAAATAAATACATATTATACATAGAAATACCCAGACCAATGCTAATAGACATATTTGCAATGAGCGGGAATCGAACCCGTGACCTCTGACTTAAGAGTCGAATGCTCTACAGCTACGCCGCAGAGGTTTTTTAAAACCGCACGGTGTCCTTCCCAAGTGTCCGTTGCCGGGCAACTCGGGTAAGCCCTCGAAAGGATAACCCCAGGGTTGCCGGCGGACTTTGGCCGCCACCGCGGCCTCGCCTGGTGGGGTCGGGTTCTATCCCGCTTCGGTGAGTTGGCAGGCGTGTGTAAGGCACACACGACACGCCTCCGCCACGGCCTGCATCTGTAAGGACGGCGAGTCGGCCAACTGCCGTCCTCAGGCCCCGATCATGGAGGTCGGTAGTCCCGGGCGTAGATGAGTCTGCGGCGTCCTCGCCCCAGACTGCGGAACTCGAGGGGCAGGGTTCTCTCCCGCTCCCTCTCCGCCGTCGCTTTCACTGGTACAGCAGCGCAAGGGCTCTCGCTTCCAGGTCTAATGGAGGGGTCCCGGCTAGGAGACATGCCGCCTCGACGGAGATCGTGCGATACCCCCTGATGACTCTGACGGCCATCGCCTTTAACGGGCTGTTTAGAATAGCCACGTTGCGGGCTGCCAGAGTCTCCGCCCATACGGGGGCCCCGTATAGGGCCATGCTTCGCACGATCCCCAGGTACAGTCTCCTAGTGGGGGCGTTGGGTCCCTTAACGTTGGGCATCAGCCGCGATAGCGCGGCCGCAGCCCTTAGTTTCGGTACCAGACTTAGCCGATGGGACTTCGGACCTCATCTCCTAAGAGCCCAAGGTACCTCATCGTGGGCTCGATGCCGATGCTTACGCCCCCTACAGTTATGCTGGTTCCCGCAGGTGGCCCCCTCCGAGGCCCGTGAAATAACATAGCCTCGGATTTGTGGAGAGCCACTTCCGAGTCACAGCCGCCGTATTCGACCCACGACTTGAGCAACCCCTGCCGTGGCCTTTAGTGCCGCGCTTCGCTACGTTGATCCCCGCGCCATCACGAGGGTGTCGTCAGCATAACAAACTATGCTGACACCCTCGAGCAACGCACCGCGCAGCACCCAGTCGTATCCGATGTTCCACAGGAGTGGCCCTAGGACCGACCCCTGCGGAACACCGCACGACTCTTGCCGCCCTGGCCCTAGCCAGCTCGGGTAAACTATGGCCCTCTCAGATAGGTATGCCTCGACAATGCTGCGGAGGTAAGGAGGCACTCCGTGATACGCGAGAGCCTCCCTAACGCAGCTCCAGGGTAGGGTGTTGAAGGCGTTGGCGATGTCAAGAAACACCGCCACCACCACCCCACCCCGCGAGACTACTTCCTCCGCCAGGCGCCTAACGCGCATGATCGCTTCCACGGTGGAGCGCCCCCGGCAGAAACCGAACTGGTTATCCGGCAGATCTGGCCCCACGTTCGTAAGATGCTCGACGAGGCGCTCTGCAATAATCCGCTCAAAGAGCTTGCACACCTCGTCGAGCAACACGATCGGCCGGTAACCGGATGACTGATCCGCCGGCCGCCCCGCCTTCCGGATAAGGACTAGTTTCCCCGTCTTCCAAGCCTTTGAAACTGGCCCCTTTCGAGGCATGCGCTAAAGAGCGCCACCAGTCGAGGCCCTAGTTCCTCAAGGGCCAGGACCCATTCTCGGCCTGGAATACCGTGGGGTCCGGGGGCAGTGCATTTCAGAGTTTTAAGCCGGAGCACTGCTACCCTTAGCTCACTCTCCCTGACTTCGGGCACATCGCTCTCGCTATTATCAGCGACAGACGCCTGAGACAGAGCCATGCGCGGAGGGACATGCTCCTCCGCTCTCACTGGAAACAGGGAGCCCAGGATCCCCTCCAGCCGCTCTGGCTGGAGGCTCTGGGTCAGTAGGGGCGCCCTTGGGCGGATTTTGCCCCTGAACGCAAGGTAAGGGCGCCCCCATGGGTTCTGCTCCAGAGACTCCAGCAGCTCTTCGCGGGCCCGCCGTTTGGCCTGCTTTATAGCTGGACCTGGACCTGGAGGGTCCTATTGGCCTACGACCGAACTGAGCCCCCGCCGCCCCCAGGTGGTGACACTCCCCCGGTTGAGGACCTCTAGGTCACGGGTGTTGGCCCAGTCCTCCAGAACTCGCCACTTGGCATTGGTTTCCCGGGAGCCCCAAGCCAGAGACCAGGCGTTGAAGTCTCCCAGGAGCAAGACAGGGCGAGGACGGCACGCAACGAGAACGATGTCCAGTTCAGCGAGCCACAGCTCAAGCTCATACTGGTCAAGGCTTGGCGAGAAGTAGACGGCCACAACAGCCAAGCCCTCATAGTCCGCCGCGACACAGCCTCTGCCCCTTGCAATGAGTGCAAGGCGCGAGTTGTCCGCGGCGGAACCCCCGAAAACGGTCGCTACACCGTCCAGGTCCACCGGACTTCCGGGGTGGACCCAGTACGGCTCAGCGACCACGACCACTTTGATAGACCACTCCACGATGCTCTGGTACAGAAGATCCTGAGCACCGGTGCAGTGGTTTATGTTCACCTGCAGGATTCGGATTGGTGTGTCCATTAATGGACGTCCATCTCCGCATCCCGCCGGGAATGTGGCCGCTCCTGAGCGGCACCCCCACTACCCGTTGCGGACGAACAGGGCTTTGGCCTCGAGGCGGCGCAGGATCGGCTGTCCGCCCGGTGCTCCGCCGCTTAGCCCTCCGCTACGCATTGGTAGCAGCGCGGCGGAGCATCGCAGGTGCTGGCCTTGTGCCCGGGCTGACTACAGCGGAAGCACCGGTCCCCCACGGTGTCTCCCGCTGTGCACTGCATTCCCAACGCCGCAGAGGTTCACCACCACTTTACCCCACTGCTCAACCAGTAGAGTATCTTCACAGCATTGTGGCATATAGTTGCCGGACACTTCCTCTTGAGTTTATATTTAGTGGTCGCAATGCTAGTTCAACAAATAGGTATGTCTATGCACGAGTCTAGAGGTGAACTACACTATTTGCTCAGTGATAAGCAAACGTTAGTTACAAGACTTAACTAGATCTTATCTGCTTGCCTTGGTAAAAGGATTGCAGCGGAACGTAAAAGGTTACCAGCTATTGTCATACGTAAACTAACACGTTTTGTGTAATCTAGTGTCTGGGCCTGATGTTTGGCACGTGGAGATAGATCTGGTTCTATATAAAAATTCTAGGACATAATACACAGCGCTATCTAGACCCAAACTAAGCAGAGCTTGTCATATGGGTTCTAGAATGCTGATAAACCTACTTAGATACTTTTTTTTGTGAATAAATACATATTATACATAAAAACACCCAGACCAATGCAAATATATATATTTGCAATGAGCGGGAATCGAACCCGCGACCTCTGACTTAGCAGTCGAATGCTCTACCGCTACGCCACAGAGGACGTCAAAATACTAAAATAATCGAATTACAAAAAGTGTTCGCTTTGACGTCGTCCTCATATTTTGCCATTTTTGCCAAACAAATAAGCGACTTTCCGACATATCCAAAGTTTGCATTTCGGAGCCCAAGGTCCGCTTATTCGTTTTGAGGTATGTCGGCTTTTACAGGAGCGACTGCCGTTTGACCTCTTTACACAGAGACGAAAGTCTAGGCCAGAGCCTAGGTTTTTTTTTTATTTTTAAAAAATATTAGTAACCGAAATTACTAATATTCCCCGTAACCCCTCCAGCTAAGCTAAATTGCTTGTTAGGAGTGGGTTCACGTCGGTAGTGTAATGGCCAGGATTCGAACCCGGGACCTCTCGATCGTAAGGTCGACTCCTTAACCACTAAGCTACCGACGCTTTATAATAGGTTGGCTTGGACCTTGCAAATTTTTTTTTGTCTTACCTGCTCCGTGCAAAACAAAGTACTTCATTAATATAATAAATGAAGTGATTCGTATGTATGAGTTTGGGGCTTGTATTGTAAGGTTCTGTCTGTTCCTATTTGCGTTCAACAGGATCTAGGCTTTGTTTGCTATTCAACCTTTGCTGCTGTTAAGTACTCACTAATAGAGGTCAGGAAGAGCGCTGTGTCATGACTGTCATGTCATATAAAGTCGCTCGTTATTCTTTATGTAGAAACGCGCCTTGAACAAGGTTGTATAGTATTAACATAAGGTTACACAGGAAAATAGCTTTCCTCTTCACTTTATGCGATCATAATGCGTTTTATTGTCACCTATTTTGGTAAAATTGTTCATAAAATTAAACATTATGAATTGGACTACAGTCAGTCAGTCCAACGGGTTTTAACGAATAAAATGAAAACATGAGGTCGTATAAAAAGCGATTTTTGAATGAGCGAATGAGCTCCTGTAGACCTCAATCGGTTTGTAAATCTTCGGTAAATTGAGAAAAACCGTGTTTATAGCGCGACATTTCGACAGTGTATAATTTACGTTTTAATTAATATGAAGAGTTGAAACTTGGTCATGTTGTCTAAAGTCAAATCTTTATTGCGGTAGGTATTAGTATTGTTGTAACTTTTGTAAACCTTAAAGTTTCCTATAAGTTTTAATAAAAACGATTCATAAGTTTTCGCGAAATGCAGGCAAAAACATAGCCTACGATGATTTTTCAAACGGTTTCATATTTGCGAAGAGCATATCTATAACATAGTATATTGTCGTTGTCGTAGACCAATCGCAAATATTGAAAATTACTCATAAAATGAAATAAATCATTAACTTTGATTTCAGTCAGTCAGGCAGTCAAAAAAAACCAGAACCCTCATCACATACTTTCCCTTATCCCTATTATTTGGGGTCCGCGCAAAATGTCATTCTCGTCAATAGTATTCTTGTCAGACGGCATCTCCTCAGTGAAATCAAATATCTTTATTAAGTTACAGTAACACAGTATATCAAGATTCTGTACAGCCAGATTCGCAATACAATACAAGGTAAAGTCTGATAGAAAAGAACCTGGCAATAAGACACACTGCCACTTTTTTCTAATTGCTCCTTCTAGTGGCTCCTTTCTTTGCGATACACAGACAATCCTTCCATCTAGTCACCTACATCTGTTCCTAAAATACTTTGAACCTGTTTAACAAAAAATAACCAAAAAGCTTTTTTTGTGGTTTCATTTGTCACGTATCTGTGTAATTATGAAAAGATACAGCATTCTAATGTACCTGTTTACTTAAAATATAAATGGTATTTTAGTCCTTTTTTCCTTATTGACAGTTTTCCTGTTCAATACAAATATTGTTGTATTTCTAACTACGTTGTGATTTTACATTGTAATTATATTATTTGTGTTTACTATGCTTAGTTACGAAGATCTTCATATTGATATTCTTATTAGATAATTATTATTTGTCTCTTAATATAACCTAGCTACGTGGTTTACAAGTTACCCTTTTTTTTCTTACGTGTGGAAGGCTCCCACGGGTTCCACCCCATCGGTGCCAACGATGAGATGGATATGTTGGAATCGTACCGACTAAAACCACGCAGTGTCCTCCCCAAGTGTCCAATGCCGGGCACCCCGGGTGCACCCTCGAAAGTATAATCCCAGGGTTACCGACGGACTTTAGCTGCCATCGCGACCTCGCCTTTGTGGTCATGTTTGATCTCGCTTCGGTGAGTAGGCAGGCGTGTGTAAGGACACACGACACGCCTCCGTCTTGGCCTGCTTCTGTAAGGACGTTGAGTCGGCCGGCCCCGATATGGAGGTAGCGAGTTTGCGACGATAGTCGTGGATGTAATCAAGTTTGCGGCGCCCTCGTCGCAGATTGCGGAACTCGGGGCAGGGGACCCTCCCGATCTCTCTCCGCCGCCTTATGCAGTATGGTAGATAGTATTTTAAACTATGTAGGTACTAAGACAGATATTATGGTAGACACTTACATAGGTAAGAATGCAGAGGGAATTTATCTTGCCGCAGTATAGAACTTCTATTCCTATTTTAAGAGCAATTTTCGTGGCAAGTTTTTATAGTTTAGTGGATATACAATTTTAATTTTGAAAGGACTCGTTATAACAAACCAATAAGCCCTAATTCGTAGACATTGGTAGCCATTGAAGAGTCTTATCGTACGTAGCTGCGGGCAACACCTAGTTAGTATAAACGAAAGTCTCTTTTACGCGTCTGTCTGTTTCTCCGGTTACTACTTCTAAATCGCACAACGTATTTTGATGCAGCTTTTACTATCTATTACTTTGCTACTGAAGGTTTGTATGCAATATACCTACATAACCGAAGAAATACGGGGAAACAAATTGCACCCGTGCAAAGCTAGAGCGGGTAACCAATATAAATAGAAGTATATCTATAGTTTTTGTAATGAATTGAGTTCTTTGAAAGAATTTAGTACTAACTAAAATGGCGCTTGATGCAGCCTAAGAGCATATTATAACGGCGATTATTATTTACTAACGGGACCGACATTCGATTCGCCACTTTAGGTGTTTTAACTCGAGATTATAGCTGTTCATGGTGTTCATATCAGCCCGTTTAGGTGGACGTTTGTAAGACCACAAATTGATCATCTACTACTGTTTTTTCTTTTTTGTAAGATGCTCGCATTGCACTATCCCATAGTAGCTTTCTTGATATTGAAATAATAAATAAATATTCTACGACATTCTACACAGCGCTTTCTAGACCCAAAGTAAGCATAGTTTAACTAACTTGTGTTATGGGTTCGAGAATGCGAATAAACATACTTATATACTATTTTTTTGTGTAAATACATACATATTATACTTAGAAACACCCAGACCAATGCAAAAAGACATATTCATAACAATACATAACTTCACGCCGGTATCCCCGAAGGGGTAGGCAGAGGTGTGTTACACACCCACGATTCGCCAGTGTACCTGCTAATTGAACTAAACCTCCACCTCTTACTCACATCCTGAGGAATACCTAATATTTGCAATTAGAAAGAGGGGATATATGAAATTTATCACTTATCAAATAAAATCACGGTTCATGCCCTATTTCACCCCTAATATAATCCGCATCCGCTCACAACGGAAAAGTTTCCCATTGTTTAATCGGCCAGTCAGTCGGGACAAGTAAGACCACTCATTATCCGTATTATCATTATCATATAAGATCAACCTACCTAGTCAAGTCACAGAACTATCCCTCTGTGAGGGACCTCACAGAGGTATAGTTCTGTGACTTGACTAGGTCAAACCTCTTCCTCTACAGAGGAATCTCGTCAATACATCGTTTTTAGAACATAAAATATCTGATAACTGTCATTTATCAATTCTTATCTATACACTCCAGTATAGAAATAAAATATTTTTATCTGCGCTCCAGGAAGTAGGTACAACCGTGAAACATTTCAAGGCCACTGAAGTTTTTTCTATACACCTCTGACGTGGGTAGTTGTTTTACAGATATATTATGGTAATATTATCTGGCTCTGTGACAAGGCGAGGTGAAATTGAAATGAACGTAAATTACTTCAACTGGCATCGTTTTGCGATGTTATTGAAACAATGTTTTATTTATTGCTTTTTTTAAGAATGCTTGTGACGTTGGTCATATTGTTGTCTTATTCATCAACAATTTTTACGATCATTTGTATGTAGGAATCACGAAATATTAAGACAATAGGATATGACACGCAGTTATTCACTATCTGCACTATTTTTAACCGATTTAATCGCGAATTATTTTGTTTTAATATTTACTAGCTGTGCTTGTGCCCCACGGCTTCGCCCGTGGCATACTTCGATCCCCCGTGGGCACCCATTTAATCTAAAATAAATGGCCATAATATATTAGTTTCACAATAATATACTTAAGTTTGTCCAATTTGTTGTCATTTAAGATTACTGATCCGCTCTCCTGAGTAGCAGCGTGATGATATATAGCGTATAAGCTTTCTCGATAGATGTGCTAATCAACACAAAAATAATTTTGTAATTCTAACCAGTAATTCCTGAGATTAGCGCGTTCAATCAAACAAACAAACTCTTAAGCTTCTTACTACTGAATAGTATAGATAGATTGCTTGCACTCTCTGCGTGCATGATGAAGCCTTTCTGTGACCATAGCTGCTGTAAAACAACCGAAATTCCGGGAACAGTGGAAATAATAAAATACCTTCATCATCAACCTATACTAGTCCACTGCTGAACATAGGTACCTAATGAGCGCCATAGCGCCCTGTCTTCAGTTTGCCGGATCCAGCATCTGCCTGCAGTCTTTCGCAGATCGTCATCCCATCTGGCCGGAGGGCGTCCTACGTTTAAAATACCTTAAAGACACAATAATTAAGCGTAGCGAGCCGAAGGCGAGCGAAGCGTTTTTGGTTTCAAAGTTGCATTTCAAACAAATGATACTCCTCCGAGACCGTTTGACCGATCTCGACCAATGTCGAGAATCATCGGCGAATGTCCAGATCGGTTTTACCATCGAGGAATAATCACCGAAAAACCAAATCAATGGAAAAAGTCGACCAGTCACGTTGACCTAATATTGTTGGATAGGCAAATCTCGCTACGCTTAAGTTTGGGTTGATTGCGAACCTGGTAACCGTCCTAGTTAACACTCATATAAATATTTCACAATCGTTACATCACACTTTCGTTTTTCTACCTCTATTTATAAACTTCTACAAAAAAATAGCTTTGCCCGCGTGTTATAGTGATCCCGTTCTCGCTATCCACAAGAAACTATGCCCAGAAAAGTAGCCTGTGCTATTCCAGACAAATTTTGCCAAATTTTATTCAGATCCATTCAGTCGTTTTAACTTGAGAGAGTAACAAACCAGCGTCCATTCTTTTTCACAAACTTTCATATTTTTATTATTAGATAGTAGGAATTTATTCAGCACTTCGCACTTTTTTCAGAATGTATGGCAAATATCCATAATTTTATAGTGTCAAACATAGAAGCAAGTACCTAGCACTAGCTTATTCTAAATCTACAAAAAGCCACCTTTGCAACAACGCGGTGATTCTCTTGACTCTTAAGTCACATCATCACAGGACAGGACCTAAGCCCTATGATGTCTAAATGGGGTAGAGGGCGTCCACAGTGCGCCATTCTTCCCTATGGCCTGGGCTTGAGCTTCGCGCTTCATTTCGCTCTAAGTCTTTCATTAAGAAAAACGATAATCCGTCTTCAAGTCTGTTCAGGATGGGTACGCTTACGCTTTCCTTGGGGGTTCCAGGCATACCTCAGTATTTAGTTAAAGTTCCTTCGGAGCGTGTGGCTAATTCAGCTCAATTTCCACCAGAAACAATATGTTGTCTTCGTCCATTTTTCAATCCCAAACAAACGTTTTCATTCCTCAGTGAACCACCTCAACTGACCTATCTAGTACAACTTTTTATTTGTAAACAACTGATAAAGGTTCAGCGAAAGGAATTATTACGCGTGATCTTTGATATGGTGCCCCTGTTGACCTGCGCACCCATGCGCCTATAAATACTCCTACCCACGCCCTCTGTCCTCTTGATATATCGATATCATTATAGTTATTTATGGCTCTTAATACTCGCATTAAACATTACTGCAGGGCAACGTTCGATTTCTAGGTTGAGCAGAAGTTTTATGAAGTTACGGTAGCGACAAGATTGGTGAGTGTTCAGGTAAGGGGGATAGCGAGGGGTCTTGTCTCTGCCTACCTCTTATAGGATATACAGATAGGAGTTTTATGTATTACTATGTACTACAATTATTACGCATATTACAAGCTAGATTTTGTCTATATGACGCTATGTAGCTTGTCCTAGAATATTTATACTCAATTGTCTAAAGCAATGAATGGGCTAAATTCGCGATTAAGAAATAATCTAGTTATTAGAAACCAGGTCGTCTAGATAAGAAATCGTAAATCTCGACAGCTGACACGTAATCTATAATGCTGTTTAGTCTTAGATTGCTGGATTTATTGCTGTAAAGTTAAAGATTGCTGTAAATTGCACAAAAGATAATTCTTTAACACTAAGGCAGCATAAAATGATGACGGCGTCTGTGGCGTAGCGGTAGTGCATTCGACTGCTACGACAGGGGGTGTGGGTTCAATTCCTGCTCTGTGCAAATATTTGTATGCATGAATATGTCTATTTGCATTGGTCTGGTTGTTTCTATGCATAATATGTGTGTATTTACAAAAAAAAAGTATATAAGTATGTTTATCCGCATTCTGGAACCCATAACACAAGCTAGTTAAACTATGCTTACATTAGGTCTATAAAGCGCTGTGTAGAATGTCATAGAATATTTATTTATTATTTTTAAAATACGAACAACAAACATTGATTTTTATGGTGCAAGAATAAAATGTGACATTCCCAAATATAGATAATCTTCTTTTGTACTTTTAACATCACCAATTTCAAATGATGAAACCCATGGCTAGAGTCCTGAAAACCACTGTTGAGAAAACCTTTCTCGTTCATTTATTTCTGACAAGACCACACCCTATCACTTATACTAACTATGAGGCAACACGTGTCTACATCTTTTACTCTTTCTGTTTTTCAGATGAGAAAGAGAAGTACGATCCTAACGGTTTCCGCGACGCGCTCGTGCAGGGTCTCGAGCGCGCCGGCGGCGACCTCGACGCGGCCTATAAGTTTTTAGATTCGGCTGGCTCGAAGCTTGATTATCGGCGGTATGGCGAAGTCATATTCGACGTGCTTATCGCTGGGGGGCTGCTGCGTGAGTAATCCATATCTTTAAATAGCTGTAAGACCGCATTGCCACGGGGCTGCTTCTACATGACCTGGGCTTTCCTCTTGGGGTTTTGGATGCGACTGTGATTGGATGTTAAAGAAATGGCGTTTGCAACTCCTCAAATTTTGTTCTTATTAATTTCCTTGCGGGCTCCAAGACAGTTTACTTTTTCCAGGGACTGCCCGAGTATCATTACTCGGTGTTTTCGTGGGTCTTCTCTAGATCCTCGGTGTTATTGATTGGTGTACAGGAGTTACAATAGTGGGCGTGTGGTGGATTAGTCCCGTAAAAAAACTTGAACCGATATCGTGGAAAAAGCTTCATACAAATCTGAATCGTAATTCAATTATTCTTCTAATTAAATCATCAAAATTATTGTATGAACATCAAAATGATGAAATATCTGGCTAGAGTCCTGAACATTGATGACAAAACCTGTTCGTTCGTTTATACTGATACATTCGAACACACTATTGTAAGTACTCTCTTACGAATCATAAGTTATAACGCTCTTGTATCGTTGCCCACCAGTCCCCGGTGGAGGGGTGTCGATGGACGGCGAATCCCCGAAGACGAACACCTGCATCTTTACCGCAAGCGAGGACATGGAGACCATGCGGAACTTTGAACAGGTAACAGAACAGTTAAATGATTTTTTGCAATTGAATTATATTCAAATTATTTACAAAATGCCCGACTAGCAGCGACGTTAGCTTAGTGACTAAGGAGTTGACCTTACGATCGAGTGGTCCCAGGTTCGAATTCTGGCCATTACACTACCGACGTGAACGTCTAACACAAGCAATTTAGCTTAGCTGGGAGCTTAGGGGGAATACTAGTAATTTCGTTTACTAATTAATATTCTTTAAAAAAAGGCAATACTTATTTTATAATTAAATCAAAATATTATTTGTAATAATTGCCGAAAAGGGCCTGATTAAGCATATGCCAGACTGGTGCCTAGCGTAGATTTGATTTGACCTGTAGTATAAGTTAAATGATGAAAAAACATGGCTAGAGTACTGAACTCTTTATGTTGAGAAACCACATCTCGTTCAATTCCCTCTGAAGTAATACTATCGTACCGTATTCACGTGTTATTCTAACATAGACGCGCTAATCAAATCAATATTATTTGCAGGTATTTGTGAAGTTGATGAGACGTTACAAATATCTCGAAAAGATGTTTGAGGAAGAGATGAAAAAGGTAAGTTTATTTGTCGTGCTAATAATATTCGTAAGGAACGTGAAATTTCCTTTTAATTACACGTGATTTGGTATTTTTTCTTAAAATTTTGCACCGAAAAAGGCGAGTCAGTATAAAAGTGTGTCATTGTACACTATATGAAATTTCGTATTATTAGTTCTATGAGTAGGTCTCTAGGTTTTGACTTACAACTGGACCCAATTTTAAACAACCATCATTTTATCCTACTAATGTTATAAAAATGAAAGTTTGCATGTTTGCGTGTTTTGTTACTCAACTACGCAAGAACGGCTTGATAAGATTTGGATGCACATTATAAAACCTATATTCGGTCTAACCTAGATTAATATAACACAACTTGTTTTGTTAACAATTTTTTCATTCATCTCTGTGAACCGAAGTTTTTTATATATGTTTCAAAATAAGCTCCGGGTATAATCGCGTAATTTATTTCCAGGTGCTTGTCTACCTGAAAGGTTTCGAGCCACAACAGCGCATCAAACTTGCACGCATGACGGCACTGTGGATCGGTATGTACATACAACTTACATACTTTTTCTACAATTAAACTAATTTTCCCGACGTTTCGGTTGCTTATCAGCAGGTATTGTGTGGTTAAGATGGTGCCAGGCTCAGTGTACGCAACTTAATTTTATTGTTAGTGTTGCTATGTACGCAGAATGAGTGGCAAGAGTCCTGTATTGTTGCTATGGTTTGCTTTACTTAAAAGGTGTATTTAGTGTTACACCTCTGTCTAACCCTTTTGTAGAAATAGATATATAAAAATAAACAAATACGCATGTGAATTTAGCGACCCATTAAATAAAATACATATTTGTTACCAGATCTTTGTCTAGAAATGATAAAATTAAACAGAAAGCAAAAGTAAAGGGAAAACAGTAAATATAAATGGTACTACATGACATCTTCTGTTCAGAAAATACTTATAAATACTTGGGTTTTTCTAAGTATTTTCTGTACTCTACACTCATTGAGTGAAATTAAACTTTCGTCATTGAAACTAAGAAGACCTTTGAAATATATCTAAAATATAGCCACCTCGCATTTGAATACGTACACATTATTCGATATCTTCCTTAGTAGTCCTCGTGGCTTAGCGGTAGAAACACCGGCTGGCACTTTACAGTCGTGGGTTCGAATCCGAGTTGTCAAGTGAGGAACTTTTTCAAATGTATTGCACACGATTAGAGCCATGTAGCGTGTATTGCGCTGCGCGGTGTCGAAGTAGTGCTATAGAGAAGCGCAGATCATCCACAGACACCATATCTTGTGGTGTCTGATAACACTGACTGTGCGACATTTTTGTTATTTAATTTAACTTTATTTTTGAGCCGGTTGGGGTCGAAACACAAGGTTCGTGGGGACCGTGCGCACGGTCTGTTTATAAATCGCAAAGCAACTGGTCGACGTTTCGCGTGCCCAAAAAGCTGGCATTACCATCCAACGGGGCAATGCTGCCAGCCTTTTGCGGACGTTACTTAATTCTAGGTCACCTAAACTTTTTACTTTGTACATACATTTAGATGATATTGTCTGAAGTTTACGCGAATGTCACACATTGAAATAAAACTATTTTTAATATATACATACATTTTAGTTTGTTTTAATTAATGTTTTTTCACTTTATAATCAATGTGGACAATTTTTCTTTGATATTTTGGCCCATTAGGACAGTGCTAAATCAGCAGATTAAAATATTAGTTACAAGCGTGCTGCATGTTAACATTTTAGGAAACCAAAAAGAAAACAATTCAGTAAATGTTATTAAAATTGACCGCCAGGTGGCGCTGAGCCAATATCATATTTTACTTTATCGATCGAATATGGAAAAATCTTGCGTTATCCCATCCTTTCGGAACTTTTTTCTCTGTCAGCAGATTTCTTGTTTTTTTTTGTTAAGTAGATACTGACGTGTTTTAATCATGAATATAATAATTTGGAAACAATTATGTTACCCATCTAGACACATGTATTCCTCAGATCTATCTATGTAAATAAAAATGAATTGGCATGATGTACCTTTTTTTTTTTTCGTGCGCAAATCCCTTCGGATACCCCCCTGCCGGCCAGCGGGGGCGGTTAGGTCGGGCTTGAACCGACTAAAACCGCACACCGTCTCGGGTCTACAGACGCCGGGGTGTAAGGTTGCCCATAGAGCATATCCCTCGCACTCCGAATGACCCTGGGCCATCTCCGGTTTCGAGATGGCCCCCTCGGGTTTGGGAACCACGGTGTCCCCGTCTTGCCCCGGTTTGGGGGAGGGGCGCTAGTCGCCCCACCGTCCCGGCCTGCTTTGGCATGATGTACCTATGTAAGCACGCGATGACATCCGAACGACTGGACCAAATTGTATAATGCTTTTTTTGTGTTTGATAGATGTTTTTAATAATAAGATTAAGACACATCACTGTGAGGGGTAAAGTCTAGCACGGGTGATTTAAATTCTGATTTTGTAACATTGGTTAATTGTAAAGAGTACAAAGTTTTACTAATTACAAATCTTTTCCTTCGTACAGAGGCTTGGTTGATTGTGTGGACAGGTTGAATGTATGTCTTCTTTATATTAATAATATTGTTTTCTTGCTACACAGGCAATGGTTGCGTACCACCGTCGGTCCTGCTAGTGTTGGTGAACGAACACTTGCTAAAGGACAACTTGGCTTTGGATTTCGTACTCGAGGTGTTCGCGACCGTCAAACAAGAGCGCGGCGTCACGTCGCTGGTCACCGCGCTCAAGAGGGGACAACTCGAGGGCAAGTTAGTACCATTTGCTTCCGCCTACAGTTCCAGGTCCTTTAAGTGGGGTGTGAAAAAGCATCTGATGAGGCCGTTCATTGTAGCATTATTTGTATCGATGAGGCCGTCCATTGTAGCATTATTTGTATCTGCATTGGTGACTCTCATTCATGAGACTTCCCCAGACTTCCTTTAGTTTGTCATCAGGCAAGGTGAAATCATATTGACGTGCCCTACATAAAAATAAACTTTTTACTTCCTTGTAAGTTTATTGCCAGAATTTTTTCTTTACTAATTTGAGGGCAGAGGCTTTACAAAACTGGCTGTTAATATAGAAGCAATTATCTTTGTTTATAAGTGTTGCTTTGTGATCTAAATGAATAAAGCTAATTATAATCGGGATAATTACCATTATTCTTATAGATTTAAGATCGAAAAAAGAGAACATCTAGGACAGGACTTGAACCCGCGGTTAGTCCCTTACAGGGGGAATGCTCTGACCAACTGAGCTACCTGAACACGTTCCAGATATTCGAAATTCTACGATATATTATATACGTCTGGGCGATTACATACCATTATTATTATAATATATGTAGAAGCTAAGTTAACTTTACCTTGTTAGTATGAGTCATATTGGAATTCGAATTGTCGTATTGTCAATTTGATACAATCTAACTGATCTACTGATGTAGTCTAGACAGTGGACAATTCGGCACTAGTTTGACTTCTTGAGAATTTCCCAGCAGAAAAGCGATTGGCGTTGAGGCAGGTTTTTATACTGAAAATTATCATTTTTCATATTGTCTCTTTTCATTGTTTCTTAACAGTGATGTGTCCTCACAAAGTACAAAAGTAACAGATTTCCATAAGTTTGGTTACACCACGTGAGGACAGATCAGAGGCGTCATTGTACTGGCTTGTCGCATTGTTGCGATACAGTCATTAATGCCGCTACGAACATTATTTTAATAGGAAATAGTCATGATGATAGCGTTAAAGGGCGATTATATGGACTCCGCGAAGGATAAGTCCCGAATGTGCACAAATGCTCATAATATTAGGTTGTTACATATGAAATTGCCATTTTTCTTGAAGAAATTGGAGGAAACCCAATTTTCAGTACTAACATTTTTGCATTTTTTTAGGAATGTCAAATTCAAATTTTATGTTTTTTTTGTGTATGAATGAGGCAACATTTATTACATTTTTGAAAAGTGACAGCTGTTAAGTAACACGAAATTTATCATCAAAATAGATAGCATTTAGGAAGTACTGTTTTTGAAGATGGAATTAATTTATCAAGCGGCCAATAAAAACAAAATTTAATACAGAGTTGTAAAATCTTGAAATCCACTTTCAAACAAAATACAAATAATGGAAATAGCTATTAAATTACAGGAATAACTAACTCATGAATTTGTAAGAAAATTTCGGCAATTTCATAGGTAAAGACCTAATATTTCTTTGTTTGTTCATCCTTTACTCGCATACTTGAAGGAAAAGAATTTTAAAACGTGAGTCATAGTATGTTTGCTATTGGCTTAAAAAACAGCGATAGACCTATGGCGTATATAACGTACTGCTGAGACGAAGTCCTGGGTTCGATCCCAAGTCGCCCCGGGCACACCTCTGACTTTTCGTAGTTGTGTGTATTAATAAATGTTAATTATCGCTCGCGTAGTAATGTGCCCGCTAGATGGCAATAGGCTCGCCCCCTATTATATTGGGACTTTAACATAACTGGCGAATCGTGGGTGCGTAATACACCTCTGCCTACCCCTTCGGGGATACGGGCGTGAAGTTATGTTATAAAAATCAAATTTTACTTGTCTCGTATCGCTAGGTAGGCAATAAAACATGGTCCACTCGATGTTAAACGGTTATCTTGGTCTATGAAAATTTGTATCACCAGACTATACTCTTTAGCGAGCAATAGAAAAAAGAACAGCGAGGCATTGTATATTTCGTATTTGGAAGTAATATAATGATTGCTGCAATAAAAGTTAATAAAAGCAATCAAGTCTTTTTGGTGGTACTACGGGGCGCGACGGCGGAGGCGCGGTAATCAACCAATCATAAGTTATATTATGGCGAGGATATTCGACGACTTTAGGTATTTTTGGCATAGTAAGGTTGCTACTTTACGCCACAGCGCCAAGTGTTTCGAGTGTTTCTAGTGTGAGGAAAGTATAAATCATCGTGTATCGGATAACCGAAAATACTAGTTTGAATAACCTAGAATAACATATATGATTTTCAGAATACAGGGACTTCTCATTTTCGAAACATCTTAATCTAAAAACACCCTTCCTCAGGGATCCTCACCCTAAACTAATCACGGGATCAAAAGGCTCGCGTGATTGGTTGATCAGTCCTTTGTTGGTTTTTTAGTTGGTCAGGTAATGCACATGCGCGGACTTGCCGGATTTTTCCGGCACTTATAACAAGACTGATTATTCCCCAGTACACTTGCTAGTAGCGCTGCGAACTAACCAGTGCATGTGTCACAGGTTGCTGGAGTTCCTGCCACTGAACCGTCGCAGCGAGGATGTGCTGGCCTCATCCTTCGCGTCGCGCGGCCTCGCCGAACTGCTGCGGCTGCACCGCGCGCAGGCCTCGCAGGTAACAACAACACCACCTTTACCTCTTCACACACATCCACACTATTATATACTACTAGACCTGCTGTATAGCATACTGGGGTGTTACAGCTGGTGGGTACTGGGCCCTACAACCTCACCTGCAAGCCAGTACACCTGCTAAACAACAGGCGCAGGCTTTCCTCTCAAGGTTGCAGTCGCTCCCGGAAAAGCCAACATACCAATCAAGAACAATAAGCGGACCTCGGCTCCGAAGTGCAAACTTTGGACGCAACTGGGAAATCGTTAGCGGAAGCGGCGATAGCCCAGTGGCATACGTAACGGACTGCTGATACGAGGTCTCGAGTTCGATCCCCAGTCGCTCCGGGCGCACACCTCTGACTTTTCGTAGTTATGTGTGCATTAATAAATGTTAATTATCGCTCGCTTAATAATGTGCCCGGTAGATGGCAATAGGCTCGCCCCCTATTACATTGGGACCTTAACATAACTGGCGAATCGTGGGTGTGTAATACACCTCTGCCTACCCCTTCGGGGATATAGGCGTGAAGTTATGTTATGTTAAATCGTTATAAAAGTATAAACCACACGCAATTTTTTGTAGCATGTCATGACATTACAAAAAGACTTGCTATGCCTATACAGATAGGTGTCAAAATTCATTAAGCCAATTATCTAGTCTCTGTGTCCCGTACTCATCGCCTGATCCCCGAACTGTGACACAATTGCGACACGATTGCGAAAAACCCTCCATAGTAATCCGATTTCGGTTTGATTGCGTTCAGGGGTCAGCAAGTGCATAGCCGGGCAGGAGGGTTGTGGTCGCAGCACTAGTGGGACCGGTGGGTGTCACGCGGTGCTGCGACGACAATCCTCTTCTGATGAGGCCGTCAAGCTGAGTGCCACCATTGTTAACATGGTACGTGTATGTAATGGTGACCCTCTTTCCTGAGACTTTACCATCAGGCGAGGTGAAGTCAAATTGACGTGTCCTAAATATAAAAAAAAAAAACGTTCTAAACAGCTTGTCTAATAGTATACATAAGTCATTACACACACCACATAGAATACATTACACACACCACATAGAATACATTACACACACCACATAGAATACATTACACGCACCACATAGAATACATTACCAAATGATGATACCTGATGACGAGTCGGAGTATGACGATCAGACGCCCCGAGCTCGGTCGCGCCGAGTTATTCGGCGCTTCCTATGTCCGGTGCGTCACTTCATCATACCTTGTCGATATGGCACTCTGATTTTCCTCAAACTCGAAGTACTGATTTCAACAATGATAGTAATCGTGATCAAATTACTAAACTGAATTATCAAATTTTAAATAAATATTCTAGGACATTTCACACGGTGCTGTCTAGATCCCAAGTAAACATAGTTTTGTGATATGGGTTCATGAATGCGGATCGTAATCATATAATTTCTTTTTTTTTTAAATACATATTATATGTAGTTACACCCAGACTTGGTAAATATTGATATTCAAATGTTTGCACTAAGCGAGAATCCAACCCGGGACCACCAGAGGTCATCAACAGAATTAAATGATTTCCATAAATTGTTACACAACACTTCACAGGATCTCCTGTAACATTAGATCAAAAAATATTACTTAGTAGTTCGTTTCAAGCCGTCTAGGCATAAAACTTGTGATTTTTTTTTAAAAAGTCAATAAACACTCTCAATAAAAACAATATTCCCATATATCCTACCGATCAAATCCCCAGCATGTGATCCCTGATGTGATGTGATGTTGCAGGAGGCGCGTCGCGAGCTGACGCAGGCGCTGCTGGACGAGCTGGCGGAGGAGAAGCCGGTGCGCGACCTCATCCAGGAGCTGCGCGACATGGCCGTCAAGCACTCCATTCCTGAACACGAAGTTGTTGCCATTGTGAGTACTGATCTTTATAATATCGGATGTTTGAGTTGTTGATAATTACAGTAAAACTATTCGTATAATATTATTAAATGAACCCTGTTTTTATACATACATACATATACAGTCTCGCCTCTTTACCAACATTATAGGCAGATACCACATCTTTGCACTTGCTACAATCCTGACTTCGACCCCTTTTTTTTAATATTTTTTTCGTGCGGAAGTCCCTTCGGATGCCCCACGCCGGGCAGCGGGGGCAGTTATGTCGGGCTTGAACCGACTAAAACCGCACGCCGTCTTGGGTCTTAAGACGCCGGGGTGTAAGGTTGCCCATAGACCTTATCCCTCGCACCCCGACTGACCCTAGGCCATCTCCGGTTTCGAGATGGCCCCCTCGGGTTTGGGAACCACGGTGTCCCTATCTTGCCCCCGGTTTGGGGGAGGGTGGCTAGTCGCCCCGCCGTCCCGGCCTGCTTCTGCTGGGGCGGCTGGCGGCCTCACCTGCCACCCCCAAGCCTGCGCTCATGGAGGACGGAGGTCGTTAAGCGCCTGGCTTCGACCCTGCGCTTCTTCGATTTACATAATTATTTTCATACATGCTCGTCGGTTGCGGGTACTCATGAATCTTTTAAATGACATAAATATACCTAGGTCGACCTTACTTGCCCATTCTCCCCCATTTCATATATCTGTTTCGTCAGTCTTCTTTCATCCATTGCCTCGACGTGTCCGAACCATCTAAGCTGCGTTTTATTCCATATGAAAACCTGAGTAAATTTATAAATCTGGTTATTTGTGATGACATATAAGAGTCCAGCTGAGATCGGCCTGTCACGGTTTCGTTGAGCAATATCTCTATCAAACATTGGACTGACAGTTTGCTGCGTGGAACCTAAGATAAAACACACTTGTACGATACGACTACATACAGAAAGCACAGCTAATAGAAATTTCTATTCCTAGACAGCACTTTTCGCCGAAAATTTTGTTGATAGAAAACATTGTTTGTAGACATCTCGGTACATAGGAAGCACTGTACACAGAGATCTCTCTTCATAGTTAGCACTTCTTTGCCTCGCTCGGCTTATATTCCAAAAATAAGTAAAGTGCGTTAGGTTAGGTTAGAACTGTGACCCCAACAGAGAACCACTAGTCCGGCAAGTTTACGGCAAGAAATGCTATCTATGAAAAGAGATCTTTATAAGTGAACCTTTAAATTTTAGCAGCCGTGCCAGTTGTTTAAAACTAAACCTAATTTAATCCCCAAAATGATGATACCTGATGACGAGTCGGAATATGATGTTCAGACGCCCCGAGCTCGGTCGCGCCGAGTTATTCGGCACTTCCTATGTTCGGTGCGTTTTTTCACCATACCTTGTCGATATGGCACTCTGATTTCCTTCAAACTCAACTTCTAAACAACATTAGTAGAATGTCGAATGAGTGTGATGTGTGTTGTTCAGATCTGGCAGTGTGTGATGTCTCGTGGTGAGTGGAACAAGAAGGAGGAACTACTGGCGGAGCAGGCGGCGAAGCATCTGCGTCACTACACGCCGCTTCTGGCCGCCTTCGCGCAGTCCGCTAAAGCCGAAAGCGCGCTGCTCACCAAGGTAAGAAACTATTCTATCGCTCTACTCTTTATTTTATAATATGTCGGTTATCCTGATCAACGAACTATCATTCCATATTTCATGTCCACACAGGTTGAAATTTCAAAAAAGCTCTAAGGCATATTTATTTATTATCAAATGCCTTTAATATAATAATATATCATATTTCATGGTATTATCTTCAAAAATAACGAACTTTCATACAAACTTTTATCACCTATTTGAACCCCCTTCGAGACTTTTTCGCGAAAAAAGGTAGCCTACGTCCTTTCTCAAGTTCTAGTCCATCTCTGTACAAAATTTAAAAAGCTATAGTGAAAGCGTAACAGACAGACGGACTTACTTTCGCATTTATAATAGTATGGATTCCGTGGTCCTAACAGTAATTCCATGTTAGTAACATAACATAACATAACCTCACGCCTATATCCCCGAAGGGGTAGGCAGAGGTGCTGGTACCCACATTTCGCCAGTTTATGTTTAGGTCCCAATGTAATAGGTGGCGAGCCTATTGCCATTAACCGGGCACTTAAAAACCTGCGATAAATACACACATAACTTCGAAAAGCATCGAAAAGTCATTGGTGTGTACCGCGGTACATGTTAGTGATTAGCTAAAATATTGCCTGTACAGCTCCAAGATATAACATAACATAAACTGACGCCTATATCCCCGAAGGGTTAGGCAGAGGTCTCAATGTAACAGGTGGCGAGCGTATTGCCATTAACCGGGCACTTATAAACCTGCGGTAAATGCACACATAACTTCGAAAAGCATCGAAAAGTCATTGGTGTGTGCCAAGGTAAAACCGGGGATCGAACCCGAGACCTCGTCTCAGCAGTCCATTACCCATACCACTAGGCTACCGCGGTTGCAAGATATGTGCATGTTTAAACGTGTAGGTATGTCAGTTTGCAAATAATTCCATCCTGTCCTTTCCTATTCGCGACTCCGTCTGCGTGGAATTTGATTCCGTTCCTGCAGCCTATGGGAACCTATTTCGGGAATTAAAATCCCTGTGTATTCCAGACTATAATCTATCCCAGTACCAAATTTCAACGTTTTCAAACGTCCAAACATCTTCACAAACATTCAAACATCTTCACAAACATTCAAACATCTTCACAAACATTCAAACATCTTCACAAACTCACATTTATAATTTACCTTTTGACGGATGATTTGAGAATTTATGAACCCCGGCATTATTATACACTTTATTGTACACCAGGTAAACAATATCGCAGCAAAAAAAAACGTGTCACAATCTACAAACATGTTTTTTTGCTGAGGTGCAATATACGAAAGCAGTACAATGGGCGGTCTTATCGCTTCAATTGATTTCTACCAGACAACCTTTCGATTCTACCAGGCAACCTTTCGATTTCTACCAGGCAACTAGGCATTGGTGATGATAATACGAATAATCAAATATATGATATTGTCGGAAGTTTACGCGAATGTTACACATTGAAATAAAACTATTTTTAACAGATTCTATCGCGGTTTATTTGATGTTATTTTATATTTTACATTGAACCCGACGTTTCGGTTGCTTTTCAGCAGCCATGGTCACGGGTAGACTAAAGATGGTTGTTGTATTGAAGTTTGAAGTGAAAGTTATCTCAAAGTACCCGAACTATGTTGAATTGTTGGTGTTACTATTTACGCAGAATGAGCTCACAGTGCCATGAAGTCATGTTGTATTGTGATTTTTGTGAGTGAATGACTGGGTCCCAATCTGGTGGTACATTCCAACCATCTTCTCTATTAAAATTAGGATGTTTTTTAATGTCAATAGCTTGGCGGAGCATCCTAGGTAGGAATCGATTTTCTTTGGCGAGTATCTGTGGTTTATCAAATCTTAAGTAATGTTTGGTCCCCTGTTGCACGTGTTCACATACAGCAGACTTTTTTGAGCGTTGGTGTTTTATGTCAGCTATGTGTTCTTTGACGCGAGTGATAATGCTTCGCTTGGTTTGACCAATATAAGAGAGCCCACAGTGTAAAATATAAAATAACATCCAATAAACCGCGATAGAATCCGTTAAAAATAGTTTTATTTCAATCAAATATATATTATATTATTATAGGTGCAAGAATACTGTTACGAGAACATGAATTTCATGCGCGCGTTCAGCAAGCTGGTGGTGATGCTGTACAAGACCAACGTGCTGTCGGAGGAGGTGATCCTCAAGTGGTACCGCGAGTCCAACTCCAGCAAGGGCAAGATGATGTTCCTCGACCAGATGAAGAAGTTCGTCGAGTGGCTACAGAGCGCCGAGGAAGGTAACCGCGCCCTTGTTCTTGTCTTATAACGTCTGTTTTATATGGTGGAATGGTAACCAATAGACGTCTCTGATAGTAAGCGCTTATCCCTAACTCAAGAGAACTATTTTAATATTCAGTCCAATCAATTCTGTCAATTTTTATACTGTTGATGTTGACTGATGGCAAGTGGTGGAACTTGCTACACATACTAAATTAAATAATAATAATAAATATTCTAGGACAAATTACACAACGCCATCTAGACCCAAACTAAGCAGAGCTTGTCATATGGCTTCTAAATCGCTTGTACCTTTCCCCAATATTTATTCACTGAACTTGACCGGTTTCCGCTCACGGCTCAAAGGTTGTTATGACAGTTACCTATAAGAATAACCCTTGAGAACGTCGTGAGGAACAAGAATGAAAAAATAAATATAATGGAAAAATAAAAGTGATTTAGATCAATATTATATTCAGTCTGTCAATTGACTGCATCCCGCTGGATAGTCAGGAGCTAGGGCCGCCATTCCAGATGCCATCGATCCTAAAATGGTGGTTGATGGCCTAGACAGATGTTTTATTTGCGCCCCACTTAATTACCTGAGGTTTCTCAAAATCCAAAAAGTTTTTCATATAGGTTCATTAAGTTATCCTTCAAGAGATAAGACGCTTTTTCTGAGCGACGTGTCAAGGTATCTGTATTACTGATGTACAATATGTATTACATATTGCTAATCTGATGTATCTACCCTTGGAGCCATGAAAAATTCAGACTTAGTCAACTTAATCATGAGATGCGATCATTTATGCAGCATATTTAAAACCTATAGACTATACCTAGACTATACTAGACCTAGAATTATAAAATCTGGCAAGAAACAATGTTATGTGGCAATCTCTTCTATATTGAATTTTATTATTGCTCGGGGGTTAAACGTCAATTTGTGTAGGTCTTCCAAATGATGATACCTGATGACGAGTCGGAGTATGATGATCAGACGCCCCGAGCTCGGTCGCGCCGAGTTATTCGGCGCTTCCTATGTCCGGTGCGTCACTTCATCATACCTTGTCGATATGGCACTCTGATACCTTCATATACCTTACACATAATAATCAATATTATCACGAGTATTACAATATAATACTTGTAACTTTCAGAGTCTGAGAGCGGCGAAGACGAAGATTAGATTAAGAGCAGCGAGTGAGACTGACAACAACCCGCGCCGTCCCACACTCAGCATAATCATCCACAACCCCGACACGACAGTGACCCCGGCTCGGCACGCGTCCGACACGCGTCCGACACCGGCCCGACACGCGACCGACTGCGGTCCGACAGCCTACGACACGGGGCGGCGCCGACACACCCGCCAAGTCGCACCCATAATAACTACCACAGAATATAAAATAATATTGTTAGTAACACTAGGGCGACACAATACGGGACAATGTTTTCTACAAACTATATTATTCATTTCTAAATAACATGTTGATGAAATACCATATTTTTTATTCAATTTTTTTAGTAAAATTCAAATAAATGGTGGAAACCACTTGTTGTTTTATTGTGGAGAGTAACTTTTGTGACTTCATTTGTTCCAATTGACTGTAGGTAATTTATTAAAGAAGATAATCTCTCGAATATGATAAACATGGCTTAGGTTGTAAATTACTTTTGCGTAAAATAAAAAAATAAAGAGACGTAATTCTTTTTCACATGGATATCACAAGGAGACGAATTGAGTGACTCCATCCTAGGGTCTACGGGTCTCGGAAGAGTAAAAAATCAAGATTAAGTGAATTATTCCACTTAAATCACCTAGGTGAAGTAAGTATCCCCAACCGGTGGACTTAAATAACCCGGCTTTTAAAATCATAGATCAATAAAGTCCACCGTAGGAAACTAAATATTTTGAGTATACTTTAATCACCTTGGACATGAATATAATCGATGTGGAACCTGAGATAGAAACACACTTGTACGATACGACTACATTTAGAAAGCACAGCTAATAAAAATTTATATTCCTAGACAGCACTTTTCGTCGAAAATTTTGTTGATAGAAAACATTGTAGACATCTCGGTACATAGGAAGCACTACACAGAGATCTCTCTTCATAGATAGCACTTCTTGCCGTAAACTTTCCAGACTAGTGGTTCCGGCGCTGCCGCGGCAAGCTCGCTTTGCTCACTCGGCTCGCGCTCAGTCACGATGGGGTCACAGTTCTAATCTAACGTAACCCACTTTACCCGGCGAAGCTGTCTAGGAATAGAGATAATAGGTATGTCGTAACGTACATACAAGCGTGTTTTTATCTTAGGTTCCACATCGATTATATTCATATCCAAGGTGATTAAAGTATACTCAAAATATTAGTTTCTTACGGTCGACTTTATTCACTTATGATTTTAAAAGCCGGGTGATTTGAGTCCACCGGTTGGGGATACTTAATTCACCTAGGTGACTTAAATTAGAAAACGCTGTGTAGAATGTAGAATATTTATTTATAATCTGAAATGCGGAAACGATTTTTATGAAATTTTAGCATGTGTATTTCTACACGTATGTATTTAGTACAGGGAGTCTCGGGGGTGATAAATCGATCTAGCTAGGTTTCATTTTTAGAGAACGTTGAAAAAGTAACCGCACAAGGCTCGGGCAACCAGATAATTATTATTTAAATGATAGAATTACATTAAAGTAAGATTAAGATTATTGTGGCCAATTCTGTATATTACACTTATTACTGAAGCTTGTGTTTTTCAATTACAAACTATAATATTGCTGCTCAAACAATTAACCAACATCCTTGAGGCCCAGGCCAAACTCATCTGCAAGTGGGTGCACCAGCTAAACAACAGACGAGGCTCCGACTCAGGATTTCCCCCTCAGGGTTGGGAGGTCAGGCGGCAGTCGCTCTCGTAAAACTTAACAATCCAATCCATAATAATAAGCGGGCCCAGGGCCCCAACGTATATCACGCAACGGGGAAATTGCTAGGACGGTGATGATGATGGCTGCTCAGACAGCACCTGTCTGCTGTAGAACTGCTTTCAATGGTCAAACACGGAGTCACTGGTGTGTTGCATCATACTGCTTAAGGCTTGAGAAGGGATTACACTCAGATTAGGTCTCCTAATTTCAGCTGTGCAATTTCAAAACCTGGTAAGGAACACCTGCTAGAAACTAGAATAGTCAAGCAAGGTCTTACAGCACAAATAAAATACCGAAAAAAAAAATGTTGAAAATTAATTTATATTTTGATAGGTACTTAGTTTTACTTAGTTTTAGTTACTTAGTTTTGGTGCGGAGCGCGAGCGCGTGGGCCGCCGCCGCCTCCTTCTGCGAGCATGTGATGCTCGCGAAGGAGATGGCGGAGCGCGCCCGGGAGAGGTTCAGAACCCTCCCGGCCCGCCGAGCCCGCAACACGCTCGCCTCGCGTCGCAGGCGACTCAGGCGCCGGAGGGCGCTCAACGACCTCCGTCCTCCATGAGCGCAGGCCTGGGGGTGGCAGGTGAGGCCGCCTGGCACCCCAGCAGAAGCAGGCCGGGACGGTGGGGCGACTAGCGCCCCTCCCCCAAACCGGGGCAAGACGGGGACACCGTGGTTCCCAAACCCGAGGGGGCCATCTCGAAACCGGAGATGGCCCAGGGTCAGTCGGGGTGCGAGGGATATGCTCTATGGGCAACCTTACACCCCGGCGTCTGCAGACCCAAGACGGCGTGCGGTTTTAGTCGGTTCGAGCCCGACATAACCGCCCCCGCTGGCCGGCGGGGGGGTATCCGAGGGGATTTCCGCACGAAAAAAAAAAAAAAAAAAAAAAAAAAAAAAAAAAAAAAAAAAAAAAGGTACTTAGTTTTCGCGTAAATCTGAATTTGCCCATATATTTTATCGTGTTGAATCAGGACCTTGATTTTTATACACCTTATAGGGACTATAGACCTCTGTACATGCAGGGTTATTGTGTATTTTCATTGGTAGCCAAAGTTAATATCACTTTGTCAACAAACTTCGTATAAAGTATAAATTTCAACTTGCTAGATCCACCCTTTCCTGAGAAAATCGGTATAAGGTAAAACCTTACAAGGGTTCCTTTTTTTACCTTTTGAGGTACGGAACCCAAACAAAACAAGTTGTTATATTTGGCAAGTTGCTAGACCGTAAAGAATCAATTCCCACTGGCCTAAGCTAAAAAAGCCTAGAAATAAGACTTGTATCTGAAACGCCTAGCAAGTACACAGCCGCAATGCTGTGAAAATTAAAAACAATAAAATACTTAACTAATGGTCAAATTTGCTTCGTGTTGCATACTAGATTTGCAATTGCACAGCCGATTAGAAAAAGGTTGGTTAATAGTAAGTACATATACCTATCTAATACCTGTTCCCATTAAGAAAGTGACACCTGGTACTTTTTATATAGCCACCCCATGAATAAGCGAAGAAGTAAGTCCTCTCGGTCCTATGTAGTGCAGTTTTGTAAAAAAAAACCTAATTTTTTCTTTGACATAAAAGTGCCCTTTTTTCCGTGTGGAAATCTCTTCGGATACCCGCTCCGCCAGCCAGGGTGGGTGGTTATGTCGGACTTGAACCGGCTAAAACAGCACGCCGTCTCGGGTTTTCAATAAGATATGTTTCATTCTACTGGTCGATCGGGTTAATAAAACCACGAATAAATCGCCACGATGTCCAACTAATACGATAAAGCTACGGGTAATTTGATTTACCTGTGGTCGGATTGATAGATCCATAAGCAGATTATTTGTCGATAAGGGTATACAAAAACAAGTTAGTCGCACGAATTCCTAGGACTTTGTCGAAACTTTATATTACCTATAGGTACCCAATATCCTGCGGTTTTAGTCGGTTCAAGCCTGACATAACCGCCCCCGCTGGCCGGCGGGGTTATACGAAGGGATTTCCGCACGAAAAAAAAAAGGTATCAGTCAGTCTGTGACCACGTCCAGTGTAACCTGGTCGAAACGTCAGGCAATCCAAAGGTATGTAAATACCTATACATGATCGCGTTAATTCCCGTTAAATTACTGTATATCAGGGAACGCGAAAGTTTAAAAAAAAAATAGGCACATATATATATGGCTACACATATAGCTACTTATATGAATTCGCAAACGCGAGGGGAGATAGTTCAAGGTCTCCACCGAATTCCGCACGAGGAGCTTCTAACAAAAAGCACTCAAGTTTTATTCTACAGCTAACAAACGAATCTGTCGTTACTAATTCCAGTCGAAATAATGAAATATCCCCTTGTGAACTGGTCGCAAGAAACCTGAATTCTATTCGTGTTCAAAATTTCGTAGGTGGATATATTTTAATAACAGTTTTTACTGTAAGTGCCTATCTACCTTTATTGTAACTGGAACACCAGGTGTCCTCACACCCATTTTGTAAGTCATCTGACAGCTACATAAAATTAGTGGTCAGGTTGTGGTCTTAAATCGATATCAATTTTTTTCCACCACTGTATGAAATATCATCAACCACCCCGACACTAACAGTAAATTATTACTATTTGAGAATAGCAGAGTATAGCGTCCTACCTTGTTCTTACCTTGAACTTACCGTTCTGAAACTGACTTAACTTGACAACAAACTACTTTATTTTTGTCTTTGTCCAGGAATTTGGTTTTCCCAAGCAACTACAATATGGGGTTCCTCAAGAAGGGCGTTAGGTTTTTACAAGGTCGGCAGCGCGAGTGTGACGCCTCTGGTGTTGCACACGTCCATAGGTAACCGCTTCCTATAAGGTGGGCCGTGTGCTTGTCTGCCAGCTAATTGGTATAAAATAAAATCGAAACCTAGTACCCATGACAAGTACCAAACGACCTCAAGCAAATACCATCAGACGACAACAGTCAATCGATTGCGAGCAACACTAATTAAAGTATGTATATAATTATTAAACGGTAATGAGTAGGTATGGTCGCTCGCTTATTAATGTGCCCGGTAGATGGCAATATTAGGCTCGCCTTCTACTACATTGGGACCTTAACATAAATTGCGAATTGTGGGTGTGTAATACACCTCTGCCTACCGCTTCGAGGATACAGGCGTGAAGTTATGTTATGTTATACCGTTGCTTGTAAAAAAAAACTGTAGATAACACGAGTCTATTTATCAGGTGCCTTAGAAAATAAAAATATTACGGATTACGGTAGGTACTTTTGCCCGCTTCGGGAACCACCTGCAGGCTTCGGGGACCACCTGCATCGGATCAGGAAGGAGCCAACGCCTGAGTGTCATCACTGCGATGCGAGCGAGGACTCAGGGCTGCACACGCTGGCGGACTGCCCGGCGTGGGAGGCGCCGAGGCGTGACCTCGTGGCAGCCATCGGGGTGGGAGTCCTCTCGCTCGGCAGCATGATTGCGGCAATGGTGCGGAGCGCGAGCGCGTGGGCCGCCGCCACCTCCTTCTGCGAGCATGTAATGCTCGCGAAGGGGATGGCGGAGCGCGCCCGGGAGAGATTTAGAACTCTCCCGGCCCACCGAGCCCGCAACATGCTTGCCGCGCGTCGCAGGCGACTCAGACGCCGGAGGTAAAAAAAAAGGTACTTTTGCCCGGGAAAACAGAAAGGTGGATACTATATTTTTCTTTATATTATAAAGTATGAGTAAAAGCAAATTAGGAATCGAAATAAGTGTGTTGTTAGGATTGGGTTCACGTAGGTAGTGGAAATTTTTGAACTTGGGACCTCACAAAAACTTATAACATAAAATCATTTTTTTAATTTTTTTATGCATGTCTTTTTGAATTAGGTAATCTCTGGAACAGCTAGGAAGATTTTGACAGGACTTTCACTGGCCGATAGGTAATGTTACAAGCCGTAACATAGGATACTTACTTTAATTTTATTTATCAAATTAGGGTTTCGCACGCAAATGTGTGTTCGTACTTGTCAACTTATTGCTTGCACTTGCACGAAGGTTATATGTAGTACAATTTACTATTAGACGCGGTGGAGCTGGAATCGGGTTATAGAATTTGTATAATTTATAAAATTTTCCGGTGTGAAGCAGGGACGGTTCAGCTAGTTATTAAAATCAAATCTGTAATAGGGTGGGTGTACGGCTTAAGGCCTTGTAAAAGTCTAAAATCCTGTTACGTGTAAGTACTTAAGTATATGCAGAATTCTTTCATTGAGCCATTCAAAACCAAATGACATGTTCATAAAATTACATATCAAATTATGTGATTAGTTCGCGAGTATTATGTCACTTCACTGGTTTTTGAATATCGAATAAAGCAAGGGGAGGGTACCTTCCGGAGTATTCATGGACTTGTTTAACGGCCTCAACATTGTCCGGAGCGCGGCGGTCGTTTTGTTCAGCCCCTCGACCAACGCTCAAGGACAGCCAGCCCCGCAATTTCAAGGTCACATCAGGTGATGTTATAAGCTAGGAACACGTGTGGTAACGGTCCCAGCATTAAATATTATTATTGGAAACTTTTGTGTGTTAAAATCAGATGAATAAGATATTGTAAGTAAACCGTTTGACCCTTTTGTCGGTCGTTCAAATTATTATTTCAACTGTAACACCTTTGTTAGTCTGAAGACGGACAGATGTATAAATCCTTTCATGATTGACGGATAACTTTCAAGGATCCCTTGATCTTAAGGAACTCTTGCACTAGCGATTTATCTGAAACTGAAGGGATAACAATTGTATTCGTTTTTTATACCACGTAGGTGGCAGACAAGCACACGGCCCATCTTTGGGAAGTGGTTACCATCAACAGGCATTAACAGGGGCGTCACACTCGCGCTGCCGACTCTGTAAATACCATCTAATGCCCTTCTTCAAGAACCCGATATTGTAGTCGTTTGGGTGTTCCCCACATGTAAGAACAATCACTTAGTTATAAATCACGTAAGTAAATAATGGGGATTGAACCCACGACACGACACAGTTGCAGTGGTGAGCTCTTTACACTTACTGTATTGTCCCACCTATTCTTGTGTTGCTAGTTGAAGCACAGTATAATAACAGTGTTGAAGGCAGGTAATGTATCTTGTTTCAAAATCAACTAGTATCCCGTTAATTCCTGCAGCTAAGCTAAATGAAAATCCTTGTATTATGCTGTCCTCGGCTCCGACTTGGTGATTTTTAATTGGAAATCCAATACCTTAGACCATACCGCTACCACTGTGCCACAGCATATTATACAGTTTTTTACAGGGTTAGTTTTATCTAACGACAATACTAACACAATAATGGAAGGCGATCATGATAGAACATCGCACCGAAATAGTTTTTATATGAATCGAACCGTTCATTCATTGAGGGAGGACGTAGGACTGAATGCTGTGAAACTTTGACTCATTGATAGAGATAAAAAGACAAGCAGTGGTTAGTAATTTGATAAATAAAAGTACTTTGCCAATTTTCGAATTTATAATTTCATTTACTGGAAAAACCAAAGCTTTTGGTTGACTCAAAACAACTCTAATAAGTACTTACTAACTAGTCTAATACCAAAATATTCAAGTAGATACATTTAGGAAATTCATAATATATTTTTTTTGTATGTTGTTCATATAAAATACATGTTTTTATCTCATAATCTAGTACAATGTCCCGTAAAACCGTATAAACGGTTTGACTGTGGGATCAGGAAGTAGGTAGCATATTACACATTAACAATACAATAAGTAATTAGTAATTAGTAGGTATTTATGGCAAGAAGTTCTGGAGATGCTTTTTCAATTTAATCTTAAATATATTTTTTCTATTTTCTTTTCTAATGTCTATTAGTAAGTTATTTAATAGGTAAGGAATTCTTTTCTTAAGCGTCCTATCCCCATACATATTATTAACCCTCGGTCTTATAAATTTGCCGGCCGTCATTGCTCGTGTGTTGTACCTTTTTTTTTTTTTTTTTTTCGTGCGGAAATCCCTTCGGATACCCCCCCGCCGGCCAGCAGGGGCGGTTATGTCGGGCTTGCACCGACTAAAACCGTTGTCAACATAGCATGTCGCCACCGGATCGTGCTCTCAACTGCCATGGTTGTTGGTTGCAAGTAGGTATGTATTTATATTTCACACTAACCGGTAATATATTTATTTTTTTCTTTTTATGGATGATAGGCTCCGTTTGACCTCTATCTCACCTGGTCGTAAGTGACGATGTGGTCTACGATGGATCACGTTTGGAGTCACGTTTCCTAGAAGGCACACACCTCTGACTTTTCGAAGTTATGTGTGTATTAAAAATGTTGATTATCGCTCGCTTAGTAATGTGCCCGGTAGATGGCAATAGGCTCGCCCCCTATTACATTGGGACCTAAAAACATAACTGGCGAAACGTGGGTGTAATACACCTCTGCCTACCCCTTCGGGGATACCGGCGTGAAGTTATGTTATGTTATTATAAAATGCAGAAGTCACTCGGGCTGTTTGTCTGTCCTCTTCACGTATAGACCGTTGAATCGCTTAAATGTTATAATTTGGTATAAAGTTAACTTAGAACCTGAAGGAGAGCTCAGGATCAACACTTTTGTTATATTTCCGAAAATAACAATTTGCCGCGATAAAGAGTCTCCCTCACAAGTTGCAGAACACTATCAAATTTAACAACGATTCAAGATCGTGTGTTTACCGATGACGATTATATGTACCTTTTTTTTTTTTTTTCGTGCGGAAATCCCTTCGGATACCCCCCCGCCGACCAGCGGGGGCAGTTATATCGGGCTTGAACCGACTAAAACCGCACGCATGTACCTAAGTATAACATAATAATAAACCAGTTACCTAAATCACCAATATAACGCAACCCTCCCGTCCAGTAAAACTTCTCAATATCTCGTCAAATACTATCGCAATTTGTACAGAATAATTCACAAAACATATTAATCCTTACAAAGCCAAACTGGCTCGGATAAGCCCAGCAGCTGTGCTAAAGGAAGCCACGTAGAAAAGGCCCAGATCTCGTCAATGGGACGCACACCTGCGCTGTTTCACTCGTACGGACAAGGGCTGTCAAAACTGTATCTTAGAATTTGCAATTCGCCGATCAACCACACTTAGTAACAGTTTAGGGTCTGGGAAAACTGGCTGCATTATCGCGACAGTCTCGTATATAAATATTTATGACTAGCTATTGCCCGCGGCATCGCCCGCGTAAGTCATGATCCCGTGGGAATTGGGGATAAAATTAGCTTATCTTACTTAAGGATAATGTAGCATTCTTATGGTGAAAGAATTTTTGTTCAGTAGTTGCAGAGTTTATCGATTACAAACATACGAATCATTCCTCTTTAGTTACACAGTAGTTTTCGCCATCTAGATATACTTCTTTGCTAATATTGAATTTTACTAGTGAAAAACCGTTTAACTAAACTGTGTTCTGACGTATTTGCTCAATGAAATTCATTGAGCAAAATCTGGTAATGCAGTTTAGTTCTGTGCTGGGGTATTCCACTGTTAGTTTTATAATGTTATAATTTTATTGCTGAGGCACTAGGCCCCTGTGTATGTGCCAAGTACCTAGTTAACAGAAACATGTAATACTTCATGGTTTCGGTAGGTACCTAACCGGAGATGGCCCAGGGTCAGTCGGGGTGCGAGGGATATGCTCTATATTAAGACGCCGGGGTGTACCCCGGCGTCTTAATAAATAAATAAGACCCGAGACGGCGTGCGGTTTTAGTCGGTTCAAGCCCGACATAACAGCCCCCGCTGGTCGGCGGGGGGGTATCCGAAGGGATTTCCGCACGAAAAAAAAAAGGGTACACAACTTTAAATTTTCACCATCTTACTAAGTACTACATTTACTAGAATGAACACTGTTTCCTAAAATACAGGCTTTGACCTAGTTTCGGAACATTGTAAAATGGTTAAAATGAAGTTTCTAAAAATTTATTGTAAAAGAAATTCAGACAAATATACATATATTTATTATCCAACCCAAAAAAAAGTATGGTTCTTAAATCATCGAATTCCTATATTTCTATAGATAAAGCTGTCAAGTACCTACTCATTTAAATAATGAAGTTATTTCAATACTAAATTATGTTATTATCATCTTTAAATTGTCATAAACTTAATCTTATTTCATTCTTATAAGTAGGTACTAGTTGTTCGTGCCTGGCGTCACTTGGATGCCGCCTTTCCCGTGGTTTTTTTTTAAATTTCCTTTCATATTGAACTTGTCCAGACAATTACGAACGCAGACGAACCAAATACAGAATAAAATGAATATTTAATGGAGCTCCCATACAAAAAACGTGCTATTTTGTGCTATTTTTATAGATGATTATAGATAGTACGGAACGGAAGTCTGACTCGCACTTGGTAGGTTTTTTGAGGTGAGTGAGACGAAGTCGAGCGAAAGCTCCTCATACCAGACTTCAGGATTTTCTTTGTCACAACTACTAATACAATCAGAACCAAATTTGGCATGATTAAAGAGGTCAATCAGAGGAAGGTTTATGGATAGGGGAAGTACGTACAAAATGACATACACGGACAAAATGACACAGGCATAGACAACTATATCACGTGACGCTCCTGGCTCATACCAACCTGTCAAATTGTGATCTCGCGCCAGTCTTTCGTTCAGGTGGCATGGATGACGACAAACTTTGGTAAGTTACGAGTTTTTTTATTGCAGAGAGTTTTATGGATTAATATTAAATGTTTCGTGGTTTTACCTACCATGTACATTTATTGCATCCTTTAAGTAATTATTGTTGCATTTAAATATCTTTTTCCGTAAATAATCTTCACTTTGCATTTATTGTTGAATTTTGATTTATTATAACGCTATATGGACAAAATGACATACATAGGTAACGGACAAAATTACATATGTATGTCGTTTTGTCCGTAACAACTCAATGAGCTAATTATTTATTCAATGCTGTTAATTTCTTTACAGATACTTTTACCAAAATGCCGCGTAATTATAAGCGTAAGACTGATCGCCAAGCCTGGAGTGAGGAATCGATGCGTAAAGCTATAGAAGCAGTCCTCAGTAACAAAATGGGCTGGCTTTTGGCGTCTAAAACATTTGGAGTGCCACAAGCAACTCTCAGAAGACATGCTTCGAATAGTAACAAAACTTTGGAGTCCAGTTCAAAGGGTTTAGGATCTTGGAAAGCTACTTTTCCACCTGATGTGGAAAGAAAATTAGTTGAGCATTTAAAATTACTTGAATCTCGTTTGTTTGGACTGACGCGAGCTTCTGTTCAAGAATTAGCTTTTGAGATGGCTGAAAGAAACGGTTTCGCTCATAGATTCAACCCACAGAAACAGAAAGCTGGACAGGAATGGTTAGAACGATTTTTAAAACGAAATAAAGATATTTCTTTACGCAAACCAGAAGCTACTTCAGCCGCTCGTGCTCAAGCTTTCAATCGGCCACAAGTCAAAAAGTTTTTTGACATATATGGAAATCTGATGGAATCTGAAAACATTGGACCACATCGAATTTCTAATGCTGACGAATCAAGTCTGTATCTACTGTTCAAAAACCCCAAAAGATATTGGCTACCACTGGCAGGAAGCAAGTTGGCGTAATAACTAGCGCAGAACGTGGAACCAACATCACTGTTGTTTGTTGTGTAAATGCTGTTGGTACGTTCGTTCCACCAATGATGATATTTTCGAGGAATATGAAAAAGGAACTGGTCGATGAATCACCTCCTGGCACTATAGGTGTAGCTCAACCATCAGGATGGATGACAACAGATTTATTTCTCAAATGGCTTAAGCATTTCCAAAGTTTTGTTAAATCATCCATTGACGAAAAAGTTATATTGATTGTCGACGGGCATGCAAGTCACAAAGGGATTGAGACTTTAGAATATGCGAAACAAAACGGCATTATTATTTTTTGTCTACCTCCACATTGCACTCATCGCATGCAGCCTTTGAATGTCTCATTTTTCGCGCCCTTAAAGACTTATTTTAACCAAGAGACATCCAAATGGCTAAAACAACATCCAGGACGTGTCGTAACTCAGTTTCAGATTGCTGGCCTGTTCAAGGAAGCTTATGGTAAGGCAGTTACAGTGTGGTACAAAATGGTTGTAACGGATTTAAAAGCACTGGTATTTGGCCTCTAAACCCTGAAATATTTGCCGATTATATGTACGCCCCTGCGGAGACTACAAACATACCACTGGAAGACACCTCAAATGTGCAATGTCATCAGCAAATAGCTCCGAGTCCAGTTCCCATAGCTGGACCCACCACACAGCAGTTAGACGATTCAAGTTTACTTCCCATAATGAACGATCTTCAAGCTTCTGAATCTACACAAACTCTACATCAGCAAATAGTCCGTGCCGTAACACCTGATAAAAATGATACAGTTCAAAACATTGACACTACAAAACAAGTTGACAAGTCAACAGCAAACACTAGTCAAGACCTTATTCTATCTGCTTTTAATCAAAATCGCCCATCTATTGTTAGTAAAGAACGTCCTTCATCCTGTACTCTAGCAGTTCCTATTGAGGATTTATCTCCTGTCCCAAAAGGACGTTACATAAGTGGCCAAGGTAAACGTAAGCCTAAAAAACGAGAAACCGCTTTGATTTTGACTTCTACTCCAAATATGAACGCAATCAAGTCAAAAAATGAGCCTATGTCGCCCCCATAAAAGCCATAGTAGCCCAGTGTTAGGTACAATAGGAGGGCAGAACCCACTCGTCGGCAGACGCCCCCATAAAAGCCATAGTAGCCCAGTGTTAGGTGCAATAGGACGGCAGAACCCACTCGTCGGCAGTCGCCCTCATAAAAGCCATAGTAGCCCAGTGTTAGGTGCAATAGGACGGCAGAACCCACTCGTCGGCAGTCGCAGAGAAGAAGAAACGAAATGTTACCAAAACCTTATTCGAAGAAGACAGTGAAGAAGAAAATTTGCCCAGCAATGCTCAAGATGACGAAGAGGATTGCGCTTGCATATATTGCAACGATCTTTTTTCCCGGTCAAGACCTGGAGAAGACTGGTTGCGGTGTTTAAGTTGTTCGCATTGGGCCCACGCTTCTTGTGCGGACGTTCCTAAACGAACCAAGCGATTCATATGCGAGCTTTGTCTCTAATTTCATTACTTTGACGTGTATGTCATTTAGTCCATATGTGATTTCGTTGATCTCAGTTAAATATTATTTTTCATTTTTTCTAGTTAGTTTATCTTTTAAATATCTATTATATTTCATAGGTATAAAACCAAAGATTACTGGTGTACAATATTAATGTGCTGTGATTTAATAATAAAGACTTATGTCCCAAAATCAAAACTGTATGTCATTTTGTACGTATTTCCCCTATATTTTGAAAAAATTAATGCTACCATAGAGGAATGATCACCGTTAAAAAAATTCCAGATGGAATTACATAATAACCGCTCGAGACACTGCGACCAAACTTTACACGCTCAGAAAGCATGTCCAGATTCTTTCAATCAAATTCATCCAAATTCTTTTTGAAAGTCACAACGACTTTCAAAAAGAATTTTCAAAATCGGACTTGCCACGGAGGAATGATCACTGTTCAAAATTTTCAAAATCTGATTCTCTCATTGTCTCTGATTGTCTCACTCAGCTCAACATTGCAAGCAGCGATTCGCCTTGCAGACCTAGTATTTATACCAATACTTAGATTATATTTTATCTATGCACAACTACATTTGACATAAAAACTTTTTCTACAACATTACGCGCGCTAATAAAATACCTAATTCTTATTTTAAAATTATAAATCGATCGTTTTATAAAATTTATCTTTATAAAATATATTATTTCCGAGTCGGTAGCCCTTGTGTCGTACACAAAAGTTCACTTATTCCCGTATGAATGCGAGAATCACTGATATAGAATAAAGAGTCTTGCGATAGCTTGGAAGCAAAAAAATGCTCACCAGAGAATACTGCTTTTGTGATTCAGCTAGGCGCGCTCGTATTGCAGATGTCTTATTATTTATTCCACAAGGATGGTACTTTAATATATTAAAGTTTCCTGTTTAAAATTATTACCATAATAATATAAAGTAATAAAATTATTAGTTTAACCACGTAGGTAGGTATATAACAAAGAGTTACTAGAACGACTGATAAAAAAATTATAATTTTAGTTCAATTCAAGCACTGGCCGCGTATTAAATGAAGCCTTGGTACCTTAGTGGTTGACCTTAGGAACGACAGAGCCCGGGCTCGAATCCTGACCATTACACTACCGTCGTGAACCCACGCCTAACACAAGCAGTTTAGCTTAGCTGGAGGGGTTAGGGGGAATATTAGTAATTTGGGCTACTTAATAATGTTAGTAACCTGACTAAGTATCACTTTTAATACCTAAATTTTATACCTACTCATCTGATTTCTAACTAAAAGTCTGTGTAAATTAGTGATAAGAATACATATGTAAAACATATAATAAGGTAAAATATTATGTATACTTAAATACGTAATCGCAATATAGAATGCACGGAACTCCGCACAAACCCTAGTGGTTTACTGGTTTTTGGAATGCCATGAGATGTAATTTGTAGGATGTGTGATGTTGTAAAATAAATAAATAATAAAAAAAACATTGTTACGCTGTGTGAATACATTAGATGTTTGTAAAAACCGGCCAAGTGCGAGTCGGACTCGCGCACTAAGGGTCCAGTAACATTACATACTAACTAAACGGCAAAAAACGGCAAAAAATCATGTCTGTTGTATGTAAATAGTTATTTTATTCTGTTATAAAGCGGCTTGCGGTTCTGTGTTGAAGCGGCTGCAGAAATACATCATCTGTGAAAATTTCAACTGTCTAACTATCACGGTTCATGAGATACAGCCTGGTGACAGAAGGACGGACAGCGTAGTCTTAGTAATAGCACAGATTACATAGTAACAGGGACTTGAATTGAAAGTAAATTTCATCTCTATAGCATAATTACTCTGTGGGCTATCTCTCATCATCGGAGCGCCAATCCCGCTCACAAAGCTTGTACTTCGGAGCCTGGGTCCGCGTTTCTACTTCTCCTGATGATGACTATGTTTTGGTTTAGTCGGCTTTTACGTGAGTGACTGCCGTCTGACTCCCAACGCCAAAAGGAAAGCTTGCGCCAAAACCTCGGCCATCAATCACCAGGTGTATACCGGCTTGCAGGTGAGGTTTTGGTGGGGCTCCATACTGTTACTCTGTAGATGCAGCATCGCGACGGCGCCAGCGACGACGCCATTTCGGCAATCTGAATAAATTATTCAGTCAGTTGATTTCTAATTATGATAGGTCGACGACAGTCAAAAGTTCAAAACCATTGACAAACCAGTCACTTTTTTTAAATAATAGTCCTAATCTATGAACATTCTTCAACACATTGACATATTTAGTAATAAAAAAATACAATCGCTCCGTCGATTTTGAAACTCGTTTTTCGTGAATTTGACGTCAGACTGCGCCTACGCGTTTTAATGACAGATCATGGGGTAGTTGACCTTATGGAGATATATTATCAGGTAATATAGGTACATATTGGCTTTCGGCATAGAAGCCTATAATAATGTTGTCATTACTAATGAGACAATGAAGAACAAAAAAAGGATATTTCAATTCTTTGTATGGTTCATAAAGAAGATATAAAAGTAAAAGGTGTTTAGTTCTACAATGATGGCACACGTACAAGTTCACGCACTGTACTGCTATTCTATAAAACACAAATTCGATGGCAAGTCTAACTTTGAGACTTTCCATGTTGCATGATTCTGCGGACTGGCGCGGATTAGCCCACACCGCTGCTTCATGGAATAAGTGACGTCTGTGGACACCCTCCTTCTCCATGGTCGCCCTAGCCTCTAGCCACTTTCTTGACTCCCACAAATGCTGTACTGGGCCGCTCCCTATTCAGGGGCGGCTATAAGCGAGGTGCCGCGTTTGTGGCCCTTAAAGTAGCTTCGCCGCTCGGTCCGGTCCTATGTTGGTATGTCATCTGTGGACAAGTCAGTGGCGGTGCATCGGATCTGCGGCATCGAAGTATCGTGGAAAGCAATTGATGCGCAGTGTGTAGCTGTCTATGGTCGTCTGCCGTGTGTGATGATTTCTGTAAAATCGCCTTTAGATGAGACAGTACTCTTCGGATATGATTGGAAAGCTCGTTATTGTAGGCATCGGCTTGTTATTATCCAATCGCGAACGTCATTGGCTTCTACCTACCGCGTGAATGTACCAATAGCGAGTTTCCCGAACATTTCCGATGCAAGTTCTCTCGTCCGATTGACTCTCGACATATAATTTATATTACAGAATAGCACTTTACTGATAGCATGCAACGCTCTTGAATGAAATTCCTATTAAAGCACCTAACACGCGGCCATTCTGATTTTTATATTGCGTTAGTATGTACCCCCTGGTGATGCCGGCATGGTGTTAAATAGCCGTAACATTTGAGATTAGTAAAATACACATACGAAGGAAAAATCTCTACTGAAGTAGTCAATCAATCAATCAACCATTTATTTTGCTAAACATGGGTACATAGTACGGTGTTAGAACTGTGGTGTCCAATCCATGTTTTACCATGTTGGTGTGCAAAAGTGTTATGGTTAGTGTCTTAATTATGGTTACTTATACAAAATGCATTAAAATTATCATGCAAGACTAATTAGCATTAAGCCTACATTTACAACACAATGGATTCATATCAAGAAATATTAAATAAAGATTATTAATTATTGTACAGTATTTAATCACCAGTACCATCTAAATTCAGAAAATTCAATAAAATCATGTCATTATATAAAAAAAGAAAAGTTTAATGTCAATAAAAATGTCGCAAATTTTTTGCAAGGGAAAGTAAAATTCAATGTCAATTAATCAATAGTGAAGTTATAATCTTTTCATTACTCATACTCTGAAAGTAGGACTGAAGTTGCCTGAGGAGCGGGATGAAAGTAATACTTTTCATCCCTAGGGAGAATCGCTTTCAACTGACAGCTGTCAAATTATTTAAAAAAAACTATTCTATTTTCACATTTTTTATGTACCAACCATGTACCAACTTTCTATACAGCCACTCAATTACAGCGCGATGTAAAAAACATAAAACATAAACATACATAACTTCACGCCTGTATCCCCGAAGGGGTAGGCAGAGGTGATATCGCGGGTGTGTACCCGCGATGTAAAATTGAAATAAAATAAAGTTAAGTATTGGTTACAGAATATATATTTTTTAAATAACTTTACTTTAGTTTAGTTTCAACAATTTTCTTAAAATAACATATATTTGGGTAAAATATTTACCATTTTTTCAATGATGAAAATGAAAAATAATGGCTGAATAGCTGGCCGGCCACAGAAAAATAAACAAACAAAATAGGCGGAAAAGCGGCAATTCGATCTTCATTTGTTTTTCGATTTGAAGGTTTTACTAATTTTTACTCATTTTTTCTTTAGCCAATTCATGTTTTTATTTTTACTTTCCTTATTCGTAATGAAAAGCACAGTGTTTACCTCGGGTTAAAGACTTATTTAGTCCCTCGAACTGTTGGCGCCCGAACGAAGTGAGGGCGCCAACAGTTCGCTCCCTACACCTCGTCTCGGGGCTAAATAAGTTACTTTCACCCCGAGGGTAACAATGTACTATTGTATACCCACGCATTGTTCAAATTAAATTAAATTTTGCTTTATCCCGCATTCGCCCCATCTAGATGGGATATTTAATTTTCTTGAAAATTAAATACTAATTATGTTATACCATCAGATAGGGCCCCTTCCGATGGGCTCGTGGACGAGTAGGTTAACACATTGAAAAGTTAAGGAACGCTAGCCAAGGCAGTCTTAGAATGGGTGACACATTGAGATCCCTAAGTGCCTCGAAGAGCCGTTAAGCCGTCGGTGCCGGTTACCATACAAACATTTATGGCAGGCGTTACGGGTATGTCTACGCCCGGGACTACCGACCTCCATGATCGGGGCCTGAGGACGGCAGTTGGCCGACTCGCCGTCCTCACAGAAGCAGGCCGTGGCGGAGGCGTCTCGTGTGTGCCCTACACACGCCTGCCAACTCACCGACGCGGGATAAAACCCGTCCCCACCAGTCGAGGCTGCGGTGGCGGCCAAAGTCCGCTGGTAACCCTGGGGTTATCCTTTCGAAAGGCTTACCCGGGGTGCCCGGCAATGGACACTTGGGGAGGACACCGTGTGGTTTTAATCAGTCCGATTCCGACACGCCCACCGCATCGTCGGTACCGATGGGGTGAAGCAAGTAGGGGTTTCCACACGTATAAAAAAAAGAAAGGCGTTACGGGTAGTTGGAGCCCTAAAAAGTCTGACAAATGGTCTAACTACAGAATTTCGATATCGCCAGTGGGTTGTGGAAGTCAGGTGGCAGTCGCTTCACGGCAAATCTCGAAGTTCAGCCGCTTCGTAGTTAGACTGCAAAGCCGACCCCAGCTGAATTGGGAGAAGGCTCGGAGGATGATGACACCATCGGATGGGACCTCACCAGGATTTTCGTAGCTTTCGGATAGAGATAGAACGGACGATGCTCTGACGCAGGCTTTCCCTCCTGGGTTTGAGGGTCAGACCCTGCCGTCAAAGCTAAATTTCAACCAAATTATGGAGGAGGGGTAGCCTAATGGTTATGGAGTCGACCTTATGATCGAGAGGTCCCGGGTTCAAATCCTGGCCATTACACTACCGACGTGAACCCACTCCTAACACAAGCAATATTTAGCTTAGCTGGAGGGGTTAGGGGGAATATTACTAATTTCGGTTACTAATATTCTTTAAAAAAAAAAATAGCGGTCCCCGGGATCCAAAGTGTAAGCTTTTGATGCAACCGGCATTGTTGATCAGATGATGTGTTACACTATTTAAATAAAAACCGGCCAAGTGCGAGTCGGACTCGCCCATGAAGGGTTCCGTAGCAGCAAGTAAAATTTATATATTAGAGTTGTTTAAATGAAAGGTAAATTGCAGTTTACGATTTAAGACGTATTAAAAAAAAAATTAGATCTGGTTCAAACCAATTATCGGTGGAAGTTTACATGGTAATGTACATCATATATTTTTTTTAGTTTTATCATTCTCTTATTTTAGAAACTACAGGATTAATATCGAGCAAAAAACGGTAAAAAAAAAAATTCTTGTATGGGTACCCTTTTTTTTCTTTTAATCGTGCGGAAATCCCTTCGGATACCCCCCCGCCGGCCAGCGGGGGCGGTTATGTCGCGCTTGAACCGAGTAAAACCGCACGCCGTCTCGGGTCTTCAGACGGCGGGGTGTAAGGTTGCCCATAGAGCATATCCCTCACACCCCGACTGACCCTGGGCCATCTCCGGTTTCGAGATGGCCCCCTCGGGTTTGGAAACCACGGCGTCCCCGTCTTGCCCCGGTTTGGGGGAGGGGCGCTTCCCTTCGGATTACGGTTAACCGTCGGATCCCCATCCCCGCGGGGATGGGGATCAGAAGGAATTTCCGCACGAAAAAAAGGTATTTTCGTGAAACCCGTGACATAGGGATAGTTGTCTAGAGCGTGTGTTATCTTAGTTAAAAATAAATAAAGCGTCACCAACAATGTTAATATAATTTTGTAAATCCTCCTAACTTACATATTTTCCTTATTACGTAGGTATGAGGAAGAACAGATATAAATAAATAAATAATAAAAATTCTACGACATTCTACACAGCGTTTTCTAGTCCCAAAGTAAGCATAGTTTAACTAGCTTGTGTTATGGGTTCCAGAATACGGATAAACATACTTATATACTTTTTTAGGGATTTTCTTTAGAAAAGTCCTATTGCTATGGAGTTGTCAATTTTCTGTCACGGTTTTGGGTATGAAGGAGATGAGCTATCGAGTTGGTGTTTTCGGTAATAGATTCGTGTATCCGAAGGGATTTCCGCTCGAAAAAAAAAGGTTTAAAAATATGCTCTCATTATTCAGCTCTACCTCGAAATTCGCACTTGTCAGTTAGCCGTTTTATAGCTTGATGACGACAGTCAGTCAGTCCTTTCATCCCAAGATACTCTTTCGCAGTTTTTCCTCTCGAGGTTTCGGGTCAGAAGGCTGTCATTTCCGAAGAGCCGAGATAAGCGGCGGAGCGTTCGACTGCCAAGTTAGGGAATATGCATTGTTTATTTTCATTGGTCTGGGTGTTTGTTTTTATGTTTAATGTTATAATATGTACTTATTTACAAACAAGTTGAATTCCTGAGACGAGCTCAGCCGAATACAAGGGATTTTCGATTTTGCGTTTTTTTGCGATTTTTTTTTATTCTATATCTATCTATTACCGAAAACAGCAACTCGATAGCTCATCTCCTTCATACCCAAAACCGTGACAGAAAATTGGCAACGACGACGTCGACGACGTCGACGACAACTCCATAGCAATAGGGCTTTTCTAAAGAAAATCGCTAAAATGTATCTAAGTACGTATTTCCGCATTCTTGAACCCATTATAGAGTTGAAATATGCTTCTTTGGTTCTAGATAGCGCTGTGTGCTAGAATATTATTGTCTAGTTAATTATCATCTTTTGTATAAAATTTTACTGAAATCCATTGTGTAAAGAACTTTATGCTATGTTAAATCGCTTTAGTGTTAGCTTAGTGTTTGCATAGTTGAAATGAAAAATGCTTAGAAAGCACACAATTCTTTTCTTAAAATAGGAGTACAAAGAATATTCGTGTCATTTTTAAAATTTGAAAAAGTAATGCAAGTCAATGTTTCTCAACATTTTTGGTCAAATCCTCAAGTAGGTAGCCCGACATAACTGCCCCCGCTGGCCGGCGGGGGGGGGGTAAAGTTTGCGAGTATGTTTATTAAAACGGCACTGAACGGCTGAACAACTGGGTAATGGACTGCTGAGACGAGGTCACGGGTTCGATCCCAGGTTTTACCATGGCACACACCAATGACTTTTCTATGCGTTTCGAAGTTATGTGTGTATTTATCGCAGGCTTATAAGTGCCCGGTTAATGGCAATAGGCTCGCCACCTATTACATTGGGACCTAAACATAAACTGGCGAAATGTGGGTGCTAGCACCTCTGCCTACCCCTTCGGGGATATAGGCGTGAGTTTATGTTTTTATGTTATGTTATGTTATGCTAAAATTTAAGTATAAGTTCCTGTAGATAGAGGAACGTGAGTTGACACGGGTGGAACCGCGGCAGCAGTTAGGAATATCGTTGGATATTGCTATAATTACAAAATCTATGAAAAAGTAGGTATTATTTAACCACAGCGGTGTCCGTGAACTATTATGACAGGGTATTTGATTAAAAATATGATTCATTTATTTAGAATAATTATATTTCCATTTATTGTCTTTAAATGTTCATGCCGTATGATATAATCCTCTACGCTTATTTGTTAATTCATATTAACAACGCTATTTTTTACCTATAGGTACTCCTCACATTGTTCCCAAACCCGAGGGGGCCATTTCGAAACCGGAGATGGCCCTGGGTCAGTCGGGGTGCGAGGGATATGCTCTATGGGCAACCTTACACCCCGGCGTCTGTAGACCCGAGACGGCGTGCGGTTTTAGTCGGTTCAAGCCCGACATAACCGCCCCCGCTAGCACGCGGGGGGGTATGCGAAGGGTTTTCCGCACGAAAAAAAAAAAAAAAAAAAGGTACTCCTCACATTTATGAGGTACCTATAGTGTGATTTGATATTATCGTTAAGCATTGAGTTTGAATAAGTAATGAAGATACAATACAATATAATATTAAATATTGTCCACAATAAACATTAATTTACACACATTTTAAACATTAAATATTCTAATAACTCACATCGCGTTTCTAGTTCACGAACGTAGTTATTAGAAATTTATTATTATTATTTGTTTGAGGCGAGGTTTAGAGTCCTTCATTATTTAGCAACAGCATTAAACTCGAAAAAAAAATTGACCAAAGTTTTCGCTTAGCGTATTAATATGTTTAAGAGATTATGACTAATAATAGTAGGTAAATTTAATAGCAAAATAAAATAAGTATCGAACTTTTGAGAAACACTGGCAGTCTCTATAAACTTTCTCCTTATTTGTCTGACCGACTTCAATGGATAGTTAAAGTAACGTAAATCATAAAACTCTATAGAAAAAGGACGTCCCAAACCCGACACTGATAGTTATTATTCTTACCTACGCAAGTACAATGAGCAAGTACCTGAGCCCTTCTGAGAAATTCAAAAAAATAAATTTGTTCTCTTTGTCCGGGGTTTCCGGGGAACAAGAAGGTGCAATTTGACAATAACTGTTCGAAACAAAAATGGTAATTCTATTTTTGAAATTGTTATTTGTTTGTCGAAAGCACTGCGTCGCGCTTCCTTTAGTGAAGAATTTTGAACTGCTGTGCTTTTTAAAAGCCGATGGAACGAGGGTTGTTAGTTTGTTAATTATTTATTTATTTCGAAAACCAACAGCCATACTTTCGGATTGTACCTATTTTACCAGTTTTTAGTAAAATACAATCTGAAAGTATGGCTTATAAGCAGATCTTCTACAAAGCGTAGCTACGCTTGTGAACGGTCAGTTTTTAAGGAGGGTTATGTTCTTAGAGAGTATGTATATCTGTATTGTATGTATGTACCTATATAGGCATTTTGACTATATTTAAAATATTGTACGAATTGTTGTCATCCTAATAAAATGTACCGTAATAAACATATTTTATTAATTTTCAATATAAAATAAGTTTCTTTTTTGTTAAAAAATCAAGATTAAAATCTCACTTTTTTTTTTAGATTTGATCACGTGCTTATAAACGCTCTGTGACGTCACACATAAGTAAACAGAGTTTTTCAATACAGACTGTCTGCATTTCCTAGTGTTAATCGACTGGTTCAATTATCAATTACTAATAATGTTTCACTTTTATCTTATATATCTCAAAATAAACCACTATTTTTGCAACTAATTTCAATAATTATATAAACGTGCTTTAAGTCGCTTACTGTTTACTTTGGTGTGACGTCACATGTCACGGGATCCGTTATGGCACGTACTTTTTTTAAATCAAACTTTAATACCTATCGATGTATATCGTAAATAAAACAGTTCTCAAAAAAATATTGATACCATCTTCATTTTTATGTTGTAATACATAATACAGAACTATTTTTTAGCAGTAGTCCTATCCTATTGTTTGGCATGCTCTGCAGCCTGAACGGTTCAATGGATTTTAGCTTGAGAGGTGTCGTTAGATTCGTATTTACTTTGAGAGTCCTCCTAGTTATATCAAAATATAAAAAAAAAACAAAACGGCAGATTTTGGCGCTAAAATGTATGTTATTAAAAAAATATTTTCACTCAAATATCATAGGTAGGGTAAAATCGTAGGTAGGGTATCAAAATGAAGAGCTCTTAAGGGTGATTTCAAAAACATCTATATCATAACTAAAATTAAAAAATTAAAAATTTAACCGGTTTCGGTCTTTTTAGGATTTTTGATATTTTAATAAATATTTCTTTTAAATAGTATAGAATAAATTGACAAATAATTGATAACGGACGGATCCCCGTGCGTGCCCATGGCTGCTAAAAAGTCGGGATCAGTGTAAATAATAATAAATAAATAAATATTATTTGCACTGAGCGGGAACCGAACCCCTGACCTCTGACTTAGCAGTCGAACGCACACAAATTTTACCAAACTACTCATATCCACTGCTCCTTGGATTTCTTGTACCCTTTTACCAGCACCTCAATAAGATTATGACTTCTGTGGCGTAGCGGTAGTGCATTCGACTGCTACGACATGGGTTCGATTCCCGCTCAGTGCAAATATTTGAATGCATGAATATGTCTATTTGCATTATAAATAAATAAATAAAATGTTTATTTGACTCAAGTACACATTTTAGACAGATGGGTACAACTCTAAAACCAAACAGAATAGGACATTGAACATACTGAAACTGTATTCCATACTAGGCTAATGCCTGTATTATGGAAGACAGACATAGCACATGGCAGTCAGACATAGAAATACGGAATTCGTTTATATATTATACAATGCGAGAAAAATAGGGTGAGTAGTAGTATGTGTGAGCGTGTGCGTGAAGGTGTATGTGTGAGGTGTTTGGTTGTATGTAAGTGTGTGTCTCTGTCGTGCTCATGTATGTAAATGTGTTTGAAGAGCTGTAGGTAGACCTACAGCTCTTAGCATAACAGATTAGTCTAAAATTAGTGATGCAAATAATGATTTTATTCAGTGTATTCGAGTAAATCCTCTGTCATATGATAGTCAAGTTTTTGCATTCAATTTGTTAGTTGAGTTTTCGCCTCGTGCCGATTCAAGCCTGAGATATTTAGTTTTTTGTTCAGTAAGTTATATATTTTGGAACTTACACTATAGAATTGACGTCTAGCAAAGGACGTTTTGCAGCGAGTGTTTGGTAAAATATATTTTTTGCTTCGCCTATTGGGATCGGGAGCAGGCCGCGATTAGTGCCTTCTCAGAGCTATTTGATGAACATAAATTTGACGAACTGTTAGGACTTTTATGTCTGAATAAAGACTAACAGTAGGATATCTGTACGGCCTTTTTGATAGAACAGCTCTTTGTGCACGCTCAAGGCCGATTAGATGAGACTTAGCTGCTCCTCCCCATGCAGAAATGCTGTATTGAATTACGGACTGCCCAAGCGCCAGATATACTAGTTTTAGTTTCTCTGGAAAGGTAATGTCACGAAGTGATTTAAATAAGTAGATCAGGCCTCTCACACGAGTTGTCATTAGTGCAATATGTTTGTACCACCTAAGCCTACTATCTATCATCACGCCTAAATACTTGATGGAATCTGCTCTGGTAATTTCATTGCAGGTGCATGAATGTGGTGTTGTGCAGATGTGTGCTTTTAGTGTGAAGTTTTGTGGCGGATCACCAACCTTTGTGATTGAGAAGGGGACAAAGTTTGTTTTTGCCAGATTCAGTGTAAGCAAATTCCTGTTTAACCAGTGCATCACAATGGATAGGGAGCGTTCCCTCTCTCCTTTATAACCTGCCAATTGGGTCCCGTAACCAAGTCAGCGTAGGTGAAGATGACAGTGTTTGGTAAGGAGAGTGTACATAGGTCGTTGATATAGAGCTGAAATAGAGTTGGGCCCAATATGCTCCCCTGTGGGACGCCATAATTAACTGTACTCTCCTCACTTCCGTGACAGTCAATCTTCACTGATTTTTTCCGATAGGTCAAGAAGTCTACGAAGATCTGAAATGGTATGCCTCGAACACCGATCTTTTCTAACTTTTCTAAGAGGATAGGGACAGAGACTCTAGAAAGATCCAAAAATATACACAAACACTTGGTTCTATCGTCAAGACTTTTGCTGATTTTTGTAGTGAGGTCCAATACAGCATCCTCGGTCGAGACAACCGAACGGAAACCGTATTGATTCTGTGCTAAGAGATTGTATTTGTGGAGGAACCATTGATGTGCATTCTTCAATATCCTCTCCAAAATCTTTGATAGTGAGCTTATCACTGCAATAGGACTATAGTTGGTAACACAGTCCCTGTCCCCACTCTTGTAGATTGGGTGTATTATTGATTTTTGGAAAATGGGGAAACCCCATTTGTTAGGGCTAGGTTGCATATATGGGTTAATGGGGGGAGCAATGCTTCTCTTGAATACCTGAAGACCCGAGACGGGATACTATTCCACCCTACGACCAATCGAGGTGAAGTTGTAGAAGGCTTTGACTTCAGTTTCAGATACTTCTGTGATGGAGATGGAGTTTAGGGGGCTATGATGAATGTTTTTGTGTGTCAGATCTGCTGCCAAAGATAGGGGGCGAGTGTTGACAGAAAGTAACTTATCAGCTAAGTGCCGTCCAAGTTCACCGAAATACTTAGACACATGGTCTACTGAGGTCAACGGATTTGGATGGGTTTGCAGCAATTCTAAGGGTGAAGTATTTTTTTTTGTGTTTGTGATGGTTTTGATGGCTTTCCATAGAGCCTTTGTATTGTTTCCTGCATTGGTCTGGGTGTCTCTATGTATAATATGTATGTATTTACAAAGAAAAATATATATAAGTATGTTTATCCGCATTCTGGAACCCATAACCCAAGCTAGTTAAACTATCATTACTTTAGGTCTAGAAAGCGCTGTGTGTAGCAGCAGAATGTCGTAGAATATTTATCATGATTTACTTATTCATTAGAGATATTTCGATTAAAAGAGGGGGTAAAGGGCTCTACTAAGATCTTCGGGGGCCAATCCAACCACACCTGCTGATTGACGGACCAGCCTCTGGCAAAGTTTTCCTCTCGGGGTAGGGGTGTGGCTCCCGTTAAACTTAAGATACGCCAAAGGTTAAATAAATATGCGCCAGTGGCGTAGATCTACGATACAAGATTATTGGTTGCATTTGCATTTCTTATTGTATGCGTATACGCAATAACGTATACGAGTTTTGACAATAATAACCATAATCGATTACCATTCGATTGGTAGGAATGTTGATATTGGGCACAACAATGTATTATATCAAACTAAAAGAATGTCATTATTATATCGATTTACATAAATCGTTGATTGTAAGATGGAAAGTAGCTGTCTTCTGTCAATGTATAAGGCTGGGTGTGTATGAAGCGCACCGGCGCACGCGCACAAATCGTGATCATGAAAATCATTTATTAGACTTAGTGCATGCTAACGTGGGTGTATCTCACCTGTAAGCCGGTACAAGTGCTGATTAAAGGACGAGACTCTGGCGCAGGCTTTCGTCTCGAAGTTGGAAGGTCAGATTGCAGTCACTCCCGCAAAAGCCCAGATAAACCACTCCGCAAGGAAAGGAGGAGTAGCAGAGAGTGGAAGCCGGGCTCCAATGTGATATTGATGATGTGTTCGATGCTGATGTTAACGTAGGATAATAATAATAATAAGGTTACCGACATGTGGGGGGTGCGGTCCACAGAAATAGTCACGGTTGCTATTTCAGCCAATGGTTAAATCCCAAGGAGCCTCTCAGTCCATCTAGGAAGGCTTGGGATTAGTGGGAAGTCAGTGGCGGCCACGATGCAGAGAGCGGTCTTGCTTGACAATGCCCGAATAGTCCGGCGGTTCCTATGCCGATAGTCCTAAATCCCTGGCCGACTACTGCTTGCCTCGCCAGGGTTATCTCACCGCATCTCCCTTACTCTAGGGTATAATAATAAATATAATATATATGTGCCGTTAACTAGCTTTAGAACGGGTTTTAAAACGGGAATACATAGCGCTACAGTGGGTGTAATAAAAATCCCTATTTATTCATCTTTCAAGCAATCATCAAATGTATAAATACTTATTCCCTATGTACAACAAGCACTTGTTAATCTCTTACAACTGCAGTGTTTTAACCGCTTGACGAACAAACGACCTTAGCGAAAGCTTTTCAACAATGATGCAAGATAAACACTAAAGATAAGACTCCATTATGCAAAATTATTCTACGAACACGTGTGTTGTTTAACACGGCTGTCGTTCATTCATGTATACCTAATGAATTTTATTTTTATAGTTATCGTAAAATCAAACAGCTTAGTTTTTTAGAATCTTTGTTTTAATAAAGGGTTTTTAACTAAGAGGACATAACATAACTTCACGCCTGTATCCCCGAAGGGGTAGGCAGAGGTGTATTACACACCCACGATTCGCCAGTTATGTTTAGGTCCCAATGTAATAGGGGGCGAGCCTATTGCCATCTACCGGGCACATTACTAAGCGAGCGATAATTTACATTTTTAATACACACATAACTACGAAAAGTCAGAAGTGTGTGCCCGGGGCTAGTGGGGATCGAACTCGAGACCTCGTCTCGGCAGTCCGTTACGTACACCACTGAGCCATCGCCGCTTCTTAACTAAGAGGAACTTATACATAATACTTTTTAACGTTGTGTTGTAGACCAACCTTCTGATGAATGATTTCATTATGTAGGCTGGCACTTTAAATCACCTAAAGAGTACTTCGCTATACGACAGCTCACAGTCACCTCAGAATTTGGTCCAAAACAAGAATGAAAATTGGAGATAAAGGGCAAATACGAGAATCGTAGTAAATGGAAACATGTGACAGAACTTACCCCATGGGAATCTAGGGTATATACAAACAGGAAGCTCATTGACATAAAGCTTAATTATTGAAATAAAACTATTTTTAACGGATTCTATCGCGATTTATATGGTGTTATTTTAATATTTACATGATCCCGACGTTTCGGTTGCTTTCCAGCCGCCTTTTCAATGTGTGATATTTGCGTAAACTCTCGTCAATATCAGCTAGTGTTAATTACGCATTGAGAATCTGTAAAACACTTTAACTTTTTATTTATTGAATTGGTAAGAGGCGTGCAGGCTTAGTCTGGAAACTGGATGATATCCAAATACAAACAGACAATATTTTAAATCTCATAAATACACGCAGAGAAACGGAAATCAACCCTTCGCGGAAGGCTCTTCAGAGCAACAATATAACGCTGGTATGGAACGCAAATACTCTCACGCCTTCGCGATCCATCTGCAGCTTTCTTCTGAAGAGCAGTAGGACATCGACTCCAACAACTTCCTAACCCTAATTTGAACCAAAACAGCAGATATTCAGTTTTTTTTTTAATATTTAGGACACGTCAATTTGACTTCACCTCGCCTGATGGTAAGCTGAAGGTAAAGTCTCAGGAAAGAGGGTCACCATTGCATACACGTACCATGTTAACAATGGTGGCACTCAGCTTGACGGCCTCATCAGAAGAGGATTGTCGTCGCAGCACCGCGTGACACCCACCGGTCCCACTAGTGCTGCGACCACACTCCCCCTGCCCGGCTATTTATTTTAGTAAGTAGTTTAGTTTAGTACGACAGCTTGTACAGATAGAGTGAGCCCCCTTAACCGACATATCTTCCCTTTTTTGAGGAACAGAATTATCTATCTATAGACACTATTATAAAATTGTAAATTATTGACGACCTTTTTGGCGTAGCGGTAGTGCATTCAATTGCTACGACAGGGGGCGCGGGTTCGATTCCCGCTCAGTGCAAATATTAGGTCGTTACATATGAAATTGCCGTATCTCTTGAAGAAATTGGAGGAAACTCAATTTTCAGTACTAACATTTTTAAATTTTTTTAGGAATGACAAATCCAAGTTTTATGTTTTTTTTTGTGTATGAATGAGACAACATTAAGCTGAAAAGTGACAGCTGTTAAGTAATACGAAATGTATCATCAGAATGGATAGCATTTAGGAAGTACTGTTTTTCAATACAGAGTTGTAAAATCTTGAAATCAACTTTCAAACAAAATATAAATAATGGAAATAGCTATTAAATTACCGGAATAACGAACTCATGAATTTGTAAGCGGCAATTTCATAGGTAAAGGACCTATTATTTGTATGCATGAATATATGTATTTGCATTGGTCTGGGTGTTTCTATGTATAATATTTATGTATTTACAAAAAAAAAGTATATTAGTATGTTTATCCGCATTCTGGAACCCATAACACAAGCTAGTTAAACTATGCTTACTTTGGGTCTAGAAAGCGCTGTGTAGAATGTCGTAGAATATTTATAGTTGTATATGTACATCGGCGATATTAAAAAAAAAAATACTTGGGTCATGTTAAATGACACAAAAATATATATGTTTTTATTCTTGTCTGTTTCTTAGCGATGGACGCAAGAACTACAGAACGGATTTTGATGTGGTTTTTTCTTTAAGAAAGGTCTTTGTCAGAATTAAAATCTCGGAGATATGACCAAAAAACTAGCGGGCATACGCTAATATGGTTCCAAATTTAAAAAAAAGCGCGACCTAATATCAGTTTATCAGGGTTCCTGGGGACTTCCTTCCTAGATTGGCATTTGCATGGCGCAGAGCCCTACCTACCTCATTTCTGACGACCTACATATAAAATGATTTATACATAACATAAAGAGGATATGGGAAAAACTAAAATTGTTCGACCTACTCCGACCCTGCCCGGATCTCACCCACCATCATATCCTATACACATCTTGATTATCTCCTTTTCTCCTCTGTAGACGGCAAAACGCGAAAACATCTCCAGTTTTGATTTAATAGGTAACTTCTTACCATCAGGTGTGGCGTCAACTTATACTAAGTAGCATTAAAAATCAAGGAATTGTGTAAACATAAAAAAAATATCACATAATAAATCGCGATAAAAATTAACAGCTTACCAGCGTAGCTTTCGACAATAATAAACTAAGTATAAAAAACCGGCAAAGTGCGAGTCGGGCTCGCCCATGAAGGGTTACGTAGCAGCAAGTAACATAAAATTGTTTTTTTTTTAATTTTTATATTTGAGTTGATTGAATGAAAGGTAAATTGCGGTTTACGATTAATGACGTATTAAAAAATTTAAACTAATTTTCGGTGGAAGTTTACATGGTAATGTACATCATATATATTTTTTAGTTTTATCATTCTCTTATTTTAGAAGTTACAGTTTAGGTTACTGGGGGGGGGGGGGTCATTTTACCACTTTGGAAGTGTCTCTCGCGCAAACTATTCATTTTAGGAAAAAATGATATTAGAAGTCTCAATATCATTTTTGAAGACCTATCCATAGATAGCTGACACGTGACGCTGACAATGGATGACACGTATGGGTATGACGAAAAAGAATTTTTGAGTTTCAATTCTAAGTATGTTCAACAGCATAGTTCATATAGTTTCGGAAAAAGTGGCTGTGACATACGGACGGACAGACAGACAGACATGACGAATCTATAAGGGTTCCATTTTTTGCCATTCGGCTACGGAACCCTAAAAATGGGCAAAATATTCACAAAGTCTACTCATAAAAAAAAGTCTACTCATATTTCATGTACCGGTATTTGGTGAATAAACAAAGTTTATTGTTGACACAACTTGTGAATGTTAATGAATTGATTGTGTTCGTCGATAGTATGTAGTTTCTCTAATATTTACATATCCATCATATACCTAGTGGTATGGGTAAAGGACTGCTGAGACGAGGTCTCGGGTTCGATCCCAGGTATTACCATGGCACACACCAATGACTTTTCGAAGTTATGTGTGTATTTATCGCAGGTTTATAAGTACCCGGTTAATGGCAATAGGCTCGCCACCTATTACATTGGGACCTAAAACATAAACTGGCGAAACATGGCTGCTAGCACCTGTGCCTACCCCTTCGGGGATATAGGCGTGAGTTTATGTTATGTTATGTTACTATTATAAAATTGTAAATTAGTTGCGTTTGTACATTGGATGGCGCTACATATAAAAAACTCGAGGGCGAAGCCGCGAGCATCAGCTAGAATTATATAATTATATATTTTGTATTACATTTCAAACTTTCGCATTCCAGGGCTATTGTCTTTTGAGATAGGTAAATATGTCGATACGATACAAGGCGCGATGTCATAAAGGTACCGTGTTGTGGGGTGCTTGGTTGGGGACCTCCACGCGGTGCAACATGGGCAACGGAGACAGCAGCGCCTCTCTCCTAGGGCGGGAGAGACGCTGCCGCCTACGGCCAACTCCGACCGAGGCGAGGACGGCCCTGTTAAGGGCTGTTCGGAAGCTTTCCACGTGTCCCTCTGATTAGCAGATGGCGCAGTGGAGAGCAAGTAAGGGGGCCATCTCAAAACCGGAGATATCCCGGAGTCAGTCGGGGTGCGAGGGATGTGCTCTATGGGTAACCTTACACCCCGGCGTCTTAAGACCCAAGACGGCGTGCGGTCCCCGCTGGCCGGCGGTATCCGAAGGGATTTCCGCACGAAAAAAAAAAAAAGGTACCGTGTTGTATGAGTTATTGCATGTTCTGTTGTTGAGTGAAGCGAATTAGCCTCTTTTTGAGTGACTGTTTTCATAATAATGTACTTAATAAACCAAATCAAGAGTTTAACAGAGCTTAGCGGTTTAGGAGTCCGCCTTCCGATCAAAAATTCAAATCCTAGCCATTAGACTACCGAAGTAAACGCATTCCTAATACAAACGATTTAGCTTAGCTGGCGGGCTTAGGGGGAATACTAGTAATTTCTGATTATTCCGAACCTGACCCGAAAACCTGACTCGGTCGCGGGTTAGGTTAGAAACTTGAAAAAAAATGTAATATTTGTTCCGAACGTAACCCTCTTCCTAACCTGACCAGACGTTTCGTTCCTATCATAACCCGAATTGCTCAGATTGGTCATTCTCTCTAATCTTTCTCAAAATATAAAGTACATATGTTTCAAATCAGTATTTAATATTTAGTATCCGGCTTTTTTTTTATAACCATGCAGAAATAAGTCATTTTCTAAGCTGTTTGATTAAATAGCTAGTCAAGTAATTAACCGTAGCTGCACGGACGCTTCTTTAAGGCTTTACATGAGCCTCACGTGGACCGAGAGGCCTCCGAGCACTGGTTGCGCTTTGGTGACCTCTTTGGGGAAACCGAGGGTTTTATCTGTGCGATACAAGATCAGGTTATTAAGACGAATAACTAGAGGAGGTGCATACTGAGGGATGGAACGGTGGACGTTTGTCGTTTGTGCCACCGTACCGGTGAGTCTCTCAGACACGTGACCTCCGGTTGTTCAATGCTTGCTAACACTGAGCATCTGCACAGACACAACCAAGCAGCCAGGATACTGCATCAAGAGTTTGCCCTAAATGCTTAATCGAACAGAGGCTGCCCTACTACAAGTACGTACCGGAAGTCGTACTTGAAAAGACCGCGCCAAGCTCTACTGGGACCGGCCCTTCATCACGGCTATCCGTGATGATGGACCGGTCCCAGACACGATATCAGACCTATTAGCTAGAATAGTCCTATAACTATTCTAGCGAATAGGTCTGATATCGTGCTGATGGACCGGGCACAGTCACGGGTATTTCTACTTATACCTATCCCCTATGCCGAGAACCTCGTCCGCGCCGAAGCAGATAAATATAAATCATAAATCTTTAATAATAAATCGTTTGTAAACCATTTGGTTGTGGGCTTCAAATAAAGCATTTTGTGTATCCCTGACTCTGAAACATACTATCAGAGTCAGAATGTTTTTAAAGATGAGGTCCAAAGTAGGTACATACAAGCTTTGAATGTAACCGGGAGTAGCGCCGAGATGAAAATGATGATTTGTGACGGTTTTTACTCGAAGTTCTTCAAGAATATGTCTACCTTGGGCAGGTTACCCAGCTCGGTAGATACAACTTCGAGAAAGAAGTCAACAAAAGGATCCAATTGGGTTGAGTAGGCAAATTACGTCGGGTTTTCTCCTCACCCCTATCGCAATGCCTGAAGATAAAGATTTACGACCAGTGCGTCCTACCTGTTATTACTTACGGTGCCGAAACGTGGACCTAACAGTGGGGTAAGTCCACGATTATGCTACGTGCTAATGAGCGAGCTATGCTTGAAGCTGTCTTTGAAGGATAAAATTCGTAAAATGAGGTCATTCGAAAAAGTACTAAAATTACCGACATAGCTCGCAGAATAATGAAGCTAAAGCAGCAATGGGCTCGCCGCATCTGCCGAAGAACTGATGGCCAAAGGAGCAAACGAGTGGAAACCGCCAATCGACAAACCGAAGGTGGGACGCACCCAACTAAATGGACGGACGACCTGAAAAGGTATCTTGGATAGACTGGATGCGGACCATGAGGACCACCGCTGTGAGGCTTTACGCCCAACGGAACTACGCATCTTCACAGATGGATCAAAAACTGGTACAGGCACCGGGGCTGGCGTCTTCTCGGAGGACCTTAATATATCCATCTCAACACCGCTGGGGACCCATAACACAGTATTTCAAGCTGAATGCATGGGGATTACCCTGGCAGCTTCAGCGGTAATGGCCAGGAGAGTGGAAGGCCACTCAATACGCATGCTCTCCGACAGCAAGGCCGTGCTGCAAGCTTTAAACAGCCACACTATAAACTCGGGACTAATACTGGAGTGCCATTTTAAATTGAACCAAATAGGCCACTTCAACAACATAACCCTGCAATGGATCAAGGGCCACAGCGGCTCGCGCGGCAATGATGCGGCAGATGAGCTTGCCAGGAGAGGATCTGACATGGTGATAATGGGACCTGAGCCCATAATACCGATCCCCTTTGCATACCTACGAACCATAGTAAACAAACGAACGAGAGATCAACACAACAGCTATTGGATAAATCTGGAAGTTTGCAGACAGGCGAGGGAAGCACTCCCTGTGCTTGAAAATAGACTGACCAGGCGTCTTCGACAACTGACCAAACGGCAACTGCGCACAGCCACAGCTGCAATCACGGGGCGTGGCTCCTTCAATAAACACCTTTTTATTTTAGGAATCACCGACAGCCCTCTCTGCAGAGCCTGCATGAGTGAGGAAGAAACAGCGGCACACGTGCTCCTACACTGCCCTGCAACCGCCACATACAGGGTTAAGTACTTCGGAAACACAGGTACGCTCCGGGAGATCGCCGGCAGCGTGAATAGCTTGCTAGCGTTCTTAAATGAGCTGGGGTGGATCGAATAGGATGCCCACCCTCACGCAAAAACCGCGCTTTGTCGTGGAGTTGCGGATACCAGCCCGTGATACCATACCATACCATAGACTGGATGCGCAAGGCGGCGGATCAGGTGCCATGGCGCACACTGGGTGAAGCTATTAGCCAGCAGTGGACTGCGATAGGCCAATTAATTGATTGGTTGACTGTTTTTAAGTGCCAGTGCCGTATTTACCTCTTTTCGACATAAGATCATTGATCCATGGTACCTATTTTCGACTTTTACAATTTTATTTTATGTTTAGCCGTAATCACAGATTGCTGACTTGTGATTGATTGATTACTTTGACATTTAGTATGAAATCGATAAGGCGCTAATTCAAGTGGTTATTTTTATGGAACGTGGGTGTATGAGGCTTCTTGGCACTATGGCACCTGACCCTACCGAAACTACTTCAGAGCCCAAGGTCCGCTTTCCTGCTTTTCCTTCTCCACTTCGCACGATCTTGGGCATTCTAGTGAGACCATTGGCACATACGTCATCCCTTACGACGTCAAATTAACACTTCTTGGATCTGCCCCTCCTATAGCGGCCCGGTGGAAGAGGTATGGCCAGACATTTGTTACCCACGTAATCAGGCGGTTGTCGCAAAACGTGGCCGTACCAGCGACAGCGACACTCCTGCATTTTATCTGCGATGTCGCAGACATGAAGGCTGCCTCGGATGCTGGAATTTCTCACGCGATCTTCGCATGTGACTCTGCATATCCACTGCAGTATTTTCATGTCCATGACACGCAGCTCCTGCTTATGTCGCTTCAGCAGCGACCAAGCTTCACAGCCGTCTAAAATTCCGTCTAACGGGCATTTTGGGGTCACACCGCCTGGCAAAAACCTCACCGCCTGGCAAAAACCTAGTTTAGCTGCAAATATCAACTGTCTAGGTACGTACCGTGAACGAACGAGAGAAAATCTCGCACTAGACATACTCAGTGTTGTACTTTGTACCCACTTGTACCGTGATTCTAATCTGGGTGGTCCCTATAGGCGTTATATCCCTAATACGATAATTTGTATAAGCCGTTTGAATAGTTTTCGCATTTTAAATAGAAAGGTATCAAAGAGAAATTACATTAGTATGGTAAATAAAGTGGCTATTAAAAACGGTTTTATTAGAATTATAACTACTTATATTTGCTTGTGGTCCGGAGAATGCGACCGTTATGCCGAAGGCGAGAAAAAAAACCTGTATCCAATTTTTTTAAGTCACTAATGCTTGTCAATAAGCTGTCAATCGTCAATAGTCATCAATCTGTCAGTTGCGTGTCTATTATACAAAAACAAGGAAAATTGGAGACAGAGGCGAATACGTACTTTACCTATTTATATAAATTTAGGTACCTATAACTTTTCGAAATTTCGACTCTTATATCCATACATACAGCTTGAAGTCATCGTTTCAATGGAAATCAATCAAGTTGTACTTCAATTCCCAGAATTAGGTTTTTAAAAAAATTGGTAGTATTTTTTATTTTTGTCCAAATAGGCTTTTAGAAAATTGGTTATTCAATGAATTAGGCTTTTAGAGAATTTTACATTCAGAAAATTAGAGATATAGACAATAGGGCTGTGGACTATTTTTGGGAAAGTGTTTAAAACCATGCATAAGTACTAAATAATAGTCAGCCTGGGCCTCAAAGGTGTTGTTAGGGTCCTGTGTACCCATAATAATAGTTTGTCATATTGTTTTATAGAACATGTCTTCATCAAGTATTTTTAGGGTTCCGTTGCAAAATTGCAGAAAACGGAACCCTTATAGATTCGTCATGTCTGTCTGTCTGTCGGTCCGTATGTCACAGCCACTTTGTCCGAAACTATAAGAACTATGCTGAAGAAACTTGGTAAGTAGATGTATTCTGTGAACCGCATTAAGGTTTTCACACAAAAATAGAAAAAAGAAACAATAAATTTTGTCTTTTCAATACTCAGAACTGAAACTCAAATTTTTTTTTGATTAAAACCATACGGGTGGTATCTATGGATAGGTCTTCAAAAATGATATTGCGGTTTCTAACATCATTTTTCTCTAAACTGAATAGTTTGCGCGATAGACACTTCCAAAGTGGTAAAATGTGCCACCGAAAATTGGTTTGAACGAGATCTAGTAAATAGTATTTTTTAATACGTCATAAATCGTAAACCGCAATTTACCTTTCATTCAATCAACTCAAATATAAAAAAAAATCATTATTATGTTACTTGCTGCTACGGAACCCTTCACGGGCTAGTCCGACTCGCACTTGGCCGCTTATTTTTTTAAATGATAGTTTAGAAGCAGTTTGTTTTCTAGATATTACTTATACACAAAGTTATCATTAGGCGATCTTTTCTATACTTTGATTTAATTATTAGCATACTTAATAGGTTTCTAAATCGCTGTGCTAATGGAAGTTTGGGAGTAAAAATATGTCCTAAAATGAATGGCGGGTTAATATCATGCGTAGCGGTCATTAGGAGAAATAAAAGTATGTCATTATAAATTATAATAAAATTTTATGCGCACGGAACCGTTACACCTGTTGGGTCTAGATTGTTGGCTTGGGTCTATCACACCTATGTTCTTTTTCGTCTTTTAATTAAGGACTTCTTCAATCGGAAGAACCACCGTCATTTCATCAATGTTAAGTAAAATATACTACTTAGGTCTGCAATTCATTTTGCTGTTGCAAAAATTGAGTGAAGCAATTTCACCAGCACTTTTTCTAACGGTGATAATTCCTCAATGGCTAGTCCGATTTTCGATTTTCTTTTTTTGTCTTGTGTATATGAACAAATTTCTTAATTTAATATCAATCGCGTGATGAGGCTTTTTTGTTCATTGTGAAATCGGATTTTAATTATTTTTTATTCCTCCGTGGTACTTTTGATTTTTGATTTTCCTAGCCTATGTCCTTCCCATCAGTAACATCTTTACTTGTGTTTTGCGGTTCAGCCGTTTGGGAGGAGTATGTGCATGGTCTAACGAAATACATGAGTCGTCTAAAAGGGAACTTCAATCTTTCAGAGCTTCGCTCAATTATTAAATGTTTATAAAATTATTAGTGGTGACGTGGATCATGTCAAGTTTTCCAAGAAATTCCACCAGAGCCACGTTAGCTACGCCAGTAAATTTATTTCCATGTGTCCAACGAGCGTTCGACTGCTAAGTCGGATTATTCCACTTAAATCACCTAGGGTAAATCACCTAGGTGACTTAAGTATACCAAACAGTGGACTTGAATCACCTAGGTGATTTAAGAATACCAAACGGTGGACGTAAATCACCTAGGTGATTTAAGGTATTCGAATTGGTGGACTTAAATACCCAGCCTAGGTGAATAAAGTCGACCGTAAGAATAATATTTATGTTAGGTATACTTTAATCAGGCGTCTGTAGACCCGAGACGGCGTGCGGTTTTAGTCGGTTCAAGCCCGACATAACCGCCCCCGCTGGCACTCGGGGGGGTATCCGAAGGGACTTGCGCACGAAAAAAAAAAAAAAAAAGGTATACTTTAATCACCTTGGATATGAACATGAAATAGTTTTTTAATTATTTTATTAAAAAGGTTCTTTCTACAAAATTATAGTTTTGAATGTAACTTATGTAGGTAATCAAAATAAAATAAACAAAATATTTGATTTATCGCAGTTTTTCCAAAAAGTGTCCAATAGTGATCTCTCCAGTGAGCAACTGCACCTGATATTGTATTATTAAATCATCTAATGTGATGGTTTTTTTGCAACGATTTGATGTTGATGACTGCTCGCTCAAGCTATTAGAAGTCTTTTGCAGAAATCTCACCTCATTCAAGTTGGCGTCCTTACTTAATACATTCAAAAGCTGAACAATATTAGTCGAATTTCTGCGGAAAGCATTATTCAACTTATGATGCCATCCCTCTAAACTGTTGTTAGTACGATGCCTTTCATTGGCAACACACCACACATCAATGAAATCTTTACGCATCCAAAATTTTTCAACATATACTAAAAATTCCGTAACGTTGGAAACGTTTGAATATTCTTTTTTTATGTAGTCCCATCCGTCAAAAATGAGTTCATTTGGAAGTAAAGCCATTGAACCACACAATGAAATGCATCTACGAGCATGTTTATCTTTTAGCATCTCCATAGTTTTGGCTTTTCTGAAAAGGCATGTCTTGAAATGAAACCAGCATCCTTTTATCACTACATCGGGAAATACAAATTTCATCGCCTTCATCGCTCCCTCTTCAAAATCTGTTAAAAACTTTTTGGGGTTCCAGTCTGCTATTTGTGATCTTATCATAGAATATAAAACAACATAGGCATCATAGGTTTTGTGGGACATTAATGCATAAATAATAGGTGTTACCTCTGTTACAGTGCTTGTACTTCCTGTGTCCCTATGTATACTGTACCATTGGAGAAATGGGGAAGGACTAATTTTAAAAGTTCCATCTCCAAAAAAAGTGTTGAACTGACTTATATTTTTTTTTTACTTCTTCGGAACAAAACAGTATTACACGTATACCATCCTCATTAAAATCAGACAAAAGAAAATCGTGAAATTGGATAGGTATTTCAACATCCTCTGCCTTTTTATACTGAATTTTAGTTACTCTAAGACTGTGATTCCTTCGTTTATATAACCCAGATTTAACTTTTTTAAATGGTGGTATATTGCAGACAAGATCCAAGCCGCTATTTTGAAACTCTTCGATGGTCTCATTATATATTTCTGGAAGAGGTTTGCCATCACCACGGGAAACATTTTGTTTACAATTTTCCATTTTCTCTAGAAATAAGTTTTGTGTAGAGCTGGGTAAACAGTGTGAAGCATGGTCAACTTTCTTAATGATTTGGTTATCCTGAAATTTTTTTGACAGAATTAATATAAATGTTGTAATCTGAATAGAACGCCTGTGATAGATAGCATAACTACCTAGAACGGAAGCCAAAGCCCTACCTACCTTCAAAGTAATGGATCCAAGACACTTTGTTTTAACACATTTACTGCATTTATACCAGATCGCATTATTAACATATGGTTTCTTTTTACTATACTGGTACCCATCACATAATAACACTTGCCCTCTTCCACGCTTTATAAATGTAAACTCCACTGTGCAAATTAACAGTAAATCTTGTGCTAAAGTCGCACCTATCAAACAATATTTTTAGAGGTCTTAGGTTCGATTGTTTGCATGAATAGGTCTACTCACATTGATCTGGGTGTTTCTATGTATAATATGTATCTACCTATGTATTTACAAAAGAAAATATATCTTAGTATGTTTATCCACATTCTAGAACCTATAACACAGACTACTTAAGCCATGCTTAGGTACTTTGGGCCACCTGCATCGGATCAGAAAGGAGCCAACGCCTGAGTGTCATCACTGCGACGCTAGCAAGGACTCAGGGCTGCACACGCTGGCGGACTGCCCGGCGTGGGAGGCGCCGAGGCGTGACCTCGTGGCAGCCATCGGGGTGGGAGTCCTTTCGCTCGGCAGCATAATTGCGGCAATGGTGCGGAGCGCGAGCGCCACGCCCGCCACCTCCTTCTGCGTGTAATGCTCGCGAAGGAGATGGCGGAGCGCGCCCGGGAGAGGTTCAGAACTCTCCCGACCCGCCGAGCCCGCAACATGCTCGCAGCGCGTCGCAGGTGACTCAGGCGCCGGAGGTCGCTTAACTACCTCCGTCCTCCATGAGCGCAGGCCTGGGGGTGGCAGGTGAGGCCGCCTGTCACCCCAGCAGGAGCAGTGTAACGATTTAGATTTTTTAAAGAAGATTTTTGAATGAAGTTACATAAATATGAAGGTGTGACTTGTGCACTGTAAAATTTAATTAAATAATTGATGTAATTGAGACTACTACCGGCTAGGGCGAGCAGAGATAAATAAAAGGATTGATTACAATATAATAAGAGATTATAATCGGTAACGTTACATAAATTTATTTTAGGTATATGAGTAAATGAACCTCAGGGAATGGATTCTTAATAAATATTCTGCCGTGGCGTTGTTCGGTCCGTTGTGCAAAGATGGTAGTATGCACTTAGCTAGTGGACACGTGGCTTGTGGTGTTGCCGGCGTGCCAGGGTCTCCGCTGGTGTGCCTCGCTACCGCTATGATAGTGCGAAGCCCGGTGCGAAGACCCTGGAATTAGAAAAAGTGCGGGTTAGTTTGTCACTAGGTAATTACGTCCAAGTGACCCGCTAAAATAGCAGGTGAAGAGAATCTCCCAGCGGCAATGCAGCGTAGCTAGAAGCTATAATAAAAAGAATATAAGTAGGCAGCACAAGCTGGTGCCGCGACCTCTGACCGTACGGGTCATCGGCCTCGTGGCACTAAATAAGTAGGCTGAAATAGCACACAGTAAAATAAAATATGTTAAGCCATGCATTTTAGCAGGCAATAAGCTGCACCGTTGGAAAGTCTTCACCTGTAGAAAGAAGTAGGAAATGTTGATCTCAAAACTTACCCGGAGCCGACAGCAGTTGGCCACGGGGTCAAAGTGACCTTCCTCGGCGAAGGTTGCCAAGGAAAGGAACGATATAAGAGCCATCAGTTGATGACTGGGCTAGTGCTGTCCAATCTCGCTTGCACAACCATAGATAATTAGTAATATATTATAGAAACATACTAAAATATCGATTAATTTACGGATATAATTCTTATTTGATTTCTAAAGAATCCACAACGTTACAGCAGGCCGGGACGGTGGGGCGACTAGCGGAGATGGCCCAGGGTCAGTCGGGGTGCGAGGGATAGGCTCTATGGGCAACCTTACACCCCGGCGTCTGAAAACCCGAGACGGCGTGCGGTTTTAGTCGGTTCAAGTCCGACATAATCGCCCCCGTTGGCCGGCGGGGGGGGGGGGGTATCCGAAGGGACATCCGCACGAAAAAAAAAGTACTTTAGGCCTAGATAGCGCTGTGTAGCGTAGAATGTCGTAAAACAAATTCGTAGAATATTTGTAAATATCTAAGTGTTCAGCAACTATTGTGGTAGACTGTACAACTACTTACATTACACTATTAGATATGTTTTAAGAAGTGTTTCGGTGACTCGGCGGCTTGTGTTTACACTTGACGATGTATATGTACAGTTAAGTTTGAATAACGCTTTAATTGGAGTGCCTGGCTACAAAGATACGCAGTAGGTCAAGTGCCAAGTGAGAATGACCATACTTTTTGTTGTTTAAGGGCCCCGTCATCGTAGGGTGTCAGCGGATGACAGTAACAAGACAGAAAGGTGTAAAATTTTTGTATTTTGGCAACTCTATATTTTCGCAACAATAAATTACCCCAGTAGTTATGTAAAAACTATTACGAAAATAAATGTCGAACATATTTTGGACTTTCATTTGAAAATGTGTAGGTATTACAAATTCAGCAGGCGAGGCCGGGGTGCCCGGCAATGGATACCTGGGGAGGACACCGTGTGGTTTTAGTCGGCCCGATTCCGACACTCCCACCCCATCGTCGGCACCGATGGGGTGAAGCCCGTGGGGGTTTCCACACGCTAAAAACAAGAGAAAAGAAGGGTTGTGCTTTTTTCAAAAGCTTGAAGCACAAATAGAAACAGGAAGAACTTGCGCGATACAAGCTTTTGAAATGAGCACAACCCTCACATAAATATTTAGGGATTTTCTTTAGAAAAGCCCTATTGCTAAGGAGTTGTCGTCGACGTCGTCGTCGTTGCCAATTTTCTGTCACGGTTTTAGGTATGAAGGAGATGAGCTATCGAGTTGCTGTTTTCGGTAATAGATTCGTGCTGGGGTGAACCATTGCAAGATAAAAAAAAATCGCAAAAGCGCAAAAAAAATAATCGCAAAATCGAAAATCCCTTTTATTCGGCTGAGCTCGCCTCAGGAATTCAAGTTGTTTATTTATATTTTAGTACAATTTTTTTAAATAAAAGCTTGTTTTAAAAAAGGTTTTTTAATTTTTTCAATTGACGTCTTCGAAACCCTATTGTCAATCGGCCTATTGTCAATCGGCTATATGAAATACAAAGGTTGTTCGCAACTGACCTACTGCATTTAACTTTTGTATCTGAAAAAGTCGGGCTGTCACTCTGATATTTGACCTCCAGCCAGTAGGTGCCCGAGCATCATGGTTACAGCGAAATGAACCCACTTTATGGACCAACAAGTGGTGTTCAAATCACACCCATTGTTTAGACTAATAAATCAGATTATTTTACCGACATACTTGTTAGTTCTTGAAGAGTTTCCATGGACCTTTCATTATTTTTTATATATAGTGACTTAACTTTAACAGTTTTGTATTTGAGTGTACTTAAATAAATTGTGCGTTATTATCGTCTTTCCTATTACTCGTATAAACAACTAGCGGTTGCCCGCGGCTCCGCCCGCATGGAACACTGATCCCGTTCCCGAATCCCATGGGAACCTATTCGAGGAAAAAATAGCCCATGTATTGTCCCAGACTATAATCTGTCGCTGTACCAAATTACAGCCAGATCTCCGCCGTAAGAGCGTGATTAAGTGAAAAACATCCAAACATTCCAAACTCATAAACATCTTCACAAACTTTCAGACCTATATAAAAACAAAGTCGTGTTAGTGATGCCCAGGGTTAACTCAAGAACGAGTCGACCGATTTTCATGATATTTGATTTTTTAGATTCGTCTCAACCTATACTGTGCCATTTGTTTTTTTTTGTGCTGGGACCGCTACGGTTTAGATACTAGCTGACCCGGTAAACATTGTTCTACCATAAAAAATACCAAAGAAATCGAATGAAAATGCAAAATGAAAAGTCAAAGTGATGACTTCAAAGTGTGTAAGTAACGAATGTAAATTTCAAGTCGGTAGCTTAATGTTAAGGAGTCGGGATCCCTTGTGTTGCTGTACCAGTGGCGCAAGGAGGCGTTGGAGCGGGGCCATAAGCCGGAGCCCCGAGAAATCAGGGCTCAGCGGTCCCAGCTCCGCCGGGAACTCATGGAGATATGGAGGGTGTGACTTGAGCATCCAAGGTGGGGGGAATCCACCATTGCGGCGGTGAGACCGATTATGAAGGAGTGGTTGGAGAGGCACCACGGTGACCTCTCCTATCGGATGTGCCAGATATTTACTGGACACGGGTGCTTCGGTAAGTATCTATGGCGCATCCACAGGGATACAACGCCGCAGTGTCAGCACTGCGAGGATCCTAGCGAAGACACGGCGCTCCACACATTGGTGGAGTGCCCTGCGTGGGTGAGTCAACGCCGGGATCTCGTTGCGATCCTGGGCGTGGGCGTTCTCTCGTTGGAGACCATGGTGAAGGCCGTGGTCTCCCGCAAGTGGCACGCCGCCGCCTCTTGCTGCGAGCAGGTGCGCACGAAAGAGACGGCGGAGAGGGAGCGGGAGAGAACCCTGCCCCCCGAGTTCCGCAGACTCGTCTACGGCCGGGACTACCGACCTCCATGATCGGGGCCTGGTGACGGCAGTTGGCCGACTCGCCGTCTTTACAGAAGCAGGCCGAGGCGGAGGCGTGTCGTGTGTGTCCTGTCCTACACACGCCTGCCAACTCACCGACTCGGGATAAAATCCGACCCCACCAGGCGAGGCTGCGATGGCGGCCAAAGTCCGCCGGTAACTTTGGGGTTATCCTTTCTAGGGCTTACCCGGGGTCCCCGGCAATGGACACTTGGGGAGAACACCGTATGGTTTTAGTCGGTCCGATTCCGACCCGCCCACCCTATTGTCGGCACCGATGGGGTGAAGCCCGCGGGGGTTTTCACACGCTACAAAAAAAAAGGAGTCGAGATCTCTAGATCCCGGGTTCGAATCCTGGCCAATACACTACTGACGTGAATCCACTCCTAACACAAGCAATTTAGCTTAACTGAAGGGGTGCGAATAATTTAGGTTACTAGTATCCTTAAAAAGAAATGGTGGGCTGGTTTGTTTTTCTTTTAAACTTTACGTAGTTACCCATGAGACATTTTCTATAGTTCCATGGGAAACTTGTCTCCTAACACTGGAATGTAACTGTCCACCTTGTTAAATGTAAAAGTGCGTGAAGATAAGCAACTAAGCAACTTAATTAGTGTCGACTGGTGACATTAGAAGGGCAAATAGAGACGAGGGCACGAATGTGTGACCAGGGAATCCGTTTTTAATTGTTTTAAGTATTTACACAATTGCGGCAGCATTCGAAGAAAATTACAGTGGACCTCCAGTGATTCGACAAACGTTTTGCAGGGCAGTGTCGGACTGACAAATTATCGGATTTGATAGATTACTGCCTGAGACTCCCTCGTATTCCAGAATATTTTGAAAAAGAGAACCTAGTAATCAGATAAATTATAAATGAAAATGATAAGATTCTATCAGAATCACCAATAGTACTACTTAAATAATAATTTATGTATATCGAATGTTCAACAATGATAGGCTGGTCGTATTACAGGGGGCGCCTGATTTTGAGTTTCCAAACCCGAGGGGGCGGGCGGAGGAAAAAATGCACTAAAGCCTCGTCCAAAAATCTTGAACAAACATCAAAAAATTCGCACATGTGCATTAACTGGCCAACCAATAAAACAAATGATCACCCAATTTATATATCTACCAGCTGTGCACGCGACTTTGTTCGCGTAGATTTAGATTTTCAGGGTTTTAGTTCTTTTGCGCGGAACTCTATTTTTCTTCTAAAATAAAAGTAGCCTATGTTACGTATTATAATATTATCTATCTGCCAGTGAAAATCCCATCAAAAGCCGTTCTAGAGTAAATCAGATTTTATTCACAATTTTATGGGTTTGAATTTTTTTTGTGCGGAACCCTTATTATTTTTCTAAATTTAAAGTAGCCTATGTTACGTCTTGTAACATTACCCATCTGCCAGTGAAAGTCCCTACAAAATCGGCATAGCCGTTCCAGAGATTACCTCTTTCCGCCGTCTCACCCTGCGCTTACCACCGAAGGGACCTAAAAAGTCGTTCTGCGCTTCTAGGGTACCTACATTGTCAAGATTTTTGAACTATACTATACGTAAAAACGGGGTCTAGCCTTCCTCTATATACAGCCAGTCGCGCCTTTTAAGATGCGTTCTGTCTGTTCATAAAGTACATGTATATTATGGCTAAAGCATATTTATAACTTTTGTAAACTTTTCTTAGATCAAAATTCCATTAGGCAAGTGGTATTTCACCCATGGAAATTCATAGTACAACATGTCTATGGTTTAACGAGCTGCTAATAATGTTTTATACAAATTTTAATGAAGCAACTAAGTAATGTACCATAGATAAATTTCTTCTCGAGGTGCCGGACGATATATCCAATCATCTGAATCAATGAAGTCTGAGCAGATACTTTTAATGAAATTACTGTTGTTTTTATTGCTTCTATATTATACTAGCTGATGCCTGCGACACCGTCCGCGTTGATGTCGATAACCGTAACATTTAGTCATATCTCCGGTACTACTCTACCTATTGCAATGAAACAAGGCAGATTTTAAGTCTGACCAAGACCTATCTAATAAAAAAACCGCATCAAAATCCGTTATTTAATTTTTACGTCCATCGCGAACAAACAGACATACAGATAGATAAACAGAAAAGAATCCACCTTTCTGAGACTTTACCTCTACTTACCATCAGGCGAGGAATAAAAAGTCTAAACCCCCCACAGATTATTTATAAATTCAAACAGGAAATCCTGTTACGCCTACTACGTCCTTTAAAAAAAAATCATAATATTTATACATACCTACCTAAAATTACGCCGTTAGGTCTCCGAATACTTAGCGGCAGCGCGTTCGATTGCTAAGTCAGAGGTCGCGGGGTCGACTCCCCCTCAGTGCAAATATTTGTATGCATGAATATGTATATTTGCATAGGTCTCGATGTTTCTATGTATAATATGTATTTACAAAAAAAAAAGTATCTAAGTTTCTTTATCCGCATTCTAGAACCCATATCATAAGCTGTAAGCTATGCTTACTTTGGGCACAGTTTTGGTTCTAGATAGCGCTCTACATGATATTGTCGAAAGTTTACGCTAATGTCCCACATTGAAATAAAACTATTTAATTTTATTGTCTACACTGAATCCGACGTTTCGCCACCATCTTCAGTCTCCCCGTGATCATGGCTGCTGAAAAGCAACTGAAACGTCGGGTTCAGTGTAAATAATAAAATAATAAGATAACATCAAATTATATAAAAATATAACATTAAATCTAAAGTTACTGAATGGCTTCTTCAGCAGGATTACTTAAAGACAGAATCACTCCTTACATACATTCGCCTAACATAACATCTCACTCAATGCTTTCCAACACAACAACCTTTTGCAAACGCACACCAAACACACAAACACTCACACTCAAACACACACACACACACACACACACACACACACACGCATTTACCCACCCCTCATACACACACAAAACTACTGGTATAATTTATGTAAAGTGCAGTGGTAGAACGACACAGTCTACAACTTGCAAACTTACTTTTGAAGTCATTTTATAGCCGAACACTGTCCCCTAAGATACAGGCTATCCTAGTTTAAGGGACAGGGTTAAACTCATAATGTCCACAGATCCAAGTTTGTATCTCTATAATTTTTATTTCTACCAAGCTATTGTTTATCAAACATGTTATGCAAAATCTTGTAGAATCTTTGTAAAAACTCTGTACTTTTTGGCATAATAAAATTTATTATTATTATTATCAAATAAATTGCTATAGAATCCGTTAAAAAATACTTTTTAGTTCAATTAAATAGCGCTCTTTAGAATGTATCCTTTTTATTTAGGTTCACCTGTTCCGATGTTTGTCATCAAATCTTGCAAATTAAATTTGATCCACTTCCCGGTTATCGAGCAGACATTTTGGATACATATATAAATCGCGTGACAATGCAATATTATAATAATAAATATTGTACGACAAAGTACACAACGCCATCTAGACCCAAACTAAGCAAAGCTTGTCATATGGGTTCTAGAATGCGGATAAACATACCTAAATACTTTTTTTTTTGTAAATAAATACATATTATACATAGAAACACCCAGACCAATGCAAATATACATATTTGCACTGATTTTTTTACACTGCACATTATGGTGACCTGATGATCTGATGATCTGATGATCTGATGATGGAGGTAGAAGGTGGCCATAGGAACTTCGCAATGAAACGACACAACCTCATCGAGTTTGAGCTCGTTTGAACCGTCTTGAAGAGTAGTGTGTCTTTCAATTGTAACCAGGATCTGATGATTGAGCTGGAAGGTGGTCATAGGAACTCTGTTATAAAACGACGCAAACCCATCGAATGTCGGCTTGTTTGATTTTAAAATTTCAAATCTTTTTACTAACAAGAACATAAAAAATATTTAGATTGGAAAAAGAGAACATCTGGAACGGGATCCCGTCGTAAATGTTCTTTTTTTCCGATTTAAATTAGAGGAAAAGTTAGTAAGTATACTAAGTAATTGCTTCAAATTAATTTCTATGAATAGCTTACTTTTTAAAAGATTAAAAAACAAGTTGAATTCCTGAGACGAGCTCAGCCGAATACAAGGGATTTTCGTTTTTGCGTTTTTTTTTTGCAATTTTTTGCGATTTTTTCTTTATCTTGCAATGGTTCACCCCAGCATGAATCTATTACCGGAAACAGCAACTCGATAGCTCATCTCCTTCATACCCAAAACCGTGACAGAAAATTGGCAACGACGACGTCGACGACGTCGACGACTACTCGATAGCAATAGGGCTTTTCTAAAGAAAATCCCTAAAAATTACACTTGTTTTAAAAATAACTCTGCTAAACTATTGATTTCCATATGCGTGATCAACGAAACTCACAATTTGTTTAGTGTTTTAAACATCATCATCATCTTATCTTCGTTCCTGGTTTCATTCGAAGGTTCCACCTCGAAGTCCAGGGTCCTCTTACTCCTTCTACTCCTTCTAATTAGGTTTATACAGCTTGTATGGAAGGAAGCGCCGTCTGAGCTCCCGATCCTGCTAGGAAAACCCGCGCCAGGGCTTTGTTTGTTCATTGCCCTGCCAGCCGGTTACCGTTAATACGAATGCAAATATTGCAATGAAGCAAATTTATTGCTTGCACTTGCGCGAAGGTTATAGGCGTAGTACATTTTGTTAAAAACAGTAGGTGGCGCTACAATCCGGTTACAGGATTTTTTTTTAAATAGTCCCGCGTGAAACAAATTAAAAACTATTTAATTTTTAGGGTTCCGTTGCCAAATGGCAAAAAACGGAACCCTTATAGATTTTATTTTATTTTATTTTTATTCTTTTTGCACACACAAGAAAAGGATAGTAACATAAATGACATTTCAAAAAAGATGTACAAAGGCGAGCTTAACTCAGGCGAGCTTAACTAATAGATTCGTCATGTCTGTCTGTCTGTCCGTCCGTATGTCACAGCCACTTTTTTCTGAAACTATAAGAACTATGCTGTTGAAACTTGGTAAGTAGATGTATTCTGTGAACCGCATTAAGATTTTCACACAAAATTAGAAAAAAAAAACAATAAATTTTGGGGTCCCATACTTACAATTGAAACACAAAAATTTTCGTTTCATGAAACCCATACATGTGTGGTATCTATGGATAGGTCTTCAAAAATGATATTGAGGAGATTTAAGATATGATTCTAATATAATTTTTTTTAACTGAATAGTCAGCTCGAGAGACACCTCCAAAGTGGTGAAATGTGTCCCCCCCCCCCTGTTACTTCTAAAATAAGAGAATGATAAAACTAAAAAAAATATATGATGTACAAAACCATGTAAACTTCTAACGATAATTGGTTTGAACGAGTTCAAGTAAGTAGTTTTTTTTTAATACGTCATAAATCGTAAACCGCAATTTACCTTTCATTCAATCAACTCAAATATAAAAATTATAAAAAGAACATTATTATGTTACTTGCTGCTACGGAACCCTTAATGGGCGAGTCCGACTCGCACTTGGCCGCTTTTTTTATAAATAAGATTGCAAGTATAAAAAATTGTTAAATACTCTAAGTGATCCTTAGAACCACATTTTTAGTATGCCTACCTATTATTTAGTAAAAATCTCTTAAAGGTTTAGCCCACATAAACTCCCGAAATCTAATTTTTGAGAACTTAATTTACAAAAGTACTAGTACTAAAACTTAACATGCACATATTAGTAGTTAGTATGCACAATTATTATAATGAATTGAACATACTAACCTTCTATATAAACATCTCTAAATATAAATTAAAACCGCATCAAAACCAGTTGCGTAGTTCAGAAGACACAAACACAGATACAAATACAAAGCTACTCTGTTTTAAACCAAGAGATACATGATACATATACATACATTATAAACAAAAAACATAATAAATTTATTAAATCAGATCACTTAATTAATAGTATTAGTCCAAAAGTATGGGAAATGTGAAAAAAATAAATTCCAACAATTTCAAAGTGTGGAATTTTTTCCGACATTTCCCATACAAGTTCTAGTTATGTATCGCTCGCTGTGTGGGTAGCCCACGTAACGGTCGGCCCGAATGGGACCGGTCCGCTGACGGCGCAGGCGCATGCCCGCGAACCGACTGACGACTCGCTATTGGTATCATCGCGGTAACGACTGTACGAGTCAGTTTTGAATCATTTACTGTAAAAAGTAAGTAAAAAACTAATTTTACTTTATCTTACGAATGCCAACGTTAGGATGCCTGGACTGGATAGATGTATGTTTGTTACTCAATCATGCCAAAACGGCTTTGGATGAAATTTGGCATAGAGATAGCCTGGAATAGCACATAAGTAAGCAATTTTTTTCCTGGGAATTCTTGTGGGTTAATCAAGATCAGGATGACATGCGGAAGGAGCCATAAAAATCAACACTGAGGGCTTTGCAAAGGTGCAACGATTGCGTTTAGAATACACACGTACGGCTGATAAAATTCAACCGGGGCTAACGAGAAGATGATGATGATGACGTCATCAATATGACTTCACCAAGCTAGATGGTAAGCAGTTGTAAGTAATGTCTACAGACGATTGCGTTTAGCTGGAAATACACATGCTCGGCGGATAAAATTCCTTACAATTTTTTGCAGTAAAGCTATACCCGTACTGTGAAAATCTGACCACGCAATTATTCTCACAAAAAGTTTGTGACATATATAGAAATTGTACGAAGTTCGCGAAATAAAAAACGGAAGAAAAACATTCCGCTACCAAATCTATGATTTATCACAGAATCCGCCACACCGCTTTGCGTTTTAAATTCGCGCTAATGTTCTGTGCATAGGGTAGGCAGACACAACATCTTTCGACTGGCTACGATCCCGGCATATGCCTTTCGTTTTTCTACCTTCATAATTGTTTTAATACGTGCTTACTGGTTGCTGATAATTTTGACCTGGCCTTTCCCTAAAATTTCTCTACACTAATATTAGGTCGCTACATATGAAATTGCCGTTTTTCTTGAAGAAATTGTAGGAATCCCAATTTTCAGTACTAACATTTTTGCATTTTTTTTTAGGAATGACAAATCCAAATTTTATGTTTTTTTTGTGTATGAATGAGACAACATTAAGCTAACAAACAGCAACTTTTATTACATTTTTGAAAAGTGACAGCTGTTAAGTAATACGAAATGTATTGTTACGTGCACAGGGTAGCATTTAGGAAGTACTGTTTTTGAAGATCGAATTAATTTATCCAGTGGCCAATAAAAACAAAATTTAATACAGAGTTGCAAAATCTTGAAATCTACTTTCAAACAAAATATAAATAATGGAAATAGCTATTAGATTACAGGAATAACGAACTCATGAATTTGTAAGAAAATTTCGGCAATTTCATAGGTCAGAGGTCAAAGACCTATTATAAAGAGGAAAGATTTGTATTTTTATATGTAACGAATAAACTTAAAAACGACTGAACCGATTTCAAAAATTCTTTGACCGTCAGAAAGCTACATTATCATTGAGTTACATAGGCTATATTTATTACCAGAAAAAAATAGGAATCCTTAGAAATCCTTATCCTAAAATCAATACAATGTGTAAAAATATTAGTCATAAAATGTCTTTAATCGCATGTGCTGCGGAAAATATTTATGATAGAACAAAAAAAATCTGTAATATTATAGAAGTTAGAAAAAACTTCGCGAGACCAATTGTCTCACTATTTTAGTTATCTGACTATAACTACTTTTTTGAGATGAGTGAGACGAAGTCGAGCGAAAGCTCCTCATACCAGACTTCAGGATTTTCTTTGTCACAGGTCTCCTCCTAAACTACTAATCCAATCAGAACCTAATTTGGCATGATTAAAGAGGTCTATCAGAGGAAGGTTTATGGATATATTTTGAAAAAATTAATGCTACCACAGAGGAATGATCACCGTTAAAAAAAATCCAGATGGAATTACATAATAACCGCTCGAGACACTGTGACCAAACTTTACACGCTCAGAAAGCATGTCCAGAGTTGTGACTTTCAAAAAGAATTTTCAAAATCGGACTTGCCACGGAGGAATGATCACTGTTCAAAATTTTCAAAATCTGATTCACGATGTCTCACTCAGCTCAACATTGCAAGCAGCGATTCGCCCTGCAGACCTAGTTACATTTTTAAAGTTGATAGAAATGCCGATCAAAATCTGTGTAAATGTTGAGCTGTTTGTTACTCAATCACGCTGAAACGTCTAAACGGATCTGGCTAAAATTTGGTACAGGGATAGATTATAGTCTGGAATAACACATAGGTAGGGAGAAAATCCCTAGAATAGGTTCCCATGGGTTACGGAAACGGAATCAGGATATCACGTGATCGGAGCTGCGGGCGTCAGTTAGTTATATGTATGACTCATTATCATTTCAGCATTAATCCAGGTTAAAACCGAAGCTCACGCTTTGAAGCCCGGTATCTGCTCTCATCTCTTTCTCTTCAACGATTGTATGGAGTTATTTTGAGAACCTTCTCCGCTGATGAGCTGGTGTAATAAAATACATGAAGAAATATTCTACGACATTCTACACAGCGCTTTCTAGACCCAAAGTACCTTTTTTTTTTTTGTCGTGCGGAAATCCCTTCGGATACCCCCCCCCCCCCCGCCGGTTAGCGGGGGCGGTTATGTCGGGCTTGAACCGACTAAAACCGCAAGCAGTCTCGGGTTTTCAGAAGCCGGGGTGTAAGGTTGCCCATAGAGCATATCCCTCGCACCCCGACTGACCCTGGGCCATCTCCGGTTTCGAGATGGCCCCCTCGCCCCCTCGGGTTTGGAAACCACGGTGTCCCCGTCTTGCCCCGGTTTGGGGGAGGGGCGCTAGTCGCCCCACCGTCCCGGCCTGCTTCTGCTGGGGTGACATTCGGCCTCACCTGCCACCCCCAGGCCTGCGCTCATGGAGGACGGAGGTCGTTAAGCGACCTCCGGCGCCTGAGTCGCCTGCGGCTGGATTTTTTGCGGGCTCGGCGGGCCGGGAGAGTTCTGAACCTCTCCCGGGCGCGCTCCGCCATCTCCTGCGGCGGTGGCCCACGCACTCGCGAGATCCAAAGTACTTAAGCATAGTTTAACTACCTTGTGCAGTTTTGACATATCGAGGCAGTGTTTCATTTTCTAAAATTTGTGTAATTTCGAGTTTTTATGTGTAAAAATGGTGGGTTTTTAGACATAACGTCTTCGACAACACGCACTAGTGTAGGAAAGTGGGATATTTGTGTTGTTTGCAAAACTCCACAGAAGCCTCTAGTAAAGCCTCCACTACTATACTAGGGCTGGACTTTGACTTGACTATGACTGTGAAGGACTTTACTTGACCTTGACTAAATGACTAAAATGGTGCATTATATTGAATTCATACTCAAATTACTTGATTTATCTAATTACTTGACACTGGCATTGAATACATATTTGCCAAAGTAGGAAAAAAGAAAACTAGATTCTGTTAAGGGTTCAACCAGACCAATGCAAATAGATATATTCATACATACCAATATTTGCACTGAGCGGGAATCGAACCCGCGCCTCCTGTCGTAGCAGTCGAATGCACTACCGCTACGTCATATTGTTAGTAGGTAAGGTTTGCTTGGGCCCCGAAGATCTTGTAGGCCCCATTAACTCCCGACAAGTCATACATACATACAGGCCATCATTTAAAGTTGCCCACTTTGCCCTGTCCTAGAATCGAACTTTATCACACTTTTTATTACACAAACACACTACTATACACGTCATTAACACACGGCTTCGACGGTGGGGCATCCGTGTTTCACTAACCAGTTGGGCTCCAGTAGAAAACCAGCGCCAGGTTACTATCTAGCACATGCTGAACTTGGCACCCATTTGGTGCATTTGTGGTGCCACATTACTATTGTGTTCCTGTTATTTTAAGTTAAGTATTTTCAGATATCATGTAATATTATGTACTTAAAGAATTAAATTTGTGGCCTCTTTGCACTAATAAATGTTTCTTTCTTTATTTCTTTCTTTTTCTTTCTACTTTTGCATCTTTCTAGTTTGCCAAACATGATTAAAAATAAATATAATAACAATTAACCTTGAACTACGTCTCCCTCGGATTTAAACCTGTATCAGGGGTTCGGTTGCAAGTTGCAAGCTCAGAAGGTCGCTCGCACAACATCTGTGCCTCAAAGGTGCAATTATAACGACACGTGTAAAGTTGACCTTCAATGTTTTGCTTTGATGAGTTGTATTATAATAAAATAGGGTGAATTGCGTGAGTGTACGGTTTATATAACACGATTCCCATCGGCTACCCTTTTGAATACACAGCAAGCGGTACTGATAAATCTTTGTCGGTACTAGAAATAAAATGCGAATGTTCAGTTATAATTTCTATGTGTTCAGTGGAAGTGGGAGCGAGAGGTATACCTGCAAAATCTCTCAATAACCTACTTAAAGATCTAGTGCTATCGAGAGCTACAATAAGCTCATTACTAGGACGAATGTCTAAAGCGGCACTAGTAGGTTCGCATCAAATTTGGTTAGGCAGGGAGGGGAACTTGGGTAGTGAAGGTGAGTGTTGATGTACATCAAGAAAAGGGGCCCCTTTTAAACCTACACTTGGGTCGCAAGTCCCGAACACTGTGCCGAGTTCCCAACTCAGCAACGCGATGGACCCGGCAACTGCACGGAGAATCCATGGATTGCTAAGAATATCGGTCTCTATTTACAAAAAGAAATGTATCGTTTAAAAATACTGGTAACCAAAATGACTAGTATTCCCGTTAACACCTCCAGCGAAGCTTACATTACTTGTGTCAGGAGTGAATTTACGTCGGTAGTGTAATGGCCAGGATTCGAACCCGAGACTTCTCGATCATAAGGCCGACTCCTTAATCACTGAGCTACCGAATGCTTCAAATGCATAGAACATCTAGATCAATGTAAATATACATGCATACAAATGTTTGTACTGAGCGGGAATTGAATCTGCGTCCGCTGACTTAGCAGTCGAATGCTGCTGCCGCCACACCACACAGGTCGCTAAAACATTATATTCCTTTTTTAGACAGTCATGTAATACGTATAATATCAGTTCTCCTTGATTAAGTCTCCCTTGGATTCAAACCTGTATGTCAAGCTGCGCATTCCGAAGGTCGCTCTCACAACATTTGGACCTCAAGGGTGTAAAAAGACACGTGTAAAGTTGACCTCCAATTTTTTGTTATGATAATTATAATAAAGTAGGGTCGTGAGTATAAATTATATAATGCACTAGCTGTTGCCCGCGGCTCCGCCTACGAGAAATACTATAGGAACTGAAACCGTGCTCACCCCGGCATTAGACATCCGAGACGACGTATGGTTTTGGTCGGTTCGAGTCCGACATAACCCGCTGGCCGGCGTGGGGGTATCAGGAATGCCATCATCATTCGAATGCCGCCGGTTAAATCCCTGGAGCCATCCATCCATGCTCCATGCCAATGCCAAAGACCGTGTGGACTAGGGCAGTAAAACTGGAAAACGGACTTCGGACTCCGTGAGTAGAGCTTCGGATGCAAACAGAGGGCCAATACTCGTAATAAAAAGATGTTCAAAATTCAGTCTCAATGTAGTCTCGATCTCCCAAATGTAAAAAAAGGTTTTCTCATAACAAAATTTAGTTGAAAATATTGTTAATTTTAATATTGTCGGAAGTTTACGCGAATGTCACACATTATAAATAAAACTATTTCTAATGGACTCTATCGCGATCTATTTGATGTTATTTTATATTTTACATTGATCCCGAAGTTTAGGTTGCAGCATGGCTGCTGCGTGCTGGTCACGGGGAAATAATATATCGTCAAATAAATCGCGATAGAATCCGTTAAAAATAGTTTTATTTCAATATTGATAATTTTGTTACGAGTACTCCTTTTTTTTAAAGGAAAATATTATTGTAAACTATCTGATGACCGCGGCTCCGGTGGCGGAGGTCGGTTATGTTATATCTACGGTTCTACTTAACCAATTGTAATCAAACATAAATGACAAGAACTCCAAAGACAAAATGACAAGAATTCCAAAAAATATATTTTTGTATTCAGTTTTTTTTTTTATATCTCCAATGTGCAGACACATCTAATTTACAATTTTATAATAGTAAAGATTAAACTAATCATTGGCTCAAAGGGCGCGCGCAGTCCTTTTATTGATGCTTTATTCGTAATTGGCCAGCAGTGCACATGCCGCGAACTTTTCGATGTATGATCAAGAGTTTTGCCTCAAGGATACTAAAACCTCGGCTTGCCTGCCCACTTATAACCACATAAAGTTATGAATTTATACGATTAAGTGTGTAACCGTAAAAAAAAACGTAAAATGGTGAACTGTGCTTGTTATCGGCGTAACAAAATACCAACTTAATAAAAATGTTTGATTTATTGTCAGCACTTGAGAGAAGGCGTCGCCACCTTTCTTCAGCCAATAAATATAACTGTGTGGCTTACTTACGCGAAGTTATGATAAAGTATAAGGAATGTATGACGTTTATTGTATTGTTTTTTTGGGGCCCTACTAAAATCTCCGGGGCCCAACTCACCTGCTGTTTGACGAGGCTCCGGCGCAGACTGTCTTTTCGGGGATGGGCAGACGGCAGTCGCTTTTGTAAAAGCCGTATAAACCAAACCAAGAGGAGAAGGAATAAGCGAACCCTGGACTTCGAGGTGAAAGTCCCGGATGCGACCGGGTACAATACTAAGCTTTTGCTGATTATGTTTAATCTAAATCTTAAGGCTTTCACGGCCGGCGTTGCATGTACCTAGAATATACTACTCCGGGCTGTTTGGCCGTAGTCCATCGGAAACTTGTATTCCAGACATTTCTTCGGCGGCGGCGACTTCTCTGCGCCGAGGAAGGTTCTCCGCACTCGACGGGGCGGCGCGGCGTCCGGACCACTGAAGATGTCGACCGCAGTGATCGACGAAACGTCTGGAATACAAGTTTCCGATGGACCACGGCCAAACAACCCGAAAGCAGTATATTCTCGATGTTTAATCTATCCTAATAATATTATAAAGCTGCAGAGTTTGTTTGTTTGATTGAACGCGCTCATCTCAGGAACCACTGGTTCGAATTGAAAAATTACTTTTGTGTTGGATAGCCTATTTATCGGGGAAGGTTATAGGCTATATATCATCATGCTACTACCCAGGGGAGCGGAGCAGTAATCATATATGTCAAATCGGGCAAATTTCCATACATTATTGTGAAACTAATAAACTACAGGCATGTAGGTATGGGTTAAATAGGTGCCACGGGGGATCGAAGTATGTCACGAGCGAAGCCGCGGGGGACAGCTAGTGTACTAATAATAATAATAAAAAATTAACCTTGCCTCTTTTCCCCTTTTTACCCATGCCACATTTACCTTTTTTACCCTTTCCACCTTCCCCCTTTTCACAGTTCCCGTTTTTTAACCCTGCCTCATTTCTCCTTTTTACTCTTGTCACATTTTCCTTTTTTACCCTTGCCACATTTCCCCTTTTTACCCCTTTTCACATTTCACGTTTATACCCTTGCCACATTTCCCCTTTTTACCCTGTACACAATTCCCCTTTTATAGTGTGTGTGTGTACGTGCAAGTCACACACGGTAGAAGTGAAACTTCTGAAAAGTCCCTGATTAAAAAAAAACTATGGACTAAAATAGGCTTTCACAAATACGAAGTAGCAACTTGTCATTATGTAAATTTTTTTTTTTTTATTTAGTAATATTTTATTTAAATAAATTAATTAAGTACTATTAATTACTATGGACTTATTTTTTCGTTTCATCGAGTTTGGAATCACAACGATTCTAAAGAAGTTTCACTTCAATAATGAATACTAAATATACAAGTATAAAATGCCATCAAATAGTTAAGATCCTTATGTATAAATACTTTTGTCTACTTAAGCATTTCTAAGTACTAGTGACCCCGTGGGAGGTCGAATTTCGACCCTTTTGTGAGGTTGTCATAAAATTAAACTTCATAGCATTTCTTTTCAACAGACTTCAAAAAGGAGCAGGTTCTTAAATGTTATATACGTCAGCTGTGAAAAATATGTCATCATAATACGTTTGACATTGGCGATACAAACTAACATGGGTGTGTGTGTTCCAAATGCATGTTAGTGTGTAATGTTTTTTTTAATGATTTAATGTAATTTTATGCATATTTTTATAAAAAATATTCGAATTCTCCATTTAAGTTGTAACTTATTTAACTATAACTTTTTTATTGATTTAATGATTTTTTTTTTGCATTTTTTTTAAATATTAGTATTCTACACTTCTCCTCCATATAAGTTTTATTTATGCCAAATCTCATACTCCTACACCCGCGCAATTTTAGTAAAGAGGGAGGGGAAATTTTCTTTTCACGTATTAATGTATAGAAAACTATTTGCATTGGTTTATTCATGTAATCTATTAAGTAGTTTGAGAGTAGTTAGAGACGAGAGCCTGCACCAGAACCTCGCACGTTGTTTAGCAGGTACACCGGCGAACCAGGCGCCGGAGGTCGCTTAACGACCTCCGTCCTCCATGAGCGCAGGCCTGGGGGTGGCAGATGAGGCCGCCTGTCACCCCAGCAGAAGCAGGCGGGGACGGTGGGGTGACTACCGCCCCTCCCCCAAACTGGGGCAAGACGGGGACACCGTGGTTCCCAAACCGGAGATGGCCCAGGGTCAGTCGGGGTGCGAGGGATATGCTCTATGGGCAACCTTACTCTCCGGCGTCTGTAGACCCGAGACGGCGTGCGGTTTAAGTCGGTTCAAGCCCGACATAACCGACCCGGGTACCCGAAGGGATCTCCGCACGGAAAAAAACAAAAGGGTACACCGGCTAGTAGGTGGGCCCCAAAGGTATTGATTAGTTGTTGCTGTTGAATTGATGACAATGTAGCATCCTAATGGTAAAATATTTTATTGAAATCGGTTCAGTAGTTGCAGAGATTATCGTTACATACAAACAAATCTTTCCTCTTTATAAGATTAATATTAGATGATTAGTTGATTGGCGAGTTTGCGCCGCCATCGCGCCCCATGCTTACTCCAAAGAGACTTAAAAACTCGTGCTGCGCATCTTGAAAAGGTACATTGTCAAGATTTTTGACCCTAGTTACACAAGAAATGAGTATTTAACAAGCGATCTATCACAGCATCATACGACGCACGTGTGTGCGTGTTCGACAAACGCATGCGCCCGCGCACCGCGCAGCTGTCGGCGCAGCTGCGCGCGCAGATTGTCGACCTGTCGTGCGTCGGCGCCGAACTGCGATGATTTCAGTTTTATTTTATGTGTATTGTCAGGTAAATGGTAAATAAAGTTAATGTTAACCTTGTATTGCTATCAATGTAATGCTGTAGTGTTATTTTTTATAGCAATAGAGTATTAAATAAACTTGTCCACCTGGTAACCATCTGAGGCGTTACCTCTACAGGAGGGAAGACGGAAGCCCCAAAGGTGAGACTGCGATGGCGACCAAAGTTCGCCGGTAACCCTGGGGTTATCCTTCCGAGAGCTTACCCGGTTTACCCGGCAATGGACCTTAAGGAAGACACCGTGAGGTTTTAGTCGTTCCGATTCCTACAAACTCATCTCATCGTTGACACCGATGGGGTGGGCCCGTAGGGGTTTTTCACACTAAAAAAAAAAAGAAAAGGAAAGACGGAGGGCAAGTAGTAAATAGGAAAATTGATAGGCAGGGAGGTAGACCTCTATAACTCTCTTTAACCAATCAATCAATTAGCCTATCGCATTCCACTGCTAGCCATAGGGTTCTCCCAATGTGCGCCATAGCACTCCATCCTCCATCTTGAGCATTTAGTCTATCCCAGCTCCCTTTTTCAGGTCATCCGTCCATCTCGCTGGGGGATCCACCTTCCGTTTGCCGATTCGCGGTCTCCAGACTCGTTTGCTCCATCGGCCTTCGATCCTTCGGCAGATGTGGCCATCCCGTTGCCGTTTCAGCTTGCTTATTCTGCGAGATATGGATGACCTCATGTCGAATTTTATCCTTCAAGGAAACCCCAAGCATAACTCGTTACTACTACGGACTAGCCTCACTGCCAATGTCCACGTTTCGGCACCGTCATGACAAGTAGAACGCACTGGTCGAACACCTTTGGTTTTTTAAGCATTGCGGTAAAGTGGAGGACACTTAATTATTTCATCATTAATTTTTCTTATCTTGTCTTCAATTCTGTCAAAAATATCTGTAGATTACAAATAAAACATACAAATACTTGATATCGAGTTAATTTTTTTACCTGTGGACCAATTACAATGACCAATTATTATAAACGTTAAGAATTAGACCAATTACATTCTACACTTCTCCTCCATATAAGTTTTATTTATGCCAAATCTCATACTCCTACACCCGCGCAATTTTAGTAAAGAGGGAGGGGAAATTTTCTTTTCACGTATTAATGTATAGAAAACTATTTGCATTGGTTTATTCATGTAATCTATTAAGTAGTTTGAGAGTAGTTAGAGACGAGAGCCTGCACCAGAACCTCGCACGTTGTTTAGCAGGTACACCGGCGAACCAGGCGCCGGAGGTCGCTTAACGACCTCCGTCCTCCATGAGCGCAGGCCTGGGGGTGGCAGATGAGGCCGCCTGTCACCCCAGCAGAAGCAGGCGGGGACGGTGGGGTGACTACCGCCCCTCCCCCAAACTGGGGCAAGACGGGGACACCGTGGTTCCCAAACCGGAGATGGCCCAGGGTCAGTCGGGGTGCGAGGGATATGCTCTATGGGCAACCTTACTCTCCGGCGTCTGTAGACCCGAGACGGCGTGCGGTTTAAGTCGGTTCAAGCCCGACATAACCGACCCGGGTACCCGAAGGGATCTCCGCACGGAAAAAAACAAAAGGGTACACCGGCTAGTAGGTGGGCCCCAAAGGTATTGATTAGTTGTTGCTGTTGAATTGATGACAATGTAGCATCCTAATGGTAAAATATTTTATTGAAATCGGTTCAGTAGTTGCAGAGATTATCGTTACATACAAACAAATCTTTCCTCTTTATAAGATTAATATTAGATGATTAGTTGATTGGCGAGTTTGCGCCGCCATCGCGCCCCATGCTTACTCCAAAGAGACTTAAAAACTCGTGCTGCGCATCTTGAAAAGGTACATTGTCAAGATTTTTGACCCTAGTTACACAAGAAATGAGTATTTAACAAGCGATCTATCACAGCATCATACGACGCACGTGTGTGCGTGTTCGACAAACGCATGCGCCCGCGCACCGCGCAGCTGTCGGCGCAGCTGCGCGCGCAGATTGTCGACCTGTCGTGCGTCGGCGCCGAACTGCGATGATTTCAGTTTTATTTTATGTGTATTGTCAGGTAAATGGTAAATAAAGTTAATGTTAACCTTGTATTGCTATCAATGTAATGCTGTAGTGTTATTTTTTTATAGCAATAGAGTATTAAATAAACTTGTCCACCTGGTAACCATCTGAGGCGTTACCTCTACAGGAGGGAAGACGGAAGCCCCAAAGGTGAGACTGCGATGGCGACCAAAGTTCGCCGGTAACCCTGGGGTTATCCTTCCGAGAGCTTACCCGGTTTACCCGGCAATGGACCTTAAGGAAGACACCGTGAGGTTTTAGTCGTTCCGATTCCTACAAACTCATCTCATCGTTGACACCGATGGGGTGGGCCCGTAGGGGTTTTTCACACTAAAAAAAAAAAGAAAAGGAAAGACGGAGGGCAAGTAGTAAATAGGAAAATTGATAGGCAGGGAGGTAGACCTCTATAACTCTCTTTAACCAATCAATCAATTAGCCTATCGCATTCCACTGCTAGCCATAGGGTTCTCCCAATGTGCGCCATAGCACTCCATCCTCCATCTTGAGCATTTAGTCTATCCCAGCTCCCTTTTTCAGGTCATCCGTCCATCTCGCTGGGGGATCCACCTTCCGTTTGCCGATTCGCGGTCTCCAGACTCGTTTGCTCCATCGGCCTTCGATCCTTCGGCAGATGTGGCCATCCCGTTGCCGTTTCAGCTTGCTTATTCTGCGAGATATGGATGACCTCATGTCGAATTTTATCCTTCAAGGAAACCCCAAGCATAACTCGTTACTACTACGGACTAGCCTCACTGCCAATGTCCACGTTTCGGCACCGTCATGACAAGTAGAACGCACTGGTCGAACACCTTTGGTTTTTTAAGCATTGCGGTAAAGTGGAGGACACTTAATTATTTCATCATTAATTTTTCTTATCTTGTCTTCAATTCTGTCAAAAATATCTGTAGATTACAAATAAAACATACAAATACTTGATATCGAGTTAATTTTTTTACCTGTGGACCAATTACACAGGGAAAAAATCCCTTTGTTACAACCAGTTGGACTCGGTGTAGAACCTGAGATAGAAACACGCTTGAACGATACGACTACATACAGAAAGTACAGCTAATAGAAATCTCTATTCCTAGACAGCACTTTTAGCCGAAAATTTGTTGGTAGAAAACATTGTTTGTAGACATCTCGGTACATAGGAAGCACTGTACACAGAGATTTCGCTTCATAAAGCTTGTTCCTATCTTAGGTCCACACTCAGTTGGACCACGGGTCATCATCATCATCATCATCACAGCGTTAGTCCCGGTTGCATCCACAGCTTGTACTTTGAAGTCTGGGGTCCGCTCTGCTATTCTTTGTTTCTCTTGATTTGGCTTCTTGGCTTTTGCGGTAGCGACTGCTGTCTGAACTCCCTCCTTTATTAATCATTCATTTCACACACATTTTCTATAAAGAATAGGTAATTTCAATGTCTCACAACAGCTGCCAGGCGTCCCGGGACGCCTTAATTATTTATTCTCACTCAATATGACTCTCACCCGCTTGATGGTAAGCTGTGTATACAGTCTGTAGAACGAAGACCACCATTGCAGATACCCACAAAGTTGAAATGGTGGTCAGAAACGTTTCACGCCCCACTTAAATGAATGGGATAGGTATAACATAACATAACTTCACACCTGTATCCCCGAAGGGGTAGGCAGAGGTGTATTACACACCCACGATTCGCTGGTTATGTTATGGTTCCAATGTAATAGGGGCCGAGGCTATTGCCATCTACCGGGCACATTATTAAGCGAGCGATAATTAACATTTATTAATCCACACATAACTACGATAAGTCAGAGGTGTGTGCCCGGGGCGACTGGGGATCGAAGTCGAGACTTCGTCTCAGCAGTCCGTTACGTACGCCACTGGGCTATCGCTTCTTTAGTATAGTTGAAATAAATTCTTTTATAACGTCTAACTGAGTCCGTTTAAAAAACTGAATTCTCACATTTTACTCAATGAAATTCATTGACTAAAATGTGCGACAGCTGTACATGAGGGGTTTGATTCTCAGTTCGGTCACAGTGAGAAGACGCCGCCGCCGTTTTTTTTGGTCTATTTACAAACATGTTTACGTAATCTAATTACAAGAAAACGCTCTATATCGCAATGATAATAATGGTATCACATTATAGTTCAAACCGTCTAAAGGGTTGTGCCATGTGACAAACTGACCTAAAAAAGGATGCGTCAGGAAAGTCAGGATGTCCAGCGCCGCGGGGAGGGGGCGGGGGCAGCAGATGTCGGCGCAGCTGGGTAGCACGCGCCCATGCACCTTTACGCACCTTTGAAACCACGTTTTTTCTTCACTATTATATTTATATAACTATACTTACAGTCTTGTGTTTGATTGATTGGGAGTTTGGATTTTTTGGCTTTAAATAGCTTGGAGATTTTTTGTGTGACCGTATGGTATAGTGTGTGCTCGTTGATGGTGTGGAGCTGTTAAACTATTACTTACTTGAGACTAATAAACCTAGGTAATTTTCTGAAATGGGTTAGTTTTGTAATAGTGTATGTTTGTAACTAGATCTACAAGATCAGTGGGCTTAAAGCTAGTTGTGTTCAGGAAATATCTATGAAACCAGAAAGAAGGTCATTTCACGTAACTTTAAAGAATCACAGGACGAAAAGCGAATGAATTGAGACTGAATTATGATTTACTGAAAATAGTTGAGTAGGTATTCTGTTCATACAAAATTGAATCCCGTTTTGGTATACTACAATGATAATTGGTTTAATAACCAATTATCATTATTTATTAGTATAATTACTTATTATGCTCCAATGAATCGTAAGACGGCACGCGGCAGTCACTTGAGTAAAAGCAAAAATTGACCAAATTATGGAGGACTAGCTGTTCTCGCTACTCAAGGGAACATATTCCCGGGATGAAAAGTAGCCTATGTGTTATTCCGGACTATAATCTATCAGTGTACCAAACTTCAGCCAGATCCGTTCAGCCGTTTTTGCGTGAAAGAGCAACAAACATACATACATACTCACAAACTTTCGCGTTTATAATATTAGTAGGATAAACATTTCTATCATTCATTACATAATGTGGAACTCTAGCAGTTTTGGCAGCGCACGCCAGAATAGCTCGCAGATGGTAGATTTTTTCCTACTTGCTTGACACTTATGGTCATATTTTGAACAATTCACACAATATCTTTATAAATTGTAGCCTGTGTTTTATTCTGATGTATAAGCTATATTATTGTAAAGTTTCATTAAAATCTATTCAGTAGTTTTTACGTGAAAGAGTAACAAACACCCATCCATCCATCCATACTTACAAACTTTCGCGTTTATAGTAGGATAGTGGACTATGGGCTCTAACTTGCAAACTTTAGATGGAACCTGGATGGATTGGCGCTCGGATGATAATGATGCCAGATTACCTATTGATCTACTAAAGTTCCAAAATTTAGTAAAGCGTTTTTTGGGGGGTCCAAAAAATAATTTCGTGATAATAAATGAATGTTCCCTTATCAGAGTCTAGAGCACGATTGCTGAATGCGCTGACACATCACCGTCATCAGGCCGCACCGAGAGTGAAGTGGACAGGATGTTTAGGCTATAAGTTTAGCTGACTTGACGAACACGGATACCATTCTTGACTCTGTAACCAACCAACCTACGCAGGTTGTCTCCCGAAGGAATCTCAATGCTGTCCTTAATCCTATCTATACAAATAAATAAAATTAAAGTATCTGTTTTGAACGTTAAATATCAATGAATGTATACAGGGTACTTACAACAAAACAAAAAAAAACTTTTTTTTACTTTTTTCTCTGTCTGTTTGACTTGGTTAATCTCAGGAACGGCTTGGCTGATTTTGATGGGAGATGATGTTATGAAGGCGTTACTTAGACTACTTTTATAAAAAAAAACTCAACAAGGCCAAATTAAATCCGTTTGGTGTTTTATCGGATTCATCCGGGAGAATCTCCGAAGCCGGATGCATTTGGGGTCCGGGGGGGATAAACACCGATAGGCTTGCAACTCTGCATCGATGTTCAATGCTCTGAAGGTTATTCTGCGTGTATAGGCTTCCAGCGATGTTTTTTTGAATAACAGCCTCTTTGTCTGTGGAAGTACCTTTTTTTTTTTTTTTTTTTTATCGTGCGGAAATCCCTTCGGATACCCCCCCGCCGGCCAGCGTGGGCGGTTATGTCGGGCTTGCACCGACTAAAACCGCACGCCGTCTCGGGTCCTTCAGACGCCGGGGTGTAAGGTTACCCATAGAGCATATCCCTCGCACCCCGGCTGACCCTGGGCCATCTCACCACTAACAGCATCGCTCATCCTGTCTCCTCTGAAAGCAGAGGAGTACGGAGAGCGATGTGTTCCCGCCACGTTGGGTATTGGCCGACGATCAATGCCAACCCTATGAAGGGGTGAAGGGGAAGCCATTGACCGCCGCCCAGGGTGTACCGGCCGCTCCGATTCCGTTCCCCCCGGACTGCAGCGGGATCGGAATCGGAGCGACACTCGAGGAGGTTACCCAACACACACCCCTGTCTGTGGAAGTACCTAATACTTCCCCAGATAAAGAGGCAAGAAATTCAAATATCAAGACCCTATGGCCAACTTACGAGTATTTTAATCTGAGCATTACACCAGGTGGGAGGTGGATCGAAAGCTTATATTTGATCTTAGTAAGAAACATTGTTACTTCACGTCTCTATGAAATAAGTCAAAACCTCGGAACGTTTTGTTAGAAATATAAAAGAAAACTTAAAACTTTTGTGCCAGAATAAGTTTCAATTGATTGATGGAAGATTCTCGAAAACAGAATATCTTTTATGTCCTTGAAAACCTTTTGTCTATTGGTACGGGTTTGAAGGGCATAGATTCTCAAAATTTATCTCAAATTTCCGGGTACTCAAATATTAGGGCACGCCGCGATAGCGGCGGTAAGGCCCATCATGGAGGATTGGCTAGGGAGGCGACACGGAAACCTCTCGTACCGACTGAGGCAGGTGATCTCCGGTAAGGGGAGCTTCGGGGACTACCTGCATCGGATCAGGAAGGAGCCAACGTCTGGGTGCCATGCCATCACTGCGACGCGATCGTCGACTAGGGGCTGCACACCCTTTTAGACTCCCCGGCGTGCGAGGAGCCGAGGCGTGACCTCGTGGGCGGCTATCCAGGTGGGAGTCCTCTCACTCGGCAGCATGATTGCGGCAATGGTGCGGAGCGCGAGCGCGTGGGCCGCCGCTGCCTCCTTCTGCGAGCAAGTAAGACTCGAGAAGGAGACGCCGGAGCGAGCCCTGAAGAGATTTAGAACTCTCCCGGCCCGCCGCCGAGCTCGCAACATGCACGCTGCGCGTCGTAGGTGACTCAGACGCCGGAGGTCGCTCAACTACCTCTGTCCTCCATGAGCGCAGGCCTGAGGGTGGCAGGTGAGGCCGCCTGTCACCCCAACGGAAGCAGGCCTGGGCGGCGTGGTAACTAGCGCCCCCTCCTTTCCGGGGCAAAATGGGGACACCGTGGTTCCCAAACCCGAGGGGGTCATCTCGAAACTGGAGATGGCCCTGGGTCAGTCGGGGTACTAGTTAAATGCCTTATGTGCGGTGACCCATAAATCAAACATACGGCAAATTTTAAGTCCGGCTAAGATCTTTCTAATATAAAGAACCGCATCAAAATCCGTTCAGAAGTTTTTGCTACCATCGGCATCGGGAACAGAGAATTAAAAAAAAAAAAAATTGTTCGGAATCGTTAATTTGACATAACACAAGTTTCTTTTTATTATGTCCAATTTACAGTCAACTAATTTACAATTTTATAATAGTATAGAATGTAGATATAGGTAACTATCATTAAAGTTTGAGAACCGTAGTCTTAGGCATAAGCCAGGGACGGTATTGTTCGCAAGTATCACTAAAAACAAACACAAAACCTACCTGAAATCAGACTATCCAGTGGCTCATCACAATTCTTTGTCTAAAACTGCAATCCTAATACAATGCTAGTATTATTTTCACCTTTTCTATTCTATAACCAAGAAAGGTTATTTTTTGCCAATACACAACTCTCAATGCGAATTTTGTTCATTTTAGAACAAAAGGAAGGAGCTTATTCGAAACAAAGTAAGAAACTACCTATAAACATTACATTTTGAACCTTATGGCTAATTACATAACGTTAATATTTCATTTTGATACTACTAAGGTATGTTTGTCAAAGGATCAGCCTCGGCCGCGAAGTGTTTCTTGGAAAACATAAAAATGTACGTTTTGGCCGATCGAAATTTTTGTGAACTACCTACGAGACTATTGTTGTTTGGCTCAATGAACAGTGTTGCCAGTGCTTTTAATAGACCGTAGACCATAAAGTTCAATGTCAATAAATTATTTTAATTTGTTCTGTTATTGTTTGAAAGCAGTTTATTTTACAATAGATTTTTATTCTACTTTAAAAGTATCTAAAAATGGTTTGTTTCAAATGTGTTGATCATTTCTATGACAGTTATCTAATAATTTCAAACTAGTTCTTTAGGTAGGTACCTATATAGGTTGGTACGTATTTGTCTCAAGGCCCAAGATCTTTGGCGTCCAAGTCAATCTGACCTTTCCTTTTGTAGGCTATCGGGGTAGTGAGTCGCTCCCATAAAGCCAAAACAAACCCATAAAACGAGTTTTATGGGAGCGAACCCATGGCTCCAAAGTGGGAGCTTTGGGTGCGGCTGGGATTGGTGCTCTTATGAGGAAGAAGTGTTTTAATCACGTCATTCTCCCCTGGGGTAGGCAGATACAACAGTCTTCTATTTATTTTAACTATGTTAATAACTTCAACTTGAGCGGTTGTACACATCGGGCCAAGGTGCTCGACCATCGTATGTTGGTACTAAATACTTTGACCCAATGTGTCCACTGTCCAACCGCCTTGAGACACTACACTTTTTACTTTTAACATAATAACATAACATAACTTCACGCCTGTATCCCCGAAGGGGTAGGCAGAGGTGTATTATTTTTGCCAACAATTCTCACTTACACCGACGTTCTGTATAGTGGTATAGTATTGGGTTTGCTTGGTTTGCATTTGCATTTCATTCGGAAGGCTTACTCTCAGTTTTCGCATTCTCCTCCTTTTTTTTTCTTTTTTACACCAGTCAGTTGGCAGACAAGCACACGGCCCACCTGATGGGAAGCGGTTACCGTAGCATATGGGAGTGTGCAACACCAGGGTCGTTTTGCGCTGCCGACCCTGTGAAAACCTTTTAACCATCGCCCGCCCCACTGTCATCTGCGCTATGTGCTGGTTTGTAATATGGAAATATACACATATTAATACACACTTGGACCTACAGGAAGTAGTATTCCTATGATGAAAGGAAACCTATTTGCTATTCCGTAATTCATTAAAATCCATTTTTGCGCCAAATTTTGTCCATATTCTTTCAGGCGTTTTTGCGTGAAAGAGTCCATCCATACATCTGGTACCTGCATCTATCTATTTTCACAAACTTTCCCAATTATAATATTACTAGTTGATGACCGTGGCTTCGCCCGTTTTTACCGTGGTTTTACCTAACCAATCAAACGTACGGCAGATTTTAAATCTAAACAAAACCTTTTCAATAGAAAAAACACATCAAAATCCGTTCAGTAGTTTTTGCGTCCATCGCGAACAAGCAGATAAACATGATCGTTCATTTAACATGACCTAAGTTTTTTTATGCGGCGGTTATGTTGGGCTTGAACCGACTAAAACCGCACGCTGTCTCGGGTTTACACACGCCGGGGTGTAAAGTTGCCCAACGATGAAATTTTATAAAGACCTTGTTCCCGCGTTCATAATAAGATTTTCTCTAATATACTTTGTACCAAAATTATTATTTGGGTCATTAATTAGTCGGTTCAAACCCGACATAACCGCCCCCGCTGGCCGGCGGGGGGTATCCGAAGGGATTTCTGCACGAAAAAAAAAAAGGTACGGTGATCGCATCATATTAATTATTGACCTACATATTTATTAACAACTTCTAAAAGAAATACCTCTTATAACTTTATGATGTCATTGTTATGTTATGACATCAATGACTACTTTTGTAATTTACTTTTTCCTACTTCCTACTAATCCTACTAGTCCTACTAATCCTACTAATCCTACTATCTATCTTCTATACCTACTATTATGAAATTGTTAATTAGTTGTGTATGTACAATAGAGATATTAAAAAAAAATACTTGGGTTAATGAAGGATGTTTTTTTTGAATTCTTCTCAGTTTGCATGTTTTTCTGTTTGTCTCTTTGTTCGCGATGGATACAAAAACTACTGAATGGATTTTGCGACAGTTTTTTCTATGAAGGTCTTGGTCAGAATTAAAATCTACCGTATGTTTGATTGCAATTGGTTAAGTAGAACCGGAGATATAACTGCAAAACGATAACCGACCTCCACGCGGGCGGAGCCGCGGGCATCAGCTAGTAATAAATATAAATTATGCCACGAATTATTATTATGCCATTATTAAGTTGAGCGGAAGTTCTGAAATCATTCAACCAAAAATAAATAAAAAACAGGTCCTCTAGAAACATTTTTGGATTGACAATTCGAAGGTTACCAAAACCGCTTAGCACTATTTTGAACCGGAGAAAGTGCTTAAAAAACTAGTTTTACGAATTTTTATTTTTAGTTAAGTATATACATAATAACGTCGCCTTAGGTGTACTAAATATAAACCCAGTTTATTAATCGATTTTGAATTTAGAAAAAAAACTCGTCGTTAGGTATATCGTTTTGTATGCATGAATATGTCTATTTGCATTGGTCTGGGTGTTTCTATGTATAATATGTATGTATTTACAAAAAAAAAAGTATATAAGTATGTTTATCCGCGTTCTAGTACCCATAACACAAGCTAGTTAAACTATGCTTACTTTGGGTCTAGAAAGCGCTGTGTAGAATGTCGTAGAATATTTATTATTATTATTATTATCTTTAACCCGGCGTCTTAAGACCCGAGACGGCGTGCGGTTTTAGTCGGTTCAAGCAAGACATAACCGCCCCCGCTCGCACGAAAAAAAAAAGAAAGGTATATCTTTAACAAATTGCGTCGTAAGTAGGCAAACAAGTTACAAGTCTACATTTATTTATTTTCTTAATGCTTTACATGTGCATTTTAATAAACATAAAAAGAATTTACGACCATGACCATACTACTAATACGAACTCTGAATTTTTGATCTGGTTGGTACATAAATCATTAATACCTCTTTAAAACTGTTTAATGGCATTGGTGCTTGTTTTCGTGGTTCATTAACAGGCAATGACTGGCAAGGACTATAAGGAGTACGTCATCTATGGATTCCTTCGAAGCGGTGAACATGTCTAACAGAGACGAAGTTAAAATCCTGATAGTCAATACTGTTAGAGAATTCGGTCTCAGACAGGCCACCATCTAAGACCACCATCCAGCTAACTGGTAATTCTGACTGGCAACGGACAGGAACTGTGGTTCTTCGTGACTGAGAACAAAGAAAAAATTAGTATGAAATTGATAATAGCGGTGTCAATCATTTGGATAATGTATCCGAAATTGGCAGTTTTTAACTCAACCTTCAGCGCCATCTTTCACTTAGGTTACCTCGACTTCCACAGCTTTTGGGAATGGACGGCAGTAGGCTAATTTATTGATATATACTTAGGCATTTTTTTAAGAATCTGACTTGACACTGGCATGTGTATTACTTGTTTCAAGTTAACGGATGTATATAATTTAATCTGAAGCTAACAGCTTATGCACCTCCAAAAGTAATTTGTCGAAAGCAAGAAATGAAGCGGTATTTTATATCGATTTTTATTGCTTTTCTGATTTAGAGGAAATATTGATCTCATGTAATTTAACAAAATATATTTGGTCTACTTATCTATTAATATGAAAGAATGATTGATGTATAATGTAGTTTTTTTCTCTAGATTTTTTAATTATGCTACTACCAAATTGTTAAACGATTTTACATACAAATAAATCAATGAATAGTTTCTAAGTACTTTAGTAATCTTCAGGAGACAAGTTTAATATATGCTTCATGTTTTGTTTATTATTTTGTTAAAGGTTTCAGAGCTAAGGTAGTGGGTAGCTTGGAATGTGTTGAGAAACTTTTGAGTACGATTGTACTGTACATCTATGACATCTGAAATTAAACTAATTAAATATGACGGAATATAATCCTTGATTTGCTTCTTTTATACTACAAGAATAAAAATCTAGGGTTATGTAACTTATAAGGTCTTAAGAGCAGGTCAGGAAAATCACAAAAAAAAATAGATCAGTAAAGCGAATCGTCGTGACACTGCGAGGTGATCAATGACCGAAAAATGACGTCATCATGTGACACGTACAATATTTTTATCAATCACCACGTGGCTTCTGCTTGGTTGTTAAGTCGTGGGCATTTTTATGTGTTCCTCTGTTTTGGTACGTAATCTATGGCAATTGCGGCGAGGCGCAGGTAGCGCGGGATGGACGGTTTGAATGTCGAATATCGGGGAGGCAAGACGAAAATATTTAATAACCTCCTATTCAATTTTACCAACACATAGACAAGTTGTCTATACTAATATTATAAAGAGGAAAGATTGAATTGATTGTTTGTTTACATTGGCTTCGAATCTACTGGACTAATTTCAAAATTTTTCACCATTAAAATGGATACATTATCCTCAAGTAACAGGCTAATTTTTATCCCGATATTCCCACGGAATCAGCACTTACGTGAGGCAATGCTAGTTCTTTTTACCATGAGTACACGTAATAGCAAAGAAATACATTAGTAAACACTTACTAATGTATTTCTTTGCTATTTATTTTTAACGGATTCAATTGTTTGTAGTATAGTGTAGAGAGTAAAAGAAATACTCAATAATTTCCATTTTAGTGGTATAATGTTATAATAATTATAAAATATAATAATGTCTTGTAAGTATAAGAATATGTAAAAATCAACTATAGTGATACGTTTTTAAACTACTTAAACCATAAACAGATTGTAAAATTTGACCAATGAACTTTGAATCGAACCACGCGAAAAGCTTCATTGCGTTATGCGTCATTGCGGCCGCCGACACGTTGCTTGTGCCGAATGTGTCAAGGATCACAACTTTCAACTATTACGAATAAAGAGGCACATTTTCCCCGTACACCGTAACAAATTTTAATGCTGACAACACAGTCGGGAAGTTCAGGAACCACTTCCCAGAACGATAAAGGGCCGGCGGGGTGGAGCGGTGCGCGGAGGGGAAGACGGCGCGACAGCTGCGCGCGCGTCGCTCGCCCCGCACCTCGCGTCACTCCATCGTAGACCGCCGCGAGATGCAGACGCATCCCAAAAGTTCTCTCGTGAAATACGCGCGTAACATTCCGTTGGACTCTAGTGCGTGACTTCAAACTTTCAAGTTATAAATGATGAAGTATTCATTCACGTATCAGGAAGAGATCGTCCGTGCAGAGGCGTCGAACCGTCGAAGGACGCGAGTCGGGCGCGGCGCAGGAGCGGTCGTCGGCATCCTTTGTCCGGGAGGCCCGTGTGGCTGGGCGGTGACTGGCGCTATATTCGGTTCATGTGCGATATTGCACCAGTCCCGGCCTATCCAAGCGGGCCCGGCCGTCGAAGACCGCTATACAGGCACTCAGCATCCGCGGCGCGCAGTCCCGTTACCCGGCCGGTCGGTCGTTCACTGCGGTGGCCACGCTTAGGACGCGATTCGGTGTAAACGTTGTGCCTTAATATCAAATTGCACCAATCCCGGCCTGCCTGTGGTCACCGATCTTGTGGACGATGCTTCACCAAGGAACTTTCGACACGTGGTGGACTTCCAACAGGTATTACTCTGAATACCCTCGCAAGGAAAATTGTTGTATTGATTAGCGTGAAATAACTTTAGTCGTTACTAGGTCAGCTCTAAAACTCGTCAGTTTACCTTTTTATATATTGTAAGTATTGTAACTATGTAACTTTGCGCTTTTTTAGGATAAAACTTTTCTCTAAAACTTGCAACAACTGACATGATGTATGTATATGTTCGATTGTAGAAAGTTTTCGAGGTGGGTAAGTGATTCATATTGTAAGAAAGTTATTATTCATTTCGAAGTAACTGAATTGATATATTATATTGTAGACGTCGGTCGATGCAGGCAGCAGACCGGTTTTGCCGTAAATCGTAATATGCTATGTTAAGTATGCTTATGTTTATAGAGACCGCCAAAATGAAGGGCATTTTACAGAGGTTACATAAAAACTAGGCTACGTCAATCATTTTCGGAACAGCTGATTTCATTATTCATGTTTTATTCATGTCCTATCCATATGCATTGTACTATTTACATTGATCAACATAACTTTTTTTTAGTTTTTTTTTACGATAGGTCATATAATATATCGATTTATCTATTCTAATTTATATTAATATATATCATGAGTATAAATCATAATTGTAAGTATATATGAGTAGGCACATTGTTTTCTTATGAAGTTTCCTCCAAAATGTTAAGAAATTGAAGCTTGGATTCAATAAGTTTTTCTTTACCTATTCCATATTTTACTAATTAAAAATAAAACCAATCATAGAGTTAAAATTGTCCGTAGATTAAAAGAACGAAGATAAGTGTCTATTTGAAATCGTGTGGAACCTACGGTAAATTATGGCCTTCGCGTAGACAGTTACTTCTAATGACGGTAGGTGCCTACACGATTTCGGTAGAAGTTAAGAAAAGTAGGTTCACAAAAGTGGTACAGATTCCAAGTCGTATGTATATTATAAATTTTTTCTATACATACATACCTATTCTTAATTTTAATAAAAGTCTCAAAAACTGGTTCGTTACTATTTTGGCGGCAATTTCCTGTTTCACTGCTCGTTAAAACGTCAACTTTCTGCATCTGTCCGATAACTTTTTAAACTTAAATTTTTAATTAAAGTTTTTCTAAGATGTTTTAGTAACTACCTAATAGCAGATTTCACATACCGGTGACATTTTTATGCAAACTAAGGAGTTAGCTTATCGCTGTTTAGATATTATGCTTAGTCTGAAGCATAGACTCTGAAGCTATGTAGTATTATCGTATGAACTCTGCGTGAATCAAGCGGAAAGATGATTCACTAAGCAAGTTGAGAAGCCTTGCAACCGTTATGATTTAAATTGCAACAGCTGTCATGGGGCATTCACGAATTGCGGTACCCACATACCTTGGTCGTATTAACAAAAACTTTATCGCTAAACGAGTTTACTTAGGCTCGAGTGGCAATGCTATCGGATGTAAATTATGGTAGGCAGGTAGGTACAAAAGTATTTACTTTTTAAGATTCGAACAGCGATTCTAAAACTTAACCGTTAACTTTTATGTAATTTTCTTTTACACAAAATAATTTGAAGATAACTTAGCTTTTATAAGTTAAAATTATACAAAGTAGGTATGTACCTAGTAGGTACTACCTACTTTTTGAGAACTAAGTAGGTAATGTGTATATCTTTATGTATTTATGTACATATGTATTTACAAAAATATGTAACTGAGTACCTGTGTATATCAGCATTCTAGAATCCATAAATCATTAGAAGCTATACGGTGGAGTAGTAGGACATATTGTTGCCAAGTTCTTGAAGTGCTTAAGTTGTAGTCTGTGGTCCATTCCGGCCCGACATAGCGCCTTTCATAACTAGTTTTACGAGGGAGGTTACAGGGGCCTGGAGATAAGGAGCTCGAAAGCTAAAATATTCTTCCTTTTGATCTAACAAACTATGACAGGCTGACTTTGAATTGGTTTAACTCAGTTAAACCCCGCTCAAAAATAAAACCTCTAAAATCCATAATATTTTGTCATAGGGGTTTTTCAAGAAAAAAAAACAGGTACCTACCACCCTTCATGCGACTCGCAACCCTACTTATAGGTACCTTTCTTTATGTATAGCTAGTTACTGGGTGCTATTTTCTTTTCTTTCTCATCGATTTCAATAATACCATTGCATTTACCTTTGTAAGTATCATAAAAAATATCCGACATAACATCGCCTATTCATAATTATAAGCAAAATAACGTGGTTAGTAATCAAAAAGCTATTATATAAGCGTGTAAAAGCTTTAAAATGTAAATGTTTCTGGGCATTTCTAGACAACATAGGTAAATAGGGGTGACCTTTGCCTCGAACTATATTTTTGAAGGAAAATAATTTTTATAATTTTATTCGATTATGGAACACCACCTACACTTTGGTTTGTTTTCAATATGGTATTCAAAAATAGAACATGCGTTCACAACAAACACCCGGTTATAAAGTCGGGAGGTTCACGGTCAATTTTCGGTGTGGCTAACTGTTATTTGTTTACTCGGCCGATAGATTCACAATGGTCCGAAGAAACTGATAGATCGGCCATCATTGTGTGTGCTGCCATTGAACTACCTCTCTTACTGCTCGGTACGACCTTAGGTCATTGACATCCTTTCTAATTAGGTTACGAAGGTTACTGCAGGCACACTATGAAATACAATTCTCGGAATGTATTGATAAGAGACGAGAGTCCAGTCACTTCTGAAGTGTTATGTGGACATTACGTATACAATTTTTTTTCAGGGTTATAGTAGGAGATGGCAAGAAAACTTCAATATTGTGACTGGAGTTTTTCTTGTAGTAAAATAAAACAGAACATTCACGCAATGTATTGATAAGAGACGAGAGTTCAGTCACTTATGAAGTGTTATGTGGACATTACGTGTACAATTTTTTTTTCAGGTTTTTTTTTCTAGTTTATAATAGGAGATGGCAGGAAAACTTAAATATTGTGACTGGAGTTTTTGTTGTAGTAAAATAAAACAGTACAATACAAAGAGACGAGAGTCCAGTCACTAAAGCTATTAAGTGTTTAGTGAGGATTACGTGTAATCAATGTTATTCAGGGCAGGAGGAGATGACAGGACAACTAAAATTTAGAGACTGGGTTTTTTTTTGTAGTAAAGTAAAACTGAAGGTAGGTACAATTTTCGAAAAGTGTTGATAAGAGACGAGAGTCAACTCATTAAACTTTACAAAATGTTTAGTGGAAATTACGTGTAATATTTTGTTTTCAGGGTTATAGTGGGAAAACCATAGATTTTGTTAAATGGGTTTCTCTTATAGTAAAATGAAACAGTTACCGCCTGATTACGCATAGACTAGCCTTTTTATTTTTTTCTTTTTGTACGGCATGGTATTTCCTTTAGTTTCATATTATGTTAAATTAAATATTTCCCATGGCAGCGGAGCAGTAATCACAAATGTAAACAATTTCGGCAGATTCCCATACATTATATGGAAATTAATAAATTATAGGCACATATGGGTTAAAGGGATGCAACGTGGTTTTGAAATATGTCACGGGCGAAGCGGGCGAGGGCCAGCTAGTTTTTACTAAAAGAATAACCTGACATTGGCCTTAACACTTTACAGAATCACATTTTTTTTGTATATCATTCAGATGGGAGACAAGCACAGGGCCCACCCGATGGGAAGCGGTTACCGCGGCCTATGACGCGTGCAACTTTGTTGCCTGTTGCGTTTTTACTAGAATATCAATATCCTAATAGTACCAAAATCATACCATCATGAGATTGATACATAATTTGAGAAAGCAGAACATTCTTCTGATGAGGCCGTCAAGCTGAGTGCCACCATTGTTAACATGGTACTTGTATGTAATGGTGACCCTCTTTCCTGAGACTTTACTTCAGCTTACCATCAGGCGAGGTGAAGTCAAATTGACGTGTCCTAAATATAAAAAAAAACATAAAAATAATTCTGCTTAAATCAGCAGAGGCTTGCTTGCTTGAGTCTCTGGCGCAAAATTTCCTCTCAGAGTTGGGGAGGTGACAGCAGTCGGACCCTGGGCTTCAAGGTGCAAGGTGCTGATGAAGAGATCCATAGGTGGTGAGTTTGTTATAATCTTTGGGTGTTTGAAACCCCACAAAGACCTTCGGGGTCACACAGAGTCCACTTCATCTGCAACCCTGTACACCTACTGATTTATGGACGAGGATCTGGGGCTTTTTATTTTTAACCTGTGGAAACTCCCACGGGTTTCACACTTCACGTCACTACACGGTGTCCTCCCCAAGTGTCCGTTGCTGGGCAACCCGGGTAAGCCCTCGAAAGGATAACCCCAGAGTTACCGGCGGACTTTGGCCGCCATCGCGGCCTCGCCTGGTGGGGTCGGGAACTCAGCCAGCAGTCGCTCCCATAAAAGCCAAACTAAAAGGAAGGATCCCGGGGTTGAAAGTGCGAGCTCTGGATGCCCTTTAAAGTAAAATAATATCAGTTTATAGCCAAGCGCGTTGCGAATTATGTTGAACATTTGCACAGCATTGTTGCACACAAGCCATAACTGCGGGGCACTTCCTCTTGACTTTAAATTCCATCTGTATTTCAGTCGCTCCATTTCCTTAGGTCTCAAGTAACAGGAGTCGAGTCGTCTTTTGAGCATGTTACCAGACTCCTTGCTGTGAACATCTGATGCCCAATCCAGAAATCAAATCCAGAACCAGCTTACACCTGACACCGCGGGACCAACGAGGAAGTCTACCGCTACAACAGTAGCAGGGCCAGATTCAGCTACGCCACGTTTTCATAAAGCTTGACTTCAATTCAATTAGATAGAAAATCGTAAACAGTATCGTGACAGATAATATAAAATACAAAAATATACATTCTTCTTTTTTGTAACATGTCGTGAGGTTATTAAATCTTCAGAATAGTTTGATTCGTATTCAATTAGATTTCAAAATGTTAATTTTAAGCTTTCGTAAGTTTTAGAATAGCACATTTTAAAAACGTAATGTTACAGAATCGGACCCCTGATATTGGAATTCGGCACAAGGTGAGGAACAGATCATTTTAGGGTTCCGTTGCCAAATGGCAAAAAACGGAACCGTTATAGATTCGTCATGTCTGTCTGTCCGTCCGTATGTCACAGCCACTTTTTTCCGAAACTATAAGAACTATGCTGTTGAAACTTGGTAAGTAGATGTATTCTGTGAACCGCATTCAAGATTTGCACACAAAAATAGTAAAAAAACAATAAATTTTGGGGGTTTCCCCATACTTAGAACTGAAACTCAAAAATTTTTTTTTTCATCAAACCCATACATGGATAGGTCTTCAAAAATGATATTGAGGTTTCTAATTTCATTTTTTTCTAAACTGAATAGTTTGCGCGAGAGACACTTCCAAAGTGGTAACTGTAACTTCTTAAATAAGAGAATGATAAAACTAAAAAAAATATATGATGTACATTACCATGTAAACTGCCACCGAAAATTGGTTTGAACGAGATCTAATAACTAGTTTTTTTTAATACGTCATAAATCATAAACCGCAATTTACTTTTCATTCAATCAACTGAAATATAAAAATTTTACTTGCTGCTACGGAACCCTTCATGGGCGAGTCCGACTCGCACTTGGTTGGTTTTTTTTTAATGTAGGACACGTCAATAAACTTAACCTCGCCTGATGGTAAGCTCAGGTGCAGTCGCAAGAACGAGAGTCACCATAATATATAGATACCTATCAAGAATTGTAGCAGTATTGGTGTCCACATAATATTGGTTCACTTGGCAACCTCATCAGATACATTTTCACGCTCCACTAAAGGCCCCGGAAAAGAATGAAAATGTGCCTACATAACCGGGTGGATTTTTACCCGCCCCTGGAGGGAAAGTACTCTAAATACTAAAGATAGCATATTTTACACCAAAGAAACATTATTTTATTTTAAAATTAAACAAATCTGCGTTCAAACATTTTCGAAAAATCCGAAAAAATAACATTCTGTTTTATAGCATCTATCGATGGAATCACTCGTAAGGATCAGAGTAAATCCATGAAATGTTCTATATTATTATGAAATTTGTACATTTGTACATTTGAGATATACAAGAGGGTTATGTTTAATGAACGATTCTGAACACAATTTTTTTTTTCCATTGTCTGTTTGTTCGCGATGGACGAAAAAACTACTGAACGCATTTTAATGCGGTTTTTTCTATAAAAAGAACGTTGTGTGTGATACACAATGTTACTTCAATCTGTACTTTTTTTTTTTCGTCCGGATATCCCTTCGGATACCCCTCCGCCGGCCAGCGGGGATCATAAAAAAAAGAATCTGTCATAAAAAATGGCCTTTCTTTTTTTTGATACTTACCACTCTTATCAGTACATATAGAAGTAAAGACAATGAGTTGAATTGAAATTCAGTGAAGGTGAGGGAGAAATACTTTGAAATACACCGAACTTACGCTGACCGAACGTAGTCGCGGGCAACAGTAAATAAATAAAAGGATTTACCTACCTACATAATATATCGCCTTGTTGAAATAGATTCTTATCAAGTTTAGCAATTAACAGCTATATCTGTGAAAATAAAAAAAGATTGGCTGATTTTAATCTAGTCAGCGCGGTAGTTAGTGTCATCAAACTCTCACATTATTATGACGAAAATAATAACATGATTAATTGAGCTGAGTGAGACGAAGTCGAGCGAAAGCTCCTCATACCAGACTTCAGGATTTTCTTTGTCACAGGTCTCCTCCTAAACTACTAATCCAATCAGAACCAAATTTGGCATGATTAAAGAGGTCAATCAGAGGAAGGTGTATGGATATATTTTGAAAAAATTAATGCTACCACAGAGGAATGATCACCGTTAAACAAAATCCAGATGGAATTCCATAATAACCGCTCGAGACACTGTGACCAAACTTTACACGCTCAGAAAGCATGTCCAGAGTTGTGACTTTCAAAAGGAATTTTCAAAATCGGACTTGCCACGGAGGAATGATCACTGTTCAAAATTTTCTAAATCTGATTCACGATGTCTCACTCAGCTCAACATTGCAAGCAGCGATTCGCCTTGCAGACCTAGTATTATAGTACTCTAGCACTTCAATTAAATGTTTAAGCAATAATTAGTATGCTTACTTTTTCTATAAATTTAGATCGGAACAAGAGAACATCTAGGACGGGACTTGAACCCGCGACCAGTCCCTTACAGTAGGAATGCTCTGACCAACTGAGCCACCTAGACACGTTCCAGATATTCGAAATTCTCCGATATATTATATATGTCTTAAGGCGACGCTGGAGCCATCTATCGTAATTCTTGCGAACTACGGAAACAATGTATGACTTTACATGAATTATTTTTTAAGCAATCACTATGCTTAGTTTTCCTATAGATTTAAATCGGAAAAAGAGAACATATAGGACGGGACTTGAACCCTGTCCGAGCATTCCTTAAATGAGTTACTGGTCGCGGGTTCAAGTCCCGTCCTAGATGTTCTCTTTTTCCGATCTAAATCTATACTCCAGTACGTTTTCAAAAATAAGGCAGAATGTTGGTAACTAAATATGCGGCATACAAAAATGAAAATCCATTTTTAATATGCTAAGCGGGAGACAAAACTTCCGTAGGAATTTACGGGAAAGTAAAGTCATGACAATCCATTGTAACCATGCTAAACGGGAGACAAAACTCCCATAAAAATATGCGGGAGGGTAAACTGTATGAAAATCCGTTGTTAACGTGCTAAGCGGGAGACAAAAGTGTAAGAAAATTCATTGTATTTTATTTTCCTTCTAGTTGTAGTATAAAGCACCAAGTATCACTCGGAAGAAAGTATGATTCCCCAACTCGTGTGTATCGAGACCCTCCGCTGCGCGTCGGGCTTCTATTACTACACCCTCGTTAGTAATATTTTTTTCATCAAACCCTTACGTGTGGGTTACTTACTATCCATAGATACCCCCTATGGATAGGTCTTTAAAAATGATATTAAGGTTTCTAATATAATTTCTTTCTAAACTGAATACTTTGCGCGAGAGACACTGCCAAAGTGGTAAAATTTGTGTCCCCCCCCTGTAACTTCTAAAATAAGAGAATGATAAAACTAAAAAAAATATATGATGTACATTACCATGTAAACTTCCACCGAAATTTGGTTTGAACGAGATCTAGTAAGTAGATTTTTTTTTACGTCATAAATCGTAAACCGCAATTTACCTTTCATTCAATCAACCCAAATATAAAAAAATATACATTATTATGTTACTTGCTGCTAAGGAACACTTCATGGGCGAGCCCTCGCACTGGGCCGCTTTTTTAAACATTCTGTGATAATGTCATAAGGCTCAATGTTATTATTTTGGCGGGAAACAAATCCAAACAAACAAAATTCATTATTCAAAATCTAAACCTCTTAAATGTTTACTCAATTAAACCGTATCGTACCTCATTCTTTTTGTTTTATTAGGCGTATAATTTGTAACAAGATTATCCGCTAAGATGTTTTATGATAATTTCGAGTGTGTTGTTAATAAAATTAAACGCGAGTACAACGGTCTGATGGTTTTGTGTCAAGGCCTTGGTTCCCTACCCTAATGTAACGTTGTTTGCCCACAATGTTGACTGCATATGTTAAATAACCACGTGCTTTTGATATGTACCAATTAATAATAATGTAATTTATTATTTGGCTGTATGTAGGCCATAGTCTGAACCGCGGAACTAATAAGAGTTTAGAAATGTTTTCGTACCAAATACGACGTCGCCACTTTCTTGCAATTACAACAAAATTCATATACAGAACAAACTCCATATAATGCCTGATCCAACGACGCATACATAGAAATCGCTCACGGACGCTAATCTCGGGATGGGCACTATGCGCAGGAAGCTCAAACTAAAAGAATTGTTATTCTTTTAGTCTGAGGCAGGAACCTGTACGGGGTTGAGTTACTCCCGTTAGATTGTTTAAACTACACTTAAAAAGTAAACTCGTTTATTTGCAAAATATGTAAATATATTCGTAATATTGTTACATAAAACAAAGTACGTGTATGGAGCTTATGTCTTTTGCTCGAATTTACGCGGCGGCCCCATGCCGCCGTACTATGAGCTGCCGCGAACTGCCGCCACGCAGTCGTGAGTTTCATGCGATAAAGCATTTATAGTTTTAATTCATGGTGCCTTCTCAACGCAGTGGTGTTTGTGCCTTGTGCGTTGAAATTTGACAATCAATGTAGGTAGGTATATTAAAATAATCACTAAATTCTGTGAAGCTTAAAAAATAGACAGAACTAGAAAGATGACGTGACGCGAACCATGTTATGAACTGGGTAGCGCCTCGCGTTTTTGTCGTGCATCACATTTCTATACTTAATATTTTTACTTCTGTGCGTCGAAACAAACACCTACTACACGCAGTACGCGAAAAAATTGAGCGCTTTTTTTTTTCAAGATAATTTTCACGCTAAAATTAGCTTTTTTGACCCTCTCCCCCCGGTTGTCACGCTGTGTCACACTTTCTTTGACCCCCCTATATATTTCGTCACAAAAACTAAGATCCCCCCCCAGAAAATGACACATTTAAAACGCTGGACCTGCGCCACTGTGCGCTCATGTTGAAAAATTTAAAATAGTCAAGAGAAATACTCTAGTCATTTTTTTTGATGAACGGCAAACGTCACGTTTCCGTAGACCCCCTGTCCCCCCTTGTCACATCTTGTCACACTCATCAAGACCCCTCCCCCATCCCACATATGCGAACGTATTTTATGAACGGCCCCTTATCATAAGGTGGTTTCAAAAAATGAAACTTAAAAATATTAGGTGAAATTGCCGTTTTTCTTGAAGCCAACCCAATTTTCAGTACTAACATTTAATGACAAATCCAAATTCTATGTTTTTTTTTGTGTATGAATGAGACAACATTAAGCTAACAAACAGCAACTTTTATTACATTTTTGAAAACTGACAGCTGTTAAGTAATACGAAATTTATCATCAAAATGGATAGCATTTAGGAAGTACTGTTTTTGAAGATCGAATTAATTTATCAAGCGGCCAATAAAAACAAAATTTAATACAGTTGTAAAATCTTGCAATCAACTTTCAAACAAAATAAAAATAATGGAAATAGCTATTAAATTACAGGTATAGCGAACTCATGAATTTGAAAGAAAATTTCGGCAATTTCATAGGTAAAGACATATTAATAACATGGTTTAGATAAAACCTATGAATAATAAAGTTGAAGCGTTTGTTAGAATGCGCCAATGTCTGGTTGCGATTCATACATAATGCGATTTGAAATTTCTTCGTGTAGGTATTTGACAGCCCAGCCTTTAGAAACGAGCAGTAAGATAAAAGATGAAATAATGCAGGTTCGGGCGTCGACACGGTGAAATCTATAGTACAGCGGCTGAAACGGTGGGCACAGCTAGTTCCACTAATATTATAAACGTGAAAGTTAGTAAGTATGAATGGACCTCCATGAGCGCAGGCCTGGGGGTGGCAGGTAAGGCCGCCTGTCACCCCAGCAGAAGCAGGCCGGGTGGGGCGACTAGCGCCCCTCCCCCAAACCGGGGCAAGACGGGGACACCGTGGTTCCCAAACCCGAGGGGGCCATCTCGAAACCGGAGATGGCCCAGGGTCAGTCGGGGTGCGAGGGATATGCTCTATGGGCAACCTTACACCCCGGCGTCTGTAGACCCGAGACGGCGTGCGGTTTTAGTCGGTTCAAGCCCGACAAAACCGCCCCCGCTGGCCGGCGGGGGGGTAACCGAAGGGATTTCCGCACGAAAAAAAAAAAGTATGGATGGATGTTTGTTTGTTACTGTTTCACGTAAAAACTTCCGAATGGATTTTAATGAAACTTTACAATAATATAGCTTATACATCAGAATAACACATAGGCTACAATTTATAAAGATATGGTGTGAGTTGTCCAAAATATGACGATAAGTGTCAAGCCAGTAGGAAAAACCATCTGTGAGCTATTCTGGCGTTCGCTGCCAAAACCGCTAGAGTTACACATATGTATATGATGGAAATGTTTATCCTACTAATATTATAAACGTGAAAGTTTGTGAGTATGTATGTATGTATCTTTGTATGTTTGTTGCTCTTCACGCAAAAACGGCTGAACGGATCTGGCTGAAATTTGGTACAGGGATAGACTATAGTCCGGAATAACAAAGGCTACTTTTCATCCCGGGAATAGGTTCCCACAGGTAGCGGGAACGGGATCAGAATTCCACGCGGGCGGAGCCGCGGGCAACAGCTAGTTGTTTCTAAAAGCTTACAAAATTATTTAATGAATAGGTATGCCTCGACTCACTCGTGTATCACGAAGTGCCTCTACCTTCGCTGCATAGTCGGGGCGTATCTGTCGGAGAGAGCCGTTATCTACCCAAGTATGACCGGTCTCGGTCGGCGTGAGATGTGGTGCGGTGTTCCACAGGGGTCGGTATTAGGGCCGCTCCTGTGGAATATCGGCTACGACTGGGTGCTTCGCGGTGACCTCATAGGCGGTGCCGCCGTCAGTTGCTACGCGGATGACACGCTCGTGACGGCGTGCGGCAGGACGTACCGCGAAGCAACCCTAAAGGCCACGGCCGCGGTTGCCCAAGTCGTGGGGTGGATCCGGCGGCTGGGTCTCAAGGTGGCTCTGCACAAATCTGAGGCCTTATTCTTTCATGGGCCTCGGAGCGAGCCACCAAATGGAGCCAGCCTTATATTAGGAGGCATTCGCATCGGCATCGAACCCCAAATGAAGTATTTGGGGCTTGTACTCGACGGCCGGTGGGACTTCGGAAAACATCTCCGAAGTTTGGTCCCCAAGCTGAAGGGCACAGCTAACGCTATGGCGCAGCTGTTGCCCAACATGAGGGGGCCCGATGACTCCTGCAGGAGACTCTACGGGGGGATTGTGCGGTCCATGGCCCTATATGGGTGCCCAGTGTGGGCAGAGGCCCTGAAGGCCAACAATGCCCGGCTACTGCGGGAACCGCAGCGGGTAATGGCCAACAGGGTCATAAGGGGGTATCGCACGATCTCCTTCGAAGCGGCGAGTCTCCTTGCCGGAACTCCACCATTTGATCTGGAGGCGAGAGCCCTTGCAGCCCTTTATAAGTGGCGCAAGGAGGCGTGGGAGCTGGGATGGAATCCGGAGTCTCGAGAAATCGAGGCCCAGAAATCCCAGCTCCACCAGGCCATCCTGGTGGAGTGGAAGGAATGACTTGGGCAACCAAGCGCAGGGCACGCCGTTGTAGAGGCGGTAAGACCCGTCATGGAGGATTGGCTCGAGAGGCGACACGGAAGCCTCTCGTACCGACTGACGCAGGTGATCTCCGGCAAGGGGAGCTTCGGGTTCACCTGCATCGGATCAGGAAGGAGCCAACGTCTGAGTGCCACCACTGCGACGCGAACGAGGACTCGGGGCTGCACACGCTGGTACAATGCCCGGCGTGGGAGGTACCGAGGCGTGATCATGTGGCAGCCATCGGGGTGGGAGTCCTCTCACTCGGCACCATGATTGCGGCCATGGTGCGGAGTGCGAGCGCGTGGGCTGCCGCCGTCTCCTTCTGCGATCAAGTAAT